>CM017464.2:3957673-6488188 GCA_007827005.2 Populus simonii
ATGGCAGCGTCAATTTGAACTATGCCATTAAAAACCAGTCATGGCAGCATCAATTTGAACTTGAGCACACTATTGCTCGGTCTCCCTGAAGTAGATCAACAGTTTAGGTCTCTCGTTGAATATTAAAAAAATTAATTTTTTCTTTGTTTTAAATTTATATATATATATATATATATAATATATATATATATTTTCATATATTTTGTTGTATTAAATTAAAATAATATAAAATACATTGTAAAAATCAACCTCTTAACAATCTCAAACAACCATTCAACTAACACTTCAGGCAATATTAAATTCTGTCAAGTGTATGCACAGGAAAAGTGGATACGGTGGAGCCTTCGATGGAACATGCAGTTGTTTTCATTAATTGGAAATTAGAGATCATCGGAGATAAACTATACCCAAAACAAAATGGGAATCAACACAGAAAGGGCTAGCTGCGATGGAGCATGGCATGGAGAGCTTGGTGTTCTTCTTTCACGTTGCTTGCCATTTTCAGGACTCATGGCCAATGGCTACTAGTCTCTACTGAATAAATTAAGCGTTTTCCTTTGGTGCTGTTATCTTCGGCTTCTTTAATTGATCGATTAATTTTAAATTTAACACTTTTTATCTGTTAAATTTTATTTATTTTAACTAATAGATATCATATAAAAATCATATGTTTTGCTAGAAAGATCACCCAAAATCATCAAAAAGTTGATTTTATTGGCAGAGGTTGGATTTCTTCTTCTTTTTTGGACATTTTATATGGAAATGTGTGCTACTTGCATGTTAAAAAAATAGCATATAATAGAAAGGGTGGCGATCATAACATCTAATAGTTTAGGGGCTGAATAAAAATTATAATAATGAAATATAGTCATGTGGGTTTGTACATGAATTAGCCTAAAAAATTACATTGATATCTAAGTGCAAGAAATAATGAAATATATCTCACAAATCTTAAAATCACTGGAGACTTATATAGTCGTTAACTTTAAATTTGTGAGATTAGTCGAAGTACACGCAAGCTAACTCGAACATTCATGTTAATCTAAAAAACAAATGAAATATATTTAGGAATATGGGAGGGCTCATATTATTGGATCTTTTGTGGAGGAAATTATATAATGAGCATTTTTTCTTAATATTTTCGGCAATTAAAATGATTTAACAATGATATTTAAATTAATTGGTCTATACAAATTTTAACTGGTCTTTAAAATTAATTGTGCTATACAAATAAGAAAATCATATAAAAAAATTTATATTTTTCTTAGAGAACCATTATTTTATTATTTGATATTAATATTTTTGATAAATCATTTTTTTTAATTTTAAATCTGGGATATAAAAATAGAATTAATTGGAACTTTAAATGCATGCGACAATTGGGATAGAGGTGCTGTCCTTTTTGGTGTGCCATATTTGGCGACGGGCGCTTAATTTCCGGCATCGATCATATTCAAGCCAAATGGAGTGATGATGACTGCTGCCAATAAGGGATGAATCAATTTTAACCGAATTGAATGATTTTATAAACTATCAGGCTGAAAAATTCTAAAAGATTGCTCAGATTAGTTTGGTTTCAATTTATAACTAAAAACCAAACAACTTTTGAAAAATTCTAAAATATTTCCCGGTTTAGTTTGATTCGATTTACCGCTAAAAAACCGAATGAATCGGAAAAGATGAACCCATCAACTTATTTGATTTTAAATCTTGTTTTGTCTGCCTCCACCAGCTATGTCACTCTCCCCGTCAATTCCCTTCGCATCTTTTTCATTATTTTGTATCTCTTTCTTCTTCTCTTTTCATCTTTTGCCCCCAAATCCCACTTACAGAGAACCGTCTAAATCTTGTAATCAAGCTTAAATGCGAGCGTGCTTCAGGGGATGTAGATGTTGGTGAAGTCAACGCGCCACTAAAGGAGCTTTTGGATTTAGCTGGCAATGGTAAATCCACATGTTCATGGGTACCCACCCATCACCAGTGCAAGTGCAGCAGTAAGTCACCAGAGATAGGGGTGAGCAAAAAAACTGAAAAACTGAATAAACCGAGAAAACCGAAAAAAAAATAACCGAAAAAAAAAAAACCGATTAAACCGATTAAAATTTTGAAAAAATCCGGTCGGTTCGGTTCGGTTTCGGTTTTGTAACCAAAAAACCAAAAAACCGAACCAAACCGAACCGAAACCGAACAAAAACCAAGCCAAACCGAGCCAAAACCGGAAAAACCGAGCCAAAACTGAGCCAAACCGAGCCAAACCGGAAAAACCGAGCCAAAACCGGAAAAAACCGAGAAAACTGAGCCAAACCGAGCCAAACCGGTTTGAACCGGTTTTTTCCCTAAAAACCGAACCGAACCGAACCGAAACCGGTCGGTTTGACCCGTTTCGGTTCGGTTTCGTTTTTTTTTTCAAATTTTTTTTTTGGTTTGGTTACTTTTTTTGATAAAAACCGAACCGAACCGAAAATAATCACCCTTACTAAAAAGAAATAGATTTGAGATGGGCCGAGGGGCTGGATTGCTAGGGAGCTTCTAGTAAGCTTTTTATTGCAAGCATGGTATCTATGCTGCATCTTGTAACGTGGGATTTGGTGATGTCAATGGATTTGACTCTTGAGGGTTTTTTTTTCCTCCATTATAATGGGATGGTAATGGTTGGTTTGGAAATGGTGGGTCTTGACTTTTCTAGATCTTTTATTTTTTTTCTTTGAACGAGTGTGGTTGTTGGAACAAGAACACTTAGTGAAAAAAACATTTTTGAAATTGTAGATGAGCTGTATTTTTAAAAAGAATATTTTTTTAGTTTTAAATTTTTTTTTGTATTTTTTAATTGTTTTAACATACTAATATTAAAAATTAATTTTAAAAATAAAAGTATTATTTTGATATATTACCAAAAAAACATTTTAAAAAATAACTTTTTTCACATTCCTAAACATTTATTGTAAGGATATGATAAAAAATATATATAAAATTATGATTTTTAATTGTAAGTTTTATGATTTTTGTTTGATATTGTGGTAGTTTTTGTTTTTTAAATTAATTTTCAATTGAAAAGGTATCAAATTGATTTTTTTATATTTTTTAATGGTTTTGATTTATTGATATTGAAAATAAAATAAAAAATTATAATAAAATTATTTTGATATATTTTCAATTAAAAAAATCATATCACATTACCATGTACATACAATTAAATTGAGTTTTAACAACAATATCAGCAACAATAAATATTAATATATGTATTATATCCTCTCACACACAGACACAGGATATATAAAATTAAATTTTTTAATGTAAATTAACAATATTTTATTTTGTTACTCCTCTCATATGCAAATAAATTAAAATTTTCAAATACATTAAATTGGTATTAAAAATATTTCTATAAAATAAAATTTAATTTCAGTTAATGTAATTCGAAAATTAAAAAAATTGTGATGTTATTGGCAAATCCACAATTTGCTGATGACTTAATTCTCCTTTATATAAAATTGAAGGATAATTTTGATATCTTAATAATAATTAAAAAAAAAAACATGGTGGCAGTAGACTTGTGTTTATGCCAACATATAGCAGTAGCACACTGATCAGCCTGGCTTTAATTTTGTTGTGCACTTATGCTCTGCTATGCGTGGTCAACTGTGATTCTGTGCATGGTTTCACTAGGGATTTTACTTTTCTCTTTCCTCTTAATCCCATCTAGTAGCTAAATCAATTTATTTGGGAACGTTTTTGAAATCATTGTGGGCAAAAAGAATTGCATGATCTGAAAGACTGAACTAAAAAAAATAAAAGGGAGAAGGCAAAATTTAATTAAGCATGCGGAGGAGCTGCTGCCGGAGCTTGCTGGGGTAGTGGAGGAGACTGGAGGGAAGAAAAACATTAACATTAATATTTTCTTTTCAACGTTGATTATAATATTTTCATATGTGTCCCCAGGAAGACCATTGAATTCTAACCTTAGCATCATCACGTCACCAACCCCAAGAGTCAAGAACCACAGAAAGTAAAAAACTTCACATGAATTAAATCGGAGAGATACAGTACATACCCAAGATCATAAACTCATCTGGGTCTTTCTCATTTACCCAAAATCTTTGTTAAAACATGGAAGAATCCCAGTTAGAAAGGAACCCAAGAAATGGTTTCTTGGCTTTGGTGTTGAGACCAATAAATTGGCTAAAAATGCTTGGTGAAGAGTTGCATTGGAGTTTTGTGCTAGGAGTTATGATTGTTTATGGGATCAGTCAGGGATTTGCAGTTGGCATGAGTAAAGTTAGTACTAAGTACTATATGAAAGATGAGCAGAAGGTACAGCCATCTGAATTACAGGTGTATTTGGGGTTGCTTCAACTTCCTTGGGTAATTAAGCCTTTATGGGGTCTCCTCACCGATACACTTCCTGTTCTTGGGTACAGAAGGCGGCCTTATTTCATTTTTGCAGGTAAAAAAGATACGCTTTTTTCTTTTAACTTGTTTTCAATCTGGTGTTCTGCGTGTGTTTGTTTGCTGATAGGAATTTAAGCTCTTGATATTACTAAAGTTGTTCATTTGTGGTTTTTTTTTTTTCCCGAATTGGATAGGTTTCAATCTAGACTTTCTAGAGATGTAGTCTATGATATTGCATCAAGTTTAGGAACAACTATGGACTGCAAATTGAGCTTTTCATTGAAGGCCCTAGACTAGGATTACTAAGATTATTACATCAGGATTAGAAAGAACATTTAAGCATCTATCGTAGTCATTAATTTTGTGAAATATAAACAATCTGTTTGATTGTGAACTGCGGAATTTTAGGGCTGAGTTTAGTCAACAGTATAAGCTTGGATGATAAAAGAGAGAAAAGCATCAGACCATGATCACTGCATAAGAGAAACTGTTTAATGAACTCAGATTGAGATAGGTTAAGCACATGGAGGAATCGGCTGTTAATATGAGTCATGGGAGTTCAAACAAGGTTATATTTTAGGTTGGCCTCTGCCCCTTGGTATCTTCTTTTAGAACAACTTCTTTGCGTTATTAAATAGTGGAGAACACTAAAGATTAGTTGGTCTCTTTCATATGCATGATTTTCAGTTTAAAGTTTTGACTCTTTCAAATGCAATTGTGCACATATGTAAAATGCTGTAGTTCATTGAATTCTTGTTATATGTTTCCCTTACTAGATTTTGGTCCCCGTGTTTTGTTTTTTGGTTATTATAATTTTTTTTTTCCTTTTAGTGATCATCTAAAAGTAAATGAGAGGCTGGCTTTTTTTGTAATATGACATGTAAGAGCAATATTATGAGCACAGGTAAAAGTATCTGTTCAATCAACAAGTTCATCCCTCCCTTAATCTCAGGTTTTCTTAGCGTGACCTCGATGCTTGCTCTATCAATCCAAAGAAACTTGAGTCTTGCATTTTCCCTATTGTCTCTAATGGGGGTAAGTGCTGGGATAGCAATAGCGGATGTAGCCATTGATGCCTGTGTGACACAAAACAGCATAAGTCATCCTTCTTTAGCTGGTGATATGCAAAGCTTGTGTGGATTCAGCTCTTCCATTGGAGCCCTGGTGGGCTATTCACTCAGTGGCTTTTTGGTTCATCTAGTTGGCCCAAAGGTCAGTTTCTGTGCACATATTACTGTGGCTATGTTCAATCCTCGATAATCCATTTGCTTTCCTTTTAGGTAGTTAATAAATTAGATTACTATCCATCTTCAGTTAACAATTTAATTCTTAACCCCATGGAGTTGGCCTGGTGGTTAAATGCTTGCTGAGTTGTGTGGTTCAGGCACATGTGGATTCAATTCCCAGTGCTGCTAGGTAGGTGCAAACAGTACCATGCTTGGGTCACCTACATAGAGTCAAAACTTCTCATGAGTTAGCAGGGTTAGCAGGGTTCTAATGAGTCCAGGGTTAATCCATCTATGGAGGCTTTCCTGCTTAAAAAAAAACTCTCGTATCTAGATTTGATAAAGAATCTTTGATGTAATTGTCTATTAATAATATGAATTTGTAAATAACGATTAAAAATCTAGTTCAATTTCTTTCTGATATGTGGTAGTCAGGCTGTACTGCTTTTTTTCTTCATTTTATCCTCTCCATAATCTGTCAAGTGTTACTCTTACCTCACAGGGTGTGTTTGGGCTTCTCAGTGTGCCAGCAGGCCTGGTTATCTCGGTTGGAATGATGCTGAAAGAATCCCGTGTTCATAAATCTACGCACAGAGGAGTAAGGTTCAGTGTCTTCTTTTGGCACAATTTATATCACTGCTTTCTTCCATGCTCACATGAAGTCATTGGATTAGGTAAATGAGAAATTTCTGGATGCTGGTAAGGCCATGTGGACAGCACTGAAATTCCGTGATGTATGGAGGCCATGTCTATACATGTACTTGTCACTTGCAGTGAGCTTGAATATTCATGAAGGGATGTTCTATTGGTATACAGATGCGAAGGGAGGTCCATCATTTTCGCAGGTATTTGCCTTTCATCTTTTGTAAACAAAAATATGCTGGAGAACTCATGCAGCTGATTTTTCTTCAATGTTATCTAGTCATTGTCTTGATTTTAGCATGGAAACCAAGAAACCACAAATAAAAAAAATTATACGTGAAAGCGCTTCTACCTAGTTCCTTCGTTTTTATTTCTTGTTTGGGTAATCACATGTCATGGGATATCTTGTGTGCATTGGAATCAACTGAAACTCCACATTTACCAATATATCATTTTAAAACATTTCCGGCTGCTCTGTTTTGAGAACTGAGGAACATTTGCTCATATACCTTTATGTATGTCAATCAAATTGATGAAATGTATACAGAGCCTAAAATTGAAAACTTCTGCAAGAAATCTAGACTTTCTGGTGTTCAAAAAAGCCCCCAGCAATAGAAGAGACTCTTGAAGCTGCAACCTTTTCCCAAGAATTCTGACGACTGGACAAAAATTTAGGGTCATGGCAGTGGATGGATTTGAAATTTGAAACGAACGTTAGTAGGATATAGTGCATATCAACTACATTGTTTTTGTTCATGTTCAATCCGTTCCGAAGACGACTTATTTACTTCTTTTATCAAGCTTTTTCGTCATACAATCATTAAAGGAGCTATGTGGTAGAAAACTAGTCAGATTATGCATCTTACAGGTCTATTTTTCCATAGGCCCATGTTGTGATGCAAGCTTAACAGGTTTGCCATGTGCACTCATTTGGAACCCCAGCATGGATTGTTTGCATCTAAGAACTCCAATCTGTTGCTCATCACCTACCATGAGATATCTAGTTGGCTTAATAGTGATTCTGAGCTGGGATGTTCTGATGTTTTGTTTTGGTATGGGATGCAGGTCCATTAAAAACTTTATGTCCTCTCCATCCAAAACACAGGAGTATCGAGTGTTAGAAAACAGTATTTCATCACACTTTCATTGCCCATATAGTCTCAGTTGTGTCACTTAACTGGTGTCACATCTCTCTCAATTTTACAAATTGAAGTCGAGCATACTGCTTGTGAAAGTCTGAACTAAATTATCAAAGTGAAAAACCATGAGGACAAACTTGAAGTACGGTTGAAACTTGGAGGGTTAATTTTGCAATAGAATCTTATTTTCTATATATCATCCATTGCCAACAACAGATTTTTTATAAGCTGCAAAAATTACATGCTTGTGTTTTCTTTCCCATTTGTATGCTAGATTTTTTCACAAATGTTTTGTGTTACCTTCATACACTTGTTATTGAATGTTCATATTGGTTTGCCAAGTGTGTCTCTATATCATCACTCAATTTCCAGAATATTTCTTAAATGAAATGCATCCAAATGCATAATTCTCACTATGTTCAGAAGTTTCTATTTGCAACGGAATGCAAATCGTAGATAAGTAACTCCTGTTATTATATTGTATGCAGGAGGTTGTTGGGTCCATATTCTCGGTGGGTGCAGTTGGCTCCCTCTCTGGGGTCCTTATCTACCAAAATTGGTTGAAAGACCATCGTTTTCGCGACTTACTTTTCTGGTCACAGTTATTGTATGGTGCATCAGGGTTGCTAGATTTGATATTGGTTTGCGTCTGAACTTGAAAATTGGTTTACCTGATTATTTCTTTTTGTGATTGATGAAGCCATTTCTATGATGATTGGACGCATTAAATGGCCCTCTTCTTGTACTTAGTTCCAAGCTTTGCCCTGCTGGTATAGAGGGCACTTTCTTTCTTTGCTTTGCTCATGTCAATAGACCACGTTGGTTTGCTTTCATCAACTTGGGTAGGAGGTCTCTTACTCAAATTCTTGAAGGTTACACGGACACAATTTGACAACCTTTGGGTGGCTATTTTAATCCGGAGCCTCATGAGAATAATTCCAGTTTTCCTGCTGTTTCTGATACCTAGAAGCGATCCAAACTTATCCATTCTTCCAGAAGAGATGTTGAAGACGAAAAAAGGTGACAATAGACTTGAATCTGAAAACACCGAGATGGTCTCCCTCGTTGATAGCACTTGAATGGCGTCACTTAAACCAACAAGATAAAAATGCTTCTAGGAACCTGACAGTTTCTGAATGAAGACGCGATTAAATCCTCAATTTTGGCTTCCAAGGAAGATTTTTATGTTCATTTGCTTAGAATTACTATTGTTGATGCATCACCTTGAGAACACAAAGGCTTCTCCACTAGAAGTTCAAAACAGGACATAACTTTCTGCTGCAGGCTGTCAACAGAGAGTCCCGTGGAATGCCTCTTGTCAGAAGTCATCCTCCTTGATATTGCTTTCAATATAGAAGACAATGTTATTCTTTGATTGTCTGATATTTCTGGTGGACAACAACATTTCAGAGATAAGATCAAGTCCATCCTGCCACGGTCAAAATCTAATTTTCACGAACTCTGGAATCAATTTGAACAACAGACATTATTCTCGGACATTATTGAAGATAATAGCTCCAAATTAACATTCAAAAACTTCGCAGGTTCCCCTCTTTGGCACTTCTTTTTTCTTTGTAGATTTACAAATTATCGATCACATTTTCCAAAGCCATGATCCTGTTCTCAAATGTGCAGCTTGTAACCCGTCTCGGATGCGGTAAAGTGATTTGCTCATAATCTTTTTATCATTTTTTTTTTGCTCAAAGGCTCGTGCTTTTAAGTTTTTGTAAGAAATGAATTTCCCATAAAGTATTTTAGCCCCTGAAAATTCTGAAATATTAAGAAATTCTTCATCATTTAGCCATCTTTAGATACACATAGAACATATAAGAGTATGCAATTATATAACCACGTCAACCTTCTTAGAAATAATTCTGCACCCTCTCTCAGATTCAAACAGATCTTACACTTAAAATATTACAAAAGATATTATTTGCTGTGTTTGGGACTGCACTGTCAAAACACTTGAGAAATTGGAAATGGCGTTTTTACATATTCTATACCTTTCCCCATGGATAATAATAGATATTTATATGTGATATGAACCAAGAAAAACTACTTCTTGATGATTTCTTCGGCAACAAGAACAACTGACATTGCATCAAATAAATATATGCACAGTCACACACCTGTTCTTAATAATACCTTCGAATCATCGACCTAGTCAAAAGTGCAAGCTTCTGCCGCAAATCCCAACATGGACCCCTTGGTATCATATATAACCCTCTGGTTTTTCTGTTGATAATTCCCAATTATGCCAACCTCGTTTTCATAAGAGAGACTTGCAATAGCCAAGCAGACCTGAGATGCGTCAGTCTTAACAAAATAGAAAACCCCAGTTACATCCACATTGAGCTCAGCATTTCCCTCAAAGTGCATTTTTATGTTTGGAATCTCAACTTCTTGATATCCACTAAGGTTGAAGCAAGTATCCAAAATCATAAAAGCTGGTGCAGAAGGAAACCCTGAAAATTGTTTCAAAAACTCATCCTTTAGTGCCTGGTAAATTGAAGGGGGGAGCCTTGTAATAACCGTCCCAGAATCAATCATCATTCCATCTTTACCAAAACTTGGTGCTTGTACTGCCACGCTACCAACAGTAATACCAGTTAGGTTTAGAAAATAAAAGGGTAGCTGTGGATTGGGAATCATTCTAGTGTATGAAATAGGAGTTGTGTTTTTGTATACTGAGGAATTTCCACCCATGACTAGTGAACCTGAAGCTTCAGTTTCTGTTATAGGCAAACAGTAGGAGAAAACTCCTCCAAACATGGCTGAAGTTTGAGAAATCAAAGAGAGACTACTCCTTCCCAATCCCACAAGGCCTGAAGCTCCACCAAATAGACCTTGATTGTTCCTGCCACAGCCGAATATGAAGTTGTTGACAGCAGTACTGTTTCCCAAATCAAGATGTTCTGTGCCTAGCTCACCGCGTGTGTAGGATCCATCACCATAGTTAACAACATAGTTACAAGTCGGAGGGTTACTTCCACAGACTCCTAAATTTCCAGTTGCAGACTGCAGGGACTGACAAGTTGGTGAACTACATAAAACTGTTTGGTATGAAGGAGATGTTGAAGGGTTGAAAACAGGGTCTTGTTGATTATACATCTTTTGCAAGGTTGACATTGAACCCAACTCAAGTCACTCCCAGTGTCCACAATCACTGTCATTTTTCGACCACCTAATTCCACTGTAACTATGTAGTTTAGTGTCTGCAGTCTTATACCAGAAGTTAATGGGATTGGAGTATCCACTGAATCATCAATATTCGGCCATAAATGATGCTTTTCATTCTAGATTGAAGTGATCGAAGCTGAAAATCATCCATGATCAAGTGCTTTTGAAGCTTCTTGTTCCAGTCTAGGATCTTTCCTGAGCAAGAATCTTTGTGCTTCATTTCCAATATGGTTGCACCATTCTCCCATCCTTTAATTCCCAAACAGAATGAGAACATTAGTCCATATTTGGGCACTGTAGTTGTATTTTAAAAATCAAATACTAGTGTAACTTTACCAACAAAGCAGAGGAATAATACAAATGAAGATTGTATATGGATGCCATATATTCTCAAAAAAAGAAAATAAATTGTATAATTTGGATCTCCAGTGATCCAAAACAGTTAGTTTCAGGGGGGGACGGAATAAATTTTTCAAATATTTATGCCAAGTATCATAAATAATTCAACAATGGAGTACATCATTCAAAGTTAAAGAAAGTGAAGCCAAGATAAAGTTTTCCAATGATGGATGTTTCCCAATTCCCATAAAGCATGAACTCAGTTATAGATAGTGCTGGCATAAAAGGAAAGTAAGTAGTAGAGTACAGATCCCAAAAGTGGAGAACAGATAAATAAAGAAGATAGCTAGCTTAAAAAAGATTTGGTCACCATTGGCCAAACCGTTCTTTAAGCCTACTCTTTTTCACTTTGCTACTCACTTGTTTCTTGGGAGAGACAAGTTGAACTATTACTTCCCTGTTTCCATTGAAATTTATGCATGCTGAGGACTTTCTTCCCTTGAAAGCATTGAACCCCATTATCAAAAATGGCGAGGATAGAAACAAGAAGAGAGAGAAGGAGTAGTTTTGATGGAAAAGGAGGTTTTGCTTGCACCATTTTGATGATGAAGAAGGGTAAGAAGTTATGAGTTGCCGAGAACAAAAAATGGAACAAAGAAAGAATCTCGGCTATGAGTATGTGAGTATCTGAATGTGTGTGTGAGAGAAAGAGAGAAAGGCAGGGAGGGAAGGAGGGAGAAGAGAGGGAGATTCTTAAGAGTTGGAGTTTGGCAAGAGAACAAAAGAGAAATGGCTGGCTAAAGGACCCCACTGGTGCATGAGAAATTATTGTAGATTCACGTGCAAATTCTTGGCACCAAAAAAAAACAGGGAGATGTGTGTTACCGCTGTGTTTGTAGCTAGTAGTGGACATGGTGGGATATGGAGAGGTAGTGATATTTACAATAATTTGATTGGTTTGCTGAGCTTTCATAAGATAAGGACTCGCCCATCACGGAATCAACTGTCACAACTTACTCCGAGAGAGATAGAGATAGAGAGAGGGAGACATGAAGAAGCATTTTGATATTGTGTGTTTGATTATTGTCCCTTTCTACATGGTACTGGGAACGCTAGCACTCGAGCATTATATCTATGAACATAGCATTAGACTTTTGTGTTCTGCAGAGTAATAAGATAACAATTAATCAACTTGATCTTGAGTCTTAATTATTTGATTAGACGTCCCTCTATTGTTTTCCCCCTCTAAACCAGGTTATTACAAGATGGATGGAAAAACCTTGGACCTTACACCAACAATTTTAGCGTCACGGCTCCAGTGTATACATTGACATCGATCTGCAAGAACATTCGGGAGACCTTAATCCATAAATCAAGCTACTAATCAAGAGTTTTGGGGTTCTTCTGTGGGTAAATGGTGCCCAATTCCTACGTATCGTATCCATGTATGTATCGACATGTCTCAGATCACCTGCGATTCCTTGGAGTGTTCTATCCTTGTTGCCTACGTTGCTCCTCTCAACTGTGGAGCTGTTTGACTCTTGCTTTTTGGATTTTAACCAAGGCATCCATGGCAGGGTCCCTCACCAACCTTTTTTTTATAAGCACTCAAGCACCATTATAAAGCAAAATCATCTCCTTGGATCAGCACTTGACAAATTTGGAATTGCCAGTATAATAATAATAATTAAATTTCGTTTCATAATGCTTTCGAAAGGTATTTTTAAGTATTTTTTTAATTCCATTTCCCTTCCCCCCACATTCATTCTCTTCTATCAAGTAGCTTGTTATGGGAAAAATGCATGAGAGGTAAGCAGGAATCGTGTTCAGCTACATCCTTGATCAGCTGTTTATATTGAATCGGAAAGGCAGCTTCATTTGTTCATTAATTTGGTCGCTCTCATATTTACTATTCAGTGAACTCTTTTTGTCTCGTCGATTGATGTGGGGCAATTATGTAGGATTTGATTCTAGTAATTACTTAATATTTAAAACAATAATTACAAAAACATAAAACATGCGAAAATAATATTAAACATGCTTCTTGATTTAATGTGAATTATAATAATAAATTGATGGTTTTGCCATCGACAAAAAATCAAATCAACTGAACTGGCATTCACGGGTAAAAATAATTTTTATAAGACTCATTTGTCATTTTATATTTGTTAAGGGTTATCTCGGTTTTTTTATATTTTTTTATATAGTAAAACTACTTGAGTACCCTTAAAATAAACATTTGCACATGGCATGGGATAGGCGCATTTTCACTTTTTTATTTTATTAAACACAGATTCAATTACCCTTATAATCAAAATTGTCAAAGCGTTACTCTAGGGGCTTTTTTATAATTTCATAGAGGTTTCTTCGTAGTTATTATTTGGTTTCAGTGGCAATGTTGTAATTTGATGGATAAAAAAACTAAAAAATTGGTCGTGTTAGCACATTATTATTCGCTCTATTGCTTTAAACGGTGTGTACGACTGACTCTGACAGTGAAAAACTTGCTCCAATCATGTCATTAGATTTCTTACAATGTCCTCTAACTCAAGAGATGGTGTGTGTTGGTTGTTTCTCAATGGATTGTCACCGACAACATCTTTTTTTTTTTTTTTCATATTCACTCTCCTCCCTTAAAATTCGCACTAATCATTTAAAATTTCAAGGTAGTCCTCTAGTTGCGTCTATAATTACTATTTTTTTATCTTTTTATATGGTTGAATTTTTTTTTTAATTTCATCCTTCAATATTTGATTAGTTGAAAATTAGATTCTAGGTTTTATAAATTTAGCATTTCTGGTCAAATGACTTAGGTCACGTAGGTTAACACGAGTTGACATTGTTTTTTTAGGCTTTTGTTTTGTTGAAAATTAAGCTTTTTAATTAGGTTCGAATTTGAGATTTCATGGGTTATGATTTTGGAATATTAAATTATGATTGTCTTTTATATGTTATTAAATTAATCACACTTATTAAACATAGTCGGTTCAATATCTCGAGTCTTGAATTTATTTTACTTGCTTAGGAATTCTAGCGTCACTTTAACTTTGTTCTTCTTACATCCAAAAAATTTTAGCCTCGCCCGAGTCGTTGCGCAGCTACTGATATAAATTTACTCAAGTCACCTTTTTTAACTTAATTTTTTTTAATTTCCAGCCTTCAATATTTGGCTCATTATAATTGGAATTTCTAAATTTATTTTATATGGATTCCATGGTTTTATCATAATCTCACACCTCATATCATGGGTTTCACATGTTAATCATTGTTAGCCCAAATTGATCGAATACATTGCCATCCCAATATTGTTTTTAACAAAAAAAAACGCATTTAAATATTTTAAAAGTATTTCATCATTATACTCTTTAACTTCCTAATGTCTTAGTATTTTTTTAGGATGAAAAAAAAAAGAGAGAGAACGGACCCACAGTGCAGAACAAAAGGCTAGTAATCATCTAAATTAAATTATAATATTGATACCAATCAAGCATATAAATCATCAACAATATAGATTTGTCTATGCACAAAAAAACTATTGAAATAAGATGGAAGGCCCATTGTCATAGGTCTAGAAGCTCATGACTACAATTATTAAACATGGTTTAACTCGTAAGGTTAACTAATTAGAGGTGACATAAAATATATTTGTTTTAAAATTATTTTGAACATTAATTTAAATAATTGGATGTCAACCCATAACTATCATTTTTTATTTTAAATATATACTGGATCAATTTCAATAATTTTTTTAAAAAAAAATTATTCAAAACAATATCATTTTATATTTTAAAATTATTATTCAAAATAATATTATTTTAAAATGATTAGAAAACCCAAACTCTTAATCACGTCAGGCCTCCAGCAGTATTTGACTTAATCGTCTTATGATAAAAAGGTGAGGTAGGCATAATAATCTTATTATTATCATCTTTCGTCTGTCTACTAATAATATATTCTTCTATTTATTAATACGTCAAGCATTTTATAAAAAGCAATTCATTAAAAAAAAAAATCCTTCTTAATAATTACTTGGATAATAATAATAATTATTAAAAGTTTCCTTAAATTTTAATCCAAGACCAACATGAAGGCTGAACCCTGTATAAAGCTAATAATATTTAATGACTGGAACTGTGGTAGCGGTTGTGGTTCAAATTATTTTTTATTTAGAAATGTATTAAAATAATATTTTTTATTTTTAAAAAATTATTTTTGATATCAACCCATCAAAACACTTTAAAAATATAAAAAAATATTTTTTAACAAAAATAATTTAAAATTAAAAAAAAAACATGATTTACGACTGCACTTTTGAAAGCGAAAGCCGTGAACCCTGGGTTCTATATTGCCGACTCATGTGGGCATTTTATCATCCTAAAAAATGGTTTTTGTTAGACCAAATTGTGAGGGCTACGACCCAAATATAACAATACATATTTCAAGGAAGAAGCTATGAACCATCGAGCCCACAGTGAGGAGACTCCAAGCCAGGCCCAAGGATTTATAGCCATTGACCTTGTGTGCATGAAGCTGTGTATCATATAATAACTGCTTCAAGTGACTAGCCATTTGATCGGATATTTTTTCTACCAATACAAATTTTGAACATGCACCCCTTTTTTATATGTTTTTTAACATATTTTTAAAATATATATAAATTAAAAAAATTTATACATGCATCTAATTAAATAAATCATGAATTATTTATATAAATAAATAAATAAAATCATTAATGATAAATAAAAACAAATTTGAGAGACAGACATAAATCAACATATTTAATCTCGCAAAAAGGATCATTTAGTCGATTGTTTTTAATGACTTTTTTTATTAAAATTATTTTTTTAAAATCATGTGATAATAGAAATTGATAAGCATATAAAATTAAGTAAATAAAAGAAAAGAAAAAAATTATTATGCAAGCCTGCACATATTAAAAATATTATCAAGAAATATTTTTTTATTTGTAAAAATAAATCTAATTTATATAAAATGCAAAAAAAATATTTATGAATCATATTAACCTCTTAAAAACTTAAAAATACACAATATAACTAAAAAATAATTGCTATTTAAAAAAGGCTAAATAGGCACAAAACAAAACTTAATCACATACAAGGGATATTAAATAAATAAAAATTAAAAATTATCTTTTAAAAAATATAAAAAAGTATTAATTAAAAACAAAAAAAATCAAAATTAAAAAAAGAAAGAAAAGAAACATGTCACATGTTATTGGGTCTAGTAAGCCAGGCTAGATGCCTGGCCTATAACGAATGGACCCGTATGTGGGCTCCTAATAATTTTTTAAGAAATTGTGTTGTCCTTCCCACTTATTTTTTTTTAAAAAAAAAAACTTGAAACCAACATGAAACAAAAACTCTTCTAGAGCTTAGATTTAGTGTTTTTAGGTAATTTTAAGGTTTAAAAACACATAAGTGGGACCACTCTTAATGAATGCAACCTGCTAGTACTAATATAGAAAATTTTGGTTGCTAGAATAATTGCAACATCAATTTTCTCTATCTAATAACGGAATCCAAGAAGTCTCTTTCTTTTCTCTTTCTATGTAGGTACTAAATTATAAATAAAATAAAGTTTTGAACTAAAATAGAATCTTGATGTTCAAAGGGACCTAAATTATTTTATCCTTAAAGCTTAAGGACCAAAGTGTATTTAAAAAAACCTTTGAACACATCACTCATTTTAGCTGCCTTTTTTCATTTAGTGCCTCCTTATTTCTATGTTGCCTTCATCTAGGAAATCATAAGCAATTAACCATCAATTTAGGAGCAAATAGCCCAATAATAAATAGCCTTCAAGCCCGGGCCTACAAGCCTAAACTAGGTTTTATTTTTTAAAGGAGTGGACGACTTGTTGCACGCTTTTATTGTTTTAGAAAAAAAAAATATGCAACGTGTCGTCTGCAAATCTAAATTATGTTCACCACTATGACAGTAAAAAAATCATACCAATCTTTTTTTATAAAAAAAATTTTTAATTCATTTCAACCCAAAAACATATCACTAACACTCTTATAGCACCTACAAATAAACCCATCAACCCAAAATACTCAAAATAGTCTGAAAATCTAAAATCAAATTGGGTTAGTTTTGACTTCCACAATTTAAATTTGTTTTTCAAGCAACGTTGAGGCTTTTAAAAAATCACCCTTAAACCCCTTTCATCGCATGAAGTACGTGAATATCAAAAAAAACTATTTTAGTGCCCGAAAACGACGTGATTGACGATTTTCTTTTTCATCGCAGAATCCAGTGACCCATCTCTCTTTTACCTCTCTAACCATTGATTGAAAATTAATACATATGAACTTTTGTATAAAAAATGAATTTTAGAAATTTGAAGGGACCCAAATACATCAATTATGTTATTTTTAAAAATTAAGGATCTAAGTGTTTTTTTTTTTTTTTGCAAAATCTCCTGCATGCCACCAGTATTTGGTATCTTTTTTATTTCAGTGTCTCTTCTTCCAATTTTATAATTGCATAAAAAATAAAAAATAATTGAGTTTAAATTTAATCAAATCGCAAAAAAAATTTTGATTAACAGAATGAATTATTATAAAAATGAATAGTAACTCCATTGTTTTGTAAGTACACGAAATAAGTCAATCTACAGTGATATTCATCCACACACCTTTAGTTTATTCTACTAGTTACATGCCCCGCGCGATGCTGCGAGTCAATTATTTTTTGCATTTTAAAAATAGCCAAGATCTAAAAGTGTTAGGTTTTTTTGTAAAGTTATACCCAAGAGTCTCAGGTTTAGTTGCAGCGCCTGACCCAAGAATAATGTTTATAATATTAATAATAACATTAAACTTGGGTTAACCCTTAGCATAAAAGTGTCTGGACTGCAATACCAGACCCAATAGCATTGGACGTGGGTCTGGCTGCAAGGTCGTGTCATAAAAGTGTGATAATTAAATAGATTAGTTAAAAAGAAAAAAAACCAACAGGAAGAAAAAAACTAATAAAAAAAAGAAAAAAAATATGAATTAATTGGGTTAACCCTTCAAACCAGGTTAACCCGTCATACCTTGAATTCGTATCGTGAAAGTTTGATAATTAAAAAGAAAAAAACAAATTAATGGGTTAACCCAGAATTAACTGGGCTAACTCGTCAAACCAGGTTAACTTATCAAACCCGGAATCCGTGTAATGAAAATTTGATAACTAAATAGAAAAAAAATTAACATTAACAATTTAAATTAAACAAAAAAATTAATTAAAAAGAAAAGAAAAACAAAAGGCATCAGCCTTTTCACTGTGGACTGCACTGTGCAGTCCACAGTCAAAGGCATAAAAAAAAAACTAAAGGCATCAGCCGAGAACTACTTAGAAAAAAATTTAACACTAATAAACTAAATTAATTAAATAAAATTAATTAAAAAGAAAAAATAAAAGAAAAAAAACCTCTAAGAAGAAAAAAAACTAAATAGAAAGAAATTTAACATTAACAAACTAAACTAAACGAAAAAAATAATTAAAAAGAAAAATAATAATAAAATTTAGGTTAACTCGTCAAACCAAGTTAATCCGTTAAACCGGGGATCCGTGTCATGAATGTCTGGTAACTAAATAAAAAAAAAGTGAACATTAACAAACTGAACTAAACAAAAAAAATTAATTAAGAAGGAAAAAAAATCCGGGTTAACTCGTCAAACCATGTTAACCTGTTAAACCCAGTAATTGTGTCATGAAAGTCTGATAACTAAATAAAAAAAAAATAACATTAACAAATTAAATTAAACAAAAATATTTATGAAAATAATAATAATAAAAATTGACGGGTCAACCCGGAATTAACTGGGTTCACCCGTGAAACCAGGTTAACCCGTGAAACTCGGGATATGTGTCATGAAAGTCTAATAACTAAATAAAAAGAAATTTAACATTAACAAACTAAACTAAACGAAAAAAATTAATTAAAAAAACAAAGAAAGAAGCAAAAAAAAATCTCAAAAAGTATAAAAAAACAGCTAAAAAAACTTAGACAACTTAAAAAAAACAAAAACAAAAACAAAAACGCCTAAGGAATCAGTGTTTTACTGTTGACTGCACTGTGTAGTTCACAGTAAAACACCGATTTCTTTTAGCTATTTATGAAAGTTTGATAACTGAATAGGAAAAAAAAAATTACAGGTTAACCCAGAATTAGCTGGGTTAACCCGTCAAACCCGGAATCCGTGTCATGAAAGTTTGATAACTAAATAGAAAAAAATTAACATTAACAAACTAAATTAAACGAAAAAATTAATTAAAAAGAAAAACCAGAAAAAAATCCGGGTTAACCCGTCAAACCCGGAACCCGTGTCATGAAAGTTTGATAACTAAATAAAAAAAAATTAACATTAACAAAAAAAATTCATTAAAAAAAATAAAGAAAAAAAATAGCTTGAAAAAAACAAAGCAAAAAAAAAAAAAAACAGCTCGGCGTTTCACTTTGGACTGCACTGGAAAAAATAATTAATTAAAAAGTAAACCAGAAAAAAAATCTGGGTTAACCCGTCAAACCCGAAACCCGTGTCATGAAAGTTTGATAACTAAATAGAAAAAAATTTAACATTAACAATAAAAAATCATTAAAAAAATCAAAGAAAAAAACAGATTAAAAAAAAAACAAAACTGCTTTAAAAAAAAAGAAAAAAAAAAAGAAAGCAGCTGCTCAGCGTTTCACTGTGGACATGCACAGTAAAACACTGAGCAGTTTTAGTTTATTCTTAATAATATTTAATGTTTAATTTAATAAATATTTGTAAAACATGATGTTACAAGTAATTTAACAATTGTAAAGTAAAATACAACGCTTGTAATTTAATTTTGATTCTTCATTTCCGCATTTTAGCAATAACAGAATCCTTTTAAAAAAAAACATACGTTGAGTTTGAGTTCAATTTTCGAGTTCAAACTTCTTATCCCATTTTCAAAATCCTGTAATCCACATCAGCATAAAAACATACACAGATTAGTCTATAATCGAATATTTTATCCTGATATTTGAAGTTGATTAACCTTATAGTATTTTTTTAGTTTAAAAAAAATGAAAAGAAAGAAAAATATAGTTATCAACTATGTTTTTCAGTTGATTAACCTTATAATTTTTTAGTTGACTTAGTATGTGTTCGGTAATGCAGTGCATATTGCTTTTCAACTATGTTTTTCAATAAAAAATATATTAGAATAATATTTTTTTTTATTTTTTACGTTAACATATTAAAACTATCAAAAACACTTAAAAAACATCAATTTAAAATTTTTTAGGTAAAAAGTACTTTGAAAAACAACTTAAGCAAAAAAAAAAAAAAAACCCTAATCCTTGCAAAGTAAGGTGGATTGACCTAAATTAACTTAATTGTTTTTTTAAAAAAATCTTAAAATGATATCATTTTATTAAAAAAATTATGTCTTTTCACAAACACAACGCAAGCCAGGCTCTGAATTTAAGTATAATTGAATTTATGTAATTTTTGTGGTTGCAATTTAAAAAAACAGGTTTAAGAAAAACATTTTAATTGCGTTTATAAAAAGTAGGCTTTAAAAAATATGTTTCGTTAAAATTTTAAGGAGATAAATTTTTAAATTTTTTATAAATAAAAAGTAGACTATTTTAGTTACTACAAAATTAAAATTTAAAATATAATTACATTTAAGATCTAGTAAAAAAAACTATAGCTAACCAAATGATATTTTATTGGTTTATAATTATACTAATCCCCATAACAATATTTATTTGATTAAAAATCTTACTTCTTTATTTTTTCAGGTTTGTATTTAATGGGGTCACCCCAATCCTATTATCCAGGTAATAGATCTGGAAGATTAGCCCAAATTGAATTTTATTTTGTTTAAAGTATTTTTTTCAAATGTTTTTTCCTGCTATTTTTTTGCTTTCATATTTAAAGGTTTAACCCAATTTCATATCCTAGGTTATGTGTTTGATTTGTTGACTTGGGTTGACTATTGAGTTCACCTTAAAAAATTTTTGCTATCTTTTTTTTGCTTTGATAATTTTTTTTAATTTATATATTTAAATTAACTTATAATAAATTTCATGATAAGACTTGGATCTAGAGTTTCATAGATTGTAATTTTTTTAAGATTTGACCATGTTTAGGATGTTTGTCTTGTTTGCTTGGTTTTTACAGATGTTTTCAATTTCACCCTATATTTTTTTTTAATTTTTAAAATTTGGTACTTATTTTTTTTATTGATATTTATTTTATTTAGGTTATTTTTTATTGTTTTTCATTAAATTGCATTCTCTTTAGGTTTTTTTTTTCTATCAAATTTTATCCTTAATGTTTTTGTTGCTTTAATAGTTTTATTAATATTTTTTTACCGATCTTATACTTCAAAATTAAATTGATTAAGAATTATGCTCTTGATTGAATCTGGGTAAATAATTTCATAAAATGATTTTTAGAGATTAAACTAAATTTAAGAGATTTGTCTTATTTTTTTTCTTTTTATAAATTAATGTTGTCTTATTTTTTTTATCTTTTGTTTTGTTATTTGTTTTCGGTTTGATTCTATTAGGTTAGTTCTCAACAATTGTTTTTTCTATTTCACCATTGTAATTTTTTAATTTATAAATAATATATTATATTAAAAATAATTTTCAATTTTATCACCTATAATTTTTTAATCTTTCAAGTTTGGTTGTGATTCTTTTAATTATATTTTTTTTGTTTTTGATATAATGTTTTTTTTAGAGTTCATCCTTAATAGGTTTTTTCATGTCAGATTTTTACTCTATTATTTCTTTTCGTTGTTTTTTTATTAATAGTTTTTTCGAAATTTTTTATTCTTTGAAATTAAATTGGAAAACATTTAAACTTTTTGATTTAACTCAGGTTTAAGATTTAACAAGTTGAGAGTTTTTTAGATTACACCAGGTTCAGAAGGTTAATTTGATTTCCTATTTTTTTTAAGTTGATGTTTTTTTTTTGAAGTTTGACTTTTTTTTTTCCAGTTTTTTTAAGTTAGATTAACATTGAGTTGTTTGATAATTCAAACAGATCCGGGTGTAATTATTTTTAAAAACTTTATATCAATTTTTTTATTATTGTTTTTTATAAAATATTTAAATTGTCAATTTAACACCATTGAAACTTAAATTTTTTTAACCTACTATGTTTTTACACGTGTAAAAATGTTTTATTCAGCCCCCCGCAAGCCGCGGGCAACGCAGTGTAGTCAACAAAGGATGGCAAGTACAAGTTGGCAATTCTTATCCACAAAGCATGCTCATTTTCATAAAAATATACTTGTCACTCCAACCCTACCAGATTCTTACACGTTTCACCTCCACCCAATCACATCTCTTCCTTTTCTAGGAAATATCGCTAAAACGACAAAAGACAACTCGCGTAGAGCTTTCATGAACCGGGTCCACATTTATCAAAAACAAAAATAGCAGCGCACGTGTCCGTCAGGTGACAGAGGCACCACATGATGCATCTCCTCCCACCCAAACAATGCGAATTACGAACCAACCCTCCATGTACTTCTCATTTGAAGGGTACAGTAGTCATTCTTGTAGCCACCCAGTTCCCATTTAACCGGAATGAACACGTGCCGATCCTATTCGGGCACGTAACTGCCACAACAGTATAAAAAAGAAACCGAAATTATTGTTGTTTCAGCATACAGTTTTGGATGAAGAAACGAGAGAGCTTTCGTTTCTGTTAGTTAAAGAAGAATCAGAGTTAACCCACTGAGTTTCTAAAAGGGTAGGATTCAGATGGTTCAGTCAATGAGTTCCTTAAGCAGAAAAGCATCAGTGAAGCTGGAAGCTGATGATTCCTTGGAGGATCATCTCAGTCCACTTCACAAACGTTCAAAACTTGATCCTTGTTTACAGGTTTCTCTCTGTCTCTCTTTCACTTTCTCAATAACCAAACACAACTAAATTTGTTATCTTTTTTGGTGTGTTTGAGTTTCTGTGATTGGATTAATTATGAGGTTTTGTTTTCTTGGTTGGTTGATTGATTTGTTTGAGGGCAGGTGATAATCCCAGATGCAGTACTGTATAATCCACTTGAAGAGCCAAGTCCAATTGGCTTGACACTGAAAAAGAGTCCATCTTTTTTGGATTTGATTCAAATGAAGTTATCTCAGCAAAACACTAGTAATACTATGTTGTCAAAGAAACCTAGTAGTGCTGCTGCTGATAAGCTTAAAGCTTCAAACTTTACTGCTTCACTTCTAAAAATAGGGAGTTGGGAGGTATGCAAATTGATCTCTTTACTTTTTTAATTGAGTATTCGGTGTTTATACGTTTCGTATTTTTAAATTCTGATTTTTTTTTAATTAGTGTAAGTCAAGATACGAAGGGGATTTGGTGGCAAAGTGTTATTTTGCTAAGCATAAACTTGTTTGGGAAGTGCTTGATGGTGGTCTTAAGAATAAGATTGAAATTCAGTGGTCAGATATTGTGGCTATCAAGGCAAATTTTCCTGATGATGGACCAGAAACCTTGGATGTAGTGGTATTTTTCTTCTCTTTTGATCAAAATCATATCTTGTATAATACATGCCCCTTCTTACTGCTCAAACACACATGTAATCTTAATAATGATGGTGGTGATGGAGGGTTGTATGTGTTTGGCGCAGCTGGCTAGACAACCCCTTTTCTTTAGAGAGACAAATCCACAGCCTAGGAAGCATACTTTGTGGCAGGCAACATCAGATTTTACTGGTGGACAAGCTAGCATACACAGGTACTGATACTATCCTTAAGCTGTCAATTTGAGGGGGATTTACTTATTCTCATTGCCTCATGGATTGAAATATCTGGTGGTTACAGTATTGGTGCTTTTAATTATAACATCTAGTGTCTATTTTCTTTTCCCTTTTATCTTTCTTGGCAAAAACGCTAGTCTATAAAAATGAACACGTTGTCATACATGGCTTTAAATATTCATCACGATTCTGCTATTCTGTAAAGGGGTTTCAAGGTTTCAATGTTTTTCTTTGTTAGGACTATAAATTAATTTCGTCTAATAGTCTGGGGATTTATGGTTCTATTCTTTCATCTTTTATGTTCATTTCCACGACATGTGGCAGGGGTTTGTTTAGGGGGTGCTTTTCACCCTAAGAAGCAACAAAACGAACCCTCACGATGAGGCTTCTCAATGAGGTGCTCTTGAAAATGAGCTTGACCTTATGTCTTTTTTTTTTTTTTCAAATTGTTTTTTTTTGGCACAGCCACCTGAATTTGTTTCTCCATTTCAATAATGTTATGGGAGGTGCTAGAAATTTTCAACATTCGACTGAATAGGATGAGCTTGGTTCAGGCTATTGGAAATCTAGCATCATGTCAGGCTATTGGATCTGCAGCATTGATGGGTCCATCTGGTAAATTGATTTCTTGGTTATATTTTGGATGGTTTCTTAGTGTTCTAAGATGATTTGAATCCAGTCAGATGGCAATGCACATTGTGTACGAGATTTTATAATTTTCTTCAAACCTCTGATATTTAACTCCTCGTGTTGGTTAAAGTAGACTCCTATGCCCGTCTGATGTGGAGGGATCACCCCTTCTGTTTGAGACTTCTGACATACTGTAAACATGATCAAGTCTTCCCCTCTGTACACCACATGGTGTGGCTTCGACCATGAAGTGTCTTTTTCTTACTACGACATTGCCTAGATGTGAACTAGAGCTTTATTACTTCATTGTTGGAAGATTCAATTTGTTTATGATTTGTAGAAGACACTACTAATGATTAATTCCTTAACTTTTTGCTCTTTCATTTGATTCAAACCTTGAATGCTGATTTTCTGACTTCTTACTTAGGCGGCATTTTCTCCAGTTCCAGCAAGGCTTCATGGGCAAGCATTATGAAAAACTTATTCAATGTGATCCTCGTCTCAGCTTTCTTAGTCAACAACTAGAAATTATATTAGAATCTCCATATTTTGCGCAAAGAGTTTCTGCATTCAGTGACTTGCATGAATCTGGCAAGGGGCTTGATTCAGAAGTTGAGGATAGAACAGCTGTTTTTGCTCTGCAGGAAGCAGGGCCACCATCTGGAGTTCTTTCATCTTCCTTGAATAATGAATGCCAAGGTTTAACGTGTCAGTCTCCTGAAAATATTTCCCAGCAAACTTCTTCAACTACCTTAGGTAAGATATAATCCTAAATCTGAATAAATTGATGAAAATGATGGTAAAAGCTTTTCTGCTCTTGTCATCTCTTGTCATTACTGTTCTTAATCCTAAGAACCCTTATATGTTTGCTTTAGAAGCAATCGGATGTATCTGATCTGATTTAATGTCTATTGTTTAACAATTAATGGTGGACTGCAACCGCCAATATATCTTTTGCAGTTTGAATGAACAATGATCACTAACTGATACAGTTCCAGTAGTGCATTGATAACTGTGAGGAGCCAGAGTTGCCTCACAGTCAGTAGTTCAGAATCTGGACTAGTTGGGAATAATATGCGTATTGTTAATGGAAAAATTGATCACGTATCATGTGAATCTATAGCTGTAAACTCTGAAGGAACTAAAGCGCTGTAGTTATACTAGCTGCTACAATTAGTTACTTGTTGGACAAAGGTTCCAAATAATCAGTCAATCAACTATATATGATCTAGCTTTTATAGAAGCTGGGAGTAATTCATCTGTCAAACTAAAGTGAAGTCTTCACAAAAAGTTTGTGGTCCATCATAGTATGAAATGACATACTCCTAGTACAGGCATGTAAGCTACTCAGTCGACCTTTTTGCTAAGCCTAGCTCATATTAAGCATCATTGGTATCTTCAAGAACCATCTTTTAATCTTGTTTAACTGTATGATAAAATTGCTTTCTACTCTGTCAAATCTTTTGATCTATATTGCCGTTAAACCTTCATGGCTGACATTATTAAGATCAGTATCTGGAATGGAACACTTGTAGATTTATTTGCAATGTTTTTAAACTCTTTATCTTGCCTACTGCAATCTTTCTAACTTGCCTCTCATTTCTAGTAATGGAAACCCATGCATTTGGAGAAACCAGGAGCAATAGAACAGGAGAACAGCAGTTGCCAAGCAATTGTGATCAAATTAAAGTGCCTGGACTTCATCCATCCATTTCAATGAGCGACCTTGTGAACCATATTGGACATTGCATTTCAGAACAGATGACCTCTGGAAATTCTATCCTCTCTGGTGGTGACATAAAGAGCAGTGACATTCTAGATGAAATTACTCAATACTTGCTTGGAGACTCTCAAGTTATGTCAGCCTCGGATGAGCAATCCGTTGTGTCAACAGTCAATTCTCTTTGCTGCCTACTGCAGAAGGATCCTGCAACAGCTCGGGACTTGCAGGCAAAGAGTCTGAGCGATCTTGATGTGGATCATGATAGGAGAATAAACGAAACTAATTCCACTGCATCTGCGTGTCAAAGCAAATTTATAGAGGGTTTTCCCGCACCTGAGGGAGAGGCCAGTAATGTTTCCATTTGCAAGCAGGCACCAGCCATGGCAAGGAAGGACTCGGTTGGAGAGCTACTTCTTAATCTTCCAAGTATTGCTTCTCTGCCACAATTTTTATTCAATATATAGGAAGATTGTGAAAATGAAGCGGTATAGTGATATAATTTGCCTCTTTCAACTTGTACAGCTCGGGGATTCAGAAATGGATATTGATGAAGAATCCTCGGATGTTCATTTGGGGATACTGGTGTCCATAGTGTTTGAACTAGTGTTTTCTTTGTACAACCTTTTGCAATCTTAACAGTTTATGTAAAGCTTGGTGTTTGTAGGGGATCACAACCTTTTGTAGCCCTAATAGTGCACGTGGAATGTGGTGTTGGCAGCGTTTTCAACCGTAGAGCTTTCTATGCAACCTTGTCCAAGGGGCACATCAATCAGGATAACAATTTCTTGCTCATTTTTCTAGGACTCTGAGAAAAAACATCTTTGATGGCGGCTATAGTAGCAGCATGCCTTTTACTGGAAACCAGGAGGTAAAAATATGCCACATGAAAACACACAGAGCGCAAGCCAAAATGGGCAGGACAGGATTTGCTGTCAAAGTAACCAGCGAAAGATGAATCAGAATTGCGAGCGCAACAAAAGGGCAGAAGAATTGCTAGCCACATAATTGATCTAAATATTGTTAGCCACGAGACATCAACACATGAACAAATTACCAGAGGCCTGTATGCATTTACAAGATAGGAAGGAGACACGACTACAAACAGCAACAAGCGTGCACATGGTGCGCCCATTTCAACAGATACAGTAACATGACCTCCAACAAATATTTGGACAAAACCGCGTGTATGTTCATGTATGAATTCTTCTAACTTTCCCCAACAAACCTACAAAAAGAATAAATAATCAAAACATATTTAAGGTTCATCAGGACCTTCATTCCCCAGATCTTCATCGCCCATTGGCTCATTTTCCTGTAGCATGTTCATAAGCATTGATATCTGGTCTTGCAGCATAGCATTCTCTCTCTCTACCTCAGCACGTTTACTTTTTTCTTGCAGAAGTTGGAGTTGGAGATGTTCTAGACACCGTGCATCTTCTTCCAACTGCTCATTTAGGCCATCAATTTCTCGGTCCTGCAAGAATCATCCAATGCTAGTTCAATCTGCACATGCTGCTGTGTAAGCGATGCATAAGAGGTTAGGTTTATGAAGCCAATACCTTTCTGTTCATTTCCTGCACGGCAATCCTCCTCATGCTCTCAACAACATCTACATTAACAAGCTTTCGCTTCTTTCCAATTAGCCAGCCCTTGGGATAGCTTGCAGCATCAAAATCTGGAGGAGGGAGTAGGGATTCTGCAGATGATCTCTTGCCATTGATATTTGTTACAGGTTCCAACGGTTCAAAGAGGGCCTTTCGACGCTCAGAAAGCTCTGGAGTTAGATTTTGGTCCTGCATCTTTTCATCATTGGAAGATTCCTCCTGTTTGTTGGGTGTTTCATTAACATTGTCCTCAGTTACCTTGTCTAAATTCCTCCCGCTAGCTGTTGGAAAGAAGTTACCATTCTAGTTCCAAATAGTTTTAGAAGCATGGAAGATCTATATTATACATATCATGGCCACTAAAAGATGTAACAAGTCACATATAAACTACAACTATCTGCAGTGCTCATCATTTTAACCTTGAAAGAGAGCCATAAACAATGAAACATTTATGCTATTATGTTCATTGACCATACAAAACTGTAAACCTATGTGGCCAAACCATGTATGGTGGTATATATCACATTTTTTTATGCTCTATAGGAGCATAGGCAAACATAAAGAGAAATGCATGGAATCTACAATCCACACTTGGCTCTTTTGTAACCAACTAAAGCCAAGTTTTAAGTAAATTGGATTTTACTCTGGCACAAGGATGTTTTTCCTTTTTGGCATTGATATACTCGAGCAAAGGACATTGCAATTTACCAAACTAATCAAAGAAGAAACAAAATGGGATAGCATCAATGTCTCAACGCTGTTTACATGTCCATCATTAAAAACAACTGTTTTTAAACATCTTTGAAAACAACTGTTCTTTTCCTAAGGAGCTATTTCTTCTAAAACAGTTACCTTCTAAGAATTACTGACCTATTTGCCAAGAACTCAATTCATCTTCTTTCTAAATGGTAATAATACAGTTACTTTATCTAGGAACTATTGAAACAGTACCTCTCCATACCCTCTTTCTTGAGAGATGTTAGCACAGTAGGGAAAAAAAAAGGAACACAAAATCATTATATCCTAGTCACCATGTTTTTCCATTTTCAAAATATCTGAAGAGTGTTAGCTTCTCTTTGTAGGTGCTTTTTAAAATAAATTTTAAAAAATATCAAATTAATATTTTTTAGTATTTTTTTATATGTCAATATTAAAAAAATTATTTTAATATATTTTTAAATAAAAATATCATTCAGCATAGTACCAAACCAGCTCTAAAAGGGGTGCTTGACAATATGGTAGCGGTTGCTTTTCAAATAACTTTTTGTGCTGAAATGAATGCTAATAATATTTTTTTATTTTTTAAAAATTATTTTTGATATTAACACGTCGATCCAAAACATATAAATTATATTAAATTTTAGTAAAAAAAAAATTTAATTTTTTAAAAATGCGATGCAATCATGTTTTAAGAAGTCTAATAAGGGTTAACACAATACCATTGACAAAACATAAATCACAGGTTCATCAACCAAGATTGTTACAATTATTAAGTACGAGTAATAAACCAAAAATGGAGCAAGACAGAGTCATCTTTGCCCTGACAAAAATTAACGACCAATTCCCTAGGAGAGGTAGGCCATGGGTTAGTTGACTAAGAAATTGACTAATTATAAAATCCACATCAAAAAGTTGAAACACAAACAGGATACCATCCTTAATAATTGGAGATGTCTTGGTGTGATCTTGTAAGAAAATAGTAATAGATAAGAAAATGGATGTAATAATAATAGTAATAATGATAATAATACTAGGAAAGAGAGCAATTGGTAATCCAAAGCCAGTTAATTCACTTACAAGCAAAGTAAACAAGTCTTTTGTAAGCAAACAAGAAGTCATCACAAACTGTTCTTTCTCTCCCTGTCTCTCTCCCTCTACCTCTAATTAACCAACAAATGTCAAAGCTATAATCTTTGCCTCCTTAGAGAGGGAAGGTTATGGTTAATAATCATAATTTAGTTCTCTAATCAAAGGATCTGTTCTTGTTCTCATGAGGAATGTTAGAATTAAGGTTCTAAATGTCTAAAAATGAAACCTTTGACACAGATCTTTCAACACCAAGCAACAAGAACTAGGATTCTTTACTAATATCAAATTTCAAGACATGGGTTTGATAGATATATTTGTATACCATGCAAACATAACAAACAAGACTGGATTCAAGCACCTTCCTTCACTTTCTCTCTCTTATTTTCTTAGAAAGCAAACAGAAAGAATAAAAACAGGCCAAAAAGAAGAACACATCTTAAGTGGTACTACCTGATCTCTTTCTAGATTTCCAAAAGATCCTAGTTGAAGAGACTGGGGAGAAGCCATTCAAAGGTTCAACTTCAACCATCCTCACATCCATGGTTTTATTATTATCGTCCTCCTTTTCCATTGAAGAAGATGAAAACTTTCTTCAACTTTCAAGAACTATGAACACCAAGGTCTCTCTTTGCTTATAGAGAGAGAGACAGACGGAGAGAAGTTCTTCTGGAAATGAAGATAGATAACAAGCAGTGTCCGTTTCAACTTTCTTTCTGTTATTTGTACTTCTAAATTTTTGAAGTAAACTACATTCCAATCCCCATGGATTTCATAATGTTCCTTTCAGCCCTCATAGTCTTAAAAAAACTCCAATTGTCAGTCTCATAGTTTTTTCCAATATAACTTTTTGGGATGATTTAGATTTGTCTTAGTATTTTAGGGTTTTTAAAGATGGAAAATGCTAACCTACACTCCTTGGACAAGTTAGCACCGTGCCCAAGTTTTCTTAGACACAATTGCCTATGTATAACATATATTATGTTAATTCCCTAGTATGTTTATAATAATGTTTACTAAGATCCACTTTACTTTTAAGAGAATAAATATTTAATAATTATAAATAGTATTAGCATGAGAATAATAACATTGCCATTATTTGGAGATATTAAGAAATTCAATATATAAACCCTGAGGGGTATAGCTCAACTGGTTAGGTTCTAAGTTTGCTTTCTAGAGGTTTTCATTTCGAGTCCCACAAACCTCAGGACAATTATAAACTTACATGGTCGTTAACTTTAAGACTTGTGAGATTAGTCGAGATACGCGAAAGTTAGTTTGGACACTCACGTTAATAAAAAAAATTCAATGCATAAGGACAATTATGATAAAAAAATATTAGACACAATGTTAACCTACTCAATTATATTAACATTTTCCTTTAAAGATTTGGTGAAAATATTAAGAAATTCAATGACAATTGTGTTAAAAAAAAAAAAAATAGGCACAATGTTAACTTGCTCAACTAGGCAAGCATTTTCCTTTAAAGATTTGGTGGATTACTATCACATAAAAAAAAACATGATTTATAGAAGGAAAGGCTGAGAAAATAATCAAAGAAAAGGTTAGAAAAGAGTGACAAGCTATTTTATATAAGGACCAAATTATAATATTAATGAAATACAGGGATTAAAATACAGTTGACCCATCTTGGGGGACAATAACTAATGACGGTAGCATCAAGGTTGATTCTGGTTGTTGTTTATTTGAACGGTGGGGATTTTAGCTATAGGGTGGAAGATTTTAAGCTAACAGTTGTCTAATGTGGGTCCCATTATCTATTTTATGAGTGTTTTGTTTCTTCCATGTGTTATGTTATTTAGCCTGTCTTTATTTGCTTGGTTTTATTTTTTTATTTTATTTTTTTGCCTCTTGTTTTGGGTTTGTTTTTAACCCCTATTTTAATTTCTAAAATAGTTGTTGCAAACACTATTAGGTTCAACTCTTAACTCTGAAAGAGATGAAAGAGAGTTGATTTAATATAATCTAATTAAGAATACAGATTGGTTCGATTTTTTTTTAATAAGTTTTTTTTTAATTTAAAAATGGTATTATTTTGCTTTATTTTAAAAAATAAATCAAGTTGGATGATCCATAACCTAAAGCTTGCATCGAGTTAAAAACTCGGGTTGAATTTAAAATCTATGATCGCAAATTATATTCCAGTCCCAGTTTTGATACCAAATGTTATAAGAAAGGCATATCCCATGATGCATGGGGATTTTTTCTCTCTCGGAAAATGGAATCTTGGAAGAGAGAGCAAACTCAGAAGTCAGAAGTCAGAACCCCACAATATGTAACCGCTAATCCACCGACTGACCTTGGATCAGGACCGGTAGGCAGGCAGTAGCTCCATTTATGTTTTGTTTTCTCGTGATTTTGACTTCAGGTATTGGTTTGGTTGGTGAGTGGAAAGGGTTGTAGGGCTTAGCCTTAGGGCTTAACATGAACCATTGGCAGGCTCGGTTGGGCTGATATAGAGGCTAGTCCAGTTTTGCAGGCTTGCATGTCTTCGTCACAGAAGTAATTGGAAAACAAAAAATCTAATGGTATGGCCAAATTGTGTGATGGAAGGTTAGCATTAAAATAAAATTAAGGGCAAAAACCACTGATGTAGTAAAAAATTATGAGAAAGCAATCGCAAGCAAACCACCTTTGATGCACCCTGTCAACAGAATCTCGAAAACAAACTTCAGCTACAGAATGTTTAAAGGATGCGTTATATTAATCATGAAGTGTCCTCTACTGGATTGATTTTAAATGTTGTAATTTGTATCAGTAATGTCATCTGCTGTACACAGTTAAAAGAATTGTAGCTAGCTATTTAATATAGTCGCTCTTCTCCAAAACTTAGAGTTTCCCTCTATATGCTATATCAAGAAGACTTATGCTAGCAGGATTGAACAAAAAGAAAAAAAGAAAAGAAAAAACATGGAGGACATGAATGATCATGGTGAGAGCTAGTTCTTGTCACCCATGGCACAAGGAATACATGGAGGATTCTCTGCATCGCTTCCGGTAGTAATACGCTCCAAGCAGAAAGCATGAAAGTGGTGGTGGCATGGCAAGACAGCAACAGGTTGTGGATTCACTGGTTGTTCCACTGGCCCTTCTGGCGTGAATGAGAGATCCCTCTTGCATATAAAACACTGGTGTCCACTTAGTTGAGGAGTTTTTTCTGGATCTGCAACAAAGAGCATCATCATTACTTGTTAACATCCATATCATTGCTAACATGATTAATATCAAAGCACATTTGTAGCAGGAGTTTGATTGAATTAAATAGAACAGAGTCTCTGCTGTCAGGTGCTCGTAACATTAGGTATTTGAAACATGTCCAGGCAAAACCAGGATGAAGCAGTTCCCAGCTGAAGGACAAATCTCCAGTGTTCAATAAACCATGTTACAAAAGGCACCACAAATATTTTGTTGCTGTCCACGCAGGTCCTCAAGTAAATTAACGGATACAACGAGCATTGGATAAAAATAAAAATCCAGAGAATAACCTGCCAGGCCTTACTCACGCAAGGCAAATGTTGCTTGCCAATACAGGCTGCTATGGAATGAACAGGAAAAAATACATCATACTCATCATAAATAAAGGCTAAATGAAAAACGACCCAGTAAAAAACAGTGTCAATTGGAAATGAAAAAAATGGGTACTCAACAACTAAAGACAACTGTCACAAAAAAATTCAGCCTAACTCTTGAGATATACCTTGCCATTTTATGTGATCAGGTGCTTTCATATTGGGCAAGGGTGGAACATGATGGGAAAGGGGTGGTCGACCAGATGTATTTTGGGCCAAGAGTTGGCGAATTGGAGGCTTCAGGGCCAAGTTTGGGCGAACAGTTTGCATTAGCAATTGGCTTGAGAGAGGAGTCCCAGCCAGAGGTGCATTGGGTGAAGCTCGGGTCAGATTCAGAGCAAACTGCGCTAGGTGTGGATGATCAGTTTGGACTAGGGCTGAGTTGGGAGGAGTCCAAGCCAAAGGTGAGTGAGGTGGAGTCATTTGGGCCACATTCGAAGCACATTGAGCTAGGTTTCGGTAAGCTGCTTGAACCGGTGGTGGTCTCAAGTGAGGAATCTGAACCAGAGCTGGTGCATTAATTTGTGACACATCTGGAGGAGATTGGATTATGCATGGGCGAGCTAGTTGGACAGAAGGCGGCCTCAAGGAAGGAGTCCAAGCCAGAGGCAGTGGTGCATGAGGTGAAGCAATTTGGGCCATATTTGGAGTAGACAAGTGACTGGAAGCTCTAGAAACTCTGAACTTTCGGTGTAAAGCCTCGGGAGTAGCAAGAGAAGAGTCACTTGCACCCCTCTTACATGATGGTCTACAAGGAACACTGGACGCCTGAGCAGGTGCATTTGCTGCTGGGATTACTTGACCTGTAAGTTAAAAAATTAACACCAATAATAATAGCACATGATTCAAAACAACAGCTAAGTCAAGCTAGATGCTAATTTCTAGTACTAGAAGAAGATTCAGAAGAACTTCAGGAAAGCTCGACAGGAGCTTGAGCAAGCTTAGCTGCATGCAATAGCAAGGGAAAGTAGGCAAATGAATTAAGGAACGCACTTTACCACCCGAGCCCAATTTGTGTCCAGAATATGATATTGTGAACATGAATTCTAAGAACTAAGAATCCAAAATAAATTAGCAGAATCATCATCTAAAGCTGTTTGTTATCATCATCATTCATATTCTATAGGTAAATCAGCTGCAATGAAACCATATGGCTGATAATATGAACAACATGAATCTCTCAGCATCCCATCTATGACACTTGAGGCTTTCATCAAGCCAAACGAGCATTATAAATTGATGGTTACTATTAAGGATCAAAACATCATTTACTATGAGAAAATGAGTTTAAGACACATAGAGACATGCATGCCAAAGCTGTGATTTTAGTGCAGAAAACGAAGGATGCCTTTGCATGTTAAACTCCAAATTTCTAAGAAAATAGACTGCTTTCAGTGAATTGAGCAGCACCTCTTTAGCTCGAAAAGGCTGAATTGCTGGAAGTTCAGCAATTATCAATCAGAAAATAACTAATTAAACATCAGCTATGACTTTCTGTTAGCCTAATGGTTAGATTATGGATTAAAAAATCCATTAGAGGAAAAACACACACACACAAAAAAAAAAAAAAAAAAACAGAGGTGGGGAAAGAGTGGCAAATAATTATATCTCCTTTGGACAAGACAAGAAACCTCCACTATATATATACAGACCACTTACATCTTTTTCTGGGATCATAGTTGAGCTACTGGCTTCCACCATTTCAAAACTTCATACCAATTCCCAGATTGTATTTACTCTCAAACTCTCCTCTTTCGTTAATTCACCATAAAACAAAAGAAAAAAAAATCATTGATACAATCCTGAAGAAGAACACCTTAATCATTTAAAGGGAAGAGATCAACTGCAATTTGGGACACCTAAATTAAACTTAAAACTTGGCAATGAAAGAAACAAAGAATAGCTTGCTGATTGTTCATCATGATCAGACATTTAACTGATAGAGTTCAGGACAAGGTTATTTAGATTATAGTCTTTTATACTTGGTGATTTGACGAGCATTCTCGACTTTCAAAATTCCTCATTGATTATTGAAAAAGAAAAAATGCAAACAAACAAATGTCAAAGTAAATAAAGTAGAAACCTACTATTTAGAAGCTCTATCTAAATTCATAGTTAGATCTTAAGTGGAATACTTAGAACTCAATAATTCACCTGATTGACTCTGTCCACTGTTGCTTCTGGTGAACCCTACAAAAGGAACAACCAGAGAAGGGTCAGGTGAAAGGTTCATGAAAGTTCCTGTGTGAGGATACTGTCTTTGGTCAGAAGAGCTTTGAGTAGCATTCCTAATGAAATAATATGATTGCAACCCGGTTTCCCCGTGTCCATAATCAGGCATGCCAACTTGATTTCTATTATGTAGTATTAAGGGCTCAGTGGGAAAACCCCGAAAACCTGTACTAGGATTTACATTTGAAAATCTTGCATTCGCATTCACTTTGGGTTCTGAGCTCCAGTTGCTTGAAATAGAATGATAATGTTGCCTATCTGCTAAAAGCGACAAAGTCCTACCACCCTCATTCTGAGATAGTCTAGGAAGCTGCTCTACATTCCGCAGTTGACTAGAAAATCCATCCACATTTGGTGTTTGAGGAGAAATCCCATCCACACTCTGCATTTGATTGGAAAACCCACCAATATTCGGCAGCAGGTTAGAAAATTCAACAACATTCTGCACTTGTTGAGAAGCCCTACCTGCATTTCGTACTACCCTAGAAAGCCCATCAACATTCTGTGTGAGGCTGGAAAATCCACTGTCATTCGAAGCATTATTATTGAATCCTCCAGCATTGTTTTGAATAGTAGAAAAATTCCCAGTCATCTTTGAAGAAGAGCTCAAAGAACTTGTATCATCTTTTTGACCACATAAAGCACTTGATTGGGGAAGAGCAGCCTCATTATACTTAAGAGTGCCATATCTGCTGGAGACATTAGAAGTATACCTGGGTTCTGCATTAGATCCAACTCCCAGCTTCAAAGAACTCCCATCAAGGATTTGAGGATGACTAGACTGAGCTGCACTTGTGTTGACAATGTTATTAATTACCCCTCTTCCACTAGTTGAGTTATGCGTTGCCATAGGTGTGCTAGCTCCCCTTTCTCCAATTAGGGAAGACCTGTGCACATCACTATTTTTTGCTTCTGCAGCCTCCCTATGCATTTCTGAGCCTCTAGCAACGTCGCTCCTGGCACTGTCAACTTTTCTGTGTATCTTGGAGTTCTGAAGACCATCATAAATCTTACTAGCAACATCTGTTAAAGCACATGAGGGAAAACAATCAACTGGTTCGTTCACATTCCCTTCCAAGAGTGAAATATCTGGAACTGGCCTATATAAGTAATCATGGTCAAATGCAGTACGGTCAGAGAAATTGAACTGGGAAAAATCATTCATCATACGGATGGCAGGCAATGGCATTTCCTGAGCATAATGTTGAGGCATTCCCTGCATATCCCCAGTTTGGAAAAAAGGAAATGGTGGCAACCGATAATCAAGAATCTCATTATGGCCAGCAGGTGAATTAGTTAGATCAAGAGCCCCAAGTTTTTCATTCCTTTGCGGTGTAGAACTAGGATTTGCTAATTTATCTCCTTGTTTTGGCTTTTCACTTGCCATTGCATAACTAGTTCTGGACAAAGGATGAGTGCAATCGAATGTACACATTACTAGAAGGATATACAGAACTGAAATTTACGCATACATAGACTAGCAAATGAAAAAAAATTAGATTTTATAAGATATGATGAATTCTTTTTATCATAAAATAGATACAAAAGGGCAAAATTTGACAAAAATAAAAAGAAAAAGAAAACATCGAAACAAACACAGAGAATACTATAATCCTAAGATAAATTAAGCAGACAGTTCATGCAATCCTTGCCACATAATCGAAGTTAACCAGCAGTAATATCAATCTGCCACATGATTCTAAAACAACAAAATATTCCTCGAACAACAGAGATTAATGGAGATAAAAACACCACACAAAACCCAAAACCCACAAATAAAAATCATACAACAAGAAAAATTCACATCAAAACCTAATAATTCAAGCAAGAAACCCAAGAAAATTCACAGATAAAAAAATCAACAAAAACCCAAATGTTATAAATCATCATAGAAAAAAATCGCACACAAAATACCAATCAAATAGAAAAAAATTATTTATTTAGGAAGAAGGAACAGAAAGGAGTCTTACCAGCAGTAGAGAAGAAGCGGAAGAAGAGATACTGTTTCTGTTGGAAGGAGAGAGTTTAGGATTTTGGCGCTTTAAGGCTCTGGAGAGAGAGAGAGAGAGAGAGGAGTTTTTAAAGGGTTCGGTTTGGGACCCACTTGTCCTTTTGCATTTTGCCACGTCATTTTGTGTGTAGCTTCAGGTTTATCCTTATAGATTACTCCTTTAGTTTTAAATTTCTCAATGCTGTGCTTCTAGTTTCAATAACATTCCAATTTTACCCCTAAACATTAAATAGCCTACCTTTTCATATATTTTTTGTATTGTATTTTTAAAAGCTTACCATCTCAGAGAAATAAAGAAAAAATAAAATAAAATATGAAGAAAAGGGAGTTTTGCATTAATTAATTAGCATTAAAGGATAAAATTGAATTTCTTAAGAAATTATTATTATAATAATATTGAGAAATTTTAAAGTATATAAGTAGAATTTGAATATTGATAAATCTATAAGAATAAAATATATTTTACGTATTTTTTATTTTGCTTATTATCATAATAGTATTACAAGCTTTGTTTAACCACATCTCAAAATTAACATTTAGAGATATTGATTTGATTCTAGCCTAATAAATACTGATTTATCTTGACTTCAAAGAATAAATATTTTTTATGAATAAATTTTTTAAAAAGAAAAAATAATAAATTTCATTATTCATTTATGTGGTTGTAGGAAGAAAAAGAACATATGCAATCGGTTTAATTAGTTTTTTTTTACGGTTCGGTTTTTTCGGTTATTTTTTTTCTGGTTTTCTCATTTTAATTGATTTTTTGATTTTTTTTTCTCAACCCTAATTTGTCCATTGAAATTAGTAAAGACAATATAATATATAGGTCAAGGTCGTCTTATATATTTTTTTTCTTGTTTTTTTAAACAGAATAAGATATTTTAATCGATCCTTTCAGATATCGACAACTTTGGGTTTTTATTTTTTTATTTTTTTTCCATCATAAATCTGAAGACAAACATTATATATATGGTACGAAAGTTAAATTAATACATTATAACATTTTACTTGAATAACAACAACAATAATCTTAGGTGGATATTTGCAGATACTTAATTAATTATCTTATAGAAGATTTGATATATTTGACTCCACCTAAAGCTTACGTGATAAATACGTATTGTGAGGATAAAATAATTTTTTTTGAAAAGTAAGTTTCATGAAAAATGATTTTTAAACAAATTAATTATTTTATAATGTTTAATTGATTCGTGAAAAATAAATTGTAAATCATTTTTTGTTTGTTTGTGTGTGAAATGAAAAAAAAAGGGTGAAAAATAATATTATTGATTTGTTGAAGTTTCTCCAAAGCAACCAGAGAGACCAGATCTAGCACAAGTTAATAGAGCCTCATTTATTCTTTAGAAAATAAATTTTGAAAAAATAAATCATTTTATTATATTTGGTTATGTCTTTGACTTGCATTGAAAAGTCAATTACAAAAATTGGCATGCTCTAGCGTCTTTGATGTACATTGAAAATTCAATCACAAAAATTGACCTGGACATGACATGCAAAACGGAAAGTGTTTTATTTATATTTCTTTACTCGAAAGAAATGTAACGTAATAGTTATTTATTTTATAATTAAAATTGCACATTAAATACTTTAAACAATAAAAAATGAAATCAAGGGTGAAAAGGAGGGGTATTTAAGGTTCTGTTTGAGCCCAAAAATCAAACCAAAATAGGATATATTATTTTTGAAGAATATAACCAAGATCAAATTGAAAATTAATTCAAACCGAACCGGTTTGGGTTAAAAGTTGATTTTTTGATATAAAAACTAGGAAATCTAATACTAACGTAAATAAGCTTATTATTATTATTATTATTATTTTTAAATGGATCTATATTAAAATATTATACTTTAATATATTTTTTTAGTTTAGTTTCTTTTAAGAATGTTTTAATCGAACTTTTTTTATTAGGCTTTTTAACAAAACCAAGCCAACTTCATTACTAAATTAAAAATTGAATTTAACATATATCCATTTAAATACATTATTAAGTCGCTTATTTGAGGAATTTAGCAATAAGTATGTGGAGTTGGACCTTGAGAAAACAAAGAGAATATGTTGTGTTCTACATAGTTTAATAATTGTGAAAGTTGGGCTTATAATTGTAATTAAAACAATTTTTTTAAACATACATACACAACCTAATTTAATAGAACCAACCAAATAGACATTCTCATTATGCAATATTTGCATTAACCTAATTAATTTTACAAGAACTCAATTTTCCCAACCTAGCCAAATCAATACACTATGCAAATTACATAATTAGATTTAGACATCTCAAATTAACATCTCACACGAATGTTCATACTAGAAAAGTTAAAATAAATAGGAGAATACATTAGTAACAACATATTAGCAAATCTAATATGAACAAATCCAAATTAGATAAAATTAAACAAAAACATTTAGCATAGTTTAAAGAAAAAATCTAGCAATATCAACATCCAAAAAATTCAATAATAGTAAAAGCCAAAAGATCCTGTAAGTTTAATGCTATAAAAAAACTTTGAGAGAGGCCAAGAGAATGGAGAAGAGAGGGTGGGCTATGGGTAAAGGAAGATCGAGAAAGGAGGAGATAAAACGGAGTGGGGGAGGATGGGGCATGCGAATGCATATACTACTTTAGGGTTTGAGAATAGTTTTCTTTTATAGTTATTTGGCTTTTTATAGTTGGTTTAATTTTTAATTGAACTGGTTTAGTTTAGTCGATTTAAATTTGTAAAATTGAAATCAAACCAAATCAATATTTTTTGGGTTTTTTAATTGTTTTTTTTGGTTAATTTTATTTTGGTTTTTTCGGTTTTGTTAATTGATTGATTTATTAAACACCCCTAGCAAGATGTAATATGAATTGAAAAAAAAATAAATGAAGAATTTTTACTATACAAATATTACTGATTAACAATAAACTTTAAAATAGCAATATATAAACATAAATATGTAATCGAAAGTGTTTTCCCAAAGTTTAAGAGGAAAACATTTTCCACTTAAAACCTTATATTCTTCTATGATTAGAAAACGCTTTTTATTGACTAATTTCTTAAAGAGTCATCAACAATGGAGAAATAAGCAAAGTGTTTACCAAGACACTACAAACAAACATGACCAACAACTCAATTAACCTCGTAAGGAAGCAAACCCTACTTTCACTAGTAGAAGCCTACACTTTCTAAAGGAGAGACAAGATTTGCCAAGCACAAACAGCATCCCAGCACCTAAACATTCCGTAACCTTAGTAACAGTTGAATTTATTGATGTGAAAACCAAGCCAGTAACTTATACAGCGAGAGCATGCACTTGATTAACTATCAAGAGATCATCATGGATGATGATTTCTAGCTGACACGAGGTATTGCCTTGGAGGTGATTTTGGACGCAGTAATGGCACCGTAGGAGTATGTTGTTTTGGAGGTGGGTTTGAACTTGGTATAGGCCTCTCAAAATCTGTTATCATAGATATGCAACCATCATTAATGCATGTACTCTCTTCATTACTGCATGGAGACTCAATATCAAGTTGGCCTTTTGTCGAGTCAGGCCTTGGAGGTGAGCTCAAGGTCTCTTGATCATAACTAGTCGTTGGTGGTGGCGAAGTCAAGTATTTCTGATAATCTCTTGTTGATTCCTTGGATTTTGACGAATGTACCATACACGGAGGTGGCGGGGTAGCTAATGTTTTTGCAACTTTGAGGCCAAACCTGTCTGCAACACATGAATGGAAGAAATTTTAGATCCACGGTAATTTTAAATATCTAGCTAGTAAACAGTTGTCAAAGTTAGGATTTGAATGGAACATCAGCTAAGCTCACTTCCAAAGTGTTGGGTTAGAGTGTGCGTGTGTGTGTGTGTATATTACTTGGACAGAAATATACAAGAAGCTAGCTAGTGATCTGTAATAACCTGGTAAAGTTCTTCCTTGAGAGGAATAAATGGCTGAAAGTCCAATAAAAGCTAAAGCTAAAGCAAGGAAGAGAACATTTGTCATTTGAGTAGTCATCATGTTCCCTAATTGGTATGTCTTGATTCCACTAAAGCATATTATATATAGATCGAGTTAAGCTATTTCTAAGCATATGATACTCTTTAAAGTAGGTAAATGTGGTAATCAAGCTTCCATTATATTTAATCCCCTGGCATACTAATTCATACTTTTACACTCGGTTTCATTATTTACTTATTTTAGAGAGTACCTTGGACTCGATCAGCTTTTACCAAGATGGAGTTTCAATATATATATTTAATCTCTACTGCCTTTGGTCCAAGTCCATGGCTGTCCAATTCCCTGACCTTTTGCTCATTCTATAGTAATTTTTCATATTTATTTATTTCTTATCGGTAGTTGAATTATAAATCATTTGATAATAATTTATATTAAACTTTTTAAGATTTTCCAATACTGGTTCACCACAGATTCAATGCATGCGCATGTCAAAGTTTGGTGGGTGATTAATTATGTGGAAAAATAATGAACACCAAGCCCATACGTGTTAATTTTACTATTCTCATACGGTTAGTTTTGACAGATTTTAATTAATAAAGAAGGATTATACTTTAACACATCGTTAATTATTATTTTTATATAGATTCAAAAGCCATAGTTAATTTAGGGTAGTCAAGCTTTTGGCGATGGCTATGTTGGATCCCAATTAACTTGACCTTGGCTTTTGAGTGTGCTGCTATCGTTTTTCAAATCTTTTCCCTTGTAGATCACTCACTATATATACAAATCAAGGGATTTTATGCTGGTGTTTTGTTTCCATTAAAAATAAAGAAATAAAAATATTTTTTTTATAAAATTTCAAGGATCATTAAATTTAATACAATAAAAAATTTAAAACTGAAATTTATCTACTAATATAAATTTAAATCTAAACCAATTTATCAACTTAGATCCAATTATCTATGTTCTATATATATATATATATATATATAAAAGTCTAAGGGAGCCCTTAAATCCAAGAAAAAGTAAGTAAGCAGTGCATTAATTAAGTGTCATCATACAAAAATATTGAGCTATATATATATATATATATATTACTGGGACAGAAATAAACAAGAATCTAGTGATCTGTACATGCTCGCCTGGTGAAGTTCTTGCTCGAGTTAAATTAATGGCTAAATTCTCGTCAAAGTTCGTCGTCCCATGTGAAAAAAATGCATGATAGCAAACCTTTCTCTCTATATTCTATGGGTTAATTGGCACTAGCATTTTTTTTTTAAACCATCCATCAACAGAAACTAAACCCGTAAGTTTTCGATATTCTAGTTTATAAAAAGTAGTGTGTTAACTGCGGATTTCATGCATGTTCAAGTTTGGTGTGAGTGATTAATGAATCGGGAGTGCCGATTGGATAATACATGATTTGTTTGGGGGGCAAAGCAGGTATATTTCTTATATATAATCTTTCAACTCAAGGGTATAATTAAGAAATCTCAAGATATTAGGACTAATATGTCATCTTCTCAAAGTTGGGAGGGTATCATGGCCGCCCCCCACCATTCAACGCTGTTCCGTTCTGACCCAGCATAACTTAGAGCCTAAATTTAGTTAAAAATCATATCATTCCAGCACCAAAAATTAAATAGTCAAAGTTAGTTGTTGTTAACAACGGATTCCATGCAAGTTCGAGTTTGGTGTGGGTGATTAATTGTTAAAATAAATGAAGTTTAACACAAGCTTGACTATTCATGCGGAGGTGTATTAAGTTTAAGCCATAATTAATTAAGTTAGGACTTAATATATTTCAGGTTGTGGACTCTAGCTTTTGGCTCTTGTGTGTGCATGCTGGGCAACGGATTTTTTCTTGCGTTCTCCTTGTTTTGTATAAAATTCATTTTACCTGCAATATATGTACATTTTGTTTCTCTTTGTACATGAACTGCTATTATTTTCTGCTAATTCCAGATCAGCCAATTGTATAAATTCCGATACGCATAGCTGTGGTAAAAGCCATCTAACATCTAACGTAAAGAAAAACCAGGTACAGACAATTCATAATTCGATCCCATAATTATGGACTGCTAACGTATGAAATTTTCCTGCTAAAACCACTCTGCTTTCTTTTAGCTCCTTCCATATATCACATCCATCACATAATAAATTACACGCATTATTTAGCCTCGCCTACTACTAGATCTCATTAAGAACCTTATTAATTAGTCAAGGAGAAATGAGATTTGCCAAGCTAGCAAGCTAAAACAACACCCTACGTTAACCTCACTACCATGTGAGTTGCTCCAGAGAGATGGGAAATTAACCTGGCGATCAGTACCATGCATAGCTCGTAGGCACACATAGTAATCACTCCTACCTAGTTAACTACCACTTTTAATTAATTGATTAGATGACCAAATAGGGCAAACTAGCCAGCTAGCTCAAGTTTAATATATATATTATTCCCCTGGTGGTGTTTTTTTTTTTATATATATATATATAATAGTCGATCGAATTTTATTGATGAATGCAGAACCCCATCAAGTTGATGGAGTTCTGTCTGAAATAACATGGGAGAAAGTTATAGAAGATATGAAAAAATAAACATTCTGCCAGAGAAAAAGAGCTCCTTCAAAATCCCCTCAGGTCCTGGTGGTGATCTTGCATGCACTTTCAGCTCAGGATCAAATTAAGGTTATTTGAATTATAGTAGTCGCTGGGTCTGGAGGTGGATTTGAACTTGGTAAAGGCCTTTCAAAATTTGTTATCATCGAAATGTACCCATCGTTGCATGGAGTCCCATCAGTGCATGGAGACCCAGTCTCGAGCTCGCCTTTGGGTGCTGCAGGCTTCGGGGGTGGAGGAGGTGATGGCATGGTCCGTCCATTACTAGTGGTTGCTTGACCGATTGATGGATCAGTTTTTGTAGATTGCGGTGGCGGAAACGAATGCTTCTCGTAATTTCTAGTTAATTCCTTGGAACTTGGTGAAGGGATCGGAGATGGAGGTTGTGGGCTATAAGTCCTTCCATAAGCAGCTATCGTTGCTACATTGAGTCCAAAGTTATCTGCAGCACATGAAAGAAAGAGAGTTTAATTAGAATATGCAAGCAATTCAACATGTCAACTGATGAGACAAACGTCTACGAATTTTAGTGAAAGGTGATAATAAATGTAAGCATAAGTTAGTTAAGTACCAGGTAAATTTTTGCTTGAGCGCCATTAATGGCTATAAGTCCAACAAAGGCTAAAATGGCTGCAAGGAAGAGAGCACTTGTCATTGGAGTCTTCATATTGTTGGGCATGTATGACACCAATTTCAAAGCATGTTGGAGATGTTTAAATATTTACAGGCCTTGTCCATGTCAACCTCAACATGTTCGTTGGTAGTATATGTTGTAGTTCTTAATTTTATGGTACATTAGATCAACCATTTAGGATTATTAATTATTCCTCACATGTAAAAGAAGAAAAGAGAAAATTAATGAATAAGCCCACTGTAATTTAGGGTAATGACTCTCTTATATCTTTAATTATATATGTCAATACAAATGTCGAATAAAAATCTAGCTAATCTTCAATTAATTCTATTTATCAAATTTGATGACCAAACTAAAAAAAAAAGAAAAAAGAAGGTAATTATTAAGATCTACTATGAATTGCAAGAGAAGGTATAATAACTCACGTCCATGTTATTTAGTTTTTTAATAATTGTAATTTGTAATAGTGTATTATCTTTTATTAAATTTTAATTAGCATTTTAACCCACTACTTATCATGGCTCAATAATGATGGGCCTCTACTTGAGTACCAAACAATGCTACAAGAGTCAACTCAACAGGTTAATATTCTAATAATTTAATGATTATTTATGAATATTATCTATATTTATTAACAAATTATTATCCGTGTAACCAAAATTTTCTTCACAGCTCTTTAACCAAGCTGATAATAGCCAGTGTAGAATTAATGAAAAACATGATTCCCAGTTCGGCTGTATTTAGTTAAAGATTAGGTGATTCCTGCTTAACCAAATACTCCAAGCAATGCCATATGAAGAGAGGTTCCATGCTTTCCTTCAGAATCTGCCATGTGTCAATGTTGGCCATTGAACCAGAAGCCGATCCATATATAGTCTTTGGAACGCACCAAGAGGCCCTCTACCATGTAAGGAACTTTGTCCATAGTTTCCAAGCAAAGTAGCATTGAAGGAGAAGATGATCTGCTGACTCTATCTCTGATGCACAAAACGAGCATGAAGCTTGATCCAATGAAACAAGGTGTCAGCTCAGAAAAAAGTCTCTTGCACACAGATGATTTTGTACTGCTAACCATAAAAAAAAAAACCCTGTATTTTCAGCGGTGCTACTCCACTCCAGATGTTTGAAGTACTGAAAGGCTGGTCACCTTGACCTGTCATCAAGGCACTACAAGATTTTACTGCAAATTTTCCATTCCTATCAATATTAATCTAGATTCTAACATCTTCTTTTCATAATTAACTTGATTGGAGATTTGCACTTCGGTAATATATATATAGGATTATCAATTATATGAAGAGAGGGGGAGTAGAATATTTAGAGGTCAGGCAACACACATATATAAAGGGTTGAGAGATTTTCCTACTAAGAATCATTTGATGTTGTCATCAACTCCAATAAAAAAGAAAAGAGGATCTTATGATCATTAATGGAACAAATTATAAAATATATAATGGTGGATTTGTTTTTTATTTGATAATAAGGATACTCTTAGATTAGATTATATATCAACTAAGATTAAGTTTTTTTTCTCTCTCTCGAAGAATCTTAAGAATGCAATTTTACATTGATCTAATGTGTTTAAAGAAATTTAATTTTTTTTTTAAATGATGATATTTAAACTTAAAAAATCAATGAATAAAACAAGCCTGTCTATATCTCAAAGCTAAAATATTCCTACATCTTCTAATTAATTTGCAACATTTACATGTTAAAATATTCTTATATCAACATGCACTATAACTACCATCCAAAAAAGGAAAACAACTGTACTTCTCTTCTTTAGGAAAACATTTCATTGCAAAAGCATATTTGTGATGATTTATTAACTTAATCATTATTTAATTGTCAGTCACCATGTTAGTGGCGGCATCCTTTATTCCTTCACCAATGTTGCTGCAACTTGTTTGCTTTTTCTTTAAGATTGTGGAAATGTGGTCCTAACATAGTACTCACGAGACTTTGTTCAAAGAAAATCAAGCAAGCATGTCCAATATATATGAAAAGGCATAAAACATATTAAATTGTTTATTTTTTAATTAGCCTAGATTGACTGAGAAGTTTAATGAACCTTGAACTTGTCAAAGAACCATCTCAACCCAATAGCTTAAGCTGTTAGGTAAGGTTCCAGGATATGATTTATATTATTCTCTAACACACCTCCTCAAGTGAAAGCCCTTTGGGCTTGAAACTTGCACAGGTCCACATTACCTTGTGCCTAATTTTTATCAAATAAATGAGGATGGTGAGATTCGAACTTGAGACCACTTGGTCATCAAGGCTCTGATACCATGTCAAAGAACCATCTCAACCCAATAGCTTAAGCTATTAGGTAAGGTCCCAAGATATGATTTATATTATTCTCTAACACACCCCCTCAAGTGAAAGCCCTTTGGGCTTGAAACTTGCACAGACCCACTTTACCTTGTGCTTAATTTTTATCAAATAAATGGGGATGGTGAGATTCGAACTCGTGACCGCTTGGTTATCAAGGCTCTGATACCATGTCAAAGAACCATCTCAACCCAAAAACTTAAGGTATTAGGTAAGGTTCCAGGATATGATTTATATTATTCTCTAACAGAACTACTATCTCGTCTTCATCACATATATAATTTTTGTTTGGTAATAATCAAGATTTTATGTAAAAGCTAGTGCCAAAAAGACTTGGCTAACTAGAAGAAAACAAAAAAGTTATGTTTGTGTACATAAACAAGGAGAAGAATGAAAGAAAATAAAAATAAAAAAAGCTCTACACCAAATTGAAAAACTGAAAAAGAAACTCTTAAAAATCTAGTTTGTCTATTGTAAGATGTCTTTGGGGCTCCTATATAGATCCAGACTTGCGTAAAGAAAATTTATATTTGAAGACCTTAACCAAATAGCCAATCTCTGAAATATAAGATGAAAAACACTAGTCTATTTCGAATCTTTTTCTTGAAACACCATGTTATTTCTGGTCACCCCAATCCTTCATAGAATTTCATAAGACGGAAAATTTCTTCTTCATAATTTCATAACCTTTCCACCTTGTTGTAACCCATTTTTGGGTCCTCGGAAAAAAATACAAAAAAAAATTAAAAAATATAGTCGGAAGAAATCCAAATAATAATAATAATAGTACTAGTAGTAGTAGTAATAGTAGTAGTAACAGCAGCAGCAGCAGCAGCAGCAGTGAGAATATGATGTTGGAGGGCCCAGAAAATAGTCAGAATTTGGTTAAGGTGGTTCAAAAATACAAAAATTGAAATTTGACAGTATTTTATTGATTCATGAGAGCCCTGTTGACAAAGAAAATTCAATTTGAGAAAGAAAAGTCCAAAATCAGATGGTTATGGACTCAATTACATTTTATTGAAGGTTTAATTGAATTTATGGAGGGTTTGATTGCAAGAAAAATTAACTTTTAAGTCAATTTGGGCTTTAATTAAGAGAAATTAAAGTTCTGAGGTCAAATTATAATTTGTGAGAGTTGATTTGGTCAAATCAGGGGTTTAATTAGATAAATATTGAAGTTTGATAGCCAATTTGAGACTTAATTGAAGAAATCTGAAACCAAGGACCAAACTAGAAAATGCGCGTAAATAGAGGGGTTGTAATTGACGTAATTAGGGACTCAATTGAAGAAATTGAAAGTTTATTGATCAATTGAGGGTCCAATCGCATAAATTTGAGACCAATGATCAATTTGAAAAAGGCGGCCAACTTCAGGGTCGACGTTTGAATTTGGCAGGGATGCAATTGACTTGATTTTTAAAATAAAAATTACAATTTAAGACTTAATTGAACAAATCACAAATTGAGGACTGATGTGGACTTTGACATGATTTTGCCACCATTTCCTTTTAAATGAAACGACGCGTTTTGGGTAAAACGGCATCATTTCATCCACTGTTTCAAAAATAAATAAATAAAAAGACCCAAACGGTGTTGTTTTGAACAACACTGTGAGTCTTCTTCTTCCCCTAGACACGCGAGGCAGGGGAAGAAGAAGCTTTGCTCCCCTGTTTTTCTCCTCTCCCTCTTTCTCTGAAAGCCCCAAAAAGATGCTGACCAAAGACCCCCACTTGCCTAAGCTCTGACCCATTGCCTACCACATGGTGAAAAGTAGAGGGGACGTGCCCCTCGGGCGGTCCTAGGGTGGCCGCCCCAACCGCCCTACCCTTGTGCCATGACTGGACAGGGATAGTAGGCCTCTCCCCCCATGTATTTGCCTATAAATACAGGGGAAGAGAGAGTAGAAGAAAATGGAGCAGCAAAGAAGGAACAGAAAGATAGAAAAAACAAAAAAAAGAGAGAAAAAAACAGAGGAAAGAAAGAAAAAAAACAGAGGAATAAAGAGAAAGAAAAGAGAAGAACAAAGATAAAGAGGCGAGAACTGAGAGAAGGAAAACAAAAGGAAAACGAGAAGGAGAAGACGCAGGGATTGGCACCTCTGCATGGGAAAGAAGAAGAAAAACAGCAGCTCCACCGGGTCTAGCCACCGCAAACCATCGCAGACGACAACAAACACGCCCCTTCACTCCAGGTAATCCTCTCTCCTTCTCTGCTCCTTCTTCCCATTTCTTTCATTTGCATGTAGAATGTGAGCAATTCATGTTCTGCAACAAATGAAAATAATTAGTTGGTTACTATGTTGTGCACAGTAACCAGCTAATTATAAACTGTTGGGCCGGTGCTGGCCTAGTTTTATGTTGGACCAGGTCCAACCCGTTCCAATTAAAACTATTTTTTAAAAAAAAACATTAGTGATGTTTTCGTGTATTTTTCTATCCATTTTGGTTAATATCGATTTATATTTTTACACCGTAAAAATACAAATCTGGTATTAAAATACCTGGTTTTCATAAAAAAAAATTTTGTTACATGCTTATGGCCAAGTCTTCCAAAGCTAAAAATCATATGGTATTTTCATACAACAAAGAAAACTTCAAAAAATATGTTTTAACATGCATTTTGGCTTTAATAACTAGTTTATTAAAGTCATGAGAATTTGGCCAATATTTCAAAAATTCCAAAAAAAAAAAAATTGTTTTGTTTTAGTATTAGGAATTGTGAATATATGTAAAACGTATTCCAGATATTAAAAAGATATTTCTTTTGACGACATAGAACAGTTATGTTTTTACTCGATAAGATAAGGATCTCCTTATAGAGGAAGACTTTTCTTAAACCGTAGATAGACCGACAATTAGAAACCACAACAAGACCTAGATTTTATCAAACAACAAAACAATGCAGCTTACTTTAGGTAGAGCGTAGTTGGGGTGTTAATATCTTCTATTTACGCAACCAGTCTCCGTACTCGATCTGTGAGACCAGTTAGTGTTCCTAGTGACCATAATATTAAGTGGCGAGTTCCATTCAAATTTTCCACTGATAAAAGATGAGAATTCCTTATTTTTTCATATTTTCCAGATAGACTTACATATACTTGAGGGTGGACGATTCATTGCGACGCCGCACACATGCGACACACCTGTCTGTCTAGAATCTAAAACTAATTCCTCCCTTTAAGGTCTTTTAAACACCACCTGTACTGGGTATCACGGTATTAATTACATAACACCCTGATCGATGATGTAGTTTTGAAATAATATGAAATATAAGGTATGGAATTATGAAGAAGAAATTTCCTTGCCTTTACATTATAGCTTTAGAACCAACAACAACAATTTATGATATGTTGGTCCCAATATTGAACTTATAGTGGCAAAGAAAGTTAAGAGGTACATAAATACAATCTCTACATCTTCTATCATCTATATGTGCATGAGTTGTTTTATTGTATAATTAAATGGATAGATGGTGTTGGAATCTTGACACAATAAGTGATTACACAATTAAATTTGAATGTGTCACTATTGACAAGATAATATTCTCCAAACCTTTCCACCTATTTGTCTAGAATCTAACATTTCTCCCATTATCCAATCTAAAACTAATTCCTTCCTTTAAGGTCTTTTAAACACCACTTGTACTAGGTATCACGGTATTAATTACATAACACACTGATCGATAATGTAATTTTGAAATAATATGAAAGATAAGGTTATGAAATTATGAAGAAGAAATTTTCTTGCCTCTACACTCTAGCTTATGAACCAACAACAATAATTTATGATGTGTTGGTTCCAATATTAAACTTACAGTGGCAAAGAAAGTTAAGATGTACATAACTACAATTTGTACATCTTCTATAATCTATATATACATGAGTTGTTTTATTGAATGATTAAATGGATAGACGGTGTTGGAATCTTGACATAATAAGTGATTACACAGTTAAATTTAGATGTGTTACTATTAACAAGATAATATTCGCGAAACCTTTCCACCTGTCCATATAGAATCTAACATTTTTCTCATTACTTAATCTAAAACTAATTCCTCCCTATAAGGTGTTTTAAACACCATCTATATTGGGTATCACTGTATTAATTATATAACACACTGATCGATGATATAGTTTTGAAATAATATGAAAGATCATTTTCAAAAGTAGTCTATCTATCTTTATAACAATCTCCTTCCAATCTCCTTTACTTGGTATAATTATGTCTCCATTGCATGGTGCATTAATTTTCTGTTTAATTAATGTCACAGTAATATTGTATGTCGTTGCAATCTAGATTTTCCATATCTTTAAAAGTTTGGTCTACATCAATCAAATTTTCCTAGAATTCTCCACTTTAGGTTGTGAATTAATTAATGATGAACCATGTATGTTCATCATCCATTAATTAGAGGGCGAGTATTGAAATCAATTAACAAATGCTTATTTAATTTCGACCTAAAATCTCAAAAGTTCATTTGATTTCAATAGCGTAAATTTACTTACTAAACATGTAAAGTCACATAGTTACAGTCATGAACAAGAGATCGAGGAGCTGAATCTAAATAAAACCTAGCAATCTATATCATCAACCTGGCTCGTCAAATAACAAGTGGGAAATATTCTAGGAAAGCTAGATTAATGCAGACAAACTCTTAAAGCAGATCGATGCACCTGCAGGCAGATCGATGCTGAATTAAGCCAGGGATTTATATGTAGAGCCAGCTGCACGGCAAGCTTCAATCGTCTAGTTGGGGCGGCTGGGCAGCAAGATATATAATATGATCAGGCACTGATTCATTTTCCTTGGAATATATGCAGGTATTGTTTAATTCTCTTTGTACTTGAACAGTTATCATTTTCTGCTAATTAAAGGTCAATCAATAGTATGAATTCTACTCATAGCTGTTGTAAAATAAAGCCATCTAACATCTGGGAAAAAAAAAAAAAAACAAGTGCAGACAATTCATAATTCAGCCCCATAATTACGGACTGTATAATTAAAATTGTACAAGAAATTCTCCAGCAAAAATCACTCGGCTTTCTATTAGCTCTTACTGTATATTACATCCAATTATTCATCACAATATATATTACACGCGTTAATTAACCTCGCTTACTACTAGATCTCATTAGAAACCTTATCGATGAAGGAGAAATGAGATTTACCAAGCTAGATAGCTAAAACAACACACTATGTAAACCTTACTACCAGGTGAGTTGCTCCAGAAAGATGGGAGATTAACCTGGAGATCAGTACCATGCATAGCTCGTGGGCACACATACTAATCACTCCTACCTAGTTAGCTAGCACCTTAATTGATCATTAGATGACCCAATAGGGAAAACTAGCTAGCTAGCTCAAGCACTTGAATATGCATATTCCCCTGGTGGTGATCTTGCATGCACTTTCGGCTCAAGATCAAAGGTTACATGACTTGTAGGAGTCGCTGGGTCTGGAGGTGGAGGTGAACTTGGTAAAGGCCTTTCAAAATTTGTTATCATCGAAATGTACCCATCGTTGCATGGAGTCCCATCAGTGCATGGAGAACCAATCTCAAGCTCGCCTTTAGGTGATGCAGGCTTCGGGGGTGGAGGTGATGGCGTGGTCCGTCCATTACTAGTGGTTACTTGACCGATTGGTGGATCGATTTTTGGAGATTGTGGTGGCGGAGACGAATGCTTCTCGTAATTGCTGGTAAGTTCCTTGGAACTTGGTGAAGGGATCGGAGATGGAGGTGGTGGGCTATAACTCCTTCCATAAGCAGCTATTATTGCTACTTTGAGTCCAAAGCTATCTGCAGCACATGAACAAAAGAGATTTTAATTAGAATATGCAAGCAAATCAACATGTTTTTAATAAAGAAACAACTGGTTAGGCAAACGTCTATGAATTTTAGTGAAACATGACAACATAACCAGGCATAAGTTAGTCAATTATTACCAGGTAAAATTCTTGCTTGAGCGCCATTAATGGCTATAAGTCCAACAAAGGCTAAAATGGCTGCAAGTAAGATAGCACTTGTCATTTGAGTCTTTATGTTGTTTGGCTTGTATGACACCAAAGCATGTTGCAGATGTGTTATTTATAGACCTGGTGGGTTACTGTGTGTTGAGTTACTTATGTCGATGTCATCAATCTCAACTTGTTATTCGGTAGTAAACGCTGTAGTTTTTATGATACAAATACAATGAATTTGATTCACCTGTAGAAGCTCCATAGATGAACACTACAGTGGACGGAGATGCATTGTAGAATCGGTTTGGGAGATTGGGTCCTGCTAATATTACATGGGAAAGACTCAGCCGTCGGTCAAGAACCCTACTCGGTCTTTTTCGAATTCATATTTGCTCGTTTTAAAACTCTCCAAAGCTAGTTTGTCATTGTAGATTTATACACTACGCGTTGACTTCCTAAGGAGGACTTCTGTATTAAAATTCATTTCTCCACAAGGGCCGGGAGACAATTTACGACTAATAAATAATATAATTAACAAACATAATTAATAGATTAAAGAAGATACAAGTGTTACCGTTAATTCATATATTAATTTGAAGGAGAAGTTTTGTTAATTTTGGTATTATAATAAATTGACAAATAATCAGCTATTAGCTTATTATAGCATATTATGTATCATAGGCTTGTACATATTTAGAAAAAGTTTATTATTCTTGTATTATACTCTCTACATTAACTATTACCCTACATATATAAATATGAAATATTTGTTAACTAATAGGTTAAACCTTTTATTATTCTTAACTTGGTATCATAGTTATTATATCTTAAAAACTATTTTTTCTTTTTTCTAATGGACTCTTCTTCTCAACCTATGGTATAGACTTCTTCTTCTACCTTTGTTTTGAAAGCTTCCTTGACTATTGTGAATCCTCAGACTTTTTCTTCTCCCTCTACTTTGGAATCTTTCCATGTTGCTATTGTGCAACCCTCTGTTACTGTTGTTGTGACTCTTGCCACCATGGAGGCTTCAATTGCAAGCATTGTTTCCCTTTCCAATTCTCATTAATTTATTTCTTTAAAGCTTACAAGCACAAATTATCTTTATTGACAAATGCATAAAGCCGTATCATATTGGACAAGATGTTTTCCCTTTTGTTGATGGCTTTTTTTCGTGTCCTCCTCCTTGTGCAGTAGTTGTTAATGGTTATTTTCTTTAAGTTAATAATTTTTTTCTTTGTTGGAAACAACATGACCAATTTATTCTAAGTGCACCATTTTTTTCTCTTTCAATGGATGTCCTGCATCTTGTTGTCCATTGCCAAACCTCAAAATGTGTTTAGCGTACTCTTGAGCAAACCCTCTCTTCTTCGTCAAATTCTTGCATTATGAAACTTCATAGTACTTTTCAATATCTTCATCAAAGTGATGATTCGGTCACTATATTTTTGCAAAAAGTAAAGGCATTGTTTAATGAATTAACAGCTGTTAGCCGGCCAATTTTGCTAAAGGATTTCAATTTTATGTGTTTCTTAGTCTTCAGGGTGAGTTCAAGGACTTGATGATATGGTTCAACCTTGTGATACGATTTAAACAAGGTCAGATTCGGATTTTGACATAAAATTTTCTGTCATCTAGTTTTACGCTATTGAGCATAACTCCAAATCTAACCGTTGGATCGATGTGAAACGTTACCAGAGGATTCTAGAGGTATTTTTCTATGTTGGGATAAATTTTCAGATGAATCAGAGTTTGAAAATGACTTACAATATAGGTCAAAATAGGCTGGATGAATTTTGTTATTCACTTCCTTTCGACCTGTGGACTTCCTATTTGGCAAGGATCTTTTTTCTAAAAGGATGTGGCAACTTGTTTTGGGAATTTCCTAGTTCCAGAAGAATTTTTAATGAGCTGAAACATAATTTCCAAGAATTGCAACAATTCATTAATGTTCCAGAATCCTTTTCTTATAAGGATTTCTTATTCATCCTAACTACACAAGGAAAAAAGGGCTGGTGCTATTTAAGGATAAATTAGTTATTTTATTATTTTCTTTCATGTTTGGGCTTATTTAAAAAAAAAATTGAGTAAGGATTCAAGGCTTGTTTGGATCAGGTTATAGGCTTTTCAGTTGAGAGTTTTTGAGTCAGTTTTGTATGTGGGTCAATTTAGCCCATAAAGATACATCCATTAGAGTTAATTTTTTAAGAACTATTTAAACTCATATAACCAAAATTTTAGGAGCCATTAATGAATATTACTTCTGAATTTTTCAGTTTTAATATGTGAGAATGATTCTTGTATTCTTAAGTTCTTGAACGAACTGAATCTGACTTATCAAAGATTAACTGGCTTTGTGGCATCATTCTACTTCATTTTAATAGTGTTGATGCCTTGGGGCAAGTTTCAATTGTGTTACACTCCTATCAGACCTATTTTGGCAGTTGAGAGTTTTTGGGTCAGTTTTGTATGTGGGTCAGTTTAGCCCACAAAGGTAGATTTATTAGGGTTAATTTTTCAAGAACTATTTAAACTCATATAACCAAAATTTCAGGAGCCATTAATGAATATTACTTCTGAATTTTTTAGTTTTAATGTGTGAGAGTGATTCTTATATTCTTCAGTTCTTGAACGAACTGAATCTGACTTATCAAAGATTAACTGGCTTTGTGGCATCATTCTACTTCATTCTAATAGTGTTGGTGCCTTGGGGCAAGTTTTCATTGTGTCACACTCCTATCAAACCTATTTCAGCTTTTCAGGATCAGATCTCAATCTTGATTGTGGGTTGCGTGACCACGTGACCACGTGATCACGAAGTTCACATCACTTGGTAACAAGCCTCATGACCAAGACAAAAACTGTTTCGTATGTTGATCTCTATAGTCATTTTTTTACTCATGAGTTCCTTCACAAGACCTCTCTTCTATCCATGAGTGCTGTTATCATTACTCTTTTACTACTCATACCAGCTTAGCCACCATCAACTTATTTTGCCCAACATCAGACCTTTCGTTCGTATAACAACAATTATAATTTCAGTCATGGTAGAGGACGATCTCTTGAAGGCTGGTGTAACAATTATAATAGCAACCATAATAGCATTAATACCGGGTCTGATTTTCAAGGTTTCAATAGGTCTTTAAATAGCAACTGAAGGCAAGGTAATTGGCAACAAAACCAATGAAATAATGGCTCTTCCCAGTGGTCTAATGTCAAGTTTCAGATGTGCCAAACCTTCAGTCATTCAACCCCTTATTTTTCTCAACTTCAAAGCTATGGAAAACAGCCTAATGCTAATCTTGTGCTCAATAATGTTTCCTCAACAAATTTTATGGATTTGTTTCCCGATAATAGTGCGAATCAACACGTCACACCTGATCTTGTAAATCTAACGAGGTCCGAACCATATCTCAATAATGATTATTTGCATAGTTGTGATGGTAAGGGCCTTTCTATATCTAATATTGGGCATACTAAGTTACATACACCAAAACATACTTTCACTTTATCTAATGTTCTTCATGTACAAACCATTGCTTTATGTTAAAAAAATCTTATCTTGATAATAATGTTTATTTTAAATTTCACCTATTTTTTTATATTAAAGATCTTAACACCAAGGCAATACTATTTTCTGGTGAGAGTAAAGATGGTCTTTATATTTTGTTCGAGTCTTTTGCCATATCAATTCATCAAGTTTATTGGTCTCCTTATGTATCTGCTTCTGTTGATCTATGCCACCGTCAATTGGGTCATCCTACTTCATATTTTTTTTCAATTTTTTTGTGTAAGAAATAAAATTTCTTGCATCTCTAGACTTTGTTTTTCAATTTTAGTGTCAAGCTTACCCTTTAAGAAAGTTGTTGCATCTGTCGTTGGGGTCTACAGGCCACATAACTTCTACTCCACTTGAATTAATATTTAGTAATGTTTGGGGCCCTGCTCCTTTTTTCTGATGATTTTTATTATTTTATTATTTTTGTTGATGTGCATACAAAATATGGTATTATCCTCTTGTTGCGAAGTCTAATGTCTTCTATGCTTTTCATCAATTTCAAACTTTGGTAGAGCACCAATTTTTGCTAAAAATTAAATTTATTTAGACTAAATGGGGTGGTGAATATCACAAGTTACATACTTTCTTTCATACTATTGGTATTCAATATCATTGTTTAATTTGTCATCATACTCATTAACAAAATGGCACAGTTGAACATTGTCATAGGCATATTGTGGAAATTGGTCTTACTCTTCTCAAACAGTGTAGAACATTGTTTATCTTATCAATCACATGCCTACTTTTATCCTTGACAATAGGTCCCTTTTTATTGTCTTTTTTAACGTTCTCCTTATTATAATTTTTTGTTGCGTTTAAGTGTCTTTGTTTTTTTTTTTTTATGTCCATATCATAATCATAAATTAGATTTTTATTCATCTCCATGTTTGTTTTCATGAACAAGTGTTTTCTTTTGACAAATCTAAACAAATTGCACAACTAGCCCTTACTCCATCTCTTAAAAATTCTACAAATGTGCCCAATTTCCTCACCTCACCAATTTTTCACTCTTCTATGCTTGCAGCCTCTCGTTTGTACCCACTAACAACAGCCTACTAATTCTGCTCTTACATCACCATATCCATGTTTCTTTAATAATCATATTACAGGTATAAGTTCGACCCCTTCTGATTTGCAACATACAGGTTTGATGTTGTTGGTTTTCCAGGTCGCCTTCTGCTGGTTCTCCAATATCTAACAGTGATGCCTCTGTTGCAAGCTCTACCTCTGCTGCTAGATAAAATTTGGTTGTTGACCTCTGCTCTTATCCATTGCAACATCATCAAAGTTCAGTTCTTCCTGCCTCATTGTCTATGGTTTATCGATATCATATGGTTCTTCATTCACGGTTGCCAAAGATAGCCAATCTGATAACTTTTTCAGCTTCATTTGATAGTCATAAATCTTGGGTAGTCTCTAGTCCTGCCTATGAACCACTTACTTTTCTTACGCTGATAGGTATGAGGCTTGACAAGATGCTATGAAGGTTGAAATCCAAGCATTATATTCTAATAATATTTGGTCCTTAGTTCCTTTTTATCATTCAATGAATGTTGTTGGTTGTCATTGGGTATACAAGATCAAGTGTCATGTTGATGACAAGATTGAACACTATAAGGCTCGGTTGGTTGCTAGAGGTTTTAATCAACAGAAAGGTATTGATTACTTTGAGACATTTAGTCCTGATGTTAAGCAAGTCACTATTTGATTAATTTTCACAGTTGCGGTGTTGCGTGTTTGGAAAATTAATCAACTTGATATTCATAATATTTTTCTCAATGAGACACTTGGCGAAGAGGTCTACATGCAGTAACCTCTAGGTTTTGTTAATTCTAATCTCTCTTCTCATGTGTGTCGATTGTATAAATCCTTATATGACTTAAAACATGCTTTCCAAGCATGGTACACTCAACTTAGTGATTATCTTTTATGTATTGGCTTTTATGCTTCTAAGCTTAACACCTCATTATTCATTTTATCTATGGGTGATGATATTTTTTATCTTCTGGTTTACGTTGATAATATTTTGTTAATTGGAAGCAATTTAGTCTTGCTTCACCAATTGATTCAATTATTGAGCTTAGAGTTTAAGCTACAGGATTTAAAAGTTGTTCATTATTTTTTAAGCATTGAGGTTCATCCTACTACTATGAGTATCATGTTACGACAAGATAAGTATATTCTTGACATTTTTCATTGGGCAATTATGTCTTCTTGTAGGCTTGTTGATACTCTTATTTCTACATCAAAGGTTGTTAAAGTGTCTGATTGCTTTTGTTTATCCTACATGTTTTTGAAAAATTATTGATGCTCTTCAATATCTTATTTTTACAAGACCAAATATTTTTTTTTGTTAACAAAGTTTGTCGATATATGTATGCTCCTGCAGATACAAATTGGGTTGTCGTTAAACATATTCTGTGTTTTCTTAAGAGTACGGTTTCTTTTGGTCTTCATATCACCCGTAGCTCTTCTTTTTCCTTGCATGGTCGTTAAACATATTCGTTCTTCTACCGAGGCTAAGTATAAAGCCTTAGCCGATGGGACTTCTGAGGTCATATAGCTTCAATATTTTTTGTCAAATCAGCATATTACTTCTTTTTTTATGACTATGATTTGGTGTGATAATCTGAGTGTTGTCTAACCCATCTTTCATGCTCGTACTAAGCATGTTTTTAAGTTGATTATTATTTTATACGTGAAGGAGTTGCTATAAAGGCCATTCAAATTTGCTTTATTTCTTATAAGGATTAGCTTCTTCTTTTTTTTTATGAAATCGAGAATAGATATATAATAAAAAGAGAAAACATGAGCAGTGTGAGTAGAGCTTTATTTCTTCCAAGGATTAGCTTGCAAATATTTTTACAGAACCTCTCTCCTCTGCTTCTTTTACTGCTCTTATTAAGTTCAAGTTTCGAGTTGAACCCCCATTCTTAGCTTGAAAGGGCGTATTATAATTCTTAGGAAAGATTTATTATTTTTTTATTGTAATCTCCACATTAACTATTATATATTGCTCTATATATATAAATAAAAAAGGTTGACTAATTAATAAGTTAAGCTTCCTATTATTCTTAACCTGACTTAGAAAATCATTAAGCGTTTATTTAACTTAAACCAGGAAATAAGAATATCAAAATGTAATGAGAAATTTAGCCTTTTTAAAGTAATAATGGCATATATTATTACAAAGCATTTATATTAAAATATAAAATATTGTGGTTTTCACTGGCTACTAAAATATGAAGAACATCGAATACGCAACAGGAAGGAATTAAAATGATTTACATACAAAGAAATATTTCAAGTAAAATAACAAATGGTAACTAATAATTTATAAATGCACTAACAAATTGATCTAAATAAATGAAAGGTAATTATTATAACAACTTATGAAGAGAGCATTAATTTATGTCCTCACCCACGTCCTATGTCACAGGTTTGATCAGCCATTTAAAGAGTGGAAGTAGGATTTTCCATTAAAATACATGACAAAGTAGAGGAGTGGAGTAGGCATATTAATTAATTAATTAATCTCTTTGTTAAGTCCTATAATTACTACTAAATTATGCCTTTAAATGGGTTAAAAAGTTGAGTAACAGTTGATTATCTGGCCTTTGCAATGATTAAAATCTCCACTTGTTCAAAGCATGCTGGTGATCATAAACATCTTGAGTGGGTTTCGACTTTGGACATCCTGATTAATTAGTGGATTTAACTATTAGAACGTGGGATTCATTAACAATTAATATCTTTCATATGTTACCAATTAGCTTTTGCGTCAACAAATGCATAAAGAAAAGGTGTACCAATGGGAAAAGGCCATTTGGTTTAATTTCCTTGTAATTTGTATTAAAATCAGTTCAAAGTGAGAATTAGATTGCTTCAAATTTTTAATTAGTGGTGGCTCCTCCAACATTAGCCTTTAATTATTATTATTAGCTAAAACTTTACGTAGATTTTGCTTAGTATTTTACACTATATAAAGCCAATGTAATTTAGATTACTTTGCATTTTGGAGTTTGGAAAGTGACCTATGCATGACCACCTTTTTTCTTATTATTTTTGGTAAGATGGATGTGATTTTTTCTCCCGTTCTTATATTTATTTTTTATACTGATAGTTACAGTTTTAACATCATAAAATATTTCATAATTATAAATATTATTAAAAAAAAATAATTAACACAAGTATTGCACGCGTCAGCACGTAAATTATTAACACGCTCTTTAAACAGCCCACGCAACATTGCTTGGAGGCCAAACATCAGCTTTCATAGCAGTGTTGGAATTATCTCAGTGGCAATGTGGACAGTCAACAGGCCCCTGGTTTGGCATCAACGCCGGCCTTCTCTTTTTTCCTTCTTTTTGCTCTCATCATCGATTACAGCGCCTAACCCTTTAAATTTTCAAAGCAACCCTTCAATTTATTTTTCTTTAAAATTTGCTTCTTATCTTTTAATTACTATTTTTTATTTGAAATAATTTATAAAATTAGAATTTTTTTCAATTTCATCCTCCTTCAATATTTTTCTCTGATTTCATCTTTTAACATTAAATTGGTTGGGAATTGAACTTCTTAATTAAGCATGGGTTTAAGATTTTACAGGTTACAAATTTAGGAGATTAACCCAGGTTTAGAAGATTCGCTCAGATTTGCTTTATTTTTTTTCTTTTTTAAAATTCATATTTTTTTTCAATTTCATCCTTCAGTATTTATTTAATTGGAAATTGAGCTCTGTTATTTCTTTTTATTTGCTTTCTATATGATTTTTCACTATTTTTTAGAATGATCGAGTTATCTCGAGTCTTTTTATTTGTTTTTATTTGTTAAATTTATCTTTTTAAAAGGAATTTTTGTCTTTGGATTGGATTAAATTAAATTAAGTGATTAAATAAAAGTATGAGATGCTCGCTTTAAGATATTTTATTTGGTTTGTTTTTTGGGTCGTGCAGCCTTTCACAGTGGCTTTAAAACCTTCTCATTGAACTCTTTCTAATAGTGGGACAGTGTCCACAGAGGAGCGATACTGAGTCTCAAACATGCTTTTCTTTCTTCTTCTCCCGAATATAATATTGACAGTTTATTATTTATAGTTAATTATTGTCATTTCTTTTCTTTATTTAATATTTATTTAATCATATTATTAAATTAACAAACTCATTAAACCCAATTAATTTAATGATCCGAGTCTCACTTTTTTTAACTTCTTTAAAATTATTAACATCACTTAAACATCCATTTTATAAGTTTAAGAGATTTTAACCTTGCTTATGGTATAACACGGACCACTTATCTAATTGTATACTACATTTGATGTTTCTATAATATGAAACTCATGATGAATGAAATTTCATGATTGTTAAAAAATAAAAAATAAAAACAAATAAACAAACATTGAAAAGGCAAGAAACCACGTTGAATTAGATACCAAATTTGGAACCAACATGTATAGCTATATGATCCAATCCAAGCCTAACCCAGGATCATTATGAGCTAGTAGGGTCAACATGCATCAACCCTAAAACAATATAAATTTAGTTTTTTTAAATGAAATAAAGTTGTTCTAGGACAAAGAAAAAAGTTATAAAAAAAAAAAGAATCATTGAAGGTAGTCTAACCGAGTCTCACTTGAAATCATTTAAAATTGATTCAATTCCAACTCAGTTCAAAAACAAACCGTGCCCTGAGCTAGATTTTAATTTGGGTGGTCATCAAATCAACTCCTCAAAACTGTGCCGGTTTAATCTCATTTCTGCATCTTATTTGGCATCGATAAGAACGCATACCTAATCTATGAAATTATTCTTAAATATATACTTAACCATAATTAATGGTAAAGCTAACTACAGAATTCACACTCCTTAAGAGTGATTATCTCATTCCCCTCCACTTCCATGAAAATGGAGACATCATCTCATCTTGTATAAACTAAGAACACCATTGATGGTGGAAAGTAGCTTGCGTTATTGCAACATTTTTTACCTACCTTTACCTAATTGTCACCTGGTGCGATTTGAATGCTTTAAACGTGGTTGAATTACATCAAAGTTTACGCCAAATCCATGATTTTGGTAGGTTAAAACGCAATGATCAATACAGACAAAAGGAATCTTGTTTCGTATTACGACAATGGCTTTTTTTTAAAATGTTTTTTTATTTAAAAAATATATTAAAATAATATTTTTTTTATTTTTTAAAATTTATTTTTAACATCAACATATCAAAACAATTTATAAATATAAAATTAAAATTAAAATTAAAAAATTAATTTTTTAAAAAAATATTTTTAAAACATCAAAAATAACACAGTTCTGTAAACTAGTCCTGGCAGTCTTAGAAGACCAGGGTGATGTGATCTGATAAAGTAAAAGCATAACACCATCATTACATTGGACCCAAAATGACCGATGCTAATGAACTTGTGTATAGATGAGCAATGCCCAACGCTTGACAAAGCATACTTTGACATAGCATACGTGGGTCATTGCCCACATGATTTTTTTATTTTTTTTTTGTGAAGATCATAATACTCTAGCCTAACCTTTTATTTTATTTTTTTACTGATAAGTGGATCAGTTTATACCTTGATTAAATTTTTAGGTTTTTATATTTATATTTACATAAATTTTTCATACAAAAACAAGATAAATCGCTAATTTTTTACACCAGGTATATGAACCTAAAAAAATATAGCTAGTAGAATTCAAACCCTGACTCTAACCTAATCGCTAATAAGTTGTTGATGGAGAAGATGTTTGTAATTGTTATACAGAGTATTTTTTAAAATAATTCTTCACTAAAAATTAAAAATATCCACAATTTAATATTATCATAGAATATTAAAAAAAATCAATTTAAAATTTTTTAAAATAAAAAATACTTAAAAGCAGAAACAAAAACATTACCCATCACCGTAAAATATTCTACTTGTAATCTATCACGCTAGTTCAACATGAATTTATAAACAAAAACATGTTTTTATTGCATAACCTACTTTCTTCTCTCTCTTTTTTTGTATTTCTTTCATTAATATTTTTTATTTGGCCCATTTGTTCGTTGGAAAGTATTTTTTTTTTGGAAGTAAATTTAAAAAAAGTATTTTTTGATGTTTGATAGTGTAATGAAAAATAAGTTGGAAAACAATTTCCAGTGTTTGGTTATGTTATGAAAAATGAGATGGAAAATAACTTATTAATGTTTTATTTTTTTCAAGTTTATTAAAATAATTAGGAACAATTCTTACAAATTAAAAAGTTGAATGGAAATGAAATTGAAAAAAAAATATAATTTCATAAATTATCTCAGATAAAATAAATAATGGTCAAAATAATAGAGATCAAATAAAAAATTAAAAAATAAAGAAATTAAAATAATAATAATTAACATTTCATAAATTATTTCAAATAAAATAATTAACAATCAAAAGAATGAGGACCAAATTTGATAGATAAAAAATTTCAATAAAAAAATGATAAGGAAAAAGCAAATAGCAATTATAAAAATAAGGACCAAAGTTAATATAAAAATTAAATTTTAAGAGATGAAATTAAAAAATAAATATTCAACAAATATATATAGCAATCAAAAGTTTAAGGATCAAATTTGATATAATCAGCAAAAAATAACATTTCTAAATTTTTCACAACTTCCAAAAAGTGTTTTTCGCCTAAATTTTTCAGGAAAACGCTTTCCTTGAAACCAAGCCAAATTTTTCTTTGACTGGAAAGTGTTTTCCGTTGACCAACTTTTCTAATGGCAAACACACACATGAAAGTTTGGAAAGTATTTTCCCGAAAACCACTTTCCGGAAAACAAACACAGCCAAAAGGAAAAACACTTTTCTGGAAACCAAGTCAAATTTTTCTTTAACTGGAAAGTGTTTTTCGTTGACCACCTTTTCTAATGGCAAATAAAAACAGGAAAGTTTAGAAAGTGATTTCCCAGAAACTATTTTCCGGGAAACAAACATGGTCTTAATATTTAATATCTTTTTAATACTTCATTAGTTATTATAATTTTAGAATCATGTATATTATATCCATAAATTGAAAATTTTTCACGTGTAGTTTATGAAGATTAAATAAAAGAAAGCGTAATCAGTCATTTTATCATCGTATAGGAAATATAAAAAAAAAATTACAATAAATAATAAAAAAAACAAAAAAAAAAAAGAGCCCGTCTCGAGCATGCTGCGAAGCAAGGCCTGCTTGCCTAGATTGGAGACCTCAGACCTGGACTAACTTCGTAAAATAAAAATGGTGTGCTTGTTGAGGCAATAGTGTCATTAATCTTTGTCTTCTCCGGTGACCGGAGAGTCACCAGAAATCGATAATTTAGTGAATCTGCAGAAATAGTGAAAGACTTGCAGGATGATTGACATCCTATACCTATTTGACAGCAATGTCAGGGATGGATCATATTGGTGGATCCTGGAGCAACTCCTTGGATACATTTACATGTGAATGGACCCTGTTGTTAAGTCCAGAAAAGGATCCAGCAAGGAATGGGCCTAACAAGTGGGTTCATGTTCGAGCAGCCATGAATTACCATGCTTGAGCTCCAGATTAACAGTTGATTTATTTATTTTTAGTTTTAAGAAACATCTACTTACAGAAATATTATAAAACTCGATTTTTCATTGTTATCATAAGAGAGAAACAAACTCGTTAACACATCAACTTAATGTTTGTAATTGACATTAAAGACCTAATTATAAGAAAATTAATCCATCCAACATTTTTAGAAAAATAATAATAATAATAATAATAATAATAATAATAGGTTCAAACATGGTATTTTTTGAAGGGGAAAGGGATACGAATATTAATTGAGTTACAACTTATTGATGGATATTGAAACTAGTTAATAATCATACATGTATTGTTGTCTTATAAATACTTGTTGTAAATTAAAGATAAACAAATAATATTTAATATTATAAATAGTTTAATGTCAAAAAATATTAAACCTAATATCTTACTTTAAAAAAAAAAAGAAAAAAAACATTTGATAATTCGGTGTGCATTTGGCAATGCGGTGCTCTATGTCACTAAGGTGTGCTCTTAAAAATTTTAAATTTTTTTATTTAAAATGAAATTTTTTTATATTTTTTTATATGCTAAAATCAAAAATAATTTTTAAAAAATAAATTTATTTTAATACATTTTTAAATAAAAAATATTTTAAACCGTCACCAATCCAAACAGCCCTAAATGAAGTCAAGGGAAGTTATGGGTCAGTTTACATGGGAATGTCAAAGGATTACAACTTTTTTACCAGCTACCATGGCAGTGAAGTCCACAAAGCTGTCTGGTGCATGTTCTCTTGAAAAGGAGGGAGAGATTCTTAGCAAACTTGACGGCTGCCCTGGTGTGAAACAATGTTATGGAGAAGACGTTACCCTATGTGAAGAAGAGGAGACGGTTTATAATCTGTTGTTGAATTTGCTTATGATGCTACTTGAGCTGATCTTACTGACAAAATTAAGCGGAGGCTGTGGGTTACCTGAACCTCTAAAGTAATGTTCTATACAAGATGCGTTCTCGAAGGGCTTCAAAAGTTCATGAGTTTGGTTCTGTTCAATGTAATATAAAACCTGACAAGATATTGATGGCTCCTGCTGGCTTTGTTGCTGCTACTAACGATGTGGCAAAAATTGGTGCAAAGAAAGCAAATAAAAAGACTTCTTTAAGAGGAAATCCAATGTACGTTTCACCTGAAATAGTGAAAAATTCGGTATCCAAGAAACATCATCTGATATTCGGGGGGCACTTGGCTGTGCAGTGCTTAAGATGTTGACAGCGAAGCCTCCATGGATTCTAAAGACTGATCGAAAGAAGGATCCTGATTCAGTTACGAGGATTGGTTCCACACATGAATCACCAGCTATTCCTAACAACATATCAGAGGAAGGTAAGAATTTTCTCAGATATTGCTACGCAAAGAGTCCTGCATGGAGATCGACAGCAAGTGAAGTGAGCTCCTGAATCACAGGTTTGTGGTGGAATTTGAAGAAGAAGGAGAAGGAGAGAAGCATGCTAGGAAGGAGAGGTCTTGGATCTTGAAGGGGTCAGTTGATCACCGTCTTCAACCTACGACGAGGACAGCTATGTATCTCTGGAGGATTCTTCATCCGCTTCCCTTTTAGAAGATGGTGAGCAGGTTTCCAGCTCCAGCATTGTTCCTGATGCCTTTCCAATATTTACAAATACATCGGATAAACAAGTTGCAATGTAGTGTGCTCAATTTTTTTCTTTCAACTTAAGTTTAATGGCTCTGTGTTCTGATTGTTCACGAGATTTTCAGTATTGCATATTTTAGTTCGGATGCATTTCAATCAATCATTCAAAATTGATTATTTGTTCTTAATCTTTTTCTTCTGTTATACTAATGAATTCTTTCTGCTGCATTTACACATTCTTTTGTGCCATTTTATTGTCTGCAACAAATCATGATGACAGTGCTAAGAAAAAGTTGAAGCATAAAACAACTGGACAGATATAGTAATGACATGATTAGAATGTATTATTGGTTACTTGAAATTGATTGTTAGGTTAAGAGAGCTGAAGATTACAATTTACAAAGGCAGAGCCAGATGGTACATCTACTTTCAGCTTCAGCATTGGTACTACCTGCAATCATTAATAATTCCAAGTCCATACATTCGATTCTTTGGTGCTATCTTCCCAGTTCTTGCACTTCCTTTTGATTTTTACTGTAGCGCTTCAGTTCCATTGTTTCTCGTTGATCTGTTTTCTAGTTATGAGTATATTGTTATCATACAAGTTGGTTTATTTATTTATAGTGGTAATGGTAGAAATCTGTATATTCTTGGTGCCTTAGCTGAAGTTGAGGAATAGAAGTGTCAGGAATTAGCTGCAGCTGACAATGATCCTACCAAAATGTCATTACAACTGTTCAACAAATGTAGAAAATCATAGTTAAATCTCTGAAGTTCTGAAAAGTGATGATTACTAGGAAATAAAGAGTTGATAACAGGTAAGGTAACTGAAGATGAAGATGAAATCGAGTCTTCGGAGTCATTATCAGGAACTTGGTAATAATGATGAAAAGAAAAAGGTTATGATTATCTTATTATGACTCTGTGAGAGCTTATAATAATTGGATTCTATATCCGATGTCATGCCATTTTTATGAGATTTCACCTACTCTGTAGTCTGTCCAAACTGTGCATACCTTGCGGGACACCACACTTGAATGTGCATAGTTTTCCCCTTGGAACATTATCTGGTATTATTCATCAGCTGTATCTTAAATGTCTGTAATTACTGCCATGTCACTTCTTGTTGTAATACAATCAGGTTCCAGAACAAAAAGAAACCCCATCATAGCAATATATAAAAAATAGGAACACATGGTACGAAAAACCCTAATTTCCAAAGGAAACTAGCATTTCAGGACAGGATGCACTCACTCTAGCAGTGAAGCCTGTTAGAAGAACAAACAACGCTGTTATTCTGCTCTTCAAAAGGAAGTTGAAACAAAGTAGGAAGTGGGGATGGATTAAGTAACTTCAACACACACATTTACGTGTAGTTAAGGAGTGTAAATCTTCAAGGGAATATCTCAATGACCAAGTTGATTGCAAGTAAGTTGATGAAAATAAAGGAAGGAATCATAATATCTGAGATTGACCACTGCAGAATCTGAAAATCTTAAAAGCCAAGTTTGAGCTTTAGTAGGCTTTCCTGACAGATATTCCTTAGTTCTGTATGGATTAAATTGGTAATGGATCATGATTTTCCTTCATTTTGGAGTTAGAGTGGAGGATTTGAAACTCATATTCCCAAGAATATATATGGCTTTGGGATGAACTTTGTTGTAATGTGGAAGATCTGTGTCTTGTTGCATTTGTTAATTCAAACTGCAGCTGGTAAGAGAATAAGTATTTAGATTAAGGGCATGAAAAGATGAATTATTCTCTAGGATGTGAATTTCACAGTTACCTGCACATCCAAGACACAAATACAGCCTTTCACCCGTAACATTTAAACAATCGGATGGTAAGGAGCTACGAATATAAATTAAAAATTATAGTACTCAATAAAAGGAAGCAAGTGTTAATCAATAACATAGTTCTTCCATTAATATTGCTACCTACAATAAACGAATCATTGATTACAAGGACAAAATTATCTTGTAATCTACTGCAATACGCAGAAAAAATGAAAGAATCCTCAACATTGAATTTCAACCTAGACCTATTTGACTGAAAAGTCTGCATTACTTCACTCCTATGCACCAGCAGGGATAGTGCAGGTTGGCAGATACTGCTGCACTGCATTTTCTTCAACCCGTGATGCATGCGTCATTGCATCAACATTACTGGTAACACCCTCTTCATCATCAGACCAAGTAGAGAAACATGAACCCTCATCTGATGTGAAGCTCCACTCTTCATAAAATGAGGAACCACTAAATTCATCATCTGTCCCGCATAATGTGTCTGTCCATTCCAAACTTTCTGCATCCAAAGTCTCCACAAATTCACCACCATCTAAATCCACTCCTGACACAAAAGGCTCGTCCAGCAACATCTCAGCAGTAAACCTGAACATAGGGTTGGCAACAAAACACCTTTTCAAGAAATCCTTGGCATCCTTCGAAACCTCTGAAGGCATTTTAGGCAATTCATATCCATCACCAATCTTTCTCATTAGTTCTTCAATAGTAACATCAGGTTTCACATCCCAAGCTTGCTTCCCAGTAAGCATCTCAAGCACAACACATCCAAGAGCCCATATGTCACAAGGAGGCTCTTGAACATGATTAGCCACGGTCTCTGGTGCCATGTACAAAGTAGTCCCTCTTAAATAAGGGTCGATTTTCCTTTTCTTGTTCCTCTTCTCTGATTTCTTTGCCAACCCAAAATCCCCAATCTTTGCCACAAATTCACCTGCCTTCGTACTACTGGAAACAAGCAAAATATTCTCAGGCTTGAGATCACAATGCACATAACCATGGCTATGAATATAATGGATCCCTTCAAGAATAGACCTAGTGTATCTTTTCACATCCAATTCAGGCAAACCAACACCATCAGTTTTCTTGATAAGACCAGCTAAGGTCCCTCCTGATGCATACTCTAACAACACATTATAAAACATCTCACCACCTCCATCCCTAGTAGTTTCTTCACCAAAACACTTGATAATAAAAGGACAGCCATTGAGACAGTTAAATACCTCTTTCTCCTTTTGAAGTGAACAAGAAGCGGAGACCTCTGCAGACTTGACAGCCATAACTGGAGGATAATAGCCATTTCTTGATTTGGGGCTCTTTAAGCTTGCTAAATAAACTGATCCAAACCCTCCTTTGCCAAGTAGTGGCCCTCTTGACCATGCCACTCCGCCATTGTTATTGCTGTACTTCATGCTCTCTTCTCCTCCTCCCCCTACAACGTGTTTTGCCTTTCCCTTCATTGCTAGCAGCTTCTCTCCTTTTCCTTCCCTCTTTTGAAAGTTAAACGCAAGTGAATTGTCTACAAAATGCCTCCTTAGGGTTTTGGATATATATAGAGAAAGCGAGTTTGAAAACTTAAACGCGTTTGGAAATGGATTTTCACCGATTGTAAATTGTGTTATGTGCACTTTGCTAACTACAACTTCGGTCAATCATCAATTTTTTCGGATTATTATGTCGCAATACATTGTCGGAAAGGTTTTGAACGGTTTTTTCCTTGGCATCTTTTCTCCCTAAACTATTAAGATCGAGACACATTTAGCCTTATACTAACAAATTGTTCAATCATGCCCTTGAACCATCAATTTTCTCTTTGGGGAAAATTTTGTCCCGCTGTCTATTTCACCATTACAAATGGCTCGAGTTTTGATTGCCAGAACCCTCTTTAAGAATTCTTTTTTATTTATTTTTAATTGAAATTCTCATAAATACTAATAAAAATCCAACATATTTCAAGAAATAATTTTAAAAATTTTAGATCAAGAAGTATTTTTATGATCTTTTAGCCTATAAATATTAAAGAACCACGTTATGTTTAGGTCCAAAAATATTTATGTTATACAAATCTAGCCATTAAATGGGATTTTATTTTCAAACATGGTGTGTGTGTCTACACACACGCACAAAAAGTGTGTTTGTTTGTGAGTTACACTGCGAGGAACATTAATTTTTAAATCAATTTTAATAACTCATAGTTAGTAAAAGTATGAGTTAGTAAAAGTATCATACTATCGAGAAAAATTTCTTACTATTCTTAAGCTCGTATTTTTAGAAAAATTTCATTTTAATCTCAAATGTATACATTCATTTTCAGTTGAGTCTCAAATTTATAAATTTTATTAATGTTTTCTTGTCAATGTTTATGTGTATTATTATCAAATTAATATCATTTTAGTACATAAATACGCACATTAGACCGAAAGTGTTAATGTTTATTAATTCTTTATCAAATTTTATCGGGAAAAAAAACCATTTTAGTACGTAATTGATTAAAGTTATGAGTTTGGGGTAAAATTGAGAATGAATATATAGGTTTAGGACTAAATTGAAGTTTCCCATAAACCTACCATCTATCACCGGGACAAAGTCCGATGATAAAAGTCCTTGATAAGTAGTACTACTTTTCACTCTTTTTTTGTCTTATGCTTGACATTAAATAGTAAATTCATGTAACTGGTTTCTATGTCAGGGAAGAAATAAAATGTTCATAAGTTATGTTTCATGTTATTAATGTCAAGACTGTTCAAAAAATCTTAGAACAATTAATGATCAAAAATAGTTTGTTATTATTAAGAAATCCAGTAGTATTATATTATGTTGATAGCCAGATTAAATGAAAAAATTCATACCCTTCTCAGCACATTTATTAAATTATATTTATTGTTGATTTGTGTTAAAAAAATAAAAATAATTATATTTGTTAAAGATATAGGTGTTATTTTATATAATAATATGTTTAAGTATTTACCATAATTTTTTTTTAAATAAATACCATGATTAATTATAGAGATTAAATAGCTCTTAACAAGTATTTGCACACTATTAAATTACTTTCTATTCTAAAGATTTAGAGAATCCAAAGGCACCACTTTCTTTTAATTGCCACTTATATATTGAAAAATTGGTTTTAAATTAAATAAATTGACTAGATCATATTCATCTAATTATTACACGGTTTAGTTTAAAACTCAAGTTAAGTAAAAAGTTGATCAGTCACGTTATCTTTGAACTTGTCAAATTAACTAGATCGAGTTAGGGTAACTTCCATACGGTTTAATTTTAAATATGAACTATGTAAAAAGTTGGATTGAGAGGCTTTTTTTATATCAATTTCATTATCATTTTTTTAATTTCATCCTTAAATTTTTGCTTTTTCAATCAATCAGATGCATTTGGGCTAATCAAAGACGATTAGGTCAACTCTAACAAAATTGACTAGGTCAACTCTAACATAATTTGATTTTAAGCTGAGCTAAGTAAAGAATCGGATCAAGAGATTTTAAAGTTATTTTTATTCGAGTTTAATAAAAATACTAAATGATCTTTTATACCAATAATATTTTTTATTATATTTAAAAAAAAAAAATTGAACCGCTGCTTTGCATACAAGGATGTAAGCCAGCATATACCAAGTTAAATGATGTGATTCCAAAGAAACTTGAAATCTAATCATGCTCGTGATTTAAATGTTAATTCAACTTGAGCCATCACTCTTCCTCTTAGGGATCATAGTCATACCTTCTTTTTTTTAATCTTTGTTGATGTTCTAGCATGTTGATTGAACTTGTCCGCTGGCAATTAGACTTTAGCCAAGTGGTCAAGGTTGGCTACTGTCCCTCTGGAGGACTTGGAAATGATCAAACATTGAATTAGATTATTTTTTTCCCTGCGTCTAGTCTTCCTTTGCCGAGTCAGATTTGAATGCATAGCAGACACTTATGACTAGCACGCAGAAATTCCTCCTCTCAGTATCATATCTGCATCTCTTTTTACCAGTAGAATGGAAGAGCTGCTTCAACAATTAATGGGCCCTGCTCAAAATTCAACAGTATCAAGTCTAGACATGGATCCACCTTTAGTCCAGGTATGGAAACCCAGCAAAATGTTCTTATTGGATATGCTGCGTGGAGCTCCCACCATGGAGCCCTTCAGCCTAGAATTGAATTCAGAGCTGAATTCATCAACACTGAAGTGTACGAGAAGAAGTCTCTGCAGTCTGAATGTTGAGTGTCTAAAAGGATCAAAACTTGCACTGCCTCTCTTGATGCATCCGCTTGGTCACTGTATAGACTAGGCCAAAGGCCTAAGAAAATCCCAAAATCCTTACACCACTACAGTAGCACCATCCATTTGAAGGATAAACTAATTATTAAAAAGCAATTTGCAAGCTGGAAGTGCTGGGGGTGCGTTATTCAAGGATAACAGTTCAACAAAGCTTGCAAGTGGATCAAAATTCGGGCTGCCACAAACTTCTCTTGAAAGGATGGGTCCTAAAAGATATTCTGATTATTGACATTCCAAGCTAGTTGAGTCTTGTAATCCCTCCATTTATGATGATGACGACTCTGATAGCGACAGCCAAAAACAGCAGACGAAGCAGCACTAGCTAAGAATTGCAATGACCTTTTTTTCATAAAATTTGGGTAAGAAAATGATATTGCATATAACTTGTAATCCGCCAGTCTATTCACTGCCTAAATAGTAAACACGAAGACAAGACCGCATTCTTTCAAGAGTTGTTCTAGTTGTTTTTTTCTGTTCCTTCCTTTCCTTGATCTAAACAACTTCGGCCATCAGCAGAACATAGCTAGTTTGATCTTCCACAATCCATTCTGTGCAGCCACTGCCGATGCAAAGATTGAATAAAATCCAAGCTAAAACTAGCGAGGGTTGCCCAAGAAATACTGGTTGTTCCTGTACAATGAAAATGAAAGACGCATCCCAGCTATCTTTGGTTGATATGACCCAGGATTAGCATCTTGTTCCAGAAGTATGAGCCACAGACAGTGGCCTTAGTCATTTGCACTCAAAGGACACTAAAAAATTATGTCAACCTTATTCTTCTGGAAACAAGTTTCACGCATAGAACACAAAAAAAGTCAACTGCGGTACCTGAATGAAACACATCCTGCATCCACGATGAACAGGGAAAAGTAATGTCAACTGCGACCTCTGTGTGTTTATCACATGCATATCCAACTGTGAGGGCAAAGCTAAGGTTGAGAGTGGGAATGCCCTACTAAATGAAGAAAACCCTCAGCCAGTCTGTCCTGTTGTCCTTTCAATGCCTATTCATTTAGGCTTAGTTGAAAGTCTACTCATCATGAGGAAAGAGGTAAGATTAGTTTTTTAGTCCCTCCACAAAATCATAGCCTGCATTGAATTTCTTTTCAGTTCCTGAAAGATCCGTATCTACACTTCTCTCTCAAAAGTTCCATTTTTTTTTTCTGGCGGTAATTCATCATTATGAAGCAGGATAAGAGTGTAAGGAGCAAAGGTTTTCATAAAAGACACATTATTGGGCACTTACAGCAGAAGAAAAAATGATCTTCATCAGAACATTTCTGCTGCTGCTGTTCCAGCATTTATTTCTAAGTTCTGCTTTCGCGGTTTCAGGTTCTCGCCACCATCGTAACCATTCCTTGCTTGCTGACGAGGCTGCTCTTCTAGCATTCAAAAAGACCATAGTTTTTGATCCAGGGTCCAAGCTAGCTGGCTGGACTGAGGGCGGAGATGTTTGCAGCTTCACAGGTGTCCGATGTGACAAACATCGTCACAGTGTGGTACAACTCAATCTGTCCCGCAGTGGACTCACCGGGGCATTGTCACCCATCATTTCAAATCTCAGTGGGCTTCGATATCTCATTCTTGATGAGAATCACTTTTATGGCATTATTCCTCCCGAATTTTCTTCTCTCCGGCATCTGCATTCTCTCCGGCTAGACAGCAATAATCTACGTGGCTCATTTCCGGGATTTCTTGCTGCTCTTCCCAACCTCACCGTGCTAACTCTCACTGAAAACCATTTGATGGGCACACTTCCACCTTCTTTATTCTCTAACTGCACTTCGTTAGCAAATATAGAACTGTCACAGAACTTGCTCACGGGAAAAATTCCCCAGGAGATTGGAAATTGTCCAAGTCTCTGGAACCTCAATTTGTACAACAATCAATTTACAGGAGAACTTCCTGCATCTTTAGCCAACATTTCAGAACTGTATAATATAGATGTGGAGTCTAACAGTCTTACTGGAGAATTGCCCGCAAATATCATAGGGAAACTAAATTCAGTTGTCTCGCTCCACTTCTCGTATAATAAGATGGTCAGCCATGATTACAACACCAACCTCGAGCCATTCTTCACAGCACTGGCAAATTGTACCGAATTGCAGGAGCTGGAATTGGCTGGTATGCGCCTTGGAGGAAGATTGCCCAGTTCAATTGGCCGACTTAGCGGCGACCTAAGCACTCTGTTATTGCAAGAAAACAGCATCTTTGGAACGATTCCTCCAGGCATAGCACGTCTTTCCAGCCTTACGTGGCTGAACTTGACGTCCAATTCTCTAAATGGGACCATTCCAGCCGAAATCAGCCGGTTGTCTTACTTGGAGCAGCTTTTCTTATCACATAACTTACTAACGGGTGCAATTCCAGCAGCATTAGGTCAACTCCCTCATCTTGGTCTGCTCGACCTGTCAAACAATCAACTCTCTGGTGAAATCCCTGCAAGTCTAGGAAATTTGGTTCGATTGAGTTTTATGTTTCTCAACAACAACCTTCTTACAGGAACTATTCCTCCAACATTAGGGAAGTGCACTGATCTTTCCATGCTGGACCTGTCCTATAACAGATTGACAGGGAGTATTCCTCCAGAAATATCAGGTATACGCGAGATCCGAAGATATCTAAATCTTTCACACAATCTTCTTGATGGTCCTTTACCTATAGAACTCAGTAAGCTGGAAAATGTTGAAGAGATAGATGTTTCATCAAACAACCTCAGCGGAAGCATCTTCTTTCAGATATCAAGCTGCATCGCAGTGACGCGGCTAAATTTCTCGCACAATTCTATTGAAGGGCATCTTCCTGATTCCATTGGTGATCTAAAGAACCTTGAATCCTTTGATGTTTCAGGAAACCACTTATCTGGAGGGATCCCAACAAGCCTCAACAAAAGTCGAAGCCTCAGTTTCCTAAATCTTTCTTTCAACGACTTTGCAGGAGTGATACCCTCAGGTGGTGTCTTCAATTCTGTCACGGATAAGTCATTCTTAGGCAATCAGGATCTTTGTGGTGCAGTTTCTGGCATGCCCAAATGCTCTCATAAGAGACATTGGTTTCGCTTACGTTTGTTCTTGATTGTATTTGTACTGGTCACATTTGCATCAGCTTTCTTAACAACAATTTGCTGTGTGGTTGGAATCCGCCGTATCAAGGCCATGGTTTCCTCTGGAAACTCTGTGGATACAGAACAGGCAAGGAAACCAGAAACTCTAGAACTGATCCACAATTTTCCAAGAATTACATATAGAGAACTCTCTGAAGCCACGGGAGGGTTTGATGAGCAGAGACTAGTTGGGACAGGTAGCTATGGACGTGTCTATAAGGGTCTTCTTCCAGATGGGACAGCCATAGCCGTAAAGGTATTGCAGTTCCAGTCTGGGAATTCAACCAAGAGTTTTAACAGAGAATGCCAAGTGTTGAAGAGGATTAGGCACAGAAATCTGATAAGGATCATAACAGCATGCAGTCTTCCTGATTTCAAGGCTCTTGTTCTTCCATACATGGCAAATGGAAGCTTGGACAGCCGTCTATATCCCCATTCAGAGACAGGTTTAGGTTCAGGCAGTTCCGATTTGACTCTCCTACAGAGGGTTAGCATTTGCAGTGACATAGCTGAAGGCATGGCCTATCTGCATCACCACTCTCCTGTTAAAGTCATACATTGTGATCTAAAGCCAAGTAACGTTCTTCTTAACGATGACATGACAGCTCTGGTTTCTGATTTTGGCATAGCAAGGCTGGTTATGACTGTTGGGGGTGGAAATGGTGGGGTGGTTGAGAATATGGGAAACTCTACAGCAAATTTGCTATGCGGATCAATCGGATACATCGCTCCAGGTACAAATTTCTTCATTACTTCTGCATATAGAAATCTAACAAAAGGATTCTAAATTTATTTTTGAATCGCGAAATACTTCCATTACTTCACACTGATATAAAACACAGAGAGTAAATCACCATGAGTTTTTATAATGCAGAGTATGGATTCGGATCAAACACTTCTACAAAAGGAGATGTTTACAGCTTTGGCGCTCTAGTACTCGAGATGGTGACTAGAAAAAGGCCAACAGATGACATGTTTGTCGGTGGGCTAAACCTACACAAATGGGTCAAGACTCACTACCATGGTAGATTAGAGAGAGTGGTAGACCCTTCCTTGATGAGAGCTTCAAGAGATCAATTCCATGAAGTGAAAAGCATGTGGGAAGTTGCCATTGGAGAATTAGTTGAGCTGGGTATTCTTTGCACTCAGGAGTCCCCCTCTACTAGGCCTACAATGCTTGATGCTGCTGATGACTTGGATAGACTAAAGAGGTATCTTAGTGGCGACACAACTGCCACATTTGCTTCCTCTCTAGGGATTTCATCATCCACTCTCGAAGATGACTAACTCCTTCCCCCCATTTTCTGTACATGCACTGTAATGCCTCTGGTTTAATATTATGCTAACCTTTCAAAAAAATCAGACTGAAAATCACCACTAAATCTCTCTTCTTGTCCCCGGACAATAAAATCTGTAATGCCATTGCTTGTAAACTCACCATAAAATCTCTGAGATCAAGCAAGGATAGATGCAAAATACTTGAAGCCAACAAAGAGTTTTTTGCCTTACTACTGTTTCTTTCCTTTTCCTTCCCGGAGGAACAAAGTCACGTACCATCTTCTACCTCGAGTCCCGACCAGAAACAATTCCGCTTCCAAACAGCACCAAAGTACAGTGCACTGCCCACTAATCTTATTTGATTAGTAACTAATTTCATTTATGCTATTTTTAGCAGGAGCAAAATCACATGAACGTCGAGTGGGATGATGTTCCACTATAGCGACCACCATCAACCACTTGACAAATTATTTCCATGAGCAAACCATAGCTGGAGCTTATATACAAATTTAATGGATGCGTCAGATTATTTTTGGATAGATAAATGCAAATTTCACAAATAACTTAATTTTTTGAGTTAAGATATTCCTGATATATAATTAAATTATCATGAGTTCAAATATTATTATTTTTATTATACTGAATTAAATTAATAAAATTAAATATAATATAGTGATGAATCCGTATAAATTTTAAAAACTTTCACTTAAAAAAATTTACTTAAATTAAATTGAGATAATTACTCAACAATAATAATTGGATTGGATTGTAACAGAACACAAATTGCTATAGAAAAATCTCCTATCTAAGCATACCTAAGTCACTATGGATTTTGTCTTAGTTTAATTGGAAAAAAGAAGATGAATCACATGCTGCCTTATGCCCTTATTTAATTCAACAAAGAAACTCTTTCTAAACCCATTCACTGCAAGATTCTCAGTCATGTCATTATCTTCTTTAGTATTGGATTATACTCAGTATGTATTTAGGGTTGTAGTAGTTTTTACAGTTTAAAAATAAATTTTAAAAAAATATATTAATTATAGATTTTTTTTAATACAACTCATATAAAATTATAATGTATATTAATTAATCAATTATTTTTAAATTTATAATTAATACAAAACACAAATTGACCCTACCACATAAACAAACAAGTATTGATATTAAGTAAACTTCTAATAAGTGGCTCAATGGTAAAAGATTGGAACCAGGATATTTGCTTCCCCTGTGGTTTTAAATTCGAGTCTTGTGGTTGCTAATATAATGGTCATTGGATACTTACATGATCATTAATTTCAGGACCCGTGAGATTAGTCGAGGTGCGCATAAACTAGTCCAAACATTCATGTTAAAAAAAAAAAAAAAAAAGAGTATTGATATTAAGTGCAAGGAAAGCATTCAACCATATAATGTTTTAGCCATTGTTACCACAGGCTTCCTTAATCTTAGTCTTTTTTTTTTTTTTCCCAGACAAGCATATAAAGCATGTAAGAGAAAATCCTATTCCCCTTTTTTATATTTCAAATGACAAGGAAACAACAAAACAAACTAGAAGCTTTAAACTTCAGAAACACAGAGAGTTACGTCGGGCAAGCGGAAGCCATTGGTTAGCTGAGTGTGAACTGTGAATTTAATCCTTATAGTTTAAAAAATATGATTAATTGATCTTCTTAGTTTCAAAAACTATATATTTAATCCCTATATTTTAAAAAAAGTTTTTAATTTAGTCCTTTCGTCATGTTCTTTTTCAGTTTATTTTGTTTTACAACCAGCACTGTCTTCTGTTAGTTGAAGCTAACCCTTCAAATGGTTTAGTGTCTTCGACAGTATGGAAAAAAGGTTTTGAGTTTTCCATGTTGCTAAGCAATGGAACTTGCAGGAAACTAGGGATGATAACCCAATGAAGAAATGGGAAAAAAGGAAAAGGAAATTCAAGCTATTTTATTGATTAATATCAAACTGAAATATATCTTATACATTAGCAGTAACTAGTATTTCCTTACATGAAAATCCCTCAGACCTCAACTATTACTTTACATTACAGGGGATTTCCTTCAAACATAACAAGCCAAAACAGAGTGGAAGGGCAGAGAGACAAAACAGAACACCCTGCTTGCCAACATTGAGGCCTCAATCAACTTCCTCAATCTTAGGTCCGGCACCGGAACCACCAGAGCTAGTGTTGCCATAGCCACTATTTGGCATCTCAGCACCACCACCCATTGGCATATCTCCACCAGCACCTTGATACATCTTTGCAATAATTGTATTGCACAAATCCTCTAACTCCTTCTGTTTGTCTGCAAATTCGTCCACCTCTGCCAATTGGTTCCTTTCCAACCACTCAATAGTCTCATCAATTGCTTTCTCGATCTTCTGCTTATCAGCTGGACCCAATTTCCCTGCAAACTTCTCGTCCTTCACTGTATTTCTCATATTGTAAGCATAATTCTCCAATGAGTTCTTGGCATCCACCTTCTTCTTCACCTCCTCGTCCTCTGCCTTGTACTTCTCTGCTTCTTGCACCAATCTCTCAATCTCATCTTTACTCAACCTTCCCTTGTCATTGGTGATGGTGATCTTGTTCTTCACTCCTGCAGTCTTATCCTCCGCAGAAACATTCAGAATGCCATTAGCATCAATGTCGAAACATACATTGATCTGAGGGACTCCTCTAGGAGCAGGTGGGATGCCAGCGAGCTCAAATTTACCGAGAAGGTTATTGTCCTTGGTTCTAGCCCTTTCACCTTCATAAACCTGAATTAGCACTCCTGGCTGATTATCAGAATATGTGGAGAAGATTTGCTCCTTCTTGGTAGGAATCGTTGTGTTTCTTGGAATCAAGGCAGTCATTACACCACCAGCAGTCTCAATTCCAAGGCTAAGAGGAGTGACATCAAGAAGAAGCAAATCTTGAACCTTCTCATTCCCTTCACCGCTCAAAATTGCAGCTTGGACGGCAGCTCCGTATGCAACAGCTTCATCAGGATTGATGCTCTTGCAAAGTTCCTTGCCATTGAAGAAATCTTGCAAGAGTTGCTGAACTTTGGGGATTCTTGTTGAACCACCAACAAGAACAACCTCATGAACTTGACTCTTATCAATCTTGGAGTCGCGAAGACATTTCTCCACTGGTTCCATACACTTTCTAAACAAATCCATGTTCAATTCTTCAAACCTTGCTCTAGTAATACTAGAATAGAAATCAATACCTTCATAGAGAGAATCAATTTCAATAGTCGTCTGCGTAGTCGAAGACAAAGTCCTCTTCGCCCTCTCACACGCAGTCCTCAACCTTCTCAAAGCTCTTGGATTGCCACTAATATCCTTCTTGTGCTTCCTCTTGAACTCTCCAACAAAATGATTAACAAGCCTGTTATCAAAGTCCTCACCTCCAAGATGAGTATCACCCGCAGTAGCCTTCACTTCAAAAATCCCCTCCTCGATCGTCAACAGAGAAACATCGAACGTCCCACCACCAAGATCGAAAATAAGAACATTCTGCTCTCCGCTTCGAGACGCCTTTTTATCCAGACCGTAAGCAATAGCAGCAGCAGTAGGTTCATTAATAATCCTCAAAACATTCAGCCCAGAAATAGCACCAGCATCCTTGGTAGCCTGCCTTTGCGAGTCATTGAAATAAGCAGGCACCGTAACGACCGCATTCTTAATAGAATGGCCCAGATAAGCCTCAGCAATCTCCCTCATTTTCGTCAAAACCATAGAAGATATCTCCTCGGCCGCAAACTGTTTCTCTTCACCTTTGTACTTAACAACAATCATAGGCTTATCACCAGGACCTGGAATCACCTTAAAAGGCCAGTGCTTCATGTCACTCTGAACAGAAGGCTCAGAGAAACGCCTCCCGATAAGTCTTTTCGCATCGAAAACAGTGTTTAGAGGATTCATGGCAACTTGGTTCTTTGCTGCATCACCTATCAAACGTTCAGTGTCAGTGAAGGCGACATAAGATGGAGTAGTTCTGTTGCCTTGGTCATTGGCTATGATCTCGACACGATCATTCTGCCACACACCTACACAACTGTAGGTTGTGCCAAGATCAATACCAATGGCCTTGCCTTCAGTCTTTGATGCCATATATCTACAAGAAACTTTAACAACAAGAGTCTCTAAAGAAAGACTTGGCTATGAATAACAAGAAGTGTTTGTTTTCGTGGGTTTTGAGAGAGCTTTCTTATTTTTTTCTTTGGCTCAAAGTTTCTAGTTGGTGGAAGCTCTTTGGGAGAGGAATGTATATAAAGGGAGTGTGGAGGTTATGAAGAAATTTCGAGAGGAGAGTAGAAGACGGTAAGATGAGAGAGAAACTGATGTCGAAGACGAAGAGTTTGACTGGTGGAAGTTAAAGAAAGTGTTAAGGTTGTAACTAGCTAGAGAGTTCTGGAGAAGTGGTGAAGTTTGTTTTGCTGTTTGGTGTCAAGAAGCGTGCCAGACAAGCACGTGGAATTCTTAGCGGGTGTTTCGGGCATGTTCTTCAAAATATTTAAAATTATATTAAAATAATATATTTTTTAAAATTTATTTTTGATATAAATATAGATTTAAAAATACTTAAAAATATTAATTTTAAAAAAATCAAAAATTAAAGAAACAGCTGTGCCGCCAAATAGTCTTTTATAATGGATTGTTATTGCCTAACGAATTCTTTGTTTAACTTGAGATTTGGATTTGATTTATAGCGTATTTAAAATTAGATTAGAAAGTATTTTTTAAATTTGTTTTTATTTAAAAATATATTAAAATAATAAATTTTATTTTTAACATTAACACATTAAAATAATTAAAAAACATAAAAAAAAAATTTAAACTAAAAAAATTAATATCTTTTAAAAACATTATTAACTGCAATCTCAAACACTTATTTTAATATTGTAAAGGGTAGACGACAAGAAATATATATATATATATATATAACTAGGGTTGGCATGCACGTGCCTTGTTGCTTGTTATATTTTTTTTTTCCACAAAAAAATTAACAAATTCACTTATTCTTTGTAATGATTCTTAAATATTATTATAATTTTTTATTTGAATATTAATAAGTTTTCTTTCAATTATTTTGTATTTGATATGAAAATAATAATACTGATAATAAATTATTTATCAAAATTCATTTTTTTAGTTCTTATTTTGAACATATTTTATTTATTCTTATGATTTTCTTAGCTTTCAATCATATATAAGGATATAAAAATACTATTTTATTTTAAAAAAAATTATTTTAAAAATAATGAAATAATTTTTCAAGAGAACCAATGATTCCAGTTTAAAATATTATGTTCACTTAGATAAAAAAAAAAAAGATACTTTGATAAAAAAAATTTCTGGATGAAAAAGAAAATTCAAAATAATTATATTTTTTAATTTAATAATAATATCAAACTATTTACTAAATCTATCATCTATGTTTTTTATATATAAAAAAAAAAAAAAAAATTAGAAGCGGGGACAACAAAAATACATCAAAGGGCAAGGCGCCTCCATGCCCGATTAGTCTTAAACCATCTCAAACCCAAGTAATAACACGTGTCATATTACTTCTGGAAAATTTCATGGACTGGGTTGAGGAGCAGATTGGGTCGGTGACAGTAAGCAAAGGCCAAGAGTTACAGTTTAACATGGTCAAAAGCCAGCCACCATGACTGTGCCAGCCCATTTCAGCTCACGAGCACCCTCCAGAACCCTCTGGTGTTCCCTCTGTTTTTTCCTGGAGCTCTCCCTATTTCGCTCCCCCTGGCATCTTCTACCGATCTCTTTTGCTCTCTCAAACTTTCCAATACATTGCGCACACCCCTATATATATATCGACAGGAAGCCTCCAATTTCACTTCAGACAGAAACAAACATAACACGAAAGGTAACAAGTTCAGCCCAAAACACGCACCCACACTCTCGAAACCAGCCAAATTTCTTTGCTCTCGTTCCCTTTTTAACACTTTCTTGATAAAACATCCGTAATGGCATCAAAAACTGAAGGAAAGGCCATTGGGATTGATCTTGGCACAACCTACAGTTGTGTAGGCGTGTGGCAGAATGATCGTGTAGAGATCATAGCAAATGATCAAGGCAACAGAACCACTCCCTCTTATGTTGCCTTCACTGACACTGAACGTTTGATAGGTGATGCAGCTAAGAACCAGGTTGCGATGAACCCTCAAAACACTGTTTTTGACGCGAAAAGACTTATTGGCAGGCGTTTCTCTGACCCTTCTGTCCAGAGTGACATGAAGCACTGGCCTTTCAAGGTTGTTCCAGGCCCTGCTGACAAGCCTATGATTGTGGTGCAGTATAAAGGTGAAGAGAAGAGGTTTTCAGCTGAAGAAATCTCTTCTATGGTGTTAACCAAGATGAAGGAGATTGCTGAGGCTTATCTTGGTCATGCTGTGAATAATGCTGTGGTTACTGTGCCTGCTTATTTCAATGACTCACAAAGGCAGGCTACAAAGGATGCTGGAGCTATTGCAGGTCTGAATGTTTTGAGGATTATTAATGAGCCAACTGCTGCTGCCATTGCTTATGGTTTGGATAAGAAGGCGTCGAAGAGTGGCGAGCATAACGTGCTTATTTTCGATCTTGGTGGTGGAACTTTTGATGTTTCTTTGTTGACAATTGAGGAGGGGATTTTTGAAGTGAAAGCTACTGCTGGTGATACTCATCTTGGAGGTGAGGATTTTGATAATAGGCTTGTTAATCATTTTGTTGCAGAGTTCAGGAGGAAGCACAAGAAGGATATTAGTGCCAACGCCAGAGCTCTGAGAAGGTTGAGGACTGCCTGCGAGAGGGCAAAGAGGACTTTGTCTTCGACCACTCAGACAACTATTGAGATTGATTCTCTCTATGAAGGTATTGATTTCTATTCTACAATCACAAGAGCAAGATTTGAAGAAATGAACATGGATTTATTTAGAAGGTGCATGGAACCTGTGGAGAAGTGTCTCCGTGATGCAAAGATTGATAAGAGCCACGTTCATGAAATTGTTCTTGTTGGGGGATCAACAAGGATTCCCAAAGTGCAGCAACTTCTGCAAGATTTCTTCAATGGTAAGGAACTCTGCAAGAGCATAAACCCTGACGAGGCTGTTGCTTATGGAGCTGCCGTCCAAGCTGCAATATTGAGTGGAGAAGGGAATGAGAAGGTTCAAGATTTACTTCTCCTTGATGTCACTCCTCTTAGCGTTGGCATTGAGACTGCTGGTGGTGTGATGACAGTCTTGATTCCAAGAAACACAACAATTCCCACCAAGAAAGAGCAAGTCTTCAGTACTTACTCTGATAACCAAACCAGTGTGCTAATTCAAGTGTATGAAGGTGAAAGGGCTCAAACCAAGGACAACAATCTTCTTGGCACATTTGAGCTTAAAGGAATCCCTCCAGCGCCTAGAGGTGTTCCGCAGATCAATGTATGCTTCGACATCGATGCAAATGGCATCTTGAATGTTTCTGCAGAAGATAAGGCTTCAGGAGTGAAGAATAAGATTACCATCACCAATGACAAGGGAAGACTGGGCAAGGATGATATTGAGAGAATGGTGCAAGAGGCAGAGAGATACAAAGCAGAGGATGAGAAAGTGAAGAAGAAGGTGGAGGCCAAGAATGCCCTGGAGAACTACGCTTACAATATGAGGAATACAATGAGAGATGACAAGGTTGGTGGTAAGTTGGACCCGGCCGACAAGCAGAAGATTGAGAAGGAGATTGAGGAGACAATTGACTGGCTAGACAGGAACCAATTGGCAGAAGTAGATGAATTTGAGGACAAGTTGAAGGAGTTGGAGGGCTTATGCAATCCAATCATTTCAAAGATGTATCAAGGAGCTGGCGGTGATGTGCCAATGGGTGGCGGTGCCCAGATGCCAGGAGGTGGGTACAGCAAGGCTAGCTCTGGTGGTTCTGGAGCCGGGCCTAAGATTGAGGAGGTTGATTAAGGCTTGAAAGTACTCATTTTAAATGTTCTATTTTTATCGGCTCCTGTTACTCTGTCCTTGAATGTGCTTAAGTGATTCGAATTAGGCATGCTTAAGTATTAATGTTGTGAAAAATCACGCAGTGGAATCAATGATGATGTGTATTTAGATGTCTGATGAAATACAAGGAGTTGTTTATCCATTCCCACTTCTCTTCATTTTCTTTTTCATTAATCTCTGATAGTTGGCTCCCAGCAGCAGAAAGATTGGCCTTCTGTCAAATACTAAGAGATTATACCAAAACACTTGTAAAATGCGAAGTATCGAATCTTTATATATCAACAGCTGCTTGGAAATTCTGTCAGGACTCGGGTCTGACTTGAAACTCTTAAAGCCTGAGAGAGAGGAATCCAATTCTGTGTCGTCCAAACTCTAAACTATCCAATATTTGAACCAAAATTGTCCAAGCTGCCTAATGGTTCAACCCAGTCGTGATAAACTTTCTAATGCTGCTCCTTCTTTGATTGGATCAAGACGCCCTACATACCTACATACATACATGTATATATGGCAACCTGAAAATCATTTCAATCATACAAAAATACAGCAAAGCATCCAAATTCTTGATTTCAACCTGAAAACTATGGCAACCTGCTTTGATCAAATAAATGACAAAATCAACAAGATGGAGGGTATATGGAATCCAATCATTTCAAAGCAAGCTGCTGGTGGCAAAGGCTAGTTTGGAGGTGGTGCTGGTTAATTATAAGATTGAACGATGAGGCTTGAACTTCAGTCTCTGTCATTTTGCACCTTCTAATACTCTATCTTCGAGCTATGCTTTTGTTATTCTCTGTTGGTTTTTTTCTTCACTGATTAATTCCATGCATAGTTCTCCTAGTTTTAACGTTGTGTGAACATAAAATACACAGGGTGTTTGATGTTTTTCAGGGTATTGTTTGATGAAATTAAGGGCTTATAATACAGATGGAGTTTCGGTGTACTGAAGGATTCTATCATAAAGGTGTTCTATCAGGAGTGTTCCAAAATTGATGCAAAATGTTCTGAAAATATATATATGAATAATTCTTTTGAGAAAAAAAGTATTTAAATCAATAAATTGTCGCTCCAGATTTCATAAAGTTGTCATATAAGCCCTCGAATTTTAAAAAGGTTGATAAATAGGGGCCCAGTTCCACAAATCCTCTAAAGTAAAATGAAGATTTCTCATAAATAAAAGCAACTTTCTCAGTCGAAAGTAGAGAAAGTGGGCATCCAATTCTCCTGCGTCTTTATTCATCAAGCTCTGGCATGGGATGTTGTTGGTGTTCGGCAACGTTCTATTAGGCTGTGCTTATCAATATTTAGAGCAGCTAAATAGTATCTGATGAAATCTTATTATTATACTTTACAGGTATAAAATAATCAGTGAACGATAAAAATATTTGAAAAAATATATTTCATTTATATTAATTAATTTATGAATTTTCAATCTTGCATGGTATTTTATTGTGAGATTAATTATGATAATGAGGAGAATTAGGTGATAAAAATAAGAATAAAACTGAGATTCTTTATAAAATTAATGAAGAACAAAAAAAGACGGTGCTATTCCATTCCAGAGACTTAACGCTACCACTTGATGAGCATCCTCACCTCACCTCACCATCGTGCTTTGCATGGGCCATTGTTTAATCTAAGTAAAATTTAACTAAACAAATGCTAAATAAATTGGATAAATATATAAAGAAGAATATATATCAGATCTAATAAAAATAATACTGGATTTGGGATTCTTGAGGGAAAAAAAAGAAAAAAAAAAGCTATTGATAGATCCAAAACCCGAGAGAGAGACCTTCCCGGTCTATTTAGGGTATGTTTATTTTTGTGATAGTTTTTGTGGTTATAATTTTAAAAAAATAAGTTTAGAAAAAATGTTTTTAGTTGTAGTTAATTGGATTTAAATACGTATTTGATAAAAACTGAAGTTAAAAGTTTATGTGTAGCAAAAAACATGTATAAAATATTTAGATAAAATATTTTAGCTTTTTTACAAACAATAAAAATGAGACCGGTAAGGAATATTTACAAAACTTAGTTGAAAAAAATATATATAAAAATTACTGTACAAAACTTGCGTTTTAAATTTAATTTTTTAATGGGTCATGTAGCATGAAAGTTTTATGCTATACCAAACATGCTGCTGTGTTTATTTCACTACTACCGTGAAAGCTAACGGAAAACAAATGCAGTGTTAGTATGCAAATTAAAAGAAATTTCGACATATAAAAACATGCTAATATAACTTGAGTGGATGAAATTGCACATAAAAAAAAGTTTAATGGCCGGAAAAAACATTTACGCAATGTTCGTATTATAAGTACACACCCAAGTAATCTCATTTCCCATATGTTTATTTTGTCTTGCCCCTAGAACTCTCTCCCTGAAGCCTTCAACCCTATATAGCCTCTTTTGCCTATCAAAACAGGTAACCTCTATCCTCCAAGCCATCCTCCTCCACCCTTCCTCCCCCTTCTAAAGCATTTCAAAAGTAAAAGAAGAGAAATTGAGGAAAAGTTAAATGAAGGTTAAGTTTCTAGCTTGGACTTTCTCCATCTTCTTATGTAGCATGGCCCTTCATCGAGTTACATCCACGCCACAGCATGAAGATTTCGACAAGCCAGAACCTCCTATGCAAGGACAAGTTCACGGTTGGAACTCGTTTTCGTTTATGGTAGTTCAAATCTGCTGCTTTCCTCTTTTAGGCCAGGGACACTAATTTTCTAGGCTTATTGCACCTGCAGATCTAGATGGCAAGATCGGTTTGTCTAGAGAAGGTGAAAGAAGAGAATACAAGGGAAAGCATGAGATTTTTCACTCAATAAAGGGACAGAAAGGAAAGGGGGCTTATGGTGGTACAAATATTGTCCATCGGCCTAAGCACGGGGGAAGAAGTGATGCCTTATTGTCAGCAAAGGCTAGCAGCTTTGTGACAGCCACCATGTTGTGTGTGAGCTTGGCTTTCATTCTCATATTTCCTTTTCTATCACTCTAGATCTTACAAACTGGGCATATTTACGGATCCAAGATTATGATAGCTAGCCTGCTTTAGTTATGGCCCCTCATGCCTCATTTCTCAGTCAACCCCCAATTACATTTGGTAGCTTCACAGGCATCCTTGAAGTGCATGGAAATTCTTGATTGATTACGGCCCTCGTTCCTCCTTTCTTTGGTTCCTGGTATTGGTTTTGTGATTTGTCATTAAGCAGTTGAAGTAGTGTTGCTAGTTTGTGGTTTTTCTTTCAGCATAATTATTTTTCATGTAGCATGACAAACAATCAAGTGTTGTCTTTGTCAATGACTGTCCTAGAATTATCTTTCACCATCATGTTTGCACTGGACTTTACCATCTCAGACTCTCAGTACTGAGCTTGTACTGGCGCATCGGCCAGCTTTCCTCCATGTGTTGTTTGTAATCAATATATTCAATTAGAGAAACAAAACAAACAGAAGAGGTCAACAGTTTTGCCATTGAAATATACTTGAAACAGTACCAGAACAAAACCAATGCCCGACTCTAGCAGGTGACAAGAGGCAAAGGGTTCAAAAACCAAAAGCTTTGGCAGATATATGATCTTTAAATGCTACGGCAAAAGAGACCACAAACGTGCAAACAGCACAGACAGCTCACAATCCCCTTACGTAATGTCGAAATGTGGTTGCCACTGTTATTAATGTATCAACCAACTAGTTTCCAATTGATGCTGTGGCGTTCAACCATCTCAGTTATTACATCAAATTAGGTTGAATACAGTTCTGCTTCTCAAAGAGTCTTGAAATGTGTACAACATAAGCCCTCGGTCAGGAGGGTATTATCCTTTGAAATAGTCTTGTTACATCAAACCATGTGTGAAAAAAATACTGTGAAAGATACATGGCCAACAAGAGAAAAAATGGTAATACCTGAATTTTCCCGGCCTGGTTTTACTGAAAGGAGGACGAAAACCACGAGAGGATGATAGCCTTGGCTCATTCAGTTAAATGTCATATATGAACTTCTCAAATAGTTTCATATGTTGAGCTTGCAAAGATATGGCTACTGACATGCTCCCATCATTTGTTGGGCTGGGTAGGATGAATGATAAGCCCTCGTATGCGATCCCACCAGGCCCCATGAATATGGGTCTGCCCCAGCCAAAATCTGCATCGTGGATTGGCAGTCTAACCCAGCTAGTAATCCCAAGATTTGGGCACCGGAAACTATGGGCACCACGAACAAGGGCTGACAAGTCAGGCTGAAGCTCTAGATAATCAAGGGCTGACTTTAAATAATCGTTATCCATGCGAACCAATGCATCATGAATTTTTCCTGCAGCATACCATGTTGGCTTTGATTGCATTTCACCAGCTACTGCAATTGGTGTTGCTGTAAAGATCACATTGCCAAAGTAACCAGGAGGGAGTTGAGGTTGCCATCTTGACCGACCATCTGTGGCAATATATAACTTGGTCTCTTGATCATCAGGAAGTTCACGTGCTTTGCATGTTGATCTCCACACATGAGCCGCCAACATCTCATATGAACTATAACTAATATTGTTTCCATCTTCCTTTGCTTTGGCTTTGAGGGTGCTGAGCTGATCCCTAGACAACTTAAAAATGGAGACCGCCGTGCTCTCTGGTTTTGAGGTTTCAAGAACGGTTTTCATGGACGGTGGAGGCTGGTACTCAACGTGGTGGAATACAGGTTGAGGTGGATCTCTGGCACGGAGAAGGGTCCTGTCAATGAAGGGTGGAATGGTAAGGTCAAGTCCACGAGCCATATCTGACCACGTGTTCACGAAGTGAAGACCAGAAAACCCATCCGCTGCATGGTGTTGCATACCAACACCAAGTGAAACTCCTCCGCATTTGAAATAAGTCACCTGCAGAGAATCAACCAAAATCATGCTTATAGTGAGCTCATAATAGCACTACCTCAATCTGGAATTAAGTGATTGGTGGACTTGGCTAATCAAGTATCAGAATAAATGCAGGAGATTTCTATTTCATGCAGAATTCTTTATTCCAAAAAAGAACAACGCGAGTTAATTATTTTAATATCTTAAGTGCATTCAGGAGCTTCAAAAAGTATGCCATCTAGAAGTTGAATCTTCTTGCTAATTTCTGCACATGTTGTAAGTTGGCCTGTCAATTCTGACTGGAGTCAGTCTTTATCACTTGCAAAATATAAAACAGCAACGTCTTCTTCATTTATTATGCTCAATTAGTGGATAACCGTGGATGCATAAGGTAAATTTCATCAAAGTTCAATGGTAAAGAGATTTTCCAAAAAACCGTGGAAACAGAGCATGCATTCATGTTTGTTTGGAAAAATGAAGCCCATAAACCACTAGAGATAGATGAGCATAACCTTACCAGGCTAAACCAAATTTCTACATACTGAGTCTATATATTCAACACCAAAAAAAAAAAAAAACAATGGCCAGACTTGACCAGCTCTCTTGAGTGGAAATTTTCTCAACCACCGCCCTTTAATTTCTTATATTTTAGACCTTTCAGATGACACATCTTCTCAATATCCAGGTGCATGGCAAGATGAAGTACAATTACCAGAATTGTTCACTTCAAATCATGGAGTGAGTGATTACATCAACATAGCATCAATGCACGAGTGGACTTAGGTCATGTGATAATAACTTTTAAAGTTCCCACCGATGTATTTCTGTGGGGATCCTATCAAGCAAATGTGTGGTTGTTTACCATCACCTCAGTACTCTGTTCCGACCATCACAGCTGATAATTCCATATGTGATGCACTATGTTTGTCACGTCTAATCCTTATGAGGTCACATCAAAATGTATACTAAGACAGCCAAAGGTTAGGCTACCAATTAATGTCTCTCAAGTCATCTATCAAGCACTTATTTATCGAGTTGGGACAGCTGGTGTGCATTAAACTAGCAGGTGATATGATCTCAATACGGCTACAGACAACTGAAGTTTGGTGTACTGTACTAAACACTTCCCTCGATCATAAACTCGCCAAGCAACCTTAATTTATGCTATCTTTCAGTCTTGTTGTAGAGAATTCTAGACATTAGAATTTCAGGGTGGTTACTGTTGTTTTTATTGTACGGAAACAAAATTTGATGCCATGTAATATCGAAATCATAAAAACTACAGTAAAAACCATTGATCCGTTGCTTCAGGATACCTTGACCTGGCATTTTATTCCTGGCTTAAATAAAGTGACAATCAAAAACCACTGGGTGACTTGAGGATTTTCAGTTCACAGCAGATCCCTCTTATATGCAGATTTTCCATCCTACCGCCATGGAAACTTCTCAGTTGAGTGGAATTTACTCAACTGTGCAGCTTTAAAGGACATGTATATTCATGGCTTCATAAGAAATCAGGCCTTGAAAAGGAGAATTTTAAGAGGTAAACTTCGCCGCAATTTATGCAAAATATTCAAGCTCAAAAATAAATCACTTGCACAGTGGCTCCATAGCTCAAAACATAAATAAGTCCCAAATTAGATGAAAAATAGAAATGGAAGATGCATACCTGCAGAACCAAAAGAGGATAAGTAGATATCCCGCCAGAGTAATCCACAGTAGGTATGAGCTGCTTGAGTTCCAAAGTGGGTGCAAAATCAGCAAAATCATCTATAACTGAGGTGGTCTCAGCCTCAACAAACAACACTCCCTCAGCATTGCAATTAATTTCAATGCGACCATCCTCATCTCTACGTAACCGTCCTGCCATGGGGTAGAATGGCACAAGGGCCTTACTCAAAGCCCCTTTGAGCACTTTTGCATCAAAGAAGTTTGGAGCACCTGTGGGCCTATAAAAATAGACACTTGGGGTGTGGAACCTTGGTACCACCAAGTCCACATTAGAATTCCACAGCCCCCTCTGGGGCGTCTCCTCCGCCGGCTGCACCATGGTTGACTCCTTCACGTTGATTATCATCTTTCTCCGCCCTAATGCTCTATCTATCCCACTCCCAGACCAAGTTCTCTGCAGTTTGAAAGGCAAATTGTTACAAAACTTATAGTGGGTATCCTCTGAATGATGACTGTTACCCTTTCCAGCCCAAAACTGTTTGTGGACCCAAAGTTTCTCGGTGGGTTGCACAGTTATACGCAGCGGCTGGCATTAATAAATAATAAAAATGAAATCCTTTTGTTGTAGAATTATATCCGAAACATCAAAAAACAACATGAAGAAAAAAGAAAAGAAAAGGCCCTTTGCCCTTCTTAAATCTTAAAATATGAAAATGACTCCATCAACATCACTGCTGAGCCAACACAAAAAGAACAGCAAATATATCTATCACCATCATTTAAAACACAGAATCAATGTGTCTAAACCTTTCCCAGTTAGATTTCTCTCATCCTTCCACCCTAACCCTTCCCTAACATAAATCATTTAAGGACACAGGTAAAAGAGTTACAAACCACCAAGGCCTGTGAAACTCTTCCCAAAGAACAAGGAGTTACATAAGTCATTTAACTCGTGCATTTATCAGTCTAATTACGAGCTTAAAATACCTTGTCTAATTGCTTAAAAACCAAAAAAGATTAAGAAGAGACAGAGCTAAATCCACAAGAATTAATCAAGAAGAACGACAAGAAGAGCTAGCATACCTTTGAGAGGCTAGGAAGCAGAAAAGGAGAGATAAAATCTAAGATAAGAGAATGTGAAAAGGTGTCTGTGGAGTTGAAACCTTGGAAATGGAGTTGGTGTAAGGACGTAGAAGGGCCTCCTTATAATAGTGATCCTGTAAGAGTGTAAGGTGCCTGTTTCTCAAGGGAAACAAGAAATTATTAGTTTCCACCAACCCCCGCCTAATGGTGTTGATTATTCTGGCTTGTTTAGCGTGGTTGAACCAATATTTCGTTATTTTAAAAAATAAAAATTGTTTTAAATTAATTTTCTTATATTTTTAAATTATTTTAATACATTAATATTGAAAAAAAATAAAAAATATATATATTAATACATTTTAAAACAAAAACTACTTTTAAAAGCAATCTTTTAAAGCATATCATTTCATCGTTGCCACGTCAACCAACAGCGATGCCACCGGTCAATCAGCTCACCCTGCGTTACCAACCTTGCTGTCTATAGAAATTATTATTTTCTTGTGCTTTTGGAAAGAAGACCAGGTTGGTGAGCACCACTCTGCAAGCAACTCGGTGCGAATTACAGAATACTTGTCCCCTGGGCTTCATGGGAGGGGTGAATTATTAGGGTAGCTAGCAAGTTATGGGATCGATTGTCTTTTAAAAATAATATTTTAAAAGTGTTTTTTTAATTATTTATTTATTAAATTAATATCTTATTTGAATTTAAAATCTTCTTTATCAATTTATCATGCCAAACTGATTTTAACCATTATAGGCATGATATTACTTCCCGAGAAGTAATAAAATATAGTTTTAATATTTAAATTCCATCAATTATATGATGCAGTTACAACGAGACAGTGAGCCCATATATTCATGAATGAGTGTTTTGAGTGTTGGGAGAAAGAATGATCAAATGTTTATGTTTTTTTTTCTTTTCATGGTTCATGTAGTTGATAATAGGTGATAAAGGACTCGACATCTATAAAATAATTATTTTTTATGAAATTTAAAACCCTTCTGATAATAAAATTGTCAAAGAATCATCTTAACTCAATAGCTTAAATTGTTAGGTGAGGTCCCAGTATATGATTTATATTATTCTCTGACACATCCCCTCAAGTGAAAGCCCTTAATTTAAGCTTGAAACTTGTACATGCCCACATTACCCTGTGCTTGATTTTTATCAAATAATGAAGATGGTGAGATTCGAACTCGTGACCGCTTGGTCATCAAGGTTTTGATACCATGTCAAAGAACCATCTCAGCCCAATAGCTTAAACTGTTAGGTGAGGTCCCAATATATGATTTAAATTATTCTCTAACAAAAATTAGTGACTTTCAATAAAGAATTCTAATAAATAAGATAATAAGTTTTAAATTCCAAGATCAAAATTGTTTGTTATTAGCTATATATAATAAATACTCTAAAAAATAGAGTATAAATATTTAAATAATATAAAAAGTATGAATCATTTATCTGGGTAGTTTAAAAAATATAATAATAAAATTAGTGATTTTTAATAAGGGATTGTAATAGATTAGAGAATAAGTTTTAAATTCTAAGATTAAGATTGCTTATTCTTAGTTTGTGTATAATAAATGCTAAAAAAATAAATTATAAATATTTAAAGAATATAAAAAGTGTGAATCATTTGTGGTGGTTTAAAAAATATATATAACATTTGAATTTTGTCATGTTGTTTAAATGGAGAGATTGAAATGTTATTTTTTATTGATATCATTAATAAAAAATAAATATCTCTTACACAACATTAATAAATGTTAAAAGACATAAAAATAAATAAACAAATCCTCATGATCCAATATGGAGCCTAAAAAGATTATCAATGTTGTATATATTTAGACCTAAAATGATTTTAAACCCAAGAGAAATGGGTATGACAGCTTGATAAACTTGCATGTACTTGAGTTCAACGCATAACTAAACTCAAGGGTCTAACATCTTGACAGCTCTGCATGTACTTGGGTTTGTCATGTAACTAAACTTAAAGATGTTGGGTCTAGCATCTCGCATGGACTCAAGTGTATTTGGGCTTAACACAAACAGCTCAGCGCGTAGTTAAACCTAAAGATGTTAGATCTAGCATTTCATCAAACTCACATATATTTGGGTTCAATGTATAGCTAAACTAAAGGGTGTTAGGTCTGACATCTCACCAAACTCACGTGTGCTTAAACTCAGCGTATAACCGAACTCAAGAATACCGAACTTGAAAACAAGTCAGACTCATTTTATCTAGGCTTGATATTTTGAGAAGCCCTCATGTCATTTTGGACTTTTAAGTGCACGCATGTATGATACGTGGCTTAATAAAAGGTACTTTCTTATGGAAAAAATTAATAAAAGGTTGTTTTTTTTGCTTTTTAGATATTGGTTGAAGTTGGTAATTTTAAGATGTTTGGTAGTGTAATTGTAATTATTTTTTGAAATGTTTTTTATTTAAAAGTATATTAAAATAATAATTTTTTATTTTTAAAATTTATTCTTAACATCAATATATTAAAATGATTTAAAAATATAATAAATAAAAATTGAATTTTCATCGTAACGGCAACTAAGAAAAAAGATAGATTCAATTTGAGGTTCTAGACTCAAATCTACTCAGTAATTTCTTTTTAAAAAAACAGCATGTGTGTGTGTCGTCAGCTCTTTCCATACAAGGATATATCCGAACTCGAAACTGCGATCCTGGTATAAGGACGATGACGTCCTTGAAAATGTATATTAATGTAAAAAATAGTAGTGTTGTATATCAAGTATGTAATTAATCATTTAGTAGGTAATTCAATAATAAAAATTTAAAATTAAAGGTTTGCTATTCCTATAGTTTTAAATTTGAATTATATAATTGCTAATATAATGGTTACTGGAGGCTTATATGGTTGTTAACTTTAGGGCCCATGAAATTAGTTGAGATACGCGTAATCTAGTTCGAACATCCATGTTAATAAAAAATATATATAATTAACCTGTATTATAATTTTTATAGAAAGAATTATAAAAACATTCAAAGGGATGTTTGCAGATGAAATTTCATACGAGCAATCATTGAAAGCAAGAAGCGTGCATTGTTTGCAAGATTAATGCTCTCAAAGGATCGAAACATGTACATACATATATAGATCATGGACCATGTGAAATGAATTGCACATGCGAACGAATATATTCAAACACAACAAGGATTAATTCATTAAAATATTCTATTTATCAATACCTTAAGCAAGAATTGTTAGGTTCGATTCCATCTGATTGATTGATCTAAGAATTCAAGGGTTTGAGATCTAATTCATGTTAAATTTATATTAAATCACCTGTATGTTAATCATGTTAAAAATTAATTAATTTAATTAAAACTCGACGAAACTCGGTAAAAAATCAAAAAAAATCAAATTGCTTTTAGGATTTGAATTTCAATTATCTTTTAATCAATTTCAAATATTTCAATAAATAACCAAGATCAACACATATGAAATGATTTAGGTTTAATATATTACACATTATCAATAGTTGATTCACAACCCAATAATTTGGATGATTTGTTTGTGTCTTTTTTACACATAATTTTATGGTTTTTATTATGTGTGTGTATGTGAAATTAGATATTAAAATGACTTAAAGTTTTAAGGGGTGTTTGGGAATATGATTATGATTGTTTTTCAAAGTATTTTTTATTTTAAAATGTATCAAAATAGTATTTTTTTTATTTTAAAAAAATTATTTTTAATATCACCCTATCAAAATAATTTGAAAATATAAAAAAATCAATTTAAAGAAAATTAAAAAATTAAAAAAAAAACCCTTTTAAAACAGGGTATTAATTATATATGAATGGGACCATTCTATTTAGCAAAAAGAAAGATAGAATGCACTAACGTAACGTACCATTCTATGTTTTTGACTTCAAAGTGATTATGAGAGAGAGAGAGAGAGAGAGAGAGAGAGAGAGAGCCAGCCATGTTTCCTGTGGCACCGGCCGTCACCCATAAATCCATCGGTTTGGCAGCTGTTTAGGAATAGATATTTAAGATTATGGTTATGGTTATTGTTTTAAGTGTTTTTTATTTAAAAATTTATTAAAAAATATTTTTAATATTAGCATATTAAAATAATTTAAAAACATTAAAAATATATTAATTTTAAATAAAATAAAATTTCAAAATTTTAAAAAATAGAGATTAGACTGTGTTTCCAAACTATCCCTTAGTTTAGCTTTTTAATTTCAAGCATATATGTCCAGAAAAGAAATGGTGATTAGAAGCCAAAACTATTAGTGATTAAAAAAAAATTAATTTATTAAACTCATGATTTAAATTATAAAACTGAAATTTTTTTTAAAAATAAAATAAATATAAATATTATATTCTAATCAATTCTAACTAACTATAACTCACTAAGAGGTGGATTTACCTTCTCTTTTAATTTCTATTAATTTTACAAAAAGGTGCGAAGTCAAGTCAACTATTTTAAATGTAAGCCAGTAGCATTACATTATTATCCAATACTCTAAATAATACGTGGGAATTATTATTTCTCCACACCTAAATCACTGTAGATTACGACAGTAATCCATAGTAATTCTTCCCTCCCTTTTTTTTTCTAACTTTTCTCTTTTTTCTTTTTCTTTTTTTTTCATCTTTCCGATTTTTTCTTTTTCTTTTTTTTTTTTTCAAAATTATTTTTGTTGCTTTTACTTTTTAAATATTGACCTAGTTAAAATTTTTGCTTTGTAATTTTTTTCTTTAAAATACTGTGGATTGCTGCGATGTTTTTCCACATAGTTTTTCTATTTTATTTTTTTATTTTTCAAATTTATATTTGTCGATTTTTTTTTAATATTGAGCTGATTGAGAATTTAGTTTTGTAATTTTTTTTCTTTAAAACATTGTTGATTGCTACAGTGTTTCTCCGCATAGTTTTTTTAAATGATTTTCTTTGAAATTATCTTTTTTTATTTTATTTTTTAATATTGAGCTGGTTAAAAATTACAGTTATAATATGTGAGGAAAGCACTGTAACTTTCCTAAAAAATTATTGTTAATTGCTACAGTGTTTTTTCCCACAAGGTTTTTTTTCTGTTTTTGTTATGTTTTTCCCTAAAATTATCTTTGTCAATTTTATTTTTTAAACATTAAGCTGGTTAAGAATTGCAATTACAAGTAAATACAAGTTTTTCCTCACAAAACACTATAGATTGATATAGTTTTTCCTCACATGGTTTTTTTCCAGTTTCTTTTGTGTTTTTTTTTTTGTGATATTTTTTTACAAAATTATCTTCGTTGATTTTATTATTTTTAATATTGAGTTGGTTAGAATTGAACTTTGTAATAAAGCTTAATAATGTGGTGAAAGCATTGTAGCTTTGCTCATAAAACATTGTGAATTGCTACAGTGTTTTTCCGCATGATTTTTTTTGTTATAATTTTTTTAAAATTATATTTTTTTAATATTGAGTTTTTTGTGAATTACAATTACAAGTCATTACAAATAAGGCTAAATCATGTAGGGAAGCACTGTAGCTTTCTTCACAAAACACTGTGAATTGCTATAGTGTTTCCAACATGATTTTTTTTTCTTTTTTGGTGTTTGTTTTGTTACTTTTTTTCTAAAATTGTCTCTGTCGATTTATTTTTTTAATATTAAGCTGATTAAGAATTTAGCTTTGTTATTTTTTTCTTTAAAACACTGTGAATTGTTGCAGTGTTTTCCCATGTGATTTTTTTATGATTTTTTTCAAAATTATCTTTGTCGATTTTTTTTTTAATATTAAGTTGGTTAAGAATTATAATTACAATAAAGCTAAATCATATGAGGAAAGCGTTGTAGTTTTTCTCACAAAACACTGTGGATTGCTACAATATTTCTTTAAATGGTTTTTTATTTTATTTTATTGGGAAAAGCGCATAGTTTTCCTCACAAAACATTGTCAATTGCTACAATGTTTTTTCTCATGTGTTTTTTTCCTTTCAAAATTATCTTTGTTTTTTTTTAAATATTAAGTTGGTAGAGAATTTAGCTTTGTAATTTTTTTTTCTTTTTATTAACTGAAAAGCTAAAACATGTGGCGAAAGCACTATATCTTTCCTCACAAAACACTGTAGATTGCTACAAATCATTTTGTTCAGTCTCTAAGTTTTTGATCACCAACACAACTTTTTTTTTCGTCATAAAATATTTGCTCCAACATACCTTTAATTTCTATTACTTATCTAGCGCTGGTTCACAATTATAACACTATCAAGTGTATTTGTTTTATAAGCCCGCGACAACATACGGGTATGTCATCTCGTAACAATAGCTAAAACTGCTAAGTGTTTCACTGTGCAAGTCCACAGTGAAACGCTGAGCTGTCTTTTTTCTTCTTCTTTTTTTGCCTTTTGCTTTGTTTTTTTTTTCTTTCTTTTTTCTTTGTTTTTTTAAGCTGTTTCTTTTCTTTGTTTTTTTAATGAATGTTTTTTGTTTAATTTTTTTTTGTTAATGTTAATTTTTTTTCTATTTAGTTATTAAATTTTCATGATATAGGTTCCGGTTTTGACGGGTTAACCAGGATTTTTTTTCCTGATTTTTCTTTTTAATTAATTTTTTCGAGTGTAGTCCACAGTGAAACGCTTAGCTGTCTTTTTTTTTCTTTGTTTTTTTAAGCTGCTTTTTTTCTTTGTTTTTTTTAAGCTATTTTGTTTTCTTTGTTTTTTTTTTTCTATTTAGTTATCAAACTTTCATTACAAGGGTTCCGAGTTTGACGGGTTAACCCACCAAATCATGATTTTTCTCTTATTTTTAATTGTATATTTGATATTGTAGTATAGAGTATTTTTTAATATATATATATATATATATATATATATATATTAAAATAATTTTTTAATTTTTGAAATAAATATTTCAAAATCATTAAAAAATATAAATTTAATATTTAAAAAAAACAAACAAATTATTTAAAAACATCTAAAATCAAAATTCATCACATTTCCAAAATATGTACTTGATAAGTATCGAATCCAAACCAATTGGTATTTTTTTTTATTAATCTGGTCGTTTCAGTTCGTCTAACTTTCTATTTATTTCTTCGACGATTTCTTCAATCTAATATTTTTTTTTATTACTGCATGGTTTAATAAATTCAAGAGGATTGCTAGGGGAATAATGCCTACTCGTCATAAGTGCACCTACTAGGTTGATTATTAATAACTGTAGTCACACTCATAAGAAGAATTAATTATGTAATAAGTCAAATTACTAATTCTTAAATGAAAAATTGACATGAATATTTAATTAAATGAATCATTAATTATACGTATAAATAAATATTAAAGAAAATTTATTAGTGTTTGTTAATGGTCAAATCAAGAAGCATACATATTGATTGAAATATTTAATCTTAAGAGAACTACTCAATTTTTTTATGCAATTCCATGCCGATAATTCTTATAAGAAAAAAAAATTTAAATTACATAAAAAAAAAATAATTTGATGGGGGTAATTCTTCCCTTTTTTATTAATCTATTTTTTATACAAAAAAATATTTTTTTATGCTACGTGTTTTCTTGATAAGAACGGAAAGCAATTAGAATAAACATAAAAAAATTTAAATGATTTGAAAAAATTAAAAAAAATTATTTAATCGAAGCTTGTTTATTTTATTAGTATCTTTTTTAGTCTTTTAGCTGAATATTTATTTTAACAAGAGCTTATTGTAGTCATAAAAATAAGCTTTAATTAAAAAAATAAATAGATTAATTAAAGCAATTAGAATAAACATAAAAATTTTTAAATGATTTGAAAAAAATAAAAAAATATATTTATTTAATTGAAGCTTGTTTATTTTATTGGTATCTTTTTTAGTTTTTTAGCTGAATATTTATTTTAACAAGAGCTTATTGTAGTCATAAAAATAAGCTTTAATTAAAAAAATAAATAATAATCACGCAAAAATATATTAAAAAAATAGACTACATGGAGGGTGTGGCAGGGAACTTTTTAGTTTATTTTTTTTATCGAACTATGCAATGATAAAAATAGACATACATAGTAAAGCCAGCGAATAGAAGAAAATAAATTAAGAAAAGATGCATAAAAGGAACTCTCCATGTATTATAAATAAATAAAACATCATGATATTATTCGAAAATCAAGTAAAAATAGTACTGTATTTAATAAAATAATACCTTAATATATTTTTTTATTAATTTATTAATTTATTTTAATGAAAATTCATTAAAAATACAAGAAAAAAAGCATAAAAACCTTAACAAAAAAAAATCAAACAACTGGGTTTGGATGAGCAAGCACCTCTGACCCATGACAATGAAGCACAAGCTAGCGTGCATGGCCATCCTTTTTATTTAAAAGGTCGGATGGTTTTTTTTATATATATAAAAAAAAACAAATAATACATCATCTACCGATAAGCTTTTCGGGCACCTAAAGTGGGTGGAAGGCCAGGTCCAACCTCTTGGACCTAGAAAACTAATTTTCATTTTTTTTCCACCTAAAAACACCAAAAAAACACCCCCTAAAACCTCAATTAAACAATATATAACTTATGCAATCCTTTACTTGGTAAAAAAAAAAAACAAAAAATCATCCAAGATTAAAAGAAATGCGAACCTTAATCTATATATATTTTTTTAGTTTAACGTTGGTGTCCGGTCAGATTGCGCGCACCTCGACTAATTTCATAGACCTTGAAGTTAACGACCATGTAAGCCTCCAGTGGTCATCATATGAGCAACCACATGGTTCGAACCTGAGACCATAGAGGGATCAAACCTCTTGATCCCAAACTCTCACTACTGGACCACCACCTAAATGATTTACATTTTATACCATGATGAAGGGTAAAAAAATCTCAATAATTTTTTTTTGTCATATAAAATTTATTTTTTCTGCAATCTTCACTTTCTTCTCTTAAAATCAATGACTAAATCATTAAAAAAAAAAGTTCAAAATCAAAACACAAAATGCTAAAACTAAGTAGACTAAAAGTCAAAAGAGGAGTTGGTGGAGAATACGTGGACAAAAAATTGAACTTTTCAGTGCAAATCTTAGACGAGCCATTGTGTTTTTTTTTTTTTGTTAGTTTTAAGCTTGGTCCTTGTCATTTTATTGTGTCTTTAAGCTATGGTTCAAATTTAAATTGCCCTCTAATAAAATTTGAAAATTTATCTGAAGCCTTCAGCTCCCAAGGTTATAATGTTCTTCTCATTTCTTTAATTGTCTCTGTAATTATAATGGTAGTTTTTCGAAACAGGTAGCAAGCCAGGTCAGTAATATTATGTGTTTGGTGTTGCGTGTAAGATATTTTTTAATTAAAAATATAATAAAATATGTTATTAATTTTTTTTAATATTAACACGTCAAAATCATTAAAAAAATATCTCAAAAACCCATCAATTTAATGTTTTTTAACAAAAAAATAAATAATTAAAAAGCAAAAACTGCCGCAAGTTTTATCCTTGCATGACCCAGCAATAATAGTATTACGATGGGATGAGGTTGTTGATTATCATCTGGTTAGGTGAGATATTCAATCAATCCACAAGATCATTGCCACTGGGCTAAAATCTTTCTAATTTCTTAATAACTTATCGAACTCAAACAAATCGGTATTATTTTAGATTAATCCGGTCATATTAGTTGATTGAAATTATTTTTTAATTTTTTTTATATTAATATATGAAAACACTAATTTAGTTTTTTAATGAAAGCAATCTCACTACCCCCCCCCCCCAGAACGTGTCAAGAACCAGTCAGGATAGACACAAAACTCGAGCCTCACCCTATTCACCATTTATTGACATGGTTAGGTTGTTGGGTAGATTAAAAAACTCATCCACTTCAAGATTCACATCTTATCCTTAACCCTATTCACCATTTTAGACTTTTAGTAGATATTTTATATTGGGGAAGTAAGCTTTAACCTTATATTATGGTATTTAGAAGTATGTTTATGGTTGTTTTTTGCTTGAAAATACGTTTAAAAAATATTATTTTTTTAAAATTAATTTTTATATCAGCATATCAAAAAGAATCTGAAAATATAAAAAAATATTAATTTAAAATAAAAAAATAAAACAATTTAAAATATTTTTAAAACAAACAGACCAATATCACCGTTGTCATCCGCCAAGAAACTATAATAGACGCGGAGTCAGGAGGGAGGTTGGTGAGATGGTGACCTGCTGCAAGTTTTTGGAGAAGTCCGAAGTCCTCCTCCCCGTCCTTAGCCGAACATCATCTATGGTGTGGTGAGCCCTCTTGACTGATAAGTTCTTGGTCGCCGTGCAGCTCGTTTTTTTTTATATTTCTAAAAATACCCCCCGAGTCCTTCAGCTTCTGACATCGTACGTGCACAGGTTGGTGAGGCATGAAGTCATCGTGGTTTTTTGGGACACGTGTAAGCATCTCTAGGGGAAGCAAGGTTGGTCGAGACTGAGATGGCTACGTCTCCACGTGCCGCAAAATTTAAATATTTTTTTTATTATTTTCATGTATAAATATTAAAATTAATTTTTTTAAAAAAATTATTCTAATATTTTTTTAAATTCCGTTGAATAATATATTTTTTGATCGGGTTTAAGTAGTGTCTTATGGTAAAAATAATAAGATAAAAAAACAAAAAATATATTTTATTTGAGAGATAAAAATGAAAAAGTAAAATGAATTTTTTTTTTAAAACAGTTTTAAAATAATTTCTTATCATTTTAAAAGAGGGAAAAAAACATATAAGAGGGAATGTATTTGGATTCTGTGCACAAGAAAAGAGCGAAATTTGTGGAATTGAGTTTTGACCAGCGTCGTTTATTTCACGGTGAAGGCAGGCCACACAAGTGACGTAGGTCTTCGTCAGTGAAATGCTTATAGAATTTCCTATAAATGGAGGACTGGCGTCGGTGTTGAGTTTACTCTTGCAGAAAGGAATTCAGCTTCCTCTCTATGTGCTTGCGCTGAACAGTATCCCCGGGATTATGAGATTATCTACGGCGGCAACCACCATTTTGGATACATTCAAAAATGTTATGGGACTTGTAAAAATAAACATGGCCTAAATCCAATAGAGGACGGCCCTAAAGTTGCCAGCTTAACCCATGGATTTGCTATTGGGCCGAAGGTCCAGCTAGTACCATGGGAGTACGAAAATACAAAGGGAAGGGGGGCTTTGTTAGAAGGGATTGGACTGGGAATTTAAGAATTTGAAGTTATTTTGGGGTGTTTGACGCAATTTTTGTTTTTATTTTTTTAAATTTTTTTAAAGTGTTTTTATTTTGAAAAAAAATTAAATTAATAATTTTTTTGTGTTTTATAATAGTTTTGATATACTGATGTAAAAAAAAACTAAAAAACAATTATTTTAAAATATTTTCAAACAAAACACTGTTTTTTTTAATATTTTACATGTAATCTCAAACACCTCTAAAAATACTTTTTCAATGATGACTTGGTATTTTCAAGTTATAGAAAAATTTATACACTTATGATATGTGTTGTGATCACATGAATATTTTTTTTACAAGTTATTGGTTGATGTGTGGAGATTTGTTATCTTTTTTCTTTTAAATTAACATTATTAATATTAGATCGAATTAAATTAAAAAAATGGATGGCTAAATCATTATAGCCACGCTCATAAAAATACCATTTACTATAGTAGTGTTTTTTTAAAAGATTTGTTTTTTAATCTTACCCTTTAACAACTCAATCTTTTTTTTATATTTATTTTTTATTTATTTATTTCAATCATATTTTTCAATATTATGTTGTTCTTAGTTTTGTGCTTCCAAGTTGTTTTTTTTATTGGTTTATAAAACAAGTTAACTCGAGTTTATTTAAGTTTTTTTTTATTTATTTTTTTTTATTTTATCACTCAACATTGAATTTGTTGAGAACCGAGTTTCATATTTTTCTAACTTTTTTCTACGAGGTTATCCCGATCTCACAACTCGAATTGCAAGTTTAACAGATTAACCTAAGTTCATTCAAGATTTTTATTTTTTTATTTTATTATAAAATACATTAACAATGATTAAATGTTTTATTTTACATTTAAAAAGAGTGAATCAAGCCCGTGTCATAGCGAGATAATGATCTAGTTAAAGAATAAGTATGTTCAAATTAAATTTTAAAAAATGAAGAAGAATAATTTATTAGCCTTTGCAAGTTGATTAAAAATTAATCATGGTTTAACAATTGTATAGAAGAGAAATAAAATAATTATCGGTTATTGTACGAAAAAATACCCTTGGAGAAGATAAGAGTAAGACTATTCTATTTTAATATATATTTTAATCATCCTACTAAATAAAAATTAGAAGTAAATGCCAATTTTCAAGGAATGAGATCAACGCATTACAGCATCAAAATTTGTCCTCAGGTTTGACGGAGGGCACCGGAGGTTGAAGATTCTCGAGTGACCGAATCATTTGATTAACTTTTATTTAGTCACTGTATCTTTAATCTAACTAGATGAACGCACCGTTGAATCTTTCTTTATTGTCAACTATGCAAAACGCCCCTCCAATAAATTATAAAATTTAATTTCTAATAAATTAAATATTAATAAAAAAATAACTAAAATCAACTATAATAAACTTACCAAACTTATAAATCAGATCATAAGATTAGGATAACATAGCATAAAAAAATTTATGAAACTAAATTCTCAATCAACCTAGTGTTGAAAGATGAAATTAAAAAAAAAATAGTTAAAAAAACATAAAAAAAACTTGAGTCAACTGGGGTTAACTCGTCAAACTTGTGATTTGAGTCATAAGACGGGAATAATCTCATAAAAAGTAAACTGAAAAAATTTATAAAGTTTAATTCTTAATCAACCTAATATTGAATGATGAAATTAAAAAAAAAAATCAGCTAGAAAAAAAATTGAGTCAGTTGAGTTAACTTATCAAATTAGCGGTTCAGGTCACGAGATTATGATAAGTTCATAGCAAATAACAAGTAAAATGAAAACAATCTCGAAGCCCAATAACTAATAAACCTAATATTGAATAATGAAATAGAAATTAGAAAGTTGATTAAAAATGGATACAAAAAACCAACCCGAGTTAATCTTGGTTAAGCCGTTAAATCCGCGACTCGAGTCATGAGATGAAGATAATCTCTTAGAAAGCAAATCAAAATAAATAATAAAACTTAATTATTAATCAATTCAAATGTTAAAAAATAAAATTAAAAAAAAAATTAATTAAAAAAAGTAAAAAAAAAACTGAAGTCAATTGAGTTAATCGGTCAAATTTATAGTTTCGATCATAAGATTGCGACAATTTCATAAAAATAAAAAATAAATTGAAAAAAATTATAAAGTTAAAAACTTAATATTCAAGAATAAAAATAAAATTAAAAAAATAAAAATAAAAAAACAAATAAAAAAATATTATTCAAATAAATAATATTTTAGGAGGGGAAGTAGAGTATTTTTTTTTAAATTGTTTTTGCTTATATGCAAATAAAAATAATAATAAAATAATTTCTTCCATACTATGGGACAAAAATAAGTTGATTATTCCACATTATTGGACAAAAAAAATATTAATTGCACATCACGACAGACTCATATCTTATCTACTTGTTCCTCTTAGCCAACACACGTGCATGACGCGTGCCGCCGATCCAGTTTAAGCTCAAAAGACAACCTTTAAGTTTTAACCAGGCAATTCTACATCTCTTGATCCGTCTGCAATAACAGCTCAAGAGTGAGTATCAATCCTAACACAACAACACTAAACCTCGGAGATTGTTTCTGCCCTCTCTACTCTGTTTCTCTAGCACTCCATCTTTTCCAATTATTTAGGTATTCATTTGATTCTCTGTTTCTTTATTCCTCTATCTGTTTGGTTCCCAAGAAAATGTAGAAAAATCGAAAAAAAGGGAAAAAAGGGGGTAAAGTATAGTACTTATTTGAAAGTGTATGTGTGTGATTATATCCTGGTTTTGCTTATTCGTTGAAATTCTATCTGGGCACTTGTGTCTGTATTTATACATGTTATTTATTTTTTTATGAGCATTGGGGTATCTGTAGCCTGTAGGTCCCTTGGATGGAGATATTGGGATGATTTCGGATTTGTTTGGGCGTTATGGATGATTTGAATGCAAGAAAAATGGTTTGTTTTGTTACTGATTGCTTTTGATTTTGTTTCAGCAAGAAATGGGGGTGTATTTGAGCTCCCCTAAAACTGACAAGGCTTCACAAGATGGTGAAAATGATAAACTTCGATATGGCTTGTCCTCCATGCAAGGCTGGCGTACAACCATGGAAGATGCCGTGAGTACTCTTTATGGTTTTTTAAAATTGAATGTTTAGGTTAGATGTTGATTTTAAAAGAGATCGACTTCCCATGGGTATTGTTATTGCTGTTTTTTCATGTGTCATTAACTCGCAGGAAAAGTATTGAATTTAATGTTTCTATGCCCTGTGGCCTGCCCAAAAAATAGCAACAATTTTAAGGACAAATCGAACGAAAGAACCAGAATTTGCCTGGTTCTTTAAAGATGGTTCGTGATGAGCTATGTAGTTTCCTATAGGTGTTTACTGTGTTAAAACTGGAGAAAACTAGTGCAGATTTCAATAGAATGTAGAGTTATGATATTTTTGTGATATTACATCTGGCAAGTGTATCGTTGCAAAAGGGAGCGCTTTCTATAATACATGTCAAAGTGGACATTTAATGAAATGTTGAGCCTTTGTTGAATAGATAGGATATGATCTTATTCAGTCAAATAGCATGGGCAGAGTCACAGATGCATATTGAAAGCATTATGATTCCTGAGATGAATTCACGAAACAATTTCAAAGAGTATAGTTGAGAGATTAGGAATTAGTTAGCATCTTAGGTATCATCGCACTGGGAATTAGATACAGAGCCTTTCAAGCATGTATCAACTTTAGAGGATAAAGTTTTGTCCATTTTGGTGGGACTTATATTGTCTTGATGTTACGGGGTGTTCCTAGTTGCATATGAACTTATAAAAGGTGTTTGACAGCATGCAGCTTATCCAGATTTGGACAGTTCAACATCTTTCTTCGGTGTTTATGATGGCCATGGAGGTTAGCATTGAATGCTGTTATGTATATTAATATCTTTTCTGATATCTGTCATTATTTTGTGAAAACCTTCTAGTTTTGTTCCCTTTCCAGATGCTAATATTTTATAATATTTTTTCACTTTCTTTACGACAATGGTATACCTGACCCTTTAAAAATAGGAGGTTTGAATTAGATATAAGCATTTCTTTTTCTTATTTGTTAAAGGGGCTAGGTTAGGGAGACTATTTATGACCTGAAGTGTCTATGCTTATGTGGTGAGTCAGGGCTTTAGAAACAAGGATTAATACTTTGAGCATGTTGAAAGGGATTAGAATTGGTGGATTGATTGAAATTGGAATTTGTTTTAAAATTTCAAAGAAGGATTCAAGAGCTATATTGCTGGATTTCTGCCAGCTACAAATACTGTAAGGTGTAAAGATCCATTTATAACATATTCAAAATCTTTAGAAGAATCAGATGAGATGGATGCTGGTAAGGTGGAACTAGTGGTAGCATCAGGGTCGATTCATAATCAATTATTCTTGTGCTGGTGGCTTCTCAAGCATGCATCAACTTACCCTTCATATTGAGCAAGGTTCATCATTTTAGTTATTGGTTATGGTGATTATCATAGTTGTCTAATGCAATGCTTGTAATCATTTCCTGGGCTAGTAAAATGCAGTCTGTGTCATTCTTATCAATTTCTATTGTTTTGCAGGCCAAGCAGTGGCTAAGTTCTGTGCTAAATATCTTCACGAACAAGTGCTCAAACATGAAAGTTATCTGTCTGGTGATTTAGGCACTTCTTTACAGAAAGCTTTTCTCAGGTTATTTCACTTGTTTACTATTTACTTTGTTTAACATGCTGATATATGTAATTATTCCCTTGCTATCAGTTTTGGTTGTGCCTTTGAGTTTTACGTTATTGACCTAGACTCATATTTGAACTGTGTTACGGATATGTTAATGCTCTCTTTGGTATGATGTCTTACTTTATTATCACAGTAGCTTATAGAAGGTTTAGCTCATTAAAAATAGAACGGAGGAAAAGGATCCCATTTATAACCAAGCCCAACAGTTCGCGACCAAGGCTTGCATGAGCTGTTCTTTGATAGTGGTCTAATTTGACAGTGGTGATGCCATTTATATGTTATTAGTGTATCGTTTTTATCATAGTGAAAAAATTGTACCCATATTAAATCATTGTTACCATGATGATGGTGAATGCAATAGTATGCAGTAATGGTTTTGGTCAGTTTATAAGATAACTGTATTGGTTTTTGTCATAGTTGACATAAGTTTCTAATCCTTTCAAAACCATGCAATGGTAAGTTTTATGTATCCTAACTGTATTGTTGATGCAGAATGGATGAGATGATGCGTGGGCAGAGGGGATGGAGAGAACTATCTAGATTGGGTGATAACATGGAAAAGGTTTCTGGTATGATAGAAGGATTGATATGGTCACCTAGAAGTGGTCAAGCCAATGGCCATTTTGATGATTGGCTTGATGAGGAGGTACTCCATCGTGTTTATATAATGTTTTTTCAATTGCTTGTAGCTAATGGCAGAATAATATTTCCTTGCTATGCTAATTGCCATCGTCAATTGATGCAACCCTGGAGCAACCAACACTGAAGTGCACTAGCATACTCATATTGAACAGGAGTGTGTGTAAACAGGGCAGTGGTTTTGGCTGTTTGGGATCTTCTTGATTAGTGTTGGAGGGATATTTGTTTTGGAGAATTTCAGCTTACATTTAGCTTCAAAGGTCTTATTTAGGCTTGATATTTTAGTTGTTATGGAGTTGAAATTTTAGAGTTTTAAGACCCCTGAAAGTTCTCGATTGCTTAATGCATATTCTACTAGATATTTTAGTTGTTATGGAGTTGAAATTTTTAGAGTTTTGAGACCCCTGAAAGTTCTCGATTGCTTAATGCATATTCTACTAGTTTTCTTTAGCTTATTCCTTTTATTATTTTTTACAAAGGAAAGGCTAAAATCCAAGACCTCTCGGGAAGATGAGGGAAATGGGTGCTAGTTGCAAGACAAACTCAATGGCAGTTAATTCCTATTTAAACTACCTTTTTATTTTGTTTTTGATGGTGGTTTTCTTTCTTTGGCCGTTCAGATTTAGAAGTTTGCTCTTGCAATTTCAATATAACTAATGGGAAATTCCCTTTTATAGAAATGGATTCCCTTTATAGAAACGACTATTTAATTCAATTATTCACGTGCAGTTAGTTGTATAATTAACCATGTTTAGGACAGGTGTTTGTGTTGTTTCAGTGATCATATAAACTCCCACCCTTAAATATTGATTATCACTTGACTTATCAATAACTTTTGCATACTGGCTGTTGTTAATATTACTAGTTTTGAAATGGTATGCTAATAACATTTTAATAAGTTTAGGAAAAGTAAATCTTATTATGCAAAAACTCAGGGGCCTCATTCTGGCTTCGATGGACCGAATTGTGGAAGCACTGCATGCGTTGCAATTATTCGAAACAACCAACTTGTTGTTGCAAATGCTGGTGATTCTCGTTGTGTTATATCCAGGAAGGGTCAGGTATTCTTGTTCCCTCTTGTTTAATAAGCTTTCAGCTTTCTTCTTTCCCCTATATTTGGTAAAAGGAATTGATTGTTTGTTCCTTGATGTTTCCCAACCGATGAATAGAAAATGATCTTGGTGTTCGGTGTGTGTGTGTGTGTGTGTGTGTGTGTATGCTTCCTTGCCTGTTATGGGTCTGTGCGTATATATTACTGGAGCAAACATGCACCTTATTTTGTTCTGTTTGGAGTCCCATAAATTGATGGAGTGGCATCATCATTTGTCTCACTGTTACTGGAGTCCCATAAATTGATGGGTGGCATCATCATCACCCTTGACTAAATATCAAACTCTTGATGGGAGAAGAAAGAAGTAAATATTGCAGATCTGTATTGTTAAGCTTCCTTTTCTCAGGGGTGACAGTCTTGCCTCTTAGAGCTATTAAATGAAGAATGGGAAAAGCTAAGAATCCTTTAACCCTCTTCCCTAAACTAGCCGTGAGGAAGGGTGTTAGTTGTCTAAAAAGGGGCAGACCCTGCTAGCATACCCAATCAAGAATGTTACCTTTCCCCTATGGTGCTTTATTTTGCCTAAGTGAATTGATGAATTTAAATCAGGACCCAAATGATAAGCTGGTACATCCTTTTATTTTAACCTTATGAGCTTAGATCTTTATCCACCTCCTACTGTCATACCCAAGTCCATGTAACATTTGGTAAGACAATAAGTGAATGGGTCTTTCATGGAATTATGCCTCTTTAAGGAATGAATAGCATATCTTTTGCAAGATTTTACATGTGAAGTGTCTTATGCTAGTCCTTTCTTGCAGGCATATGACATGTCTAAAGATCACAAGCCTGGTCTTGAGGTTGAGAGAGAAAGGATTCGTAATGCCGGTGGTTTTATAGTAGTTGGACGTGTTAATGGAACTTTAAACTTGTCTAGGGCAATTGGTACTTGATCCCCCCCCCCCCCCCATAATTCCAAGACAAGGAGGCTCGAGGCTTCATAATTTTACCTGTCTGAGCCAATTACATCTTATGCTGTTGATCTCTTTGTTGCAGGAGACACAGAGTTCAAGCAGAACAAAAAACTGCCCGCTGAGCAGCAAATTGTTACTGCCAATCCAGACATAAAGACTGTAAGTAGTGTTGGTGCATTTGCATTATTCCAGAATGCTTGTTGCTGTCAATCTTTCTTTCCTCAGTGTTTTATTTTTTTGAGAGCACTTGTGGCTAAATAATTTTACATGGGCTACTAGATGTTAAATTTGAATACTTTATGACACCCAAAAAAAAAAAAAGGGTAACTGCTGGTATTGTATAAGTTCAGTTACTTTAACACCCATCCATATTCAAGTGTGTAGATTATCCATTTATGAATTGTCTACCTGTAGGATTTAAGAATGCCTTTGCCAGTATCACATGATTGCTATATGTTACTGTTATGCATTTATTTTTCTTTTATGGGATTCTGGTATAATTTTTCATTGCACTTGAACAGGTTGATCTCTGTGACGATGATGAGTTTCTTGTTCTTGCTTGTGATGGAATTTGGTGAGTTAGTTTCCTTTTCTCTTAAAATAAGTATGTGCTCATTTCCATGAAAGAACTTCTTATGCACACCTGTTTTTCTCCACTTTTCCTTTCCTCTTGAAATGTAATATAGATTTTCTATGGATACCTTCAACAAGTTGAACTTACATGCTACTGGGAATTCTAGGCTCTAAAACAAGGAAATATGATTGGAAAGTATCTTTTAAAGTTGTCTGCATTAGTTGACACAACTTCATAACTGAACCACGTCTTCACCTCAAGCAACTTCAAAAAAACTCTAGTTTCTTAGGAACTCAACTATCTTTTGAGATGGAAGTGGCCTTAGTGTCAACTTGTGTTGGAAATTAGTCAATCGGGTCTAACAACAATGGGATGATAAATAATTTGTATAGTCTTAAGATGATGTGAAGACTGGTGTGATTTAGTAGTCCTGCACCTTTTCTTTTGGCTAAAATAACTCAGTTTGATCCAAGTGCACAACTAGTATTTGCATGCTACTCACTCCAAGATGCAAGGTAACCTGAAAGCAACACTTTTATATGAGCTCTTCATGGAGGATGATATTTGCCATTCACATATGAGTTAGAGCCTTTAGAGGAAGCACATTCATTTTGTAACATATACTCTGGAAACTTAAGTGGTGCTCGGTTGTATTTCTATTTCTGGTTTTCCTCTTCACCCCTTTGATCACTCCTGGTGAGCCTGAAAGCAGTTGTTTGGGTCTCTCATTTGTTTTGATTTTGGAATTTACTATTTCTGATAAATTCCCACGTATTCCATAGGGATTGCATGTCAAGTCAACAGCTAGTGGACTATGTGCATGAACAGTTAAACACTGTAAGTTCTGTAGACTTTTGGTTAAAGTTCTGAATCTGAATATATGCAAACATGTAGGCAACGATATTTCTGTCCAAATCTATGCAGGAAACCAAGCTTTCAGTGATATGCGAGAGAGTTTTCAACAGGTGTTTGGCACCCAATACCAATGGTGGTGAGGGATGTGACAACATGAGCATGATCTTGGTGCAATTCAAAAGGCCTGTTCAAGCAGGTCCCTCTGCAGAGCAGCAGCCAACATCTTCTCGTCAATCGATGGAGGTTGACAGAAATAATATGGAAAAGTGAAGACCGAGTCCAGAGAGAAGAGTAGCAGAACAGTGTGCCACAATTATAACAATTATAACAATTAGGATCTAAATTCTTGTGATTGTAAATGATCAAGTTATTTTTTTTCATCATTTCACCTTTTTTTTTTTTGTGAGTTCTGTACATGTTCTGTTCTTTTTTTCTCTCTTTTCTGCAGGTTTATATAGAATTCTAGCAACTTATAGGGAGAAGATATCCTGCACAGGTCACAAGTTCTATTGGCCGAAACAATGAAACCAATAATCATGGGGAATGTGCTCTTGACTTTTTACTGTGAGTTGATCCCTGTAAAGGTAGTTTCTAAATTTTCCTCATCAGGAGGCTTCGCTGTGGCTGCTTCACCTTGAAAAGAACAGGGCAAAAATCTGTTTCAGCATTTGTGGTCTCCAACTCCTGCCTAACCACCGTGTAGGTGTATATTATTTTCTTCTTCACAAGCTTCAGACTTGCCTAATGCAATCGTAATTGTTCTTTCCACTGTCCCTCTTAAGGCCGCTGATGCTGGAAACGTGACAGACAAAGGAAATAACCGAAACATGGTGTTGATGGAAGGAAATGAAGATATAAGCGCAAATATTCTTATTATTTTTAACAGAGAAATACTTATTTTTTTTTTAATTTATTGGTGCATTCATACTCTTGGTTGAGGGTTATTTCAATTTTTTTTTTTTTTTAAAGAGACATTGATTATTCTATTCAATTGTCTATTTTCAATTTCTCTTTATATAAATGAAATTTGAAATGTCTACAATTAAATTAAAAAAAAAAAAAAGACAAGTGAAGAGGACAACGGATCCTCCATGTTTATTTAGCTCTAATCCTTAAAATTTCTTGATTTTGAACACCACCACCTCCTACGTTAATGGATGGATATCTTACAGCTAAATTCTGTAAATTGATGCGCGTGCAGCACACGTGTAAACCAGATAAATCCTCTTATCCATCCATTCAAAGAAGAAGAAGAAGAAGAGAAGAATTGTCTGATTATCAAAATCAAGAAGGAAAAAGCAAGACATTATCCAATTTAAATCTGTTAATAAAAAAAACGAATATTTTGTTTCCTTGATTCACGGGGTGATTGTCAGGGGAAGTTATCCACAAACTGTTGGGCTTGCTGGGCTGTTGTGCTGTCCCTCTCTCTCACCACATGAAAAATGCACACTTGTCCACAACCCATTTCACCAGCAGCCCCATGCCCTCGGATAACATGGTTTTTGCAATTTGGGAGGTATTTTTTAAAACAAAATATTATTATTTTTGTTTTTTCAATAATTTTAATGTGTGGATATTAAAAATAAATTTTAAAAAATAAAAAATATTACATAAATATATTTTCAAGAGAAAAATATTTTAAAAAACAATTTTTACTATAAGACATTTCTAATGCTATTTCATAGAGATATAATAAATTGAGAATGAAAAACCTTTAAATTAATGTATTTTTTAACAAGAACACCAAATAAAATAACAGCCAACAAGTGTATATTTTTCAATCTTAATATCATTTATCTCCATATTCATGCTATCTTTTGACTTCACAACTCGTCTTGTATTTACCTAATTAAACAAAATAAATGGGATTAAACGGGGGATGCATCCTTTTCGTGCCTTGATTTTTTCTCGATCCAAGTCTCAATACATAACCAATTCAAACGCATGGAAAGTGATGCGAAGAGCCCTCTGTTTTCGCCACAGAAGAACACAAGTTGAAGATTAACCATCAAGATATAGCACCCTGTAATGGCATTAGAATAATAGAGATGGCTATGGCGTGCCAACCCTGCCTCCTTCGAAATTAACAAGAACACTCTCTCGGTGACCCCTCCCCCTCGAGGGGAGCCAAGACAAGACTCGTCTCTTTTTTTACAGAATTAATTTTTTAAAATAAAATATTATTTTGATTAAAAAAATGGCTTTTAACATGAAACATAACACAAGTCTAGCTTTAACTTAACATGAAACTTTACCCAAGTTAGGTTTTGATTCGATGATTAACTAGATCGACCTGCTTATTAAACTAGATTTTGCATGTTAATTTGGTATTACTGTTTTTTAACAGAATTTTTATTTAAAAATATATCAAAATAATTTTTTTTTTATTTTTATAAAACAAAACACAGACAACCTGTTTATAGTGATGCTAAAAAACCTTAAAAAAAAACATCTGGGAGAGTAAATAGGATTATTAGATTTCTGAAGTGGAATATTCCCAGAAGAAACCCTAGATAATAGATATATATAAAAGAAAGAGTGGATGTTCCAATTCTGACAAGGACCAGGATAAGCACAAAACACAATTCATTAAAGACACGTCACCTCACTGACCCTTTTGGATAAGGACCCCACTGTAAAATCACCCCTCATAATGCCATTTATATTCCCTATTATATAATTATTCACCCTCTCCTTATTTAAACAATCCCTCCATGTCCTGATTTCAAAGCTATAACAGCCTTCACAGTTCACACCATAGTAAATCTATCCTTTAACAAAACAACGTTCAGCCTCTGCCCATAGTGTTCCCCTGTTTGCTTATAAAGGGAGATTCTTGGACTGTGTTTGTGGGTGGGTTTGAGAGAATGGCAAGTGCAGCAGCTGTTGGGTTGGTGGGAGGAAATGGGTGTGCGGGGTCTTCAGCTTCTTGGTTTCAGATCAAGAATAGGAGAAAGAAGAATAGTAATGATAAGATGGGGAGAGATGGAGTCAGGTTTTTTACTGCTGCTTCCTATTCTTCTCCTTCTGTCATGGACCCTTACAAGACTCTTAGGATCCAACCTGATGCTTCTGAATCTGAGGTCAAGAAAGCTTTTAGACAGCTTGCTTTGCAGGTATAATATATTTTTCTTGTTTAAATTTCAATTATTTTCTTGGGTTTCTTGGTGGGTTTTAATTCCTTTTATTCAATTCATCGTTTTAGATGTATTTTTTTAGGGATTTTTGCTTATTTATTCCTTCCTGTTCTGTTTCAGTATCATCCAGATGTCTGCAGAGGAAGCAATTGTGGTGTGCAGTTTAGCCTGATCAATGAAGCCTATGATGTATGTAGTCATCTCCTTATCGTTCTTTTTTTTTTTTCCTTTTAAATTATTTTTATGTGCGTTCCTTTTCTCTTCTTTGGCGGGGTTCATGTCGGATTTGGTAAAGGATGACTATTCTCCAGGCATAGAAAATAAAGATAGGAATCGAAAGTATTCAACCTAAATAATTGAGGACAGGACCCATCTATTAAATCCGAAGACTTGTAGGATACCTTGAAAATGGTATGAAGACTTAAATATACGAATTCAATCACTACAATTTACACAAAAAGGACAGAATTCAACCAAAATAAATACTGATAACTTGTCAAGTGAAGATTGGAGGAACGATCAAACTCTTCAATTAGAGGCTTCTTTACAGTATATGCTTCCAAATTGGGATTTATCCAATTCTGTTTCAGCAGTAGGATGAAATTTGAATGGTTTTGTTCAAAAGGGATGTGGCTAAATCAACCATCCTGATAGGACATGACACCCTTATCATGTTATCATAGACACGGGCGAATTTAGGCTGCAAGCTCTTGGAGGACTCTTTTGGCTATGTTGGTTTCGATGGAGTGTCTTTTCATGCCTAGAACTTGTCTCCTAGAGCCATCACTATCATTTTGCTGTTGTTGGGATGCAATTTACGTGTTACACTTTTCTATGCTTTTGAGCTTTAGCTCAAGGGACACTTTTTGTCTAACAGTATGCCTTTTTTTTCCTGCAGACTGTGATGAGTAATTTGAGGGAAGAACCAGATGAATCATCACAAATGTACATGTCTTATGAGCCGTCGGAACGGGGAATTGATGAGCCTATGAGAGGAATGAACGACACAGATTGGGATATGTGGGAGGAATGGATGGGATGGGAAGGGGCTGGAATTCGTGACTACTCATCCCATGTTAATCCTTACATTTAAAGATAAAGAAAAATAATATATAAGCAATTTTAATGGTGGTCTGAGGCTCCAAGATCGCCGCCCCATCTCTCAACCAAGATTACATGGTTGCTTCTGGTGTACATAATTAGACGTGGGACTTCTCTTGATCTCACCTTTTTTCTTTTTTAATGTAAAGTTGCTGAGCGCATCTATCATGTATGCTAATGAGAAGTATCCCTGGAATAATTTTATCACCATTGTTGCCTATCTCTTCTTGTTGATCGAGTATTTTTCTGATAGTGTTATTACCACCACTGATGCCGATAGGTTTTACCAGACGCGAGTATCGATCGGGCAGGATCCCATGTCTCAGGCAGAGATTTAACAGGGTTGATTCAAATTAATTAAAAAAAAACTATTTGCCTATGGCCCTATATTAATATTGCAGGTTACTGTAACTAAATGTATTGTTTTTTCAAAGGAGAAGACTGATAGCAACCCTCTTGACAATGACCTAGGTTTTTCCACTTGCAAACCAAACCAATCCAGACTCAAATAAATAAGCAGCAAAAGGGCAAAAAAATGATAAATTCCAGGTTCGTTGTGCAAGTCAGTCATCTCTGAACTTCCTTTTTTTAGTTCTTCACTTGTTTTCTCTCTCTTTACTACGGAAATGGTGGTGACGGTAGAGGAATTGGTGGTTAACACAAAACTTTCACCACCAAATTCTTATTTTAAGGTGGCACTTTTAACAGACTACACGACGGCCACCGCCTCTTCCTCAATGACCAGATCTTGTTTGAGTTTTTGAAGGAAACGATTTTTTGACGGTTTTGAAAAAGAAAAGGTTAATGGGTGTTCTCTGGTTTAAGGGAAAACGGGATGTGCGGGAAGAAGGGGTTAGGTTTTCTTTGCAGATGACGTGGCTGGTGTCTCTTGAAGAAGGGGTTTTTATCCCTAATTGAAAACCACGACGTTTTCAAGTAGTAAAAGATGGCAGTTTACAGTATACAGCTGGGCTGGCAAAAGGCCCACCTGTCGGTCCATTATATGGAGTTATGAGCTGGGCTCTTGTGCTCTATGAAAACCTTGGAGCTGATTCCTCGGCCTAGCGCGTGCTTTAGGCCTATGGGCCTGCTTTAAGATTGCAAAACTTCGCCATGGAGTCTTATTTATCATAGTTGCTAATACCTGCTAATAATTTCCTCACACAAATTCACTTGCATCAATTTGTCATGGACCAAGATCATATTATTTTCTAAATCAAAACAAATATTATCATGAATAATTCATCTAGTGATATGGTAGATGATCAGATTTGACAACCAAATTGCGTCACAAATACTATCTAAAAAGTATGGACACCACTTATTCATTGATATGTTTGGAATATCCATCAACAAATTCATGAATACAAAATTAAAAAAAAACTTGAAAAATTCCAAAACACACCCTCAAACCTGTTAATCGTAGGGATACTCGTGTGAAAGTACCAAAATACTCTTAAGACAAAAATTATTTTTTTATATTTTTTTTATGGTTAAAAATATGCTTTCATTATACATGGATTATGAAAAAAAAACTTCAACATCGCTGCACAGCAGCTCAACAGTTTTATAATCTCGGAGGCGAAAACTTATTTTTATAATTAAGAAGCTTGTGAAAAGTCAAGAAAATTTTGATAAATAATTATAGATTTTGTGGATTATGAGATAAAATATTTTTTTATTGTATAAAAAAACACATATAACTCCAAAATGACTAACCGGCAGTAAAAAAAACCAACAAACCCCCAACTTTTAAAACTTAAGCTTTTCCCACGCAGGTATAAAAAAATAATTTTACTGTAACAATCTACAATAATCCAATCCACGTGTAGTTGCAGTGAAACTTCTTGTCTTTTAACTTTTCTTCTAATATGTCCAAATCGTTTGCTGACGCAACTTTCAACGTGTTAATATGTTGACTACCACTTTTTTTTTTTCTAGTTTTTTAATTTAATGTGGATATGCGGACTAGTTTGTATGTATTTCTATTAATTCCACGGGCCCTGAAGTTAATGACCATGTAAGCCTTCAGTGACTATCATATGAGCAACCACAGGACTTGAACCTGAAACTACAGAGAAAAACCTCTTGATCCCAAGCTCTTATCACTGAGCCACCACCTAGATATTTTATTAATTACCACTTTAATAAATATACATGTTAACGTATTAATATGAGGTTTTTTCTTAGAATTTTTTTTAATATATTTTTTTATCATTTTATATACTAATATCAAAATAATATTTTAAAAACAAAAAATATTATTTAAATATCTTTTTAACCTCTTTAATAATCTAGATTTTTAACGGTCAGATCCTCGGGCCGTTTTGATAAGCACGAGTAAAATGACGAATTTACAGCATGTAGTCGTCCCTCCCCTCTATACGCACGTGCCTTGTTAAAAACATGAGTGAACTTGAAAATACAGTAGTGATGAGTACGTGGGTATTCCCCTACGTAGTTGAATAGGCATCGAGTCGATACTCAATACCCCGCCAACTCACAGAAGACCCATCTTTATAGCAGTGGTATGCTTTAAGCTTTTTGAACTAAGAACAAACAAAACTCGTGTATTTTCCCTTTATTGTATCCTAATCTTACTGGATTCTCCATTAAGGTTCTCTGCCTGATTCCCTTCTCTATCAAGCCTTAGCCCTAAACAAAGCCCACCCCTTTCTCTCTCCATTTCACCCTTTCTAACCACCAACCCGTCAAAGCACCGTTAGGTAATATGCTTATCTGATTCTTAGAATCTAGGGTTTGCTTTTTCATTGCATTCAATCCTCTTTTGGGTGTCCTTTTCATTTTTTTAATGAATTATCAATAGAGAAATCAAGGCTGTGATTTGAGTTTTTGTTTTATCTGCTGCAGCTGTGTACCTTGCATTGAAATCCTAGTTATGGCTTCTGGGGTTCTCTTAAAGCTGCTTCTTTGTGATTATGTATGATGTTTTAATTTGTCTGTCAGTTTACATTGTTAATCTAGGCAATAATTAGGGTTTGTTGCAGGAGGGCTTGTGGGTCGATAATAGAAATGCTAATTCAGCTAAAGAAATCAAGATTTTTGCGAAGCTAGGACCTTCCTTTGTGGTTCCTGTAAAGGAAAGATTGATTGGGCGAAAAATCATTTTTTTGTACCTCAACGTCGTTCACTAGCAATGTTTTGCTGAGACTAAGTATCCATTCAACATTACGGACATTCTTTTCGTTCTTTGGTTTTAATTTACATGAATTTAGTTCTCATGGTATTAGTAAAGTTTTACCGTACTTGATGGAATGACTTCAAATAGAAGGGCCTTTGTAAGCTGGAGTAAGTGCCATTAGTGTTCTCTTTTATTTCCGCATCCTGGATAAAAAAAAGGATGGTGATGAGTATACTCACACTTTCATTTGCCTGATGTGTACCAGCATTGAGGGGTTGTTATTAATGGCGGACCTTAAAGAACGCCTGCTCCCTCCAAAACCAGCATCAGCTATAAACCTTAGAGATTCATCTTATCGACCATCTGCCTCTGGACGCCAACCTTTCCAAGGTGTTGATGTTCTGGGTTTGAAAAAGCGTGGCCAAGGCCTTCGATCATGGATTCGTGTTGATTCATCTGGAAATTCTCAAATTATTGAGGTTGACAAGTTCACTATGATGCGTCGTTGTGATCTACCTGCTCGTGATTTACGCCTGCTCGATCCTCTTTTTGTTTACCCCTCAACAATCCTTGGTAGAGAGAAGGCTATAGTTGTAAACTTGGAGCAGATTCGGTGTATTATTACTGCTGATGAGGTTCTACTCCTAAATTCCCTTGACAGCTATGTGCTGCAGTATGTGGTGGAGCTACAAAGGCGATTGACAACACCAGGGGTGGGTGAGGTATGGCAGTCAGAAGGTGCTGAATTGAATCGAAGGAGAAGTAGGAATTTTGACAATGTATTTGGGAATGCATCCCCCGATTATTTGCCCTTTGAGTTTAGGGCTCTTGAAGTTGCTCTGGAAGCCGCTTGTACATTCCTTGATTCTCAGGTGTGTAAACAGAACTTTAAATCTCTCACATGCTTGATTTGAATGAATGATGTTATTCAACGAAATTAAGAATGGCTTGTTGCAGAAGTATTATGAAAGCTGTGTATTCCTATGTTATTACTCTTTTTCCTAATCCTAGTGAACTTTTCAACCACAATTTATATGATTTAGCTGTTGTAGTGTGAACTATCATAGTAGTTGATAAGTACTACTAACTGTCTTGTCTCTCCATATAGGTGTTTTTATGTCCTTGACACTTGAATGATGTACATGCACCTTCTAGATTAATTGAAGTGGTTTGCTGTATGTCATTATATAAATCTTGTGATATCTGCACATCTTGAAACAAAAAGACATGGCTGTATTTTCTAACCCTACTGGCAGGCAGTATTTTCCTAGTCGACATCTTTCTATGCTACAAACTCGTGGATCATTTTACACGTGGACGTGTGTTTGTGTATGTTTTGCCTGCAATTTAGCTTGTTATTCAGTGAAGCTTTTTTCATTTTACAGTGTTCCATGTTGACTGACATTTTAGAAAATCTCCTATAAAGTTCTAGCTAATTGTTTTCCTCTTAGTTTGTTTTCTTATCTTGTTACATATGAGATTGCCGTCTGCATTTGACACATATGCAAACCTACTGCCTTTGTCCATGTTGAGTTTATGACATGACATGACATGACATGGTAATTGCTACTAACATTCACTTAACTGAAGGCATTACCATTAATTGCATAATTGGCAATCTACATTGACTGAGTAAATGATTCCTCATTTTATTCTTTAGATCAAAGTGGTCTCAAAGATATTTCTTTTTGGATTGATTTTTTATTTCCAATCTGTTGCAAGATTTTTGGGTTCATTTCAGTCCATTCTCTGTTATTAGCTTTCGCCTTGATGATATTTCAAAATAACAATTTTTTATAGGCAGAGGGAAAAGCTCTGAATTCTCAAGAACTCTTTCTCAACTCAACAAAGGTTAAGAGCTCTTAATGAAACCAAGATTTCATTATTCCGTGTCTAGCTTAAATTGTGTTCAGCAAGTCATCAAATTTGATCCGAGAGTTGTCTTATAGGTTTCTTTAGTTCTTTTTACCCTATTGTTATAGTGATGGTATGAACTCATCTCCAGAAAGTTTCAGTGTTAAGTACTAGGGGTTTGTAACATCAGATCAACTTAAGCAAAAGCAAATCATTCTAGAACAGGAGCAACCCACACTGCATGGTCTTCTGCATTTTGCATGTATCACAATATGTATGTCTTGCTGGTTTTTATTGTTTTGATGGTGAGACCCAGACCCATTCTTTTTACGTCATTAAAAATGCAATTCAGATTGTCTTTTTGAAAGAGGCATATTGGCTGATTATGTATTAGAAAATGATATTATGTCTCATTATGGCCTAGAGAAGTACTCGGGGATGGCTACATCAGTCTTGTTTCCCATTTATGTCTATCTAGATCTATCCTTTGTTGTTTTTTGTTTCATATAAAATTCAGTCTTTTTACCTTCTGTTTCCCTGCATTAGCCTTTGCTAAATTAAGGTATCACATGGTCTGTCCCGTAACAGTTTCTGTGGTAAAAGTCATTAAGTTAAGCAAGTTAATAATCTTATTTAAATTGCAATTTTCTGAAGGCAGCAGAATTAGAAATTGAAGCATACCCATTACTAGATGAACTGACATCCAAGATCAGTACGTTAAACTTGGAGCGTGTACGGCGATTAAAAAGCAGACTTGTTGCCTTGACTCGGAGGGTTCAGAAGGTATATCTAATTTCACTTGCCTTTCCCTTTCTTGCAATTAAGATTTGATTGATATCTATTCCACAATTCTTATTCTCTCTGAATTTACTTGTATCTAGGTAAGGGATGAGATTGAGCAGCTCATGGATGATGATGGAGATATGGCTGAAATGTATCTCACTGAAAAGAAAAGTCGGATGGAATCATTGTTCTATGGCGATCAATCTTTGATGGGATTTAGATCAAATGATGGTGGGACATCTATTTCCGCTCCAGTTTCTCCTGTTTCATCACCCCCTGATTCACGAAAACTTGAGAAAAGCCTGAGCATTGCAAGGAGCCGACATGAGAGTATGAGGAGTTCTGAAAGTGCTACTGAGAATATAGAAGAGCTGGAGATGTTGCTAGAAGCTTACTTTGTTGTCATTGATAGCACCCTGAACAAGTTGACATCGGTACGGGCAGCACAATATGATTATTTCCATTTCTTCTTTCCTTGTTTAGGATGTTAACACCTCATTTATTTTTCTCACTTTTTTTCAGTTGAAGGAATACATTGATGATACAGAGGATTTCATCAACATTCAGCTGGTAAATATTCCTCTCCTTCCCTCCGGCCTCCTTAATATTAAATTGTGTTGTTTTTAGCTCAGTTGTTAGGGACTGCTATTTTAAAACTTTGGTAATTAGAAAAATGTCAAGCAGGATCATCTTCAACGTATCAAGTGATAAGCACAGCTGGCAACTTCTTTAAGATGATGCACAGAAAGAAATAAGTAGTCATTTGTTGCTGCACAAAATCTGGATCCTTGCTGGCTGTGTTGCTTCTTGTTCTTATTGGATAACAGTGCGGGTTCACGTAATCCATGATACTGACTCATGAAAGATCCTTTTTGATGGCCATATAATACAAAGATATCACATTATTTTCTTTGGGAACTAGTCATTTAATTTTGTCAATTTTGTTTGAGTTGATGGGGTGGATACCAGTTTTATGACGAGGGAAATTTTTGGTTGCAGGACAATGTCCGAAATCAACTGATCCAATTTGAGCTTCTACTCACAACAGCAACATTTGTTGTCGCCATTTTTGGAGTGGTGGCAGGTATCTTTGGCATGAATTTCGCCGTACCATTGTTTGATGATGCTGGTGCATTTAAGTGGGTCCTCATAATTACTGGAGTTACCGGAGTCATCATATTTTGTGCGTTTGTATGGTTCTTCAAGTACAGAAGGCTTATGCCACTATAAACTTTTAAAACATGTTTGGAACTCTCTTCTGAAACCATTTCAAGGAAATTTTAAATGAAATTTAATCTCAATAAATATACAAAAATAAATTAGAGGTCAACTCATCTGTTTTGTTATGCTAAAAACAGATAAATTAATATTAAAACTAACTTTGAAAGAATAAAATGAAGGTGATAAGGTTAATATAAAAAATAAAATAAATTTAATTCTATATTTTTCAAGCATGTAAAGTTGATTTATTTATTAATTAAGTTTAAATTAAACTCAATTAGAATACATAATTACTATTATTTATTACTTGATAGATAGAATGGACAATAAAAATTGAAAAGTTGGTTCTCCTTTATTTGCTACGGTTGATATTTTTATGTTTACTAGTGGCAAATGGAAATCAACACATGCGAAGAAACTACAGAGATTGCAAATATTATACTAGACTCGCATTTCAATCGTACCTATTTTCAGTGGTTGACGGTAACAATCTTCTTACTATCACTTATTATTGGGCAACATTCTTCCTGAAATCCATTGCTGAGGTCCCATATCATGCCCTCATTGATCTGAAGCAGGTGAAGACTTGCCCACCTTAAGAGTTTTTTTCAGAAAAATAATTTCTCAACTAGTACATTAGTTAATATGTGTAAATAATATAATGATCACTGAAGACTTATATGATCGTTAACTTTAGGGCATGTGAGATTAGTCGAGATACGCGCAAGCTGGTCCAGACATTTATGTTAATAATAATAATAAAAAAGTGCAAATAATACATGCATGTTGGCGGTATAGCATTTGCACAACTTAAATTTTTCTTCTTTGGCAAGTTAATTCATCCACTCAAAAGTCAACATTTATATTTTATAAAGAATCTTTAACTATGAAATGAACAAAAATAATCCATCGGTTATAAAACAAAATGTCTGACACAAAAAAAAAAAAAAAACGGAGGTGAGGGAATAAGAAAGAAAATATGACATGTTAAAGATAAACCGTAGCTTTAATAATGACACTTCAAGTACTATAAAAAAGATATCAACAAGATAAATTTATAAATACAATAAAAAGCCAACTTAAACGCTAGTGATGAGATGTCAACAAGTGAATATGTTGCTATCTATAAACAACACGTGTAAAAAAATATGACATGTTAGAGATAAACTGGAGTTTTAATAATGACACTCCAAGTACTATCAGAAGATACTGACGAGACAAATCTATAAATACAATAGAAAGCCAACTTCAATGTTAGTGATGAGATGTCAACAAAGAGTATTTTGCTATCTTTAGACAACACATGTAACTTATCACTAGCTTCAAAGTTGGCTTTCTTTGATATCTATGGATTTGTCTATGATGCGTCATTCTTTTTTCTTCTCTCTCCTCCCTTGTTTTTTTATGCCATGTCATCTTTTTTTATAGCTATTAAATTATTTTTGTTCATTTCATAGCAATTGATTCTTTATAAAAGATGAATGTTGATTTTTGAGAGGATGAATTAATTTGTTGGAGAAGTGAAATTTGAGTATGAGCTGCGCATGGACAACACACCTAGTTGCGCATGTCCTATTTGGGCGTATTAACTACCAAAAAATTGTACTAGTTTGGAAAATATTTTATCTCACTGTGCTAGTCCAGGAAAAAACTTCACCTTAGTCTGCATATTTAATCTGACTATCTATAAGGTACAACCTACATTAATTTCCATCTAGTCAATCGATACCATTTTGAGGGATAACAAAACAAGAATCCAAGCAAGAATTCTATTTGGATTTGCCAACTCAGAAGAATTTCAATTCATCTCATAAACATTTGCACATGGCATCTTATAACACAAATATAGATCCACTCCTTGACCTGAAAATTAGCCATGGCCAAAGAGGGTGGATGAAAAGAACAATCAAAACTCCTTGTACTTTTCCACTGTTAAAATGATCACTTGAAACTAATACCTTGAAGAAAGCGATCACAAAAATCATGTAGCAGCAGAACCTGAAGAAAGCCTGTCACGCCTTGCTTTATCAGCCTTTTCCATGTAATCTTGATGAGACGCGTGCTTTGTTCCTATGGGAGAAAAGATGATCTCAGTTAACAGCAGCTGTAGATATCTTTGCGAATAAAACAATAAAAAATTAGTAAACTGACATGCAAATATAACACCCACATCTCAAACAGTTAAATCCTCATGGACAAACATAATGTAACAAGGCCAATTTCCTTTCAAGCGGAAAAACACAACCATGACAGTCTCAAGGTTGTCTTTATGAAGAAGTCAAGTCATAGATTCACAAGATGAGCACAGAACAACCCTCAGCAGTCAGCACCACGATGAATCTCACTGCAATACATGAAAATCATCAAGTAACAGTGGCTACAGGTTCAATTTATCTTCCATCAATACCCAATCAGCATAGGTTCTATACAGAGACAGCCAATTGCTGCTTTTATGGAGGAGCCTTGGAATAGCGGTACTAACTGCAGGCATGCATCTATGCTAGAATAGGAACCTGGAATGATGTTGTATCCAATGAAGCATTTTTTAACTACATGATATGGTGTTTGCATAGTGCAACACCATGGAGGTTGAAGTCACACCCTTTGAGATTACTCTCAACAATCACCTTGTTGTAAAAAGACTGAAAAGTCCCCCTTTGGCATACTTCATGATCCAGGAATCTCTCCAAACTGCAGTTCATCTAGCATACTGTAGCATTTTTTAGTCCTTTTCTGCTTAAATTAAGAGATATTTCTCTTTGAATTCCAAGTCTCCATCCTCCTTGATCTAGTTTGAAAAGTGAAAAGGGTCTCATTTGGTACAACTCATTCCAATCTATCACTGGTTTGTTTATTTGTACCTACAACACGGGTTTGATTTCTCTTGAACTTGAAATAAATAAGAAAAGGTAAGTACAAAGAAAAAAAGATGGAAATTCAAAGGACTGAATAAAATGCTAACATGATTTCTGGAGATGATCTAGTTGATTGGGGAAAACTAGTTCAAAACAAGGCTATCCAAGCCAACAATAATGTCCATGATATGGTTGAGAGGACATCATGCACGGACAACACTCACGTCCTCAGAAGAATGTGCCTAAAAAGAAGGTTAAACTAAAGCAGTGCAGAAAGAACATCTTCAAAGAATCATGTTCCTAAAACCAAGGATGATATCTGTAATTAAGGAATTCAGGACTCTCTATTAGCCTAATCAGTAAACGAACAAGCAAGAACAGAAAAAAAATGTAGATGACAGGGACTACCTCCTCAAGTAACCAAAACAGCAATTATTGCTTTCATGTTCATAATGCTTTACTCCATCTCACAATCTAGATCAAATATTGCAACTTGATTGAAAATACAATAACCACCCATCATCATTCCTAGAAGGTACCAGAAGGGTTGATATCAGTGGAGTGACAAGATTACCATTCTATCTTACCATAGAAGTCCCACTTGTCCTCCTAATATTTTCCCCTTATCTGAGTATGTAATTCCTCATACAGCATAAAACCCTAGTAAGAACCCATAATCAAGTCTCCCAGCTTAATTCATCAACAGCACTTCTGATCTGACAATTCACGCTAATCCCTTCTATCAAAACATAATTCCAGCCCTCTCTATTTTCTCATCTTAAATTATAACTTCTTATTGACTGTGGAAGAAATTAAGAAAGAGAAGTGAATAACGAACCCATAAATATAATCTTTTAACACAAAGAACATTTCAGGAGAGGCTTTTACATCATCAACAAGCAGGAAAAAAAAACAGAGAAAGATGCAGGAAAGTCTAAACTTTTCTTGTTTCACTACATTCGCTTTGGAATCAAACAAATCAAACCCAACATCAGCAGCACTTAAATATAATTAAATTTTGAGCACAAAGCAGTACTTCTCTCTTACTCAAACATAGTTCATCTTCCCAATCAATTAGAAAAAAATTAAAATCTTGAAAATTTACTCCCTTTCCTTTCCTTTCCTTGCACTTTCCACTAACCAAACAAAAATTAACACTAAGCAGCATCGACATGGCAACGACCAGGTAAAAAAACTGTAAAAAGATTCTAACTTTCCACTTGCTGTCACTTCTCATTTCAATTTCATCATTGACCCAGAAACCCAAAAATCATATAAAAGTAACCCAATTGATTTAAAAGAATAGATATTTGAAACCAAATCAAAAGATTAAAAGGGGAGAAGAAAAACAACCTCTGTTCATGAGGAACCAAGGGACACCAAAGACAAGAGTTATGACGGCCATGCCAGCCATGACATGCTTTGTGTCTCCACTATACAAGTAACGCTGTACTCTTGACTTGAATCCTCCACTGTTGGCACTACCATTGCTTGTTGCCTCGCTTCCCATTTTCTTCCGTTTCCCTTTCACTCACCACTGTTTTCTTCAACTCCTCAGCAAATTCTCTCTCTAGGTTTCCTCTCCTGGTTGTGCTGCTTAGATTTTAATTTTGGGCCTAGTCATATGCAAACTGAATGTTTGGGCTTGGCCCAAGTCCAATATCAGGAGACGAGAACATAAACAGACTTGAGAAGCAGGAAGCTCTCTTCTTTTACTCATGGTGCAGAGACTTCACCAGTGAAATCAAGGTATAAAAAAGGTATGCTTTTGCATCATCTCACTCTTTTTTGAAATACGGAAAATTTTCAAAATTTTGAATCTTTGCTTGTCTTTGGAAAATATGAGCACACCTAACTGTTATCGAAAGTTATTTCTTTAATGGGTCAAGATGATGATGATGATTATTATTATTATTTTTTTTTTATTTTTTTGTTTTTCTAGGTAACTAAATGGTGCATTATTATCTACTTGTTGTTACTGAATTGTGAGTTTTTGATTGATAGGGTAGTTGAAGGATGGCAACCACAGCTTGTTTTATAATTGTGAGCAGGGATGATATCCCTATATATGAAGCTGAAGTTGGATCTGCTACTAAAGTATGCGCATCTTTTCTTCTTAATCTTTCCTATTTATTTATTCATTGATTGTTTGATTGGAAACTGTATTTTTTGCGAAAAATGCATATGATTGATTTTATTAGCTTGACTTCTTGTTTCCAAAGTGCCTTGATATAGAATTGTGTTCTGTTTTTGTTGTGTTTCTTTGGCTCTCTGATCTTTCTCATGTTGCTTATTTTATTTATTCCGATTTATGTTTAGTTATTCACCAAATTTCCAAAACATAGAATTGAAGGTATTAGGCTTATTGTGCTGTGTAAGATAGAACATTTGAAAGTTCTTTTGGTACTGCCTTTGCTTCAAAGTTAATGGGAACATGTGATTTGGAATAATTCTTTCATCAAACCTCTGATGTCGCTGTTTTAAATATTGGTAATCTACTTGAAGAAATTTTACAGCTTTTTGCATAGTTTCATGCTTATGGACTTGCAGAAAGGTTCTAGGATCTATTTGTGTCATAAAATGACCTTTAAAATTTCATATAAGAAGCATCTAGGAGAAAAATTAAAGGGAAAGAAAAAAAGAAAAAAGTTACAGGCTGTTTGAAAACTTAAGATTTGAGTAGAAATGAAATCATTTCAACACCATTTACCCAATTCTAGTGTTTGGAAAGCTTTAAGCGACATAAATGAATTCTACAACCAATTAAAATTAGAGATTTTTATAGATTTGCAAATTACACTAAAAGGGGTGTGATTTGCTTCAGAATTAATCCATTAAAAATTAATCCCACTAGCACCCTTCCTCCCTCCCTTTCTCTCACTCATATGATTGGAATAAGTTTTTTAAGGATGAGGCAAGTTGGGTAAATGATGTATTTTCACTAACTAAAGTAAAACGAATTCCACAATTTTAAAACCTATTCCAAAAAAAAAAAAAAAAACTCCATTAGCAAATCCACTCAATTCATTCTACTGAAGTGGTCGAAATCAATTCTAGCATATAATTGGTCCCAAACAAGCTGTTAGTGCTGCGTGCACCATTAATATCAAATTTCTGATGTGTAGGAGTCCATCTTTGCTTGCATGCTTTCATGGTGAAGTTGCTGCACACACCATCAATATCAAATTTCTGATGTGTGGGAGTGCATCTTTGCTTACATGCTTTCATGGTGAAGTTGTTATCTTTTCTATTGGGTTCTGGAAACACCATTGTTGTCATCTTTTTATTATTTTGTTATGTTCTCTGGTTGTATTTTGATTTCCTCACAAGCTACTTGTGATTAACACTCAGCCAATTACTTGATGACAGAGGGAAGATGCTGCACAGATGCATCAATTCATATTGCACGCAGCTTTGGATATTGTTCAGGATCTTGCATGGACCACCAGTGCAATGTAATTTCTAATGCTCAAAATATATCTGAATCAATCAATGCATTTCTACAATGACCACTCTGGTTTTTATTGCTCACATTGCCTCCTAAAATCTTGTTTATCACATCCTTTCAACAGGTATTTGAAAGCAATTGACAGGTTCAATGATTTGGTGGTATCAGTTTATGTTACAGCAGGTCATATCCTTTGTGTCTGTGATTTTAATTGCTATAGTGACAAAAAGAACGCAGAGAAAATGGATAATGGTATTTATGTTATCTTTTTTGCATTTTCTGTTGGTGTATATTTTCCTTGACTTATCTTACATACAAGACTCATGCTACTTCATGACTCTCGCAATGATGATGGAATCAAGAGCTTTTTCCAGGAGGTTCATGAGCTGTATATAAAGGTAAACCATTCCTTGCTCTCCAGTTTTGAATTCTTACACACAACATATTCTCTTTGGTGCATACGTTGTTAAACATAGATGCTGATTTGTTCAAGTCAGTATTTTGTATTAAGATTATGGATAACTCTATATGCTGAGAAATTATACTCATTTAGCTGCTTATGCCAAAGTTCATGGTATTATGAGAGAATAACATTAACAAACAAAGCTGGGCAGTTGACTCCTTTCCCAATCATATTGGGGTATAAGATCCAGAAAATGCCACTGTCAACTTCAAGCACCTCATTGTACTCATGTCATTCCAACTTCATGAGAGAATCTGCAGCTCCTATCTTGTTAGAATTTAGATTTGAGTTCACATTTTCTTTCCTGCACTTTTCATTCCTGGTCATGCTTGTACCGGTTTTTGCTGCTACTTTTGTGCCTCACATGCTACAAAATCTATTGAAATATATGCACATCTGAGTTTTGGAAAATAGCCTACATTAATTGAGGACAAAGAGAGTGAGTGGCTGATATACATTGATAGGCCTATAACCCAATAGCTTGTACACCTGGGTAGAAGGCTTTGTGCACTCATAATGTAATATCTCATATGCATAGGCCCATAGACCAACGTGCAATATGATAGAGCAGATCTCCCAACAAGCGGTAGCGGAACCGATAGTTCAGCTAGATACAAATGAATGCATCGAGTGTTTGTAGAGCTAATGGTTTGATATTGGCTAAAATGAGCATGAAGATAGTGGATGGTGTATGGCTCATGTTTTTTTCTCCTATGGTAGAATAAAAGCTAGTTGAACTGGTGGATGAAGAATGGAGGGGATGACTCTCCAAAACTTAAATTATGATACCCTATATACTTTGCTGTCATCGATTACAATCACAACCCTACAGTATTAGATAACAAGTGAAGTAAAGGGAGAGTGAGGAAAAGAGATTGCTCCCCTGATTTTTATAGTGGAAATCTTTCATGGATGGGGGATCCAATTGGGATTTTTTTTATTGGGTAGCCATTTGAGAATCACGTGTTAGTCAGGGGACAAATATGTTCTTTTCCCTATTGCTTTGCATCTGGGTAACCGTTGCTCTTTCTCTGCTATGATATTGATTAGTGACTGAAATGTTTAATGTTTTTTTCTTCCCTATGTTGATAAATAAAAAATATTGGTTATTGCAGATTCTTCTCAACCCCCTCTATTTGCCTGGTTCCCGCATTGCATCTTCGCATTTTGACACCAAAGTCCGCGCTCTTGCAAGAAAATACCTTTAGCGGTGGTCGTTTATACTAGTCTGAGAGCTATTGGGGTGATGGAATGAACTTAGAAAGTACCACCATCCTTTTTCTTGTCTCGGCCATTGAGTATTTTAAAGGCTTCCCTTGAGTTTTATTCATGATGGTAAAGATTTGTGGCTGTGTGCAATTTACTTAATGTTTCATCGGATGCCTCAATGGATGCATAAAACACAAGCAGCAACTAAAACGCGTTGATTATTTTTGTGACAATGTGTTTCACTCAAATTCTTAATGTTAGCAGTTGAGACACGGTGATTAAATGATGTATTCTTTTTTTCTTTTAATATAGAATCTAATCATGCATTTGTATATCTCGATTCCAGGGTTGTCTTTCTTGATGGTATTATTATATGAAGGATTTATCTTGCTCTCTCGCAAACGTTTTCTCCACTCTAGTCCTAAGTGGGGTGGATGTTTTCTTAATGTTTATCCTTCGACGGCAAGATATTTAGCAGGCACGATCTCTATGGTCGGGACAGGGAAATTGTACGTGAATTTGGTAAGAGGAAAGGATGAAACGATACCTTTTGAAGGATTAGCCATGCAGTGCATTTGGGCCAACATCATTAGTGGTAAAATCTTTGTTCTCCAATTCCTTCTTGTTGTTGGACACTTGGAAAATCATTGACAATGTATGGCACCTGCTAGCCTAATTTACATATTTATCCAATCAAGTGAGTATTCTGGGGAAATTCCTTTTTCGCTCGTGCCATGTCTTTTCTTGCCCTTTCTCATTTCTACCCAAGCAGAACATGGCCAGTGATCATCGCAATGCGTATGAACAAAATGCTAGTAGTCTTTTTAAGCTCACCGTTTAACTTGGCTAATCCTTCTGAGTACATGCAAATCATTTATATGTTTCGTTAAGATAGACCTTTTGTATTTTATCCCTCTCTCATGTAGCCTGTGGCATCCAAAACATATAAGGATTGTTATTATTATTATTACAACTAGATTGCAAATTGTCTTGTGTGGTCAATTAAGTTAAACCAAGTTAATTTTGAGTTAATTTAGATTATGTTTAGGAGTATGGTGAAATCGTGTTTTTTTAAATTTTAAATTTTTTTTTGTTTAAAATTAATTTTTTTATATTTTCAGATTATATAAAAATTATTTTTTTTTATTTTAATATATTTTTAAATAAAAATATTTTAAATAATAATCGCTGCTACAAATTTAAAACTCATTTACTGGGCCACGGTGCTTCGTCCTAGCTGCCATGTTACTCTTTGGTCCAGTTGTCCTTTGTACAGGCTATATAAGGCAAATGGTTTCAAATCTCCACTCCCAAGTCTCCACTCCCATTTCTCCTGAGCTCAACTCATGTCACTCCTAACAATTGCAAGAAGACTACAGATATCCCATTGCCGACTCCTTTTCCCACTTCTCTATTCCATCACCTACCCTCATCCTCCCTCTCCCTCGAATAACTCCAATTATCCTATCTCTTTCTCTGCGGAATTTCATCGAACAGTGTCAATATCCACACGATCCCCTCACCATTTCTCCACTTCCCAATCCTTCTCCACTCAATATCTCAACGTCTCTTTTGAGCTCATTCAACAAGGAATCCAAACCCATGAACCTCTTCAAATGGGCCTTCTCCAATCACTCAAAATGGCTGCCCATTTTCCCTCTGAAGCAGAGGCTATGGCTTCTCTGGATGAGTCAGGCATTAGAGCAAATCAGAATCTAGTGTATTCAGTGATATGGGAACTAAGAGAAGAGTGGAGACTTGCTTTTCTGGCTTTTAAATGGGGAGATAAATGGGGCTGTGTTGATGAGAAAGCTTGTGAATTGATGGTGTGGGTTTTGGGTAATCATAGGAAGTTCAATACTGCTTGGATTTTGATTAGAGATTTGCACAGGTCCTTGATGAGTACTAGAAAAGCTATGCTTATTATGATTGATAGGTGAGATTGTGTTCTTCAAGTTTGGTTCTTTAAAGTTTGATCTCGTTTCAGTTTCAATGGAATTTACTTATTAGCTGGTATGGAAATATAATTTTGGTTAAAGTCCTTTGATTTTCGAGTTTATCTCATGGAAACTATATGGAGGATTATGGTAAACATGTACAAGTTTTAAAGAAATGATGATTCACTTAATTTTCATGTGGCGTCTTTTTAGTTATTTCACATTGTAAAGAGAGTTCTTAATTTCCATTTCTTTGTTTAGTTTTATGTTGTTTTTAACTCTGGTGTTTACTAGATATGCAGCTGCAAATGTTCCTGGCAAAGCTATTTATGCATTTCGCATTATGGATAAGTTTAGAATGACCCCCGATGAAGAAGCATTTTACTTCCTATTGAATGTTCTTTGTAAAAATGGAAACATTGAAGAGGCTGAAGAGTTTATGCTTGTTAACAAGAAATTCTTCCCATTGGAGGTCGAGGGATTTAACATTATTCTCAATGGATGGTGTAATATATGTGTTGATGTATTTGAAGCAAAGCGAATTTGGAGGGAAATGTCAAAATATTGTATTGACCCCGATGCAACTACTTATACACTCATGATTTCTTGCTTTTCAAAAGTTGGGAATCTTTTTGATTCACTGAGACTTTATGATGGGATGAAAAAAAGAGGTTGGGTCCCGGGCATTGAGGTTTATAATTCTCTGGTTTACGTATTAACTTGTGAGAATTGCTTTAAGGAAGCTCTCAAAATTCTTGACAAAATGAAAGAAACAGGGTTGCAGCGAGATTCTGCTACTTACAATTCGATGATTCGTCCTTTGTGTGAGGCAAAAAAGCTAGAGGATGCTAGAAGTTTAATGGCTGCCATGATAGAGGAGAATGTCAGCCCAACAATAGAAACCTACCATGCATTTCTTGAGGGTATTGTTTTTGAAGAAACTTTTGAAGTCCTTGATCGAATGAAGATAGCTGGTTTAGGTCCCACTGAAGATACCTTTCTCTTACTTCTTGCAAAGTTCTTCAAACTAGAGCAACCTGAGAATGCATTGAAGATATGGGTGGAAATGAAGCAGTATGAAGTGGCTTCCAATTTGACACATTATACAGTAATGGTGGAAGGACTAGCAAGGTGTGGTTTATTAACCAAGGCTCGAGAATACTATGCTGAGATGAGGTCAAATGGATATTCAGATGATCCAAAGATTCAGAAAATGTTGAAAATGCCAGTTCAAGACAAGAATGACAAGAGAAAAAAGCTGGGAGGGCAATTTAAGAGAAATCAACATGTGAGTCACAAGAAAGGCAGCATGGTCGGACGGAAAAGTCATCGACACTAATGAAGAAGAAGAAGAAGAAGACACCAGTTGAACAGTTTGCATAGAAAAATACCGGGATATTGATCTCAGAAATCATAGCTGAGAAAATTTCTTTTCACCAGATATCAATCTCTCATTTTATTGCAAGAGGTTTTATTTCAGAGAACCTTGCAGTATGCATTGGCTAATTCTCAACCTACTATTCACATGTGGACCTATTAGTGAATAGGCCTGATCTAAGGTACTGTAGTAGTCAGTCCAACTGCGATTGTTGCAAATTTTTATAGTTAGAAAATGTTGGCATTTCTCTTTGAATATGCTTGTGGTAATTTTTCTTTAAAAATTAATTGTAAAAATCACCGTTCCAAATTTCATTGCTTTACTGCCTGGTCCTAGGTATTGTTGCATTCTAATATGCACCTGGCTAGGCGCTTATCAATGTTGCCAAGTACCCATTCTGGCTTGTGATGTCGTTCCTGATAATTCTTATAGATTTCTTTGATAACTCTTCAGTGTGGATCTAGTTTGGAAAGTGTCTACACTCTACATCATGGGAGAGTTCTCTTCCTTCTTTGTAATGCATATCTCTCAGATTGTATAGAAAAAGCCTTAACAAATGTCTGATGAGGCTCAGATTAATCCCCACATTTTCCAGTTCTATAATAAATGTAGGAAAAGCCTTGACAAATTTGAGATAAAAGGGCTGTCTTGCTGAATGTGACTGGAATCGAGCAGGTACAAGTGATGATAAATTTTTTCCCTATGAGGGTAGGTGGAGGAGAAAGAATTTGAATTCACTATTTGTTGAATTATAGATCCTTGAGGATTTCAGCAAAGGGGGACGGAGGGAGATTTTTCTTCATGGTGAATTTGTTTTTGACAAATGCATTGGTTACAAAACTTCTGAGGTTGTAAGCTTTAATTACTTCGATGCCATCTATATTTCTTTCTTTATATGTCTTCAGTTGAATTTGTGATTCTTTGTAAAAATATCGGGGTTAGTATGCTTGATAGTTATTTAACCTTTTGAATTGAAATATTGCTGCTCTTAGTTGATCATATTTAACTGCATATGCTGAAATTTCAACCATCTGGGAATGACCTGCAATTTTTTGTAAATATCGTGTCTGTGGTCCACGGCAATGTGGCTAGTGTGTCTCCGTCTTTATTAGCTGGTATAACAAGGTAGAGTCAATCAGGTTCCGGACATACTCTTAAACGTTTTCCAGGCAATCAAATTTCATGTATTAAGTACCTCCTCTTGTCATTGTGAGGAGCATTAGAGATGTGATGACATCCTAAACCGTGTCTATCGAGCTTGTAAACATATAAAACCGATTGCTGAGCAGGAATGTTTCTTCTCTAGCTTTTAGCTTGTCTTGACACTCTCATCTATTTTTCCCTTTCCAAGATTCACTTGCAGACAGACAGATCCACTGGGACCATTCCAATGAACTTAACCTTACCTAAGGAAGGAGGGAAAAAAAAAGCTCCATGCATTCCATGGTTATAAAACCTGGCTTGAGGTCGACTCAATAATCTGCTGATTTATAACCTAGCTCAGGTCATGTTTTGAACATGTTTAGAAATTGATCTGATTACACTTAATTTTACCTGGATGAACTCCACTGACTTGATTGACATGATCAGGTCAACTTCAATTTTTTTTTTTCCAAAATAGTTTCCTGACTAGAATCTTAAACCAGATGAAACCCTAAGACTATAACTACCATGCATTCGCAATTTCAAATATAGTCGCCAACGGCTGCCTACCCATTTTTGTTTTTAATTTACTTGTCCGTTGGACATGGACCTTTTGTCTTGAGCTGAAGACACTGGACCATGTAACTAGAAAACTAGAGGCACGCCTACGAAAGCAATTGTGGTTTCTTTTTAAAAATCAAGTGCAGCATCAATTTTAATGCAATGATAACTTGTTTCAAATGACTTTAGTTATTATTAAATTAATTATAAACTATACACTAAATTAAATTTTCCAAGAGATTGTTGTTCTGTAATCCAATTATTCAATAAAAAAAACTTATTTCATATAAAAAAAACAAGAACAGTATAGGCATGGCAGCATAATCATTGACTGTGATAATGCAAACGGTAATGTGATGCATGCCTGAATCACTTTCAAATTTTTTCTTGGATCTTATAAAAGAGGATTGCCCTAGTCAAGTGTAGTAAAAAAGGTGCTCTTTGTCATCCTCACTCACTAACTCTTTACTGTCCAAGAAAAGAAAGTAGCCGAGAACCAAACAAGTCACTGTGAAATGGTGTCCAGCTCAGCTCGGCTCATCTTCTTTTGCTTCTTCATCCTCTTCTCCGCCATTGCTACCACCGCTACTGACCACATTGTTGGTGCTAATAAAGGCTGGAACCCTGGAATCAACTATACTCACTGGGCGAACAACCACACCTTCTATGTTGGTGACCTTATCTGTAAGCCTCCCCCCTCTCCTTAATTAGCTCTATCTATACATCAAGTCTGTTTATAAACATCAGTTTAAGTTTAGCCAGAAGATCAAAACCCAGTTCCCGTTTATAATTGAAGTGTTTGCTTTCGCTTTGTCAATGTAGCTTTTAGGTACCAAAAGACACAGTACAATGTCTTTGAAGTGAACCAGACTGGTTATGACAACTGTACAACAGAAGGAGCAGTAGGCAACTGGACTAGTGGCAAAGATTTCATACCTCTTAACAAGGCCAAGAGATACTACTTCATTGGTGGGAATGGGCAGTGTTTCAATGGCATGAAGGTTACTATTCTTGTTCACCCTTTGCCACCACCACCAACAACATCTGCTACCATGGCTGCTAACGTGAAATCCTCAGATTCTGCAGCTCCATTGGTTTTCCATAAGGGGTTGGTGGGCTTGAGGGCTTTGGTTTTGGCAGTTGCTTCAATCTGGTTGGATCTGGTTGGATCTAGTAGCTAGATGGTTAGTGATTTAATTTGGTGGTTGAAAAGCTCATTGGAACTGTATTAATTCTGGTTTTCCCCCTCTCATTACTCAATTTTTCTTGTATTCTCTTTTTGGATGTTATATTATCTAGATTTCTTGAAATATCTGAATCTTTCTTTCTTTTTTGGCCACCTTTTTACTCTTTTCTTTCGTTTTGGATGAGAACAACTGAACAAGTACCACAGCTAGATTCTAACCTCTTTTTTTTTTTCTTTTTTTAAAATAATGTGTTGAGAATTCGATTCTGGATCATGTTCTACCAAGTGCCTTAACTTTGCTTATGTGCCAATATTAGTTTAGTGTGCCTGTCAGCCTCCTACAATATTTGGTATTTACACTGGAAGAAACTTCACTTCTGTCATTGCTGATCAGATGCTATCATATTTAAAGAACAAGATGTGTGTTTGTTCTGATCACCTCTCCCTTGTAGAAAGAGGCCAAGCAAGAAAACTTGATAGTCATAGTAAAGGTATATATGAAATGTATATATACCTAAGAGTAGCAAATGCCATGACTGTGGAACATAACTCATGTTGGTTTTACTGTAAGAAAAACACACTAGCTAACACATTAGTGGTCCATGCGACGTACACTGCAGGCCGTGCCAAATTTTCTCACTTTTTTCAACCCAAAAAAAATAAAATGTTTAGGGTATGATTGTGTCTTTAAAAATTGATAATATGATAAAAAAACATGGCAATAACAACAACAAAAAATTTTAAAAATAATATTGTTTTGGATAAAATTGGGTTAACATATACAACTCATGGCTTAACATATAAGATTATAATAACCTTATAGAAAGATAGTATTAGCAAAATTAACTGTAAAAAAGCACTTGAAAAAAAAATCTAAGACAACCCGATCTAATCTTCCAAACTAGTGACCTGAAAAGTTAACAAAATCTCGATTATTTAAATTTTGAGGAATGAAATCGAAAAAAAAAATTCCAATAAGAACAAGATTAAAAACAAAACAAATGGCAATCAAGAGAATAAGGATCAAATCTAACATAAAATCAAATGAACTGAAATATTAAGGGATGCAATTGAAAAAATTATCCAATTAAGAGAATAATAATAATAATAAAAAATAAAATTATCCAATTAAGGGAAAAATCCTCCAAGGGCATAACAGTAAATTTACTATGAAAATAAAAACAAAAAAACTATCATACCCTCACTTCCAAGTCTATTTGTGTTATATTTTAAAAATAATAATATCATTTTACTATTTTAATTCATAATGACACTGAGTCTATACCTTTTTAGTTTTCTTTAATTGTGTAATATATATGTGTATTTTTTTTTTATTAGAGAAGTTTCAAGAAGGCCCATCGTCTCAAGGGTTCAACCCAAGCGGTGGTGTTTTGAACACAAAATACATTCCACCCCGAGGGTGTTATGTACAAAATGTATCCATTTTCAATTTTCAAATGGTTAGTCTATTAATGATCAGAAATATACCATTTCTATTCTTATAGTTTTAATTTTCCAATGTTACTCTTGGTTTCCAAAAGTTTTAATGTGTCATCATTGTTAAGTGCTATAACAAGAATCAGTGAAAAGTCAACCATCTAGTAGGTGACCCAATGATAAGAACTTGGAACTAAAAGGTTTGCTCTTCTTATGATCTCAGGTTCGAACCCTTTGGTTGCTAATATGATGGTCATTGGAGGTTTACATGGTCGTTAACTTCAGGACCCGTGGGATTAGTTGAAGTACGCTCAAGCTGACCTGAACATCCATATTAATAATAATAAAAAAGACTTAGTGAAAAGTTAAAGAAACTATTTAGATACAGAGTAATACTTAAATTATCTAGAAAAACCGAGTTAGGAAAAAAAACAAGAACTTTATGTTCAAATGCAATGTTTCTCCATTTAAAATACTAGAAAAATAGTTTTTTTGCTTTTCAAATTTGGATGGAGCTTGAAAAACATATTTTAGAGGTTCTTTATAATTTTTATTATAAATCTAATATAATTTTTTTTAGTTAATAACATAACTTTTTCATGATACTTTTGAATTTGAATAAAATAAAATCAATATTTTACTATTAGATTATTTGTGTGTATCTTAATTAATTCTACAGGTTCTGAAGTTTACACCTTCAATCGCTTTGAAAAAACTAAAATTTATGATTGTTGAAAAATAAATTTAAAACCTGATCAGTTGTATTATCTTTTATTATTTAATTAGCTCTGTTATGATGGCTAGCTGTTATGGTGGTGGGATTGCTAGCAGGGCAGTCCACAGCCTCTTTTTTTTTTGGTTGTTACAAAGGCTGCTTGCTTTCATGTCTTCCCAATTCAGGGTATATTACATGCGCTGCTGACTGTTTCAGGCAATGCCATCACAAGTCCGGGCCCCTGGATAGCAATGATGGATCACAAAGCCATTCTTTCTGCAGCCTTGGTTGTGCTTTTATCTTCATGCTCTCGCATCAGCTCCATAGATAACCCTCGTAATTCTCATCTCTTAACCTACAGATTTAACTAAGAGAAAGCTGGAAAACGTTCGTTAACAAATCACACGAGCAAAGTTTAATTAGTTTTCTTTGTTTCATGTCATTGATTATAAGTCCATACCATGCTATTAACTCAACAAATAAAGAAATCTACTAATCAAGATCGATTATTTCTCTTAAAATTAAATTATTTTTAAAAATTGTTCATAAAAAATAAGATGATAAGATCTTTTTATATATATAATAATAAGATTATAAAATCCTCTACAACAATAAAAAATAATTATTATTCACGGATTGTTTATTATTTGTGGTGGGGTTATTATTTTAAGTGACAGACACACCACTAAAAATAAAAAATACAGGGTTCATCACTAAAAGTAAAAAACACAACAATAAAAATATGAATTTATTGCTTTTGCTTTCTTGTTTTTTTTACACTGTACAAAATTGTACCTCACAACAAATACAAAATAAAAAACAAAAACAAAAACAAAAACGAACACAATCTGACCTCCATGAGTTTGGGTCCATGGGTGTTCTCATGAACATAATATTTGCTTAAATTAACAAGGAGAAGTCTTGAAATAATATACGTTTATAAGTTTTTAGCACTTTAATTATGTGAAGTCTCGCTTAAATCAACCATGCATTAATTAACGTTTCCTTAATTGATAGCATTTAGACTGGGTGGGGGATCGAATTCCACTGGTTTAAGGAAAGTAGCACTACAAAAACACCGGCCTAATATCGTCGCTAAAAGTCCCCACTCCTCACTAAAACTGTCGCAAAAGGGTCTCTCGATCTGTACTGTATACAGTTTCTCGAGTTGATTTATAATAGCAAAAAGAGTGAGGGAAGCTTTAAAAGACTGAGAGTGTGTATGCTAGTGTGGTAATGATTGTTTTTTAAATAATTTTTGTGCTGAAATATATATAAATGATATTTTTTTATTTTTTAAAAATTATTTTTGATATCAGCACATCAAAACGATCCAAAACATATAAATCATATTAAATTTTAACAAAAAAAATTTAAATTTTTTAAAAATACAATTTTCACCGTATTTTTTTAGGTACCGCAGATTTTAGGCTAAAAGGAAAAGAAATCCTGAGGAAGGGAAGAAGGATAAACGAGCACATAAAATAATGGGCTGCACGGAAGAAAACTTAGCAATAAAGAATAGGCTATGATTTTTGGGAATTCAAAAGGGAATCTTACTACTTTATCTTTTCTTAATTATTCTTCCATTATATATTTAAAAGCCCTGTAATTTATTATTGACATGGGAAGAAATTTCAAAATGCGTTAGACTATAATTAAGGTTTTAACTAGAGTTCACGCAATTTATTTATTATTTTGTTTTTATTACTGATACTAAATTATATAATCCATGATGATGACATGTCTAGCTCCTGGCTAGTCAAAAAGACCACCGAAATCAAAGGAGCAATCATCTCTACTAGCTGCCACCAATTTCAAAGAATGGTGAACCAATCACCTTTTATAGATATATAGTTGTGGACCAATTTCAAAGAATCGGTGAACCAATCACCAATTTCAAAATCGAAAAGCTATTTTGAAAATGCAGAGGTTTAGAAGAAAAAAAAATCATTGACGCCACACTGAAAGTTTATATGCAACACGCGCCACCAACAAATAAAGGGGCCACCGAGTGGATTTGAATTCCGTCCTGAAAGCTACCATTTAACTATTACACCATCTCGCATGCGTTGCTTGAATGTTGTAATGTCAACCTATGCAATGACGAGTACAATATGCACGTCATTCATTTTTTTCTTATTATTAATATTAATATTTATTCAATTACATAATGCCCTTAATTCAATTTGATAATATATAAAAAACAGATAAAAAGACAAAAAAAACCCTTCAACATCACCTAAAGAATTTTTTATTCTAAGTCTTTTCACTAAGCTTTTTAAAAAATAATCTAAACAACCCCTCAAGGTAGTTAATTTTTTTTTTTGCTTTTAATTATAAGTTAGTAATTTTAATGTTTAAAAAATATAATAATACTCAATTACCCTCAGGTCAAATATTTTTAATAAAAAAAATAAAATTATCATTTTACTATTTCGATGCACGATAGAAACCAGCATAAAGCTAGCTATGTTGAAACCCCTTACCGTTTTAGTTTTTTCAATGTTTCAAAAGTCAGAGATGACATCCAATAATGCACATCCATATTCAAACTAAGTATCGAAAGAGGTTCCCTTTTGTTCTTGCTTTAGTTCTCCTTAATCCTTATCTGACAAACAGGCACGCAACTTAACCATGAAGTATCAAGTTTGTTTTCTTCAGGTTCCATTTCTTAGTCGTTACAACTTGCACGTTAGAAGTGATGAAACATAAGTTGACCAGCCAAGACATCCTGCTGCTTTCGTAGGCTTACAAAGACAAGTAAGATAGACCATCTATAACGTGTTTGGTTAGTGTTCTAGGAGTAAGTATATACTCTCAGGACAGAAGTAAACAGATACATGTCTCCAGGATGTTACCTAAATAAACAAAATCTTAACCAAAGAAGAAAGATATAACATTACCATGAACCAGAAATATCTGCATCCAATCAGAGACAAGGAAAATGAAAAATCATTCATCCGATTTACATGTAGCCTCGAAGAACACAGCTTCACATCCATCATGTGTTAACAGATTACAGCTTCCATCCTATGTGCTACTCAGCAAATGACGCAACATGATAAATGGAAGCAAACAAAGAAAAACTGAACCTACTCTGCATTGGATCCTTGTTTTCTCCTTGACCTACTACACAACTTGGAAGGTGGGGAGGAAGAAAACTCGAAAGGTAGAGGCGGTAGATCCATCTCCCCCTTCAAAATCTTGACAATCTCTCCGATAGCTGGCCGTAATTCAGGCATCCTCTGCAAGCATGACAGAGCCAAGTTTATACACAAGCTTGCCTGCTCCTTGTTGTATTCATCTTTCACTCTGTCATCTACAAGTTCTAAGATGTTCCCAGTTTGAGCTAACTGCCTGCACCAACTTATTAAATTTGCTTTCTCAAGCTTCATGGGGGAAGCAAGAACATGTAATGGCCTTCTACCGGAGACAATCACAAGAATTAAAACCCCTAAGCTGTATATATCAGCCTTCTCCATCAAGTACCCGCAGCCACCACATTCTGGTGCAACATAACATAGCGTGCCTCTCATGCTTGTTGTACTGCTTAATTCGCGACTAAAAAGATCCCCACTCCACAAATCACTTCCTGTAGATCGCCCATTCTTTTTCTTCCACCCCCCTCTGAAACTGAACTCCCCATTTTGATCAGTATCATTTTGGTTCTGTTCTCCCATTTTCTCTCGTCGTCTATGAAATCTAAACCTGCGACCAAGATCAAAATGTGGTATTCTAAACCCTCCTTTCCACTTTGTTTCAAGATTCTTCAGCTTACTACCCTTCTGGTTTATCCCATCCAAGTGCTGCTCATCTTTCCACCACTCTTGCATCTTCCTATTTTTCTTCCGACGATTTTTCCTGCCTTCATGTTCCTTCTTCTCAAATCCACTAACATGATTTTCAAACTTGAATTCTTTTAATCGAGGAGGTTCGTTTGCATCGTCTAATTTATCTAATGGGACCATACGACGCAATTCTTTTCTTCCAGGAGTACTTCTCTTCTCGTCATCCCAATCTAGATTTGCTGAGGGGCAATCTTGGCTCCCTATCCACTCCATGACATAATCTTTACTACACAATTCACCACTCCCATCCTGTCTCCACCACCAATCCTTTCCCCATTGTTTTGTACTAGCTATATCATCAACAACCGAGGAGCTATTGCAATTCAGCTCCTTACTATGATCGTTACTACAAAAATCATTATCATAAGGCACAAATTTACAATTCCAATCACCCCATCCAATATCAACACTAGAAACCTCCTTCCCCTTCCCATTCCTTACCTTAACAACACTCTCACTCACAATATTGGTATTATCATTCAAAGAATTCAAGTTCAAAGCTTTAACATTATAGCATGTCCTGTTATTTTTTGACGAAGAAGAAGCTTGTAAAGCAAGAGCAAAATCTACCTCGTGACAACTCTCCACAGGGGTACCATTTGCTGGTGTCTCTGAAGTCACATTCCCAGAAAGCTCTTGACTCTTCCATAGCTCTTGACTCTTCCAAAGCTCTTGACTCTTTCCCAAATCTTGACTAAACAAATCCACTCCAAAATCCCCCTCCCCTTTAATCCTTGATAACCCAAAATCTGAAATCTTTGCTTTCAAATCAAAATCAAGCAAAACATTGCTTGGTTTAATATCCCCATGAATCACTGGTGGGTCACATCCACGGTGCAGAAACTCAAGTGCTTTTGCAACATCAAGAATGATACTAATCCTTCTCTCCCAGCAAATACTCAAATGACCATCCCCAAATAACAATTCTTGCAAGCTTTTATTTGGCACATACTCGTAAACAAGTAAGCGTTTATTCTTTTCAACACAGTACCCCAAAAGAATAACCAAGAAAGGTGATCTTAAACCACCAAGAATCTGCAACTCATTCTGAAACTCTCTCTCTGATTGCAAGGAAAGAGTATCAAGCCTCTTAATAGCATATAACTTGCCATCTCTTGCAATGCCTCTAAAGACAGTAGCAGTACCTCCTTTGCCAATAATATTTGCATCATCAAAATCATCAGTGGCAATCTTTAGCTCTTTGTATGAAAACCTTTGGAGCCTTAAAGGAGCACTAGAGTCAAAAGGGATGGTTCTTGAAGGATTCAAAAGTGTGCACCAAAGATGGTAAAGAAAGTAAACAGTTGCAAAGATTAGGACCACAGAGGCTGAGATTGTGAGTGTCAAAAACAAGATTCTGGTTTTGGTTAAGAAACTGGGTCTAGGATGGTCAAAACTTGGAGATAAGGGTCTTGAAGGCATGGTTCGGTGGTTTGAAATTCTGGGTTTCTAGTGTTAATTAGCTAGCTAGTTTGGTCTCAAGATTTGGTGAAGAAAGAAAACGTGTCGATGGGATACTCGTTTCTTTTTCTTCTTGGGGTGGGGGTGTTTAGTTTTTATTTGCACTTCTTGTTGCAATCTGTATCCAATGTTATAAGTTGCTTTGCAGTAGGATAATCAAAGTGAAATGATATTGTTGTTTACAATAATAGTCAATGACATTGATAATAGATTCTTAATTTTTAATTCTAGTGATACTGTTATTCACTGATCATTTTCTTTTTTTAAAAATAAGTGATTAGGAGATGAACCATCAATTAGAAAAAGATGGTGGCGCAGGGAGGGTCCCAAGATGCTTTTGACTAAAGAGGAAGTTTGAGAAGACAAAGTCCGAAGCAGCACGGATAAGATAAAGAAAATGGAGGGAACATGGATTACAGTGACAGTAGAGAGTGATTCTTGTCCTAAGCACTGTATGGAGGAGCGTGGTGTTTATGGTCTTGGACTTTGGATCTTGGTGGTTGAGATGCCAAAAGTGGAAGAGATAGTGGAGTGGAGATGCTTTGCTTGCTACACTAATGGGGTTTTGGGTTGATTCTCCGAGAGAGGATATCGATGCTCAGCCAAACTGAACCGCCACTTCCAAACTTGAAATTAATGCAAGAATCTGGATAGTACATGGGAGATAAAGTGTACTTCTGTCCAATCTAGTTTTTGGCGAATCACTGATTCCATCACCAACTGAATTTATTCCGTATATTTGTCTAGTTCAGTGTCAGAAAGAAGAAGCAAGGGGTCATGTTGCTAAATTGTAATCCAGGGCAACTAGCTAGTAGATCAGAAGAGTTATAGGCTTGATCTACTTGTGATAATTTGTTTTTCTTAATCTCTAATAATAAAGATCTTATGTGTTATTCAGATTAGATCCTTTAAATGTTTTATTGGTGGATCTAGATTTCTATCTAAATCTATGTGTTTATGGATTTTTGGTTTTCCTTCCCTCCCACTAAAAGTTTGGCCTCTCTCTCTTGTTTTTTTGAAGTTTGCTTCCTTTATTGTTGAGCTGTCCTCTCTTCTAAATATCATGGTGTTTGTAGCTTATTGATTGAAAGATATTGATATCGACTAGTAGATGAGGATCGTTCATCAACAGAGTTTAGCAATGCGATCTGTTCTTTGTTGATTCATGGCAAACCTATCTATCAGTATATGATACTATAAGTGTTTGTATAGTTTATAAATAAATAAATAAAAAATTATATTTAAAAAGAAAAACATTTTCTCCTGAGTGTTTATAAGTGTGAATTTCTATTATACAGTAACTTAAGTGAAAAACACGGTGAATAAACTTTTTTAATGGGCTTCCTAACGTTATTATATAGATATTTATAATATCAAAAGATTAATTAGTTTTTGAATTAATTTCTTTAATTTTTGTAATTAATTTTGATATTTATGACTGTTGAGATAAAACTAAATAATAATTATTCAGTTTAATTTAAAATATAATTATTTTATTAATATTCATATAATTTTATTAATAATCATAATATTAAAATACATAATGTTTCATTATAATGTTTTCAAGTCTAATAAAACTTGTTACTACTCAGAGAAAAAATATATGAAAAAAAATATGTTCTATCTTTTATCTTTTCTTCTTATTCTTTTAGATATTTAGAAGGTTTAGTTGTATCTTGAAAATGTTGTATTTGTGTGAGATAAATAAACACTTTAAAAAATAAGATGAATAATTTGCTTGGTATTATGATGCAAAATATTTTTTTAAAAATTTTTTTAGCTTAGAAATATATGAAAATATTCTATTTTTTTTAACATAAACATATTAAAATCATTAAAAAATACTAAAAAAACATTAACTTAATATTTTTTTAAATCAAATACACCCAAACACAAAAACAAAGACAAAAACAAAGAGTGATTTCATTCCCACCAACTATTTACTTCCATTTGATAATAAGGTAAACATAGTGGTACATTGGAGTATAATATTTTGATATAAATGAATCATTATTTTCCATTTAAAGAAAAATATCATTGTGAAGAACAACAATTCAAGATGTTAAAACGGTCTTAAATGTGACTTCATTTGTGGAAATGACTGATTGCATTTTGTTGCGACATTTTCAAAAGTAGAAAACCTTTCTATGTTTTTTTATTTATTAACATGGATGTTTAGGCTAGCTTGCGTATAATTCGACTAATCCCACGAACCCTGAAATTAACGATCATATAAGCTTTTAGTGGTCATTATATTAGCAACCACATGGTTCGAACCTGAGACCACAGAGGAGCAAATTTTTTAATTCTAGCCTCTTATCATTAGACTATCTACTAGATAATTTCTTTCTATGTCTCCTTCAAAGTTCGACCGATTAATTTCAGTATTCACATGTGACTTAACAGGATTTGCCTTTTCTTGTTTCGTTTTCCCCCCTCCAAAGAGAGAACGTGTGATTATGGCTCCACTCTTTCTTTCTTTTCTATAAGATCAAAGTCTAAATTTGTTTGAGATGATGCCAACAAGATCAAAGTCAGAGTTCATGCACATTGCCTTCCATAAACCAACGTGCTTTTGGTCATGAAATGCTCCTCCACCTTTTTCCTCTAGCAAATTGCTTCCATTAACTTTAATTATGATCTCTCTGTAAAATGCTGCACGGATGCACCGAACAGAAGTTGTGAAAAGGCAACAACCCAAAGCTGATCGAATGATCTAGTTGCTTCAACTAACAGCGAAAAAAAAGAAGGTTCCAAAGAGCCCCACCTCCAACAACATAAAGCTAAACAAGATCAATTAGCATTACGCAAATACACATGTATTAAACACTATTCGTTGTAATAGTATAATGATCTTTTGTCATAAAACCTTTCAACTTGTCACGGGGTTAAGGTGATCTTTTCGGACATATTTGTCTCTTACATATTGTGTGAGGTTAAATTAATTTTTTTATTGGGCATTAAAAACAAAATTAATACAATTTTTTTACATGATATTTTTTTATCATTTTACATTAATTTTATTATAAAATCAAAGGTTACTCATGAACATTATTATAAATGAAACATATTAAATATTATTAAAAAAATCTGCGTGCTAGCATGTCAATAACCCCTATGTTGTTTGAACAGTGCATGGACCAGATGTATTTTTGGTTTGGCTTTGATAATCATTCTTTTTTCTCTCTCTCTTTTCCTTGAATTCAACGCTAGCCCCTTCAAGATTTCAAACTAGCCCCTTCAATTTCTTTTTATTTCACATTGTTCCTTGTCCTTTCGATTATTTTTTTTAATAATCTATAAAATTACAAATATTTTTCAGTTTCATCCCCTTTTATTTTTTTAATTTTTAAAATTTGATCCTCATTTTTTTATTGCTATTTATTTTGTTCGGAATCATTTTTTACATTGTTTTTTTTACAATTTCATCCTCTATAGTTTTTTTTTTATATCAGATTTGATCCTTATTCTTTTATTGCTATCTCTTTTACTTTAACAAGTTTTTTAAATTGATTTTTTCTCACGACTTCATCATTCAAAATTAAATTGGTTGGGAATTAAGCTTTTTGATTGAACTCGGGTTCAAAATTTCACAGATTGCGAGTTTTAGAGATTTGCCCGAGTTTAAGAGGTTTGCTTGTTTTTTTTTCTTTTTTAAAGCAATATTTTTTTTTACTTTTTTTTAGAGTTTTGCTTTCTTAATTTTTATAATTTGTCTTCTATAGGATTTTGTTCTTGAGTTATTTTAATTTCATCTTTTAATATTTAATTTATTGAAAATTTGTCTCCCTACCTTTTTTTTTTTTCTCATTTCTCTTCTATTAGTTTATCCTAATTCTGTGTACATGGTCATGAATTTGAGGGGTTGAGCTGAGTTAAATACATTAAAAGAAAAACAGAGGAGGCTAGTTGAGGTTATGGGAGGAATGTTGCTATTGTGATAATGGTGTCTAACTCACACACAGAGTTTGCTGTTGTGTGCTGTAGCCGATACTGAGCAAAGGAACATGGATGGTGATGGAAGGTGGGGTCTGTCCACCAACAGGAAGTTGGGATTTCTGATTGAAGACATTGGATACTCTTTTCTTTCCTTAAATCCATTGCTGTCTCTGTATTTTTCTCTGTTCTTAGTTCTGATGGCTTCATACATGTCCTGCTTTGCATGTGCGTATATCTAATATATCTCCATAGTACACATCATTTCAATCTCAAAAGAAAAGGCCAAAAACATTACTTGTTGGATTATTTAATGTTTTTAATCAATCATAATAGTATTTTATTTAAAATTTATTGTAAATACTTAAACATATTACCATATAAGATTACTGTTCTTAATAAATGTTATTGATTTTTTTTGTTAAACATCATAAATAAAGCGTAACTTTTTAATGAAATGCATTTTCAATAAAAAAAATAGATATTATTGAATGTTAAACAAACAAACTAGCCAATTATTTAATCATGCGTGTTCTAAATATCATATATGGATCTTGGGATAATTTTTATTATAATGGTGTCAGCGCCTTTATACATGCTTTAGGACCAAAATCATTGCTTATAACTGAAAGACACACAGGAATTATGGTTCATAATTAAGGATGTAGAACACAGACAAATGGAGATTATCGACCCTATCTGGTAGCTAGTATAAGACATCAAGCTCAGTTCATATCTTCTTCACAACGTGCCATGCATATATAATTCACCAGATGGATCCCTTGAAGAACAACACGCCATGCGAGGTGCTGCGGCGCACACTAGAAACAGAGATACGAGAGAGCCCCCATTAGGATTATCAATCTTCAATCAAGATAAGACATTATTCAATAATATATCATCAACAATGTTTATTAGGAGAATTTATTATTCAAATTAAGTTTCCAAATTGACCAATCAACATTGAAAGAAGGCTTCTGTGTAATGTCAAAGTTTGGTGAATATAATGTCAAAAATGAATTGAGAAGGAAAGACTAAAACAAAAGGATGTTTCAAGGAAGCAATAGATAGTTTGTTTCCCATTATTGTCGTGAAAACAAAAATGTTCATGTTTTACTGTGTTTTAGTAGTATTGCAAATGTCCTAACAGCCACAGGCACACAGAATTTGTTACCTTGCTAGTTACGAAGCCTCCTTTGCAATCTAGCCATGATTAGCACTGTCGTCACGTGCAGCCAATCTTCAATATGGTTCATGAGACGGAAGAAGGCATGCCTCCATGGCCTGTAGAGCAATAAAGTGCCACAAACTGCCCAAAATCCAGTGGCAAATCCAATCCCCATGCTCAGATAGAATCCTCTGCTTATAAATCCATCCTCATCTTGGATATCAACATTGTTGCTGCCTTGACTGATTGATGGATCATGAGCATGTTCTGCTGCACACTCGTTTGAAAGAGGTTTCCCACAAAGTTCTGGATTTTCCATGAATGAAGTATTGTCAAAGCTCTGGAGTTGAGTGCTTAATGGAATTTTTCCTGACAAGTTGTTATACGAGACATTCAGGCGACTGAGAAAATTCATATCGCGAAGGCCGTCAGGAAGTCCACCAGAAAGTTGATTTGTAGACAAATCAAGAGATTCTAATGATCTCATGAGGCCTATCCTTGGAGGAATGATCCCGGTCAATCGATTATTTGATAAATTTAGCGAAAGCAAGCCCTCAAGTTTCGCTATCCCATCAGGAATTTCTCCACTTAAGTTATTGCTTGAAAGATCCATACTCTTCAATTGTTCGAGAGTTTTTCCATATTCGAGCTCCATTCCTTTCAATACAACTCTAACACTATCAAAATATTCGAAAAAAACATAAGCTGGAGTACGCTTGTTGTTGAAATGATCAATGGATTCGTGAGTGCTCTCATTCTTTGACATGGCAGAGAAATTGCTGAAGCAATGCGGTATATCATCAGATATATTATTGTAGGAGAGATCCAATATTTGAACATGAGCTAGATGGCGAAGGACCAGTGGTATGGTTCCATCAAGGTAATTTGATCTTAGGCGAAGAACAACCAAACTCGAAAGATTTTCTCTAATCCAAGATGGAATTTTGCCAGATAATCTGTTCTCCCCGAGGTCAAGAATTTCCAATTGCGTACAATTGGCTAGTGACGGAGGCACTTCTCCAGACAAACTGTTTTTTCTCAACTTTAATGTCTGGATAGAAACTAGAGAGCCAAGTGAGGCAGGTATCCTCCCTGAAAAATTATTGCTAGCCAAATTAAGGATGTCCAGTTCTTTACACATCATCCAACAGTCAGGTATTTCTCCTGAGAGACAATTGTCAGAAAGGTCAAGATAAACTAATCTCTCACAAGCAATTGAACAAAGGTTGGATATAGTTCCTGAAAACAAGTTTTTGAAAAGGTTCAATATTGTTGCATTAAGTGGAAATGGTAAGGAACCGTGCAAGCAGTTGGAACTCATATCGACCGTAGCATAATCTCCTACGACTGATGATAATTTATGCGCTTCACCAGTGATTCGATTGCAAGAGATGTTCAAATAATTCATTTTCAAAGCAAGTTTCCAAAACCAACTACTAATGTCATCTGCAATTCCAGCATTGGAGATGTCCAGGTGGGAAATTCTTCTCTGCGTTCGTAGCCATTGAGGAAAACTAGGCCCCAGCTTGAAAGAGCTCATAATTAAAGTATCAAGTTGGAAAGGAGGAGTCCAGTTTAAGCTCAAGTTAAAAACAAATGCATTTGAAGAAATATCCAAGTAAGTTAATTTGGTCAGGTTCAAAAAGTTAATCTCTGAGATTGTTCCATTCATGAAATTTGAGGAGATGTCCAAGTAAGCAAGATCAGAAAGTAGCTGGATATTTTCGATCCAACTCCCATTTAATTTATTACCAGAAAGAACTAATCTAGTTATGAAAGAAAGATTCTTCATATCAGGCACCTCTCCTACCAAATTGTTCCAAGAAAAATCCAATGATTCCAACCTACCAAGATTCGCCAAGGCTCTTGGTATTTCACCTTCAAATTGATTCAAAGAAAGATCAAGACTTTCAAGATTAATCATGGCCCCCAAAGCTTTTGGGATTTTTCCTAGAAATTCATTATAACGAAGTTTGAGACGAACAAGGCTATTGTTGAAGTTAAGCAACCAGGTGAAGATTGAAGATGTAAGGCTGTTGGAAGAAAGATCAATGTCTGAAAGTGATGCAGGGGAATAATTGGAATGAAATAATGGTGGAGAAATCACCGAAGAGAGCCCACAACCACTCAAATACAAGTTGTGCAAAGAAGGGAGGCTATTGATTGCTTGAAACAAATCTGTAGTTCCACTCAGGTTTGTGAAGACGAGAAAGCCAGCTAAGACTTTCAACTTTGTGAAAATTATTGTAGCTGAGATCAAGAAAAACCAACCTGGTAAGATTCCCTAGCTGATGAGGTATAGTTCCGCTAAGATCACAAAAGGACATATTGAGATGCATCAAGTGTTTTAAAGAACCAATGAATTGGGGGATGGAGGTTGCTCTAACCTCACTCATATCCAAGTATGCCAAGTGTTTCAGCTCAAGCAAGGGAGAGCTTATATCGCCTTTGAATTGCATGGAATAGTTTGTTTCCCCGGCAGAATCATAAAACTGGAATATTTCCTGATGATTAAGCTGAAGTGCATAAACATGACCGGTTCTGTTGTTGCACCGACTCCTGTCCAATTGCAGCAATCATCACCAGTCCCCCATGAAGAAAGCTGATCGTTCTCATCCACGAGGTCATCTTTCAACTTAAGAAGTGCTTGTTTCTCCCTTTCCATGCACATGACTTTAACGTCTACCACACTGGAATTGGTTTGGTACGCATTTGTCGTCATGATGCACACAGTAAGCCAAGAAATGTAAGTTGTGTCCCAGCCATAGTTTGATTGATCAGTGAGTGTTCTGAATCAAGATGAAAGATCAAACTACATCATTGGTGTTAATTAAGTAGTAAATGCTTTAGCTTGTGGAAAACTGTTACTAGCCAATCGTGGTCACTATTCAACAATCAAGGGGATCATAATGCTTTAGCTTCCGCTCAAATTTAACTATTTAAAAAATGATAAGTGGTAAAAACTAGAGACTAAAAAGTTTGTTTCTTTTATAGTCTCAGGTTCAGCCCTACGGTTGCTAATATGATAGCCACTGGAGGCTTATATGATTGTTAACTTCAGGGTCTGTAGGATTAGTCAAGGTATGCGTAAGCTAATCCGGACACCTATATTAATAATAATAATAAAAAAAGATAAAAGGACTGCCCTTTTAATTCTCTACATAGGAAGCTTCATAAATCCCACCATAAGCCAACAATTGTCTTAAAATGTTTTTATATTAATCTTGTTTTGGCCGAAGGCAAAGCCACTTCTGTTCTTTCCTGAAAAGCAAAATAATGCTATCATAATAAAAACATGGACTGACCTTTTTTTTATTTTTATTTTTTTTTCCATTTCGCTATTGCTCGTCAAAGTCGTGCACTTTCCTCGTCAAGATCACGGTGCTACTTTTTGGATATTGCGCGTTCTTAGTTTCTTGTTAATATATACTGATCAAGCATGGATATGTGTTTTCACGTGCGTTAAGATTACTTAATCAATTTGTCCTATAATGAAGGATTTCTCCAAGCGGTTTCTAAAACCACTCTATAAATCTTTATTTCCCAACATATTTTCCAACAATTTTCTTCATCATTTTCATGAAAAATATCTTAAAAGCGACTCAGAAAAAGCTCTAAAATACAAATTCATGTTAGAACCAACGAATAAGAGCCTAAATAAATTAATACTACATATATGGAGCAAAATAAAAGAGTAAAGAAAACTTAAAATAATAAATATTGTTAAGCAGAGTTTTTTTTTAAAAAAAAGATATAAACTCTCGAAATTAATTTTTAAGAGTAAATAATATTGAAAAAAGGAAAAAACTAAAATATTTTAAGCCTAAATTAAAATGAAAAATAAACCTTAAAAAAAGAAATTCAACGAATTTGGTGCTAATTCAGATTTGGGTTCTAGATGCCTGTGGATTTCATAGCACATTTTGACCTGGTCTCTGTACAGATCATCTATATATTCATATATGGTCTGTGATAGTCTGTAATATTTAAGCTAGCTTGACCCAAATATTATTAAAGGAAATTTACTGATAGATTGACCAACCTGAATGATTTTCCCTTGCACTTCCTTCCTAATTAATGAAGATGAGAATGTCGTCTAATTTTTTATGTGAAGTTTAGCCTTTTGAGGGTACATAAATTCGAAAATATGTGAAGTTATATGACCTTATTTGTTTAAAGAAGAGAAAGCAATTTTGATAGTAGTAATTGAATTTTTTTTATTTTAATTATAATTGAATACTTTATTTTTAATTTTATTTAAATAGGTATTTAATATTTTTATTTAACACAATTAAGAGTCTCTTTGTTTTTGTGTTTCAAAAGCGTTTTTAAAAAAAATTAAAATCTTTTATTTTTCTATTTGTTTTAAATTAATTTTTTTGATTGTTTTCGTATCGTTTTGATAGGTTGAGATTGAAAATAAATTTTTAAAAATAAAAAAATATTATTTTATTATATTTTAAAACAAAAAATACATTTAAAAACAATCACTACCACCTAGCTAAACGTATAATATACTATTATTAATTAATTAGATGCCATACAGTAGAAGTAGAAGACAAACTCTCGCTAAAGCTTGATAGGATAGATCATGAAGAACCTTTTGTATTATATTATATATAGTATACTGATGAGAGATTGGTTATAGTTTTTTTTTTTTCCCCTGAAAGATATCACTAGTATTGAGATTTGATTAATTTGTTTCTAAAGCTTAATTATAACATTGTTTTAGTGTATAACGTCAGAGGAATAAGATTTTTGTCCAAATCTTGATACATGTGATGTAGTTCAATTGAGTGGCATGGAGCTTGATCATCACCTTAATATATTCAGAATCTTTTTGTGCAACCGTTATACGTACCTGCCTAGCTCGAACATTGCCAAAAATCTTCTATAACCACCTTTCTTTGTGCTCTAAATTTCTCTCTGCCTCTCTCTCTTCGGAAGATTTTCTTTTTCAAAGTTTCTTCTTGGCTCATTAATTTGTGTAATTGAAGCTACAAGGATCCGTTGCCCACGTAAGCTCATTGATCTTTCCAATTTTTTCGTTTAGATGAAAATGTAGCTGTGTTTCAATATCTCCTCTATCTTTTCTAAACATTATGTATGCATCTTTAGATCTGATATACATGTTTCTGTCACGAATTCCTTTTCTTTTGCTAATAGAACCATTAATGTCTGAGAGAGAAAAAAGAAAAGGGTTCTATAAGATTTGGAATATATCTAGGTTTTTTCATCTCAATATTGCCATCATGGAAGGGATGATATCTTAGGGTTAAAGTCCTCACCAATGGGCTGTAAGTCCTTTAAACCTAAACAAAATCATGTTCTTTGCAAGAAAAGAAAAGGAGATCCATTATAGAGGAATGGCTCGTGAAGAGGGGAAGATGGAAGACCTAAAATAATAACAATGTTGTTAGTAACTTTCATCAATTTGTGTTTCCTTCCCAGCACCATAGAAAATTGATACTTTCTCCATGATGGTACGTGCATATAAATTTTGGGTATTTTGCCACATTTATTTCTTCAAAATTTTCCTATTCAAAGAGAGGTTGCATTTTTTTTTCATTAAATGTTTTGAGTATTTCAATTTCATAAAGATTTCCATGGTAGAGTATCTTAAACATTTATGTTTTCTCTGTGCAGGAGTTTCTATCGATTGCTGTTAGATCATGGTAGCCAGTAACTTGCCTTGAAAGGTATCTATGTTCCCCATTCTGCAAAATGTTTGATTGTGGTTACAAGTCACAATACATTGGTGGCCAGAAGGAAAAATTTGTGAGGTACATCAGGTCCTCTTTTGTTCATCTTAATGATATGTGCTTTAACATGAATTATCTAATCCCATGATGGCATATTTTGGAACTTGTAGGTTGGATGATTTTGATTCGTTATCAGTGACTTCTAGCAATAAAGGAATGAAGAAACTGAGATTTAATGTAGACGGTTTCAACATAAGTACTGGACATGAGAAGAAAAATGCATCAAAATCTTTTAGACATGGGATGAAAAAAGGATCAAAAGGATTGGTGACAATTGGACGATCACTTAAAACTGGAGTCGCTCGTGCAGTATTTCTAGAGGACCTTAAGGTGTCTGAGAAGATGATTTTTGACCCTCAACACAAATCTCTTCTGTTATGGAATAGGCTTTTGGTCATGTCATGCATTTTATCAGTATCCATTGATCCTTTGTTTTTTTACCTTCCTGTCTTCAACTATCAAATGACTTGTCTGGGTATGGATACAAAGTTAGCAGCAGCAATTACAACTATGAGGACAGCACTTGATGTTTTCTATCTGATTCGCATTGCTCTTCAGTTTCGAACAGCCTATGTTGCACCATCATCACGGGTTTTCGGACGAGGTGAACTTGTGATTGATCCGGCACAGATAGCCTCCCGGTATTTAAGCCGCTATTTTATTGTTGATTTTCTCTCTGTGCTACCTCTGCCACAGGTTTGAGAAATACTTTTCTTCTTTCTGGCTTATTGCATTCTTAAATTTTAGCCCTGTATTGTTTTTTTTTTTTTTTGTTATGAACAAGTCTTTTTGATTCTATATGGTATTTGTATACATACTATATTTATCTTCTTCTGCAGATAGTGGTATGGAAATATCTTACTAATAAAAAGAAGGGCTCGGAGGTGTTAGCTACGAAGCAGGCATTGCTAATTATTGTTTTTTCTCAATACATCCCAAGGTTTGGTCGCTTTTTTCCTTTGACTTCAGACCTGAAAAAGAGTGCTGGCTCCTTTGCTGAGAGTGCTTTAGCCGGTGCTGCGTACTATCTACTTTGGTACTTGCTTGCAAGTCATGTAAGTAATTAATTTTATGCAGCTAGGTCTTACTAGTATGTTTGATCCTGGTATATTTGGATAGGAGTGGCTGCTTTGTGTTTTACACCAACGTTGGTCAAAGTTCTTATCCCTGGAGAAATCAAGATAATCACCCCAACAAAGTTTTGGTTTGTTTCTGTGATGTTCTTAACTTGAATATATAAATGTAACGCAAGGAAAATGACTCCAAATCCTAAATGTTGCACGATGGATTGATGAACTTTCAACATTAACAGACTATCTACTGATCTTAGAATCTACATTTCTTAGTTTTCTCTTAAACCAAATATTACTAAGATACATTAAAGATGCTTGTGGAGCAATTTATCAAAGTTATCTGACAAGACTCCGGCCCAACTTCACAGATAGCAGGGGCTTTCTGGTATTTGCTAGCCATTGAACGTAAAGGCACTTGCTGGAGAGAAGCTTGCAGGCTAAGTGGGAAATGTAACGTAGACTTCTTGTACTGTGGCAATAAATTACTGCGAGGTTACCATGATTGGCGAAGGATAAGTGATAAAGTTCTTGGAAACAAATGTGATGTCGACAAAGATGATAATTCACGATTTAATTATGGAATCTATTTCCAGGCCATGTCCTCAGACATTGTGTCATCCAGGAAGTTTGTCTCCAAATTCTTTTACTGTTTATGGTGGGGCCTGCAAAATTTGAGGTAACTTGTGTAATTGATCTTTATCTTCATAATACAAGAGGAGATATCAACACATCTCTTTGTTGCATTTTCCACAAAATTTGAAGGTATCATGATTCTGCAAAAAGCTTTCCTGTTCACTTTATCCAAATCTAAGTTTAGTCCTCTGAGCTATATGCACAAAGTATCAATACCTAAGGTCTGTGGAAACTTTTCAATCCAATAGTGGCAGTCACTGTTGGACAGCATTTTATTTTTTATTTATCAACTACTCACCCTTCTGGGCTATGATCAAGTATGCTATGAAGACTAAACTTTTCTGAGCACTTAAATCTGTCACACATGTTCAGAGTTTGAACAATCATTTACTTCTAACTGTTATCTGCGCATTCACGTTTGGATTCTTTGGTGTTAAAAAGAGAATCCAGAAATTATTTCTGTTCTTGGAGTTTTATTTACTCAAGGCATTTGCTGTTTTACCTTCCACAGTACTCTTGGCCAGGGTCTCCAAACAAGCACCTATCCTTTGGAAGTTATCTTTTCCATACTGTTAGCTATTTCTGGGCTTATCCTCTTTGCACTTCTGATTGGAAATATGCAGGTATGTTAAGATTTTCACTACCATGAATGTTCATAAATGATTGGTTACAGATGCCTATTTAATTAATTTGATGAATGCCGAGGCTACTCATGTCGTCGAATTATCTGTTTTACGACCTTATTGTGGACCGTGGTTTTTGATGATCTAACTAGTATAATTGATATTGATCCAATTTACTCATCGATCAGAAGAAGAAGCATTGCATTATTATACTGACATTCGAGCTGTCTTGTGGTTGCAACAGACCTACCTTCAGTCTCTTAGTGTTCGTTTAGAGGAGATGAGGATCAAAAGGCGTGATTCTGAGCAGTGGATGCATCATCGCTTGCTTCCACATGATCTTAGAGAGCGAGTTAGGAAATATGATCAGTACAAATGGTTCGAAACTCGTGGAGTGGATGAAGAGAATTTGGTCCAGAATCTACCGAAAGATCTAAGAAGGGATATCAAGAGGCATCTCTGTCTGAATTTGGTCAGAAGAGTAAGTATAGTTTTATTCTTTAGTGTTATCATTGATGCTCCTTTGGTTTGCTTTTTTCCAATATTTTTGTGGAAATATGTCTTTGGACATGGTGGTTATGCAGGTCCCTCTATTTGCCAATATGGATGAAAGATTGTTGGATGCCATTTGCGAGAGACTGAAGCCAAGTTTGTATACAGAGGAGACTTACATAGTCCGTGAAGGGGATCCAGTTGACAAGATGCTTTTCATCATTCGCGGACGCTTAGAGAGTGTAACTACTGATGGCGGAAGGAGTGGGTTTTTCAACCGAGGTGTATTGAAAGAAGGGGACTTTTGCGGTGAGGAGCTTCTGACTTGGGCACTAGACCCTAAATCTCTTGGCAATTTGCCATTATCAACTAGAACAGTGGGGGCATTGACTGAGGTAGAGGCTTTTGCCTTGGAAGCTGAAGAGCTGAAGTTTGTTGCATCTCAATTTAGGCGTCTTCATAGTAGGCAGGTGCAACACACCTTCCGTTTCTACTCTCAGCAATGGAGGACTTGGGCTGCCTGCTTTATCCAAACTGGTTGGCGACGGTATTCCAGGAGGAAAGCAGCAGAACTTCGCCGCCTAGAAGAAGAGGAGGAGGAGGATGTAGACTATGATGAGGAAGATGAAGATGATGGCGATGATGATGATGAAAGGGCATTGGTTGGAGAACTTGGCTCTGCCAGACTACGTGCAACAATCTTCGCTTCTCGCTTTGCTGCCAACGCTCTTCGTGGACACAAGCTTCGCGGCTCGAATTCCAGAGGCCTGAAGAAGCTGCAGAAGCCCCCAGAACCGGACTTCAATGAAGAGTGATTAGTGAAGTAGGGAATCTAGGGATGGTTCTATCTGTCTGAATATTCTTATATATATTGGTTAATTGGAAAGTAGAGAGCATCATTTCAACCAAATTGTGTTTTGTTTTATATTGTTTAGCTGTGTCCTACAAACTATTTGTGGTGGACCTTAAATAAGGTTAGGTTTATTAACATGAGGATTCCTTTGTCTCTTAAATTTGTCCATCCAAAATTTATCGAAGGCTGGTTTAGGATTACAGGATAACTTCACATACAGAAGAAAACAATATCATTTGAGCTTGATGAAGGATGAGATTGAACACCATGTGATGCAATTTGACTGTGAACTCTCTAAAAGAATTGGATCAAAGTTTCAACCATGAGAACAAAGAGGAAAACGAAAATCCGTGAACAAATTCAACAGCTCATATCCTTGCCCAGATCCAGTAATAATTTTTTTGTTGCGAGTCTCTTAGTTGATTTCTACTGCTTTTCTTACAGGGGCAATGATTCAGAAATCAGGAGTTATGTAAAACTCTGGACCAAAGCTAGATGAATCTCATGATTCTTGCAATATTTCATGTGCCTCTATCAAATTAGGAATACTTCAGTTCAAGCCAAAGCGTTAACCAGTAATGGGCTCGGTTGAGCATTGCAAGTAACAATCAAGTAGCCAAAAACAGTACTCTCAAAATTCAATTTCTTTTCTTTCCATGCTTTCTGCAACCAAGCAGAGAATGGAAAATAACCGAGGTTCCTGTACATTCTTTACAATAGCCGTGCGTTTGTGGCCTATTCACTTTATCAGAGGATACATGAATAAAATTTAGTAAAAAAGAAAACAAAGATTAAAGCAGGAATGCAATTTATAGAATAGGAAAGGAAGCAAGAAGGAACAAATAAATCTCCCAACTCCTGAAACTTGACTATTTCAGGTAAAACTTTTCTGCTCGATTTTCAGTAAGTTTCTGGCGGTGCTTTTCTGCTGCCGCTAACTCAACTACGCCAATCAGAAGATGTTTCAAGTTCAACATCTTCTTCCCACCAAGTGGCAGACTGCAATACCAATCACGCAATTGACATCATGAAATTTCAGGTTCCTTTTTTATATAATTTGTTTGGGGGAGGGGCTGAAAATTCAACTACGGAAACAGATTTTAGGGTACAGATGGAATGAGGGATATAGTACTGTAATAAATTTTGGAAATTACCTTAAATGTGAAGAAAAAAATATTCAGCAGGGACACGTACAAAGTGCTGCCAGTGTATGTGTATGTATGTCCGCATATATTTATGCATGTTTGTTCTTGCTAAGTATAAAAGTTGAATAGGGGAATTGTGAATTGGAAAAACTACTCAACTACACAAATAAAATGAGTAGTCAGAGAAAATAGGCAATTTAACTTCAAAAGTTCATTTCCATCTTTATGTTTTTCTATTATCAACACAATCTCAAGTTTTTTGTCATGCATCTAATGGAATTCCATCTCTTGTGCTCGTGTTGATAGCAGTCCCAGGGATCAATTCAAAAGCATTTACAGGCTTATTAGAATAGCAATGCAGAACAGAGAGGAACTACTTGGATGGATAATTACCTTGTAGCCTCTGCGAAGAAATTCTAGTGAGGTTCCTTGTTCTTCCTGCAGTCCAAGGACCCTCAACAATTCTTCTTTTGTCTGAAGCATATAAAATAGCCATCCAAAGTGAATAGAATTATTTGTAACTAAAACAAAATAATATACCAAGCTATTGTTAGCTAAGGGAAGCAAGTCCAGCTTGTAAGGTGAAACAAATACATACCTCACCAAGTGTGAAGCGCGTTGCACTCTCTGCTACACAAGCATAAGAACCATCTGCTTGTTTAAGCATCACCTGCCAGGGCCCTGTACATATTATGAGTAGGATAAGAGACACGGAACAAACCATTCAACCCAGCATCAGGTAGAAACAGTATTGATATTGATGGAAATCAAATAATTAATTGTAGAAAAGAACCATCATCAGTTACTACCTAGAAAACATAAAGGTAGAAGGTGTCTTGACAATAAGAGAAGTCAGGTTAGTTTGGAGGAAGCAATTGAAGACTAGACCATTTGTTACATGAAATATGATCACATTAAATCATGGCTGAGATACATAGCATTTCTAGTTATGTCGTTCATTTTATAATCAACTTAAGTACAACAACTTAAAACTAAGCATATGATTCTGTTTAGGGATTAGGATGATGTAAACTATGTTCAAATATATATGTGGAATATAGCATGCCCCTAAAAGCAATCATCCGTGAACCATCTGTTCAAGATTAGTATTGTCAACTTATTGTGCCAGTAGAATCTAAAAAATAGCCTGAAAAGAAGCACCAAAGCAGAGCTGTTAGGCCAAGATGGCAGGACAACAGTCTTTTCCAAATTAATTATACCAAGTTTTAGCCATAAGATTTTACAATAAAATACCTAACCAAAGTCAGAGGTTGGTTCTAAGAGTCTTGATTTAGCAATTTCATCATTCTGTCAATCCTCTCAAAAATATAGGCCTCTATGAAACCATCCAAACAGGTAACTGCAGGTTATGGGTTAAACCTAAAAGAAAATTCCAGTCTCAAAAGAAAAATGAAATTGGATCAAGATTTCTGCCATGACTTAGAGAAATTTAATTCCATACCAGGGTATTGGCGAAATAATGCTCCACTGTAATTTACGATATACGGTGCCACTCCTATTGTCTTACATCATTAAGAACAAACTGTATCAAAAACCACATTTCATAAAACAGATGGCAGGAAACAGGTTGATGTCAATGAATGAAAACAACCTTTGAGTACTCTCTGATTCGAATATAAAACACTGGAATGAATTGAGAAAGAAATCGATAGTGCAAATCTTTGGTTGGAAATCCCAGAAGACCCAAGTCAGCACTGAAAAGAGGAAGCTTTTATTCAACCAAGAGTAATTTCAGTGATAAGATAATAGGTATACAAAGTAAATCCACAAAAACTATACCGCAATGTGTCAAGTTCAAGATTGAATAGAAGTGTTGGGGTTGACATTGCAAATTTTTCCTGCACACTCCCATCAATCACAGCAGGTGAAATAACTTCTGCAATTTGCAGATGCATGTAAAGAGAAGTGCAGGTATGATGAAAGAGATATGCAAGTATGACACTAGCCAGAGTTATTGTCCAATTGAGGTGCTCACAACTTCAGGATTTTATACGACCAAAGAATTTTCATGTGAACTATAACTAAAATTAGTGACTCTATGAGAGTAACATTGCAACAAGTGGTTAAAGACATCAAATAGTTCACTACATACTTGATATCCAGAGATGCAAATGCATTGACATGATTCAATTTTTTTTTTTTTTTTTTATGAATTAGATCCTACAATTTTAGAGTGCTTATGTTGGAATGGAATGGAAGTACCCAGATAAACATGAATGGTATTACTAGAATAAGCAAACATGTCCGCATCTGTGCTGTCATTATTTTCTGCATGGATTGATCAACATTATATTAAAACCAATGAATTTATACAGATTATTTAATCAGAAAACCAATAAAAAGATGTGCCAGACTCTGTGAAAGAGAAAGAGTGAAATGATCAACATTTAAAAAATAAAAAAAAATTGCAACCAGTATTCCTTGCTAAGGATAAAGGAGGGGGAAAAGTGCATGATCACTTGCAAGTTTCATATATATTTTAACACTTATCTTCTGAATTCATTAGATTACTAAATTGATTTTCAAATTCCAACGTATTATCACATCATGTCATCATATCAATATCTAAAACTTTTCTCAAGCTTGTGTAACCTCAAGTAAATTAAAGGTTGTATGAGCAGCTATCTAATGTTTGCAAATACAGAACAAATCAATAAAGAGGATTCAAATTTGCGAGATCACAGCTGTATGCTTATGAAGCTACGGGAAAGGGAAGAAGTAGTAAAAAGTATGCAGGCATGCCAGCTCAGATGGCAACAGTGAGACTAAACTTGAAATAAAAGCTAGGATCCATGATTGGTCAAGGTTTTTCAAGATAAACCTTACCACATACTTCTCTATAACAGAAAGTTCACGTGTACTGCAGTTAATAAATACATAGAGTGATGGTGGCTCATTGGACTGCCAACGACCTACAAACAAAAGGACCGAGAAGAATGTTAAGTTCAGATTTTCCACTTTTTCTTCATTTTTTCTAAGATATTTGAGAAGGGAAATGAAAAGAGAATAGCACAATAAATTATAATAATATAAATGCATACAATTGCTCTACAGGGGCAACCAATGTTCCTCTATTCTTGGCCATAAAATGCAGTCATAAGTAAACTAAAAAAACAAACCACATCATATGATAAGCAAATAAATGAGAGAGATAGAGGTCATTATTTAAAGGAAAAATTGCAATAGCACACAAGTTTTTCCAAAAAAACAACAAACCAGTACAATTGTTATATGATCACACTAATTATATTCACCTCTAATGTTGTAGAAGCTTAAATACTCTCTTTATTACGGTGAAAGGTATGTTCAGTAGCATTTTAAAGAAAACACCTCGACCTCTTTTCATGCATATGCTGCATGCAGATTGAGTTACTTCTACAATGGTTTAAAATTTCTAGAACTAACCTTCACTGTCATCTTCAAAATCAAAATCCAAGGTGTTCCTCACAGACTTGAAAAATGTGGTGACGGGACCACTCGGAATATCATCAAGGGAACCTATGGTTATACCATCAATCTGAAAGAAATAAACAAAGAGGTAAAGTCCATATAAGAATTGATGAATGTCGAAAGTCAAGCTTCTTTAGTTTCAGAAGTGTTTCCTTGAATCAGGTTACAGATTGAACTAAGAAAATAAACTATGTTTGACTAGAGAAAGAACTCAGAACTCAATTTGTGTTCTATATCATCTTTTAAGTGCAAGGAAGATCAATCTTTCTGCTAATCGAGGTGTATTGAACTCATAATTCATTAGATACTTTTTATGAATGTCAGCTAAGTATTGTAAGTTATAAATTGATCGTATTTTTTTTTTTTTACTGCTTTGTATGTTAGCTTAACTCCTGAACCACATCCCACAACCAAATTCATTTTAGAACCAAAAGGCTGAAGGAGTTTCTAATTAGAAGGTAAAAGCCAAAGGCCCTTGCTAAGAACAGACCTCAAGCCAACCATCTATGATTACTCAGAATAAGAAGTTAACCTCGAATTAGAATGTTACCGAGTCAAGAGCTGTCTTGAAAATCCTACATGCCCTTAGCATTTCTGGCTTATCAGGAAACACCTGGAAGTGAAAACACCATGTTCAGCTCTTCTTTATTTATGTGGAAGTGGATAATTTAATAGATGACAATCACATCTTACAACGCAAGCTCTGGTTTCTCTTTTCTCTTGCAGCTTCCTTATAACAGCCAAGGCAAGTTGAATGTTGGCATCAATGAACTCATCTGAAGATCCCTTCACATAGTCAGAAATTTGAAATTATAAAATTTCCATGTTTACTATTTTCTTGTCTTCCCTAGGAGGCAAATCAAACCATCCTCAAAGACAAATAACAAATATTCTGGTATTGTACACCTTATAAATGATAACACCAATATTTGATGACGAAACAATATATATCAGGACTACAAATGCCCACAAAAATTCCAAGACTATACAAAGATTTGAAAAGCCAAATACGTATCAATGAATAAATATGGCATGAAAAATAAACAACTATGTGAAATGATACACAAACAACTGAAAAAAAAAAAAACATTAACACAAGCATTAGAAATCACCAGAATCATTCATTGACACAACGAAGGAACTCAAGAGCCAAAGTTCATACCTTGTAAGAAGAGATGTTGCTAGGCAAGGGCCTGAGATGCAAACCAAGGGTGAAAAGCACATAGAAAATAAGTACATGGAGTCTATGGAAATCCACAGAAATAAAACAATTAAGAGAAACAAACGGCAGAACGTATCCGGCAACGATGGTACAACATTGCTTCAGGACCCATTTACATTAAAAACAATATGCAAGGGGTAAGACAATTCATGATTGATTTTGTAACATCAAGACCAAAATCTCAAACTCCTAAACTCAACTTAAGTGAACTAATCCTTAGCCTCGAACTAGTTCAAATATCCTTTTCAGGCAAATTATCATCCTTGGGTCAATTTTTTTGTTAACTTTGTTGATCCTAAATCTTTTTTACTTGTTCACACTAGGAAAGCACTTCATTGAATATAAATTTGAAACTTTAAGCACTTCCTTTCTCAACTAAACTAAATTTCACATAGAACATGTTTCTTTTATAATTAAAAAACAAAAACAAGACGTAAGACTAGAAATGAACACATGATATCTCTGAAAAAAGTAAACTTTTTCCTTCTGCATTGAAAGGGACCTACTTTCATGATGTGGAGTGCAAGATCCGAGATGGGTATCGCTAAAACAAAAATTCCTAGCCAAATAAGAAAATGGGCACCTAAAAAACCGTGAAACAAAAAATTCATGGAAGCTAAAAACAGAAAAATCAAGATACGAGAGGAAATGGGCTTACGGGAAATCGATTTCAAGGCGGATTTTTCCATCTTGAAGAGAAAAGGCAAGAGAATTGGCAGCATCAGTGACAAGAACTTCATAAGACTTAGGCTTGTAAACTGCAACTCCACTCTTGGGGTCATGACTTTGAGATGTTGGTGACTTTTGTTGTTTGTTGGTGTTGGCGCATTGGATTTTCGTGGTGTAAGAGAGTTTAGAGAGAGTTGGAAAGGGAGAGCGGAGTGGAGTGGAGGAGACGACTGAAATAGAGGAACGAGGGAGAGAAGAGAGGGAAGAGAGTGAGAAGGTCATTAGTGGCATGGCCATGGCCATGGCCGGTTTCAGTTGGTAAAGAGATGTCGTGACTAGTGAGAGACGTTCGGCTCCTTGCTATATGGACTAGATATGTTGACGGACCTTACCCACACAAATATTGAGTTATTTTATACGCTATTTTTCATAGATTACATCTTCTATGAAAAACATTTTGTCTTTCATATATCATATACGGGTTTTTAAATAAGAAACTGATTAAGCATAAATAGTGGTAAAACTAGGTCACTTCATGCATGCTGTGATGTCGGTCGAATTAAAAAAAATTGTTCGGATTATAGTAATTTTTTTAATATTATTATTAAACTTAAAAACTTTAGCATGTGTCTTTTTAATTTATTTTTTATTTAATTTAAAAAATATATTTGCAAAACCGATGATCAATATAATATCGGAATGTTTAATAAATTATAATTCTTATAATTTATATAACCGATGATCAATAATAAATTATAATTCTTATTTTTATTTTCCAAACAAAATTAACCTAGTTTACGGGAGATTATTTTTGAATAAAAATTCATTTTTTAACTAATTTTTTATCCAAAAATAATTAAAAATCTAAATAAATTCATTTATGATATCCAAAGAGCCAGGAGTGGGTTGAAAAAACAAAAAACGAAAAACAATTTAAATTGATAAAACTTCTAAAGTCCAAATCAACTATTTAAGACAAAACTATATAGAACAAATATTCATAGTTGTTAAACCTAATCTGACATGTTGGTTCAAAAAACTTAAAACTTGTACTGAATGAGGTTTTTAGTTGAATCGGACAAAACATTGGCTCATCAAGAAGCTAATTGACCTAACTAATTTTTTAGTAGTTACGATTGAGCTCATCACATCAAATCCAAATCTAGTTGGATTAACATTGAAGAGAAAAACGAAAAGTTGTAGATTAATAAAAATAGTTGACTCAGTAACCTAACACCCTAAACTCTTTTCTTTTCTAGATCAATCCCGACCAAATCTAACATGCTTCTCCCTCCAAGAATGTTTTGTTACTTTGATGTGCTTTTGTCACCCTATTGGTGATGAATCGCGCCAGTTTCCGTGGAAGTTAATGGTTTGATCTGGATGGAAATGGATAAAAGTATAAGGGTCACATTAACAAATTAAAACAACGAGGGGCTGGATCAGTAAAATCAAAATAGTTGAGGGACCAGCCAAAGCCATTTAACAAAACGTTATTGCAATAGCGCAATCGGACGATCACCAGTCCACCACCACACTGGAAGGCTATCTTGACATGGACCTTTGATGATCCCATCGGATGAAACAAGCCTGGGCTTCTCTGGAGTGGGCTAGCCCAGTTAGAATCGGGACTATTTCTATAAGATTGGGCTCTCGATGCTAAGAGGACTGCAAGCTCTTGTTTTTACTCGGCCTCCGGGTTCCATCAGCTTGGTTGCGAAGTGACCAATTTCCTTTGCCCAAAAAATAAATACATAAATATCCTATGTTTTTAATTTCCTTGACGTGTCAAGCATTACATCATGTCTAAGCACGTCAGTGATGTTAATTGATTTTATCAGATATAAAAGCTTACAAGTTGTGTTTATTCTGAGGCGTTAGAAGTTCTTGGTTTAAGCTTTTAATATTTTATGGTTTTCTAATTTAATTTTATTTTTTTAATGTAATCCACTAAACTAGCTAGCCGCATTAATTACCCAGGCGTGCTGTCTGGCAGTACCGATCATGAATAATAAAATCTGGGACTGATCATAAGACAGTACCAGCCACTTAACCATCTATCTGCTCAATCATTGGCTCTAATTAGAGATCAGATGAGCATGGAATTTTCTTCCTCGGGCAACTTGCTTAAATATTGGTGCCTAATGAATCCGATGGTTTGACACGGGCGAGGTAATTCTCCACCAACAGCAAGAACGACAACACATTTAAGATGATAAAATTTATATTTATATTTATATTTAAAAAAAGAAGAAATTAATTATCACATATAAACAGCATTAGTGCATAAACAAATACAAGTATTATGATAATGAGTCTTAAATATTATCCACTGCTGGGTGTGTCGAAATGCGCCATGTTTTTCAGAAACTCTTGTGGGATCACTGGCGAGAAACTTCGACGCAGGAAACCACAAAAAAAGGGTCAAAACTCTTCGTGTTTTGTTCTTTATTAGGCAATAATGATAGCCTTGGGCCCCAAAAAAGTCAAGTGCTTAGGGGAGGAGATGCTAGTGGAGTTTAAGTTGGCAGGCGACACATGGCTAATGGATTCTTTAGATTTTTGCATGGTTGTGTATAATATATTGTCGATCGAGGATGATCCATGGATAGTGCAAATGGTGTTTTTAGCCGAAAGGATTGCAGGCTTTTCTTCGGGATTTGTACTCATGGTGGGAGGGGACCAGAGATGGGAAAATTACATGATGACACACTCATAGTTCGAGAGATTTGTTAATTTAAAAGATTTCATCATATTCTTGATTTCCGATTGGCTACTTCAGGTTTAGATTCTGTTCATGGAAGCAATTACCATGCCTAGCTCTATAGCTTCATATTTTTCTTTATATATATATATATATATATATATATATATCCATATCCATTGGGATTCCAAATCGAAAGTTCTGATGAGTCTAAATCCTATATCACAAATCAAGAGGGTAGAGATGATGAATCTTTTACTAGAAAGAAAGAGGACAGCCCACAATGTAACTTGAACTTTATAGGATTCTTAGAAACAGAACAAAGATGTCATCGAGAAAATTGTACTTGCCAAATTGACATTTGCATTCCATGATGAAGTTTTCTAATTAAAAATATATTAAAAAGATATATTTTTATTTTTATTTTATTTTTAAGGCAGTACATAAAAATCATTCAAAAGATATAAAAAAACATAAAATTAATACTTTTTCAGAAAAAAATAAATAAATTCACAACTCAATTTTTAACGTTACAAGATAGCAATCTACCTATCCTACAAAATTAAAAGCGTGTTTGGCAATGTGGTAGTGATTGCTTTTCAAATAGCTTTTCGTGCTGAAATACATGTCAATGATGTTTTTTTATTTTTTAAAAAATTATTTTTGACATCAATACATCAAAACGATCCAAAAAATACAAACCACACTCAATTTTAACAAAAAAAATTTAAAATTTAATAAAACATAATTACAAACACAATGTCAAACAATGTTAAGACTGTAGGGAGAGCACAGTTCAAAAAATATGGGAGAAGCCGACCGCATTCTAAAGACAGCTGCAACTTTTTTAGTGGCCAAATACCATATTCTGCGGTGGTGCTGGAAGTTACATGTCAACTTCTCTTTATTGGCCTGGTGCACATCAATGAAGGAGCGGCAATGAGCCTCCAACTGCTTTTAATTTTTTCTTCTCCTTTTTTTTTTTTTACTTCTCTTCTCTGGATTTATGAAGGATTGCTAAAATTAAAAGGTGTTTTATCATTTTATTTTTATATTAAATTTAATTTTTATTTACTTGAGTGCTATTTATTTTGTTTTAAATTTTTTTAATTGATTTTATTTTTCAAATTTATCCCTTACACATTTGGTTTTATTTAGTTTTTATATAAAATTTGATTCTTATTTTTTTGTTATTTGTTTTGTTTGGATCCTTTTCTTAAATGTTTTTATTTTATTTTATCTCTTAATATTTTATTTTATTTTCATGTCAAATTTGATTTTCATTCCTTTTATTGTTATTTTTTTTATTCATAGTTTTATTTATTTTCGATCTTACGACTAAAACGCACATATGGCAAATTGACTTGGGTAGACTTAGGTGGGTTTTTCTTGTCCTTTTTTTTAATTATTTTTTTAAAAAAAAATCATTCAAGATTTCATTTATTGAAAATTGAATTTTAATTTTTTTATGAGGTTATCACGTTCTCATTTAGTTTATTTTTTTATTATCAAATAAAATCATCGAGGTATTTTAAGAATTGGGGGTACCTTTCCATTATATTGGAAAATATTCATTTTATATAATTAATTTGGTTTGGTTTATTTACCATCATTATTTTTTTATAAATATTATTAAATTAATCAATCTTATTAAACTCGGTTAAATCAATAATTAAAGTTTCGTATTTTTTTTGCTTCTAAATATTATTATGGTAGCTTGAGCATCTATTTTTTATATTAAAAAAAATAGCATAGCTTCGAGAATAGCTCGGCCATCAATCTAGTCGTTCATGCTATTGAAGCTCAGACTTTATAAGATTTAACTATACCCATCACAAAAGAAAATTGAAGCTCAACAAAAATAGTCCTTCTTCTTCTTCTCTCTCTCTCTCTCTCTCTCTCATGCTCCTGTGTTTCAAAAATGTACGTAGAATTAAAATTGAAATGAATAGGATTTGGCTAATGGCTGGGAAGTTTTTTCTTACGATTAGAAAGAAAAAGGTCCAAAATGGCTATAAACATTTTTCATATTTTGATGTATAAGATTGTTACAAATAGCATGGTCAAATATCACGGGGGTCAACAAAAATGACCGGTGAAGAAGATCCATGTTTCATCCAATCAGACTGTCCACATCTTCGATCAACGTCGTCTAGTTTTTCATCAGCAAGCTTCTTGATGCACCACAAATCTTCAGCCCATGAAAATCTCCTCCAATGTGGGATCACCTCCCTAACTGGGTCCCTCTGGGCCACCTCAGCCACCACGGCCCCACACCCATCATCATCTCTAGCCATATTATGTGCAAATGCACATAGAGCCTTCATGAGCCTCGATGCGTTTTTACCTTCCATGTGTAGTCCATACAAGAAATAAACACCAAATTGTCTAAATACATCAGGAAATGAAGGCAACCTTAGCCATGGCATCCAAGCATCTAACAACCTAGTACCTGTGCAACATGCATACGTTAATTTGGACACTCCCTTCACTTGTAATTTGAACACTTCCTTGGTGTTCCACACACTCAGCAAGGCAAAACTTGAGGGCAGAATTCCTGTTTTTGGATCCCACTTAGGGAGAGCTTTTTTGGGCACGGCCATGAATGTGCCCAAATTTAGCTTACTAGACAAAATCGTGCCAATATCTTTTGGGAAAAATTCTGCATCGGCAAACACTCGACAATAAATTGCTTCGGCAAGTTTCGGAGGGAGTTGAATTATGGCAATGCCGGAGCCTAATGGCTTGTAATGGGCATGAACCGGTTGCACTAGCATGGTTAGAGTTCTAAATTTCGTGTAAAAGCATTTCCTGGTAAACAAATTGATAGAAGGTTCATTGGAGCAATCTGTGGCCATGTATGAATACTCTGCACCTTTTTGCTTGCACCATTCTTCGATTTCTTGAACCAATTTTGTGCCAATGCCAAGCCTCCTGCAACATTGCCAAATACTAAGAATTAATTAAGAAAATATATAAAAGCGTGGTATAATTGTTCGTTGGTTTTTGTCCAATGTGAGCACAAAAGGTACTTAAGGTGGGTTCGTTTAAGAAAAAGTAGGGAACATTTTTGAAGATGACAAGGACCATTATAGATTTTTAAAAAAGAGAATTTGTGATCATGGTTATATATCTAAGCTTTTGCCCAAGTAATATATTAGGCATAATGGCATATGCTTGTAAATCAAAACTATTATTATATTGTATGAAGGAAGTGGATATATCGACATTAGTGGTGGACCATATGTATATTATGTCGAGTAAAGTAATTTTAATTGGTCACAAAGTGGAAACAAACAAGAAATCTAATTGTCTTAAAGCTTTTTTTCTAAGATAAAGGAAGTCTTTGCATTGGATACATGTGTCAATGCCAGGCTAGCTTGCATTTGCCTCATTCCATGATACGAGGAACAAATGTTCTCTCTTTATAGTCGAATCTAATCGTGTTTTGTGGGGTGGGAATGGTTCGAGAAACCCACAAAAGTAATTCGAGAAAGAAACTGTTAAATTTCACAAAGTAGGGCTGCGAATTAGTCAGGTGCAGTGGCTAAGGAGAACCCACACACCGAAAAAAGAAGGTTTTCTGGTGATAGTTTTGCCCTTTCCATGGAGCACTTTGTGCTCACCATAACCACCAAAAGGACACTTAAATCTTGTGAAAGTAACGTTTGTTTGATTGCACTTCTTATGCTGCTCTAATCAAGTAACGGAAGAGGGCCAATTAAATGCAAATGATTGCGAAAAACAAAGAGGTATAAAACAATTTCTTGAGAGAGAAAGAGAGTGACCTGTGAGAAGGAGAAACCCTTAATCCCAGAATATAAGCCAGCTTTACATAGCCTGAACTTTCTCTTGTCCTCACAGTATTTACACAGGCTCTTATCACCCCTACTATCTCTCCTCCATCACCACATTCAGCAACCTGTTTTAATGATATAAACATGACTTTTGTCCCTACAGAATGGAAAAAAGAAAAAAGGCAATGCCTATATAACCACAATGCAAGCCTCTTCCTTCCTCTTCAGAAATACACCATTAAGTCACACACACATTCAAACTTGATTTTTGTTGCTTAAATCTTGACCTACAGATTATGTGATCATGCAACAGGGAATAATTTGTGTACGTTTCTCTTTTCACAAACTTGAGTGTCATGTAAAAAGGAAAAAAAGAAGTGGGAGACTAATGAGAATTGATGAATTACTACTTACTAGCATGACATGAGATGGAAAACGGCGAACTCGGCAAATTGGATCACCCATAAGGTCAGTAACCAGTGAATGCTTTCCCCTTTGGCCAACCTCACAACTTCTTTCCATTTCCTCCACAGCCACCTTGTCTCTCCCTTCATCATACTCTCTCACCACCACAAAATTCTCCATCTCGCCGACCGGCAACGTTGGGAAATTGTCCGCAGCTATTCTTAGTGACATGGTGGGAAAACAAATTTGTGCTAGCTAGCAATGTATAGAGACTACTGAGCTATGGAGCTCAAAAGTTCTCACACTATGTGTTTTCTCGACTATGTCACTTAGGCCTATGTAATCTCTAGCTCCCCCCGTATATTTATAGTAGTGGAGGCGGGTTCTGACGTGGCCCTCTTGATCAGTTTCAGCGGGGAATTCTTTTTCTAGCAAATATATATATATTCACTCACATTCGCTCCATGAATAGCAGCAAGATGCATGTACTATATGCTTTTTTTCTTGACGATCTATCTATATCCATACATGCATACATATAATGATCCATATATATTTATGGTCGCAATTATTGATACATAAGATGACTTTGTCTTTTATCATGTGCAATATATTACAATCAGATCATGCTGATGATTATATGATGATGAAATTAATGGCAGATAAACTTTTTTATCAAAACCAAAGTGGGAATCGATATATACAAGTTCTATATACACCAATCACATGAAAGACTTCTACGATAAGAAGTCTGGCGTGCATTTTCCCAAGAATTTCATAAACCAATCACATGAAAGACTTCTACGATTAATCATTTATACCATAATCCGGCGCTAATTACAACTTGTCAATCAAGAATTTGGACAAGTGGTTATCATAGGCATAATTACTTATGCGTATTAGCCGATTTTCGGGGTGGAGAAGATGATGGCTACAATATCTCTTCTTTTTAGTTAAATGGTGAAGCAAAATCTTTGTCCCTAGAGTAGCCGTTCCAAATAATAAACATTATATTACTTCGTGTTCCACCAATTATTGGTGAAGGTGGTGAGAATCATGCCCGTCACCACGTTTTTGGTGAACATGTGGGATGGTCATGTGCTTGGAATGATAACCATCACCTTAATGCAAGAAAATTATCCATTCTTAATTAAATTCAGTTATCTTAATGGCTATTGTGAAGCATCGAGACGTGTGTTGAGTGCTGAAGAACCCGGAAGGTTCCTTTCACTAAAAAGAAGAAGAAGAAGAAGAAATAAATCTAAGAGACTTGTCTTTATCCTTTGTTGAAGGCTGGTTTTTTCCCTAAACGTTAGAAACATGATGATGCAAGAAGAGTGGGTGGTAATTGAACCAATCCATTCTAGGAAGCTTTATCTAAAACATTCCGATTGATTTGTCCTGTGTGGAGAGTGAACTTACTGATGTTGTCACAGACAAATTAATTGGTCAAACAAGAAAAGCAATGCTGGTAACTATCATGAATCTGAAAGTTAAAAGGACAACCATACTGCAATGGATTTGAAATCCATCGATTGGCACATTTAAAATGATGGTAGATATATTGGAATTCCCTTTCTTTTTCTTTTTTTCCTTTTCTTTTCTGGATTGGGTTGGGAGGGAGACACTTTGGAAGGGGGGTAGAATTGGGAGTGGAGATGTGTGTGTGTCTATATATATATACACATATAGATACACCCCCACTCCCAAGTAATTTTCAATCATAAAACTACTTAATTATTCCTTTGCATATGTTTGGAGCATGTTGGAATATTATTTACTGTGCATATATCGGCATAATTTTTTTTATTTTATTTAGAATTGTGTTTTAAAAATATGTTTAGTTCGAAAATTGATATTTTTAATTAATATTTTTTGATGATTTTAATATATAGCATATATTAAAAAAATTTAAAAATTATTTGAATATATTTTCAAATAAAAAATATTTTTTAAAAATATCGTGTATCATCCACTCATTCAATTCAATCCGTAACTAAAGTGGCAAGAATTAACCAAAGAAGAAACTAAGTTATAAACGAGAAGGATTAATTATGAAGGTTTATTTTTAACAGGAGGGACTAACTTAATGGATTTTAAAAATATAGAGACCAAGTTATACTTAATTCTAATTAATTAATGAAAAGGTTAATTAATTAATAATTCTAATGTTGATTTTATTTTATTTTTATGATAATCAAGATTAAATTTATATAAGTACGGTGTATTTTAAAAAAATTAATAAATAAATTCTTTTAGATATTACCTTAATAATAAAATTTAAAAGATGAAGAAATTGAAAAAAATACCCGATTCCGTCAACCCCTTCAAAATTCTTGTGTTGATTTGGAAATCATGAGATTTATTATGCATATAGTGTCACTTCGACTTTTAGCTCGGAGTCTTAAAAAATTATTATGCTTTTCGTTAATTTATTATACCAGTACTTTCAATATTTCACCAATCAATCCATGGGAAATATTCAATGACGAACTCCAGTTGATTAGAATAGAATGATCAGTACTGTTTGAAAGAGATAATGATAAGAAGTCTGAGCATATTCTTGTTCAACATAACTAACAACTGTTGTAGTAAGAAATTCACCTAGATATTGAAGATATATATATATATATATACTATTCCCTTATACTCTTCTTTGCATCTAACTTTTGAGATTTCCTGCAATCGTCTTTTCTATTTTCAAAGACCATGCAAGAATCCCATTGTTATGTGTATCTCCTAGGTAAAATCATGCTCATCCCTGCTGTCCACTAAAATATATCTAATCAATCTGCTCTTGCAAGACGAAGGAGACAGCCTTTTTTCTCAATTCGTACAGCTAGTTCTAATGATGTTTAGCCGTGTCCCCTGAGCCCAGCTCACGTAAATGGTTATGAAATTCATTGAACATTCGATCTGAGGCCAAGACTAAGATGGATGGATGTTGACCCTTTTGAAATCTTCTTGATGGGATCTGATGAAACCAGAAATCAAATCAATCACCTCCAATTTTAATCTCTTACACAGTTAATTAATTTGCAAGTGAACCCTAGCTAGGTGATCTAGTAATCGTTGCTTAGGTAAGAGTTAGCATGGAAACTTACAACAGAGATAGCAAAAGGAGAAGACACCCACTTGAAACTAAATTCCTTTCAAACGGAAAAGTGAAAGAAACCACGAGAAATTAAGAAATATCTTTCGCTTTGTTTATCCTCGAGAATGAAGATTGATATGCATTAATTCTGACGGGAGTGATATAAGGGAATAAATTAATAGCTATGATTTGATGCAAATTCTCCCTTGGACCTACTTTTCATTATAAAAATATATGGTTCATGCTCTTAGTTCTTAATTACAGGAAAAAAAAAAAAAAAACAGAAAGGTGTATCGATGATTATTATATTAACAGGAAAAAAGCAGTTCAAGTTCAAGTTCAAATGAATATAATATACAATAATACAACTATAAGCTCCTTTAAACTATTTCTTAGAGGTTGCTATGATTTTATTTATATTGGATAATGAAAATCCAAGATTTAATAAATATGATATGAATATTTATTTTTTATATCATAGATAATAAATAAAATAAAAATCCGATTTGTAAATGCATATTAATTATCATTACAAGTTAGAATGCATATTCATATACATCTCATTAAGTAAATTTACTCGAAATTATCTTCCGGGCATGAATTTAACAATTTAAATCTATTTTTTAAAATGATTTTCAATATTTTATGTTTTTATAATTTTCATGTTCTATTATGAATAAAAAAACTAAAAAAGTATATTTTAATATATTTTTTTAATGAAAAACCACTCTCTTCCTCGCTATCAAATGTCAAATGACATTGGGCCCGAACAGAAGAAGAAATGTATTTTATTAAAAAATCCATAAATTGGGCTCATAGAAACAGTTCTATCAACTCATAAGGCCCAATCCCATTTTATTTTGCCTGGGAAGACCATGTGTCACAATCACCATCAAAATCAAACCTCTCCGGTCTCCACTCCAAAACAGTAACACGCCAAACCACACAAAAATCCTAGTACTAATTGTGACTTTGTTACAAAATTTCCCTAGAAAATCAATAGGAAAACAAGCAGGAGAGAAAATGGGTGTCTTTGCAGCAGTAGGGGTGTTGCTTCCCTTCCCGTATTACTACTGGCTATGGACAAACCCACAAGCATGGGTGAACCTATGTGGGAAAGACAAGAACCCATCAAAGGTTATGTCTTATGTTTCACATTTCCTCAAGTTGTTGCAGTTCATTTCTCTTTTTTCAGTTTCCACTCTCTCTTGGCCTCCTCCTCTCTACTTCTGGCCCCTCTTTGGCTTTGGTCAGTTCCTCAACTTCAGGTCAGTCAATCACTGTACTATCTATATCTGACTTATTTATGTATGCCTGTAAAGATTGGTTTTTTTAATTGAATAATGTACAGTTTGATGACTTTCTGATTGTGATGGATTGTTGGTGAAAGACCCAGCTAGGAATTCATGTAAACTTTCCTTCATTTTTTGGGAAAAGAGATTGCAAATCCTTGGTTATGGATACTAGCATGTCAATATATGCCTACAAAGATCGGTTTTTGGTAGCTTAAATGTTCCCATGTTGGTAACTTTTTGATAGGGATGAATTGTTGGTTATGGACCCAATTCAGAATTCAAGTTTTGCTTCTCTTTTTAGGTAATAGAAATGAAAAATACTTGGTGTAGTTGAGTAATGGTAATTATGGTGCTTTGTTGTGAGGTGGACTAGTGGATTTACCTTGAAGCAACTTTTGAGGCTTTAATCTATTTTTTTGCTTATTTAATGCTTTATGGCATACTTTATCATTCTATAACCAAGTGCTGGTAGCTGTCATTGATTTGCTTTGCTGTTAGCTCCTATCATTTAGAATTAGGTAACCCCTGTTGCTCAATAGATGAGTGTGGTTGAATTGGAACATAAGAACTGTCATACAATACACACCATTGATAAAGCAAAAAAAGAATGGTTTCTTTCCTTTCTTATTTCTCTCACTTTTACCCTATATTTTGGGTTTACTTCCACATAGGCAATCTACTAGCCATCCCTTTGATCTTTTTCATGTTAAACTTGATGCCTTTTAATGGCTTCCATTTATATAATAAGCTTATAGTTCAGCCAAAGAAAAGAGTATTTTGTAGGTTATTGCTGGAGTTTGGTTCTTATAATTAATCAAAATCTGAATCCGGTCTGAAAGAGCTGATCTTCACCCTATTTCATGTTTCTTTCTTATCTGTCCAATTACTTGGATATTTGATGGTGATTAGCCCTATTCCTACCCATAAGACCTCTAGCCTAACTAAAGGCAGAATTGATCCTCGTATATATGACAGCATTATAGAAAATATTCTCAAGCAGGCTGGTCACACATTGATGTTAAGATGTGCATGTCATTGTTCTATTCTGGTCACTCAAGTTTAGTCTAGGTTGTTGCTCTGTGGATTACTCATATAGTCCGTGTGTAATTGTTGGTTTCATATTCCAGTCTAGGCCTGCTTACTCGTGCAGTTTCAGCATGTCAGTAAGTTTGTGTAGTTTTGATATTAGTATATAAATGGTCTGTTTCGAGTATAAGAGCAACCAATCAAGCAGTCTTTGAAATCAATGGCTGTCGTTGCATGATGCTTGCCTGAGAAGCATAATTTCTTCAATGCCTCATTCTTGACCATACTGTCTGCGAATTTGCTTTTTGTGTGTTTATCTCTTTTGATATTTTTGGTTCTCTCTTTTTCTTTGCCCTTTTTCCTCTAACCACAGTTTTAACCTACAGTTTCAGCTCTCGTCATAAAATTCTGAAATTAATGAGAATCTGGTCTATGTTTTTGGACCGAATAATAATCGTCTAAAATATCAGATTTGGTTGAAAACTAAAAGATCCTGCAGTAGGTGGGGTTATCAAATATACCTAGTTCTGATACAGAACAGCTTTTCGCTAGCTTATTTCATTCTGCTTAAATTTTGGCCTTTGATTGGCATACCCCATTTAAAAACAGTATAAAATACGAAATGCAATTTTAACTTTCCTGTTAAGATATTGTCTATAACCTCAGAATGGACACCCTTTTCATACTTTATCTTCCATGATTAGATGCTTATCTGTGGATATCTAGTCCTGATTCCCTGGTCCCTTTTTGTGAACGTGCATCATGATATATGAATGGTTGTTTCTTTGCTTGGACCTTCCCAGGAGAAGTGTACAGTTCAGATTCCCAAGTCCTTATTTTGTGGCTGATATTTCACATGTTTTGTTTTTGTAATTGGATGACTTCCTTGAACTGAAAAAAAGTTTTGTTTTACAATTTTGGCAAATCACTGTATCTGTTTTGGGGAGTTATTTTTTAGCGGTAGGGTACTGGTAGTGGTAAATAAACCAGAAACTGCTCTCTTATATTATGATTCTGAGGCTTTACTTGAGTATTTTAGCTGCTGCTGGCTAAATAAGTGTAAAATTGTGTGGAATTATGCTGCCTCTATCCACTTCATTTTGTGGTTATAATAAAACCTTCACATTATAGGGTATACCAATTGCTTGGTGAATCCGGTACTTACTATGGTGTACGCTTTGGGAAGAACATCCCTTGGGTGACACAGTTCCCATTCGGGGTTATACAAGATCCACAATATGTTGGAAGCATTTTGAGTCTTCTTGCATGCCTATCTTGGACCCCTTTCCAATACATTCTCTTGTGGACTCTGGGCTATGTATTCATGATCTATGTGGAATCAAAAGAGGATCCAGCTACTCGAGCAAAGCCAATATCTTGATTACAAATGTTGCAATTTTACCGTCTAATGATCTCCAAGAAGAGAGTGGATGGTTGGAAGATGCTCTCTTTCTCAGCTCTTTAGGTCCGGTTGAATAACATCTTCATTTTGAACATCTTAGCCCTGTATTTCTTTCAAATTTTGATGATTAATTATTTTTCTCATTCTAATTACTTTAGAAGGTGCTTCTTTGTTTTACAAAGTTTCCTTGTAGTGTAATTTTCACCTAGTGGATTTACATTACATTTGGCTGAATATTTTTACAGTTAACTAGTCAAGGCATTAATTTTGAAGCTGCATTTTACTGAATTTTACAACTCAAGCCATGGTATTACGAGTTATATTAAGATTAATCGTGTCATCAAGCTGTAATCTATAGATGACACAAAAGTGTTTTTGGGTAGATAGCGTTTGAATGTATGTATGATTAGAAGATTCAAACCCTGTTCTTAGTTGGCTATATATTCCAACTCCATGAGCTTCAGACTGTCACTGTCTTGACAATGCTCGTAGAAAATTAAATTTCTCACTGGGGAAATCCTGAAGACTATTCATTCTTTAAACCATTTTTCAAACCAGACTCAGAGGTTAAAAGCTCATGGATTGAGAATGGATCCAGGTTAACCCAGCCTTTGACCTTTTGGAGAATAAAAGCCCAAAACCATGGAGTTTTGGTCCAAAAATCTGGGTTTTTCACCTGCCAAGGCTAGACCCGGGTTGGTGGATCACCAGGTTGACCCTGTTTATGTATACTGCTTCAAACTCTATTTTACAAATTGGCATTTAACATCAATTTTGATTTCCCAGTGGCTGGACATTCATAATACAAATGAAAGTTGAGAGAAGGAAAAGGAGAGAAGAAGCACAGAATCATAACTCCAAAAATAAAGCCCTTCTTTTCCTTCTAGACCAGAGCTAGGGACATATCAAAAATTTGCATTGCCTGTTTCACAGCTCCTACATCTATGTCTTTTAGTTTCCCAGTTTTAGATGAGACAATAATGCATTTCTTCTCCTCTGCATTGGGAACAAATACTTTACCCTTCTCTTCAGAACCGAACAGTGCAATGCTGCAAAAGATTGAGCATAAACACAAATCAAAATAGTTGATAAAAACAATTTCTTTGAGCAAAGAAATTACCTAGGTTTCTCTCGTGCATTTGCAAGTTGGATTGCCGCTGTGTTTGTTGTGATCACCCCAGCTGAATCATTGATGAGGGCTGCCAGCTGAGAAGAAACAGAATTATACTTGGCAAAACGAAACCACCAACATTAAAGCTTGGAAAACTCAAAAGCATTCTCTTACTGTTGATTATTATTAGCTTTCTGAAAATGTTTTCGTCGGAAAAAACATGATTTGATGACAGAACCTTCAACAGAAGCCATGCATGATGCTTTTTTTTTTCTTTTTTCTTTTTTGAGAATTTTGTGGACAACGTTATGATTTATAAGAAAATGACTGGAAGATGACACTTACCTGTCCTGGAGTAGTGATGAAGACAATACCGATATCTTCATTATAAATTATTTCCTCCACATTTTCCCTTTCTTTCTCATGTGGAATGACAAAAACTGGCTTAAATCCACTGTTTGAAAGAGGAGAGTAAATTAAAATAGAGAGCAAGTGGAAATCAAGCTATCCATGCATATTATGGGCAAAACTGAAACTAAGCTTTAGATAGTTCTTTAATGATAGGGCATATTGTTAAAGTCCATCCATACCTTGTAGCATCAACTATTTGATCCCATACTTCAAGCGGTAACAAGCTATCAGTATCACCTCTAGACTGCATTGAAGCCTTTGAATCCGATTCTATCCCGTGAATCACAATATATTTCCCTTTCTCTGCACCAGCAGCCCTATATTTTGCCTCTACGTACTCTTTCAGCTTCCTTGAAAGTGAAACTCTTAGTGGAGGCACTGGTTGCCGGGGCACATTGTAAATTGGTCTTCCTAGCCAATCAAGCATCTGATGGTACCTAAATAAAACACAGTGCAATTTTTGGATTAGGCAGGTTCTTTCAATTCCGTATTCAGGTTTTCCTCAGCAATTTCGTGCCAGGTCCACGTTGTTGTATAGTGTTTAAAATCACCCCCACCTCATCAACAAGGTGCGTCTCTCTTTTGCAATAAACAACTTAGATTGATAAACCATTAACAATCAAGATGCTGTCTAAATTTCCATGGAACAAGTGTTGGAAATGATTATGCTGTGTAATAAACTCACATGTGGTAACCCCCTTCTGAAAGATTCGCGCTATCTGGTGTGAATGTTTCTGTCAGAAGTAGCCCTGCTCCTGCTGCATTCACATTGGGGTATATGTAGCTAACTTTATCCCGAGCCGACGACATGAACATGAATGATGCATGGCCAAGCCCTGCCAATTTCGTTGATAAGATCAAGTCATAGTACCTATTCTGCAAGCACAAGGCAACCATCCTTCAAATCTAATCAACCTAAGCCAATAACCCCTGGAAATGGCAAGTTGATGTAGGAAACACATATTCTAGTCAGGGTTTTGAGACTTAAATAAACGAAGATGGTTTGATTATATCTAAAATGCAACAGCTGGAGCTTCTTGGCATCCTAAATAATAAATATTGCAATCGATACTCAACTTGAAACTGAAACAGAAATTCCAGCCTGCTCAGGTGACCAAATGAGATATAATCATCAAAAGAGCAAAGGCAAGTATGCAAGCCACCAACCTTAAGAACTCCAATCATGTCGGTATAAATTGCTGGCTCAGGATCACCATCAGGATCATAAACATTTGCCCATCTCACATTCTTATTCAACTCATAACACTGTTTCCCTCTATCTGATGCCAACACATCCACTAGAATACCAGGGTACCTTAAACAAGACCATAGTAATTAAGCATCATTAATAGATAAAACAAGAATTGACTATTTTCATTCGTATAAAATATACTAGATCATAGCATCATTCCTGTCTTTCAGCATACCTGTCTTTCAGCATTTGAATGACAGGAAAGAAGAGCAAGTTCTCATAAACACCACCAGAAATCATACAACAGCACCTCCTTACATCACCTCTAATTTTCAATCCCAACTGAGCAACCTCTACATTATAACCTTTCGGGAACTTAAGGAATCCATAAGGGTTGTTGGGGTTATCAACTGGCCTAGTATCTTCATCTTGCTTTCCATCTACAAACAATGAGCCATATTCCATATCAGGGTCCTCTCCATCATCAAAAATATCAATCCATGGGTTCTTTTTCTTTGCATAGGGGGTCAGAATGCTTGGTTTTCTAGTACATGGAAGATGATGGTCTGCTGATGGGTTAAAAAACGACGGCTTGCTGGTGAAATGAGTCGAGGGAAGTGAGGATGGGTTAGTGAGGAAAGGAGAGATGGTTTTGGGCAGCAAAGATGTTGAAGCCATGAGGTGGATAGTTTTTTTTTTATCAGTTGGAGTTAGTTTTGTCATGCAAACTTCTTCGCTATGTGAGTTGTAGAAGTTGGGATTTCAATGTGTGGAAGCTAGTTGGATAAGTGCCTTGGTGGGTCCTTGCTTGCTCTTTTTTGTGTTTTTCATTTTTTAAAATAAAAAATAAAAAAATTCATGAGATTAAGGATTGCTTGAAGGGGATAAGGAGCAGGATGAAAGATATGAGAGGGCAATTTAAATCAAAGATATAGTTTTTGGCTTATAAATTGGTTTAAAGCTTTATAGAAGTTTAAACAGGTTAATTCAGATTAATTTAAGTTAATTTAAAATAATATTATTTTAATTTTTTTAAAAAAAAATTAGAATGATATTTTTTTAAAAAATAAAAATAAAACTATATCTCACTCAATTTTTAACTAGGATGATGTAAGTGACTTTTCTTTTTTTAACCTAATAATTGTTTTTTAAATTATAATTAATTTTTTTAAATTATAATTACAAAAATTATCATAATAAAACACATTAAATAAAAAAAATTATGTGCTAGTGGATAATGAGATTGAGATGATAAGGACTTGTGGGCCAATTAACTATGTGTGGCAACTGAATATTAAAATTAATTATTTTTAGTATTTATTATTATTTTAATGTGTTGATATTAAAATAAATTTTAAAAAAATTAAATATATTATTTTAATATGAAGAAAATCACAAAGCTCATTTAAAAAAAATATATAATAATGTTAACCTGCATCAACTTTTTAAACTCGTGACTTTGATCATTAGATCCAAAACACATTATTTAAAAAAAATCATAAAACTCAATTCTCAATCAATCAAATGCCGAATGATGAAACTAGAAAAATAATTTTAATTATACAAAAGGATTCAAAATAAAATAAAAAATTACAATTAAAAGAATAAGGATCAAAATTAAAATACAAAATAAATTTTATTTTTTTATTGAAGGGTAAAATTAAAAAGAAGCAATAATTTAACAAAAGGATAAAAAAAATCAAAAGAATAAGGATAAAAATTGACATAAAAAATAAAAATAAAAATTGACGAGTGAAATTGAAAAGAAAAAATAATTTAATAAAAGGACAATAAAATAACAATAAAGAAATAAAAACTAAATTGAAAACAATAACATATTATAAATTGGAATTGAAGGATAAAATTAAAAACAAACAAAATTTTATAAAAGAAATAAGAACAAAAATTAAAAATCAAAAGAAGAAGAATCAAAGTGGAAATCTCTATAAATTAGAGGACAATTCTAAAATTTCGCATGATTAACAAAAATTGAGGGGAGGAGAAAAAAGAATGGAAAAGAAAATATTATTGGTGATAAACTATGTTGCTGCCAACTACATATATTGTCCTAGCAAGAAGATGATGTTATGGTACTTTCAACGACACAATAAAATGGAGATTTTGGCTGTCGGGAGATGTTGGTAGAAGGGTGTGGACACCTCCCACACACTGGGGGATACACTTGCCATCCACTTTTTGATTTTTTTTTAATATTTAATCAAATATTAAATTGCTTCTTAACCGACTTGATAATAAAAAAAAACATAATAAAAATACAAAAAAGTCATTGGATGTTAGATTTTCTTTTTTGCTTTCAAGGGCATTTGGTCATTTTACCATGTTTTTAAAATAAAATAAAAAAAACTTATTTTTCCACAATCAATTTAACAATAACTACTGCATCTTATAAAAAAACTTCAATGCCTCGATAGTTAGTTTAATATTTTTGGACATGAAGGAAAAATATATTATTATATTGTTCCGGTACACAATGTAAATAAGTTTGTGTTTATAATTTTTTTAATGTCTAATTAGTTTTGTTAATATTAAACTTGGACTAGTTATGAGTTGGTTAAAGATTCACATTGAATTAATTAAACTAAGTCAATCCAATACTATATTATCTTAATTTTTTTTTAAAAAAATCTTAAAATCATATTATTTTTTTAGAAAACAAATAATCAAGTTCTTATCATATTTAAGTTTAAACAATCAATTTTACCTAAATTAATTTAAAATTCAGCCTAGACATGTCCCATATTAACCATTCTTGCCATTTAATAACGGTGATAATAAAACAAACAAATCCAAAAGAAGAAGGCAATCAGACTGCGATATCGGGGAAAAAATTGTCGGACAAAACATTAACTTTTTAGTAAAGAGTCTAAAGACAGACATCCTGTTACGTGGCACACTTTAACTGGTAAGTTCCCTTTCTATCTCCAAAAAGAAAACTAAAACCCCGCAAAATTTTCCCTTCCTGTCTTTCAACACCATCGACAAATTTCCTCTCCGCTTTCTCAGTACCCAAACAAAACCTCCACTCTCCCTCCAAAAACAGTAAAACTAAAAGCATGTGTAATATAACCCTTCAGGTAGGTTTAGTTTCTAAATTTGTTTTGTTAGAGATCATCGGGTTTAAATTTTATAAATTTTATTACCATTAAAGATTTATATGGTATTTAATTTTAAAATTAGTAAAATTAATCGAGACATATAAATTGATCAAATAAATTGTTAATAAAAAAAATTAATATTTTAGTATTGATAATTTTTAAAGTATTTTTATTTAAAAATATATTTAAATAATATTTATTTATATCAAAATAACTTAAAATTTTAAAATTAATGTTTTAAAGAACTTGGCTGCAATATTACACCCATTTTTATTCGTTTGTTTTTATTTTTTAAAAATTAATTTTTTTAAAAAAAATTATTGTTTTTTAATTTTTCAAATCATTTTAATAACTACAGCACAAACAATAGCCAACCAAAAAAAGGCAATGTCAGGAGACCCACCAAGAGTGCTGGCCAAGAACAGTATCAGAGAACGGGAAAACAAGGAACCAGAAAAGCCGGCGACGAAGAAGAACCCTACCAACGAGAAACAACCGCCGCAAGAAACGGAGTCCAACAACAAGAACAAGAAGAAATGAGGCAGTGGAAAATTCGTAGTTTAGAGACAAAAGTCCACGAATGCTTCCTGCTCCTCTGACGCCTCGTCGGAACACTCGTCTCCGCTCGGCCGGGAGTCGTCATCGTCCTTGTCGTGGTCCAGTGGGAGAATGGCGGCAAGAAGGATTGCGGTGGTGAAGGAAGAAGCAATGTGGTGGTGGTGGTGAGAGTGAAGTACTTACTAGTGGGGGGTGATAGTACTGATAACTTTCAACTTCAAAGTAAAAAATAGGTGTGCTGGGTTACACCTAATACTGGTAAGTTTTTGAACCTCCCTCTCCCTCTCTGTTTTGTTCTTTTTGTGTATTTTTTGTAAGCGTGTTTGAATTGGGTGTGTTTTTATTTGGATATTGATGTTTAGTAATTTGTGGAACTTCAAGAATTGAGAGTTATTGATGGTAAAAGTTTTAAAAAGGCAAGATTTTTGCATTTGGTATTTGATGTTGAGTGGTTTAATGCTCCTGCTTGTTTATAAGAAATAGAGATTGAAAAACAAGTAGGAAACTAGTCATTGATGACAAAAAAAGGAATAAGAATTTATGTTGAAATTGGGTTTAGAACATGGTAAAAGTAAGTGGGGTTCATATTAAATTGCAAATTGTTGCACTCTTGTTATTTTCTCATGTCAAAGAAGGCACTTGCAGTGACAGATGAAAGACTCATTAGCAATGAACCAAGGAGTGCGCTTTCTGGTAAGAGGCCCTTGCGAGGCTAATAATCTTCTTCCATTAGTAGTGAGCATCTGCTGTAAAAGTGATGTTTCATACAAGAGAACCTCAGTGCGTTATTTGATGCATCATCCTGTTGATTTAGCTGAATGATTGATGAAATCTTTGCTCTTATCATATTTATGTGAAATTTAGCCATGGTTGGTTTATAATCAATCTATGTAGTGCAAAATATTTATGATCATGAAAGAGAGAGAGAGAGAGTCTGTCACTAAATCTTGAATTATTTTGGCATAAAACCTTAAAGAAGTGATTTATATTACTATTATTTTCACTGATGTGGCAAGATGCTCGTATCTTGAGGGGGTTAATTGACATAGTTTATTCCCGCGTTAATTAATGCCAGAGATGTGTGTCCTGTGCATTCTGAGGATTCATCCCCGTCTCATCTCTGGTCATGCTCCGGGAGCAAGATCCTGCTATTCACAGTCCTGCGGGGCTAGACCTCACCAAAACTCATCGATAGGAAAATAATTTCCTTTCCAAACCAATAGAGACTAGTGTCCCATTAACTTTGAATTGATGCTTTTATTAATAATAAATATGTGGATTATATTTTTACTCTAGATTAATAAATCAAATGTTAGATTCATTTATCTAATATTATATGAATATTAAAGATAAATTAAGCTTTTATTAATAATAAATATGTATTTACACGAATATAATAATATCACGTGTAACCAACTGATTGGCTACATGTCATATTAAACTAACTATTCGATGTTGAATTGGGCTCTGAATTTTTCAGGTGATTTCCAAGGCTATTTTCCTATGATAAGTCACTTCATCGCGTATTGAATAGTTGTATATCTCAAAATTAAACTTGGAAGTTATTGTTTTGGTTATTTTAGTTATTTTCTCCACTTGGAGCTTGAGAACATAGTCTTTATCTTTGCTATACCTGAGTTAGATTTAAAGCAAATCATGACCAGAAACATGATGGTTTAAATTCAGTTTGTTAACTTGTAAACGTTCTGCATTCCGTGGCGGGCTGCAAATTGCCAGATATGTTGCCTGTAATATAATTAAGTTTTGAGCTTTTTCACAAAGTTGCCGTCGCTAATTAATTTTTCCCCGCTTTCTAAAAGATCCATGTTATGCCACTTTTCATGATGAAGATTGGGGAGTCCCAGTCCATGATGACAAGTATGTCATGCACAAAATCTTTGGATAATCTTCTTCCAAAGCAAAGGGGATCTGGTAGCTTCCTCGGTCTGTGATCATTTCTTTTGATGTGCAGGAAGCTGTTTGAACAGCTAAGCCTATCAGGAGCTTTGGCTGAACTTACATGGCCTGTCATCCCTAACAGAAGGCATATATTTAGGTATTGGTTATTTCAATTAAATGTGTTTGTTATGATAGATGCACTTGCTTGGTGTACTGGCATTCAATAATCAAAAGGCAATGTGAATTGTCGATGCTCAAACTTTTAATTGGTTTCACTTGGTTGACACGGAGTTATCTGCATGCAGGGAAGTCTTTTTGGATTTCGATCCAATTGCTAATGAGAGAAAGATACTTCCAAGAAGCCCACCAGCTCCCTACCGTCAGAGCTAAGGTTCCGATCAATCGTTGAAAATGCTCGTCACATGTGCAAGGTGGAGACATGAACATTTCTATTCATTTTTTGCGTGTTGATTAATTCATGTTGTAAGCCTAATATTCGACTCCCTTTTTTTTGTGACTTTTGTTAATAACTCATGGTAAAGAAAGCTCTGGGCTCGATATAATATTGTTGAAGATTGTCCCAACCCATGACCTCCAAACTGCTGTAAACTCGCAGCTTGTTGTTGATGCTGCAGTTCATAGATGAGTTTGGCTCTTTTATTAAACACACCTCGAACTTTGTCAACCATAAGCCCATCAGAAGCCAATTCCGATATTCCCACCAAGTTCCAGTCAAGACTCCAAAAGCAGAGCTCATAAGCAAGGACATGGCAAAAAGAGGGTTTTGAAGTGTAGACCCATGACCATGCAAGTGGCTGGACTCACAAATGACCCTCTCATAAGTTGCTTCAGATTCCAAGTGGACAGCCAAGGGAGAAGCAAGGGTAAAGGATAGCTATCTTGAGGCGAAGACCAAAGGGAAAGAAATTGAGGATTCAATGGATGCTGGATTATCTGGTGGTGCAAGTAAATTTACATGTTGAATCGACCTGGATTTACTGACTTTTCCTGGTGGAATGGGAAACTGAATGGATGAGATGTTAGAATAATCTCTGTGATAATGTTTTCGCTTCCACACGTCTCAAATGGTAGGATTCAATTTTATTCATGGAATGTCCATCATGGTCCAACTAATTTTCTGTGAATGAAAGAGACTGCTGTGCTACTTTAGATTTTTGAAGTCGTAATCAAGTTCTGCTCACGTAAAATGATTCAGTGAATGCAGGTATTGCGACAAAAAATTCACTCACGGTTACATGAACACTTCATGTCGGTATTTCAAGTTCTATGTTCCTTTCCTTTTCAAGGTTGAGTATTGATTCTTGAATTATTGTGTAGTCAAATAAGCTTTCCGACATACATTTAATTAGCACTTTTCCTTTTGGATTACGGCAAAAATATTCTTCTAGACATGGCTGCTGCCTGCGTGGCGGAAAAATTCGGATGTCTTGCTTGGAATAGTCATCAGTCACACCTCAAATTCTTGGAATGCTAAAGTAATGGTATGCTAGAAAATATTGATTAGATTGTACTGAACTTAAATAATTGTTTTGTATTGTGATTGGTGTGCTTTAGGTTGGAATGAATAATTTGTTTTTATTTCATGTTTAGTAGATATTAGAAGGAATTCTGTTCACCTGAGATATAGACCAATCTGGTTTTAAAAAATATAAAGGAATAATTGATTTGATTTGACCCGTTTAAAATTTTAGATTATCTATCACCTAGTCGTGATAAAACATAAGTAAAAAATTTAGTTTTAAAAAATATAAAATAATTGATTCGATTTAACCCATTTAAAAATTTAGATTATCTATCACCTAGTCGTGATAAAACATAGGTAAAAAATACATTGACTTTTTTAAAATATTTTGGTCAAAATAAGATTACTTAGATTTTTTTAAAAAAAAATTGGGTGAACTCGGGTTAAATCTCCTGACCCGTGATTCAATCCTTGCCTCACGCCGACTCTCGAGTTAAGTTTTAAAACTATGATAATAAGCATTTTTATTTATATGTTGACTTGGCTCAACCCGGGTTGACCCTCCCGACTTGTGACATTGGTCTTGCCCCAAGTTGACTTTCAAGTTGGGTTTTGAAACTATTATATTAATCATATTTATCTTTATATTGATTCAAATCAACCCGAGTTAACTCTCAAATCCCGTGACTTGAGCCTTACCCTGGGTCGCCTTTTGAATCGGGTTTTAGAACTAAGATAATAACTATTTTTATTTTTATGTTGCCTCGAGTCAACCCGGGTCGACTATCCCAACCTGTGGCCATGGTCTTGCATTGGGTTGAACCCTTAGTCAGAATTTAAAACTATGATAATAACTATTTGAATCCTTAAGTTGACCCATGTTAATGGTCAAACCAACTTGTGACCCGATCCTGACCCTGGATCGACCTCCTAATAGGGTTTTAAAACTATGATCATAAATATTTTTATTTTTATGTTGAACCGAGTCAATAGTCAACCTGATCCGTGACACGAGAGAGAGACAGAGAGAGAGAGAGAATTATTTGTATCCTTATATTGACTCGAGTCAATGATCAGCTCAAGTTCTGTCCTAGTTCGACTCTTAAATCGAGTTTTAAAACTATAATAATAATTGTTTTTATTCTTACATTGATCCAGGTTAATGGTCAATCTGACTCGTGACCTCGACTTGATCCCAGATAAATTTTGAGTCATGTTTTAAAACTATAATAATAATTATTTTTATTTTTATTTTTATGTTTATTTGGACCAGGTTACTCTTGTGAATAGAATTGGACAATCTTGTCCATCCTTTTTTGGTGAATAAACTGTTGGTTTTGATCTCTTGGCTCGTCACAGGAAATACATGTGCTTGTACTTTTAACAACGTATCTAAAGATACCACAGCCTAGTTTGAAAACATTTTCGACATACAAAAGCATATCAAGATCCTTACAGCAATATACTCCTTCGGTTCATAATCATTGCAAGATCCTTCTTGACTAATGGTGAAGTTACACAGCGGTAACGCTCTCTCTTGGTCGAGTTGTATCCTTCAATTTTTGCGAATATCTGCCAATTACTAGCAAGCATTATTGCGTGGATTAAGACTCGTTGTTGACCCCCTCAGTTGAATATGGAAAACACTCTCGTCACCAGCAGTAGAGTGTTCACGTAACACACGGGGTGTTGTTTGCTGTCCAAACATCAAGGCAAGCAGGCATCGGAGCTGTAAGATAAGCATCACAAGAACCCATCTCAATTTAGCAACGATCCTTCCTGGAAAGAGTGATCTAACAGGACATCGGTAAAATCCAGAAGTGTTGCCATCAAGGTTATAACCTAAAGAACCCACGGAATGCTGATAAGTCAAAATAACCCGCATAGAATCTTGATAAGTAGTCAAAATAGCCGGTTATATTTGACCGGAGAGAGTATTCCAAATCCAAAAATCTTGTCAGATCCCAACTACCTCGGCTTAATTTCACACTAGCTGTAGCACACGAACATCTGCTTTGTATCATTCAAGAACTTAACTTGAGAAAGACACCGTCCCAATAATTCTGGATGGTTAGATGCCAAAGACTTTCTGCTAAATGAAAGTTCGACGACATAATATGACATAGATATAGTGGTCCTGGACTCCAGCTGTTCTAACAAAACATTCATTTGGCCAAAACCAGAACCTTGCGCACTTGCAGTCAATTGAAGACATCTGAATGATGTGCAATTGCTGCCCTAGATACGTTAAGATGGCAATTATCCATTATAATATATCTAAAACTCACCCACTATCATAAGGCTACACTTGACTCTGAAAGACCATGCATTCTAACAAATAAAAATATATCAAAAACTGATAATTATCCATTAAAATGGCAATAACCCTTGCTTTTCAAATTGAGTTTGGATCCCTCCAAGGTGCTATCTTTCTTGGGATTTTTTCTCCGTGTCTCAGATGATGTATTTACAAATACATTGTAAAATTCAAAATGGTCTAACAGAACCTACATAATCTAATAGAACCTACATAATTTATAGAACTCCAAGTTGTATGAGCTTCTTCTCCTATCTAAGTAGAAATTTCACCACTTAGTGTGATTTTGCTGCAACATTCTTCCTGAGATTGCTGCGGCCAGTGCTGCTGTGAAATTGGGATCTTTCGTCAACGAAGAGGCCATCTGTTCCACCAAGAATTGCCGGACTTCAGGTGCATCAGTTTTTGGTTTTGAACTTTTGGCATCATTGCTGGACTTAGAATTTGTGAGATCGAGAGTAATATTGGTTTTCCCAGATGAGGCTAGAGAAGCGGAGCAGGGTACTGAACCGAGTGTTAGACCATGGCTTGAACCTGATGTTGCCTCCCTTGAGGGGTGTGGATGGTTGTGCTCTCCTTCATAAGTTGCCACCAGAACAGATTGGTCGTCAATGCTCCTTTGAACCTGAATGAGCCACAAGTGAGAACAGCAGAATCTTAGCATTCTACTCATCCTTTTCAATTCACACGGAAGAAAGTTGGAACCAAAACCTTTATTTCATGCACAGAATATAAAGAAAACTTGGACAAAATTCACAGTCCATGTGAGTTTAAATGCCTACTTAATTATATGCTATTTATTTGCCTCATCACAGCTAAATTGAACAAGTCAGAACATGGACGAAATCGACCCAATGCTCTTTACATATGCAGCACAGAACTAACTGTGTTTATGGTTTCAGTCTCACCTTCTTCTTGACAGGGCAGCTTGGAGCAAAAGAGCATTTGAAGTAAGCTCTTGGAGAAGGGTTATCTCTTGTGACCTTTTGGCCATATTTCCTCCATTGATATCCATCTTTCACGATCTGCAATAAATTATATGCAATCACTTAGTAACCCACGAAGACATTTGCATAGCATATCGAAATAACCTGTAAACTTTAGCTAGAAACACCCGTGATTTTTGCACCAGAGGGGTGTATTATATGCACTTACAAGGCTTTTATCACCCGCTTCAGTCCTGACATAAGCCCTGGAAGTCTTAGCTTTGATGACTTCTTCCCTTGGTTTCTTGGACAATTCTTCATCGGTTGAGCTACTCTCAGAGTTCCCATTCATTGCAATGTTATTATCGTTGTTGTTGCTGCTTGCAGACTTTCTTTTCTTTGATGGGCCATGAAGCTCCTTTTCTCCATTCTTGCACATGCAATCCATCAACTGGTTTCTTAAAGCATTGTAGTTCTCACACATCACAGTTAGCATTTCAGTGAGCTTCCTGTTTTCTTCGCTCACTCGGTTCAATTCCTCTTCTATGGCTCCAGTCTGAAATTAGTAATTATACAAAATAAATTCAACTTCAAAACTCCAAGAAGACTGAAAGTTTTAGAAGCACCTCGGATAAGTTCCTATTCTAATCAAGTCCAGCCAGTTCCTAGCTAAAACTTAAGAAGGCTACTAGTCCCTTTTGTAATAGTTACTTTTTCTTTTTCTATGAATCAATATTTTGATGATATATGACAGCAAAAACATTTCTATATATTTTTTCATGATACCCAGTGACAAGAATTCATAATATCTTGTTCTTGCTGAAAGTTGCATACTTTATTGAAATTTGTTTGAAAAACAAAACCAAATCAATTATAAGAAGCTATGTGTTTAGCCTTCAATTGATGGCCTTAAACCATAAAGAAAGGAAGAGGAGTATGAAACTAAAACCTACAGACATAATCAAATTACTGCAAAGCGAGTATCTGCATATATATATATATAAAAAGCTAACCTCTTCTTTCGCTGAAGGCTTGGTCTGGAACATGAAAGTGGGTTTCATTTTTCTTGGTACCCCAAAACTTTCTGCATCAACTTGAGCATCACTTTTCACTCTCAGAGGATTAATATTAAGATCCAAAGAAGTATCAACCCAGGATGAGTTGTCCATAGCCGCCTTAATCGAACTAGTCCCTCTTGACAATCTTCTTCAAATCAATGGACCAAGTGAATTAGCTAGGGAGATTGACAATCTTTGTGGCTGCAGCTAGCTAAACTTGTGAAAACACAGGGAGTTGCTAAATTCAGACTCAGTTGGAACGAAATGGAAGGCAAGAAACTTGTGAATATATAGAACTCAAAAGGGCCCAACTCGGTTGTGGAAACTTGGTGGAAAGAGAAAGAAAGATAAAGATATAACAGTAGTAGTAGCAGCAGATACATATGTTCTGGTCACATGAGAAGCTGGCATGCGCTTCTTCCTTTTTTGTTTTCTTTTTTATAGATACAAATGCTGAATGCAGATTAGACTGATGTGTGAGAGACATTGTCGGTTGGGGATTGACAATGGGACAAAGCTTTTGTCAAAGTCAAGCGCCCACCAAAAAAAGGTAGGAGTAGTATACTATAGTAGAGTAGTAAACAATGGGTGGTGTGTCATTGTGTTGAGTGTTGCCCGCGTGAAACAGGTTATGTTTTTAGAAGTTTAATGCTGACCAAATGCTGGTATTGCTTTGATTATAAATAAAATAAACTATTTTAAATTCAAACTGCACTAGGGCTTCTAGCCAGCAGCAGTGGCAAGGTTTTCTTGCCTCTCTCATCTGGGTTTGAATCCTAGCATGCACGCTTGTCACCCCGTGATGTTTTACATATCTATTGGACTTGCAAGGTATTCAGTGGGTCCGGGGATTAGTTGTGGTGCGTGTAAGCTGGCCCGGACACCTCGGGTTACCAAAAAAAAATTAAACTATTTTAAAATTATTTTAGTTGTTTTACTTTAAATTAAATTTTTTATGGTATTTTTAAACCGTTTTGATATATTAATGTTAAAAATAATTTTTAAAAATAAAAATATATTATTTTAATATATTTTTAAATAAAAAACACTTTGAAAAACAACCTTTATAATACCGTAAAACACTCTCAAAGTAATTGAATTATGGGCTTTCCTTTGCAATCACGTGCAAGTAATTGAATTACTTTTCAAATCATTCACAATTTCTTAAGGTTTTTGGAAAGAGGGTTGCATCCAATGCATAAACGCAGGGAACTTTTTTCTGGTTCATGTTCATTAAAATGTGCTTTACCACACCTACCGACAAAACAATGTGAGGTATTTTATTTAGGAAGTATTGGGAGCACGTTGTAAGCTCCAACGGAGGGATGGAGGGAGGGAGGGGTTTGGTTGGAATTTAGTGATCATGTGTCCATCAATAATTTGAGTTGTTGATTAATAAATTGTCCGGAATCAATTCTAAGAATGTCGTTGAATTTAATTATATGATTTGAATTTAATTTAAAATAAATAAATTGAATTTTTATATTTTAAAAATATAAATTTAATTTGTTTTGTTTTCTATATTGCTTTTATTATCTTCATCATTTTTCTTCTCTTCAAGTGTCTCTAGATAAAAAAAAATGGGCAGATTAGTATTTTAGAAAAGTTAATTTTAATATTAAATTTGTTTTTTTTAGAATCGTAAATCAGAGTGGTTGATCTATTTATTTTTATAGTATTTTTAGAGATTGAATTTTATTTAGAAATCAATTCTCAACACTCAAAATGTTACAAACATTATATTTTATTAAAACCTCTATATTGAATTCAATATGGATCACCGAACTTACGGTCCAAGAAAGTTGAAGACCACAAGTCCTATCAGGCGACGACTACGTTTCGCTATGGCCACCCTAAAATACCACGAGTGGATGTCTCCTTACCATTTTTATTTTTTCCCCCGAGTCGTCGTTAAGTCGGTGGTGAAGCGTGAAACTCGCGACTCCGAGGACTTGATGCTTTTTTTAAAAGAAGAATTTTGATGTTTTCATTGGTAGCTAGCAGGAGCATATAGTTGATCTTTGGTACGAGGATTTAACTGGAAAAAAAAAAGGTAATTGGGTTATTAGTTTAATTATTTTTATTAAAATAATATTGTTTTATTTAAAAAAAAATTCTTAAAATCAATTCTATTTGATTTATCCTTATCAATCAGATAGATTATAGTCAATTAAGTTAAATCAATCATATTAATATTTGTTTTATTTAATTTAAAATCCATTTTAAATTAGGTTTTGTATCTTTGAAATTTTTGGACCAACTTGCCAGGTGAAGTGGGATCTAGCCACGTATGACTTAGAATATTTATATATATATTATATGTTTGAGATATTGGATATTTTGGAGACTTAATTGAGGACTTGTTTTAGGGTTACAGTTGGAAGACTTGTCCATTATTGATTGTTCGGATAATTTTGTTTGATTTTTAAATATTTGGTTGATATATATATATATATATATATATATATATATATATATATATATATATATATATATATATATAGGAATAAGCGATAAACATAATAAAATAGTAATATAGAAAACAAATAGTAAATGAATGTTATATTCGGGGAGTTGATCCGATCTAGTCGCATTATTTCTCACTTCTATTATTTTACAGTGTTTTAGATGTCATGCTGGCCTTCACTGTTAAATCCCACTTAGGAGAACTGGAAGCTATTAATTCAAAATAACTATTTAAAAATATAATTATATGTAAGAATTTGTAACTCACAATTACGTTAATTATATAAGTAATACTTTAAAAACATGCAAAAAAATATATTGCTCTCTACACCACTATGCAATAAGAGATAAATCATTATGGATTGTTATAGTTATTTGTTTTCTTAATTCGTCATCTTTTTCCTCTTTTTTTTCAAATTGCACCCTTATAGATTGAAATTGATGGTCAATTAAAGGATATCTATTAAGAAATACAAGATTCATAGGTAGAGGACTAAAATAAAAAAAAAAATAAAAAAAGAGATGGTTTTTCTAAACTTGGACCTAAACGTATATTTTGGTCCTTCAACTTAACAAATTATAAACTTTCAGCCCTAACAATTCATAAAATTTAATTCTGATCATAAACTTTATTTTTCTTATTTTTTAGTCCCTGATTTGAGAGATAAGAGAAAACATGGCTGGATTCCAGTGGTAAAGAGAGAAAATCTCAATTAAAATTGATTTTGGTCATGAAAATAGGTGATTTCGATGTTGATGAAGAGAATTTATCTAAGATGTCCCCCCTAAACTTGCTTGAAATAGTAGATTTAAACCCGAAAAAAAAAATCTTGTTTTTAAGGTTGATTGTGGGGTTTGAAGCCAATTTTTAGGTTGTTAGAGGCTATAAATATATTTTACAAGGTCTTTAGGCTGATTTTTTTGTCCAAAAAAATAGGCTTTTCTTGGTCCGAATCAGACCTGCCTGATTTTCTAGCAACCAGAGGTCGCTGGAATCTGGGCAGGGTAGGTGACGCATCGCGTGCTATGTTTTTTCAAAGAATTAAGTGGCGGATGATCTGTCGTTCACCCCTTAAAAAAATAAAACAATAAGGCTCAGAAGCGTGGGTTGCTCCAGGCCTGTACACTTGGGCTTTTTTTCTAGAGGCCTGGAGCTTTAGGCCACCTAAGCCCGAGATACAAGCCTTTTTTTCTTTTTAAATTTTTTTTATTCATTACAATTGGATTTTTTTAATTTTTCCTATTTTTTTTTCGAATTTCATCACTTGTTATTTGGTTAATTATTAATTAGTCAATGTAATTTGTTTTAGTTTGATTTTTTTTCCAATCACCTTAGTATTTGGTTGGTTATTAATTTTATAGATGTCTATTTTAGATTTTAAAAAATTATGAAAAATAATTGTTGAACCCCAATTGAGTACATGACTAAAGTCACGAGTTTAACTAGTTATTTCGACTGGGTAGGGACCGAGCTTCATAGTTTTTTTTTTGTTGCATAAATAGTTATCAAGTTATTTAATTCGATGCATGTATAAAATCTTTGAATTCTACTTGGGGTTTTTTGTGTACAAAAACATGTCGTAAGAATTTGCGTATACAATTTATGCAGGAAAAAAACAATTTGACTTGTAGCGAAGGGCAAGTTAAATAGCTAATAGAGTTACTATTAATAATAAGTATATGTTTGATAATGTGATAGTTTTTGTGGTTGCGTTTTTAAAACATAGGTTTAAAAACTCTATAAATTGTAATTTTCTAGTAACCAATATTTTAAAAGAGGATTTTCATTGGAATCCATACAAAACATAATGCTTATTGATTAAATAAAAATTTTAAAATTAGAATTGAGCCAAAATGTAATTTTAACTTCGTCTCATCACACTTCCAAATGAGCATAAATATTTTGTGAAATAGAAAAGTCGTATCATCGTGATAATAATTGAATTGACCCTGCTTATAAAAAGTAAAAGACAACTCTAACATTTTATTATAGTTGAGCTCATGATCTAACTACCCTTTTATATTTCATTTATTTTGTCATTTTTTGGAAAAATAGTTGTTCTCTTATCATATTATAACTTTAAAAAAAATGGGCACTTTACAAAATCAAAATAAGATTGGGAGTTGCAATTGATGAGACATGATTTTTTAGGATTCAATACATGTATTTCCTATAAATAAACTTTAAATTAAAGGGTATAATTAAAGTTTTCAAGAAGTTAGAAGACTAAAATGTAGTTTTCTTAAGTTTTTGGAATGATTATATAGGGCGTGATACACACCATATCTAATCAATATTCATAGTCAATAGTCATGCGCTTAGTCTAAGATGTTAACTTGACTTTCCGTACATAAATAAATGAAACTAAGACAATTTTAATTCTTTTTTTCAACACCATTTGTATAATGTTCTTCGGCTAAAAGCTGCTGTCCCACATCCGATTTTCTCTGCGCTAAAGTCATGCTTAAGCCTTTGCCAGCAAGTTTAAAAATAAAATGTCAAAGATGGTTGGCTGCCACTCGTTTAGGTGTGCCGTACAAATTGAAGGGTTTGAAAATTATTTTTTTTAATATTAATTTGTTTATATTTTCGAAAATAAATTTTAAAAATAAAAAATATTTTATTTTAATATTTTATTTTTTATTATAATATATATAATAAAAAAGTAAAAGACAACCCAATATATAATATATATATAGACAGACACTATAAATATTTTATTTTTTTAATAATATGTAAACTCCATCTCACCCCTGCTTAAGGAAATAAAACCAACATGTTCTTAAAAGTTTTGTAATTGAATCTTAAAAATAGGTTAATCCCTTTTTTTTTTTTCTATTTATTAACCACATCAATTCCTGAATTATTAAATTACTCTTAACATATATAGTATACTGTCAGCACTTTAACTTGCCTATAAAAACTCCAAAAACACACAAAAAAAAAATCAATAATATTAAAATATAAAAAGTAACAAAAATACATCAAAGTTCATCAAATTATATATTAAATTAGATTTTCTTAGGAAATTTTGTGTTATTAATACAGGGAGTGATCAAGATTCCAAGAGCACACTGTAAATTAATTCCATTAAATCTCAAAGGAGGAAATATATAGTTTACATCCCAGAGCTTGCACGGCTATCACATGGTTCTTAAGTTAAAGATATATAATATAGTTTATTTTATGCCCACTTACCCTGTAAAAGCACTGAGACTATATAGGGTCCTAATAAATAAAGCAATATGATTAACATTTTGCTAGTAGTAAAGTATTCCAACATGATAATCATATCACCGTATCCCTTAAATCAATCTTGCCTTAAATTAAGGGTTGGAATTATACATTGACTCTTGTCAAATCTCGTGGATTAGTCCTTGTTTTTACGAGGAATATTATCAACTAAACTATACACTATACACTATACACTATAACGATATTTATTTTTTATGTTTTAGCCTCTAATTTGTTTTTATAAGTCTAATAATTACTTCTAATTTATCCCTAAATATATACTCGTATATTCTCATCTAAATTAACAAAAATATATATCTCAAACCTAACCCAATTTATTAAAAACAAATGAGTATTTATATATGAAAATTTAATAAATAAATTAGTTGTGGTTTGAATTTCCTAATAAATATACCATAAAATTCTAAGTATTAATTATAAACTTTAAATTCGTTTTATTGGGTTCAATATTATACTATTATATTCTCAAATGCCCCCACAAGATTAAAAAAAAAATGAGATTCATATACTCGATCGATAAAAAGCAGATAGTAATATAGTAACAGTGCAATTATTATACAAATAAAGCCAGATCTAAAGGAGAAGAAACAACATAAACATGGAAGAATTCTTGTTAAAAAACAAGAAGAAGAAGAAGAAGGGGAAGAACATGCTTGAATTTGGACAGGACGGTGTGAGTGGGACACGTCACAGTACAAAATTCACGTCCCCCAATCCATCAAAAAGCCAAAAGCTTTTCACGAAAGTCAACAGTCACCTAATCCTTCCTCCCTCCAAAAGACTCAACCGTGGAATGAGACCACGACCACAACACACGAATTGGTTTGGTGGGTCAGTCCATCGAACTTGTAATGAAATTTTCCACCATGTTCTCATTCATGCATGCGTTTCGGTTTTGCCATTTCTTCCAGCATGTCCATGTCCACTTAATTACAACATTGAAAAGCACAAAAAAACGTATCAATCCAATGTTTTTATTATTATTATAGTATTGGAAAAAAATGGTGCCCAAATTCAAATTTTTGTAATCCACGGTCGTATTTCCAAACCACATGTTTTAGACTACTTCCTCCTGCTACTACCACTTGCTCAAATGCCTTACATGACTTCAATTATGGCTGTCCCTTGTGTCACGACTACTCATTATATTTATTATAAAAAATAGTTTGTTGGAAACTCTAAGAGATAAAGCTTAATTAGTGAGATTTTAAATTTGATTTTTAGAAATCATCAATTCAAGTTTTATAAATCACAAGGTTATTGGAGACTTACATGGTCGTTAATTTCAGGGTTCGTTGGATTAATCGAGGTGCACGCAAGCTGACTCAAATATTTATATTAATAAAAAATAATAATTAGATGGGAGAATAATAAGAAGAAAAAGAGACAAAAAAAAACAAAAGAAGAAATAGGGCCTAATGAGCTTTAACAAGTGATTAAGTTACCAATCCCTTTGTTAATTTTGCCTTATTCTCTCTCACTTTTCTTTAACGAAGAAAACTCCATCACTATTTACCAAATTAACAAATTGATTGGTACCTTAATCACTTTCATTGGGCCAAAAACGCCATTACTATTCACTAAATTCAAATCTAGGAAATTGTAGTCGTATTTTTTTCACGTAGAACAACATTGTTTCTTCTTCTTCTTCTTTTTTTAGAGAAAAGAGAATTTTCAATAGACTAAAAAATTGACCTTTTCTTCTAAGATTCTACGGATAAACATGTTAGGGGGGGATGGAACGAGATTAGAAGGTTGATTAAAATTGAGTTTTGATACTGTGTATTAATAATTAATTTGTGTCAATATTGGTCCCAGTCACCTAGTCAAGAGACGACAGGCCATGGTCTAGACAACTTGAAAAGTAGGAGAATATGTACACTGCCAGTTTGAACACAAAGTTTGACACGTTCCTTCTATAAATCAATCATCCCACTTGTTCATAAAATTCTTCTTCAAGCAGCTCACCAAGGTCCAGTGCATGTATGTTCGTTAAAAAAGATTAATATTGTATTATCGGTTTTGCTTTAAAATATTTTTTAAAAAATTAATTACAATAATTATAATATTATCTCATCGGATAAATTAATTTATCCCTTGATCTATTGACTAAAAATTCATCTTGAGAGTTCAAATTCAAGTAATAATAGTGAATCTTTTTTCATAAGCTATAATGGGTTGAGAATAAATAATCCGTTTAAAAATCATATATATATATATATATATATATATATATATATATATATATATATATATATATAATTAAGTAAGCAGTTTGAACCTCAATTATTTTTAATTGTCATGTCCTCAATTATAGAACTCGGAGTACATTGCCTGCACATTATCCATCTTCAATTTTATAACAGCTATAAAATTAAATGACGGTACAACGAGCCTAGAATTGCTTTCTTGATTGCATAAATAATTAAAAAATTACATGATTTAAATTTTATTTCATAACAAAATTAAAAATTATTAACGATTAAGCGTTGTTTAAATTAACTGACTGCACCAAATAAATATCTTAGAATTTAATTCTTGATGTCTGAATGATTAAGGAATTCCAATGTTGTCGATTAAGGGCGAAAAAAAAACAACAACTGGGTAGAAGATAAACCTAGGAAACTGAAGGGAAATATCCTCCATGTCTTTTTTTGTGGGGGTAAAGTGGCTGGTTGTGGTCCATTTGTCCTACATGAACTTCTAGAAAGGAATTGATATACAATTCAATTTGTGAATTTTCTTGTGTGGCCATGCATTTGATTACAAGTATGAATTCCATGGGATATATAGGGACATTGATCGTGATTTTCTTGAGGTTATTGAGGTTGCTACTTAATCAGTGGACAGTTAGTATCTAATATCCACTTGATAATTCAATGGGTGCTAAATAGTTACTTTGTAATAATATTTCCATGAAAACAATATTGCTTATTTACTAACTTAGTTACAACTTTTGATTATTTTATTGGGGTAGAAGAGACGGTGATAATAAAAATAAAAATATATTTAATTGAGAAGACAAAGATATAAAATAAATCTATATCTAAAACAGACAATTTATATACTTTTAAAATAAAAAATATACGAGAAACATGTTTTTCTTATGTCTCAATACAGCGATTAAATGTTATTTAGAGGTTCATGTATTGAAAGTTATAGTCTAAAAAACATGCATAGCACAAATAAAACCATTTCCATGTGAGAATTAATTAATCAGTAACATGAACTTGTTTTAATTATAAGATAATCTCCAAATTTTGTAAAAAAAAACACTGTAACGATTGTATTCAGTTAATCTAGATTAATTTAGAGGAATAATATTATTATAGTATAATCCGTGAAGACTTCCAACTTATGTCACAACAATATTTCGCTCTCATGCATGTAGAAGTCTTCAAATTTAAACCTTAGAAGAGTCATCTAAAATGTTGTGTTGAATCCTCGATTGCTCATGATATTAGGAGCATACTTGTTATAACCTTGTGGCTGCGAAATGCTACTTCTAGCTTTTTTATGGCTTCATAAAAGATGGATATTTCTGGTTTTGTGGCCAGTTCTGGAAGACTAAAAAATTTTCAAATTAATATTTTAATTAATTTTAACTAAAATTTTGATAAAAAGAACTTTCATTAAGATTAGTTAGCTAAAACTAGAATACCAAATCAAAGTTATCAAACTCGATCTAAAATCCAAGTTAGAAATTAAACGAGTCAACTTAAATCAATCCAAAATATTATTTTAATTATTTTAAAAGTTAAAATATCTTTGTTTTGATAAAACATTTAAAAAAGTCCAACTTGATGATTTTAATTGGATCAATTTCTATCTATTTTTTTATTTACTTTTTAAAATCTAACTTGTATCAAGATCGAAGTATCAGATAGAACAAGAAGTTCATCCCAGGCTTAACAACCCTATTCCAAACATGCATATAATTATGGTAATTAATGTAATTAGCAGTTAAACCGTGCATTATGGTTTACTTGTCCAATTAGAATTTAATTCATCCACATCAAATGTATCCATGGACACCCATGCATCCGCTACCAAAACTTCTTGAATGAAAATTAGTGAAACCAGTATGCTTTATTGTTGAACAAGAGGAAAGAATTTTGAAAGATAAAATTGAAAAGGATAAAAAAAAAAAACTTAAAAAAAATTAGGAACACCCAGACAAACCTCTTAACTAGATCATGAAATAAGGATCATTTGATTGAAAAGAAAACTAAAGAAAATAACGAAGTTTATTTTTCAAAACGAACAACTTCAAAGGATGTAATCAGAAAAGAAAACGATGTCAACTCATATTAACTTTTCAAACTTATGATCTTAGCTGGTAACTAAACTAGAAGAACCACATCTGGAAAGCCTCTATTTTAAAACTTGGCTCGACTTGACATATTAACTCGTGACCCAGGTGACCTATGGCTTAGATAAGATTGGATTTCAAAAGAAATTGGGAGAGAATTGATCCAACATTGTGAGACAGTCAACCAATATCTTGATTAACCCAGGGCAAATCCAATCAAATTGGGATCAAAACCCGTTGACTATTTTGCTTTTCTTTTTTTTTTCTTCAAAATGGTATCATTTTTACTTTTTTTATAAGTAAAAAAAATTTGGTTGACTTAGATTAACTCGGGTCAAGTTACTCGACTTGTGATCCGCTACTTGTCTCGGATTGACTTCTAGATAAGGCCTAAAAACAATAAGAAAATCAAGTAGATCAAAGTCCAAAAAATCAAATATAGAATAATGAAAGGATCTCATTGAAAAAGAAGAAGATGACAATCTAAAGTTTTGAATTAAAAGGAAAATTTGAAAAAAAAAATCAAATTAACAAATGATAGTAATATTCAGATAAATGTCAAACATCCTCTCTCTTTGCTATAAATGGTTAAGAAAAAAGGAAAACAAAACTCCAAAATATTTGTCAAGTTTTAGAGTGTTTGTTTTTATTTTTTTTGTTATAACATGCTTATGAAATTACATTTGGCTCAAAAGATATTGAATTGAAGTGTGTTTAGATAATTTTAATCTGTTAATATCAAATATTAAAAAAATAATATTTTAATATATTTTTGATTGAAAATACTTTTATAAAACATATACTAAAAATTTAAACTTGAAGAACCTGCCCATCCAAGTTAACCAACCTAGAAGTCTTCTATGATCAAATTGATGACTTGTTTAATTATGTAACTTGATGGTTGATCCCATCTACGACCATGGGGACCATGGCTACCTTATGATGCCACGAATGACATCAGCACTTCACGGAAGAACAGCGATTCATTAGAGCGTGTTTGGCAGTGTGATTGCGGGTATTTTTCAAATAACTTTTCGTGCCAAAATATATGTCAATGATTTTTTTTTATTTTTTAAAAATTATTTTTGACATCAGCACATCAAAACGATCTAAAACGTATAAACCATATTAAATTTTAGCAAAAAAAAAAAATTAAAATTTTTTTGGGAACGCAGCCGCAGCCGGGTTCCCAGACGAGATCTAATTCTGTCATTACCGTCTTCTGGGTCTCTTCCAGCTCGCTCATCAACTTCGCTTTTAATATCCTCCATTCCAGTTGATTATAACATGATCAGTAAGGTCCTCATGTATTCTTTTCTGCCTCTAATAAAGGAGAGAAGACCTAGCTACATTAACTAGGCGGTGCATGCATGTATCTCTCAACTCCTGCACAAACTATTTAATTTGTCGCCTCCACGAGGATAGTTTATTTATTTTTTATTTGGGTTAAGAACTCCACTTTAATTTAATAAATTATTTTGTATAATTAAAATGGAGCCGGAATTGGAACAGGGTTGGAAGGAGAAAGATGATTGATTTTGTGGTTTGACAATTTTAAAGAGTCTAGCTACTGGTTGGGAGGGAGTTGACGAGCTTAGCTAGATTGATAAGTTCATAGGCAATTTTGACATCGTGGGAGACACGGCACACGTTTTCAATTTAATTTGGATATATAGTTGGATATGATCCATATCCATCTTTTGCTTTCACACTTTTCTTCTAGACAACTATACATTATACATATTATTATACGTTATACTATATAGTTTATAGGAGAAAACATTTGCAAGAAATCGAAGTTTGATGTCTGTATTATTGTGTTTTGTTCGTGTTTCAAGACATAGAAGATCGATACAGAAAATACATAAACATGTTTAATTAAAAAAACGAAGGATATTTCTTTAATAACGTAACTAAATCCTTTTGTTGAAGAGATGCCATCCTTTTCTTTTCTCCTTGAGCCTTGTCTTGTACTTCCCTAGCTATCACTTCAGTGTATAAGCAACAGATGCTGGGACTGGGACATAATAATGCCAGTTAACAATTATTCAAGAAATGGAGGGAAGAGAGGAAATGGAACCAGGGATTGATATTGAAGAACAGCCGGAGTCCCCGTTGCTCACAGCAATGAAAGGCCATTCTAGCAGTAACAAGAGCAGAATAGCCCACGAACTGGCCCAGTTCCTCAATTTCCCTCTTATTGATGAAGAAGATATCATAGGAGCCCTACAGGATTCACTTGAAACTGAACATTTCGATGACTTGTCTTTTGGAAATTCTCTCGCAAATCTCTTCAACCCAGCTCTGTTTGAAGCTCAGTGTTATCATCAACGCTCAGCTCTCTCACCGCGCCCACTTTGACAGGTTGGTTGAGCTTGCAAGTTTCACAGGTGCTCGTCTTGTTTTCGTTGAATGCAGCAATCAAAATGATCAGGATCTTGATTACTATGATGTTGGAAACGTCCGAAGCTCAACATCGACACCACAAAGCCATTTCATGCAGAGGACTTCATCACTGGTATGCTTAAAGCTGCAGCGCTAATCTAGAGGGTAGTTCTCTGACTCCACATAAGTACTACTCAGCTAAACTTCCGTTCCGTACCACTCAGCAAAACTAAATCTTTATATTAATAATGTAGGTGCCAGGGCCAAGGCTCTCTAGGTTATTAGCAGCCAGTTTTCATTGAATCTGGTAGCATAGATGTTATTCATGTCACCCACCGACGAGCAGGCCTAATTTCAAAGGAATGGAGATGTTGTTCCAAATCAAAAGAAATTTAATCCAGGCCTGCATATAGCTGGGACTGGTGACCACTGGCCAATTCTTCATTTTGTATCATAGTAGCTAAGAATCCAAATTGTATTTCATTTAGACTAAGACCAGAACAGAACATAATCCAATGTAACAATCGCTAACAAGTCAACATCTCTTATGTCTGAACTTAACTAGGTTCCTGAGAAAGAATGTTCTATATTATGAAATGATTTTATGTGTACTGGATGTACATAATGTGTAAAATATGGGGATAAATCAAATAATAAAAATTGGATGGTCTAGCTACAACTTTGCTGACCACTAAAATGGTAACATTGTTAGTGTATCTCTTAGAATTAGTGAAAGTGATTATTGAGATAGATAAGCAATATTCAATGGAAAGAGATGGCTTGACTGTTGTATATGCTCATTGATCCACTACAGCAAAGGAGATACAAAACTGGGACGATCACATTTTTACACTCGATAAACATCTTCTGGTGCCGAAACATGTTGTCTAGTGTGGTTTTGGAACATACCCATCAACGGCAAAATTACGAGTGGCAGCAGGAATAGCTAGGCGCATTCCATTGAGCTCAGGCTTTGCAATCACTTGACAACCCAGACGAGAACTGCAAAATCCAAAACATAGAAATCAATATTGATTTGACGCCCACAAATCCTTTTAGTGTTTTGATGCTGAAAGAACTCACGTTTCTGTAAGCCCAAATGCCAAATCCAACATGTCATTCTCCTCATCAGCTGGGTCTTCTAATTTGTTGTAGTATTCCATGTCCTACCACCAGATTCAACATTTAGCCCCTCATAAATTTGAAATAATCATGGTAACACCACATAAACTATGCCCAATATCATACCATCACAATCACATGACACGTCGAACAAGCAAGTGAGCCTTCACATGCTCCTGGCATGACATAAAAGCACAGAATTAAAGAACTACAAAGAAAAATCATCAGAATGATCTACTCATAGTTTCCTAGTGCATAAATTAAAGGAGAATACAGACAGCAACAAAAAAAAAAAAAGCAAAAAAATGAATAAATAAAACATCTCATTACAGAAAGATGGGACAGGTGGAATTTTCCACACCTACAATGCAACCATTATAGAAACAGAAAAACCAATTATCATCCAACATAAATGGAAAACAATAAACTAAAAAATTGAATTATAAACCTTGCCTTCAAGTTCTATATCATTTTCATGAGCAGCTTCTAACATGGACATTCCAACAGGGACCTTGATATCCTTTTCCTCCCCGTCCTTACCTACAAATGTTATGGATATCCTGCACATACATCACAAGATTAAGAAGAAAGAGCAGCAGATAACTTTTGCAATTACTTACAATCACCCATTGCTATTGTCAGAATGATCAGCTCTTTATTCTTTCCTTATCAACAATAAACTGGCCAGCTCAGTTGGACTTGAGCCTATGGTTAGCTTTGAACACATTTAAGGAATGTTCAACAACTTCCAAAGCACGCAGGAACTCAAATCTCCTTCCAGGGCGGGTCATCTTGCTAGAAGACTAAGCATTTAAATATTTTTTCTTAATTAGATCCTAGGATGGTAGCTCAGAAGCTGAGATCTCCATGCACCATTGCAATAGCAAGGCATTGGGAAGGTACTGTAACTGCTTAATGTGCGAAGATCACAAGGAAACAACATTTCTGCAGATTGCCTTGCAACTTGATGTGATGATATTCCAAGTTGCACTTACAGTATAATGTATATCATAGCCCTCCAGCAAGGATGACTACTTAGCTTCTACAAATGGTTTTTCCTTTGGAAGTTTGACGCTATCTAATTGAGTATGGAATCCCCATCATCTATTTAATTATTTCTTCCAGGTCTGCTGCAACTATATTATCAATCAAACGAAATATGAACTTAATTGATTCCTTTCATTAGACTACAGCTATCAACTATAAATACAAACTTGAGTGCCATGCTTTGAGATAGGCATGGCATGTCAAAACCCGGGCATTTCTAATACAGAGACAAGATCATAAATGTTTTTTATGGTCAATTTCTGCTATTAAGTTATGGTTACATGGTCAAACCATGAATCATAAAACCATAAAACCATGTATCCTCGAAATGTTTCAAGCTTAATTTCCAATAGAAGAGTTTCCTAGGATTACAATTATAAGAGAGAGTCGTAATGAAAAAAAAAAATGCTTTAAGAGAGGGCTAGGGGCAAGCTATTGCTAAGCAAACTGAGAGTTAGCATATAGAACATGAGAGAAATATAGCTCGTTTTTTCTTATTTCTGATAAGTACAACACTGCATGCATCTAACAGATCAATCAAACAATCTTCTAAGAGTAAATTTCATGGTTTCCAGTTTCCCTCAGGCTCTACTGAAGAGTTTCTAAATGATATTACAGGTTGTGTTGGTTTCAGGTGGTGTCATTGTTAACTTTGCTTCCTACGAGTAAAGAGAAACTTTTCAGCATTTATAAAAAATGCCACATTCTTGTAACAGTAATAAGCAATTCAATGCAAAAGAGCTTACATCTCCTCTGGGTCACTCCCATTTGCAGAATCACTACTGGTAGCTGTGCTAGAGAACTGGTAATGCTTTCGAAATATAGTACCTTGGAAACCCTTAGTTTCTGGGTGTAATTCAATCTGTTCCAAGATTAAGAACCAGTGGGCATCTAGAAATAAGAATAATATGGCAACCAGAAGATCGCTCCAATTAAAACTACAGGCCTCAGACTAACCTGAGGTCGCCAACATGCACTATACGGCCTTATTATAAATGATGATCTACACATGGCTGTACATTGTCCTGCACAAAAGAGGAAGCATTCATTCATTTGAAAAAAGGGAATACTAAATAAAACCATTATTAAACTTGTGCAAAATGAAAGGGAGAAGTTTCTGGAGCTGGAAAAGCACTGGTGATTGTATTGAACAAACTTCTTCAACTCAGAGGTTTTGCTTAGGACCAAATCCAACATACCGCTGGTAATGGTAAATCTGCTGAGCTTATTGGCACCCCCACAGGTGTGCTAATCAACGAAAATGGCTTCAGGGTTGTTTATGAGCATGGAATCAATTTGGATGCTAAGCTTGCTATAATTGTTAAAGATTGGGAATGGTTCTGGCCTCATGCCAGATCTGATGCTATGGGTACAATTGTGATTCATCCTGATCCCTTGAGTGATGATAGTGTTATTTGTAAGGATATGCCTAAGGGAGTTTTCAAGCTTGGGAACTTATCCAATACAGAGAAATAAAAGTTAACAAGGTATAAACTTGGACCCTTCCATATTCCCAGACATAGTTTTATTGTCTGCCCCACTGTGTTTAATAGGCTACCTACCGAGGTAAGGCCGACCAGGTTGGGAAGAAATATATGCTGTGTGCTTTGTGCCTGTGCTGACTAAGTGGATTTTCCCAGTTGTTTCTTAAAGACTGCATGCGACTAAATTGCTAGAAGAAGCTGTTGTAAATTCAAGCTTGTCTATATGTAATCAGGGGAGTTTTTCCTAGTTTTATCGTTCTTCTCATCAACTGCTGATTCTTGCTTTTGTAGTAGGATAAGTTCCTATTTGTTCCTTTTTATCAATGAAACATCTTCATTTATCCAAAAAAAAATAAGCGCAAGTTAAGCATTTTTCAGTATGTTACTCTCTCAATTAAACTTCGAATTTGTATCATACATGCATATGACCTTCAAAGTAGCTGGAGCTTATCGCAGATTCCAAATAACACTATATATCGCTTTAAAGAAAACCCAAAGGAAATAAATGTGAGCGCATTACATACCTCTTGAGAGTTCTTTGACTATCCCAGCTCCAATTCTTGAAAGTCTAGACCTTAACATAATCTTTCTCCTAAACTATTTTCAAAAACAAAAAACGAAGAAAGAATTAACTAACTGTAACAAAGCACACGATAAAGTATCCCAATCATAGATATTTCAAATTTTTCGCAATGGAAAAACACAAACAACAACAAAAATATAATGCCATTCAAAGATGCAACTTCAAAAACCCAAGACTAATGAACAGAATGACAAACGATCCAAGAAATTGAATAAAACCCAAAATCCGGTTCAAACTGATAAATTCTTGATGCAAACCTATGAAAGTAAGGGCAAAGGAGAACTGAGGGTTGGAATAAGGGGAAGAAAAGAATGACAAAGGAAGAAGCTTTATTACCAGTTCGGTGAAACTGAAAAAGAGCAGAGTCGACGATACAACAAAGTTTATGTCTTTTTGTGTTCACTGTTCAATTTCTGGTTCTCCTAGTTTTGAGCCGCGAATTCTCTGGAGGGTTTCTGTCTATTAAGCTTTGAAAGCTTAAAAAAATACAGAAGCAAACACACCCTTAAGGAAACCGACAGGTCGTTTACTTTGTCATGCGTTTGCCACCCTTCCACTAGTACAGGCCAAACTAGAGATAAATGACAAATGTGGGGTCAAAGCTAGAACCTTGACTTTAAATTTTATATTTTCAATTTTATAAAAGAATTGATATCAATTAGATTAACTTATTATCATAAAAATTAATTTTTTAGTATGATTTACTTGTATTTTATTTTAATTTATGAAAGCAAATTTATGAATTTAATTAATTTACTGCTCGTATTTTACAGGAAATTGCGTATGACTTATTAACAGACTATTTGGAGATAAACAAAAAGGTTGATCAATTTGAATTAATTTGTGTAATGCACCTCTCAAGTACTTCATCATCGTAAAACAAAAAAAGGAATTGAATCCAACAGAACCATGAATTATTTATCTGTTTGTCTTGCAAACATTATACATCAATGTCAATATTAATGCTTGTAAAACTGATGAGGCAGATTGTTCGTTAATTTACATGTCCAGCTGCACTTGCAACGGATCTCTCCGCTTGGCAGCATAGGAGAGCACTCTCCCTTCTCGTAGTGTAAAAACTTGCACAGCCTCTCACAGCCGCCAGGGTTGCATGGAACAATGTTGGGAATTATGTTATAGCATATTTTTGCTTCTGCTCGAGGCACTGTCCATGCAACTGCCAAACACAACCAGTATGCATATAATTCATTAGTTATTGCAGAAAAAGCGTAGTAAAAGAAACAAGATCATCAAACGAAAATGGTCTGTGTAAATTTCTAGTCATTTTATGTTGAACACACACACACACACACATGAGTGGGGGAGCTCATATAACCCCTCGCCATTAATATGTTGAAAGTACCTGCAGGGAAGATAAGAAGAACGATGAAGAGATAGTTGCCAGAAAGCCTAGCCATTTCTAAGAAGACACTGCAGTGACAATCACTCCCTAACGTACTCTGTTAAGTAAGAACAGCAGAGACAATCACTACGAGTTCTGTGTCGAGCACCTGTATATTCTGCAAATAGCTCTAAATTTATAGCCCCTCGCCATTAATATGCTGACGATTGCCAACTCACTGATTTCCTGGGTCAAATGTTTTGAGTGACTGCATGCCAAATGCATTTATGAGCATTAATACCAGTATCAGGTAATGTCTTAACCAAGTTGATATAAAAAATTAAGAGGTTCGTTAACATTGTAGTAATGGTTGTTTTTCAAATAATTTTTTTATGCCGAAATGCATGCCAATGATGTTTTTTTATTTTTAAAAAATTATTTTTGATATCAGCATATCAAAACGATTCAAAACATACAAATCATATTAAATTTTAATAAAAAAACATGGTTTGCACCACGTTCCCAAACATACTCTAAATTTGATTTTTCCTTCAGAATAATATCAATACTTGGTTGGGATTTGAAATCCACTAATTTGAATTTAACTAGTGCGAATAAATTGAAAAAATAAGGAGCTGATAATGATATTATTGTACATGAATATCCATTTGGCATTATCAAATGCAAGGATTTGACACACAATGTAATTAAATATCATACTATTAACATCTACTCTAACATGATTTGTCAATTCAAAACTTAGCTTGAATCAAATTTTATCTCAAATTGATTTTTTTACCATATATGATTTTAATTTTTTATAAAAACAAAATAACATTATTAATTTTTTTATTTTAAAAAATAAAAACTAAAATGACAATATTTCAATAATTGTTTTTTTTTTTAAATCACATTATAATGATATGCTCATATATAAGCTAACCTAATCAATACACGACCTGGGTCTTTGACCTTGATCCCCGGGCTGGGCCTTATAAATATGAAGAAGAGAATCCAACCAGCCAAATTTTAACACTTTTATGACATGTCATTATGTTAAGACGCACAGTTCTAATGATCCATCCAAAAGAGAATTGCTTGAAACTAACTGGCATCTCCTATCGCAACAAGTCTAAAGGTAGAACTTATAATTGAGCCTAAAAAATCCTCTCAGTACAGCCCAATGGGCCTGCCTCGTTCCAAGAGATGGGCTGACTGATTTGCCTAGAAAGGACAACCCAGAGCCCAGTTTATAATGACTCAGCACCATCTGGAACCTAAAACCTCCTTAACACTGTTTCACCTAAGGTGCTTCTGCTGTGCTGTGACCATTAGCACTATATTAATCATAGTTATCAGAACCAAATTGGACAGGGCATCAGGTTTTTTGTTTACTGGTTCAATTGGTGTCTTGATCGTTGGTTGAACAGGTAAAAATATTGTTATCGACTAAATATATGAATGTATTAAAATTATATTTTTTAATATTTATTTATTTTTTATATAAACAAGTAAAAATCATTAAAAAAACACTTAAAAAGAATTAATTTAATTATTTTTTATAAAAAAACAGTTTAGAGTGCACTTGAAAAACAACTTCAACCACGAAAACACAAAAACAAGCACTAAATTCAGCTAGACTCTCACCAATTCTGTCTCTTAACTAATCAAATTCAAAAACCAAATTGGTTCATATTCGGTTTCAATAACAGTAGTATTAGTAGTGGCTAAGGCATGTGAAACATTCTCAAATGGGTTGGCTTCTAATTTCTCCCTCGACAAGTTGCCTGTTATCTATTATAGACGTTCTGGGAACGTAGGCCCCTGGGTATAGGTCTTTCTTTCTGACGGTAAAGAAATTTGCACCATCCAATATTGAATGTTCCCTGCTATGCCACTCCATAGAGATAATGCGAGACATGCAGTGGGTTTCTTATTCCAAATCTGAAGAAAGTGGAAGTGTTCCAGAATTCATAAAAGAGTTCGTCCTAACACTATTCTATATATATATATATGCTTGAACTATACTGTAGTTTATTTGAATGGTGGACTTCCATGATACTCTGCTATATGCTCGAACTACTGTTGTTTATGTGAATGGTGGACTTTCCACGATGCTCTGCTATATGCTCGAACTGCTGTGCGTAGTTTATGTGAATTAATGGTGGACGATGCTCTGCTATATGCTCGAACCGCTGTACGTAGTTTATGTGAATGGTGGACTTCCATGATACTCTGCAATAACTAACTTGGAAGACAGTACTGAGAAAGAAAGTGGAATTATACTCTTGCATAACATAGCTTCATCTTTAAGTTTTGTTTTACGAGTGGATGGTGTTGAGTTTGAATTTATTCCTACATGTCATCATTCTATCTGTGACATTTGTACATGTCCAAAGAAATGATATTTTTTTTTAGTTTAAGTTAGATGTTCGGATTAATTTATGTATACTTCGACTAATTCTATAAGTTCTAAAATTAACGATCATGTAAATTTCTAGTGGTTATTATAAAGATAAAAAAATATAGTTATATATATATATATATAGATAGAGAGAGAGAGAGAGAGAAGGCAGGCAGGTCCAATAATAACAACAATGACTCCATGCCAAAATTATATTCAACGGCTTTCTACTATATTTCAAAACGTGGAAATATTACCTAGTTTCGAACAGATATAAATATATTTGATTAGTATGCATAGATGCAAACTAGCATATACATAAGGACTTTATTTCTTGCACTCATAGTTTACACTCTTTCCCCGATCTTTAATTCTTTCTCTCTCAGCCTCCAATATACATATATGGAGATGTTCTTGCAAGTAAATCTCAATACAGCAAGTAAGTTTCCTATTAATATGGTTCAGAAAACAAGGTCAAGGCAAAAATCCTATAAGCACAAGACAAACTTATGCAAGAATGAAGTAGCATTTCGGAAAAAGATAAACTTTTATGAAGTTCTTTCTCTTGGATCACATAATGCAGGGTTTGATGAAATCAAGAAAGCTTATAGAGGCAACAATACCACCCAGATATATGTATGTACTCCATCAGCAAGAGAAGAGTACTCCACAAAGAGGTTTGTTGAGCTTCAAAAGGCTTATGAGACATTAATTATCTGACCCGGTTTCTCGTAGAATGCATGATTATGAGTTGGACTTGGTTAATTCTGGAGGATTTGCGTTTGAAGGGCTGCCGTTGGAGGATAGGAAGAACAGGTTTCCAAGGGAAGTGTATGGGAAAGGCAACTGCATGGATTGCAGCAACGATCATATGCCCGAATGGAGAGGAGGAACAATAAATACATGCAAAGTTAGATAATTTGATTACTGCTAATTATTTTAATATTCTTATTGTATGTTGTTGATTGTTCTGTAACAAGAACTTGTATAAGAATTTTCTCTGCTGCCGAACCCAAATCATAAGCTAAGGCTATTTCAATTCTTTTTCCAAACTCTATTCAACTTTTCAATAGTTATAGCAGCTTGTTATCCAAAAGAGGGGGTTTCTGTAGCTCCTTGACTCATCTCGGATTGGAAAATCAATTTCTTTAAGAATTATCACAACTTATTAATCAAGTGGATTGATTTATGGGAGATATTACCACATAGTAATTGTGTTTTGATTTATGGAATCACTATGCATATAATGTAATAAGCTATATGTCCATGCATAAAGGGATGGTAATTGTTGGGTATTTAAAAAAAAAATAAAAAAAAATTTCTATTTTCCTTTCTAAAACAATGAAATTAAAAACAAAATAAAATGAAAATGATTTTAAATGATCTCTCATTCCTCAGTCTTTTATTGGCTATTCTTAAATGGATCGTTTATTAGGTCCGGCTTGAGTTACATGCCCAGATCAATATATTGGACTCATATATTTTACCAATGCTCTTTTGTTTTCTTTCTCTGAAAAATATAACTCACATATTTTTTTTAATTATTTAGATATATTAATATTAAAAATAATTTTTAAAAAATAAAAAATATTATTTTAATGAATTTTCAAATAAAAAATATTTTAAAAAGTAACCTCTATTACACTAATTTTTTTTTTTAATAAACAAATGCAATGTACAATTCTGCTAAAGCAGTTTTAATTTTAAGCATTGAAATTAATTAACAGGTGCAGGCACCAAAAAAAAAAAAAAAACCGGCAGCCTGATTTGGCTCCTATTTAAGGTTGTCATCACAGCCAATCAGTATTTTATAAGTTAGTGGGAATAACACTATGCATGCACACAATTTTTTTTTTTTTTTTGTTAAGTGAGAGGAAAATAAAAGAAATTTATGATGGCCAAATTATTAGAGATTTATCTCACTTGAAAAAAAATTAAGCTTCCGAATAGACAACATAACAAACCTTACATATTAATTTTGGAAGGACCCCATATCAAAATAAATCATCAAATCCACCCATAAATCAACATAATTTAAAAAGATTAAATTGAAGAAAAAAATCAATTAACAAAAAAAATGATAAAAAATAATATGAAAGGATTTGATTGAGAATAAATCAACAAAACTAACTTGGATTTTGCCAATTCGAGCATTAATAGATCATCAAATTTGTTTCCTGACAACTTAGTCAATAAAAAAAAATCACCAAGCTCAACTTTAAATTAACCTAATATATAATTAAAAGGGTCAAATTGAAAAAACAAAAGTCAAATGACAAAAAAAACACTTGAGGTGGTTCATTGTTTATATGAATAGTACTGTTTCCACCCCAAGCGTTTTAATTGTATTAATAATGTATACTAGCTATGTGACCCGGGTCAAATATGTTTTTCAATTAAAAAAATTAATATAGAGGCTTTTCCATTGTGTTTTGGATATAAAAAAATTTCTAATCACAAATCAAAATGCTTGTACATATATCTAATTAAATAAATCGATATTTAATTAAGAGATAACTAATATTAAGATATTTGATCTCATAAAAAATTAAATGTGAAAGAAAAGTGAAAAAATAGCATAAAGATCAATCCCTAAAATATTAAATGTTAAATGATAAAATTAAAAATAAACTAATTTTATAGAAGGATCTAAAAAAAGACTTAAAACCCATGTCAACATTTAAAATCTTTAATCTTGGTCATGATGTTGGGATTAACCTTATAGAAGGCAAAAAAAAAAAAAAAAAAAAAAATCCTCCATAAAAAAATGAAAAAAAGGATGAAAAAAATGAGGATCAAATTCAATATAAAAATAAAATAAAATCAAATGTTAGGGATGAAATTGAATAAAAAATTCAATTAGTAAAACATATTTGACCAAATTCAAGATCACTTTTCTTTCTTTCTTAATTCAATGCATCTAATATCGTTGGGTAAGACAAGCTTACTAAATCTAGCCAAGTTTACGATCTAAATCATGACTTTTTCTTACTTTTTTAAAATACATTTACAGTTTTTTGACATTTTTTGTAATGCTAAGATTTGTTTTTAGGTTTACAGCATACCAAGGGCCACAAAACTAATAGTATAACTAAAATGCATCTCATCCTCCTTTCCTTATAGTTTTTTTTTTTTTATAATTCAACCCCCTTGTATATAAATAAAACATGCTGATAATGTGCCCCTAGCTAGTGTTCCCCTTGTATACATAAACTTACATGACTTAAACATCAGTAATGGCTCGTCCTCACTTATTTACCGTGTCAAAAAAAACTTTGAAGGAGGTGACCCCTTTGAGAAAAAAATTCCATATACATAAAATGCTTGGAAGATTGTGTTTGCATGGAAATAGGGAACAGCTGCAAGAGCTACCACGCTTCATTTTTGTTTTGTTTTTGCCCACTTCTTCACAAATTTTGGTTTCAGTGGTACCGTACGTGTGAATTCGAATTTTGATCATGTTTTGTTTGTGGCAATGATAGGATATATGTGCAGTGCCTGTCAAGGTTTTGTTGCATGAAACACATTTTGGTCTCAATTATTTTATACTCTGCCGTTCAATTTTCCGACGGCCCTACATGCATGGGCAAAACTCTATTATCCTCCATTTATTTTAGGAATGGTTTTGTGTTATGGTCATGTAGAATATAAACTCAAGATTCACTCTCTCTATGCTATGATGAGTACGTATATTCTCTCAAGAATTCGAGCAACGCTATTTCATCTAAAAATCCATCTTGAACAAGCTCTTTGAATAATATCCAATTATTTGACTGTTCTTGCCCATCAATTAAATCCACTTCAACAGTATTTGATATCTAGCAAGGCCCTTTCTCTTTTAGGATCAATCTTCGAGTCCTTAAATTCCCTTCATGCTGTCTACTAATTTTGAACATTAGTCATGTTAACTTATATTTAATTAAGTTTACATGGAACGTCGATTCAGTGAGTCTTCACATATATGGAATGCTCTGGTTCTTTGTCCATGATCATAACCTTCTTACCTTGTTAGAGCAGACAACCAAGCGAGCTTTCAGGAGATTGAAGCATGTGATGTGCAATAAAAGAGTTCGGATTGAAGCATGTGATGTGCAATAAAAGAGTTTGGTAAGCATCACTACAAAACATATTTCCCCACCATCGATCGCTCACTCCATGAAAGAATAGACTAGATAGCCCGCTTTTAAGACTTTGATTCCACTTGGAAAAGAAAAGATAAAAAAGGGGTTAAAAAAGAATAGCATATCAACGTCAAAGATTGAACTTTTATGTGGAAATTTTGTTTACAACTTATTTACGTTTTCACGTGTACCGTTCTGTAGCTAACATATGATTTGCCATGTTACTATCGCTTTGAATTGTCCAAGCAGCTGCTAGTGCTTGGTGTGTGTTTAGTATTGTAATAGCTGTTGTGGTTGTGATTTGAAAAAAATTATTTTTAAAAAAGGTACTTTTAGTTGAGGTTGGTTTGAAAAAATATATATTTAGTTAAAACTGTAGTTGAAATTGAGGTTAAACAAAAAATAATTTAATGTATTTTGTTAAAAGAATGCTTTTCAAATTAAAGTTTTTTTTTATATATATATATTGATGATTTTTAATTTAAATATTATAGATTTAACTATTGTTATTACATTATGAAATAAATAATATTGCTATCAATTTTTTTTCCATTAAACTATGTGCAATTTTATCACGTACGAAATTTATCCAATAAATACTATATTTTCCATGGTTTTTTTAAGTGCGCAACAATAAAAACTGAATTTTTTGTTACGTCATCAAACGATCTCCTTCTAATTTTTTGAATAAAACACAATTACAAATAAAAATAAAAACTGATTTTTTTTTAACTGGGTCGGACTCGGCAAGAACTTAATTGGGCTTGCGATCAAATTCTGTAAATGCTGCGTCATCAATCGATCTCCTTCTAATTTATGTAGTGTTAATAAAAAAAATTAAACAATAGTTTTTCGAGTAAAATATAATTTAAAAAAAATAATTTTTTTTTAATGTAAGTAGTTATTCACCTGGGCACTGTTCACTGTTGCAGACGTGGTGTTTCATAAAAAATATACATGGATTCCACATGAAAAGCAATTGAGTTTTTACGTTACCAAACGTGATGTTTACACAGTAAATTTTAAAAGCAGAAGCTACCGCGTAAACAAATAAAGAAATTGAGTTGTAATTCTACTCATCCTTCCTGTACATGTCATTCACTCTACCATTGAACATTCATACGATAATCTTACACAACCAAATTAAATATTTTTTAATTTTTATTTATTTTTGACATAAATAAGTAAAAACCATTAAAAAACATTTAAAAAGAATTAATTTAATTATTTTTTTATATAAAAAACAGTCTAGATAGAGTGTACTTGAAAAACAATTTCAACCACGAAAACACGAAAACAAGCGCTACTTAATTCAGCTAGACTCTCACCAATTCTGTCTCTTAACTAATCAAATTCAAAAACCAAATTGGTTCATATTCGGTTTCAATAACAGTAGTATTAGTAGTGGCTAAGGCATGTGAAAAATTCTCAAATGGGTTGGCTTCTAATTTCTCCCTCGACAAGTTGCCTGTCTATTATAGACGTTCTGGGAACGTACGTAGGCCCCTGGGTATAGGTCTTTCTTTCTGATGGTAAAGAAATTTGCACCATCCAATATTGAATGTTCCCTGCTATGCCACTCCATAGAGATAATGCGAGACATGATTTAGGTTTCTTATTCCAAATCTGAAGAAAGTGGAAGTGTTCCAGAATTCATAAGAGTTCGTCCTAACACTATTCTATATATATATATATATATATATATATATATATATATGCTTGAACTACTGTAGTTTATGTGAATGGTGGACTTCCACTACTGTAGTTTAATTATGTGAATGGTGGACGATGCTCTGCTATATGCTCGAACTGCTGTCCGTAGTTTATGTGAATGGTGGACGATGCTCTGCTATATGCTCGAACTGCTGTACGTAGTTTAATTATGTGAATGGTGGACTTCCATGATACTCTGCAATAACTAACTTGGAAGACAGTACTGAGAAAGAAAGTGGAATTATACTCTTGCATAACATAGCTTCATCTTTAAGTTCTGTTTTTAATAGTTTTCTACGAGTGGATGGTGTTGAGTTTGAATTTATTCCGACATGTCATCATTACATGTATAAAGAAATGATACTTGCAGGTTGTGCCCGCTTAAATGGTTAGAATTAGGGTTTTTTTTTTTTTTTTTTTTTTGATATGGTAGTAAAAGTTGATTTTTAAAGTGTTTTTAATTTTGAAATGTATTAAAATAATAACATTTATTTATTTTTTAATGAAAAACCAATTCAACTATAGTCCCAAATAAAACCTTAGACAGCCTTGAAGAGGCGATATTCTCGTTCTTGAAAAAAAAATCATAGAAAGAATCACTAGTAAGAATTTATCATGAGTGGTTTATCCAAGATTTTAATATAAAATTAAATACTTGTTTCTTTACAAAAAAAAAAAAACTAGAACTTATTTAACAAGCTATAAACGAGCTGAGTATCATAAATCAAATTTAAACAAAGTTTGAGTATTACAGTGAGCTCCAAAACAAAATTTAAGTTTTTTATTTTTATTTTTTTTATCAAACTTTTGGCAAACAAAATAAAACCAGATAAATATAAACTAACAGAGAATTTTTCTAATAATTAACCTTTATATCAATGCTGTAAATTAGCCTGATTTAATATTTTATCTTATTGGTATTTCATAGTTAACTTGCATTTACTATACAATAAAGTACCATATCCTGACTGCTGAAATCCAGCTTCTTCATAATCTGGATTGCTCTATTAGAACCCTACCACTCACGAATATCCTGACTGTTAAAATCCAAGAAATAAAAGAAAAAGTCAAGGAATAGAATTTAGTGCTAGAATATGCATAGCAGGCTTAGCAGCCATCCATTTGAGAGAACCCTACCGGTACAAAAAGACTAAAAGAGGGAGAATGTTCTCTGCTTCTTGATGTTGAAGTACAATCACTGGGCCCTACAAATCACAACCATTGGTTTAGAAAGATGTGGGACCCAATCGTCAAAGGTTGTACTGTGCACTGTGTTGTATGATAAAATCTCTGACCAAAATCCTCAAGTGCGTCCCCATCTTGTCTTTCTCCGGCGAATAGCCAAATCTGTCGCATATCTTCAAACTTCACTTAATTATTATAATTTTGAGAATTCATAATTTTATTTAATTCTCTAAAAATTATTTTAAAAGATAAAAATTGTAAGAACCACCAAAATACAAAGACTTTGTTATATTGAGAGGGACATGAAAAACGCCCCTTCCATGTTATATTGACAGGGTCCATATTTATCACATTATTATTATTTTCTTAAATCATACCTGCCCCGTGTTTAATAATCCCCTGACATTTGGCTCATGTGCTAATGTAATTTCAAATTATCTTTTTATATAATATTCTATGAATTGTTGTCCAGCAATTTTTCAAAGAAGATCGATATTTATGAAATCCTAGCCCGCCATGGCTTGGCACGCCTGTGTTGCCATGCTAATTCCATCTATTGAACCGTTTATATATTTTTTAAAATAGTTTTTTATATTAAAATAATTTTTTTATTTTTAACATTAATATATTAAAATTATCAAGCTAAACATATATAAAAGTAGAAATAGAAAACGATGTCAAATAACCTATATCTAGCTTACATCTTTATAGCTTTATATATATATATATATATATATATATATATATATATATATATATATATATATATATATATATATATATATAAAAAGAACCAACAACTTTTCACTAAGTCCACGTAAAGCATTGTTGCTCGCATGCCTAATAAAGTTAGTGTAATAAAGTTATAAGATTGGAATGAGTTTTATATATATAAAGCATGGTGTCCTTTTCATGTTTAAACTTTTTTTTACAAGGATAAATGGGACGATTAAAATGGAATCTAATGTAAATCTAACTTTTTATTCACCTATAGGGTTCGGGCGGTCTACAAGGACCACCATGACTCCTCTCTTCTCAAGAATCCATATATTTCTTATTAATGTATATGGACAACTAATTTTTAAGCATAAGTTTAGATTTAGCCTCAATGGAAAAATAAAATATTCACCAAATTATAAATGTTTTCTAACACAAGGTTTGATATAGTCATTTAAAGGTATTTGATGGGGTAAAAAAAATTATGGTCACCCGAGAGCATTCATCCTAGACCAGTCTAATTTTCTTTTTCTTTTTATGATTTTTCTTATATCTATGCCTTTTTTCCCCTCTCACATTTTTACATTTATTTTATCGGGTACTAACAAATTTTAATGTGTAGCCTACATAGTTTTTTCCATTTCACATGCATAAAAACTCTACAGACAAACATCGTTTTCTATCACTAATAGCTACATTTGTGCTACGCCTACTAGCCCACATCAATACTAATAAAAATAAATACACTTCATCACAAAAACATGATTCACCAACTTTTCATCTAATCACGTGTTAGATACAAAACATATAATACAATATCACACTAGCGATGAGCCACCTTGGTTGGCCAACAACACAATTTCTCATCTATGAAGAAAAGCCCAAGTTAGGCTTATGAATACACCTAGTCTCACAAGCAAGCAACTACTACCTTTGGAGATGGACTCTCCATAATAAAAAGCCGCAAACCCTCTACCCACACAAATTCTCAACCCACACAGAGTTTTCTAGAGCCACCTACTCCTAGATATGCAAGTTATATACTCTCATTTTTCTTTTTCTTTTTTATATATTATCTCCCCCCACATATAAGTACTAATTAAAGTATTTAAGAGTCCCTCATCCTATAAGGGGCTTACTTTTTTTTAAGGAACTTTTAGACACAAGCTTAGCCCATTTCATATGTCTTAGCTCAGTTTCGCAGCACACGATGAAAAGCTAAATTTTTATGTGAAGTTTTTTTACAACTTTATCAGTGGTGTCATATGTGAAAACTGAATAAAAAAGTCATTTCATTCCCGTTTTACACCTTTTAACAAAAATACTTTTTATGGTTGACAAAACTTAAGTACAAAGAAGGGTAACCCTTCTCTCTCTATCATAAGAACTCCAGTTCCTCCGGAACTCTAACAACCCTTTAACCAAGTGCAGATGATCAATAATACTATCACAAAAATACAATTATATTTGCGCATTTCTCCTCCTTCAAAATGATAAGCTCACATAAATACATTACGGTGAATCCGGTTCTCTAAAGAGACATGACATAATAAAATGCAAGCGAGTAATGCTCGCACTCCTACACTCAAAAGGAGTTATACACGTTGTCCTCACATGACCCACTCTAAACGATCCAGTCACCATCGATCTTTATTTAAGTCTCACTCACACACTAGAAAAGGAGCTATGTTGAGACGAGATCTATGATTCTACGTGTAGTTGAACATAATCTAGTGGAAGAATCTCTATTTTATCATAGAATATTGTTCAACTCTCTAAAGATTATGTTTTTATAAAAGCTAATATAGACAATTATAAAGGACTCATAGATCCTCGAAAGCATATACAAAATATGAGAAATTTCTAGAGCTTGTTGCACAAGACACTAATGCCGTGTGCAAAGCTATTCCAATAATGCCTCACGGATCTGCACGAGCATGGTATCACAACCTAAAGTCTAGCTTTATTCTTCATGTTTTTTTATCTCAACTCCAAACTAATCTCTCCCTTTAGCAAAATCATTCATGCCAAAAAGATCACCACAAAGCTCTTCATTATCACACAACAAGAAGATGAAAGTATCAAAGCCTATCTTTAACATTTCAACAAATGGATCCTTAAAGTGGAAAAACTTCTTGAACTCATCAACACAAAAGCTTTGATTAGTGGAGTATACAACTAAAACTTATTTTAATGTGTAGCATGCATATTTTTTTTTTTCTCGCAAAGCATAAAACTCTTATAAACAAGCACTGTTTCTATCACTAATAGCTACATTTCTACCACGCGCTACCACCCACATGAACACTAATGAAAATCAGACTCTCCACAATAGAGGTCACAAACTCTTCATTCATATAAACTCTCAACATGTACAAGCTTTCTCATAGTCACATAGAGCCAGCTACACCTAGATATGTACACCAATACCCTTTTTTTTTTCCTATACGCTATCTTCTATCCACATACAAATACTAACTTAAATATCGAAGAGTTTCTCATTTCATGGCGAACTTATTTTTTCAAGAGCTCTTAGGCACAAACTCGGATTAATTTACATGTCTTGGCCCAATTTCGCAGTAGACAATGGAAAGTTCAATTTCTATGTAAAGTTTTTTTATGACTTCATCAATGTTATGATTACAATGCCTTCAAATTTATAAAAAAAATATTTATAATACAATAAATATAAATACTTAATAGTTAGTAATTCCTTAAACAAATATTTATAACTTAAATAATATTCCTTTTCTTCTCAAAGCTAAAAATATATATATTTTAATAAAATTAATCCTAATTATTCCTAACTTATTTTGAAAGTGACAATGTATATTTAAGTTGTAATTCTACAATAACATTAATAACTAGCATAATTATGATATAATTAATTAATTTACTGAATAAAAAAAATTATTATAAGATAATATATAAAAATATATAATAATTTATAACTTAAATACACTATAATTATGAAATTAACCGTAGAAATTGTCCATCCAATCCAGCACGCGGTGAGCAATCTCATGACCATCCATGGAGCTGGAAGAAATCAAGCACGAAAATTTTGTTGTATAATAAAATAATAAAAAAACCTTTCCCTACGCGCAAATCCCTAGGTGGAACACACATGCCAAAAAAAAAACAAAAAATACAAGGGGGCGTCTGTTCATTTCTCAAGTTCCAAACAGAAGACTGAGAGCCAGAGAAATGTCACTATAAAGACAGGAGTGAACTTATATTGAGTGTGTATCTGCGAGCGAGAGTCTTACAAATCCTACAAATTGTGCCGAAGCAGTTTATAAAGCACAGGCTGAAACCGGTGAACTCTGTCTCTTCATTTGCATCTTGTGCTACTGAGGTTAGTTTCTGTTCTTTTTATCACCAAAAGATCCTCTCTTTTTCTGTTTTCCTCTGATGGGTTTGTTTGATCTACGTTAATCTTGGTTTCCTAATCATTAAATCTGAATCCAGATTGCGTTGTTGTGATTGAATTGCTGTAATATCTACTTGCTTCTCTCAAAGTTTCCTTCTTTCTTCCAAATTTTGCCTGTTTCAATGAAAACACAGTTTACAGTGGGAGTTAGCCATGGCGGGTTCGTCTTCTGTGCAGCCACAGTTCATTGCCAGCACTGGAAATAGGAGTTTCTCTAATGCACCATTGATTGAGAATTCAGATCCTGAACAAATTATCGTGCCTGATGTAAGTTTTCTTTTAAACTATCAATACTACTATTGATTCTCATTAGAGTTGCCATGTTTGCACTTACTCCATTTTTATTCTATCTCTATTATAATTTAATGAGAGATTTTTATAGACAGAAAGTGATGCCAAAGAAAATATGAATACACACGTGTGTACATGTATATATGTGTGCCAAAGGAATCTGGCCCGAAAATATCCCGACTTAGAAACAAAAAAATAAATTTGTATGTATGCATGTGGGTTTGTGTATTTCTATGTGTTTCAGACTAGTACGAGGTTCATGTCTGGCATTCCTGTGGGACCCATCTCGGGGAGCCACCAATATATGAACTTGCATATGTTGAAAAATTTTGCGTTTGAATTTATGTATAATATTTGCTTGTGTGTTGCATTTGGTGTCTTCCATTTGTTTGAATTAAGCTCTTATCATGAGTGCGTGAAAAGATGGTGTTTGTGGTAAGGAATTGAGATAATTGAATGACTTTTGAGGTTAGTAAAGATGATGTAAGCTTGTTTTATAGAAACAAAGAGTCAAATGGTAATTACTTAATTACTGCAAATTTAAGTGATAATTACTGCTTAGTGTCATGGTGTAATTACTTAATTCAATTCAAATTTGTTTTCTCTTCTTTTGTTTCTCTATTACGGTAGGTAACAACTTGCACAGCTGAAACATGGTATCTAAATATCATAGTATTCAACTGACTGATATCATCATTGTAGCTGTTTTATTTTTTTTTCTGTCTCTTTCAATTTGATTGGCAGACTTTCAATTACTTTTCTATTTCCATCTTTGACTTTATAGAAATGAGACGGATAAGATAAAAAAGTTAAATAGTTCTGTTCCACTCAATTATATCATTGATGATGTTAGTCTAGTTATAAATTCCAAGGCTGTATTATTATTTTGAACTTACCTGTAAGAATATGATGAGGTTTATTTTGTACCTGAAATTGCAAGAGATTTCTTTTTTTCATTTTTATTCAGTCATGCATTTCTGTCGTTTCTTCGATATCCTAATGACAGTTAGGGTGACATAAGCATTCAAACTATGTACTTGACATTAGACAAGGACTTGGAGCTTCCCATGGCTTCCAAAAGGCTTGTGGGTATGAACAAAACTGGAACTTTTATGTGTTTCTCACCTTTAGATTATCCTGAGAAAGGCAGTGACTCCAGCAGTGTGTATTGGAAAGGTCTTTTTTGTCTTGTTCTCCTTTATATAGCTCACGTCCTCAAACAAAGTCATGACTTGCAGTTATGGAAATTCTTAGCGATTAGTGTTGGCATCTGCCTGGCAAATAAATGTTTGAATGTTTGATTAGTAGTGGAGGATATTCAAATGACATGACAAACTTTTGAGAACTCTATAGGCTGATGAATTGGAGAATTTTGTATGAGCATGCACGTGATGGCTAGAAAGGTGAATAATTTTAGGTTAAAGCATGGGAAACTCTTCTTCTAACAGTCACATAGATAGGTTGTGCCAGCAGATAGTTTGTTTGATATGCTTTCATGTTGTGGAAAAGTAGCATGATTTAGTGCAACGAGGAATGTAAAGCATATTGCAGCTTGCAAACTATGATAATGTTACCAAAATTGACTTCAACATAAGCTCTTTTCTTAACAAAAAGATCAATACTGTCTCTGTATATGATATGAAATAAATTGAATATACTCATCTATCGAGGCATAAATGTTTCATGTATAATTTTATTATTCATCAGAATCTTGGGTGCCAGTGGTTCTCAGCCTTAACATGTTCCTATCAGGCATTCTGGATGTTTCTAGCATGAAACTTGTGATTGATAATATGCCTATGGGCTTCATTGCTTGTCTTTATCAAATTGCTTTAAATGTGAAATGCTTGATTGAAGGTCCATGTGTACTTTGTTTATGCAGAGGAAAAGCTGGAAAAACCTATTTGCATACATGGGTCCAGGGTTCCTTGTTTCAATTGCATACATTGACCCTGGAAATTGTAAGATCAAAAGCATTTCTTTGTGATGCTGCTTGTAACATGGTTAGAAATAATGACAAGTGCTGAATATTTTGTTTTAACTTGCAGTTGAAACTGACCTGCAGTCAGGAGCGCAATACAAGTATGAGGTCTGCCTTTTATCTTAATTCAGTTTGTTTTCCCTCTTGATTTCAGCCTTTGAAATTTGTCAAAATGTGATGTTATCAAAGAAGAGATCTGGAGCATCATGTGGTGGAATACCATAGAAAGTCATGTTAGAGGATAAATTGGAATTTTGCACTTCAATGAATTTTATGGAACACAGTAGCTAATATTTATGACATTTTCCTCTGGATTCCTCCCCTGAAAAAAAAAAGATCCTGAATGATGGCTATATCATGTGGCATAGTGCGTCAAGGGTCTCAGGTCTTTTTGATGGACACCTTTTTGAAAGTGAAAATCTAGAGCCTGCAGAAAGTTTCTAGCATGTGGATTTGTTAGTTTTTTTTTTTTTTTTAATTTGTTTTGTGTACTGTTGCTTTTCCTGAGGGACTTCCTTTTAAAAAACTTGCAGTTACTTTGGATCATATTAGTAGCTTCATGTGCTGCTCTTATTATCCAATCTCTTGCAGCAAATTTGGGTGTTGTCACTGGTATGTGAAATCTAAACTTGCTAATTTGTTCTCCATCTTCTCCACTGTTTCCGTATTAGTACAGATTTTTTTTTTTTTCCAAAATTATCTTTCTCGTTGCAGGAAAACATTTAGCAGAACACTGTAGGAATGAATATCCTAGAATACCAAACTTCATCTTGTGGGTCCTTGCTGAAATTGCCATAGTTGCATGTGACATTCCTGAAGGTGAGGGTATCTCTGGTTTGCTTTGAGCATTACATGGTATAATGAAGTCATTGCTCCAAGCATCAAACATATGGTGCACATGCACGTACTTAATAATGCTTACAGCACCCCACTCTTGTTTTCAACTGATTTTATTTCTTAGAGGAAAATTATGGCCAAAATGCTGGTGTATTAAAAGAGAGCAGCCTGTTTCTTTCATGTTAATAATCGATGTTGGTACCAAAAAATGCTTCCATCTCCTTCCAGTGATTGGGACAGCCTTTGCGTTGAACATGCTCTTCAAAATTCCGGTATGGATTGGTGTTCTTCTGACTGGACTCAGCACTCTTGTCCTTTTAGCACTACAGCAATATGGGGTACTTTGATTTCTTCCCAATTTCTATATGTTTTCAACACTGTCTTGACGTTTCACTTATCCAGAACAAGAATTTGCTCTTGCTACTACATTTCTATTATGTTGAATTAAAACCATGTTAGTCCATCTTGTTTTCCTTGTACAGGTTCGGAAGCTTGAACTCTTTATTGCTTTTCTCGTGTGTACCATAGCTGGATGTTTTTTTGCAGAGCTTGGCTACGCAAAGCCTGATGCGAAGGAAGTTCTGAAAGGGCTCTTTGTTCCCCAATTAAAGGGAAATGGTGCTGCTGGTCTGGCAATTTCACTTCTCGGTGCTATGGTTATGCCGTATGTGTTTTATGTTCAATCTATTCATGTTTTCTTGCATTTGTAAAACCCCTCTTAAATTTGCCAGGCTTTTATGACATCCTTGCAGGCACAATCTCTTTCTCCATTCAGCATTGGTGCTTTCAAGGAAAATCCCACGATCTATGCATGGCATCAAGGTAAATATGATGAGTAGACTACTTTGAGCTTGCTTGTGCATGTACTTGAGAAAAACCTTAAGTTTGTTTTCATGTATGTGCATGTTAATGTGTAGTTCAAGTGTTCAAAAGTGCTTTGATATTAAAAGGGTTGAGTCACTGGGAGTTGGCAGTTCTGAAGCCTCTTTAGAAAGATTATATACATGTGCTACATTCGTGCTCTTGTCTACTAGTGGATTTCCCTACTGTTTTTTTGGTCTTTGTAAACTGCAGGATTAACTAACATAATCACAAAATAAATTCAGTGTTTAGCCTTCTGGTCAGTGAGCTTTTAGCCATTTTAGTGTTATTTGTTACCTTCCTACCTGTTGTCTCATGCATGCTCTCTGGCATTTGTAGAAAATAGCCTCTTTGGGAAGAATCTTCAAGCAAACTAATTAGTTAATTGTATAGACCTGATTTAATTTCTGTTCTGGTCAGTTTCTTTTAAGCTGAAAATTTTGGGTGCACTTTTCAGAATGATAAATTTTAAAATCACTGGCAAAATGTTAAAAATTTTGACATCCAGAATGAACTTCTTGAAATAAGGATCTACACTGTCTATTTATTAACAGGCAGCAATGAATGCCATTCTTGTTCACAGGATGCTTGCAGATTTTACATGATAGAAAGTGGCTTTGCTCTCGTTTTGGCCTTTCTCATCAATGTATCTATCATTTCCGTGAGTGGTGCAGTTTGCAACTCACAAAATATAAATGCTCAAGATCAAGAAAACTGCAAGGACTTGGACTTGAACAAAGCTTCCTTTCTTCTTGAAGTATGCAACTCAGCAACATTTTCAATAATCTGATTGTCCTGTCAATTCTGACATGGTTTTCTACTATTATAACATATTGTGATTTTTCAATTTCCTCAGTGCTCTATTGATCCAGATATTTTTTTTCATGATAGTGCCATTGTGGTTTCTTGCTTGCAGAATGTATTAGGTAGTTGGAGTTCGAAACTTTTTGCAATTGCATTGCTGGCATCAGGTCAGAGCTCTACAATAACAGGAACTTATGCAGGGCAGTATGTCATGCAGGTATTTGAGAGTCACTCTAAGAAATTCTTATTTCTCAATGTCAGCACATGAGTTTCTGACTAGAAAGCAGTCGCTTTGAACTTAAGAAATAGACTTTGTGGTAGCATTCTTAAATTTTGTTGCAGAGTTTTAGAGGTTCTGCAATTCAAATTTTCATTGTTGTTTCTTTTGCTTCCTGGGGCTGTTTTGTCACTCATTATTCCTTTCATTTCTTACTGCAGGGATTTCTTGATTTACGATTGACACCATGGTTAAGGAACTTCTTAACTCGAAGCTTAGCCATAGTCCCTAGTTTAATTGTTGCAATCATTGGGGGCTCTTCCGGAGCTGGAAAGCTGATTATTATTGCATCGGTATGATCTGTTTGACATAAATACTATGCTTTCAGAACAAGACATTCATTTATTTCTCAGATCTATATCTGTGCAGTGGACAGAATATAAACACCATCAGAGCGATTGCAGAAAGTAACATTAAATTTAAACTTGTGGCAGTTTCAATGTTTAATTTCTCTTGTCGAGTCAGTGATGTTTTGGAATGTTGCCTTTTTCTTTGGGAAGTAATGATATTCTATGATGATGATGTGCAATAAAAAATACTGCTTTTGTTGTGGTTTAAATATATTTCCCTGCTCATTGTCCTAAATGGGAGAAGGTGCTGCTTTGTAAGTCCCAGATAATAATTTCATGCATAATCATGTCAGTGAATTATTTTCTTATCTAGAAATAAAATCTTAACATGGTTGACATTTAGGATGTCTTTTATTTTAATGGCTCCCTTTTTGTGATTCACTTCTACCATCTAATGCGATCTTGTGTGAGAGAGCCATTAGTTATAATGCACCCTGTTCCATACCATTTTTTATATAGTAGAAATGGATTCTTTTTTCTTTTTTCTTTGTTCTTGCTTTTTTCTGATATGTATTTCCTGTCATCCAAAGCTAGACTTTTAGCTGTGATAATAAGAAACTTAACGTCATTAAAGCTATGGTTTCTGGGATGCTCAGTAGAAACATGAAGCAATGACTTTGCTGTTAACAAACTGTATTACATCACTTCCCATTGTTTCCACCAGAGGCAGTTCTCTGGAAATCATGCTTTCTTGTGTGAACATTAAGTCCAGCTTTTAGTTAAAAAAAAAGCAATCTTTTTGCAATCTCATTCTGTTGTTTCACAGTCCAATAGAATCAGGGTAAAAACTCCTGTTATCTCTTTGCATTTCTAGCTCACTTTTCATGTTGTATTGCAGATGATTCTATCTTTTGAGCTCCCTTTTGCTCTCGTTCCACTTCTCAAGTTCACAAGTAGCAAAACCAAGATGGGGATACATGCCAACTCAACTACGGTATTACCTTGATCAGTGCTTACATTGTTTGTTTTAAGTTTTGTTCAGCATTAAATCTGAAGATTTCAATTTAGTTTCAGAATGCCATGACTATCTTCAGCACGGTTTACTCTTGAAAATATCTCAATAAGATCATCAAAGAAATATTTATAATATCCAATAAAACAGTTGTCTTCGCATGCCATGCTTGAAATATGCTGTGTTCATTCTGCATATATACCATTTTATTTTATTTTTAATCATCAATTAATATAATCCTCCTCTGCAGATTTCATGTATTACTTGGGTCATTGGTTTTCTTATCATGGCAATAAATATATACTACCTTGCATCTAGCTTCATCAAGATTCTTCTTCATGGCCATCTAAAGCTTGTAGCTGCCATCTTTCTTGGAATATTTGGATTTTTGGGCATGGCAGTGTATTTGGCTGGGGTTGCATACTTGGTGTTACGTAGAAACAAGGAGGCTACACATCTTGTAGCACTAACATCTGAAAATCTGCAAATCGCCAACGAGTCTGGTAATGCAGGAGTGTGCAGTCTCCCTAGAGAAGACATAGCATGCATGCAGTTGCCTCAGAGGAGGAGTAATGCAAATGATTTGTAAATCATAGGGCAAGTGATATCTCAAGGTCACTAACTTCTAGTGAATGAAATAACACTAGAGACGAGGTTATAATCTATTTCCTTTTCTAATCCACAATTTGCTTCTGTCTTACCACTGTTATGTGATGACCGAACATCTTTGTGGACCAAACAGCTATGCTGAATAAACCATGAGCTTGAGATATTCAGAGAGCATGTCACCACGCATTTCCTTCTCGCATCCACTCTTGCAGAACTTCTTTCGTAGAACAAAGTGAAATGCAAAAAAAATTCAGTGTGGCTAATGGCTATGGATAATTTGTTTTGTAGATTAATTTATTTATAGACTGGGATAATAAATACATGACATATTAACATCCATTATCTTGTAGGGCTCAATCATTTTTATGCATGGGTTATGTTTCTACCGACTTTACTTTATCACTAAATTGACCTGTTGATGACTGGCCACAACATGTTTGGTAAATCGGCAAATCAACAAGGTAGATTTCTTGACTTCACCAAAACAACACAGCGTCATGTTTGTGTTTTTACGAGTTTGAGTTTTTATTTCTGTATTTTAAAAGTGTTTTTTTAAATTTTAAATTTTTATTGTTTTAGAGTTTTTTTTAATATTTTCAGATTATTTTAATGTCAAAAATAAATTTTAAAAAATAAATAAAATATTCTTTTGATATATTTTCAAATAAAAAACACTTTAAAAAACAACTGTTATCATAATATTAAATATTAAATGGCTTTAAAAATATTTATTTTTATATTTTTTTTTACATTAGCATATTAAAATTATAAATAAATATTGAGAAAAAGCATGAATTTAATAATTTTTCAAATCAAATATATTTTTAAAATTTCAAATGTGAAAACAAATTATATGAAAAAAATAAATAGATGAATAAAATAATAAAAATAGAAAATTGAAATAAAAATAAATGAACTTAAAATGTAAAAGATTGTTAATTATCCTCACCATTAAACTTTTGGTGCATTAACCGTTAAAAAACAAGTTGATTTATTTTTTTTTATATAAAATGACCAAATAACTTCTAAAAGATAATAAATGCATGGAATAGATAAGCAAAACATCTTAGTATTAAAAAGGTTCATTAGAAAAAAAATCATTTATATCACGCAATTCTATTTGATTTCAGTGTCGGTAAAAAATAAACATTAAGCGAAATGTATTGCTTTTAGTCATAAGTAAATATGTTCTTTATATTTTATTTTATGATTTATTATAAACGAATATTGATGGATAAATGATAAGGATTTTCAGAAGAAAAAAAAAAAAGCTTCTCTTTCAAAAGAGGGAGTCTGATATATATATATATATATATATATATATATATATATATATATATATATATATATATATAGAGAGAGAGAGAGAGAGAGAGAGAGAGAGAGAGAGAGAGAGAGAATGTATTTCAAAATTAATCAAAATTAATATGTTTATGCTTTTATCTTTTTACAAATTTGAACAAAACAAAAGGAGAATGTGTTTCACTTAAATACACTTATTGATTATATTCGTTTTTTTTAATTGTTTGTGCTTTTGTGATGGTTTTCTAATGGTTTATTTGGGAATACAAATCGTATTTTTAAAAATTTTAATTTTTAATTTTAATTTTTTTTTATATTTTTAGATTATTTTGATATGTTAATATAAAAAATAATTTTTTAAAAATAAAAATTTTTATTTTGATGTATTTTAAAATAAAAAATATTTTAAACCGTTATCGCTATCATAATTCCAAACAGACAAGTTATAATTGTATTTAATTTCATTTATTTTTGAGCTACTGTATGTTTTTTTGTTTTTTAATTCTAATCTGTATGTATGCGTAATATGATACCTTTGACCAAAGAGCATGTCAGTTAAAGTTGTAAGAAACTAATATAATTCGCAAACTAGAAAATCATAGTTTCCCAGGAAGTACCACCACCTTTGTCTGAGCTTTGGATGAGGCCCAAGATATGAGGCAGTCAATCAGTTTTTACTCAGCCTTGATTTAGACTTTAGATTCATCTTCCACAAGAAAGCATCCTAGCGATTTTGGAAGGGAATAAAAGCAAGAGAAATTAACATCCTTAATTAATCATATTAGGATAATTATCTTCTGATCACCTGTACATGCAACTATCATTATATAAGCTTTATTCGATTTTTAGACCTTATTTTGGAAGATAGATAATCAATTCTCAATCCAAGGGAAGCCACCAGAGATGGCATTGATTCCATATTGAAATTAGATTAAACTTAAACAACATCAATCAAAAACAAAAAGGAAAAATACAATTATCTATATGGGTGGTCAAGTGATAAGAGTTTGAGATCAAGAGGTTTGCTCCCTCTGTGGTTTTAGATTCGAGCCCTGTGGTTGCTCATATGATGGCCACTGGAGGCTTCCATGGTCGTTAACTTTAGGACCCGTGGGATTAGTTGAGGTGCGCGCAAGTTAACCCAGACACCCACGTTAAACTACAAAAAAAAGAAGGAAAAATACAAGCGAAACACTCAAAAGTTACATCCAATAATTGATTAATTTAGGGATTAAAACATTCATTATAAAAGGATTAATCTAAGCACGAAGACAATTAGAAGTCTTTACATATAGAAGACAGTAACACTCACACTCTGACATTGACATTCTTCTTTAGTATATTCTTTTTTTTTAGTATGTATTTTACAAACAACTTCAACCACACTTGAGGTGTGGACCTATACCCTGCTAATCAATGAGCCCTTATTGATTTTTCACAGAGTCTTCAGCATGTTTTGGGATTGGAAGGATACCCTTTTCCTGCAAGCTCTTAACAGTTTCATACAAGCACTGTTTTACTGGGACGAATTCGATGCCCAGATCCTTGATCTTCTGGTTTGTGAGCTTGTAGTTTTGTTTTCTTGGGTTCTTCTCATCAGAACACCTGCAAATGCATTGCAATACAAAATATTAATATTCAATATGAATAAAAAACACAACATTATTAATAATTCTTTCTACAAACTTGGTAGGTTTATTTGAAGACAGCAGGAAAAAAAGTTTCGTATAACCTTAGCAACCCAACTAGGAACATTCAATCAACTTGTCTGATCTTAAGCACTGCAATTAGGCAAACAAGAACTGCAGCATATAATTGCATGAGATCAGGATATAGGACCCAATCCTCTTCCTAAATCCTAACTCTCCATGACAAAATTTGAAATATATATAACAAAGCAATATTTAACTTGTGATCCAATAACTTTGTGCAGTACCAATCGTGGAAAATATGACAGACGATGGGGTTGGTGAGGACCCTTTTGCTGCACCCGTATTGTCAAATCATTATGACAAAGACAATTTAGTATTGCTTACCCATTCCACCCTCACCATTTTCTTTTTATGTCTATTTAATTTTCCTTGTCTCCATTATATATATAAAAAAAATTGGTAAATGATAAAAAAAAGAGTGAACATCAAGACAGAGGAAGAAACAAAAAAAAAATTTGACTTTCTTATGCAAATATTTTGTTTCTTAAAATCATAATATAATTTTGCTAATGAAGATTTGAAGAAAAATCGGGAAAGGACCATGAAAGAAAAATAGGTTAGAAAAATAATACAAGTTTCATTACGTTAGAAAAATAATACAAGTTTCATTACGTTAGAAAAATAATACAAGTTTCATTACGTTAGAAAAAGCCAATTTATTCTAACTTTTCCATTGAAGTAGTTTTTTAGAGGTGTTAAGCTCGTGATTATTATAAAGTTGTTCAAAATCATAAGAACTTACTTGGTGGGGATGGGATACTCCGGGAAGAACTTTGCAAGGATTTCCACCACCTCTCCACGGTGAAGCATTTTCTCAAAGCAAATGTAACGGCCGGAGGCAGAAGGTGTCTCGAAGACTAAAATGTGGGCTACGGCCACATCCCTAACATGTACATAAGCTTGAACAGCGTTAGCATATGTCTTGGCTGACCCGGTTAGGTACTTGAGGATGTGAAGGATGCTAGCATTGACAGTGGGTTGCAACAACGGTCCAAGCACCACCACTGGGTTCACCACCACTAGGTCAACTCCTTTCTTCGTAGCCACATCCCATGCATCGTGTTCTGCCACAGTCTTTCCATAACAATACCAATTCTGCAATTCCAAGATGAACTTACATCAAGATGTGAAGGATAGACAATTAGGATTTCAAGATGCAGTAAGCCCTATGACGCAAGGAATAATGAACTTACATCACGATATCTTAGAGATATTCTTATTTACACCTACTCTGTATTCTTTGAGTGCTCTAATTAGGAGCTATTTAATTATGTTAATCATCACATGTTATTAATTAAATACCTTGGTGTTCTTGCAATACTCAAGATCACTCCAGCAAGATTCATCAACGACAACATCAGGGCTCCTATTGGGGTCCATGTACACAGTACCAATTGAAGACGTGAAAACCACTCGTCGGACTTTGGCCTCAGCTGCTGCCATGATCACATTCTTGGTTCCATTCACTGCTGGCTCCATCACCTTGTCCTTCAAGTATTGTAACACAAAATCATCAAAACAAAATTTGAAGAAAACATACTTTGCATCGTGAATTACGGAAAAAAAAATGTATAAAATCATTTACTAACATTTGTCGGTGACATCCGTACTTAAATTTACCGGCAACCTAAAATTTGTCCTTGGAAGTCCAAGTGTTGTTTTTATATTCTTTTCTTAAAATTCTCAGCATCCAAACAAATTTTTTACTACCAATGTACCGAAAGAAAAGAATAAAAAGGAAACATACTGGATCGTCTGTGACAGGACAAGCAGTATGGAAAACTCCATCACACCCTTGAATAGCCTCTTTAAGAGACTCATAATCAAGGAGATCAGCCTTGCATAAAGTTAATCTTTCTTGAGCTCCTTCAAGCTCCCTCAAATGGGAATTCTTGGGATCAGCTGTGTATAACAACACAAATACAAAGCATTAAATTAACACAATCTTAATAACAGAAAAGGGAAAGGGAAAGAATCCAAGTGCTTAATTATTATAAACTAACCTGGGTTCCTCACAGTTCCTTTAACAGAGTAACCTTTCTCTAGAAGAAGTTTAACAATCCATGAAGCAATGAAGCCACCAGCCCCGGTGACACAGACAGTTTGGCCTTGGCATGGAAGTGACGAAGTATCGACAGGCATGTTGTTTTGATATATGTATTATGTGTGCGTGTTTGGTGGCAGAACGAAGGAAGAGAGACAGAGAGAGGGAGGTGTTTTCCTTTTCTCTTGATTTTTATAGGTACGTGACTGAGTTTTTGTAATATGAATCGTCAACACCATGTCCTGAATTTATAGTTGTTATTCTTTTAAGGTTTTGTGTGCTGGTTAATCATGATGTTTACGTAAGCCTGCTCTTCTTCATCTTCCACCGCATAATCTTGTGTGCGAATTGGATTTAATCCACTCTTTTAAAAGAATTTATGAATAAATTAATGTCCATTGATTAATTAAAATTCCTAAACCAGCAAAGAGTTCGGTGGAAAAGTGCAATTATAAGCTACTAATAAACCTTGTATGGAATCCTGATTGTTTTGTACTCTTGTTTTTGACTCTTGTTTTTGACCAAAATGTAATCATAAGCTACTGATAAATTAAGAAATTAAAATATATTATACACAAAGACCCATTGGTTGTCGATCACAAGTAGAGAGCAGTACTTTTGTTTTGGAAGGAGAGAGGGAAAGCATCTCATGGATGACAAGTGTTCATGCTAAAGAATATTTCGTTATTATCCTGTAAAATAGGAACGTGTATGATAATTATATATAAGATGGACTGAATTTTTTGAATTCAAGACATAGTGTGTCCTAATTGAAGAAATTGAAGAATAAATTGATGTCCATTGATTAATCCTACTCCTAAACCAGCAAAGAATTTGGTGGAAAAAAATACGCAGACCATAAATCTAGATTAGGGCAGAGAGCAGTACTTTCTTTTGGAAGTAGAAAGATAAGGGCATTAATGCTAAGATGGGTGGCAAGTGTTGATGTTGAAAATCTAGATATTATTTTAGAATAGAAAATATAAAATTAATTTAAATAAAGAAGATGGGACCGTTGAACAAGAGAAGGAAATAAAATTGTGTTTGATAACCATACAAATATAAATATAAAAGATGAAATGAATTTTTTTGTGGGATATAAAATATAAAGGATGTTTGTTTATGCGGTGATACTGTGTTTTTAAAAAAAAATTAAATTTTTTTATTTAAAATTATAATTTTTTTGTTTGTGTTTTTTATTATTTTGATTTGTTGATGTTAAAAATAAATTTTAAATAATAATAATAATAAAAAATATTATTTTAATATATTTTTAAATAAAAAAACACTTTAAAAATCAATTATTAGAATAATATATTGATTATAATATTTATATAAGCCTCCGTTTCTCCAACCCAGTGTGAATTGGATTTAATCTAGAAAAAATGACGAATAAATGAATGTCCACTGATTAATTAATACAAGTAAACCAGCAAAGAATCTGGTGGGAAAAATAATGAAATAAAGCTACTAATAAATCTTACATGGAAAACTTATTGTTTTATGTATGTATTTTTTGGACCAAAAGTGCATGCTGTTTTTGACCACTCTCCTGTCCTCTTGTTTTTCTTTGGCATTTACATCAAACTTAACTATTTAAGAAGATGGTATCATCCAAAGAACTGCATGATCTTTTACCAATGCCTTTACTCATGAAATTAACCCGACAATAAAGTTCTATCTCAAAAAGATAAATCGTATTGGGACGTCAGGCTTAGAAATGAGCTCGCGTCACCAGGAACAAAACCGTGAGGACGATAAAGCCCAAAATAGACAATATATGACAGGTTGGGTCAGGCTATTATAGAAATCCAAGAAGATTCAGTGTGCTTAAAAACTCACTTTTCCCTTAGTATTTTAAGAGTTCGCAACTTGTAAATCGCAAAGAAAAAAAACTAAGTTAGAAATCTAAGGAAATTCAAAACGCTTTAAAAACCCATTTTTGCCTTAGTATTTTATACTCTCATGACTCGTAAATTGTGAAACAAAAATTAAAATGTCCCCAATTATAATTAAGACTTCCTTCGAGAAAGTGTAATTAAATTGTTCTAAATAATATTTTGGACATAAATCTACCCTTATGTTAAAGATGAACAAGTTGTATTACTCTTACTAATATTTTGGACATTTACCTTTCATAAGTTTCTTTGCCCTTATATTATTAACGAATAATGACCTATTATTCCTAGAAAAATATTTTAGATATTAATCACTTGGAGTTTCTTTATCCAAATATTAATAGTGAATAATAACAAATCATTTCTAATAATGTTTTGGATATTAACCTTTTGAGGTTTCTTTATCCAAATATTAATAGTGAATAATAGCAAATCATTCTTATTTGAGGTTTCTTTATCCAAATATTAATAGTGAATAATGACAAATTGACAGAAAATAAAATTTTTATAATTTTTTAGAATATTGGCCAAAACCCTTTAGAATTTACAAACATGTTGTAAAATTCAGAATGCAAGAAACTAATTTTTGCGTTTAAGAAATCAATGCTAAGGCCCCGTTTGTTTGCAGGAAAGTAGTTTCCTTTTTGAAAGTGAATTTCGGGGAAAGTGAATTCCGGGAAAGTATTTTCCGATGTTTGGTAGTGTAATAGAAAATGAACTGGAAAACACTTTCCAGTGTTTGGTTATGTTATGGAAAATGAACTGGAAAATAATTTATTAATGAATTAATTTTTTTTTTCAAATTTATCTAATATATGAAAAATATTAAATATAAATATTTAATCTATTAATTTATAAAATATAACTATATATGTCATATAATATTATAGAGATATAATCTTATGAAATTTTTCATAAATAAAACCTATTAATTTTTTTTTTCAATTTTAAAAGCTTAAAATATGTTTTTTTCATATGAAGAAAGCCAAATTAGTTTATAGTAAGAGTTAGATATTTGGGTTTTTTTGGTATGAAGATTTTTTTAAAAGATAAATAAATACAAAAATATTTTGATGGGTTTTTTAGGATAAATATTTTTTATTACGGGTATAGGCAATTATCCCTTTAATATATATATCAAATAAGCATCAAGAAATAAATATAAATATCTAACATCAAACATATAAATACATACATATTAGTTCAAATTAACAAACATAAACATGCTAGACCGAATTAAACAAGTAAACATACTTGTCAAATAACAAACATATAGTTTCTTATCATAGTCAAATCATCTTAGCAAGCAGGCCTATAGTAGCGTTGGTTCACAAAATTCTGAACCCAAATTTTCCTCAAATTAGCATTTTTTGCCATAAATGCTTTTGCCAACATTTCATTTTGAACCAAGTGATCAAATGCATTTTCAAAAGTGATCTCATCAAAGCCTTCAATTTTCACCACTTCCATATACAGCGCATTAACATCAAGTTGATTTTTGCTGAGGCTTTGAATTGCAAGTGCTACATCTCCAATCTGTTTAGACAACTTTTCAACACCATCATCTTCATACATGCGATTTCTCTTCCTATGTTGCCTCTTTTGTGTACTAGAGGAAGATGTCTCTTTTTCCTTAGAAGTTTCTTCATATTCCCCTTCATTTTCAATTGAAATTGATTGCTCTTCAGTGTTCTCTTTCAAGTTGACATCAGCATATGATTTGGCATAATTTCCGGTTGCCATGTCTTTTCCAACAACAATTGTCATTGCCTCGTACATATCAAGTTTTTTGTTGAGATACTTGTCATGATTGGGATGTGCCTGTTCATAAAGTTTAGAATATGTAATTTTTTAGATCATTGTATAACATTTTAGAAACAAAAGTAAATATAAAAATTACAAAGAGTATAATATTTATCATACCTTTACTTCTTCATCATATACATCTTTCGAAACTGTAATCATCTTCAAACAATCATCCCAGCCAAAGCCACTTTTATTTTTAAGTTTGGTTATTATTCCCCATTCTTTTTTCACAGTTTTGAGATGATTGTCCACATGCTTAGGCTCACATTGCACGTTGAACTTTTGACTGATTTCTGTAGCCACGTTAACAAAAGATTCTGCTTTAAAGGTGGAAGAAGGTTTGCTTCCTTTAAGTGCCTCCTCAGCTAATATCTCAAGTAACATGTGAGACATAGGCTTAGACCATGTGAAGTGCTTGCCCTTGCATTTTTCATTCTGCGTGGAACTCATTTCTACAAAAAAGAAATTACAAATTTATACAAAATAAAATCATACAATATTTAGATTTAATAAATTTCATATAAAAACTACAATTAATAATTAAAAGATAAATTATAATAAAGTCAACATCTACTCCAAATACATAACAAATATAATACAAATTCAAGCAAGACATAATAAAAACAAACACATATAATTAACACTCAATTACTAGTTTCTTTGAGTGTTATAATCATTCCACATGGTTGATGCAATCATTTCTCTTTTTGTTATCCACTCCCTATTCTCTTCCCTTTCCTCCCGTTGATTTAAGTTGATTGTTCGTCTAATTGGTTCACTATCCGAACATATTTCTTCCATAAGAAAGTCATAAGGATCAACCCCCATTATGTGATTATGAATAATACAACATGCAAACACAACATCTACTTGTGTTTCATAAGACCAAAAAGATTTTCCATCAATTGATCTAAAATGACTCTTCAAAATACCAAACCCTCGCTCAATAGCGGTTCTCAATAAAGAGTGTCGAAGATTAAATAGCTCCTTTTCATTTTCTGGTGAACGTTCTGTAAACTCATTTAAGTGATATCGAACTCCATGAAAAGGAGAAATGATTCCTTTTCAAATACCGTAACCAGCATCACCAAGATAATATTTCCCTACAAATTAAAAAAAATAAAACCTATTACTATCTTTATCTAATAAGATATTTTATATGTTTATTGCATATAATACGTACTTTATTATATACCTTCTGGAATTTTTAGACCACTAGGTCTTGATAATGCATCACCTAAAACCCGTGAATCATGTGCACTTCCTTCCCAGCCAGCTAAAACATATATAAACTTCAAATCAAAAGTTATAGCTGCTAAAACATTTTGTGTTGTTTCTTTTTTTCGACCTCGAAACTTTCCTAGAATCTCAACAGGAACATTTGCAGGAACATGGGTACCATCAATTGCTCCCACACAATCCTATATAAACATGAAAAAAATAATTTATAAACTTTTCTTCTAGATGTAATTAATTAATGTATAAAAATATTGGTATTTTTCTCATACGTTAAAATAAGAATAGAATCTTCGATTATTCATTATCTTAGCTGGAATTGTGTCCTCTGGATCTTTAATAAGGTGTTTGTATAACTTAAGAATTGCTTTTAAAACAATTCTAAAGTAACGATGGATAGTTTCAACAGACCTATAGTATATACCACTAATAAAACAAAATCTTTGGTTTTGGCCTACAATTTGTAAGAACACAATTACTTGCTCCCTAATAGATACATTTTGAGTTGATCGTAATAGGTCACGACTTGTGAGAACATCACACAATCTATATAAGACAACAAGTTTCATACGAATTTGTTCAACGTAATGTCTATCACCTCGATTCAAAATGCTGTCAATATAGAATTCTCGTTGAGCAATTGCATTTATGCATGGTTCTCTTGGTATATAAATTCTATTTCTTTTTTGTTCAATAATAGCTACCCTTGTAGCTATCACAGTTACAGCTACTCCCATACATGCTGCATGAATTATCTTACCATCCATAACATGAAAGTGAAGTTTTTTGATAACAAAACCTAAAAATTTAGGGAAATAAATATTAAAAAAAGCATATAAAATACTTCCACAATCAATACAATAAATTATGCTGAAAGAAGCTAACAATGTATAATAGTTATCGCAATGATATCTGATTCCCTAAACAAACAAGGTCTTAAAATATATTATTTAAGACCATAACATTCAATTTCTCGATGATAAAACCGTTTTGAAAATTATACAATTCATAAGTTCATAACGATCAATAGACATTGCGCAATGAAATCCATATAATTACTGGCATAGTCCCACAAATTTATCCATATGTAACAAATATAATCAAACACTAATCATAAATTAATCAAATCAAAATAAAACACAAATTTATGTTATAATTCCCATGTTCTCATCCCATTCCCCTGTTCCCATCCCCAATTCTCCCTCTTGGTTTCTATAATTCCCCAATTCCACTGTTCCCATTCCCCTCTCCCTCTCGGTTAATTCCCCTGTTCCCATTCCCCTCGGTTTCCCCCATTCCCCTGTTCCCATTCCCCTCTCCCTCTTGGTTTCCCCCATTCCCCTGTTCCCTCTCACTCTCGGTTTCTCTCATTCCCCTTCCCCTGTTCCCTCTCCCTTCCCAGTTCTCCTCCCTCTCTCCCCCGGCTACTTGTTCTGGTAACGCTGGGACTTGAAAAAAAAGAAGAGCAAGGGTTGATTTTCAACGCTGGGATATGGTGGCCGGATCTGGTGACGGGGTAACAGGGAGGGGCTGCTTTTTGCTAGGGAAGTTTGGGGATTTTGCAAGAGTATATTCACAGTAATCTTCCCCCCCGTTTTGCCTCTCTCTATTCACAGTAAGTTCACAGAAATCTTCCCCCCCGTTTTGCCTCTCTCTGTTCACAATAATCTCCCCCCCGTTTTGCCTCTCTCTGTTTGGTTAGAAATTCCCCTCCTTGTTTGGTTAGAAATTTGAGCTGTCGAATGTGAGTGATGAAGAAGAAAATTGTGTTTTTTGTGGCTTGCTTGATGAATTTGGTTAGTTTTAACTAGTTGAATGTGACGAGTAAGATGAAGAAGAAAACTGTGTTATGGAAAAAATATGATAGGTAGCAGATTTATCAAGAATATCAAAGGATTTATGCCATAATTTTTACAGATCTAAACAAAGAAGAAGATAAAAATATAAAGGAAATAATAGAGGAAAAAAAATACCTGAAATCAATTGGTCCAGAAAAATGCTTCAATTGTTCCAGAGAAATGCTCTTCAATTGTTCCTGTCGCACCCGATATCACGGCGGCCCACAAAATAATCCTTGAATTAAGGAAAAAGAATGGTTTTTCTGACATCTGGTTCTTTTAAGGGAAAATGTCTTGTTTGAGGAGTCGCCACCTAGTATTATGATCACTAGGAACCCTAATTGATCAACAGAGTTTCTATGGTTCGGGACTGGTTACGTAAAAGGAAAGATATTATCACCCCTTAAACGTTCTACCTAAGGCAAACTGCATTGCTGTTTTTTTTTTTGTCTTAAATTGCTAAATTTTTTATTGGTTTACGTTCTGATGATTTATTCATAATATTCCTGACTCTGGCGTCTGTGAATATTCAACTACGGATAATTCCAACTCTGGCGGTGGTAACTATTACGTAGTTATAAAATAAATTTAGATCAATATTTTTTTGTTCCTGACTCTAATGCTAGCGAATAAACAAATAAACTAAATTTATTTTATTATGCGTTCACATATTTTTGTTTCTTATGTAGTTAAACAAAAAACAATTAAATCAGTGTTTTTATTCCTGACTTTGGCGTCAATAAATAAACAAATAAAATAAATTTTATTTTTCATACTTGCACATATATTTGTTTATTTTTTCTTGCTAAATAAAATAAAATATAACGAATAAAAATAATATAAATTTAAACCAGTATTTTATTCCCGACTCTGGCGTTGGTGAATAAACCAGTAAATTTATATTATTTTTATTCATACATACACATATTTTTTATTTTTTTATTTTTTTATTTTTTTATTTATGTTTTTGGGCTAGGCCCAGCTCAGCCCACATGGGCTGGGCTAGACCCAGCCAGCCTGGCCCGGTCACTGGCCCAAGCCAGTGACCTGGCCGAGCAAAAGCAACACGCGTGCGACAAGCCACGCGTGTTGCTGCGCTGTGCAAGTGAATTAAAATTCACTTGCACAGTATGCTGCTAATAAGTTGAAACCGAACGAAAGGCAGAGGATGCGGCTTACCTTGGTTGGCCGAAGGTGACGAAGACGATGACAAAGCTCCTTCTGTGTGATTGAACCACGCTTGGCAGGGCACCCTTTCCACCTTTCCTTGCGTTCTTCTCTTTGTGATTTGCGTTTCCTTTGCTTTTGGTTATCTAGCCTATTATCCCGGTTTTTTGAGATGAAGGAACGAAGACGATGGCGATGCTGGGGGTTCTTTTTTTTATTATTTGCAGGAGGCGATCAAGAAGACGGTGATGTTAATGTTGGTATTCTGGGTTTGTTGCTTGCTTTTGTCTATGTTTTTGCTCTGTATACTGTTTTCTTTGTCTCTATTTTCTGGGTTTCATTTTTCTGCCTCTCCTGGTTTTTTCGTTCTTCCCCTCCTCCGCGAGGTTGCCTTTGCCCAGCTTTTATAAGGCCAGAGACAACCTTGGTGGTGGTAACGGCCGGCCTCCTAAATGCTCTGTAACCGACGCCTTCAATGAAGAAAAGTACGTGTTGGCTGCCAATGGATGAAACGTCTCTGCCTTTAATGGCGGAGCCATTGCAGAGGAAGAAGATGAGCGAACGGTCGCTGCAAAACGACTCCGTTTCCCAATTCTAAAGGCTGCTTTCAGTTTGGTCCTTGGAATTCTTGTAATTTTGCAATCAAGCCCCTGGTTAAAATGTAATTGGATCCTTGCATTTCTGCGCCATTTTCAAGATGGTCCTTGGATTTTAATCTTTGCAATTTGGACCCCAATTAACCCCAAACTTTGGTATTTCTTCAATTAAGTCCCTGAATAAGTTAATTCCAACTCAATTAAGTCTAAAACCTGTCAATTCTCCAATTAAACCCTTGATTGGATTAATGAAATTAATTTCAAGCTTAATTAAATCTCAAAACTTATCAATTCTCCAATCAAACCCTTGATTGGATTAATTAAATCAATTTCAAGCTTAATCCAGTCTCAAAACTTATCAATTCTCCAATTAAATCATTGACTTGATTAATTAAACTAGTCAAAAATTTAATTAAATCTTTAAACTTCCAATCATGTTGCCCTTAACCCAAATTTTAATTCATTCTTCATTTATTTTATTTTTACTTGTTTTTCATCATTTTGTTTTTAGTAAATAAAATAATAAAAATGTCAAAAATTGGGTTATGACAGTTCCAGAGGAATTATTCAGCTTCCAATTATTTTTGAAAAGAGAGAGATCGTGATTTGAGAAAATAGGAAAGTGTTTTCCTTTCTTTATCAGAAGGAAAACACTTTCCTTCCATAAAGTAGCTTTTTAAGTTTGACTGGAATTAAGTTTTCTTTGACTAGTTTTCCAAATTGTTATCAAACATGGGAAAATAAGGAAAGTGAATTCCAAGAATTTGTTTTCCTGGAAACAAACATGCTCTAAAACATATTTTTTTAAATTTTGAAATGTTTTTTTTTTCAAAAAATGTTCAAAATATTTTTAGATATGTAACACATAAGAAAAACTTTTCATGTTTGGTCAAAACACAAACATCAAGCATCACAATTAAAGTTAATAAGCCATACACATATATTTCAAAATTCACAAGAAACCTAAAACAGTTCACATCAAACAAACAAGATTCGGCACACCAACTTAAACTTGAAGCCTGAATATAAGTTTGACCCACCATTCTCAAAAGCAAGGCAAAAGTTCATATGCAAAATAAAACCAAAATTTTGAACTCAAAACCCTATAACGGAACCCGTATGCACAATAAAACCAAAATTTTAAACTCAAAACCCTATAACGGAACCCGTGCCTCATGACCCATCCTTTTTCCTAATCTTGGAACCTGTCTTGCTCGTTTCATGCAAAAAGGAAAGAATTGGAGAAGCATGCCTTTACACCACGTATTTTAAAAACTAAGACTAAAAAAAAAACATCATGGCCTGCTATCTCCTCTTCAAAAAGCCGAAAGGAAAAAAAAAAGTGACCCAAGAACCTTCCAAAATATTACCTCAAATAAAAAGGAAACTTCCTTCGTGTTTTTACTTTCTCCTCAGGACAAATCTACGTCGAGGAGCAATGCTCCTCCTATACAAAATTCTAAGCCAGGGAGACGCCCGAACAAAGGAGTGGAAGGATAATGAAGACCTTTAAAGCTCACGGTTCCTCACGAATAAGAGGAAAAAAAATGAACCCACAACTTCTAACATAAACACCCATCTAAACTCACAGCCAAGGAAGAAACAATGGTCAAGCATACAACTTTGTAACCAAAATAAAAACCGAACGTCCAAAACAAAAACAGAAACAGGTTTTGAAAAGAACAAACATCAGACACCAGCTTTTAAATATGGCAAGGAAGAAGAAAATTGAGACTTATACCTGCAGATCCTGCTCGTTCTGAATGCAAAAGATGAGGTACAAACCGATGGAAAGTCTCTGCCCCTTTTTCCTCTGATAATCAAAGAAAGCCTTCCTCTTTTATCGTTGGGAGCTTTTTCAAAACCTTTTAGAGTTTTGTAAACTCCTTTTCGGCAAGGTAGGATAGACTACAGTTAATCTCCTCTCTCTTTCTCGTTGTTTTTTTTTTCTATTTTTCTACTCTCAACCTTCTTCTGGTCCTCTGTTTTCTTTTATGCCTCTGCTCTCTCTTTTCTTTTCGTCACCCTCTGTTTCCTTTCCTCACCCTCTCTTTTTTTTCTCTGTTTCTTTTTTGCAGCTTGTTTATATAGCCAAACCAAAACTTAGAGACCACTCTAACATCCTCTCATCTCAACCGTAGGAGCTAGGGATAAAATCCCACCCCTTAGATGATGGTGAGGCTCTTCTCTTTGTCTTCTTTCAAAGCTGGCATAGTGAGTTACAAAACCATTTCCCTTGCTAATATCGTGAATTGCAGCTGCAAACTGGGCGTGGAAAGGGGTGATACTTGTACAGACCAAGCTGACCCGAGGATACAAGGACGAGAGAATAAAAAAAATAGCAGGAACGGTTAGAAAGAAGGGAAAGAATTGCAGCAAGTTTGCTTCATGCAGAATGTCAATTCGTTCTGCATGCAGTGCTATTAATTAGCCCCAGTTGGGGTCGTCCTCGACCTAGTTTATTGTGGGTCGAGACGCGGCCCAGCTGTTGTATGGCTGCCCTCGACCCAGTTATAAGTTTTGTTTAGGCCAAGTCGTGGCCCAGTTCCCATGGGGGCGAGTCCCAACCCATTTACCTTGAGGTCGGTCTTGACCCATTTTCTCATGGGTCATGACTCGGCCCCTCTCCTCCTAGCTGCTTTTTGTCTAAGGCAGTCTGGGTTCAATCATTTTGAGGCCGGTCTAGACCCCATTTCTTTGTGGCCGATAGGACTTATTTTCGCTTGGGTCCGGACACGGCCCTACTGCCTTTGGAGCAGCCAAGACCCAGTTCTTTTGGGCGGTCAGGTCCTAATTTCTTTGAAGGCCGGTCGGGATCCAGATTCTCCCGGATCCAGACTCGGCCTAGCTGCCTTTGGGACCAATCAAGACCCTGTTTCTCATGGGTCTGGACTCGATCCGGCTCCTTCTTTAGTCCAACCTCTATCCTGTTTTCTTTAGGCTGAATTTGGGCCCAGCAAAGGTAGGCTCAGACCACAGGCTTGGGCTCAGCCCAAGCCTAATATATTATATTATATTATATTATTTTTAAAAAATAAAAAATAAAATAAAAAAATCTAGAAATCCTTTCAAAAATTTGTGATTTTTTCACAAGTTTTTCTACCATTTTTTGTTTTTTTTTTCACGGGGCCCAAAAATGGATAACAATAATTTAAATAGGTTTGATATAAATAATGGATGATCGTTCATGAATGTATCAAGATTCACTTCAGGGGTTGTGGATGATGGATTATTGTAATGAGATTCAGGCTTTTATTAATTACACACTATCTAATCTAAGAAATATTAGTGGAGACACTATTAGATGTCTATACAAGAGGTGTAAGAAAAAAAAATTTATCGATTTAAATGTTGTAACGATGCATCTTCTATAAAAAAAGATTTATGAAGAAATATATATGTTGGTATGCACACAAAGAAACATATGTTCCTCACGATACCATGGTAGATGTCATAACCCAAATCTAGGTTATTCCCCAAAATTCAAATTTTTTCAAAATAAAAATAAAAAAATAAAATAAAGGCTAGAGACATGAAGAAAGTAGACAGGGGGAGGATTCCAAAAAAAATACATAAAAACCAAGCTGCAATTTTGAAGCAAATTCAAGGCCTACTTGTACCCCATTATGCCCAAAAATGGAGAAAGAAAAATGCAAATTCAAGGTTAAATTAAATGATTATTGGACGAATTTGCATAAAAATTAAGGCCAATTACATAATTAAATTTTTAATAGGCCAATATGATTTAATCTTGGGCCAAATTAAATTTTAATTATGTTTAATAATTAATTTGGGTCCAATTGAAGTATTTAATTAAGTGCAAGGACTTAATTATACATTAAATGGGTCAAATTAATTTTATTTGGGGCTTAATTGGTGAAAAATTAAGTTTGGGAGCCTAATTTGGGCTTAATTGAGAAGATTGGAATTTTAAGAGACCAAATTTAATTTTTACCAAGTTAATTGATTGAAATCAGGGGCTAAATTGCAAGAAAATTGAAGTTTTGGGGTCAATTAGGGGTTAAATTGACAAAATTCACAACCAAGTAGCAATCTGTAAAAGGCATCGGACTATAGGGGCTTAATTGACAAACAAACCGGGGGTAAAATTAAAGAAATTGAAATTTTAATGGTCAATTAGGGGTTAAATTACATAAATCCAAGACCAAGGATCAAAGTGCAAAAGACGCTGAAATCCAGGGTTCAAATTGAAGTTTGGCAGGGGCTAAAATGCACTAAATCAAAGGTTTAGGGTTACTTAGGGGTGCAATTGAACGAATGCAAAAGCGAAAGGACTTAATTAAAGTTGGACAGAACTCGTTTATTTAACCCAAAACGACGTCATTTTTGTATTTTTTTTTAAAAAAGGAGAGGACCAGACGACGCGTTGTCTGGTCGCTGTTCATTGTCTTCCTCGATTTTACCCGAAATGACAGCTCAGAGAGCTACTTTTAAGGTGCATTTAATGCCTTATATGTCCATGCAAATTGACAAAAAAAATGCACCAAAATGGTCACTTGACATCTCTATATTCCTGAGTATGATCCGTTCAGGCCTATTAACATGAAACTGGCTCCGGCGTCGGCCTAAAGAGGCCAACACAAACAACCTTTTACTGCAAATTTGGCAACTCACGATGCATGCTTTGAATCAACGGATGAGATCCTTCCCAGCTGAACCAAAGGACATGATTTGGCACAATTAAAAACAAAATTTCTTTCTTCCACCTTCTATAAATAAGGGTTCATTTCATGGCCTGAGGAGGGAGAAGTTTGGGTCCAAAAAGCACAAAAAACCAGCCATCCCCCTGTTTCCATTTTTCTTCTCTCCCCGTCATCCTTCTGGGACTCTCCCTTCTTTCTCTCTCACCACTGCCTCGTCAGCTGCCAACTGCGTCTCATACATCTTCTTCGACTCTGGCCACCGTTCCTCCCAGCGATGCCGCCAAAACCATCAGCTCAACCTCCTGATCATGGAGATTCCTTTGTCAAATGAGTTGCTCCTTTGTCAACCTCCATTTTCTGCAACCATTTCGGCTGCAAGCAGAATGTGAACTAACGTGAACTACTATTTGTCATAACCCAATTTTGGGTTATTCCTTAAAAAACCATTGTTTTTTTAATAAAAATCAAAAAATAAAATAAAAGCTGGCAATGTGGAGAAACTCAGATCAAGGAGGACTTCAAAAATAGGGAAAAATAAAGTTGCAATTTTTGGAGGAAATTCAAGGCCAAATTGTACCCTATTATGCCCAAGAATGGAGAAAAGATGCAAATTCAAGGTTAAATTAAATGATTATTGGACGAATTTGCATAAAAAATTAAGTTCAAGGACATAATCAAATTTTTAATAGGCCAAATTGATTTAATCATGGGCCAAATTCAATTTTAATTATGTTCAAGAATTAATTTGGGTTCAATTGAAGGATTTAATTAAATGCAAGGACTTAATTATACTTTAAATGGGTCAAATTAATTTTATTTGGGGCTTAATTGGTGAAAAATTAAATTTGGGGGCCTAATGTGGGCTTAGTTGAGAAGATTGGAATTTTAAGAGACCAAATTTAATTTTTACCAAGTTAATTGATTGAAATCAGGGGCCAAATTGCAAGAAAATTAAAGTTTTGGGGTCAATTAGGGGTTAAATTGAAGAATTTTGCAGCCAAGAACAAATCCCTAAAAGGCGCCAGACTATAGGGGCCTAATTAACAAAAACCGAGGACTAAATTGAAGAAATTGAAAGTTTAATGGTCAATTAGGGGTTAAATTGCATAAATCCGAGACCAAGGACTAATGTGTAAAAGGCGTGTAAATCCAGGGTTCCAATTGAAGTTCGGCAAGGGTGTAATTGCATTAAATCAACAGTTTAGGGTCAATTAGGGGTACAATTGCACAAAAGTGAAAGCTGGAGGACTGCTTTGAACTTTAGAGAAATCCTTATTTAAAACCTAAAACGGCGCTGTTTTGAGGAAAAAAAAGAGAGAACCAGACGATGCGTCGTCTGGTCACTATTCATTATCTTCTTCATTTTTTTTTCCGGAAAAACTGGTCCAGTCACCTTCTTTGCAGGTGCATTTAATGTACCAACGTCCACCAAATTTTCCAAACCTTGCACGAAACAAATCACCAGACATCCCTTTATGTCTGGGTATGGTTATCACCAGCTCACTAGCAAATAAACGGACGTGGCACCACCCTAAAGAGGCCACCTCAGGCAGCCTGCAGCTGAGATTTGATAGTGCACCATACCCACTTTGAGCCAACGGTTGGGATCCCTACCAACCGAATCAAGGGCTGAAAATTGTTCCTTTATGAAGACAATATTACCCTTTTCCACCCCTATAAATAGGAGTAGATTTCACATTCGGGAGGAGGAAGAAAATCAAACTCAAAGTTGGCCGAAAACCAGCCTTCCCTGCTCATTTTTCCTGCAACCGGTCCTTTCTCTGCTTTCTCTCTCCATCGTGGCCTTCAGCCACCACCACCTTCATCACCCGTCTTCTCACCATCATCCCCACCTCCAGTAGCCATCAAACCATCTCACGTGGTGTTTGCACCACTCCTCTCTATTCTCTGTAAAAATCTTCTTCTCTGCCACTGTGACCCCGGCAGCAGCGGCAACAGCAGAAGCAACGGCCACCACCTTGCCCAGAAGCTCTTTTCCTTCCCAAAGGCAGCCAGGGTAGCAGCTCTCACCTCAGCCACTCCAACAGCTCCAACCACGAGCTTCTCTTCTCCTTCACAGGCCTCTGCTTCTTCTTCTTCTTCCAGCGGCGACCAGAGCCAGCCACCGGCCTCACCACCTCCAGCCATACCGTGCACCACCAGTCAGGCCACTAGCTCCCTCAACGCCAGGTAAGCCTACCCCCTCTCTTCTTCTTCTTCTTCTTCTTCCTCTTTACTACTGCTGCATGAGAACAGTGCAACTTGAATTATAATTCACGTTGCACTATCTCATGCAACTTAGTCACTAGGTTGCCAGTGACTAAGTTGCTTCGGGCTGGACCTGTCCTAGCCCAACCTAGTTGGCTGGGCCGGGTCCAGCCCATCCCCAAATTTAAAAAAGGGAATATGTTGGGCCGAGTTCAGCCTAACCATTTGGGCTGATGCCAGCCCACCTGTTTATGGGCCTGTGCTTGGCCCGACCCACATGTTTATATAATATTTAATTAATTAATATATATGTATATGTAATGTTATCTAAAATAATAATAAAATAAAAAACAAAAAATTTCAAAAAGAATTTTCAAAAATCCTTTCAAAAAAATTGTGATTTTCAAAAATATTTTTCTACCAATTTTTCATAATATCGGGTTGTATATTTACATTATAAAATACAAATCCAGTATTAAAGTACCTGGTTTTCTCTGAAATATTTTTTTTTAAAATGTTTTCATGCATACGGCCAAATCCTAAATTTTTCAAGCACATTTTTCATAAAAAAAAAGAAAGAAACAAAAATTGCATCTTTCTCATGTTTTTTTTTTAAATGGATATCATAACCAATTTATGATCATCCATTAGGGTTTGACCAAAATATAAAAAACCTTTTTCCAAATTTTTTAGGTCCAGATGTAGACTTTAATATTTGTGGGTGTAAAATTACACAATAAAGTATACCCTCAGGTATTAAAGATATAAGGCGCAAATAAATGCAATGCTAAATTTTAGACTTTAGAATGGTTAGGATTTAACCCAATAAGGTAGAGACTTTCTCATGAAGAGAAATCTGCCTTGAACCTTAGAAAAGACCAACAAATAAGAACCCAACTTAGAAAAAAATAATACAACAATGCAGCTTACCTTAGGTAGGGTGCACAGGGGGTGACACGTCTTTCCCTTGCACAACCAGTCCCTTTCTTAGACTCTCGCAGACCATAGGTTCCTAGTGACCATAATACTAGGTGGCGACTCCTGAATCTTAATCATAATTTTATGATTAAATCCAAAAAAACCTTCCAAACACACCACACCTCACACAGGAGGCACGACAAAAAGCCTCCGCTATCGCCAGACGACGTCGAGTCGCTCACACACCCCGCGACACTGTTCATGTTCTGCAAATAATTAACTTTGCGGGGCTGGACTTGTTCCAGCCCAGCCCACCCCCTAAAAGAGTCAGTTTTGTGGGGCTGATTTCGGCCCGACTCGGCTGGGCTCGACCCAACCCACATATTTAATATTTAATATTATATATTATATCATAATATTATTTATTTTTTTTAAAAAAATTCAAAAATCATTTCATTTTTTTTATTGTCTCAAATATTTTTCTATCAATTTTGCATAATATCGGGTTTTATATTTACACTGCAAAATACAAATCTGGTATTAAAATACCTAGTTTTCTCCGAAATATTTCAAAAAAAATTCAAAACATTTTCAAAAAAAATAATGTCAAAAACTTTTAAATTCTCTTCTTTTCCCACTGATTGACCTGTCTTCTTCTTATTATTCTTCTTCTTCTTTTTTCATTGAACGTTTGTGTCACATCCTCGCGGCGTCGTGGCGATCCTCGATTGATTTCGGGGTCTTTTGTTTTATTGTGAATAAGGGAGTCGCCACCTAGTATTTTGGTCACTAGGAACCCTAACTGGTCTTTCAGAGATTCTAAGGTAAGGGACTGGTTGCGTAAAGGGAAGGTATTAGTACGCCTTACCTAAGGTAAGCTGCTTGGTGTTTGGTTTGCTTTATAATTGCTATAGTGTTGATGTTTTCTAATCCCATCAGTTTTTCTAGGTTTGATTCAAACTAAATTTATTAAGATAGAAATCCAAAGAGATTCCATGTGCTTTAAAAACTTATTTTTCCCTTAGTATTTCAAGACTTTGCGACTTGTAAATTGCAAGGAGGAGGAACAAAAATTTAGAAATCTAGGACGCTTTAAAAGCCTATTTTTGCCTTAGTGTTTTATACTCTCATGGCTCATAAACCGTGGAGTAAAAAAATTGAAATATCCTCGATTATAGTCAAGGCTTCTTTCAAGGATGTGTGAGGACTTATTATTCCTAGAAAATTATTTTGAATATTTACAACTTCAGGTTTCTTTATCCAAATATTAACAGTGAATAATAACAAGTTATTCCCAATAATATTTTGGATATTCATCCCTTTGAGATTTTTTTATCCAAACATTAGCGGTGAATAATAGATGAATTCTCCCCAAAAAAAGATTTTTTTTTTATTTTTTTGGAATATTGGCCAATACCCTTCGGAGTTTTACAAACATGTTGTAAAATCCAGAAATGCAAGAAAATAATTTTTGTTGTGTTTAAGAAATCCATGCGAAAATACATTTTCAAAACTTCCAATATTTTTTGTATAAAAAAGAGCGTTCAAAACATGTTAGGGTATTGGCCGTATGCAACACACAGGAAAACATTTTTTTTATATACATATGTATATTTGTCGCATTGCATCGAAAACCGGGTATTCTAAATACGAGTTTGATATATTTTTTTACAACATAAAAAAAATTTAGACCTTAAAATAAATATGCCATAAAATAATAAATCTCTTTCTCTTTCTTTTTGTTTTGAAAGAAGAAAAAAAAAGAAAACAGCATGTCCGGCCGGGTCACTTGCCCAAGCAAGTGACCTGGCTGGACAAAAAAAAAAAAAAAGGGCGCAGTCTTCTCAATGAACAAGGCAAAATACATGCAAAGAGACCACGTTACTGTTCAAGTGAAATTCACTTGAACAATGCAAACACAAAGGAAAAAAATGCATGGTGCGGGAGGTGAAGAGAACAGACCTGGGAACGAAAGGACAACGGTGATGTTTGAAGGCTTGCTGGCTAGTCGATCAGTGCCGCGGTCTGCTTCATCTCTTTCCCCTATTCTCTGTTGGCGTTCTTCTTCTGAGTTTCACCTCTGCAATCTTCGTTCCCCTCTCTCTCTCTCTCTCTATTGGTTTTATATGCAAAAAATGAAAGCAAAAACCGAAAGGCAGTCCCTGCTAGTTTATGGTTTCTCTTCTCTTTTTCATTTTTCCTGCGCTTTCTCCCTTTTTTTCTCCTCCTCCTCTATCCAATTTTCTGTGTTTTCTTTCTCTCCCTCTCTGGTAACTGAGATGGATGAAGACAATGGTACTGTAGCTTGTGCGCACAGCTGGTGGTCACTGCTTCTGGGGACAGTGAAAATGATGGCCACGCCGATTGATGATCTCTGTTCCTTTTCTTTCCTTCTGCTGATGCTCTCTGTAGAGATGATGAGGGAGACGGCGATGAAAACGTGCTATGTTGTTGAGTTCATGCCCCTTTGTGTTTTTTCTGCTTTTGACAGTGGCGTTCTGCTTTCTTTTTTTCTTTCGTTCCTCTCCCTTTTTTTTCTCTCCTCTTTCCTGCCCTCTTTCTCTCTTTTTTTTTTTTGTCTTTTCTTTTCTCTTCTTTCTCTTCTACTGCCTGCCTTCCTGATCTCACAGCAACGCAAGGATGAAGGAATAAGAAACTCCCTCTGTTCTTTGCGTTTTTTCTCTCCTAACTACTTACCTCTCTTGCGTTTTTTGTCTTTCTTTTGCTGTCCTCTCTCTCTCTCTCTTTGCCCCTTTAGGTCAGTATATGAGGCTTCTATATAGCCTATACATGGCTTTATTTAGGAAACAAATATTACATTAACTCTAGGGTGTAATATCGGGTGAGCAGAAATAGGAAACCAAAATATTTTGATTCTGATTCTCGATCATCAGTGATTTCTTTCCAGTATAGAGGATGGTGCGACTCCTTTCATTCCTTTCATAGCTGGGACCATGAAGCACCAGCTGCTCCCTTTAAAATGAGGCAATAAAAACATGGTTTGCAGATAAAAGGAAAGAAGATAACTGGGGTAGCTGTGCAGAGAAAAGGAAAGAAAGAATTGCAGACAGGGAGGCATTGTTTTCCTTTTCTGATCTAATTCTTGTTCTTCAATTTCGTCACCTGGCAAAATTTCTTCTAATTTTAACTTCAATCAACTCCCTTATTTTAACACCTTTCCATTTGGTCCTTGGTCCATAAAAGGGCTTCACATTGGCCTGCAATTGGTCCTCAATCTTTAAGCATCTTGCAATTGTGTCCCTGCAAACTTGAGCAAAAATCCTTCTCACGGCAGGAATCCCTGCTTTCACACTAGATATTCAAACGGGAATATCTTGAGCTTCTGATATCGAAATCAAGCAATTCAAAATCCCAAATTTATCTACGCGTCCAGGACTACAACTTTGACGAAGGAGTAGAAGTGAGATAAAATCATTTTAGAGAACAGAATCTGGCAGTAATCTGGTTGATCAAAAGGGTCTCCTGATCTAATTCAGAAAACTGACAATGCCGAGAATCCCGATATGATTGAGAGTATGACCTAAGAACAAATCAACAAAATTTATGACAGAAATAGAATTTTTAGTGCAAAACTCGGGCCAGGATCCTTCTAGCAACAAAATTCTCCACTTTCACGTTTAGATATTCAAACGAGAATATCTTGAGCTTTTGATATCGAACTCAAGCGATTCAAAAGCCCAAATTTATCTACGTGTCCAGGACTACAACTTTGATGTAGGAGTTGAATGAGATAAAATCTTTTTAGATAACAAAATCTAGCAGGAATCTAGTTGGTAAAAAATATTCTTGATCTGAGAATGCAAGCATCCAAATCTGACTGAGAGTTTGCCCTAAGAACAGTGATCTCTAGGACCCAATAAACGTGTAGGTCAATTTTTCAACATGTCATAAGTGACAGAATATAGCTAGGATGGTCAGATATCATACAAGACGAAGTTGAATCAGAGTGTAAGTTGGAGCAAAAAAAAAATATTGCGACAACAATAGAACTAAAATTTTTAGTGCAAATTCTGAGGGATTTATCCAACCTTAAAGACTAGATAAAGAAGGAATGAATTTAGCATTATGAAGACTCCTAATCAATCTAAGAAAACCTGATAATTTTGGCAGCAAAGGGGAAGGGTAAAGAGAGCAGAAAATAACTCAAACAGGGTTTTGAAAAAATATTTCTTTCTCTGCTTTTATCAATCTTCCAGCAAACATGAGTTAAACTCCTATACTCAGTTCAAAAGAGGTATACAATGTCTCCATCACGTGGGGTCCAAAAATGAGTAACAACATTTTGTTTAATTTAGACCAGCATTTTAATCAAAGAACTGCATAATCTTTTACCAATGCCTTTACTGATGAAATTAACTGGACAACAAAGTTCGATCTCATAAAGACAAATCCTATTGTGATATGATATTTTTTACCAACAGAATGACAAATAAAATACTTGATAGAATAATTCTGTCAATAAATCCATTGGTACTATTTTATTTATGATATTTTTATGCGTCGTCTGGTCACTGTTCATTGTCTTCTTCTTTTACCCGAAAGAAACTGCCTGGGTGCTTACTTTGCAGGTGCATTTAATTCTTGATTTCTTAATCAAATTGAACAAAACTAGCACGAAACGGATCCCATGTAGTTCTTCTAAAATCCCATGTGAACGTTTCAGGATGAATGACAGCACGGTGACACCAACAACGACGTGAAAAGGTCAACTCAGGCAACCTTTTCCTGTAGATTTGACAACTCAGTGAGGCTACTTTGAACCAACGGTTAGGATCCTTTCCAACCAAATCAAGGTCTGAAATTTTACCCCGGTGTTAACGAGATTACCCTCTTCCACCGCCAGTTCTAGCTTAGACCAAATGTTTGGAATGGGTCTGGCCCGACCCCTAAAAAGTAAAGAAAGAAAGTACGTTGGGCCGAGATTGGCCCACTGTTTTCTGGGTTTATGCCTGGCCCAGTTGTCTGGGCTGGCCCGGCCCACCTGTTTTAATAATATATATTATATTATATTATATTATATATTTCTTTTTTAAAAAACAAAAAATTCTAAAAAAAATTCAAAAATCCTTTGAAAAAAAATTGTGATTTTCTCAAATATTTTTCTATCAATTTTGCATAATATCGGGTTGTATATTTACATTTTAAAATACAAATCCGGTATTAAAATTCCCGGTTTTCTCTGAAATATTTCAAAAAAAAAATTTAAAACATTTTTGAAAAGAAAAAAATATTTTGTTGCATACAGTTAAATCCTAAAATTTTTCCAAGCATATTTTTCATAAAAAAAATTTCATCTTTTTCATGTTTAAAAAATCCAAAAATGGATATCGTAACCAGTTTATGATTATCCATTAGGATTTGGCCAACATGTGAAAAATCATTTTCCAATCTTTTTTTAGGATCCAAATTTAGACTTTAATATTTGTGGGGTGTAAAATTACACGATAAAGTACACCCTCAAGTATTAAAGATAGAAGATGTAAATAAATACGATGCTAATATTCAGACTTTAGAACGCCTAAGATTTAACCCAATAAGGTAGAGACTTTTTCATGAAGAGAGATCTGCCTTGAGCCTTAGAAAAGACCAGCGAATAGAAACTCGACTTAGAAAAAATAATCAAACAACAATGCAGCTTACCTTAGGTAGGGTGCACTAGGGGTGATGTGTCTTCCCCTTGCACAACCAGTCCCTTACTCAGACTCTCGCAGACCATAGGTTCCTAGTGACCATAATACTAGGTGGCGACTCCTAAACATTAATCATAGTTTCATGATTAAAACCAAAAACCCTTCCCAACACACAACACCTCACACAAGAGGCACCATAAGAGCCTTCATCGTCGCCAGACAACGTCGCATCGGTACTCGCGCCCCCTTGCGACAGGATGGCGACTCTACTAGGGACAACCTTGTCTGGTCGAACTAAGCTTTGATTGTTTGATTGTTTGCCTTTTTGCTGGTCTTTAATTTTAGCTCACATTTTTATCGCTTTAGCATGCATTTCAATTTTGCAAATAAACCCAATTCTAGGTTAGGTGGGGAGTAGCGGTTTGCCTCATGACTTTCAGTCGGGGTTCAGATTCGTGAAACATCCAACTATGAGCTGAGTGTTTACTCGGTAATAGTGGTCACACTGTGCCCCAACCATTCCTTGTAAACCCCTATACTGCCTTCATGTGAGGTGGTCACTGGGCAGTTCATAGACCCTTTTAAAACTAGGTAGAAAGCCTACCTATCATGTAATGATCTAGAACCTTCCTTTAGAGCATGAACTCCCTACATATTCATTATGCATAGGTTTTTGCCATTCATACCCAATGTGCATACATTTGCATCCATACACATACATCAATCCATTGTAAATAACATACATACATGTAACAGGTTGAAATATAGGTCCTCAAAGAGCCTACAACACCCGACTTTGAGCAAGAAACATGGAAGATGAAGAGCGTGCTCACCGTGATGCCCATTTCCAAGAAGAGTTAGAGTCTCTGAAAGCAAGTATGGCTCGCCTTACTAGCTTACTCGAGCAAACACTTAGAAATTCCTCTGGTGAAGGTCTTTCCAACTGGCCTGCTATTTTTGTTCAGCCTCTAGCAACAGCTCAACCCGAAAAAACAATGAGTGAACATGGTAAAGAATCTCCATACAATCCAGCATTTGTACACTCAATGCCACCGGCACCCGTTCCTGCAATCATAGATCCATTTGCCAATGAGTCCCACAAGACCAAGTCATCTAATGACATTGATCAAGATAAGATTTCGGCGTTGGAAGCCCGGATTAGAGCCATTGTAGGGGTAGACTTGTACGATCCAGTACAGGCAGCAGAAATATGTTTGGTCCCAAATATGGTTGTCTCGAAGAAGTTTCGTGTTCCTGAATTCATCAAATACACTGGAACACAATGCCCCATAACTCATTTAAAATTCTACTGCAACAAAATGACAGAAGTAGTACACGATGAGAAACTACCGATGCATTTTTTCTAGGATAGCTTGAGTGGGGTAGCATTGAGCTGGTATATGAGATTGGACAACACAAAGATCCAAAAATGGAAAGACTTGGTGGATGCTTTTATCAAGCAATACAAGAACAATATGGACATTGCTCTTGATAGAACCAGTCTGTCCAATCTAGAGAAAAGGGACAAGGAAAGCATAAGGGAATATGTTCAAAGATGGAGAGACCTAGCTGCTCAAGTACATCCTCCGCTCTTGGATAAAGAGATGGTCACTCTGTTTGCCAACACGCTCAAGGACCCATACTACGAGCATGCGATGGGTAGTTCAGCCCAGCAATTTACTGATGTTATGGCAGTAGCTGAGCGCATAGAACAAGGAGTAAAGAGTGGTGGAATCTCTGCACCTGTGGAGAAAAGGGGCTTTGAAGGTAAAAAGAAAGAGGTTGACCATGTTGAGGGTAACTATAGGGGTAGGAAGAACCCATTTCAAAATTACCACACTCCATCCTCTTCACCCCAAATCGCCAACATCAATTTCAACTCTTCTTTTCCTGTTAGAAAACTTGAGCCTCAAACCAAACACCAAAGAGCCTAAAAACAACTACCTCCATTATCACTGCCCTTAAATGAGATGTACCAAAAGCTACTGAACATCAGGTATATAGCTCCAGAACCCTTGACACCTCTGCAACCACCTTACCCCAACTGGTACAAGCCTGACCTCACCTGCGAGTACCATGCTGGTGCCGCGGGACACAACATTCATACTTGCAGTGCCTTCAAGAAGAGGCTCATGCATTTGATTAAAGCTAGATGGATAACCTTCGAAGGAACTCCCAACATGAGTTTAAACCCTCTACCCAATTATACTTCAGGTACTGGATCGATGAATGCACTAGAGGTGGAATGCTCCGAAAACCTCAAAGCACTAATGGCAAGAGTAGGGTGTGAAGAAGGCAGTGTGCACTCTCGAGGATAGAGGACAAAGTTCTGCTATAGAATGGGAAGATGGAGCCTACCTAATTATTTCCTTTTGTTTGATAATGTCTGTTTCAATCTGTTTTAGTCTTGTTGGCAATTTAGCTCATAATACCACAAGACTTTTTTTTGTCAAATGAGCCTTCTTGTTAATAAGATCATGTGTTTTTCTGTGTTCATGATATGCCTTCATGCAAATAACATACTAAGCACACCTTTTACTCACAAAACCACTACACCAAGAATTCTTTGGTTTTTTTTCCCTTCTTTTTCTCTCCCAAAAAAACAAGCATAACCCCATGTTTTCACAAGGATTTTTGGGACATTAAAGTTTTAATACAAAAACAAAAATCAAATTGGTGTTTGTTCTAATAAACAAGTTCTGAAAATTCAAGTGATATCCTGATACCCTTGAAAACTTGAAGAACAACCCAAATGCAATGAGATAACTCCAAAGCTGAGTTTTGACTGCATGAATAATGAGAAACCATTTTTCATATTCACATAAAAGAAAGCAAAGCTTACCAATTCTAACTACATGCACTTGAAATAAAGAAAGGCCATCTTTGATCATCCTTTCACAATGCTAAAAATCCCTTGTAGTCTCCTTTTGAGCCAAATAACATTTTCTTGAAAAAATAACCTTGGCTAGGATCACACCCTACACTGGGGGGCAAGTTTAAAAATTCTTTAATGATTAAAAGTGCCCAAACAACTCTAGGGGCATGAAAAAGTCCTCAATGATAAAAATGTCCAAACAACACTGAGGGGCATGAAAGAAAATCCCCAATGATCAAAGGTATCCAAACAAAGCTGGGGGGCATGAAAGAGTTCCAAAAAGATTTGAGCGTGCCACAAAAATCACTAATATAATGATGCTCAAAATAAAAAATAAGAAAAAGCCCAACATTGGGGGGCGTTGTGGATCATTTTGCAAATCAATTCCAAGGTCCAGGAATTCATGGATAAAAAAAACGTTTGGGATATAAGCACTAGTGATCCTTAGTCTTAAAGTCCCTTAAACACCTTTTGAGCCTATAAATATCCTTTTTCTTCATAGCCAAGAGCCAAAGCCTACATTACGTGCCCAATCAAGCCCTTTTTGATCAAAGGCAAGCAATGTGGATCGGTAGACTTTGCTTTCCCATGTGAAACAAGTCATTATTCATACAAGCAAAATGAATGCTTTGAAAGCTAGTTCTTTGAAACCCTCAATTTGAAGCTTGAACTGCTTTGACCAACAAAACATCACTTCACATTTTCACTTAAAGCAAAACAAAATTTTTCAACACATGCAAACCTATCCATAAGAATCTCTTGAATTCTTCAGAACAAGTTTGTTTTGAACAAACATCAAAATGATTTTTTGGAATTGCTTTGAAATTCCAAAAATTCTTCATGAAAACAACCCCTTGTAAATAACCGGATGTTCTTCCACATAGCTTCATCTCCAAGGAGAACCCAAATTGAACACTTGGAGACATGATCAAACTAGGAGGCAATCCATCAAAACACATAAGGTTGAATCCATGATTCCCCTTCTAAAAAACATAAAATATTGGGCAAAGCTGGCATTCCTTTAGATAAAGGTTTATGGGTAAAGAAGTATGTTGATGTCATATCCCTCCTAGAGGTCAAGATCATAAGATATGACTTGAGTAAGCAAGAGTGGAAAGAGCCATTAAAGCTTACTATCAGAGACTCAAACTTTGGAGAAAAGGAAAACTCCATGAAGAAAAGGGGACCTATATTTCTCAGGTAAGTACACATGCATATTGATCATGATGCATTACTTTCATCCTTAACAGATCGGTGTCTCATCGTCACCTTTTTTTGAGCGGGCTGTTGAGCCCTCATCATTCAGATAGTGTGCTTTCTAGCCCTATCTCCCCTTTTAATGCGCCTTTGAGCCATTATCTCTGGCTATTGTGTTTTCTAACCATACCTCCTTTTGAATGCGCCTTTGAGCCATTATCTCCCGGGTATTGTGTTTTCTAACCATACCTCCTTTTGAGTGCACCGTTGAGCCCTTGACCACTTTAGGTAATGCGTTTTATAACCTTACCTCCTTTTGAGTGCGCCTTCAAGCCCTCACCTCATGGGTAGTGTGTTTTCTAACCCTACCTCCTTTTGAGTGTGCCTTTGAGCCCTTGACCACTTTAGGTAATGCATTTTCTAACCTTACCTCTTTTTTAGTGCGCCTTCGAGCCCACCTCATAGGTAGTGTTTTCTAACCCTGCCTCCTTTTGAGTGCGCCTTAGAGCCCTCGACCACCTTGGGTAGTGTGTTTTCTAACCTTACCTCCTTTCGAGTGCGCCTTCGAGCCCTCACCTCATGGGTAGTGCGTTTTCTAACTCTGCCTCTTTTTGAGTGCACCTCAGAGCCCTCGACCACCTTAGGTAGTGTGTTTTCCAATCTTACCTCTTTTCGAGTGTGCCTTCGAGCCCTCACCTTATGGGTAGTGCGTTTTCTAACCCTGCCTCCTTTCGAGTATGCCTTCGAGACCTCACCTCTTGGGTAGTGTGTTTTCTAACCTTACCTCTTTTTGAGTGCGCCTTCGAGCCCTCACTTCATGGGTAGTGTGTTTTCCAACCCTGCCTCCTTTTGAGTGCGCCTTAGAGCCCTCGACCATCTTAGGTAGTGCGTTTCCTAACCTTACCTCTTTTCGAGTGCGCCTTCGAGCCCTCACCTCATGGGTAGTGTGTTTTCCAACTCTGTCTCCTTTTGAGTGCGCTTTAGAGCCCTCGACCATCTTAGGTAGTGCGTTTCCTAACCTTACCTTTTTTGAGTGGGCCTTCGAGCCCTCACCTCATAGGTAGTGCGTTTTCTAACTCTGCCTCCTTTCGAGTGCATCTTTGAGCTGTCACCTCTCAGGTAGTGCGTTTTCTAACCCTACCTCCTTTTGAGTGCACTTTTCAGCCCTCATTCCCCTTCGTTCCTATCTCTTTTTGAACGCTCCTTTGAGCTTCCATCTCTTGAATAATGCACCTTCGAGCCCTATCATGTTGTCCCTTCAAGACATCTCATTTTTTGCTGGGTAGGTCACCCATCACAATAGACCTCTTTGAAAACTCTTATCTTCCATTTGGGCCGATTGCCCATTACAATGAAACCATTTTGAGAAATCCTCGTATTTCTCACCACCTCCAAATTGTTTTCATCTGGGCAGGTCGCCCATTACAACAAGACTACTTTGAAAAATCTTTGCATTTTTCACCAGGGTAGGTCGCCCATTACAATAACACCACCTTAAAAAAAAACTTTTTTAAAATTTTCTTTGGGTAGGTCACCCATGACAATTCGACCACTTTAAAATCTCTAAATTTTCAAAAGGAAAATCTTCCAGTTTTTACTCTAAGTGCGCTTTCTAGCCCTCAAAAGGATTCATCATTTCTCAATATGATGAGTCCATCATCTCTTATTCTTCTTTTTCTTCTTTACAACGCTTACTATCTAAAGTCTCTTACGAGACTTTCTATCGTAAGCATTGTAAAGAGGGGGGCAACTATCATAACCCAATTCTGGGTTATCCCAAAAATTCACTTTTTTTCAAAATAAAAATAAAAAAATAAAATAAAGGCTGGCAACGTGGAGAAAGTAGGCCAGGGAATCAAGCTACAATTTTTTTTGGAAGAAATTCAAGACCTAATTGCACCCCATTATGCCCTAAAATGGAGAAAAATGCAAATTCAAGGTCGAATTAAATGATTGTTGGATGAATTGGCATAAAAATTAAGTCCAAGGATATAATTAAATTTTTAATAGGTCAATTTGATTTAATCATGGGCCAAATTAAATTTTAATTATGTTTAAGAATTAATTTGGGTCCAATTGAAGGATTTAATTAAGTGCAAGGACTTAATTATACTTTAAATGGGTCAAATTAATTTTATTTGGGGCTTAATTGGTGAAAAATTAAGTTTGGGAGCCTAATTTAGGCTTAATTGAGGAAATTAGAATGTTGAGAGACCAAATTTAATTTTTACCAAGTTAATTGATTGAAATTAGGGGCCAAATTGCAAGAAAATTAAAGTTTTGGGGTCAATTAGGGGTTAAATTGAAGAAATTCACAGCCAAGGACCAATATGCAAAAGGCGCCACAATGTAAGGGCTTAATTGACAAAAACCGGGGGTGCAATTGAATAAATTGAAATTTTAATGGTCAATTAGGGGTTAAATTGACAAAATCCAAGATCAAGGACCATATTGCAATAGGCGCATAACTTCGAGGTTCCAATTGAAGTTCATCAGGTAGTTAATTGCATTAAATCAGAAGTTTAGGGACAATTAGGGGTTCAATTGAAAGCAATTGAAATATGAAGGACTAAATTGAAAATTCAGTTTAAATCCCTAATTCAATACAAAACGGTGCCGTTTTACATTAAAAAAAAAGAGGACCACATGACGCGTCATCTGGTCACTGTTCATTGTCTTCTTCTTTTACCTGAAAGAAATTGCCTGGGTGTCTACTTTGCAGGTGCATTTAATGATTGATTTATCCATCAAATCGAACAAAACTTGCATGAAATAGATCCCCTGTAGTTCTTCTACAATCCCACGTGAACATTTTAGGATGAATGACAGCACTGCGACACAGGCGACGACGTGAAGAGGTCAACTCAGGCAGCCTTTTTCTGCAGATTTGACAACTCAGGGAGGCTAATTTGAACCAATGGTTAGGATCCTTTCCAACCAAATCAAGGGCTGGAATTTTACCCTGGTGTAGATGAGATTACTCTCTTCCACCGCCTATAAATAGAGGCTCCGTTGATGACTTAAGAGATGAGAAAATCGGGTCCAAAAATTGGAAAAAACCAGCCTCTACCTCATTTTTTTTTTCTGCAACAAGTCTCTCTCTCTACACTCTCTCTCCACCATGCTCTCAGCAACTCCAAGCCACGCTACCACCAGCTCGTCTTTCACCCTCTCCACCATACTTATCCCTCTCCATCGAAAGCTCCTCCTTTTTTCCTCCACAGTGGCAGCAGCCCATCAGCACCACCATTTTCGTTTTCTTCTTCTCCAGTATCGGCAGCAGCAGCACCGACTTCTCCACAAACACCGCCACCAACTTCAGGGCGACTACCTAAACCACCTCCAACCTCACTCCCGGCCAGTGACAACAACTGCTTCCCCTCCTGTAAGGTTGCCTCCCGCTTCACTCCGCCAGTTGCAACTTCAGTGAGCTTACTGTTCACGTTCTGCATATAATTCATTTCATTTGGGTCGGGCTAGTTTTAGCCCAGACCAAATGTTTGGGTCGGGTTAGGCCCGACCCCCAAAAATTAGAGAAAGAAAGTACGTTGGGCCGAGATTGGCCCACTGTTTTCTTGGTTTATGCCTGGCCTAGTTATATGGGCCGGCTCGGCCCACCTGTTTTAATAATATTTAATTAATATAATATATTATATTATATATTTCTTAAAAATAAAACAAAAAATTCCCAAAAAAATTCAAAAATCCTTTGAAAACAAATTGTGATTTTCTCAAATATTTTTCTACTAATTTTGCATAATATCGGGTTGTATATTTACACTGTAAAATAAAAATCCGATATTAAAATACCTGGTTTTCTCCGAAATATTTCAAAAAAAAGTTTAAAACATTTTCGAAAAGAAAAAAAAATATTTTGTTGCATATGGCCAAACCCTAAAATTTTTCTAAGCATATTTTTCATAAAAAAAAAATTTGTGTCTTTTTCATGTTTAAAAAATCCAAAAATGGATATCGTAACCGATTTATGATTATCTATTAGAATTTGCCCAATATGTCAAAAATCATTTTCCAATCTCTTTTTAGGATCCCGATGTAGACTTTAATATTTATGGGGTGTAAAATTACATGATAAAGTACACCCTCAAGTATTAAAGATACAAGATGTAAATAAATGCAATGCTAATATTCAGACTTTAGAACGGCTAGGATTTAACCCAATAAGGTAGAGACTTTCTCATGAAGAGAGATCTGCCTTGAGCCTTAGAAAAGACCAACGAATATAAACCCGACTTAGAAAAAACAATCAAACAACAATAAAGCTTACCTTAGGTAGGGCGTGCCTTTTTTTTTTTCATTTTTGTTTGTTCGTCCCCCTCTGGGTTTTTTCATTTCTTCTCCCTTTTCCCCCTCTCTCAAGTTCGTGGCCTTTCTCTAGCTTTTATAAGTCCAAAGAATGCCATGTGTTGGTAACGATAGGCTTGGTAACGACATACATCATGTGGGCGAGGGAAACTAACCGTGAGACGTGCGCCATGATTGAAACAGTTTTAGTGCCTTTACTGCTGAAACGGCTCCGTTGCTTTTATTGTTGAAATGATTTTTGAAAAAGAAGGCAATGAATAGTCTTTCTAAAATGACACCGTTTCCAACTCAAATGGATAGTTTCAATTTGGTCATTGGAGTTTTGCAATTTTGTAATCAAGCCTCTGGGTAAATTGTAATTAGATCCCTTGATTTTAGCGCCATTTATAAGACAGTCCTTGGTTTTGGATTTCTTCAATCAAGTCCCTAATTGCTCATCAAATTTTGATATTTATGCAATTAAGTCCCTGATTTGACCAAATCAACTCTTAAAAATTGTAATTTGACCCCTGAAATTTAATTTCTTCAAAATAAAGCCAAAATTGACTTAAATCTTGCAATCAAACCCTCCATAAATTCAATTAAACCTTAAATAAAATTTATTTGAGTATGTAAATATCTGATTTTGAACTTTTCTTCTTCAAATTGAATTTTCTTTGTCAATAGAGTTCTCATCAGTCAAAAATAATACTGTCAAATTTCAATCTTTGTATTTTTAACCTCCTTAACCAATTTTGGTCATTTTCTGAGCGCTTTGGTATCCTTTTCTTACTGTTATTATTTTTCTAGTTTTCTTCCGAATATATATATTTTTTATTTTTCTTTGTATTTTCTCCTTTTTTGTGTGGAGACCCAAAAATGAATAACAACAATAAGCAAACCATCATAACATAATCTAATAAACTCTTAGTAATTTAAGGTAAAACCAGCAATGCAGCCTGCCTTAGGAGGACATTTAACGGGTGATAATATATTTTCTTTTGTGTAACCAATCTCGGACCATAAAATCTCTGTTGACCAGTTAGGGTTTATGGTGACCATAATATTAGACGGCGACTCCTTAAACAAGACCCTTCTCTCTCTCTCTCTCTCTCTCTCTCTCTTCCCGTATTTGGTTATAATCTATTTCCTTTTCTAATCCATAATTTGCTTCTGTCTTACCATTGTTATGCGATGACCGAACATCTTTGTGGACCAAACAACTATGCGGAATAAACCATTAGCTTGAGATATTCAGATAGCATGTCACCACGAATTTCTTTTTTCTCGCATCCACTCTTGCAGAACTTCTTTTGAAGAACAAAGAGAAATGCAAAAAAAATTTAGTGTGGCTATGGATAATGTGTTTTGTAGATTAACTTATTTATAGACTGGGCTAATCATACATGACATTTTTTGATACATTTATGACTTAACATACATAATCTTGTAGGGTTCAATCATTTTTTATGCATGGGTTATGTTTCTACCGACTTTACTTTATCACTAAATTGACCTGTTGATGACTACCAACATGTTTGGTAAATCGGCAAATCAACAAGGTAGATTTCTTGATTTCACCACATCCGTACAATATCATGCATGTTTTTTTACGAGTTTAAAAAAATTTAAATTTTTTTAATCTTTTCATTGCTTCAGATTTTGTGGTATTTTCACATTGTTTTGATGTTAAAAATAAATAAATAAAAATATTATTTCGATACATTTGCAAGTAAAAAACACTTTGAAAAACAACCATTACTATAATATTTAAACAGGCTCTAAAAGTAATTTTTACTTGAAAATACATTAAATGATTTTTTCATATTTTTTATATCAATTTTTTAAATCAAAAATATATTTTTTAAATTTCAAACTCAAAAACAAATTACTCGAAAAAATAAATAGAAGAATAAAAGAATAAAAATAGAAAATATAGAAAAAAAAAATGAACTTAAAATGTAAAAGACTGTCATTAACCCTCACCATTAAAATTTTGGTACATCAACTATTAAAAAATAAGTTTAATTTTTTCAGTGTCGGTAAAAAATATCTATTTGATTTCAGTGTCGGTAAAAAAATAATTAAGCGAAATGTATTGCTTTTAGTCACAAGTAAATATGTTCTTTATAATTTATTTTATGATTTATTATAAACGAATATTGATGGATAAATGACAAGGATTTTCAGAAGAAAAAAAAAAGAAGCTTTTCTTTCAAAAGAGGGAGTCTGATTTATATATGAAATGATAGTGCGCAATACTGTCTAGTTTCTTTTGAAACAGGAATGTTTTTGGATTTCTAAGAGTTTCTGATGGAAAACTAGCTCCATTAATGAAAACTATTGAATGTTAACGAAGTACAAGAAATACATGCAGGATAGAACACACTGCTGTTGTTACTTGCGTTGAATGGCGAAGAGCTGTTCTATTGGGAAAAGAAGGATTTGATAAAGATGTGACAAGTCAGTTAGATTAAAGCCTGGGAGAAATATGGCGGGCTGCATTGACCACACTGCTGTTGTTACTTGTGTTGATGGTTATGTTTCTAGATGTTTTGGCTATACAGTGGATGCTAAGGATACTTTCATGTTGACCTGGTATGTTAATAGACATTCGTGCATGTCTGTTGATTTTGATAGTTCACACTGCACCACATTTTTGTTTTGACTGTTTGTGATCTAAACAGGGGCAATCAGTGGACTCTCTGGCTCCTTGCTGGAAATTGCCTGTGATGCTGTTCGCTGACTATTAAGCGCCGACTTCCCTCTCACTATTTCTAATATCAGAATTATCCAAAATGTTTTTTTTTTTTTTTTTTTTAATTCTAATCTGTATGTATGCATAATATGGTACCACCACCTTTGTCTGAGCTTTACTGGAAATTGCCTGCGATGTTGTTCCCTGACTACTAAGTGCCTTGGTTTAGACTTTAGAGTCGTCTTCCACAAGATAGGGTATGTACTGATCTATACAGAGATGGCATCCCGGCGAATTTGGGAGGGAATAAGAGTAAGAGAAATTGACATCCTTAATTAATTATATTAGGAGGGTGCTACGAGATGTACAGGCAACTATCATTATATAAGCTTATTCGATTTTTAGACCTTATTTTGAAAGATAGATAATCAATTCTCAATCCAAGGGAAGCCACAGAGATGGTATTGATTCCATTTTGAAATTGAATTAAACTTAAACAACAACAACCAAAAACAAAAAGAAAAAAAATACAAGCGAAACACTCAAAAGTTACATCCAATAATTGATTAATTTAGGGATTAAAACATTCATTATAAAAGGATTAATCTAAGCACGAAGACAATTAGAAGTCTTTACATATAGAAGACAGTAACACTCACACTCTGACATTGACATTCTTCTTTAGTATATTCTTTTTTTTAGTATGTATTTTACAAACAACTTCAACCACACTTGAGGTGTGGACCTATACCCTGCTAATCAATGAGCCCTTATTGAATTTTCACAGAGTCTTCATCATGTTTTAGGATTGGAAGGATACCCTTTTCCTGCAAGCTCTTAACAGTTTCATACAAGCACTGTTTTACTGGGACGAATTCGATGCCCAGATCCTTGATCTTCTGGTTTGTGAGCTTGTAGTTTTGTTTTCTTGGGTTCTTCTCATCAGAACACCTGCAAATGCATTGCAATACAAAATATTAATATTCAATATGAATAAAAAACACAACATTATTAATAATTCTAGGTAGGTTTATTTAAAGACAGCAGGAAAAAAAGTTTCGTATAACCTTAGCAACCCAACTAGGAACATTCAATCAACTTGTCTGATCTTAAGCACTACAATTAGACAAACAAGTCCACTCAAGCATTTAGTTTTCTTTGTTGATGATTAAAAAAAATTATGCCACGGGGGATTCGATTTTTCATGATTTTTGGTTAAGATTATCATACGAGTCAAAACTGGGACAACAATTGCCCCACGATACCATTAAGAAACCAAAAAGAGGAGATCACAACCTTATCCATTGGATTATTAGTAGTGAATATTAATATTCACTAGCTCATGTTTTTTTTAGTATATTTATAATAAGGACAGAAAACCCTTTTCTTCATTTATTTTCTTATTTTGGGATGAATAGGGATGAAGTATCAGAAAACTGTCATGCAACAGGATTTTATTCTTTAATTTAATTATTGTACAAAATCTTCCAACATTCATTGCACTAAGTTGCTATATATATATCAAATATCAACGAGAAAGTAAAAAATATACAAGCCTTAAATAAATTGACTTTCTTGTGCAAATATTTTGTTTCTTAAAATCATAATATATATAATTTTGCTGATGAAGATTTGAAGAAAAATCGGGAAAGGACCATGAAAGAAAAATACGTTAATTAGAAAAATAATACAAGTTTCATTACGTTAGAAAAAGCCAATTTATTCTAACTTTTCCATTGAAGTAGTTTTTTAGAGGTGTTAAGCTCGTGATTATTATAAAGTTGTTCAAAATCATAAGAACTTACTTGGTGGGGATGGGATACTCCGGGAAGAACTTTGCAAGGATTTCCACCACCTCTCCACGGTGAAGCATTTTCTCAAAGCAAATGTAACGGCCGGAGGCAGAAGGTGTCTCGAAGACTACAATGTGGGCTACGGCCACATCCCTAACATGCACATAAGCTTGAACAGCGTTAGCATATGTCTTGGCTGAGCCGGTTAGGTACTTGAGGATGTGAAGGATGCTAGCATTGACAGTGGGTTGCAACAATGGTCCAAGCACCACCACTGGGTTCACCACCACTAGGTCAACTCCTTTCTTCCTAGCCACATCCCATGCATCCTGCTCTGCCACAGTCTTTCCATAGCAATACCAATTCTGCAATTCCAAGATGAACTTACATCAAGATGTGAAGGATAGGCAATTAGGATTTCAAGATGCAGTAAGCCCTATGACGCAAGGAATAATGAACTTACATCACGATATCTTAGAGATATTCTTATTTACACCTACTCTGTATGCTTTGAGTGCTCTAATTAGGAGCTATTTAATTATGTTAATCATCACATGTTATTAATTAAATACCTTGGTGTTCTTGCAATACTCAAGATCACTCCAGCAAGATTCATCAACGACAACATCAGGGCTCCTATTGGGGTCCATGTACACAGTACCAATTGAGGACGTGAAAACCACTCGTCGGACTTTGGCCTCAGCTGCTGCCATGATCACATTCTTGGTTCCATTCACTGCTGGCTCCATCACCTTGTCCTTCAAGTATTGTAACACAAAATCATCAAAACCAAATTTGAAGAAAACATACTTTGCATCATGAATTACGGAAAAATCTTTTACTAACATTTGTCGGTGACATCCGTACTTAAATTTACCGGCAACCTAAAATTTGTCCTTGGAAGTCCAAGTGTTGTTTTTATATTCTTTTCTTAGAATTCTCAGCAAATTTTTTACTACCAATGTACCGAAAAGAAAAGAAAAAAAAGGAAACATACTGGATCGTCTGTGACAGGACAAGCAGTATGGAAAACTCCATCACACCCTTGAATAGCGTCTTTAAGAGACTCATAATCAAGAATATCAGCCTTGCATAAAGTTAATCTTTCTTGAGCTCCTTCAAGCTCCCTCAAATGGGAATTCTTGGGATCAGCTGTGTATAACAACACAAAGACAAAGCATTAAAGTAACACAATCTTAATAACAGAAAAGGGAAAGGGAAAGAAACCAAGTGCTTAATTATTATAAACTAACCTGGGTTCCTCACAGTTCCTTTAACAGAGTAACCTTTCTCTAGAAGAAGCTTAACAATCCATGAAGCAATGAAGCCACCAGCCCCGGTGACACAGACAGTTTGGCCTTGGCATGGAAGTGATGAAGTATCGACAGGCATGTTTTTTTGATATGTGTATTATGTGTGCGTGTTTGGTGGTAGAACGAAGGAAGAGAGACAGAGAGAGGGAGGTGTTTTCCTTTTCTCTTGATTTAGGAGGTGGATACTACAAGGAAAGAAGTGGTGGAGCAGATGTATTTATAGGTACGTGACTGAGTTTTTGTAATCTGAATCGTCAACACCATGTCCTGAATTTATATTTGTTTTAATCCACTCTTTAAAAAGAATTTATGAATAAATTAATGTCCATTGATTAATTAAAATTGTTTTGTACTCTAGTTTTTGACTCGTTTTTGACCAAAATGTAATTATAAGCTACTGATAAATTAAGAAATTAAAATATATTATACACAAAGACCTATTGGTTGTAGATCACAAGCAGTACTTTTGTTTTGGAAGGGGAGAGGGAAAGCATCTCATGGATGACAAGTGTTCTTTTGGAAAACCAGCAAAGAATTTGGTGGAAAAAAATACGCAGACCATAAATCTAGATTAGGGCAGAGAGCAGTACTTTCTTTTGGAAGTAGAAAGATAAGGGCATTAATGCTAGGATGGGTGGCAAGTGTTGATGTTGAAAATCTAGATATTATTTTAGAATAGAAAATATAAAATTAATTTAAATAAAGAAGATGGGACCATTGAACAAGAGAAGGAAATAAAATTGGGTTTGATAACCATACAAATCTAAATATAAAATATGAAATGATTTTTTTTGTTGTTGTATATAAGATATAAATGATGTTTGTTTTTGTGATGATACTGTATTTTTAAAAAAATAATTTTTTTTTTGTTTTAAATTATAATTTTTTTGTGTGTTTTTATTATTTTGATTTGTTGATGCTAAAAATAAATTTTAAATAATAATAATACAAAAAATTTATTTTAATATATTTTTAAATAAAAAAACACTTTAAAAATCAATTATTAGAATAATATATTGATTATAATATTTATATAAGCCTCCTTTTCTCCAACCCAGTGTGAATTGGGTTTAATCTAGAAAAAATGACGAATAAATGAATGTCCACTGATTAATTAATACAAGTAAACCAGCAAAGAATCTGGTGGGAAAAAAAATGAAATAAAGCTACTAATAAATCTTACATGGAAATTTTATTGTTTTATGTATGTATTTTTTGGACCAAAAGTGCATGCTGTTTTTGACCACTCTCCTGTCCTCTTGTTTTTCTTTGGCATTTACATCAAACTTAACTATTTAAGAAGATGGTATTATTCAAAACATATATTTGTAATTTCCGAACAACCAATTTTTGTTCTATTAATATATGAATGTATCGAAATAATGAAACCTCCAAGGATATTACAATATATTTTTTTACCTTACCCTTATTATAATAAATCATCCATTTTTTTTAATTTCCCTATTCGAAAATGCTCATGAACATTTTAAAAAGACAAATTATATTGTGATGTAATAATTGTTACTGACAGAATGATAGATGAAATGCTCGATAAAATAATTCTGTTAATAATTTTATTGGTACTATTTTATTGATGACCTACCAATCGATCCTTCTCTCCTCCTCCCCTCCTTAATTTCTCCTTCTTTATTGATTTTTTTTATGTAACAAACAATCACCCTTTTCTCTCTCCCATAATTTCAACACAATTCAACCTCTCACAATAGATTCGACCACCATAATACTCGGTTTATCAGCATCCGTGTTCTAATTCAAATTTTATTGAGGATTCTTTACCTTAAGTAAACAAATTATCTATTTTTATTTCAACACAACTTTTTTCATGTTAATGTTTTTTGCATATTTTTGTAGCATATATATTTTGCTGGGGTGTTTACTTATTTTATTCTCAGATAATTTTGTTGTATGGATTTATGATTTGTATATGTTATGGTTTTTTTTAGATTTTAAAAAATTATATTTGTTTGTAAATTGATAAAACTTATGACAAATAGTTGACTTAGGTGTTTTGTGATGAAATAAATAATAGCTTATTTAACAAGTTTGTTTTATATTTTGTTAATTTTATTGTCGAGTTGTATTTTTCAGTAAATGTGTAGAAATTTAAATTTATGTAGATATACAATTGATAATGAATTAAGAGAACTATTAAAATAGATTAAATAAAATTGGGTTAAACCAATATTTTTGCAATTTTATTTAGTTAACGTAGTTAAGTAATACCTGTTATAATCATTATTTGAACAGCTTTGATATAAGTAATGAATGTATTGAGATTCAATCCAGGGGTTGTGAATGATGAATTATTGTAATGAGATTCAAGGTTTTATTAATTACACACTATCAAATCTGAGAAATATTAGCGGGGACAGTATTAGATGTCTATACAAGAGGTGTTAAAAAAAATTATCAATTTAAATGTTGTAACGATGCATCTTCTATAAAAAAAAAAGTTCATGAAAAAAAACATATATTGGTATGCACACGAAGAACCATATGTTCCTCACAATATAATGGTAGAGAGGATGATTGAGTCAACTTCTAGTACTAGCAACGTGCATGAAGTTGTGGATAACAGTAGTAATCCTTATAGGAATATGATTATGGATGCGATGATAATGAATCAGGGTTATGCCGGTCAATATCTAACGAAGTATTTTGTGAGAATTTTCTTATTGAAAGGCCAATCTTCTCTACTATAACCTTGTTGTTATGCACATAGAAAAGAACGTATTTGAGAACATTTTCAACATGGTTATAGACATGAAGGGGAAGACAAATGACAACAATAAAACTAGTGGCATAACCCATTTTTGGATTATTCCTCAAAATTTACCCTTTTCCCTTTTAAAATAAAATAATAATAGTAAGAGGACTCACGATGTGGCAAAAAATTGGTCGAAGAAGATCCCAGATACATATAAAAAAACGAGTTGAAATTTTGGATAAATTTGGAGTATAATTATACCTCGTTGTACCCAAGACTACAGATAAAACGCGGATTTAAGGTTTTAATAACCCAATTTTTTATTCTTTTACTTTATTTTATTTTATTTTATTTATTTTATATTTATATAAAAATAATAAAAAATGATGGAAATAAATTAAATAAATGAAGAATAAGTTGAAATTTGGGTCAAGACAATATAAATTGGAATAGGGATGGAATTAAATATTTAGAAGTCAATTTTGGTAGAAATAAAAAGAATTGATAAATTTGGGGACTTAATTGAACTTGAAATTAGTTTAATTAATGAAATCAGGGGCTTAATTGAAGAAATACCAAAGTTTGGAGCTAATTCGGGTCCAAATTGCAAGAAATTAAAAATACAAGGACCAAAATGAATATGTTGTGATACTATAGGTGGGTTAATTGATTTTTCTAGGGGTAATTTTGGAATAATTTTAAGTTGAAAAGCCAATTAAGGACTGAGTTGATGAAATTGGGAACCAAGAACTGTTTTGTAACTGGCGCTGAAATCCAGGGGTTCAATTAAAAAAAAAAGATTTCCATAAGGACCCAATTGCTAAATGTCAGAAGTTTAGGGGGAAAATTGAAAATATCCATTTCAGGTGAAACTAGCACAGTTTCAAAGAAAACTGTTCATCACCTTCTTCATTCATGAACCACGCCTGCCAGCTACCCCACGATGCGTTACTCCTGCAATAACAACGGTGGGTCACCTCATTACCTGGAGGCGACCGCATGGCATTCTCTGGCTTTATAAAAGCTAGAGAAAGGCCAAGAACTAGGAAAGGAGAGAACGAGTAGAGGGACGAACGAACACAGAGGACCAAAACAGAAGGAAACCAAGGGGGAAGACAACAGAGGACAAGGCACAAAACTAATACACAGACGCAAGAACAGGGACAAAATACAGGAGAAAAACGCAGGGAGAATGAGCAAACGCAGGGAGAAAAAAAGAAAAAAACAGAGAGAGAGGGAACAAGAAAAGAAATAGAACAAGAACGGAGAGAGAATGAGAGGACCCAGAAACACAAAAAAGGGTATGAGACAAACAGAAAACAGGATAGGACATCATCTGGCCAGATCGTCACCATCGTCTTCGTCTCCAGTCTTCTGTACCAAGTGAGCCTTTCTTCTCCTGCTCACAATTTTAATTACACTCTTACTGTGCAGAGCGTGTGTGAAGTGTTTCACTCGTGCTCCCTTTTGCAGACTGGTCACTGGCTTGGGCCAGTGATCGGCGGCCCAGCCTATATAGGTTGAGCTGGATCAGGCTCCAAAAAATAAAAATAACAAAATAGCTGAGACTGGGTTGGGTTTGGGCAAGCTCAGCCGGCCCAATTTGTTCTTGATCGAGGGAGTGTTTGCCAAAACACACTCTTATGCCTTACCTCTTTTATTCTACTCCATTTTATTTTGATATCTAGTCAAACAGACATCTTCTTTGATTTATTTATGATCCCTTGTATCTTATTTTCGATGATTTCATTGTATATTTGATAAGTAAATTTTTATTGTAAAATACAAATCTAGTATGCGATACATACCTGTCAACAAAAAAATTACTCGAAAAATTGAATAGAAGAACAAAAGAAAAAAAATAGAAAATAGAAATAAAAACAAAAATAAATGAACTTGAAATGTAAAAATTGTCGTTTACCCTCACCATTAAAATTTTGGTACATTAATTGTTAAGAAATAAGTTGGTTTTTTTATTTATTTCAGTTACGGTAAAAAAAAATATCTATTTGATTTCAGTGTTGGTAAAAAACAAATTAAGGGAAATGTATTGCTTTTAGTCATAAGTAAATATGTTCTTTATAATTTATTTTATGATTTATTATAAAAGAATATTGATGGATAAATGACCAGGATTTTCAGAAGAAAAAAAACAGAAGCTTCTCTTTGAAAAGAGGGGGTCTGATTTATGAAATGAGAGTGCAATACTATCACTAGTTTCTTTTGAAACAGGAATATTTTTGGATTTCTAAGAGTTTCTGATTGAAAACTAACTCCATTAATGAAATCATTGAATGTTAACGAAGTACAAGAAATACTCACAAGATAGAAAACACTGCTGATGTTACTTGTGTGGAATGGCGAAGAGCTGTTTTATTGTGGAAAAAAGGGTTTGTTAAAGATGTAGATACATGGATTAAATTTAATTCTTAAATGATGTGACAAGTCAGTTAGATTCAAGTCTGTGAGAAACATGGCGGGCTGCATTAGACACCCTCACAGACTCATGAATCTGGATGGATGATGCAAGGTATTCAAGGTTGATTATGCTGCTAAGGATATATTCATGTTGACCTGGTATGTTAATAGACATCCGTGCATGTCTGTTGATTTTGATTGTTCAGACTGCACCACATTTTTGTTTTGACTGTTTGTGATCTGAACAGGGGCAATCAGTGGACTCACTGGCTCCTTGCTGGAAATTGCCTGTGATGTTGTTCGCTGACTACTAAGCGCCGACTTCCCTCTTACTATTTCTGATATCAGAATCATCCAAAATGAGGTGAAAAGTTTAGAAGCTGCAAGACTTCAGGTATCATGGCTAAAGCCAATCGTTAGCCAAGATTTCTGAAGTCGAAAAGATTGCCCACATGCATTCTATACTGAAATCTGTAAGAGCAAATGCCGTAACAGTAAAAAAAGCAGCTACCAATGAGCTGCTGGAGACACTCATGGATCTAGCAGCATTGCAGAAACTCATAAATGCAACGAAGCTTGTAGTGCAGAAGATTGACGATACCATTAAAGAGGCTGAGATCAGTATAGAATGGTCTCTGGAGGAGGGCCGAAGGAGATCATATGTAGTGCTGCTCTCTCTATGGGCACACATTATTGAAGAGAATAATATGGGCCTTATCTTTTGTGGACTTTGAGGCCCAATATACATTCCACAACTTGATTTGCCTACGACACAGCTCAACTGAAGTGTGGGCTTTTGTTATGACTAATGGCAATTCCATGGGTCAACTCCACTTCAAAGATGACTTAAAATTCTCTAAAAATGTTTCCATTTAATTCAGTTCATTAGTTAGTTATTAATTTTTTAGAATTCAGCTTTTTTTTTTATTGAATTATATATAGTTCTCATGATTTGTTTTTCTTTTAATCTTTAATATTAAATTTATTAGAAGTGAGGCTTCGTAATATATTTTTATTTGTTTTATATAATTTTATTATGATTTCATGGCTCACGTCACAGGTTTAACATGTTAATTCAAGTTGACTCATGTATTTTTTCTTGTTTCTTTTTCTAATTTATTTTTTATTTATTTCATAAATTGAGTTTCATAATTTTTTTGTTACACCGATCTTATGACCCTATTACAAGTTCAGGAAGTTGACTTTGTTAATTTTTTTATTTCCTTTTCTAATTGGATAATTTTTTTTACTAGGCTTTGTAATATTTTTTTTACGGGGTTATCCTAATCCCATGACGTAGGTCATATGTTTGACAGGTTGACCCGGTTCATTTTTTATCCTTTTCAATTGAATAGTTTTTTTATTCTTTTTATAATTTTTTTTTTCAATATTGAGTTAATTAGGAATTGATCTTCATAATTTATCTTGATTTTTTTTTATAAGGTTATTACGGTCTCATGATCTAAATTGCGAGTTTGGTAAGTTAACCCAAGTTTACTCAAGTAATTTTTTTTCCTTTTTATAATTTTATTTGCAGTTTTATTTTTCAATATTGGATTGATTAGGAATTGACCTTCATAATTTATCTTGATTTTATTTCTATAGGGTTATCACGGTCTCATAAACCAGATCACAGGTTTGGTAGGTCAAACCAGGTTGACTTAGGTAATTTTGTTTATCCTTTTTATAAATTTTTTTCAGTTTTATTATTAAAAAACATTTGATCAATAATGAATTAATCTTTATATTTTATTTTAACTTTATTTCTATAGTATTATAATGATCTCGTAATTCAGATCACAAACTTTACAAGTTAATCTGAATTAATCTAATATATCAATATTTAAATATTAAAAAAAAATATTATTCAATTCAATGTAACAATATTTTAAAAAAATATTGTCCAAGAAATGAATACAACTTTCAATGCAGTAATCCGAAGTCTGAACTATTAAAACCTGCGTTACCGAGTTTGGAAGACGAAGGGATCTCAACAACCACCCATTAATCACTTCATTGTATAAAATTTGTAAATTACACGGTAGTTGCCACTGGCCACTATGATATGATAAGTTATGATAATCAAGCAACTATCATATAGTTTAATCAAGATTTAGACCTTGAAAAAACAGCTAATCAAATTTCAATTTAAGGAGAGCCAGCAAAGAAAAAAAGAAAGGGAACCCCATTCTTTATATACCTATTCTCAATTACGTCTGAAACTATTTAATTTTATCAGTTTCATCCCAAAGATATTTAGTAGTGATACCTGAATGTTCTTGCTTGTGACGCAATTCTTTCTAAAAATGAAACAAAAATCAATAAAATTAACAATTTCAGTGGGAAAAAAGAGAAAATCAAATGATAAATTAAAAAGAAAAATGAGGAAACAAATGGAGAATAATAATAAACAAAAATCTTATTCTGCAATAGATTATAGATCCATAACCTAGCTGGGCAGTGGAAACTAAGAAATATTACGAGCCAAATAAGAGGTTAAATACATGCAATATCTTAAGTTTATGAAAAATCATACATCATCCTATTCAAGAACCAATCAACTTAAAAGTCTAACCTGATAAGTGAAGCTCCAAAATACGATTTTATTTAACCTTCGAAGATCCCCAGAAAGGGTGATATGTACCATTGATCCATATCAAATGCAGATATTTCCTCAGCAAGTTATTGGAGATTTTCTAAAATGGAAAAGATGGTTTATGTGAAAGTAGACAGACCTGTGTGATGAATCTGTTTCACGATCATCCTATTTTATCCCTGTTTGCGGCTCCGGTTTGAAATAAGACATAACTGTGAATACAGTTTGCACCAGGGTGAGCAGAAGCAATGTGAGAGCAGCTAAAAAGGAAATCAGTGACCATGGACTGTTGAAATGATTACGCCTCAGTTTCACCAACCACACATTGCGCCGCTGAGCGCAGTGCTTCTCCACACCTTTGAATAATTGAGCATAATAAAAGCGACCACGATCGGAGATCATGACATTTATGCCTAATTTGTTGAATAAGGTGCAAACCATTTCATCATCACCCAATCCATTTTCAATAATTCCGCGGTGTCGAAGTATCCGCACATCCTCTCGAGTGTTGATCAGACAATCCATCAATGTTATATAATCAGTGACGTACAGATGTTGACGCTGTGAGCATTGTTCATAGGCAATAAGATTTCGGAATAGAGACTCTGTTGTATCATCAATTTTCAAACATGGGATTTTTATCATGTCTTTTTCAAAACGCACACCTAGGAACAACCCAAACGATCCTTCTTGTTTTCCAAACTTAATGCCAGCGTCTTTCAGCTCTTTGGCACTGCGTATGAACTCCAATTTCGTGTTCTTTGCTTCAATCCCACTGGGCAGCTCAGAAGGTGAACGCAGCAGCCAATTATGATATACTAAGTCCAGAAGATGCTTGCATTCATGGGAAGAAATTGTATTGCTTCTCTCGAGCCTCGAGCCTGGATACATCCATTCTAAGAAACGTGATGCCTTATCAATGAAAGGGACCTTTTCGTTCGGCATCGCCATGGAAGACAACTTCAAAAGAACACAAAATGGAAGTTGATTTTCTAGTAACAGAATATCATATGATATTCTAGAGAGAATCAATAAATTTCCAATAACGGGATCATTTTGATCTCCTTGTTGAAGCCCAGACGAGTCAAGCTTGCAAATGAGCTCAACAATAAAGCAACCATCAAGAAGCAACATTTCAACAAATGCATCCTCGCCAAGGCTTACGGGCTGGTCATAGTATCGACGAGCTTGTGCTTCCAAACCTCTCATGGCCGCAACATAACTTGTCAAGCTATTTTCCGGCCTGCGTTGAAGAAACTTTTGTAGATAGTGTTTTTTATATTCTTCCATCATCTTCAAGTCATCTTTTCCACTGTGATAAGGACCAATAGAGAGGATTTCCGGTTCATATGCCCTTTCGTTCACAAAGCGTTGGCCACGGGGGACCTTAAAAAATACTGCATGATGCCTGATTAGCTGACAAGTTTTGAAGCGACATCTGGATTTGACGGGATAAACGGTCCGGATGATTCATCTCTTCGTCCTGAATCAAAGGATACAAAATGTTAAATATAATTGAAGCACAGGAGAGCATTAAAAAAATGATGATGTTGAGGACAAATTAAAAGTCGTCTCGTTTAGAATGACTAAAAAAGAGAGTTTAAAATATAGTTACGAGTAAATGTGTACTTGCAAAGTTCCGATAATAATATAATAATTAGTCGGATGATCATATATATATATATGCAAGACAAATTAGTGAATTAAATATGTTATTGTCTATATATTTTTTAATAATATTATTTACAATAATTATTATTGTCTGTATTTATATCCAGAAAATTATTGTTTGTAATTGTTAGAAAGATGTTAACGCATAGTATGATATTACATCATGAAATCATCGCACCCATCACATTAAAACCAATTTCTATTTATTAAAAATCAAACACTAACGATTGTTGAAGAAACATAAAAGACTTGTTTCGTAATAACAAGTATTTTGGATAAAAATGATTTTTTGTGTGGAGAATTTATAGAAGACCTTGTTCATTAAATTGAGTTCATCATTAATCAGAATATGTTTTTATTTTTTAAAAAATAAATAAAAACAATTTATAACTTGTAAAAATTAAACACATGTTTGTTGAGAAACCACAACAGAGTTTTTTGTTTTTTTTATTTAAAAAAAACACATATTTTGGTTGAAAATATATAATACTTTTGTGTAAAAGTTATAGAAAATCATATTCAATAAATTAAGATCATTAATAAAATTATATGTCTTATAAAAAATAAATGAAAATAACTCATATTTATTAAAAACCAAACATTTGTTAGTTGAAAATAACTCATATTTAAAAACATATATTTAATTAAATTGAAAACGTTTTATTTTCCAAATAGTATATAAAAAATTATGTGGTTTAAGAAATACCTATTCATTAAAAAATAAAAATAAAAACTTCTAAAATGACGCTAGAGCTTCTAAAAGATCGACAATTTAAATATTATACACATGTTTTGAATCTCAAGGACGTTTAGCTTAATAATATGATTTAAAAAAAAAAAAAAAAAACAGGAAGTAGAGTCTTGAGTTTCAATAACAATAACAACGACAACAATATAGGAAAAAGCAACGATAGATTTATTTTTAACAAACAAAAAGAAGCATATGTATATATATAATTTAAAATCATAAACTCAATCTGCAAAGCTTTGGCTCCCGCACGGTAAAGGGTTTTCGAGTAGTTTCAGATCATAAATTAAGACATGGAAAAACAAACCAATTAAATAAGTTAAATATTCACAACAAATCAAGGGAGTACCTGCATATTGCACAATGGTTAATAATTAATGGATCAACAATCAACTGATACTGTCAAAAACTATCGCTTACTTGTTTGAAACTAGCAAGCTCTCGACCTTTGCTGCTGTAATGGACGGATCCTCTGGTCTAGAGCTGAGAGAGAGAGAGAGATACTCTTTGTGACTATATATCGATTTCTCCCAAAAGATAGAAATTTAGAGTTATATGTTGGAACTTCCTGTTGCTAGACGCCCCAACTCGCAAAGAGGACTTAGACTTGTCAAGTTAACACGTCTTCGTCCTCTCGTTCTCTGCATGGCTGGACAGCTATTCCCACGTCACATTAATTTTATAAAAGCCAAGTTGGGGGACCATTAGCCTCGGCGTAGAAGCGGCATGTGATTTTGACCTGTGTAATACTAGTTCAGTATTACACATTAATTTCAGTGTTTTTTTGAAAAACACTAAAATTACAACGTTTTGGATTTACACGGATAAATCCCAGGATTAAAAATTTATTAAGAATTTCAGGATTCAATTTATTATGAATTTTCACTGCATCAAGTAAATAAACCTACTCTTTTTTATTCATTTATATTTTAGATTAATTTATTGTATTTGTTTTACTATTTTTGGTTTTATTGCATATTTAAATGTTTTACAACATTTTTTTTGTAAAAAATCTTGTTGTATTAATATATGATTTGTATGCTAAAGTTTGTTTGGTATTTGAAGGAAATTGATTTTATTTCTTATTTGATGAAATTAAATTTGATTTTGTAACTTAGGTGTGTTATAATTAAAGAAATGATGGTTTATTTAATGGGTACCAATTATATTGTTAAGTTGGAAATTTGAGAAAAAATAATTTTTTGAATTGATAATAATTAAAAGTTTAATTAGGTTAAATAAATCTGAATTGAACAAACGATGGATATTTAGTTGGCTACCAGTTATTTATTAGTTTTTATTGTTTAGTTCATATTTTGACACAAGATTGAATTTGTGTAGAAATGATAATTAGTTATTGAATTGAGATTTCATTTAGAATAATTATTTGAATTTTGAGTTGATAGTTACATTATTAATAAATTTTGTTATCAATATTCTTTATAGGCTTTATAAACAATGGATGATTGTTTTTTAATATATTGAGACTCTTTGAAGGTTTGTATAATAAAGATTATCTTAAAGGGTTGGGGGTTTTTACTAATTTTATACTTTCTAATATGAACAATATTAGTGAGGGTGAAATTAGATATCCATGTATAAATTGTAATAAAAAAAATTCTACCATAAAGATATTATGATGATGCATGTACTTAAATAAATATTTATTGAGAAATATTTTTATTAGTTTGTACACGGAAAACTATATGTTCCTTATAAAACTCATTGTTATGTGAGGAAGCATGCTAGGAGAACACTTTCCTTTGTAAACCATGCAAGGTGCCAGGTAAAAGCTCATTGCTGTATAGTTAAATATTTTTTTTAATTTTTTATTTAGTCTTCGACTTTTTACATACTATTTATTTGAAAATACAGCTTGAAAGCAGACACACTCCAATGAAATTATATGAAGAAACTTATATAAGGAAGGGGGATAGGGAGAAATGGATGAAAGAATTTGTTGGTAGCAGAACAAAAGTGTTTGTTGTAATTCTTTTAATTAAAGCTTATCATTATTATAAATTTGGATTAACAAAAGTCAATCTAAAATATTATCGTTTTGATATTAAAAAAAAAATCATTGAACATGTCATCATCGTAATAATATTAAAAAAAAAATATTATCTAATATGTATTGTATTTTGAATTTATTATTAAAAATTATTACAAAACATGTTAGCAAAATTAAATATTTTTTTATATTAAAAAATTTAATACCACTTGCAACACAAAGGGAGCCAATAATCCAAGTCGTATCTACTAAAAATTGAACTATTCAAACCTGCATTACCGAGTTTGGACGAAGTCCAAGGGATCTTGGCAACCACTCACTCACCACTTCAAGATATAAAAAACTGTAAATTACTCGGTAGTTGCCACTGGCCACTTGTGTTGGTGTGGCTTGGCTTCGATTCTTTCTTCCACAAAGAGTCTGACGATCAAAACAAAGATAGAAGGCATCCTAGCTTTTTTTAGGAGGGAATATAAGAGACAGCATTCTTACTTTAATGTTAAGAGACGGGTGCTTAGTCCACTATGATATGGTAATCATGCAACTATCTTATAGTTTAATCAAGATTTAGACCTTGAAAAAACAGCTAATCAAATCTCAATTCAAGAAGAGCCAGCAGAGAAAAAAAGAAAGGGAACCCCCTTCTTGAGATACCTATTCTCAATTACATCTGAAACTAATTAATTTTGGCAGTTTCTATAGAAACTCAACACAGCAGCTGTTTCAATGAGTAATTCCTCACACATTCATTGATAATTATTGTGTGCAATATATACAGCAACGTGGAATCAGTTTTGGAAACAAATAAATAGTAATGCTAAAACTGTGCTATTACAATATATAGCTGCAGAGTTTACGTTCCAATTATATCGTTGATGGCAGAGTCTGTGCCATGATTTTCTGCTATTCCTTCTTTGTGTTGATTTGAGCAGATTCTCTGCATGTTTCCCTGATACGCCCCCGCAAGATTGAGCTTCCATCGGCAAGACCAATCTTGTTACGTAACACAATCGTTCTTTGTTTGGACAGTGGCTTGGTTAACAGATCAGCGAGTTGGTCTTGTGTGTGTACATGTCTAACCCGAAGACTTCCTTGTTGCACCAAATCTCGTACAAAGTGGAGATCAATTTGAATATGTTTCATGCGTGAATGGTTCACTAGATTGAAGCTGAGGTGCGTGGCTCCTAGATTATCACATAACAGCAGAGGAGATTCTTGGATTGGAAATGCAAGTTCTTTGAAGAGAGTGGACAACCAAATTGTTTCTGAGGCCGCATTAGCCAGTGCCCGGTATTCAGCCTCCGTTGAGGAGCGTGCAACTGCTCTCTGTTTCTTGGATGTCCATGAAATGGGATTAGGTCCTAGGAAACTGATGTATGCAGACGTCGACGTGCGGTCATCCACATTCCCAGCCCAGTCGGCATCAGAATATGTGTGTAACACTGAAGGTCCAGCTCTGTGAACCTGAATACCATAGAAAATAGTTTGTTTTAAGTATCGTAGAAGCTGCTTGGTTGCTGTCCAGTGAGTTGTAGTGGGCTTGTGCATAAATTGAGAGAGTTTGTTAACTGCAAATGAAATATATGGGCGTGTCAAAGAGAGGTATTGAAGGCTGCCCATAATGCGGCGAAATTCTGAGCTGTCCACAGCAGCGGTGCCATCAACCAGCTGAAGTGACTGTGATGTGGACAGAGGCGTGGAGATATCTTTGGCACCACTCATGTTGCTATTAGCTAGGAGCTCACGAATATATTTATGTTGTGTGAGGAACAAGCCAGCCGTGGTGGGAATGACTTCAACACCCAGGAAGAAGTGAAGAGGTCCCATGTCCTTGAGAGAAAACATATCTCCTAGCTGCTGAATGAAGGTGGTCACAAGAGCGGGATTGTTTCCTGTTATGACAAGATCATCAACATAAACTAGTAAGTAGCAGAGAATGGATTCATGGCTGTAAATGAATAGAGAAGAGTCGGCCTTGGAGGTGTGGAATCCCATCTGAAGAATAGCAGTTCTGAGTGCTGTATGCCAAGCTCTAGGTGCTTGTTTAAGGCCATAGATGGCCTTGTTCAACCTGCAGACATGATTAGGTTTGGATAAATCTCTGAATCCCGGAGGCTGCACCATGAAGACAGTTTCAGTTAATACACCATTAAGAAATGCATTGTTAACATCCATTTGACGTAATTCCCAGCCACGCATGACTGCAATAGATAATACAGCGCGTATTGTTGCTGGTTTTACTACAGGGCTGAACGTCTCCGTATAATCAACCCCTGGACGTTGTTGGAAACCCTTAGCAACAAGGCGGGCTTTGAATCTATCGACAGAGCCATCTGCATTCCTTTTAACCCGAAAGATTCATTTGCAACCCACGGGTACACAGTTGGGAGGTAATGGCATGAGGTCCCATGTTCCATGTTTCATTAGTGCAGTAAGTTCACTTGACATAGCCTCACGCCAGTGAGGTTGAGTAATGGCTTGGCTCACACAAGTTGGTTCTAAGGTCTGGGGAAGAGGGTGTTTGGTTACTGTGTGAAGTTGTTTTGGTTTGAAGATTTGGTTCATGGAGCGTGTGGTCATGGTGCGGGTGTGAGGAGGAGGATTTACAGGTGGGATAGGGCTGGAAAAAATAGTATGTGTGGAGGAGTGGGACTATGCAGTTCAGTAGGGTGAAGGGGGGGGTGTTGTTCCAAATTTGACAAAGACACAGGGGTATTGAAATTACCTGGGGAGGATGCAACAATGGCAGGGGAGTCTTCCGGAGACAGTGATGAGGCTGGTGTTGTGGAGACCATTGGTGGTGGTACAGCGATCTGTGGAAAACCAAAATGCAGGGGAGTGACTTGATGACTGGTTGGACTAACCGGTTTGGACAGAATTTGTGAGGAGGTGCAGTGATATTGAGTTTCATCAAACAACACATGACGAGAGATAAAGAATTTTTGTAAATGAGGATCAAAACATTTATATGCATTTTGAGTAGATGAATAACCAAGAAAAATGCATGCTCTGGATTTTGGTTGCATTTTATTGGAATTATAGGGACGTGTGAGGGGATAACAAATGCAGCCAAATTTTTTTAATTTTAAATAACTTGGGGTTTGATGAAAAAGAGCTTCAAAAGGTGATTTGTGTTGCAGGAGTGGTGTGGGCTGTCGGTTTATGAGGTAGGATGCAGTCTGAAAAGCATAGGGCCAGTATGAAAAATCAAGATTTGCATCTTGAAGTAGTGTAAGGCCCGTTTCCACAATGTGACGGTGACGGCGTTCTGAAGCGCCATTTTGTTGAGGGGTGTATGGAGCAGTGGTGTAGTGAGTTATGCCATGACGTGAGAAATAAGATTTTAAAGCAATAAACTCACCTCCATTGTCAGAGTAGATTGTTTTGATTGATTTTTGAAAACGGGTTTCAACAAACTTTTTGAACTGTGGAAAAATATTAGAGACACCGGATTTAGTTGCCATTGGATAGAACCAAATATATTTTGTATAGTGATCCACAAAAATAAGGTAGTATCTTGAACCATCAATTCCAGTATAACTAGCTGGACCCCACACATCCGTGTAAATAAGTTCAAGGGGTGCATGGCTTTGAAGACTGGTGTATGAAAGGATTGTTGATGTATTTTATTAATGGAACAAGAATGACATAAAGATGAAAATTTTTTTTGCGATGAAATGGGAAGGGAAAAATTCTTAACAAGATGATGAACAATTTTGAGTGAAGGATGCCCAAGGCGCTTGTGCCATCCATCAATGGAAGTCCGTTCATGCACATTAGCAACCTTTTTGGGTATCACCATTGAATCCGGAAAGATATAGATGCCATTGTTACACGCTCCTTTTAGTAGAATCGCCCCCGTGGTCGCGTCCTTCACAAAAAAATGAAAGGATGAAGTTCAACAAAAACATTATTTTGTTTGGTAAAATGATGAACAGAAATTAAATTTTTGCGAAGATTTGGAACATAGAGGGTGTCATGGAGTGTAAAGTTTCGGTGGGTAGACTGTAAATTCAAAGAACCAACATGTGAGACGGCCAAACCTGAGCCATCACCGAGTATTACTTCATCAGTTCCATCATATTCGGAATGAACAGATAAATTGGAAAGATCACCCGTGATATTATGTGAAGCAGCCGAATCAAGTAACCAATTGTTGTTCTTCCCGGTAGAGGTTGTGGCACAATTGACAGATACAGTATGGATGAAACTGAGGACAAGACTTTGCAACGTGACCAAATTGATCACATATTTGGCATTTGGGCTGATAACGTCGATTGAAGTTGTTGGTTCTGCCAGAATTAAAACGACGTCCATCACGTTGAGTGCCACTAAAATTTCTGCCTGTGTTGGAACCATGATACCCCCGGGGGTTGTCATTTGGTTTGGGGGACCACTGTTGACTCCCTCTATAATTAGAAGGCTTCGTCTTTGTGTAGTTGGCGGAAGCTACTAGGTGTTGCGTTGCTGTTTCCAACGCCTCAGATATGCCTCATGTCCCACCAGCAGATCATGCAACTCCTAAATGTCAGTGGTGATTCTCGGGCTCGAATAGGCGCTACAATCTCCCGAAATTCTGAACCTAAACCATTCAATACATAAAGCGTTAGGTCATCATCTGAAATTGAGTGATCAATAATGGCTATTTCATCAGCCAAGGTCTTCACAGCATGGAGATATTCTGTAATTGACCGGTGTCCACGCTGGATTAAGGTAAGTTCCTCCTTTAACTGCATAGCCCGAGTTCTTGATCGGCTAGCATATAAATTTTTCAGCTTTTTCCAAGCTTCATGAGATGTTTTTGCTGTAGCAATGAGTGGTGTGATTGAGGATGATGTGGAGGCTAGAAGAGCACTTAGAATAAGTTTGTCCTGCCGGACCCAGTAGAGCTTGCAGAGCTCATCAGTGCGGGGTGCCAGAGGAGGAGGGACACAGAAGTGTGCCTTCGACATAGTCGAGTAGATCGTAGCCAATAAGAAGTGCTTCAAATTGAGCATGCCATTGAGGGAAGGTGGAGGGGGTTAATTTTTCATTGATCTGTGCTGTGATATTGAAGGCAATGAGTGGTTTGTCTGCTGTGGAAGAGGGTTGGGTGTTGAGGGTGAAATTTGGGTTTTGATCGGAGGATGATGACATGGTGTTTTGGATCGGTGATTCGTTAGAATTTGGCAGCTCTGATACCATATAGAAACTCAACACAGCAGCTGTTTCAATGAGTAATTCCTCACACATTCATTGATAATTATTGTGTGCAATATATACAGCAACGTGGAATCAGTTTTGGAAACAAATAAATAGTAATGCTAAAACTGTGCTATTACAATATATAGCTGCAGAGTTTACGTTCCAATTATATCGTTGATGGCAGAGTCTGTGCCATGATTTTCTGCTATTCCTTCTTTGTGTTGATTCTCTGCATGTTTCCCTGATAGTTTCATCCCAAAGCTATTTAGCAGTGATGCCTGAATATTGTGCTTGCATGAAAGGCAATCCTTTCTATAAATGAAACAAAAATCAATAAAATTAACAGTTTCCGTGGGAAAAAAGAGAGAATCAAATGATTAATTAAAAAGAAAAATGAGGGAACAAATGGAGAATAATAATAAACAAAAGATTTATTCAGCAATAGATTATAGATCCCTAACGTACGTAGCTGGGCAGTGGAAACCAAGAAATATTACAAGCCAAGTAAGAGGTTAAATACATGCGATATCTTAATTAGTTTATGAAAAAAACATACATCATCGATCGATCCTACTCAAGAACCAATCAACTTGGCAGAAAAATGAACCTCAATATATAATAAATTATACTAATAACATAATAGATTGACATTAAATAAGAGGTTTGTTTTTGTTATTCATTTTGAACAATCACCCTCGCACAAAAAGGGAATTACTTTCGCAAATTGCAAAACAAAGTTGTTTCATGTAAAGTTCTTTAATTTGCCAAAATTAATTTCAACCCAAATATATAAAATAAAACTAAAAAATGAATGGAAATGCTGAACTATTAGTTATTTTTAAATTTCACTTTGAAAAAAAGAAACACAAAAACAAAGGATATTTATGACTCATAAAAATATAATAAGAATATTTCCATAAGATTCCTCTATCCTAATATAAATTTTTTTTATTTTTTAAAATTAATTTTAAAAAGTAACTAATAAATATTATTAATTATACCCTGTACATTATAAAATTACTCAAAACTGATAAGGTTTTATTACTTTTAGAGACACAGAGAGAGCTGATCGGAGAAAAGAGAGAGGAAAGAGATAAAAACAAAAACACCTATTTATGGCAAAAAACCAAGCCATTTCATCCCTCTAATCTTTTTTTTTTCCTATTATAGATGGGTTTGCAGCGCTGGGCCTAGGCGTGCGTGGGCATTAGAACAATGCCCATGACAAGTCCAACCTCATTTTCTTTCTTAGTTTCAGCTTTGCCTTTTGTTTTGGCTTTTTTAGGTGATATACACTCTCTATTAAATTATATATATATATATAGGTAATATATTTCATAAAATATGTTTGTGCTCATCATATATTAACAAAATAATAAAATAAAGACAAGGATAAACATTGAGTTTGAATAAGCTTTTATTTCATTGAATTTAATATCTTTTCAAATTGTAAAGATAAACAAGTCAGCTATTCATTTTTTTTTATTTATGAAATATAGATTTTTAATAAACTCATTGTCGTGTGCAGACAACATCCCACAGCAGGAAACTTACTAGTAAATCGAGTGGAGAGGACATGCGACCCAAAAAAGAAGAAGAAAATAGCTGGACCAGCGGAGTTCTTGGGCCAAGAGGCTGAGTCCAAAGAGTGTCTCTTGCTGAGACATGCAGCTAAAGGAGATTCTGTGGTGTTCCGCTCTAAGGATATGTGCACCCGCGGTTTTAAAATTTTAATTTTTTTTTAAATAATTTATAATATATATATATATATATATTTATTATTTTGATATGTTGATGTTAAAAATATTTTTTTAAAAATAAATATTTTTTATTTTAATACATATCTAATAAAAAACACTTCAAGCCACTATAACAGTCACAATCTCAAATATTACCTACCTCCACGAACAAACAAATAAGCTATATGTCCGTATCCTTCCTTTTTAGGACGTTGAGGCCTGAACTGGATCTGGTAACACATAGCTCAACTGGAATTTACATTTGGGATTGAATATATTGCACTGTGATTGTTTCTTGTCTGGTCGACCTTTCGTTCCTGCCTCGTGGGAAATATGGCTTCTTTTGTGGTGACCTTATCTACCGGGGTCAACTCTATAAAAGATCATTGTGGCTTTCATTTAATTCTGTTCACATGTACAAGAGTTCTAAATCTAGATCATATAAAGTAGAATGAGAAAACAAGTTCGTTGCAGAGATCTTCTTGTTAATGAAACTTGCAAGGAACTAATATACCATGATAAGAAAAAAAGAGGGGAACAAGCACACTTAAAAAGTGCAATACACCGAAGAATTGTATGCTATGTTTGTGGAGGAGAAAAAAAATATTGATTCTCTTGCAATTGATTGAACCGTAGGTGTAATGATTTACTTTAAGTGCAAATTCTCTAGTTTAAATTCAAAATAGCTCATTTATACAAAAATAATAATAATAATAATACCTCTTTATCATACCGTTAGGGCATTGCCCCCGCATCCTCAATCTATCAATCATCCATGGCAAAAAAAAAAAACAAGAAACAAATCCCAAAAGGCAAATAGAAACAAATCCCATAAAGGCAAATGTTGTCATTCCGCTTCGCTCCACTTCGACATTTTTTTATGACCCACAAACTACAACAATATATATATATATATATATATATATATATATATATATATATATATATATATATATATATTCATTTTACATTATGTTTTTCCCGTGTTTTAAGCTTATTTAAGTCTATTGAAGTTTGTTTATGGGTTGGGCATGTTTAAGAGAATTTATGAATTAATTGCTAAAAAATAAAAAATTATGCATTGTATATTTTGATCTTCATTACTTGTATCAGGTTTTTTATCAAGTTGGAGTTCTTTATCTAAGTTGAATTGTATATTAAGTTTTTCAGAAAGGTATAAATCCGAGTCTATTTAGAGTTGCAAAATCAAATTTTAATCTTCTTGGCGGTAGGATTTTCTATTTGCGCATGCAACATTCAAATGGTCATATCTAAGCTTATTAAAATCGAATAATTCAACCATCTAAGTGGTGGCCCAGTAATAAAAGCTTGAGACCAAGAGGTTTGCTCCCTCTGTGGTTCAGGTTCGAGCTCTGTGGTTACTCATATGATGGCTACTAGAGACTTACATGGTCATTAATTTTAGGACCCGTGGAATTAGTCGAGATGCGTGCAAGTTGGTCCAGACACCTACGTTAAACTAAAAAAAAAAAAATCAAATAATTAAAAAGCTTAAATTCATCTTAAACATCCAGGGCTTACAACTCGTATGAAAGGGCCCAATACCAAAAGAGATCGTTATCAATACGAAAACTCTGATGCAAGCTGGAAGGCGAGAATTGTTCCTAATCGATCTGGTGGGAAACCGACCTAATGGGAGTCCTATGTTAAATAGGAAATCTGATGGGATTGGAGAGATATTATTTACAGCATCAAATCTCTTTAGGATAGATCTCTTATCACGAAGGCTTTTTTTTTTTTTTTTTTTTTTTTCTGGAGGTTAAATAAAAAAAGAGAGAATCCCACAGAAGGGACATTCGGTCTTCTCTTCTTACTTTTACTTGTGGCAAATCTGTAAGCAGGCGGAGATAGTAATTTTTTTCTTTCCTGAGCTATGATATAAATGCATATAAATTATTGTTTAAGATTAATTATTAACTTGGATATATAAATTTATCAAGTTAACAATAAAGTTTCAATTCAAATACATAACAGAAAATATAAAAAAAATAAAATTTAAAATACATAAAATTCAAAAAAAAAATAACAATAAATTACACTATCAAAGTTGCACCTTTCGATGTTTTGTAGAATAGAATTCATCTATGATTGAATCCGAATCAATATCTTCAACAAGCTCTCGTTCAATGTAAACCATCATAGAATTTGCTAAGAACTCCTCTTTCATTTTATTGCAAAGCACAGTTTTAACACGTTTCATAGCCGAAAATGTCTGCTCTATAGTGGTAGTGAAAACAGGCAAAGTCAAAACAAGACGAATCAACCTGTCAATCAAATGATAGTGCTGCGACTTATTTGTTTCAACTAATCCTCGATATAATTCAGAAATAGTAGATATATTCTGAAAGCTCTCATAATGAATCACATCAATTTGATAATGCTCTAGCTGAGATCTCAAATAATACATCTCTTGTTCGTTGAAATTTTCAGGATAAAATTTCTCAGCAAGCTTGTAAACAGCATCAACTTTAAATGATTTAAAGTTGTCCTTAGGTTCTAAAACAGAGTTAAGTGCGAGGAGTTCCACTGTCCCATCACTGAATGTTGAATTTAATTTTTCCAACTGAAAATCTATTATTGAGTTAAATATATCATAATGATAATGCTGGTAAACTGTTACTGAATCTTGTTGTTGACATGAACAACCTGTAACCTTTTTATACGAAGCATTCATATGTGGTATGTCAATATCATATTTTGTGCAAATAGATTGCACTTTTGCAAGGAGAATATCAAATCCGGCATCTCTCAAAGTTCGAAACAATGCTTTAGTAGTTGATACAAGATCCATTGCATTTAAGATGTCAAGAGATTTTTGCTGCAAAGCTCGACAAAGTAAATCAGTAATCCCCATTATTTTATGCATCAAATATAAGATGAATATAAATTCAAAAGATTTCATCACAATTAAACAACAACCAGCTTCTCCACTTATAAAGTTAGAAGATCCTTCTTGAATCATTCTTTCAAGCACAATAATAGTTGCACCATACATATCTATTAAACTGCAAATAGAATCAAAATGAGAGCTCCAACGAGTAGTTCCACTTCGATGTAAATTACCGATTTGATTAGCCCCTCTGCCAATCTCACGTTCTCCAGCAGCTACCACATGTGCAATTTCTATAGCCTGAGCATCATGTAATTCAGTATGATGTCTGTGAGAAGCACTAATAAGATTGATAATAGTTGTCAATTTTGAGAAAAATAACCAAATAGAAATCTCATTTCCAGCTGCTGCAATTAACCAAATAGAAAAATCAATTACGATATCAATTAAAATTTTATTTTGATCCCCAACTATAACATTAATTTAAATGTCACGGTTATAATATATGACATCATTTAAATATCTTGATTCTCAATAGTGATATGCAGAAGAAGCGTGTTATATCGCCATAACTTTTTTGAAATATATTATTCTACCTAAATTTAAAAATAACTATGCTAATTTTATAATTTATCCAAAAAGTAACTAATATAGTTGGTTTCTAGACTTATTTTGTGAGATGTAGGTTTGTTTAGAAGTATAATAGATGTTTTTTAAAGTGTTTTTTTTTAATATATGAAAATAATTTTTTAATATTTAAAATTTATTTTTGATAAATTACATCAAAATAATCTAAAAAAATTAAAAAATTTAATTTTTAAATAAAATTTTTAAAATTTAAAGAAAATTCTGAACTTTCCTACTATAGTACCATAAACCTTTTAAAAAGGGATTATAATAGAGTTTTGTCTTCTTCTTGTGCTTCCTCTGCGTCACTTTTTTTAGTTAGCTAATGATGATGACAAACCCTTGGAAACAGCAGCTTTAACAAAGAAGAAAAACCCCATTGGAACTTGCTTCCTTTTTCTTTTCTTTTTTTAATTATCCTACCTGGGCTACAGCCCAACGGAGCCTTGTGAAAGGCTCCGCCCTTGTCTGTAAGGATGAGCAGCTGATCTTTCTATTCAGCTCAAGGGAAATAGAGTCCATCATCATATTTGTGCTTAAGAAGTAATGCTATTGTAATCTTTTTACATTCAAGTATTTATTTATTTTTATTTTAATTTCTATGTTATTGATTTTTGATCATGCTTATTGAATCTGTTTGAGACTTTCTAGTGTGTTTCAATCCATAATTATTGTTAGGAATTAAAACAAGAAGTAGATAAATTGAATTGATTGTTTGATCTCTCACTTTAATTTATTAAGGAGGATTGAACCACGTTTAATTATTCAAGCTTTTGAATGATTGCTTGAAATAAAATTTAATCGTACATGCTCTTAAAGCTATTAACGAGTTAATGAGAATTGCTTTTCAATATTGAATTTACTTGATGATAAGGAATTGATTAGAAGCTTACTCTAATTAATTTACTTTTAATCCTCATGATTTCTCTTAGCTTTAAGGAAAATTAAGTTTATTTGCTTAAATCGAAGGGATAGTCATTTCACTTTAATGATCAACCTGTTTATAGGAATAGATGTATAACTCTTTGAACTGAGATAACAAAATAGTAATTACCTTTTAAGTTTTCCAAATTTCATTACTTTTCTGATCTCTCTTTTATTCATACTCCCTTGTCTTCTTTTAATTTCAGTGCTTCATAGGCTTAGCTACAATTTCTCTTGGATTCGAACGGGTCATCAGCATCATACTACTATTTCACTGGGGTGAATTCGATGCCCAGATCCTTGATCTTCTGGTTTGTGAACTTGTAGGGTTGTTTTCTTGGGTTCTTCTCATCTGAACACCTGCAAATGCATTGCAATACAAAATATTAATATTCAAGATTAATAAAAAACACAACACAATTAATTCTTTCTACAAACTTGGTAGGTTTTTTTCTACAAAATATTAATATTCACTAGCTCATTAAGCACTATAATTAGACAAACACGCACTGTAGCATAAAATTGCATGAGATTAGGATTTAGGACCCAATAATCCTCCTAACTCTCCATGACAAAATTTGAAAATATATAACAAAGCAAGATTTAACTTGTGATCCAATAACTTTGTGCAGTACCAATCGTATGTAGAGAACCCATTTCGATCCCAATATGACAAACACGACCACTACCACAATCTTTAGATTTATTGATGGAATTTTTTATCGGTATTTGCACTATCATTTTGTTGGTAATTAATTTACCAACAAAATCACTGACGGAAATGCTCCGTCGGTGAATCTTGCATTGGTAATTTTTTGTCTATCGGTAAGTCTATTGGTAATAAAAAATATTATTATCGATGGATTTACTTGTCATAACCCATTTTTGGGTCACTCCCAAATTTTTTTCCTTTTCTTCAAAAAAAAAAAAAAAACTGCACGATGCCGTTTTGAACGGCACGATGTAGCTTCTTCTTCCCTGCGCATGCAAAGGCAGGGAAGAAGAAGATTTTTGAAAATATTTTTCCCGCTCCCTTTCTCTCCCTTCCACTTCATAAAACCCTGCCAAAACCCATACCCACACAACCATACCCTGCCAATGTGACAATAAAAGAGAGGGACACCATGCCCTGCAAACATAGCCGGCCACCTTACCCTGCAGAGGTAAGGCAGCCCGTTCCCTCCCTGCACCACGATGGGACAGAGCAGGGGGGCACCTTCTCTTCCTGCTTATAAATAGAAGGGGGGGGGGGAGAACAGAAAAAAGGGGGCTGGGAGAGTAAAAAAGGAGAGAACGACAATACAGAGAAGGAGTAGGAAAAAAAAACAGGGGAAATAATAGAGGAGAGAAAACAGGGAACGACCGGAGAAAAATATTACAAAGAGGGGCAAAATTTTGGTGAAGGAGAGAGGCAAACGACAGAAATAGGGGGGAACGGGAAAAAGAAGAGGAAGATTTGTTTGAGAGACACAGGAGAGAGCCAAAATAGAAGAGGGGAGAGAAAAACAAAGACTGGGGTTTCTGCACGAAGAAGGAGAAGGACCGTTCCCCACCACCTGGGCACCACCGCTGTGCTTCCTCTCCACCGCCACAACATCACCACCATTCAGCCGCCAACAACAGCTGCCACCAGCAGCAACAGAGGAGAAACCGAAACAAAACAGAGAAGGAGAAAGAACAAGAAAACTGAACAGAACAGAGAGGTAGAGTTAAAGAAAAAAAAATAGAGGAGAATAAGGGAGAGAAGAAGAAGAGAGAAGAGACCAGAGAGAGGAGGGAAAAACGAAAAAAAGTAGAGAAGGGGAATAGAACGGAGAGGGAAGAAGAAGAAAAGAAAACAGAAACTGAAAAGAGAGAAAGAGTGAACGAAACGAAAGAAAAGAAAAGAAGGAAGGAAGAAGAGATCGACTGGCGCAGCAGCTCCGCACTGCACAGACACCACGTTGGAAGAAGAATCACAGGGGTTCCCCGCCGCCGCCGCCGCCGCCGCTGCCGCAAGCCACCGGAGACAACAACCACGCTCCCTCATTCCAGGTAACCTTCTTCCCCCTCTGCTGTCATTTTTTGGTTCAGCTTCATTTGCATGCAGAGCGTGAGCAATTCACGTTCTGCAGCAAATGAAATATAATTAGGTGGTTACTGTGTAGAGTACAGTAACCACCTAATTATAATTCATTGGTTACTGTGCTCGGCACAGTAACCAGCAACCAGCTCTTTGTTCTTTCGGGTTGGAACATCAGCCCAGCCCATGCAGCTGGGCTGAGTCCAGCCATGTAGCTGATAGGCCCAAATTTCTTTTTTTGGGGCTGGGACAGGCCCGTCCCAGTCAAAAAATATATTCAAAAAATCATTGTTGAAAATTTGTGATTTTCCTGCTTATTTTTCTAAAACGTTTTGATTAATATCGGTCTGTATTTTTATATCATAAAAATAAAAATTCGGTATTAAAATACCCGGTTTTCGTCAAAACATTAAAAAAAAAACATGTTTCCTTTTCATGCATACGGCCAAGTCTCTAAAAATAAATAAATAAAAACTCATATTGTATTTTCATACAACAAAGAAAACTTCAAAAAAAAAAATGTTTTAGCATGCATTTTGACTTTAATAACCAATTTATTAAAGTCACAAGAACTTGGCCAATATTTTAAAAAATCCAAAAAAATTATTTTGCTTTCTTTTAATATCCGAGATTATGAATTTATACGTAAAACGTACTCCCGATATTAAAAAGGTAGTTTTTTTATTTAACGATAGAACGGTTAGGTTTTACCCCATTAAGATAAGAACATCTTTTTTTTATGAGGGCTTTTCTTGAATCTTAGACAGACAGGACTAACAATTAGAAAACGCGAACAAACCTTAGATTTTGATCAGACAAATAAAACAATGCAGCTTACCTTAAGTAGGGCATACTTGGGGTGCTAATACCTTCCCTTTACGCAACCAGTCTCCGTAACCGATCTCTGAGACCAGTTTGGGTTCCTAGTGACCAGAATACTAGGTGGCGACTCCCATTCTATTTTTTCCACTGATAAAAAGACAAGAACTCCTTGTCTCTTCGTATTTTCCAAATACACACAATTGAGTGAGGGTGGACGATCGCCGCGACGCTGCACTCGTGCGACATTACTGACGAAAACAGAAAGTAAGAAAAAAATTACCCGCTTCATTCCGTCGGTATTTCTCTCAGCAAAATACCGCATGTAATTCCGTCGGTAATTATTTAAATTTTTTTTTTAAAAAATCTATTTTACAAAACTATAAAATAATTAAATTAATATAAATCAACACTCTATAATACTCAAAATGCTTGGAAAAAAGAAGAAGAAAATCAACTCAAACAAATTTGCAACAAATAAATTCAACTAAAAAAATTTATATGAAAAAAATTTAAAAATTCTATAAATAAATCAACTAAAAATTGATCTCATATGAAAAAATAAATCCTACAACAACATTCATACAATTATTAAGAACAAAACAATTAAAAATAAAATAAAAAACAAATATAGTGAAAAAAAACATGAAAAAAAAAGAAAAAAGAAATCTTACCTTAATGTAGTTGCTAGTGAAGTTAAGAAGAGAAAAAAAAAATCGTAAAGTATACTAATTTAAAAAAAATTGAGAAGAAAAAAAGTAGAAAGGAGAAGAAGACATACCTGAGCATGGAGGAGAAGAGAACGAGTTGAGAGAGAAGAGAAGAAAAAGAAATAGATATTGGTTGTTTTTTACATATGGGGAAAAAGAAGAAGAAGGAGAAGAAGAAGAAAGGAGACGGGTATGTTGTGAAATTAGGGATTCTAAGCTTTTTGTTTGGGCGTTTTACCGATAGTTTTCCTGACGGATAATTAAATATTAATATTTTTAATCATTTCGTTAGTGATTCTGTCTGTAATATTTAATTAAAATTTTTAATTTAATAAAAAATTTCAAAAACCACCAAATATCATCGACGACTTTTCAATCCGTTGATGAGTCTGTCGATAATATTTAATTAATATGATGAATAATGTTTACAGTTTACCAATGGATATGTCGATGAATTTTACTAATGGATTGAAAATTTATCGGTGATATTAATTTTACGAGGACCGTTTTGCTGCACCAGTATTGTCAAATCATTTGGCTTTCCTTGTTGATGATTCAAAAAATTATGCCACGGGGGATTCGATTTTTCATGATTTTTGGTTAAGATTATCATACAAGTCAAAATTGGGACAACAATTGCCCCACGATACCATTAAGAAACCAAAAATAAAAATAAATTAAGGCAGCAATCTGCAATGTTTTTTTAGTATATTTATAATAAGTACAGAAAACCCTTTTCTTCTTTTATTTTCTTATTTTGCGCATGAATAGAAGTAAGAGAACTGTCATGCAACAGGGAGTGAGTTTTTATTCTTTAATTTAATTATTGTACAAAATCTTCCAACATTCATTGCACTAAGTTGCTTTATATATATATGTCACCAAGAAAGTCAAAGATATACAAGCCTTAAATTGACTATCTTGTGCAATATATTGTTTCTTAAAATCATAATATAATTTTGCTAATGAAGATTTGAAGAAAAATCGGGAAAGGACCATGAAAGAAAAATAGGTTAGTAATTACATAAAATTATATTGTTTGTTTTTACGTTTAAAAAATTCTTTTTAAAATTGTTCAAAATCATAAGAACTTACTTGGGGGGATGGGATACTCCGGGAAAAGAACTTTGCAAGGATTTCCACCACCTCTCCACAGTGAAGCATTTTCTCAAAGCAAATGTAACGGCCGGAGGCAGAAGGTGTCTCGAAGACTAAAATGTGGGCTACGGCCACATCCCTAACATGCACATAAGCTTGAACAGCGTTAGCATATGTCTTGGCTGAGCCGGTTAGGTACTTGAGGATGTGAAGGATGCTAGCATTGACAGTGGGTTGCAACAATGGTCCAAGCACCACCACTGGGTTCACCACTACCACTCGGTCAACTCCTTTCTTCTTAGCCACATCCCATGCAACCTGTTCTGCCACAGCCTTTCCATAGCAATACCAATTCTGCAATTCCAAGATGAACTTACTGTTGGTGTAGTTTATAAATGAATAAAGAAAAAGATGTTTATCCCACATTGGAAAGAAACACTCCCTCATAATGTTTCTAAGTGTGGGTTTCTATTGTGTAGTAAATTAAGTCATGGTGGACAAACTCTTCTATTTAGCTTACTAATGTTATTATATGGATATTTATAATATCAAGAGATAGCATTTGGAACTTGAAACTTAATATGAATAGTTATATTGTTTCATGAATAGTCATACTGTTTGATGAAACCATATTATTTCATCAACAATCATATTGTTTGATGAACAACCATAGTGTTTCATCAACAGTCATATTGTTTGATGAACAATCATACTATTTCATCGTAATATTTTAAGTCTATAAAAGCATGTTACTATACAGAAAAGAAATATAATAAAAAACATACATTCTTTTCGTGGTCTTATCTTCTCATTCTTTTAGAGGTTTAGAGGGCTTAGTTGTATCCTGGAAGCGTTGTCTCTGTGTGGGACAATAAACACATTAAAGATAGTGTTTTCACGCCTCTAAACCAAATCCATATTTGTTTCCATCCTAAACATTATCCAACAATTTTAAGGTGTTTATTTTGATGGAGACAAATATGAATTCTAGAGTCAAAGTTGCTAAGGATGTCAAAATTCAACTAGATCAATTTGATGGTACGAATTACATAAGATGGATGGACAAGATGATATTCCTGCTTACTTCATTAAAGATTTACTACATTCTTGATCCGAATTTATCTACACTACTTGAACCACAAGAAGATGAATCTACCATTATTAAGACTGCAAGAGTAAAACGTGAAGAAGATGAAGTGCTTTGTCGAGGGGCATATACTGAATACTCTAACCAATCAATTTTATGACATCTTCTCCAAATTGAAGTCGCCAAAAGAAATTTGGGCTGCCTTGGATACACACTACAAACAGGAAAAATCAGGTTCTGATTGTTTCTTGCTTTAAAATTTTTTGAGTATGAGATTACTGATAATAAGCAATCATGGATCAAGTCCATGAAATTCAAATGCTGATATCAAAACTTAATGATTTGGATATCAAAATTCCTGATTCACTTCAAGTGGGGGTTGTTTTATCAAAACTTCCTCCATCCTGGAATGAATATAGGAAGAAAATGTTACATTCTATAGACAATTATACCTTTGAACAGTTTCAAACACACTTGCAAATTGAGGTTCAATCTCATATGCGTGAATGGCAAGCAACAAATTCTAAAGTGAATTTGGTTACTGAAACTGGTTTGACAATGACTCAAAACAATCTGAAAGTGCAAAAGAAATGAAACAAATTCAAGAAGAAACAAAATGCTAATAAGAAGCATATAGTTTGTTTCCATTGTGGAAATAAAGGGCACTATATAAAAAAGTGCAGATTCAAGAATTTCAACAAGAAAGGTGGTTCTTTCAAAGTGAATATGGTTTGAAAAAGACGAAGTCAGGGAGTTAGTTGCTATGGTTTCAAACATTCAAATTGGAATGATTATCGAATTAAAGATGGCAATTAATGTTGTAAAGACTTCAGATTGGTGGCTGGATTCTGGTGCAATAGTTCATGTTTGCAACAACAAAGCATGGTTCAAGACTTATGAAGAATTGAAAAAACCTAAAGAGGTCTTGATGGGCAACCATAATTTTGCCAAAGTTTTAGGAAAAGGAACTATTGAGTTGTACTTTACTTCTAGACAAAAATTGTTTTTACTCAATGTGTTTCATGTTTCTGAAATTAGGAAAAACCTTGTATCTGCTAGTTTCTTGAGCAAGAAAGGGTTCAAGATTGTTTTGAAGTCTGATAAGGTTATTGTAACTAAGAGTGGGATGTTTGTGGGAAAGGGTTATTCCTGTGATGACATGTTTAAGTTCAGTATTAATGAAATCAATGTTATTTCTGCTGATATGGTTGAATCTACTTCTCTTCTTTGGCATGCTAGATTAGGACATCTAAATAATATATATTTGAAATATATGTGTAAGCATGATTATATTTCATATCAGCATAATAATAATAACAAATGTGAAGTATATATTCAAGCAAAGATGACAAAGAAGCCTTTTCCTAAAGTAGAAAGGAATTCTCAATTATTTGAGTTGGTCCATTCTGATATATGTGAAATAAATGGTATGTTAACAAGGGATGGGAAAAGATATTTCATAACTTTCATTGATGATTATTCTTGTTTTACCTATGTTTACTTGTTAAGAACTAAAGATGAAGCCTTTGAAAAATTCAAGGAATTCAAGAAAATGGTAGAAAATCAAAAGGAAAGACAAATTAAAGTTTTTAGAAGTGATAGAGGTGGAGAATACTTTTCTAAGGAGTTTTCTACATTTTGTGAGGAAAACGGAATAATCCATCAAATGACAACACTCTATACACCTCAACATAATGGACTTGCTGAAAGGAAAAATAGGACCTTAGTGGATATGGTCAATGTCATGCTTTTGAATGCTAAATTACCAAATAATTTATGGGGTGAAGCCTTACTTACTACATGTCACATTCATAATAGAGTACTAGAAAAAAAATTAAATGTTTCTCCCTATGAAGTGTTGTAAACCATTTTTGGTCCCCACACAAAATAAAATAAAATAAAATAAAATAAATATAATATAATATAATATAATATATAAATATATGGTCGGAAGAAATTGTAAAAATAATAATAACAGTAGAAGGTTTGGAGCGCTCAAAAAATGGTCAGAAAAATTGATTAAGGAGGTTAAAAAATACAAGGATGGAATTTTTTACAATATATACTTGAATGATGAGAGCCCTGTTGGAAAAAAAAATTCAATTTGGGGAGAAAAACCCAAAATTAGATGTTTATAGACTCAATTGGATTTTATTAAAGGTTTAATTGAATTTATAGAGAGTTTGATTGCCAGAAAAATTGATTTTTAAGTCAATTTGGGCTTTAATTGGAAGAAATTAAAGTTCTGGGTCAAATTATAATTTTTTAGAGTTGATTTGTTCAAATCAGGGGCTTAATTGCATAAATATTAAAGTTTGATGGTCAATTAGGGACTTAATTGAAGACATCTGAAACCGAGGACCAAACTGGAAAAGGCGCGTAAAGATAGGGACTGAAATTGATCACATTAGGGACCAAATTGAAGAAATTTGAAGTTTATTAATCAATTGAGGGTCAAAATGCACAAATTAAATACCAAGGACTAAAGTGAAAAAGGCAGCCAACTATAGGGGCGGCGATTGAAGTTGGTAGGGATGCAATTGAATTAATTCTTAAAATCAAAATTACATTTGAGGACTTAAATGAACAAAGGATAAATTAAGCACTGATTTGGAAGTGGACGTGCTGGCGCCATATTTAAATGAAACGGCGCGTTTTGTCCAAAATGACGTCGTTTCATGTTAAAAATAAATAATTAAAAATAAAAATAAAAATAAAAATAAAAATAAAAAAGAGAACAGAACAGTGTCGTTTTGAGCGACATTGTTCCTCCTTCTTCTTCCCCTGGACATGCAGCAGGGGAAGATAGAAGCTTTTGTTTTTTCTTCTTTACTTCTTCCTGTCACGTGCCCTGTTAAAACCCGAAGCCCCACGCCCCCTCATGATGAGAAACCGGGGGAGCCGCACCTTGCCAGCCACGTCCACTGGCTAACTAACCCGGCACCGTGGCAGGGCAGTAAAGCCCTGCTCCCCATGCGCAGCAATAGGGTGGCAATAAGGACGCCCCCGCTCCCTTTGCCCTATAAATACCACCCAATGCCAGCACCAAGGGAAGAAAGAGAAAGAAAGAGAGGACAGAGAAAATAGAAAGAGAGGAAACAAAATAAAGAGAGGAAGGAAAGAATACGGGGAAGTTTGAAACAGGGGAGGGAATTTAAGAAAAGATAAACAGGGAGTACAAAGGGAGAAACCGCTTGACAACGAAAGAAGAGTGTCATAACCCAAATTTTGACCATTTTTATTTTAATTATTATTATTTTTTTATTTATTGAAAAGGATAAAAAAAATGATGATAAAAAAATAATGATGATGAAAAACAAGTAAAATGAAATACATGAAGAATGAATTAAAATTTGGGTTAAGAGCAACATGATTGGAAGTTTAAAGATTTAATTAAATTTTTTAATTGTTTAATTAAACAAGTCAAGGTTTTAATTGGAGAATTGATAAGTTTTGAGACTTAACTGAGCTTGAAATTAATTTAATTAATCCAATCAAGGTTTTAATTGGAGAATTGATAAGTTTTGAGACTTAATTGAGCTTGAAATTAATTTAATTAATCCAATCAAGGGTTTAATTGGAGAATTGATAAGTTTTGAGACTTAATTAAGCTTGGAATTAATTTAATTAATCCAATCAGGGACTTAATTGAAGAAATATCAAAGTTCAGGGTTTAATTGGGGTCCAAATTGCAAAAATTAAAATCCAAGGACCAGCTTAAAAATGGCGCGGCAATGCAAGGATCCAATTACATTTTAACCAGGGGTTTGATTGCAAAATTATAAGAATTACAAGGACCAAGTTCACAGCCTTTAGAACCAGGAAACGGGGTTGTTTTGCAACGACTGTTCATCGTCTCTACACTCTGCAACGGCTCTGCCATTAAAGGCAGAGACGTTCTGTCCGTTGGCAGCCAATGCGGACATTTTCTTCATTGAAGGCGTCGGTTATGGAGCATTTAGGAGGCCAGCCGTTACCACCACTGAGGCTGTCGTTGGCTCTATAAAGGCTGAGCAAAGGCGACCTCGTAGGAGAGGAAAAAAACACTGAGGGAGACAGAAAAAAAAACACCGAGAGAGACAGAGGAAAGAAACCCATAAAACAGAGACCAATACAAGCAGTAAACCCAGAAAACCAACACTAATATCACCGTCTTCAATCGCCCCCTGCAAACCAGAAAAACGAAGAACCCAAGCAGCAAGCCATGACCTTCATCATCACCAAAACAAAAGGAAAACAGAAAGGGGAAGGTCATACACAGGCGAGAGCAAAATCACTGTGTCGCAAGCCTCCTCGCAATCTCCAGAAGCAGGTAGGCTGTTCTCATCTTCTTTTCATTCTTGTTTGGAATTGTGCAATTGTGAAAATAATTAGGTGTATAACTTACTGCCTTGAAATGCACAAACAATAACAACTGTTAAGGCAGCACCTATAATTGCACGCGTGAATTTGTTTCATGCGTGCACCTTAATTAACTTAGCCAGGCCTAACCCAGCTCCTTTTGGGCTGAGCTGGGCCCGGCCCCAAAAAAAATAGGGAAACCATGTCTTAGAATTTTTTTTTTTTATCAATGTACTAGTGTAGAAATAAAAATTTCGCATGTTCTTTAAAAATATATATATATTTGTTTTTTTATTATTCACTGATATCAGGATCAGGAATAAAAATATATATTTTTCAGGCTACGAATTTTTACCAACACCAGAGTTGGAATTATTCGTGGTGGAATTTTTTTAATTGGAATTTTTAATCGGAATTATTTGTGATGGAATAGTTACCAACGCCAGAGTTGGAATTATTCGTGGTGGAATTCTAATTCTTAATTGGAATTATTTGTATTGGAATATTTACCAACGCCAGAGTTGGAATTATTCGTGTTGGAATTTTTAATTGGAATTATTTGTATTGGAATATTTACCAACGCCAGAGTTGGAAATATTCGAGATCAAATATTCATTGACGCCAGAGTCAGGAATATTATGATTAAACCATCATTTAAAAAAAAAAATACACATGCATTGATTTAAATTTATTTTGTAGGTTTATTCATTGAAATTAGAGTCAATAATCTCATACGTTTTTACACACAAATCAACAAAATTTTTTTTAGCAATTTAAGATTAAAACAACAATGCAGCTTACCTCAGGTAGGGTGCGCTAGGGGTGCTAATAGCTTCCCTAGCCTCAACCAGCCCCGTACCATAGGATCTCTCTGGACCAGTTAGGGTTCCTAGTGGCCATAATACTAGGTGACGACTCCATAAACAAGACTTTTTCCCCTAAAAGAACCAGATGCCAGAAATATGTTCTTTTTTCATATTCGAGCATTTATTTTTTAGGGCCGCCCCGATGTCGGGTGCGATAAAGAGAAAGAAAAAAAAACGAAACACTAGAGGAAAGGGGAAGAATAGGAACCTCTCTCTCTCCGCCGCTTGAAACAACAGCACCGCTGCTTGGAGCTGCCGTCCGTGAGCCACGACACCGCCACCGGCCTCCACCGTAGCACCGCCTGCGAAGCAGTCAGACCAGCAAGGCACTGCCTCCTCTGCGCCAGGTAACTCTTCTTTCCCCTCCATTTTTTTTCTTTCGTCTTCTGCTTCATCTCCTCCTGCATGTAGAATGATATTCGTTCTGCATGCAAGAGGATGGGAAGGGGAAAATAATTCCCCCCCTCCCCGTTTTGTTTCTTTTTGGGCCAAGCTGGTTCTGGCTCAGTCCTGATGTCTGGGCCGGGTCTGGCCCAGACCAAAAAATAGAGAGAACTATTGGGCCGAGATCGGCTCATCCCTTTTGGGCTGAGTCCGGCCCAGTTAGTGGGGCCGGCCCAACCCACATAACTATAATATTATATTATATATTATAATGTTTTATACTATATATATATATATAAATATAAAATTAAAAATTCTGAAAAATCCTTAAAAAAGTTTGTTGATTTTCCTGCATATTTTTTTTTATCAAAATTGCTTAATACTGGTTTGTATTTTTATATCGTAAATATACAAATTCAATATTAAAATATCTGGTTTTAGTAAAAAACATTGCAAAAAATTAATAAAACAAAAAAAAAAATTGTTTTTCATGCATATGGCCAAGTCTTTTAAAGATAAGAAAAATCATCACATCGTATTTTCATACAACAAAAAAAATCATATTATTTTTATACATAAAACACAAAAAAATATTTTAGCATGCACTTTGACTTTAATTGTTGTTACCCAATTTTTGACCCACCTTTTTGATAAAATTTTTGGAAAATCCAAAAATAGCGAAAAACAACGAAAATCCAAAAATATGTTTTTAATATATTTGCATCGTTTTTAGCATTTTCAACGTCGTCTAAAAAAGAATTTAAGTTTTCAAAGGTTTTTGAACGCGTTCGACTTTTCACGCGTCATTTTTAAAATCATTGATTTTCCTCATTTAAGTCGACGTTGATATTGCTCGTTTTCAAAAAAATACAAAAAAATAAGAAAAATCAGAATTTACAAAAAAAGAGAAAGTTGAGGGACTAATTTTGAGGTCCAAACATTATTTTGCCTATATATAGCAGCCTTCAACGCACATAAAGGGGGGGGGTCATTTTGTAATTTGAGAGAGGCAACACAGAGGGAGGAAAACCCTAAAAAACTGAACTCTCATCTCCCTCACCCAAGGCAGCAGCCGCCAGCCCCCCCTACCCCTTTTCGGTTGATTTTTCTCTTCTCCCTCGCCAGAACCGGCCGCCAGCCTTGGACCCCCCCTGTTTTTGATTTTATTCTCCCCCTCAGCAGCCGGCAACAAGGGACAGCTCCCTCTCTTTCAAAAAAACCAAACCGGGGGCAGCCCCCTTCCTATTTAGTAAGAACCAGAGAGAACAAGGGGCGGTCAGAAGCCTCCCTTTCCCTTTTCACAAAGGCCGGCTGCCCCCCCTTTCCTTTTGAAACCCTCTGCCACAACCCCTCTCTTTCTCCAAGACACAACAGCCACTTTTCTTCTCCCAGCCGCTAGCCGAGGCAGACCCACTCTCTTCGCCATCTCACCCTCAGCTCCTCTCTCACAGACCCGATCTGCCACCCGAAACAGAGGAGAAGAAGGCGATCTCCTAACCCGCAGACCGGTCTCCAGCAGCAAACTCCGCCAGCCTTGCGGCGGCGTCTCTGTCCCACAACAGCGACGCCGCCTCCTCACCCACGACGCTGGGTCCTCCACGGCGGATCTGCCACCGAAAGAAGAAGATGACCGATCTGCAGAGGAGGCAGAGAAACGGGACAGATTTAAAAAAAAGGAAGAAACCGAAGAAGATTTGAAAAACAAAGGAAATGAAAACTAAAATCAACTGCATGTGTTGCGTTTTGATTGTTTTGCAGGTAACGGTGTTGTCGCCGCCGGCGAGGAAAAGGAAGAGGGGAGGAAGCTGCTCCAGACGCCCCTGCTGCCTGGAATTTCTTGCGGCTGCGCGTGGGTCCACGCGCCGCCAGCGACGGTGGCGCGTGGAAGGACACGCCGCCACTGTTCCTGCGCCCAGAAAACTTCCTTGATACTGTTCCGGCTTGCAGAAGTTTGTTCCCTGTAATTTTAGATTGTTTTGGGGCTAATTTTTGTAATTTTAGAATTGTTTAAGGTAATTTTTGTCTAATGTAATATTTGTTTAGTTTTTGAGTTTTTTTTGTACTTTGTATTTTGTAAACGTGGAAGAAAAAAAGAAAAGAAAAAAAAAAATACAGTAAAGAAAAAGAACAAAAAAAAATACAGTGAAGGTGTATGTGTGTGTTTGTGTATTTTTTTTTTATGGATGTTATTGAATAAAAAGAAAAAAATGAATTTAATATTTTAATTTATATGCACAAATATCTAAAGGACAGATAAAATTATGTTGTATTTTCCATGAAAATGTAGAACATGTATCTACATATATTTTGGAAATTAATAACTGATTTATCGAAGCCTTAGAATTGGGCATTTTATTTTTTAAAATCACATCAAGTTCACGAAGCAGCTTACCTCAGGTAGGGTGCGTTAGGGGTGCTAATACCTTCTCTAACCACGACCAGTCCCTTACCCGCGAATCTCTGACAAGACCAGTATATCCGGTTTCCTAGTAGCCCGCAATCAATTACTAGGTGGCGACTCCAACGAACCAACCAAAGCAAAACGAGAAACGAAAAGAATCGCCAACCGATGCCGCGCGGATTTTTCGACGTGCGACATTAATAACAAGTTTGTTAGAGCCATGAGAACTAGGCTAATATTTCAAAAATTCTCAAAAAATATTTTTGTCTTCTTTTAGTATCTGGGATTATGAATTTATACGTAAAACGTATTCCTGATATTAAAAATGTAGTTTATATATATATATAGACATAAGAACAATTAGGTTTTTACCCGATAAGATAAGGACCTCCTTACCGAGGAGGACTTTTCTTAAATCTTAGATAGACCAACAATTAGAAATATAATAACACCTTAGCTTTTTATCAGACAATCAAACAATGCAGGTTACCTTAGGTAAGGCGTATTTGGGGTGCTAATACCTTCCCTTTACGCAATCAGTCCCCGTACCCGATCTCTGAGACCAGTAAGGGTTCCTAGTGACCAAAATACTGGATGACGACTCTCATTCCCTTTTTCCATCGATAAAAGACAAGAATTTATTGTTTCCCCAAATTTTCCAGATAGATACATTTAGATTGAAGTGAAATATTCGCCGCGACGCCGCACACGTGCGACATGAAGCATGGAACGGTAGAAAATCAAATCTAAATTATTTTAAAGTGTGGGGGTGTGTAGCTTTTTATAAAAGTTATGATCCTTAAATAACAAAATTAGGACCTAGAGGTCTTAAGAGTGTTTTTGTTGGTTATACACAAAATTCAAATGTTTATAGACTTTTAGATTTAGAAGCTAATGTTATTGTTAAATCTATACATGTTGAATTTATCAAAAATAAATTCATAAGTGATTCAAATATGCAAGAATCAAATCTAAAAGTAATGACTCCTAGCTCAACGTTAAGTGAAAAACGTAAAAACCTAGAAGTAATAGGTTCAAGTGAACCTAGAAGAAGTCAAAGAGTTAGAAAGGAAAAACACATAGATACAGATTTTATTTCTACTAATTCAATTGTATTTTTAGTGGAAGGTGATAGAAATACAATATTAAAAAAGACACCTATGATCCTAAATATGGAAGATGATCCAAAGACATTTGATCAAGCTATGGATGTTGCTTTTTGGAAAAAAGCGGTAAATGATGAAATGGATTCAATATTATCTAACAATACTTGGGTCCTAGTAGATTTACCTCCAGGTTCTAAGCCAATAGGATGTAAGTGGGTGTTTAGAAGAAATACAATACCGATGGTTCTATACAAACCTTCAAGGCAAGATTGGTTGCCAAAGGTTTTACTCAAAAGGAGGGTGTTGATTATTTTGACACTTGTTCTCTAGTAGCAAGAATTGCATCAATTAGAGTTTTATTTGCATTAGCATCAATTTATAAACTGTATGTTCATCAAATGGATGTAAAGATGGCTTTTCTAAATGGAGATTTAAAGGAGGAAGTGTATATGGAGCAACCTTAGGGTTTTATACTTCCTGGAAATGAAGAAAAAGTCTGTAAATTAGTAAAGTCTTTATATGGTTTAAAACAAGCTTTGAAAAAATGGCATGAAAAGTTTGACAAAGCAATTTTGTTGAATGGTTTTCATCACAATGGTGCTGATAAGTGTATGTATTCCAAATTTACAAAAGATTTTGGAGTGATTATTTGTCTCTATATAGATGACATGTTAATAGTTAACACCAATATGATTGGAAGAGTTGAAACCAAAAGGTATCTCACTTCTATCTTTAAAATGAAAGTTCTTGGTGAAGTAGATACAATTTTAGGTATCAAAGTTAAGAAACATAGTAGTGGCTATGCACTTAATCAGTCACATTATATTAAAAAAAATGCTCGATAAGTTTAAACATCTCAATATAAAGGAGGCTAATACCCCATTTGACTCTAGCATGAAGTTAAATGATTATTGTGATAAAGCGGTAGCACAACTAGAATATGCTAGTGCCATTGGAAGTCTTATGTATGTTATGCATTATACAAGACCAGATATAGCTTTTGCTATATGCAAGTTATCAAGATATACAAGCAAGCTGAATACAGATCATTGGAAGGCTATTGCAAGAGTCTTTGGTTACCTAAAAAGAACGATCGATTTAGGCTTGTTTTATTTTGATTTTCCAGCTGTGATGGAAGGATATAGTGATGCAAGTTGGATGATTAGTTCAAGTGATAATAAGTCCACATCAGGATGGATTTTCTTACTTAGAGGAGGTGCAATATCTTGGGCATCTAAGAAACAAACATGCATCTCTCATTCTACTATAGAATCAAAATTTATTACTATGGCTGCTGCAGGTAAAGAAGCAAAATGACTAAGAAATATGTTGTTTGATATTAAATTGTGGCCACAACCTATGTCAGCTATTTCTTTATACTGCGATAGTGAAAGAACTATGTCTCGAGCTTATAGTAACATTTATAATGGTAAGTTAAGACATATAAGCATTGGACATGGATATATTTGAGAGTTGATTACAAATGGTGTAATCACCATTGTCTATGTGAATTCTGTGAATAATTTAGCGAATCCGCTCACAAAAGGACTATCTAGAGACATGGTAAAAAAAACATCTAATGGTATGGGGTTGAAACCCATTATTAAAGATACCAGTAATAGGAACCCAACTTTGGGTGAGCAAGAAGCTTATCTCTTAATTTAATAGGTAATAACAAGTTACTGTTTTGTATTTGTTGGACACTGACAATTAATTTGAGTCCCTATTCAGATAGTATTCAGTGTGTTCTATTACGAAAAGTAGAATGAGCGTGGGCTCTTAATGGAATTTAAAGTTCGTGTCTAATGTAATAGAGACATGTATAATTCCATCTATATGAATATAAAAGTGGTGCCACTTTTGACAAGAGTTAGGGTTCTCTCTTGTAAATATTCATGAAAAAATTACGATTTTAGCACATGGCCATAATAGTGCTAAACAGTTGTAAACCTCTTTAAGAGTTAGGATAATATTATGTGTGTAGTATCTTTTATTCTACAACAAAAGTTTTGGTTTAATCTGCGGACACTAATAACTTTAGTAGGATTCAAGTTCTAACACTAATTGAAGGTTTAAATTGCAAAATACATTCTTGTAAGCATAATTCTATCAAGTGAAAAGACCTTCATTATAAACTAGTGAGGGATTATTGGTGTAGTTTGAAAATAAATAAAGAAAAACATGTTCATCCCACATTGAAAAGAAACACTCCCTCATAATGTTTCTAACATACTTTGCATCATGAATTACGGAAAAAAAATGTATAAAATCTTTTACTAACATTTATCGGTGACATCCGTACTTCAATTTACCGTCAACCTAAAATTTGTCCTTGAAAGTCCAAGTGTTGTTTTTACATTCTTTTCTTAAAATTCTCAGCATCCAAACAAATTTTCTACTACCAATTTACCTGTTATTGCACATTCCCTAATGTACTAATCTTTGCTGGAGATTAAAAAATAAAAGACTATTTATAACTAGAAAAGATATTAACATCTCTAACAAACCCTTCTAACACACCTTACATGAGATAAACTGCTTTACAATTTAATATAATTTAAACATTTAAAATATTAATTGAATTCTAAATTTTAATAAATCAGTTATTAAATCCCAAAATATATATAAAAACATGTTTTTTACATTTTCATTAAAAATATAACACGATTTTATTTATCTTTAAAATATTTAACCATATTCAAATTAAACAATTAATTCTTTTTTTTTAACAATAAAAGAAAACATTCATAAAAAAACAAAACACCACTACCACTATTTTTTTTACTATACTCATTCTGTTACATGTTTACAACAGAATAACATAAGATAAAAAAAAACATTTCACAGAAAATTAAATACATGTTCAAACATGCAACAATTACAAAAAGGTCCCTAAAATGTCTAGGAACTGCACAGGAAGGTCCTCAGGCACTGTGGAGCAGTGGCGGCGCGTGGTTTCACGGGCCACGCGAGGTCCGGGCAGCAGCGGAGATCCATAATGGCTTCCTCCCTTCTTCGCCGGCGGTGAGCACCACCATTACCTGCAAAACAACCAAAAACGCAGCAAGCAAGTCTGTTGTAGCTTTTCTTTCTTTGTTTTCAGTCCGGCTTCTCTTCCTTCAGATCTGCCAAATCTGGAGCCGGGCGTTGCACGCGCCGCCAAAAGACCAGGCGTGTGGATGGCTGGATCGACAACTTTCCTCCTCCCATTTCATTTCTGCAACGGCGGTGTTGTCCACCGCTGCCATGGTTGTGAGATCGGCGCCCACCCAAGCTTCGGTTTTCTGCCCCTTCTTCACTGTTCTTCGGCCTCCATTCTCATTTCCTCATCGTCTTTGTAATGAGCTGCTGGAGAAGGGATGCCGCTGTTGGCCGGTTGATGGTGGTTGGCCTCGGCGATGCTGGAGTTGACGGTGGTGCTGGGGTGTTGTTGTGGCGCAGGAGCTGGAGACGGCGCCTGTTTTGGTCGCTACAGCTTGAGACCGAAGGGGGAAACTCACGCCGCTGATGGGGAGGGAGACGCTGCTCCTGGCCGGTTGGTGAGACCGTGGGTCTGAGGAGACGGGGAATGGCTCTGTTGGAGGTGGAAGGAGAGCGTGAGGGGTCCTTGGTTTTGCAGAGAAAATGGCGATGGGATGGGTCACTGGGTCTGTCTTGGCTGAGAGGGAGAGCAACGGCCGGAGTGAGGGCTTTCGGTTCAGTAGAGAGGAAGATGGGGGGGAAGGGGCGGCTGCCTGGCTTGCTTTGTCAAGGCAAAGGGGCTGTTTCAGGAGCCAAAATCACAGGCCAAAGGGGAGGGTTTGTGGCGGCTCCAGCAGGGCGAAAAAAAAAAGAAGGCTCCCTTTGGTTTGGGAGAGAACCCAGGGAACAGGGGAACGGCGGCCCCCTTTGAAAAAAGATAAAGACCTTGGGTCTTAGGGTTTTTTTGTGTTTAGCTGATGGCCCCTCTTAATTTTCTCCGCCCCCCTTGCCTCTAAATTTTTCTCCCCTGAATTTATGGAGGGTTTGATTGTAAAAACAATTGATTTTGGAGTTAATTTAGGCTTTAATTGGAAGAAATTAAAGTTCTGGGTTCAAATTATAATTTTTGAGAGTTAATTTGGTCAAATCACGGGCTTAATTGCATAATATTGAAGTTTGATAGCCAATTAGGACTTAATTAAAGAAATCCGAGACCAAGGATCAAAATGCAAAACGCGCTTAAATTGAAGGATTGGCTTCATTTAAATGAAACGGCGCGTTTTAAGTAAAACGACGCCGTTTCTTGCGGTTTTCAAAAAAAGAAGAAGAGAGAGACGAAACGGTGTCGTTTTGAGGCGGCACTGTTTCTTCTTCTTCTTCCCCGGACATGCAGTAGGGGAGGAGACGTTTTGTTTTCTTCTCTTTGTCTCTTCCTCTCCTTCCCACGTGCTCTGCCACCCACCTCATGATGAGATGCCCGAGCAGCCGTGCTCCGCAAGCAACGCCTCCATTGGCCACCACGGCCGACACCGTGGCAAAGGTGGCAACGTGCGCCACATGCACGCGGTGATGGGACAGGGCAGGGTCGACCCCGCTCCCCCTTCCCCTATAAATACCACCTGAACGAGGGGGAAAGGAGGAGAGAAACGGTAGAAAAAGGGGAGGGCGACCGAGAGAGAGAGAGACAGAAACGAAAAAAACAGGGGAGAACAGAGGAGGAGGAAGAAAGGAAAAAGAAAGAAGAAAGAGAAGCCTGGCGGAGAGACAGACGCGAAGAAGGAAGAACACAAGACAGAAGGAGAAAACCGGCGGGGGAAGAAGACACCGACTGGTGTCTCTACACGGCGGAGAAGAAGCGTCGCTGCTGTCACTAGGCTTCACAGTCACTGCCACCGCAGCGCCACCGAGAACAGCCACCAGCATCACCTCCAGCTCAACCGCTCGAGATCACCGCCTCAGGTAATTCGTCTTCTCCCCAAGTCGTCGGTCCTAATTCACCTTTTTGCCTGCATAACGTGCACTGTGCATGTTCTGCATGCAAGAAGAAAATAATTAGCCGGTTACTGTGCATGCGCACAGTAACCGGCTAATTAATTAACTGGTTACTGTGCTCACGCACAATAACCAGTCATGGGTTTCTTTCCTTCTTTGGCGGGCTGGAACATCAGCCCAGCCCACGCGGCTGGGCTGAGTCCAGCCCTTTTTTTTGCTTTGGGCTGGAACATCAGCCTAGCCCACGCGGCAGGGCTGAGTCCAGCCCTTTTTTTTGCTTTGGTGGAACATCAGCCTAGCCCAGCGGCAGGGCTGAGTCCAGCCTTGTGGCTGGGCCAATACAGGCCCAGCCCAGTCCATTTTATTTTATTTTTTATTTTTTTTCTCTTTTTGTGTGTTTTTTTTATTATAATCTATATTTTTAAAATTTGATTTTCCACGATTTTTCTACGTCATTTAGACTAAGATTGGTTGTATTTTTATATCATAAAAATACAAATCCGTATTAAAAATACCCGGTTTTCAAAAAAAAAACTTTTGTTTTCATGCATACGGCCAATTCTCAAAGCTAAAAAATCATATTATATTTTTTATAAAAAGAAAACTTAAAAAATATATTATATTTTAGCATGCATTTTGGCTTTAATAACCAGTTTATTAAAGTCATGAGAACTTGGCCAATATTTCAAAAAAATCAAAAAATATTTTGTTTTGTTTTATGTCTGGGATTACGAATTTATACGTAAAACATATTCCTGATATTAAAAAGGTAGTTCTTTTATAGACATTAGGCCGGTTAGGTTTTTACCCATAAGATAAGAACCTCCTTACTGAGGAGGGCTTTTCTTTAACCCTAGACAGACCAACATGATAAGACCTTAGATTTTTTTTTTTTATCAGACAATAAAACAATGCAGCTTACCTTAGGTAGGGCGTATTTGGGTGCTAATACCTTCCCTTTACACAACCAGTCTCTGTACCCAATCTCTGAGACCAGTTAGGGTTCCTAATGACCAAAATACTAGGTGGCGACTCCCATTCCATTTTTCACTGCTAAGAGACAACGAATTCCTTGTCTCACCATATTTTCCAGAATAGATAGACATACCACACCTGATGATTGAGGGTGGTGGGCGATCGCCGCGACGCCGCACACGTGCGACAGAATGGCGACTCCACGGGGGACCTTGTGGACTAAGCTTTGTTTTTGTCTGATTATTGTGTTTTATTGTTTTGTTTATGTCCTTGTTAATATGTATTTCCTCATTTTCTCATACGTTTTAATTTTGTACATATTTGTTCGCATTGTAAAATTGCTTCATGCATGATTCATATTTTAAGGGAATTTATATCGAAAAACTTTAAGTTAGATGAGGGACTAGCAGCTTACCTTACGACTTTTAGTCAAGGTTTAAGTTTGTGTAAACCTCAACTCTTCGCTGAGAGCTTAGATTGGTAATGATTGGTGCACGTGCCATCCCATTACCTGCTGAGCCCCTATATTACCTTCACGAGGGTGATCACTGAGACAACAAGAGACCCTCTTGAGACCAGGTAGAAAGCCACTCATCCTGTAATGGCCCAAAACCTATCGCTAGAGTATAACTCCCCAATACGTATGTATATACATTTCCATCCATATGCATACATCCATTCATTTGTAAATAACATACATACATATAGCAGGTTGAAATATAGGTCCCTAACGAGTCTACAACACCCGACTTCGAGTGAGAAACATGGAAGACGAAGAATGCGCTCACCGTGATGCCCATTTTCAAGAAGAGTTGGAGTCTCTGAAAACAAGCGTGGCTCGCCTTACTAGCTTACTCGAGCAAACACTAGGAAATGCCTCTGGTGAAGGTCCTTCTAACCGACTGATCACCTTTAATCAGACTCCAACAATAGCTCAGCTCGAAGAAAGAATGAGTGAGCATGGTCAAGAGCCTCAATATAATCCATCGTTTGTGCAGTCAACAACACTTGCACCAGCCCCGGCAGTCATGGATTTATTTGCTAACGAATCCCACCAGGACAAGTCATCTGATAGCCTTGATCAAGAAAAGATAGCGGCGCTGGAAGCCATAATCAAAGTCATTGAAGGGGTAGACTTATATGATCCAGTACGGGCAGCGGAGATGTGTCTAGTCCCAAATGTGGTTGTCCCGAAGAAGTTTTGTGTTCCTGAGTTCATCAAATATAGTGGAACACAATGCCCCATGACTCACCTCAAGTCCTATTGCAATAAAATGGCAGAAGTAGTACATGATGAAAAACTACTGATGCATTTTTTTCAGGATAGCTTAAGTGGGGCAACATTAAGCTGGTACATGAGATTGGACAACACAAAGATCTGAAGATGGAAAGATCTTGTTGAGGCTTTTGTCAAACAATACAAGTACAACATGGACATTGCTCATGATAGAACTAGCTTGTCCAATCTAGGGAAAAAGGACAAAGAAAGCATAAGGGAATATGCTCAAAGATGGCGAGAATCAGCTGCTCATGTCCATCCTCCACTTCTGGATAAAAAGATGGTCACTTTATTTGCCGACACACTTAAAGTGCCATATTACGAGCATGTCATGGGTAGTTCGGCTTAACAATTCACTGATGCTGTGGTAGTGTGCGAACGCATAGAGCAAGGCGTCAAGAGTGGTAGAATTTATGCACCTACCGAGAAAAGAGACTTCGAAAGGAAGGAGGTCAACCATGTTGAAGATGGCTACAAGGGTAGGAAGAACTCATCCCAAAACTACCACACTCTATCCCAAATTGCCAATATCAAAAAACCTGAGCCCTTTCAAGCCAAACGCCAAATTAGAAATTACCAAAGGGTCCAAGAACAACTACCTCCATTACCGCTCCCCCTGAATGAAATGTACCAGAAGTTATTAAGCATCGGGCAAGTAGCTCCCGAACCTCTGACACCGGTGCAACCACCTTACCCTAGCTGGTACAAACTAGAGCTCACTTGCGAATACCATGCTGGTATTGCTGGACATAGTATCTATACTTGTAATGCCTTCAAGAGAAAACTTTTGCAATTAATCAAGGCAGGGTGGATAGAATTGGAAGACACTTCTAATGTGAACACGAACCCTATACCTAATCATGCTTGAAGTGGTAGATCAGAAATGCACTAGCGGTGGAATGTCTGGGAAATCTGGAAGCACCGATGATTTAGGTAGGGTGTGAAAAAGGCAGCATAAATTTTGAAGGTCTCGAATCTCAGTTTTTGTCCATATCGTCAATGAGTCCTCTACAAGAGCTGTTATGGGGAAGCTAGCCTAAGAGGGGATTTGCCAAAATGAAAGGATGAAGCCTGCCCTATTATTGTCTTTCATTTGATCATGTCAGTTTTAACTTGTTTCAGTCTTGTTGGTAATTGGGCTCATAATGCCACAAGACTTTCTCTGTCAAATGAGCCTTTCTTGTTAAATAAGACTATGTGTTTTCTTGTGCTCTCATAACGTACCTTTATTTTTGTTGCCATTTCATGCAAATAACACACTAAGCATAACCTTCACCTAAGAAACCACTAATGTGTTTCCCTTTTTCCCTTCAAAATTATGCATGATCTCACATGTTTATAAAGTTTTTTTGGGAATTCAAAGTTTAGTAGTAAAGAAATCATGTTGGTGTTTGTCCAAAACAAACAAAGTTCTAAAAATTCAAGTGATTCCTTAGAAAGGTAACCATACACCAAAAAAAAAAACCTGAACCAAAAAAAAGAACGAAAAAAAAACCCATGAGGTGACTCCAAAGCTGAGTTTTATTTAAATGAATAATGAGAAATCACTTGGCATACTCGCATGAAAGCAAAGCTTACCGATCCAAAGTGCATGTGTTTGAGATGAGGAAAGGCAATTTTTTGATAATCCGTTTATGAGGCTAAAATATATCATTTGCAGTCCCCTTTTGAGCCTAATGCTTTTCTTGAGATAAACACCCCACACTAGGGGGCAAGTGCGAGAGACATAGCAAAAAAAAATCTCAATGTTTGAAAGTGCCTAAGCAACACTAGGGGGCATAACAGAAAATTCTCAATCATCAAAAGTGCCCAAACAAAACTAGGGGGCATGAAGAAAAATCCAAAAGATCTGAGCTTTTTTAAAAAAAAAAAACTGATATGATGATGCTCAACCAAGTGAGGAATAAAGAGAAAGAGCCCAAGCCCGCCACTGGGGGGCATGATAGACCATTTCAAAAATAAAAATGACAAAAGGTCAAAAAAACAAGCACAAGTGATCCTTAGTCTTGAAATCCTTTAAACACCTTTTGAGCCTACAAATATCCTTTTCTTCATAACCAAGAGCCAAAGCCTATATTACGTGCCTAATCAAGCCCTTTCTGATAAAAGACAAGCCATTTGGATCGGTAGGCAGTGCTTTATCATGCGAACCAAATCATTATTCATGCAAATAAAATAAATGCTGCAAAAATCGGTTCTCTGTAACCTTCAAATTGAATTTTGAACCATTTTTTGACCAACCAAATGTCACTTCGCATTTTCACCAAAAGCAAAACAAAAAGTTTTCATCACATCTGAAAACCTCTCCATAGGAATCACTTGAATTTCTTCAAAATAAGTTTGCTTTGAATCAATGTCAAAATGATTTCTGTGTTTGGAATAACTTTGAAATTCCAAAAATTCCGCATGAAAACAACTCCTTGTCAAAAACCAAATCTTCCTTCATATAGCCTCATCCCCATACCCGAATTAAATACTTGGGGGCATGATCAAGCTAGGGGGCAATAAAAAAATGCATGGTAGGGTTGGCTCCATGATTCCCTTCCTAAGGAAAATGTCGGGCAAAATTGGCAACCCTTGAGATAAAGGGGCGGAGGACAAAGAAGTATGATGATATCAAGTCTTTCCTAGAGGTCAAGGTCACAAGAGACGACTCAAGTAAGCAAGAGCGAAAAAGCCATCGAAGTCTATTTGCCAACACTCCAACTTTTGAGAAAAGAAAGACACCATGAAGAAATGAGGACCTATATTTCTCAGGTAAGTATACATGCATATTGATCATAATGCATTGCTTTCAACATTGTCAGATCTGTGTTTCATCATCACCTTTTGGGTAGTGCGTTTTCTAACCCAACCTCATTTCGAGTGCGCCTTTGTGCCCTCACTTCCTTTTGAGTGCGCCTTTATGCCCGCACTTCTCAGGTAGTGCATTTTCTAACCCTACCTCATTTCGAGTGCGCCTTTGAGCCCTCACTTCTCAAGTAGTGCGTTTTCTAACCCTACTTCCTTTTGAGTACGCCTTTGAGCCCTCGCCATCCATTTTTTGGGTAGGTCACCCATTACAACTCAACCATTCTCCATGTTTTTTTTTCTAGGTAGGTCACCCATTACAATGAGGTCATTCCTCCACCTAGGTAGGTCACCCATTACAACACGACCACTCTTTTTTTTTTTTTCATTTTTGGGTAGGTCACCCATTACAACTCGACCATTCTCCACATTTTTTATTTGGGTAGGTCACCCATTACAATGAGACCATTCCTCTACCTGGGTAGGTCACCCATTATAACACGACCACTCTTCTTTTTTCCATTTTTTAGGTAAGTCACCCATTACAACTCGACCATTCTCCACGTTTTTTTTCTGGGTGGGTCACCCATTACAATGAGGCCATTCTTCCACCTGGGTAGGTCACCCATTACAATGAGACCGCTCTTTCTTCTTCTATTTGGGTAGGTCGCCCATGAATATAGACCACTTTGAATATGTGTGGGTAGGTCACCCATGAAAATAGACCAGGGTAAGTGTGAGTGTGTGGGCAGGTCACCCGTGAAAACAGACCAATTTTCTTCAAAAAGGGGTAGGTTGCCCAAGACAATGTGATCGTTTTCTTTTTCTTTTTTCTTTACAAAACTTACTATGCAAAATCTTTGCTCTGTAAGCATTGTAAAGAGGGGGGCAACTGTCATAACCTATTTTTGGGTTATTCCCCAATTCACATTTTTTCCTCTCTCTTAAAAAAAAATATAATACAAAAAAATATTATCAAAAAATATAACAGTGAAAAGAGGATGCCAGAACGTTCAGAAAATAGTCAAAATTTGGTTGGGGAGGTTTAAAAATACAAAAATTAAAATTTGACAGTATTTTATTGACTGATGATAGCCCTGTTGACAAAGAAAATTCAATTTGAGAAAGAAAAGTCCAAAATTAGATGTTGGTGGACTTAATTAAATTATATTGAAGGTTTAATTGAATTTATGGAGGGTTTGATTGTAAGAAAAATTGATTTTGGAGTTAATTTGGGCTTTAATTGGAAGAAATTAAAGTTCTGGTGTCAAATTATAATTTTTGAGAGTTAATTTGGTCAAATCAGGGGCTTAATTGCATAAATATTGAAGTTTGATGGCCAATTATGGACTTAATTGAAGAAATCCGAGACCAAGGACCAAAATGCAAAACGCACTTAAATTGAAGGATTGGCTTGAAATCTGGCACTTTGGTGCCAGTTTTCATTTAAATGAAACGGCGCGTTTTAAGCAAAACAACGCCGTTTCATGCGGTTCTCAAAAAAAAAAGAAAAAAAAGAGAGACGAAACAGTGCCGTTTTGAGGCGGCACTAAAACAATGCAGCTTACCTTAGGTAGGGCGTATTTGGGGTGCTAATACCTTCCCTTTACACAACCAGTTTCCGTACCTAATCTCTGAGACCAGTTAGGGTTCCTAGTGACCAAAATACTAGGTGGCGACTCCCATTCCATTTTTCACCGCTAAGAGACAACGAATTCCTTGTCTCACCATATTTTCCAGAATAGATAGACATACCACACCTGATGATTGAGGGTGGTGGGCGATCGCCGCGACACCGCACACGTGCGACAGTACCGAAAAGAAAAGAAAAGAAAAAAAAGGAAACATATTGGATCGTTTGTGACAGGACAAGCAGTATGGAAAACTCCATCACACCCTTGAATAGCCTCTTTAAGAGACTCATAATCAAGGAGATCAGCCTTGCATAAAGTTAATCTTTCTTGAGCTCCTTCAAGCTCCCTCAAATGGGAATTCTTGGGATCAGCTGTGTATAGCAACTCAAATACAAAGCTTTAAATTATCACAATCTTAAGAACAGAAAAAGAAATGTGAAAGAATCCAAGCGCTTAATTATTATAAACTAACCTGGGTTCCTCACAGTTCCTTTAACAGATCGAGTAACCTTTCTCTAGAAGAAGTTTAACAATCCATGAAGCAATGAAGCCACCAGCCCCGGTGACACAGACAGTTTGGCCTTGGCATGGAAGTGATGAAGTATCGACAGGCATGTTGTCTTGATATATGTATTATTATGTGTACGTGTTTGGTGGTAGAACGCAGGAAGAGGGACAGAGAGAGGGAGGTGTTTTCCTTTTCTCTTGATTTATATTTGTTTTATATAAGACCAAAGTCTGAAGATGCAAGGGAATTCATTTTGATTCCGAAGAATTTTCTAATTTGTAAAATAAGATAATACGATCGAGGGATTCATATAATTAAGAGGTGTTAATACTTCAACATTATGTCATGAAATATCTACAACAGTTGTCGGTGAATATTGTAATATGACAGAAAATAGAAAGAACACAAAATTCAATGTAGTTCCACGTTGTGTCTACATTTACAAAAATGAAGAGTTTTTATTTTCACTATACGTTGAATAAGGTTACATAATATATATTTATAATAGACCCTAAACTATTTAAAGGATATTAGATAATTTTTTAATCATAGTCATTCATCGTACCCTTGAGGTATTGCCCCTACACCATCAACCTATTAATAGTTCCCGGCAAAAAAACAAAAAACAAATATCAGAGAGACAAATTTTATCATTTCGCTTCGCTCCACTTCAATATCTTCTTATAAGCCATAAACTACAACAATATATATACACACACGCACACACTAGATTAATCCAAATTAATCTGTTTATGGTTTTATCTTTTTACATATTTAAACAAAATAAAAGGAGAATCTACTTCACTTAGGCCCCGTTTGTTTGCTGAAAAGTAGTTTTCTTTTGGAAAATAAATTCCGGAAAAGTGAATTATTTTCCAATGTTTGGTTGTGTAATGAAAAACCATGAATTTACAACTTATCTTTTTTGTGGTCTCGATACTTCTTATGATGTTATTGCTATGTCAATTTCCACTCTAATTGACAAAATGAATTTAGAAGATATGTTCAACCATCTTCTTGCGTTTCAGTTCCGACTAGAGCAGCAACAAATTGCCATTTACACCTCTGTTGGCTCAGTGAACGTGGCCCCAAGGAATGACTACAGGTCGCGCAGTTGAAAATATAACGGCAACACTTACCTCAGAACCAGTCCCATGGTTCCAACAACATAGGAAGGGGACGTGGAAATAGAGGAAGAGGTCCACCTCCAAACTACTCCTCCAACCTAAAACCACAATGCCAAGTCTGTGGAAGAAGTGGCCACACCGCCATTCAATGTTATTGCAGGTTCGATCATGCTTGCAAGGCACTCCTTCTAATATGGCGGCTTATATGACATCTCCCTCACCACAACATGATACCAACTAGTATCTGGATATTGGTTCAACAAACCACCTCACCAACAACTTCAGCAACTTGTATGTGCGATCAGAACTTTATCTTGGCAACAACTAGATTTATGTTGGCGACGGGGCAGGTTCACTTATAAAAAATATTGGTTTCACCACTCTTTCAACCTCAACAAATTCTTTTATTTTAAATAAGTTACTGCATGTACCTCGGATTAAGAAGAATTTGATTTCTGTTAGCCAATTTACGAGTGATAATAATGTTTATCTTGAATTTCACTCTTCTTCTTTTTTGGTGAAGGATGAGGCAACGAGGAGAGTTCTTCTGCACGACAAACCTAAAGACAGCCTCTACATCTTTCTGACCTCCATGTCACCAATAAACCATCCTCAAACATACCTATCTCAACGAGCACCTCTTGATGTTTGGCATTGCCAGATGGGACATCCTTCCTATCAAATTATCCGGCATCTTGTTTCCAAATTTTCTTTACCTATTTCATCTAATAAAATTTTGGGTATTTGTTCGGCTTATCAAGAAGGAAAGAGTCATCGCCTTCCTTTTTCTAGCTCTCAATCAATCTCTAGTCATCCTCTTGAATTAATTTTCTCCCATGTTTGGGATCCATCTCCTAGCTTGTCAACCAATGGCAATAAATGCTATGTTTTGTTTGTTGATCATTTTAGCAAATTTACATGGTTATTTCCAATCGCTAATAAATCCAGTGTCATGCAAATTTTTTGCTCATTTCAAAAACTTGTTGAATGCCAATTTAATTGTAAGATAAAATTTGTACAAACTGATTGGGATGGGAAGTATCGCTCTCTTCACACATAGTTTGCAAATATTGGCATTCAACACCGAATCTCATGTCCCTATATGTCTCAACAAAATGGATTCGTTGAACAGAAACACTGTCACATTGTTAAAAGAGGCCTCTCACTCTTATCCCATTCTCATGTTCCTCACACCTATTGGGATAACGCTTTTCTCATGGCCACATATCTCATTAATTTCCTTCCCACCACCCCTATTGGCTTTTCACCATTTGAAAAACTCTACAAACATGCTCTTGATTTTTCATCTCTAAAATTTTTTGGGTGTGCTTATTTTCTTTTTCTTCACCCATTCAATCGCAACAAACTTGACTTCAGATCTAAACGTTGTGTCTTTAATGATTATAGCAACTCTCATTGAGGATTCAAATCTCTTGATACATCCATTGGCAAGATATTTATTTCAAGACATGTGATCTTCGATGAAGAGTCTTTCCCTTTTGCTAACTCAAATGCAAACCCAATATCAAAGAATCATCTCAACCTAAAAACTTAAGCTATTAGATAAGGTCCCAAAATATGATTTATATTATTCTCCAACACACCCCCTCAAGTGAAAGCTATTTGGGCTTGAAACTTGTATAGACTCACACTATCTTGTGCTTAATTTTTATCAAGTAAATGGGGATGGTGAAATTCAAACTCGTGACCACTTGATCATCAAGGCTTTGATACCATGTCAAAAAATCATCTCAACCCAAAAGCTTAAGCTATTAAATGAGGTCCTAAGATATGATTTCTATTATTCTCTAACAATTTGATAGTTTTACCCATATTTACCTAGTATTTTGTTCTTGTTTTATATATAAAATACCTTGATAATATTTTTTTGATGTTTTAAAGGCACTTTTGGACGTGAAATTCTAAAATGAGTAAATTAGAGATAAAATTCAGACTATGTTCCATGTCGCGTCGAATATTGGTAGATTTAACCTCTGATCGATGTTTTATGCAGAACTTGAATTAGAGGTCGAAATGAAGTAATTCCAGTGGCATTAGAAAGCTAACATCCATACCTTTTTATATGTATATGGAAAGAAAAAAAAAGAGGCTGGAAATCGCAGCTTTCAAAGTCAAGTATTGCATTATGCCAGTTTTGATCTTCGGTCATTCCAACTTGAATATCATGAGATAGAGAAGTCCATTTGATGCGAACTCAATTTTGTTGGATTCCTGACTCAAAGAAATATCAACCTACCAAATTTCGAATGTGTTTAGGAACGCAGTGCAAACCGCGTTCCCAAAAAATTCAATTTTTTTTTGCTAAAATTTAATATGGTTTGTACGTTTTGGATCGTTTTGATATGTTGATATCAAAAATAATTTTTAAAAAATAAAAAAACATCATTGGCATGTATTTTGGCACAAAAAGTTATTTGAAAAGCAACCGCTACCATACTGCCAAACACATTCTTCAACCTATTCAAAGTGCTCATACAATAGAGATATGATTTTTCTAAGACAACCTATAAATTCTACCATAGACAGGTTTTGTGAAGAAATAAGTCCAACTTACTTAAATGTAGGTTGTTTACTTTGCAAAGGACTATTTTAATATTTTTTAGGAGAGTAAAAATGGATTGGAGGAAGGTGGGGATTAGGATTTCCTATCAAATAAAAAGAAAGAGAGAAAGAAAAGGATGAGGCAACAGAAAGAAGAAGAAAACCTCACTCTTTTCTCTTATACCAGAAATTATGTTCTCATATATTTTATTCATTAGTTTTTCAATAGATATGTAAGGCTAAGTAATTTTTCTTGATTGAAAGGATACAAAAATCTTCGGATTTCAAAAAAAACTATGAGATCTATTATATCTTTTCTTTTCAGTTTATATGATGAGTATGAATGTTTTCCTATTTTTATTTCCTATGAATGTTTAGTTTGATTGTTAGAGTGAACAATCATGAATTGACCTTGTCGAGTCTCACCTGGTTTAACCGAATCAACTAGATCATGAATTGACCTGATAGATCTGATTGATCAACTTTGCTAAAAAAGTAAAAAACCAACCTGACTTGGAGCTCAAATTTGATAGGTTGTTAGGTCGATATGTAGGGCACACCGAGTTTTAATTCTAACCTCTACCGAAATTGCTAGTAGAAGGATGGGGCCTAAAGTTCTGCAGCTGGATTTGGTCGCACACAACTCAACTGAAGTCTAGGTTCGGGCTTGTATATATTCCTATTGCTTATGCAGTCCTTTTTTTTGTTCCTGCCTCTTGGAAAATACTCCTATTGCTTATTTCCGTGCTCAAATCGACTCTAAAATAGATCTTTTGGGTGAAATTGAACGACTCAAATTTCCCTAAAAATGCGCTTCCATTTCAATTCAGATCATACCTACATTAAAAATAAAAAATAAACTTTTTTTTTACTAGTGAAGCAAATGATTAAATTTTAGATGTATAAAAGATTAGAAAATAAGATCCTTTGTCCAAAGAACATGTCAGTTAAACTTGCAAGAAACTAATATAATTCGCAAACTAGAAAATCATAGTTTCCCAGTAAGTACCACCACCTTTGTCTGAGCTTTGCTAACCTGTAATAGCAGAGTGGATGAGGCCCATGATATGATACAGTCAATCAGTCTAAACCAACTCTGTGCCTTGGTTTAGACTTTAGATTCGTCATCCACAAGAAAGGGTATGTACTGATCTATACAGAGATGGCATCCTAGCGATTTTGGGAGGGAATAAGAGTAAGAGAAATTGACATCCTTAATTAATTATATTAGGAGGGTGCTACGAGATGTACAGGCAACTATCATTATATAAGCTTATTCGATTTTTAGACCTTATTTTGAAAGATAGATAATCAATTCTCAATCGAAAGGAAGCCACAGAGATGGTATGGATTCCATATTGAAATTGAATTAAACTTAAACTTAAACAACAACCAAAAAAAAAAAGTGGAACACTTAAAAGTTACATCCAATAATTGATTAATTAGAGGATTAAAACATTGATTAATCTAAGCGCGAAGACAATTAGAGGTCTTAGAAGACAGTAACACTTGCACTCTACATTCTTCTTTAGTAAATTCTTTTCCCTACTATGTATGTTGCAAACAACTACAACCACACATGGGGTGTGGACCTGTACGTCCCCTCCTAATAAATGAGCCCTTGTTGAATTTTCACAGAGTCTTCAGCTTGTTTTGGGATTGGAAGGTGACCCTTTTCCTGCAAGCTCTTAACAGATTCATACAGGCACTGTTTCACTGGGGTGAATTCGATGCCCAGATCCTTAATCTTCTGGTTTGTGAACTTGTAGGGTTGTTTTCTTGGGTTCTTCTCATCTGAACACCTGCAAATGCATTGCAATACAAAATATTAATATTCAAGATTAATAAAAAAACACAGCACAATTAATTCTTTCTACAAAGTTGGTAGGTTTTTTTCTACAAAATATTAATATTCACTAGCTCATTAACAATTAGACAAACAAGTACTGTAGCATATAATTGCATGAGATTAGGATTTAGGACCCAATAATCCTCTTCCTAACTCTCCATGACAAAATTTGAAAATATATAACAAAGCAAGATTTAACTTGTGATCCAATAACTTTGTGCAGTACCAATCGTACGTAGAGAACCCATTTTGGTCCCAATATGACAAAGACGATGGGGTTGGTGAGGACCCTTTTGCTGCACCAGCATTGTCAAATCATTTGGCTTTCTTTGTTGATGATTCGAAAAATTATACCACGGGGGATTCGATTTTTCATGATTGTTGGTTAAGATTATCATACAAGTCAAAATTGGGACAACAATTGCCCCACGGTACCATTAAGAAACCAAAAAAATAAAAATAAAATAAGGCAGCAATAGGGATGAAGTATATTTATAATAAGGACAGAAAACCCTTTCCTTCATTTGTTTTCTTATTTTGGGCATGAATAGGGATGAAGTATCAGAGAACTGTCATGCAACAGGGAGTGAGTATTTTATTCTTTAATTTAATTATTGTACAAAATCTTCCAACATTCATTGCACTAAGTTGCTTTATATATATATGTCACCAAGAAAGTAAAAAATATACAAGCCTTAAATTGACTATCTTGTGCAAATATATTGTTTCTTAAAATCATAATATAATTTTGCTAATGAAGATTTGAAGAAAAATCGGGAAAGGACCATGAAAGAAAAATAGGTTAGTAATTACGTAAAATTATATTTGTTTGTTTTACGTTTAAAAAATTCTTTTTAAAATTGTTCAAAATCATAAGAACTTACTTGGTGGGGATGGGATACTCCGGGAAGAACTTTGCAAGGATTTCCACCACCTCTCCACGGTGGAGCATTCTCTCAGCGCATATGTAACGGCCGGAGGCGGAAGGTGTCTCGAAGACTAAAATGTGGGCTAGTGCCACATCCTTAACATGCACATAAGCTTGAACAGAGTTAGCATATGTTTTGGCTGAGCCGGTTAGGTACTTGAGGATGTGAACGATGCTAGCATTGACAGTGGGTTGCAACAATGGTCCAAGCACCAGCACTGGGTTCACCACCACTAGGTCAACTCCATTCTTCTTAGCCACATCCCATGCATCCTGTTCCGCCACAGTCTTTCCATAGCAATACCAATTCTGCAATTCCAAGATGAACTTACATCACGATCTTAGAGATATTCTTATTTACACCTCCTCTGTATGCTTTGAGTAACCCAAGTGTATGTGGGCACAATAATATTTATGTTAATCAATTATCATGACATGTGATTAATTAGCATATATTTTATATATCATGTTGATTTAATCATCAAGTAATAGCCGATCCGTGCTCTAATCAGAAGCTATTTAATTATGTTAATCAATCATCATCACATGTTATTAATTAAATACCTTGGTGTTCTTGCAGAACTCAAGATCACTCCAGCAAGATTCATCAACGACAACATCAGGGCTCCTATTGGGGTCCATGTACACAGTTCCAATTGAAGACGTGAAAACCACTCGTCGGACTTCGGCCTCAGCTGCTGCCATGATCACATTCTTGGTTCCATTCACTGCTGGCTCCAGCATTTGCTCCTTCAAGTATTGGAACACAAAATCATCTCATCATCAAAACCAAAGTTGAAGATGTTTTTATTTTCTTTTCTTAAAATTCTCAGCATCCAAACAAGATTTTTACTACCGGCAACCTAAAATTTGTCCTTGGAAGTCCAAGTGTTGTTTTTATATTCTTTTCTTAAAATTCTCAGCATCCAAACAAATTTTTTACTACCAATGTACCGAAAGAAAAGAAAAAAAAGGAAACATACTGGATCGTCTGTGACAGGAGAAGCAGTATGGAAAACTCCATCACACCCTTGAATAGCCTCTTTAAGAGACTCATAATCAAGGAGATCAGCCTTGCATAAAGTTAATCTTTCTTGAGCTCCTTCAAGCTCCCTCAAATGGGAATTCTTGGGATCAGCTGTGTATAACAACACAAATACACAGCATTAAATTAACACAATCTTAAGAGCAGAAAAAGAAAAGGGAAAGAAACCAAGTGCTTAATTATTATAAACTAACCTGGGTTCCTCACAGTTCCTTTAACAGAGTAACCTTTCTCTAGAAGAAGTTTAACAATCCATGAAGCAATGAAGCCACCAGCCCCGGTGACACATACAGTTTGGCCTTGGCATGGAAGTGATGAAGTATCGACAGGCATGTTGTCTTGATATATGTATTATTATGTGTACGTGTTTGGTGGTAGAACGAAGGAAGAGAGACAGGGAGAGGGAGGTGTTTTCCTTTTCTCTTGATTTAGGAGGTTGATGCTACAAGGAAAGAAGTGGTGGAGTGGATGTATTTATAGTTAAGGTTTAGAGTTACCTTCCTCACCCACTACCGGTAAATACTTACCAAAGAGAGTTTTTCTCCTGATTGTTTTGAACATGTGTTTTTTTGACCAGACGTGCATGCTGTTTTTGACCAAAATGTAATTATAAGCTACTAATAAACTAAGAAATGAAAATATATTATACACAACAACCCATTAAATGGTTGTAGATCACAAGTAGAGAGCAGTACTTTAATTTGTTTTGGAAGGAGAGAGGGAAAGGATCTCATGGATGACAAGTGTTCATGTTAAAGAATATTTGGTTATTATCTTGTAAAATAGGAACGGGTATGATAATTATTTACTGAATTTTTTTGTGTAGTATTTGTTTTTGCGACGTGTCATGTTTTTAAAAAAATTAATTTTTTTTATTTTAAATTATAATTTTTTTAATATATTATTTTAATATATTTTCAAATAAAAAATATTTTAAAAATCATTAGTTGTTATAATTCCAAACACTACATAATGAATTGATTCCGATATCATGTTCATGTATGCTTACTTTTCTCCAACCCCATGTGAATTGGATTTAATAATGTCTCTTAAATAAAGTTGACCAGTAAATGAATGTCCACTGATTAATTAATACACATAAACCAGCAAAGAATCTGGTGGGGAAAAAAATGTAATAAGCTACTAATAAACTAAGAAATGAAAATATATTATACACAACGACCCATTAAATGGTTGTAGATCACAAGTAGAGAGCAGTACTTTAATTTGTTTTGGAAGGAGAGAGGGAAGGGATCTCATGGATGCAAGTGTTCATGTTAAAGAATATTTGGTTATTATCTTGTAAAATAGGAACGGGTATGATAATTATTTACTGAATTTTTTTGTGTAGTATTTGTTTTTGCGACGTGTCATGTTTTTAAAAAGATTAAAATTTTTTTGTTTTAAATTATAATTTCTTTTAATATATTATTTTAATATATTTTCAAATAAAAAATATTTTAAAAATTATTAGCTGTTATAATTCCAAACACTACATAATGAATTGATTCCGATATCATGTTCATGTATGCTTACTTTTCTCCAACCCCATGTGAATTGGATTTAATAATGTCTCTTAAGAAAGTTGACCAGTAAATGAATGTCCACTGATTAATTAATACACATAAAGCAGCAAAAAATCTGGTGGGGAAAAAATGTAATAAGCTACTAATAAATCTTACATGGAAACCTTATTGTTTTATGTACGTATTTTTTGGACCAAAACTGCATGTTGTTTTTGACCAGTCTCCGGTTCTCTTGTTCTTCTTTGGCATTTACATCAAACTTAACTATTTAAGAAGATGGTATTATTCAAAACATATATTTGGAATTTCCGAACAACCAATTTTTGTTCTGTTAATATATGAACGTATCGAAATAATAAAATCTCCACGGATATTACTATTTTTTTTTACCTACCTTTATTATTATTATTATTTGGATTCGATAAAAAAAAAAAAGGTCATATATATCATAGTTTTTCTCGGATAATTACAAAACAAAATACATTAATTGATTATGGAAATGCATAGTTGAATCTATATATCATATATATATATATGCACAAGAATAAGTAAATCACCATCCATGTTTTTTTTCCTTTCTTTTATTTTAATTTCCCTATTCGACAATGCTCATGACCAACAACGTTTACCTTTTGGTCAAATCATATAGATATATATAATCTATCCACATGCATGTTTCTTGTTTCTTGCATGTATAAAGAAAGACCCAATCACATCAATTAATGGTTGATCCTGAGAGTCCTTCCCTTCCTAGTAACTTCAAAAATATGAATCTTTGACAATTTCTTACGTCCAGTTCTCTTCTCTTCCCACTGATTGACCTCGTCTCTTTTTCTTTTTCTTTTTGTTTTTTATTGAACGTTTGTTTTTTTATTTAGACCAGCATTTTCATCAAAGGACATGATCTTTTACACGGTATATAACACCAACCATAGTTGTTTGACGTTATGGTCTCATCTATTTTTTAAAATATTTTTGGAATTGGGTTTTTCTTGGAAGAAACTTTAAATTTATATTTTTTTTAATTTTAATATATTAATGTTAAAAATAAAAAATAAATCTGAAAAAAATATTTTTTTATTCCTTATTAAAAAACACCTTATACTACACCGCATTTCAAACATTACCAGAAATTTCGATCCGTTGTATTTTGATCGTTGGATGCTCATAGTCGGTTTCAATCACTCAAACTCCCAAGTTCAAGCCAATGTTAGACCAACGAGTACAGGATCGAGCGACCCATATTAATGAAAAATATGAATGACTCACTATGAATTATAAAAAAACTCCGCTAAGTGGTAATGAAGACGAGATCACACATGAGTGGTCCATGTGCTCTTTCTTATTAATTGATCTCACAGTCCCAACAATGACCAGCCTCCTCCTCCTCCTCTAGCGTCGTCTCTGTTTTAGATTTATTATATTTGAATGTATAAATGTTTAAATTTGTAATAAATATTTAATTTTTATATTATTTTAATTTCTTTTTATTTATTTGATTTAGATTTATTTTAATTATTTTTCTACTTTTGTTCAATACATTTTTTAAAAATATATATTTTAAAATATTACTGACAGGGTTACCGATGGACCACATCCGTCTATATATTCCAAAGAGTTGGAAAAGAATTATTGTAAATGTCACTTTTATTGTTAACTCTTCAATGGAATTACAGATGATATTCTGTTAGTGATATGTTATGTTTACCGACGGATATACCGACAGACAAATAAAAACATTGACGGAATTGCATATGGTATTTTGTCGGTTATATGACAAACTTCCCAAGGGAAATACTGACATAATGAAGTGGGTAATTTATTTATTTTGCCCGCTTTGTCTGTCTTTGAATCCATTGACAAATTTATTAATGACGGACTCACAGATAGACAAGAAATTACTGACGAGAGCTTTTCTAACAGACTATTTTCGTCCATAAACCTATCAGTAAAATACTTGTCGATGAACTGTGAACATAAATAGTGATATAAATTTATATAGATAAAACTTTTAAATTCAATAGTGAAAAAGCTCAAATTCATCTAAACATCTAGAGTTACAACTCTTATGAAGGTCCAGGACCAAAGAGATCTTTATCAATACGAAAACTCTGATGCAAGCTGGAAGGCGATAATTGTTTTAAAGCTTGAAATAAAATTTAACAGGATGTGCTCTTAAGGGTATTATCAAGTGAATGAGAATTGCTTTTCAATATTGAATTTGCTTGATGACAAGGAATTTATTAGAAGCTTAGTCTAATTAATTTACTATTAATCTTGATGATTTCTCTTAGCTTTAAGAGAAATTAAGTTTATTTGCTTGAATTGAAGGGATAGTCATTTCATTTCTATGATCAACCTGTTTATAGAAATGGATATATAACCCTTTGAACTGAGATAACAAAATAGTAAGTACCTTTTAAGTTTTCCAAATTTCATTACTTTTCTGATCTCTGTTTTATTCATACTTGTCTTCTTTTAATTTCAGTGCTTCATAGGCAGTTGAGAATAATTGGGAGGCTTAACCTAATGGTTAGCCAACCCTTTCTATATATATGTGTAGGGTAATATACAATAGTAACGGTGGAGGTTACCACACAAGAGTATGTAGACAATATATCCTATACAGTATTTCATATATAAGTACATTCTATAATAGGCCCCCTCAAGTTGAGGGTGGAGGATCAACCCGAAGCTTGAAACGAAAAGCAGTAAAGGAAGAAGTAGGAAGTGGCTTAGTGAAGACATCAGCAAGTTGATCTCGAGAGGAAATAAAACGAATCTGAATTTCCTTCTCGGCAACTCTATCTCGAACAAAATGATAATCGACCTCAACATGTTTTGTGCGAGCATGAAAGACAGGATTCACAGACAAATAGGTGGCACCAAGATTATCACACCAGATGATAGGAGCAGAAATAGACAGAATCTGGAGATTTGTTAATAAGTACTGAAGTCAGATAACCTCAGCAGTGTCATCGGCTAAGGCTTTGTACTCAGCTTCAGTAGAAGAGCGAGCAACTATGTGTTGCTTACCGGATTTCCATGAAATCGATGTTTGACCAAAGAACACAAGGTAACCACCCGTAGATTTTCTATCCTCAACATTGCCTGCCCAATTTGCATCTGTAAAACCATGTAAGGCAAAAGAGGAACTGCGAGTAATATGCAAGTCATGGGATGCTGTACCCCGAAGATAACGCATGATGCGTTTCACGGCAGCCCAATGAGAATCTATAGGAGCATGCATAAACTGACAGACTTTGTTAACAGCAAAGCAAATATCCGGGCGTGTAAAAGTGAGATATTGAAGAGCACCCACAATTTGACAAAAACATGTAGCATCAGAAAATAATGGATCGGGCAGAATGGTAGCTTTGGATGTAGAGGTAGGAGTATCAACAGGTTTGCAAGATAACATACCAGTCCGAGTGAGGATATCAAGTGTATATTTATGCTGGCGGAGCATAAGACCCATGCTAGTAGACTGAACCTCAATACCCAAAAAATAATGAACAGAACCCCAAGTCGCGGAGCTTAAATTCTGAGCTCAGTAGCTGAATGAGGCGTTGGAGCAGAAGAGAGTTACTACCCGTAAGCAGAATATCATCAACGTAGACCAGAAGATAACAAATATCAGCACCAACAAAGAAGATAAACAATGAGGTATCCACCTTAGATGCACGGAAACCAATAGATAACAGGAAATCATTCATACGAGTGTACCAAGCCCGCGGAGCCTGTTTTAAACCATATAGAGATTTATGTAAGCGACACACATGAGAGGGGAGAGCAGAATCAACAAAACCTGGAGGTTGTTTCATGTAGACCTCCTCGTCAAGAACACCGTTAAGGAAGGCATTATGGATATCAAGTTGATGAATTTTCCAACCACACGAAACGGCAATGGAGAAGACTAATCTGACGGTCGCCTGTTTGATGACAGGACTAAAGGTTTCAGAGTAATCAATACCTTCTTGCTGAGTGAAACCCCTAGTAACCAGATGCGCTTTATACCTCTCGATGCTACCATCAGATCTGCGTTTAATCTTGTACACCTACCGACTACCAACAACATTCATGGAGGGGTGAAACGGTACTAAGGTCCAAGTTCTGTTTACGCGCAAGGCCTTAATTTCCTCATGCATAGCACTATGCCATGCCTCATATCTGTTTGCATCATTAAAAACAAGGGGCTCATGAGAGGGAGGAGAAGCTACCCGGCTAAAAGAGGCAGCGGAGCTTGTGGTAGTGGCAGTGGACAGCGCTGTCTTGGGCTGTCTTGGACGGAGGACCATGGGATGTTGACGAGCTGCTGGATATAGAGAAGTGTGACCTGTAACTAGAAGGTGCTGAAGAGGATATAAAGAGAGGTCTACACAAAGCTGCAGACCAGCTGGAGACACAGTGGATGGACTGGTCGGGAGTGTAAAAGATGGGGAGGCTATGGCAGAGCTGGGATGTTCGGCAGCAGAACCTGGCTGCTCTGCTGCAGCAGACCGAAGAACATGTGCATTTGATGATGGAGAACCTGTTCCTGCACAATAATCATTGGAAAGACAACCATAAGGTGACAATATGGCAATGTGGGATAGGGATGAAGGGGTGGCAGAAGCTATGGTTAAAGGGATGGTCTGGTGGGGTGCAGCAGAGGGCATAATTGGATTATATGGAGGAGCTTGTTGGGGAGTAGGAGGCGGAAAACATGGAGGAGGGTTCAAGGATGGAAGATAGGTAGGTGGTGTGGGAGGTACCAGTGAGGATGTTACCTGTTCAGACTTCTCAAAAGGAAAGACAGTTTCATGAAAACGAACATGACGGGAGACATAAATACGATGAGATTCTAAATCAAGATAACGATAACCAAGATAGGATGAGCTATAGCCTCAAAACACACAAGGAGAAGACCAGAAATCTAATTTATGAGCATGATATGGATGCAAAAAGGGGAAACAAAGACACCCAAAAGTACGTAGGAAGTTATAATCAGGGGTGCGACGAAACAGACACTCAAACGGAGATTTATTTTGGAGAACAAGAGTAGGCATGCGATTAATAAGGTATACCGATGATTCAAAAGCATAGTTCCAAAATCGCAATGGTGCACTACACTGGCCTAAAAGGGTGAGGCTAGTTTTGATAATATGTCGATGACGACGTTCAACAGTGCCAATTTGTTCATGAGTATGAGGACAAATTAAACGATGATGAATACCAATGGTCTGAAAAAATTTATTTAATTTACGATATTCACCGCCTCAATTAGTTTGAACAGATTTAATTTTAAGGGAAAACTTACGCTCAACAAGTGTTTGAAAACGTTGAAAATGGTAAAAACATCAGATTTCGCAACAAGCGGATAATACCATATATGTTTGGTATGCGCATCGACAAAAAGAACAAAATAGCGGAAGCCATCAGAAGAAAACATAGGGGCAAGACCCCAAACATCACTAAAAATTAATTCAACTCGGGCAAAAGTTTTGTGACCCGTAGGTCGTAATGACAAACGGGACGACTTTCCTAAAGGACAAGCTTGACACTGAGTAAGAGAACGTCTAGAAGTACATATGATTTTATTGTCAGAAACTAACAAATTGAAAATGGGAGGGGTTGGATGACCCAAACGACGATGCCACAGGTCGGCAGTCGCGGAGATGCAAGGAGACCAAAAAGCTTGAGGAACTGACGTGGCAGAAGACCCAGAGAGGACATAAAGACCATCATGACTCTGACCAGAAAGGAGAACTTCCTTGGTGACGAGATCCTTTACATAAAACATAGAAGAGTGAAATTCAAAATAAACATGATTATCACGACAGAATTTTTGAACAGATAACAACGGTTTGGTAATGTGAGGCATATGGAGAACATTAGATAATGTAAACATGCGTTTTGGGGAATGTAATTTAGTATGTCCAATATGAGATATGTCAAGGCCCTTACCGTCACCAACATGCAAATAATCATTACCAAGATAGGGTGCAGAATCGGTCAGAGTTCCAAGATCAGGTGTGACGTGTTGATTTGCGCCGGTGTCGGGGAACCAAGTCGCAGCAGAAATATTCCCAACAGCAAGATGAGCAGAGGGCTGCTGAGTGCTGCTACGAAACTGGGAACAATGGGGAGCTCCGTGCCCAAAATCGAAGCACAATTGGCAGCATACATGTTGCTGTCCAAACCACTACCCAGCCCCGGAATTGCGCCTAGTCTGCTGCCAGTGGTTTGGCCGCCAATCTGCAGCAGATTGGCCTTTGTTCTAGGGAGTGGAACGGTTGCTGTGGGGACGCCAATTACCTTTAGAGCGACCCCTATTGCGGCTGAAGTTGGGGCTGTGATGAGATATAGCATGGTGTGTAGAAAACTATTGTGTTGGTAGCAGAGGTGGCTGCTGCGGTAGAGAAGAAGAAGACAATAGAGAGGGAGCGACAACCATGGAATGGAAAGAGTTCTTGTGCAGAAATTCATGGGTAAGAAGGTGGCTATGAAGATCAGCATAGGATAGCGGTTCTGCCTTGGTTATGAGACTCGTTACCAAGTCATTGAACTCGCCACGAAGGCCACGAAACACATAAAGATTGAAATCTTCAAGAGACATGGGGCGACCAACAGCATCCAATTCGTCAAATAACGATTTGGCCTGCTGCATGTATAGACTAACAGATGAGTCACCTTGCCGAAGGTCCTGAAAGGAGCCATGAAGTTGCATGATGAGAGAAATAGACGGAGAGGCAAGCGCTTTCTCAAGAGTGCGCCAAACACAATGCGAGGTAGAACAATCTACCACGAGATGCAACACATCCACGGAGAGAGAGGAGAGCAAAGCACTCAAAATAAGTTGATCATGTTGCTTCCAACGAAGAAAAGAGGGGCTGATGGTAGAGGAAGAACCAGCAGAGCTGTCAAAAATATAAGATGGAGGACACGACACTGAGCCGTCAACGAAGTGAAAAACACCTTGACCAAGGAGATATGGCTTCATCTGCATTCTCTAATAGAGATAATTTGTGTTCGTAAGTTTTAGCGAAACAACTTGGTGAGTGTTAGCTAAAGGAACAATAGCTGTAGTGTGGGTTCCCATGAGAGGTAAAGGAACGACAGGGACTTGGGAGGAAGAATCAGAGACAAGCTCTGCAAGTGGAGGCTGTTGTGGGGGAGAAAAGGCACCAGCGGCAGCAGCCTGGGGATGGCTGGCCGGCTGTGCTACACCACCGGTGGAGAGGGAGAAGTCGGTGGCAGTAGTAGAATCCATGTAGAGAATGTAAAGAGAGGGTCGGCTGCAAATGGAGGAAGGGAGAAAGGAGTTCTGACGACAGCAAGCTCTGATACCAAGTTGAGAATAATTGGGAGGCTTAACCTAATGGTTAGCCAACCCTTTCTATATATATGTGTAGGGCAATATACAATAGTAATGGTGGAGGTTACCACACAAGAGTATGTAGACAATATTTCCTATACAGTATTTCATAAATAAGTACATTCTATAATATAGGCTTAGCTAAAATTTCTCAGTCTTCACCATTATACTACTAGATATTGTTTAGGTGATAGTGAAAATCAGAATTAATATTTGGAGATTCCGACAACCGACCCGTTTTTTGCATGTTTTGGGATTGGAAGGTGACCCTTTTCCTGCAAGCTCTTAACAGTTTCATACAGACACTATTTCACTGGGGTGAATTCGATGCCCAGATCCTTGATCTTCTGGTTTGTGAACTTGTAGGGTTGTTTTCTTGGGTTCTTCTCATCTGAACACCTGCAAATGCATTGCAATACAAAATATTAATATTCAAGATGAATAAAAAACACAGCACAATTAATTCTTTCTACAAACTTGGTAGGTTTTTTTCTATAAAATATTAATATTCACTAGCTCATTAAGCACTACAATTAGACAAACAAGTACTGTAGCATATAATTGCATGAGATTATGATTTAGGACCCAATTAATAATCCACTTCCTAACTCTCCATGATAAAATTTGAAAATATATAACAAAGCAAGATTTAACTTGTGATCCAATAACTTTGTGCAGTACCAATCGTACGTAGAGAACCCATTTTGGTCCAAATATGACAAAGACGATGGGGTTGGTGAGGACCCTTTTGCTGCACCAGAATTGTCAAATCATTTGGCTTCCTTTGTTGATGATTCAAAAATTTATGCCACTGGGGATTCGATTTTTCATGATTTTTGGTTAAGATTATCATACAAGTCAAAATTCTTTTCAAAATTATTCAAAATCATAAGAACTTACTTGGTGGGGATGGGATACTCCGGGAAGAACTTTGCAAGGATTTCCACCACCTCTCCACGGTGGAGCATTCTCTCAGCGCAAATGTAACGGTCGGAGGCGGAAGGTGTCTCGAAGACTAAAATGTGGGCTAGTGCCACACCCCTGACATCCACATAAGCTTGAACAGAGTTAGCTTATGTCTTGGCTGAGCCGGTTAGGTACTTGAGGACATGACCGCTGCTAGCATTGAAAGTGGGTTGCAACAATGGTCAAAGCACCACCACTAGGTCAACTCCTTTCTTCTTAGCCACATCCCACGCATCTTGTTCCCCCACAGTCTTTCCATAGCAATACCAATTCTGCAATTCCAAGATGAACTTACATCAAGACGTGAAGGATAGGCATGTTAAGTTGTCATTTATTTCTAATTAATGTTTTGTTAAATCCCTATTGATTAGGGAGTGTCTGTTATGTTGATCTATTTATTAGCCTGTAACAATGTTCATGAAGTTTGCTCTAACATGGGTTGTTTTATTTCAGTTTTACGTTACTTGTAAGGTTATATGTAGCCAACTCTTGGTTTTCAATTCAATAAGATTACTTCTCCCAAAACTTACGTATTCTTCATAAAGGTTACTCTGTTTTAACATTTGGTATTAGAGCCTATCACTAGGCCTGATTGAAATACAAGAAGCAGTAGTCTTCTAAAGTGTGTCGCGGTGAGAACATGGCGTCAGCAAGCAGCAGCTTTGTACAACCAGCGATTCCAAAATTTGATGGGCATTATGAACATTGGGCTATGCTCATGGAGAACTTTCTGAGATCGAAGGAGTTTTGGAACTTGGTGGAGCATGGTATTCCTACAACAGCCGTAGGAGTAGTGCTCACAGACGAACAACAGAAGGCCATTGAAGATCAAACATTGAAGGACCTGAAGGCAAAGAATTACCTCTTTCAAGCAATTGATCGCTCCATTCTGGAGACCATCCTGAACAAAAACACAATAAAGAATACTTGGGACTCATTGAAGCAGAAATATCAAGGTACCACACGAGTCAAACGTGCACAACTACAGGCTCTCCGGAAGGAGTTTGAAGTTCTTCACACGAAGGCAAGAGAAACTGTGAATAAATATTTGCTCGAACCCTTACCATAGCCAATAAGATGAAGGTAAATGGTGAGACCTTGGGAGATGTTACTATCATTGAGAAAATTTTGAGATCCTTGACTCTCAAATTTGACTACGTGGTGTGTTCTATTGAGGAATCTAAGGATATAGATACTCTCACCATTAATGAGTTGTAAAGCAGCTTGCTTGTGCATGAACTCTCATATTGAAGAAGAACAAGCTCTGCAAGCTATTCATGAAAGTCCATCTAGAGGAAGGGGTCGAGGTCGTGGAAGCTTTAGAGGAAGAGGAAGAGGACGAGGGAGACAAAACTTTAACAAAGCCACTGTGGAGTGCTATTACTGTCATAAGCTAGGACATTTTCAATATGAATTTCTTGAGCTAAAGAAGGAGGCTAACTATGTGAAAGCTGAAGAGGAGATGTTGCTGATGGCCTATGTAAATTGTCAAAATGCTAACCGAGAGAGTGTGGTTTCTTGATTCAGGATGTAGTAATCATATGTGTGAGAAAAAGGAAATTTTCTCTGATCTTGATACAAATTTTAGAGAATCTGTGAAACTAGGAAACAATTCAAGCATGGTAGTGATGGGAAAAGGTAACATAAGGCTTCTTGTAAATGGGATTGTTCAGATTATCACTGGGGTATTTTATCTACCTGATCTGAAAAACAATTTATTAAGCATTAGGCAGTTACAAGAAAAAGGACTTTCCATTTTCATTCAACGTGGAAAGCTGAAGATCTATCATCATGAACGTGGCTTGATCATAGAGACTGTGATGTCTTCAAACAGAATGTTTATGTTGCTTGCTGCATCTCAGCCACAAGAGTCCACCTGCTTCAACACAATCACAGAAGATTCAACACAACTTTGGCATTGCTGATATGGACATTTGGGGTTCACAGGTTTAAAAACACTTCAACACAAGGAGATGGTACATGGTTTACCACAATTGAAGACTCCTACAAAGTTGTGCAGAGATTGTAGAGATTGTTTAGTGGGTAAACAACATAGAGATTCATTTCTACAGAAGAGCACATAGAGAGCTTCTCATATTCTTCAACTAGTGCATGCCGATATTTATGGGCCGATCAAACCTATCTCAAACAACAAGAAAAGGTATATGATTACCTTTATTGATGATTTTAGTCGCAAGGCGTGGGCCTACTACTTGACTGAAAAATCAGAAGCTTTTGCTAGTTTCAAAAACTTTAAGAGTTTGGTTAAAAAGGCAACAAGTTCAAACATAATTGGTCTACGTACTGATCGTAGAGGTGAATTCACATCAAACGAGTTCACCAACTTTTGTCGTGAAAATGGCATACGTAGACAGTTGACGGTTACATATACTCCACAGGAGAATGGAGTTGCGGAAAGAATGAACAGAACCATTATGAATATGGTTTATAGCATGCTATCAGAAAAGAAAGTGCCAAAGACGTTCTGGCCTGAAGCAGTCAATTGGGCTATACATATTCTGAATTGCAGTCCAACTTTTGCAGTAAAAGATAAGACTCCAGAAGAAGCATGGAGTGGAGTTAAACCTTTTAGTCGAGTATTTTAAGGTTTTTGGATGTCTTTCTCATGTTCATGTCTTTGATAATAACATAATAACATAATAAAACTAAATGACAAAAGCAGGGGTTGTGTGTTACTTGGAGTTAGTGCAGAATCAAAGGCATACAAGTTATATGATCCCATATCTCGAAGGATTATAGTGAGCAGAGACGTTGTATTTGAAGAAGATAAGTGTTGGGATTGGGACAAGAGTCATAAAGGATCAATTAACGCTGACTTGGAATAGGGTGATAGTGAAGACAAAACAGCCATAATTGATGTCAATGAAGAAGACAGTGCTGCTGACAATGCTGTTGATCCTATAGATGAAGGGAATGACGAAGACAGTACTGCTGACAATGCTGCTGATCCTACAAATGAAGGGAATGACGAAGACAGTGCTGTTGCTCCTACAGATGAAGGAATGGAGGATTTTTCTTCAAATGAATTAATTGAAGAAAACTCACCCAACTCCGATGCAGGAAGATACAGGACACCTCCAGTTTGGATGAGAGATTATGTTAGTGGAGAAGGTTTTTTCTGACGATGAAGAAACAACAAACTTTGCTACTTTGTTGACTGATGATCCGCTTTATTATGAAGATGTAGTGAAATATGAAATGTGGAGAAAAGCTATGGATTCAAAAATAGAGGCAATCGAGAAGAATAATACATGGCAGTTGATGAAGTTACCGGCTGGAGGAAAAGTGATTGGAGTAAAGTGGGTGTATAAAACTAAGCTCACCAAGAATGGAGAAATCGATAAACACAAGGCACGACTAGTAGCCAAAGGTTATGCTCAGCAGCATGGAATAGACTGTACTGAAGTATTTACACCTGTGGCACGATTAGATACAATTCGTTTGGTGGTTGCACTTGCAGCTCAAAAGAAATGGACTATTTACCAGTTAGATGTGAAATATGCATTCTTATATGGTGAATTGAATGAGGAAGTCTTTGTGGAACAGCCTTGTGGATATGTGAAAAAGGGTTGTGAGCAGATAGTGTACAAGTTGAAAAAGGCTTTATATAGACTTAAACAAGCTCCACGAGCTTGGTATAGTCGTATATAGTCTTATTTTGTGAAGGAGGGACTTGAAAGATGTCAATATGAACATACTTTGTCCATAAAAAACAAGGCAGAAGGTAAGATTTTGATTATAAGTCTATATGTTAATGATCTTATATTCACAGGGAATGATGAGTCTATGTTTGTTAAGTTTAAAAGTTCTATGATGCGTGAATTTGACATGACTGGCCATGGGAAGATGAGATTTTTTCTTGGTATTGAGGTGGTCCAAAGGGCAGATGGAATATTTATTAATCAAAAAAAGTATACACTAGAGGTATTGAAGAGGTTTAAAATGGACAGAAGCAATCCAGTCCATAATCCCATTGTTCCTGGATGTAAGCTTTCAAAAGATGAAGATGGAGTGAAAGTTGACAGTACTTTCTACAAACAAGTTGTCTAACTGCTACTCGACCAAATGTGATGTTTACCGTGAGTCTTATCAGTAGATACATGGCAAATCCTATTGAGCTTCACTTGCAGGCTGTTAAAAGAATCTTAAGATATTTGAAAGGTACAATAGACTATGGTGTGTTTTACAAAAATGAAGAAGATAAGGAATTAACAGCCTACACAGACAGTGACTATGCTGGGGATTTAGAGGACAGGAAAAGCACATCAGGTTATGTTTTTAAAATGAGTTCAGGAGTTGTGTCGTGGTCTTCAAGGAAGCAACCAGTGGTGACTTTATCCACCACCAAAGCTGAATTCATTGCAGCAGCCTCTTGTGCTTGTCAAGCAGTACGGCTAAGAAGAATTCTGGAAAAGCTTAGACATATTCAAAGTAAGTCTACTATTGTTTACTGTGATAACAATTCAGCAATTAAGCTTTTCAAAAATCCAGTACTGCATGGGTGCAGTAAACACATAGACATTCGCTTTCATTTTCTCCGTGAGCTTACAAAAGCAGGCACTGTAAAGATGATTTATTGTGGTACTCAAGATCGAATAGCAAATGTGATGACTAAGCCACTAAAACAATATGCATTTTTGAAGCTGCGAGGATTGATAGGAGTGTGTCCAGAATCAGATATAAACTAATTGCTAAGCAGCAATCAGTTTAAGGGAGAATGTTAAGTTATCAGTTATTTCTAAGTTGTTAGTTATTTCTAATTAATGTTTTGTTAAATTCCTATTGATTAGGGAGTGTATGTTATGCTAATCTATTTACATGAGTTGTTTTATTTCAGTTTTACGTTACTTGTAAGACTATATGTAGCCAACTCTTCGTTTTCAATTCAATAAGATTACTTCTCCCAAAACTTATGTATTCTTCATAAAAATTACTCTGTTATAACAAGGCAATTAGGATTTCAAGATGCAGTAAGCCCTATGACGCAAGGAATAATGAACTTACATCACCATATCTTAGAGATATTCTTATTTACACCTACTCTATATGCTTTGAGTGCTCTAATTAATTAGGAGCTCTTTAATTATGTTAATCATCACATGTTATTAATTAAATACCTTGGTGTTCTTGCAATACTCAAGATCACTCCAGCAAGATTCATCAACGACAACATCAGGGCTCCTATTGGGGTCCATGTACACAGTACCAATTGAGGACGTGAGAACCACTCGTCGGACTTTGGCCTCAGCTGCTGCCATGATCACATTCTTGGTTCCGTTCACTGCTGGCTCCATCACCTTGTCCTTCAAGTATTGTAACACAAAATCATCAAAACCAAATTTGAAGAAAACATACTTTGCATCATGAATTACGGGAAAAAAATGTATAAAATCTTTTACTAAAATTTGTCGGTGACATCCGTACTTAAATTTACCGGCAAGCCTAAAATTTGTCCTTGGAAGTCCAAGTGTTGTTTTTATGTTCTTTTCTTAAAATTCTCAGCATCCAAACAATTTTTTTACTACCAATGTACCGAAAAGAAAAGAAAAAAAAGGAAACATACTGGATCGTCTGTGAGAGGACAAGCAGTATGGAAAACTCCATCACATCCTTGAATAGCCTCTTTAAGAGACTCATAATCAAGAATATCAGCCTTGCATAAAGTTAATCTTTCTTGAGCTCCTTCAAGCTCCCTCAAATGGGAATTCTTGGGATCAGCTGTGTAAAGCAACTCAAATACAAAGCTTTAAATTAACACAATCTTAAGAACAGAAAAAGAAATGTCAAAGAAACCAAGGGCTTTATTATTATAAACTAACCTGGGTTCCTCACAGTTCCTTTAACAGAGTAACCTTTCTCTAGAAGAAGTTTAACAATCCATGAAGCAATGAAGCCACCAGCCCCGGTGACACAGACAGTTTGGCCTTGGCATGGAAGTGATGAAGTATTGACAGGCATTATTATGTGTACGTGTTTGGTGGTAGAACGAAGGAAGAGAGACAGAGAGAGGGAGGTGTTTTCCTTTTCTCTTGATTTGTATTTGTTTTATATAAGACCAAAGTCTGAAGATGCAAGGGAATTCATTTTGATTCCGAAGAATTTTCTAATTTATAAAATAAGAAAATACGAGGGATTCATTTAAGAGGTGTTAATACTTCCATATTATGTAATGAAATATCTACAACAGCTGTCGGTGAATATTGTAATATGACAGAAGAACAAAAAATTCAATGTAGTTAGACATGGTATCTACATTCACATAAATTGTTGTAACCTATTTTTGGATCCCTAAATTAAAAAAATTACAAAAAATCAAAAATATATGTTTGAAAAAACCCAAAAAATAATAACAGTGAAAAGAGGATGCCGGAACGCTCAAAAAATAGTTCAAAATTGGTTGAGGAGGTTCAAAAATACAAAAATTAAAATTTGACAGTATTCTACTAACTGATGAGATCCCTGTTGACAAAGAAAAATCATTTTGAGAAAGAAAAGTCCAAAATCGGATGTTCATGGACTCAATTAAATTTTATTGAAGGTTTAATTGCATTTATAGAAGGTTTGATGGCAAGAAAAAATTGATTTTTAAGTCCATTTGAGTTTTAATTGTAAGAAATTAAAGTTCTGGGGTCAAATTATAATTTTTGAGAGTTAATTTGGTCAAATCAGGAGCTTAATTGCATAAATATTAAAGTTTGATGGCCAATTAGGAACTTAATTGAAGAAATCTGAAACCAATGACTAAACTGGAAAAGGCGCGTAAATAGAGGAGTTGTAATTAAAACCGAATCAATGGCCAAATTAAAGAAATTAGAAGTTTATTGATCAATTGAGGATTAAATTGCATAAATCAGAGACCAAGGATCAATTTGGAAAAGGCGGCCAACTTCAGTGTCGAGGATTGAATTTGACAGGGATGCAATTGAATTAATTTTTAAAATCAAAATTGTAATTGAGGACTTGATTTAACAAATCACAAATTAAAGACTGATTTGGACTTTGACATGTTTTGGCTGTCTTTTTTTAAAAAAAAATGAAACGACACGTTTTATCTAGAATGGCATCATTTTATCTACTATTTATTAAAAAAAAAAGACAAAATGGTGTTGTTTTGAACGGCATTGCAAGAGTCTTTATCTTCCCCTGGACGCTCAAAGAAGGGGAAAAAAAAGATTTTTTCTTCCCCTATTTCTCACCGACTTCTATTCCCCCGATGAGCCAAAAAAGTTGCCGACCAAGGATCCCTCCACCTGCACAGCTTTCCACGTGTTAGAGTTAGGGAAGGAGAAGTGTTCCTAGGATAATAGAGGGGCGGCTAAACAGTGGCCGCCCTGTCCACCCTACACCCCTGCGCCATTGATTGGGCAGGGGTGTAGGTCTCCTTTTCTTCCCTATAAATACAGGAGACTGGTTAGGTGCCTTGGTTTAGACTTTAGATTCGTCTTCCACAAGAAAGGGTATGTACAGATCTATACAGAGATGGCATCCTAGCGATTTTGGGAGGGAATAAGAGTAAGAGAAATTGACATCCTTAATTAATTATATATTAGGAGGGTGCTACGAGATGTACAGGCAACTATCATCACATAAGCTTATTCGATTTTTAGACCTTATTTTGAAAGATAGATAATCAATTCTCAATCCAAGGGAAGCCACAGAGATGGTATTGATTCCATATTGAAATTGAATTAAACTTAAACAACAACAACAACCAAAAAAAAAAAAGCGGAAAACTTAAAAGTTACATCCAATAATTGATTAATTAGAGGATTAAAACATTGATTAATCTAAGCGCGAAGACAATTAGAGGTCTTAGAAGACAGTAACACTTGCACTCTACATTCTTCTTTAGTAAATTCTTTTCCCTAGTATGTATGTTGCAAACAACTACAACCACACATGGGGTGTGGACCTGTACGTCCCCTCCTAATAAATGAGTCCTTGTTGAATTTTCACAGAGTCTTCAGCTTGTTTTGGGATTGGAAGGTGACCCTTTTCCTGCAAGCTCTTAACAGATTCATACAGGCACTGTTTCACTGGGGTGAATTCGATGCCCAGATCCTTGATCTTCTGGTTTGTGAACTTGTAGGGTTGTTTTCTTGGGTTCTTCTCATCTGAACACCTGCAAATGCATTGCAATACAAAATATTAATATTCAAGATTAATAATAAAAAAAAAACACAGCACAATTAATTCTTTCTACAAACTTGGTAGGTTTTTTTCTACAAAATATTAATATTCACTAGCTCATTAAGCACTACAATTAGACAAACAAGTACTGTAGCATATAATTGCATGAGATTATGATTTAGGACCCAATTAATAATCCACTTCCTAACTCTCCATGATAAAATTTGAAAATATATAACAAAGCAAGATTTAACTTGTGATCCAATAACTTTGTGCAGTACCAATCGTACGTAGAGAACCCATTTTGGTCCAAATATGACAAAGACGATGGGGTTGGTGAGGACCCTTTTGCTGCACCAGAATTGTCAAATCATTTGGCTTCCTTTGTTGATGATTCAAAAATTTATGCCACTGGGGATTCGATTTTTCATGATTTTTGGTTAAGATTATCATACAAGTCAAAATTCTTTTCAAAATTATTCAAAATCATAAGAACTTACTTGGTGGGGATGGGATACTCCGGGAAGAACTTTGCAAGGATTTCCACCACCTCTCCACGGTGGAGCATTCTCTCAGCGCAAATGTAACGGCCGGAGGCGGAAGGTGTCTCGAAGACTAAAATGTGCGCTAGGGCCACATCCCTAACATGCACATAAGCTTGAACGGAGTTAGCATATGTCTTGGCTGAGCCGTTAAGGTACTTCAGGATGTGAACGATGCTAGCATTGACAGTGGGTTGCAACAATGGTCCAAGCACCAGCACTGGGTTCACCACCACTAGGTCAACTCCTTTCTTCTTAGCCACGTCCCATGCATCCTGTTCTGCCACAGTCTTTCCATAGCAATACCAATTCTGCAATTCCAAGATGAACTTACATCAAGATGTGAAGGATAGGCAATTAGGATTTCAAGATGCAGTAAGCCCTATGACGCAAGGAATAATGAACTTACATCACGATATCTTAGAGATATTTTTATTTACACCTCCTCTGTATGCTTTGAGTAACCCAAGTGTATGTGGGCACATGCAATAATATATATGTTAATCAATTATCATGACATGTACTTATATTTTATATCATGTTGATTTAATCATCAAGTAATAGCCGATCCGTGCTCTAATTAGGAGCTATTTAATTATGTTAATCAATCATCATCACATGTTATTAATTAAATACCTTGGTGTTCTTGCAGAACTCAAGATCACTCCAGCAAGATTCATCAACGACAACATCAGGGCTCCTATTGGGGTCCATGTACACAGTACCAATTGAAGACGTGAAAACCACTCGTCGGACTTCGGCCTCAGCTGCTGCCATGATCACATTCTTGGTTCCATTCACTGCTGGCTCCAGCATTTGCTCCTTCAAGTATTGGAACACAAAATCATCTCATCATCAAAACCAAACTTGAAGATGTTTTTATTTTCTTTTCTTAAAATTATCAGCATCCAAACAAGATTTTTACTACCAATGAACCGAAAAGAAAAGAAAAAAAGGAAACATACTGGATCGTCTGTGACAGGAGAAGCAGTATGGAAAACTCCATCACACCCTTGAATAGCGTCTTTAAGAGACTCATAATCAAGGAGATCAGCCTTGCATAAAGTTAATCTTTCTTGAGCTCCTTCAAGCTCCCTCAAATGGGAATTCTTGGGATCAGCTGTGTATACCAACACAAATACGAAGCATTAAATTAACAGTCTTAAGAACAGAAAAAGAAAAGGGAAAGAAACGAAGTGCTTAATTATTATAAACTAACCTGGGTTCCTCACAGTTCCTTTAACAGAGTAACCTTTCTCTAGAAGAAGTTTAACAATCCATGAAGCAATGAAGCCACCAGCCCCGGTGACACAGACAGTTTGGCCTTGGCATGGAAGTGATGAAGTATCGACAGGCATGTTGTCTTGGTATATGTATTATTATGTGTACGTGTTTGGTGGTAGGACGAAGGAAGAGAGACAGAGAGAGGGAGGTGTTTTCCTTTTCTCTTGATTTAGGAGGTTGATGCTACAAGGAAAGAAGTGGTGGAGTGGATGTATTTATAGTTAAGGTTTAGAGTTACCTTCCTCACCCACTACCGGTAAATACTTACCAAAGAGAGTTTTTCTCCTGATTGTTTTGAACATGTGTTTTTTTGACCAGACGTGCATGCTGTTTTTGACCAAAATGTTTTTTCTCTTGTTCTTCTTTGGCATTTACATCAAACTTAACTATTTAAGAAGATGGTATTATTCAAAACATATATTTGGAATTTCCGAACAACCAATTTTTTTTTCTGTTAATATATGAACGTATCGAAATAATAAAATCTCCACGGATATTACTATTTTTTTTTACCTACCTTTATTATTATTATTATTATTATTATTATTATTTGGATTCGATAAAAAAAAAGAGTCATATCACTACCAGAAAATTGATAAATACAAATGGAAATACCGAGGGAATATTTCCTTCGGTAAATTTCCGAGGGATTTTACCAACGGAAATATTCCCTCAGTATATACCGAGGGAATTACCGTGGGAAAAAAAAATTAAAACAAAGCAAAAAAAAATGATGACGTGTCATTTTTACCAACGGAATTACCGACGGAATAAATTCCACGGGATTGATTGTCGGTCAATTTGTTGGCAAATTGTGAACACTGTTCATCATGTTAATTACAAAGGGAATCACAGACGGAAAATTCCGTCGGTATTTTCCAGAGAGTAATCACCGACGGATTGAAAAGTCATCGGTGTTATTTGGCGGTTTTCTGAAAAATTCAATTAATTTAAAATTTTCATTTAAATATTACAGACTGAATCACCGACGGATTGAAAAATCATCGGTAATTTTTTGGCGGTTTCTGAAAAAATTTTACGAAATTGAAAATTTAAATTAAATATTACCGATGGAATTACCGACGGAATAATTAAAAATATTAATATTTAATTATCCGTCGGTAAATCCGTCGGTAAAGCGTCCCAATAAAAAAGCCTGAATGCCCTTATTTCACAAGAGACAGACGGGTTTCTTATTATTATTCTTCTTCTTCTTGTTCTTTTACTTCTTCTTCTTTTTCACTATATGTAAAAAACATCATTAAGGTATGTCTTCTTCTTCTTCTTCACTTTATGTAAAAAACATCATTTCTTATCTATTTCTTTCTCTTCTTTCTCTCCTCATCTCCTTCTCTTTTCCTCCATGCTTGGGTATGTCTTCTTCTTCTTTCTTCTTTTATCCTCTTAGTTTTTTTTAATTAATATGCTTAATGAAAATTTTTTTCTCTCCTTAGCTTCACTTGCAACTACATTAAGGTAAGATTTTTCTTTTTTCTTCTTTTTTCATGATTGTTTTCACTATATTTGTTTTTTATTTTATTTTTAATTGTTTTTGTTCTTAATAATTGTATAAATGTTGTTGTGAGATTTTTTTTCATATGAGATCAATTTTTAGTAGATTTATTTATAGGATTTTTAAATTTTTAGCAATTGCAACTTCATTTTTTTCATATGAATTTTTTAGTTGAATTTATTTTTTTATTTTATTTATTTGTTGCAAATTTTTTTGAATTGATTTTCTTATTCTTTTTTCCAAACATTTTGAGTATATATTATACAGTGTTAATTTATGTTAATTTAATTATTTTATAATTTTATAAAATGAATTTTTTTAAAATGTTTTTCAATAATTACCAACGGAATTACTGACGGTAATTCCGTCGGTAAATCCCTCGGTAATTCCGTTGGAAATAAAAAAATTATTACCGACGGACAAAACATTACCGACGAACGATTCACCGACGGATCATTTCCGTCTTTGATTCCGTCGGTAATATAATTACCGATGGAATATGTCTTGCACCTACGGAAAAATTCCGTCAGTAAAACTGTTAAATCTTGTAGTGTATATATCATAGTTTTTCTCGGATAATTACAAAACAAAATACATTAATTGATTATGGAAATGCATAGTTGAATCTATATATCATATATATATATATATATATATATATATATATATATATGCACAAGAATAAGTAAATCACCATCCATGTTTTTTTTCCTTTTCTTTTATTTTAATTTCCCTATTCGACAATGCTCATGACCAACAACGTTTACCTTTTGGTCAAATCATATAGATATATATAATCTATCCACATGCATGTTTCTTGTTTCTTGCATGTATAAAGAAAGACCCAATCACATCAATTAATGGTTGATCCTGAGAGTCCTTCCCTTCCTAGTAACTTCAAAAATATGAATCTTTGACAATTTCTTACGTCCAGTTCTCTTCTCTTCCCACTGATTGACCTCGTCTCTTTTTCTTTTTCTTTTTGTTTTTTATTGAACGTTTGTTTTTTATTTAGACCAGCATTTTCATCAAAGGACATGATCTTTTACACGGTATATAACACCAACCATAGTTGTTTGACGTTATGGTCTCATCTATTTTTTAAAATATTTTTTGAATTGGGTTTTTCTTGGAAGAAACTTTAAATTTATATATTTTTTTAATTTTAATATATTAATGTTAAAAATAAAAAATAAATCTGAAAAAATATTTTTTTATTCCTTATTAAAAAACACCTTATACTACACCGCATTTCAAACATTACCAGAAATTTCGATCCGTTGTATTTTGATCGTTGGATGCTCATAGTCGGTTTCGATCACTCAAACTCCCAAGTTCAAGCCAATGTTAGACCAACGAGTACAGGATCGAGCGACCCATATTAATGAAAAATATGAATGACTCACTATGAATTATAAAAAAACTCCGCTAAGTGGTAATGAAGACGAGATCACACATGAGTGGTCCATGTGCTCTTTCTTATTAATTGATCTCACAGTCCCAACAATGACCAGCCTCCTCCTCCTCCTCTAGCGTCGTCTCTGTTTTAGATTTATTATATTTGAATGTATAAATGTTTAAATTTGTAATAAATATTTAATTTTTATATTATTTTAATTTCTTTTTATTTATTTGATTTTAATTTATTTTAATTATTTTCTACTTTTGTTCAATATATTTTTTTAAAATATATATTTTAAAATATTACAGATAGGGTTACCGATGGACCACATCCGTCTATATATTTCAAAGAGTTGGAAAAGAATTTCTGTAAATGTAACTTCTATTGTTAACTCTTCGACGGAATTACAGATGATATTTTATTAGTGATATGTTACATTTACAGATGGATATACCAACAGACAAATAAAATCACTGATGGAATTGCATATGATATTATATCAGTTATATGACAAATTCCCGAGAAAAATACTGACAGAATGTAGGTAATTTTATTTTTTTTGCACGCTTTTTCTGTCTTTTAATCCATTGGTAAATGTATTAACGACGAACTCATTAATAGACCAGAAATTACTGACGAGAGTTTTTTGGACGGACTGTTTTCGTCTATGAACATATTGGTAAAATAATTGCCGAAAGACTATGAATATAAATACTAATAGAAATTTGAGTAGATAAAACTTTTAAATCTGGTTGTGAAAAATCTAGTAAAAGTCAAAGTCACAACAGCAAAAGAATCAATACATTGTCACTTTCTTTTTTCTTTTTGATGTTCAACTGGCACTTTGTTGCCGACCGGCCAGTAAACCGATTGAGAAACAAAAGAATATGACAAAGCTGGCTGGCCGTTGTCTGAGTCATTGTTTTGCCTCATGGCCGGGAGCTAATTTATAGCATTGCCGGATTAAGGAAACATTTTGTTCTTGTCTTGGGTGCCATTTACTTAGCATATGTAATACCCTTTTCTTTCTCAGGAAATCATATCTTGCTCGATCGTCCTACGTACACTATTGATAATTGAATTTCAGTTCTATCAGCTTTTGCCATGTGTGCATATCATATTGGTTAATGGCAAGTCCATTAACAAATTAGTGATATCAAACCAAGGAGCTCTATCATTGAATTAAAATAGAAGAGTTTATATGAATTGAGTTGATATAACTGAAATACAATAATGCATGCAAGGGTACGTGATGAATTTTTTATTTTTTTTCTCACACGAGCAGGATTATTTGGTTTTGAGCTATTTAATATAAATAATCTATGGCTCTCTTCTTTTTTAAGAGGGTATTTATAAATGTAGTAGCGGTTACTTTTCAAAATGTTTTTTTTAATACATCAAAATAATATATTTTTTTAATTTTAAAAAATTATTTTTAACATCGACATATTAAAATGATTTAAAAACATATAAAATTAATTTTAATAAAAATAAATCAAATTCTTGAGAAATTCAATTTCAAACATGTTTCCAAACGGGGTGAAATCATAAAGTAATGAGTGCTTTATCTTTTACTTTATAGTAGGAGGCTAAAGAGTCAGTTTGATATTGTGTTTTAATTTATGTTTAGATATATTTTAATTTTAATAGGTTCGTGTTAAAAATAAAAAAATAATCTAAAAAACTATTTTAATATATTTTTTAATAAAAATAACTTTTAAAAAATATATTACACCACAATATCAACTCAAATTAAATCTTCCTAGCTTAACGGACGTGGGTGGTTTTAACTACCGGGATTGAGTGAGAAATAAGGTTTTTAGTGATAGAGGTCTTTGAATGTGTTTTAAATTAGTTTTTTAAAGTATTTTTATTTTTATTTAAAAATATATTAAAATAATATTTATTTATTTATTAAAAATTTATTTTTATATCAAGTCATCAAAATAATTTAATAAATAAATAAATCTTTAAAAAAAAACACATTTCCAAGCACAGCCGACAGTGCCGACGGTGATTATTTCCTACAAACTAATCTATCATAAAGTCTTGTTTATAAATATGCAAAGACTACGGTTTTTTCTGTCACGTTAATACTTGAAACAGCTTTCGACAGTGACTATTTTATACAAACTAATCTATCATAAAGTTATTTAATTACTTCTTATTATAGAATGTAACTATATACACTACAACATTATCCAGTGTTACCGACGGACTCATTCCGTCGGTGACAGCAATGAAGTCCGTCGGTGAAAATAATACCGACGGACTCACCGACGCAACACGTCCGTCGGTAATACAGTCGTCGGTAAATCCCATTTCCGTCGCTAATTATGTCGCAAATAAAAAAAACCACCCACCGACGGAAACGCCGACGGGTTACAGACGGATACGCGCGCGCCCAAAAAAAAGTTTCCCGCGGGAACATTACCGACGGATTTATTCCGTCGGTCATATCAAGGGTAATTACCGACGGCATCACCGACGCAATTTCCGTCGGTAAATGTGGCATGGCTGGTAATTTTTGTGCAACTCTCTGTGTAATACCGACGGATAATATCCGTCGGTGAGTCCGTCGGTAATTATGGCATGGATGGTAATTGTTCGCCAACTCTCTGTTAAATACCGATGGATACTATCCGTCGGTATATCCGTCGGTAGCTATTTAAAATATATAAAAAAAAAATTTATTAATTGTAAAAAACCTTAATAAACAAATAGAAATGCATTAAACATTAATAATGTAAAAGTAATGTTAAATAATACTCATTACAAATTTAATGTGTTTAAAAAGCAAAATGAAACTAAAATAGCGGCGGAGCTGGAGGAGGAGGCGGAGGAGGAGGAGGAGGCTGGTTGTTCCCTGGACCATACGGCCAAAAAGAAGCTGCACAAGTATCGTCACCCATCTTTGATCTCATCTCCATGACTATTTGACGGAGCTCATCATAATTCGTCGAGAGTTGTTGATATTGTTGTTTCAACGCAATGAACTCCTCAGACTGGGTGTTCGATACTGATGGAGAGCTTCCAACAGTTGAGACACTACGAGTCGAACGCAAGTTGTCAGCTGTAGTGTTCGAGAGCCCGTAGACCCGATTTTTATCGGGTCCACCAGACGATCCCGCCTCCATCCACAAATCTGGATCGAAATCTGGATGGGTCGACGGATTGTCCCCATATCTCTCCCTCAACCGGCTATTATAGGTCTCCTGAAAATTCCATCGGTAAAAAAATCATCAAATGCAATTCAAGATGCAATTCAAGAAAATAATAACTTACAAAATAAAATGAATGAACGACCATACCACGAAGTGCTGAGCACGGTTGTCCACGAACTGCTGCACCCCCTTTTGGCGGTCTTGACTCCGCACATGCGTCTCTAGAAACAGCTCCATTGGACTCGGTTCACGTCCAAGAGACGCAGCCTGTAAGGAAAAAAATAGGTTGAAAGTTAAATATATTATAAGGAACGACAAATTAATTAACGATATATTTCATTAAAATTAATCTTACCATCCGCTTTGCATGTGCGCTGAATGGGACGGATCCGCCAGTGTGCGTGGTCACCGAACCATGAATTTGCCGGTTCCGGTTGTCGATGCCAGACTGTGAGCGCCGTGAGAACCGCTCTGAGGTCACGTGCTCAATATATGCCGTCCATATTTCCCCCGAGATGAATGGCGGTCTAAATTCCTGCCAAACCGCCACCTCATTCCATCCTTCAAGACCGTTATCCCTCGCATGTCTTTTTGATTTTTTTTGGGTGTCATACCAAAAATCACGCAACCTACTTCCATAGTAACAAATTAGAATTTAAAACATAAACTTATAAAACAAAATAAATATTATTTTTGATGTTACCTAGTTGCCGCGTGATTCTCCCATACCCTCCTCACAACATTGTTGTCTGCCCTATCCCACTCAAATTTGTTCTGTGTATATAAATAATTCATATAAAATAAAAATAGTACAAGATATAAAATTATAAAAATCATTTAGTAAAAATAAGCTGGAAATTAAAAATTTACACCGACCTGAAATCGCTTAAACCATGCATCGATATTAGGTTTCCACTCAGGATGTCTGGAAACCTGGCTCCATTGAAACAATGGAATCTCCATCGACGATTTAAACGCCAATGTTATAGTCCTTGCAGCCTCAATGTTTGTGAACCTGAAATTAAATAAAAGTAGTAATTAATATTAATTAGTTGTTCATAAATTATGTTATAAGTATATAAAAAAAAAACTAAAACCTAAACAAACTTACATTGAGAGGTCGTCCTTCCATTGTGCCTGGTACTTGCGGGTGAATTGACCCCGCTGTGAAGGCACACCGCTTCTGCGCTGTGAAACCGCGCTAGAAGAGGCAGCATCACAAGTTGGCGTAGATTCCTCGCCATGATCAGCACCTAAGGATACGTCCTCCTCGCTGCTAGAAGAACTAGCTGCAACCGTCTTCTGACGACGTGCTGTAGATTTCATTCTACGCATCTACACAAATGTACACGAATAATTACATAATTAACTTCGATTATTTAAAAAAAATTCGACAGAGTCTCCCCTGTATTGGGGGGTCCCAAGTTGTCGACAAAATTATATTACACTTCCAATTTTGTTTCACATCCCGATCCAATCATCCTGGATCTCAACCCAACTCATCATCATCAACACAACATTTTATTCAATAAACATCATATAGAATTACAACTATCAACATTCATTGTTAAATTGATACTAACATTAGAATTAAGTCATACAAATATCCTAAATTAAGATAAACTAATTAAATGCAATTATATATATATAAATTAACATTTTTAACATAAATTCAACAATAACAATTATAGCAATACAAACAATAATATCCTAAATTAAGATAAACTAATTAAATGCAATTCTATATATATAAATTAACATTTTTAAAACAAATCAACAATAACAATTATCTTTATAAATTAACATTTTTAACATAAATTCAACAATAACAATTATAGCAATACAAACAATAATATCCTAAATTAAGATAAACTAATTAAATGCAATTCTATATATATAAATTAACATTTTTAAAATAAATCAACAATAACAATTATATTTACAAATTAATATTTTTAACATAAAATTCAACAATAACAATTATAGCAATACAAACAATAATATCAAAACTAAAAAACTAAAATTAATAAATAAAATTAAAAAACTAAAAAGACATCAATTCAAAATAAATTTGGGAATAAAAAATGCTTACCTTAATAATGTGTTGAATTTAAGATTTTATCTACAAACAATATACAAAACAAGAACACCAAAAAAAATAATCATAATTAAAATAAAAAAAATAAAAAGACAAAGAAAAAGGGATACATACCTTTTAAAACTACCACCAAAACAATAAAATCCTTCTAAAAGCTAAATATAAATCAAAGAAGAAGAGTAAGGGAGAAGAGGAGAAGAGAAAGTGAGAAGAGGAGAAGAGAAGAAAATGAACAAAGTTGGGGGGATGGGCGGTATATATAGCAATATTTCCGACGGAATTTCCGACGGAAATTATTTGCTGTCGGTGCAATTAATGTTCGTCGGTCATTCCATCGGAAATTAATTGAAATGCGCACCAAAAAGTTTGGAAATCCCGCCAAACTTTTCGATCCGTCGGCATATCCGTCGGCCAGTCCGTCGGTAATTGCGCAGACGAACACGTGTTAGACATGCGTGATCCGTCGGTAATACCGTCGGTATTTTGACGTCGGAAAGTCCGTCGGTAATGGTGCAGACGGACACGTGTCACCCATGCGTGCGTGATCCGTCGGTCTAAACGTCGGTAATACTGTCAGTAAATCCGTCGGTGAAAATGGCAAAATCCCGTAATTTGTTTTGCAACTCTCTGTGAAATACCGACGGATATAATCCGTCGGTGATGCCGTCGGTGAAAATGGCAAAATCCCGTAATTTGTTTTGCAACTCTCTGTGAAATACCGACGGTTTATAGTCCGCCGGTAAATCCGTCGGTGAAAAGGTAAATTTTTCTTATTTTTTTTTGATGTAACACTCTCGAAAAATCTTGAATTGCAATCTTACACACACACAACACAATAACAAAGGCTGACCCTTAAAGAAGAATAAATATTTCATGTTTCAAATTATTACATTATAAAAATAAGGCTTTATAACATGTTTAGTTAGTCGGAATTTTCATCTTCGTCCTCTATTGAATTGTTATCATCAGCTTCATCGCACTCTTCAATTTCGTTATCATCTTCTTCAATAACATTCTTTTTTCCACTAGTAGAGCTCAGAACAACATTCAACTCCTCTGCATCAACATCAACAAGACTATCGTTGAAAACACGAAAATTCGAATTTTCTTCTAAGTCAATCGACGGAGCAACTCGGTATGGTTCAACCAACTCACTAGCTTGAAAGACTTCATCTATCACACTTGTGTCTTCGTTCTCATCCTGAACAACCTCGACACGACCCTTGGGTTTTGTTTTTAAAACGGATAACCAATCAACTCTTGATCGATCCTTTCTAAAGGAAGGGGTGTATGTGTAATAAACTTGTTGGCATTGCTTTGCGAAAACAAAGACGTCATTTACGTTGCGGTGTCTAGCTTTTGAATTGATTTCAACGAGACCATAGTGAGGATCTACTCTGATTCCTCTGTCAGTTGTGTCATACCAATAGCATTTGAATAAAAACACTCTATTTTGCTCGCTATGATATTGCAGTTCGATGACCTCTTCCAATCTACCGTAGTAGTCAACTTCAAACTCACTAGAAGTCGATCCCTTAATACAAACACCGCTGTTGTATGTCTTTCTTCCATGCCCGTATTCTTCAGTATGAAAGACATATCCATTGACAAAATAACCATTATAGCACTTGACTTTTCTTTCAGGGCCCAGACATAGTAAAGACAGTGAAACAGCAGCACTACCTCCCATTTGATAAACCTAGCTTGTAAATTAAATAAAACAATAATCAATAAACGGATATTATGTAACATTGACTACAATTAATTACATTGCAAGAGATAATGAGTTTGTGATAGGACTTTCATGTGTTCTAAACCATGTGGCAAATTGTTCATCTTGTAATTTAAAGATCTGGGATTCGGTCAGCTGTGAGTTATTGGACAGTAAGTATCGTCGATGTTGCCTGCAAGGTACGTTGTTCCAAAGTATATGAGTGTATGGTATCACAAAACATAAATAGTACACTCTTGACTAAGTTTAAGTCGAACATCCACTTACTTAATAAAAGGTCTAAGCTCATCACAGTTAAATAGGACATAATTGTGTGCTTGTCTGAACTCTATTTCAGACAAATATCTTCCCCTCACGGCATTTTTAGGTGTGGGTCGTCCAGGATTGGAGAATATTGACAAGTTCCCACTTGAATGCACTTCACCACCATCATCATGCCGTGGAACACGGTTTATCCTCGTTCTCAAATGAGGTTCGAAATAGTATGAGATAAATGTTGAGATCTCCTCAACAATATACGCCTCACATATTGACGCCTCAACATGCGCCTTGTTCTTAACCTTTTTTTTAAGATTGAACAAGTACCTGCATATATATATATATATATATATATATATATATATAAAAATTATCAATTAAAAACATTAAAATAAAAATAAAAACATTTAATTATAAATGTTATAGCAACTGTAATATCTAACCTCTCGAATGGATACATCCATCTGTACTGGACCGGTCCTCCAACTTTTACCTCAAACGGTAAATGTACGGGTAGATGCTCCATTGAGTCAAAAAATGATGGAGGGAATATCATCTCAAGTTTGCATATTGTCTCGATGATATTCTTTTCAAGCCTTTCAATGTGATCAACATTCAACTTGCTGGAGCATATGTCTCTGAAGAAATGACTAATCTCCGTTAGTGCATCCCATATCCCCTTTGGCAACAAATCACGAAAAGCTAATGGGATGAGTGTTTGCATAAACACATGGCAGTCATGACTCTTCATTCCATATAATCTGCATTCCTCCGTATTAACCAGCCTTGATATGTTCGAGGCATGTCCATCGGGGAAACGCAGACTCTTAAGCCATTTGTAGACTAGTAGTTGTGCGTTTTTCTCTAGCACGAAGCTTGCTCTTGGTTTTGCGACCCGTGACCCATCACAAACCAACTCCATATTTTTTCGGTTACAGAACAGCGCTACATCCAATCTAGCTTTGATGTTGTCCTTTGTCTTCCCCTTCACATCCATGACGGTGTTGAAAATGTTCTCAAACACGTTCTTTTCAATGTGCATGACGTCAAGGTTATGGCGGAGAAGATTGGTCTTCCAATAAGGAAGCTCCCAAAATATACTTCGCTTCACCCAATTATGGGTCAAACCAAAACCAGGAAACTTCTGCTTACCTGATTGGAGACCAAACACAATTTCACCGTACTCTGACACAACATCAAACAATTCTTCACCGGAAAGACGCGGGGGTGCAACATCATTTTCAACTCTGCCAACAAAGAAATCCTTTCTGTTCTTTCTGTACCTGTGGTTATGTGGCAAGAACCCACGGTGACAGTCAAAAAAAGAAGCTTTACCCCTGTTTGTTAGCGTGAATGCCTTGTTGTTCTCCATACAATATGGACATGCTAGCTTTCCATGCGTGCTCCAACCAGAAACCATTCCATAAGCTGGGAAATTATTGATAGTCCACATCAAAGCCGCTCTCATAACAAAATTTTGTTTCCTCGAGATGTCATAAGTCAAAGCTCCAGAGGACCACAACTGCGTCAACTCATCAATCAACGGACGAAGACAAACATCTATATTCCTCCCCGGACTGCTCGGACCTGGTATGACCATAGATAAAAACATGAACTCCAGCCTCATACACATCCCCGGTGGCAAGTTATAAACCGTCAGTATGACTGGCCAACAAGAATAAGGAGCAGCAAATGACCCCAATAGGTTGAATCCGTCTGTACACAACCCAAGACGCACGTTCCTTGATTCAGCTGAAAAGTGAGGATGCATACTGTTAAAGTGTTTCCAGGCTTCACCGTCAGAAGGATGAACCATCACTCCATTAACCGCATGATGTGATTGGTGCCATGTCATGTGCTCAGCAGTCCTTGGTGACATGAATAACCTCTGCAGTCTAGGTGTGATTGGGAAGTATCTAAGTTTTTTATATGCCACGAGAGTCTTCCCTCTACCAGTTTTGGGTTTGTAACGGGAATGCCCGCATGTCATGCACTCGGTCATCTCAGCATTTTCAAGGTAGTATAACATGCAGAAGTTAGGGCATATATCAATTTTCTGGTATCCTAAACCGAGGGGTTTCATCATGGACTTGGCAGCATAGAAGTTCTCTTTCAGCCTGTTCCCTTCAGGTAAAATGCTTCTCGCCCATTCAATAATCTTGTCATAACCGGCCTCACTCAACCCGTGATCTGACTTGATGGTGAACACCTATGCTACGGCTGATAATTTACTGTGGTTCGTGCAGCCATCCCATAATGGTTCGTCAGAATCTCTCAACAGATCAAAAAACCTTGCTGCATCTGCATTAGGTTCTTCTTCTACGATTGGACATTCCCTGACATTACCTTCACTCATTCTCATTGCATCCATAACCATATTCCTGTAAGGATTACTGTTCTCATTTCCAACTTCATGCATGTTGCTAGCACTAGAAGTTGACCCAACCACCTGTTCTTCCATGCTCTCATCAGGAACAAATAGTTCTCCGTGAGCATACCAACACAAGTAATCTTCCATGAACCCTTTGGTTAGAAGATGCATCGTTACAACATCTTGATGCAGAAACTTTAAATTTTTACACTTCCTGCATGGACACCTAATACCACCATCAGTAAAATTCCTCGGAATAGATGTTGCGAAATTAATAAAACCCTGGACACCATTACAATAATCCATCCTCCGCAATCCTTGAGGTGAGTCCCGATACATCCATGAACGATCATCCATGACTTCTATTGAACCTCTATAAAACATAACAAAAATATTGGTTTTCCCCGACATTATCCAACAAACTAAAACAACACTTATGTTAAATATTCATTATCAATTATCAACGTTCATACATACAAATTTATACATATATAAATTTACAGAAATCACAACTTCGAAATATAATTGATAACAATTAAACAAGACACTTAAACAAGCTATTAATTATTTATTTCATCACAACGACACATTTAATTCGGTGTAATTCAAACAAAATTTCAACAATTTACAAACAAATATAATTTGACAAAATCTAAAACAAACTATAACAACTACAAAATTATACATTCATACTACAAGTTTCTTTGACAAATAACAATTAAACAAGTACAAACGTTAACAAAATACATATACTAAAACAATAAAATTCACAATTAAATATTAAAACTAAAAAGGATAGATTTACTTACAAAAAAATGATAAAATCTACAAGAAACGGATATTGTGACCACGTACAAGATATAAGAAACTTGAGTGCTCGTGTTGAGAATAGTGGAGAGTTTGGGATGGGTGTTTGGCTGCAGTTTGGGAGGGGAGCTGCAGTTTGGGAGGGGAGAGGTGGGATGGGAAAGAAGAAGAAGGAGAAACAGAGGAAGAGAGTGTCGGCAGAGGGGTGGATATAATGGTTTTTTCCTACGGAATCACCGACTGATTAATTCCGTCGGTGATTCCGTCGGTGACGCCGTCGGTGAAAGCGCCACGTCACTGTACGGCTACCTCAGTTTGAATCCCTCAGTAATGTCCGTCGGTAAAATTTCCTAACGTCACCACGCCGTTGCATGTTTTCAGACGAACTGTATACCCCGTCGGTGAAACCGTCGCTATATACCGACGAATATATTCCATCGGTACATACCGACGGACTTACCGACGGAAATATGCCGTCGGTATATACCGACAGATTTGGAGATGGAATTATTTCCGTCGGTATTAATTACCGACGGAAATATTCCGTCGGTAATTCCGTTGCTTTTCTCCGGTTTTCTGATAGTGATAGGAAATATTGTAGTCATATTCTTATGTGGTAATCTCCACCTTTATTATTGTATATTGCCCTACTCATATATATAGAAAGGGTTGGCTAACTATTAGGTTAAGCCTCCTAATTATTTCTCAACTTGTTATCAGAGCCTTCGGCCGTCAAAACTTTTTTCTCCCTTTGCAACTTTGCAGCCGGCCCTAATTTTTTCTTCCCCATGGATTCTCCTCCTGCTGCCGCCGTTGCCATCTCTCTTTCCACCAGTGCTGCAACATCACCGGCCAGTCATCCTCCTCCTGCTGGCCGAGAACAACTTCCTCATGTGTCTGATTCTTCTTCTCATGATTCTGCCGTTCCTTTGCCTCTTATGGGAACACACACTTCAACAATGGTTCCTCTATCAAACACCCACCAAATTGTGTCGTTGAAACTTACGAACACAAACTATCTCTATTGGAGAATGCAGATGAAGCCATATCTCCTTGGTCAAGGTGTTTTTCACTTTGTTGACGGCTCCTTGTCGTGTCCTCCATCTCATATGATTGATGCTTCGGCTGGTTCTTCCTCTGCCATCAGCCCTTCTTTTCTTCGTTGGAAGCAACAAGATCAACTTATTTTGAGTGCTCTACTCTCCTCTCTCTCCTTGGATGTGTTGCATCTTGTAGTAGATTGTTCTACTTCACATTGTGTTTGGCGCACGCTTGAGAAGGCACTTGCCTCTCCATCTAATTCCCGGATCATGCAACTACATGGCTCCTTTCAAGACCTTCGGCAAGGTGATGCATCCGTTAGTATGTATATGCAGCAAGCCAAATCGTTATTTGACGAATTGGCTGCTGCTGGTCGCCCAATGTCTCTTGAAGATTTCAATCTCTATGTGTTTCGTAGCCTTCGCGGTGAGTTCAAAGACTTGGTAACTAGCCTCATAACCAAGGCCGAACCGCTATCGTATGCTGATCTTTATAGCCATCTCCTTACCCATGAGTTTCTGCACAAGAATTCTTTTCACTCCATGGCTGTCGGTTCATCCTCTTCGCCTCTGCTGTCTTCTTCTTCTCTGCCGCAGCAGCCACCATTGCTGCCAACACCTCAGATTTCTGCTCATTTTGCCATGACTAATCACAGCCGAAACAGGGGACATTATAGGGGTAATTGGCGTCCCAGCAACAACCGATTTCAGGCCCAAAACAGAGGCCACTCTGCTGCAGACTAGAGGCAGAATCAGTGGCAGAACAGGCGCACCTCTGCTGCAGATTTCAGGCTGAATCAGGGGCAGTGGTCTGGACATGTACGCTGCCAAGTATGTTCCAATCTTGGCCATTCAGCTCTTCAATGCTCTCAGTTTCGCAGCAGCACACAGCAGCCCTCTGCTCACCTTGCTGTTGCGAATGATTCTGCTGCAACGACTTGGTTTCCCGACACCGGCGCGAATCAACATGTGACGCCTGACCTTGCAACTCTAACTGATTCTGCTCCTTATCTTGGTAATGATTTCTTGCATGTTGGTGATGGTAAGGCCCTTGACATATCCCATATTGGACATACTACTTTATATTCCCCAAAACGCTTGTTTACGTTAACTAATGTTCTTCGTGTGCCTCACATTACCAAACCGTTGTTATCTGTTCAGAAATTCTGTCGTGATAATCATGTTTATTTTGAATTTCACGATTCTGTGTTTTATGTGAAGGATCTCGTCACCAAGGAAGTTCTTCTTTCCGGTCGGAGTTATGATGGTCTTTATGTTCTCTCCGAGTCTTCAGCTACGTCAGTTCCTCAAGCTTTTTGGTCTCCTTGCATTTCCGCGACTGCCGACCTGTGGCATCGTCGTTTAGGTCATCCAACTCCTCGCATTCTAAATTTGTTAGTTTCCGATAATAAAATTATTTGTACGTCTAGACGATCTTTTACTCAATGTCAAGCATGTTCTTTAGGCAAGTCATCCCGTTTGTCATTACGACCGACGGGTCACAAAACTTCTACCCCACTTGAATTAATTTTTAGTGATGTTTGGGGTCCTGCTCCAATGTTTTCTTCTGATGGTTTTCGTTATTTTGTTATCTTTGTTGATGCGCACACTAAATATATCTGGTATTATCCGCTTGTTGCGAAATCTGATGTATTTTCCACGTTTCAACGTTTTCAGACACTTGTTGAGTGTCATTTTCTCTTAAAATTAAATCTGTTCAAACTGATTGGGGTGGTGAATATCGAAAATTAAATAAATTTTTTCAAACCATTGGTATTCATCATCGATTAATTTGTCCTCATACTCATGAACAAAATGGCACAGTTGAACGTCGTCATAGACATATTGTCGAAACTGGCCTAACCCTTTTAGGCCAGTGTAATGCCCTATTGCTTTTTTGGAACTATGCTATGGAATCATCGGTATATCTTATTAATCGCATGCCTACTCATGTTCTTCAAAATAAATCTCCTTTTGCGTGTTTGTTTCATCGCACTCCTGATTATAACTTCCTACGTACATTTGGGTGTCTTTGCTTTCCATTTTTACGTCCATATCATGCTCATAAATTAGATTTTCGGTCTTCTCCTTGTGTGTTTTTAGGCTATAGCTCGTCTCATCTTGGTTATCGGTGTCTTGATTTAGAGTCTGGTCGTGTCTATGTCTCCCGTCATGTTCGTTTTCATGAATGTGTCTTTCCTTTTAAAAAGTCTGAACAGGTAACAACACCCCCGGTTCCCCCCACTCCACCTACCTATCTTCCATCCTTGCATCCCCCTTCCTGTTTTCAGCCTATTCCTTCCCAAATCGGCAGAAAAAACAACTCACATTTGCCCCTTGACGCACCTCCCCAGCTTGCCCCCTTGCCCGTTGATTCAACTGACCCTGCCTCACCACCCCACACAGCCATACTGTCACAACGTGCTTGTCTTTCCAATGATTATTGTGCAGGAACAGGTTCTGAATTGCAGGATTCAGTAGCGGCACAACCCAGCACCTCCCCGGCTTCACCTCCTGGTCTGCAATTTTGTGTTGATCTCTCCTCTTATCCTCTTCAGCACATTCTAGGTACAGGTACTGCTACTCCATGTCCGGCTGCTCCTAAACACCCCATGGTTCTTCGTCCGAGACAGCCCAAGACAGCGCTGACCACCACCACGGCAGCCACATCTGCTGCCTCCTTCAGTCGAGTAGCTTCTCCTCCCTCGCATGAGCCTTTTATTTTTCCTGATGCTAACAGATATGAGGCGTGGCATAATGCTATGCGTGAGGAAATTCAGGCCTTACGCGCAAACAGAACATGGACTTTAGTGCCGTTTCATCCGTCCATGAATGTTGTTGGTAGCCGATGGGTCTACAAAATTAAACGCAGATCTGATGGTAGCATTGAGAGGTATAAGGCCGCCTGGTTGCTAGGGGCTTCACTCAGCAAGAAGGTATTGATTACTCAGAAACTTTTAGTCCTGTTATCAAACAGGCAACGGTACGCTTAGTGTTCTCCATTGCAGTTTCGAGTGGTTGGAAAATTCATCAGCTTGACATTCATAATGCATTTCTAAATGGAGTCCTTGATGAAGAGGTTTACATGAAACAACCTCCAGGTTTTGTTGATTCTGCTCTCCCAGGTCATGTATGTCGATTGCATAAATCTCTATATGGGTTAAAACAAGCTTTGCAGGCTTGGTACACTCGTCTAAATGACTTCCTATTATCCATTGGTTTTCATGCTTCTAAAGTGGATACCTCATTGTTTATCTTCTCGGTTGGTAGCGATATTTGTTATCTTTTGGTTTATGTTGATGATATTTTGCTTACGGGTAATAATGCTATTCTGCTACAACGCCTCATTCAGCTACTGAGCTCAGAATTTAAACTTCGGGATTTGGGTGATGTTCATTATTTTTTGGGTATTGAAGTACAGTGTACTGGTCTGGGACTTATGCTTTGCCAACATAAGTATACACTTGACATCCTCACACGAGCTGGTATGTTATCCTGTAAACCAGTTGATACTCCTATTTCGGCATCCAAAGCCACCATTATGTTGGATCCATTGTTTTCTGATGCTACTCGTTTTCGGCAACTTGTTGGTGCCCTCCAATATCTCACTTTCACACGCCCGGATATTTGCTTTGCTGTTAACCGGGTCTGTCAGTTTATGCATGCTCCTACAGAATCTCATTGGGCCGCAGTGAAACGCATCTTGCGTTATCTTCGTGGTACGGCATCACATGGTTTACATATTACTCGCAGCTCTTCTTTTGCTTTACATGGTTTTACAGATGCAGATTGGGCAGGTAGTATTGAGGATAGAAAGTCTACAGGTGGTTACCTTGTGTTCTTTGGTCAGACGCCGATTTCGTGGAAATCGAGTAAGCAACACATTGTTGCTCGTTCTTCGACGGAAGCTCAGTACTTGTTAACGGATCTTCAGATTCCGACTGCTTCTGCCCCTATTATCTGATGTGACAACCTTGGTGCCACGTATTTGTCCGCAAACCCTGTATTTCATGCTCGCACAAAACATATTGAGATTGATTATCATTTTGTCCGAGATAGAGTTGCGAAGAAGGAGATTCAGATTCGTTTTATTTCCTCTCAGGATCAACTTGCCGATGTCTTCACTAAGCCACTTCCTGCTTCTTCGTTTACTGCTTTTAGATTCAAGCTTCGGGTTGATCCTCCACCCTCAGCTTGAGGGGGCGTATTATAGAATGTAACTATATAAGAAATATTGTAGTCATATTCTTATGTGGTAATTTCCACCTTTACTATTGTATATTGCCATATTCATATATATAGAAAGGGTTGGCTAACTATTAGGTTAAGCCTCCTAATTATTTCTCAACTCTTCTAATTATATATAGCTCTTGACGAAGAGTGTTTCTTCCCCGACTAAACTTGAAAATAAAAAAATAAAAAAAATTTGGTTAAAAAACTGCCACATTGCATAAGCCTATTACAGCTAACTGTGACTTTGTATGAACGCTTCTTAATTGGAGAATCTTTGTGCATGGTTAGTATTTAAGGATAGAAATAATATATATATATATATATATATATATATATATATATATATATATATATATATATATGAAATAAACAAAAACGTGTTTGGATTAAAAAAATAAAAATAAAGATATAAAATAAGCCTGTTTTCGAAAAATAGAAAGCATATGAAATATATTATCTTTATATATTTTCTGTCTTTTTTATTATTATTGCAGGATAATAACTAATAATTTTCATTCTATATTTTACTATTTTGATACCAGAAACTATAGCATCAGATTTCCAAATCAGAAGTAGTTTTAACGGGGAAAGGAATTTCCACAATGTTCCCCCCTGTTTCGAAATCGGTACACTTCATGTGGCTGGCCGGCTGTCTCCATCTCACCAACCTAGCTAGCCATGCATCTCCGGCAACTTCAATCCAGAACTTCCCAAGCACTCTCGCCCCATGACCTAGGGCGTACACCACCTAATGCCAGAAAAACACAAAAGAAGACACCATATATTGGAAAGTCAAATGCACTAACTACTAGTAGATTTCCATCACTTTATGCGATTATAATAATCCATCCTCTCTTAGATCTACGTTGACTCACATGATAAATGAATTTGTTCAAAGTCCAACTAAATTAAGTTGCAAGATTGTTTTTTAGGTGACCTAACAAAGTCATAATAAAAATAGAGAGTCTCGATAGGTATACTAAGCTAGATTGATCGGGGAATATCTTTATGTTATAACACTACTAATACTTATAACATAAAAATAAAATATAAAGATTAGAGAGAAAATAACATCAGAACCCACACAAAAAAAGTGATAAAAATTCTCCCAAATACTTCAAAAAATCTTTGTGTGTGTGTGTGTCTGATATTTCTAATGTTTAGAAAATTTCTCTTTCTTTTTTTTTACCACCACATTACCTTTGGTGGTTTGGACTGCGAGGTTGACCATTTTTTGTATGCCATTTACGCTTTTAATCTGAATCGCGCGGAGATTTCAAGAAAATTGTACTTTGTTGAAAAAGGAAAGATGTGAAAGCAGCCTTATACGAAAAAATTCTGTCTTAATCCTATCCTCGCATTAGCGTTGGCATTAATTTCTTCACATGATTGATTTCAGGGAAGAAAATTTCTGAAGCCCTCAAAGTTTCGTGGGTAGGTAGATGACTGGTTTCCAAGGTTTTGAAAAGCATGCCCACTCTGATTTTATTGCAAATCTTTAACATTTGAAAGAAAAAAAAAAGTAAACTATGTATATACACGATCAACAACCTCCACATATGAAGACTTTTGAAAACTTCCACGAAGAAACAGTTGGAGGAGCTTCAAGGAAAGCACACCAAAGACAATTGACCCCAAATCCTTTCAATGAGAAACGTCACCATTACCAAATTTTGAGCGAATAATTCTAATAAATTACCCATTTTTTGTACAAATAGACGCAGTAATGACTGCTTATCTTTGTGTTTTGATCAATCATTAACTGTTCACTCTTCATCAGCTGTCACATCAATTTGTATTGAATTTAGTATGACTTGTTTGCGAATGATTTTCTAAGCATGACTTCACTCAATTAGGATCAAGGAGGGAGATTTCAAAGATAAGTCCTATAATTCAATAATTTGGTATGTAATATACTATGGAGGGGGAGAAAATGTAAGCATATGTTAGTTCATTTTGGCAACCCTATATTCTTGCTTGTCGGCTTAGCAGGTGACCATTTAAATATGAAGGCCTACTACTAGGACTCCCTTCTTCGTCCATTAACAAACTGGTTCGTGCTTGTCAGCCTTCAAGTTTCAACAAATTTTATGTCCTGCGCATCGAGGTTTTTGGTTAATTTATGGGGTAGTTCCTATTATTTAATTATTTGCAAACAGAAGAGCAAGTTAAAAGCTAAGAGAAGGAGAAGAGTTTCTCAAGATTAGTTGGGTTGACAAGAGATTAATAAATCTTGTAGAATAGTGAAAATCGAGGTATGAAATCCTGGCCATGTCTTGACACCATTGCAGGCCAAAACATCCTCCTTTTCATAAATGCATACGTTATAACATCCAGAGTCTTTAAAATAATGTGGCAGAGGTTGTTTCATAAACACCCTTAAGATTGCAATCAAATTGAGGTCTAAACACTTCATGGGCTGAGGGATCCATTACAATACAAGCCCCATCAAAACCATTGTTCCTGTCTAAGCCGAAGGATTGCTTGCATGTACTCCACTAGGGTCGCAAAATATATCCTTCAGTTGCCTAAAACAGAGGCGCTAAAACTAACACTAGTTCTAAACGAAACCAAACTAACAACGTTTCCCTGTGCCTCTCCGTCCGCTGTGTCTGTACACGAGGTTTACCGGTTCCTACTCAGTTTCAGGTGAAAAGGAAGAGCTCACTTCCCCTTGTTGTTCCCTATTAGATCCATCCGAGCCGTGAGATTCATCATCCCCTTCGGAACTTTCATCTTTGGATGGTGTCACACCGACTGAAGTTGTCTGCTCAGAGTTGAAGCTACAATACCCGGTACCAGCTTTGGGACTTCCATTGTCAGATGGATTTACAGTCTCTGGCATTGCTTGCTTGGACTTGATATCAGTCAATGGATTGTCGATCTTAAACTTGACAGTAGAATTTTCACCATCATCTTGTGAACCGCTATCGGACCCTGAAGTGTTTTTACCATCATCTTCTGAACCGCTATCTTGCCCTGGTGTGTTTTTCCCATCATCTTCTGAACCACTATCTGACCCAGATGTGTCATGATCCGCAGGTTTGTTGACAATAATTGGTTCGTTAGGCACAGCACCATATGCAGATCTTCTAGCTCTAGTTTTGGAAATGATGGCAGCTCTGCTGCTGGCAAACCATCATACATTTCAGTCAGTAGCTGACCACGTGAAAAACACAACTCACACGAAAGAATGCAAGCCAACCTTTTCGAGGATGAAACAGCCTTTGATCTCTTCCTTGACTCTGACTTAGTCTCGCATTTGGCCTTTTGCAGTCTGGTAACACATTGTAAAAGCAAAGCCCAGATAAGACATAACATTAAGGAATCAGAAAGAACCATCTACAAACTATGGGAAAACCATGTTATTATAGTCTTATTTATAAAACTTTGAAGAAAAATGATAACTAAACTTACACGTCAGATGAAGTAGCAGCTTTTGGAACATCAATCTCCTGCTCCTGCAAACATTATTAGCACAATTGCAAGCCGGATAAATTACTTCTTTGGAACAGTTCTAGAACATACAAGAAGAGGAAAATATGAAGCACAGAATGGGGCAAGAGACCCACTTGAACTGGAAAACTATCATCTTTAATTAGTTCCCACCGCTGCCTTTTGAGATTAAGCTTCTCTTCATCCCCATCAGCATACAAGACCTGAACAAGTCATCAACAGAAGTATTTTAGAGCTATGATAGGAAGAAATGAAGACAGATAGCTCCATTGATGATGGAAGTTGTGTGAGAAGATTTGGACTCTATCATCCACAATGAATCAATTACTCCATCAAAGGAGTAATTTGGATCCATTGATCTTACAAGAAAAGCTATGGAGACAAACAAAAGGAGTCATTGCTGTAAGACAATTTCTCATGATTTATCATAAACTTTGGCCCCAGGTACAGTCACAATTGCTATATAAAGACTGAAATAGTAGAAGACAGGTTCATTTCCCCTCCTTCCTTTTTTTCCAAGATAAGTAGGGATCACTCAGAGTCATCTCACCCTGTGCTTCTTTTTGATGGGGTCGTAGGAATCAACAACTCCTTCATAGAACCTGCAGAACAAGGAATCACGCTTAGAAACTGTTAAAATAATTGAGATCAAATACAAAAAGGAGGCTAGAATTCTGAATAATCTATATATTATGAATGCATAGTCTTAACCTAAATACAAATAACGTATATATAGGTTAAACTGAAAGTATTATTCTACTCTTAATAAATAAGACTGCATAAATATTATTTAACATCTCCCCTCAAACTCACGATGTGGCAGCTACAAGCATCGAGAGTTTGCCAACCAGAAAACAAAAACGAGAGATGGAATGCGCCTTGGTAAAGAAATCTGCAATCTGTAAGGAAGAAGGAACAAAAGGCAAAGCAATGGTGCCCTGTTTGAGATGATGTCGAGTAAGATGACAATTGATCTCAATGTGCCTAGTGTGTTCATGAAAAACCGAGTTATGAGCAATCTGAATAGAACTCTGGTTGTCACAATACATAGGAGTAGGATGAAAAAAGGAAATTCCCATATCAGCAAGTAACCAACGTAACCAAACAATCTCTTTGGTAGTAGATGCCATGGCACGATATTCTGCTTCGGTGGATGATTGAGAAACAATAGATTGTTTCTTGCTCTTCCAAGAAATAAGAGGATCACCTAAAAAGATACAGAACCCGGTAACAGACTTGCGATCTGTGGGATCACTACCATGATCAACATCAGAGTATGCACGCAACTCCAAGGAAGAGGTGGATGAAAGTAAAAGACTCTGAAAAACTGTACCCCAAAGATATCGCAAAATACGAAGAACAACTGCCCAGTGAACAATAGTAGGAGAAGCAACAAACTAACTAACAACATGAACAGCATATGCAATATCTAGTCGAGTAATGGTGAGATATACCAAACTCCCAACAATAGTGCGGTATAGAGTAGGATCTATCAAAGGTAAACCATCAGAAGAAGAGTACCTTGCGTTAACCTCAATAGGAGTATCTACAGTCTTGTTATCAGTAAGTCTAGCCCGCTCAAGAATATCTGCAACATATTTCGACTGAGAAAGAAGGTAATCTCTAGATAAGTATACTACCTCAATACCCAAGAAATATTGAAGATAACCCAAATCCTTCATTTCAAATCGTCTAGCCAACTCTGTCTTCAAAACTGAAATACCATCAATATCATCACCAGTAATAATCATGTCATCAACATATAAAGACAGAATGATACAACCTGCATCAGTGCACTTAATAAAAAGAGCAGAATCATGACTGCTAGAAACAAAGCCAAGAGACGAGATCACAATAGAGAATTTCTCAAACCAAGCACGGGGTGCTTGTTTGAGACCATATAATGTTTTCTTAAGCTTACAAACATATCCAGAGTCATGTGAAATACCAGGAGGGGGTGCCATATAAACTTCTTTTTAAAGATCTCCATTCAAGAAGGTGTTTTTAACATCAAGTTGAGAAATATACCACTGACGAATCGAAGCTACGGCAATAAGAGTACGAATAGTAGTCATTTTTGCAACCGGGGCAAATGTCTCCTCATAGTCCATACCATACTGTTGAGAGTATCCTTTTGCAACCAGACTAGCTTTGTATCGCTCAATAGACCCATCAGAATTAGTCTTGATCTTATACACCCAACGACAACCAACAACACTCTTACCAGGAGGTAGAGGAACCAGATCCCAAGTATCTGTCTTATGCAAAGCAGAAAGTTCCTCATCCATAGCTTGCTGCCAAAGCGGATCAAGAATTGCCTCTTTATAGGAAGAGGGCTCAAAGAGACAATGAATAGAAGCTAAAAAGGAAGTAAATGATGAAGAATAACAAGAATAAACAAAATCTTGTAGTTTTGTAGACTTACAAATGCGGATGGACTGACGTAGAGGTGGATCCACAATCTCAGATGAAGCTTGAGGGGCTATAGATGAGAATGGAGCTTCAGGTGTGCCAGAGAGTAAAGTACCAGTACCTGCAGAGTTATGAGTACAAATTGATCGAACATAGGGAAAGGTATCATTACCAGAATCCTCAGAAAAAGGATCTATACGAATAAGATCAGATTTTGTCAGGCTATGAGTAGCGGATGGAATAGAAAAGAAAGGTATATGCTCAAGGAAGACAACATGACGAGACACATAAAGTTTTTGAGTTGTTGGATCAAAACAACGATACCCCTTTTTACCTTCACCATAACCCAGAAAAACACAAATAATGGATCGAGAGGATAGCTTACTGCGTTCTACATGAGGACGAAGAACGAAACAAGTACAACCAAAGACTCTAAATGAGGAATAATCAGGAACATATCCATATAACTTTTCAAAAGGAGATAGACCCGAACTATGAGAAGATGGAATTGTATTAATCAAACTTACAGCAGTAAGAACAGCTTCTCCCCAAAACTCACTAGGAACAAAAGCAGACAACAAGAGAGAACGAGCAGTTTCGACAATGTGTCTATATTTTCTTTCAGCAACACCATTTTGCTCAAGAGTAACTGTACATGAAGTTTGGTGGATGGTTCCATCTAAGGCAAGCATTTGACAAAATTTATTAGAGGTGTATTCCCCACCCAAATCACACCTAAAGCATTTGATCACAGCAGAATGTTAAGTTTTGAGAAGACTCGAAAAGCTGCATATATCTCAAAGAATTCAGAACGATGTTTCATTAAATAAACCCAACAATAACGAGTATGATCATCAATAAAAGAGATATAATATCAAGACCCTCCTTTTGTGGCAACAGGAGAAGGTCCCCATACATCAGAATGAATCAAATCAAATGGTGAAGATGAAACAGAAATACTTCGATTAAAAGGTAAAGCAGAAAATTTTGTCAGTTTACATCCACTACAATCTGAAATGTCACAAGTTTTCAAGTTTCCTAAAGCTCCTGTGGATGCCAAAAATCTCAAACGAGAAGACGAAACATGACCTATGTCATAACCCAATTCTGGGTTATTCCCCAAAAATCAATTTCTTTTTCAAAATAAAAATAAAAAAAAATAAAGGCTGGCAATATGGAGAAAGCAGATCAAGAAAGACTGCAAAAATAGGCAAAAATCAAGCTGTAATTTTTGAAAGAAATTCAAGGCTTAATTGTACCCCATTATGCCTAAAAATAGAGAAAAAATGGAAATTCAAGGTCAAATTAAATGATTATTGGACGAATTTGCATAAAAATTAAGTTCAATGACATAATTAAATTTTTAATAGGCCAATTTGATTTAATCATGGGCCAACTTAAATTTTAATTATGTTTAAGAATTAATTTGGATCCAATTTAAGGATTTAATTAAGTGCAAGGACTTAATTATACTTTAAACGGGTCAAATTAATTTTATTTAGGGCTTAATTGGTGAAAAATTAAGTTTGGGAGCCTAATTTGGGCTTAATTGAGAAGATTAGAATTTTAAGAGACCAAATTGAATTTTTACCAAGTTAATTGATTGAAATTAGGAGCCAAATTGCAAGAAAATTGAAGTTTTGGGGTCAATTAGGGGTAATATTGACAAAATTCAAAGCCAAGGACCAATCTGCAAAAGGCGCCAAAATTGAGGGGCTTAATTGACAAAATCCGGGGGTCAAATTGAAGAAATTGAAAGTTTAATGGTCAATTAGGGAGGAAATTGCATAAATCCGAGATCAAGGACTACACTGTAAAAGGCGCGCAAACTTGGGGTTCCAATTGAAGTTCTGCAGGGGCCTAATTGCATTAAATCAAAGGTTTAGGGTCAATTAGGGGTTCAATTGAACTAATTTAAAAGAACGCGGACTAAATTGAAGATCAGCCAAAACTCCTTTATTAACCCAAAACGGTGCCCTTTTTGACTAAAAAAAAGAAGAGAGAGAGACCAGGCGACCTCATCTTCCCCGTGAACGCTGCCCCGGTAGCAGTTTTACAGACGCGTTTAATGCCTCGTTTGGCCCCCAAAATTGACAACTCATGCACCAAAATGGCCACCTGAAACCCCTCTGTCCCCGAGTATTGTCCGGTCAAGCCAATAAACATCTAAATTGCTCCGTTGAGTGGCCCAAAGCGGCCACCTCGGGCAGTTCACAGCCTTGGACTGCCAAATTTGGCAGTTCGAGGTACACACGTTGAACCGACGGCTTAGATTCTTCGAGTCGAATCAAGGGCTGAAATTTTTCCCGACGAAGACAAGATTACCCTCTTCCACCCCTATAAATAGGAGAAGATTTCATGCTTGGAAGGAGGAGAAAATCGGGTCCAAAAATACCCCTTCTTCCTTCTCTCTCCACCGTCTCTTCAACCCTAGAATTCCCCACATACGCCTTCCTCCTCCACCAAAAGACTGCAGCGCAGCCTCCCTGCAAACCCAAATCCTCACCAGTGGCAGAACAACCACCGCGACTGCCGGTACCTCTTCCCCTACAGAATTTCTTCTCTTTCTTTCATCCTGGTCTGCCACCGATCGCCATCTCTTCCACAGCCTCAGCCGCTGTCCTTACGTCAGTCCCTCCCCATCTCGACCAGTCAGGCCTCCATCGGCGTCAGGTAGCGCCGTCTCTCCGTTGCTGCCAACCAAGTTGCTGCATGCAGAATAAATTCTCGTTCTGCATGCAGCATGATTAATTAACATGGTTGTTGGATTGGGCCAGCAACCATGTGGGCCAGGGCCGGACCATTTGGCTCCGGTCTGGCCCAAAAAAAAGAAAGAAAAGGATATGTTGGGCCGAGATCGGCCCAACCTAAAGTTCCTGGGTCCGGACCAATTGTCAGGGCCGGACCGGCCCACATGCTTTAATAATATTTAATTAATATATTATATTATATTATATTTAAAAAAACAAAAAAAAATGCCAAAAAAATTTTCAAAAATCATTTCAAAAAAAATGTGATTTTCTTAAAAAATTTTATCAATTTTGTATAATATCGGGCTGTATATTTACACTGTAAAATACAAATCCAGTATTAAAATACCCAGTTTTTCCCGAAATATTTCAAAATATATATATATGTATATATATTGTTGCATACGGCCAGCATATTTTTCATAAAAAAATGCATCTTTTCATGTAAAAAAAAAATCAATCAAAGATAAAAAAATGGATATATCATAACCAATTTATGATTATCCATTAGGATTTGGCCAACATGTCAAAAATATTTTTCTAATCTTTTTTTAGGATCCAGATGTAGACTTTAATATTTGTGGGGTGTAAAATTACACGATAAAGTACACCCTCAGGTATTAAAGATACAAGGTTTAAATAAATGCGATGCTAAAATTCAGACTTTAGAACGGTTAGGATTTAACCTGATAAGGTAGAGAGTCTTTCATGAAGATAGATCTACCTTGAGCCTTAGAAAAGACCAATGAATAGGACCCAACTTAGAAAAATCAATCAAACAACAATGTAGCTTACCTTAGGTAAGGTGCACTGGGGGTGATGTGTCTTCCCCTTGCACAACCAGTCCCTTTCTCAGACTCTCGCAGACCATAGGTTCCTAGTGACCATAACACTAGGTGGCGACTCCAAGGAACCAAGCAAAACACAATAATAATAATAAAAAATCACCAGCCAATGCCGCGCGGGTGACGTGCGACAACCTAGACGGGAATGCCATAAATAAAAACTAGAAGATGAAAGACTCAAATGAAAGGAAGACAAATCAACAATAGTAGCAGCAGCGGCAGCAACAACAACTGGCACTTTTAACTCATCCAAAATATATAGTCCATTCTCCCTATGGCCTGTCCCAATCAGCTTCTGAGACTGCAGATCCTGTACACAACAAAAGGAACCAGAAAACATGACTAAATAATCACCAGAATCACATATTTGACCAACAAACGCAAGATTTAATTTAGTTTTGGAATAAAATAAACATTAGGGAGAGATAAGTGAGGTGTGACAACAGAACCAACACCTGCTAAGGGCATAGGAGTGCCATCAGCAGTCATAACAGGAATGGAGGACAAAGGGGACACAGAGGTAAAAGATGAGGAATCTGGAGACATATGATGGGAAGCACCAGAATCCAAGACCCATTCAAAGTGTGGCATACCTGAGGAACTATGAGGCAACTGACCTATGGAAGAAGCAGACATTGCTTGTGGCTGCAAGGAGAGAAACTTCTGAAATTGCTCAGCCAAAGTATTAGGATCGATAATAGAGCCTGGGGAAGCTACTGTTGTAGTATTGTGGTGTGGTGGTTTATAACCCTGAGGTGGTCGATGAGCATTAGATTGTGACTGAGTACCAGACTTCCAAACTTGATTCTGTTGTCTTAACTTAGGACACTGAGCCTTCCAATGACCTTTTTGCTTACAGAAACTACACTCATCAAAGCCAACCCTTGTGTAAGGCTTGTTCTGATGATTAGAGAATGGCTTAGAAGTTACTGCTAGTATAGAAGGATTTGAAGTAGAAAGAATTTCCTTTTCAGAATAAGATTGAAGACGTATTTCTTCAGCCAATAACTCACTGACAATAGAGTCAACAGAGGGCAATGGAGAACGATGAAGAATTGAACCTCAAAGTCCTTCGAAGTCACTGTGAAGTGCTGTTAAAAACTGTACCAATCGTTGCTGCTCTCTACTCTCAATATAGGCACCACATGCCTTTAATTCTGCTGATTATGTAAGAGCTAATTGATCCCAAAGATCTGTCATAGTAGAATAAAACTCTTGAATACTCATATTCTTCTGATGAAGAGCTCGTATGTCATTCTCTAATTGATACTGTTTTGCAAAATTTGATTGCGTGAATAACATTTAAAGATGATCCCAAACCTCTTTTGTTGTCTCATACTTCGCCAACTGCGTACCTATCGAATGCTCAACAGAATTGTTGATCCAAGTAATGATCTTTGCATTTTGCTTCCTATGTATCTATCAAAACATTATCCCCCTCCTCAATATTCTTAGGTATCATATAAGTTCCACTAACATACCCCCACATCTTCTTACCCTTAAGAAAATTTCACATTACATAACTCCAATATGAATAGTTCTTCCCATCTAACCTCACACTCACAGACTAAAGCAAATCATCTCTTTTAGTAGCCATAATTCACAATCACAGAGAACCAGAATTCAAAAGCAGCGGAAAACAAAATACCAAATTGTAGAAACTGAACAGATATTGCAGAAATTAAACAAATATCTTCTCAAAATTATACGATTACTCCAAAACACAGAACAAATTTGTAGAAACTGAACGCAAATACCAAATTGCAAAAGCTAAAGGGAAGATGAAATACCAAAATAATTGCAGAAACTGACGAAATACCAAATTTTGCAGAAGCGGAAGACAAAATCTCACTCCAAAAAATTTTGACGAAATACCAAAATAATACCAAACTGACGAAATACCAAATGTGATGTGTATGGTCATATTACACATTCGGAACGGTGGAGATGAGATGAAACCCTTCCAGCAAAGTGTTATGCACGCTCAACAGTGGTTCGTCAATCTCAAGTCAGTTTTGGTCTAACTTCGATCTAAGGAGATCCAACCGTTAACTTGAGCTGATATTTGGATATGTGCTGTATAAGATGTGTGTTTACCTTTTCACTATTGGGATTTGTTATTTTTTGAATTGTTGGTGAGTAATTGTTGTTTGAAGCTCTGCCCAGAATCTGTCATGGCTTCCAATCCGACACCTCAAACACTCCAAGCTAACACCACCCCCTCAACCACTAAACATCCCACAAACCATCACCAAAACACCCAAAATACAGCCTCCCCAACGCAGGTTAGGTTTATAAAATCCCATGAATAAACAAACAATCAAAAATCCCTTTTCAATAGCCACCTTGACCCAAAACAACAACCACCCCCTAAACACAATCGTAATATTCCTAGCCTAAAAACCCAGAATAACCACTCTAACATTTCAGTGCCATAAATTTACTTTGAAGGGTTCCCAATATGGGCTGATTACCATCGCATAAAGGCTTCTTTTAACAAGTTTGGCTCTGTACTCAAACTTTATGTATCCAGGCGTGTCAACAAATCAGGGAGTCTTTTGGTTTTGTAACAATAGCATCAAACTTTTCTGACAAAGTTTTGCTAGAGAGTGTGAATGACATTTGGTTTGAATATCACATACTAAAGGCCAATTTCGCCAGACATTATAAAAAGATTCCAAGAGAGAACAAAGCTCCCAACAGATCAAAACCCAAAACAACTATAAGAGTGCCTATTAGTGAAAGAGATGTAAGAAGTTACAAAGAGGTGCTCAGTGAAGGAAAAGCAGAACAAATACTTCTGCCTGTGGCTTCTGGACCAAAGGATTACTTTGAAAAACTCTCCCTTGATATTAAAGAAGAGGATTATGCTTGGCTAAAGAGATGTATTCTGGGAAAAATAAAAAAAGGATCCAATTACTCTTCTATACGTTTTGGACTGATCCAACATGATATAGATTTTGTTGGACTGCGCTTTCTTGGGGCATCTCAGGTCCTTGTAATTTTTTATAATAGAGACATATTAATGGAATCATGGAGGAAGAATAATAAATGTTGGGATGTTTTTTTTGAGGAAGTTCGCCCTAGTTGAGACTGACACAACTTTGAATGGGATGGCCTGGATAACAATAACAAATCTACCCATTATAGGGTGGAATTGCAGATGCCTCATGAAGATTTTAGAAAGATCTGGTCAGATGATAGGTTATGATAAAACTACTCTCAAGCATTTTGAACTATCACAGTTATGGATCCTCATTGGTACACAACTGGATAAGGTGAATAAGGTGATTGTTTTGCAACTCAAAAATCAAACATATCAGGTTAAGATAGAGGAGATGGACCAGTTACATTACCCAATTGCTGGCTTTATTTCATACACCATGGATGACTTTCAGACATCCCTAAAGCAAGGGGATGAGGATGATGAGGAAGACTCAGTTGATGTGGCTGATGGCGTAGACACAGATGAGGACAGAGTAGGTGTGTCTCCATCAGTCACCAGGACTCTTGGGGGTGGCAGCAGGGGGTTGGAAAAATCAGATCTGGCACAGGATGGAGACAAGATATCAACTTCTGACGATAGCTCTCTTATCATATTTAATGCTCTTCATCTTGATGCGGTGCAAGATCAACATGCTGCCTCATCTTTGGAGAGATTTCCAGAAATTATGGCATACAATCTTTCTTTTTCTGACAGCAGCTATATAAAAAGCAGTCCCATTCTCAATGCTCTTACCCTATACACGGGACGGGGCACTCCTATTTTGAGAGAAGATGTTAGAAACCCTGTAGCTGCCTTGGGCCTTGACTCCCTTGTATTGGCCCAGATTGAAAGCCCAGTTTATGGCAGTGGATCTCAAAGCCCATCTAACGTTCTCTCTATTTCATCTGGATCAAACAACGATTTAGCCCTTTAATCAACATATAATCCTCAAGCCGTAGTAATTCTGGAACCGCAACACATGAATCACCCTGTTATTTTACACTCTGATGCAAACACAAAAGAGAGTGCAACTGCTCTATCTGCAAAAACAAGAAGGAAGTTGCGATGTACAAAGATGATTACAGCTGATGGAAGTTTGAATGAAACAGTTAATAAGAGTGAGATAGATACTGAGGACTCAACAATACAGAGGTGTAACAGGAGGAACTTGCTAGCACATGGCGAAAACAATAAACCTTCTGAAGGTGATGAGGTTTGTTTAATGCTGGAAATAGGAGAGGTTTTGCAGATTGAAAAACCTCACAATTTAGATGACTTCACATCCTATATAAATCAGCAAAGGTGTAAAGAGAAGGCTGATTGGGAAGCATCCCAATGAGCAAATGTTCCACTTTGTTCTGTAAGGATTTTAAATCTCTTTTCTTATGCAGATTTTTTCATGGAATTCTTGTGATTTGGGGTTAGCTAGAAAGAAGAGGACAGTTTCAAAGTTAATCAGGGATTTTGATATAGAGGTTTGTTTTTTGTTTGAAACTAAGTTACAAAGTTACTCAGACAGATTAGTTTTTTAGTTATGGAACGTCAGCAATGTTTCTTAGTTTGATAATGAGGCTAAAGGTACTAAAGGGGGCATTCTGGCTATGTGGGATAAGTCTAAGTTTGTGGTATCATCAATGGAGTATGGTCATGGTTGGATCGGGCTATTTGGGCAGAATGTCTTGACTGGCTTTTCAGGGGCGGTGGTAGGTGTTTATGCCCCTTGCAATCAAGCTGACAGACTTCTTCTTTGGAAGGACCTTCATATTCTAAAGGCTGCTTTTGAGTGTTCTTGGTTTTTAGCAGGTGACTTCAATGAAACTATGTTGCGAAGTGACAGAAGCAGCGGCTTCATTAACAAGGTGGGTTCAACGGCTTTTAGACTTTTTATTGATGATTGTAACCTAATCGAGTACAATATGTCAGAGGGTTTGTACACCTGGATTCGTGGCAGATCCATGAGTAAACTAGACCGTATTTTTTCTAGTCCTTGTTGTCATTTGCAATTCCCCCTTTTGTCTCTTCGATGGCTTCCAAGAGGGTTCTCTGATCATTGCCCTTTAATCCTAGGGGTTTTACCTGCAGAAAAAGGTTGGATTCCTTTCAAATTCATGGATTGTTGGCTTCATCATCCAAATTTTAAAGATATCGTAAAGGGTATATGGGATGAAGCTTGCAATGAATTTTCAGGTCAGTTCAAGCTCATTACAAAGCTCAGCTTAATGGCAACTCAGCTCAGACAGTGGAATAGGGTTGGTTTTGGGCATCAGGAGACTGCTTTGGCATTGATCCAAAGCAATATTTCAGCTATAGAACATAAATTAGAGTATGGGCAATTATCTACTGCAGAGCAGAACTCGCTTGATTCATTGATCAAGAAGCAGTGGCAATGTAACTTGCATATAGAAAGCATGTGGTGTCAAAAGTCTCGCCAAATTTGGTGTCGCCTGGGTGATCGCAACACGCGTTTCTTCCATCTAGTTGCTAACTTCATGAGGGCTAAAAACCATCTCCTGAAAGTGGTTCATAATGGTTATGTTGTTGAAGGCTTACCGGTCATAAAAGATGCGGCAGTTAGCTTCTTCTCCAACTTATTCAGAAGTCCTGATAGATTCCGAATTGGTTTAGGGCTTGTTGGTTTTAAAACACTCTCGGCTTCTTCTTCAGCTAGCTTGGAGCGAGATATCACTTTGGAAGAATTAAAGCAGAGTGTTTGGGATTGTGATAGGAGCAAGAGTTCGGGTCCAGATGGTTTCAATTTCAAATTCTACAGGCTTGCTTGGAATTTCATTGCAGATGATCTGTTAGACCTGGCCAAGTATTTCTTCAAAACAGGTAGGCTTCCAAAAGGAGTCAATCATGCTTATGTTCATCTAATTCCAAAGATAGCTTCCTCGGTTGGCTTCAAAGATTTCAGACCTATTAGTTTGATTCATGGCATTTACAAGATAATGGCTATAGTTCTTTCTAGCCGTCTGAAAGCGGTTATGCATGACCTTATCAGTGAGAATCAAATAGCTTTCTTAGCAGGGAGGCAAATAATTGATGGGTTTTTGGTTGCCAATGAAGCAGTTCATTCCTTAAAAAGATACAGAGTGTCGAGCCTTATCTTTAAGGTGGATTTTCACAAAGCTTTCGATAGTGTGCAGTGGGATTATTTAGAGAAGGTTATGAGGCATATGGGTTTTGGTGAAAAATGGATTAATTGGATCAACACTTGCATCTCCACTGCAAAATTATCAGTGCTAATTAATGGATCTCCTTCTAAGGAATTCTTGATGGGCCGTGGGATTCACCAAGGTGACCCCCTTTCTCCATTCCTTTTTCTAATTGCAGCAGAGGGATTATCTGTTTTGTTTCAAAGAGTAGCTTCAAATGATTTTTTCAAAGGTATCCCTTTTGGAGACAGCTTTTGCCTCAGTCACCTACAATATGCAGACGACACTTTGATCTTCATGCCTGCTAATCTTCATATGGTCAAAACAGTTAAAAGGATCCTGTGTGGTTCGCTATTTGTTCAGGTTCACACATTAAGTTTCATAAAAGCTCTTTAATTGGCATAAATGTTGGGGAAGATACTTGTGCTAGTATGGCATATTCAGTCTTTTGCAGATTTGATTCCTTGCCTTGCTCTTATCTGGGTATGCCTTTGGGATCCAATCCTAAAAGATTGTCTACATGGAAGCCTATTATTGAGAATTTCAGAAGAAAGTTGAGCATGTGGAGAGGTCGTATGCTTAGTATGGCAGGGCGTATTTGCCTAATCAAAAGTGTCTTAAGTTCATTGCCAGTATATTATATGTCATCTTTTCTTATGCCGAAAGGTGTCTGTAATATACTAACATCTATTCAACGAAGATTCTTGTGGTCTGGAGTGGCGAAGCAAAAGAAAATCTGCAAGGTACAGGGGCGTATTGTTGTGAAAGCTAGAAAAGAAGGAGGCCTCGGGTTGGGTTCTTTAATGTCTAAAAATATATCCATGCTTTTCAAATGGATATGGAGACTAAGCTTACCAGACCATGCCTTATGGAAACAGGTAACAACCCATTTTTACTCCCCAACTTTCGAGAATGGAATCCCAAAATTGCATGGTCATATTTCCCCATTTTGGAAAGACGTTTTGTCAATCTTGGATCCAAACAGTGTCATCGGCTTAGTATTGCGTGAAAACATTAAATTCATGATTGGAGATGGATCCTCCATTCTCTTCTGGTCTGACGTGTGGATAGGATCAAATGCTTTACGTAGCATTTTCCCTAGGCTTTACCAAAATTCTACTTTTCGGAATGGTTTGGTTAATGAGATGGGTCAATGGGTGAATGATCAATGGCGATGGAATTTGGTTTGGTGTAGGAAACTCTTATCTTATGAAGAGCAACAATATCATAATTTTCTCTCAATGCTGGAGCCAACGATAATTTGGCAAGGAAAAGATGACAAACTTATATGGCCATGCAATTCTGATGGAAGCTTCTCAGTTAAATCCTGTTGCACCCTAATTGATAATACCTCCTCTACGAATGATAGAGTTTTCAAAGCCAATGTTTGGATTAAAGGGGCCTTTCCGAAAGTTCAGGTGTTTCTCTGGTTGGCAGTACAGGACAAAGTTAGTACAAAAGCTTTTCTCCATCAATGGACTATTTTGTCTGCCACACAAGCTTCATGTGTCTTTTACAGCTCAGATTTGGAAACCTCAGAGCATCTTTTTATACATTGTAACTTTTCTAGGAGTGTTTGGATGAAAGTTTTGGATTGGTGGGGTATCCAATGTTGTTTACCGAGAACACTTGACTCACTGCTTCTACACTGGCCCGAAATGGTACATGGCAAATTCCAAAGATCAGCTTGGAGACTAATTTCAAGTAGTACTATTTGGGGTATTTGGTTGCTGAGGAACAAAATTGTTTTTGAGGAGGGAACTATAAACTTGTTTGATTGTTTCTCCACCATCCTTCATCGGGTTGTTATTTAGTTGCATACTCAGGATTCAAACTTCACTTATACAGGAAATGACCTCTTAAGATCTTCTGATGGCATCAAATTGTGGTGTAATAAGAAATCTTAGGTAGTCTTTTTGTTGTTTGCTGTAGTAGATCAGTTTTTTTCTTTTCTCATATCCCTTGTATTTCTCTTTGACTATTGGATTTATGGCCTTCTCAATATACTCTCGGTAATTATTAAAAAAAAAATTACTATTAATGTTCATGATTTCTCTTAGTTTTAAGAGAAATTAAGTTAATTTGCTTGAATTGAAGGGATAGTCATTTCATTTCTATGATCAACCTGTTTATAGAAATGGATGTATAAACCCTTTGAAATGAGGTAACAAAATAGTAATTACCTTATAAGTTTTTCAAATTTCATTACTTTTCTGATCTCTGTTTTATTCATACTCTCTTGTCTTCTTTTAATTTCAGTGCTTCAGAGGCTTAGCTAAAATTTCTCTTGGATTCCACGTCCTGGTATTCACCATTATACTATTAGATATTGTTTAGGTGATAGTAAAAATCAGAATTAATATTTGAAGATTCTGACAACCGACCCGTCTTCAGTATGTTTTGGGATTGGAAAGTGACCCTTTTCCTGCAAGCTCTTAACAGTTTCATACAGACACTGTTTCACTGGGGTGAATTCGATGCCCAGATCCTTGATCTTCTGGTTTGTGAACTTGTAGGGTTGTTTTCTTGGGTTCTTCTCATCTGAACACCTGCAAATGCATTGCAATACAAAATATTAATATTCAAGATGAATAAAAAACACAACACAATTAAATCTTTCTACAAACTTGGTAGGTTTTTTTCTACAAAATATTAATATTCACTAGCTCATTAAGCACTATAATTAGACAAACAAATACTGTAGCATATAATTGCATGAGATTAGGATTTAGGACCCAATAATCCTCTTCCTAACTCTCCATGACAAAATTTGAAAATATATAACAAAGCAAGATTTAACTTGTGATCCAATAACTTTGTGCAGTACCAATCGTACGTAGAGAACCCATTTTGGTCCAAATATGACAGACGATGGGGTTGGTGAGGACCCTTTTGCTGCACCAGTATTGTCAAATCATTTGGCTTTCTTTGTTGATGATTCAAAAAATAATGCCACTGGGGATTCGATTTTTCATGATTTTTGGTTAAGATTATGATACAAGTCAAAATTCTTTTCAAAATTATTCAAATTCATAAGAACTTACTTGGTGGGGATGGGATACTCCGGGAAGAACTTTGCAAGGATTTCCACCACCTCTCCACGGTGGAGCATTCTCTCAGCGCAAATATAACGGCCGGAGGCGGAAGGTGTCTCGAAGACTAAAATGTGGGCTAGTGCCACATCCCTCACATGCACATAAGCTTGAACAGAGTTAGCATATGTCTTGGCTGAGCCGGTTAGGTACTTGAGGACGTGACCGATGCTAGCATTGACAGTGGGTTGCAACAATGGTCCAAGCACCACCACTGGGATCACCACCACTAGGTCAACTCCTTTCTTCTTAGCCACGTCCCATGCATCCTGTTCTGCCACAGTCTTTCCATAGCAATACCAATTCTGCAATTCCAAGATGAACATGCATCAAGATGTGAAGGATAGGCAATTAGGATTTCAAGATGCAGTAAGCCCTATGACGCAAGGAATAATGAACTTACATCACCATATCTTAGAGATATTCTTATTTACACCTACTCTGTATGCTTTGAGTGCTCTAATTAGGAGCTATATAATTACGTTAATCATCACATGTTATTAATTAAATACCTTGGTGTTCTTGCAATACTCAAGATCACTCCAGCAAGATTCATCAACGACAACATCAGGGCTCCTATTGGGGTCCATGTACACAGTACCAATTGAAGACGTGAAAACCACTCGTCGGACTTTGGCCTCAGCAGCTGCCATGATCACATTCTTGGTTCCATTCACTGCAGGCTCCATTACCTTTTCCTTCAAGTATTGTAACACAAAATCATCAAAACCAAATTTGAAGAAAACATACACTACTAAAAAATGTAGTAATTAGCAACGGACTACTCCGTTGCAAATAACATTAAAATCCGTTGCTAAAATAATTTAGCAACGAAATCAGCAACGGCAAAAATCGGATGCAGATTTGTCGTTGCTGATTTTTAACAACGGATTTATCCGTTGCTGATTTCACAGCAACGAAAAATCCGTTGCTTACAATCAGCAACGGATAATCCGTTGCTAACTGTAAGCAACGGATTTTCCATTGCAAAACTAGCAACGGGTTCTCCGTTGTTCATTTTAGCAACGGATAAATCCGTTGCTAGTTTTGTGAATCAACAACGGATTCTTCGTTGATGATTCATGCATCACTTACAATCACCAACGGAGAATCCGTTGGTGATTATATTATTTTTTATTATATTAATTTTTATTTATTTATTAAAATGACTTTTAATTTATTTATTTAATTATTTATGAATATTTTAAAAGTTGTAGAATATATATAACCAACATAAATTAATATTAAAAATAATTATATCATTAATAAAAAATAGAATAAAAATAATATTCATATTATAAAAATTTAGTTAAACTTGCATTAATACATTTAAGTTCAAATACACTAAAAAAAACAACAAAAGATACAATCATGGTGTTGGTTGCGAAGACGAACCATGATATTGTGGATCGACACAAGATTGATTAGGATATAAAGGCAGAGGTGTAGGTCAAAAAATTGGTTGAGATGTGGGACCCATAGGTGTCATTATCTGAGGAGCCATAGGTGGCGGTATTGATGGAGTCAAAGGTGGTGGCATACCTTGATCAATATTTGATGTCCCACCATGGTATCCAAGATTGTTCACAAGATATTCTTTCATGGAATCCATCTGCCATTTCATTTCAAGAATAAAATCATCTTTTTTCTTTATCTCCTCTTCTTTATCCTTTATCTCCTTTTGCAATGCTCGATACGATGAACTGGGATATGATGACTCCACCGAGTAGGAATGTGATGAAGAGCTTGTACTAACTTTTGATTTTGGCATACTGAGGTGCACCATATACCCTACCCTTTGTAACTCCTCCTGAAGCCACACACCAAGCTGCTCCATCAAATGAAGGATGATTTTCCCGATCAGTTCCATACTTTGAAATCATCTCCATTTTATAATTTTCCTACAAATAAAATACATGCAACAATAAATTAATTTGAATGTTAAATAATACTTAAGTTATATTAAGAAATAATCAAATAAAAATACATACAACCACTTTTTTAGACTTGTTGTCGACGAAGCTACCAGACTGCTTAGTACTTTGATGCAAAGCTGAAAAGACATCATCCCATGGAGGTTCTTTTCCACTAGCTTCCTTTTGCTTTCAAGATTAATAAATATTATAAAAGACAAATATACAAATTTTAATTTATTATCTTAAGCATTAAAAACAAATCATTACCATGTTAGCTCGATATGATGCAAATGACACTGTTCCTCCAGAATGAGTGCTTATTTTGCCATCTGTTTTGGTTAATCGATTCCTCCTAGCAGATTCAGACCTCCTTTGAAATTCAGGGGTGGACCAAACATCTTTAATCATTTGATTCAGTCATCATTGTTTATCCAGGCAGGACCTTTATCAAGGCAATATATAATATTTGTAGTGTTTTCTTTTGGCATGGCTTTCTTGCGAGCTCGTGTCAATTGTTGATTCAAAGCTATCCTAGCCTTATCTTTCCAAATATTACAAACAATCGACTCATCTTCCTCAGAAAAGGAATATTTTTTCTACCAAATAATATATATACCAAGTAAAAAGAGTGCACAAAATTTCAAATTATATAAATAATTAATCATATTGTGTTATCTTGTTCAGAATTTGCAAGATGATATAATAACTAAAGAAATTAAATGATATTAAAGAGTAAACAAGAAATAAGAACAAATTATAACACAAATAAGTCATGGCTATTCAGTCATGTCCCATTTCTTACATTGTTTCTCTAACTTTTTTAAATTCTCGATGTGACTATCATATTAAAAGCCTGCCACCTAAACCATTTGGTGATCAATAACGTTTCCAAATCATGCATGCTGACCTCAAGACAGGACAATCAAATGAAAACAGACAACATATATAGCTAATGTGGGAAATTAACTGATCACCATGCAAGGAGGAGGCAACCATGAATTCTAACCTCTTTCACTACACAATTCTGCTACTTATATATATAACAAGTAAAACAGCAAGAAAAAAAATAATGAATGAAGAAACAAAAATAAAACAGCAATCTTATTAACGAAACACAACATCAACAAGCAAGTTTCCTTATATATATATATAAGCATATGAATACATTCAAAACACCTAGGTGTCTGCGCACAGGAGGACAAAAAGACTTGCAGACATCAAAGAACACCCAGCATCAATAATACTAAATGTTAAAAATTAAATTGGGGGTTTTGATAAATTTTCAATTAAACATGCATAATTTCCATCAATCACTCTCTTCCAAACACAAGAATTGCCAGCATTGGTCAGGTTGAATAAAAGCATTCAATTTATGAACCGTAACCCTAAAAATTAATTTGGGGGTTTTCATAAATTTTCACTTAAACGTGCATAATTAGGATATAAATCATGGTAAAAACATTTCATAAACCTTATATTATCAAATTAATAGCCTAAAACCATTATTCAAAGTATCGGGAAAAAAAATTCTTACCTGTGTTCTTCAGTTACAGGTGAGGGAGATGGATCAACACGATAGAATAACACCTGAGATTGGGAAAGTTAGGTTAGAACTGTTTAGTGTAACTTAAATTGCAACAAAGAAAACAAAAACCATAAATTAATTACCTGAGCTATCGAAGAAAACAGTGCAAAACCTAACCCGTTTACAGAGAAGGGGTAAAACAGGATGTTCGATGGTGATGATGATGGGTCTGGTGCGATGTTGCCATGGGTCTCTGTTTTTGTTGGTTTGCAGAGAAATATTGAAACTGTTAAGATGAAGGAGAAGAAGATGAAGAAAAAAAATAGGGTTGCTGAAGACGAATGCGAAGATGATGAACAGTTTCGGATAAAGGAAGATGAAATCGATGAAGAGAGGGTGATTTTTGAACAGTTAGGAATCGATGTTATTAGGGACGAAGAAGGATACTGGAAGAGTGGAAGTAAATTAATTTTCAGCATAATTGGTTTTGTTGGATCTGTATTTCGGTGTGGGGGGAGAGAGTGAAAATAAACGATTCAGATTTTATGTAATCATCGGTCTACATAATTTTAGTTTTATATTAACATTTTAATTTTTTTTTCAGTTAGCAACGGAAAATCCGTTGCTAAATTCAACGTAAATTTTGCAACGAATTATCCGTTACTAAAGTCCGTTGCTAATATTAAAAAAATAATATATGTGTAATCCGTTGCAAATCCGTTACTGAATTTAGCAACGGAATTATCCGTTGCTAAATTCAGATGCTAATACCCCTGTTTTTAGTAGTGATACTTTGTGTCGATACACGACGTCGGGCGACGGCTCCTACTTTTTGTTTATTTAAACAAAAAGGTTTTTTTTTCTCAATTGGGGGAAATAAAGATTTTATTGGAGTCGCCATCTAGTAATTTGAGGGAACTAGAAATCCCAAATTAGACACTGGTCCCAGATATTCAGGTACGGGGTTAGTTATGATTAAGGGAAGGTAGACACTACCCTTAAAACATCCTTTCAAAAGAAAGGTTACCCTTACTTGTGTGTTTTTTATTTGATTCAAATGCTATTATATTTTGGGCTTATTTGCAATTTGTTTTTTTAAATGGTTAACGTCGGTCCCTAAAAATAGGAGACACGTTAAAAATGACATCAGTCCCTATAAATTAGGAGACTCGTCTAAAAAATGACGTTTTAACCCTAAAAAGGAGAGTTACGTCTGAAGTTACCAAAAGAAATAATGGACATAATCCATATTTGGTATTTAAATTTTTGACATTGGTCCTTTTCTAAAAAAGAGACATGTCGATAAACAATATTTATTTATAAAACAAAATTATTTTGATATTATTGAGAAATAGGTATAACCAACTTGAGAATCGGGCTTTGGACCCACAAATAATGCATGATAAGATGGGTGTTGAACCCGCGTCGATATTCTGTTTATATTTATTTTTGGTTTTTTTGTGTTTTTTCACGACATGCAAGAAAATTTACAAGCATTTATATATACAAAAATATCAATAATAACATTAGGAACCCCAAAAAATTACCTGAGTGCCACTGTATAGGCAAAATACTGAAATACCCTTGAATTTCTCTGAAATTTACGAAAATGCCACTGGCGGCGCGTGTGGCCCACGCGCGGTTACTGTTGGAGCTGTGGAAATTTTCTGGCGAGATTTCCGGCCAACAAACGGTTGATTCTGGTAGATATGAGTGCGAGGATTCTGATGGCGGTGGTCTCGACGGCCGTTGATGGCTGACGAGGGAGAATCGTCGGTTTGAAGCTTCGGTGGCCGACGACAATCGCGGCCTTTTTCCGGCCAGATGGGGAGGCGAAAACGCTGAAAATCGACCGAGGTTTTGCTTTAAAGGAGGCTAGAAACCTTTCTGTGGTGGTTCGGAAGCTTCACACGGCCGGAAAAGGGAGATCAGATGAGAGAGAGAGAATCTCCAGCGAGAGGAGAGAGAGACTCTGAGATTTGCTACGGTGCGAACGCGTGCATGGTACACCGGTGCATCTGAAGTCTGTGAACCGTTGTATCTTGGATGAACTGATCCTGCGGCTATTATTGGCTTGATCTGCAAGTTGATCGGACGGTCCGGATGGACGGAGGTTTGATCGGGTGTGTCGCGGTGTACCGAGATCTTAGTACACCGGGTGACGTGGCGCCACAGGATCTAAGTGAAAATTGTTTTCAGGGCTGAGATGGATTTGGGTTTTAATCTAGTGTGGTAAGCCCTATTGTGTCCTATTAAATCAACGGTTCAGATCTAAACACTATTAGATCTAACGGTTAGGATATATTTGGTACTTTTCAAATTGCTTTTTTTTTAAATCAACATGAAGAAATAGTGAAAAAACGTAAATAGTGTTGCAAGATATATATTCTTTCTTTTCTTCTCTTTTTTTTCCTTTTTTTCTTTCTCTAGCGAATTGTAACTGGCTCCCTTAGCCAATGATATGTAATTGGCTATTTATAGCCAATGACATGAGACATAAATCTAATGCAGTTGGCATGAATCTGCTTTAAAGAAAAATTTCATCGTCACAGCTTCTCTGCCTCCTATCGGCGCCTAGTATGACAAATTTTGTATTATTAATTTTGTTTTATTATATATAATAATTAATATTTATAAAGGTAAAACTAAAAATTCAAATCAGTATTAGAAAAAGCCCGATTCAACCGCTAAAAATCAATTTTAATGACCGAAAATTATGTTGAGACACTAAAAAAAACTTTCAATGGGTATCAACCCGGTGGACCGGGTTTTGACCAAAAATAACAGTTTTGACCCAAAATGGCCTGTTTCATCCAGGTCGACATGGTTGGACCCGTATTTACCTGGTGAACTCGGTTTTGACCCGAAACAGCCTGAAAACTCACTTTGTACACTGGTCGACGTGGTTTGACCCAGTGAACCTGATTTTGGTCGAAAATGACAGTTTTGACCCGAAACGGCATGAAACTCATTTTTTACCCTAGTCGACATGGTTTGACCCGTATTGACCCGGTGAACTCGGTTTTGGTCAAAAATAACGGTTTTGACCCGAAACGACCCGAAACTCATTTTTTACCCTGGTCGACATGGTTTGACCCGTATTGACCCGGTGGACTCAGTTTTGATGGAAAGATGCGGTTGACTCGAGAAAAATATATTTTTGAATTTTAAACTGTTTTTCTTAATTTTTTTGTATTTTTTATAAATAATAATAGAAATAAAATAACATTCGAGAAAATCTTAGTGAACCCAAAATTGTGTAATCCATCTTTGAGAGTACTGATTCAATGTAAATCCGTATTTTAAACTCGTATTTGGGATGGAGTTATACCCAAAAATTGTGTAACCCAAACTTGGACTCGACATGGTTTGACCCGTATTGGAAACTCGTATTTGGGATGGAGGCGGTGATGCCTTTAGAAGTAGAAATTCCATCTTTGAGAGTACTAATAGAATCTAAACTAGAAGAAGCTGAATGGGCTAAAGTGAGATATGAGCAGCTAAACATGATAAGTGAGAAGAGGTTGGCTGCAATTTGTCATCACCAGTTATACCAAAGAAGGATGGCCAAAGCATATGACCGGAAAGTTCGACCAAGGGAATTCAAAGAAGGGGATCTTGTACTAAGAAAAATCTTACCATTACCGAGTGAAGATCGAAGCAAGTGGGCGCCAAACTATGAAGGCTCGTATGTAGTGAAGAAAGCATTTTCCGGAGGGGCTCTGTTGTTAACTAGGATGGATAGAGATGATTTATCTAGGCCTGTGAACTCTGATTCTATGAAAAAGTATTATGTATGATGTGTTTCATCCAATCAAATAAAGTTTGGGCCAGGACATTCTCTTTGCATATACCTCACCAAAAAACCCATGCATGATCTCAACGGCTCAACAATTTGATCTTTCAAACTTTTTTACATGAGAACCCATTCTTCTTAAATGAGGTTTTCAAAGAACTGATTTTGTTTGTGATTTCAATGAAATAAATCAATGATTTGTTTAGGATAATGCTCAGAGCAATTCCCTTGAAAGAGATGACCAAACAAGTCAAAAACATGCGATTGGAACAACTATCACTCAAATTATGTCTTGGATTTACATTTTATCAGCATGAATAATGGTTGGTAGTATATTAGTTGTCATGGACTCGCAAAACATGGTATCTTACAAATCCAAAGCATTACGCTGGACGTGGACAAAGTTTATCGGTTTTAACTGATCTTACTTGAAATGAGGAAAGGCCATCTTTGATATTCCTTTCACTTTCTTTAAAATTATCCTTTGCAGTCCCAATTTGAGCTGAGTCTCTTTAAAACTTTTTCTTTCATAAGAACCTTACCTAAGATCACACCCTACACTAGGGGGCAAAAGGAGAGAAATGATTATGGAAATCGTCTTGAAGGCATGTGAGCTTATAAAATCTAACAACAAAGACTTCAATAAAATTCCAAACAATTGAGAGAATTCCCAACAAATATGGGAGTAAAAAAAAAGTTCCTAATTTGGAATATTTAGTATCATTTTTGTTGTCAAGATAGCAAAAGAAAAGGCTAAGATAAGATAATAGTGATCTATAGTTTTTAAGCCCTTAAACACTCTTTTGAGCTTATGAAATACTCTTTCTTTTATATCCTTGAGCCATAAAATACATTACATGCCTTTGAAGTCCTTTCTAATCATGTAAGCAACCTGGATCAATAAACGGCGTTCTTAGAACATAAGAGACTTTTCCATAAAGAGTCATGGCGTAGTAAATAATTACTCATTATTATTCATGCTGTTAAAAAGAGTATTTCCAAAAATAAAAGGGAAATTGTTTCTTTTCTTTCAAAATACATTCAAGTAATCACTTGAACACTTTGAAAACCAAAGCAGAAGGTCATCTCATCATTTACCTTCATCTGAGATTACTTTTACTAAGAGATTTAACACAAATCCCCAGAGTTGCTTGAACATTGTTGTCAACAGACAGTGAGAGTTTCAGTTTTCAAGAACAAAACAGATCTTTTGAAGAATTATTTTTGAAAAAAGGTTTCCTTTGTAAGAAAAATGAACATATGACACACTACGAGGCACTATTAGAAAATCAGAGATTCTAAGGACAACAAGAGCAAAGGAGGAAATGAAATGAGGCAGTTAATTCTCCTAGGGGGCAGAGAAGTAGTTACCAGATCCCTAATGGCATAAAGAAATTTGCTTCCCTAATGAAAAATACACATGATAAAACTGTAGACTTCTTCCAGCATGAGGACTGAAATAGTATGATTTGCAGTATCTATGAAAGGAGATTGTTGACTCTCACAATATGATCAGTTAGACAATAGGATAACTGATACATCTTCAATAAGAGAACTGTATATGAAAATCCCAGGTGAAGCGGGATAATCCTCATATATTGACCATATGAATTGGTTAACAAATCTTCAATAATGGGAATGTTGCCAATAGAACAATGATGGGCCAAGGAGAAGCTAATGCTCTTAGTGAAGTAACCAATAAAGAAAGGTGCAGTTGACTGTTGGGAAACTCAAACAAAGCTTATCTTAGAAAAATGAGCAACATGGGTCGGCTTGAGTAGATTTGAAGGATGCGTGAATCAAAAGAGCTCACTAAAAAATCAAGATCAAGATCCTCAAACAAGATGAAGGGGGAACCTATCTTTCAAAACAGGTAAGATGCATTGCATATCATCTAACTTCACAAGCATTGCATATTTGTTTTGCAGATATTTCACGAAATAAAATTCCCACTAGGATCCAACGAGACTCACATGAATTGAAGTTCTTTTAAATCACATCAAATATGGCAATTCCACAAAAATGAAATTCATAAATGAAGACAAGAAAGATGGATTTTTATTCATGGAAAAAAGAGTTTACAAGTACAAATGTTAAACAGTGCGAGGACGATTAGGGATATTGTCATCTTGATGATCAATCATGCCTCAAAATTCCTCAAATTGTTTATGCATACGCTCCATCTCTTCCTCGAACTCGAGGTGTCGTGTGTTAACATAGTCCCTCCAAAAGTCAACACGTGTATTTAATTCTTAGTTTCTCCTCTCCAAGTTGTTTCTGTGACGTCTCTCATCACGGAGTCTATTCCTTAAATTCTCAATCTGATGATGGAGATCAATAACCTGAGTATTCAACTCTAGTCTTCTGGCATGAAGACGCTCTGCTATGTTCACCAAAGATGAAGTAGCTCTGATACTGAGAGCAAGTGACTGATTCACTGCTTCAATATTGGTCCTGGCTGCTAGCATTATTTCATCTCGAGGAAGGATCATGTCTCTAGCCACGGCTACAGCAGTATCTTCATTGTCCATTACAGTATCCTCTATTGTAACTGGACGACCATTCACTTCAAAGGTAGTACGCCAAACTGCAGGCTCTACTGCAAGAACAGGGTTTGGGTTAGCATTGGAAGAAGAGGAAGACATGGTTAAAGCTTCAAAAGTTAAGAACTTTGAGAGTATTGAAAATGCAAGAAGTTGATGATGTCTTTTGCCAAATACTGCGTGATTTATAAGGAATTTACTCCTACCATCATTTGAACGGCAGCTCAAATCGGATACGTGCATTTTAAACTGTTTTCCTGGTGCATTGGAAAGAATGGCGACTCAGAGCAGTATCCGATGCTGTTGGACCGGAATGCTATTCATAGTAGAAATGGCTGGAAAGAAATCCAATGCACCAGGAACAGAAAGCTAACAGCTATTATATGCTCTTAGAATATATGAAGGCTTTGAACGACTGTTAGTGCAATTGAATGAGAACAAGGGTTGCCATTAGTTGATGACTGAAGGCGTTGCTGCCGTTGTTCATGACTAAAAAGGAGAGGTGCAACTTCAATGGAACGTGGACAAGTAGTGTTCCCAGCAAGAGATTGTGCAGACGTTCCCTTTCCATGCTCGAAGCTCAACACTTATTCAAACAGATTTATGAGTCGAGCTACTTCACCTTTACTGCTCTCAACTTCCTTTTGATAATAAACCTCTATCTAACCCATGTCTTCATTTTCCATCTTCATAAGTCCAGTAGACCTCAGGTGGGGGAACTTATGTTTCAACCGTGTGCATGCTTGATAAATGAATGAAATGCACAAATGGATGCAAAGTGCCATATGGACTATGCATGCTTGTTATTTATTTCAAGTTTTCCTTTAGCTTATGACGAGGAACAGACCAGATCAGATTCTCTTAAGAAAGTTCTCATTGAGGACTCCAAACCTACAGGAACTTGAACCGATTTAGGGGAGAAATTTGATGCCATAAATCAGAATCAAAATAAACATTTCTCATAACGAAAAGATGATGAAATTGCCTTTTATTAATTTATAATATTAAAAGTACAACAAGTCAATCTTTCCAAAGCCTTGGACCATCGTATGCTGAGATCTCATTAATTCCATCTCTGATCAACATGGAATTCATTTCTGGTCATTGGCTCACCATTTGCTATTTTTTGGGCTAGGCCTTGTAATCCTAAAGTATAATTCTTGGCATCATCTGCTTGTACATGATAGCGCATAGCTTCAGAAGCCCAACATTCTGCTTCTTTTTCTTCCTTTTCTTTTTCTGATGATAAGGTTTGCTCAATAGAAAGCAAATGGTCTAAATGCTCATCTAAATTGGCAATTATTACATCTTGATTTTGATGCTGCTCTTGAAGTGATTCATTTTTCTCTTCCAATTTTAATACCATTTTCTCAGCTTTTGACGCTCCTCGAACCCATCTCTTTATGTTGACATCTTGCTTCCTCTTATCTTCTGACAAAAGTACATATTTTTCTTGTAATTACTGGAACTCAAGTTGTTGATGTTGTAGCTGAGCTGACAAGTCATCCTTTTCCTATTTTATGATAGCCAAAGCTTTTTCTCGAGTGGCTAGATTAGATTCTAACTTTCTTTTTTTAGCCCCTAACTGTTCCACTTCAGCATTCAAACTTAGGTTATAAGATTCTTATTGGGCGCAAACTTCTTCGTGTATGTCTTCAGCAGACTAAATCAAAGACCTGGGTGGCCCTTCAAAAGGAGGAACTTTGTACCCTTTCCCTCTCTTCTTTTGCCATATTGGATATCCTTTAGTTGTTTTTCCTTCTACTCTCTTAGCGGAAGTAACCCTACCAAGATGTTTCCATGCCTTCTTCACTGACTCCAATAATTTCTTCGAGGTCTTGAAATCTTCATAAAATTTTGCCAGTTCGGTAGTCCTTGGAATAAACTGCTCATGTAAGATCCCACATCGGAAGCGAGCGTCCAAAGCCACGGCTTTATAAGTGCATGCTCATCTTGACTAGTAAGACACATTTAAAACCCTGAGGGGGACCTGGGTGGAAGCCCTGGGAATGGGTGGACTGGGGGGCCCAGAAGGGACAATATCTAACAGGGTGAGTGTGATGCGCTACTCTGAAAGACGCGTTCTGAGGCCATGCGTGGCTGCCAAGAACAAACCCGTCAGGGGGACCTGGGTGGAAGCCCTGGACATGGGTGGACTGGGAGGCCCAAAGCGAACAATATTTTGCTAGTGAGGTGGGGTGTTACAGCTCAAATCCAAATTGTCGTAAAACCATGTTAGGACAATAACTAATACAGCAGTAGGCTCCTATCAACGGGACCCATGGGTACTCACCACAGTATGCCAGATAAGATTTGAAGTAAGAGTATCGACTCCTCCAATAAAATTGAGATTAACTTAGACTTAGAAACATTGATTCCCATGTGGTTCTTCCTACTTCATGCAAGTGTTTTTCAGCAAAATTCTCCAGCTTCGAATAAAGATGCCATGGGGTACCAACCAAACCTGAAATCTTCCCCTCAATCATATGACTCATAGTCCAGACAAACAACAACTGTAAGCAACATCTTAAACGACCCCTTCCGGCTTTTCCACAATAATTCAAGGATGAGAAAGTTTCTGCCAATATTGTTGTAGCAGGGTTAATTTTAAGGGTCACCACATTTTTTAATACATTAACAGCCTCAAAATCGATCATTCCCTCAACAGATGGGAAAAGAACCAAACCATATATGCCTAAGGCCAAAATTCTCAATTGAATTTCATTGCTTTCATCATTTAATCTCCTCTTGAATATGGCTTCTAGTTCATTCCAAAACCAACCCTGGCTATTTCCTCGTTTAGTTGCATGTGATTTTGCTAGTTGACAGTCTGTCTGGGTAATCCAAGCAAAGTTAGAAAGTGCATGCTCTATAGGTGTGTAAAAGTTCACCTTTTCTGACTTGGGACAATTTAGCAGGGATTCATACTCCTCGATAGTAGGAGTCATATCCACAGTATCAAAAGTGAAGCACCGATATTCTAGATCCCAAAACCCTATCATGGCCTGAAAACAAGCATGTTAGACCCTAATTTTCAATAAATGTGATAGATCCCCATATTGTTTCTGAAAATTGAATTAATCATGAGAGGACAACTTTTCCCAGCAGTCTAGCAGCTGTCCTGTACCAAGTGGTCTGTCATCTAATTTAACATGCTCTGGTAACTAAGACTCAAATTCTGATGGCAAACAATCCCCTTCATCATGTTGGCTCAATTCTGATCTGGTCAAAAATTCCTCAATAGTAATGGGTTTTTCCATCTCACACTTCCTATAAGGATCGGTGGAGATTTAATGAGAATATGAAATGTATATGAACATGTATGTTAATGCATTGACATTTGTTTGTGTCCTAAAGGGTATATCCTACTTGATAGGATCTAATTCATAAGGTTTGGTTCAATTTAATCTATCCTTAAAGATATTGTTTGGTTCTTAGATTGCCCGAATTACCCATGGAGTAATCGGCCTCTTAACCTTATACAACATGAGTATGGGAAAAAACTTCCACAATACTCGTTGCATAGGGTGAGTTACAATCTAAGCGAAAGTCCAAATGAGCATCAGTGGACATTAGTCACACTTGCCACCTGAATCTTTCTTTTCTAATCTTAAAAAGGACAAGCTCGGGTCCATAGCTTTTATGGGTTCACCGTGAAGTGTGTGAAGACACAAATAAATAGACATGCATGCATGTGGCAATATGGAAAATAGAAAAGAATCACAGTAGATATTGCATAAAATAAATAAGGCAAATAAAATAAATGCCCAAAAATAATTAGCAATAAGAAAGAGCAAATGAAAAGCAAACACAAGCAGTTGGCTCAACCCTAAGTCCCTAGTGGAGTCGCCATTCTGTCGATACACGACGTCGGGCGACGGCTCCCACTTTTTCGTTTATTTAACAAAAAGGTTTTTTTTTATTCAGAGAAATAAAGATTTTATTGGAGTCGCCATCTAGTAATTTGAGGGAATTAGAAATCCCAAATTAGACACTAGTCCCAGAGATTCAGGTACGGGGTTAGTTATGATTAAGGGAAGGTAGACACCATCCTTAAAACATCCTTTCAAGAGAAAGGTTCCCCTTACTTGTGTGTTTTTTATTTGATTCAAATGCTATTATATTTTAGGCTTATTTGCAATTTGTTTTTTTAAATGGTTAACGTCGGTCCCTAAAAATAGGAGACACGTTAAAAATGACATCAGTCCCTAAAAATTAGGAGACTCGTCTAAAAAATGACGTTTTAACCCTAAAAAGGAGAGTTATGTCTGAGTTACCAAAAGAAATAATGGACATAATCTATATTTAGTATTTAAATTTTTGACATCAGTCCTTTTCTAAAAAAGAGACGTGTCGACAAACAATATTTATTTATAAAACAAAATTATTTTGATATTGTTGAGAAATAGGTATAACCATACTTGAGAATCGGGCTTTGGACCCACAAACAATGACATGATAAGATGGGTGTTGGACTCGCGTCGTTATTCCGTTTATATTTATTTTTTGGTTTTTTTTTTGTTGTTTTTTAGCATGAGAGAAAATTGACAAGCATTTATATATACAAAAATATCAAAAATACCATCAGGAACCCCAAAAAATTACTTGAGTGCCACTATATAGGCAAAATATTGAAATACCCTTGAATTTCTCCCAAATTTATGAAAATGCCACTGCGGCGCGTGTGGCCCACGTGCGGTTACTGTTGGAGCGGTGAAATTTTCTGGCAAGATTTTCAGCCAACAAATGGTTGATTCTGGTAGATCTGAGGGCGGGGATTCTGATGGAGGTGGTCTCGACGGCCGTTGATGGCTGACGAGGGAGAATCGTCGGTTTGAAGCTTTGGTGGCCGACGAAAATCGCGCCCTTTTTCCGGCCAGATGGGGAGGCTAAAACGCTGAGCACGGCGGGGGTTTTGCTTTATAGGAGGCTAGAAACCTTCTATGGTGGTTCGGAAGCTTGACACGGCCGGAAATAGGAGATCGGATGAGAGAGAGAGAATCGCCAGCGAGAGGAGAGAGAGACTGAGATTTGCTACGGTGTGAACGCGCGCATGGTGTGCCGGTGCAGCTAAAGGCTGTGAACCGTTGGATCGAGGTTGAACTGATCTTGCGGCTGTGATTGGCTGGATCTACAAGCTGATCGGACGGTCCGGATGGGCTGAGGTTTGATCGGGTGTGGCGCGGTGTACCGAGAGCTTGGTACACCAGGTGACGTGGCGTAACAAGATCTAATGGCAAATTGTTTTTAAGGGCTGAGATGGATTTGGGTTTTAATCTAGTATGGTACGCCCTATTGTATCCTATTAAATCAAAGGTCCAGAACTCAATACTATTAGATCTAACGGTTATGATATTTTTGGTATTTTTCAATTTGTTTTTTAATAAAAATCAATATCTTACTCCCGCGAAGAAAAACGAAAAAAAAACCTAAATAGTGATCGAGGATGTACTCTCTCTTTTCTTTTCTTTCTTCTCTTTTCTTTCCTTCCTCTTTTTTTTTCTTCTCTGGAGAATTGTAACTGGCCCCCTTAGCCAATGATATGTAACTGGCTATTTATAGCCAATGACATGAGACATAAATCTAATGCAGTTGGCATGAATCTGCTTTAAAGAAAAATTTCATCGTCACAGCTTCTCCGCCTACTATCGACGCCTAGTATGACAAATTTTGTATTATTAATTTTGTTTTATAATATATAATAATAAATATTTATAAAGGTAAAACTAAAAACTCAAATCAGTATTAGAAAAAGCCCGATTCAACCGCTAAAAATCAATTTTAATGACCGAAAATTATGTTGAGACACTAAAAAAAACTTTCAATGGGTATCAACCCGGTGGACCGGGTTTTGACCAAAAATAACAGTTTTGACCCAAAATGGCCTGTTTCATCCCGGTCGACATGGTTGGACCCGTATTGACCCGGTGAACTCGGTTTTGACCTGAAACGGCTCAAAAACTCATTTTTTATACTGGTCGACATAGTTTGACCCGTATTGACCCGGTGAACTTGATTTTGACATGGTTTGACCTGTATTGACCCGGTAGACTCGGTTTTGATGGAAAGATGCGGTTGACTTGAGAAAAATATATTTTTGAATTTTAAACTCCATCCCATCACCGCCTTCTTTGGTATAACTGTTTTTCTTAATTTTTTTAGATTTTTTTTCAATTAGCAACGGAAAATCCGTTGCTAAATTCAACGTAAATTTTGCAACGAATTATCCGTTGCTAATATTTAAAAAATAATATATGTGTAATTCGTTGCAAATCCGTTACTGAATTAGCAACGGAATTATCCGTTGCTAAATTCCGAAGCTAATACCCCTGTTTTTAGTAGTGATACTTTGCATCATGAATTACGGAAAAAAATGTATAAAATCTTTTACTAACATTTGTCGGTGACATCCGTACTTAAATTTACCGGCAACCTAAAATTTGTCCTTGGAAGTCCAAGTGTTGTTTTTATGTTCTTGTCTTAAAATTCTCAGCATCCAAACAAATTTTTTACTACCAATGTACGTACCGAAAAGAAAAGAAAAAAAGGAAACATACTGGATCGTCTGTGAGAGGACAAGCAGTATGGAAAACTCCATCACACCCTTGAATAGCCTCTTTAAGAGACTCATAATCAAGAATATCAGCCTTGCATAATGTTAATCTTTCTTGAGCTCCTTCAAGCTCCCTCAAGTGGGAATTCTTGGGATCAGCTGTGTATAGCAACTCAAAAACAAAGCTTTAAATTAACACAATCTTAAGAACAGAAAAAGAAATGTGAAAGAAACCAAGGGCTTTATTATTATAAACTAACCTGGGTTCCTCACGGTTCCTTTAACAGAGTAACCTTTCTCTAGAAGAAGTTTAACAATCCATGAAGCAATGAAGCCACCAGCCCCGGTGACACAGACAGTTTGGCCTTGGCATGGAAGTGATGAAGTATCGACAGGCATGTTGTCTTGATATATGTATTAGTATGTGTACGTGTTTGGTGGTAGAACGAAGGAAGAGAGACAGAGAGAAGGAGATGTTTTCCTTTTCTCTTGATATATATTTGTTTTATATAAGACCAAAGTCTGAAGATGCAAGGGAATTCATTTTGAGTCCGAAGAATTTTCTAATTTATAAAATAAGATAATACGAGGGATTCATATAAGAGGTGCATGTTAATACTTCCATTTTTTATTTTATTTTTTGTTAATAATCGAAATACTTCCATATTATGTAATGAAATATATACAACAGTTGTCGGTGAATATTGTAATATGACAGAAGAACATAAAATTCAATGTAGTTCGACATTGTGTCAACATTCACATAAATGAGGAGTTTTTATTTTCACTCTTTATTGAATAAGGTTAATAATATATATTTATAATAGACTCTAAACTGTTTTATGGATATTAGATAATTTTTTAATAATACTTATTCATCGAACCCTTGAGGCATTGCCTCTACACCATCAACCTATTAATGGCTCCTGGCAAAAAAACAAAAAACAAATCTCACATGGACAAATTTTATCATTTCGCATCGCTACACTTCGATATCTTCTTATGTGCCATAAACTACAATAATATATATATACACACACACACCGGATTAATCCAAATTAATATGTTTATAGTTTTATCTTTTTACAAATTTGAACAAAACAAATGGAGAATGTACTTCACTTAAATGCACTTATTGATTATATTCGTTTTTTTAGTGTTTGTGGGTTTGTGTTTAATTTCATTTATTTTTTTAATTATAGTATGGTTTTTTTATTCTAATCCGTATGTATGCATGATATGATACCATTTGTATAGTTATCAAAGAGTTTAATTGAGCTAATCTACGGATTCACTTATAACCTAAGCATATTTGAAAACTAGATTATTTTAGATATATATAAAACCCTTGAGATTCATGATACAACCATATTATTCGTGTTATAGAATAATATAAATCATATCTTGAGATCTCATCTAATAGTTTAAGCTTTTAGGTTGAGATAATTCTTTGACATGATATCAAAGCTTAACATAACCTCTATTTTTCGATCTACCAATATAGCCTCATCTCCTTCAAACTCGGTTACTCCTGTCAACATTCATAGCCTTGTCACAATTAAACTTACCAAGTATACTTACCAGTATTTTTTCTTGATTGAAAGGATACAAAAACCTTTGGATTTTAAAAAAAAAAAAACTATGAGATCTATTCTATCTTTTCTTTTCAGTTTATATGTGAGTATGAATGTTTTTCTATTCCTATTTCCTATGATTATTTAGTTTAATTGTTAGAGCGAATTCTAAATTATTATTCTAAACCAATTTATGGCTAAGTTTGCTATCAAAACTGAAGTTGTGATATTTGAACTTGTAAAGCGACTAAGTTTAATAATTATGATAGATCTATGTTGTTAATCTTAGGGGAAACATTCAACTAAATCGACAATATATTGCAGATAATTATGTTGTCTAAGATTTATCAACCTATCTAGCTCTTAAGGCCGCCATTGATTTAAATTACTAGTACGAATACTTTGGTTATTTAATGGTTAGGGTTAGTTACATTGTGGATCGATTAAGTGACTAATGTAAAGAAAAGATAGATATTCATAACATAAATTGACGTATTATTTCAATGATCAGTTTTGATTTTCGTAGGTGGACGTTTACTTGAAACCAAGGTTTTTCTTTTAATAAAATTTGGATTTATTTAATTTAGCTTGATTAATTTATTTTGTTTACCATAGTATAGCCTAGATAACCTCAAAACCCTCTTAACTTTGAATCATCTAGTATAAAGACTTGAATTAGATCTTTCTCATGGAATCAACCCCTTACTTGCTCTATACTATCTTGTTTGTTTAAGTTAGAGTAATTAACTTGTGTAACCGCGACATTACAACAATTCACTTGGTCGAGTCTCACTTGGTTTGATCGAATCAACTAGATCATGAATTAACCTGACAAATCATCTAAGTTTGATTGATCAACTTTGCTAAACAAGTAAAAAACCAACCTGACTTGGAGCTCAAATTTGATAGGTTGTTAGGTCGAGTTTTAATTCTAAACACTACCGAAATTGCTAGTAGAAGGATGGGGCCTAAAGTTCTGCAGCTGCATTTGGTTGCACACAACTCAACTGAAGTCTAGGTTTGGGCTTGTATATATTATCAAAAAATCATATCAACCCAATAACTTAAGTTATTAGGTGAGGTTCCAAGAAATAATTTATATTATTCTCTAATACATCCCCTCAAGTGAAAGCCCTTTGGGCTTGAAACTTGCACAGGCCCACATTATCTTGTGCTTAATTTTTATTAAATAAATAAGGATGGTGAGATTCAAGCTCGTGACCGCTTGGTCATCAAGGCTCTGATACCATATCAAAGAATCATCTCAACCCAATAGCTTAAGTTATTAGGTGAGGTCCCAAGATATGATTTATATTATTCTCTAACATATATTCATATTGCTTATGCAGTCCTTTTTTTTTCCTACCTCTTGGAAAATACTCCTATTGCTTATTTCTGTGCTCAGATCGACTTTAAAATAGATCTTTTGGGTGAAATTAAACAACTCAAATTTCCCTAAAAATGATTCCATATTGAAATTGAATTAAACTTGGAACACTCAAAAGTTACATCCAATAATTGATTAATTAGAAGATTAAAACATTGATTAATCTAAGCGCAAAGACAATTAGAGGTCTTAATTAGTAACACTTGCACTCTACATTCTTCTTTAGTATATTCTTTTCCCTAGTATGTATTTTGCAAACAACTACAACCACACATGGGGTGTGGACCTGTACGTCCTCTCCTAATAAATGAGTCCTTGTTGAATTTTCACAGAGTCTTCAGCTTGTTTTGGGATTGGAAGGTGACCCTTTTCCTGCAAGCTCTTTACAGATTCATACAGGCACTGTTTCACTGGGGTGAATTCGATGCCCAGATCCTTGATCTTCTGGTTTGTGAACTTGTAGGGTTGTTTTCTTGGGTTCTTCTCATCTGAACACCTGCAAATGCATTGCAATACAAAATATTAATATTCAAGATGAATAAAAAACACAACACAATTAATTCTTTCTACAAACTTGGTAGGTTTTTTTCTACAAAATATTAATATTCACTAGCTCATTAAGCACTATAATTAGACAAACAGGTACTGTAGCATATAATTGTATGAGATTAGGATTTAGGACCCAATAATCCTCTTCCTAACTCTCCATGACAAAATTTGAAAATATATAACAAAGCAAGATTTAACTTGTGATCCAATAACTTTGTGCAGTACCAATCGTAGAGAACCCATTTTGGTCCAAATATGACAAAGACGATGGGGTTGGTGAGGACCCTTTTGCTGCACCAGTATTGTCAAATCATTTGGCTTTCTTTGTTGATGATTCAAAAAATTAGGCCACGGGGGATTCGAATTTTGGTTAAGATTATCATACAAGTCAAAATAGGGACACCAATTGCCCCACGATACCATTAAGAAACCAAAAAAATAAAAATAAAATAAGGCAGCGATCTGCAATGTTTTTTTTACTATATTTATAATAAGGACAAAAAACCCTTTTCTTCATTTATTTTCTTATTTTGGGCATGAATAGGGATGAAGTATCAGAGAACTGTCATGCAACAGGAAGTGAGGATTTTATTCTTTAATTTAATTATTGTACAAAATCTTCCAACACTCATTGCCCTAAGTTGCTTTATATATATATCAAATGTCAACAAGAAAGCAAAATTAAAATATACAAGCCTTAAATTGACTGTCTTGTGCAAATATATTGTTTCTTAAAATCATAATATAATTTTGCTAATGAAGATTTCAAGAAAAATCGGGAAAGGACCATGAAAGAAAAATAGGTTAGTAATAACTTAAAATTATGTGGGTTTGTTTTTGCGTTCAAAAAATTCTTTTCAAAATTGTTCAAAATCATAAGAACTTACTTGGTGGGGATGGGATACTCCGGGAAGAACTTTGCAAGGATTTCCACCACCTCTCCACGGTGGAGCATTCTCTCAGCGCAAATGTAACGGCCGGAGGCGGAAGGTGTCTCGAAGACTAAAATGTGGGCTAGTGCCACATCCTTAACATGCACATAAGCTTGAACAGAGTTAGCATATGTCTTGGCTGAGCCGGTTAGGTACTTGAGGATGTGAACGATGCTAGCATTGACAGTGGGTTGCAACAATGGTCCAAGCACCAGCACTGGGTTCACCACCACTAGGTCAACTCCATTCTTCTTAGCCACATCCCATGCATCCTGTTCCGCCACAGTCTTTCCATAGCAATACCAATTCTGCAATTCCAAGATGAACTTACATCAAGATGTGAAGGATAGGCAATTAGGATTTCAAGATGCAGTAAGCCATAGGACGCAAGAATAATAAACTTACATCAAGATGTGAAGGATAGGCAATTAGGATAGAGATATTTTTATTTACACCTACTCTGTATGCTTTGAGTAACACAAGTGTATGTGGGCACAATAATATTTATGTTAATCAATTATCATGACATGTGATTAATTAGCATATATTTTATATCATGTTGATTTAATCATCAAGTAACAGCCGATCCGTGCTCTAATTAGGAGCTATTTAATTATGTTAATCAATCATCATCACATGTTATTAATTAAATACCTTGGTGTTCTTGCAGAACTCAAGATCACTCCAGCAAGATTCATCAACGACAACATCAGGGCTCCTATTGGGGTCCATGTACACAGTACCAATTGAAGACGTGAAAACCACTCGTCGGACTTTGGCCTCAGCTGCTGCCATGATCACATTCTTGGTTCCATTCACTGCTGGCTCCAGCATTTGCTCCTTCAAGTATAGTAACACAAAATCATCCCATCATCAAAACCAAATTAATTTGAAGAAAACATACTTTGCATCGTGAAATTACGAAAAAAAACTAAAAAAAAATGTACAAATCTTTTACTAACATTTGTCGGTGACATCCGCACTTAAATTTACCGGCAAGCCTAAAATTTGTCCTTGGAAGTCCAAGTGATGTTTTTATTTTCTTTCTTAAAATTCTCAGCATCCAAACAAGATTTTTACTACCAATGAACCGAAAAGAAAAGAAAAAAAAGGAAACATACTGGATCGTCTGTGACAGGAGAAGCAGTATGGAAAACTCCATCACACCCTTGAATAGCCTCTTTAAGAGACTCATAATCAAGGAGATCAGCCTTGCATAAAGTTAATCTTTCTTGAGCTCCTTCAAGCTCCCTCAAATGGGAATTCTTGGGATCAGCTGTGTATACCATCACAAATACAGAGCATTAAATTAACACAATCTTAAGAAGAGAAAAAGGAAAGGGAAAGAAACGAAGTGCTTAATTATTATAAACTAACCTGGGTTCCTCACAGTTCCTTTAACAGAGTAACCTTTCTCTAGAAGAAGTTTAACAATCCATGAAGCAATGAAGCCACCAGCCCCGGTGACACAGACAGTTTGGCCTTGGCATGGAAGTGATGAAGTATCGACAGGCATGTTGTCTTGATATATGTATTATTATGTGTACGTGTTTGGTGGTAGAACGAAGGAAGAGAGACAGAGAGAGGGAGGTGTTTTCCTTTTCTCTTGATTTAGGAGGTGGATGCTACAAGGAAAGAAGTGGTGGAGTGGATGTATTTATAATTAAGGTTTAGAGTTACCTTCCTCACCCACTACCGGTAAATACTTACCAAAGAGAGTTTTGTACATGTGTTTTTTTAACCAGACGTGCATGTTGTTTTTGACCAGTCTCCGGTTCTCTTGTTCTTCTTTGGCATTTACATCAAACTTAACTATTTAAGAAGATGGTATTATTCAAAACATATATTTGGAATTTCCGAACAACCAATTTTTGTTCTGTTAATATATGAACGTATCGAAATAATAAAATCTCCACGGATATTACTATTTTTTTTTACCTACCTTTATTATTATTATTATTTGGATTCGATAAAAAAAAAGGTCATATATATCATAGTTTTTCTCGGATAATTACAAAACAAAATACATTAATTGATTATGGAAATGCATAGTTGAATCTATATATCATATATATATATATGCACAAGAATAAGTAAATCACCATCCATGTTTTTTTTCCTTTCTTTTATTTTAATTTCCCTATTCGACAATGCTCATGACCAACAACGTTTACCTTTTGGTCAAATCATATAGATATATATAATCTATCCACATGCATGTTTCTTGTTTCTTGCATGTATAAAGAAAGACCCAATCACATCAATTAATGGTTGATCCTGAGAGTCCTTCCCTTCCTAGTAACTTCAAAAATATGAATCTTTGACAATTTCTTACGTCCAGTTCTCTTCTCTTCCCACTGATTGACCTCGTCTCTTTTTCTTTTTCTTTTTCTTTTTTATTGAACGTTTGTTTTTTATTTAGACCAGCATTTTCATCAAAGGACATGATCTTTTACACGGTATATAACACCAACCATAGTTGTTTGACGTTATGGTCTCATCTATTTTTTAAAATATTTTTTGAATTGGGTTTTTCTTGGAAGAAACTTTAAATTTATATTTTTTTTAATTTTAATATATTAATGTTAAAAATAAAAAATAAATCTGAAAAAAATATTTTTTTATTCCTTATTAAAAAACACCTTATACTACACCGCATTTCAAACATTACCAGAAATTTCGATCCGTTGTATTTTGATCGTTGGATGCTCATAGTCGGTTTCGATCACTCAAACTCCCAAGTTCAAGCCAATGTTAGACCAACGAGTACAGGATCGAGCGACCCATATTAATGAAAAATATGAATGACTCACTATGAATTATAAAAAAACTCCGCTAAGTGGTAATGAAGAAGAGATCACACATGAGTGGTCCATGTGCTCTTTCTTATTAATTGATCTCACAGTCCCAACAATGACCAGCCTCCTCCTCCTCCTCTAGCGTTGTCTCTGTTTTAGATTTATTATATTTGAATGTATAAATGTTTAAATTTGTAATAAATATTTAATTTTTATATTATTTTAATTTCTTTTTATTTATTTGATTTAGATTTATTTTAATTATTTTTCTACTTTTGTTCAATACATTTTTTAAAAATATATATTTTAAAATATTACTGACAGGGTTACCGATGGACCACATCCATCTGTATATTCTAAAGAATTGGAAAAGAATTTCTGTAAATGTCACTTCTATTGTTAACTCTTCGACAGAATTACAGATGATATTTTATCGGTGATATGTTATATTTACCAATGGATATATCAACAGACAAATAAAAACATTGATGGAATTGCATATGATATTATGTCAGTTATATGACAAACTTCCCGAGAAAAATACTGACAGAATGAAGTAGGTAATTTTATTTTTTTTTGCACGTTTTTTCTGTCTTTTAATCCATTGGTAAATGTATTAACGACGAACTCATTAATAGACCAGAAATTACTGATGAGAGTTTTTTTGACGGACTGTTTTCGTCTATGAACATATTGGTAAAATAATTGCCGAAAGACTATGAATATAAATACTAATAGAAATTTGTGTAGATAAAATTTTTAAATCTGGTTGTGAAAAATCTAGTAAAAGTCAAAGTCACAACAGCAAAAGAATCAATACATTGTCACTTTCTTTTTTCTTTTTGATGTTCAACTGGCACTTTGTTGCCGGCCGGCCAGTAAACCGATTGAGAAACAAAAGAATATGACAAAGCTGGCTGGCCGTTGTCTGAGTCATTGTTTTGCCTCATGGCCGGGAGCTAATTTATAGCATTGCCGGATTAAGGAAACATTTTGTTCTTGTCTTGGGTGCCATTTACTTAGCATATATGTAATACCCTAAAGGATTTGCTCCTTTTCTTTCTCAGGAAATCATATCTTGCTCGATCGTCCTACGTACACTATTGATAATTGAATTTCAGTTCTATCAGCTTTTGCCATGTGTGCATATCATATTGGTTAATGGCAAGTCCATTAACAAATTAGTGATATCAAACCAAGGAGCTCTATCATTGAATTAAAGGAGAAGAGTTTATATGAATTAAAATTGAATAAAGGAGTTGATATAACTGAAATACAATAATGCATGCAAGGATTATTTGGTTTTGAGCTATTTAATATAAATAATCTATGGCTCTCTTCTGTTTGAAGAGGATATTTGTAAATGTAGTAACGATTGCTTTTTAAAATGATTTTTTTAATACATCAAAATAATATATTTTTTAATTTTAAAGAATTATTTTTAACATCAACATATTAAAATAATTTAAAAATATAAAAAATCAATTTTAATAAAAAATAAACCAAATTCTTGAGAAATTCATGGTGAAATCATAAGGTATTGAGTGCTTTATCTTTTACTTTCTAGTAGGAGGCTAAAGAGTCAGTTTGATATTGTGTTTCAATTTATGTTTGGATATATTTTAATTTTAATAGGTTTGTGTTAAAAATAAAAAAATAATCTAAAAAACTATTTTAATATATTTTTTAATAAAAATAACTTTAAAAAAATATATTACACCACAATATCAACTCAAATTAAATCTTCCTAGCTTAACAGACGTGGGTGGTTTTAACTACCGGGATGGAGTGAGAAATAAGGTTTTTAGTGATAGAGGTCTTTGAATGTGTTTTAAATTAGTTTTTTAAAGTACTTTTATTTTTATTTAAAAATATATTAAAATAATATTTATTTATTTTTTTATATCAAGTCATCAAAATAATTCAATAAATAAATAAATCTTTAAAAAAAAAAAACACAATTCCAAGCACAGCCGACAGTGATTATTTCCTACAAACTAATCTATCATAAAGTCTTGTTTATAAATCTGCAAAGACTACGGTTGTTTTCTGTCACATTAATGATTATTAGTTACAAACTAATCTATCATAAAGTTATTTAATTACTTCTAATTATAGCTCTTGACGAAGAGTGTTTCTATGCCGACTAAACTTGAAAAAAAAAAAACGTTTTTGGTTCAAAAACTGCCACATTGCATAAGCCTATTACAGCTAACTGTGACTCTGTATGAACGCTTCTTAATTGGAGAATCTTTGTGCATGGTTAGTATTTAAGGTTAGAAATAATATATATATGAAATAAACAAAAACGTGTTTGGATTAAAAAAATAAAAATAAAGATATAAAATAAGCCTGTTTTCGAAAAATAGAAAGCATATGAAATATATTATCTTTATATATTTTCTGTCTTTTTTATTATTATTGCAGGATAATAACTAATAATTTTCATTCTATATTTTACTATTTTGATACCAGAAACTATAGCATCAGATTAATTTCCAAATCAGAAGTAGTTTTAACGGGGAAAGGAATTAATTTCGAAATCGGTACACTTCATGTGGCTGGCCGGCTGTCTCCATCTCACCAACCTAGCTAGCCATGCATCTCCGGCAACTTCAATCCAGAACTTCCCAAGCACTCTCACCCCATGACCTAGGGCGTACACCACCTAATGCCAGAAAAACACAAAAGAAGACACCATATATGGGAAAGTCAAATGCACTAACTACTAGTAGATTTCCATCACTTTATGCGATTTTAATAATCCATCCTCTCTTAGATCTACGTTGACTCACATGATAAATGAATTTGTTTTCTAAATTGATATCTATCCTGTGTTCAAAGTCCAACTAAATTAAGTTGCAAGATTGTTTTTTAGGTGACCTAACAAAGTCATAATAAAAAATAGAGAGTCTCTATAGGTATACTAAGCTAGATTGATCGGGGAATATCTTTATGTTATAACACTACTAATACTTATAACATAAAAATACAATATAAAGATTAGAGAGAAAATAACATCACAACCCACAAAAAATTAAGTGATAAAAATTCTCCCAAATACTTCAAAAAATCTTTTTTTTGTGTGTGGGTGTTTGATATTTCTAATGTTCAGAAAATTTCTCTTTTGTTTTTTTTTACCACCACATTCCCTTCGGTGGTTGGGACTGCGAGGTTGACCATTTTTTGTATTCCGTGTACGCGTTTAATCTGAATCGCGCGGAGATTTCAAGAAAATTGTATTTTGTTGAAAAAGGAAAGATGTGAAAGCAGCCTTGTACGAAAAAATTCTGTCTTAATCCTATCCTCGTATTAGCGTTGGCATAAATTTCTTCACATGATTGATTTCAGGGAAGAAAATTTCTGAAGCCCTCAAAGTTTCGTGGGTAGGTAGGTAGGTAGATGACTGGTTTCTAAGGTTTTGAAAAACATGCCCCCACTGATTTTATTGCAGGTCTTTAACATTTGAAAAAAAAAAAAAAGTAAACTATGTATATACACGATCAACAACCTCCACATATGAAAACTTTTGAAAACTTCCACGAAGAAACAGTTGGAGGAGCTTCAAGGAAAGCACATCAAAGACAATTTGACCCCGAATCCTTTCAATGAGAAACGTCACCATTACCAAATTTTGAGCGAATAATTCTAATAAATTACCCATTTTTTGTACATATAGACGCAGTAATGACTGCTTATCTTTGTGTTTTGATTAATCATTAACTGTTCACTCTTCATCAGCTGTCACGTCAATTTGTATTGAATTTAGTATGACTTGTTTGCGAATGATTTTCTAAGCATGAATTCACTCAATTAGGATAAAGGAGGGAGATTTCAAAGATAAGTGCTATAATTCAATAATTTGGTATGTAATATAATATGGAGGGGGAGAAAATGTAAGCATATGTTAGTTCATTTTGGCAACCCTATATTCTTGTTTGTCGGCTTAGCAGGTGACCATTTAAATATGAAGGCCTACTACTAGGACTCCCTTCTTCGTCCATTAACAAACTGGTTCGTGCTTGTCAGCTTTCAAGTTTCAACAAATTTTATGTCCTGCGCATCGAGGTTTTTGGTTAATTTATGGGGTAGTTCCTATTATTTAATTATTTGCAAACAGAAGAGCAAGTTAAAAGCTAAGAGAAGGAGAAGAGTTTCTCAAGATTAGTTGGGTTGACAAGAGATTAATAAATCTTGTAGGATAGTGAAAATCGAGGTATGAAATCCTGGCCATGTCTTGACACCATTGCAGGCCAAAACATCCTCCTTTTCATAAATGCATACGTTATAACATCCAGAGTCTTTAAAATAATGTGGCAGAGGTTGTTTCATAAACACCCTTAAGATTGCAATCAAATTGAGGTCTAAACACTTCATGGGCTGAGGGATCCATTACAATACAAGCCCCATCAAAACCATTGTTCCTGTCTAAGCCGAAGGATTGCTTGCATGTACTCCACTAGGGTCGCAAAATATATCCTTCAGTTGCCTAAAACAGAGGCGCTAAAACTAACACTAGTTCTAAACGAAACCAAACTCACAACGTTCCCCTGTGCCTCTCCGTCCGCTGTGTCTGTACACGAGGTTTACCAGTTCCTACTCAGTTTCAGGTGAAAAGGAAGAGCTCACTTCCCCTTGTTGTTCCCTACTAGATCCATCCGAGCCGTGAGATTCATCATCCCCTTTGGAACTTTCATCTTTGGATGGTGTCACACCGACTGAAGTTGTCTGCTCAGAGTTGAAGCTACAATACTCGGTACCAGCTTTGGGACTTCCATTGTCAGATGGATTTACAGTCTCTGGCATTGCTTGCTTGGACTTGATATCAGTCAATGGATTGTCGATCTTCAACTTGACAGTAGAATTTTCACCATCATCTTGTGAACCGCTATCTGGCCCTGAAGTGTTTTTACCATCATCTTCTAAACCGCTATCTTGCACTGGTGTGTTTTTCCCATCATCTTCTGAACCACTATCTGACCCAGATATGTCATGATCCACAGGTTTGTTGACAATAATTGGTTCGTTAGGCACAGCACCATATGCAGATCTTCTAGCTCTAGTTTTGGAAATGTTGGCAGCTCTGCTCCTGGCAAACCATCATACATTTCAGTCAGTAGCTGACCACGTGAAAAACACAACTCAAACGAAAGAATGCAAGCCAACCTTTTCGAGGATGAAACAGCCTTTGATCTCTTCCTTGACTCTGACTTAGTCTCGCATTTGGCCTTTTGCAGTCTGGTAACACATTGTAAAAGCAAAGCCCAGATAAGACCTAACATTAAGGAATCAGAAAAGAACCTATCTACAAACTATGGGAAAACCATGTTATTATAGTCTTATTTATAAAACTTCGAAGAAAAATGATAAAAACTTACACGTCAGATGAAGTAGCAGCTTTTGGAACATCAATCTCCTGCTCCTGCAAACATTATTAGCACAATTGCAAGCCGGATAAATTACTTCTTAGGAACAGTTCTAGAACATACAAGAAGAGGAAAATATGAAGCACAGAATGGGGCAAGAGACCCACTTGAACTGGAAAACTATCATCTTTAATTAGTTCCCACCGCTGCCTTTTGAGATTAAGCTTCTCTTCATCCCCGTCAGCATACAAGACCTGAACAAGTCATCAACATAAGTATTTTAGAGCTATGATAGGAAGAAATGAAGACAGATAGCTCCATTGATGATGGAAGTTGTGTGAGAAGATTTGGACTCTATCATCCACAATGAATCAATTACTCCATCAAAGGAGTAATTTGGATCCATTGATCTTACAAGAAAAGCTATGGAGACAAACAAAAGGAGTCATTGCTGTAAGACAATTTCTCATGATTTATCATAAACTTTGGCCCCAGGTACAGTCACAATTGCTATATAAAGACTGAAATAGTAGAAGACAGGTTCATTCCCCCTCCTTCCTTTTTTTCCAAGATAAGTAGGGATCACTCAGAGTCATCTCACCCTGTGCTTCTTTTTGATGGGGTCGTAGGAATCAACAACTCCTTCATAGAACCTGCAGAACAAGGAATCACGCTTAGAAACTTCATGATGGATGTTCTTTAGGAAAGATCAAGAAATAAAGGTGGTTATAAGCTGAGCATTAATTCAAATTTCTGAAACCAGATTCTCAGCCAACGATGTCTAGTCCATCTCAAAACCCATGATCTGCGTTCACTAAAAATAAAAAGCAAGTGGCAAGTGGAATTCTTTTACAAATTGATGGTTTCTTCTTTTTCCTTCTGTGCTGAGCTGATATCAGGCAATAGCTCCGCACCCACAAAAGGCATTTTCAGAAGCTCAAAATACAGTAAACAAAAACATCAACTTTCTCTGTCAAAGGAAAACTTAGATACACCATATAAGATCAATAAAGAAAATGACAGCATGTCATATGTAAAGACGTTCAAATGAAAGATCCTCTCTAGTAGAATATGACACAATGCCTAACCCTTTTAATCACCCTCAGTCAGATTTTGTAATGTTCAAAGATCAACATAAAACAAACCAAAAGAACCACCTTGTCCATGTTATGACTGTAATCGTTAGAACCCTGGTGTAAGACAAAGACATCAAATTGACAACATGATCTCTCTTCAGTTAATTTGTTAAACAGTGATTTCCAAGACTAGTCATCAAAGATGCATGCAGTCATCAAAGATTGCATTATCATTTCAAGTCTGCGCTTTTGGGAGAAAAACAAACAAGATAATGATGAATAAATTGCTCTCATCCCACTTCAAAAGCCTATTCAGTGACCTTATACTCAGCATATATAACTTCAGTCTCCAATATGAACATAGAACATGTAGAAGTCCATCTAACAGATCATAGTGCAAAAAGTTATCAAGTCCTACAAGCATTGGTGATTGAAGACAGCTACAACACAATAACAAGCAAGACATGACAGGAAATGCAAGAGAAATTCTGACCATCTAACATATCCTTTTCAGAAAATTGAAACTAGAAGTCACATGTTCAAGTCTCACCTCTTATCCATTGGCCACCAAACCTTTATTTTGCTACCAACCAATTGCTCACTGAGATCAGGAGTTTCAGAAGACTGAATTTAAGAAAATAGTCATTTCAATAAATTGAAAACGAACAAAGATTACAGAAGGTAAGAACAAGAAAAAAATCTCTATCTAGAAGCATGATGTATAAGCACGCTTAAATGAAATACAAGTGAATAAAAAAAAAACACAGAACACAAGCATGTGACAGATCCCAAGATGTGTTGTCACAATCCAAGAGCTCCAGAACAAGCTTCAACAGAGCTTTTTCATGACAACCAAAGAGAAAAGACTAGGTCTCAATGATAGTTTTCAATGAGCATGAAATGAATTTATTTGATGAATTTGATATTCCAATAAGAACTGACAATTACTAGATAAGTTCAGAGTATTTGTATGGTTTATACCCTATATCAGATAGAGGCACATCATCACTGTAAACCACAAGTATCTACCACCCCTGTTAGACTTAAAAAGACTACTGGCATTTATTCATGTTCAAGGCACAAAATTGGAGCACCAGTGCAACAACCTCCTTCTGCCCAAATAGCAATTTGACTATTAGTCCAATATTTTCACGATCATCAATAAAACGAGAAAGCAAAATTATATCTTGCCCACGGCACACAAACATTCTGATTGCCATAGTACATAATTGTGCCTTTGTGTGACTACACTTTTTCCCTTTCAGTTCTGTTGGTTATAGCCTTATTTTCAATCAGTTAAAAGTCAATATGGAAAACTAGTCGGAGGTTTATCTCCCTTCACAATGGTTAAGAATAAGCTCGCCTCCCAGTCCCAAAGCAGTTCTGAGATTGTGACATCTCACTGGACTTTTGAGTTGCAAATCATTGGGTAGAACAGCTAGATATTGCAGCAGCACAGCTTTTCAAACTCAAGACATGCATAAAGGGCAGGCAATTGAGCTAATAGAAAAAAAAAAATCAACTGCTGTACCCAATCTCTGTGGAAAGTGGTCTACCAGCAGAAATAAAGAGCATATTGTCAACCCGATATACTCCTCTCTAGACACTTCAAAATTAGGTAATTTGGCAAAGACCACTATGATTCATCTTTTCAGCTTTATTTTATGGAACATTGTTCAGCAATTTTATAGTATGTCCAAATTTCAAACAGAGATAAAGTAAATTATAGGAATACCAGTTGAGCTAAATGTTACAAAGTGGAAAACTAGAAAGGAAAATTAAGGATGAGAAAAGATGGAAAGTTCCATTGACTAGAAACAAGTTACTCAGTAACAAGAAATAAGGATCATTACCACTTCCTTCCTCGGAGTACGCTTCCTCTTGAGTTTTGTTTTCGGAGTTTCTTCAAGGTAACTTCCTTCCCCGTGTAATGATTTAACCTTCTGTACAACTGGCAACCATCAAGATAATAGAAAAGCTTATGCACAACAAACATAAATATTAGTCAGGTTCTTATTCATTTAATACCTTATCTCTAAATGCTTCCTTAACATCCTCATCTGATGTACCATCCAACGACCTTCTCTTTTTCGTGTCTGTTGGGACTGACGAGCTGTGCTTATTAAATCTCCTGACCGCAATCACAATTGACTGATGGTGAGGCTTTTTCTCAGGTTCACTTAGGACAACTGATTTCTTTGCAGATACTACATGTCCAGAAGACAGAGATATCTTCTTAGTAATCTTTGAGCCAAGTCCAACTTTTCTTAAGTGCTTTTGTTTCTTTGCTTCTGAGTCACTTGTTTCTTTTGAACGCTTTCTCCAAATAATATCATCAGGTTCTGGAGGTTTCTCTTCAACCTGAGCACTCAAGCTTTCACTCTTTGACAACGATAAAGGACTTGGATCAGCATCTTCATTCATGCTGATTCCCTTTTTCTTTGGTCGGCTGCTTTTAGGATGACTTCCAGCAGATATCCGTTGCTGTGGTGATAGGGAAGAAGACCCTGAGATTTGACCAGTTTTTGGGGTAAATCCTGTTGGTTTTGTCACACTCAAATGTTTTAATGACAAAGCTACCTTCTTGGAAACTGAAGTTTCTGAGGGTAAAACATCAGTGCCTTTATCATGACGTTTTTCACGGGGAAGTTTAGTAGTTTTTCTTCCTGTATTAAACCAAGGATCGTAGCCTTCTTCTGGATTCATCAAAGAATTAGGTTTCCATCCCCTTTTACTTGGAACGGTCTTTGGCTCCTTTTCTAACCTGACTTTAGGTTCAGCTTTGTCCTGAGCATCAGTGCTTTTAGAATGCTCGGTAAGAGAGCAAGGGTCTAGCATTTTTGAAGCATTATCCTTTTTGACAGTCCTGGCATTTCTAGTTGAAGCAGTTCCTTTGCTTGCTTTTGACTTCGGAATCACATCCTTGCCTTCAAAAATCTCTCCCTGGCAAGCAGCATTTGGTGATAATCCCTTGGACATTTGGCCAACAGAAAAAAAATAATTTTACAGGGATGAGCATGAAATTTTATTAAAATGGACACCTAGTTTAAACACAAGAAATAATCCAAGATTACAGCAAAAGCGCTTTAGCCACAAATGCTACCCACCTTTCACCTTATAAGTCGCAACCACTTCTATGAAGAATAATAAAAAGGCTACTCATCCTAGACTTTGTGGTGTGCCTCGAATACATATGAGGTAAATATACACTCCCTCTCTAAATAGCTTTTGCAACAGTCATGAGTTTTCTTTTTTCTCTTTATTTTATTTTGCATTAAGGTATATTAGTCATGGATTGATAATTGATAACTGAAATGTGACTAGCAGGACTACAATCTCATGTGGTCCCTCTGCTTTGCACATTTGGTCAAATCAACCACGTCCCTTAAGTTGGACCAAATCAACTCCACTTCCAATTTGAGATTCTCCATTTGATTACATCATAACATGGCATTTAGCTGGCCATTTAATTAGTAATGGAATTAGAGGAAGGGGCTGAAATCACCTTTACTTAGAAGCAAAGGCAACATTTGTTCTAATTTGAAATAAAAGGCTTCATTTAACGAAATGGAGAAAATAGAAAACCATGCGTGAATTTTAGCGAATCACTAGTAGGGTAAAATAGGCCTCATCTTGCATCAGAAAATTATAAGGGTTTTAGGCTCTACAAAAAAGATAAGAGAGAACCAAAACTTGTCCTTGACAATGAAGTCAGGATTTGTATTTAACAAGAGAGTGCACTAGAACAGTTTTCCGTCCAAGGAAACAATTTTACAATTGCAAGACAACATCATGAAAAACTCCACTCAGATTTCATGCAGTTATAGACAGGGAGAAGAAACATACCAAATGTTCCCCAGAACGATTGCTATAATCACCTTCGAGTGTGCAAGAGTCATCTTGGAATATAGAAGCAACTATTGGAGCATATTCATCCAAAAGTATGCCTGTAGACTGCACTGCTTCCTTGAGATAGGGCTTAAGTTTAGCAGCACTATTAGTGATAACTCTTTCCCCAAGCTCCCATGCTATAGGAGAAACACTCTGGAACCATAGTGTAAGATATTGTAGAGTAAATCTCACTGAACCTATCAAGATCATGATGCAAAGGAGAAACGTTCGATGAAAGACACACCTGGTTTTGCTTTTTTACACTCGCTAAAAGTAGAGTGAGAAGCTCTGCTGAGATTTCTTCACTTTCATCAATGACCAGGGTCATAATTGTTTCCATGGCTAAGATTACAGTTTTTGGATGGTTGGACCTAAAAGTTGAGTAAAAAAACCCATCAATTGTTGAAGAGAGACAAAATAAATATAGGCATTTAAATGAAAGTAGACAGGAGAGGAAAAAAAGGAAAAGAAAAGAAAAGCAAACAACAAGTCCCAAGCTACCACTACTTCTTCTATAACAACAAGACAACAAACAAACCTCAGTGCCAAACTAGTTCAGGTCAACTATATGGATCCTTTTGTGCCTTTCTGGCGACAATATACTACCACTGCTTCTTCTGATAACAAAAATAAAAATAATGATCCCACAGCTTCATTATGAGAACTGAAACAACAGCAACCATAAATGCAGCATCCTTAGCATAATGGATCTGTTGATGTTATCAAGAAACTAGTTTAAAAAAAATTCTGGACCTTGCCACCCTAGCACAAGAATGCGTCTCACACATTTTACATAGACTATTGCAGTGTCAATTTTTAGTAATAAGGTTACCATTTGACACAAAGATGATCTGACACCATGATATAAAATATACCCTACAGCACTCTAAAACCTGTTCTCTGACAAATATATAGCTGTTATTGTCTTTTGTTAAGTATATTTCCACTTGTTTGTATAGCTGAAATTTCTGTTCATCATTTATCTGTTCCATTCATGCCATGATCAATGGAGATAGAAGCAAAGAACAGTGTTAGTAGAAACCAAGGCCCTGATAACCTTTGCCCTTCTTTCCAGTTTTTATGATGACTTAGGTAACAACCCACCAATGGTACCCCAAACATTAACCAAAGAGTCTATCATCCAAAATCCCACCAAATTTTCCAGATTTTTTGGAACACCAAATAAGAACAGAATCAAAACATTAGATATGTAGTCATGTAATGGACTCTTTGAGGGCGCACTGCTCATAAAGCAATAGCCAATTTAGGGATCTTAACATCTCCAAACCTCCATTTGAAGTCCACAGGAGTTTCCCATGAGGTGAAATCCAAAGAACTATCATGAAACTGAGTAAGTGAATCCTCTCTCTCTCAGTGACCACCACTTTTTTAAGGACACAAGCAAACCCAAGAAGCACAATGCCACCCATGAAACGCACACATCAAGTGGGCTGTCTTAATCACTCCATATTAGGGATGCCAAATGATGCTATGTCCAATCTTTAGGTGGGTAAGGTGCTTTGCCACATACAAACAACTCTTGGGTTGCTTCTCATCCGTAATAATCCTCATCCTCTTTTCCATAATCATAGACAGTAGACCTTTGCAATCCAATCTAGATTAAGAATCAATTTTCCAAAGGGTTTATATAGAAATGCATTTTAAGTGTAAGAAAACTCCTTCTGATGCATAAAAAGGAACCTACAACTGCATACGGAACTTCTGAGAATTTCTAAAAGATTGCTGAATCAAGAATACAATTGGAAAAAAAAATAAGTCTTCTCCTGGCATGCTCTTAACATAAACTTCTGAAAATGAAATTCCAATATAATTAACAAAATAATTATTCAAACACTTATTCTCTTTAATTTTAGCAGCTCCAAAACTTAGTTTTTAGAGGTATGACAATGTTACTCTTTAACAAAAAGTCAAGTTATGGAATCTAATGAGCAGAAATTACTCACCAACTTAGAATGAACACAAATTAGTTACGGAACTATGCTATTGAAGATGGTACTACAGTCTGTTGAATTGTAAATGGGAGATAGAACAATACATGGAATAAGCAGTGGCTCCTATATCTTTCAGAAAATGACATATAAACATGAGAAGTTTATGAAGCAAAAGCTAATGCCATTGACAAGGCTCTTAACTCGTACCTGATGAATTTCAGAAAGTGTTGGAACATCTCTATAATTAGTTCATCCAACTCCAGGTCCAGCATCACCAAGCATGACCTCACCCTTGCTACATTCTCAAGAATAGAAACTGCCTTTGTATAACAATGACCGGATGTTTGGGATAATTTTTCAAAAGATGCTACTGTCAATTGAAAAATTTCCTGTTCATCATTGGAAAAGCAGACAGCATAAGAGCCCGGAAAAATGTAGGAACATGTAATGAAGAAATCTTGTTCTGATCACCCACACACATGAAAATTGATTTTTTCTGCTATGAGTACCTTCATTTGGTCATCATTGTAAGGAGCATCTGGTGCTGTTATTCTTGTAATCTCACTCGTGCAAGATGCAACTGCAAACCTTACATCTTCGTCTGAGTGCCTTAAAAGGGCACTAGAGATTAATGCCTTCATTGTAGGCAAAAGAGCATCTTGCATTGATCTTGGTGGTGCTTGCTCCACATTTGCAAGGAAACGCTCAAGTTTCTATAAGAAAAAATGAAACTCAACAACAGATCAATTCAATTTCTGTCAATGACCAAAGCAATTAAAAAATAGTAAAGAAACAATATGATGATTCTAAAAGCGTGAAAGAAGCAGTACAGAAGTTATCCAAGGGTCAAATAACCAAGAAAAATGACATAACAGAACAAAAACACTGTTACAGGCAATAAAGCTCAAATTACATGAAAGCCAAGTAAGTGTCACAGCAAAGACCCATTGAAAAAACCCCATTAATAAAAAGCACCCTACAAGACAGTTTAAAGTGCATCATCCAAAACAAGCAACAGAGAAGACATTAGACATCTATATTTCAAAATCCATGAAGGCAAGCTGGAATCTTTGTATAACTCATCACCAGACACACATCATGCCACAATCCTCATCAACCAGATGGCAACGTCTTTGTAGGATGACCATTTTGATTTGAATAACTCAAATAAGATCGTGCCACCATTAACACATGCACATCAACTAGAGCAGACCTTACTAACTTTTATTTACTAATAACAACACATCAAGCAAGACCAAGAGTTCAATTCCAACGGTTATTTTCCAATCATACCAATAGAAGATGCCAACACCAATAGCTGCAAAATTATATATAAACATAGCGTGCCAGTTGCATTCTGACGTAATGCCACAGATCTGATTATTAAAAGCTTCACATGTAGCAAAATATCTGAGAACAAAAATAAGAATATCTAGGTGCAGGGTCTAGGAGAGATATAGGCATCCAAAACCCAAATGTATGTCGATGGTTTTGGATCCTGCCAGGAGTGATTGCCTGCAAGTCCATTTGCTCCTAACTCATCCTACAAGGCATCAGCCATGCCCTTAGGCAAGAGTATAAATGCATAGCCTCTCTACATTATGCACCCTGTCATAACATTACACATTAACACAACACACCCTTGTAATTTTTTATGAAGAAATGGAATTGAAAATGCAAGATCCATCCCAACCCATTGATCAGGAAATGATTATCAACCATAAATCCATCCCTCCCTGGGGAACAATCCTAACAGTAGAATACATAAGCAACAAAGCCAAAAAGATAAATTAATCTCTATAGAGCTCATATAAGGCTAAGTGAAAATCAGAAATGAAATCCAAAAAACAGCCAACATTCAACAATCATTAACACTACATTGAATGATTTCAAATTCAACACTCCAATTAGCAGGCATGCAAACAACAAAATCCCGGGGAAAAACTTTCACAAACATCAATATCTAGTGAGTTTTTATACATGACTATAAAGGAATTAAAAATGAAGCCCGTATACGATAACAACATCATTTTTTTGCAAAATTGCCAAAAAAACAATCATCAATCCATGCCAGTCGTCACCAAAAATACCAAAACGTCTATATCCCTGCACCAACTAATTAAGCCCAAAAAAAATATTCAACAAGTAATCAATTCAACATTCTAATACAATGTCAAAGACCATTAAAAAAAAAGGCAAGCACACAGAGCAAATAAAAATACATATGTATATATAAAGAGATGAAGAGGGTGACGAGACATTACATCAAGCAAGTCAAGAAGCTCATCAACAGATGATGGAGGGTTTAAGAGACTTTTTCCAGCCTCTTTGAGCCGTTCTTGAAGCTCAGTCTCACTGTAAGGCATTTTAACACTCTTTCAACCACGAAAACCAAAACCCCAGAAACCAAAATCACAAAAGACTCTCACTTTCACTGTAAATTCAGAGACTTTTCACTCAAACCCACACCAGAATCAAAAGAGCAACATGGTATTTATTAAACCCGCGAAGGATTTGTTTTGCTGACAACTCCACCACAGCTAAGTTTTAGCAAAGTGTTGTGCATGCAAGCAGAGGTTACCAAAGAAGCAGGTTATTTTCCTTGGATTCAACCCATTAATTCAATTGGGTTAAAAGAATGGGGTTTTGGACATTTTTTTGGTTTTGGCTTTTGGGAATTCTCGATTTCTCTCCCTTTTTTATTTATTTATGGTCTTTTTCACTCCTTTTATGTGCATTACAGCAAAATAGTGTTTGGGGATCGTTGAGGATTTTCATTTTTTTTTTCTTTTTAAGGATAGTGCAGGCAAAGGTTGTGTAACCTTCTCGCTAGTTTTACACCAAATCAGAGGTTGTATGTTACAGGAGATTTGTTTTCTTTCTTGACTTTCTAAATTTAAATTTTAAGATTAATATTCAAAAAATATTTTCTCTTTAAAAGAAAAGATGATACAATGAAGAAGGGTTTTAGTTTAATTGACAAACAAGTTAGATTTAGGATTTTTATTTTTATTTTTGTTGGTATTTAGAATATAAGAAAAATAGTGACTCTTGCCCGAGCACATCATTGCTTTAGAATAGTTTAAAACTAGATAATCCATCCACGCTGTGCTGCGGTCAAATTAAAATAAAATTAAATATAAAAAAAATTAATGTTTACTCGATTTAACTTGATTAGCTTTATTGGACCAAAAACAAATTATACAACTCGTGAAAATAATATTTGATAAAAAAAATTTCAAGATAATATCTTTTTTAATATTAATTTAATAATATATTGGATTGACCTTAGACAATTCGAGTTAACGTGTCAAATTCGTAACTGGGGATATGAGACTATAATAATCATATAGAAAGCAAATCAAAATAAATTATGAAACTTAATTCTCAATCAACAAAAATAATATTAAAAAAAATCAATTAAAAAATGACCTAAAAAACGACATAAGTTAATATGTCAAACTTGCAACTCAGGTCATAAGCATAGTTTTTAGACCCGGCCCGGTCCAAGGCTCGGGTTCTGGGTTTTGATCGGGTCACCCGGGTTAATTTTTTTTTTAATCAAAACGACGTAGTTTTAGTAAAAAAAAAACAAAATTCAACGAGTTGCAATCGGGTTTTTGACCGGGTCACACCGGGTTTTTTCTTCCCCGGTTTTTTCTTCAACTCGGCCCGGTTCCAGCCTCGGGTTCGGCCGGGTCCTAGGTCAAACTACCGGGCCGGGCCGGATTTAAAAACTATGGTCATAAGACCGAGATAACCCTATAAAAAGTAAATCGAAACAAATTATGAATTTCAATCTCCAAGCAATCAAGTATTAAAGGATGAGATTAAAAAAGAAATCAATTAAAAAAAAACATAAAAAATAATCTAAGTCAACTCACCAAACTCATGACCCGGGTCATCAAACCGAGATAACTTTATAGAAAAAAAATAAAAAATGACCTGATTTAACCCGGGTTAACCTATTAAATTCACGACATTGATCTTGAGACTGAAATAACCCCATAGAGAAAAAGTCAAAACAAATTATAAAACTCGATTCTCAATCGTCTCTGTCAGACTTAGTGTTGAAAAATGAAATTTATAAAAATCTTAATTAAAAAAATAACATAAAAAATAAGTCAAGTCAGCCTGAGTTAACCGTTAAGCATTATTATCGGGTCATGAGACTAGGATAACCTAATAAAAAACAAACCGAAATAAATTATCAAGCTTAATTTCTAATCGAACATAATATTAATTGATGTAATTGAAAAAAAAATCAATTGAAAAAAAAAAGAGAAAAAAATGAGTCAATTGGATTAATTTGTTAAACTCGCAATCCAGGTTATGAGACGGGAAAAAAACCAATAAAAAGCAAGTTTAATGTTGAACGATGAAATTTGTAAAAATTTTAATAAAAAAATAACATAAAAAATAAGTCAAGTCAACTTGAGTTAACCATTAAATACTATTAATAAATCATGAGACCATGATAACCTAATGGAAAACAAATTTGAAATAAATCATCAAGCTTAACTCTCAATCAAATACAATATTAATTGATGAAATTAAAAAAAATTAATTAAAAAAAAGAGAGAGAATGAGTCAACTTGATTAACTTGTCAAACCTGCAATCCAAGTCATGAGACAGAAATAACCCCATAAAAAGCAAGTTTAATGTTAAAGAACTAGTAACCCAGGTTATGAGACGAATATAATCTCTTAAAAAGAAATAAAGAAAAACTGATTTAATCAGGGTTAAAAATGTCAAAAGTCGTGACCTTAATCTTGAGATTAAGATATTCTCATAAAAAGCAAAACAAACAGATTGTGAAACTCATTTCTCAACCGACCTAATATTGAATGATAAAATTAAAAAAAAAACTAATTAAATAAAAGACATAAAAAAAACTCGTTAAATATTATTCTCAGGTCATGAGATCAGGATAACCCAATGAAAAGTAAACAAAACAAATCATAAAGTTTAATTCTCAATCAAATCAATATTAAAAGGATAAAATTGAAAAAAAATAGTTAAGAAAAAGAAAAAAAATGAGTTAACCAGGTTAATCTATCAAATTTAGAATCTGTGTTACGAAAGTTTGATGGCTAAATAGAAAAAAAATATAATATTAAATAATAAAATTAAAAAATATATATTAATTAAAAAAAAGAGTGAATTACTATTCCAATAAATATTGATTTGTAGAAAGATTTGCAATAAAACTCCCGTTTACATTTAATTTTCAATCCATGAGCAAGTTTCCTTGATATTTTGTTTCTTGATAAGTTTATTCTTGAAATAAGTAAAATGTTACTTCGTGTTTCATGTTTTAAAATATAAAAATAAATTTCAAAATTATTATAAAACTATATTTATATTTCTTATATCTACTATTTATTTATATTATTTTAACATATTTTTTTAAAATAAAACATACTTTAAAATATAATCTTATGACACTTCTATTTAGTTTACTAACTATACTCTAATGGCGACGAAGGGTGGTAGTAAATTAGGGGGGTCGTTGTCCTAGCTAGTGCTGGTGTTATACTGATATATTACTCTTAGATAATGTTTGTTTGTTATTATATTGTAATGTGTTTTTAAAATGAATTTTTTAATTAAAAATATATTAAAATAATATATTTTTAAATTTTTAATATTAACATATCAAAATCATTTAAAAATATCTAAAAAATTATTTTAATATTTTCTTAAATAAAAAATAAATTATAATATTATAAAAAAAGTCGAGATATAGTCCTGCTTTCACTCAAAGAAAAAAGAATTTTTCTTACAAGTTGTGTTTGGTTTTATATAAAAAGGTAAAGAGATTAACATCTAACCCATATGAGTCATGTTTAATGCTTTAACAAACAAAAAAAAAGTTATAGAGTGAAGGTTAAGGGCATGTTTGGAAATGCAGTTGAAACCGTGTTTTTTTAAAATTTAATTTTTTTTTGCTAATTTTTTTTTTTATATTTTCATATTGTTTTGATGCACTGATATCAAAAATAATTTTTAAAAAAATAAAAAAAACATCATCTTGATGTATTTCTAAGCGAAAAACACTTTGAACCGCAACTACTATTACAATATCAAACAACCCAATCTTTTAAAAGGGATTGAGTTAGCCAGAGATAGGGTAAGAAATTGGTAATTTAATCTCTAATTTTTAACTTTAAACCAAACATAAATTTAACTTTTTCTTGGATAATAACCCAATTCAAATTGGTGGTAACTTGAGAAACAAGTTTACTTAAGACTCAATAACTTCTTATTAGAAAAGTTTAGCATTAAATTATACAAAAACTTATCTCATGAATGTTTTTCCCTTCATTTACTTAAAAGGATAATGTCAGAGATACTTATTTTTTTATAATTTTTTTTAAGTGATGTAGCATGCATTTATCACATGGAAAGATTTTCAAATCATAGAATATGAATCTTATCATATATATTAAGTGATATAATAATAATTATAAAATGTATTCACATTATTTAGTAAAACAAACTTAGTAAAAACTAAAGTATATCATGGGAAAATATGTTTCTGGTGCATGAACTTTATTTCTCTTTTTTTTTCAGTCAAGCACTCCCAATTTGTTTTCCTTACAGAGTATCTCAACTCTTCATCTGTCATCAATTAGGTATCCTAAGTTTTTTTTTTCAATTAAATCCTTTATATTTATTAAAATTTAGTCAATTTTTTTACTAGTGTAGGTCTAATTTACATATTTTATACACTAAAATGGAGTTGATTTTTAGAAATTTTGATAAAAAGTTGATGAGCATAAACATTTCCAATCCAATAAGCATATTTCTGCATAAAAAAAATGGTTTGAAGAAAGAATAATTGATAAAAATACCGATAAGAATCGATTAAAAGACTACCCCGTTGAGAATATTTTGAGATGTTCGAGACCTAATTTATAAATCATATAAGTTTTGGTATTACCTAAGTATATTTTGGAGCTTAATTGAGACAAAAACATACAATAATATTTAGCATTTCTACATTTATTTCAATTTTTTATTTTTTTTAAATCTAGAATTATTTTCAAATTATTTCCAGAATAAACTATTGACGGTGTGTGTGATGGTGTGTGAGAGAGGTAGTCCTCAACAAAAGTGACTGAATATAAATAATTATTCTTCATAGAAATAAATAAATACTCTTAATTCAATATGGCTGGTTAATTTGACTTAAAATAAAAGAACAAAAATAAATACTACTAAATAAAAGAACAAAAATAAATACTGTTAACTTGCATATTAATTATCATAATTAAAACACCATAATCTTTAATGCATGGCATCGCACAAACACCATCAATCTATCAAAGCAAGTCATCACATTCAAGTGGTTTAAAATCTATACATTGATGGTTTGGTTTACATACAGGTCAATAATTAATTAATTAATTAATTAATTATACTGGAATGATTCATAAATTTAATAAAGAAATATATATGAATATGAATGCATATCACACGTAGCAAAAATACTTCTTGTATGTTAACTCTCTTGAATTAATAGTAAAGTGCTAGAACAAGGTCAGGGGTTCGACCCCTCTCTTTGTCTGCAGAAGGTTTCTTGGGAATCCTTGCCATCCAGAACGGGGATTAGTCTGGGCCAGCGCCTGGAATATCCTGGTTAGCACAAAAAAAAAAAGGATGTAAGACAAAATAAATATTGATGTATTTGAGTAATATTAAAGGTACTGAAAGGAGGATTCTTTTTTCTTCTTTTTTTCACATTTTCTTACCCTAATTATTCATCAACTTCACCCAATTTTAATGAAACTCATCTCTTCCTACAGCATTTATTTATATTTCAAAATTGCTTGAAATCAATGAACAAATACGGAAGAAAAAATAATTATGACTTAATTTATAGTAGAATTAAAAGAGTTTTATAGGAGAATAAGAGTGATAAAACATTATCTTGTTTGCCTTGTTGATATCGTTACGGCGAAGAAATTTATTAACATTTTCTGGAAAATAATGTAAAAGCACTTGTTAACACATGAAATGAGATATTTACAATAAATTCAAATCAAACTGATTATTTGTATAGCTATTAAAAAAAAACATATGAACAAATTAAGAATCAATGGATGCAAACTAGGGTTCTCCATGAAATTAACTTAAAACAGAGAAAGAATGAAAACATAAGAAATAAATAATGATCTAAAAAAGAGCTAAATCGCTTCGATCCACGCCGTCGGTGAAAAACAGTAACACTTGAAGAATTCCTACCATGCATCCAGCGATCTTCATTGTAAATTAAAGCTATAGAAAGTCCTTTTTTCTTAATCAAATATGAAATCCTTAAAATATCAAATAAGAAAAAAGAAAAGAAATAATAATAAAATAAAATAAAAACCTCTTGGTAAACGAGCATAGAATTCAATGCATGTTGACTCGACGACGCTCTCGGTTCATGAGCTGTTGATGAGATGATCTTGTCGTGAGGACAAATAGTAACATCTATGTATAACGCATAGAATTCAATGCACATGCACCCATCGAGTGTATCGAAATGAACACGTTTTGATGAGTGGCTCTCGAGGAAGAAGAAGAAGAAGAAGAAGAAGGAAGAGTGGCTCTCCATAGATGCTCGAAGTTGCTTATCCATTGATCAATGCCCTCTTTGATGAGTTGTTAGAATGGGGATGATACTCGTTTCTTGGCTAACAATTTGTCCAAGATACTGGCACTAGAGTCTTTTTTGTTGTAAAACTTTGAATAAAGAGTGCTTGTCATTTACCTTCCTTGACATCTTTTCCTTCTCACCAACTCTGTAGCATGCTGACACTTGAAGACCTGTTTTTTTTCAAGAGTTACAACTTAAAACATGGATGATTCGTATCTGTTTGGCAGCGTGATGGAGTATAGTTAAAATTATATTTTGTTTTAATCATAGTTTTGAGGGTGTTTTTGTTAATTAATATAAACTATAGTCTTACACGGGTCCATTTAAAGCTCTCCTTTGAAACTTTAGTTACAAAAAAACTTATAGTTTATAGTTTTTTTAAAACTTATTTTTTAAAATTATAAATGTTAAACAGTTACTAAAAGAGTGTTCTAGTGTTAGTTATTTTTTAAAGTGTTTTTTACTATAAAATATATTAAAATAATATATATTTTTTATTTTTTAAAAATTATTTTTAACACTATTTCATAAAAATAATTCAAAAAAATAAAAATATTAATTTAAGCCATTTGTTTTCAAGTTTTCCAAACTGCCCCAAGCATGCTGTGGCAATAATATAATTTTGCCCTCGCTAGGTTGGGGGATGTCAAAACTAGTTTGATTTTAAAAAAAAAAAAATTCACAGGATGAATTTGTTTTAATTTTTAATTTTTTAAAATTCCTTATTCAACACTAATATTTTAGATTAAAAGTACATTTAAAATTATAAAAGCAGGACAGTTCAATTTAAAAAATATATTTTTTTATTTTTTAAAAATTATTTTCCAAGTACACCATAACTCAGGCATAGTCAGCTTGCACGACAAACCAACTGCTTTAATGTTTGGCATGTGAATACAGGATGCCCATCACAGGGATTTAATTGAATTAAATGCTAAAATCTCAGAAACTTAATTCTAAAGATCAATTTCAAATCAATAACTTCTTGAAGGACTCTTGGATAATCGAAGCAAGAAATTAAGAAAAGCTTCCAAAATCACGTGTGATTTCAGCAGCAATATTAAACTAGTCACTGGCACGTTCAAGAGAGAGCTTAGCCTAATGAGCTAATTCTGCGCATCATCTATATATTAATCAAGGCCTTAAAGCGGTGCTAATTCTGCATTTCATGTATCAAGAAAGATTTTCACCACAACATGAACCAACTTGATTAAAAGTCATAGGAAGCGAAGACTCAAAATTCCCAGGGCGGAAAAATGGAGATTAGAAAACACTAAAAAATCCCATAGAATTGTGGGTCCATGAAAACATGGAGTAAAGGTCTCTACATATGAAATTCAACTCATTAGATCCATTGTAACTCAGTGAGACTTGACGTGCTCCTGAACAACGTTATAGCCTTCACTTGTCTCGCCATAATCCTGCAAACCAGTAAAACAAAACAAAAATGTTAACCCTAAGATGACAAGTCAGCACAAACATGATATACCTAAAAGGATTGGTACCTTCACAACAACGCAGGAGCAGCCAACAACCTTCCTAGCATTGCCCTCAGAATCAATCTTGCATAACTGCATGTAGGGACGCAAAAAACAACAATGCCATTACATAAATGTTAAGGTTAAGCAAACAATTACAGCTCTTAATGGAATGAAACATGCAAGTTTTGGCAGAGAAAAAAGAAAAGAACATGATCTGTAATAACTATTAATCCTGCAATGGGAACATAACTTTTTCTAGTTCAGGCTAGATAACAACTCAATCATTGGAAAGAAGAACATGATGTGGATTTCAGAAAATAGATGGACAAAAAAAAGCACAAAGCAATTTACCACTAACCTATAAATAGACTAAAAATTTTAATGGTTAAGATGAAAAGGCTAGTAGAAAAACTAAACTTACCCCAGCCCACTCGCCAAGAGTCTTAGCACTGGGAACTGTCAACAAGCCTACACCATGGTCAGCACAGAGTGCTTTGACGAGTTTGATATAGTCTGGCTGGTTGCAGTCCTCTGCCAATACACAGAGCTGGGCAGCATGCTTCTCAATCACTTTGGCACCTTCATGGAGGCCCCGGGCAAGTCCACCATGAGCAAGGGACTTTTTCAGAACAAGCTGCAATGCTGTCATCAAGTCCATGGCCTCAAGAGGCTGAGCGGGAGTCTCAGCAGGAGCAGGAGCAGGAGCAGGAGTCTCTTCACTGCAGAAGCAAGAAAATCCAGATACATCAAAATAAATAAAATACACAATGCACCACCATTATGGTGGCTATAAGGAAATAACCAATACATTTACAGTGATGTATCTAAATTCGTGTAATTTTTTTTAACACACTGTCCTTTCTATCACTTTCTTTTCTATATAAAAAAAAGAAGAGGGCCTCTGGCAAAAGCAAAATAATTCAAAGAAACACTAAAAAAACTTTAAATAATATACTGGAAGCTAAGAAATTGAAAGAGATCAAGATCCACTTGTAAGATGATCAGTTGAAATGTGACTAATCTGTACAGCATAGAAACCATCCGCAGCTCTTAAGAATAAATCAATCCACCATGTAGACAATTACCACAAGCAATAGCAAAAAACAGCATATCAAATGTGCAACAGCATTATCACCAATACGAAAAACCCAAAAATAAAGAATTACTAGTTAACCTCTAACAACTATAACTATAAAAGCTACTAAAACAGGAAAACACAAGCAAAATTGAGTTAAAATTATCATTTATTCAAACAGTTACATACCTTGACATTTTTCGGGTTTTGTTGGTGATTTTAAAATCTCCTCGCTGCAAAACCACAAAAATCCAAACAAAAAAATATCAGATCTCAAACAAGATAAAACAAGTTCAAGAATTGAACGTAATTTGATTTAGAGAAAGGGGACAGTGACCTTTGCAAGTGAAGATGGACCGGCTGCTTGTGTGTCTGCGAAGCAAGTAGAAGGGTGGTGACGGGAGACGATAATATAACTAGGGCAGAAACCTATTAAACCCTAATTCTTAACTGACCTTCTTGTCCTTCAATTCTTTACTTGGGTTTCTTACATGAAACTGGTCAGGGCCTTAAAACGGGCCCAAGATCGAGCCGAGAGGAGCCTCAATAAATTGGAAATCAAGACAGAGCTTGGTCCAATAAAATATAACTATATATATAAGAAAAGGAATTAATAAATAAAGATTAATTCTTTTTCTACTCAATTTGCTATTAATTAAATAAATAATCACAATCAGATATATTGACTCCGTTGATTTACAACCTGCCTCGGATTTCATGTTGAATTGAATTTTATCTATCGTTTGATTTAAAAAAAAACTCCAAACATATCATTTTGATATAAAAATTGAGTTAATATACCAACTCATAAATTAATCTGATCACTCACATCAAGACTTATAACTATGTTCAAAAGATCTAAATTTTTTTTTTTTGAAAATAATAAATAGAATTTTAAATTTTTTTCACTATTTTAAAACTCGATTTGAATGATAAACTAAAATCTAGATGAAGCTGGATTTCAACAAAAATAACTTGTATAATTGATCAATGGAAAAAACAAGACAAAATCTGTTAACCTTTTTTCTTAACTTTTTTTCTTTATTATTTTTTTTATAAAATAAAAAAATTAAATTAACTAAGTTAATCCATCTACCCCATCTAACGACTTATCCCAGATTGGTTTAAAAACCATGATTTTTTTCCCCTTGGGAAACTGATCACTTTGTGGTTTGTCGTTGGTTGTTTCCTTACCTTTGTAAAAGGTTGTTGCTGAAACATGTTGCCTTCTTTCAATACAACATTATGTAAGTTAAAACCTGTTCCTTTTACAAAACCAAATCCATCTAACATGCAGGCATTTTTCCGAATCAAAGCAATTCAACGCTCTCTATCAACTTGGCGTATAAATAGAAGCAGATATCCAACCTCTGACAGCTAGAGAAATACAGCTTAAGTTGCTAACTAGCTGATGGAAAACAAGAGGATGCCCAGAGGTTGTCCAAAAAGACCCCTGCACAGCTGTGAAATACCTACAACGCACATTGTCTTAGAAGTACAACATCATGATCCCGGAGCTCAATAAAGCACCATCACTATGCAAATCAATTGCAACATTAAAAAGGTTATCAATACTATCTTCGATTCATTTCCTGAAAAATTGCTGTGTCAACCTGCAATCTGCAAAATAAAATTGAATGCTTGTTGCATCTCAAACACCATGAGAAATTGGTACATGTGGAAAGATGAAAGGAAAGGGATACAACCAACCACTTAGCTATACGAGACATTCATGGAACCATTCAATCACAGTTGACTACTTATGCAAGCCATCATGAATTAAAGTACATTTCTCTTACATTTTAACTCTGGACCAAAATCATTTTTATAATGTGCTTGAAGAATGAACTCTAATAAACTCAAAAGTAAAAAAGATTTCAAAGCCACAAAGCCAGTTTGCTACTAAATCTGATTATTGCAGGAGGTGCCGGGAGGGAGGGAGACCAATGAAGTGAAAAAAGAAGAAAACAATTCATGTATCAAGGAAGCAGAGAGATAAGGAAAATGAGAAACAATCCAACAATCACTGAGATGATGAACAGCAAAAATAAGCACGTCCCTAGAGCAGAATTTATTAGTCTGGAAAGCTGCACTAGCTGGCAATGGATAAAGATAAGGTGCAGTATTATAATTGTAAAGAGAACAATAGATGTTGTATCTTCATTTAACAAAATGTTTTATGTTCACCATACTTCAGAAACTAAAGCAAGTAGATGGAGATTATATTCATAGATTAAGAAACCTGTTGTACAAGAGTGTACAAGAAATTCTGGTGCCAGGCACCCACATCAAGTTGAAAGGATCTTTCTAAGCCTTTTTTTTTTTTTCTATTTTTCATGATCAATGGGTATTTTGTCCATTCTCAACACCTAAACCATACAACACACCAGCATACTTTTCCAAGGAGCCGCTAAAGAAATTCTCTTTCAACTTCCTGAATGTACAAGCTGTAAGCAAACTATCTGAACCTGCTTGATGGCATATCCCAACTCTTTCCACTTCTAACAACTCTGCAAGCTTGTTCAACCCTCCATGAAGACTATTGCAAAACTTCATCAAATGCTTGATATCATAAAGAGTTGGAAAGTACATGTTGATCAAATTAAAGAACCCTGCTTGTGTATCCGGTAAATTCTGGCAAGTCAACAGCTTAAGCAAGTACCCAAAATCATAACCACTATGAAATGTCACCCAGTACACGTTATCATTCAACACAATCCCAGACGACATCAAGAGCTCACCAAATCTGACAGCATCAATACCGTTTTCATTGTTCTTCTTAAAGTCAATCCCGCTCTGCCGCAAAAGTTCAATCGAATCATTTGCAAAAACATCCTCATTCACGTTGAACTCACGGAAATTAAACTGCCAAATGCAATACTTATCCGTGCCACAAGTTGGTAAATTCCCTTGTTCATCTGAGAAGGTAAGACCCAATTGAATCAACTTCAACATATCCACATTATCCTTCAAAGTCTGGTAATGATAGTCATTACTATTCTTAAAATTACCCACCGGACGCAACACAATGCCCGGAAACTCCGTGTCCATGGCAATATAAGGGAAATCATCAACTATTTCACGGATATGCGCGAATTCTTCTTCGAGATTGTCATTCCACACCTCACGAATTAGAATAGAATCACCTTTTAGCAACAACGACATCACAAAATCAAACCCACAACAAAATTGCTTAATCCCAAATGCCTAATCAAACTAAACAATCAAAAACAGCACCGAACCCTGACAAAACCTATCAATCACCCAGCACATAAAACCAAATCTGCAACAAATTTCAAAAACAACAAACCCATATCAGCTTCGAACCCTAGATGCCCATGAACAACAAAATAACAAGTAAAGAAAGCATATATAGAGATATAAACAAATCAATGAATAGTAAAAAGAAGAAGAAGAAGAAAATGGAGAGAGAGAAACAGGGAGATGGAATCTGACCTGGAATAAAATAGATTTGAAGGATCTGATAAGAGATCTTCTAGAGAGAGAGAGAGGAACATGAGCAAACAAAGAAAAAGTTGTTATTATAAAGAAGAAGAAGAAGAAGAAGATAGGGAAAGGGATATTTTTCAATACAGTAATTTTGTCTTTTGTCTGTTTGTTTTTTCTTATTTTCTTGTCTTTGATTTTTTTTTCTGAGTTGGAGCCCATATTTATTAATATTCCATTTTCATTGCTATTTTAGTGTTTTTTTAGAATTATTTTTATTTCTTTCATAAAATACAACAATAAAAAATAAGCTCCTGTCGTCTTAGTTAATTCCTCATTGTTTTTTCTTTCATTATAAACAATGAGTGTTTTTTAAATTTGGAGATTAATTAAAAAGAAAGAAAGAAAAAAAATAAAGAAACATTGTAACCACGAAAAGTTTCAATTTCAAGAGATTCTGTTGGAGCAGGAAAAAAGGTTTTCCCGTAAAAAGTTCACGATTGTTCGAGAACATGAGTCCGATGTTAACAGTTTTGTCAGTACCATCAATGTCGCTTCTGTTCACCAGGAAAGGCCTGATTTGAAATCCTAAACAACTCAGTTATAAAAATTAGAAATACGCTCAAAACTAAAAATTCCTCAAACAAGCAAAGCCTACAACAATAATTATCTTATAACTACGCTCAACCATTCACCTCTAAAAATCTTGTTTGGAATTCCACCGCTCCAACATGAATATGAAAATTTATAATATGCTCAAGAATATTAATATCTTAACCTCACAATGCTAAAACAATTATAAAAAAAATTAATAAAATACAGACTACAACATAATATGATATCTACTTACAAATGACCCCATCCTTAGTCATGACATATCGCCTCTCCAAACACATCAAGAGTGTGTTTAGTATTATGGTAGTTTTTGTAGCTGTGATTTGAAAAAAAAAATATTTTTTAAAAATCACTTTTGGTTGAGGTTTGTTTGATATTTATATATGTTTGGTTAAAATTATGGTTGAAATTAAGGTTGAATAAAAAATAGTTTAATGTATTTAGTTAAGAATTCTTTTGAAATTGATGTTATAAAATAATTAAAAAAGATATATATTAATATTTATAGTTTTTAATTTAAATATTATAGATTTAACTACCGTTATTACATCATGAAATAAATAATACTTTATATAAAATATTTTTTGTTCCATTAAATTATCTGCAATTCCATCACGTACGAAATCCATCAAACAAGGACTATAGTTTTCATGGTTTCCTGAGTGTGCAACAAAATCAGGTAAAATATCACCAAGAACAAAATTGGAATTACGATCAAATTCTGTAAATACTACGTCATCATGTGATCTCCTTCTCATTTAATTATGTAGTGCCATTGAATAATATTAAACACTAGTTTTTTGAATAAAACACAATGAAAAATAAAAAAAATAATTTTTTTTTTATTTTACTGGGTCGAACCAGATTTAATATATTTAAATTTAGGTCGGATCCAGTCCGAACATGAATAATGGAGACACTCTCTACTATTCAAGTGGAGAAAATAAAAAAAAGAAGAAGTAGCTTCAAATTGCTTTCGGTTACCCTATATTTTAATATATATTGAACTGGATCCCACAAACAATAAATTTAATGCGTTTAGAAGAAACGCAAACAGTGCCTCGAATACAATACAAACGGGCTACAAGAGTAGAGCTGAAAGCGTTAGCCAATGACCATGACATGCACATGGTCGTGATCGTGATCGGTGGCCTCATGAACAGTCGCAGTCATGAACAGTCGCAGTGGCTGTTTATGACAATATCCCAACCTATGTCAAGTAAATCCAATCCATAAATAAAACTCGTCGTTTTATCGTATATTGATTTTAAAAACTAACAAATACTCACGACCATATTAATCTGTAATGAATGTGGCCCATATATACTCCATGTCTACGGGTGGACGTTTAGGAGTATAATTTGAGGCTGGTGTGATGAATCAACGCTCCAAAATTAACATGCTATGTTTTTTGAAAAGTCAATCCAATTAAGGCTTGGTTTGGCTACGCATTTAAAATTCCATTTTAATGGAATGAAAAACATTAACTTGATATGTTTTTCAATTGTTTATCCAAACAACCCACTAACAGAATACTCTTGGTGTTTTTCTTTCTTCCTTTCTATGATTTACAATATATAGTGGAGTCAGGTTCTATACATTAAGATGATCTTGTTTCTGGATATAGTCCCAAACACCAATTATTGTCATAGCACATTCGAAACTCTTCCACCTAAATCCCAACTTGATTGGGGTGTGTTTGGTATTGTAGTAGTTGTTGTAGCTGTGGTTTGAAAAAAATTGTTTTATAAAAAATACTTTTAGTTGAGGTTGGTTTGAAAAAATAGATGTTTGGTTAAAACTGTGGTTGAAATTGAGATTGAACAAAAAGTAGTTTAATGGTTAAGAATGCTTTTGAAATTAAGATTATAAAATAATTTAAAAATATATATATTAATATTGATGATTTTTAATTTAAATATTGTAAATTTAACTATTGCTATTACATCATGAAATAAATAATACTTTATATAAAATATTTTTTATTGTTCCATTAAACTATCTACAATTTCATCACGTATGAAATACATCCCATAAGGACTACAGTTTTCATAAATTTTTCTTAAGAGCGCAACAACATCAGGTAAAATATAGTCAGGAACAAAATTGAGATTGCGATCAAATTCTGTAAATGCGGCGTCATCAAGCGTTCTCCGTCTAATTTATGTAGTCATTGAATAATGTTTAACACTAATTTTTCGAATAAAATACAATTAAAAATAAATTTTTTTTTTATTTTGTTGGATTGGACCTGGTTCAATACATTTTTAGCGTTGAACCGGACCGGTCCGGCCGGAACAGTGAAGCATACTCCACTGTTCATCGCAGAAAACTCATGAACAGTGGAGCATGGGTTTTCTCTTCACAAGAAACAGCAACGAGCTGCTTAGCTGTGCCACAGTTAATAGTGAGACCCACCAGTGTAAAACTGCAGTAGGAGCATTACCAAACAATAATATATGTGGGTTCATATCACCCGCAGCTATAATATCAAACTGCGCCTAATGGGAATCAAAACTGAGTCCAATTACGTTGGAAAAAAACGAAAAAGCAAGCCTACTTACCAACTCCAACGTGCCCCATTGCCGCCACTAAGAAATATTGCTTCAGCTGGCTCATTACTTTACTCCCTGAATTCCTCGAGAGAAGGTTGGGGTACTCTCGATTGATCCTTCAATTCAAAGATCAATTAACTCGAGAAAAAGAGGACAAAATATGTTGACTTGATGATTTATTTTCAGTGCATGCACATATACATATAGTGTAGGAGTACAGAATGATACACAGAATTGACCTTATATTTGATCCCACCAATATAGCTATTATTTGATAAAAGAAAAGGATAGATGGAGTACTCTTTTTACCCCAGAAACATTTCTGGTTGATGCATTCATTTAGCTACGCACTCGGAGAGATTTGTGTACCAGCCTAGCTAGTCAATTGGTCTACAAAAGCTTTAAATGATACAAGTTTGAACCATTTAGGTTGAATTAGTATTTCCCAGTACAGAAGGCACTGTAAAAGGCATTTGTCCCTTCTGCACTTGTGTATGGGTCAAGAATCATCAATGGAAGATGAAGCAGTAAAACGCAAGAACCTGTGTTTTGAAAAACGTCGGTATCATTCTCGGAATGTTGTATAATTATTCAAAGAACATTATAGAAACTGTGCGAGATTTCTATAAATCACATTAAAAAAAGGCATTCTGAGATTAAAACTTGCCAGTCATCATCATCTGTCACCTCAGAATAAGCTATTAATTCATAGATTACATGTACAATATTGAATGCATGCATGTATATGGAACTATAATTATCAAATTGACGACACAAGGAACAAGGCAAAATATAGAAATCCTGACATGAAAAAAGATTCAGAAAGAGAGGAAGCCACATGTTCTTGTATTAAAAAGCTAATTTATCTCACCCACATTTGTCCCTTCTTAAGGTTTTCTTTACACGGTTCCTCCTATGATTTTGAAATGTTCAACTTTATCAAAAACAGTATAAACTCTATTCCAAGCCATAAAAAGCTCTCATTTGCTATAGAACCACGCATGAAATCGCCAGTTAGCCTGGTCTAGCATTGCAAACAACACCCCCATCACAGGCTCACAGTTTCCTTGTTGATTCCTTGCTTCTGATCCCTCTTTCAGTGGTAATCACTAGCATGGTACTGTATGTGGAACCATTGTCGTATGTAATGTGTATTGATGCATTGCAGAACTTGTGGCATATGCCTTCCATGATCTGCTTCATCCATACTGGGAAAATAGGTTTTCTAGCTAGCTACTTCATCAAAAGAAGAACCAAAGCTGAATGTTTATCATGAAGAACAAATTCGGTGCTAGCAGAGTTCTTTCAAATGCCTATCACTACCAGAAAATAGACAAATACAAATAAAAACACCAACAAAATATTTCTATCGATATTGCAATGAATTTTACTAATAAAATATTCTCTCGTTATATCCATCGGTAAACATTGATGAAAATATTCTTTCGGTATATACCGAAAGAATTACAGTGGGAAAAAAATTAAAAAAAACTAGAAAGTTCGATAGCATATTATTTATACAGACAACATTACCGACGATATTAATTCGTCTGTAAACCCGTTGGTAATATTTAAGTTATAACTCTTAAAATTGTGTTTGCTTGTTTTACAACTTTTTCCCATAGAAGTTTGTTGTATAAATGCTTGATTTGTACATGTTAGAGTTTGTTTAAGATTTTGTAAAATTATATTTGTTTGTAAATTGATGAAATTCATTTTGATTTTGTGACTTAGGTGTTTTGTGATGAAATAAATAATGACTTATTTAACGGGTCCGTTTTATATTTTGTCAATTTTATTGCTGAGTTGAAACTTTCGGTAAATGTTTAGAAATATGAATTTATGTAAATAATTGATAATGAATTAAGAGTAATATTAAAATAAATTGAATAAGTTTGAGTTAAGCTAATGTTTGTAAATTTATTTAGTTCACCTAATTAATTAATACATGTTGTCATCAATATTATATATAGGTTTGATATAAGTAATGGATGATCGTTCATGAATGTATTGAGATTCACTCGAAGGGCTCACATGATAAATTATTGTAATGAGATTCAGGGTTTGATATAAGTAATGGATGATCGTTCATGAATCTAATCCAAAAAATAGCAGTGGATATTTTTGTTGTTGTTGACGTTGTGAAGTTAAATGATGTTTGAGAATCAGCCAACATACACAAGTCGATGAAGATGATGATAGCGACAAAATCAACTTAGAATATTATGATGGAGATAGCGATGATGAAATTGAAGAAGAAGAAGACAATTCTGATTAGTTTGCACAACACGAATGTGTAGTGTTATAAACTATAATGTAATATTTCAGAAAGAATTAACTTTAATGTAATGACAATGACATTAATTTATTATTAAACTACAAGGAAACATTTATTTTATGTGATTTTATTATTATACACAGAATTGGTGTTACTATGTTGTGTGTGTTGCTATGATCTTAAGAATCTGAAAGATGGATAGATAAGAAATACAAATACAATATGGCAACATAAATTGTTTTACATTGATGAAAATAAGTCCATCAGTATATTCCAGAGAGCATTAAAATCGTTCCCTTCTCCTTGACACTGTTCATTGTGTTAATTATAGAGGGTATCATTGACCGATTAATTCCGTCGATATATTCCAAAGCTCTCATTTTTCAATTGCATTGTTTATGTTGTCAATTACATAGTTTATGTTGTCAATTACATACGGGATCACTGATGAAATTAATTCATCGGTATTTCCTCAGGAGCTCTGGATTTGTTCACTTCTCAATTACACTTTTAATTACTGTTTTTTGCATACGAAATCATGGACGGATTGAAAAGTTGTCGGTGATATTTGAGGGGTTTAAAATTTTTTTATTAAATTAAATATTACAGACAAAATCACCGACGGACTGAAAAGTCATTAGTGATATTTGGGGGGTTTTTGAAATTTTTTTATTAAATTAAAATTTTGAATAAAATATTACAGATGAAATCATCGATGGACTGAAAAGTCATCGGTGATATTTGAGGGGTTTCTAAAAAAATTTTATTAAATTAAAAATTTAAATAAAATATTACTGATGAAATCACCAACAGAATGGTTAAAAATATTAATATTTAATTATTCATCGGTAAAATACCCAAATTTAAAGACTAGAATCCCTTATTTCATAACAGACGCGCCTCTTCTTCTTCTTCTTCTTCTTCTGTAAAAAAATACCAACGTCCCTTTCTTTCTTTCTCTTCTCTTCCATACACAGGTACGTCTTTTCCTTTCTTCTTCTTTTCTCTTCTCATTTGTTTTAATTAACATACTTTATGAATTTGTTTTTTCTTTTCTCTTCTCAGCTTTTCTCGCAATTAAATTACGGTAAGATTTTTTTCTTCTTCTTTTTTTGTGTTTTTTTTACATTATATTTGTTATTTTATTTTATTTTATTTTTAAAATTTTCTATTCTAAATAATTGTATGAATGTTGTTGTAGGATTTGTTTTTCATATGAAATCAATTTTGTAGGATTTGTTTTTTCAATTTTGTTGTTTAATTTCAATTAAATTAATTTATTTGTTGTTGGATGATGAGTTCTGTAATAGGTTTTCTAGGTTAGGTGGAAAATATTTTTAGTTGATATATTTATTTGTTGATGTTGTTTATTTTTTGTGTTATTTATTTGTTGCAAACTTATTTGAGTTGATTTTCTTCTTATTTTTTCCAATCAACTCAGTTCCTGAGTATTATTGAGTGTTGATTTATATTAATTTAATTTATTTTTTACATCTGTTAAATAGATTTTTAAAAAATATTTTTAAATAATTACCAACGAATTAAGTCCATTGGTATATTCTTGATAGTTAAAAAAAAAATTATTGCAAATATCATTGTGCCACTGTTTAATCACCGACAGAATATATAGGTATTTCTGTCGGTTATATGACAAAATTTTCGAGGAAAATAATGACAAAATGAAGCTAGTGAAAAAATGTTGACGTGCTTTTGCGGTCAATAAATCAATTGGTAATTTTATTACCGATGGACTCATCAACAGATAAAAAATTATCGACAAGAGTTTTATCGACGAAACATTTTTGTCTATAAGCCTGTCTGTAAATTTATTGTCGATGGAATGAGAATATAAATATTGATAAAAAATTTCATGAGAAAATCTAAAAATTCTGGTAGTGTAATAAAACTAAGAACGCATATCTTGGTTTAAATGCAGAAATAAGAAATAATCGTTTACTGGTATAATTAATATATTAGTGACTTAAGTGAATTTTTAATTGTTCATTGATTGTCATTATCGAAGATTCCAGAGCATCACTTGATTCACTTCTTAATTAATTAGTCAACAACTAGTTGCACGTTCATTAACACATAGCCAACCAATTAAGCATTATTTTGCTTTGTTTTTACTCTCCAGTACTGCTAGCAGCAACAGGAAGTATGTCGCTTAAATTTATTCATCGAAGAAATATACTGATGCATAGAAAATTCAGAATATTAAACAAATCTACTAGAGGGAAACATTTTTTTGTCTTCTATAAGCTACTTAACTGGTAGATTCAGAAGAGATTAAGTTATTGGAGTCATGCCAACTGTTGTTGACGAATGTTAGCATGGTTGGCTAATTAATCTATATATAGATCAGATCTGTAACAATTTCAAGGCAGGTACAGAGTCTAACAAGAAGCTCACAGAGTGGTCTGATCTTCTCAATAATTGAGTGAAGACATTGAGTATAAAAAATCCAAGTGGTAAAGACAGGAAATCAGTGATTCATGTTTCATGATAAAGGCCTCTTTTTCTAAGTTTTTCCGCACAGGACTCCTTGCAATGTCCCACCGTCCACTTCCAAAGGCCACAAACCTCCCATCTCCAGCAGTTCCAACCAGTAGCTTCATCTCTCTCTCTCTCTCTCTCCATTTCTAGGGATTCTCCAAGTCAGCTTCTTTTCTCTATTTCTGTTCTAGATATATCAGTTATCCCACTTCCTTCAAAGCATAGAGAAGCAATCGCAAATTCCGAGTATTTAGCCTCTAATTAGTTTGCACTTACTATATAGTATAATATTTATATAGCCTTTTGACTGTTTTTGCTAATTTAGCTAGAGTTATGGACACTGAAGAGGTTCCATCAGCTCCTTCAACCCCAGCAACACCAGGGACTCCTGGTGCTCCTCTCTTTGGTGGGTTTAAGGGGGAGAGAGGCGTTCACGGTAGAAAATCTCTTTTGAGAAGTTGCAAGTGTTTCGGTGTTGAAGAATGGGCTATGGAAGAAGGAAGATTACCTCCTGTCTCTTGCTCATTGCCCCCTCCTCCTGTCTCACTTGCTAGAAAGGTGAGAATGTGTGTGTAGATGACCCTCCATGATAGTTCCAATATTAATCAAGAAAAATGTAATTGAACCGATGTTCCATTTAGTGTTAATTATTCATATGATACTGATGCAAGAACATGCAGTTGGGAGCTGAATTCATGGGCACTCTTATACTGATCTTCACTGGGACGGCCACAGCCATTGTTAACCAAAAAAACACAAGGTTCAGAGACTCTCATCGGCCTTGCTGCCTCTACTGGACTAGCTGCGATGATCGTTATATTATCAACCGGCCACATCTCTGGAGCTCATCTCAACCCATCCATCACCATTGCGTTTGCTGCCTTGAAACACTTTCCATGGAAACATGTACAAGAAAACACACTCTTGACTTGATGTTTTACGTCCTTAATTCAGCAGATTTTGGATTAATATTAACGTGGCTTTCTTTTGAACAGGTGCCGGTGTATATTGGGGCACAAGTATTAGCATCACTGTGTGCTGCATTTGCTTTGAAGGTGATATTTCACCCTATGATGGGAGGGGGAGTCACGGTTCCTTCAGGGGGACATGGTCAAGCTTTTGCTTTGGAGTTCATTATTAGCTTTGTCCTCATGTTTGTTGTCACTGCTGTGGCCACCGACACAAGAGCTGTAAGTACTTGCTAACTAATCTCGAGTTTGCAAACCCTTTTCCACTAAACATTTCAAATGACACAACAAAAGAGCATTTTTCAGATTGATGAATTCTTTTCTTACAATGAAAGACTATCTGATTATAGATTGTTTTAAGTATAATTATTAAACTCAGCCTGGAATTGACATGTCTAAAAAGCTAACTTTCAAGTTATATGATTTGACGCGAGAAAATAAAAATAAAAATAAAAATTTTAATATTATACGTGAAAAAGTAAAAAAAATAAATATATATATATACACACACATCACCCACATTGAAAGTTAATAATTGATGTGAATGTAAACAATAAAAAAATAAAAAATTAAATATTTATAAATTAATTTTATATTTTTTGGTTTGATAAAAATATATATAAAAAAAAAATAGTTAAGTCTCATCATAGTCATGTCAAGTCATTCGAGTTTCAGATTAATCCGGTAAATTGCCAAGTTTGGTTGGATTAATTACAAACTTAAATTTTGCCTATTAAAAACCAAGCCAAAACCCCAGATAGCCCGGGTTTTAGATGAACTTGCCGGTAGAGCTGGGTTTTATAATTATAAAGGTGGGTAGAAATAGTTTATCAGAAGCATTAAATACACACCCCTCCCCCCCCGCCCCCCCCCCCCCCCCCCCCCCCCCCTCTCTCTACTCTTTTTCCCCCTTCAAAATCACTTGTAAAATTTCCAAGAAGTCAATAAAAATATCTCCTTCGCAAATAGAAAGACAAGAGTCAAATAAGATGGTTGGCACCCTGCAACCCCTCATCTTCCCATGAATAAATAAGACCAATAGTAACATTGATTATAGAACCAATAGCCCTAGAATGGATCAAGATCAATTTTATATTTATCTACAGGAATAAAATATGCACTGATTTATCACTTTCCTTCTCTCCCTGTCTCCCACATAAATGTGTATCTTAAATTGTTTTCTTTTTCCTGTCAAATATTGTATATCATACAAAAAGCACAGCACTAATACAATGGTAATGTGGGATGGATCAAGCACACATAAAATAGCCTATCCATATTAGTTCACAAGAAGAATAGCAACCCCACTTCCCAAGGTTTTATATAATCACAATTGCACACAACACATTGAAATAGATACATAAATTGATGAGCTTGGCAGGGGTTACAAGATTTATGGCCATGTGCAGGTGGGGGAGCTGGCAGGAATCGCGGTAGGGGCTACTGTCATGCTCAACATACTCATAGCCGGGTATGTCTCTACTAATCTCTTCAATTATTTTTGTACTATTGATCTGATTTGGGAATTGGGGGAGTCCAAAAACTAACAGTGAGAAAAAAGCAGTGAGGTCAAAACACTGCAAAGATGAATATTTAAGCAATTAGGCAACAACTTGAAGATTTATGAAAGAGAACGAATCCAAGAAAGCTATTGAGTCAAAAACATTCCAGTTCAGGTATAGACAAACCCTTCCATGTAAGCTGATGAGAGAGACATGACAATTAGCATAATTTTTTGTGGTTCAGAACCTTTGAAGATCGTTCCCATTTGTCAAAATTGAAAATGATCTATGATTCAGGCCATTCTTCTCCATGTTTATGACAGTTTGTGTCAAATAAAATATTAAAAATATGAAGATAGCAAAAGAAAAAAGATTCTCTGTTTTCCTGTGCAAAAAGTGGATAATAGTAAATGGAGCATTTCTTTTATTCATTTAAATTTTATGCCAAAGGCAAAAATACTACATAAATCAAAACATCTAAACATCATTAGCATATTGGACTGTCTTCTTTTACTCGTGCAGGGAAACAACAGGGGCATCAATGAACCCAGTCAGAACATTAGGGCCAGCCATAGCTGCAAATAACTATAAAGCCATATGGGTTTACCTCACTGCCCCGATCCTCGGGGCATTGTGTGGAGCAGGAACTTACTCTGCTGTCAAGCTGCCTGAGGAAGATGGTGATACTAATGAAAAAACATCAGCTTCAAGGAGCTTCAGGAGGTGATTATTCAACATGATCAACAAACCTGCACAAATAATCCCAAAATGCTGTTAGATGAAGTGCAGATGAAGAAAACGAGATGAAGCTACTGCAAATTGCATTCTAGTGGGTCTAAAAAATTAAGATGAAATGTGAATATGTTGGCTTTTACCAATGTATATGAAGAAATTACTTTGCGGTGCTAGCTATCTCAGATGGAAGTGATATAACGTTGTCTTGAAATACATGAGACTAAATTGGGCGCACACTTGAGATGGAGAGCTTAAATGAGAGGGAGGGTTATTGCCATTATTTAACCTAGACAAAAAGAAAGAGTTTGCCCTTTGCCTACAAGTATGACAACAAATTCTGTAATAAAATGGGCTAAGAAACACAACTTGAGAGCTTCCAGACAAGTCATTCCATTTTCTCTCCTTTCTGATTTTCCTTTTCCATACCAGTTATCCAATGCCCATATCATATCGCTACCTAGCCACTCTTCTTTGTTATATTTCTAACACCCTCCTTAGGCCTCCAAATAATGTCTTCCAACAGAAAACGTTAGGAAGGTGCCTTCTAAAACTACTCCTTTTCCTCTCTTCCTTACTAAAACCACCTTCTGCCTCCTTAACTTCTAATGACACAATTTCTTGAATATTGGTTTTTAATCTTTATACCCCAAGAGACTTCTTATCTAAAAATACTTATCAACAACAAAACAATGCTCCTTGAAGCTCCCATGAACAGAACAGGGAGAAAAGGAAAGTTGATCTTCAACATCAATACATCATCTGGGATCATGGCACTAAGCCAGGTTCAATAACAGTAACATGCCTGTTCTAAACTATTCGATTAATACATACGGACATTTTGAATATTTTTTGATGATATAATCATGCTATCAAAATTCCGTTGAATAACTGAAAGAAGTGGCACACTGCTAGGGATAGAAAATTTTGCCTCCAAAGCACTTAGATTTACTGCATCATGGAACTCCACCCTAATGCTTAACCAAACAACATACATTCATTAATATAACCAGTTATAATTTCTTTCAGCTATGATCAAGTTTCTAAACATAGAGAGCCTTGCTAAAGAAAACTTAACTCCATTACCAGCCATAATTAAGTGACACAGTGGAAACCCTACAGCACTGTCCATTTTATAATGTGACATTTCTTTTGTAGTGACCAACATAATTTCTTTATTTGGAAGTCGAAACATAAAAATTCATCAGACACAGAAAAGAAATTTTGCGTGGGAGGCGTGCATTTAAATTGAACACCATCAGACCCTTGTGCCACAAACCCTGAAGCTCACAATCTACATTTATCACACAGACAGCAACTTGTCTGCTGTTCAAGTATTTCATTAGGTCACAAAAATTATGAAAGATGTACAGTACCAGATACATGCAAGCCAATTAAGACAACTCTATTCAATCAGGCAACTAGCCACACTAATATCTCGAAGGCTCATATCTCAATCCATATGTAACAAGGCTAACAATTTTCTGTCTTTCCACAAACATGAGAATCATTAACCATAATACACAGTGATTCTGCATTCCTCTTTCCCTCTTTTTATTTTTTTTTATGAATCCTCTTTTCCAGTAGAAGTAGATATACACAAAAAGTTGAAAAAACAATTTAACTCTCGATTTGACGCCAGAAGATTAAAAAGGACAACACTACTTTATTCAAGAGAGACACTTTTGCTTCTCAGAACTTGCCAGTAATCACAATCAAATAGAGTTCACCAAGATAGCAGTAAACCCAATATAAAAGCATAAAAGAAAGGTGCTAACGCTAGCTTCTATTTATGTCAACGTGGAATAGAGCAATACATTCGTGAATCCTAATGTCATAAAAAAAAAAAAAACTAAAAGATTTAAATTTTTGAGGAACAAGATAGGAAAACTGACCTCAAGCAATCCTCTTGTCTTCTCCCTAAAACAAATAATAATTCAAAACCCAAATCTTTGCTTTACCAAACATACTTTCCTTTCCCCCTTCAAAATCTAACCCAACAAAACCAATTTTCTACCCAAAGAAAAAACCCCATAAACAATTCAGCCGCAATTGGCCATCAAATGGGCAAAACCCTCCGGGTCTGACCCGACCCCGAATCGGATCCGTTGTAGTTTTTACTTTTAAGCATGGAGAGAGCTGCCGCAGCAATCGATACGCCAATGATATCGGCTACAGCGTCCTTTGCAGAGGCTCCAGCGGAGGGAAAGAGGCCAATTTGGTCGGCTGCCTCCTTGGCGGCGCCGGCGAAGAGGGAGAGAATGGCACCGACCCGAATAGAGTAGCGCTTGAGAAATGGATAGCGGGTGAGGGAGGCTAGCTTGGAGAAAAGGAGGGTTAGAGAGAGACAAAAGAGGACATGGTATAGCTTATCTGGGGCTAGCCATGGGTCTTCATTGTTGTCGCCCATTTTGTAGGTTCTCGGGCTCGCTTTGAAAGAATGGGAAAGAAATGGTGATATATTTGAACCTCTTCTCATTTTATAGCCATGAGTGATTTTAATTTTCTCACGATCATTATTTTTTCTAACCAATTAGTAATTTGCAATTTCTCAAAATTGGTTGGTTTTAATTATTCTGAATACTTAATTGATACTTGTTAAATATAAAAACAATTGTATGTATCATGAAATATTAAAACTATATTTTACCTTATTTATAATGTATTATATTCTATTTTTTAAATAATGTATTATTTTACTTGTGTGGGTGTTCATATGATTTAGATTGAGTTCTTAAATAGATTAAATATTGTTGAACCATTGATATTTTTGACGAATAACTTTAGTGTTCACTGTTGAACACTTGAACCATTGATAATAAAAGCACTGTTCACCAAAAAATAACAGCCTATATATTTAAAAGCACTGTTCACCATGACGATGCTGCAGCACATTTATAGTAAAAGGACACGAGATGAGGATTGCGCTAATGGCAGCAACACGTAGAAGTTGTTCAGATTAGAACCGAACATTTGCCTCATGGCTACAGAAAAGTCACAGCACCAAAGCTCGAGGCCTACATGTAAAACAGAACTAAATTTGTGTACTCCACCTACACTGTTTGCATGCTTAAAATTCTCTCTATCCATCCACAAACACAATATTACACGCACTATTTCTTCTCTGCCCTAGACTAGATCAAGCTATTTTCTTTTCTTTTCTGAGTTGGATGCTCAAATGCAGTTCAAATGATGTCACAAGGTAAGCTCAACCATCATCTTCATGAATAACAGACAAAATGAACCACGGCTTATCTGGTAACCCTAGTTGATCCAAGGCTGTGTACCAGGTCTGTGAAAGTAAATGTCAATATAATTTCTCAGTTTCAGACAGATCATTCTCATCATTTTCGTCTATAAGAACTTTGTACTGACCATAAAAGGCATATCATTAATGCTACAGGGTGATAATATAAAGCATTAACCACTAGGGATGTCAATATAGACTTGGACAAAAAATACAACCTTCCTTGATCCAATTCAGAGCAAAAAAAATAAAAAAATAGGGTTGTCTCCCCACAAGCAACTTCCAAGCATGTACACTATGAAATTCTTACTTGGTCACCCAGTAAACAAAAATAAGAAAAGTGCATACGGAAGCAACCAGGGAAAGTATGATGGAATCCATAGACTTTCTCCTCTTTATTGCTGACAGAATTTGATTTACCTGCAAAGTTAAGTTGAAGCTTGTCAATCATTGCAAGTACATACATGGAAGTGTATATGAAAGTTGAAGTAATGGAAAATAGATCATTTGATTGGGCGGGGGGAGGCGAAACAATAGTAAACAGAAATTATAGCAGAACAATGGCTAAGAAACTAGAAGGGAGTTGAAGTTGGAACAAGATAATTGGGTTTAGAGTTCATAAGAAACCTCTAAAACCTGAACAGATTGATAAAAAAACAAAGAAAGTCCTTTCAAATAAACCAAGCAGCCTATTTATACTCGGTTAAAATCATAACCTCTAACGATATGTCACATGACAGCTACGAGTCTTAAATTAAATGAGAAAACCAAAAGTATAAGGAAATTACTAAAAAGCTCCTGCATCAGTTAACCAATCACCTTAAAGTGATGCCATCTTGTTTATTCTAGCATGCTAATGGAGATACCTGTCCGTTACAAAAGATGCCATCAAAAGACATTTTTTTTAACAGTTGCTTATTTGGCAGCTTTATTCAGCAACAGTAAAGGGATGTTAGAAAAAATTATTAATACTTCTTGGATGGTTAGGATTCCTTGGGCAACTAGGTTTTCTTGGGCGGTTTAGGATCTACTATAAATACATACTATTCAACTCTATTTCAACATAGTGAAAAATAAAAGCTTCTCGCTCTTATGGATATAGACACATTGCTGAACCTAGTTAAATCTTGTGTTCTTTCTGGTTTCTCTCCTATTATAATATTCATCGCTAATTGCTGCAGGTTTTTCACAACACAACCTATTATCAAGCGTCTCAACTTGTTTTATACCATTTATGGGCTATAGAATGCAAAAAAGAAACAAGTCTGTTTAAGGTTTCCTTTAAGAGATTCAAGACATAGCTTCACTCAGTGATCAAGAAATATTTTAAAGATTATCAATCACTTGAGCTAAATTTTGCATACCGTTGGGAGGCGGCTGCTAACATTACTCAGCTTTGAATTAATTCCTCCAAAAGTTGAACGTTGAAGAACAAGCGAACCAAGAGTTGCTTGAGCTTGTGAAATCACATTATCCATCTGCAGCACGAGAGCATCAGGAACAAGGAACTTTAACCAAAAAGCACAAGTTGCAAATAGCAGTCATGGTTGAAATTTCCTGCTTCAGATTTTTATTTTTTTTTGCATAGAAACACTGTAGATTGCATGTGCATGTTGACATGGAGCGTGAAAATTAGATAAATTGTATAGCAAGCACTTAAAGTGCTTGGGACGGCATGAGAGGGAAACCATACAACAGCTCCAAACATAGTCTGAATGTTTCAATGTTTCTATGATTTTAAATGTATTATGCCAAGTGTTTCATTGCAATAGAAAAGGAGATGTATAATAGATTGAGGATGTGGAAGTCCACACACCCATATAAATTTGTGATAGCACAAACACATTACCACAAAAAGAAAAGCCCATTGGCATGTACCTGACCGGTATTTCGGCTAATGGATGCATGCTCTCTAAGGAGAGCTTGGTCTGCAGAACCAACACCGTCTTCCAAATCTAATCTTGTTCGATCAAACTCTCTAAAATCCTCCAGAAGCAGAGCATGTTCTTGCTTAGCCCTCATGCCAGAACGGAGACGATGAAACTCCTGCACTTAATCATGTGTAATTCCAAGTTAGTTAAAATGAATATAATTCACTGCTGTGCAAAAGATTACACATTTCCCTGTTGTGTGTCTTTTTATTTTTTGGGAGAGGGGGGGGGGGGCGCATTTGGTTTAAGGAGTAGAAGCCAGAAAAGAAGAAGTTAAGTGGGAATTAAGAAAGAAGATTGCCATTATCATCGAATTTTTTTAGTTTTTCATCCATCAATTTCAACTCCAAAGCAAGAAAAGCACAATAACAAAGGCATTATGTTTCTGTTTATTCCAGCAAAGGTGAAATGGACTCCGATTGTTCAATTGGAAACCAAATAATTCATCAGCTTATTAACAGGTTTGTGCATGTGAACATGAGAGCAATAGCCGAAACAATAAATCCATCATTGGTGCCCAAATTCAAAACTATTTGTCAAACATGTCAGCTTATTAACATTGCCATGTGAAAACCAGAAAAATTCCAAGTTATCTCCATCAGTAACAAACTAACATCATACCTCCTTTTGCAGGTATTCTTGGTTTTCCAATGATAACGAGCTATAAAGCCTGATTGTTTCATTTGTAGTGAAATTAAACAATAAAGAGAAAACCCATCATAAGAAAAAAGAAGCAATAGAATTGGTCTCAGCTTCAAGAGACGTTTGCCTCTTGCAGGGTCAACTTAAATAAACTCAAGATATTTGAGGACCATAAGCAAAAGCTCACAGATTGACTGCAAGGCCACTGTACCTGAGTAAGATCTTGAAGAATTTCCTGATGCCGAGTCAAGGTGTGAGAAACCATTTCTGATCCTCCAGATGATACCCATGCTTGCATCTGTGAATTTACTTGTTGGAGCTGTTTTAATAGTCGGTCTATCCCAGATTCAGGATCATTCTCTGCAGAATCAACTTTTGTAGAACCCTTTGAGGATGCCAGTTTACGATATGAGTTCATCTGCTCATCTAACTGAGCTTCGAGTTTCCTCGCCTGCAATAATATCTCAGAATATCATTTACAAAGAGATCCAAAACTTTAGCAAGCAAGAATTAATATCAAGCAGAAAGTATAAGAGAAGAACATGGATTAATAACAACCGAACTTGTAAAGCAACCATGATAACTCCCTGTATGATGACATGAAAGGATGTCAGGAAAGATAACTAGGGCCCCTTAAGTTTTTAGTTCAGTTATACTTTGAGCTCTCTAACAACTTTGTTCCTGAGGTTTAAGTACTGTTGTGGTTTGACCATCAGGAATGTTGTTAAATGCAGACATGATCATTTCTAGTTTAAGAAGTAATACTATAGATTTAAAACTACCCTTATGAAGAATTCATACATATATGTTATTCAGCACTGGACCCGAGAGGTTTAACTAATCTATTTTGATCCCTGAAAAAAAAATCATTTGAATAAAACTAATCTCATTTTGAACCATCTCTTGACATTGAATAGATAAATTCATAGATTTCTTGATGTTCTCAACCATCCAAACAGAGAAAGTCAAATCTCCAAAACCCATGGCATATGAGCATCACCAATGACAAAGTTCAAGCTATCCATGGCAGGGTCTTCAAGACTTCAGGAAACTCAAGACAAACAGCCTCAATGCATCATCACCCCTAAAGCAATATCCCTAGTTCCCTAGAAGTAATTCCCTCCATCATTCAAGACGATGAGCATCCATTTCAGTACATGAATCCTACTTAGCATCATTTGAAGACGTCTAAATATAATTGAAACCAACCAATCCTCTCGACAACGTATCAACGTGTTCCAGAACCTATCAAGTTGGCCTTATTCATTCACATATATTCCATCCCCGCATTACCCTTCTCCCAAAACAAAATCAACTCCATGGTATAATTTCTCATTCAAAACCAGTTCGTTTCAATCAGCTCGAAAAATCTTTCATTCCATTCAATTGTAGATCCAAACTAGACGATTTCTAAGAAAATCAATGTGAAATCAAATCCTTTACTCTTCATCTACGCAAGATCACATGGTACCCCTCAATAGCGTTTTAGCATATGCATCCTGTCAACATTCTCTCATTTTCATTTTTTTCGGCCCCTTCTACAGCAAGACCATAATGACCTTGCTCTGGCGTCTAGTATAACTTAAAAAGCAAGAAAATTCTACACATATACATAATAATTCTCAAGCGAAAGTATGAAAATAGCGCAACTAAAACAAAAAAAAAAAATCGAAACTTTCGATTCAAATCTCTTAAACAGAAAAAAGAAATCAGGAACCCAAACAGAAGAAGCAATCAGAAAGGGAAAGAAATGATGAAGCAACCTGTTTGCGTAAAGCGTCCCATGAAGAAGTAGTAGTTACTTCCATTGCAGATCTCTCTCAAAATTCGTTTCAATTTCCTTCTCTGTTATTTAATGATGATCGTAAATGATGATTTTGAGAAAGGAATTTGTGGAATTAATGATTGGTAGTAAGGATTTGGGTTCGCTCGCTCGATCGATCGATTAGAAATAATAAGAAGATGAGATTGGGGTTTGTTTGGAGACAAAGACAGGTCGTCTACCGCTCGCTCGCTGTGTCTCAACGGCAATTTCGTGTGAGACTTCTATTTTTTTATGGAGTGTTTGGAAGTCTGATCATTCCGTGTTTTAAAAAAAAATTAATTTTTTTGTTAAATATATTATTTTAACTTTGGTGGCATTTAGAATTATTTTCACCTCTTGAATTATTTTAGAAAATCATCCTACAAACTTCTTAAAATTCCATATTCCATGAGCCTTACAACAAAAACATTTATAAATGTTCAAGTTATTATTAATTAATGATGTTAGTTAATATTTTATTATTTTTAAATACCAAGTTTATATTAAAATCCTCCAGCATATTTAATAGAATCTTATAAATTATTTTGAGAAAATCATCTTACAAACCTCCTAATCAAATAATTTTTATTTTAAAATTATAATCAATAATTAATAATATCCATTATAGTTTTATTATCTTCTAAAACCAAGTCTTTATCGATATTCCTCCAGCATGATTGGTGTAATTTTAAAATTATTTTCACCTCAAAAATTATTTTAAGTGATCATCTTGTAAACCTCTTAAATTTTCATCATGGGATGAACGTTACAACAAAAACATTTGTAAATATTTAAGTTGTTAATCAATAATATTCATTATTATTTTATTATTTTTAAATACAGAGCTCATGTTAGAATCCTCCAGCTTGGTGGGATCTTGAAATTATTTTTTTATCTCAGGAATTATTTTGGGGAATTTATCTTGCTAACCTCCCAAAATTCCATAGTCCTATAATTTTTATTGTAAAATTATTTGTGAGTGTCAAAACTATTGATTAACAACAGGTTAAGCATTAATTTTAAAAGGGGACGATACGAGGAAAGATAAACAAGAGAATTACAAGAATTAAATAAATAAACACATGGCAATACCAATAGATAATATGCCATGCCGCGGAATGAGAAAAATGAATGTTGATGGATTAATAAAATTATTAGGACACGTATTAAATAAATAAGAAAATAAAATTGAATAAAAAAAATAGAATGTTAGGTTAGAAGTAATGGTTAGGAAAAGTTATTTAATTTGTATTTGTAGTCCATGCCTTTGCTTATATATAGTTTACGAGGCAAAATATATAATTAAGATTTTTATAAATAAAAAATATTAATTATATACAATAGGCTTGATAAGCACGTCAAATCCAGAAAACTTAAACTTGATATTTAGCTAAACTTAAAGTAGCATGGATCTGTCAAATAAGCTAGTTTCAAAGGATTTAAACTTGAAATTTAGCTAAGTACAAGATCTCAAGTCCAAGATACTATAAATATAAAAAACATGTCAAATCCAAAGAATATGGACTCGACATGAGTCCGACAAACATGCCAGACCCAAAAGCACTCGAGCTTTGCAAGCAGCTAAGCTTAAAGCAGCTTAAGTCTATAAATATGCCAGACCCAAAAGAATTGAGCTTAGTAGTCAGGCAAGCCCAGAAAAGTGTGAGTTTGGCAAGTATGTCATACTCAAAGCATTTTGATTCAAACATTATCAAGTTCTAAAACTACATGTCTGGTCCTAGATGACCCCTTAAAATAAAAGTATTGAAGATATAATAAACAATCATGACTTTCCATTTAGAATAATTGTTCGTATTGATGTAATGATTTTTCTATACTTATAGGTGTATACAAGGTCTCTTAAAAGATTTCCAATATTTACTGTCTCATTAATATATGTAATGAATATTTGTTTCTCATTAATATCATCAAAAGTAAAGGACTTTCCAATCCTTCTTTTCTCTAAAAACAATAAGGTTCAGGAGACTAAACTTTTCAGGCAAGGATTTAAAAGTTTTTATCTCGTAAGATAAACTCATATAGGTTACAAAGTATTAACCAACTTAAAAATCAAGAACAAACATATTTGTTCTTTAAATTTAACTCTTTTAAATTATTTATTATCTTTTTCATATATAATAATTTATTATTGAAAGATCTTTAAGTTCTTCTAATCATAATTGTTCTTGTAGGTACTCAAATTTTACCATAAATCTAGAATTCTTAAAACTAAAAAGATGAAATTCAAGTATTTAAATATATTAATTAATCACTATCAAAATAACATATTGTTTATATATTTTAAATTTTGAAATATCATTACTAATCGTAATGAGAATGACAATGGACATTAACGTTACATCAAAGAAAATAATTAAAACGCCAAGGAAATTTTAAAGTTCATACCCGAGGCTTAAAATCTGCTCGTTGACGTTGAAATCAGCCTTGAGAAAACATATATATCCCTTCTTTTCCTTTGATAACCTGTGATATTTTTTAACTCAATCATCCTAGGAGCTTCTCTCGTTTTCTTGAATGCCGAATCCCAGCCCTCTCCTTATTTTTATGTTTTTTTCTTAACCTGCCAGCATTCTCTGTTTATCTCCTGCTTACCAATCCCCCACCAGTAGAGCAACCCTCCCTGTTTATAATCATGTGTGCTGCCCAGCCATTGGTAAGCTGGGCGGCATACATGATTATTTTGGGCAGTGCCGCTTGAAAATTTCATATTTTTTTTAATAAAAAAAAACAAGTGCCGCCCAATTGGTTGTTTTGGGCGGCACAAACAGGTTCTTGCGTGAAACAAGAACCAGTTTGCGGCTAGCTTAATTAATTTTTTTTTTTGAGAAATTAATCCATACACTTTTAGGGAATGTCACGTGTGCATTTTATCAATGGGGTTGTTTAAAGCCAGAGATTTAGACAAATATCAGACAAATGGGTATAATCTTGACTTTTTTTCTTCGACAAAATTGGGTATCTACACGGGGGCTGTACAAAATCAACAGATCAACTTATCTTCTGAATTAACTGGCAAAATTTGGAGCACAACTGCTATGCAGAACCTGTCGGATGTTACAACGGTAGCCAAGAAGTTGGAGGGAAACCCAACTGGCCCACTATAGAACAGCTCTCCACCAAGAGCTCCAACTGCACGAAGTCAGTGGCTGTTAAAATGGCATAGCTATAGCTTCTGAGATAAAATTGCAGCCTTAATTTGGTGTAACTGACTAATTATCCAATCTAAAACACATCTGCGGTTGCAAGTGTCAGTGGACTTTCTTTCTGCTATCATAGTTAGCTGAAAGTCTTCTTGCCCACGCGCTCTTATTTGGTGACCAAGAAATTGGAAACCCAAGAATGGCACAATTTCTTAAATTCAAAAGGGCAACAGCAATATTCTCCTCAAAATCTTTAAAACGCTCAAGTATTCGTGACTCGGCTTCCTTGTCTTCAGAAAGGATCATATCCTCAAGTTCTGCCTTCTTCTCTTCCAGAACACAGTCTTCTTGGCTAATCATCCGCATGCTCAGAACTTGCAATGCTTCCATGGCCATATTATGAAAACCACAATACACATAGGCGGTGAACACATTGTGGCAGGTTGTAGTATCAGGCTGGATTTTCTCCCGGTGCATCTGCTCAACAATAAGCTCTATAATATCGATCCTTCCCTAAATATTTAAGGAAAAAACAATACTTAGTTGCTTGGCATAAGGATTTTTTTTGCGAAAAAAACTGAAGGCAAGGCAAGACATAGACATCATGCCAGTATCATAGTACATTCTAGTTATCAATTTTCTTGTCTGAGTTTGGTGTGTGATAATATACCTTATCTTTTGCTACATGAAGAACAGGATTATATAACAGTACATCAAGTTTAATCTCTTCAGAGTGCCCTTGATCCAAAAGATTCAACGCTTCATCAAAATTTTCATCTTGCAACAAAATCTGAAAGAAAATAAGATAACAGTCAGATTATTGACTAGCATGAAGCCAGTTATAGGTTAGCACTTGGCAGCACTATACTCTAAAAAAAAACATAAGAAAAAGTCAGCAGTGCCAAAACCAAACTTTCATAATTTACAACCCAAGGTAACCCATGGCACATGCAGTCATGAACTAGTAAATACCAAGTATCATCTTTTACTTCTTCATGTTCTCAAATCCTTGGACCAAATAAGATATAGGGCAGGAAATCAGCACATGTGCCATTTTTATGGATAATCATTTGCTATCATGTTCTATAACCCTTGGAGACTTAGCTCTGGTGGTAAGTGGGTTTACTCCCCCATGTTATCATCATGGATTCAAATTCTAAAGGAGACTGCAAGAAAGTAATTTCATGCGGATGCACCTGGCCCGGTATGGATGGTTTGTTTAATACCCAACCAGAGACTGGGAGGGACCTGGTCCCGGTGCATGGATTCATGGAAGCTGTCTCGAGAATATCCTAACTGTTAAAACCCAAAAAATAGCAAGCTGTAAAGGCATGACAAGAGCTAGAGGCAGGACCTCCTGGAAGCAACGCTTGATAAAAGAAACGGTCATATCTCATAAGCCTGGCATGATCAATGCATGATTGTAGCCATGAAGGAACCTGGCATGATCAATGCATGATTGTAGCCATGAAGGAACGAGAAACAAGAAAATAAAGGTGCAGTACCTTACATTTATGTGCAAGATTTCTGCATTATATTTCTGCATAAATGATGCATTGATGCTAACAAGCAATTAAGTGCAGAGGGAGATGGTAGGCCAACTACTTGAACGTGGAAATTTGGAACTTTTGTAAAGCATGTTTACGGATAAGTTTCAGGCATATTAGAAGCAGAAACTTGGTGATATGCACATTTCTGTGTTTATTAAATCTTTAGGGCAGCAGTATTTTGTGGAATATTAATTAAGATGACACATGAGCAGAGAGGCAAGTGCATATACCTTTATGAGAGCAGTGTACCCCACCGTCTGTAGATAAAACCCAGAACGCAACATCATGGAAACCAATGCACAGGCAGATTTATAACATCTTATAGTGCGACAACAATCAATCATTATACAGTAAGTTGCAGCATTTGGCTCGAAACCACTTGCTTTCATATGTTTGAAAAGTGCAATTGCCATTCGACACTGCATGTTAACCAGAAACATAATTTGTAGCATAAGGCAGGAGAATGGATCCACAGGTCATCAACTAGCAGTGGAAATTCATAACTCACAAGCAGAACCACTTACTTCCTCAGCCTCGACGAGTGAATGCAGCACTGTGTTATAAATAGGTATTCCCAGATGCGTGTTACTATGATAGAAAAGATCTTCTGCCACACATAAATATTGCATTAGCTCTCTCATCATCCCTTCTTTTCCAAGAGCTTTCAACTGGAGACATCCAAAGAGGAATCAATGTTATAGACTATATTTTAAGCCACAAAACTTAAAACTTTTAACCAGGACAGTTTCAGTTCAAAATGCAAGGGCAAGCAGAGGTGCACTGCATGGATAAATGGAAGTTAATGCCAGAACAATTCAAGAGCCAGAGATCAACATTTTTCATTGCCAGGAAAAACGTGCTTCAATAAGATCATGCTAATTTTGTCAAATGGATAGGTGGACAATCCAGATATAATAAAATCAAAAGCAATTGAAAGAGGAATCCTATAACACAGAACAATAATTCCAAGCAGCATTATCCCATCCACCGGATTTGATGTGCTAGTTCATTAGGAAGTCTGTGTATATACCTATAGCCTTAAAGCATCCAAATCTTGCCGCCATACCATGTCATGGAAACAGAGTACATGCAATTGCAACAGTCAATGTTTTTCATCAATTGCATCAGTGCAGGTCCCTCTTAAAGCAGCATCAATGGATTCACCACATTAAGAAGGTACCGAGCAGGGAACCATGCTTTCTAATAAAAAAATTAATCTTTCCAAATGTATGCCAAAAAGCTAAAATAAAAATGTAGCATTAGTTCTTCTGCTTTCCTACTATACCATTCATTACAACTGAATTGAACTTTTACTAAAACATTTATAGAAAGGAATCTTCTGAGACATTGAAAAACAGATAGGGAAGCACAACATTTATTAACCATTCTCAATTTTTGAGCATGGTTAAAGACACCCTTTGTGAAACTTAGGGCAAAACTAGTGATCGATAATTTTTTCATGCTTTCAAAGTGGGTGGAATTTTCAAGGTGATCAAGAAAAAAAGTCATATTCAAAGCAATTATTTATTGATATCTAAATGCCCACGTAAAAGGTTAAAAAAACAAGTGTGCAGCACGGAATTACCAAGTTCTTCATTGATTCCCGACTATGCTGGACACCATTTTTCGCCATATCCTTCTCTATAGCCTTTATCCGTTTAGCAGAGTCTACACGTGACAACATATCACCATCCTCATATGGAGCATTTGTATTACCAACTAATGAAAACAGTTGCTGATATGTCCTGATATCTGGCTGAATCTTTAATTTTTTCATTTTAGCCAACATCCGCACAGCACGCTCAGGTTGATCCTGCAAAATTAACAGACTGAAATTTTCTACTGACAATGAGATCATTCAAATGTAGTACTTGAATTCATCGATTAGGTGATTCAACAAGATAAGTTTTGTCAAGAAAATTACAAGTTTTCAAAAACCACTAACAATAACACGGTACTGTCACTCGCTAACACACAATTTCATTGATATTCTCTAGAACATAACAAGTAAAGATGATTTGTAATCACCAATCAATAATTCTTAATTCAACATTCACAATTTCAACTTAGCAAAGAGGAATGCGAGGGCACTCTCTATCTTTGTTATAAAAAGAAATCAATTTCCAAATATTCATGCAAAATTTCTCACTAGAGAGAGAGAGAGAGAGAGAGAGAGAGCACAAGTCCAGTGTGAAGTATCAGATTGGAGCAGGTGTTTAACTCACCATTGCATCGCAAGCTTCAAGAAATGAATTATAAGGATATGGATATGGACAGTTGGTAATTTGATCCAACAGAACCTCTGCCAAATCCAGTTCCAAAGCTTTGCTACATGCCACTGAAATGGTTGCAAGCGTTGGATCACATGGCTTCAAATTCTTCTGTTGCATTGTTTTTAACTGCAGGGAACAAAACTAGTTTATCCATTCACGAAAAGATAGTCCATGTATCATGAGAGAAAAGTGTTCTGATTTTAGTTATATAAATCACCAAAGAGTAAAAGTATTACCACTTCCATGCCTTTCCTGAAATGTCTCTTAGAAACAGCTCTAGCAAATCCATTATACGTATGGCTTGAAGGTAGCAAGCCAATATTTTCCATCTACACAGAAATGAGAAAAGTAATTTGAGCACAAGAAATGAATGCTATCGGTAATGTAATAAAGTACTGAAGTGCAGTCAAAACTGCACAAGCAATCTTAAAAAGAAAAACAAATATAACAGAAACAAGTAACAAAAACATATAATATCAATATTAATGAAATGAGAAGACAACAGCCTCCTTGTAATAGAGATGCCTAAACCACATTGCAGTTTTCAGATATTGTGATAAATTATTTTTAAAGTGCATCCATAGATGATTTCCAATAGAATTTGATCTAACTGTACAAAAATCCATGATAGTTATAGTATTCAACTGCTGTCACTGTGATGAAGGTTGCACGAGAATATTCCAGAGTAAAAGAATCATTATTCAGTGGCCATGCTCTTCCCATTTTAATGTATAAGAATAACTAGAAGTAAGCATAGGGAATGCTAAAGTACAAGGGACATCATATGACAACCACATTCAACAACCAGAATCTTAAGAAAAAATGCAAGACCTGTAACATTAACTGCTTTGCTAATCCAGGTTTTTTAGCTTGCGCACATGCATGTATCACATCATTGAAAGACCACCTCAGGATCCTGGAAAAAGGCATGATTTTACGTTTATCCAGTCCAACTTGTCCAGCACTTTCAACTTCTTTATTTCCCATGTCCAAAGTAACACACTCTTGTATGTTACAAGCAGGAGCATTTGCTGTCGAAGGAACAGACTGTTCATTATCGCACTCTTGTACGTTACAAGCAGAAGCATTTGCTGTTGAAGGAACAGACTGTTCACTATCACATTCTTGTATGTTACAAGCAGAAGCATTTGCTGATAAGGGAACAGACTGTTCATTATCCTTTAAATCAAATTTCTGCAAGCCTAATTCACAGTTTGGATGTATAGGAATGTTCACTCTTGATGGATAGAGCTGTCCTCTAGAAGAGATCTGTACAAAAGTATTTCCTCGGATGGCTAAAACCACCATATGTTGCAATTTTTCATATGCAGACTTTAAATCTCTTAACCTTGTAAAGGACCAAATAAACTTTTGCAAGGTAAGAATACTTGGACTGAAGTGTTTGATGTAGTCTTTCCAGATTTCATAGACTGCAGAGAGGTTCTGTTGGGAAACTGCCAGCTGAAAGCAAAAAGGAAAAAATTAGGACAATAAACTTCTAATGTAAGTAACTTATAATAAATTCAGTTTCCAGCTTTAAAACCTCAAGGAACATGAGCCAGGTAGGAAAAAAATGGAAAACCAGTCACTCAGCTGCAAATTTTCTTTGTTTAGCGGGATTGTGAACCAAAATGCTTTAACCACTAATGCCTTTCACAGGAAAGACCATCAAATGAGACCGAGACTCTTTACACACCTTGAGAAGCATTATGTAAGTAACTTCATCCTTCCCCATCATTCTGCGCTCCATCAATTGCAAACATTGATCGGCATAATCTGCCCTGCTCATATCTGAGCATGCTCCCAAGAAAGTGTTATACACCGGCAGGGTAGGATAGATACCATGGCTTTCTCCAATAAAATCAATCATATTAGATGCCTGCATGAAGCATAAGTGGTTGGCATGGAAATACTTAGAACCAACATCCCAAAAAAGAATGAACTAGTTTCTTACACAATTTTTTAACAGTAAGTCTGGCAAAACAGCATTTGTCATTATGAACAACATCCATATCCATCCCTTAAGAAACAGTATCTCGCTAAAGAAATGTAGTCATCTCACTAAGATTGATCAGTCAACAACGCAAAACATGTTGAAATAACCACATTTTGAACATTTATTACTAATGCTGAAAAGTTAAAATGAAACTACTTCCAACACATCATCACAATAACGACATGAAAAATACTCTCACTGAACACAACAATATGCATATACCTCCTCCAAGTAACCTCCTTTACAAAGTGCTCGGATCATAAGCAGGTAACATTTGCTATCCAGGCCGACCTCTTTTTCCTCCATTATTTGCCAAGTCTCCAAGACAAGCTGCAGCCAAAAGGGAACAACTTTCTGTAAATCTTGCAGCCAGGATCCCCAATATTTGGAACAAGACTAAATAACAACTGCACTAACACAGTTCAAGAACTAGGAGCATCTTTGACTTCCCAATATTGCACAATAAGTGTACGTAATAAAATACTGCTGCTGAGTGTGTTCAATAGACACGAGTGGATTACAGACCAAGCTGGAAGTCCAGAAGTGTTAAATGATATTTTTGGTGTGCAACTTTTTGAATTTTTCTATTTGAGTGTACAACTTTCATTTTTGTTATTCCAGTGGCAAACTTTAACCTTTTTTTTTCTTTCTTATTATGTGTTTTTGTTAGATTCTGTCATGTGCATGATGACATGTATGCCAAGCGTGCACAAACTAAAAATATCATTAACTCAATCCAGAAAATTAAAAATTAAAAATTAAAATGCACAAACATGCATATACAATTAGATATCGAATTCTCTCGTCAATTAGCTTACCAATGGATCAGGTGATCTAGCACAATATTGAAGTATAGGAACAAAATTGTGAGGCTTTAATGACTTTTTTTCTTGGCCAAGTTCTAAAAGCAGAGCAGATGCTCTGCTTCTCTCGCCCATGTGAAGTGCACTAACAATTTGCTTCAGAATTGAATCTGTAGTTGATTCTGGACAATGCTTTGAAACATTATTACCTGCATTGAAGATTTGCACTCTTAAATTTGATTCACATGCCACTAGATATAATTTGAATTTGAAGATTGCGTAAAAATACCAATTAAAGCGGTGAAATTCTGAGAGAACCAAAATTCGTCAGTGACATTTCTTTGTCCCTGTCAAATAAAGTTAAACATTAAAAAAATTCAACTTATTTATAAATATTTTCACTTACAAGGAGACATCTATTAAATAGTAATAAGAATCACCAATACATACTTGTTTGTGAGATTTAAATTTTTCTGCTATTGAGCAAAAAGAAACTCTCCCTCTGTTAAAGGTGAAAAAAAAAACATGAAGGGAACCCTATATTAGAGCGCAGTAAATGGTGACTTTCAATTTACTCACTCATTCATGTATGTACTTACAGAGGTCTATGCATTCTTTGGCAAACTAGCATAGTAGATCTTTGAAACAGCACTTTATAGATGATACCGTCTTTATCAACCAAATGGCATCTGATAGATGAAGAGCAGAACCCATTTGTTCTATTAGGCAAATAAACAAACACTTTGCACACGACCGAACAGCAACACGGAATTTAAAAATAACATTGGACCCACGATTCTCAGTTCCAATACGAAAGCAAAATGAACAAGAAATTAAAAAAAAAAGTAAATAAAAAATATTCCCTTGCTCAGACAAAATGAACAAATGCTTGTTAAGGTACTCCACTAGTATTTTTCTTCAGATCAAATACCTTTATGTACCTGTTTCCGGTGAATTAACAGCGGGGCCACCTACATGTTGTAACCGGTGAGTAACGAAGTAGAACTAATGTTGACTTTGAGGAAGATGTAGAAAACGAGGAACCGTTGTTATGATGCTGTAAACTGGCAGCTTCGAAAGTACAAAAGACTAGTAGACAGAGCACACCAAAGATTCTAAATATGAGAATTCCCCCTTGGATTCGAGAAGAAGGAAATCAAGAACAGGAACAAAACGAAATAAGGCGTTTCTAGCTCTAGTTTCCGGTGAGCTTCTCCGAATTTTGTCTGGTAATCAACTACAAATTCAATTCTGAAGCAAATTGCTAGTTGGATCTCTGCAATAAATCCATAGACCCATGAATCAAATTTTATTGAACAAAACAAATTAAGAGATCGAGCTTGTTTAATGGTCATTTTTTATAATTAAAAGAAGAAGAAGGTCTACTTTGCTTATAACTTTTGCCAAATCAGGTTAAAACGTAAGTGTGGACTAAGGCATTCTCGGCTAAAAAATAACAAAAACGTAAAACTTGATCCCATATCATCCCAAATCAGATTAAAACGCAAATGTGGACTCTGTTTCTACTTTCTATTTATATTCATCAAGATATGCAAGCAAACAAACAAGCTAACAAATGGGCAAGAAAAAAATTCTCTTCATTTTTCTGACTTGAAAGTATTAATATCAACAAATTATCCATTTTCAATCAACAATGAAAACCCATCCGTTGAGAAACATATGTCAAAGAAACTTACTTTATCATCAATTTCATGTACAAATACTCCAACATGCAAGATTTTCTCCTTTTCTTTTTCAAAGGAAAAAAAAACAGAGATCGACAGAGAGAAATCTTATTACAAAGAAGTGAACTTTGCAGAGGACATAGGAGAGAAATGTGCTTAGATGGACTGCTGCTAGGGCCTGGGGGTGCTGCAAAATCTACCTGTACAACATACGATCAGAAGTTAAGGATGATGTACCGACAGACGCAATGCACAGAAGCGATAGAAAAAAGAAATAAGAGAAGGAAAACAGGAATCGAAAGCACAGACCGAATGCACACACTTTGCTTAGTTCTAGGCTTAATAAGCTCTCTGATGTGGGAGAGGGAGGCGGCTGGTTTGCTAGCTGTAGAGATGAAGATTGAAAGGTTGGGTGTGAGAGCCTGGGAGGGAGGGGGCGGTTGGTTTGCTAGGGAACTAGAAACTCAGAAAGCAAATTTTCTTAGCAAACCGGACCGGTCCGGTTCGGGTATTTTAATTCCAACCCTATAAAATCAAAACCGAGTTGAACCGAATATACTTTTAAATTTTCTAAATAATTTTTTTTTTTCTCGCGCTTCGGTTTTTTAAACTATTTTTTTTATTTTCTTTTCTGCCTTTCCTTTTAGTGTTTTTGTTATGTTATATGGTTGCAAGGGGTTTTCACTGTGAAGCCAACATCCTAAACCCTAAAACTCGCCGCCAGAACTCCTTGTTCTCCAACTCACCTCTCTTTCAGTTCTCAGGTAATAATTCATTAATCTCCATAATCCCTCTTTCATCGTCAGTTTACCCGTTGGTTTCGTTGACTCCTAGACGATTACATATTTCTGGTTTTTTCATGTGTTTTTTTCTCCGAGACCAAACAGAGACTAAGTAACGGTGTTGTCGAGATTGGTATAGTTTTGCTTTGATTTTACCTTTTGGAAACATTAAGGTGTTGTTTTTCTATCTTAGTTTCTGCTCGCTCGCTAAGAAATACAGTTTTTAAGTAATGAAAAATAAAAATTCAGAATCCACATGTGTATTAGTAGTCAGAGTTTCACTTGTTTGAATTTCAATTTGTCTTCGCGATATCTCAGCAAGAAAGGAGATGCTAACTTCATTGTTTTATGTGATTTTAGGTGGAGCGGAGTTTATTTTTTTGGTTGGATAAGGAGGGTAGGATATCATAATAATAGTAATGGCAGAAGCGGAGCCGCAGGCATTGACGTATATACCGGAGGTGATATTGAAGAAAAGGAAGCATAAGGAAGAATCAATTGCTCTTACGAGGAAAACCCAGTTGGAGTTGGGGCAAAATGGAGGGAAGAAGAGGAGAATGGACGATATCAAAAGGCCCGAACAGTTTGTCAGGGAGTTTAGGGACAAGGTAAAATAGTTTACTTGCTGTGGGTGTTTTTTTAAGGTTTTTTTCTTTAATGTTCGCTGGTTGCATGTTTGAGTACCTGTGTTGCATAATACGAGCGAAATTTGAAATGTCGACACATTTTGATAAATTTGATCCTATCATCGTAGACAAGCAGAATGGTTCAACTTTAGGTCCATTGTTGTATGCTCTAGTTATTTTCAAATGAAATTTTTGCTTTTGGCTCGATTCCATTTACTTAGTGCATGTGCAAATGTGCCTGTTGATCCCTTTTTTCATTTGTTATCATTTTGCTATAGTATTGCCATCTTGAAACCAGTAAAATCATTAGGGTAACCATTAAATGACAAAAAGTTCAGTCTCTCATGCTCTATATGGTGATCTTCTTGTTTTTCATTAAAGTCTTAAAATAAAATGTGACACCAGTAAACTTGGATTATAAGAAGTGAAGTGTGTTTTGACCGCTTGCCCAAGTGTCGTCCTTTTCTAGATCTTGTATTGTGTATGTGCTGTTTTCTGGTAACATAGAAGTTAGGACCAAGACTTTTTGTACCTGCTTCTTAACTATTTGACCAGAGTACCTTAGGGGCATGTTTATTGTGGTTCGTATATGTTTTGTCCCGTGTTTGGAAGAACTATTTTATGTTTCTGGGCATTCCATATAACCATATATCATTAAAGATTTCATGTGTGAAGTCTTCAAAAACTAGCCTGCCAAAATAATTCTGTTAGTTCAGCCTCCCCAATGTGATGTCTGTCTAATTGAAGACCTTATCTAGCTTCTCATATTTGTAAAAATACTTGATGATTGCATCATAAATCTTCTTTAACTCATGTAGCTGAAAATACTATAACGTAGCCCCTTCTCTTCTGTGCATTTCCCAAGATATTCTTTAGTCTATGTAAAACCTGACAGTATTATTTTGTAATAATTTTAAACTTGGTGCTTTCCATGCAGGAATTGGATCTCATCCGTATGAAACAGAGGACCAAGAGAGCAAAATCAGCATTATCTATACCAAATTCGAAGCTCCTATTTGTCATTCGCATACATGGGTAGGTTACTGGTGCTCTGCAATGATTCCATTCAATTTTTCTGCAATTTATTCATCTAGTTCTGACATGTTCATGTGTTTTCAGAAAAAATGACATGCATCCAAAAACTAGGAACATCTTATACAAACTGAGATTGACAAGAATCTTTCACGGTGTCTTGTTGAAGGCCACCCCAGGGGTATTAGAATTGCTGCAAAAGGTGGAGCCATATGTTACATACGGGTAGGATGCTCAAATCCTCTTTAATTTTATTGTGCCTAAGTATAGCCTTAAATATTGGCCGGGGAATGGTTTAATATTTAATTAATTATAGCAATCTTGAGTGATTTATTATGAGAGCTGGTGAAGTTACTCTGAGTATGCCAAATAGATATGTCCAGTATGTTAGATTTAATGCCAAGGAAATTCCAGTTGTTTCTCTTCCCCTGAAGTGAGCTGCACCACTAGCTCTGGGTCATTTGTGGTTCATGCCAATTTCCTTATTGCCTTGTTGCAATTGAGTTATGAACAAATGTGCTTGTTCTTTATGTGTAAGTATATATATATATATAGATGTTTTTCCTGGCTTCCCCAAAACAACCTTTTTGAACCAGTGACCTACTGAATACTTTAGATATTTGTATATTAGTTATCTAGCAGCTTCTTTTTGAGTTTCAATTGGCATCATTAATTCCACGTGATCTTTATTTTGAGTACTTCTGCAGGATATAGAGCTAAGCTCTTTAAGACACCCTTCCTTTATTTTACTTGGAGCCTAAATTACTATTGACAGGATCTGAGGTCAGGTTGGAGATTGTCCATGAACATATTTTGGCTTTGATTTCTGACTTAAATGAACACCTGAATGCAAATATGGCTCCCTCAAGCAACTCCTTAATAAACATAAAGTGAGCAGTTGAATTCTAATATCATGATTTCTTTTAGTAGCAAGGAATTGCCTGGCTGGCTGTTTTATACACCACAAACTTTTCTCTTGTTTTGAACTGGATCCTAAACATTCCATTTTCTAGTCTTTAGGCTGAAATGTTTTTAGCAATAGGTGGTGGTAGTTTGGTGATGATTATTCCAATTAATTTTACGTGGTTGGTTGCTGTGTCATTTTAACTATTTCATATTAATTAGTCCTAACATGCTTTTGTTGTTTTTGAAGATATCCAAATTTTAAGAATGTGAGTGATCTGATTTACAAGAAGGGCTATGGAAAGATAGACAACAAAAGAGTTCCTTTAATTGATAATAATATTATTGAACAGGTAATGAATCTTGTTACAGCTTGTTTGGTTTTGTAGTGCCTATGGCATTTCCTCTCATCTTTTTTTTTCATTTTGGCAGGCATTAGGGAAGCATGGCATTGTATGTCTAGAAGATATTGTACATGAAGTTGCCAATGCTGGTCCACATTTCAAGGAGGTCATTAGTTTTTTGGGGTCATTTTCACTCAACAAGCCGAAAGAAGGATTGCTGGGGAAGAAGGCATTATACATAGATGGGGGAGACACTGGGAATCGTGAGAATCAGATTAATGACTTAATCAATAAGATGAACTAACATCAAGAAAACAGGTCTTATGATGAAGTGTAACTCACCCAACTTTTTCCTTTTAAGATGATTCTGAGCCATGTACCGCAGTTATTATTTCCTTCTAGTTGGATTTTGGATTTTGAAACTGTCATAATTTATTTCTCTGCTGGTTTTTCTTTTTTCTTTTTTCTTTTTGTCAGCAATACCTCTTGTAACATTGTCTTCAATTTTTTGTTGCTGCACTCACATTATGTTTGTTTGCGAAAGAAAGAGGGATGAACGAACAGGAGAGATGGAGGGGGTGGAATAGGTGTTTGCATCGTTTTATTGGGTATATACATTATATTCAAGCAAGTAATGGATCCATCCTCTTTTTACGCAGTCATTTGGATAAGGATCTTGCAGGAAAAACATGAATTGACGCATTTCAAAACTTTTACCATTTATCTAAATTGTCTGTCGCCATGTCTTACTTTCGCCGAATCAAAGGTCATCTCTTTTTTCTTTTTTTCTTTTATTTGTGATTGCAAACCGCGCTATTGATTTCGTTGAATAGAAGCAGGAACAAATTTGACATGGCTCTCAACAGTTTATTTTTCTTCCATCCTATTGTGGTTGTTTCTCTTGTAAACTTCTCAGGGATTTATGATGCACATGATTTCTACTTTTGCTTTAACCCATTGATATTAATCTCTTATAATTTGATACCATCTGATTTGTTTGTCATGTGCATGTGTACATCTGCATCATGGACAGAATGTTTAGACTAATAAATGGCTTAATTAGATCTAAATTTATATTTTGATGGGAGAGTTGCATTTAAAAATGAAAGAGCTTATAGGTGCAAATCCAACTACAGTCAATTTTCTTCCTTTTACTCATTGAGATGTTGGTAGGTTGTTTAGAGAGTTTATTTTCCATCATTTTGGATGTGAATTCAAGAGCTGATTGTTTGAGACGAATTATAGATAGCATTTCATTGGTAAGGTTCAAGCCAGCAACTCAAACTCCATCATTTAGCTTTATTGCAGGGTATGATCATGAAAATATACTCTCCTTCCAATTCTTCTTCCTTGGTTGCCTCTTGCATCAACTATTGGTCTTGGCGGCCACCATGGGAACTTTAGTAGAGATGCTCTCTCTTGAAGGTAAACACGATCTCACTTATCCTTCAAACCGAATTGTATCTTGGGCTGGCGATGGGGATTGCTGCAGATGGCTTGGAATTGTCTGACAAAGTTACTGATCATGTCACCGAGCTCGAACCTGGAATTCTTTCTTACCAAGAACATGTCAATCCAACGGTGTTGCTATTGACTACTATGATTTTTATACGAGGTCAATGTTCAGCGTTAGGATAAATCCTTCTTCGCTCAACTTGAAGCATTTGATGAACTTGGACTTGAGCAATAATGTATGCGAGTCAGCTACAAAAGGTAGGGAATACCTACACAGTGCGATAAGGCATCAGCGTCAATGACAAACAATTATACACCTGTTTCATTTCCACATATACGCGGCATAAATAACAGCTCAACTTTCAGAGCTTTGAAAAATAAAGCCCCAGTACACATGATTTGTAGCCAGCTACCATATTAACCTCCCACAGGTCCTAGAAACCACAGAAAAGCAAGCCAGCATTCTTACAAAATTAAGAGCAGGAACCGAAGCAAGCCTTGAGTTCCTTTCCACATATTTATCCAGTCAATGCCGCTATAACAAGGCAGTGCTATAAGGAAACATATTTACTCATAGAACTTATTTTCTCTATTAATTTTTTTTTATTAACATGGGTGTTCAAGCTAGCTTGCGTGCACCTTGACTAATCATACGGATTCTGAAATGAACAACCATGTAAGTCTCCAGTAACCCTAAAATGACTCGAACTCGTGAATATTGAAAAATAAATCCAATATTGCATTAGATATAGAGCTCATGACCCATGTACATTAAAATATCAAAGAGTTTACAGGTGGAAATTCAACTCAGGCGTGGAGCCTGAGTTTTAAGGTTTGGGAAGGGGAGATTTGAGAAATGCAAGGTATAGATAAATTAAAAAAGGAAAAGCTACAAAGACAATAAATGATTTTTAAGGATACATAAACCTTCATTTAGAAGGTATCATTAAAAAATTCATAATACTAAAGATTCAAGTGTAATTTTTTTCAAAGATTGCGGTGCTATAAATTAAACCTTGTGTCTGAAGGCAGTTCCACCCATGATTAATTCAATTAATCTAGTTGCACGAGTTTACTTGTGAATAACATCTTATGGAAAACATAATTTATATGAAATTAAGTTGACTTTGAAAATATTTATTACACTTGATGTTAGCCAAGTTATCTGAAAAAACACTGTGCGTGAACAAATTATTTCAGTATAACCGCTATAAATTAATAACTTTAATTAAATAATTCCATACTGATTTTAAATTTGAAGTTTGAATAATATTTAGATTAATTAATCAATTTTCACTTAAAATCATTGAATTAGTTTAACTGTATTTTTTCGAATTATAACCCACTAGTGAAGAAAGAGAGGGAAATGACATGGAATTACGTGTGACTTTTTGAAGTGGAGAAGTCATCTTCTAGCTGTAATCAAATTCATATCCTTTGACATGTATTTCTAATGGGATGGCTAGATGCCCCATGACACTCTTCAAACGACTTCCAAAACACTAATTTAATACAAAGATAGACAGAAAAATCTACAAGAAGATTTGGGGTCCCAATTTTGATTAGACAAAGCAAGCCAAACCCAACACAGGAATCATATTTGTTTTCCCATTTGCCATGGACAAGCGAATGAATTCAAAAGCTAAATGCACTCATAATCAATCCCATCTTTTCTTCTCCATCCATCAAATCCTCTCTCTCTCTCTCGTTTCATTAACTAATGTCATATGCGAAGCTTATCTAAAAGGGTTTCCTTTAGAGACGTGATCATGGTATACATGATAATAATTCATAAAGTTATTTAGCATAGGACACCACTATGAAAGCACATTAGGGGCTCTCCACATCAACTCCTCAATCTATTTGTCGGCCACTTGTCGTCTTCACCACCCATTTACTGCATCTTCTGTTGACATGTGGGAATGTCCCATTGGGTTCCATGCTGAGTCCATTTGTGCACATGAGAGTTCTTATTTGGACTCTCCTCGATCCGTTTAGTACTGTCCCACAACATGAACAAAGGTCTTTTGGGGCAATAGATAATGTACTTCAGGTTTGCGCTTTCACTTCCCTACAAGGAAGAAACATGTGCTGGGGTTTTTATCCACAATCAAATGCTTGTTTGAGGGGTCAAAACCAGACAAGGTTGTTGAACTTTGAAAGATTTCCATCTCTTTTTTTCTCCCGTTGGAATTCAAGAAGTGAAGTAGAAATATTGAAATGCTGCTTCAAAAGTTATTTTCGATAGCTGTTGTTCAAGTACTAGTAATGTTTTAACATGCCATTAAGAATGAAATCTCACCGCATTATCCTTGTCCAAAATAATCAGGAGAACATAGCATATAAGGATATGGTGTCTGCATACTATTCTCCTTTCACCGTGCACATCCTGCAGTAATTGAGCCTTGTCAATCCATTCTCAAGCATCTCGTTGTTCAAAATGACGTTAGCTGAAAGCTTTCGATAAAGTAGAAGAAGACAAGGAAATGTACTTTTGATGGATACTCCTCTTTGAACCAATATCTACTCGAGCCCGTGTGGTCTCAATAATGCCATAAAGAAGACAACAATGGTAGTGCAACTTGTTTTGTGCTGTCATGACTGGCTTTTGAACAGGTGAGACAGCCAAATGTTGTGGCGTAATTTTCACATCAGATGTATAACCACGAATACCATTATTATGTTATCTCCATGTCTCGTGGCCATTTTCAACAATTCGGTGGTATTTATGGGTAGAATATAATGTTTGAATTAATGCGAGGCATCGTCGATTAGGAAAAATAAACCAAGAAAGACATGCATGATGAAGTTGATGAGTCGAATTCATCCTTGCTTTCTCTCACTTTCTCTAGACAAAATTTCTCTTGCTTAATGATGAGGTGATCCTCAAATGGCGCAGATTGATAAACAAGGTACAAAAAGTTGGGCTGGTTAATTTCCTAGCCTTGGCTGGTTAATATATTTAACTCTACTGAAACCCTAAACTGAAACGAGGTTCAATTATTAGCTAGCTAGCTAGGTAGCTTGTCTATGGTTAATTTCCACCAATTGATTTTCACCAGACCAATTAATCTGCATCCTAATTTCGAAAATCATAGTGTAAACCCCACCATGTTTTGCCAATCTCCTCTCTTTTAAAAGAAAAGGGTTGTTCGTTGCAGTTGCCATCAATTTCTAGTGCTGTTATGGCATCATCCTTTAATTAGCAAGACGTGAACATACCAAGAAGTCGAAGACAACTATATATATAATTTCAATCTTTTCTGCGTACCCATTAGTAAAAAATAGTGTTTGATGATTTACTAATGCTTTGCTTTCTTATTTGAAAACAAGGGATATTAATTTGGCTTTGATTCAAGAAAACGAAAGAATTTCAAAACTAGTTGAGGCAGCCACATGATCCTCGTGCGCCATTTCATATGATTAAAAATCAGGTCCAATCATCTACGTAGTAGTTCAGTGGTAAGAGCTTGGGATCTAAAGATTTGTTTCCTCTGTGGTCTCAGGTTCGAGCCCTGTGGTTGCTCATATGATGGCCACTGAAGGATTACATGGTTGTTAACTTCAGGGTCCTTGGGATTAGTCAAAGTATACGCAAACTGGCTCGGACACCCATATTAGACTAAAAAAAAAAAAATTCAGGTCCGCCTCAAGGTTTTGGGACTTATCCTTTGATATACCACCTGTTAACTTAGGTCTCCTCTCTCTGTCCTTCTGCCAATGACTACTCAACACTTCTCCTAACTTTGACCTCCACTATCCTCTGCTGGACATGGTCTATTTGCTTCGATATATTTTAATATTAATATTAGTATTAATAGATCTTAAAACCTCGAATATAAAGTCTATTATTACCCATTAGTTGCTGCCTACACGTCGGTAATTCATTAACTTACTTGGAATTTAATCTAAATCAAACTCATTAAATTGTTTGGAAATTGATTTAATTAAACTTGGTGATCAATGAATAAAATCAAAGATGAGATTTGAACATATTAAATCCTTTAATTTTTAAATTTTTTGTTCAAAATAAAGTTATTTTTAGGATGGATAAATTAAATCAAACTCGGTTGACTTGTTGACTTGTAAATTGAATCGGTCAACTTGGCGATATGGGTTTAATTTTTAACCAAGTTAAATGTCAAGCGAATTAGTCTAATAATAATTATGGGTGCAACATATAGAAAGATGAACAAATTGATCCAATACATGAGCATTTTTCATAGAAAATAAGGCAAACGATCCCTTTTCCTTATTTGGGTAATAAAGGGAAAAGTTATCATTTTCTTCTCATAATTAAGTCTACTTTTCCTCGAATAGAAATAGTGGACTAAACTAGTTCACATGACCAAATTCTTGTCATGAAAATTGTCCTCGAATGGAAATAATAGTGACCTTAGGTCACACCAAATTCAAGTTACGAAAGGCCTCACTATTCTTTTTTCTTTTTTCTCGTGAAAGCCATATGTCATCTACCAGAGAAATGTGACCTTAAACCGAAAAAAATAGTGCTGCATTTCCCCCCTCGAGGCAGAGTTTATTATTGCTATGCACTCACCAAATCAATTCTCTTCGACATCATAGACTCTATATATATATGATCTTGATCGTGTTTATATTAAAACAATTTTTTTTATAAAATAAAGAAGGGACATATATCTCTTTCATAACTAGTTTCATGTTAGTTGTTTTTCTAAGATAACATGCCTTCTGTTTTAAAAAATAGGCTTGTTACCAAATACAAAAAAAAAAAAAATGGAGCAAGAATCTCTAAACTTATATATATATATATATATATATATATATATATATATATATATATATATATATATATATATATATATATATATATATATATCCTTGGCACCTCTTTCTTTCCATTAAATTAAATGAACTCCTTAAAAAATTACTTGGATTATAATCACCTTGCAGAGGGATTAACACACAAACTAAGATTTTCAACACAAAAGCAGCATGTATACATAGTTTTATTTTTCTATATATGGCTCTAATTAATACATGATCACATTCTACAGAAGAAGAAGAAGAAGAGGAAGAGGGGGGGTAACTTCCAGACAGGACATTGCCGACACGAGTGTTAGAGTTTACTTGCTGCCACTTTCCTATCCCATGAAGCTAGGGAAAAGACGCACAGGAGAAACAAGCAAAAGAGATTGGTAGAATCTTTAAAAGATAGTTCTCACTTGTCTATCAAAAGTCAAAGAATTATTTTCTAAGGAAATTTGCGATGAAAAGTGGGGATTAATCCCCAAGAAGAATTGTGTTTTCTGATAATATTATTGATGATTAGAAATTAGTCTATAGTATTAGTCTATGGTATGTAAGATTAGATTCCTAGCTAGGCGTACAAAGATTTGATTGCATGAGAGACGCCATTGGCTATTTCTTTCAAGTGTGGAAGCTTACCTAACATCTGAAATGACTTCAATTATGCGTGACCTAAATCAACTATACTAATCACACTGTCTATAGTAATCACACTGTCCGCACAGCCCGTGCACTACTGGCCTTCTTGGGAGCTACGCTGCCTTGGTAATTGTAGTCTTGCACAATAATAGAATTGGAATTCGAAGCACTTTGACAAAAGAAAAACAAGAGAGCAATTATTTCTTTCTGAATTTTTTTAATGTGTTTTTTTAAAAAATTATTTTTTATTTTAAATTAATTTTATTTTTATTTTTTAAATTATTTTAATATACTGGTGTTAAAAATAAATTTTAAAAAATACAATTATTATCACAATATTAATCAGGCTATAAATACTTTTGAAAAATTTTAAAGATAATATAAGAGATGAAAAGATTATGTAGGATTATAGCAGTTTTAAAATAATTTTCAATAGATATATTTTTAAATTACTAGGAAAAGGATAATTAGTTCAAAAATAATAAAAAGCTTTCACACATAATCACTTTGATTAGATTAAAAAAGAAAAAGAAAAAAAGGGCCTCGTCCCCATAGAAAATGCTTTAGTGGCGAAACTAGAATTTATAGGTCGAGGGGCCATGGTTTAACTAAGATGGTATGGAGGTGCCATGACAAGGGCTGGCTAAATAGAATTGTGTGAGGTCATGGCACCTATGGTTTAAGCTGTAGGTCCGTCCCTGGTATACCATGCCATAATTAATTGATATATTATGTATAAAAAAAAAGAATCCTATAATTAATTACTACATTGTGTTTCAAAATTCAAAAAGCAAATTATATATTTAATTTTAACTAAACTTAAAGCTAATTAAGTCATGATTGTTTGTAGGATTAATTTGAATTTGAAAATGGATATATATATATATATATATATATATTTGGCTGATAGTTGTAACCAATTGCCAAATAAATAAAGATTATTACTCATAGTGGGATTTGAAGAATGAAATAAAATTCTTTCGGTGATCTATGAGACTTGAAGCATCATTACGAGATCTATCCTATATCTAACTGAAAATCAATTTATTTATTTATTTCAGCTAAAAAGCACAAGATTAAATCGCATTAATTAACAAAGATAACCTAATGTTTGTAAAATGATTAGTATTAATTTGTAGTAAGTTATAATTAATGGGGTCAAATTAATATATAAGTATATATAGATCTATATGATAAGACTGTTTAATGAATTGTAATCATGAAAATGACCTCTGCATGTCACTCAAATGGCCCTTAATGCATGATTGCGTGCACATGAATATATTGCTGATTAACTTGACTAAGATTCATAAGTCAACAAAATCAATGATTAATGCCAAATAAGTTTGTCAACACTCAGAATTAGATGGCCATCTTGTTAAATGATCCCACCGGATGATCATAATCTCTCAATCAACATCATAACCTTCTGATTTATCACTATCCTCAGTACTGTGCATGCCCTTATAAAATCCTAGCGTCTAATTAATGAAACACTAATGTTCTTGATGGTCATACATGTTGGCAAATACCTGGCTAGGAACAAAAAAGAAAATCACATGATAAAGAACATATCATGTGGATGTAACTCCTTGATGCCCTAATTATATATAAATCTGCACACCCTCTTCCGCCTGGAGGTGCCATGGTGGGGGTAATTTTGACAGGGCCCTGAGGTTTCCTATGATGGACAAAGTAATATGCAAGATTAGGACAGAAGTCTTTCTGTGAGGATTTTGCAAATCCTCCATGAGTTTTCATACACTTCACAAGACCACACGTTTTCAAGGATAGGTCCACTCCTACAAATTCAAGAATCAAAAAGGAAAAATAATAGATATACTTGTTGGATTCTATGTGTCAGAAGCTCACAGTTGACACACACGCCCACGTATATAGCCATGAACACACATGCCCACAAGGGCCAAGAAAAATAAAGAGACGAGCGTGCAAGGACAAGAGAAAAACATTGAATGGGGTGTGAGCTAGGAGACAAGAGGGTACATGGTGTTCCTCATGAGTTTTAATCAAAACGTTGGTGACACATGAATCTCTCTCTACAAAAAGTCTCATTCTCCAAGTCTTACTATATTAAGACCTTGTAACTGTAAAATAGTAGGAGACCATCCTTCCATACAAAGGGCAGTGCATTTAAGACTATATATCAATTAACATTTTACCTTGCTTGCTATTAAACCCACTCTGCCTTCCTTCAGAAAGAGGAAATCCTCTCTTCTTATTCTTCGCATGGAGCCTCCTGCTAGATCAGAGGCTTGTCTCTCTGAAACTTCAAGCATAATTTCAGTTTCAAATGCTCCCCTATCTCTGAAACCCTCAGTAATAATGAAGAGCCAGAAGGAGGTGCAGCAACTTGAAGAAGATCAAGAAGAAGAGGAGGAAGAAAGGCACCAAGAAGGGGTAGACACCAACTATGGTCTTGTACTGGATCTAAGCCTCTCTAGCAAGGATTCCAAACAAGATTCGTCAAAACCACAACTCAATCTCATCGATTCTTTCGATATGGATCCATCAAGAAAGTCCTTAGTTACTCCCCAAGGTAATGAAACCGAGCCTCGAGTGTTTTCGTGCAACTATTGTCAAAGGAAATTCTATAGCTCACAAGCACTTGGGGGTCACCAAAATGCACATAAGAGAGAAAGAACACTTTCCAAACGTGGACAAAGAATTAGTGCTGCTTCTTTTGCTCTTCTTCAACCTAATTACTCACACCAAAACGGATACACTAGCATGGCTTCTCTTCCTTTGCATGGCTCCTTCAATAGATCACTTGGAATTCAAGTGCATTCTATGATCCATAAGCCATTTAGCACTAGTTCTTCTTCAAGTATTTACGGGCAAAATGGATGGTCTAGAAAACCTATTGATCAACAACCTGCAATTGGGAGGCTTGCATCAGACAAGTTTCAGATGGCAACAAGTATCAAGGGATCATCATCCAGTAATGGGGTTGCAAGGTTTGAAAGTACTCGGAAATTTTCTCCGGTTAGTACTGAAGGAATTGGTGGGTTTTGGTGGGATGGTGGTGTTAACCATTTGAAGACCAAACAAGATGATTTGCAAAAGCTTGACTTGTCACTCAAGCTCTAAGCAGTTCTTAATTTCTTTTTTTGTATTTTTAGTTCAATCTTTTATGTTCTTTTCTATATATATATATATATATATATTTTTTTTTTATTTCTTACTTTCGTTTTATTCATGTTTACTAAATATTTTTCATCATCTATTCTTAGTTGGATCTCTTGTAAATTCCTTTTTCTTCTTCTTCTTTTTTAATTTGCTATAGAAGAACGTGAGAGATTTTGTTTTCTTTCGCAATTCTTGAATTGGAAGTTTGCCAAATTCTATAGGCATGATGCCAAAAAAGAAATCGAACACTGAAGTTGCTTTGTGCTAACCAATTAATCATCTTTGTTCACTTTAAGATAGTACTTAGTTGACAAATTAAAACTCCTTTTTACTAACATTATAGAGATAAGTTGATCTACTCTTTACAAGTTTAAAAAAAGCAGCTTATGATCTTCCATGGTTTTGGTGGGAATTTCTCAATGTAAACTTTTAGCTGTTGGGATTGTTGCTTTCACATTGATGGAATTAGCCAGGGTCAGATTGAATCCCATCTTCATTAATTCTCTTATAAACAATTCAAGTTTCAAATTCAAATCATTAGAATAAGATAGTAACATGTTTTTTTTAGTTTAATTTGGGTGTCTAGGCTAGCTTGTGTGCATCTCGACTAATCCCATAAGTCCTAAAGTTAACGACTATGTAAGCCTCAGTGATCATCATATAAATAATTATATGGTTCAAACCTGATACTATAAAGAGCAAATCTCTTTATTTCAAATTTTTACTATTAAATTACCAACAAGATAGTTAATAACATGTTTATAAGAGAAGAAAGGGAGAGGGGATATTTGATAAAGGTGTAAATGCACATCAAAAACTGTTCTTACATTGATGACTCTCATATGTGCAGCAGCAGAAGTTGATAACACTAAGGACAATTTGGATGTTTGTGATTGTCATTTCACAGAACTGTTGCTATTATTGTTTACAACATGGTCCACTTAGCTTGGATATACATCATGTTCCACACCATATTTGTACAAAATTGGATGGCCGGATTGTGTGGATGATTCCATATTTGACCCACCAGCAGTTGAAGAAATAGACCATCTCTATTCGAAAGTTAGATCAGGGGGGTAGGTGTAGCTAGCCATGTAAAAATAAGCACTTAATAATGCCCCTCAGCTATGCTATCTCCATCATTTTCCTATTTTATATTGTGTTTAATCTGCGGTAACCTTGATTTCTTACCAAAGAGATCTCACAGATGGGGTCTACGGATTTGTGGGCCAAATCAAACTGATGTATACAATTAAGGACCATGCTAATCATATTCGCACTTAATTTTCCGAGAATCAAGATGTAAAGTAACGGAAACTCAATGCTTTGACAGTTAATTACCACAGAAATCTTGGATTACTAACAGAGGATGAGGATGAGGATGAGATAGCTGGGGTGACATTTTGTGTCACACGGTCCTCTTCTTTTTTTTTGGCGGAAGTGTCACACAGTCCTTGACTACAGAATATGACATTTGGTGGGGTTTTGCCACGTGTTGCAGTTCAGCTCTGCTGTCCATTTTCTTGTGTTAGCCTGCCTTTATCCCCCTCCCTATTTTTTTTACCATTAAAAGAATTGGGAACCTATGATGTTGCTTCTTATTTAAGAAACACTTAAAAACATGGCTAGAAAGGGATTCATGAAAAATCGGGTAGCTATCATTTTTTATGATTTCAGCTCAAGTGAAAAAATGAAGCAAGAAGTGGCCATCACTCTTAAGATCTTATAATTATAAAAGTAAGGTTGTTTTGTCCACATTCATGTTTAAAAATTAAGGTTAGATCTTTTGTGATCTTAGACCATTGTCTTTTTTTGTTCATGGACAAAGATTCAAATCCACCATCAATCATTTCTCTTACTTAGTGCACTGTAATGATAAGACACTAAAAAATGTTGAGCTATCATTCTATGTGGTGCTGAAGAGAGAAGGTGAAGAAATAATCAAATAAAGCAAGAAGTGGTCTTCTATCTTGAGTTCTCATAATAATCAACTGCTAGTCTTCTATCTTGTTCTAATCTGCCATCATTAGTTTTGAACTCAATAATCTAAAACAGGTGGGACAAAAAGAAAATAGCAGTAAATATTTAAGTTTTTTTTGTTTTTTAAATGTGTTAAAATCATGCTCATTTATTTTAAATTTCATCATGTCTCTAGTAGTTCGATAAAGAAGCTTGAAGGAAGACAATGATTTGGTATAATAAAAACAAGTCTGATATTGTAATCTAATTCATATTCTTTCAATCAGAACCTCCACTTCTTTGCCCCTGATTTTCTGTATTTTACAAGTTACAAAACTCTTTCATCCATCACTAATATGGCGGTTTTTTAAGAAGAAAATTGTTTTTCTTCAAGTTAATTTAAACTACAGCAGGTAAAACGAGACCCCAGAAAAAAAAAACTAAAAAAAAATCTGAACCAATCCAGTTATGGTCTAGCAATTTGTTTGTAGAATTTCCCTTTGGTAAGCAACTATACAATCAGTTACATTACCTCTGCCATCCAATAAAAGCCTGCTGGCTACCGACCGGACAAAATCTGGAAAACCCAGAATGTTTAATTTGGAATTTCTAAACTCAAGCCATTAACATATGTTAGATGAAGTGATATTGTAACTTCAACCTGTCAGCCCAAAAGATGAAGATGGGGGAATCTCTCCTTCCCACCGTAAGAATGTGACCTCATTCACCATAAAGTAGCCTGTTTCTGTTTCCCTCTGAATACATACTTTATCAGATTGAAAGATAGGCGACACACAAAGGTTCCGTTCTTATTTGCACAGAAAACTGCAGGTTACGGTTTAAGGGTTCTTGCAATTCCAACACCATACAGCTAACAACAAGATGCTCCCACAACACAACTTTGTGCCAGTTCAATCAAATACTATTAGAAAATTCTCTCTCATGTCGCAAAGCTATTTAAATGTTGCATACTTGGACAGGACCCATAAATTACATACTCCATTACAGGTCCTTCAACTGATACATGTAAGAATAGACAGTCGATATCGGCAAGATCATTTTCGAAAAACAATCCCTACTTACTCTCAATGTAAGATTTGACAGTACCCATCCACCTAATGAACTCAGTTTTACCTTTGTTTCTTATGTATTCATGCAAGAAAATTGCCATTTCATCATTGATACCTCTTGCCTCCAAGAATTCATAAAGTGTATCTTGCAACTCATCATCCAATTCCCTGCGAACAATAAACCACAACCTTCTATCAAAGGACCAAACAACACAATCAAATCATTGGCAAGGAAAAGAGAAGCAAAGAAAATATACTGCTATTTGAATCATAAAGTTGTTACTATCTGGTTGTTGGTATGGTTTTCTTTTCTTTTTCAAATAGAAAAGGAAAAGGTGGGTAAACTCAACAAACCAAGAAAATCATATTAGGTTCATTAAAGTACTTTCTTTATCAACTTCAGCTGTCTTAACTTTTTGATGTTCTTTCTTTTCCTCTAAGTTCTAAGAAACCAAATGGGCATGACAAAGCAGGTTAATGAATTATCATACTTGAATTCAGGACCATCATAAACTTGATGTGAGGTCTTGCTACTCCTGCGTATGAAAAGCTTTGTAATTTCTATGCTATCTGGCCAAGCTGAACACAAAATCTCTAAGACATCACCATCACCCTTTGAGATATTAATAATCAAAGTAATATGAAGCAGCATGTCTTCCTTTATGCCAGGCACATCAGATTTTGGAATTGGAACAGCTCCATCAAACATGGTTGCTTCGACCTTAATCTCTTCGTTCTCCCTGAACTTTCTTTTCAGTCTAATCCATTGCTCCCCTGGTAGGTCATCGATCGTGAAGGACTCGTATTTGGTAGGAGGCTGTAAATTGAAGTCTTAAAATCAGATGCTAAGCTAGTGTTTGATTTCATTTTGCAAACTTATAAATACTCAAGACTTATTAAACAGTAAAGAACACATTATGGACATGCTTGGTTAAAATGCGGGTTGGAAATGGAAAGCGAGTAGGATCCTCACTGCGATTCCAAATGGGATTCGCATTTTACTCTCGTTTGAAACAGAATCTAATTGTATAGATTCCATATACCACCAAAAAAAAAAGTAATTATTTCATTCAAAATTAGCATTAGGCAACTATTATTCAAATACATTGATAGGATAGTAAATTAATTATTAATTACAATATAATAGAGTACAAGCTTAATTGAAAGGATTCCAAAAACTTATTTTTTTGGTCAAGTAAAAACACAATAAAAATTGACTGGCCTTTATTCTTCTCAATGGCGATTATTTTTTACATAATTCCATCAACAGATTCGAGAAAAAGCTTCCATGTTAAATTCTCAAGCAATTTTCGAAACAAAAATGTATTTGTATCATGCCAGTGAATTATTATTAAGACTTCAGCTAAGCCAGTCATCAATAACCTGATTAGCTAATAGTTTTCCTGTAAACCCATTTTCCAAATCCAAATTCTCACCCTAAATCCACTAACGAGTGCCAAAAACTAAAAAAAAAAATATAGCTTTCAATCTCATATAGGCTCAAAAAGAGAGACGCATATAAAAACACAGAGAGAGATAGTAGATAAGCATTGAAATGAAATAGAAGCAAATAAGAAAGAACAGTACTTGTTTAGGAGGGGAACGATCAAGCTCATACTGGATTTCATTACGAACGAGCCTGAGAAGGTTATCTTTGAAAGCAGATTTACGCGTTTCTGACATGTAATTTCTTCTTATTGAATTATGGGTTTGAGAGATAAGAAAAGGATTTATTTCTTCTCCCATTTTGTTGTTGTAAAGAAGATGAGAGATGGGGTTTTGTAGAGGAATTAGGGTTTGGGGAGGATTGATTAGGGCTTTTCTCAGAGGTCGAATTAAGCGTGCCACTGCCATGTCTGCTGGCAGAGAAGCGTGAACAAGTTTTTGGTAGGGTTTAAGGAACAAGAAGTGGAATCAATGTTTCATGGGTTTAAGGGTAATAAAAATTGGTGGGTGTGGTTTTTGACGTTTGTGTGTAGTGGGTTTGGGCCTGGTTTTGACATGGAATAGAGCTTGGGTTTGATCTTCCTTCGTTTGGTCTTAGCTAAATAGAAAATGGGCTAAGAACAATTTGATTTTGAATTAAAAAATTCAATTCATTACCAAATTTCCCTGCCATGCTAATTTCAATTCTTGAAGATAGAAAATGAAGACTGGAAGCTTTCAAGAGATTCGTTAACTTCACATGGATATTGAAGGTATCTGATAGTTTTTTTTAGTTTGTGTGGTGAGCCATGTACAAGGTGTTTCTAGTAGAAGAAAAATGGCAAATTAAGAAATCATTTGGGAGAGTACGTTTGTCTGTGAAATTGAAGAATGAAGGAATATAAAGTAAAAACCTCAACTGATCCGCGGAGTGACAATTTGAAACCATCCAGCTTTCTGCTGCAAATTTTGATACTTGTGGCAAGCGGAACTTGAAATCCAACATGAAAAGAAATGATTCTGGTGTGCATAAACTTCTTCCTTTCAAACATTTGAATAAATACTTCCAACTGTACTGTTAGATAGTGCACCTGTCTAACCAAAACCAGATTTTAAAGGTGAAACACCTGATAGATAGTTGGGCAAAGCGGGCTTGCTGTGTTAGGAGCATGCTTTGTCAAAAAATGAACTCTTCTAGTTTCTACAGAATTTAGCAACAAGTCTTCTATCTCTTGGCATCCGGAGAAGTTCCTTCATTTTGGATCTTGCCTCTCTGAGAAGAATCAGGAACTGGTGCTGGTTCCAGAGACTTCTGTATGCTAAGATGGTATTTCCCCATTGATTTGCTCGATTCTGATATTCTGTTGCTAGCTTCAGTTGATGCAGGTTTTAATGTCTCGCTACTGTCTTCCTGGACCTGGGTTTTTTTTACACTGCCACCTGATTGTTTCCTTGATTCAACTGCAATTTCCTTAACAACGTCCTCTAGTTTACCTAGTCTCTCTTTCACTTCTAGGAGGTCTGACTCGGACTGAGCCTTCTCTTCAATAGCTTTTAGTTCCTCCTCTTTTGCTTTCTCCTCTTCTTGTTTCTTTTTCTTCTCTAGTTCCTGGGATGGTCAAAGAATCATCAAATTAAGACCCTTGATATAAAACAAGGGTATTGCTAAACTTCAGACCGATGCAAAAGAAAATGTGGATAAGGTTAGTGATTGTGTCTGTCGCACCCAACATCGCGGCGGCCCTAAAAAATTTATTTACAAGGAAAGAACAGATTCTGGCATCTTATTCTTTTAGGGAAAAATATCTTGTTTAAGGAGTCGCCACCTAGTATTATGGTCATTAGGAACCCTAACTGGTCAACAGAGATTCTATGGTTCGGGACTGGTTACGTAAAAGAGAAGATATTATCACCCCTTAAACGTTCTGCCTGAGGCAGACTGCATTGCTGATTTTGTCTTAAATTGCTAAACATTTATTCACTTATGCTATGATGATTTGTTTATAATATTCCTGACTCTGGCGCCAGTGAATATTCGATCGCGAATAATTCCAACTCTGGCGTTGGTAAAAATTCCACCCCGAATAATTCAAACTCTGATGTTGATAAAAATTCCACCACAAATAATTCCAACTCTGGCGTTGGTAAAAATTCGTAGCTACCAAAAAATTAGTATATTTTCTTTTCTTTTCCCTTTTTTTATTCATGATCCTAATATAAGTGAATAAATTGACAAAAATATATTTTTTCTAAGACATGCAAAATTTTTATTTCTACACTTTCTATTTTTTTATTTTTTATTTATTTTTTTGGGGATGGGCCCAGCTCAGCCACATGGGCTGGGCTAGGCCCAGCCAGCCCGGCCCGGCCACTGGCCCAAGCCAGTGGCTCGGCTGGGCTCAGCAGCAGGCGTGCGCTAACGCACGCGTGTTGCTGCACTGTGCAAGTGAATTAAAATTCACTTGCACAGTGTAAAAGACACTTGAAATAATGCAGAAGAAGAACTCTCTTACTTGGTTTGCTGGAGGTGAAGGCGCGCGGTTGCTGATCAACCAGCCATTTTCTTGCTTTCCCTACCTTTGAGTTTATTCCTCTGTCTTTTTGTATCGTTTGGTGATACTCCCTTCTGCAGGTTCACTCCCTCTTTGTTTTCGTCTTCCCCTCTGGTTTCCCCTGTTTATGTTTTCTTCGTCTCCTTGTGTTGTTCGTCTTCCCCCTCCTTCGGTTTGTTCCATGCCCTCCTGTCTTCGTCTGTCTCTTGCTCTGGTTTTCGGGTCCCCCCGTTCGTGGCTTTTTCTTTGTTCGTCTTCTCTGGTTTTTCCCCGCCCTCGGTTATGTCCCTCTCTCTACTGTCTTTTTTTTTCCTTTTTTTCCTCTCTGTGATTACTCTTTTTTTATGTCTCCCTTGCCCTTCGTGGCTTTTTCTTCTCCTCCCCGGTCCCCCTAGTTTTTGTGGTTTTTTCCGAGTCTGGGTTTTAGCTTCCCCACTCCCCCTTCCTTGTGGCCTTTCGTTCTCTGGCTTTTATAGCCAGAAAACAATGCCGTTTCATCCATTGATTGCAAGTGTAATGGTGGCGACGGGCGGCTGAACGGTTGAGGAAGATGTACAGTGTCGGCGGGCGGCTGAACGGTTTGAGGAAGATGAACAGCGTCTTCAAAACGACGCCATTTGGAGATGACAGTGTCCATTTTCACTTTGACCCACGAAGTTTCGAAAAGTTTATAATTAAGCCCCTGGTTTAAACCGTAATTTCCCCTGCATTTCGGCGCCTTTTACAAGTTAGTCCTTGGACTTTAATCTGCTGCAATCATGCCCCCAATTAACCCCAAAACTTTGCTATTGTTTCAATTAAGTCCCTGATTTCATTAATTTAATTAAATACAAGTCCAATTAAGTCTCAAAACTTATCAATTCTTCAATTAAACCCTTGACTTGATTAATTAAATTAATTCCAAGCTTAATTAGATTAATTTCAAAGTTTAATTAAACCCGAAAACTTCCAATCATGTTGCCCCTAACCCAAATTTTAATTTATTCTTCATTTATTTCATTTTACTTGTTTTTTCATCATTATTATTTTTTCATCATCATTTTTTTTATCCTTTTAAAAATAAAATGGTCAAAAATTAGGTTATGACAGTGTCCATGGAAAAGAACTGTTTAAAAGCAATTTATGTTGGATTTAAGGCATCAATTTTCCCTCAGGGTGGTTAGTGAGACCACTAACAGGAGCTATCACAAGAAAGTTGGTGCCATAGAGCAGCAAGCTTGATGAGAGACCACATAATGAAGAAGCATTTTAAGACTTCAAAGAACCCTATTTTTATGCGGATAATCTAAACAAAATAACAATGAATTGAGATGAAGTACCAAGTTTTATCTGCAGTCTTTAGATCAATTTGCTATTTAATTATGACGTTAAGTGTCCAACAATATAAATTAAAATTATCCTTTATGCGTGAAAGATATTGACATTTGTGAGTCAAGCGCAAACATTGATATTGCTAAAGGCTTGTTGGCCCTTAAAAGTTTAGTATACCAACCTATAAACAATAACGAAACGAATGTGTAATTTTCTGATCAACAACTAGAAACTATGATTTTTAGGAAACACCAATTTAATGCTTTGAGCATGAGAAGTTTTTCTTCCAAAGAGTGCCTTGTGAGGATCCGACCATGCCATGATTGGCATGCAAACATAAGAATTCGAGACCACTAGAAAAGAGGAAAAGGGGAAAACAGTCTGGGAATAAAGAGAGGCAAAATGACATAGAATTTAATTATCACTATTGACAAGACAAGAACATTACCGCATCCATTTTTTTCATTTCATGTCGAGCGTATTGAGCCACCAAATATACAGCTGTTGCCAAAAAAAAAAGGACAGAAACGAATATGCATTCTTTTAGATAGCAACAACAAGAGAAGGAGTAGGACACATTTAAATATGTATATGGCAATATGAAAAACATGTGAACTGATACCCAATGAAGGCAAGCAGGTGAAGAAGAGTTGTACCAGATGGAAATCAAGCCTGAACATAAAAGACATGAATGCAAGTACAGATCACCGAAAAAACTAAAATGAAGATGTCAGCAGGTTCGAGAAATATCATTGATCAGTGTATACGTACATTACACAAATAATCTCAAGCATTTCACTCAAATTATCATAATCAACACTTCAAAATGCATTTCGAAAAAAAAGTCCTTTGAAATGCAATTCTCCCTGATGGGTCTCCCAGGACCCAGAGTTCCCAGAAATTGATCTTATTCTGATGTCTTCTAGTGCATAACACTAATGTCTTGGTCCTTATCAAAATGACCACTCACTGTTCTACTTGTCATGCTATGAGCTAAATTAACTACACAAATTACATCTTAAAGTTTCAAGTTTAGCACCCCATAAGAAAAGCGCAAGCCGATCACATGTTCGACAAAATACCTAAAAGAAACCCCATAAGCAATAGCAATCAAACTCCTTGACCCAATTCACATAGATAAAAAGGCCCGAGAAAGAAAGAAAAGCAGCAATACCCGAATTTCTTTTTCTTTGGAGGGTCAGTGAAGAGGATTTTAGCAGCTTTCATGAAGTCAAGATTGTCGAGTTGCCTATACACGTCATCGGATTTGCTCACATTTGATTCTGTTTTTTCACTGTTGCTCTTGTTGTTGTTGTTGGGTTTGGTGGAGCTGTTGCAAAATTGCTTGCTTGGAGGAGTGAATTTGATTCGAGCCAAAGTTTGTCTGGCGCGAAACATTGTTTTAAATTTTTGTTCTTGTCTAAAACATAATGAGATTCTGCGATGTTGGGTGGCATCAGTTTTTACTTTCAAGTTCATCCCAGACAATGTTTTGATGGGCAATCACAGAGCTTGGATTTTAGTACATGCAAAGGGAGCTTTCATTTGGGCCTGGCAGATTTGAATGTGGCTGGCAAAATAAGATGTTTTTTTTTTAAAAAAAATATTATTTATTAATGCAGTCGATTGTAATTATATTTTAAAGTGTTTTTTATACTGAAATATATTAAAATAATATTTTTTTTATTTTTTAAAAATTATTTTTGAGATCAGTACATCAAAATGATCCAAAACATATAAAAAATTAATTTTTAGTGAAAAAATATTAATTTTTTAAAAAACACGAGTACAACCGCGTTTCCATACACATAATAATAAAACACCACCCGATGTCCTACATTGAGCAGATTAATTAGAATAAATTAAAATAATATTGGTTTTCAAAAAAAATATTATTTAAAAAATCAAAAAACCAAATCAAATTTTAATCAAGTTATAAATTTACTTCTCCAGTCTATTCAATCGGATTCCATATTAACTTTTATGATATCATGCTAGTTTTTCTATACCAAATTTAAATCTCTCTCTTAATTAAAATTTAAATAAATTGTAAAATTCATGAAATTACTTTGGCAATTCAAGACTATATAATTTATGATTAAAAGTCTGATTATATTAGATTTTAAATTAAATTAAAAATATATTAATTTAACAAAACACGATTGAATTTTTAATAATCTAATTAACTTGATTTAAACTTAACCAATTGAATGATTTTTAAATAAAATAAAATCATTTTAATAAAATTAAGTTGATTTGATGAAACTTGTATCTTTTGTCAAGTTAGTCATTCAACTCGATCTTACAACTACACATAAAACTACGTTCTCCCTTTATTCTAAGTACTTAGTTGCTAATTAAAATGATCTCATTTTGCCTGAAAGATAAATGGAGCTAGCTAAAACCATCACATTTTCCTTCAAATTGTGCAATATTTTACCATATAATAACACCTCATTGTTTCTTTAACCTACCATTTTCTTTTTCAAATCAATCACCTCTTGAGGTATTGTGGTATAAAGTTTTGGAGTAGATTCCAGGGTCCAGAATTTCCCTCCGAATTGTGAATTACAGGCTGGGAGTCTATACTTCATATCATGGACCTGCAAGTTAATTTGCCAGGACATGCTTTTCATTATCTATTTAACTAATTAAATTTATGTTTGTTTCTCGGAAACTGGTTTTTTAAAAATTATTTTTTAAATTTTTTTATGTTTGTTTGCTATTAGGAAAGTTGGTCAATAAAAACACTTTCCGGTCCAAAAAAACACTTTCCAGTATGAGAAAAATTTAAATACACACAAATAAAACATTTTGCATGTGGTGCTCGCTTTTCATCTTCTCAAACTTGATAACTATTCATATCACTATTTATTACGCAATTTCCTTTACATGTGTTGTTCCTTTTGTTTTAGTTATTGAGCTCTTTTGGTTATTTAAACGTTAGAAGTTATGTTGCTGATTTTAAATTTTGGATTTTTTTTTTTTGATTTGTATGTTCTTGTATATACAAGATATCATAGCTATGAAAGATCTATTTTACCAAATATAATTTTAGGTTATTGTTAAAAAATAAAAATAAAAAAAGACAAAAATTAACATAGATAGAAATCACAACTCTTTTCTATTTATACTATTCAAAAGATGCGGAGAATTTCAATTTATTCCCTCAATTTTTTATTTCTGCAAATTCAGTCCTTCTTCTATTAGAATTTTAAGTTTCGCTCCTAATCTTTATTTTATTCATATTTCAGTTTTTTTTTAATATTTCATAGTTTTATTTTTTTAATTTGATTTTTAATTAATGTCCTCTCTCATTTAAATATTAATAAATATTCTCTCTCGTGTATGAAATTGTTTGCTTTAACTATTTTTAAAATACTAATAAGTTTAGATTATTTTTATAATGTATTCAAGAGATTATTGTAATTTATCTGTAATAATTTTTTAAAAAAATTTAAGACAAATTGTTTTTATTTGCATTATGCACTATTTATAAGAACAAAAATCACATGTAGTTAGCAATCATAGTAAATCTTCAAAATAAATAAAATAAAATGAAAATGATATTCGAGGTAAATTATTTTTATTTGTATTTTTTAATTGGAAAATTAACTTTCCATGCTAGCGTTCAGTCACCTTTCACAATTTTTTTTATTTATCAACTAACGTATTTTTGAATTTATTATATTGAACAACATATACATCATCTTTCCATTTATTAATTAACAAATTTTATAATATGAAAAAACACACACACATATATAATATATATAACAGGGACTCCTTCTTCCATTACATTTGAAATTAACTTAAAATTCTGCATGCTGGATACATTGGCTAGTGTTAACCGTGACCAGGTCAAGCATTTGAGAGAATCGGGTCCCAAGTTAGTTCACCAACCTACCAACTCAGATTGGAAGTTTGACCCAAACTGCTAGTGCCAGTGGTGGCTAGCCTGCACCATTCCAAGCCCCCAGCCTCTTTGGGATAAAATCAGTACACTTGGACGGCCATTAAAATGGTGTCGCCGCCATCCATGGCGGGCCTTCGAAGGGAAAACACCACGATCTATAGCAATTTTGGCCTTCTCAAGGACCAGAGCAAGAAAGATAGAGAGGAGTTTCCTTAATCACATAATGGACAGAAGGACCAGCCACCGCATGTCTAAAGATTACTCCTTTGCAAAACAAGAAGATGAAATTGCCAATATTCTTGCTCGAGCAAAACCTAGAAACCCTAGCTGCTTTTTCATGGTTGGTGTGCCACAACATGTTCCTCGACGTCTCTGGCACACCTAACCTGGTCGACTGTCAATTGTTGTCCCTATTCTACCATATAGAGGTGTTTTTTTTTATATATAATTTTTTCAAGCCTGGCTCATAAGGTGCACAATAAATTAATTATCAGGACTGCAGGAATTTCTTCAATAACTAATTTTAGGGAATCTTTTGGTTACTTGGATCAACTATAAATTATTAGCTTATTGATTTTTTTTCCTCCAGGTGATTAAATTAAAATGTCCTTGATTGTGATTCATGATTACCTATTTAGATCATCAAAATGAGCTATGAGTTATAGATGACATTGGATAACTGAAAGCTACATGCTAGACTATTTTTTAAAATATATATATATATATATATATATATATATATATATATATATATAAAAGGATAAGTATGTATTTCATATTCGCAAATAAAATTTTGATTATAATCTTCAGATTTAATATATATTTTTTAAAATATCAAGATAATGACATCTTCAAACAATTTAAGTTAATTTGTTAAACTCGTAATTGGTGATACATCCAATTGGGCTTAATAACATTGTTTTCATAATATAATTTTTATTTAATTATATGAGAATGAAAATATACGCTATCATGAAAAAAACTGGATAAAATTTAAAAAAAAATAATGTTGGGCTATAAAAAAAAACTTGATAAGATTATAAAAAGACCGTTATACTTTTATTTGAAAATAAAATAAAAATTGAATGGTATTTAATAAAATAATACCTAAATTATATTCTTAATTAATTTAATAATTTAATATATTTATAATATATTAAATTAATTATTTAAAAAAATATTATAAATTGAAAAATAAACCAAAAATTATAAAAAATAAAAACAAGACAAGTATACGGGTTTGACCTGAATTAAAAAGTCCAAGGCAACTGGGGCTAGAAGCCAAGGCCCATGCTTGTTTTTTTTTCATCGTGTAATGGGTCGCTGCCCAGTATTCGACTTTTGTTATGGTGGTCGGAAAATCAAGAAGGTTTGGTTTAAGAATCCATTTCTCATATATTTTCATCTAAAACACAACTAAAAAACACTATAAAAACCTCTACAAACCACTTATCAATTGCATCTCAAAATCACTATAAAAAAAATAATCAAATGAAAAAAAATCAAAACCGACCTCAATTTACTTTTTCTCCGCGCTGAGTGTATAATAAAAAACACATTATTGAACTTCTCTAGCTGAATATAACTCATTAATAAAAAGGGATTTTTTTGGGCAGGTGGGCAAAGAATAATTTTCTCACTTTAAACTTTGTCTTATTACTATAATCAAAAACTTTATCTCATAAAATTAGATAAAAAGATTAAAAAAAAAAAGTCAAAGAACAAAATGAAAATGAAAAAAATAGAAGGGCCCGGAATTAACTACCACTTGATTTTTGGATAAAAACTTTGATTCTTGACACCCTAAACCCAACCCAAGTTGACTAACAAAACCATGCAAATTGAGAGCTTATTGTACGATCATCTACCATCTCATGATCTCTCTCTCTCTCTCTCTTGCCCCTGATCCTGGCGGCAATCTAGTTATTAATCATGATTATTCTAAATTGATCACCATCTAATCAGGTCCCACTTTCATCCTGTTCACCTAGCTACTAATAATACCATGATATTATTCCTTTTCCCTTAAAAACACTAATCCCAGATCATAATATATAATATGATAACCCCCCCACTAAGCACCATAATGAGTAAACGTTACTTTCTCCCAAATTTTTATTTTTTTTTCGAATTCCTGAACACAGCTCACAATTATGTACCCAACACGGATTTCTTTTGAATTTCTTAAGCAATCATTGTGTTTTAAATAAGTTTTTTAAATTCTGCTTAATTATTGCATTTATAAGTATTTTTCTCCAATTCAAACCTAAGATCACATGCTCTTTATCTCTTTTTTGTTTTTTCTATACAAATCTTAATTTTCTCGTTTTATTTGACTGTTTTAAGAATTAAATATTTTCAGATGATAAATTTGCAGTTCAAGAATATAAAAAAAGCTCTTACAGCCTAGAAGTATAAGAAAATAACACTCCAAAGTGAATATTTATTGATAGATTTATGTTTTCCTTTCAAATTTATTTTATTTTTCAAAAGTGCCTGGAGGGAATTATATATATAAAAAAGATTCACTTATTTGTCGATAATTTTTAAAAAATAAATAAATATTATTTTAATATATTTTATATAAAACACACTTTAAAAAATAACCATATCCTCACTCACCCGGTATAAACCCAAAAACACGTTTGATATGTAATTTGAAAAAGAAAGAGAGCCTAATTATCAGCCCATAAATATTCAAATACAGTGCGGCTCTAAATGCCGCCTGTAGGTGCCCATAAAACAGAAGATTCTCATTCTTCTCTTTACCAGCTCTCAAAACCCAAAAAGAAAAAAAAAAAAATCATATTTTTAAAATTTCATCAACCTCTCTTGAGATTTGTTGGGCAGTGAGCGAGAGAGCGAGCGAGTTCAATTTTATTGAAACAGATAACTAGTTGTTGAAAAAGACATGATTATACATCATGTCACATCCATATAATGTTGTCACGGTTTAGTTTTTTCCTAGTACCATATGGTAATTAGAGCAGTGTGCCTAATGAGAAGAGAGGGGAAAGAAGAAGAAGATGTGGTGTAGAAAGAATTTGGGTTGTACTGATACAGGATCTGTGCCAGTGTACCTCAATGTTTATGATCTGACACCAATCAATGGATATGCTTATTGGCTTGGACTTGGAGTTTATCATTCTGGGGTTCAAGGTTTGTACTGTTTAGAAGACTATTGGTTTTAGCATCTTTTTTTCAATCTTTGTCAAGTTGCATACTTTTCAAGCTTTCTTTTATTCTTGAATAAGTTACATTGCTAGTTAGATCTGTTTGTGTGTTCTGTTCTGTTGTCTGGATTGTTTTCTGCGTATTGGTGCATTGAATCTTCAACGAAAAGCAGTGTTCTTTGAAGTTCAATCTTTTCGAATGTTTGATATATTGCTTTAGGAGCTGATTGTTTGGTTGATGAGAATCTGCAAGAAATTTTGAATTCAGAAATTTGGGTTTTCCTTTCTGGAATCATACAAACAAGAAACTTGGTAAAGTTTTGGCACAGTGAGGTTCTTTTCTTTTGGAAATGTTCAGAGATTCCTCCCTTCATTTCTACACTTTTCTCAATGGCTGAATACCTTTTTCATGGCTTTTACTTTCCTTTTTTGGCTTTTTTTTTTTTTTAATGTTCTCAATCTGTTTATATTAAAAGAACAATCTTGGTAAGATTAAAACCGGGATCATGTTATGCAGTTCATGGTGTTGAGTATGCTTTTGGGGCTCATGAGTTTCCTACAACTGGAATTTTTGAAGGAGAACCAAAACAGTGTGATGGGTTTACATATAGAAAGACAATCTTGATTGGAAAAACAGATTTGGGTCCTGAACAAGTGAGGGGAGTTATGGAGGAGTTAGCAGAGGTATATAGAGGGAATGCTTATAATTTGATAACCAAGAACTGCAACCATTTCTGCAATGATGCATGCGTCAGGCTCACTGGTAATCCCATCCCTAGCTGGGTTAATCGGCTCGCTCGAATTGGTAAGAATTTAAACTTGTTTAATCCTGTTTTCAAGTTGTTCAATTTAGTTTTACTGTTAAATTAATTTTCTTGGATGAATACAAGAAATGGCTTTTTAGAAACGAGACTGTAATGGTCATTTAGTGGGTGAAATGAAGGTGATGAAATGTGTCTCCATTCTCCACCACACAACTCAATTTCTTCAATCTAATGAATAATTGTGAATGAATTCTTACAAATGTATTGAAGTGTGTGATCAATATCCAGTTCCTTTTTTTCATAGATGAGAACTCTGATAATCTTCTACAACTCAAGCCTTGTTGAATAGTTTAGATGTGTAAAGCTAGTCAAAAGATCAATCCAGGATGAAACTAGTCAGTTTGTTGAGCAGATTCTTGTACATGGAGTGAAATTCCACACGTATTCTCGTAATGAAGTGTAAGATGATGTTTTTGCAGGCTTTCTATGCAATTGTGTTCTTCCTGCAAATTTAAATTCAACCAGAGTTCAGAATCATAAAACTGAAGATAAGGCTAGTGAAGGAGAGAAGAAAAAATTGACAAGCGAGTCAAACAGATTCACATCTTCTAATTCTTCATCATCTTCACCATCACCACCTGTAGTTCGCGGTAGAAGTAGAAGCAGGCGTGCTCTTCAACCATCCTCGCCCTTGATTCTCCGCGCCTCATCTCCTTTATGATCTCTAAGAACTGATTTTTTTATTTCTTGAAATTGTTCAAAGAAAACGAGGGGAAGCAAAATCTTTAATCACAGTCACCCCTCTCTTTTCCTCTTTCTTTTCTTGGGGTTTTGTGGTGCTAACATTTTGTTGAAGGGATTATGCAGGCATGCAGCACATATATGTAAATGTGTATGCTTTCAATTTTTTTGGCAAGCGATGTTACTTCTCTGCATTATTGTCCAAACCAACCTCGTTTTGTTTGGTTTTCTTGCAACCAGCAAGGCTTTGCTTTGGCAAATCTGTAGTATTGCCTGAGATATCAAATTAATCAAGAGAAATTGCTTGGTGCAAATTTTCACGATGGCCATTCTTGTGTTTCACCTGGACTCCTTTTTTTATTTATCAACAGTCGACTATTGAACTTGCAAATTTCTTGGGGGGGGACACAAGGGCTGATGTTAAAACATAACTGAGCAACAGGCGATCTTTGGAAAGCATCTGAGCAAAGATATGATACCATTCGGTGAAAAGACTAAAAGATGTCTAAAGTAAAGTAAAAGTCACATGTCTTGAGCTAATGTTGAAGTATCTCGTGAAATTTTGCAGTGCAGTCCTTGATCGGTAAAGGGCCTTGAGATGAGAGGCACTGATACATTCGCTTCGTCTTTTTTTTTTTTTTTTTTGAACAAGAATCATATTTGCTTTGTTAAAGTGAAGTTCCAACAAGCAAGAAAGTAAAACTTGGACTTTCAAGGCTTAAAAATTGAGAAAAGTCGAATGCAGCATAACTTTGCTTTAGTCTTTACTCTTGCTTCCCATGGAATACAATGTGGGGTTTCATCCTGCCACTATTCAGTTTGGTGCAACCTCTTTTGGCTCCATGGCATAAAGAAGGGAATCCCAAGTCATTTTATATTCGAGGGCTATGGCTATCACTTGTGTAACTCAAAATATTTTCTCTTTCCGCGAAGCTACTTGTTCATATTTCAAAGCATAAAAATGTCGTGCAGTCTAACATTCTGGCTCGACTGCTTTCAGGAGTCAGGGCTGCAGATTTCTTTATCACAAACGAAATTGAGAAAGTTGTTTAGTCAGCTTCCCAACAACTACTCCACGTATATCTGATCTCATACTCCACAATTCTGCAGGGCGGCGAGGCCTTGAGCAATATGATATTGTTGCAAACTTTCTTCTTCATAAGCAATATGATATTGTTCGATCAGCTCACAAGTTTTCTTTAATCTGACTGATGGAATGACAAATACATCCAACTCTTGCATCCACAGCCACTTAAATTTCCGAGTGCAGGAATTGAATAAGGCTCATCAAAGTTAATTGCAGCGTTCCAATTTTTCCAAAAGCAACAAAAAGGGAAAAAAGAACAGGTCTGTTTTCCTTTCGCACTGTATTCGATCGTGTTCGAAGAACACCATGCTCTCAACCTCGAGAATTGGCAAGCAGCATCTTGTCAACCATGACCACAGACCACTGTCAAATCAAGGTGATTAGAGCTCCGAATCCGCATCAATTGCATAGGGTAAAGGTAAGGGCAGGTTATTGACCTTGAACAGAAACATTGTGGCACTGCCATTTCCAATTGGTCCCATGACTGTAAAAATGCTGGAGATAGGAACTAGGTGGTGTATTTAGAAGTTAATTTATGTGCCTAGTATATACACAGTACCGATTTTGTCTCGGAGGAAGACTGCCAGAATGCCAGGCACAAGTTGAGGAAATATCTATCATCGCTCTGGTCCATACAAAAGAGTGGGGATGATATAGCCTAGTGTCTAAGCTGTCCCATTGAGATATCTATACCTATGACAGGTAGAATTTTGCATGGACAGCAACACGCAAACTTCACTTTCTAAGATATTTGAGCAAGTTGCTGGTTTGGAGGAGAACAGGATTACAAAGAACTAACAAGTTACAACTCTTGGGGGAGTCTAATGTGAGTAGTTTCAATAATCCTGCAAACAGACCAATCACATATTTTACTAAACAGCAACGCGAGGGAAAGAGCAAAAGGAGAGAGGGAGGGAGAGAGAGAGGAGAGAGAGAGAAGTGGCATGGAATGAAAACAATACATTTCCCAAATGGTGGGGAAAAGAAAAGGGATTTCACCACTACCTACTTAAATAATAATAATGGTTTACAGCAGGGAACCCAAGTAACCAAAAGCATCGACTTTTAGGTCCTTTTTGCTCGCATCCATTCTACAAAATTGTCCAAGATCAGGGGCCATGCAAGTTCCGGATCATAATTACTAAAGTCTGGAAAACTTATCTGTTAAAAGATTTGAAACTGTCAATAAAGTGGGAACATGAACTAGATAACAAGCCAAAACATTTATAGGAACGGTAACCAAGCAACTGCAGAGGTGTCAGTATCATATCACTAAGGATGAACAGAAATTTAAGCCAATGCCGAAATAAATCTTGCTCTTTTCAATTTTTCTCCACCTTTCCTTGTAAATGGAATTATAATGTTAGTGCCTAAACATGCATGCATGCATATGCATTACCAAAATACAAAATCAATAATATACCATGAAAAGGATGATAAAGGTGCATGGATCACACGACCTTAGTCTATAACCAGTCAATTAAATATAACAAAATCAAGACGTTTGGAGTTATTGAGTGAAGAACAGGAAGTACCTCGTTGCAGAAACGGTAAAAGCCCATCCATTGATCCATGTTTATGACCTTATAATCACTCTGAATCTGCACTCACAGTGAAAGCATAGTTAATACGGGGCTGTAACAACTACCAAGAAACATACAACTACATGCATATAAAATAAATTGGACATTTTCTTTCAGATCAAGCTGCCTAGATCACCTAGCGCGTCAAAAAGCAAGATTTCTTCTATTTTTCACTTAAAAAGGGAAAACAATTAAGTTGCAAGATTGGCTACAAAAAGTAAAACAGATGCATAATCAAATAGCCCGTCAATTCTAAAGTCTAGCTCATAAGCTAATAGACCAGAGAGAAGCATAAACTGTTTAACATATACGAAAAGCATAAATAATAAATGACCCTTGACATTTTATAAACAATGTCAATCAACAACTAGAATACAAACAGCAGCAAATTTCAGAAACAAACATGAAAAATGTGGCCACTGACCTTTAGATACTCAATGAAATAATCAACCTGGGCTCGAAAATGGGATCCTAAAACAAGATCCAACAATTGGCAGATGCTCTCTATGTCTATGCTCTTTTGTTTCTCCTCTGAAGAAAGCAAAGGGTGAAAGCAGCATTAATAAATGGGGAAACTGGGAAAGATAATGTTTCAGCATGTGACAACATGCGTGTAGAACTCACAATACCTGTTAGGCAATATCGAAATGCATAGGTATAGAAATCCATAAAGTTTGTTGGCCTCTTAACCTTTTAGAGAAAGGGATTAAAGATCAGTAGCTTTTCAACCTTCTTTAGATGAGTTCCATTCGTTGAGTACATTAAAAAACATCAAAAAGTACACGCAAGTACCCCAAACCACAAAGGGTCATACCTCCTTTTCTAGCTCCAGAAGCACCTTTTTTAATTTATTTACAGTATCAGCCCTCAGTGATTTGAGGCCCCTTCGCCACTCCTCCTATGAACATTAAGACATTCTAGTGAGAGGGAAGAAATGGATGAGCCAGTAACATCCCTAATTATGGAATATAATGTTGACAGTTTTGGGTATAAGATGATCAACATGAAGAAAGACAAAGAAGATGGAAGATATTTAAGAGCTTAAGATATATCCCAACACTTGTCTGTATGTATAATCTTCTAGATTGCACAACAAATCATGCACCAATAGAAAACGACAAACCACAAAGCAAGATAAGCATCCACAGAGATAGAGAGTACGAAAATCCCAGGAAATTGTAAAGAGCGACTGCATTGGCAACTATGTGTGTGTGTAAGCATGTCTAAGCACCGAGTATTAACACTTTGCAATCTTTGTATTTTTGACTAAACACAGTTGCAAATAGAATCAAATTTTGTTGAAACTCTTAAATCATAGAATAATAAGTCATAAAACTATCTAAACATGTCCTTGAATGCTAAAATCAATTTAAAAGGCTGCTAATACATGACATTATTGGATACTGGCAAAAAATGGTGAGCCAAAATTGAGAATCAAAGATAAAAAGTGCATAACAAATTCATTGAATAACATCAGAAATAGACACAAGAATCAAAGCGTAGATTAAGTAGAAATTGATGGGTATAGAAGACATGTTCCTTACCAGGGTAAAGTATCCCTGTTTTTCAGCTCTCATTTTCCTGGTATGTACAGCCCATCAGTTTCAACACATAATCTTAAGGCCAAAAGTTAAGCAGTCTTTAATACCTTCTGGTCTAACTTACCAAGCTAGCATCAAGATTCTGACATCAGTATGATCCACCTCCATATCTGAACATAGAGTTTCAATTCCTTCTGGGCTGTTCAAGTGAAATATTTTAAACATTAGAAATGAAGTGACAAAATCTTCATATAACAGCTTAAGCATAAACTAAGAGTTCTGGTGTTTTTCCCATCCTAATAAGACCGGCCAGAGAGACAGAAAGTTGAACTTCAAAATACAAAAGCAAAAGTGTCGCATGCAAAAAGTATCATCAGAGAAAGTCCACCCACATGTGATCAAGTAACTGACAAACACATTATCTCCTTAACTTGAAAAACAACAGTCAATAGCAATTTAAATTAACACAACTGATATTCTCAATAATGAAAAGCTAATAAACACTTCACTAATCAAACACAGTATTTTGATGGAGGAAACTTACTCAATAATACCAGAAGACCTGTTTGCGTATGAGTAAAATAGGTTATCGATTCGCTCCATCTCTTTTGAAGATGCTTTACTTGAGGCTAAAAAGACAAAGGTTTACCGGTTACAATGTAAATGCAATGTTAACCTAAACTAGCATAGCAATAAATTCAGAAACGAATTAGGCTAAGATTCTGTAAAGGCAACCTCAAGCATGTTAGTTATTACATTTTAGATTCCATGTTTTCAATTAGTCCAAGAATTCCTCAGCTAAGTTTTTAGCACAAATTATTTTCATTGGCATAATCTTAGAAATAGTTGCTCCTCTTTCCTAACATCGTTTAATTCCTATTAGCTGTCACAAGCATTACCAAATGGTCACATCCGTGAATTGTTTATTTGGTCTTCAATGTACAGAATTTCAAAATAATTCAAGTACTAGAATCTGTAAAAAAAATCTAATAAAAATGCTCCTATTTTTTCAAGCATCTATAGATAGCAAATGTTCATTCTATCTACAAACGTTTGATTTTCTTTTCAAGATGCTATAAGCAGGCCAATCTTGAGATTTTCTTCATGGAGATGCCAAAGATTTTGAACCTTCAGCCAAAACCAAAGAGGAACAAAAAGATTTCAACTTCTTGCTATAAAACCAAACATTTATGGCCGAGAATCGATTAGCAAGCGTTCAACCCAATATATATCTTTCCCCTATGATGAAGCAAAATTTAGCTTGATCAAGTAGTAGTAGTTATGTCGTTCGATTAAAGGTTTTTACTTCATACAAACACCAACCCCCTCTATCTTTTTCTTTTTTTCAGGGGAACCAAACCAGTATATCTTTTACATATTTTTCTCATTTTCAGCACAAATTTCACATCTTCATTTTTTATTTTTTTTCCATCCAAACAACAAAAATCACAATTAATTAATTAATACAAACTAATAAGTTCTCTATTGTTCTTATTGCCAATCTAATAACTCAATTGAACCACCGAAAATAATAAATCACAATTAAACCAATTCCACACATAAAAATCAGTTGATTTAAACATATTAGAAAAATAAATAAGAAATCAAAACAGAAAAAAAGAAAATCGAGAGAATAGATACCGGAGCGAAAAAGATCCGTAGCTGAAAAAGTAATTGAAGTAGTGGTAGAATTCGATTGAACCGTCTTCTTCGATGCAGACCGACGCATCTTCAATTGAATTAATTAATTAAAATGGAAATTTATTTGTTAGAGAGAGAAAAAGAGAATTAGAATTGTTTTTAGAGAGAGAAAAGAAAGATCTAGCTTCTCCTTCGAGAATAATAATAAAAATGAAAAAAAAAATATCGGTTAAAATAGAGAAACCTGAGGCAGGCAGCGAAAGGAAGCTTCCTGGTGGCTTTCTCTCTCTAAAAGTTGGCTGGTGCCTCGCGCCACTTTCTAGACACAGAAAGTTAGAGAGAGAGAGAGAGAGAGATAATGAAATATGAATGAATTATTAATTAAAAATTGGATTTTGAGTTTTGAGTTCGCTGCTCAGATTTTTTAAAATATATATATTAAAATAATATTTTTATAATTTATTTTTAATATTAGTATATAAAAATAATTTTAAAATATATATAAAAAATCATTTTAAAAAAAATACTGCCAACCACAGCGAAAAACAACTTTTTAAAAAGAAAGAAAGAAAAAAAATTGTATTGTTGAGCTAAATTTTGATTGGTTAGAAATTTTAACGTATCACAGGTTGACTGACAGTACCATATTTTTACTTACGACCTCCTGAATTGAGTGGATGGATGAGTTGATGTCTTTCACGTGTGCCTGCCCTTACCTTTTTTTTTAATTACTTTCCGACCATTTTTTTTTTTGCTAATTATATTATATCATTATATTAATTAATTATTATTAACATACTAACATACGACTCTTTTGTTTCTTGAAAAGTTGGTTTTAGAAAATTATTTTTGAAATTTTTTGTATTTATTTATCATTAGAAAAGTTAGTTAACAAAAAACACTTTCCAATCAAAGAAAAATTTGGTTTGGTTTCTATGAAAATGTTTTCCTTTCATTTAGGGCGGAAAATACTTTTCTAAAGTTGTAAAAAATTTAGAAATGCAATATTATTTACTGATTATATCAAATTTGGTCCTCAAACTTTTGATTGCTATATATATTTTGTTTTGAATATTTGTTTTTCAATTTTATCCCTTAGAATTTAATTTTTATATTAATTTTGATCCTTATTTTTATAATTGTTATTTGCTTTTCCCTTATCATTTTTTAATTGAAATTTTTTATCTATCAAATTTGATCCTCATTCTTTTAATTATTACTTATTTTATTTGAAATAATTTATAAAATGTTAATTATTATTATTTTAATTTCTTCATCTTTCAATTTTTTTATTTTTTAGATTTGATCTCTATTATTTTGATTATTATTTATTTTATTTGAGATAATTTATGAAATTATATATTTTTTTCCAATTTTATTCTCATTCAACTTTTTTATTTGTAAGATTTGTTCCTCATTATTTTAATAAACTTGAAAAAAAATAAAACATTAATAAGTTATTTTCCAACTCATTTTCCATAACATAACCAAACACTGGAAAGTGTTTTCCAACTTATTTTTCATTACACTACCAAACATCGAAAAATAATTTATTTTTTCGGAATTCACTTTCCAAAAGAAAACTACTTTCCAAAAGAAAACCACTTTCCAGCAAAAAAAATGGGGCGGTAGTTTTTGGGATTCTAGTATCATTGTTTTTAAAAATATATTAAATTAATATTTTTTTATTTTTTAAAATTAATTTTTGACACAAACATATAAAACGATTTACAATTATAAAAAAATATTTAAAAAAATTTCAAAAATACTTTTTGAACGCCAAAACAAACACTCTCTACAAAAAAAAAGTGTTTTACTATTCACTGCTTCACAAAGCATTATCCATTTAAGTAGTGCTTTTAAAAAAAAAAAAATTTGTATCTGTATATTTTTTTTAATTTAAATTTTATCCTTCAATATTTTGTTTGTTAATTATTGAGTTTTATAATTTATTTTGATATGTTTTCTATATCTTAACCTCATAATTTGGGTTGCGTTTGGTGAGTTAACTCAATTTTTTTTTTCAATTTCAATGTTATCCTTCTATATTTTATTTGTTAGGAATTAGTTGATTTGTTGGAGATTGACCTTCATGATTTGTTTCGCCTTGCTTTTTTATTGATTTTTTTTCAATTTCACCATTCAACATTTTAATGATTGGGAATTAAGCTTTCTAATTTGTTGTGGTTTGCTTTCTATGAGGTTATCTCAATCTCATGACTCAAGTCACAGATTTCGCGGGTTAACTCTAGTTGATTCATGTCATTTTTAGTCCTTTTTTAGATTGATTTTTTTAAAATAATTCAGATTGACCTTCATGATTTGTTTCGCCTTGCTTTTTTATTGATTTTTTTTAATTTCACCATTCAACATTTTAATGATTGGGAATTAGGCTTTCTAATTTGTTGTGGTTTGCTTTCTATGAGGTTATCTCAATCTCATGACTCAAATCACAGGTTTTGCGGGTTAACCCTAGTTGATTCATGTCATTTTTAGTCCCTTTTTAGATTGATTTTTTTAAAATAATTCATTCTTCAATGTTAAGTTGGTTGAGAATCATGCTTCATATTTTGTTTCGATTTACTTTATATAAAATTGTTTTAGTCTCATTATCAGGGTCGCGGGTTTGGTAGGTTAACCCAAGTTAACTTGTATTATTTTTTTGTTTGCTTTCTATAAAGTTATTCTTGTCTCATAACCCGTGTCGTGATTCTGATGAGTTAACCTGATTCGACTCGAGTTGTTTTTTGTGTTCTTTTTAATTAAATGTTTTATCAATCTCATCCTTCAACATTGAATTGATTGAGAATTGAATTTCATAATTTATTTTGATTTACTTCTATGAGGTTATCCCAACCTCATAACCTGGGTTGTTGGTTTGGTAGGTTAACTCGGGTTAACTTAGGTTGATTTTTAGATAATTTATTTTTCAATTTCATCTTTCAATATCGAATTGATTGAGAATTAGGCTTCATAATTTATTTTAACTTAGAGTTATCATAGTCTCATGATCAAGATGTGGATTTGACAGGTTAAACTTGCGTCGATCAAAAGTGTTGTTATTTTAATATTTTAAAAAAAGATGTTGTATTGATATTTTTTTAACAAACTATGTTTTTATTGGTCGTCCATACTATTGTTAGACCTACCAAGTCGACTAGGTCATATTTGTGTTAGCCATATGGCTACGATAATGATTTAATTATATGTTTTGATGATAACATAAATATTTGATATATTAAAACATTGTTTTGATATAGTTTTGATATATGCACATCACATTATTAATATCATAATGTATTATATACTTAAATGATTTAAATAAGGATATGTTAATATACCCCCCGTCACATAACACACCCTTGCAATAATATAGACAGGTTTATAACATTCAAGAAATCATCAAACAAGTAAGGACATGATTCAGGAAGGTCAATAACAAAAAACTTGTAGAAAATACGATATTGACTTCGTTGATCAATAATTTATAATAGGATTTTTTCTGAATAGCACTATACTTGTTTATGACACTTTATAGTACACATACAACCTAAATAAACCCAAAAGAACCAAGGAAAACAAAGAAAATACCAAAATACAAAAATGGGACAAAATATGAACAATAGCCAAAACGGTCAAAGTGTTTTGGAAAAGGTACGGTTAGGGGTGTTCAAAAAAACTGAAAAACCGATTAAACCGAAAAAACCGAAAAAACCGAACCGTGAAAAAAAAACCGATTAAAATTTTGAAAAAACCGACCGGTTCGATTTGGTTTTTTAAGCCTGGAATTGAAAAAATTGAACCGAACCGAAAAACTGAGCCAAACCGAAAAAACCGAGCCAAACCGAAAAAACTGAACCAAACCAGTTTGAACTGGTTTTTGTTCTAAAAACCGAACCGAACCAAAACCGGTCAGTTTGAACCGGTTTCAGTTTTTTTTTTTTAAATTCGGTTTGGTTACTTTTTTTAATAAAAACCAAACCGAACCGAAAATGAACACCCCTGGGTATGGTAGTAGCCAAAATTATCAAACTGTTTCTCAAAACGGTAAGTTCGTTTCTGGAAAATTTCCAGAAACTCTTGGGGTTCTTCAAAACGATTTGACTAATTCTAAAAGGGTTTGATCAATTCTCAAAATGATCTGACTGATTCCACAACAGTCTAAACAATTCTGTCAATGGGCAAAAAATTATGTCTAACGACTAGTTTTTTTTTTAAGCCTATAAATAGCTTTTTACTTGCTCAAAACAAGTATGGAACTCCTAAAGAAAAACTTTAAGCTTACTCCCTCTTAATAAAAAAAAAAACTGATAACACCCTTATTTCACCTGTAATCATCCAAAAATAAGGTCAGGTGCGAATTGAAAAAAAAAATCATTTTAGAGAGCTTAATTGTTATTCCAATAAACTCTACTAAGAAAATATATTATAAAAAGCATAAGTGACGCTCTAAACACTTGAAGAAGTCTCCCTGATACAAAATCTTGAGTGGTTTAATCCTTGTCCTTCAACAAGTATTGGTGAAAGATTTTCTAGTTTTTAGCCATTAAAACTATTAGAGATAATAATTTGATCCTAAGCTCGCAAAACACTTGGGTTTGATCTTTTACCAACAAAAAGATCATGTAACGGTTTGGTCTCACTCGCTAGGAAGACTAGTGTGTGATAGTGAAACTCTTGAATTTTTAAATGAACAAAACAACGTTGTCTTGATAAAAAATAATTAAAAAAATTCAATAGACTTTTTATCATATTAGATTAAGTTAATATTTTTTATTTTCTTAAACTCAAACCGGTTCAGATTTTAAATTAATTTGTCATTCCAATTCGAGTTTTATAACGAGGATTTAAGCAAGTAATGATAGGAAAATAGGTTTTTTTTGTAATGTTTTAAACTTTTATAGGAATACCTTAAAAGATTTTTTGTAATCAGCGTTAACAATAATAAAAAAGTGGTAGCTATTGATTAACATTAACATTGGTAGAAAAATAATATTGGTATAGTTCATTTTTGGCAATGCATTTGGAAGTGATTTTACAAAATATATTTTTGTCAGGTGTTTTGTAATGTTTTTAATATAGAGATGCCTGTACTATTAAAATCACCCGAAAAGAACGTTACTCTGCTTGAAAAGCATATTCTTAGCTGCTGTAGGACCATGCTAGAGTTTAATTGGAGCAGCTTTGGTGGATCCCACCTTACGATGCAGCACAGGCACTCCCTTAACTCTTGTCCTAGATTTACATTATGTTTTTATAAAATTATTTTTTTAATTGAAAATATATTAAAACAATATTTTTTTAATATTAGTATATTAAAATTATAATATTTAAAAAATTAAATTAATATTTTTCAGATAAAAAAATTTTAAAATTTAAATTGTAAAAATAAAAACATCATGAAAATAAAAAAACTTAGTCTGACTGCTTTTAAAACATTCTCATATTTTTATAGATATAATATTTATATCCAAACATTAATTTTTAATTTGGTTTTCGTATAATAAGATTAAGTACCTTTCAAGCATACCATTTTTAATATAGTTAATGACTTGCGAATATGCTTTGAGCTTGCGATTTTGATTTTATTTTTATTTTGATTTTGATTTTGATTTTTATTATTATTACCTCTACTTCGATGCATAATTATATGGTGTAGATTTTATAGTTAAGTTGTTCAAATTTTTAATGAATTTAAAAATATTTAAAAATTAGTCCATATATTCTTAGTTTCAATCTTAATCTCTCTACATTTTGTTATAATTAAAGTCAAGTCATTTGATTATTTTTTTCAAAGTTTCATCCATACTTTGTATACAAAACTAATGAAATAACTTAAATATCATCAACATCAATAATCTAAAACCTAATTGATTGATTTTGATTTTGATTTTTTGATAGAAAATTTGAAAAAAATAAAAATCTAACATCATTATTTTAATTCTCCATCAAAAATTTTTGATGTTATTTTATTTTAAAAAAATTAATAGCCTAAATACCATTTCTTCTTTATCTGAGAAATCAGTAGCCTTAAAATATCGTCATTGTTTTTTTTCTTAAGAAAACAAATTTTTTAGTTGGAGAATTAAAATTATGACATTAAATTTTATTTCCAAAACTTAAAAGTAATTCCATAGAAAAAAATTTAAATTAATTAGTTAGGTTCAAGTTTATTGAAGCGAAGACTATTCAAGTCATCTCATTAGTTTTTTATATGCAAAATATATATATAAAAAACAAAATGACTTGATTTTAAATGTATCAAAATATAGAATATAAAATTAAGAATATCAAAATATAGAAAGGCCAAAATTAAAATCAAGAATATAAAGACTAATTATCAAATGATTTTAAATTAAAAAAAAGTTTTGAGCTAAGAAAGGACCTTGGTGCACAGTGGTTAGATCTTGTTGCTTATTCTCTCTGTTTTAATATTTTTGCGAACATTTAGTCGATTTTTGAATAAATAGCGATTAAATTTTCATTTTTGAAATGAAAAGAAATTCACTATGGTACAATTGGGAATCTGGCATGGCGAGTATGGGACACAATTATTGGCCCGTACACGGTTTTCTTTGTAAGAATTTATTGCACTTGCCTCACTTTACGCAGCGTAGCCATTTCTTTACGTAGCATTGACATCCATGCCAGTATAAAAAACATGTTGTCAGAAATAACTCTTTTCAGTTTTTTTTTAACCATGCAAACTCATGTAATAATATTTTCCGTACCAATAATTTACTGTTTACCGCACAACATCAAGTATATTTTACCACTGTTTTTTAAAATATTTTTATTTAAAAATATATTAAAATACTATTTTTTTATTTTTTAAAATTTATTTTTGCACTAAAACTTCGAAACTGATCCAACCCGTGACTCACCCAAAGCATGGATGAATCTCCGTTAATTCAAATCATCATTTCAAGATTTTCATATTTTAAGAAAAAAAATAAAAATAAAATGATAGAAAATGTGAAAGGTGACCAATGAGGTTACAATTATTAGTCAAAACGCATATGGTGCCAAGTAATTGATCACACAAAACTGCCAAAGATTCATTGAGATTATCGAGGAAGTCTCTGCAGGCAGGATTTTTGCTCTCAAGAGAATCCTGCAAAAGATAGAACATGTTCAAGGGTGCTCAATTACAGAGGACAGCAAGGAGGCTTGATAGCAAGCCAAAAAGAGAGAATAGAATGCCAGCTCAAACTGAACAAGCCTTTAGTTTACATTAATCGAAAACTCAGATTAACACCAGTTTTGATAAAATGCATATTCAGAAAAAGAAAAAGAAAAAAACTCTAATTAAAAGTACTACCTTAGTGGACTCTTTAACATAATCCTCTGAGAAACCCATGCCCATTAAACTAAATGGCTTGAATGAACTTTGAAACAAAACATTGAAGGCAGCTGAGATTTACATCCTTTGGCATAAACACAGCTCAAGTAAAGAATAAACTCTAGTTTTGAGTCCGATTGATTAAGCAATGCCTACTTTGAATATTGATAATGATGTATAGAATGCATGCTAAGCTCTATAGATATCTAAGATTATGTTTATTTTTCATGTAGCTTTCACGTTAGCGGTGAATCGCAGTGAATAATATATATGATTTTTAAAAGAATTGAGTTTTGTGCTGTGGGATCCACTAGAAAATTAAGTTTAAAATGTAGTTTTCGTGTAATAGTCTCTACATGTTTTTGTAACTGGGATTCATAAATATTCATGATATGTTTGCACAAAGTTACAAAAAAATCCTTGTTGGTCTCATTACCGTTTGCAAGAAAGACAAACACGACTTCCTTCTTCAAGCTCTGAATCTGAAAAGAAACTTGGGATGAGATTGCAACAATGAGATAATAAAAAGTGTTGTAATTCATGTAGTTGTTTGTAAAAATTTATATTAATGAAATGCAAATTAATGCAATTGAAAATTTAAAAAATAATTATATGTTTATTTTTGGTAATGTCATTAGCAATATCAATTTAGACCATAATTTTATTCAAACACTTTACACATGTTTTTTTATTACATATAAACTTCAATTACAGTTTTTACCAAACTCATATCTAAATCCAACTAACCAGAATTAAACATATTTATTTTAAACATAGTTTTTTCAAATCATAATTACAAAAACTATCCAAAAAAACAATCCCACTGAGAGTCTAAGACAAGTTTCTTTACCAGTTCACTCATGATATTGTTAGCATCTGGCAACGAGCTTCTTATTGAATAGAATGATACGTAAATTCCAGCTCCCAAGTCCCAATTTTCAATTTCGGATATAAAATTTGCTATAGCCTATAAGAATCTGTTTGTAAACAATTTACATAAAGCCCAAAAAGAAGACCCAAGTGTTTTTTCTCTCTTGTAAAGGTAGGATTGGGGGCTTCCAAATGATTGAATCCTACCAGGAGTATACAGCATCAAGATAAGAAACACGCAGCATGTGTTACTTAACACTATAAAGACAAAAGCTTTTACCTGACGAAAATAATTTATGAGCAACTGAAGTTACAAAAATAGAACGAGCCTTTTGCCAATTTGCACATTCAAGATAGTGTTCGAGGGCCTTCGGGAGATCCCCATGGCAGCGGAAATAAACCGCCTGCATGGCATGATCAAATGTAATATGTAATTTGTCAACCAGGACAGGCATGAAGATATGTTTTACAAGGATTATAAATTCATTTCGGTATTCCTCGCCAAAGTGGAAACAGACAGATATAAAATTTGCTAGTCACCCTGATGAACTGTTCAAGTTAAAAACTGGTCAACCAACACTGGTCCTTGATATCATAGCAGGGGTATCGCAGAAAGCATGTTTATATCAGTTGATGTCATAAATGGTGAAAAGAAAAGAGCAGACAATTAGTATTGTATCTCTACATAAGAAGCTAGTTAATTAAGCCAAACCCATATATAGGAATTCTGATGTTCAATAAGCTAGCTGGTGCAGGACAAATTTTGCTGCTGCAAAACATACAAGATTTTTGCCATGGTGTGTGTGGAAAGAAACAGAGAGCGAAATAAATGGGGCTTTTGTGGGAATGAAAGATGAAAATGAGACTTGACTTCATAAAGGCAACCCTCCTTTTGAGGTTTTTATTGAGTTGTTACTGGTGCAGTACATGCATGTCTCCATGCATGAAACCAGTTGTAGCATCAAATGCAGTCACCCAAGGCAAGAGCAAGATGAAAGGTAAGATATATGAAATGACAACACAGATAGAACCATGCAAGAATCAAAAGCATGCCATAGCTTCATGCAACCATGATAATGGAATGTCAAGATTAATAATTCTCAATGAATTGTCGTTGTGATTCATCTGAACACCATGTTCACAGTATCGAAACAAAATTTCTCGGATAGCAGTAGCATGGAGATCTGGATAATCATCACGCCGAGCCGAGGCATGTGAAGGACCACATATATGGCACAATGACACTGCCCCATACACAGCAGCTGACAAATAGTCTCATGCCAAGAACTTGACAAAAATTACAACCCGCGGAGAATCACAGGTTAAATGGCTAGTTGGGCTCTATACCTGAAAAGTCATGCTTAAATCCAGGCCTGAGATAATTATATAATCAGGGGATTGTTTGTTTTTTATGATTTTAATGTGTTGATATAAAAAATTATTTTAATATAATTTTTTATTAAATAATATTTTTATAAAAAAATCTTACACCATCCTACTAAACATGGATGTGTTGAAACCTAGCCTAAATTATATTCCAGTGATAAGTTGAACAAGTCAATCCACGGTTCAGCAGATTCATTGAGTAAATGGTTTTTTAAGTTTTATCCAAAATCAAATCATTTTGGACAATTTTGTTTTTAAAAGCCTGTTTAGTAGTGTGGTTGTGATTGTTTTTTAAATTGTTTTTTATGCTGAAAATACATCAAAATGATATATTTTTATTTTTAAAAAATTATTTTTAAGATCAGCGTATCAAAACAATCCAAAATATACAAAAAAATTAATTATTAGATTTTTTTTTAAGAATTTTTTAGAAATACGGATTGACCAACTTTCCCAACACTCTCTACAATTGAAACAAAAACAATGTCATTTTGAAGTAAAAACCAAGTCATATCCGGGTTTTAATCAAATTACTCTGATGTTGAGTGGAACCGCTGAATCGACTCTGTTTTCCAGATCATATAACTGGTCCAAAAAACTCAACCGGTCCAAGACATGGATAAACAGATCTTTGAGTAGATCCGCAGACCGGGCTGGTTTCAGAACCATGGTATCCACTCCCTAGAGAGTAGAGACCCGTCCCTCTGCATTTCACGCTCAGATATAATATAAACAGTCACCGAGAGCGAAGTCACTTCTACATTTACATTACCTTTCTTTCCCTCTTTACTTTTAAACCCCCTGCTGCCTGCATCTCCCTCTCCTCGTCCTACCCTCTCCCTCTCCCTCTGTCTCGTAGGTACTCTATATTTTATTTTTCCTTGCTTCTCTTCTGTTCATTACAGATTCTTTGAATCTTTACTTTGCACTTCTTGTTCTTCTTCTTGTTTAGCTTCTGATTAACTCTTTGTTTATTTGCAGAAAGCAATGTCTGCTTTTGGCGCTGCCGGTACGGCTAATACAAACCCTAATAAATCCATTGAGGTAATTTCTTTTGACTGATTATTTATCTGTTATTGTTTTTAGTGCTTAATTCACTTTCTAATCTGCTTTTTCCGACTGATTATCTTGATTTTTTAGGATGATAACCGCATTTTTTAAGTGTGTTTCTTTGATTTTTGAGCTTGATTGTGGATTTAGTTATTTTTTCGTGATTGTTTTTAGTAATGTTAATATAGTAGCAAAAAAATAGATTTCAAGCGTAATTGAGCTGTTTGAACACTTGAAATTGTTATTATTCAGACTCATTTAACAATTAAGTCTAGGCACTTATTTCTTGTCTAATTTTAGTTTGATGACCTGAAATCATTGATTACAGGTGTTACAGCCTCCTAGCGACTCGGTTTCGAGTCTCTCTTTCAGTCCGAAAGCCAACTTCTTAGTCGCAACTTCTTGGGACAATCAGGTTTGTTTAATGTTTTAGGTTTCATTATCTCGATTTTATGCTTCTTAAAATTTGCTAAGAGAGTTGATTGACGAATTGATTTTTGTTAGAAGCAAGCAATTTGTTTAACAAAAGTATTCCATTATTTTAATGTTAGATGCTCGTTTTAGTTTTGGGTCATTACTTTCCTTCTTATAGTTTGCATGCTACTTACTTCCATTGTTTGTTTAAATTTAGAATTCATACACGTGCTGTTTGAAATTTTTCATAGGTACGATGCTGGGAAATTACAAGGAATGGGACCACTGTAGGCAGTGTTCCCAAGGCTTCAATATCACATGACCAACCGGTAATGATCAAGTCCTTTTATTTACAAGCCCATTTATTGATACTGATATTCTTAAATCGTTATAATTCTAACGCTCTGTTTACTTTTTTATATTGATATTGAAGGTGTTGTGCTCAAGTTGGAAGGATGATGGAACAACTGTCTTTTCTGGGGGGTGCGACAAACAGGTTAAGATGTGGCCTTTGCTCTCTGGTGGTCAACCAGTAACTATTGCGATGCATGATGCCCCTATCAAAGAGATTACATGGATTCCCGAGATGAACTGCTTAGCCACAGCAAGTTTCGACAAAACCTTGAAGTAAGATTCTTTTTTTCCTTCCTTAATGTTACTGCTAATTTGATTCATCAGTTTTTCTGCATGATGGCTAAATACCTCATTAGGTGTTCTGACTATCGTAAATTGTGAATGTTGCTCTCTTGGCAATCATTTGTCTCATTCTTTTTTTTTTCTTTTGCCTTTAGATGAGCAGAATTCAAATTTAGCATTTTGGTTATACTGTTTTAGTACTTAACAAGTTTGCATTTTGAGAAATCCATTATTATGCGTTCAAGTAATTTTTTTAGTTATGTGACTTCATAATAAAAGGCAAAAAGAAGCTTGATCATGCAATATTTGCTGATCCTTTCTTATCTCAATGGGACAACATTATTTGTTTGCTTGGTTTGAAGGTGTACCAAATTGCATGTGTAATCATTAGTGGTCCTAGGGTTTGAGAACTGGTTTAGGAGATGATCCAACATTTTGGAGCTTCTTGTGATACATGTACTGATATATGCAGTTCAGTTTGTGCTCTTCATCTTTGACATGCACCCTTGTAACAAAATTACACTGGCTGCTACTTTATGTTTTTTGTTGGCTGTGTTTAGGTACTGGGATTTAAGGCAGTCAACTCCAGTACACACTCAGCAACTTGGTGAGCGCTGTTATGCAATGACAGTGCGGTATCCTTTGATGGTCGTTGGCACTGCAGACAGAAACATGGTAGTCTATAACCTGCAAAATCCTCAGGTAATGATTTCTGATGATCCTGAATTTTTCTAAATTGTTTTACTGAAATGCTGTTTCACAGCCCCACAATTTTACACTGCTTTTAATTTTCTGCCAAAACAAAATGTTCAACATGCCGGGGCTTAGCATTTTAGATTAGTGATTATGATAGCAGTGGTCTAAGTTACAAGCTTACAAATGACATGATTTAACATGTGAGCAACCTATCAGGTGGTTGTCAAGGCATTTTCTTGTTCTTTCTCAAAATGCCTCAGTTCTCTAAGTTGGTACTGCTTTAGAATAGCTCCAGAGCAGTAGATACCCGAGTAAAAAGTCTTGGTTTTACATGACAGTGCATAAAGTGGAGGAGAATATATCACCACATAGGCATTGGTATCGAATTCTGTGGTGGTTTTGAGATGCAATACCCTATTTTTTTGATGAAAAATAGGATTATAAATGAGAAGTTTTTCTATGAAATCAGAACATAAAATGCAGCAGTGCCTTCCAATTTAACTCTACACAGGAACATCATTGATCAATATTCTGAGTTCCCTCTCTCTTACCAGAACCATTTTTTTGTTGCCATTCTTCATTTTTTTCATTACTATTATTTTACCAAGTAAACTGCTTGTTTCCATGAGTATCATTCTTTAATGAGTGGATGTGTCTTGTTTCTTTAATTGTATTTCAAAGTATCTTTTCACTTGTCGTTTCCCTTTCTATTGAAAACATGCAGAAAAAATTGATAAATTATGTCTGACATTCTTAGACTGGGATTTGGGTTTTTTTGTTACAAGTTCCTGTCATATTAATGCTTGATTTTTCTTATCCATAACTTCTGCGCTTACATGTTACTGCACAACAGAAATTAGATTTTTGTTTGGGATTTAAAAGTTCAAGGGTGTTTGGGTCCTCCGCCCATTAAGGATGAGATGATGTTTCCATACTATCATATGTCCTATCCAGAAAAAAAATAGTAGAAAATCATTACAAGGAACAACTTTTAGTTTTATGAACTACTGGTTTTGGTTCCAACCCTCTGCTTATTATTGTTATATAGTAATCTATCTATATTTGAGAACATTCTATTCTGATCATTTTTTTTTAAATGCCACCAGACTGAATTTAAGAAAATCCCTTCACCCTTGAAGTATCAGACAAGATGTATAGCTGCCTTTCCTGATCAACAAGGCTTCTTGGTATGTGCTCACTATTGACCTTTTTATCTTTATTTCTTGAGGTGACTGTAATTAATGTTTGTGCGTTATAGACACAAGAGTGCACATCCATATGTTCAGAAACATAATTCCTCAATCAGTATGGGTGTTCTTTAGTTGTTTGAGTCTCAACTTTTGCCATTCATCACATGATTTATAGCAGCAAGGATTGACATTGCATTTGTTTTGTGATCTGTTAAAAGGAGCTACTTGAGACTAAAAATTCTTGGTGTTTTCCCTTGGTTTTTGTGCATATAGTTCTCCTGTTGCCAAGTTCAATTTATAGTTTGACATTTGGTTTTCTGTTGTGCTTGTGGTATTTTTCATGTGCATTTTCATTGGTATTCCATGATATTGTTATGTGGGGGTGAATTAGTATTTTTTTTTTCATCTCAATTTCCTTTTCAAATATGTTATCTTGTTTAGCAATTCTTAGTCATCTACTGGCTCTAAATACTTTTTGATGGAAACTGGGTTTGTTTTTTGTTTCATATTGCAAAGACTATTTCTTTGATCGTAGTGTTTAATTGTCTGGATTGTGTGCTGTGTTTCTGTATAGGTCGGTTCAATAGAGGGAAGGGTTGGTGTACATCATCTGGATGAAGCTCAACAAAGTAAAAACTTCACCTTCAAATGCCACAGAGATAACAATGAGATTTACTCAGTCAACTCCTTGAACTTCCATCCAGTAAGTTTTTTCATTTCCATTCTTGATATTACTTTACCGTCAAAAAATATGTTTGGTAGGATGGTGTTGTCATAGAAAAAACCTTGATATCAGCAGCTTTAGTTTTATAGAGCTGTAATTCTTTATTAAAAAAAAAACCAGGAGTGATCTGGTGAGCTAAAGCCATACTCATCTGATTGGTTGGAATATGGAACTTGTTATGGCATATATGAAAACAATACAGCAAGGACTACCAAGCCTCAATCCCAAAATAGTTGGGGATGTACAGAAACCATATGTAGATAAACTTTACTTGTTATGTTCGGATTCCAAATCTCATGCACTTCACTTTGCCATGTACACATGCAAATCTATTCTGGAGGATTGGGTTATTCTAGAGGTGTCAGCATAGCTACCATAGTTTGACTTGAGCTGTATCGATAACTCTGTAGCTACGGTATATTATTACAGGCCTCATTTTCTACCCAACACTATCATGTATGGTGGTATATAATTGCTCCTGCTTTCTACGTTCTTTTTTAGTGTATTGTAGAAATGTTTTTAGAAATAACTGGTTTCCTTGGTCACTTGTATTAGTAGTAAGAAAACTGGTGTAGATGGCCTTTGTTAGGAGATTTCTATGATCAGTGCATATAGTACTTTTTAACATGTCATCTCTTTCTTGCATGCCTATTACTCTTAACCGGGCCTATTGGCACTTAAAATATAAGCTTTTTATGTCATGCCTACACCCTACATCCTAACATGTACCCATCTTGTTTCTTCAGGTGCATCACACGTTTGCAACTGCTGGATCTGATGGTGCTTTTAATTTTTGGGACAAGGATAGCAAACAGAGACTCAAGGTTGTCTCCATAACTTTTATTCCAACTATTTTTCTAGTTTATTTTTGATAGATTAGTTGTATATTATTTTGTTGTAACATTGGCTTTCATGTTTATCTTTCCAAGTCAAAGCATGCAGTTATCTAAAACGTCTTTATCTGATTGCCAGGCGATGTCACGGTGCCCTCTACCAATACCCTGCAGTACATTCAATAATGATGGCTCGATTTTTGCGCATGCGGTGTGTACCGATTTTTCCATTTTTTATAACCTGTGGTTATATTCCTTTCAATGATCATTATCTCCATGAAGAGAGGCAATTTCTAGAAGTCTTATTAGCTGCAACGATAAAGATGTCCCAAGCATTATGCCTAATGGCACTGAGATTCTTCTTTCTATTTTCTGTAGGTGTGTTATGATTGGGGCAAGGGTGCTGAAAATCACAACCCAGCAACAGCGAAGACCTATATTTATCTGCATTTACCTCAGGTCCATTCAAGTGAATTACTTTGAATTTGCATCTTGTATAGCTCAACTGAAATCCTCCCCTCGTAAAATGAGCAAGGATTTGATCATGCAATGCAATGGTGTTCTTTTTCACTGCAGGAAACCGAAGTGAAAGGAAAGCCAAGGGTTGGAGGAACTACTAGAAGGTGAAGTGTTGTCAATAGAGAAAATTGGCTGGCAGTTCTCTTTTGTTTTTTCTTAGTCGACAGGTGCTGTCAATAGAGAAAGTTTGGGTTAGCGATAAGGGTTCATGTAGATCAATGGTTTTCCACCCTCGTTTTAGGCTCCATTGATTCAGCGGTGCTGTTATATAGGAGTGCGTGTAGTGCATGCCATGTTTGGTGACTTTTTTGCGCGTAGTCTTGGTGTTGCAACTGAGGCTCGATATATCTTTTTAATTTGATCAAATTCTTTCTGCATTTCCTCCCGTGCAGAAAATCAACGGCAAATTATTTCTTGTTTTGCTATCAATATGGTACCTTGAGTCTACAATTTGTTTTCTAAACAGTAAACATATATATATATATATATATATATATATATATATATATATATATATATATATATATATATATATATATATATATATATATATGAATGGAGGTTTATGATCGTCCACTCCAAGTTTTAGCCCTGATTGGTATTTTGTGCAGAAATTTGAATTTTCTTTTTGGTATAAAATTAATTTTTTTTTTTATGTTTTTGGATTGTTTTAATATATTAATGTTAAAAATATATTTTTTTAAAAAATAAAAAATATTATTTTAAGATTGAAACGCACTGAGAAATCTCTAAATTCCAATTGTAAAACTATGGAATAATTTTTTTTAAGGATGAGAGGCTTAACTAATTTTGTTATATCAAATGATATATATATATATATATATATATATATATATATATATATATATATATATATATATATATTACTTGTAGTAATCATTACAAAGAGGGAATATAACAACACAAATAATGTTACCGGGCAAAATAAGCTCAAGGATTTAGTGCAATCCAGTGAGTGGACATAAGGAGGGGCGGACTGATCACCCATCCAGCTTTTTAACAAGGTTCGTAATTGCCTGCAGGATTACAAGAGAGAAGAAAAAATTACTCCCAGCATAGAAAATATTACCTTTTTGTTTGTTTTTTTGGACTTATGTATGATTATCCCAGCACGCGTTATCTTTCCTTGCCTTTTCAAGCTTGTTGCCCTGCAAACTTCCTAGTCTTTTGGTGGAAATGTTCTGTAATGGATGTTGATATTTTAATCAAATTTGTTAAATTTCCTTCTTTTGTAGATTTGCATGCTGGAATGTTTCATTTTTGTTCCAAAAGCTTGCAACAAAAAGAGATCACGCTGATCACACTCTATATATTTGTGGACTGAACAAGGGTCCTCCCGATAGTGGTTGGAAACAACTTTCTTCATGGTGTTTTGTCATTGTTTGTTGATTTTTCTACTTGCCAAAAGCAACATTTCTTCGTTTTAATTTCTCTCTCTGTGTGTGTGTAGAGAGAGAGAGAACCTCTATGAAGATCATGGAGGCTAGGAGGCCTGGCCAGCATCACGACTAACAAAAAATAATAATTATATTGATAACAAACATGTCTTCATATCTATAGAGAACCACCCAAAGGAACAAAGTGTGCATATATGGAAGCTAAACGTTTAACATGTCATTTGGAACAAAGTCTTCATATCAACATAAGAGTTCTGCGACAAGGATGGAAATAAAATGGGGCAAAAAAGATTTTTCTCTTAAAAAAAATAATAATCAAATTTTGATGAAGCCATGCGATTTTTAGTTGAGATGCTTTATACAAGAGGTCTATGTACATAGATATCACGATGCTTTTTATAGGTTATTGGACCAATATCATCACGCCTTGCTAGCTAGCTAGCTCTCCATGATTCATGACTTCTTGTCAAGGATCCAAGCTTAATTTCAACAATTAACTCTTACAATAATGCGTTTAATGGCAGCCGTGATCCTTGTGGTTTCGAATATTTCTATGGACCCGATCTTAATTACTAAAATTAATTAGCAAATCCATGCATATATATTGGGTTTTAATAATATTTCGGAATTGTGAAAAAGTCTAATCCCTATATGTCTACTATCGTTGCCAATTTCTAGTGGATGATAATGGTCAATGGTCAAACTTCTCAACCAAACATTAACAAAGTGTTCTTAAGGCCAGAATTTTGTCTTTAATTAAAAAAGCTAATGCGATTAGAGAGATGGATTATATATCTCTATCTTGAATCCAAAATATCAAGGATCCAATTGCATTTTCTAAAACTACAGGGATCCAATTATTTATAGATTGACCCAACAACCCAATAATTTGTCTAGTCATAAATACCCTTGTCGAGATTAAATTAATTGTTTCATTTTATTTTTTAAAACTATAAAAATCAATTATTTCTAGATTGAATCAATAACCTCCTTTTGCTTTGGCAATTTAAAGTGTTAGTAGCATCTACATGTGGGGATGTGACCTAACAGCAGATCGGAAGCAAAGCATGGGCAGACATTGATGTCAACATCAATCTTATATATATATATATATATATATATATATATATACACACGGTCAAATATAGCAGCTACTAGCCTACAAGCCCAAGAGATGGAGGGAGCGAGCGAGGGAGAAAAAGGAAAGGGCATGGGCATGAAAATTGCATGAAACATGGTTTGTCTCCGCCTTCCAAGATGGATCATATTCATGGATGGGAAATATGTTTAGCAACTGTGATGTGAGCCACGTACCGTTGTCTTCCAACTGCCACATTAAATTAGTGTTTGTTCTTACTGTTGAATCATGCTTTTAATTTTTTTTTATTAATTGTTTTTAATATTCTCATATTAGTTTCATATATTAATATCAAAAATAATTTTATATTATTTTAATAAATTTTTAAATAAAAATATTTTAAAAATTATCATAATCCCACCACGCACTACCACTAGTAAAATATATTAATTGTACTAATAGTCGAGGTATACGCAAGCTGGTGTAGACATTCCCATTAAACTAAAACAAAAATATATATATATATATATATATATATATATTAATTGTGAATAAACTTGGGTATAAAGAAAGGTATAGCCTCGCTTCAATTTTGTAGCTAGGGAGGTCTACAAGTATCAAAAGAGATGTGACTGGTTGAATGATCCAAAAAATTAGCTCCATTATTATTGTTCAATGTGAAGGTTCGTGGCCACATTATTAATCAGCATTGAAGGCAGATAATACTTTTACAAACAAAGTTAAATTGCACATGATTTATGATTCCATTTAAGATTTAAATTATGAGTTGGACAAATTAATTACTAAATCAATTTAAAATAATATTATTTTAAAAAAATTAAAACAATATTTTTTTTAATTTTTTTTTAAATAATCAAACCAGTTTTGATTAAGTCGATCACATTTTACCGGTTTCTTTTCTTAACACATTGCAAATAGTAAATGATCAAACCTTGTGGTTCTCAATTTAAAATTATATTATTTTAAAAAAATTAAAACAACATTTTACTGCAAGTTTCCCTTCTTCACACATTGCAATTTGTAAATGAGCAGAACTCACAGAACGACAACGATTTATGTTTTTGTGAGGGTAAAGCTACCACGGAAGGGTTGGCAGAAACACATTTTACCCCAGTGAAGATGATTTCTAAATCAAAAGAGAAGAGAGGAGGAAAAAAACAAAAGGGCTATGGGCCCACTAGCTCAATTGAGAATCACAAGGGCCGCAAAAGGCCCTTATATAAACCTCCATGACTCCCCCACTCCCGATCCCTCTCCTCAAGCTCTTACAGTCTTCTCTCTCAGAACATTTCACAAACACATATCAGACTTCTAGATCATTTGAAACGTTTCTTTTCTCGATCACCATGACTAGACCACAACAGCGATACCGTGGCGTCCGTCAAAGGCATTGGGGTTCTTGGGTATCCGAAATTCGCCATCCTCTCCTGTAATTCCGCTTTCTTGAATTACTCATTCTTTAACTATCAAGAGAGGTTTCTATATATGTCCAAAGAAAATTTGAAGAAACGTTTTTTTTCCCCTGGAACACACACATACAAATCCCATTTTTTATGTTGTTTTTCTGCACTAACGAAAGTTTTAAGTGAGCTTCCGGCTGTTTTAAATTCTGGTACTAAAATGAAACGTTTCGTGTATCTTCTGGACTGCAGGAAGACTAGAATATGGCTGGGCACATTTGAAACGGCGGAGGACGCAGCGAGAGCATACGATGAGGCAGCAAGGCTAATGTGTGGGCCAAAATCACGTACAAATTTCCCTTACAATCCCAATGAGCCACAATCATCTTCATCGAAGCTTCTCTCAGCTACCTTGGAAGCCAAGCTACACAAATGTCACATGGCATCTCTACAAGCAACCAAGAAAAATGTAACAAAACAATCATACGAAGCACAATGCAAGAAGACATTTGACACTAGCCATGGCATTGCCGGAGAAACTGTCGAAGCCGGCTCAAAATGGCAGGAGGGTAACTGGGCTGGTGAGGATAGTCAAGTAGGGAATGGTGATCACCAGCAGCATTTTAAGTCACTAGAAGCTCATCATATAGAGCAAATGATAGAGGAGCTGCTAGATTGTGGGTCCATGGAGTTCTGTTCTGTAGGTTCAACATGAGAGTTGTTGTCATAAGAAATAAGATATGTAGCAGCAGTTTTCTATTTGCTAATGAAACTTAATCACCCTCTTAATTATTAATTTTCAGAGTCTCTCGTCATAAAGATTTATTATATGTTAAATGTATAGCTCAGTACTTAAATATTTAAAGATAGATAAAGTAGCGTGGATGGAAGTAAATAAAGGTTTGCAATCTGATGTGCATTCACCAATTGTCTGATGATCTAAGGCATATATATGCTAATGTCATATGTGCACACAACAGAAGAAGAAGGAAAAGGAAGAAGCAGGATCGATCGATGACATAATCTGGCATCATATGAAAGATATTGATCCCTTCTTTCTTTCCCTTTTTTGAGCTTCTCTGATCAGGTAAAGAATCCAAATCCCAAAGGTTCCAAAAGTCATGAGAGATCATAACACTTTCACTTCATTATATATCACTCCAATCTCCACCATCATGGTTTTTTGAAACTTTGGGATCTGAGAAATGCAGTAGGGTTTCTCTCTTTGCAGGAGGTTTCGTGCCTGAGACTATTTATTCCTTGTAATAATAATAAAAAAAAGACCACATATATAGAAAAAGATGGATTGCCCCCAAAATAAGGTCTACAAGGGACTCAAGTTCTTATAGCATCTAACATATAGGATGATTAAAACATTAAATCCATGATGCTAGCTACTAGCTAATTGATTCAAGTTCCAATGCCACATTTCTTAATCTCAAATTAAGGCCCTAGCTATATACTAAAGATTAGAAAATATCCTTCCAGATGCTGTTTTCTTGTCCCTTTTGTGACATTTAATTGTGTGTCCAAGGAATATATGTGTGAACATGTGCTGGAAAAGGACAAGTTCTACAAAAATTGGAGCCCAATCATACAAGTGCGTCGTGTCCCTCAATAAACATTCTCTTCGTCTTTGCCTACTTTCTTTTTGCAAGGTGACAAGAGACTTGACAGGTTCGCTATCCTTCCAGCTTAGATCCCTTGATTTCTTCAAAAGCATCACCTTTTGACCAATACAAGCATCCTCACTTGCTAAAGTGATGAAAAAGAAGGAAGTAAAAAAAACATGCTTGTGTTAACTGATCAACCTGTTGTTTAATTTACTCCTTGTTTAGAGATATATCCTTTGACGCTTCTTGATTTAATTAATTAATATATAGGAGGCTCTACACACCAGGATCAATCCGGCCCATATATATCCAATGGCTCTGACTTATGATATAAATTAACAATATCATATATATATATATATATATATATATATATATATATTTGATCAGAAGCATATGTTTTTGTCCGTATAAATTAAGCTCTTCCTTTTTCTTTTTGAATATTTGATCAAGGCTGAGTACAATCCACGTCTGGGAAATACACTTTGTCTGTAACTTTTGACGGCTGATCTAAACTTTAATACATAGCCCTGCAAAGGGAATATATCAATCCATGCTTTCAGACAAGGGATCACGATTTTCAATTCTATGGACCTACATGTCACTTCACTGAGCCATTAGAGTAATTTGATTGCTTTCAAGCAATAACTTTTATGATAAATATTACACAGTCAATCTTAGTCTATATATACCTAGAATATTATTATTAAAATTAGCCCGATTTAGTGGATAGAACCTAGTTCATGTTAAGTTTTAAAAAACTAGGCGGAAGTCGATCGAGATAAACTCAAATGATTCAATAGATTAATTTACTATCTAATTAAAATATAGTTTAATTTTTTTTAAAAATTAAAATAATATTATTTTATTAATCTATCTAAATCAACTTAAATTAATCTATCCAACTCATAACATAAGCTATTAATTTTAGTTTAATCACTCCAGTACTAGCTAGTAAATAATGATTAGAAAATATACTTAAGGGATAATCAAAGTTTTCGTAAATTAATCAAGGGATATATATATATAGGCGATCGAGGAACAGAAATGACTAATTAATTCATAGTGACCCTGCAATTAATTTTAATTCCATTAATTATTAGAGAATCTCCCAATTCACTGTTATGTTTACTACTCAAATTACTGACGTTACGCTTTCACTTCTTTTTTGAACGTCGACTACTTGCTTTTCCTCCTCTTGTGGAATGAATAATTTTCACCAAACTTGTGCATGGCATATTAAAATACTACAGTTCTTTGCATTCTTGTTTCATCACTTCGAGATTTATTTTCTTAATTAAATATCGAAATAAATAATGGTGGGATCCATTCGTATAATATAACCTCATGCTTCATCATTAATCATCATCTATTAGGGAATTGATTTGTCGCCCACAAACCATGCATTCACCGCTAAAGTCCCAATAGCTAGCTAGCTAGCCCCTCAGCATTATCATGCATGGCACTCTCAATTCGTCCAAGTTGTTTATATAATGACAATTTTCCCTCTCCAATCTTCATTAGATTCAGTTTTATCCTACTGAAGATCTTAGCATAACACACTCTCTCGTACCGGTTTGTAAAGAGCATGTATAGAAGAAATCTTAATTTTGATGTGCTGAATGAATAAATATGTAAGGAACTTATTGCTCATATTCAATTCGCAAATGATTTTTTTATCATTTTAAAAAAACTATTCTACCCGGCCCATACAAGACCTAATAATTTTAGAATAAAAAACAAAATCTTCATTTCACTATTATGTTAAATTTACTCCTGGTACATAGTGTTAATTAGGGCTAACTACTTATAGTTGTTTTTTTTTAATACATGAAAGAAATCATATTTCGTACCTGTGGTAGAATGACGAAATTAATTAGTACACACAATAATACAGGCAAGGTGATTTTTTCACCTTAAGATTGCTAAAAAAGCAGTCAAGAATAACGATCTAGTGCATGGAATCTCGTGTCCAAATCATGGGGGAGACAATCATGTGGGATTTATCCCAGTGAAAAACTTAATCATGACCACTAATTCAATCCCATGTTGAACTTTGGATCTGTTTTATCATTGGATTTAGATACTTGGAATTGAGTGAGCGCGCAATACAAAGATCCGCCAACTATTTTTTTCTTTAAGGTTGCTGGTGAAGTACTCCTGGAAAAGCCAAGGCACCCTCCTTGTCCCCCATGCACATCTTTTCTTTCAAAAACTTTCCTCGATGAATCGAAAAGCAATCAATGGCAGTAGAATGAAACGGACACGATAGAGTTCCTAGACAAAACAAAACCCAAATTGTTTGTCCCTACATTCCACCCCCATATTTCCTTCACATGCAAAACCATGTTATCCAAATAGTTGCATGCATGTGCATGTTGGGATTGCACATGGTTTTAGCCACACCTTCCTGTGGCGTAGGTAGGTTAAGGGGACAGAGAGATATGCGTGTACCATCTCTCTCTCCACATATGGGCAGTACAAGGTCTAGTTTCTTTCTCTTTATTTAGTTAGATTGCAAATATTCATTAGGATCGACTACATTTTGTGTTAAAGTGTCTCCCCTTTCTTTGTTCCTTTTATATTTATCCCTTTTAATAACCTTTTCGAGCACACCCTTATGATCAGGTATATCGGTCGATCATTTGCAGGCACTTTCATTGATTTTTATATATATTTTTATTCCTATTCCGATTCTTCACATGGGCATGCAGCCCATCTTGTATAATATATCAATGATGTGTCTCGCCGCATCAAGCAGCCACATTGTTTTTAGCCTACCCTTCATCGTATTCCATGGCTAAGAGGCAAAAGGACACTGCTTTTTGTTTCCTTTGGCGACACGAGTAAGCAACATAGATCGGCAATTTGGCACTGCTGCTCCTCTCCCTTTCTCACCTAACTGTAAAAGACAGCATGTAAGATATATAATTAGGATGCATGCATCTTCCTATAAACACTAATCATTATCTGATCTATGTGCTGATATTACCTTGTTGCCAACTAAGAGGATTTTGCTCATTCCACGCTATATATATACAATGTAATTATATATAGCTATTGTGACCTTTTTAGATTATATTTTTGTATTGAAAATGGGTTGCTAGCAAGCATGAACTTCACCATTGGCCATCTGCAGAACAACGTTAATAACATCATCGTACCTTATCATTGTAAGTCTAAAGTTAAATAGAATCTTTAATAGAAATAGGAAGATTGATTCTTCCTCTCAGGATATCCTTAATTCATTATCTTCGTGATTATTCTCTAAAACATTTCACAAATTCTAATCTCCCACCTCAAACGAAAAGAGACAAAATGGAAATTCAAGATAGAAAAAATCGTATGGTTTCATGGGGAAACTTGTAATAACATAATCACACACGCACCATATAAAACTTTGATCCAACCACATAATGCATCCTTTGCTCCCATGTAAGTTACATCAGCATCTGATTTTGAGAAATCAATATAACCCCATTAAACGAAGCTCATTTGAACGTGTGCATCCCTAATTGGGCTTGTTAAGAAAAAGAAAAAAGTTTATCTGATATCTGTGATCAGTGAATGGGGCCAATGCCCCTTGATGGGCCTCGTGCATGGTTCGGCGTTGAAATTCCAAGCTAGGCCCACTGAAAAAACGGAGGAAACCAAACCAATAAACGTTCGTCGCGTAGCTAAGACGATGAGCTTCATTGTTGAACTGTCATGAGACCAAAACGATGGCCTCCTGTGTCATTAATTTTGTTGCGTGAACACGTTTCCGGTATGTTTGGGGATTATTCCCATAAAACCTTCACCTGGCAGCTAAATTTCAAAACCCCGAAAACCATGGATCAAACGAAATCCCACCACGTGTCCCTAAAGCAACAAACCTTTCAAGAGTCGTACTACTGGTCTGTCATGGGAATAACCAGTAGGAGTCCGTGAGTATAGAGTAGGAAAATAATCTTGGGATGGATTCAAACAGTTGAAAGAGTAGAGTAGCTGGTACTGGTGAGGTGAGAAGTGTAATTTCATATTTGAAAACAAACACACTACTCGAAAACTGGAGACTGAATTTCACTGAACAACTTTGCTTATAAATTACAAAGTGTGTGATAGAGTCTTTTTCCCTTCTCTTTTTCTTTGCTTCAGTCAAATGCGAATAGCTACCTAGCTAGGTTTTGCCGAAGGATTGCGAGGAAATGGCTGACGACGGCTACGACGACATCGCTGCTGCCACCACCGCCGACGGCATGGTGCTTAGCTTGCAGGAAATCAAAAAACGAGAACGTCGACCTTGTGAGACTCCTCCTCCTATTTTTCACTTATATTTTTTAAGCCTTTGTGTAGTCATTGTTTTATATGCATGTACTGTGATATTGATGATATATTGTTCTTATTTGTATATCGTAACGATAACCTGTTTGGTTACGGATCTCTCTCTGTTTTCGTTTCTCTGCTTTCGAAATATAAGTCGTGTTTGGCTACTCCATTTTTATAAGCTCTGCTGCTGCTATTTGTTACGTAAACTTACTGCCTCGGCTCTCAAAAAAATGTTTACGATATTCTGATCTTCGTTTAACTGTTTTCTTCTCTACGATTTGGAGTGCTTTGCTCTTCGTTTTTAAGATATCAGAGTCCTGTTTATGTGTTATTGTACGTTCAGGTTTTTGTTAATTTGCTATGAAACTGTTTCAAGTATTTTACATTGGTGTTTTTGTTTCCAAGATTTGAAGATCATCATCATCATCATCTTGTAAGTTGCTGTCATTATTAAAAAATGAGATGATCAACGACAAATCCGAAAAACATCGTATGCATGTTAATGATATGCAGTTGATGATTGAATATATAGAATGTTTGTATCGTTTAAAAGAGTGTGCCTCAGTGGCTAGTGGAGGAAGTAATTGATCATATACTGCTTTAATTTATAATCTGATTTTCCTTTGACGTACGAAGTTCAGATTTCTAGATTCTTTAATTTTTAGTTTAATGACATGTTCAATATTTCGCATAGTGATACTTGAAATAATTCATGAAATATAGCGGGGACATATTCTATTTCAGCAGACTCTCTCTGTGATTCAGTTAGTCATGATTCATGAAGTATAGCATGATAATTTGGCGAGGTTGGATATTGTTGAGTATACTAATTAATTAAAATATCAGAGATTTATAACTTATTGGTTTTGCAATTTAATAACAGGACCGTATTCCAGTTTCGGAAGTGTTTCAACAATTGCAATGCACGAAAGAGGGTCTGTCTACCGAGGAAGGCCAGAAGAGGCTTCAAATTTTCGGTCCAAACAAGCTAGAAGAGAAAAGGGCAAAAAAAATCTCCAATATTTCTTTGTTTTTCTATGTTGTTAATTTTTAAGCTGTAAGATATGGAATGACTGATAAGCTGGATTGTTTGAAACAGGAGAGCAAGCTTTTGAAATTCTTGGGTTTTATGTGGAACCCACTCTCATGGGTCATGGAGGGTGCTGCTATCGTGGCCATTGTCTTGGCAAACGGAGAGGTTAGTGAGCATTCACTTCTTTCTCTCTTTCGGTGTCTCTGATTTCTCAGTTGTAGTGGCTCGTAAATAGTTAAATTATCTGTGAGAACTAATATAAATGCAGGGCAAGCCACCAGACTGGCAAGACTTTTTGGGTATTGTGGTATTGCTTCTCATGAACTCAACTATAAGTTTCTATGAAGAAAATAGTGCAGGCAATGCTGCGGCTGCTCTTATGGCAGGTCTTGCCCTGAAGACCAAGGTATGGTATTTCCACACCAGAATGTCACTCGCTCGATTAATTTGGAAGTCTGTAATTACTTAGATACAAAAAAGAAGATCTAGTACTTCCATTTTTTGATAATGTTAATAATTCTGTTTGCAGGTTTTGAGAGATGGAAGGTGGATTGAGCAAGAGGCTGCTGTCTTGGTCCCAGGAGATGTGATCAGTATCAAGCTAGGAGACATTATACCGGCAGATGCTCGTCTACTGGAGGGTGACCCGCTTAAGATTGATCAGTCTGCTCTCACTGGTGAGTCTTTGCCAGTTACAAAGAAGCCAGGCGATGAAGTATTCTCTGGGTCTACCTGCAAGCATGGTGAGATTGAAGCTGTTGTGATTGCCACTGGGGTGCACTCCTTTTTTGGCAAAGCTGCTCATCTCGTAGATAGCACCAATAGAGTGGGGCATTTCCAAAAGGTACTGAGCTAACTGGGGAAAAATTGTAGAAATATAATACTATTTGAGATGAGGCTAACAATTTAAGTTTTGAAGGTGAACTAGTTTTTTATATGGTATTAAAACTTATTGTCCAATTAACTCACCGCCCCGTTTTGAGTTATGATATTATATTGCCAAAATTGTTCCATAATTTGAAATCAGCTCAAGAAATTATCAAGTAATCCTACAAATTGTTACATATTAAATACTACAGCTTATGTTTTATGAAAGCATACTTTTAGCAGATGTTTTATTTTTTGAAAGAACGAAACTTGAATTATAAGAATGTTTAACAAATCACTGGCGTCTCTATTGCAGGTTCTTAAGTTTCATTAGTGAACTTTTAAGTATCTTCTGACTTTTTTTTTGTGATGGATTCTTGATGGTGATATGGTTTGATCAGGTGTTGATATCCATTGGAAACTTTTGCATAATCTCCATTGTAGTGGGAATAGTCATAGAGGCACTTGTAATGTGGCCTATTCAGAGGCGCAAGTACCGGGATGGTATTGACAATATTTTGGTGCTTCTCATTGGAGGGATCCCAATTGCCATGCCAACCGTGTTGTCAGTGACAATGGCAATTGGATCCCACTGGCTTTCGCAGCAAGGAGCTATCACTAAGCGGATGACGGCTATCGAAGAAATGGCTGGAATGGATGTATTATGCAGTGACAAGACCGGTACCCTCACTCTTAACATACTTACAGTAGACAAGAGTTTGGTTGAGGTCAGTTTACAAATATATCATAAGCTAGAGCATCACTATTGAACTGACGTGGAATCTTTCAGTTTTAGGATGGAAGGCAGTCATTAAATTTATATGGTGTGATTATTTTTTAGGGAGTCATCCCTCCTAATTGTTTGTTCCTTGTTGGTTCACTGATTATTGATGCATTTGTTTAATTTTCAGGTATTTGTTACCGATGTTGACAAGGACACGTTAATTTTGCTAGGGGCTAGGGCCTCCAGGGTTGAGAATCAGGATGCTATCGATGCATGTATTGTTGGGATGTTGGCAGATCCCGAGGAGGTAAGGTTACAGTTGAGATATGTCAACACTTTAAATTTCTTGCCTGTTTCGCACAAGCATTATGAGGGCACTAACATGCTGTGCTTCCTAACTTCAAATTTGTTAACAAGCTTGGCTAATAAAAAAGAGAAGGATTACCTTTGCGGACATTTTATTAAGGTGCAGCACAGCTATAGCAACACAATCTTCTAAATAATCTCGCTGAATAGAGAAAATGGATGAGATGATGACTAGTAGCATCATACAAGAGAAGAAAGAAGTGGAATCAGACTTAAAATCACAAGTTGATCCTTGATATGTATTTGTTATTTAACTGGAGCTAATTTTGCTGCACTTTCATCTTACTTCAATCAAGCTTGATTTCCCTTTTGTGCAACTTGTCAGGAGACCATTACTCTCCACCTGATTGTTACCTCATTCACCAGGTCAATTGTTAGGTTATTATGACCTTTGAATATAACTGAAAGCCTGACCGTGAGTTTATTTCACTCTGCAGGCCAGAGAAAGCATCACTGAGGTGCATTTCTTGCCATTTAATCCAGTGGAGAAGCGTACAGCCATAACGTATATCGACTCTGATGGCAATTGGCACCGAGTTAGCAAAGGCGCCCCCGAGCAGGTTATAGATCATCTATTGCCTTGTATTGCTTTTTTCTTCCCTCCCTTGTATTGCACTATATCATTTACGGCATTTAAAATCTCCTAACAGATCATTGCATTGTGCAACCTCCGGGAAGATGTAGAAAGAAAAGCTAATGCCATCATTGATAAGTTTGCTGAACGAGGCCTCCGCTCTCTAGCTGTTTGTAGACAAGTGAGTTCATGTTCTCTTTTCCTCAGAATTGTGTATTGAAGTAATTACAGATACAAGGAACTCTATATGATTTAGCTGTCTTTTCTTTACAGATTGTTCCGGAGAAAACCAAGGAAAGCCCTGGAGGGCCATGGGAATTTGTGGGCCTGTTGCCTCTCTTTGATCCTCCGAGGCATGACAGTGCAGAGACCATTACTCGTGCCCTCAATCTAGGTGTCAATGTTAAGATGATCACTGGTGATCAGCTAGCAATTGGTAAGGAGACTGGTCGGAGGCTTGGAATGGGAACCAACATGTATCCCTCTTCTGCCCTCCTTGGGCTGCACCCGGATGATTCAACGGCAGCCCTTCCTGTTGATGAGCTTATCGAAAAGGCTGATGGCTTTGCTGGCGTCTTCCCTGGTAATTGGACTAAATTCTACAGTTTTGAACATGACTTGTGTTGTTTACATCAATCTAGATGCTTCACTAAGTTTTTTTCTTATAATAAACAAAAAATACAAGCTCTTACAAGTTAAATCCTTTATGAGCATCCATTACAAGGATCTATTCGGCATTTTGGAATTAGCTGGTGAGACATGGAATGATTTTATAAAACAATATATTAAGAGAGGTGGAGATTTTTTCATCTCGCACGCATAAACAACATATATTAATAGACATGGAAAAAAATATTCCTAGTTATTTCATTGCATGCATAAACAACATATCAAAGAAATTAATTAATGATCAAACATTCAGAGCACAAGTTCGAGATTGTAAGGAGGCTGCAATCTAGGAAGCATATTTGCGGGATGACTGGAGATGGTGTAAATGATGCGCCAGCATTGAAGAAAGCAGACATCGGAATTGCAGTGGCCGATGCTACTGATGCAGCCCGCGGTGCATCTGACATAGTCCTGACAGAGCCAGGATTGAGTGTGATTGTGAGTGCCGTGTTAACAAGCAGAGCCATTTTCCAGAGAATGAAGAACTACACCATCTATGCAGTATCTATAACCATCCGTATTGTGCTGGGTTTTCTGCTCCTTGCTCTAATTTGGAAATTTGATTTTTCCCCGTTCATGATTCTGATCATTGCGATACTCAACGATGGAACAATCATGACTATCTCCAAAGACAGAGTGAAACCATCTCCAATTCCTGATTCCTGGAAACTTAAGGAGATATTTGCTACTGGTGTCATTCTAGGCACCTACTTAGCTCTAATGACTGTTTTATTCTTCTGGGTTGCTCACAGTTCCGACTTCTTTTCTGTAAGAAATACCATGAACCTTACAACTAGCACATGATTTTATCATGCTGTTTATATTTCTATAAAGCATATGTGGTTTCAAGAACTTGTAACGCTTGTCCCTTGCTGTCGGCTCGTTACTGCTGTGCAGTTGTCTGGAGTACTGATATTGATTGCACACTGTAAATATTTGCAGGATAAATTTGGTGTTAGGTCCATCAGGAACAACCGTGATGAGCTGGCATCAGCTATATACCTACAAGTGAGCATCGTCAGTCAGGCACTCATTTTTGTTACTAGGTCCCGAAGCTGGTCTTTTGTCGAATGCCCTGGTGGTTACCTTGCGGGTGCCTTTGTTTTAGCACAACTGGTGAGTTGTTTAGAACTTTTCATTCCGGGTTTTTTTCTTTGCATATCGTGAAAGAAAAACCCAGTGATGTACGTTTCTGGTTTGCCATTAAGATTGCAACACTCATTACTGTGTATTGCAACTGGGGATTTGCAAGAATCCATGGCATTGGATGGGGATGGGCAGTTGTTATCTGGCTTTACAGCATTATCTTCTACATCCCTCTTGATTTCCTCAAATTCATAATCCGCTACGCTTTGAGTGGCAGAGCCTGGGATAATCTCCTCCAAAATAAGGTCGGTGGAATTGTCTCTTTTTTCTATAAATCTTTCTATGTTCAAGGATGTCAAGTCTCATCTAGAAAACCTTCTCCCCTCTGTTAAATATTTACCTTTGTTATACTTGATTATGCAGACAGCTTTCACCTCAAAGAAGGATTATGGAAAAGGAGAGAGGATGGCAAAATGGTCTGCTGCTCAACGTACCATTGATGGAGTGCATCCTCCTGAAGGCTCGGAACTCTACCGTGACAAGAGCAACCACAGAGAGTTGTCTAGTATTGCTGAACAGGCCAAGATGCGTGCTGAAGTTGCTAGGTAATGATCAACAAAGCTTTTCCTGTTCACTAACAACAATTTCTTTCCTATCTACATTTGTATATCTTAATTCCACTCGTGATCTCTTCTGTTCTAGGCTGAGGGAGCTTCACACGCTCGAGGGTCATGCGGAATTGTTGGTGAAACTCAAGGGACTTGACAATGAAACCGTTCAACAACACTACAGCGTTTGAATTAGAAAAGGTGAGCTTTTAGTAGGGCAAAAGCGTTTGAAAGAAAGCACAGGAAGACACTCCGATTGTCTTCTAAATTTTTCTTCAACTCTTTCCTAATAAGGAAACCTACCATTCTAACCGCAGGAAAATTTTCTATCTCAACATTTGTTTTTATTATTTTTCGGGGGAGTTAGAAGTTTTCCAATATTTTGCATTGTTATGCAGAAAAGAATTGAAAAATAATTTATTAATATTTTTTTTAAAATTTATTAAAAAAATAAGGATGAAATCTTATAAATAAAAAGGTTGAAGAATATAATTAAAAAAATCTAATTTTATAAATTATATTAAATAAAATAAATAACAGTTAAAATAATAAAAAATAAATTTGACAAGATAAAAAATGATGATGATAAAGATAAAAAAAATTAAAATTTCATAAATTATTTCAAATAAAAATAAATAGGGATCAAATATGATAGATAGAAATTTTCAATTAAGAAAATGATACGAAAAAAACAAAAAACAATAAAAAAAATGAGGATTAAAATTGATATAAAAATTAAATTAAATCAAATAAAGAATGAAATTGAAGTAAAAATGAATTCAAAACAAAATATATAACCATTAAAAGATTGAAAATCAAATTTGATATAATCAATAAATAATAAAATATTTCTGAATTTTTTTATAATTTTTATAAAGTATCTTCCATCCAAAATAAAATTTCTTTTAACTAGAAAATATTTTTTTATTAATTAATTTTTATAAATAAAAAAAATTAAAAATAATTTCTAAAAAACCACAAAAAGCATGTTGAAAAGTTTTGCCTGAAGGTGAGGCCATTAGGCCTTAGGGCGGGTGGGCTTCGCAATGGACTTAGAGTTAAGATTGTTAATTTGGTAAACGAGGGAGGCTGCAGGCAGGGTACTGGATCGCATACATAACCATGCTTAGTTTTTTCAAAATTATACTGACTTATCCACTTGGGTAAGTTTTCATGAATAGTTATTATCAGTCTCCGACTACTAGACTACGAGAAATGCTAGCAGCTTTTGTCGTCCCCCACCGCGCAATGACGCCAAACTGAACCGCAGCAAGAAGAGACAACACCCCCACACACACCAAAAACATGCAATCCTCAACTCTGCTTTTACTTGTATAAACTCAACTGGGTGTCATATGAAAATGAAGCCAAATCTAAACTCCCTTAGTCTTCACAATAAAATGAATATATTAAAAACCCAATTGAATTAGAGATTTCGCCAAAAATCTGCAAATGCTTTTCGAGAAAAACACATGCGAGATTTGAATTTCTCTTCGAATTGGTGGCGGAACTGAATCTCCTAATTGGATTTTGAGTATTACATAGTAATAATATAATCTATGGATACATAGATGAGGTTAAATTATGCCCAATTAGCCAGAAAATAGAAAAACAGAATTGAAAACTAAAAAGAAGAGGTTTTATCCTTTAATTTTAGTAATGTTTGAGGTAAAGATAGTTTTTTAAAGTATTTTTTATTTTAAAATATTTTTTTTTTAATATTAGCACATCAAAATAATTTAAAATTAAAAAATCAAAATTTTCAAAATTACTTTTTAACACAAAAACAAGTATACTCCTCGTTTATGCTGCTTTAAGTGAAATTTTATTTTATGCCCATCAACTTTCATAATTCCGTGAAAATATACACAAATTTAAGTGGAAATGAGACTTTCCAAGTTATTGTAGAGCCCCACAAATCACTTATTTTTATATTAAAGTCGACTCTTTTCGTACTATTAATTTTAATTTAGTACTGCACCTTTGCCTTCCAAAGCTTACAGAACATTAAAAACCTTTAAAAACAATAGAGGGTCCCGTTGAACTTATTTTATCTTTACCAAAACCCCTTAGTTTTATAAGACCTTTTTCTCCTATCCTTGTCTTACACGTAAAAAAGCGGGGTGGCCATTCCAGGCTGCTTTGCCTGCTTTCCTTTGAATCTATCAGTTCTGGCTGCAAAAACGCCTGCACTACCGGCAGGTCTAGCTATTTCATACAGCACAGAAACACGTACGATTTCTAAATACATTAGCAAACTTTAGTTTTACTGATACTTCATGCATAGAATGAGACCTAATTAATCTAACCGTAAATAGTTGTTTTTTCCTTATGCTGCTGTTTCCTTGTTGATGCTTCTCCTTCAATCTCCATTACAATCTTGAAAAGACCTTTGATCTTTTCGGAATGAACAAGAATGTACCCAAAGGAGAAAAAAGTGACTCCAACAAATATCATGTATATTTCTGTGCTTATATTTTGTTGTGCCAAGGTCCTTCCTTGAAACATTCAAATGAAGGGTGTCTCCACTTGTTTGCAGCAATAGTCTCCAGCAATTGTGATTTGGCAGATATCTTTGGCCCAGCTAAACATTTTGGTAACAGATTAATGTCAATCTTTGAATTTCCAGTTCCATTTTTTTTTCTTAAAAAAAAAATTGGAACTTTGAAAGAATCACTTCCATTGACAACTTTATAATCACCCCTTCAAGAGATTTTCCGGACACTTTTGGTGGAACTAATTATTAGTCTTTAATTAAAAAAATTACCTGAGTCATTACTAGAGGCTTTAATCATTGTTAATTTCACCAACTTTGGTTGTGTTCTTGATAATGGTGGTGGAGTCATCTTCAGTCTTGATGTTGTGTGATAGATCAATATCTGCCAATAAATCTGCTGTTGTATTTGCTTCATCATCAAGATTTTTTGCCCCTGCCCTTGCACCTTTTGAAACATACTTCATACTTGGCTTGTCTTTCTTATTAATCTGAAAAACCACATGACAGAAAACGAAAAAAAAGAAGATTAAGTATGAAGATATATATAGATAAACACAAGCACATAAATCAAGAACACAGCAACAACAAAAATTGCTTAATACCCATTTAAAAAAGAGAAGAATTGAGGGAGGTTTTTTGTTCGTTATACCCTGGGAGACAGGTGGTGGTGGCTGGATGTACAGGAGGAAGGTGCTTGAGATTGATGCGGAGCTGTTGTGGGAATTAATCACTCTGTAATTTCATTATTCTAATTGATTTTTTAAATATTTAATTTTTAAATTATTCTTTTCAAATTATTTTTGTTATTCTTCAATAAGAGGCTTTCATTAATTAATATTGAACTGTCAATTCTCCAACATTTTATACATGTTCATCCTTCTCAATTAGTTTTTGGTACTTTTTTGGTCATTATTCTAGCTCTTCCCACTTGTACATATATTTTAATTTTTAATTTTTTTTATTTTTTTATATGTAAAGTCCAAAGATATATAATAATAAGTATATCAAAATCATAAAAAAAACACTAAAAAAATATTAATTGAATTTTTTTATACCAAATTTATTTTTTTACAAAAAAAAACTCTAAAAAAGAATCCCAAACTCCCTTAAGTTGAGAAGACGAGACGAGTAGGATTTTTTTCCCCTCATTGAGGTCATTATCTTTGGGATTTCCCAAGTGGGTGCGTATCTTTTGTTCATGAAATTAGAAATGTGAATAAATGATTGCATTGTCATGATTTTTGAATTATTCTTATTCAACAATTTTGTGGCTGTGCAGGGAAATAAAGAAGTTGAATTTCACGATACAAATAAACACACAGCTAAGCACAGCTATTTTGATATAGCAATGGCTTATGTATGCTTTGAAGAGAACAAGTATAAATCAGGTTGAGTTTCTTTTGTCTTTTCTCTGGTGATCCTCCAAAACCAACCAGAATTTTCCATTGAAAGTGAAACAATATCACTCGGAGGCAACATTAATTCTATACTTAATTAGTCATGTCATAAGTTTAGCAGGTCTGAATTAATAAAAAACTTGGATTTTTTATAACGTTGTTTTAGGATTTTATTTTTATTTTATTTAAAAAAAATCATAAAACAACAATTAATTAGAGGTTTTAGAAAATTATAAATTTAATTGATTTAATATCTATTTAACCAAAACATTAGTTATTAATTATAACTACGGTGATGGATATTTATATATATAAAAAAATGAGTAATAAGAAAATCACATGAAGTCCGTTGATCCTACGTACGCAGTTGGGAACAAAAGTCGAATATATTCATCAGCAACTTTGATATATCAGTGATTTCTCCACTGTTTTTGTCCGACTCATAATTCTCTTAATTTTCTCCCTTCCAATCTTGTTATCGTATGATATTACCTCCCTAGTAATGGGGATTACAACCATGATTACAGGCCTTTGACATACGTTTTTCATCTTCATATATCTCGAAGGTAACATTTCATAGTTTGCATAAATTAATGTACAAATCATTACATGCATGCCTACATGAAACATTGTAAAGAGATTGTAATATGCTTAATTGCTTTCGTATTCTTCTACAATGCTGTCTAGATTTGGTTGCCAACGATCAAGAGATGCAAATCTGTTGGGTGATCCTGTTGTCATCTCCTTATTTCTCTTCCTGGCAAGTCCCTTGGTACCAGAACACCAGCTGCTGCTTGATGTTTTTGTTTCCACAGTACTGTTGGCTTTACTTTTTTTTTTTAGTTTAACGTGGGTGTCCGGGCCAGTTTGCGCGCACCTCGACTAATCCCACGGGCCCTGAAGTTAACGACCATGTAAGCCTCCAGTGGCCATCATATGAGCAACCACAAGGCTCGAACCTGAGACCACAAAGGGAGCAAACCTCTTGATCCCAAGCGCTTACCACTGGGCTCTTGATATTAGTTCCTGTGGTGTTTGCTCTCTCATCTTCTCTATGTAAGCAAGGACTCGATCGGTGACTTCATGTTCTTGTTGATAAAAAACCAGCAAGTGGATGGGATGCGACAGCCCCTTTCATCATATCTAGGGGTCTTGCTGGCTTGGACATCTTTGATTGGAGATTGAGAATATTTGATGGACTTGCGCTGAAGTTTTCTGATGGTGTTTATAGGAATAACATAGTACTTCTGACCAAGCAGTAGCATGGTGTCCGGCGCAACCATAGGCCAAGGGTGCTGGAACACATGTGGATAGGCGACTATGCATCTTGGATTACAAAGCATGACCTCTGCTGCAAGAACAGGCTTATCATGGAGCTCTATGTGACCTCCAGGATGAACAATCTTAAAAGGCATGTTCTTGGTGCTTTTAGTGCGGATCGAACTTGATATTACCATTTCTAGAAATGCCAAGAGATAGGGGAAACGAGGCCAAGTATTGTGTGTTCAATAAACAGGATGTGGAACTTGTGCGTCAAATGCAGGCATAAAATATGTCATTAAGTGTGATGTTTTAAAATCTAATATGATTAGGAATAATATTTTTTATGGTTTGGACAATGAATAATCATTTGTTCATGTCAATATTTTATTCTTCAAAACTCAAGAAGTGAATGATTGATGATAAAAGGCATAACACTTGCAAAATAGTTTTTTTTTATAGAGTTTAGGAACCCTTCAAATGATAAATAAGTAACTTTTAAGAAAAAGTTTGCAACAAATAAAAGAATGAGTTTTATATCCCAAGAACAGGAGTGTTTATTATTGTTTTTATATGATAAATGTTTTCAAATTTAAAAATATTAATGTCTAGAGAACAAAAATTGTGAACCATTTATCCAGGTGGTTCAGGGGTATTTATAACCCTTAAACCTTATCGTTTTGCTGAAATAGAAGGGTTGGAAAGTCATTCCCTCTTATTAGCATTAATGAGAAACAAATATCTCTTACACAATATTAATAAGATGAAAACATGATAGGTCATTAGAAGATTTTTTATACACATAATGACATAGGTGTAGGAAGACGAATATTCTTGACATTAATATTTTATATTAGAAGTCATAAAAATAAACTAACGGAGCTTTATAGCCCAACATGATATCTATAATGATCTCTAGACCTATAGCCCTTCCCTATGATCAATAGGTATGGTAGAGAGCCAAATTCATACCCAATTAGGCTTTGCACACAACCAAATCCAAAGTCGATGGGTCGAGAGGGTTTCCAAACCCATGCCTAAATAGGCTTGGCGTGCAACCAAGCCTAAGAGCGATAGGCATGGCAGTTCGTTGGACCTATGCCCTATGGGGCTCGGCACACAGCTAAGCCCAAGGGTGTTGGGTTAGGCGAGCTTCCAGGCCCAAGCCCATAGGTAGTGGGTCTGTCAGTTTGCTAGACTTATGCCCGTGTGGGCTCGACATATAAGTGAGCCTAAGGATGTTGGGTCTGACAGATCGCCGAACTCATATTCGTTTGGACTCTACAAGTAGCTGAACTCAAGGACATTGAATCTAACACCTAGCCAGACTCATGTCTACTTTGGTTCAGCACATAATTGAACCCAAAAACATTGGGTTTATCAACTCACGTCCACTTAGGCTCAGCATATAGCTGAACTTAAAAACATTAAGTCTGACAACTCATTAAATTTATGCCTACTTGAGCTCAACTTATAGCCAAGTCTAAATGCATTGAACCTGGAAGCAACCTAGACATTGTCATTAAATTTATGCCTACTTGAACTCAACTTATAACCAAGTCTAAATGCATTAAACCTGGAAGCAACCTAGACTAATGTCATGTAAGCTTGACATTCTACCAAATCTAGGAATAGGAATATTAAGTATAAATACAAGCTTCACTCACCTCTCATTTAATTATCCTCGTATTCTTAGACTTTCTAAACAAGGAATTAGGTTCAAAATTAATAATTAATAAATTGCAAAAAATGTTGATCCATCGGTAAGATAAATAACTGGGTGTCATGATGTATGACAGACATTACACTGTCTCTTACAATTGATCGTCACCATCATTGATGTTCTACATCATGAGATAATAAAATAGAATACAGTCAGTTTTGAAGGTATAAACATGCGTACACATTTCAACCAGGCATAATATGCTTGATTTTACGTGTTGATGCTAACAAAGAAAACTTTAAATTTTTTTCTAGGATCTGTGCATAGATTCTACCATCTTCCTTGTGTCTGTATCCCAGTGGGTAGGTTTAAGTCAAAATCCTTGACTGATGACTTCAAGAAATTTTAGACTTATTTGATTGCAGCCTTGTCCTTTTGGGTTAGGCCATCCAAACTTCTGCTTGAGACATTTATCTTCTTCTTTTTGGCCCCCTCATTAGGCTTATACTTTCTTCGATACCAATTGCTGTTCTGTTTTAGGAGGTGGTATTGTATCTGCCGAATGAAAATTACCATGTCTGGATTATGAATCCAAAAGTATTGGCTATAATTGCTACAGTTACATATTGCCATAGCCGATCGATGTTAGCTCTCTCCTGCTTCGTTAGGAGGTTCAGTAACTCTGATAATTTAAGGTAAATATGCAAAGCAGATAAGCCAGGTCTGGCTGGCTTACTCCAGCTTTATTTCCGTATTTAGTTGAGTTACACGGAGTTCAAAGTCGTCTATCGGTGTGTACAAGCCCTCATACTGGTTAGAATATCAGACTGGCAGGAAATGTTAATAAACCAGTCAGGCATTGCATGTGACTACAAGAAAACTAAGGGTCAACAAAAGCTACAAGTTAACAGATTACAGCACCTATAAGTTGAGGAAAAGTCATGTCTTGCATTAAATATCGCATAACAGAAGGATAGAACAATGTCTGCTAATCAATAACGATTGTTAGAATGAAACATGCTCGTCTGGGAAAAACTATAATCTCACCACTCCTATATTACTGTCCTTTAACGGCTACAACCCTCCATTTCATCTGATAAGAGGGCATCTTGTTAAACCTTGGGAAAATGTGTTGCTGATAGATCCAAAAGTTGAAGATGCTGCTTGCCAAAAACTCATCTTAAAATTCAATTCAATTTACAACGGTAACAATGAAAAACAAAAATCTTTTCTCTAATGACTTTCACACATCTGAATGTACAAAGGAAGCTGTCAGTTTGGGTTATACTCAAGTCATCAGTGCGAAGGCAGAGCAAGAGGAACAGGTTCTGTAACTCTTAGTGACCCTCCAAGCTCGAGAGGTACGAGAGGGATGAGGGAGTGAAGGACATCTGTTATCAATGGCCTGTAACTTGGTTCTTGTTGCACACATAATACTGCCACCGCAGCTACCTACTCAAAGGTAATATGATGATTAAATTTGTATACTAAAAGCAAGAACAGAAAACTTGTAGGCACACCAATGTATAGATTCCTATTCAATGTACCTGGTATAAGTGTTTTAAATCCATAGTGTCTTTGATAACAGGATCCACAATGTTTGGAAGCTTCGATCTGTCAGTGAACTGAGGCATGGCCTACATGTAAACAATGATGGACCGTTAAGTTCCAAAACCTCAAGGAATCCTGATTGATATTACCTCGAGTCCTCAAGGCATGACTGCTAAAATAGGGTTCAAGGAAAATTACCCATGAGACTATAGACTGACATTGATCTGGAGACATCTGTTCCACTGGTTTTCTTCCTATCAGGAGTTCCAGAAGGACAACTCCAAAAGCATAGACATCACTTTTATCAGTTAGTTTACCTGGAAAGAGAAAACTAAGTGATCATACGTTTCTTTCCAAGCAATTAGGCCTCATTCTGTATCAAAGAAAGACTAGATGCAGGAAATGTTTAATACCATTTACTATCCAGAACATAAAGGTAGAAAAAAATACTTGCTGGTAGAATTATATAGTTCTTGAAAATGAAATAGAAAAGTTTTCCATGGATCTTGTGTTGCAAAAATCTATCACCACCAGGCAAGTCTCAGGATTAGAGGCTATAGCGAAACCTGCCTTGTTCATCATCTGACAAAATTCTTTTCACGGAGTTTATTCAGACTCATTAACAAATTAAGCCTTAAGGGGGAAATGCTACAAGACACTGCATTGTTTTATAACTATTTTATAAAAAATCTTCATTAACCATCCATTATCAGAATCTCTCACCAACTACAATGCATTTAGCAGAAGCAATGATGCTTGCTGGAAAATGATCAAATTTCACGTGACAGAAGTTTGAACTGTGAAGAGTTCATCAGAGAATCCAAAAACATAATTTTTATGACTGAAAAATTTTAATAGACTAAGAAATCATTAAAGAAAGAAAAAAAAATTCTGTGATGAGCGGAAATATAAAAAGTAGGATATCTACCAACAACAGTCAACAAAATGGAAGTGGCAACATTCTTAGATTTGAACAGAATTTGACATACCATCCAAAAGGTACTCTGGTGCTACATAACCTAAAGTTCCTGAAAGCTCTATGTTCTTGCTTTGGATCCCAGATGTTACAGCAAGGCCAAAGTCTGAAAGCTGAATTAAGTAAAGACTCGTCAGAGGAAACATTCTAGTTAAAATCACAAAATGATGCTGAACATGCACTTACGAGGAGTGCAGAACTGATAAATTTGTTATACATGGATGGCTTTTACCTTTGCATTGAAGCTCGAATCCAGAAGAATGTTAGATGACTTTAGATCTCTGTGGACAACAGGAGGATTGCAATGCTCATGAAGATACTCTAGTCCTCTGGTCAACAACGTTTTTGGTGACAGCAAGTAGTTAGCATAAAAAAATGGATTTCCTTTGGAAAATAAAAGGAGAATGAAAGAGAATAAAGTGCAAAACAGAAAATTGAGGGTTGGAATTACCTTGCAACGTCAACAGCAATTTTCATTCGCAGATGCCATGTTAATGCTGATCCATGTGTTGGTCCTAAATGTTCATCAATAACATAAATTATATAAGAAAAAAAGGTAAAAATTGGTATCTTCTAATTTTTATTTTAAAATTTAGAAGGAGAAGATTTATACCATGCAATTGACTTTCCAAAGACCCATTCTGCATCATTTCATACACAAGAAACCTTGTTTCACCATGAAGGCAGTAACCTAAAAGAGAAATTATGTTTTGGTGCTGAATTTTCGTTAACCAATTCAGCTCGTTCTGCATTTACAAACAAAATTTGAAATGAAAAGAAAGGAAAAATTAAAGAAGCCATGATGCTTTGAAACAATATCCAAATCAATTTCATGAAAGACATTACCTCAAATTCTCTTCCAATGTCCTGTGCTTCACCTTCAAATCTCTTCACAGCTGCAAGGAGTTTTTCACTGAAACGAGCTTTATAGACACGTCCATGACCACCTTGTCCTAGAACATTATCTTCCCGGAAATTGTTTGTTGCTGCTTGCAACAACTGATATTCCATAACTGCAACTGAACCCTTCTTCCCAGCCATCCTCAAGAGATTAAATTTATCCCCAATCGGACTCGGCGAATGCCTTTTAGCTACATCTACATGTTAAATTTAAACAAAAAAGTAGCAAGACTGAGTGAGCATAACAAGCACAATTGTTTGTAACATGCCTCAAAAGGAAAAATGTAGCGGCAAAAGCAAATTTAACTCGTGTAAAGAAGATACCATCGCCTTTACTTTTGGCACTGCATTTCCTAGATTTTTTCAGTCTGTAGATCCAGAAACATGAGAAAAACAACACTATTCCACCAAGGAGAGTGGAAGCAACAACTAGTGCTATCAGGATTTTCTTATTCAAATCTTGGTGGTGCACTTCTTCAACCACAGGAACCAAAGGCATTCCTGGATAAACAGTAAGGGAGCCTAAGTACAATATAGTTTCAAAGAAAAGCCTCAACTTGTCCAATACAATTAGATACAATTTTTTTTTAAAAAAAAATAAAGCTCAAACACATCCATCAGAGAAAAGAAAAATATATTAAATGAAACAAGAGGAACTGATATGACAAGTTTTGGAGAGAAATATTCAAGCCAAATTATGAAAGGGGGAAAAATCACATTTGAGCTACAGAATCACAAGAAGAATTCATCCTCTTCTTGTTCAGGGAGAAACCAAGAGGGAAAAAAAGGAGAAATTGTAATGACATAAGTTACATTACAACAATTTCTAGTTTTCTTCCCCTGCATTCCCCAAACTAAATCAAGTTATGGTGCTAGGGGTTTGAAATTTGAGTGTGTGATGTGAAACAAAGCAAGCCCCTTTACCCCATGTAAGAACATGAAGTACATAGACACACACATAAAGGCAATGACTGTTCAAGAACCAAGATGGAAAATAAAAACACAAACTTGGAAACAAAGAAAAAGAGCATTCTTAACACACCTGGAGATTGAGCTTGCATTTTTGAAGAGAAGAGAAACATGGGTTTGGGTTTATGTTTCTTAGGAAGAGGAGAGGCAGAAATGGTGGAAGGAGTTGACTCACCTCTGGCATCAAGCAAGAAAAACAAAGATGTATTTAACAATGCCCACATGGGCAATAACAGACCAAGAACATTCATGTCTTGTTCTCTAAACAGACGAGATAGAGAGAGAGAGAGAGAGAGAGAGAGAGAGATTTGTCCTTTGCTGCAATAGAGTGTGGAGGTTCCTTGTAGTGTTTTAACTTGAAAATCTAAAGTGTATTTGTTTGCAGAGAAGATAAAACGAAGCCTCGTTACATGGATGAGGAAAGCTAGGGGCACTCACCTTTACCAGTCTCCCTTTCAGCACTCGCTCCCTCAGGAAGCCACGTGTACTTTCAAGGTTTATCAGCATTTCACCTTGACCACATTTATCTGCATTTCAAGTGAAAAATATCAAACGTGGCAATTTTATACGACAAGTGTATAAAACGACTGATTAAAAGCGATGGTAGATAGCATTTCCTTCAGACGGAAACCAAGGGCAGTTCCGGTTTCTCCAAGTTCTTTTTTTTAAAATAAATTTTTTATTTTTTCAACATTTCAACATATTAATATCAAAAATAATTTTTAAAAAATAAAAAATATATTATTTTGATATATTTTTAAACAAAAAAAACTTTAAAAGTAATTAATACTATATTCTCACACACTTTTTAAAGCTTCATTTATTTCATGGAACGTTAAAATTACTTTCTAAATTTTTCTGTATTTGTTTATTATTGAAAAAATTAGTCAATGTAAAATATTTTTTAGGAGTTGTTGAAAACTAAAAAATATATTGTTATTTGCTCATTATATAAAATCTAGTTCTCAATTTTTTTATTGCTATATATTTTGTTTTTAATTATTTTTTTAATTTCATCCCTTAAAATTAAATTAAATTTAATTTTTATATAAATTTTAATCCTTATTTTTTTATTTTTTTCTTATTATTTTATTAATTAAAAATGTGTATATATTATATATATGGTCTATATTCTTTTGATAGCTATTTATTTTTTATTTGAAATACTTTATGAAATTATATATTTTTTAATTTCATTATTTTTCAACTTTTTTATCAGTCAGATTTGGTCTTCATTATTTTAATTGTTATTTATTTTATTTGAAATAATTTATAAAATCATATTTTTTTCAATTTCATCCTCCAACTTTTTAATCTGTAAAAGTTGGTCCTTATTATTTTAATAATTTTTTTTAAAAATAAAACATTAATAAGTTATTTTCCAACTTATTTTCCATGACATAGCCAGACATTAGAAAGTCTTTTCTAATTTATTTTCCATGACATCGAAAAATATTTTACTATCTAGAAATTTACTTTTCAAGAAAATCACTTTCTAAAAAAAATTACTTTCAAGCAAACAAACATACACCTTTTCTTTTTAATTGAATAAAAAAGGATTTTATGTAATAATGAACAATGGAGGGAGAAGGGGATTTTTTTATATAAAAAAAATAACATAGTTTGGTAAAAATTTTAAGAGAATGATATAGGTAGAAAAAGTATTTGTTAAATAGCATAGTTTGAATACAATTAGTTTTTTAAATATCGATTTTATATAAAATCGCTATTGGGAATAGCGGTTGAACACAACTGCATTTTCTAATATCATTTATATACACAATCGCTATTGAGAATAGTGATTATGTAGTGATATTTTTTCTTTTGTAAAATAATTTTATTGTTGAGATATTTCTAACGGTACTGAATATGTTGAAAATAGAGTTTCGATATGCTCTCGATGACTTATTTTTTCTTTGCCAGTAGATCTTAAATTTCTTTTATTGTCCATTAGATCTTAATAAAAAAAAATTAGAATTGATTTCTGTAATTTTTAATTAATTTCATAGAGAAATTATTTTTAACACAACTGTTATTTTCAATAATAGTTGTTTCTACCGTGATTAAATTATATTAATTTTAAAATATTTTTTAATATATGTTATTTTTTAAAAAACTTTAATTAAACTGCGTTTCAATTAAAAAAATAAAAAAAAAAAGAGCCGGGAGGAGGGGGGCAAAATGGACATGAAAATCATGTGGCAGTAATTGAAATTTGAATGATGGGGCCGTGGAGTTCCCCGAAAAAGCTTTTGGAAAGGGCGGTTCAGGTGTGGGACGTGGATCAATTATGTTTGGTTTCTCGTCCATGCCTCCCTCTAATTTCAATTTCAAAATACTCTTTTTTTTTTTTCTTTTCTTTTTTCCCGTTATTGGAAGATTATAATCAAGAGGCTAAAATATCTTCTTCCTAGATTTCAATGATGATAATTGAAGCGGGTCCCCTCATATTCCAGGCAAGCAGGATGAACGTGACGATCACTTTCATCTTCCTCGTTAAGACGCCTTCACAACTCTCTCTCTCTCTCTTCCCTTGCCCAATTAGTCAAACCTATTTTTCTACCCAAAAAAGAAGCGAATGACAGTAACAGAAGAGGTGACAATCCGGATAACAATCTCCCCCCTTCCCCTCATATCCGTCTTCCTTTTAGGCTTTCCACTCTGTGTTGAACAATTGGCAGTCGAAGCAAAAGTAATTGAGAGCTCCAAATGTGTGACAAAAAGAGAGAAATAGCTGGACATGACCTGTGTCTGTGTGACTCCCATTAAGGCAGCCTCCACTCCCTGCCACATCCCAAAAACCACCAACGTTAATCTTACAGCAGGAAACGAGAAAAAAAGCGTTCACAACTCCCATGTGAGTTTTTATTAATTTCCTGCCAACAACATGGAAGACAGAAGTGCATCTATGATTTCTATGCTGCTGAGCAAGGATTGCACCAGAGCATTAAATGTATTCATCACTTGATTATCCATCTTTTTTTTTTTTAATTTTGTTAACCATGAGAAATTGACCAGCTGCATGTACATGGCTTATATAATCAAACTCCCTTGTTATTTGGGGCTCTGCACAATTTTATCTCGGAGTTGTGCAGCCAATGTTAGGTTGTTGAGAGTAAACGTAGAGGAGTTTAAAATGGAAGCACAAAAGTTGGAAAATTAAATGCTGCTTCTCACAATATTTCAGGATGCAGCTGTTTGTGTTTATGTTTCGAAAATATTCCTGAAAAACAGAGAGATGCTTGTTATTGTATCCATACCAATGTGTTTATCTGTGTCGTTTATTAGCAGAAAACAATCAAGATGGTTGAAAAAAGTGATCACCGCTGACAAGTCTTCTTCAAACCATTGCAAGGGAGGGTTAATTAAAAATATCAATTAAATCTTGATTAAAGTATAATTTTGACTTGATGTTCTCTGAGAACGTACACCAAGTTTTTTTTTTTAGCTTTTTTTTGTCCTGAAGGGCGACAACAATATGGAGCCATGTGCTTCTTATTGTTTAGAGTTTGAAGAAGATGTACAAGAAAAGGTCAAGAACCTAGCATTATTTTTAATGGTAGTGTAGTTCTCTTCTAGGATAAGAAAAACAAAAAAGGAAAAAAAGAGCTCGATGCTTGCGTAAACCAAAAGTTTAGAACCCAATTATTAATAATTAGGTTACGGTAATTTTTCTAGAATTTTAAAATTATGATAATAATTATTTTTTAAAGTATATTTTATTTAAAAATATATTAAAATAATATTTTTTAGTTTTTTAAAAATTATTTTTGATATCAACACATTAAAATGATCTGAAAATATTAAAAAATATTAATTTAAAATAAAAAATTTCAAAATTTTCAAAATTACTTTTAAAATACAAAAATAAACAGGCTTCATTCCATCTTATAGATTGGGTTTTAAGAAGTTTCTTCTATCCGTTTCACACCATGGATCAGTTCTTGTTCATGGAGCTTCCATCGGGTTTTAAATAAATCTTTTAATAATAAATTTCTTGCAAAAAATAAATAAATAATATTCATATTGCTTCTTCTATTTTTTATGATTCCCATCTTGTATGATAATGTAGGAAAGAAAGATGTTTCCTAGCCTGATTAAAGCCTCCTCCAAATATATGTTATTTATTGTTTATGGTTGCAATGAATATCAACGAACGAATTATTTGCTATCAGCTGTGTGATGATTTATGCTTTGACATTAAAATGATATATATAAAGCTTTTGAAACTTTTAAAAAGTATATAAAACATTTGTTGAGAATAACACTAACAAACCAATAAAAGTTTTTCAAAAAAATGATGGTGAAGAATATAACTCATAAATTTATAAAATTTTATGAAACTCATGAAATCAAGATGCAATTATTTAATGCAATCTATATACCTTGATAAATTAACGTTTGCGAAATAAAAAATCACACTTATTATATTGATATGGTGTAAAGTCTTTTGACAAGGAGTGGTCTAATAAAAAAAATGAATTAGAGTATTTATATTTTGATTATAAATCCTACACTTGTTAAAAATATAATACCAGAGAAAGCTTGTGATGAAAAAGAAATGACGATACATCATCTTATAATTTTTAGGTGTGTTCTCGATGCTTAAATTCCATATTAAAAAAATAAAAAACTTGATGATGAGAAAGAAATATGCATTTTTTTATACTGGTGAATATTTAAAAACTTAGAAACTATATAATTCTAGTAGATGATTAAAGCTCCACTTGTAACATCATCATATAGTGATCAACAATCACAACATGTTAAAAAAGATTTGTATGGATAAATGATTGTGAGGTAATTGAAATCAATCAATCTCATAATCAACTTACTTATTATATTCTAAGACTTGATTCTATGAATTTTGAATATGTCATTAAAAAAAAATAACAAAATATTATGGATGATAAAATTAATGACATTGAGAAAAACAACTTCTAGAAGCTGACGGAGTTTCTAAACAAAGGCTTCTTATCCAAGCTCGAGCCCTTGCTCTCCAGGGAGTTGGGCTTGGGCTACCATGTCTGGATCCAATTTTGTTGGGCTCCCTACTGTACTTTGAGCTTAGAATACCAAGCCCAATCCTAAGAAATGTTCTTGTTAGGCCTATTTAAGGGGAATTTTTTTGGTTTATTTTGGAGGGGATTTTAAGTCTATTTTATTTGGATCCATCAAAGTTTTTATTGAACTAATATTTAGAATTCTTTTTAGAATAATATAGTTTAAGTTTATTTTTATCCTATAATTTTTCTATAAATATAAAGGCCATGTATTTAGAATCTTGTGTCTGGGCTAGGATGAGGATGGCGGCTGTGATTGGGCGGTAATAGATCCAAAGATTCTAAGCTTCTAGGTTAGGTGGGTTCGGACCTTGGATTTGGGTCAATTGGTTGTGTCTGGGCTGGGTAGAGCCTCTTTTTTGGGTTGGAACTCGAAATACTTTGTAATTGGTTTTATGGGCCTCTAGTGACCATAAGTTGCTTGCAGTAGGAAAAAACAAGGAGAATAAAAAGAAAAACCTTTTTTTATTATTTTTTTCCTTTCTATCGCTAGAACAATTCACAGAGAATTGTTGCCTACCTTTTTTTTGTTTTTTAAACTCTTCTTAGATGACTTGACTAGGAATTAAACTTAAACTCTTGCAAAAAGAAAAAAAAAAACAATGCCTTTTTGTGAACAAGAATTAAATTAGTAACTGAATATACAAGAAATTAAATACAAAAAATTGAAAAATAGCCTCATTTATTGAATTTATTTGCTAGTTATTAGATTAATTTGACTTAATTATTTCTATTAAAATAGAATCAGTTTGTTATTTTAATCTGATTTCACACACATTAATGTTTTAAAATTTAAACCAAATCAAACCCTAAATTATGAATTTTTTAAATTAATCTAACTAAATTATGATCCACAGAATTGATTAATATATGAAACTAACGGATGGTAGCACTATTATATCTTATATAAAAAAAAATTACACTATTTAGCATGATTCTTAAAGAGTTAAAGAGGAATAAATATAGGATTGACATTTATTCAAAGGAGGCATACGGTATGCATTTAAGGTTCTTCTCGTAAACAACAATGGCACAAAAACTAGGCAGCCATTATAGTGAGCAGCATCCCATTTCACCCACCTTTCAATGACTCATTGTCCAAAGCCTAGACTTTGCAAGGCTTTGCCCCTGTCCATTTCTATTGGTCCATCGGACCTCGGAACACTAGCTGGCCTCGCTCAGGTCTCATCTCTTGTTATTTACTGCCCATTAATGGAGACGGTGGCATAATTAAGCACCACACAAGGTGATGCTGCTCTTCAGGGCATGCCCAGCCCTTGAATGGTTCCTGATACTCACATGATCGGTGGCATTACCGTCAACAGGGCATTAACACTCCACAAACTTGCCCTGAAACGAAAGTAGATTAAGTTTAATTGATGCCTTAAGGTAGAATCGTGAGCATTAATGCTACTCATGCAAGCTCCTTTTCAACCCATATATTTGACACTATATATATACACACACGCACGCACTCGTTACCATTTTCATGCAGACAGAGATGAACAAGAGTAGCAAAACGAAGTGAAAGCAAGAAAAATAAAAGTAAAAAAAGTGATTGCGATTCTCTTAGCACTTCTTTTGATAACAGAATCACTCTCAGAAACGAGAGCTCACCTCAAACACAAACAAATTACCAGTTGCCGTAGTCCCATCACCACCACCAGTTGCTACATCCCCACCACCCTCGTCACCGCCACCATTGTCACCACCGCTCTCTTCCCCACCACCTACTATGCAACTTCCTTTAGTACCATCACCACAACCAGTTGCTACATCCCCACCACCCTTGTCACCGCCACCATCGTCACCATCGCTCTCTTCCCCACCACCACCACCACCACCACCCTTGTCACCGCCACCATCGTCACCACCGCTCTCTTCCCCACCACCACCATCACCACCATCTCCCCCTCCATAACCACCACCCTCTCCTCCTCCAGTACCATTAATTAGAATTCCCACCACCTCCCCTGGTCTTTTTACCAACACCACCTAAAGTGACACCATCGCTAATAAATCCATGGCTATTACCTCCACCTGAATTCATACCTCCACCACCATTAGTCCCAATATTTAATCCACCAACAGACCAACTAGACATACCACCAGATGACGAGTTTACACCAGCACCACCATTAGTTTCAATATTTGACCCACCAACAGAACCAGATATCCCATCACCAGATAATGAGTTGACACCATCCCCAATATTTTCCCCACCAAGTACTGATCAACCAAATTTTCCACTAGATGGATTTACACTATCACCACCATTTCCCTTATTTAATCCACCACCACAACAAGATTTACCACCAGCTGATGAGCTCACACCAACACCTTTTCTACCAATATTATCACCACCACCACCGGGGGAAAATTTTCCACCATTTATAGGATCACCACCAAAACCTTTAATCCCTGTATTTTCTCCACTAGTACCTGATGATCAGCCTCCACAATTTCCACCACCTATAGAATTAACCACCCCAAATGCACCCGACCTTTATTTTGCACCTCTAATGCCTGAAATACCAGATAATCCACGGGAGCAACTACCATTTTCTTCTGTGCCACCAGTACCGGATGCTGTATAAAATGAGCCAGTGCAAATGCTCCTCACTTCAGATTCCACAACCATTGATTGCTCCTCCATTAAAGAACTAAATGTTATAATTAATCTTGGTGTATGTCTTTCAGCTTGTTTTTTCATTACTATATTTTTAATCTATCGATTGGAATGATCTCTAAATCATGAAAGCACAAAGATCTATTGATTGCAACGATCTCTTTAATGCATAGGTTGTGCCTAAGGTTGACAGGGGAGCTAAAAGTTTTAAAAAGATTTAGAGACAGCGTATATAGAGATTTAATAGCACCCCAAAGTTTATGATTCTCTTATATAGGTCCCTCTATTCTTAAAACTATAGAATTGGGCCTTTCCATCACCTTTTTGTATATACTTACAGCCATGTAGATCTATCTACACAAAGTCAAAAGCAAGGCCCAGTTCCTAAGAGTTTCACACCACAACGTTTTTGGAAAATAAAAAAGTTTCATTCATATTTTTTCTTCCTTTACAATTTTACAATTCAAGTAAAAAACCTTTTCTCTTCTTTATAGTTATAAAGCCTCAATAAGCTTCAATGATTAATTTAAGATCTGAGTTGGCCAGTCTCATAGTTTAAATTAATCTAAGTTGAGAAAAAATAAGTTAAATTATTAACTTAATATGACTTGATTAAAATTTCAATTCATAATATGTTGTTTTTTCTAAAAAAAAAAATTATATATAAAAAATTATGGTCAATTTGGATTTACTCTCTCAACTCGTGATTTAAATTTTATTTAAATATGATATCTTAGTTAGATTTTATAATTTTTTTAATCACTACAATTATATCCATCTCCTAAACACAACATCATCTTTCATAGTTTTGAATTGAATTAATAGAAAGGTGCTTGTTTTTATTTACATATGTGAATGGGGATTTTTTATATATTTAATTCATTATCCTTACTTTGTTTTACTTATTAAATTACTAGGTGTATAATAAGACTTCCTTAAAATTTCAAATGTATAATATCTATTTTGAATTGTAATTTCTAAAATAAGATGTTTGATCATATAATTGATATAAATGATTATTTATGAAAAAAAATATATGATATGCGTGAATTGGTATGAATACTTTTATTAAGTTCGTACTAATGCCAATAAAATACAAATATTAATACACACACATAAATAAAAAGAGATATCTCAAGTACTTCACAGTTGGGTTGCCCTGATCTCTTTGACTTGATTGAATATTGTAGTTTTCAGTTTACTTTACGTGATTTTTTTTTTTTTGAGATTGTAGATTTGTTAAACAATCACATTGCCAAGTAGCATTCATTTTCTTTTTTCTTTTTTCTTTTTCTGGTACCCTGCAATGCTCAAGAACTTGCCGAAGAATGGCTGAGGTCTCCATGTTAAATAAAATGGTTATCGTCTCTCATACTTCAAAGATTCTTCATGTTCACTCGTTTGGTGCTTGCTATATTGCACTAGAACATAGATAATTTCAATTTTATATTCAAATTATTTTTTATATCGATTTTACCATGCAACTTTTATAATTCCTTGATTAAGGACCTTTTCTATTTTAAAAGCTTTTTATTTAAATTGTACCTTTTTTTTAAAAAAATAAAGTTATTTAATGGGGAACTTCACATTTTTTATTTGGTGTTCTATATAAGTATTTATTTAAGAAATTAAAATAATTTAAAAGTAAAATTGATATATATATATATATATAATAGTTTGAATGCAAAATTAGTAATTTGATGGTATATTTGAGTTTTTTCTTTTAATGTATTGGGTTCCATCCTTTTATTGTATTCTGTTGAAGTCAGGGGAAAAAAAGAAAGAAAGTGAGAGGATATCCTGTCTTATGCTAACATGGGCTTTAAGTCTCCTGAAAATACGAAGGTGGGCTTAAATTAAGAGGATGCTAAAAACTGAACTCTCTATCTCATGCTAACATGGGCTTTAAGTCTCCTAAAAATAAGAAAATGGGCCTAATTAAAAGAATGCTCAAAACTGAACTTTGTGTCTCATGCCAACATGAGCCTTAAGTCTCCTAGAAATACAAAATGGGTTTAAATTAATCAAAACTGTCTCAAGTTTGAATTTTACTAACTATATTTTATTGCGGTCATGCTCCTGATAAAAAAACCTAATAACCTACCCTGTTTTTATATGGTAAATAAAAAATAATTTTAAAAGCACAAACTATATAAACAAATACTCCCTTAATCAAATATATCATGGACGGATGGGCATATGACACCATACAAGAGGTATACAGGGATTCATGCACACCAGAGGCAATAAGGACAAGCTATCCCTACATTAAAAAACATGCAAGTTGATCTTTAAGATTTCTCTACTTGCCTTGCTAGTGGTCTCATGAAAGGCCAATGGCTGATACTAGATGCTCATCCAATCAATGCAAGTTGATCTTTAAGATTTCCGATCCATGTCCACTCTCTTATCCAGTTATTTAGGACGGCTATCTAGGTTTACATGCTTTAAAAATGTTTTTGAAAAAATTTAATTTTTTTTATTTTAAATTAATTTGTTTTATGTTTTCAAATCATTTTGATGGGCGAATATCAAAAATAATTTTTTAAAAATAAAATATATATATATTTTAATATATTTTTAAATAAAAAGTAATTTGAAAAGCAACCGCAGCCATACAACTACCAAACATTTTAATACAAAAACTACCTTAAAAACAAAATAATAACCGTTCGATGTTGAGATGATGCCTTGCATCACTCGTTTGGTGATAAATTAGCTTGCTATCATAGTTATGGGCAAGTTAGAGAAAAATGTTAGGCACGACAAATTAGCTCCACGTGTCAGGCACCTGCTTTGCTTGTACCCTCGGAATTCTTATATGAATGTCAATTTCGTGGAAGGAAAAATGCATGAACCCAATTTATTACGGGCTGACATGTGCCACAAAATATCTAGATGTGAATGAGTTGTCCCCCAATAGGAGGAAAGATAATTAATATAAAATAATTTCTTATTTTTTCAAGCAGGAATAATTTAAAAAACATAAATCCAAAATTTACAGCAGAGATAACAGGTTAGCAATATGTTTTTAATTAAGTGTTAATTTCCTCAAGCCAGGTCCTTGCATAGTTGCATGTATATAATAATATTTTGGATATATTATTTATAGATAAACGGAGCCCTAATTAACGCGTTTCTAAAATAATTATTGGATCTGTCGGTACACACAGACAAGCCACGAATATTATTATATATATAAATATAAGATAAACACACATCTTATTCCATGGCCATTTCAGCCACCCATAATAAACACGTGATTATATCCTCTTGTTATTAATTAATTACGAAATTTGGCTGCTTTTACTGTTCACTCTCATGTGAACAGTGCGGGGTTTTTTTTTTAGAAAAAAAAAATATGTTCATGCATTTTTGCTCTATTCTTTTTGCACTGTTCATGTGTACCGACAGGCCAATCAACCAGTTTCAACGGTAAACCCACAAATCGTGTGCTACACAGCCACCACATCACCATTAGAAAAAAAAAAAAGAAAAAACCGTGAACAATTCTATACCTAGAATTGAAAGTCGGGTAATCAAATAATTAATCAAAGGTCAAATCCTAAATTTATAGTTTTTCTTCTTTGAAGACAAAAGTCTAAGAAAAGCTTTCCTTTCATTCCCAGTAATTAATCAAAGGTTAAAGTCTAAATTTATACTAAGTATACTTTCTTATTACAATTTGCAAGAATCGAGGATTTATCTCGACCAATGAGTGGTTTTTTTCACTATTTAAATAGTTATCATCAACGTTCCTTTCATTTTCCTTAATATCATCGCTCATCACTGGCTACCACCATCTCTATTTTTTTTAATTGAGGGTATCATTTTCTATAATAATAATAAAATTAAAATATGAATTATGTTTTAATTTTTTTATATGGAATAACTATACTGCACTTTAAATCTTATATTTTTTTTATAACATATATCTACATGTATTGTTTTTTCAATTTTTTGATGTGAAATAACTATACATAACTACATTCACGTATATTATTTCTTAATTTTTTAACGTGAGATAACTATATTATATATAGCCTACATCCACGTTTTTTGTTTTTTAATTTTTTGATGAAATATAATTATACTATACTTTATTTTTTTTATAGTCTACATCTATATATATTATTTCTTAATTTTTCAATGTTAGAAAATTATAATAACTTATATCCACATGAATTGTTTATTAAGTTTTTTTTATATAAAACAAGTATATTACATATTTTTTATAGTTTATATCTATACAGATTGTTTTTTAACTTTTAAATTAGAGATAATTATAGTACATTTTATGTTTTATATTGTTTTTTTAGAGCTTATATATACACATGAATTGTTTTAAAAAATTTTAAGTGAAATATTAAAATTTCAAACATAATTTTTTTAGTTTTTATAGATTAACTTGAAACCAGAAATCCATTTCTTGATTGGAATAACCTAAATCGAGTTTAGTAACTACAAGTAAAACATATCCAAAAGTAGAAAAACACTTGAACAATTGTGCGTATTCTTTAAATTCTTTAGTTATTTTCGATTATTAAAAGTCCCATCATCATTCACATGGTAGTATAGAAAGAAAAAACATTTCTTTATTTATATTTCATTTATTACAGCTAAAATCAAAGTGACAAGTTTAATTAAATTAGAATTAATCGCTTTGATTGGATTTTACAAATAATAATTATTTTGAAACGTGTATTTTTATAAAATCCCACCGGATTAACAAATAAATAAGAAATTTTATATGTCACTCTCAAACTTAGTGAATACTTGGTAGTGTAATGTACATGTTTATTTTTAAATATTTTTTTAATTAAAAATATCTTAAAATAATTTTTTTTATATTTTTTATATTAACACATCAAAACTTAAAAAATAATAATTGTAAAATATAAATTTAATATTTTTTTAAATGAAAAATAATTTTAAAAGCATAAACTATATGAACAAATACTCCATGAATCAAATATATCATGGACGGAGGGGCATTACACCATACAAGAGGTATACAAGGATCCATGCACGCACCTACGTTAAAAAAACATGCAAGTTGATGTTTCCGAGACCATATTTCTATCAAGTGGACACCACTCGCAACACTATCACTTTCACCTCACATTAATTTGTTAATTTTCAAGACATTCATCCTTAATCATGCTCTGATATTATAATCATCGACAAAGAACTTAACGTCTCTATCTCAGTGGAGATTGGATGCTCCAAGGCTATTATTGTCTCCCATGCATCTTCACTTTAATCAACTTTTACACGATCCCTTTGGCCATTTTGCATTATTGGTCACGTCGTTGTATTATAAGAATAACTTAGATTTGATAGCTCATTGGCTGGTTTTGCTTTTGGATTTGTAAAAAAGATATATCACTAACTATATAGCAACAAATTGATTGATGTTACTGCTGGAATTGCTTTATAAAACATAAACTTGATTTTTCAAAGCTAGATTATATAAGTGAGTTGTGTTCATATTTAGGGTTAAAATTATGTTGCATTTTATAATTCAAAATAAGTAATAATATGAAATATTAACTTGTTTTAAAAATTAATTAAAAGTGCATGAGAAATTATTCTAAAAAAACTTTTAGATAATAAAAGTTTCAAACTCAAAATAACTTTTCGAATTGGATAGTAGACATGTGTGCTCATGAGTTTAAACTTGGGTTTGAATAATAAAAAAAATTTGTTATTAAATTTTTGTTTGATCAATAATCTTTTTTAGTTTCTAAAATATCTTAGTACATGAATCAATACATTAATTATATGATGAAAATAAATGTTATTATGCAGAATTCATGATCTATAAACATTCATGAATTCTTTCCTGAATTATGAACATTCATAAATTATGAGGAATCCATGAAATATAAACATTCATTAATATTTTGGATATTCATGAATTATGAAAATCCCTGAATTCTTTCACGAATTATATATATATTCATGAATTATGAGTAAGTCATAAACTATGAACATTCATCATAATTAATAAAACATTTATGAATTATGAGTATTAGTGTTTTGGTTTTCAAGTTCTATAAATTAAATAAGTGAATAAGTGTTTTAGATGGGTGGAAAAGAATCCAGGATTTTTCTTGAGTTCTCTTCTTTTCTTGTTGTTGGGTTTCCTAAAAATTAACTTGTTCTTCCATTATTTATTTCTACTCCAAAGATTAGGCGTAATCTCTCTAAAGAGATATTGAATATTATTTATTTGAGTTTGTTGTACTTTATTTAGAATGCACCTAAATAATAAGAAGTTGTAATTCTCTCATTAAAAAAATTTTCTTTGCACCAAGCAAAGAACAACAATGTTTTAAGAATAAATTATTGATCCTTGATAACAACAGCTCCAACAAGTAATTGCTTTATATGTTTATTATTTTAATATATGTTTTAATATGTATACCAGGAATTAGTTTCAATCTCTCATGTATATTCTAATTTTTGTTTTGTATGCATACTTGTTTTATATTATGATTGTAAGTTTATAAAGAATTTATAATTTTTCATAATTATAAACTAGATATTATATTTTTATATATTTAATTTCCTTTGACAATTTGGACAAGAGTTACATGATGCTGTCCAAGAAATAAATATGGTTATCACAACAGAAATTGATTTAGGCCAATTTTTACAAATAAAAATTAAATTCATCCTTTCAGTGGACCGTCAAGGATAGGTTTCAAATATTATATTAGAAAGAGAGAGAGAGATATTTTTTTTAAAAAAATTTGATTGAAAATATATTAAAATATATAATATGTATACGAGAGCTCATATCTACCAATAAATTATCTATCTGATCATCCTGATAATAAATCCTACACTCCTTTTCTCGAGATAGGGAGAGGTCGATCCTGGTTTCTTGCCCGGTTTGAACCATCTTGAAACATGATTTCAATTCTAGCATTAATAGTTAATACACTAGTTGATTGGACCATCACTAGGCTTTGATACTAAATACAACACCTTAACTCTTAAACACATCTTTTAATCAACTTTGTTCTTAATTGATAGCAGCATGATTTTTTTTTAAAACCAAACTTTTGAAGAGTTTTCTCTAAAATATAGCGTAAATTATTTACAATTTTCTATTTTACAAATAAAATTCTCAACCCAATATTTTTATTTTCTTTATCTAGTATCTCCTGGATCATTTCCACATCAACACGTTTCCCACAAATTCATTACTTCACAGTAAGTTAACATTACAAAATAATTTTTTTATATATATATTAACCAACCACAGCACATATACATGAAAGAATGTTATTATATATCAATTCTACAATTATAAAACAAAAAATCAATGTACTAAACATTTAAAATAATACCTTTTCTTGAAGCTAATGTGAGGAACCTAAAAATAAAACAACAAATAATATAAATAAATCAAGTAAATAAAATAATACCTTTAAAAACAGTTAAGAATAGAAGCTATCATTCCCCATACTAAAAAAAAACTATCAAAGAAGCTTGACAACGAAACTATATATGATATGCAATTATGTCACAAGTGGTTTGATATTGCGGCGTGACCGTGTTTTCAGAAAAAAATTATTATTTTTTTATTTTAAATAATATTTTTGTGTTTTTAAATAATTTTGATATGCTGATGTTAAAAATTATTTTTTAAAAATAAAAAAATATCATTGTTATACATTTACAAATAAAAACACTTTAAAAAACAATCATTATCACCGTCAAAATAATATATTTTACCTATATGCTACCTTCTCTGTTTTTTTTAGAGCAAGCCACGTCATACATGTAACCTTTTTTTAATTTGATTTGAAGGATATTCCTGGTCTAACTTACACATGAATTGATGAAACTGAGTTTTTATCATAATGAATTTAATAACACACTCTCGAATCAATACTAGTTATATGACCTGCGCGATACTGCGTGTCAATTTTTTTGTATAAAAAATATCAAAAAAAGCTAAAATCTAAAAGTGTTAGATCTTTCTGCAAAGCTACACCCAAGAGTCTTATATTTGACTGCAACGTCTGACCTAAGAGTAATATTTATAATATTAATAATAACATTAAACTTGCATGACCCAAGTTTAAGTGGGTCTTTCTGCAATACCAGACCCAATAGCTTTGGAATTGGGTCTGGCTGTAAGGTCGTGTCATAAAAGCGTTATAATTAAATAGATTAATTAAAAAGAAAAAAACAAAGAAAAAAACAAAGAAAAAAACCAACAAAAAGAAAAAAAAAACTAACGAAGAAAAAGAAAAAAATATGAATTAACTGGGTTAACCCTTCAAAGCAGGTTAACCCGTCAAACCTTAGATTTGTGTCGTGAAAGTTTGATAACTAAATAGAAAAAAATTGAACATTAACAAACTAAATTAAACGAAAAAAATTAATTAAAAAGGAAAAAAACTAAAAAAACAAAAGGCATAAGCCTTTTCACTGTGGATTGCACTGTGTCAAAGGCCAAAAAATGATAAAAAAGCAAAAAGAAAAAACTTTCTCTAATTAGGCAAACCTAAGATAGCTCAATAGAAAAAAAGGCATCAATCGATAACTAAATAGAAAAAAATTTCATATTAATGAACTAAATTAAATAAAAAAAATTAATTCAAAAGAAAAAATAACATAAGAAAAAACTTATAAGAAGAAAAAAACTAATGATGTAAAAGAAAAAAAAAATCTAAATTAACTGGGTTAACCTGTCAAACCTAAGATTCGTGTTATGAAAGTCTGATAACTAAATAGAAAAAAAATTAATATCAACAAACAAAATAAAAAATTAATTAAAAATAAAAAAAAGGTATCGGCCTTTTCACTGTGGACTGCACTATGCATTCCACAGTGAAGGCATAAAAAGAAAAAAAAATATGAATTAACTTGGTTAACTCGTTAAACCAAGTTAACTCGTCAAGATCGGGATACGTGTCATGAAAGTCTGATAATTAAATACAAAATAATTTAACATTAACAAACTAAAAGGAAAAAATTAATTAAAAAAAAAAAAATTCCGGGTTAACTCATTAAACTAGGTTAACCCGTCAAACCCGGGATCCATGTCATGAAAGTCTGATAACTAAATAAAAAAATTTAATATTAAGAAACTAAATTAAACAAAAAGAGTTTATTTAAATAAAAAAATACAAAGAAAAAAGAAAAAAGAAAAAAGAAAAAACAAAATAAATATGTTATAATAATAATAATAATATAATATATTAATAATAAGGCATATTAAAAGCTATGAGAAAAGCTAAAGTATTATCCCCGTGTCTTGTCTTTTAGAGTATTAGTTAATTATGGAACATTTACAAAGATCCCTCTCAACATTGATTCCAAATTTAAACCTAAATAATAAAAAAAAAAAACAAATATCCCAACAACAAAATCGATCCATTCGAGGACATGTCGACCTGTTCACATGATATTGTTCATGTATATCTTAGAAGTAGATGATCTGTTTTTTCCCTTTGATGGTTGGGGTGGTGGGGGCGGCGGCCGTTCGAATTGGAAAGACTTGGGGAAGGGCATAAAATCAACCGCAGAAACCAATCTTGACATCATCAGTGATCTAATATCTTTCCTAAACCGTGCTGGAAACTTCAATGCCTCGCGTCAACCGTCAATTAATAACCTGGGAACTTGAAGAGGGAGAGTTCTCCTCCGGTTCCTCGGCCACACCCACCAATGATGACCTTCACACAATGATGCTTCTAGAATCATTTCTCTTCTTCCTTCTTCCCCTTTCCCTTTCCCTTTCCCATTACATCAAATACTTAAAATTCAAATTCTTCTATACTTTCGGTACTGTTCAACATAGACAATAAGGAAGGAGTCCTCTGTTTATTCATGCATTTAATAGCTGGATGTCAAAGAAAGAGGAAAATTCAAAGTGCATAAATGAAAATTCCCATCTAAATTGTAGAATATTATTTGTCAGAGCTCAATATAATTAATTGACCTTTTTTAGGAGGTGATTTGAATTGTAGTATCCATTATTATTTTAAAAATATATTAAAAAGTATTTATTTTAAAATTTATTTTTGATATTAGTATATTAAAACGATTTAAATACATTAAAAAAATTAATTTTAAATAAAAAATATTTTTAGAAACACTTTTAAAAAATAAAATCAAAAGGGCTCTATTACTTGCTTATTTTTGACGTTTCAGGAAAATCTTATATATTTTTTATTATCATGACTTATAAATAATTTTATCAATTAATAAAGTTATTATTTTTCGACAGACGCCCCATGTCTTTTTTGTAGCAATGTTCTAGATACATTGACAAACAAAAAGGAGAGGCGTGGCGCGTGCAAATCGTGGTAAAAAGGAAGAAACTCCAGAGAAGGTGGAGATTGAAGATATTAAAATAGAACCATCTATTATTTTATTTATTTTCTGGTCAAATAATAGGAACCCAACTATCAATTACTTATTTATTATTATTATTTCTGTCGCCAGAGTTGTCTTCTAACGATTTTCTCTTTCATCGTTTTGTTTTATTTTTTCTTTAAAATTTTAATTAATAATAATAATAAAAAAAGAGTTTGAACAATTCAAACATACCAGTCCTCTACTCCTGCATCCATATAAAACATGTTCTTGCTTGTTTCGGGAACACCCCACTCCACATTTGCTTCACCTTAAGAACAAGATCAATCCCAAAGATTTGGGATTTCTCTGGTTCAAGTTCAAAACATAGAAAACGAAATCTGGGTATTGATTGGTTCTAGCTGTTTTTGAAGATTTCTTTTGATTCAACATCCAAAACGAAGCAACGATAATAAGAGGAAACATTATCTGGGTTTTGGTTTGTTTTTGTTGCTGTTTAAGTATACTGATACATAATCTATGGAGAGTGCTGATATTTATAGAGCTAGTAGTAGTTTAAGAGGTAGTTTCAGAGGAGGTTCTTCAGCGTGGAGAAACACTACGGTGGAAGCATTTTCAAGATCTTCAAGAGAAGAAGATGATGAAGAGGCTCTAAAATGGGCTGCAATTGAGAAACTTCCCACTTATGATCGATTAAGAAAAGGTATATTAACTAGTGCATCGAAAGGTGTAGCTAATGAAGTAGATATTGAAAAGCTTGGAGTCCAAGAGAGAAAACAGTTGCTTGAGAGGTTGGTCAAAGTTGCGGAAGAGGATAACGAGAAGTTCTTGTGGAAGCTCAAGGACCGTGTTGAAAGGTAAAAAATTCTCCTTTGTTTCTCCTTTTTTTTTTCATGTGTATTTTCTTTGTTTAATTATAGAGAAAATGTCCTCATGGAGTTTAAACATTTAGAGAGAACTGACTTTTAATTTATTAAGAGGCAGAGAAAAATGCTTATATACTCAATCGGCTATTTGTTAATTTCTCATTCATGACATAACTTCAATAGGTTTTTGATCCAGAAAAAAAAGAAGCTGAAAAGATGGATTTTGTTCTCCCTCTTTTTGATTGGAAAAGTTGTTGAAGTTCTTCATTTTTTGTAATCTTTGGCGTTTCAGGGTTGGCATTGATGTTCCAACAATTGAAGTTCGGTACGATAATCTAAATATCGAAGCGGAAGCATATGTAGGGAGTAGTGCTTTGCCATCATTTGCTAAGTTCACTTTTAATATAATAGAGGTAACGACTTTAGCAAACATTTAACATCAATTATCGCTACTGAAATATGATACTTTTGCTCATGCTTTTCTTATTAACTAATCACCATTTTATCAATTTTGAAGGGTTTATTGATTTCTCTTAATATCCTTCGAAATAGAAAGAAACCACTCACCATCCTTAAGGATGTTAGCGGAATCGTCAAGCCATCAAGGTAAGATGATCATGGTCTCAAATCTGTTTTCTTTAAAATTCCTTCAGTAGTTAGTTGCCAATTCTTAATTTTTGTGTCATGTACTTGTTATAGATTGACTTTGCTTTTGGGTCCTCCAAGTTCTGGGAAGACCACACTGTTGTTGGCATTGGCTGGGAAACTTGATCCTGATCTGAAGGTGGTGATATATTCTTGTAAATTTGTATAATCCATAAGGATTTAGCTTTTAGTGTCTGTTTTAATTTGAGAAGCTGAATTCTCTCATGCAGTTTTCTGGTCGTGTGACTTATAATGGTCATGAGATGAATGAGTTTGTACCACAAAGAACAGCAGCCTATATCAGTCAACATGATCTCCACATAGGAGAAATGACCGTAAGGGAAACTTTGGCGTTCTCTGCCAAGTGCCAAGGGGCTGGATACTTACATGGTTAGAATAATGGACTAAACTCTCTTTGCATTTTCCATCAGAATCATAAGTTACTCTGGTGATCTATAACTCGAGAAAATCTTGGCATTTGACAGACATGTTGGCGGAGTTGTCCAGAAGAGAGAAAGAAGCCAACATTAAGCCTGATCCTGATGTTGATGTCTTCATGAAGGTGAGGAAATATATTATTATTCTGTGTCCTAATTGATTGAAAAATAACAAGGAAAGAAGGATATACATTTCTATAAAACAACATCATTATTCAGTTCATCAATGTTCTTATTATCTGATATTTAAACCATATTAAGAGGCCCTTCTTTTTACTTCACAAATTCTACGCCAATTTATCAAATCTCTTGATCGATGACTAGAATTGGTGAAATAAGTTACGATTTCTGCTGTTTCTGGTGTTGCAGGCAGTAGCATCACAAGGTGATGAGGCCAACGTCATCACCGACTATGTCTTAAAGGTAGTATCAGTACGCAGTACTCTAGCATCATAAGAATCTTCAGAAACCTTGAAAATGATATCTGTCAAATGTTTTGTGCCTTCTCTTAAAATTACAGATATTAGGATTGGAAGTCTGCGCAGACACTATGGTAGGTGATGAAATGATAAGGGGTATCTCTGGAGGACAAAGGAAGCGTGTTACAACTGGTAACAATCTCCATTAGTCCATTCCTAGTATCAGGGACCTATTAGTTTTCTTCATTCTACTAATCTACAACAATGGATCGTAGGTGAAATGCTGGTTGGACCATCAAGGGCATTGTTTATGGATGAGATTTCTACTGGCTTGGACAGCTCAACAACTTACCAAATTGTGAACTCATTAAGGCATACCGTTCACATTCTCAATTGCACCGCTGTCATCTCACTTCTCCAGCCAGCACCTGAGACTTATGATCTCTTTGATGACATTATTCTCCTTTCAGACGGCCAAATTGTGTACCAGGGGCCTCGTGAACGTGTGCTTGAATTTTTTAAACATATGGGCTTCGAGAGCCCTGAAAGAAAAGGCGTGGCTGACTTTTTGCAAGAAGTAAGCATAAAGAAGGCAGTTTTGTTCATCACCTTTGTTACAATAGGATCTCCTATTGTCTATAAGAAGAGCCTTATGTGTTATCATAATCTTTGTCAGTAATGAATGAATTCATTGCAGGTGACATCAAGGAAAGATCAAGAGCAGTACTGGGCACGAAAAGATCAGCCTTACAGGTTTATCACAGCCAACGAATTTGCTGAGGCTTTTCAATCGTTCAGTGTGGGACGGAGGACCGCGGAGGAGCTTTCAATACCGTTTGACAAGTCCAAGAACCATCCAGCTGCTTTGGTAACCAAAACTCATGGAGCTGGAAAGAAAGATCTGCTTAAAGCTAACTTCTCTAGAGAATACTTGCTCATGAAGAGGAACTCATTTGTCTACATCTTCAAGATTTGCCAAGTACTTACCGACAGATCTTGCATTATCTAAATTTCTGTTTTTTTGAATTTTGCATACAGTGTGACACCTTTTCATTTCGTATCAGCTTACAATAATGGCACTCATTTCAATGACACTCTTCTTTCGGACTGAGATGCATCGAGATACAGTCACGGATGGTGGAATTTATACTGGTGCTCTGTTCTTCACTGCAATCATGATCATGTTTAATGGTATGTCAGAGCTATCCATGACCATCGCAAAGCTTCCTGTGTTTTACAAGCAAAGAGACCTCCGATTCTTTCCTTCATGGGCATATGCAATTCCTCAATGGATCCTGAAAATTCCCGTCGCATTTGTTGAAGTTGCTGCATGGGTGTTCCTAACCTATTATGTGATTGGATTTGATCCTAATGTTGGAAGGTAAATAAAAATTCTTATTTTTTTTTAAACTTGTACGAGAATCCATTCTGATCCAGCTGATATATCAAGGTGATGTTTCTCTCCAGGCTTTTTAAGCAGTACTTGCTGCTTTTGCTAATTAACCAGATGGCATCTGCATTATTTCGATTTATCGCTGCAGCTGGAAGGAACATGATTGTTGCTAACACCTTTGGGTCATTTGCGCTACTTACACTTTTTGCATTGGGTGGCTTCATCTTGTCACGAGGTATTATGATTAGGCTTTGAAATTGCATTTTCCAATTTAATATGAAAGAATTCTTTTTTACTTTTTGTTTCATGCCACAGAGAAAATAAAGAAATGGTGGATATGGGGTTACTGGATTTCACCATTGATGTATGGGCAGACGGCAATAGTAGTGAATGAGTTCCTTGGAAATAGTTGGAGTCATGTATAGTTTCTTGAACTGGTCATTTGTATATTTGCGCTTTCGGGTCTCAATAGTCAACTGATATCTGAAGTTTTTCAAATCATAGGTTCCTGAAAACTCCACAGAACCACTAGGAATACAAGTTTTGAAGAGTCGCGGGTTCTTCACAGAAGCATATTGGTATTGGATAGGAGCAGGGGCAACAATAGGATTCATATTACTATTAAATCTCTTCTTCGTACTGGCTCTCACTTTCCTCAATGGTAAATGTCATTAACTTCTCAAATTCGTAGCTCTTGAAATTTGGAGCTTATTTTAAATTATTGCAAATCATGGTGGCAGCATTTGATAAGCCTCAGGCTGTTATATCTGACGAGCCTGAAAGTGATGAATCTGGTCGCAAAACCGAACGAGCTATTCAGTTATCAAACCATGGAAGTAGTCACGGAACAAACACAGGTAAAAGAACTCCATCAATGAAATGTGTTTTTCCTCCATTTCTTAATCCTATTGGGTACTCATTACCAATATAATTTCAATTTCCAACAGAGGGTGGAGTTGGAATTAGCAGAGCTAGTTCAGAGGCCATTGGCGGGGTCAGCAATAACAGGAAGAAAGGAATGGTTCTTCCATTTGAACCACATTCCATCACATTTGATGATGTTATTTACTCCGTTGACATGCCACAGGTACTGAGATTTAGTAAAGTAGGATTATATCTCACTTTGATGTGATACGATTCTGAGAAGTTGACAAAACTGATCATAGTGGTATTGAAATTTTCAGGAAATGAAAATTCAAGGAGTTGTTGAAGATAGATTGGTGCTTTTGAATGGTGTGAATGGAGCTTTCAGGCCTGGTGTCCTTACAGCTTTGATGGGTGTTAGTGGTGCTGGAAAAACAACTTTGATGGATGTGTTAGCTGGTAGGAAAACTGGTGGATATATTGACGGAGAAATCAAAATTTCAGGGTACCCAAAGAAGCAAGAAACTTTTGCTAGAGTTTCTGGATACTGTGAGCAAAATGACATTCACTCTCCACAAGTTACTGTTTATGAATCCTTACTCTACTCAGCTTGGCTTCGTCTACCACCTGAAGTTGACTCTGAAACCAGAAGGGTAGGTGCTCTCTGCCTTAAATATGTTTTAGGCATCTGGGAATCGTTGTGCATGTTGGGGTTCTGTGGAATTTTCTTTATATCGTTCTTGTTTCCTTTTGACTTGCTTGTCATCTGATCTAGTTCAATCACTTAATCAGCATTCCCTAGTGAACAGGCATTTCCATTTTATATTTTATCCTGTGATCAAGATCACTGAACCTGTTCTATATAGCTAAGAAGGGTACTGGTGAAGTTGATAGTTGTAGTGATGGTGCTAGAAAGCTTCAATTCAATTCAGCCAGACACACCCATTTAACCTATACATTGCCAAAATTGCTTCCAGATGTTCATTGAGGAAGTCATGGATCTTGTGGAGTTGAATCCATTGCGCCATGCATTAGTAGGGTTGCCTGGTGTGAATGGTTTGTCCACCGAGCAGCGCAAGCGGCTAACCATTGCAGTTGAGCTAGTTGCAAACCCCTCTATCATATTCATGGATGAGCCAACTTCAGGGCTAGATGCTAGAGCTGCTGCAATTGTGATGAGAACAGTTAGGAACACTGTGGACACAGGAAGAACAGTTGTATGCACCATCCATCAGCCCAGTATTGACATATTTGAAGCTTTTGATGAGGTAAGAAATGTTAGCAAATTATCTCTATCAGAACTTTGCCATGATTTTATCACCATAACAATCTGCATTATTTAAAATGGCATGTAGCTATTCCTGATGAAACGAGGAGGACAAGAGATATATGTGGGGCCTCTGGGTCGCCATTCTACCCATCTAATAAAATATTTTGAGGTATGTTTGACGTGATTAATTATCAAATAACACAAACAGTTGTATGTTCAGACCTATACTCAGACTAACCATCAACTAAGTCATATACCTTTCTATTTGTGAAGGCAATTGAAGGAGTCAGCAAAATTAAAGATGGTTATAATCCAGCAACTTGGATGCTGGAAATTTCTAGTTCAGCACAAGAAATGGCTTTGGAGGTTGATTTTTCTAGCATTTACAAGAATTCAGATCTGTTCAGGTCAGATAAAGTACATGGCTAAGTGGTACAAACTAAAAAATATGCTAAAGCCATGCATTTAAGTTTTGACTTGGTATAATAAAGCATTTAATTAAGTATTTAGTGACGGATTTTGTCTAAAATTTGTGGATGATGTGTGACATAATTCAGGAGAAACAAAGCACTCATTGTGGAATTAAGCACACCTGCTCCTGGCTCGACAGACCTTTATTTCCCTACGAAGTACTCGACATCATTTCTCACACAATGTATGGCTTGCTTATGGAAGCAACATTGGTCATATTGGAGGAATCCACCATACACTGCCGTGAGATTTCTTTTCACAACCTTTATAGCCTTGATGTTTGGGACAATGTTCTGGGACCTTGGCTCCAAAGTGTAAGTCACATCGGGGTTCTTTAAAACAATTTAAAAGTTCAGACTTTGCTGGTTTGCTTCAACGTGCTCATTTAATTTCTCTCACAAACTGTAGGAATAGTACCCAAGATCTTTTCAATGCAATGGGTTCGATGTATGCAGCTGTTCTTTTCCTTGGTGTCCAAAACGCATCATCCGTGCAGCCAGTGGTGGCTGTTGAAAGAACTGTCTTCTACAGAGAAAGAGCTGCTGGAATGTATTCAGCTTTGCCATATGCCTTTGCACAGGTAACAATTCATCAGGCTTTAAGAGACTTCACTTGTCAAGTAGGAATGTAATGCATGTTTTCCTCACCAAACTTTTATCATTTGTTGCAGGTCCTGATCGAGCTTCCGTATATTTTTGTTCAAGCTGCAGTCTACGGCATTATAGTTTATGCGATGATTGGATTTGAATGGACTGTTGTTAAGTTCTTTTGGTATCTGTTCTTTATGTACTTCACATTATTATACTTCACCTTCTACGGAATGATGGCTGTTGCAATGACTCCAAACCACCACATTGCTGCCATAGTTTCCTCTGCATTTTATGGAATATGGAACCTATTCTCAGGGTTTATAGTTCCTCGGCCCGTAAGTGTTTCACTATCTTATCATTTCAAATTCCAAATTTCCATAGTGTTGGGTTACCTTGTGGAATAATTTTGTGATTCATTTATGTGCTTTGGTCTATAACAGAGCATGCCTATATGGTGGAGATGGTACTCCTGGGCTTGTCCAGTAGCATGGACCTTGTATGGATTGGTTGTATCACAGTTTGGAGATATACAGAAAGACCTTACCGAAACTCAAACAGTGAAAGAATATGTGAAGGATTATTTTGGTTTCGACCATGATTTTCTTGGAGTAGTCGCAGCGGCAATTGTTGGGTGGACTGTCCTCTTTGCTTTCATATTTGCCTTTGCTATCAAGGCTTTCAACTTCCAGAGGCGATAGAAATTTTATTTACACACACACACACATTTATGCTTTTACTTTATTTTTAATTCGTTTTCGTTCTGTATAGGCTATGTAGGTTTTATTGTCAATTTCGCAAAGCGCTTAAAGCTATATTAATACGAGTACAAGAATTTCTTGGTCTTGTTTAAGCTTGCCTAAAGCAATGAATGCCCCCCTTCTTCTTGGCATATAATTTTTTTTTTTTTTAATTATTGTATGTCTGCTTTTGAATCTGCCGAACAGTTTATGCTTATTTTCCATTTGATAATAAAAGAGAAACCTCAGGTCATCCGTCCAAGATCGGAAAAATTGTGAGAGTACGTACATTGCTTCCATAAAGACCAAATACCAACAGCCTAATAAATCACAATCGTTCAGGAGAACAATATTTTAGAGAAGATCGACACACAAATCGCAGTTTTCATCTAGTTGGGTACCTTTATTCCTCTTCCACAAATTAAGTTTAGCAGGGAGAGAATTCTTACAGGTTCTCCAAACAAAGTTCTCAGCGTGCGGAGGAACCTAGAGGTGCCACATTTGCCTCTACCATGACCTTGTTTTGCTGAGAAATTGCCTCAGAAATACCAACCCAATCAAACTGCACAACCATGTTTGACTAATTGCTTGTGCGTTTGGTTTGTGCGAGGGCAAAGGATCTTTCTCGATTGGCAGATGGTGGCTATAGTGGTCTTACATTGGAGATAGAATTGATGAACCTTGGAGTACAGCTGCACAAGTGGGTTAGATGAGAGTGTACTTGTCTTTTGTCTGAGTTGAAATAAATAAATAAGAAAAAGGAATATTAATAATTAATAGGATTAATTAGGATTTTTCCTATGGTCAATAACAAGAGTATCACAATTTTCATGATCGATAATGAAGGAATATTTCGCATTTCAATCATTCAATTTGGGAAGAAGGGCTACAGAGGAGCTTTCAATCCCATTCGACAAAAAGTATGGAGCTGGAAAGATGGATCTGCTTAAAGCTAACTTCTCAAGAGAATACTTGCTCATGAAGAGGAACTCAATTGTCTACATCTTCAGGATATCCCAAGTAATTATCGACAGTCATTACAGGATCGAAGGTTTTTGTTTTTTTTTTGCATGACACTTTTTACTGATCTTCTATCAGCTGACAATAATGGCATTGATTTCCATGCCACTCTTCTTTCGGACCAAGATGCACTGAGACATGGACGAGCCAACTTCAGGACTAGATGCTAGAGCTGCTGCAATTGTGATGAAAACTGTCATGAACACAGTGGACACATGAAGAACAGTTGTATGCACCATCCATCAGCCCAACTTGGACATATTTGAAGCTTTCGATGAGGTAAAAGTTGTAAACAGATTATCTCAATCAGAACATTGCTGTGCGTTCATCAGAAAAATAATTTGGATTTTTTTGACACGGTATTGTAGCTATTTCTGATGATGCAAGGAGGACATGATATATATATATATATATATATATATATATATATAGGGCGATTGGGTCGCTATTCTACCTATTTAATCCTGAGAAGTGTAGTTTAACTGGTCAGGCTCTGAGTTTGCTCTCTAGAGGTTATCAATTCGAGTTCTACAAACCTCAGAGCTATTGGAAGTTTACATGGTCGTTAATTCCAGAGTCTTGAAGGATTAATCGAGATGCGCATAAACTGATCTAAACACTTACAATTACCAAAACAAAAAATACTTCTAGGTATGCTTGATGTGATCAATAATCTGCAAACACAAACAGCTTACGTTATCCTCAATCTTTGTTTACACTAGCCAGTGACTAATTAATAGAGAGAACATTAATATTTTGGTTAGCAAACATGTAATTATCAAAATAACATGATTTTTAACCCAATTACTTATTATATTATCAATATTAGGTAATTGAAAATTACAACTCCAATACTTTTTAGCGTGGTAATTGAAAAAAGAGCAGGCATCACGGTACGTAGTTTATTGGTCTGTGCAAAACGTGGTAAACATGAGACGATACCATTGTCTGGTCTCTGTATTGAGATCAAAGCAAGGAAACAATTCAGGTCAAGGAGACTTTTTTTTGGTTCCACATAATACGAAAATATTGTGTATTAAAATACATAATATTTATCTATTCATTTATCACTTTCCTTTTCTGGTCAAATAATACGAAAAAAAAAACTACCGAAGTATTTATCTATTCATTTCCCACTGAAGTATCTTCTAACGACTCTCTTTCATCCTTTTGATTTTTTTTCTCTCTAAATTCTCATTTTTAATTATGTTCAATAGAAATTTGACCAAGGTCAACTGTTCAAATCATAAAAATTTGTTTTATTTTAATTTTTTTAAATAGGTTACAGTAGGGTGTTGTTGTTGTTGTTATTATTAACTTTAAAGGGTTGTTCTAGCAGATATCAGATGAGGCTTGAGAGTTTGCTCCATTCAGGTATCAAGTTTGAATTCTCCCGCAACAAAAAAACTATTGGGGCCACGGGCTGCAGAAAGCACCCTGTGTAAAGACTGGTTCCGTCCTGTAGAAACTTCCATGTTTGTTTTTTAGGTTAATTTTGTGGTGATAATTTTAAAAAGGTATAGTCAGATGTGGTTAATTGGATTTAAATATATGCTTGGGAAAAATTATAGATGAAGTTTATGTGTAGCAAAAAATACGTATAAAATATTTGGTGGAATTGTGGCCGCGGTTGCTTTTCAAAATGCTTTTTACTTGGAAATGTATTAAAATAATATATATATATATATATATATATATATATATTTTAAAAAATATTTTTAATATCAAGGTATCAAAATGATCTGAAAACACAAAAAATATATCAATTTGAAGCAAAGAAAAAAATAAAATTTTTTTAAATTTTTTTCAAAAGACGTTTTTGAAATGCAAAAACAAATAGGATTTTATGAAACTCATTTAAAAAAGCATGTAAAAACTGTTTCACAAAAACTGTGTTTCAAACTCAATTTGATTTATTACCAAACACCTTGTTGCGTTTGTTTCAACGCAAATGCAAAAGCTGGTGAAAAACAAACGCAACCTGACTGGTCCGTAAAAGCTAACCTAGAATGCCCTGTATTATTATTATTATTATTATTATTATTATTATTATTATTGGGGTTGTATTAAATTATTTTGTAATTTTATAAAATCTCAAATTAATTATCTAAAAAGTTTATTGCCACAACAAACACTTTGTTTGAGGATTAATTTTAGATTCCTAGTTGTCGTTTTAGTAGATGAAGGTTTTCTTTGCTATTTAAAGATCTTATAAGGAGGTAGCCATCATATATTTTATTTTTTAGAAAATAAAATTGTGAATTTATGATTGACCTTCAGAACTATCTTCTATCATTAAATATTTTATGTTTTTTCTTGTAATTTTTTTCTTTATATTTGTTTTGAGAAAATATTATACGAAAACTAAAAAAAAGATATTTCACTATAATAATTGCAATATTATTTTATTTTTCTACTACATTAAAAATTAACTTGAAATTTTAAATATTTTTATTAATATATATAATATTTTTTTTATTTTTTTTATATATAAACATCATATTTGATTCATAGTTATATTTTTTATCTGATAGCAAAAATTATTAATTAAAAGAAATTATTCAACATGTAGCGAGACAAGTTGAGTAAACATATTTACACTCATTTTTTATATTTATTAACATAAATAATTTTTAATTTATCTACTTAAATAGATGTATAGACTTTCTAATTTATCTTGACAATGGTTAAAATCATATTCAGACAATTTTTTTATGAGCAAGTAGTCTGGACGTAAATTTAAAATATTATTTTATCAACTTATTTTTTTTTAAATACATCTTTCATTAAAGATGGTATAATAGGCATAACTTCTTCATGTCAACGTGAATTACCATGGCCCATGCTGGTGGAAAAACAGAAAGGTAAAACGTCATTTCACTTCATGATTCACGAGTTTTGTCGGCCCTAATTTAACTTATTCAACTTCCATATATCGACGGGGCCCTAATTTAACATGGTGTCTTTTTATATACATTAACTAACTAATACTCAGATTTAAGTATAACTTACCATTATTATTACTTGATGTACGGGCAGAACGCAATAGTAGTGAATGAGTTCCTTGGAAATAGTTGGAGTCATGTATGGTTTCTTTAACTGGCCCTTTGTATATTTGTGCCTTCGGCACTGAATATCAACTGATATATGAAGTTATTGATGTGGGTCTTGTTCTTTTTATATATACAATATTTTTGGTGTCAGCAATTTGCAGAGCTTAAATGCTTGCGGATCTGACAAGATATTAGACCTAATATCCCTAAATTTAGCTATATAATATGTTTAGCTACGTGCTCAGCTCAAACGCTTATGATTCTGGCAAGATACTAGATCCAATATCCTTTTGCTGAGCTCAAACACTTGTAGGTCTGGCAAGGTGCCGAACCCAAATTCCTCAGGTTTACATTAGGCCCAAGTGCACGTGGATCTAACACAACACCAAATCTTTAGATAATCATTCTTATACACCCTTGGGTGTATAGAAATTCTCTAAAAGCCGATTATATTTTAATCGACATTAATGTCATGATAAGGCTATTCCTACCAACATTAAATGTTATGTACAAAATAAGGTATAAAAGTCTTCTATAGCTCTACTGCTTGTTCATCAACATTAATGGCGTGTAAGGGTAATTCCCATCAATATTAATTTGTATAAGAAGACGTTTCTCTCAGCATTAATGTTGAAGTAAGAGACTTTTTCCTTACTAAGATATTCAAGAGGAAAAGACTTTCATCCTCTTAAACAAAAAGACTCAAAGTACAAGGACTATAAATACCCGTTGAACCACCCAGGTAAAAGGATTCACGATCGTTATTCTCTTATCATACATTTTAAAAGAATTTATTGCACCAAAACTAAGAGCGAATGTTCTTGTTTTTAGAGTTTAATGCTCTTCTCTTCACAACCATTACAATAAAGTCACTGACTTAAGTATTGGAGGGTCCCTAAATTCGATAAAAAAAACTATTTTGCAGGAACTAAGACTTCTACCATCAATCATCTGCTCTTCTTGTCCCTAGGAATGGAATATTGACGTGAACGTATGATCATCCATTTTCTTAATACTCAAACACTATTACTAAGCATATTGGATCCCGGAAGATCATCAATTGGTGTCATTTGTCAGAAAACAATAAAAAACTCATCAACTACTTTTCTAGTGCTGGTTTTTGACGCCCCTAATCGCTATTAATAACAGACAATCAATAAACCCCTGGGATGAGACATGTCATAGACCTCCTTGTAACAGCTGATATGTATACTCTACCATCCGCTTTAGAGTTTCAACAACTCATTAACTAAGTGCAAGCTCTTATCCAATTCGTTTTGGCATCCTAGGGACAACGTCAAACCTCACCATATCAGCAAGCTCCAACACATGATGTAGCTTCTTCGTTACCAATCATTCAACCACAAGCCTTCCCCTCTGCTAAAAGACAACTATCCTAACCAGAAAAGACAAGGCAAAATAACATGGATAACTTTCCACTAGAATGATTCACTAGCTCGCTAGGGATCATTTTTACCGACATGAAACTTTCCCAATAAGCAATCAATCCAAATGTAATCCTTTTGGCCACTATGAGAAAGAAATTAACCATCAATCCCGTTATTCCATGCTAGAATCCTTTGGCTCCTAAAAGCCTGTCAGGAAAAAGTCTAGAAGAAGTATGGTTGGTCGACACCTTTAAGATGGGACTTATAGTCCTTATAAGATAAATGGATCTTTTTTTCTCTAGACGGGTTTTACATACCCATATCCCCAAGGAGTATATCTTTATAAAGATGACCTTAGACAATTATGATGGTTTGACAGCTCCTAGAGAGCATGTCCAAAACATGCGTAGCTACTGTGAGCTGGTCATCCAAGATGGTGACGTTTGTGCAAGATCCTGCCTACGACCTTTAGAGGGTCAACTAGAGCATAGTATAACAATATAGAGCCAAGCTCTATAACGGGTTTCAATGATATCTGTGCAAAACTCGTGTCAAGGTTCAACACCAGCATACCTGTCAAAAGAAGCTCTACTGAACTCTTTGGCGTTACTCAGATAAGAGGGGAGTCCACTTGAGCATATTTGAAAAGGTTCAATGAAGAGATGCTCCAAATGGACGAATTGATTGAGTTAATGACCTTAGAAGCTTTGACAAATAAGGTAAGAGAATGTTCCACGTGGAAGGGCTTGTACGCCCTCCCAAACAGAAGCTTTATGAAAGTAAAAGAGGTTATGAAAAATCACATCCGGGTAGAGAAAACTAATATATTGTGACATGGACCTCCTTGTTTCTATCAAGAGGCTCAAGATAAAAAGCCCTTCAAGCGGAGTTGTTTTCCTAGTAGAGAGAATAATTCAAAGAAATGTCATAAAAGACCAGTGAGGAAGCACGTGCAATACCTTGAGATAAGGAACATTATTCCCCTAAACATCACCCTCACAATATTTTTCATGGCTATCAAAATAAAAGATTGTTTAATACCCACCTTTCATAGCATCGCCTCCACACATGCTCTTCTAATTTTGTTAATCTGTTCCACAAGTAAAAAAGGCATGATACTGAAGATTACTTCATGTTGAGGAATGAAATCGAAAGACTGATATCTAAGGGATACTTGAAGCAGTTTGTTAAAGGGAATGCCCACGTAAATCAGGATAAAGAAGAACCTAGCCAACCTATACAAGCTCTACTTGATACTAATGTGATTCTAAGAGGCACTTGGGTAGGGGAGACACCTCTAGTGGCAAGAGGAAATATAAGAAATAGATCCTTACAATGGCTTGCCAACAAAGCCCATAACACGAGCCCATTGTTTTCATTATAGAAAATGGAGAAGGGGTGACTTATCCCCATAAAGACACACCGGTTATTTCCATGGTTTTGGCTAACCATAGAGTCCACATGATATTGGTGGATTATGATAGCTCTATCAACATCCTTTCCATAGATGTAATATCCTAGATAGGGATAGATCCCTCAAAGATGACTCCTGTGAAAACCTTATTGATTGGAACTAAAGGATCAATAATACCCATAAAACGGTGCCTTAGAGATCTTTGTCATGACCGGCATGTACTCAAGGTGCCTCACCCTTCAACAAACCTTTATAGTGTTAAACATGATTTTAGCCTACAATACCATAATAGGAAGGCCTCTTTTGCATCAAATCAATGCAATCATAAAGCATGCAATACTCAGTCTTGAAATTCACCATTTATCATTATTTATTATGTCAATTGACGAATATATTGAATACAAATATCCATCTAAACATATTTATTCAAAAAAATTAAATATTTATACAAGTAATTATTGAATATTAAAAATCATATCCTACAATGAAATAAAAATTCTTTATGTGTGTTCAATATAAATTTTTAATTACTCCTTTTGAAAGCAATGCCATAAATTGTATCATTTGATTTCATTAGTTTTATGAAAAGACTGACTTGATTGGAAATTAATAAATTTATAAATGATACATAATTTAAACCTTATATAATTATATATTTTTAAATAATTTAAAGAACTTTGATGTACTTGATCTACTATTAGAGATAATAATTACTTACTTTTGTTTGCTCTTACATCTTAAAGAAAATTGATTTAATAAAAAATAATTAATAGTAAGTATATTGTAATAAATTGTGATTCAAAGTTTTTATTTGACCTACTAATATTTTACCATCTATTTAGAAAGTTAAAACATAAATGATCATTGTTTGTAACATGTGCACATAAGAAAGAAAAGAATAGGTACAGAGTTTGGAGGAAGAGAAAATATGAAAAAAAAATATAAAATAACTTGTGTGAGAATTCTCTCTGTATGAATCAATCAACTTAGCTAGTTTAAAGATAATCTGTCTGACCGGTAAAAAAAGTTTTAGGATAAAATTAAAAAATAAAATTGATAGAAAAAAATCTCATGACCTAACTCCTTGCCTAGCTTAGGTTTAAAATTAAATTGTGTAGGAGTTGTCTCGAAGAGACCCAATCGACTTAGCCTATCAAAAAACAACCCAACTAACCAATAAAAAAAATATGGGGATGAATTTGAGAAAAAAAATGATGAAATTTATAAAAATAATATTTTGACCCGACTCTTTACCTAGCTTAAATTTAAAATTAAACCGTATTGAAGTTGTCTCAATATAATCTAGTTAACTTTGCTAGTCCAAAGATACCCTGAATTATTATTAAAAACTTTTTAACAATGAAATCAAAAATAAAAAAGGATGTAATTGAAAGAAAAAATAGGAGAAATGAAAAAAAAAAAACTGAATTGAAAAAAGGAGAAGAGTAGCTTCACCCAAAAAGCAGTCAAAGTTTTAGTAGAGAACGGTAGGTAATATATTGGCATAACTTTTAATTCGAAAGAGTTTATTATAACTTAATCCTTGTGATTTAGCAAAATTAATTAATTAATTAGTTATGATAGTTTCAAAAACTACATGAATATTAATCCACGTAAGTTCAAATCCGTTAGTAAGATGCTTAGTTTTCACTAATTTAGTAATTATAATTTGTTCCTAACTGCCTCTGTTTTCTAGCAAGTACTTTCCCAATTTTATCCGAATTAGAGACTTTTTCACGTTTTATTTCTCAAAGTCCAAATATTTCATCATAAAATCACCCATCACCCATCACCATTCACCACGACCATAAATTTTGAAGATCAATAATGATTTTTTTATGGATTTGATTTTCTATATATATATATATATATATATATATATATTAATTTAAACTGAGCATTACATACCTGTTTTTTTTCTTAAAAAAATGAATATAACGTGCATTAATTCTTTGTTGTTTATTAGGAATTATCCGGATAAAAATTAATGGAATGCAGGGCAATATCATAAGTAAACTACTATGCCTACATGGTATCAGAGCAATCCAAGGTTCTCCTTCATTAGTCATGGTCTCCACAATGCTAAATTTTTCTTACTTCCCAAACACGAAACCATGACAACCCCAACCAACTCCTCAGATATTCACCGTGAGGTTTCTCTCATTACCATCAATACCATTGCTCAAACACCTCTTAAACTAACTTCTACAAATTACATCTCTTGGAAACTTCAATTTGAAACACTGTTCATTGGGTATGATCTCATTGGATATATTGATGGTTCAATACCCTGCCCTCCAAACACTATCACTACAGACAACAACACGTTCACAAATCCCTCTCACAAACTCTGGATTCGACAGGATCAACTATTGCTAAATGCCATAATCAGCTCTCTCTCGCCCACCATCATTCCTTTCATTGCATGTGCAGGTACTGCTAAGGAAGCATGGAACATCCTTGCCAACACATATGCAAAACCTTCTCGTGGTCACATCCAACAAGTCAAGAACAAACTTAAAAACCCAACCAAAGGCACTCAGACCATCACTGAGTTTCTTCATTCCATTAAAGCACGTGCTGATGAACTTGCTATCCTAGGTGCATTAGTCGATTTGAAAGATCTCATTGAAAAAATTCTTGATGGCCTAGGAGATGAATACAAGGAACTCGTTCGAGCAATCCAAGCTCGTGACACACCCATCTCATTTGATGAGCTGCATGAAAAACTTCTCTCTTTTGAAGCCCATGCAACAACAGATACCTTGGCTACGTCCTTTCCCATTACAGCCAATCCCATGCAAAAGACAGCTCCTGCATGGCGTGCCCCTCGTTTTAACAATCCTCGTTCCCCCAATTTCAGACCTTCCCATTCATCAATCAACAACTCTCCCTATCGCCAACATCGGCCTCCATCAAAACCATATCAAGGTTTTTGCCAAATTTGTGGCATTCAAGGTCACACAGCCAAACGATGTCCCTTCTTCCAACTGATCCCAATTCAGTCTTCAGCTACTGAGCATTCCTCAGCACAACATTCCACATCTTCTTGGCAGCCACGAGCTAATTTTGTCACCAACACTGCCTCTACTGATCCAACCTGGCTCCTTGACAGTGGTGCCTCTCACCATGTGATTGCAAATCTTGACAATTTATCACTCCACTCCCCCTACAATGGCCATGATGATGTCATGATTGGTGATGGTACCAGTCTCTTCATCACACACACTGGTTCTACAAAAATTTCCTCTCCCAACTCCACTTTTAAATTGTCTAATGTCCTTTGTGTGCCAACTATGAAACACAACTTAATTTCTGTCTATCAGTTTTGCAATTCTAACAATGTTTTAGTGGAATTCTTACCATCTTCGTTCTTTGTGAAGGATCTTCAATCAGGGGCACTTCTGTTTCAAGGCAACACTAAGGATGGAGTGTATGAATGGCCGGCTTCCAACCCTGTGTCTGCACCAATCTTAGCTTTCTCCACCATCAAAACTACGTGCACCAACTGGCATCATCGTTTAGGACACCTAGCATTACCTATTTTACAATACATTTTGTCTACTTATCAATTAGAATCCTCCTCTCCTATCACCAATGAATTCTCCTGTAATGCTTGTCTCTGCAATAAAAGTCATAAATTGTCATTCTCTACTTCTACTCTAGTATCCACAAAGCCTCTACAAATTATTTATTCTGATGTCTGGACCTCTCCCATGACATCTTCTAATGGCTTCAAGTACTACGTCATATTTGTCGATCACTTCACCAAATATCTTTGGTTTTATCCTCTCACGCATAAATCTGAGGTTCTTGACGTTTTCCAACGTTATAAATCCATTGTTGAGAATTATTTTAACCAACGAATTGTCACTCTCTACTCTGATAATGGAGGTGAGTATTCTGCACTCAAAGCCTTCCTTTCAAAAACTGGAATCACTCATCTCACAACACCCCCACATACCCCTGAATTGAATGGCTACTCTGAAAGACGACATCGTCACATTGTAGAAACTGGTCTTGTACTCCTCACCCATGCCTCCCTTTCAGCCTCCCTTTCATTATCCTTTTGGCCTCAAGCATTCAGTACTGTTGTCTATTTAATAAACAGAATGCCTACCAAAACACTCCAGTTCTCTAGCCCCTTTGAATTAATTTTCCAAACTGCACTAAACTACTCTAAGTTAAAAAGCTTTGGCTGCTTATGTTATCCATGGCTTCGTCCTTATTCCTCACATAAGCTAGAACCGAAATCCAAGCCCTGTGTCTTCATTGGTTACTTATTATCACAAAGTGCATATCTCTATTTTGAGCCAAAGACTTCCAAAACCTATGCTTCCCGTCATGTAAAATTTGTTGAAACAAATTTTCCCTACACCAGTCTCACATCCATGTCACCTTATCCATCCCACCCACCAACTGTCTCCTGGTTTCCACCTGTTCTCACAATTTCTATGCCTCTTCCAGCACAGCCGCTTTCTCGCACTCCTGAAGTACATGCACCAGAATTGCCTCCTGCTGCTGATCTTTCTCCATCTTCTTCATTGATCCCCCAACCTACAGTAAGTACAACTCCCCACTTCCAAGACTCACAAACCAATACTGCTCAACTCCCTAACCATCCCATGATTACCAGAGCCAGAAATCATATCACAAAACCAATACAGAGGCTGAATCTTCATGCAACATTAACCTCCTCCACACCTCAAGAACCGACTTCCATTACACAAGCTATCAAAGATCCAAACTGGAGAAATGCAATGTCAGCTGAATATAATGCTCTTGTTAGCAATGGCACATGGGCACTTGTCTGTCCCACGACAGCCACCAACATTGTAGGCTGTAAATGGATATTTCATATTAAAAGGAATTCTAATGGCTTTGTTGACAGGTATAACGCACGCCTTGTGGCCAAAGGTTTTTATCAACGACCAAGTGTAAATTACCTTGAAACGTTTAGTCCAGTTATAAAGCCAACAACAATTCGCCTGGTGCTTAGTCTTGCTGTCGCCAACCGTTGGTCACTTCGCCAGCTGGATATCAATAATGCATTCCTTCAAGGTAGTCTTTCAAAAACAGTATTCATGGCTCAACCACCTGGCTTCATTGATTCTGATCATCCCAGCTATGTATGCAAACTACACAAAGCTATCTACGACCTCAAACAAGCTCTAAGAGCATGGTATCATGAATTACGATCATTTCTACTGGCTACTGGTTTCACAAACTCTCATTCTGACACTTCTCTGTTTACTCGAGCAACTGGCACCAACCTGCTTTACCTTTTGGTATACGTTGATGATATTATCCTCACTGGTAACAATGCTGATCTTGTGTCTCAATTTGTTACTCGTCTAGCTTAGAGGTTTTCTCTAAAAGATCTTGGCAATCTCTCATACTTCCTTAGTGTTGAAGTTGTTCCCCATCCCAGTGGTATTCTTCTTTCCCATCGGCGATACATTCAGGAACTGTTTGCCAGAACCCATATGGAACAAGCTAAACCTGTCCTTACTCCATTGCCAACCAACTCCTCATCCCTTACATTGTCTTCTGGTTCCCCTCTCTCCAATCCTACTGAATACAGAACAATCATTAGCAGCCTCCAATACTTATCGCTCACATGTCCAGATGTGTCATTTGCTGTTAACAGAATGTCTTAGTTCATACATGCTGTAATGTTTTAAATTAATGAGTTGGAAAATACAATAAAGCCCTTGAAGGCTTAAAAGTTAGAATAAATGAATAAGGGGTATAATGGTAATTCAACAAAACTTGATAAATATAAATAGGAAGTAAAAAAAAAGAGAAAAGAGAGAGAGAGAGAGAGATCTGAAATTTAGAGAGAATCGCAGGAGTGAAGTGAGAAAGAAGAAGAAGAGAAAAGAGGGGAAAATAAGGGAAAAAGGAAAGGAGTTGGAGGAAATAAGTAAAAAGGGGTAAGATTATGCTTTAATGTGTATAATATGTTTTCTTTAGCTTTAATTTTGGTTTTGATAAATGTTAGGGTTATGAAATTTGTGTTTTGAGTTTAATTGATGAATTAAATTGAATGTTAGGGGTTGATTGTTGTGGTTAATTGATGATTTAGTTGATTATGGAAGATTGTGATGATTTTGAGTTATAGTTTTGTTTGAATGGTGAATTTGGAGTTAAAAATCAGGGGAGAACAGTAGGTTTCTGTTAAAATTCTGGATTGGAGGTTGAAGATGACGAAAATTCAATTTGGTCCCTCAATTTGCAAAAATTACAGTTTAGTCCCCGAACTTTGGAAAATTACAAATTGGTCCCTGGAGCATATTCCGAGATTCTGAACAGAATAACATATGAATTATGGACAGAATTACTGTATAGATAAGAGAATTTAACACTTTCAATTTGGTCCTCCAATTTGACCCTAAAAATTTGGTAAAATTCCAGAATGGTCCCTGGAGCATAATGATATATCCTGGACAGAATTGAGGATTAATTATGGTCAGAATTTCAGTATATCTATGGATTTATGATAAATTTCAGTTTGGTCCTCCAATTAGACAAAAATTACAATTTGGCCCTAAAAATATGATAAATTCCAGATTAGTCCCTAGCTGTAATATTAGCTTTTTCAGATTAGTTTGATGAATAATTAAGGGTTATTTAGTGAATTATTGCCAATTTTATTAGTTGTTTTATTATGGATTAGATTTCGGGAAAACCGTTAAATTTTGGGTTTTTGAGAAAATTAACTAGTTAGTTCAAAAACATATAGGGTTACGGAATACACCATTAGTTAAGTTTATTAAATAGGTTAAATGTTCTTTTGAGTCGTTCTTGAATATGTCTCCTTTGTATTCAGATAATCTTGATATTCTACCGACAGGACGTCAGTAGGATTTTCTTCGGTGTCTGCTTTTGGCTTCTGTTTGCTTTTGAGTCAGGTGAGTGGATAATTTTCCATATGCATGAGAAATATTATAAATATTTGATTTGTTAATATGAATTGGATCATGCTTCTTGATAATATTTATGTTGATTATTATCCTTGTTATGATAAGCATGATCAATTGTTGAATCCGAATTATTGATATGAACCAGTATATATATTCTGAATTGACTTCTGAATTGATAGCTCCTCATTTGATTGATGTCATGAGTTGAGCCTTGAGATATGAATATGTCTGTTTGATTATGATTATGAACCTATGGTATGTCAGTCAGAATACCCATGCTAACAGGGTAGTGTTAGTCTTTGTGCACATCGTATCTGAACCCTAGTTGGTTGGGGGAGTCACCAACTTGTGTGGACTGATCATCCCACAGTACGGAGCCTCATGCTCATTGCATTTTGATTTTCTGACGAGCTTTACCTTCTGATATTCTTGTTATGGCCTATTTGAGAAACCTTCCTATAAGAACCTAGAGCCATACTTGTATATATATTTCTCATTGTTTTATTACCTCGTGTGTGTGTATATTGAACGTTATCTACTCACTGAGTTGTTGAACTCACCATCTCATTATTTATCCTTTTCAGGCTTATAACTTGATAGCGGGTTACTTTTGTTGAACCTTCCGAACCTGCTTTTTGGCTGTAATTTGTACCTTTCTTTTTGTCTAGTTAGTGCTCCAAAACTATGAAATTGTATGAACTCTTGTATTAAGACAATTAAATTATATTATGAAGTTAGTTTGTTGTTAATGCTGCATTGAACTCTGATTGAGTTGTAAAAGATAAGTTTGTATGTAAGTTTGGGTTCGCATAGGTATGGAACCTTGGAGGGGGACCTTGCCTATGTGCCGGTCATGGATCCGGGATTCGGGTCATGACACATGCACCAACAGATGAACATTGGTAAATTGTTAAACGCATCCTGCACTACCTCTGTGGCACCATCAATAATGGCCTTCTTCTTCATAGCAACTCCCCCATATCACTTCATGCCTTTTTCGATGCTTACTGGGCAGGAAACAAAGATGATTACTCCTCCACCAGTGCCAACCTTGTTTATCTTGGCAATAATCTCATCTCCTGGAGTTCTAAGAAGCAGAAAATTGTCGCTCGTTCATCAACTGAAGCCGAATATCGAGCTGTTGTTGCTACAGCTGCTGAACTATGTTGGATTCGTTCATTGTTGTCTGAACTTTCCATTGATCTGATCACCAAACCAGTCATTTACTGTGATAATGTTGGCGCCACACAGTTAAGCTTAAATCCAGTTTTTCATTCCAGGATGAAACATGTGGCCGTTGACTATCATTTTTTACGTGAAAAAGTTCAAACTAGTAAACTACGCGTGGCTCATGTTTCTTCAGCAGACCAACTTGCAGACCTTCTTACAAAGCCTCTACCTCGTTCCCAATTCTAGCACTTGCACGACAAGATTGGCCTCTCTACTCGTGGCCTATCTTAAGGGGGCATATCAGGATTAAGATCACCATTTCATATTTCAAATTCAAATGTCCTTGTATTTAGTAACAGACTCCTTAAGTCTAGGTGTAAATCAGTTTCTCTGTAATCTATATGTACACTCTTTTCATTAATGGAATGCTTTTTTCATTAATGGAATGCAGGGCAATATCATAAGTAAACTACTACGCCTACAATGCGTGGGTTTCCTTTTATGATAAACAAGGTTAATGTTTTTAGTGTGGTTGCGGTTTCTTTTCTAAATACTTTTCACTTGAAAATATATCAAAAACGTAATGTGTGGGTTTCATTTTTTTATTATTATTTAAATCAACTAACAGTGCCTAATCAATTTAACAAAGTTTGCAATGGATATTAATGAATGGTTTAAAATAATTCAATTTTAGTGATAAAAAGGTCAGTTAGAACCACTTTTATATATAAAAAATTATTATAAGAAAAATCATGGCTCACCTTACCGAAAAACTCTATGGCTCTCACCATCTTTAAATACCGACCATGAAAAATCAATTTTAACTCAGAAGCTTCTCATTATTTTTGAAAAGTATATATATATTATTCTCACATTTCTAGGTGCTTTGATTTTATACGAGGAGAAAATCATGTGGACATTTCGAACTGAAAACCATTCAAAATTGCCTGTTTTGACTTTTCATAATCTCCCTTTGTCTTATTGTTTGCAATTTTCTTGTCGTCTTAAAATAAAGGCGTTGTTCAAATTAGTCCCCAACTATCAATAAATTCTCAATATAGTCCCCCTACTTCCAATTTTGTAAACATTAGCTAGGCATCTCATCTCTCTACTTATTCTTTATGGGGTCCTTCACTTAATTGGTGTAGCATTTTTCATTCAAGTTGCACTTAATTCGCCTTTAGCACATTTTATTTTATAGAAAAAGACCAAAGTGTTGAAAAAGGAGAAAATGGGTAGCGCCTTCAAAATGAGGGCAAAAGCTCATTTTAGACCTCCTAGTTTTTAATTGATAAATTTTTTATCCCTCAATATTTAAAAAAATCAATTTTGATACTAAACTTTATTTTCATTATTTTTCAGTGATCAATGGTATCAGAGAGGACAGAGAGTGGCCAAGTTCTAGTTTTAGAAAGAGAAAGTTGTATTGATACCACTTCTAATAATGAAAAAGGTTGATTTTGGTATCAGCGAGTTCTATTTGATGAGGAGAGTTCCACCTATGTGTTCCTTGTCTTTCCCATTGCTTGAGATAATAGATCTAATCTTGAGAATGCTTTTGATTTCGAACCTTTTTTGGGTTATTTGAGGCCATTGATGAATTTGTTAGGGTGTATAAAGTGTTTTGGGTAAAAAAACAAGATAAAAATTGATTTTTTTAGCAAAAAACTCATGGCCTAACTTCCGGTGACAAGCGATCGCTTAAAACTGGACCAACATGAGACACGTTGCCTGCTTATTTTTATTAAAAAAAAGTCAGCCCAAACACACAGACCTGAGATTTTTTAAGCCCACACTCCTAGGCCTTTATTTTTTGTTCGTTAGGTTTATTTGGTCCTTTAATTTTTTTTCTTCTTCCAATCTCATCATTTAATGTTGAGTTATTATTGAACCTTTTTATTAGCTATTTTTTCTTTCAATTTTAACTAGATTTTATGATATTTTTAATAGAATATAATTGAATTTTTACTTAGTTTATGAAATAAGATTTCAACAATTTTTTTTGATGTTACAAGATATTTTTTGTGTGTAGCCCTACTTGTTCTTTCTCCTTCAATTTTATTTAATCGCTTTCCTGTGCATGTCTTTTTATTTTATTAAATAAAACATTGGTTCTAAGAACAAAATTATTAAATACAGTTGAGTCTATAATCCGTGTTTCAAGATCAAATATCTAAATTTATGTCTATCTCTTAACTCTTCAATTTAGTCTTTAGTTAAATATCATTTAGTTTTTACTTGGTTTTTTTATAAAATTAAAAAAAATTATAATATATGCAACCTTACATAATATTATTTTTCCTTTGATTTTATTCAATTTCTTTCGTGTGTATGTATGTGTTTATTTTTATAATTATTTGGTTAAATAAAAACATTGACTTCTAATAAAAAAAAGTTATTGAACATAATCAGATACATGACTCGTGTTGCAAGATTAAATATTTTGATTTACATCCATTTCTCAATTTTTTTCAATTTAATCTTTAGTCATCGTTAATGATTTTTCTTTTTATATTGTATTGGCATAGATGATTTTTAATTTATTTAATTATATGCATGCATAATCTTTTTTATTGTCAATTAAGATTTGTTTATGTCAAAAAAACATATTGGAAAAGCTTGTATTTCATTTTTTTTTGCATTGAAATTCTTTCTATCTGACTTGCAATGAAACACAGGTCAAATAGCGAGAACTAGGCTAATGCTCCCTCATTATATATTTTTAGTTTTTAAGAAACAAAAATTTAATTTCTTTCAAAGAGGTTAAAAATTTCTAAAAATTCCCTGCCATTATTTTTTTCTTAAAAATTAAGTATTATAGAATTTTTTTAAAAAAGTTTGAGAAATAAATTTCAAAATGATGAAAATAAAACATGTTTCGAAAATGATTAGTTGTTAAATATTCTTATCTAATAAAAGAAATAATTTTTTTATATACTTTTATGAAATAAAATATTTAAAATTGCTCGATTATTAAAATTATAAAAAAAGATTTAAGAAAAAAGATTTTATTTTGAATAAAATAAAAACTTTTAGAATTTTTTTTATTTCTTAATTAATTTCTTACGAACCTCCGATAAAAACCGGCCAAGTCTAAAAAACTTCTAATCTCAGTCATCAAATTAGGTCTAAACCACTGCTTAACAACTTCAATCTTTTGAGGATCGACTTATATCCCATTCTATAACATTACATGCCTAAGAAATGCTACACTTTCAAGCCAGAACTCGCTCTTTAAGAACTTGCTATACAACTCATGATCTTGTAGAGTTTGAAGCATCATTCTCAAGTGCTGCTCATGCCCCTCTTTAAACCTCGAACACACCAAAATATCATTGATAAAAACTATTAGAAATCAATCAATAAATTGCTCGAACACTTTATTCATTAGGTTTGTGAAAGCCGCTGACATATTTATTAATTCAAAAGATATCACTAAGAACTCATAATTACTATAACAAGTTCTAAAGGCTATCTTTGAAATGTCTTCCTCCCTTATCTTCAACTGGTGATACCTAGATCGAAGATTGATCATAGAAAAGAATTGAGCTCCATGCAATTGGTGAAATAAATCATCTATGTAAAGGAATGGGTACCTATTTCAAACTGCCATCTGATTCAGTTGTCTGTAATTTATACACAATCTCAATGACCTATTCTTATTCTTAAAAAACAACATCAGGGTTCCCCAAGAAAACACATTCGGCTGGATGAACTCCTTGTCTAATAATATAGTTTAGAATTCTTGTTAGAATAATATAGTTTAAGTTTATTTTTATCCTATAATTTTTCTATAAATATAAAGGCCATGTATTTAGAATCTTGAGTCTGGGCTAGGATGAGGGTGGCGCGGTGGTGATAGGATGATCCTAATAGATCCAGAGATTCTGAGTTTCTCGGTTAGGTGGGTTCGGACCTTGGATTTGGGTCAATTGGTTGTGTCTGGGCTGGGTAGAGCCTTTTTCTGGGTTGAAACTCGAAATACTTTGTAATTGGTCTATGGGCCTCTAGTGAGCATGAGTTGCTTGCAGTAGGAAAAAACAAGGAGAATAAAAAGACAAGCTTTTTATTTTTATTTTTTTCCTTTCTATAGCTAGAACAATTCACAGAGAATTGTCGCCTATTTTGTTTTTTAAAAAAACTCTTCTTAGATGACTTGACTAGGAATTAAAATTAAACTCTTGCAAAAAGAAAAAAAAAACACAATGCCTTTCGTGTTGTATTGTGAACAAGAATTAAATTAGTAACTGAAAATACAAGAAATTAAATACAAAAAATTGAAAAATAGCCTCATTTATTGAATTTATTTGCCAGTTATTAGATTAATTTGACTTAATTATTTCTATTAAAATAGAATCATTTGTTATTTTAATCCGATTTCACACACGTTAATGTTTTTAAATTTAAACCAAATCAAACTCTAAATTATGAATTTTTTAAATTAATCTAACTAAATTATGATCCATGGAATTGATTAATATATGAAACTAACAGATGGTAGCATTATTATATCTTACTTTACAAAAATTACACTATTTAGCATGATTTTAATTATCTAATAGGTGATCTAATAGTAAGAGCTTGGGATTAAGGAGTTTGCTTTTCTTGTGGTCTTAGGTTCAAGCCATGTGGTTGCTAATATTGATGGCCACTAGAGGTTTATCTAGTTGTTATTTTTAATACTCATAAAAATTAGTTAAGATACACATAAACTGACCTGAACAATAATGTTGTTAATAATAATAATAAAAAATATAGGATTGACATTCATTCAAAGGAGGCATATTGTATGCATTTAAAGTTCTTCTCGTAAAAAAAAAGGGCACAAAAACCTAGGCAGCTATTACAGTGAGCAGTATCCCATTTCACCCACCTTTCACTGACTCACTGTCCAAAGCCTAGACTTTGCAAGGCTTTGCCCCTGTCCATTTCTATTGGTCCATCGGAACTCGGAATGCTGGCCTCGCTCAGGTCTCATCTCTTGCTATTTACTGCCCATTAATGGAGACGGTGGCATAATTAAGCACCACACAAGGTGATGCTGCTCTTCAAGGCATGCCCAGCCCTTGAAAGGTTCCTGATACTCACATGACCGGTGGCATTACCGTCAACAGGGCATTAACACTCCACAAACTTGCCCTGAAACAAAAGTAGATTAAGTTTAATCGATGCCTTAAGGTACAATCGTGAGCATTAGATTAAGTAGATTAAACAAAGTGATTGCGATTCTCCTAGCACTTCTTTTGATAACAGAATCACTCTTAGAAGTGAGAGCTCACCTCAAACACAAACAAATTACCAGAGGCAAAGAAAAAGAAGAGAAGAGAATTAGAAGTAGCAGCGGCAGTACTAGAAGCAGAAGCAGCGGAGGTAGTGGTAGACAGAGCAGAAGTAGTGGAAGAAGATCAAGAGGATCATCCAACTGTGACCCATTATTCCAGTACCTATTTAGAAGCTGTGGCCAATGGCCTTTCCCAACTTCCATCTCACCAGACAACCCATTTCAGCCCTCACCAAGACCCTCCCCTCCTAGAAGGAGAACTCCACCATTGCCTCCTCAAGTGCCTTCTCCTCCTCCACTTATTCTATCTCCACCACTAGCTGTGCAACCTCCTTTAGTACCATCACCACCTGTCGTAGTCCCATCACCACCACCAGTTGCTACATCCCCACCACCCTCGTCACTACCACCATTGTCACCACCGCTCTCTTCCCCACCACCAGCTGTGCAACCTCCTTTAGTACCATCACCACAACCAGTTGCTACATCCCCACCACCCTTGTCACCGCCACCACTGTCACCATTGCTCTCTTCCCCACCACAACCACCTCCTCCCCCTCCCCCTCCCCCTCCATTACCACCACCCTCTCCTCCTCCAGTACCATTAGAATACCCACCACCTCCCCTGGTCCCTTTACCAACACCACCGGAAGTGACACCATCGCCAATAAATCCATGGCTATTACCTCCACCTGAATTCACACCTCCACCACCACTAGTCCCAATATTTGATCCACCAACAGACCAACCAGACATACCACCAGATGACGAGTTTACACCAACACCACCATTAGTTCCAATATTTGACCCACCAATAGAACCAGATATCCCATCACCAGATAATGAATTGACACCATCCCCAATATTTTCCCCACCAAGTACTGATCAACCAAATTTTCCACCAGATGAATTTACACTATCACCACCATTTTCCTTATTGAATCCACCACCACAACAAGATTTACCACCAGCTGATGAGCTCACACCAACACCTTTTCTACCGATATTATCACCACCACCACCGGGGGAAGATTTTCCACCATTTCCACCATTTATAGGATCACCACCAACACCTTTAGTCCCCGTATTTTCTCCACCAGTACCTGATGATCAACCTCCACAATTTCCACCACCTGTAGAATCAACCACCCCAAATGCACCTGACCTTTATTTTGCACCTTTAGTGCCTGAAATACTAGATAATCCACGGGAGCAACTACCATTTTCTTCTGTGCCACCAGCACCGGATGCTGTATAAAATGAGCCAGTGCAAATGCTCCCCACTTCAGATTCCACAACCATTGATTGCTCCTCCATTAAAGAACTGAATGTTATCATTAATCTTGGTGTATGTCTTTCAGCTTGTTTTTTCATTACTATATTTTTAATCTATCGATTGGAATGATCTCTAAATCATGAAAGCACAAAGATCTATCGATTGCAACGATCTCTTTAATGCATAGGCTGTGCCTAAGGTTGACAGGGGAGCTAATTAAAAGTTTCAAAAAGATTTAGAGACCTCGTATATAGAGATTTAATAGCACCTCAAAGTTTATGATTCTCCTATATAGGTCCCTCTATTCTTAAAACTATAGAATTTGGCCTTTCCATCACCTTTTTTTATATACTTTAGGCCATGTAGATCTATCTACACAAAGTTATAAAACCTTTTCTCTTCTTTATAGTTATAAAACCTCAATAATCTTCAATGATTAATTTAGGATCTGAATCGGCCAGTCTCATGGTCTAAACTTATCTAAGTTGAGAAAAAATAGGTTAAATTATTAACTTAATCTGACTTGATTAAATTTTCAATTTCTAATCTGTTGTTTTTTCTAAAATGTTTTTATATATATAAAAAATTATAATCAATTTGGTTTGCTCTCTCAACTCATAACTTAAATTTTATTTAAATACGATATCTTAATCAGCTTTTATAATTTTTTTAACCACTGCAACCATTTTTTTATTAAATAAAGTTATTTAATGGGGAACTTCACATTTTTTATTTGGTGGTCTATAGAAGTACTTAATTAAGAAATTAAAATAATTTAAAAGTAAAATTGATTATATATATATATATATATATATATATATATATATATATATAATAGTTTGAATGCAAAATTAATAATTTGATGGTATATTTGAGTTTTTTCGTTTAATGTATTGGGTTCCATCCTTTTATAGTATGCTGCCGAAGCCAGGGAAAAAAATAGAAAGAGAGAGGATATCATGTCTCATGCTAACATGGGCTTTTAAGTCTCATGGAAATACGAAGATGGGCTTCAATTAAAAGGATGCTCAAAACTGAACTCTCTGTCTCATGCTAACATGGGCTTTTAAGTCTCCTGGGAATACGAAGATGGGCTTCAATTAAAAGGATGATCAAAACTGAACTCTCTGTCTCATGCTAACATGTGTTTGGTATTGTGGTAGCTTTTGTGGTTGTGGTTTGAAAAAAATAATTTAATAAAAAGTACTTTTTGTGAGGTTGATTTAAAAAAAAGTTGGTATTTGGTTAAAACTGTGGTTGAAGTTGTGGTTTTAAAAAAAACAGTTTCTTGTGTTTGGTTAAAAAACTGTGGTTGAAATTGTGGTAGAAAAAAAAACAGTTTTGTGTTTGGTAAAACTGTGGTTTAAATTGTGGTTAAAAAAAATAGTTTCTTTAGTTTTGTTAATATGGTTTGCGTTTTATATTTGATTTGAATTAATTAAAAGGACATATATAGACACACATATATAATTCTAAAACATAGGTGTTTTATAATTATGATTACATAACAAAATGAAATATCCTTATACATTAATGTACTTGTTTGCAATTCCATCGCGTACAAAATCCATACGTGAAGGCCTTTGTGAGCCTGGAACGGCCGAAACCTGAACAATATCAGGTAAAAAGTCATCTGGAATTAAATTAGGGTTGCGATCATACTCAGAAAAAACTGCATCATCTTGCGATCTCCTTCTAATATAGTTATGTAGTGCCATTGATGCAACTACAATCTCAACTTGTGTTTTGTATTGATAAGTAGGCATGTTTTGCAAAATTTTCCACCTTTGTTTCCATACCCCAAAAGAACGTTCGATCACGTTACGTAGTGACGAGTGTGCACGATTAAAAATTTCTTTCCGACCACTTGGTTGTCCACTTCGCCTAAATTCTTAGAAGTGATACCTCTCGCTTTTGTAGGGACCTAAATACCTATACTCGTTTGGATATCCAACATCAACCAAATAGTATTTTCCTACAAATAATAACAACATGGTAATTAATAACATAACTTAAAAAAAAATATTATATTCCTTCAATTACCAAATCTTCAATTTAGTCAAAATCACAACCTTCTGGAGGTTTTGAAAATTTGATATTGCTATTGTTAATAGCCTCAAGAAAAATACGCATATCGTGTGCACTGCCTTCTCATCCTGCCCACACGAACATGAATTGCATGTCGAAACTACAAGCGGCCATGATATTTTGTGTTAGTACACCTTTTCTTCCAATATATGAAATTTGATTTGCAGATGGTATGCAGGCACAAACATGTGTTCTATCAATTGCACCGACATAATTCTACAGGCCAAAAAAAAAAATAAGTTCTCATAAATATTTATAACATATTTCATAGTCATTTGAATAACTTAATTAAACAAAAATTCATCTTACCTTGAAATGTGGCATAAATCTTGGATTCATAGCAATTTCTCTTGGTGTGCTCGTAAATTATGGATCTACTGGTTTTATGACTTCCACAGCAAACAAACGTAATGATTTAAGCACTTCTTTAAAACATCTACTAATAGTTTCACCTGAATGCTGAAATCGATCCTGCACTTGTCTATTTGACGCCCCAACTGCTATTGTAAATAGAAACATTGCCACCTTTTCAATAACGCTCATTCTTCTTGACGGTTTTAAGTCATGGTGCGTTTCTAATTCAGTGCACAGACTCAACAAAGTGGTTGCGTCCATCCTGAACATGTTAACACTTCGTTTCCAATGACCTCTTAAAACCTCTGTCAACCAACACATCCTTGTATTATACGAAACCATACATGGTTCTTTATACATATAATTAATATAACACATGTTTATAGCTCCAGCTGTGCATATAATTAATTTTTCATATCAAAATGCGTCATTAAAATAAATTCATCGTCATCATCACTGTCATCGTCACCATCATCATCACTGTCATCGTTACTATCATCGGCTTCGTTTCCATCACTGTCATTTCCAGCACCAGAAAATGAGGCACCACTACCTTCACAACTAGGATAATTAATGTGGTCTACAATGCGGTTCATTACATTATCATAATTGCCATCGAAATCCCCATTAAATATGTCATTAAACCGTGAATCATCCATAACTTCAATTACATGAAAAAAAAATTATATGTTGTTAATAAAAATAATTAAATAATTAAATATCATTAAAAAAAAAGAACTATCAAATAGTTAGTGCAACATAAGTTTTTTCATACCTATAAAGCCAAACAAAAACAGTGTTTCACTGGCTTGTATGAAATGCAGTTGAGGTTTGAGAGGTTTGTTATGAAGCAAAAAAGTTCTTTGAAAGTTGGCTTATAAACAATCCTCTTTATATAGAAAAAACTCACTGCTTTTTACGTCTCTTTTACAAGCAATTTTATTCAGCTTACAATACAAGTACACTATCACATGTATAGACTGTAAAAGTAACATATAATGTTAATTTTACAGCTAATATATTCTGACATGTATTTTTTCACCTTTTGTTCTCATTCTATTATTCAAGATTCCTTGGCTCACTTTTTTTTCTTTTCTTATCACCATGACAGTGCACACCAACATATACAGAAATCATCTGAAAAGCAACAAATATTGTATTCCAAGAATTGTAACTGGAGATTCAATTGACACCTCACAAAATAAACATAATTTATATATATGAACTCCAACAGCAACGCACCAAAGAGAGCAGCATGTATTCCAATAATCGGTGACAAATCCAACAGCCCAAACAGCAATGACAGTAGCACATACACATATATTTCATGCACTGGCTCCCATGCACACAGTAGCTGAGATAATATTCAAAACTCACTTGCACACAATAACTGAAACAATCATGTTAACAACAATGAATAGCATTAACAAACAAGACATCAGCTTCCATCAATTCTCACTGCAGAACAGAACACAAATGCTCCTATCACACTGCACAAGCACACAGCAGCTGCACATGGTATCTCAATTACTTGCAGCTTTCTTATCACCATGCAGCTCCCATCACCTTACGGCAGAAAAGAAAACACACCAACATTTCACACAGTAGCTGCACATGGTTTATTACAATTACAGCTGAACACACAAGGCAACAGATCCCATCAACTCATGGCATAAAAGAAAACAAACAAGGCTGCACATGGTATATTATAATAGAACATACATTTTAACAGCAACACTCAATATTAAAGACCTTTAGGGAACAACACAGTGAAGGAAAATTACCAACAAATTCAATCCAATGGTCAACCATTTACATTAATAACAACAGAAGTGACAGTTTTAATTCATTGATAAAGTACAACATTAAAAACCAACAATATCCTCATACAAGTATATTAGCTCCCGAAAAACAGTTTAATATAAATACAACAGTAAACAAATTATCGCAAATGGAAATGCCCATATATCTCAACACGAAATGTGGAAGAATACAATGACTCGGAAAAACTTCGGCAATTGGAAAAAACTCATTTTTAAAACCGGCATCCCATTATTCTGCAACAATAAAATAAACTTGTATAAATACATTAAGCAAGTGGATAGTTAATTGATTAACGGTTACGAAAATGTAATAATACCATGTCAGCTAAGCATGTTTAGTGCGTGCATACATTCGTTGCAGCCATCTCAACTTCTGCTCCTTATCACCTATACTAGCCCATATTTCTCTTTTCCTTCTTAAACTCAAATACTCTGTAGCAAAGTCGTGGAACTCATCTTCAATTGAAACTCCAGGAATTGAGTGCAGCTCATCCATCACCTCATGAATACTACAGCCTTCGCGATCCAAATTAACAAATGTGGAATCACTCTTAGTCGATATACTCTCAAGTAGTTGATTGCACCTTGACATCAGCTGAATTCCAAATGTTTTCTTCTTTCTACCTCGCACATCATAATGATCTCGTTCTTTTCTTTTGCCACCGCTTTTTGTATTGTTGCTGCTAGACATATTTATCCCTCCAACCATTCAAGCCATGTCAGTCTGGAAATCTGGAATCACATCTTCCTCCGAATCACCACTGCCCTCTTCCAAACCATCATGAGCAATGTCGGCATTGCTTGTACCAGGATCAACATCACTGTCAGCAGGTACACCTGATGAAGGAGCTCATGCAAACGCTCCAGTTGCGACAATGTTGGAATACATTTGGTCAAATTTATTCTTCAAAGACGGCTCAATACTGACATGTCTGAATTTTTTGGCTCCTCTAATTTCCTGCATATAAATTAAATCAAGTAATGAAGGATCAAAACTAGTAAAATTTTGGTGTTGGAATTTGACAACAATAAAAGAAATTGTTAGGATGACAAGGAATGTACCTGAATTTTTTGTTTCCACCACTCATCGCTAGCTGAAATTGTGCCTAATTCACTATTCTAGCCAACACCAGTTTCAGAAACCAGCATGTGTTTTGGTGAATGCATGGCTAGTTTGTTCTTTGAATGATGTTATGAGAAATTTCCACCCTGTTTTATCGAAATGAGTATTAGGTCTCATTCCCATATCAATTGCCTTAATGCATATATCATAAAATATATGCAACATTTTCTTTGTCCAAGCAGCCTTATCAAAAGATTGAAGACCTTCCATGATATCTTTTAAAACATTTAACAAAAGTTTGAAATCAATCAATGATATCAATTACATTGTGGCACATACATAAACCGTGGACTAAAACAATAATAAAACACTCAATGTTCAGCATTTATAAAAGTTGTGTGGTTAGCAACAAACATTAACCATGCATGTATTTGAATGAGAATGTTCCCGTTAATTTGTAATGAAAACTAATTGAAACCCATTAATTTTCAACTGTTCAGAAAACTCAGTTTCAACCATGATATAATATTTGAATTATCAAGCAACACTTCATTGTCATCATGCTGTTTGGAAGCTAAAAAAAAATAGGGAAAAAAACAAACAAAACAGAATCTATTTCTACATTCAAAGTAACCCAACTTTCTTTCGCAACATGCAAACACACAAAAGGAAACTCAAAATTCTGATTTTGACTGCACAGGTAGAAATAAAAGTAATCCTACACGACATGATAACAGGGCACTCATTACGATTACAATAAACACAAGCACAGTAAATAAATCTACGGTTGCTCAAACAGAAACAACATCAATGTGCATAGTAAACATATCAGACCATGAAGAACAACACATAAATGAAATTTCAAAGCATCACATTGTTTCCAGTAAGCAAATAATCCAGCAGCAGCATTGTCAGCTGGTAGTAAACATAAAAAACGAAACCAGATTTAAATAAAGAACAACAGCAGACAAGCAGTACATATAAGCAATTAAACACTTCTTTCCGACCACTTGGTTGTCCACGACGCCTGAATTCTTGGAAATGATACCTCTCGCCTTTGTTACTATATTGTGCACAAGGTTATCACAATCCGTCATAATATCCATGTCCAATATTACAAATCATAAAAGTGTGAGCTATAATAGAATTTGGCCTCTGCAGGTCTCATTGAAAGTTAATGTTATGAGATTTATCTCACCATGTTTTCTAGTAATAATCAAGGTTTTGTTATCTACTGGCGATATGAGAAACTAGAAAACTAAGAGATCTACATATATGTATTATTGACCATGTCTTGTATGAAAATCTTGTTAAAGAGAGAAGGGAAATATCTAAACCAACAACCAAAAAAAAGTCAGCATTTATGGACAAGACCATTAAATTCAACAAACAAGTGAATATTATGAAATGAAAAGCAGAGAAATAAATCAGTTTGTATTGTAACAGTAGGAAAGCTACCAACCAACGAAATGGGCCGAGATATTTCAACTGGGAACAGAATACAGTAGAGCAAATAATCCAATTGACCCAAAATTATTTTCATGGTACCTTAATTCCAATATAAAACACATGTAATGTGCACAGTAAAGAACTCTACAATTTATCAAGCAGAAACAACCTCAATGTGCACAGTAAACAGATCTGCATGGATGCATCACATTGTTTTCAGATTAATTAATTTTAATGAAGCAGTAACACTGTAAGCTAGACATCAACAGAAAAATAAATTTCAACAAAGAACAACACATAATTACACACAATACAAAGACCAGGCAGCAGCACAGAAATGAAATTTTTAGCTCAAGTAAAAAAAAAAATTAAAGAACGCACATTACAGGTCATGAAGCAGCACAGAAATGCAATGAAATTTGCTCAATTAAAAAAATTGATGAAGGCACAATAAACAGAAGAGAAGCAGCAACATCAAACTACTCTTTTTAGCTCAATTCAAACAAACCAAGAACGCACAGTAAACAGATCATGCAGCATCACAGAAATGTAATTTTTAGCTAAAAAAATAAAGATGGAGATAAAGGCAAGAACTTACCTCTGTCTCTCTCTTATGTGACTTTTCCCAGCACGATTCTGCAGCGTTTTTCTGCAAAAAGAAACAATGGAGACCCAAAACAAAAATGAAATTTTGAGCTAAATTTTAAAAAAAAATTGACGAAGATAAGGCAGGTACTTACGGGTCTCTCGCTCGTGTGACCTTTCCCAGCACGAAGCTGTTGGGTTTTTCTGCAATGGTAACAATGGAGGGACGGATCGGTGAAGGTTTGGGTGACGATCTTTGTGGGTGTTTGGAAAGAAGAAGGGACTGGGGAAGAAGGATGCTCTCAGAACTGGCATCGTCCTGTAAGTGGTTGTTTTTGCAAAATTTTGAAACGGGGTTGTTGTCAGCAAGAGACGATAGAGGGGAACAGTCTGGGGATGGTGGAAAATGGGAGTTTGTAGATCAATGGCCAAATTGATTTGCCAATTAACCGTGTTGTGAACAATTTGGGTGAGGAACGGGAAAGTTTTGCGACCGTTAGGAAAGTGTCGGTGATGAGAGAGAGGAGAAAACGCATGAAAAGCAATGGGTAATTGCTTTTCAAAAACTGCAGTCCAACCTTAGTTTTGGACTGGGACCCACGCCGATAAAAAAACATGGTTGGTGTTAACCAAACACTATGTTGTAGATTTTAATTTCAACCGTGACCGCAACAACATATCCAAACAACATCTAAGTCTCTTGAAAATACAAAGATGGGCTTAAATTAATAAAAAATGTCTCATGTTCGAATTTTACTAGCTATATTTTTGGGTTATCCCTATGATATAAAAAACTAATAACTTACGCTGTTTTTGTATGGTAAATTTTTGTGAGCAGCAGCATAAAAACCCGGAAATTTAATTGAGATATATACAAATCTATGCGGATATCCTAATTAAAAAAAAAACTGAACTCTTTCAGAATTCTCGGCTTGACTCGCTAGTGGCTCATGAAAGGGCAATGGCTGATACTAGATGCTCATCCAATCAATGTGTTACGGCAAAGTCACTAACTTCACATTAGAAAACAAAGAAAGCCACTTATTTCCGATCCCTGCCCACTCTCTTATCTAGTTATTTAGGACGGCTATCTAGGTTTACAGCTTTTCTGAGTCAATTTAAAAAAATAAAAAGATATAATTAGGATAAAAAAGAAATTAGTTGAATATTTTTATTATTTTTTATGAATCATAAATTTTATATTTTTTATATTTATTTTTTAAAAATAATTAATAAAACATCATTAATTACTTTTGTTAACATTTTTTATAGATGAACAAGCTCTAATAACTATATCAGGGCTCTGTCTTCTTCCACTGCGACTAAGGCTGTGTTTGTTTACTTGGAGTTTTTGTATTTGTGATGTAAAAAACGTAGTAAGTTGTTTGATAATACACTAAATTATGTTTTTTTATTATAGGATCCATTAAAAATTAAGTTTGAAATACAGTTTTTGAGAAACAATTTTTACATGTTTTTGTAACTGAGTTTCGTAAAACTCTGTTTGTTTTTGCGTTTCAAAAGCGCTTTTGAAAAAATTTATTTTTTTTACTTTAAATTAATATTTTTTTGTGTTTTCAGATTATTTTGATGCGGTGATATCAAAAATAATTTTTAAAAAATAAAAAATATATATTTTGATGCATTTCCAAGTAAAAAACCATTTGAAAAGCAACCGTAATCACACAACTACCAAACATTTTATGCATGTTTTTTTGCTGCACATAAACTCAACTATAATTTTTATCAAACACGTATCTGAATCCAACTAATCACACCTAACCATACTTTTTTAAAACTTATTTTTTTCAAATCACATAAACAAAAACTAGAAAAAAAAACAAACACACTCAAATAATAACCGTTCAATGTTGAGATGATGCCCTGCACCACTCGTTTGGTGATAAATTAGCTTGCTATCATAGTTATGGGCAAGTTAGAGAAAAATGTTAGGCACGACAAATTAGCTCCACGTGTCAGGCACCTGCTTTGCTTGTACCCTCGGAATTCTTATATGAATGTCAATTTCGTGGAAGAAAAAATGCATGAACCCAGTTTATTATGGGCTGACACGTGCCACAAAATATCTAGATGTGAATGAGTTGTCCCCCAATAGGAGGAAAGATAATTAATATAAAATAATCTCATATTTTTTCAAGCAGGAATAATTTAAAAAACATAAATCCAAAATTTACAGCAGAGATTACAGGTTAGCAATTTGTTTTTAATTAAGTGTTAATTTCCTCAAGCCAGGTCCCTGGCTGCTTTTACTGTTCACTCTCATGTGAACAGTGCGGGGTTTTGTTTTCTTAGAAAAAAAAATGTTCATGCATTTGTGCCCTATTCTTTTCGCACTGTTCACGTGGACCGTGCATGATGACAGGCCAATCAACCAGTTTCAACGGTAAAGCCACAAATCGTGTGCGACTACACAGCCACCACATCACCATCAGAAAAAAAAAAAAAAAAAACCGTGAACGATTCTGAACTAGAATTGAAAGTCGGGTAATCAAATAATTAATCAAAGGTCAACTACTAAATTTATAGTTTTTCTTCTTTGAAAACAAAAGTCTAAGAAAAGCTTCCCTTTCATTCCCAGTAATTAATCAAAGGTTAAAGTCTAAATTTATACAAAGTATACTTTCTTATTACAATTTGCTAGAATTGAGGATTTATCTCAACCAATTAGTGGTTTTTTTCACTATTTAAATAGTTATCATCAATTTTCCTTTCATTTTTCTTAATATCATCACTCGCTCCCACCATCTTCACCCTTTTTATTGAGGTGTATCATTTTCCTTCTTAATAATAAAATTAAAATATAAATTATTTTTAAAATGTTTTGATATAGGATAACTATACTACTACACTTCAGGTCTTGTATTTTTTTTTATAACATATATCTACATGCATTGTTTTTTAATTTTTTAATGTGAGATAACTATACATGACTACATCAACATATATTATTTTTTAATTTTTCAATGTGAGATAACTATATATAACCTGCATCTATGTGCTTTGTTTCTTAATTTTTCGATGAAATATAATTACACCATACTTCATTTTTTTTTATAGTTTACATCTATATTTATTATTTCTTATTTTTTCAAAGTTAGACAATTATATATAACTTACATCTACATAAATTATTTATTAAGTTTTTGATATGAAACAAGTATACTACATATTTTTTTATAGTCTATAACTATATAGATTGTTTCGTATATTTTATGCTTAATATTTTTTATAGCATATATATACATATGTATTGTTTCAAAAAACTTTCATAAGAAATATTAAAATTTTGAATATAATATTAAAATCTCAAACATAATTTTTTTTATTTTTTCTAAATTAATTTGAAACTCAGAAATCAATTTCTTGATTAGAATAGCCTCAATCGGGTGTAATAACTACAAGTAAAACATATCCAACAGTAGAAACGCACTTGAATGATTGTGCGTATTCTTTAAATTCTTTAGTTATTTTCGATTATTAAAAGTCCCATCATTCACATGGTAGTATAGAAAAAAAAAAAGCATTTCTTTATTTATATTTCATTTATTAAAGCCAAAAACAAAGTGACAAGTTTAAAAATTAGAATTAATTGCGTTGATTGGAATTTACAGATAATCATTGTTGAGTTGGGAAAATAACAAGGGTATTGATGTATTTAGGCACGTGTATTTTTTATAAAGTCCCACAGGATTGATAAATATATAAGAAATTTTATATGTCATAGTCCAACTTAGTGAATGCTTGGTAATTAAAAATATCTTAAAATAATTCTTTAATATTTTTTTATATTAACACATAAAAACTTTCAAAAAAATAGTTGTAAAATATAAATTTAATATTTTTTAAAATGAAAAATAATTTTAAAAGCATAAACTATATAAACAAATACTCCCTGAATCAAATATATAATGGACGGAGGGGCATTACACCATACAAGAGGTATACAAGGATCCATGCACGCACCTACGTTAAAAACACATGCAAGTTGATGTTTCCGAGACCATATTTCTATCAAGTGGACACCACTCGCAACACTATCACTTTCACCTCACATTAATTTGTTAATTTTCAAGACATTCATCCTTAATCATGCTCTGATATTATAATCATCGACAAAGAACTTAACGTCTCTATCTCAGTGGAGATCCAAGGCTATTATTGTCTCCCATGCATCTTCACTTTAATCAACTTTTACACGATCCCTTTGGCCATTTTGCATTATTGGGTCACGTCGTTGTATTATAAGAATAACTTAGATTTGATAGCTCATTGGCTGGTTTTGCTTTTGGATTTGTAAAAAAGATATATCACTAACTATATAGCAACAGATTGATTGATGTTACTGCTGGAATTGCTTTATAAAACATAAACTTGATTTTTCAAAGCTAGATTATATAAGTGAGTTGTGTTCATATTTAGGGTTAAAATTATGTTGCATTTTAATTATAACTCAAAATAAGTAGTAATATGACACTACAAGATTTAACAGTTTTACCGACGGAATTTTTCCGTCGGCGTAAGACACGTATTCCGTCGGTAATTAATTTACCGACGACATCACCGACAGAAATTCTCCATCGGTGAATCCTTCATTGGTAATTTTTTATCCGTCGGTAAATCCGTCAGAAATAAAAAAAATAAAATTACCTGCTTCATTTCGTCGGTATATCCCTCGGTAATAATATTTTTTTATTACCAACGGATTTACCTACGGAATTACCGATGGAATTTCCATCGGTAATTCCGTCGGTAATTATTTAAAAAAAATTAAAAAAAAAGTTCATTTTATAAAATTATAAAATAATTAAATTAACATAAATCAACACTGTATAATATATACTCAAAATGCTTGAAAAAAAAAAAGAAAATCAACTCAAACAAATTTGCAACAAATAAATAAAATGAAAAAATAAATTCAACTAAAAAAATTCATATGAAAAAAATGAAGTTGCAATTGCTAAAAATTTAAAAATCCTATAAATAAATCAATTAAAAATTAATCTCATATGAAAAAACAAATCTCACAACAACATTTATACAATTATTAAGAACAAAAACAATTAAAAATAAAATAAAAAACAAATATAAAGGGTTAAAAAATATGAAAAAAGAAGAAAAATCTTACCTTAATGTAGTTGCAAGTGAAGCTAAGGAGAGAAATTTTTTTTCGTAAAGCATATTAATTAAAAAAAACTAAGAGGATAAAAGAAGAAAGAAGAAGAAGACATACCCGAGCATGGAGAAAAAGAGAAGGAGATGAGGAGAGAAAAGAAGAGAAAGAAATAGATATTGATGTTTTTTACATATAGTGAAGAAGAAGAAGAAGAAGAAGTAGAAGAATAAGAAGAAGAAGTAGAAGAAGACGAAGAAATAAGTCTGTCTCTTGTGAAATAAGGGATTCAGGCTTTTTATTGGGGCGCGTTAGCGACGGATTTACCAACGGATAATTGAATATTAATATTTTTTAATTATTCCGTCGGTAATTCCGTCGGTAATATTTAATTTAAATTTTCAATTTCGTAAAAAGTTTTCAGAAACCGCCAACAATTACCGATGATTTTTCAGTCCGTCGGTGATTCTGTCTGTAATATTTAAATGAAAATTTTAAATCAATTGAATTTTTTCAGAAAACCGCCAAAAAACACCGACGACTTTTCAATTCGCGGTGATTTTGTCCGTACAGAACAACAATTAACAGTGCAATTGGAAAGTGAACAGTTCTGGAGCTCTCTGGAAAATACCGACGGATTTTGTCCGTCGGTGATTCCCTTTGTAATTGACACGATGAACAGTGTAAACAAGTTTACCAACGGATTTACCGACAGATTTTACCAACGGAATAAATTCCATCGGTAATTCCGTTGGTAAATCCTGACACGTCATCATTTTTTTTTGCTTTGTTTTAATTTTTTTGTCCCTCCGTAATTCCCTCGGTATATACCGAGAGAATATGTCCGTCGGTAAATTCTCTCGGAAATTTACCGACGGAAATATTCCCTCGGTATTTCCGTTTGTATTTATCAGTTTTCTGGTAGTGTGAAATATTAACTTGTTTTAAAAAACAATTAAAAGGGTAAGAGAAATTGTTCTAAAAATACTTTTAGATAATAAAAGTTTCAAACTCAAAATAACTTTGTGAATTGGATAATAGGCACGTGGGTTTATGAGTGTAAGCTCGAGCTTGGATAATAAAAAATATTTGTTATTAAATTTTTACTTGATCTGTAATTTCTTTTAGTCCCTAAAATATCTTAGTACATGAATCAATATATTAATTATGTGATGAAAATAAATGTTATTATGCATAATTCATGATTTATAAATGTTCATGAATTCTTTCGTGAATTATAGACATTCATAAATTATGAGGAATCCATGAATTATAAACATTTATTAATATTTTGGATATTCATGAATTATAAACTTTCATGAATTCTTTCGTGAATTACATATATTCATGAATTATGAGTAAGTCATAAACTATGAACATTCATCATAATTAATAAAACATTCATGAATCATAAAGATTCATGAATTATGAGTATTAATGTTTTGGTTTTTAAGTTCTATAAATAAGTATCTTAGATGGGTAGAAAAAAAATCCAGGATTTTTCTTGAGTTCTTTTCTTTTCTTGTTGTTGGTTTTTCTAAAAATTAACTTGTTCTTCCATTATTTATTTTTACTCCAAGGATTAGGAGGTGTAATCTCTCTAAAGGGATATTGAATATTATTTTTTTGAGTTCGTTGTACTTTATTTAGAGCGAGTGCACCTAAATAATAAAAAATTGTAATCCTGAGAGGCTTATTGAATCGAATTTCTTTGCATCAAACGAGGAACAATAATGTTTTAAAAATAAATGATTGATTCTTGATAACAACAAAAATAGTTAACTTGATTAAATTATAAGAGCTCCAAGTAGCAATTGCTTTATATGTTTTTATTTTAAGTATTATTTTAATATATATTTTAATATGTATACCAGGAATTAGTTTCAATCTCTCATGTACACTCTAATTTTTGTTTTGTATGCATACTTGTTTTATATTATGACTGTAATTAAGTTTATAAAGAATTTATAATTTTTCATAATTAATTATAAACTATATATTATATTTTTATATATTTATTTTCCTGCGACAATTTGGACAAGAGTTATATAAATGATGTTGTCCGAGAAATAAATATGGTTATCGCATCAGAAATTGGTGGTAATTGTTGATCATCGATCGCCTTAAATAATCTCTAGTTGACATCTACGAATCCCTAAGTACTCGAGATATGAGCAGAATCAATAGAGATGTTAAATCTCACTTAAAATCCACTAAAAACAAAGCTAGACATCACGATCCTGTTGATATCTCCAACCCGTATCACTTTAAAAACCATTAATGAGAGCTAGTTTGCAAAATTGGATTCTTAGCACAGAAAACTCTTTCTAGTTTGAGGACAGTCCTAAACTGTAGAGTAAGCCTGTTGCCACCCACTTTTCTTTATTGTTAACAGCTACTAATGTTTTTTCTTCCTAAGTTAGGGTATTTTTAGGCCAATTTTTACATACCAAAATTAAATTCATCTTTTCGGTGGAACATCAAGGATAGGGTTTCAAATCTTATATTAGAAAAAGAGAGAGAGATATTTTAAAAACATTTTTTTATTGAAAATATATTAAAATATATAATATGTATACGAGAGCTCATATCTACCAATAAGTTCTCTATCCGATCATCCTGGTAATAAATCCTCAACTCCCTTCCTCGATCTAGGAAGAGGTCGATCAATCCTAGTTTCTTGCCTGGTTTAAACCATCTCGAAACATCATTTCAATTCTAGCATTAATACACTAGTTCAGTGGACCATCATTAGGCTTTGAAACTAAATATAACACCTCAACTCTTAAACATATCTTTTAACCAACTTTGTTCTTAATAGATAGTAGTATGTTTTTTTTTTAACCAAACTTCTGAAGAGTTCCCTCTAAAATATAGCATACCATATTATTTACAATTTTCTATTTCACAAATAAAATTCTCAACCCAATGTTTTTATTTTCTTGATTCAGTATTTCTTGGATCATTTCCACATCAACATATTTCCCACAAATTCATTACTTCACAATAAATTAACATTACAAAATATTTTTTTTTATATTAACCAACCTCACCGCATATACATGAAAAAATGTTATTATATATCAACCCTACAATTTAACACAAAAAATAATGTACTAAACATTTAATTCATATATATTTACAATAAAAAAATTAACAATACTAATTACATCTTCATAATATAATATTCATGTTGTCTTATAAGTCCAGAATAACCCTAATATTATTATATTACATGAATTAAAACATGAAGTATTCTACTCTTGAAGCTAATGTGAGAAACCTAAAAATAAAACAATAAATAATATAAACCAATCAAGTAAATAAAATAATACCTTTAAAAACATTTAAGAATAGAAGATACCATTCCCCTAAATACTCAAAAAAACTATCAAAGAAGCTTGACAATAAAACTATGATATGCAATTATGTCACAAGTGGTTTGATAATGTGGCGTGGTCGTGTTTTTAGAAAAAAATTATTATTTATTATTTTAAGTAATTTTTTTATGTGTTCTTTGATTGTTTTGATATATTAATATTAAAAATTAATTTTAAAAAATAAAAAAATATTATTCTAATATATTTACGTGTTAGTGAAATATTTTAAAAAACAATTACAGTCACAATACTATATTTTACCTATATGCTACTTTTTTTTTATTTGATTTAAAGGATAGTTTTAATCTAACTATCACATGAATAGATGAAACTGAGTTTTTATCCTAATGAATTTAAGAACACACTCTCGAATCAATATTAGGGTACATTTACAAAAATCCCTCTCTATATTGATTTTGTATTTGAATCTCAATAATAATAAAACAAACAAATATCCCAACAACAAAATCGATCCATTTGAGTACATGTCAATTTGTTCACATGATATTGTTCATATATATCTTAGAAGTAGATAATTTGTTTTTTTAGTTTAATATAGATTTTCAGATCAGTTTGACGTATTTTAAAAATAAATAATTTTTTTTTTCTGGAATGATGGGGTGGCCGTTTCAATTGGAAAGACTTGAGAAAGGGCATAAAATCAACTGCAGAAACCAATTTTGAAACCAATTTTGACATTATCAGTGATCTAATATCTTTCCGAGTGGCATCACCGGTGATGGTCAATTGTACGGACGTGGTTCTAGAAAGCCAGCTAAACCGTGCTGGAAACTCTTAATGCCTCGCGTCTACCGTCAATTAATAACCAGGGAACTTGAAGAGGGAGAGTTCTCCTCCGGTTCCTCGGCCACACCCACAAATGTTGACCTTCACACGATGATACTTCTAGAATCATTTCTCTTCTTCCTTCTCCCCTTTCCCTTTCATGTTTTCCTGACATAATTTGTTTTTTTTTTTTTTTGCACGAAAATACCTTTTCAAGTGATTCATTTAATTGGTAATTGAAAATCACAATTCTAGAATCTTTTGACTTGCATGTGAGTATTTTTATAAGGGTGTATTTATATTAAAAAAAAATATTAAATCAATATCAATAAATCAAGATTGGAAAACAAAAACACAATTTTTATAATTTAAATCATAAAAAAAATAATTTTAAACACAATACCAAATATTACCTTGCATAAAATATAAAAGGATAAAAATTTATTTTTTTTAAAAAAAAATTTGGGAGGCAATTTTAAATGTCATTTTATATAAAAAAAAATGTATAAATTATATTTGCTAACTAAAAAATAAGTTTCTTTTCATTTAATAATTTTCTGGAATTTAAGTTTGAAAAGATAACAAAAGCAACGAACCAACTTAATTACAATCTAGACTAATACAGCAACATCAACATCCGGAGGCAGGACCAGACTATAACCAAGATAATAATAATGTGCCTAACCTAAAGGAATAGTACTGTAAAGCCATATATATATCTTAATTAATAATAATTTATTTTTGATGTTATAATATTAAAACGATTTAAATATATTAAAAAATTTAATTTTAAATAAAAAATATTCTTAGAAACACTTTTAAGATATAAAATCAAAAGGGCTCTATTACTTGCTTATTTTTGACGTTTCAAGAATATCTTATATATATATATATATATTTTTATTATCATGACTTATAAATAATTTTATTAATTAATAAAGTTATTATTTTTCGACAGACGCCCCATGTCTTTTTTGTAGCAATTTTCTAGATACATTGACAAACAAAAAGGAGAGGTGTGGCGCGTGCAAATCGTGATAAAAAGGAAGAAACTCCAGAGAAGGTGGAGATTGAAGATACTAAAATATCAATTACTTATTTATTATTATTATTCTTTCACCAGAGTCATCTTCTAACGATTTTCTCTTTCATCGTTTTGTTTTATTTTTTCTTTAAAATTTTAATTAATAATAATAATAAAAAAAAGAGTTTGAGCACTTCAAATGGCAGGCCACCACTACGTACCAGCCCTGTACTCCTGCATCCATATAAAACATGCTCTTGCTTTATTCGGGGACATCCCACTCCACATTTTCTTCACCTTAAGAGCAAGATCAACCCCAAAGATTTGGGATTTCTCTGGTTCAAGTTCAAAACATAGAAAACGAAATCCTGGTGTTGATTGGTTCTAGCTGTTTTTGAAGATTTCTTTTGATTCAACATCCAAAACGAAGCAACGATAATAAGAGGAAACATTATCTGCGTTTTGGTTTGTTTTTGTTGTTGTTTAAGTATACTGATCCATAATCTATGGAGAGTGCTGATATTTATAGAGCTAGTAGTAGTTTAAGAGATAGTTTCAGAGCAGGTTCTTCAGCGTGGAGAAACACTACAGTGGAAGCATTTTCAAGATCTTCAAGAGAAGAAGATGATGAAGAGGCTCTAAAATGGGCTGCAATTGAGAAACTTCCCACTTATGATCGATTAAGAAAAGGTATATTAACTAGTGCATCGAAAGGTGTAGCTAATGAAGTAGATATTGAAAAGCTTGGAGTCCAAGAGAGAAAACAGTTGCTTGAGAGGTTGGTCAAAGTTGCAGAAGAGGATAACGAGAAGTTCTTGTGGAAGCTCAAGGACCGTGTTGAAAGGTAAAAAATTCTCCATTGTTTCTCCTTTTTTTTGCATGTGTATTTTCTCTGTTTAATTATAGAGAAAATGTCCTCATGGAGTTTAAACATTTAGAGAGAACTGACTTTTAATTTATTAAGAGGGAGAGAAAAATGCTTATATACTCAATCGGCTATTTGTTAATTTCTCATTCATGACATAACTTCAATAGGTTTTTGATCCAGAAAAAAAAAAGAGCTGAAAAGATGGATTTTGTTCTCCCTCTTTTTGTTTGGAAAAGTTGTTGAAGTTCTTGATTTTTTGTAATCTTTGGCGTTTCAGGGTTGGCATTGATGTTCCAACAATTGAAGTTCGGTACGATAATATAAATATCGAAGCAGAAGCATATGTAGGGAGTAGTGCTTTGCCTTCATTTGCTAAGTTCACTTTTAATATAATAGAGGTAACGACTTTAGCAAACATTTAACATCAATTATCGCTACTGAAATATGATACTTTTGCTCATGCTTTTCTTATTAACTAATCACCATTTTATCGATTTTGAAGGGTTTATTGATTTCTCTTAATATCCTTCGAAATAGAAAGAAACCACTCACCATCCTTAAGGATGTTAGCGGAATCGTCAAGCCATCAAGGTAAGATGATCATGGTCTCAAATCTGTTTTCTTTAAAATTCCTTCAATAGTTAGTTGCCAATTCTTAATTTTTGTGTTATGTACTTGTTATAGATTGACTTTGCTTTTGGGTCCTCCAAGTTCTGGGAAGACCACACTGTTGTTGGCGTTGGCTGGGAAACTTGATCCTAATCTGAAGGTGGTGATATATTCTTGTAAATTTGTATAATCCATAAGGATTTAGCTTTTAGTGTCTGTTTTAATTTGAGAAGCTGAATTCTCTCATGCAGTTTTCTGGTCGTGTGACTTATAATGGTCATGAGATGAATGAGTTTGTACCACAAAGAACAGCAGCCTATATCAGTCAATATGATGTCCACATAGGAGAAATGACCGTAAGGGAAACTTTGGCGTTCTCTGCCAGGTGCCAAGGGGCTGGATACTTACATGGTTAGAATAATGGACTGAATTCTCTTTGCATTTTCCATCAGAATCATAAGTTACTCTGGTGATCTATAACTCGAGAAAATCTTGGCATTTGACAGACATGTTGGCGGAGTTGTCCAGAAGAGAGAAAGAAGCCAACATTAAGCCTGATCCTGATGTTGATGTCTTCATGAAGGTGAGGAAATATATTATTATTCTGTGTACTAATTGATTGAAAAATAACAAGGAAAGAAGGATATGCATTTCTATAAAACAACATCATTATTCAGCTCATCAATGTTCTTATTATCTGATATTTAAACCATATTAAAAGACCCTTCTTTTTACTTCACAAATTCTACGCCAATTTATCAAATCTCTTGATCGATGACTAGAATTGGTGAAATAAGTTACGATTTCTGCTGTTTCTGGTATTGCAGGCAGTAGCATCACAAGGTGATGAGGCCAATGTCATCACCGACTATGTCTTAAAGGTAGTATCAGTACGCAGCACTAGCATCATAAAAATCTTCAGAAACCTTGAAAATGATATCTATCAAATGCTTTGTGCCTTCTCTTAAAATTACAGATATTAGGATTGGAAGTCTGCGCAGACACTATGGTAGGTGATGAAATGATAAGGGGTATCTCTGGAGGACAAAGGAAGCGTGTTACAACTGGTAACAATCTCCATTAGTCCATTCCTAGTATCAGGGACCTATTAGTTTTCTTCATTCTACTAATCTACAACAATGGATCGTAGGTGAAATGCTGGTTGGACCATCAAGGGCATTGTTTATGGATGAGATTTCTACTGGCTTGGACAGCTCAACAACTTACCAAATTGTGAACTCATTAAGGCATACCGTTCACATTCTCAATTGCACCGCTGTCATCTCACTTCTCCAGCCAGCACCTGAGACTTATGATCTCTTTGATGACATTATTCTCCTTTCAGACGGCCAAATTGTGTACCAGGGGCCTCGTGAACGTGTGCTTGAATTTTTTGAACATATGGGCTTCGAGTGCCCTGAAAGAAAAGGAGTGGCTGACTTTTTGCAAGAAGTAAGCATAAAGAAGGCAGTTGTTTTCAGCACCTTTGTTACAATAGGATCTCCTATTGTCTATAAGAAGAGCCTTATGTGTTATCATAATCTTTGTCATTAATGAATGAATTCATTGCAGGTGACATCAAGGAAGGATCAAGAGCAGTACTGGGCACGAAAAGATCAGCCTTACAGGTTTATCACAGTCAACGAATTTGCTGAGGCTTTTCAATCGTTCAGTGTGGGACGGAGGACCGCGGAGGAGCTTTCAATACCGTTTGACAAGTCCAAGAACCATCCAGCTGCTTTGGTAACCAAAACTCATGGAGCTGGAAAGAAAGATCTGCTTAAAGCTAACTTCTCTAGAGAATACTTGCTCATGAAGAGGAACTCATTTGTCTACATCTTCAAGATTTGCCAAGTACTTTACCGACAGATCTTGCATTATCTAAATTTCTGTTTTTTCGAATTTTGCATACAGTGTGACACCTTTTCATTTCGTATCAGCTTACAATAATGGCACTCATTTCAATGACACTCTTCTTTCGGACCAAGATGCATCGAGATACAGTCAGGCATGGTGGAATTTATACTGGTGCTCTGTTCTTCACTGCAATCATGATCATGTTTAATGGAATGTCAGAGCTATCCATGACCATCGCAAAGCTTCCTGTGTTTTACAAGCAAAGAGACCTCCGATTCTTTCCTTCATGGGCATATGCATTTCCTCAATGGATCCTGAAAATTCCCGTCGCATTTGTTGAAGTTGCTGCATGGGTGTTCCTAACCTATTATGTGATTGGATTTGATCCTAATGTTGAAAGGTAAATAAAAATTCTTTTTTGTTTTAAACTTGTACGAGAATCCATTCTGATCCAGGTGATTTATCAAGGTGATGTTTTTCTCCAGGCTTTTTAAGCAGTACCTCGTGCTTTTGCTAATTAATCAGATGGCATCTGCATTATTTCGATTTATCGCTGCAGCTGGAAGGAACATGATTATTGCTAACACCTTTGGGTCATTTGCGCTACTTACACTTTTTACATTGGGTGGCTTCATCTTGTCACGAGGTATTATGATTAGGCTTTGAAATTGTATTTTGCAATTTAATATGAAAGAATTCTTTTTTACTTTTTGTTTCATGCCACAGAGAAAATAAAGAAATGGTGGATATGGGGTTACTGGAGTTCACCATTGATGTATGGGCAGATGGCAATAGTAGTGAATGAGTTCCTTGGAAATAGTTGGAGTCATGTATAGTTTCTTGAACTGGTCCTTTGTATATTTGCGCTTTTGGCTCTCAATAGTCAACTGATATCTGAAGTTTTTCAAATCATAGGTTCCTGAAAACTCCACAGAACCACTAGGAATACAAGTTTTGAAGAGTCGCGGGTTCTTCACAGAAGCATATTGGTATTGGCTAGGAGTAGGGGCAACACTAGGATTCATATTACTATTAAATCTCTTCTTCGTACTGGCTCTCACTTTCCTCAATGGTAAATGTCATTAACTTCTCAAATTCGTAGCTCTTGAAATTTGGAGCTTATTTTAAATTATTGCAAATCGTGGTGGCAGCATTTGATAAGCCTCAGGCTTTTATATCTGAAGAGCCTGAAAGTGATGAATCTGGTCGCAAAACCGAACGAGCTATTCAGTTATCAAACCATGGAAGTAGTCACGGAACAAACACAGGTAAAAGAACTCCATCAATGAAGTGTGTTTTTCCTCCATTTCTTAATCCTATTGGGTACTCATTACCAATATAATTTCAATTTCCAACAGAGGGTGGAGTTGGAATTAGCAGAGCTAGTTCAGAGGCCATTGGCGGGGTCAGCAATAACAGGAAGAAAGGAATGGTTCTTCCATTTGAACCACATTCCATCACATTTGATGACGTTATTTACTCCGTTGACATGCCACAGGTATTGAGATTTAGTAAAGTAGGATTATATCTCACTTTGATGTGATACGATTCTGAGAACTTGACAAAACTGATCATAGTGGTATTGAAATTTTCAGGAAATGAAAGTTCAAGGAGTTGTTCAAGATAGATTGGTGCTTTTGAATGGTGTGAATGGAGCTTTCAGGCCTGGTGTCCTTACAGCTTTGATGGGTGTTAGTGGTGCTGGAAAAACAACTTTGATGGATGTGTTAGCTGGTAGGAAAACTGGTGGATATATTGACGGAGAAATCAAAATTTCAGGGTACCCAAAGAAGCAAGAAACTTTTGCTAGAGTTTCTGGATACTGTGAGCAAAATGACATTCACTCTCCACAAGTTACTGTTTATGAATCCTTACTCTACTCAGCTTGGCTTCGTCTACCAACTGAAGTTGACTCCGAAACCAGAAGGGTAGGTGCTCTCAGCCTTAAATATGTTTTAGGCATCTGGGAATCGTTGTGCATGTTGGGGTTCTGTGAAATTTTCTTTATATCGTTCTTGTTTCCTTTTTGGCTTGCTTGTCATCTGATCAAGTTCAATCACTTAATCAGCATTCCCTAGTTGAACAGGCATTTCCATTTTATATTTTATCCTGTGATCAAGATCACTGAACCTGTTCTATATAGCTAAGATGGGTACTGGTGAAGTTGATAGTTGTAGTGATGGTGCTAGGAAGCTTCAATTCAATTCAATTCAGCTAGACACACCCATTTAACCTATACATTGCCAAAATTGCTTCCAGATGTTCATTGAGGAAGTCATGGATCTTGTGGAGTTGAATCCATTGCGCCATGCATTAGTAGGGTTGCCTGGTGTGAATGGTTTGTCCACCGAGCAGCGCAAGCGGCTAACCATTGCAGTTGAGCTAGTTGCAAACCCCTCTATCATATTCATGGATGAGCCAACTTCAGGGCTAGATGCAAGAGCTGCTGCAATTGTGATGAGAACAGTTAGGAACACTGTGGACACAGGAAGAACAGTTGTATGCACCATCCATCAGCCCAGTATTGACATATTTGAAGCTTTTGATGAGGTAAGAAATGTTAGCAAATTATCTCTATCAGAACTTTGCCATGATTTTATCACCATAACAATCTGCATTATTTAAAATGGCATGTAGCTATTCCTGATGAAGCGAGGAGGACAAGAGATATATGTGGGGCCTCTGGGTCGCCATTCTACCCATCTAATAAAATATTTTGAGGTATGTTTGACGTGATTAATTATCAAATAAAACAAACAGTTGTATGTTCAGACCTATACTCAGACTAACCATCAACTAAGTCATATACCTTTCTATTTGTGAAGGCAATTGAAGGAGTCAGCAAAATTAAAGATGGTTATAATCCAGCAACTTGGATGCTGGAAATTTCTAGTTCAGCACAAGAAATGGCTTTGGAGGTTGATTTTTCTAACATTTACAAGAATTCAGATCTGTTCAGGTCAGATAAAGTACATGGCTAAGTGGTACAAACTAAAAAATATGCTAAAGCCATGCATTTAAGTTTTGACTTTGGTATAATAAAGCATTTAATTAAGTATTTTGTGACGAATTTTGTCTAAAATTTGTGGATGATGTGTGACATAATTCAGGAGAAACAAAGCACTCATTGTGGAATTAAGCACACCTGCTCCTGGCTCGACAGACCTTTATTTCCCTACGAAGTACTCGACATCATTTCTCACACAATGTATGGCTTGCTTATGGAAGCAACATTGGTCATATTGGAGGAATCCACCATACACTGCCGTGAGATTTCTTTTCACAACCTTTATAGCCTTGATGTTTGGGACAATGTTCTGGGACCTTGGCTCCAAAGTGTAAGTCACAACGGGGTTCTTTAAAACAATTTAAAAGTTCACACTTTGCTGGTTTGCGTCAACGTGCTCATTTAATTTCTCTCACAAACTGTAGGAGTAGTACCCAAGATCTTTCCAATGCAATGGGTTCGATGTATGCAGCTGTTCTTTTCCTTGGTGTCCAAAACGCATCATCCGTGCAGCCAGTGGTGGCTGTTGAAAGAACTGTCTTCTACAGAGAAAGAGCTGCAGGAATGTATTCAGCTTTGCCATATGCCTTTGCACAGGTAACAATTCATCAGGCTTTAAGAGACTTCACTTGTCAAGTAGGAATGTAATGCAGGTTTTCCTCACCAAACTTTTATCATTTGTTGCAGGTCCTGATCGAGCTTCCATATATTTTTGCTCAAGCTGCAGTCTACGGCATTATAGTTTATGCGATGATTGGATTTGATTGGACTGTTGCGAAGTTCTTCTGGTACCTGTTCTTTATGTACTTCACATTATTATACTTCACCTACTACGGAATGATGGCTGTTGCAGTGACTCCAAACCACCACATTGCTTCCATAGTTTCCTCTGCATTTTATGGAATATGGAACCTATTCTCTGGGTTTATAATTCCTAGGCCCGTAAGTGTTTCACTATCTTACCATTTCAAATTCCATATTTCCATAGTGTTGGGTTACCTTGTGGAATAATTTTGTGATTCATTTATGTGCTTTGGTCTATAACAGAGCATCCCTATATGGTGGAGATGGTACTCCTGGGCTTGTCCAGTAGCATGGACCTTGTATGGATTGGTTGTATCACAGTTTGGAGATATACAGAAAGACCTTACCGAAACTCAAACAGTGAAAGAATATGTGAAGGATTATTTTGGTTTCCACCATGATTTTCTTGGAGTAGTCGCAGCGGCAATTGTTGGGTGGACTGTCCTCTTTGCTTTCATATTTGCCTTTGCTATCAAGGCTTTCAACTTCCAGAGGCGATAGAAATTTTATTTACACACACACATATATATGCTTTTACTTTATTTTTAATTCGTTTACGTTCTGTATAGGCTATGTAGGTTTTATTGTCAATTTCGCAAAGCGCTTAAAGCTATATTAATACGAGTACAAGAATTTCTTGGTCTTGCTTTAAAGCTTGCCTAAAGCAATGAATGCCCCGTCTTGCTTTAAAGCTTGCCTAAAGCAATGAATGCCCCCCTTCTTCTTGGCATAATTTTTTTTTTAATTATTGTATGTCTGCTTTTGAATCTGCCGAACAGTTTATGCTTATTTTCCATTTGATAATAAAAGAGAAACCTCAGGTCATCGGTCCAAGATCGGAAAAATTGTGAGAGTACGTACATTGCTTCCATAAAGACCAAATACCGACAGCCTAATAAATCACAATCGTTCAGGAGAACAATATTTAGAGAAGATCGACACACAAATCGCAGTTTTCATCTAGTTGGGTACCTTAATTCCTCTTCCACAGATTAAGTTTAGCAGGGAGAGAATTCTTACTGGTTCTCCAAACAAAGTTCTCAGTGTGCGGAGGAACCTAGAGGTGCCACATTTGCCTCTACCGTGACCTTGTTTTGCTGAGAAATTGCCTCAGAAATACCAACCCAATCAAATATTTTTTTTTTTGGATTTAAGGAAACCCCACCCCTGAAAAGTGCATTTTATATGTCAAAATGAATAAGTAAAATCCTGATTGTCCCAGGCTCTTACAAAAAATACACGTTCTGACTCGAACTCGAGACCCGCTGTGCAGATCTCAAACCATTTATCATCACGCTAGATCAATTGAGTACAACCCGATCAAACTGCACAACCATGTTGACTAATTGCTTGTGCGTTTGGTTTGTGTGAGGACAAACGACTCTGTCTCGATTGGCAGATGGTGGCTATAGTGGTCTTACATTGGAGATAGAATTGATGAACCTTGGGGTACAGCTGCACAAGTGGGTTAGATAAGAGTGTACTTGTCTTTTGTCTGAGTTGAAATAAATAAATAAGAAAAAGGAATATTAATAATTAATAGGATTAATTAGGATTTTTCCTATGGTCAATAACAAGAGTATCACAATTTTCATGATCGATAATGAAGGAGTATTTCGCATTTCAATCATTCAATTTGGGAAGAAGGGCTACAGAGGAGCTTTCAATCCCATTTGACAAAAAGTATGGAGCTGGAAAGATGGACCTGCTTAAAGCTAACTTCTCAAGAGAATACTTGCTCATGAAGAGGAATTCATTTGTCTACATCTTCAGGATATCCCAAGTAATTATCGACAGTCATTACAGGATCGAAGGTTTTTGTTTTTTTTTTTGCATGACACTTTTTACTGATCTTCTATCAGCTGACAATAATGGCATTGATTTCCATGCCACTCTTCTTTCGGACCAAGATGCAATGAGAGATGGAATAACTTATACTGGTGCTTTGTTCTTCACTGCGACCACGATCATGTTTGATGGTATAGCAGAGCTACCTACGATCAAAACAAAGCTTCCTGTGTTTTCCAGGCAAAGGGAACTGTTCTTCTTTCCTGCATTGACATATTCAATTCCTCCATGTATGCTGAAAATTCCCATCAAAATTGATTGCTGCATGGGTGTTCCTAACCTACTATGAAATTGGTATGATCCGAACTTGAAAAGGTAAACAAGGATTCTTATTTTATTGTATACTGGTGCCTTCTTCTTCCCTGTGACCACGATCACGTTTAATGGTATGGAAGAGCTATCTACGACCATCGCAAAGTGATGCTGGCATAATATAATAGGACAATAATAAAACAGATAACATAGAAGTTTTAATGAGAAAAAAAATGATAGGTATTAACTCTAAATAATGAAGATAATAGCATTTTATGATCCCCATAACATGATGGCATATAAAAACACAACTAAAATGAAAAGAGAATTCTTTATAGCTACAGATATATTTTTTTATTCACCATTACCACATAATAATGATTTTAACTTTTGAAAAAAAATCACAGGCCTTGGTTTTGAGGGTATTTTAATCTTTTTTTACACAACTAATTAGTCATTTAATGATTATATATATATATATATATATATATATATATATATATATATATCTTTTCTATAATTTTAAAATAGTTAAATAATTTAATTACCTTTATTTAAAAAAAAATTATATCAATTGACAAAAGTATTTTGGCCTTTTCATTTTCTTATATACAATAAAAAGTCAACTTTGCTCTAATAATCAAGGAAAAATAAATCTTACACCCATGAGCTTTTTAATCTTTAATTAAATTAATAAAGTTGTTGACACGTGCTTACACGTACTAACAACACCTGGGATATGCCACCTCTTAGTGACCAAATAATCTCTTTTGTTGTGTTGTTGGATGTACTACCACATTCTCTTCTACCAGGTGCGACACATTTTGTCATTAATGTGGTGGTTTATTGTAGATTGCCTTTTCTATTTTTTTTTTCTTTTCTCTCCCCTCCCTAAAAAATGCAGGTTTGTCTTTTTTTTTTCTATTTCAATTTCAATCTTTATTTTTTTTATTTTTGATTCTTTTGATATTTTTATAAAAGTTTTATTTGTTTTCAATTTAGTCATTTAATTTCAATTTGGCATATTTATTTTTTCCACTTCGTTCCTTATAGTTTTGATTTATGATTTTTTTTTTTTGCCCTTTTGTGAAAGGTTTTTTTTAAAAAAAAGTTTAATCCTCAATTTTAATTTGTCATATATAATATTTCTTAATTTAATTGTTTTTCTTTTAATTTTGATTTTTTTCTTGGATCTTTTGTCAATGTTATGGTGGTTTTCAATTTTATTCTTCAATCTAAGTTTGTTGTGTTTTCTTATTTCTAATTTGATCCTCATATATTTTTATTTTATCTCTTTGTAATTTTTATTTTTAATTTAACCCTCCAATCAAAGAATTGTCCTCGTAACAATTCACCAATCATTTCTAACATCAAAAAGCATATAATTTCTTTTAATCATTGCTAGAATTATTTATGGGAGATGCTGGTTGGACCCGAGAGGGCATTGTTTATGGATGAGATTTCTACTTGTTTGGACAGCTGAAAAACCTTCCAAATTGTGAACTCACTAAGGCAATACGTTCACATTTTTTATGGAACTGCCGTCATCTCTCTCCTTCAGCCAACATCAGAGACTTATGACTTATTTGATGACATTAATCTCCTGTCAGATAGCAAAATACTTGTATACCAGGGTCTTCTTGAAAATGTGATTGAATTTTTTGAACAGATGGGTTTCAAGTGTCCTGAAAAAAACGGAGTGGCTGACTTATTGCTAGAAGTAAGCATAAACTTGGTACTTTTGTTTAGCACAATTATTACAATAGGATTTCTGATAAGAAACGCCATTAGTATGGGTGTAAAGATCAGCCTTGGGAATAATGAATGAACACATTGCAGGTGACATCTAAGAAAGATCAAGAGCAGTATTGGGCACGTAAAGATCAGCCTTTACATATTTGTCACTGTCAGCGAATTTACTGAGGAATTTCGATCATTCATTGTGGGATGAAGGGTTGCGGATGAGCTTTCCATCCCATTTGACAAAACTAGGAATCATCCAGCTGCTTTGGCAACCAAACAGTATGGGGTTGGAATGTTAGATCTGATTAAAGCTAACTTATCAAGAGAATACTTGATCATGAAGAGGAACTCATTTATCTACATCTTCAAGCTTTGCCAAGTAATTATTTACAGTTCTTGCATTACCATTGTGATGTTTTGAAATAAAATGAGTAGGTAAAAGGCAATAAAGCCCTTGAAAGCTAAAAATAAGTATAAATGAATAAGGGATATTGTAGTATTTGAATATAGAGTTGATAAATATAGAAGAAAGGAGCTGTGTTTTAAGAGTGAAAAACTGAGGGGAGAAGAGAAGAAAAGGGGAGGAAGAAGAAGATAAAAGGGGGAAAGATAAGGGAAGGAGAAGAGAGTTGGAGAAAATAAGTTTAAAGATAAGATTATGTATAAATGTGTGTTAATTGAGCTTTTAATTTCTGTTTTGATAAATGTTAGGGTTTTGAAGATTGTGTTTTGGGTTTGATTGATGAATTAATTTGAATGTTATGGGTTGATTGTGGTAAGTAATTAGTTAATTAGTTGATTTTGAGATATTGTAGGTAAAGATGATGATTTTGAGTTATGATTTTGTTTGAATGGTGAATTTGTGTTTGAAATTAGGAGATAACAGTAGGTAATTGTGAAAATTCTGGGTTTGAGGTTGAAGATGATAAAAATTCAATTTGGTCCCTCAATGTGTGAAAATTACAGTTAGTCCCTAAACTTTAGGAAAATTATAATTGGAACCCTAATTGTATTTTGAGATTCTGGACAAAGTTATTATGAGGTTAAGGATGATGAATCTCAGTTTGATAATTAATTTGGAATATTTTCAGTTTGGTCCCTCAATTTTGGGAATTTAAATTTTAGTCCCTAAACTTTATAAAAATTACAGTTCGGTCCCTGGTTCGTTCTAGACAAAATTAAGGATGGTTTATGGGTGAAATTTCAGTATGGTTATGTATTTACAGTTTGGTCCAGTTTTGGTAAAATTATGTTTTGGTCCCTGTTTTGGATAATTGTCGTTTTAGTCCCTAAACCTAGGAGACTAAACCTGGTTTATTTTATGCATTGGGATCTTTTGTTTGAGTTGTTCTTTAGTATATTTCATATATTATTGTAGGTTCTCCTAACGATCTTCAATAGGATTTTCGGATCTTTCTTCTGACATTCCTTTTAGTTCTATATTTTCCGAGTAAGTGGGATAATCTTTAATATGCATATATGATAAGTAAATATGTATGTTGATTATACAATGAGTACAACTCGTTAATTTCTTGAATATTTATATATGTTGCTTATTTTCCGAGTACTCATTTATTCTTGAATTTGCACTCGCAATCTGTGAAATTAGATTCTATGTGATATGATATACGTTTCTCTGATGATTCTGTAAATATCTATTATGCCTTGATATGGGACTTGTCAGTAACTCCATACTAATAGAGAGTAGTTAGCCTATGTGCACATAGTATTCTGTATACCTAGCTGGTGAGAGAGGCATCAAACTGTGGTGACTGATCATCCCACAGTGGTCACCTTCGGGTGTCATCTGGTCTCTGACATGTATTCCACTACGTTATGATAATATGTTTAGTATATATATGTATATGTATATCAAGATAAATCATCTTGCAAACTATTAATATCTAAAATGTATATTAAATATTATTCCTTCACTGAGTTGGTTGAACTCACCCCTCATTCTTAATATTATTTCAGGTTCCTAGTTTCTGATAGCAGGTGAACTTTGTTGAGTGTTCCTGCTTCTTCAGTTTTGGATCGGTATGCCTTGCTTATTTTCGAGGCTTTCCTTTTAGTTTCGATTCTATGTCTTAGACGCTCCACTATTACTTTATTTTAATTAAGTTTGGATTTTGACAATGTAATGAGTATTATGGATTATTGTTTTTGTTTTAATTACTGATGAAGAGTTTTAAACTATCTTTTGGTTTCATCAGTTTTGAATAATATAGTATTTCTGAAGATTATGAAATACTGCGTATTTTGAATAAATTATTCTTTTGATATATCCGTTCTGAGTCTTAGTATAGGTGGAGTGTCCTTTCGACACCTCTCCTACGCTTCCGGTCATGGATCTAGGATTCGGTTCGTGACAACATGATTTCTTTTTCTTCCAAATTTTACGTAGAGTATAACATTACTTTTGCACTTGTGTATCTAATATAATTAATGCACCGGATCCAGAACTTCGAAGTTAAAACGTGCCTGGGTTAGAATAATATTAAGATGAGTGACCTCCTGTAAATTACTGTGCACCCCAACCCACACGCAAGTATGTGATTGCTGGTAGGATCTCGAGTTGGCGGGTTTTTCCCTGTGATTTGGCTCTTGGGAATGATTGCTCTTCAGTGGGTGGCGTCTAGGAGTGTGTCACCGAGATGCACCAAAATTCACTCATCGATGGAGGATTTTATAGTGGTGCTTTATTCTTCAATGCCAATCATGCTTAATGGTATGTCTGAGATATCTCAGACCATTGCAAAGCTGCCGGTGTTTTATAAGCAAAGGGACATCCGATTCTATCCTTCATGGGCATATTCTCTTCCTCCATCCATCCTGAAAATCCCTCTCTCATTCGTTGAAGTTTTTGGATTGGTGTTCCTAACCTATTATGTAATTGGATTTGATCCAAACGGTGGAAGGTAAACAAGAATATTGAATTACTTTATTGGAAACTTACGAAAGGGATTTTTTGTGATCTAACTGGTATAACAAGCCAATCTACTTCCTGCAGGCTCTTTAAGAAATACCTTCTGCTTATACTAATTAACCAGATGGAATCTGCACTACTTCGATTTACTGCCGCAGCTGGAAGAAACATAATTATTGCTAACACCTTGGGGACATTTGCACTTTCTGCACGTTTTGCGTTGGGTGGATTCATCATTTCCAGAGGTATGAAGAGTATATTATTGTAATTCTAGTGATTCACATTTTGCAATCAAGCTTCAAAGGAACAATGTTTTTATTTTACAGCCACAAATGAGATTAAGAAATGGTGGATATGGGCATATTGGATCTCGCCATTGATGTATGAACAAAATGCCGTAGTAGTCAACGAGTTCCTTGGAGATAGTTGGAGTCATGTAAAAATTCTTGAACAAGTCAGTTCTAAATTTAACAATTTCTAGAGTTACTCTTCAAATCACAGATTCCTGAAACCTCAAACTCCAAAGAATCACCAGGAATGCAATAAGTTCTTTACAAAAAGTAAAGTTACTTTTCAAATCACAGATTCCTGAAACCTCAAACTCCAAAGAATCACCAGGAATGCAATAAGTTCTTTACAAAAAAGCATATTGGTATTGGATAGGAATCGGGGTAATCACCATATACGTGTTTCAATTCAATGGCGGCTACACGCCAGCTCTCAATTTCATGCTTTTGAAAGTGAGCAGAGCTTATGTTAATATGTTGCAAATCATTCCGGACAGCAATTGAGAAGCCTCAAGCTGTTAATATCTGAATAATCCAAAAGTGAGAGATCTGGCGGGAAAACAAGAGCCATTCAGTTTTCGAATCGTGGAAGTAGCTGCATAACAAAAACAGGTTAACAATTCAGTTGAAAGTGTGTTAATCTTTTTAATTCTTTTTCTTTTTCTTTTTCAATGATTATGTATGAGGTTTTAATTACCTATAACATGAATTTACAAGCAGAGAGTGGAGTTGGAAAGGTTAGGAGAAGTGGTTCATAGTCCTTAATTTGGCGAGGCCAGTGGCAGCATGAAGAAAGGAATGGTTCTTCCATTTGCACCACATTCCATCACCATCAATATTGATGAAGTTACTTACAGTATTGACATGCCACAGGTATCAAGAGAAGATGGAATTTTGCTTTGATGTGATGCGATTCACAAACAAGACAACTTTTTATATTATGTTGAAATTTTCATGAATGAAAGTTCAAGGAGTTGTTGAAGATAGATTGGTGCTTTTGAAGGGTGTGAGTGGTGCTTTCAGGCCCTGTGTCCTTACAGCTTTGATGGGTGTTAGTGGTGCAGGAAGAATGACTTTGATCTGGAAGGAAAACTGGTGGATATATCAAGGGAGACATCAAAATTTCTGGGTACCCAAAGAAGCAAGAAACATTTTTACTGTGAGCAAAATGACATTCACTCTCCACAAGTTACCGTTATGAATCCTTACTCTATTCAGCTTGGCTTCGTCGACCCCTCGAAATTGATGCTGAAACTAGAAAGGTAGGCATCTATATAGTCTTTCATTTGCATATCAAGGCATCTATTTTTCAGAGCAAGTTCAAAGTTTATGTTACTATTAACTCTTTTTTTTTGTTGTCTAATAATAAAAATACTTTTCTTAAGTATCATGGTGTCATTGGGTCAATTTTCTCTCACGATTTCGCGTTTAAAATGATAACAAAAGAATTGAACCCACTTAGTTAGAATCTAAAATAATACCACAATTAGCAACATTACCAAGTTGATTAATTAATTTAATTTGCAAAACCTCTTATTCTTACACCAACAGTTTGTGGAATTTATCAAATATTTAAAATTTAAATTTCTCTATAATTTCTTATAATTCAACATAGACAATCAGTATCCTCTATTGAGTTCCCAAAAAAAAAAAACTATTAAAAAATAAAAAACAAGGAAGTAGTCCTCTATTTATTTATGCATTTTCTAGCTGGCTGTTAAGGAAAAAAAAAAAAAAACTCAAAGAGCCCATCTAAATTGTAGAATATTATATGGTCGGAGCTCAATAGTCAATTGGCTCTTTTCCATGCTATTACTGCTTACCTCCTTTACATCATGTTTCACGAACATATTTATGAATATGTTTTTCCTTGTGTTTTCGGTGATCTCCATGCACAAACCTCAACCTCAATTACAAAAACAAACAGATCAAAGAAAGTGAAGGGTTAGATATGCTTGCGGCTAGATTAAGAAGAGTTTGAGAATGTTTATGATCGCGTGTTTTTAAAAATTTTTAATATTATTTTTGTTAAAATTAATTTGTTTTATGTTTTTGTGATTATTTTAATGTGTTAATATCAAAAATAAATTTTAAAAAATAAAAAAAAATTATTTAAATATATTTAAAAAACAATCGCTATCACAATACTAAACAAATACAAAATAAAAACATCATTTTTACTATCATATGAAGGCTTATATTTCTAAGTCATGTTTACAACTACATTGCATTAGCCATTTTCGAAGTTTATTCAAAAAGAGCAGGCGTCACGGTACGTAGTTTATTGGTCTACGCAAAACGTGGTAAACACGAGACGATACCATTGTCTGGTCTCTGTATTGATATCAAAGGAAGGAAACATTTCAGGTCAGAAGACTTTTTTTTACGCTCCACATAAAGTGCAGATTGAAAATATTAAAATACGTACACCCTTCTATCATTTATCACTTTCCTTTTCTGGTCACATAATACGGTAAAAAAAAAAAAACTACCAAAGTATTTATTTATTCATTTCCCACTGAAGTATCTTCTAACGACTCTCTTTCATCCTTTTGTTTTGTTTTTTCTCTAAATCTCATTTTTAATTATGTTCAATAAAAATTTGACCAAGGTCAGCTGTTCAAATCATAATTTACCAAGGTCAACTGTTCAAATCATGTAGAAAGTTACATGTTTGTTTTTGAGGTTAATTTTGCGGTGGTAATTTAAAAAAAATATATAGGTAGTTGTGGTTAATTGGATTTAAATATATATTTGGTAAAAATTATAGTTGAAGTTTATGTGTAGTAAAAAACACGTATAAAATATTTGGTGGAATTGTGATCATGATTGCTTTTCAAAGTGTTTTTTTCTTGAAAATGCATTAAAATAATATATATTTTTTAAAAAAAAATTATTTTTGATATCAGGGCATCAAAATGATCTGAAAACGCAAAAAATATATCAATTTGAAGCAAAGAAAAAAATAAAAAAATTTTAATTTTTTTCAAAAAACGCTTTTGAAACGCAAAAACAAATAGGATTTTATGAAACTCATTTAAAAAAGTAAGTAAAAACTGTGTTTCAAACTCAATTTTTAGTGGGCCCCGCAGTACAAACGCAATTTGATTTGTTACCAAGTACCTTGTTGCGTTTGTTTCAACGCAAATGTAAAAGCTAGTGAAAAACAAACGCAATCTGACTAGTCCGTGAAAGCTAACCTAGAATGCTTGGTATTATTATTATTATTGGGATTGTATTAAATTATTTTGTAATTTTATAAAATCTCAAATTAATTATCCAAAAAGTTTATTGCGACAACAAACACTTTGTGTGAGGATTTATTTTAGATTCCTAGTTGTTGTTTTAGTAGATGAAGGTTTTCTTTGCTATTTAAAGATCTTATAAGGAGGTAGCCATCATATATATTATTTTTTAAAAAATAAAATTGTGAATTTATGATTGACCTCCATAACTATCTTCTATCATTAAATATTTTATGTTTTTTCTTGTATTTGCTTTTCTTTATATTTGTTTTGAGAAAATATTATACAAAAACTAAAAAAAAAAGATATTTCACTATAATAATTGCAACATTATTTTATTTTTCTACTACATTAAAAATTAACTTGAAATTTTAAATATTTTTATTAATATATATAATATTTATTTTATTTTTATACATATAAACATCATATTTGATTCATATATAGTTATATTTTTTATTTGATGTCAAAAATTATTAATTAAAAAAAATATTATTCAACATGGTAACGAGACAAGTTGAATAAACATTATTACACTCATTTTTTACATTTATTAACATAAATAATTTTTAATTTATCTACTTAAATAGATGTATAGACTTTCTAATTTATCTTGACAATGGTTAAAATCATATTCAGACAATTCTTTAATGAGCAAGTAGTCTGGACGTAAGTTTTAAAATTATCCTTAGAAAAAAAAAAACACATTAAAAAAGCATCATCATGAATGATGTCACACAATCCAATCAGTTGATGCTGCCAATGGAAAATTATATCGCTGTGGTTCTAGAAACCCCAAAAACTGTGGAAACGAGCAACTCCAACGCACGCAGCTGTAAAATGGAGAGTCAAAAAAAAAAAAGTAATATTTTGACTTTTCTTCTTTTGTTTTTCATGTTATAAAGAAAGTTAAATAAAATACTAAAATATTTTTTTTCTATAAATATTATTCTTATACATCTCTTAAAAAACCAAAATTAATAAAATGTAGCCAATAAAAAAATAAATCAATTAAATATAGCCATGTGAAAAATAATAATATCAAAATCATTTAAAAAAATAAAACATTTATTTATTCCACTCTAATACAATTGATTTTTTAAATAATTTTTTTATTAGAATATATATAATAAAAAAACTATATTTATATTATTTAAAATATTATTTTATCAACTTACTTTTTTTAAAATATCATCTTCCATTAAAGATGATATAATAGACATAACTTCTTCGTGTCAACGTGAATTACCTGTGCCCCATGGCCCATGCTGGTGGAAAACAGAGAGGTAAAACGTCATTCACTAGTTTTGACTGGCCGACAATTCGTGACAATTCTATTCAACTTCCATGTAACGACGGGGACCTAATTTAACATGGTGTCTTTTTATATACATTAACTAATACTCAGATTTAAGTATAACTTACCATTATTATTACTTGATGTACGGGCAGAACGCAATAGTAGTGAATGAGTTCCTTGGAAATAGTTGGAGTCATGTATGGTTTCTTTAACTGACCCTTTGTATATTTGTGCCTTCGGCTCTCAATATCAACTGATATATGAAGTTATTGACGTGGGTCTTGTTCTTTTTCTATATACAATATTTTTGGTGTCAGTAACTTGCTGAAGTTAAATGCTCGTGGATTTGAAAAGATAATGGAACCAACGTTCCTAAATTTAGCTATATCATATGCTCAGCTATGTGCTCAGCCCAAACACTTGTGGATCTAGCAAAATGCTAAATCCAATATCCTTTGAGCTCAACTATGTGCTGAGCTCAAACACTTGTAGGTCTGGCAAAGTGTCAAACCCAAATTCCTCAGGTTTACATTAGGCCCAAGTGCACGTGGATCTAACACAACACCAAAACTTTGGATAATCATTCTACACCCTTAGGTATATAAAAATCCTCTAAAAGCCGATTATATTTTAATCGACATTAATGCCACGATAAGGCTATTCCTACCAACGATAAATGTTATGTACGAAATAAGATATAAAAGTCTTCTATAGCTCTACTGCTTGTTCATCAACATTAATGACGTGTAAGAGTAATTCCCATCAATATTAATGTTGTGTAAGAAAACGTTTATATCAGCATTAATGTTGAAGTAAGAGACTTTTCCTTACTAAGATATTCAAAAGGAAAAGACTTATAAATACAAGGACTATAAATACCCGCCGAACCACCAAGGTAAAAGGATTCACGATCGTTATTCTCTTATCATACATTTTAAAAGAATTTATTGCACCAAAACTAAGAGTGAATGTTCTTATTCTTAGAGTTTAATGCTCTTCTCTTCACAACCATTACTATAAAGTCACTGACTTAAGTATCGGAAGGTCCCTAAATTCGACAAAAGACTATTTTACAAGAAATAAGACTTCTATCACCAATCATCTGCTCTTCATGTCCCTAGGAATGGAATATTGACGTGAACGTATGATCATCCATTTTCTTAATACTCAAACACCATTACTAAGCATATTGGATCCCGGGAGATCATCAATTGGTGTCATTTGTGGGAAAACAATAAAAAAGTCATCAACTACTTTTCTAGAGCTAGTTTTTAACGCCCTTAATCGCTATTAATTACAGACAATCAAGAAACCCCTGGGATGAGACATGTCATAAACCTTCCTGTAACAGCTGATACGTCTACTATACCATCCCCTTTAGAGTTTTAATAACTCATTAACTAAGTGCAAGCTCTTATCCAAGTCGTTCTGGCATCCCAGGGACGACATCAAACCTCACCATATCAGCAAGCTCCAACACATGATGTAGCTTCTTCGTTACCAATCTTTCAACCACAAGCCTTCCCCTCTGCTAAGAGACAACTATCCTAACTAGAAAAGACAAGGCAAAATAACATGGATAACTTTCCACTAGAATGATTCACTAGCCCCTGAGGGATCATTCTTACGCTATGAGAAAGAAATTAACCATCAATCCTGTTGTTCCACGCTAGAATCCTTTGGCTCCCAAGAGCCTGTCAGGAAAAAGTCTAGAAGAAGTATGGTCGGTCGACACCTTTAAAATGGTCCTTATAAGATAAATGGATCTTTTTTGTCTAGATGGGTCTTACATACCCATATCCCCAATGAGTATATCTCTATAAAGATGACCTTAAACAATTATGATGGTTTGGCAGCTCCTAGAGAGCATGTCCAAAACATGTGTAACTACTGTGAGCTGGTCATCCAAGATGGTGACGCTTGTGCAAGATCCTGCCTACGACCTTCAGAGGGTCAGCTAGAGTATAATATAACAATATAGAGCCAAGTTCTACAACGAGTTTCAATGATCTTTGTGCAAAACTTGTGTCACGGTTCTACACCAGCATACCTACCAAAAGAAGCTCTACTGAACTCTTTGGCGTTACTCAGATATGAGGGGAGTCTACTTGAGCATATTTGAAAAGGTTCAATGAAGAGATACTCCAAATGGAAGAATTGATTGATTCAATGACCTTAGAAGCTTTGATAAATGAGATAAGAGAATGTTCCATGTGGAAGGGCTTGTACGCCCTGCCAGACAGAAGCTTTATAAAAGTAAAACAGGTTATGAAAAATCACATCCGGATAGAGAAAACTAATATATTGTGACATGGACCTCCTTGTTTCTATCAAAAGGCTCAAGATAAAAAGCCCTTCAAGCGGATTCGTTTTCCTAGTAGAGAGAATAATTCAAAGAAATGTCATAAAAGACCAGTGAGGAAACGCGTGCAATACCTTAAGATAAGGAACATTATTCCCCTAAACACCACCCTCACAATATTTTTCATGGTTATCAAAATAAAAGACTATGTTTAATACCCACCTTTCATGGCATCGCCTCCACACATGCTCTTCTAAATTTTTTAATCTGTTCCACAAGGAAAAAAGGCATGATACTGAAGATTACTTCATGTTGAGGAATGAAATCGAAAGACTGATATCTAAGGGATACTTGAAGCAGTTTGTTAAGGGGAATGCCCATGTAAATCAGGATAAAAAAGAACCTAGCCAACCTATCTAAGCTCTACTTGAGATTAATGTGATTCTAAAAGGCACTTGGGTAGGGGAGACACCTCTAGTGGCAAGAGAAAATATAAGAAATAGATCCTTACAATGGCTTGCCAACAAAGCCTATAACACGAGCCCATTGTTTTCATTCTAGAAAATAGAGAAGGGGTGACTTATCCCCATAAAGACACACCGGTTATTTCCATGGTTTAGGCTAACCATAGAGTCCACATGATATTGGTGGATTATGATAGCTCTGTCAACATCCTTTCCATATATGTAATATCCTAGATAGGAATAGATCCCTCAAAGATGACTTATGTGAAAACCCTATTGATTAGAACCAAAGGATCAATAATACCCATAAAAGGGTGCCTTAGAGATCTTTGTCATGATCGGCATGTACTCAAGGTGCCACACCCTTCAACAAACCTTTATGGTGATAAACATGATTTTAGCCTACAATACCATAATAGGAAGGCCTTTTTTGCACCAAATCAAAGCAATCATAAAGCATGCAATACTCAGTCTTGAAATTCACCATTTATCATTATTTATTATGTCAATTGATGAATATATTGAGTACAAATATCCATCTAAACATATTTATTCAAAAAAATTAAATATTTATACGAGTAATTATTGAATATTAAAAATCATAACCTATAATGAAATAAAAATTCTTGATGTGTGTTCAATATAAATTTTTAATTACTCCTTTTAAAAGCAATGCCATAAATTGTATCATTTGATTTCATTAGTTTTATGAAAGACTTGATTGGAAATTAATAAAGTTATAAATGATACATAATTAATTGAATCTTATATAATTATATATTTTTAAATAATTTAAAGAACTTTGATGTACTTGATCTACTATTAGAGATAATAATTACTTACTTTTGTTTGCTCTTACATCTTAAAGAAAATTGATTTAATAAAAAATAATTAATAGTAAGTATATTGTAATAAATTGTGATTCAAAGTTTTTATTTTACCTACTAATATTTTACCATCTATTTAGAAAGTTAAAACATAAATGATCATTCTTTGCAACATGTGCACATAAGAAAGAAAAGAATAGGTATAAGGAAGAGAAAATATTAAAAAAAATATAAAATAACTTGTGTGAGAGTTCTCTCGATATGAACCAATCAACTTAGCTAGTTTAAAGATAACTTGTCTGACCGGTAAAAAAAGTCCTAGGATGAAATTAAAAAATAAAATTGATAGAAAAAAATCTCATAACCCAACTCCTTGCTTAGCTTAGGTTTAAAATTAAATTGTGTAGGAGTTGTCTGGAAGAGACCCAATCGACTTAGCCTATCAAAAAACAACCCAACTAACCAATAAAAAAAAAATATGGGGATGAATTTGAGAAAAAAAAATGATGAAATTTATAAAAAAAATATTTTGATCCAACTCTTTATCTAGCTTAAATTTAAAATTAAACCGTATTAAAGTTGCCTCAATATGATCTAGTTAACTTTGCTAGTCCAAAGATACCCTGAATTATTATTAAAAAAATTTAACAATGAAATAAAAATAAAAAAGGATGTAATTGAAAGAAAAAATAGGAAAAATGAAAAAACAAAAAAAACTGAATTGAAAAAAGGAGAAGAGTAGCTTCACCCAAAAAGCAGTCAAAGTTTTAGTAGAGAACGGTAGGTAATATATTGGCATAACTTTTAATTCGAAAGAGTTTATTATAACTTAATCCTTGTGATTTAGCAAAATTAATTAATTAATTAGTTATGATAGTTTCAAAAACTACATGAATATTAATCCACGTAAGTTCAAATCCGTTAGTAAGATGCTTAGTTGTCACTAATTTAGTAATTATAATTTGTTCCTAACTGCCTCTGTTTTCTAGCAAGTACTTTCCCAATTTTATCCGAATTAGAGACTTTTTCACGTTTTATTTCTCAAAGTCCAAATATTTCACCATAAAATCACCCATCACCCATCACCATTCACCACGACCATAAGGCAATCTCCTCCACCACAGAAGTATATTTATGAAAAACATTAGTGGCCCAGAATAATATTTTCATTAAAAAAAGGGCCCATGCGTGAAATTAATGTTAATGGCTTGAGGTCAAAGGTTGAAGAGCACGAAATCGGTTGATTGTAGATAGAAAATGGAAGGTTTTTTTTTTTTTTAAAAAAATATATATATATATATATTTTTAAATTAAAAATTATTTTTAGTGTTTTAAATTACTATATATTTATAGTGTTTTCAGATCATTTTAATGCTCTGATAAAAAAAATAATTTTTAAAAAATAATAAAAATATTATTTTGATGTATTTCCGAGTGAAAAACATTTTAAAAAACAACCTTAATCACACTCCCTGATTTGATTTTTTATGGATTTGATTTTATATATATATATATAAATATATATATTAATTTAAACTGAGCATTACATACCTATGTTTTTTTTCTTAAAAAATGAATATAACGTGCATTAATTCTCTGTTGTTTATTAGGAATTATCCGGATAAAAATTATGACTAGAAAACTTGTAAATTCTCAGTACCATATTTGAGCACTGATCTCAACTAATCAATTTTAATTGACCAGTAACTTCTAATTATTTGCAAGGATATCGTTTAATCTCACGTTTCTGGAAGCTGGAGATTTTCAAAGATAAAATTAAGATAAAAACTAATCATTATTATTATTGTTTTATTTAAATTAATATTAAAATCAATAAATATAATATAATACAATATAATTATCGTTAAAAAAATAGCTTGTTATTTATTAAAAAAAAATAAAAAGGGTAATGTGTGGGTTTCATTTTATGATAAACGAGTTTAATGTTTTTAATTAAGCTATATATTTGATATGCTTTGTACCCTTTATTCAAATCAACTAACGGTGCCTAATCAATTTAACAGAAGTTTGTAATGGATATTAATGAATGGTTTAAAATTATTCAATTTTAATAATAATAATAAGGTCAATTAAAGCCACTTTTATATAAAAATAATAATTATAAAAAAATAATGGCTCACCTTACCGAAAAACTCTGTGGCTCTCACCATCTTTGAATACCAGCCGTGAAAATCAATTTTAACTCGGAAGCTTCTCATTATTTTCGAAAAGTATATATATATATATTATTCTCACATTTCCAGGTGCTTTGATTTTATACGAGAAGAAAATCATGTGTACATAGCAAACTGAAAACCATTCAAATTTGCCATTTTTGACTTTTCAGAATCTCCTCTGTCTTATTGTTTGCAATTTTCTTGTCATGACGTGCGGTGTTTATATTTTGAAAATTTTTGAATACTCCCTTTTCAAGCTTTCTTGTATTTATTTATTATTAAAAAAATTTATCAATAAAAAATATTTTTCTGTCAATGAAAAATTTGATTTGATTTTTTAAAAAATATTTTTCTTTTATTTTAGACAAAAAATACCTTTTAGAAATTGTAAAAAATTTAGAAATATTATATTATTTGCTGATTATATCAAATTTGGTCTTCAAACTTTTGATTGCTATATATTTTGTTTGAATCTTTTTTTCTTCAATTTCATCCCTTAAAATTTCTTATCATTTTTTTATTGAAATTTTTTATCTATCAAATTTGATTCTTATTCTTTTGATTGTTACTTATTTTTATTTAAAATAATTTATGAAATTATAATTATAATTATTTTAATTTCGTCATTTTTCAAATTTTTTTATTTGTTAGATTTGATCTCTATTATTTTGATTATTATTTATTTATTTTGAGATAATTTATGAAATTAGATTTTTTTTCAATTTTATTCTCATTCAACTTTTTAATTTGTAAGATTTATTATTTATTATTTTAATAAACTTGAAAAAAAATATTAATAAACTATTTTCCAATTCATTTCCCATAACATAACGAAATGCTGAAAAATATTTTTCAATTTATTTTTCATAACACTACCAAACATTAAAAAATAATTTACTTTTCTAGAATTCATTTTCCTGCAAACAAACAGCGTTGCTCAAATTAGTCCCCAACTATCAATAAATTCTCAATATATAGTCCCCTACTTCCAATTTTGTAAACATTAGCTAGGCATCCCATAATCAATAAATATAATATAATATAATTATAGTTAAAAAAATAGCTTGTTATTTATTAAAAAAAATAAAAAGGGTAATGTGTGGGTTTCATTTTATGATAAACGAGTTTAATGTTTTTAATTAAGCTATATATTTGATATGCTTTGTATCCTTTATTTAAATCAACTAACGGTGCCTGATTAATTTAACAGAAGTTTGTAATGGATATTAATGAATGGTTTAAAATTATTCAATTTTAATAATAATAAGGTCAATTAGAACCACTTTTATATATAAATAATTATTATAAAAAAAATAATGGCTCACCTTACCGAAAAACTCTGTGGTTCTCACCATCTTTGAATACCAACCATGAAAAATCAATTTTAACTCAGAAGCTTCTCATTATTTTCGAAAAGTATATATATTATATTATTCTCACATTTCCAGGTGCTTTGATTATTTATACGAGAAGAAAATCACGTGGACAAATCAAACTGAATACCATTCAAACTTGCCAATGTTAGACTTTTCAGAATCTCCCTTTGTCTTATTGTTTGCAATTCTCTTGTCATCTTAAAATAAGGACGTTGCTCAAATTAGTCCCCAACTATCAATAAATTCTCAATATATAGTCCCCCTACTTCCAATTTTGTAAACATTAGCTAGGCATCCCATAATCAATAAATATAATATAATTATCATTAAAAAATAGCTTGTTATTTATATATAAAAAAAAAAACAGGGAAATTATTGGGTTTCATTATTCAATAAATTATGCAGCTCATCCTTTAATTTCCTCAACTTTTTTGGCGCCATTGTATACTGTATCATTGATATTAGTTTGGTATCCAGAACCAAATAAATACAAAACTTAAACTCCTTGCACGAAGGCAATCGAGGTAAGTTATTGGGAAAGACATCGATGATATTCCTGATTATAGGGACTTGGTTTAGCTAGGGAATTTTATTCATTGCATCTATCATTTTAAATAAAATAAAAGCTTATAGAAACAAAAAATAATAATAAAAAACATCCCGGCCATCAGTTTTTTTATTTCTTAATTATTTTTTACATGTTTTTTTTGAGGAAAAAAAACAATTTCTTTAAGGACCAATTAATTTATATAGGAGTTCAATTTCCAAATTGATATAAATGCATGACATTGTTAGGATGGAAATGGGAGAAACTTTTCTTTAAGGACCCATAATCATCAATCTCTCTAACCGGAGGAAATGAATGGAAAATTCAACAAATAGATATTTTCAAAATAAAGGTTTTCTAACTTTAATATCGTACTGACTGAATACTGATATGGACAGGATTCTTGAAAGAGATTTTGTTTTTCGCACATATTGAATATAATTACAGTGTGGTTGACTTGGTCACAGGAAGCAAATAACTTTCGACGATTTTCGCCATTAATTATCAATCTCTCCAATTGGATGGAGAATTCATAAAATTGAAAATTCAACTCCATAGAAGCATCTTTTCCCCCCTAATTTTACCATGGATATTATTCGAGGATGTAAGAAAAGATTTATATTAATTTATTAATATTTTTTTCAATTAATTTTTTTAAAAACCTTAATATAAGTGCTTTTTTCACACGTATTGAAAATTATTAAAAAATAATATAAATTATATTTTATAACTTTAACACACAACTTAAATTATTAAAATGAAATGAATTTTTAATATTATATTAGAGTTTTGATAATTAAACGGTCATGAATTTTAATTTTATTTATTTAATAAAAATTAAGTATAGTAATGAAAGTTTAAAGTTTAAAGTTTAAAAAAGTATTATTTTAAAAAATATATTAAAAAATAATAAATCATATTTTGCCAATTCAAAAATAATTAAGGAAGCAAAGAACTTTCAACTATTTTCTCGTTTTTTCCTCCCCGTAATAGTCTGCTGTTTGCCTAATGTAAACAAGTTTGACCGTTCAAAAAAAAGACGCCAGTAGTCCTTAAAAAGCCGCCAGTAGAGTCCTTATTAAGTACCCACACAGTCATGTTCATTTTTTGCATTGGCGCTCCACTTCAGTACTTTGTCTCCCTTGGAAGCTCAAGAAAACAAAATCATTTTAGCTGTTCATTTAGATTTCTATGATTCAAGTTCCAAAACCCAGAAAGAGGAATAGAGGAACAAAATCTGGGGTTTGGTTTGTTTTAGTTGCTGTTTAAGTATACTGATCCACCATCAATGGAGAGTGCTGATATTTACAGAGCTAGTAGTAGTTTAAGAGATAGTTTAAGAGCAGGTTCGTTTGTATGGAGAAACAGTACTGTAGAAGCATTTTCAAGATCTTCACGAGAAGAAGATGATGAAGAGGCTCTAAAATGGGCTGCGCTGGAGAAACTACCTACTTATGATCGTTTAAGGAAAGGTATATTGATGAGTGCATCGAGAGGTGTGAGTAGTGAGGTAGATATCGAAAAACTCGGAGTCCAAGAGAGAAAACAGTTGCTGGAAAGGTTGGTCAAAGCTGCAGACGAGGATAATGAGAAGTTCTTGTGGAAACTCAAGAATCGTATTGAAAGGTAAAATACTCTCCTTTGGTTTGTACATTTACTTTGTTTGGTTTGCAGAGAAAATTTTAGAAAGGAATCAAGCTTTTAGATCGAAACAAAATGGTTCTACTTAATTGGATACTTGTTAGTCTCTCTTTCATGATATATGGATTGATCTAAAAAGAAAATATGGATTTTGTTCTCCCTCTATTTACTTGGAATACAGAGGAACTCTGTTTTGGCTGTTGAAGTTCTTGATTTTTGGCGTTTCAGGGTTGGAATTGAGTTTCCAACAATTGAAGTGCGGTACGAGCATCTAAATATTGGAGCTGAAGCTTATGTAGGAAGTGGTGCTTTGCCTTCATTTGCTAAGTTCACTTTTAGTATAATAGAGGTAACTACAGCTGCAAACATTTGACATCAGTTATTACTACCGATTGCCAAAATATGATGCTTTTCTTATTAGCTAATAACTCATACATCAATTTTGAAGGGTCTACTCATTGCTCTTCGTATAATTCCAAGTAGAAAGAAACCACTCACCATCCTTAAGGATGTTAGTGGAATCATCAAGCCATCAAGGTAAGATGATCATGATCTAGAATCTGTTTGCTTCAATAGTTTGTTGCCTATTCTTAAGTTTTGTTTTTTGCTATGTACATGTTTTAGATTGACTCTGCTCTTGGGTCCTCCAAGTTCTGGGAAGACCACTCTTCTGTTGGCATTGGCTGGAAAGCTTGATCCCAGTCTTAAGGTGGTGATAGATTCTCGTATATTTGTGTATTCCATGAGGATTTAGCTTTAGTTTTCTGCTTTAATTTGAAAAGCTGAATTCTTTCTTGCAGTATTCTGGTCGTGTGACATACAATGGTCATGGGATGAACGAGTTCGTACCACAAAGAACGGCTTCCTATACCAGTCAACAAGATCTCCATATAGGAGAAATGACCGTGAGGGAAACTTTGGCCTTCTCTGCCAGATGCCAAGGGGTTGGAAACCTTCACGGTTAGAATAATGGACTAGATTTTATTTGCATATCCGAACAGAATCATAATCCACTCTAGTGATCTGTTCAATATTCATAATTTAAACATGACTACTAAATAAAAATCCTTGCAATTGTCAGATATGTTGGCAGAGTTGTCGAGAAGAGAGAAAGAAGCCAACATTAAGCCTGATCCAGATATTGATGTCTTCTTGAAGGTGATGAAAGATACTAATATTTTGCCTATTAGACTTCCTTTATAGTAGCTAGAATAAGCTACGATGATGTAGAAAGCAATGTTCATTTTCTGTTGTTTCTGGTATTACAGGCAGTAGCAACACAGGGTCAAGAGGCCAATGTCATCACCGATTACGTCTTAAAGGTAGTACCACTATGTAGCATTGAAATGTCATGAAAGTCTTCAGAAAACGTGAACAGAATATCTCTAAAGCTCTTAAATTCTCTGGAAATTGTAGATATTAGGATTGGAGGTCTGCGCAGATACTCTGGTAGGTGATGAAATGATAAGGGGTATCTCTGGAGGACAAAGGAAGCGTGTTACAACTGGTAAAAATCTCCATTAGTCCATAACTAACATCAGAGAAAAATTATTTCGCTTCACTCTCCAATTAATCTACAAAAATCTCCATTGATCTGTCATAGGTGAAATGCTGGTCGGACCATCAAGGGCATTGTTTATGGATGAGATTTCTACAGGCCTGGACAGCTCAACAACTCACCAAATTGTGAACTCATTAAAGCAAACTATTCACATTCTCAATTACACTGCCGTCATCTCGCTTCTCCAGCCAGCACCGGAGACTTATGACCTCTTCGATGACATTATTCTCCTGTCAGATGGCCAAATTGTGTACCAGGGTCCTCGTGAAAATGTGCTTGGATTTTTTGAACATTTGGGCTTCCAGTGTCCTGAAAGAAAAGGCGTGGCAGATTTTCTGCAAGAAGTAAGCTTAAATGAAGCGGTTTTACATGGAACCTTTACTACACTAGGATCTCCTATGTTCAATAAAAAGAGCCTCGTGTAAGTATCACAATCTTCATGATCGATAATGAAGGAGTTTTTCGCAGGTGACGTCTAGGAAAGATCAAGAGAAGTATTGGGCACGTAAAGATCAGCCTTACAGGTTTGTCACAGTCAACGAATTTGCTGAGGCATTTCAATCACTCAGCGTGGGACGAAGGATCATAGAGGAGCTTTCAATCCCATTTGACAAGACCAAGAACCATCCAGCGGCATTGGTAAACAAAAAGTATGGAGCTGGAAAGATGGATCTGCTTAAAGCTAACTTCTCAAGAGAATTCTTGCTCATGAAGAGGAACTCATTTGTCTACATCTTCAAGATATTCCAAGTAATTATCGATAGTCATTACAATATCCAAGTTTTGTTTACTTTCAAATTTTGCATTCAATGTGACTCCTTTTCACTTCGTATCAGCTTACAATGATGGCAATTATTTCAATGACACTCTTCTTCCGGACCAAGATGCCTCGAGATACAGTCATAGATGGTGGAATTTATTCTGGTGCTTTGTTCTTCACTGCGATCATGATCATGTTTAATGGTATGGCTGAGCTATCTATGACCATCGCAAAGCTTCCTGTGTTCTACAAGCAAAGGGAACTCCTATTCTTTCCTCCATGGACATATTCAATTCCGCCTTGGATCCTGAAAATTCCCATTACATTTGTTGAAGTTGCTGCATGGGTGTTCCTAACTTATTATGTAATCGGATTTGATCCAAACATTGGAAGGTAAATAAGAATTCTTGATTTTCTGTAAGCTTGTACCAGAATCCATTCTGATCCAGCTGTTATAACAAGGTTGTGTTTCTTTCTTTCATTTTTTGCAGGTTTTTTAAGCTGTACGTGGTGCTTGTGCTAATTAACCAGATGGCATCTGCACTATTTCGATTTATTGCTGCAGCTGGAAGGAACATGATTGTTGCCAACACATTCGGGTCATTTGTGCTCCTCGCAGTTTTTGCGTTGGGTGGCGTCATCTTGTCAAGAGGTATGATGAGTATAATATCGCACTCGAAAATTATATTTTTTCTTCCAAACGTGGAGGAACTCATTGTGTTTTTTTGTTGAATGGAACAGAGCAAATAAAGAAATGGTGGATATGGGGTTACTGGGCTTCACCATTGATGTACGGGCAGAACGCAATAGTAGTGAATGAGTTCCTTGGAAATAGTTGGAGTCATGTATGGTTTCTTTAACTCACCATCTGTATATTTGTGCCTTCGGCTCTCAATAATCAACTGGTATCTGAAGTTATTTTTCGAGTCACAGATTCCTGCAGGCTCCACAGAATCACTAGGAATCCAAGTTTTGAAGAGTCGCGAATTCTTCACAGAAGCGTATTGGTACTGGATAGGAATCGGGGCAACAGCAGGATTCATACTACTATTCAATGTCTGCTTTGTTGTGGCCCTCACTGTCCTCGATGGTAAGTGTCATTACCTTCACAACGCCATACCTCTTGAAAGTTGGAGCTTATATTAATATATAGCAAATTATGTTGGCAGCATATGAGAAGCCTCAGGCTGTTATATCTGAAGAACCGGAAAGTGGTGGTTCTGAAGGAGCTGTTCAGTTATCAAACCGTGGAATCAGTCACCAAACCAACACAGGTAAAAGAACTCAAATAATGAAGTGCTCAAGTCATTTTCCAGCCTAGGTATCAAATTATCGATATATTTTCAATTTACAAGCAGCGAGTGGAGTTGAAATTAATAGAAGTGTTTCAGATTCCATTGGTGAGGCCAGCAACAACAGGAAGAAAGGAATGGTTCTTCCATTTGAACCACATTCCATCACATTTGATAACGTTATTTACTCCGTTGACATGCCACAGGTATCAAGATTTAGTGAAGTACGATTATATCTCGCTTTGATGTCATATGATTGAATGAACATGGAAAAACTGATCATGTTGGTGTTGAGATTTGCAGGAAATGAAAGTTCAAGGAGTCGCTGAGGATAGGCTGGCGCTTTTGAAGGGTGTGAGTGGTGCTTTCAGGCCCGGTATCCTTACAGCTTTGATGGGTGTTAGTGGTGCTGGAAAGACGACTTTGATGGATGTGTTAGCTGGTAGGAAAACTGGTGGATATATTGAGGGAGACATCAAGATTTCAGGGTACCCAAAGAAGCAAGAAACTTTTGCTAGAATTTCTGGATACTGTGAGCAAAATGACATTCACTCTCCACAAGTTACTGTCTATGAATCCTTACTCTACTCAGCTTGGCTTCGTCTACCCTCAGAAGTTGACTCTGAAACCAGAAAGGTAGGCACCCTTTGCCTTGAATTTAAATATGCTTCATGCATTAGGTATTTAGCGTGCAGATTTGGGTTCCGTGAATATTTTCTTGTTTTCGTGCTTGTTTCATCCAATTAAGTTTAATTTAGCTTTACCATTTTATACTTTATCCTTAGATCAAGATCAATGTCCCGGTTCTATCTAGCAAAGGATACTGCTGGTGAAGTTGATCTTATGCGGTGATTGTGCTAAATATTATGGTTTTTTTAGTCGACCTAACCCAGTCAACTTCTACATTTCTAGATGTTCATTGAGGAAGTCATGGATCTTGTGGAGTTGAATCCGTTGCGCAGTGCATTAGTTGGGTTGCCTGGTGTGAATGGTTTGTCCACTGAGCAACGCAAGCGGCTAACCATTGCAGTTGAGCTAGTTGCAAACCCTTCTATCATATTCATGGATGAGCCAACTTCAGGGCTAGATGCTAGAGCCGCTGCCATTGTGATGAGAACAGTTAGGAACACTGTTGACACAGGAAGAACAGTTGTTTGCACCATCCATCAGCCCAGTATAGATATATTTGATGCCTTTGATGAGGTAAAAATTGTTAACAAATTATCTGAGCTAGAACTTTGTCAAGAGTTTATCAACATAATAATCTGGATTATTAACATGGCATTGTAGTTATTCCTGATGAAGCGAGGAGGTGAAGAGATATATGTTGGGCCAGTGGGTCGTCACTCTACCCATCTGATTAAGTACTTTGAGGTATGTTTAATTTGGTTAATAATTAAATAACCTATGCTCATACCAACTATAATTGACTAATATTCATTTAATTGTGAAGGAAATTGAAGGAGTGAGTAAAATTAAAGATGGCTATAATCCAGCAACTTGGATGCTGGAGGTTACTTCATCATCACAAGAGATGGCTTTGGGGGTTGATTTTGCTAACATTTACAAGAATTCAAATCTGCTCAGGTCAGCTAAAGTAGTTTTTTAAAGTACTGAAAAATATTCTGAAGCCCTCCCAAATAAGCTTTGATGACATGAAATAGTAAAGCACTTAGTAATTGAGAATTAGAGTTCAATTTGTCTAAAGTTTGTCTCTGATGCGTGGCTTAATTCAGGAGAAACAAAGCACTTATTGCAGAACTAAGCACACCTGCTCCTGGCTCGAAGGACATTTATTTCTCTACGCAGTACTCGACATCATTTTTCACACAATGTATGGCTTGCTTGTGGAAGCAACACTGGTCATACTGGAGGAATCCACCATACACTGCCGTGAGATTTCTTTTCACAACCTTTATAGGGTTGATGTTTGGGACAATGTTCTGGGACCTTGGCTCCAAAGTGTAAGTCACAATGGCTAGCTTAAAACAATATATATAGAAGGTGACGCTTTGATGGTTTGCCACATGCAGTTCTACCAATTCATCTAACTTGTCTTACAAACTGTAGGGGCACTACCCAGGATCTTTCCAATGCTATGGGTTCAATGTATGCAGCTGTTCTTTTCCTTGGTTTTCAAAATGGATCAGCTGTACAGCCAGTGGTGGCTGTTGAAAGAACTGTCTTCTACAGAGAAAGAGCAGCTGGAATGTATTCAGCTTTGCCCTATGCCTTTGCACAGGTAATCTAGGATTCACCTCATCAAGTAAATTATTATTGCATGTTTCATGTATTGATCACCAAAACTTCATCTTATGTTGCAGGTCTTGATTGAGATTCCTTATGTATTTGTTCAATCCGCTGTCTATGGTGTTATAGTTTATGCAATGATTGGGTTTGAATGGACTGCTGCTAAGTTCTTTTGGTATCTGTTCTTTATGTACTTCACATTATTATACTTCACCTTCTATGGAATGATGTCTGTGGCTGTGACTCCAAACCACCACATTGCTGCCATAGTTTCCACCGCATTTTATTTAATATGGAACCTCTTCTCGGGGTATATAGTCCCTCGACCTGTAAGTGCTAAATATTACTATATATCTTAATCATTTCAAATTCTAAGTTTCCATAGTGACTGGTTACCTTGAGGAACAATATTGTGATTCTTTTTTCTGCTTTGGTCTATTACAACAGCGGATACCTATATGGTGGAGGTGGTACTACTGGGCATGCCCCGTATCATGGTCCCTGTATGGATTGGTTGTATCACAGTATGGAGATATACAGAAAGGCCTCACCGACACTCAAACAGTGAAACAATATGTGAAGGACTATTTCGGATTCGACCATGATTTAGTTGGAGTAGTTGCAGCCGCGGTTCTTGGCTGGACAGTCCTCTTTGCGTTCATATTTGCCTTTTCTATCAGAGCCTTCAACTTCCAGAGGCGATAGGGATTTTCTTTACATGCTTCATTCTATGTTTCTCCCTTTTCTGTGTGTAGGCTAGCTATTTTAGTATTTCAAGTTTGTAAAAACACGTTAATATAGTTTATTGAAACTTATTAACTAAGATAATTAAGTTAATGTTAATCAATGCTTGTAGTTCCACAAACTGCATACACACTTCGTCTCATAAATCTATATGTAACTTCCATGTCCTTTTCCTATTTATTTGGGTTTTGAAATTAATGATTTATTTTTTACTATTCTATTTCTATATGCTTAACGAGGTTTTTATATTCCTTAATAATTAAAAATAAAATTCTTTTTTTTTTAAATCTTAATATGACTGGTTTAAGACAAGATATATGAGTAGGAGAAACAAAAAATTTGGAGGTGAACCTAGTTCACTACTTCATATTATTGATCAGCCAAATGTGCTATGGCACATGCCATCCTATTTAACTACATCATCAACTTGAAAATAAAAAATAATAACTGATCATTATAAAAAAAATCGAAATGATTAGGACCAGAACGGTTTCCAAAATGATTACCTGTTAAAATTCCAAAACTTTAACAGCTAAAAACTTGTAATGTTTTGAAATAAAAAGAAAGATTTAAGATTATTACTGTTAAATAACTTAGTAAAAGCTCTTTGAACTTGAAACTTGTATAAAATCATATTATTTTGTACTTGATTTTTATCAAATAAATAGAGGTGATGAGATTTGAACTCGTGACTACTCGATCATTAAAATTTTGATACCATGTCAAAGAACCATCTCAACCAAGTAACTTAACCTGTTAGATAAAGTTATAAGATATGATTTATATTATTCTGTAACAATTACAATATTATTATATATTTTTGATAAAATGGCCAAGAAAAATGATTAATGGACCATTATGCAAACAAAGATTATTACTTGTAATATTTTATTAATGGGCGATTATGCAAAAAAAGAAAAATGAAATAAATTGTAGGATCAAGCAAAATTAGAAAACTATTGATAGATATATCCCACTCATTAAGAAAAGGAAACTTAATTAATCTACTCATTAAGAAAAGGAAACTTAATTAATTAGAATCCATAATCAAGAAGGAAACAATATAATTACCTAATATTATTTTTGCAGTTTAGTTTTTCATGTTTCGCAAACGATCCTGGGAAATATAAATAAAGAAGAGAACACCACAAAGAGAAAGGGGACACGCATAAAGAATGAAGGAGGAGATTCTTGCAAAGAAAAACCTAGCTAACAAAAGAAAAAATTAATAATAAAAAAAAAACAATCCTAAAAATTGTTGCAGAAAAGAGGAGAAGACAAACCAAACTTTGCAGCCACTGATCTCCCACCGTGAGCAGTAGTGACATACATCACCGGTTAGAAAGCAAGAAGGAGAGGAGGGGCAACCTGAGGATAGAGTTCACGCCCCCCGACACGCCTGCGAGTGAGAAAACCATTCCATAACACCTATAGTTCCACCACATGTTTTGTACATGCGCCACCACTGTTTTATTTTTCTAGCACTGTTTCACCTCGTTTCGACCTACCAGTCGAGTTCCAACCGCCTTCAATGACTTCTAAAGGTTAATTTTAACCCCTAATGTGTGATTTACTTGTTTTTAGAATTATTTGCGTTATACATCGTGGTTTTTAAATTTTTTAAATGCATTGTTTAAAATTATTGTTATTTATTTTGTTTTGAGTAATTTGTGAGGTGTGAATTTTTTTTTGGTAGATTATATTTGTTTATATTAATTGCTTTGTATTAAATTATTTGTAATATGTGAGCGAATATTTTTTTTTGATGTGCGGATATATTTGTGGAGTTGTGTTAAGACTTGTGTTTAATAACAATATATCAATTGTTTTTTATTTGAGAACTCAACTCAAAATTAAACTATCCGTTATTGATTTTTATCTTTAAATATTGACTATCAGATAATAAAATTGGTGAGTATACATTCGTGTTTCTAGATGATTGTTATGGTATTTTTTTTCATTGTGGCATATGGTATCAATTGGTTTTTATTTGAGAACTCAACCCAAAATTAGGCTACCCGTTATTGATTTCTATCTTTGAATGTTGACTATCAGATAATAAAATTGGTGAGTACACATTCGTGTTTCTAGATGATTGTTATGGTATTTTTTTTTTATTGTGGCATATGGTATTAATTGGTTTTTATTTGAGAACTCAACCCAAAATTAGGCTACCCGTTATTGATTTCTATCTTTGAATGTTGACTATCAGGTAATAAAATTAGTGGGTATACATTTGTGTTTTTAGGTGATTATTATGGTTTTTTTTTTCATTGTAGCATATTGTTTGTCACCTAAGTTGAGAGTCCAAATCAAGAAAATTAGGCTACCCGTTATTGATTTCTATCTTTGAATGTTGACTATCAGGTAATAAAATTAGTGGGTATACATTTGTGTTTTTAGGTGATTATTATGGTTTTTTTTTTCATTGTAGCATATTGTTTGTCACCTAAGTTGAGAGTCCAAATCAGGATTAAATGACTCATTCTCGTCTCATATCATTGATGGTTGATTAATAAATATTTAAATTGAAAAATACATGTTTATGTCAAATCCAATGCCTATCTTTTGTCAAAATAGGTTAGCACAACAAACACATATCTTTTCAAAACAAATAACAATTCAACTTACCTTAGATATGATGAATAAGATGATTATATCTTGTTTATTACATAATCAACTCCTTATCTAGAATTTTGAATAAGATCAGTTAGAGTTTCTAGTTATTGTAAAATTAGATAGCGGCCCCTACTTTTAATTTTACCATATTGCTCGTCACGATGTCGCATGTGACATATATAATGGACATAATACAGATATGTGACTTTCTAGCAAACAAATATGGTAGAGAAATTCTCCTTAAATAAATATTAAAAAACAAGAGATAGTTAAAAAATAGAATATTTTTTTTATTTTTGAAAATTGGAGTAGGAAAAAGGAAAACAAAAAACTCAATGTTCAAATACAATATTTCTCCTTCCAAAAGTAGAAAAACTAGTTTTCTAAATTTGCTCTTATTTTGAAGAACACATTTTAGAAATTCCTCATAATTTTCCTATTGTTTTTTAAATAAAAAAAGGACATATATAATATATATTTTTAGATGCAAGCACTTTTTTGCAATGTAAAAGATTAAAATTATTTTTTTATATATTTTCATAGTTTATTAGTATCATGAATTTAATTTTTATTATAAATCTAATATAAAGATTTTCTTAGTAATATAACTTTTTTCACAATAATTATTAATTTGAATAATATAAAATAAAAATTTTATAGTTAGATTATTACAAATACAAAATATTAAGAATTATTTTATAGTTAGATTATTATGAATTATGATTTTGATTTTTTTATAAAAAATTTTGTAATCTTGAATTTGTTTTGTTTTTTTTTTTTTTTTTTTGTGTGTGTGTGTGAAAAAAGTCATCTTTCATAACTCTTCATTTTGCATTATTGCATGTGGGACGTATAATATCTTCCCTATCTCCCACGCACGAAGAACAACAATTAATGTACTGTAGTTCCATTTGGTGTCATGGGATGGTTTTCTTGAAACTAAACTCTATTACAATAAAAACGCATAGGAAAACTCTTTTCTTATTAAATCTTCTTAATAATACAAAACCTTTTTTTGTGTTAATACTATTATTGAACTTCTTGGACCGATCATAAAACTTCATTAGCATATAACCAACTAGAGGATCGATCACTGGTCTATATATCTACTCCTTTGGTTTTCTTGGACTTTGCCTTCTTCTCACCAGAAACCTATACACACTGCTTCATTTTTTGTGGGAACTTATAAATTAGTGTTAGAATAGAATTCTAGGAAATGATGTCGTTGTTAAATTACATTCCTTACTTTCTCTCACGTTTATAGTGGAGATTGCGTTAGGAGAGGTTTCCATATATTAACTCATGAACAAGCTCTCTCAAGTACAGGCCTCTTAGAGCTGAATCTGATAGCAATATCCTTTGTGATACTGTACCGTTATGAACATCTCTGTAATGTGGAAATTTCTATTACTGTTATTAAAATCTAGTACAAGTCCATGATATCTTATCTTGTTCTCATTTACTGAAATACGCTGAGCACTTGCTGAATAATGCTATGAATAGCATGATAGACTTTGAAAGGTAAAATATTTTTCTACTAGATTGAAAATAAATACTACACCCTCGTTAACATGATCAAACAATAGGAAGCAACTGCAGCTTCAACAATTTTCCCTCTGTTTTTTCCCCTCGTTTTCTCCTCTTCATAGAAAGACGAACAAGTTTGAGTGCTCACATGAAGAGCCACCAGTAGTGTACTTATGTATTACTATAATATATATCCTCACATTTCGAACTCATTTTTCATGCACGCTCCAATTCCCTTTTGTTTCCCTTATCAAGAAAACAAAATCTGGGTTTGATTCATTTTAGCTGTCTGTTAAGATTTCTTTGATTCAAGTTCCATAACCAAGAAAGAGGAAACAAATTCTGGGGTTTGTTTTGTTTTTGTTATTGTTTAAGTGTACTGATCCATCATCGATGGAGAGTGCTGATATTTATAAAGCTAATATCAGGTTCTTCGGTATGGAGAAACACTACCGTGGAAGCATTTTCTATATCTTCAAGAGAAGAAGATGATGAAGAGGCTACAAAAAGGGCAGCACTTGAGAAACTACCTACTTATGATCGTTTAAGGAAAGGTATATTGATGAGTGCATCAAGAGGTGTAATTAATGAGGTAGATATTGAAAACCTTGGAGTACAAGAGAGAAAACAGCTGCTGGAAAGGCTGGTCAAAGCTGCAGACGAGGATAATGAGAAGTTCTTGTGGAAACTCAATAGTCGTATTGAAAGGTAAAATATTCTCCGTGTTTCTCCTTTCGTATGTGCATTTACTTTGTTTAGTTTGCAGAGAAAATGTTAGAAAGGAATCAAGCTCTTAGATCGAAACCTGTACTTTTATGACATAACATGGCAAGGGATCGATCTAAAAAGAAAAGATGGATTTTGTTCTCCCTCCTTTTGCTTGGAATACAGAGGAGCTCTGTTTTGTCTGTTGAAGCTCTTGATTTTTCTGTAATTTTTGGTGTTTCAGGGTTGGAATTCAGTTTCCAACAATTGAGGTTCGGTACGAGCATCTAAATATTGGAGCTGAAGCTTATGTAGGACGTAGTGCTTTGCCTTCATTTGCTAAGTTCATATTTAATATAATAGAGGTAACGACATTAGCAAACATTTAACATCAGTTATTGCTAATGAAACATGATACTTCTTTTTTATTTGGTCATGCTTTTCTTGTCAACTAATCACCTTTCTATCAATTTTGAAGGGTTCATTGATTTCTCTTCATATCCTTCCAAATAGAAAGAAACCATTCACCATCCTAAAGGATGTTAGCGGAATCGTCAAACCATCAAGGTAAGATGATCATGATCTAAAATCTGTTTGCTTACAAATTCCTTCAATTATTAGTAGCCGATTCTTAATTCTTGTGTTATTGATGTACATGTTATAGATTGACTTTGCTTTTGGGTCCTCCAAGTTCTGGGAAGACCACACTGTTGTTGGCATTGGCTGGAAAACTCGATCCTAGTCTGAAGGTTGTGATATATTCTTGTAAATTTGTATAATCCATGAGGATTAGGTTTTAATTTTCCGTTTTAATTTGAAAAGATGAATTCTCTCGTGTAGCTTTCTGGTCGTGTGACTTACAATGGTCATGAGATGAATGAGTTTGTACCACAAAGAACAGCAGCCTATATCAGTCAACATGATCTCCACATAGGAGAAATGACCGTAAGGGAAACTTTGGCGTTCTCAGCCAGGTGCCAAGGGGTTGGATACTTGCATGGTTAGAATAATGGACTAAACTCTCTTTGCATTTTCCATCAGAATCATAAGTTACTCTGGTGATCAATAACTCGAGAAAATTTTGGCATTTGACAGAGATGTTGGCGGAGTTGTCCAGAAGAGAGAAAGAAGCCAACATTAAGCCTGATCCTGATGTTGATGTCTTCATGAAGGTGAGGAAAGGTATTATTATTTTCTGTATAATTGTTTGAAAAATGACAAGGAAAGGACACAGAAACATTTTTATAAAACAACATCGTTATTCAGTCCATCAATGTTCTTATCATTTGATATTTAAACTGTATCTAAAGGCCCTTCTTTTTACTTCACCAATTTATTAAATCTCTTGATTTTTGACTAGAATTGTTAAAAGAAGTTCAAATTTCTGCTGTTTCTGATATTGCAGGCAGCAGCAACACAAGCTGAAGAGGCCAATGTCATCACCGACTATGTCTTAAAGGTAGTATCAGTGTGCAGTACTCTAGCATCATTAAAATCTTCAGAAACCATGAAAATGATATCCCTTCAATTTTTTGTGCCTTCTCTAAAAATTACAGATATTAGGATTGGAAGTCTGCGCAGACACCATGGTAGGGGATGAAATGATAAGGGGTATCTCTGGAGGGCAAAGGAAGCGTGTTACAACTGGTAACATTTCCATTAGTCCAATCCTAGTATCAGGGACCAATTACTCTCTTTTTTGTCGTTCTACTAATCTACAGTAATGGATCATAGGTGAAATGCTGGTCGGGCCATCAAGGGCATTGTTTATGGATGAGATTTCTACTGGCTTGGACAGCTCAACAACTTACCAAATTGTGAACTCATTAAGGCAAACCGTTCACATTCTCAATTGCACCGCTGTCATCTCACTTCTCCAGCCAGCACCAGAGACTTATGATCTCTTTGATGACATTATTCTTCTGTCAGATGGCCATATTGTGTACCAGGGGCCTCGTGATGATGTGCATGAATTTTTTGAACATATGGGCTTCAAGTGCCCTGAAAGAAAGGGCGTGGCTGACTTTTTGCAAGAAGTAAGCAAAAAGAAGGCAGTTGTGTTTGCGCCTTTGTTACAATATGATCTTCTATTGGCTATAAGAAGAGCCTTGTGTGTTATCATAATAAATGAATTCATTGCAGGTGACATCAAGGAAAGATCAAGAGCAGTACTGGGCACGTAAAGATCAGCCTTACAGGTTTGTCACCGTCAACGAATTTGCTGAGGCATTTCAATCACTCAGCGTGGGACGAAGGATCATAGAGGAGCTTTCAATCCCATTTGACAAGACCAAGAACCATCCAGCGGCATTGGTAAACAAAAAGTATGGAGCTGGAAAGATGGATCTGCTTAAAGCTAACTTCTCAAGAGAATACTTGCTCATGAAGAGGAACTCATTTGTCTACATCTTCAGGATATCCCAAGTAATTATCGACAGTCATTACAATATCTAAGTTTCTTTCACTTTCGAATTTTGCGTACAGCGTGACACTTTTTCTCTTCATATCAGCTTACAATATTGGCAATCATTTCAATGACACTCTTCTTCCGGACCAATATGCATCGAGATACAGTCACGGATGGTGGAATTTATACTGGTGCTTTGTTCTTCACTGTGGCCGCGATCATGTTTAATGGTACGGCAGAGCAATCTACGACCATCGCCAAGCTTCCTGTTTTTTACAAGCATAGGGAACTCCTATTCTTTCCTCCATTAGCATATTCAATTCCTTCATGGATCCTGAAAATTCCCATTTCATTTGTTGAAGTTGCTACTTGGGTGTTCATAACCTATTATGTAATCGGATTTGATCCAAACATTGCGAGGTAAATAAGAATTCTTAATTTTCTGTAAACTTGTACCAGAATCCATTCTGATCCAGCTGTTATAACAAGGTTGTGTTTCTTTCTTTCATTTTTTGCAGGCTTTTTAAGCTGTACCTGGTGCTTGTGCTAATTAACCAGATGGCATCTGCACTATTTCGATTTATTGCCGCAGTTGGAAGGAACATGATTGTTGCCAACACCTTCGGGTCATTTGTGCTCCTTGCAATTTTTGCATTGGGTGGCTTCGTCTTGTCAAGAGGTATGATGAGTGTACTATTGTACCTGGAGGAATTCATCTTCTATGTTTTTTGTTTAATGGAACAGAGCAAATAAAGAAATGGTGGATATGGGGTTACTGGATTTCACCATTGATGTACGGGCAGAACGCAATAGTGGTGAATGAGTTCCTTGGAAATAGTTGGAGTCATGTATGGTTTCTTTAACTCACCGTCTGTATATTTGTGCCTTCGGCTCTCAATAATCAACTGGTATCTGAAGTTATTTTTCGAATCACAGATTCCTGCAGGCTCCACAGAACCACTAGGAATCCAAGTTTTGAAGAGTCGAGGGTTCTTTACAGAAGCATATTGGTATTGGATAGGAATAGGGGCGACAGTAGGATTCATACTACTATTCAATCTTTGCTTCGTTTTGGCTCTCACTTTCCTCAATGGTAAGTGTCGTTAACTTCTCAAATTCACACCTCTTGAAAGTTGGATCTTATTTTAATTTGCTGCAAATCATGTTGGCAGCATTTGATAAGCCTCAGGCTGTTATATCTGAAGAGCCCGAAAGTGATGAATCTGCCAGCAAAACCGAACGAGCTATTCAGTTATCGAACCATGCAAGTAGTCACAGAACTAACACAGGTAAAAGAACTCCATTAATTAAGTGTGTTTGTCCTCCATTTTTTAAGCTATTGGTTACTAATTACCGATATAATTTCAATTTCTCAACAGAGGGTGGAGTTGGAATTAGCAGTAGTAGTTCAGAGGCTATTGGAGAGGTCAGCAGTAACAGGAAGAAAGGAATGGTTCTTCCATTTGAACCGCATTCCATCACATTCGATGACGTTATTTACTCCGTTGACATGCCACAGGTATCAAAGTTTTGTAAAGTACGATTATATCTCACTTTGATGCGATATGATTCACAGAACATGACAAAACTGATCATATTGGTATTGAAATTTTCAGGAAATGAAAGTTCAAGGTGTTGAGAAAGATAGATTGGTGCTTTTGAAAGGTGTGAGTGGTGCTTTCAGGCCCGGTGTCCTTACAGCTTTGATGGGTGTTAGTGGTGCTGGAAAAACAACTTTGATGGATGTTTTAGCTGGTAGGAAAACTGGTGGATATATTGAGGGAGACATCAAGATTTCAGGGTACCCAAAGAAGCAAGAAACTTTTGCTAGAATTGCTGGATACTGTGAGCAAACTGATATTCACTCTCCACAAGTTACCGTCTATGAATCCTTACTCTACTCAGCTTGGCTTCGTCTACCCCCTGAAGTTGACTCTGAAAGCAGAAAGGTAGGCGCTCTCTGCCTTAAATATGTTTTAGGCATCTGGGAATCGTTGTGCATGTCGGGGTTCTGTGAACTTTTCTTTATATCTTTCTTGTTTCCTTTTTGGCTTGCTTGTCATCTGATCAAGTTCAATCACTTAATCAGCATTCCCTAGTTGAACAGGCATTTCCATTTTATATTTTATCCTGTGATCAAGATCACTGAACCTTTTCTATATAGCTAAGAAGGGTACTGGTGAAGTTGATATTTGTAGTGATGGTGCTTGAAGCTTCAATTCAATTCAATTCAGCCAGACACGACCAATTAACCTATGCTTTGCCAAAATTGCTTCCAGATGTTCATTGAGGAAGTCATGGATCTTGTGGAGTTGAATCCATTGCGCCATGCATTAGTGGGGTTGCCTGGTGTGAATGGTTTGTCCACTGAGCAGCGCAAGCGGCTAACCATTGCAGTTGAGCTAGTTGCAAACCCTTCTATCATATTCATGGATGAGCCAACTTCAGGGCTAGATGCTAGAGCCGCTGCCATTGTGATGAGAACAGTTAGGAACACTGTGGACACAGGAAGAACAGTTGTATGCACCATCCATCAGCCCAGTATTGACATATTTGAAGCTTTTGATGAGGTAAGAAATGTTAGCAAATTATCTCTATCAGAACTTTGCCATGATTTTATCACCATAACAGTCTGCATTATTTAAAATGGCATGTAGCTATTCCTGATGAAACGAGGAGGACAAGAGATATATGTGGGGCCTCTGGGTCGCCATTCTACCCATCTAATAAAATATTTTGAGGTATGTTTGACGTGATTAATTATCAAATAACACAAACAGTTGTATGTTCAGACCTATACTCAGACTAACCATCGACTAAGTCATATACCTTCCTATTTGTGAAGGCAATTGAAGGAGTCGGTAAAATTAGAGATGGTTATAATCCAGCAACTTGGATGCTGGAAATTTCTAGTTCAGCACAAGAAATGGCTTTGGAGGTTGATTTTTCTAACATTTACAAGAATTCAGATCTGTTCAGGTCAGATAAAGTACTTGGCTAAGTGGTACAAACTGAAAAATATGCTAATTAAGAATTTGGTGAAGAATTTGTCTAAAATTTGTGGATGGTGTGTGACATAATTCAGGAGAACCAAAGCACTCATTGCGGAATTAAGCACACCTGCTCCTGGCTCCACAGACCTTTGTTTCCCTACGAAGTACCCAACATCATTTTTCACACAATGTATGGCTTGCTTATGGAAGCAACATTGGTCATATTGGAGGAATCCACCATACACTGCCGTGAGATTTCTTTTCACAACCTTTATAGCCTTGATGTTTGGGACAATGTTCTGGGACCTTGGATCCAAATTGTAAGCCACAACGGGGTTCTTTGAAACAATTTAAAAGTTCAGACTTTGGTGGTTTGCTTCGACGTGCTGATCTAATTTCTCTCACAAACTGTAGGAATTGTACCCAAGATCTTTTGAATGCAATGGGTTCGATGTATGCAGCTGTTTTCTTCATTGGTGTCCAAAACGCATCATCCGTCCAGCCAGTGGTGGCTGTTGAAAGAACTGTCTTCTACAGGGAAAGAGCTGCTGGAATGTATTCAGCTTTGCCCTATGCCTTTGCACAGGTAACACAATTCATCAGGCGTTACAGAGACTTCACTTGGCGTCAAGTAGAATGTTATGCATGTTTTCTTTACCAAACTTCCATCTTGTGTTGCAGGTCCTGATCGAGCTTCCATATGTTTTTGTTCAAGCTTCAGCCTATGGCTTTATAGTTTATGCGATGATTGGATTTGAATGGACTGTTGCGAAGTTCTTCTGGTACCTGTTCTTTATGTACTTCACATTATTATACTTCACCTTCTACGGAATGATGGCTGTTGCAATAACTCCAAACCACCACATCGCTGCCATAGTTTCCTCTGCATTTTACGGAATATGGAACCTATTCTCAGGGTTTATAGTTCCTCGGCCCGTAAGTGTTCGCTATCTTATCATTTCAAATTCAAAATCTCCGTAGTGTCGGGTTTCCTTGTGGAATAATTTTGTGATTCATTTTTGTGCTTCGGTCTGTAACAGAGCATACCTATATGGTGGAGATGGTACTATTGGGCTTGTCCAGTATCATGGTCCTTGTATGGATTGCTTGTATCCCAGTTTGGAGATATACAGAAAGACCTCACTGAAACTCAAACAGTGAAACAATTTGTGAAGGACTATTTCGGATTCGACCATGATTTTCTCGGAGTAGTTGCAGCCGCGGTTCTTGGCTGGACAGTCCTCTTTGCTTTCCTATTTGCCGCCGCTATCAAGACCTTCAACTTCCAAAGGCGATAGAAATTGTCTTTATACACATATATAATAAGCTTCACTTTTTTTTTCTTTTTTGATTGTGAATCTAAAATAACTTGCTACTTTAACACCTCCTTCTCTCATTAATATCCATAACATGTACACAAAAAAATAAAATTATGTCGTTGGATGTCATTCATTTAATAAAAATCGAAAGTAATGACCACCACTAAAAAAAAATATTCTTTAAAATCTTAATAAGTGTAACTCAACTGGTCAGGTTTTAGGTTATTCTTTAGAGGTTACCAGTTCGAGTCCCACAAACATCAAGATCACTGGAGGCTTACATGGTCGTTAATTTCAGGGCCCGTGAGATTAGTCGAGGTACGCGCAAGTTATCCCAGACACCCACGTTAATAAAAAAATCTTTAACATTTTAAAATAAAAATAAACAAGACATATGTCAGATTAAAAAAAAAATTATCTTTTTAAATAGTGTAGGTCAACTTAGAGGCCCCTTGACCAAACTTGTTTCTTATATGCCCAAAACCAGGCTTCACCAAAAATTTTATAAACATCGTCATTTTAATTTTCTTATAAATATTAATATGATGATATTTTAGATGGACTCGGGTCCTAAGATATGGCTAAGTTAACTATGTCAACTAGGCCAAAACTCAGTTTTTTTTTAAATTAGAACAATATCAATCCAACCTTTTCTTTATATAAAAAAAAATGAGCGACTATGTTTTGTATAGACTTAGGTTCAACTAGGTTAATTAATTTAATTCATAACTTAGGTCATATTCTTTATAGATTTAATAACCTTGTCTTTTGAAATCTACTTTTTGTTTAATTGAATGGTCATCAATTAAGAAAAGAAATGTCTTAATTAAAACTTAAATAAAAAATTAACACAAACAGAAAATACACTAAAAAGGAGGGCTTGAATAAAGAATTGAAATAAAAAAACAAAAACAATTCAAACACTTCTAGGCTTGGACGACTAATTAATGTTGAATTTCTATTATAAAGAGTTGTTGGTTCACGTTTTTCATAAACTAGCTAGTAGCGTATTTTACTATTTTCTTGTTACCTCTAACTCATAAACTGATGGTTCTCATTGATAATCATTGGCTAGAGATCAAAAACTGGGAATATAATAAAAGATTATCTATCTATATCAATCAAAGCCTTGTTTGAGGTCTAGATTTCCCTTATTGTTTTTAGATAAAAACATGTTGGCTAAAATCGATCTCTACGATCTGTGACACTTCAATACAGCTAGGTTGATTTCATTGAACTAGTCGCCATCCTGTTCTCCTATATGTACCATTATTATTACACGGTTCGTTGTCTTTAATTTTTGAAGAGAAGTAGATTTTTACAAATAAGCATTTTTCTTTCTAATAGGAGAACACTACAAGATTTAACAGTTTTATTGATGGAATTTTTCTGTCGGCGTAAGACACATATTCTGTCGGTAATTAATTTACGGACGGAATCACCGACAAAAATGCTCTGTCGGTGAATCTTTCGTCGGTAATTTTTTGTCCGTCAGTAAATCCGTTGGTAATAAAAAAATAAATTTATACGCTTCATTTCGTCGGTATATCCCTCGGTAATAATATTTTTTTATTACCAACGGATTTACCGACGGGATTACCGATAGAATTTCCGTCGGTAATTCCGTCGGTAATTATTTAAAAACATTTTAAAAAAATTCATTTTATAAAATTATAAAATAATTAAATTAACACTGTACAATATATACTCAAAATGCTTGGAAAAAAGAATAAGAAAATCAACTCAAATAAATTTGCAAAAAATAAATAAAATGAAAAAATAAATTCAACTAAAAAAATTCATATGAAAAAAATGAAGTTGCAATTGCTAAAAATTTAAAAATCCTATAAATAAATCAACTAAAAATTGATCTCATATGAAAAAAAATCTCACAACAACATTTATACAATTATTAAGAACAAAACAAAATAAAAAAATAAAAAACAAATATAGTGAAAAAAATCATGAAAAAAGAAGAAAAAAGAAAAATATTACCTTAATGTAGTTGCAAGTGAAGCTAAGGAGAGAAAAAAAATTTTGTTAAGCATATTAATTAAAAAAAAACTAAGAGGATAAAAGAAGAAAGAAGAAGAAGACATACCCAAGCATGGAGGAAAAGAGAAGGAGATGAGGAGAGAAAAGAAGAGAAAGAAATAGATATTGATGTTTTTTACATAGAGTGAAGAAGAAGAAGTAGAAGAACAAGAAGAAGAAGAATAAGAATAAGAAATGAGTCTGTCTCTTGTGAAATAAGGGGATTCAGACTTTTTATTGGGGCGCGTTACCGATGGATAATTGAATATTAATATTTTTTAATTATTCCGTCGATAATTCCATCGGTAATATTTAATTTAAATTTTCAATTTTGTAAAAATTTTTCAGAAACCGCCAACAATTACCGATGATTTTTTAATCCGTCGGTGATTCCGTCTATAATATTTAAATTAAAATTTTAAATTAATTGATTTTTTTTCAGAAAACCGCCAAATAACACCGACGACTTTTCAATCCGTCGGTGATTTTGTCCGTAAAGAACAACAATTAACAGTGCAATTGGAAAGTGAACAGTTTTGGAGCTCTCTGGAAAATACCGACGGAAAATTCCGTCGGTGATTCCCTTTGTAATTGACATGATGAACAGTGTTTATAGTTTACCAACGAATTTACCGACGGAATTTTCCGTTGGTAAAAATGACACGTCATCATTTTTTTTTTGCTTTGTTTTAATTTTTTTTCCCACAGTAATTCCCTCGGTATACACCGATGGAATATTTCCGTCGGTAAAATCCTTCGAAAATTTACTGACGAAAATATTCCCTCAGTATTTCCGTTTGTATTTATCAATTTTCTGGTAGTGAAAACAGTTAATCCAATGGAAATTCTCTCAAGTTTTTCAAGAGAAGATGATGATGATGATGATGATGATGATAAAGAAGAAGAAGAAGAAGAGGCTCTAAAATGGGCTGCACTTGAGAAACTGCTAAGGTATACTGATTAACATTAGAAGGTGGAGCTAGTGAAGTTGATATCTCCAACCTTGGACTCGAAGAAAAGAAACATTTTCTCCATAGGTTGGTGAAATTGTCTAATGAGGATAATGAAAAGCTCTTATTGAAGTTGAGGGACCGTACGTATTCTACTGGTTTGGATAGCTCAACAAATTTCCAAGTTGTAAACTCACTGAGGCAATACGTTCATGTTTTCAACGAAACTGTTGTGACGGTCCTGTCTGTTTTTATATTTTAAAAATATTTTAAAAAAATTATTTTTTTTATTTTAAATTAATATTTTTTATGTGTTTTTAAATCATTTTGATGCACTGATTTTAAAAATAATTTAAAAAAATAAAAAAAATATTATTTTGATATATTTCTAAATAAAAAACACTTTGAAAAGCAACCGCAACCATATCATCTCCGTCCTTCAGCTAGCACATGTAAGACCTGTATTCTTGACCCGTTAAACCCAAACTCGTGTTAATCCAAACCCAAGAACCCAACCTAACCTTTGACCGAAGGATTGATTTTTTCTTTTATTTTGCTTGCCTCTCCCCCTGCCGTGACTTTCCTCTCCTGCATACAAAGGATTTCAGTTTTGAACTCATGTTTTTGGGTTTAAGAAGAGTTGAAGAAACATGTAGGTATTCCCCCCTCGTTATTGTTTTTAGTTAGGAAATTTATTGTGGAATGATTAAAGAAGTGTTTAGAGTTTTTATATTATTTTGATGATAAAATGATTTAAGAGTTTTAATTGAAGTATTAGGGTATTAGTTGGCTTAAAACGAACTGATTAGATGATTAGAATTATGAGTTTCTGAAGAAAAGATTGTTTAATTGTAAGATCTACAGATTTAAAGACTAGCAGATCAGATTATGAAAATCCCGATCAACCGGTCACCCAGTTGGTCTGAACCGACTGATTGGTTAGCTTGTGGTAGTGGTCGAGTAGTTGACCTAGCAGTAAGAGTTAATCGAGTCTGTTAGGTTTAATCAGTTTGGGGTATGTTTGGGATCGATTTGGTGAACTAGTTCAGCTTTATAATTAATTATGTTTCGGTCTCTAACCTCATAATTTTAATCTTTATATTATTTTTCTTCGAGTTGTTTTTTAATGTTTTTTGTATCCGTTATAGGTTCTGTCGATGTTCCTCTTAACAATCTTCAATAGTTTCAAGTTCTATATCGGTCTGTCTTTTGCTTTTGTTTTCCGACTGAGTGGAATAATTTTTAATATGCATGTAAAATAAATACTTTGAAATGTCCTTCTCTTTTATTTTCAACTAATGATACCCAGATTGAAGATCGATCACAGAAAAGAATTAAGCTCTATGCAATTAATCAAACAAATCATTTATTAGAGGGAGTGGATATCTATTTTGAACTATCACACAATTCAGTTGCATGTAATTTATACACAATCTTAATGACCCATTATTCTTCTTGACAAACAACATCGGGGCTCCCCAAAGAGACACACTCTGTCAGATGAACTCATTATCCAATAAATCCTGCAGCTGATCCTTTAATTTCCTCAACTCTTCTGGCACCACTATATACGGTGTCATTGATATTGGCTCAATATCAGAACCAAATAAATGCAAAAATTAAACTCCTTGCACGAAGGCAATCCAGGTAAGATATTGGGAAAGACATCGATAGAATTTCTGATTATAGAGACTTGGTTTAACTAGAGAACTTTATTCACAGCATCCATCATTTTAAATAAAATAAAAGCTTATAGAAACAAAAAAAAATAATCCCGGCCATCAGTTTTTTTATTTCTTAATTGTTTTTTATATGTTTTTTTTATTTTGTTAGGAAAAAAACAATTTCTTTAAGGACCAATTAATTCATGTAGTTCAATTTCGAAATTGATATAAATACATGACATTGTTAGGATGGAAATGGGAGAAACTTTTCTTTAAGGACCCATAATCATCAATCTCTCTAACCGGAGGAAATGAATGGAAAATTCAACAAATAGATATTTTCAAAATAAAGGTTTTCTAAACTTTAATATCTTACTGACTGAATACTGATATGGACAGGATTCTTGAAAGATATTTTGTTTTTCACACATATTGAATATAATTACAGTGTGGTTGACTTGGTCACAGGAAGCTAATAACTTTCGACGATTTTCGCCATTAATTATCAATCTCTCCAATTGGATGGAGAATTCATAAAATTGAAAATTCAACTCCATAGAAGCATCTTTTCCCCCCTAATTTTACCATGGATATTATACGAGGATGTAAGAAAAGATTTATATTAATTTATTAATATTTTTTTCAATTAATTTTTTAAAAAACCTTAATATAAGTGCTTTTTTCACACATTCATGTTCATTTTTTCATTGTCTCCCTTGGAAGCTCAAGAAACAAAATCATTTTAGCTGTTCATTTAGATTTCTATGATTCAAGTTCCAAAACCCAGAAAGAAGAATAGAGGAAACAAAATCTGGGGTTTGGTTTGTTTTAGTTGCTGTTTAAGTATACTGATCCACCATCAATGGCGAGTGCTGATATTTACAGAGCTAGTAGTAGTTTAAGAGATAGTTTAAGAGCAGGTTCGTTTGTATGGAGAAACAGTACTGTAGAAGCATTTTCAAGATCTTCACGAGAAGAAGATGGTGAAGAGGCTCTAAAATGGGCTGCGCTGGAGAAACTACCTACTTATGATCGTTTAAGGAAAGGTATATTGATGAGTGCATCGAGAGGTGTGAGTAGTGAGGTAGATATCGAAAAACTCGGAGTCCAAGAGAGAAAACAGTTGCTGGAAAGGTTGGTCAAAGCTGCAGACGAGGATAATGAGAAGTTCTTGTGGAAACTCAAGAATCGTATTGAAAGGTAAAATACTCTCCTTTGGTTTGTACATTTACTTTGTTTGGTTTGCAGAGAAAATTTTAGAAAGGAATCAAGCGTTTAGATCGAAACAAAATGGTTCTACTTAATTGGATACTTGTTAGTCTCTCTTTCATGATATATGGATTGATCTAAAAAGAAAATATGGATTTTGTTCTCCCTCTATTTACTTGGAATACAGAGGAACTCTGTTTTGGCTGTTGAAGTTCTTGATACAAAAATTAAATAAAATTAAATATTAAAAAATAAAATTAAAAAATAATATCAACTGCAAAAAATATGAAAAATCAAGATCAAAATCAAAATTTGAATGGATAAAATAAAATAAAAATAATTAAAAAAACTAAATCAATTTAAGTTAACTCAAGTAACTTGCGATCTGATATATAAATTAAGGATTACCTAACAAAAAGGAAAGTAAAACAAATCAAGAAACTTAAAGTCCAATAATTCAATGTAAAATAATAAAAAATAAAAAAATAATAAAAAGATCCTAAAAAGAATCAAACTTAAACCTGGTTTATCGTCGAAACTGGTGGATCAAATTATGAGACTGGAATTACTTTGTAAAAAACAAACATAAAAAAACAAGAAAATAAGATTTCAAGCCATAAAAGAATTAAAATTTAAAATAACTAAAATTAAAACAATAAGGACTAAATAATACACAAAAATAATTGAAAGAAACTAATAAAAAACTAAATTAAAAATAAATAAATAAAATATAAAATAATAATAAGAACTAAAATTAAAAACCAAATAAAATTATTATATGTCCTAAGGCTTTGTGACCACAAAGTAAGATTTCAATCCATAAAAGAATTAAAATTTAAAATAACTAAAATTAAAACAATGAAAACTAAATAATACATAAAAATAATTGAAAGAAACTAATAAAAATAATAAAATAATAATAAGGACAAAAATTAAAAACAACGTAAAATTATTAATGTTTCGTGGCTGCCTCCACACCCCCCCGGGGCGCGGGGGTGGGGACGCACAAAAAAAAAGATGAATAAAAAAATAATTAATTAAATAAATAAATAAAATATTTTGAACCGCAACGAGTAATTAAAATTAAAAAAAAAAACCGACCGGTTCAATTCGGTTTCGGTTTTATAAGCCTGAAACCGAAAAAACCAAACCGATCCTAACCGAACACAAACCGAAAAAACAGAGTCAAACCGAAAAAACCAAGCCAAACTGGAAAAAACCGAGCCAAAATGAAAAAACCGATCCAAACAGTAAAAAACGAGTGATAAAAAAACTGAAAAACCCAAACAGTAAAAAAAATCAATTAAAATTTTAAAAAAACAGACCGGTTCAATTCGGTTTCGGTTTTATAAGCCTGAAACCGAAAAAACCAAACCGATCCTAACCGAACACAAACCGAAAAAACAGAATCAAACCGAAAAAACCAAGCCAAACTGGAAAAAACCGAGCTAAAATGAAAAAATCGATCCAAACCGGTTTGAATCGGTTTTTGTCCTAAAAAACCGAACCAAAACCAGTCGGTTTAAACCGGTTTCGGTTCGGTTTTAATTTTTTTAAAAAATAAATTTTAATTTAATTATTTTTTTAATAAAAATCAAATTAAATCAAAATTAATTACTCCTAACCACAACTATAATATCAGACAGGCTTTGTGTAAAAGTATGGGTTTCGCCTAGATTTTCATTGTGAAAAATTGATAGAATAGGGGCATAGGGTGATTTTCGCCTTTGGGCTTTGGCTTCTCCAATAAACTATTTTAGTTGGGTATTCTCGATTTTCTATTCTTTATCAATGCATAATTTAAAGACGGAGAAAAAGTCTCTTTATTTAATTTTTTAACAAAAGTTGTATTTGATTTAAGTTGAGAATATGAAAAATTAAAGAAACCTTTTTATTTGGATTAATATGAAAATATAGTGGCAGTAGAGCTACTAATATATACTGTGACGATGAGTTGAGAGCGGAGGTGACGGTGGAGTAATGGGATGATGTGACGATAAAGGTGGTGGTGTAGATTATGGTGACGAGGTAATAATCAAAAGATGATAATAATTGTGGTTGAAATATTTTGAATAGATTAATATGTATACAATATCTAAAGAAAATAAATTAAGTTTAAATATTAGCTATAAACTATTTTATTTTAACTAATCGTCATGTAAATATTTTATAAAAAATAAACACACAAAAATCATAAAAAATTTATAAACATGTCCTAAACAATGTATGATCCTTCTTGCTTGATTTTATTTTTTCAAAAGATCTATTTATTTACTTATTTTGCAGTTTTATTTCCATCAACTATTTTCCATTTTTTCCCTATCTTGGTTCAAATATTTTTGGTGGGCGAGGCAACATGCCGGCGATACTCTGCTAGAGCCCAAATGGGGAAGATACTCCTATACGCAGAATAATGTAACATGCAATTCCTCATAAAAACTCCCCCGATTTCCTGCCACGAAGAAGCAGTATTATTATTCAATCTTTGGTAAACGTAGGATATAACGAGCTAAAACATACAATCTAAGAGGATGATAATTGAAAAACAACAATTCGTTGTCTCTTATTCCCCGAAAATCTCATCATAAATCTTCTTTTATGAGTGATTATTTCAAGGATTTTCTTAAACGGCATGCAGCTTCTCTTCTCTTCTCTCTTTTTTTTTTTTTTTTTTCCTTTGGTTTCTTCTCTTTTTGTGCAGAGCAATAAGTCAATTACCTGCTGGGGAAAATCACCAAGTTCTGTTTGAGAATTAATCAATAACTTGGCAGCACGATGAAGGGGTGCAGGGTCTCTGTCCGCCTATTAGAAAAGGAACTTGAAATCTTGGATTTTGGTGGGAAAAGAAGCACAAGTGCATTACAATATATATAGGAAGAGATAGACTATTAATCTTTAAATTATAAATTAATTAAACTGACCTGACCACCGTGAATTAAACCCATCATAGCCATTGCAGTTTGCACCAGATTTGAGTGGTTACCCTCAAGAGGTACATATTCCTGCGTCAACATGCACCAGTATACTTTCTTAGCTTTAGAAAGTTGAAGGAGGAGATCCCATTGATACCATGGGAGATGGAATGAGAAGGTCCACGCACCCAAAATGTTATTGCATAAATGGGTTCTTTAGAAATCTTTAAAATGGTATTACCTTCTTAGGGCATGAAAGGTAACTCTCGCCCCATCCACCATCATCTCTCTGTGATCCAACTAGAAAATCAACTCCTTTACGAACAGCCAGGCAATTGGAGTAAGTCTTTCCAGCAGCTGCTAGCCCTCCAAGAGCAAACCATGTACCATAGATAAAGCAAATTCCCCAGTTTCCATACCTGTAGTAATTCTTGCTATATTTAGTCATTTCCCTGACAATTTTCTGCAAACTGTACATCAGCCTTTAAAAGAATGTAGCAGCTCTTTTAAATCGATCATACCATGAGCCATCAGGCTTCTGCAACTCTTCAATGAACGTGACACCATTTATGATGGAATTTTGGATCTCTTTTGTCCTGTGGCCAGGGTATAGCTTCTTAAATAGGACTAATGCCTGTATTGTTGATGATGTGCATTCAACATACCTGGATCGCTGTTTTATTAGTCTTCAACAGGTTTTTCGACATTCCTAATGGAGGTGCTCAATAAATAATATTGCTTAACTATTTGAAGTAAAATGGTTCAAGAATCTTACTCATGCTCAACTACAAGATCCTCTAGGAACTCCACAGGATTGAGCCACTAATTGAACAGCAGAGACGTCACAGTTGAAATACCATATTCCAAGTCAAGTCTTGAAGGAAAGCATACAGAATTTAAGCTTAACATTTCAAGTTTAGTTCGATGACTTGAAGAACTTACCTCCAGCCATAATCCAGATCCTGCCGGCTCCCAAGCAGATACCCCACCATTTTTACTCTGCATAAAATCGAGCTGGTTGTTACTTCGTGAATACCGTGTTCTAGAAAGGAGCCAATCCAAGGAAATACCAAGGAATGATGATGAGTTTTAGGTACACAAAGGTCACCATTTGAATGCAACTAATCCTCACCTGAAGAGAAAGTAAAATATTAACAGAATCAAAAAGCTTCTGAGGTTCCATTTTTTCACCTACGATTTCCGGAGGCATTGTTGAAAAAAGAAGGCAACACTGCAGAACATGCGAATCACAAAGTATGTTGCGAGTAAATGTTCAAGGAAAAAGCTCAACTTGTTACAGTATTGCTTACAGCAGAAAACTAGAACATACCTTCATGCTTTCTGCAGTGCAATCAGACACTTGCCAGCCATGATCTTTGTCAGAGAAAGTCCACGATCCTTTAGAGATATGGCGAAACATCCTTCTGAAGTCTCCGGGAGGATTCTCAGTGACCTTCAAGATTTGATGTGGGATGAGAAAAGCAGCATGCCAAAACATAACTAAATACAAGAAACACGCGTGAGAGGAAGAAACAATTTCAGGATCTGAAATTTGGAAACCTGAGAGTTCTTTATGAAGCTATGCCCCTCCTTAAGTGCAGGTCCTGTTTCATCTGAGAGGTTGCTGGCAATCAAAGCTTGAAGGGCAAGACTGGTATCCCACACTTGACTGCCAAAACTCTAAAATGATTATGAAAAGGAAAAAATCATACTCCATCGCCATCTCTTACTTCTGGTTTGCAAATCTAAAGTCTATGACTAAATAAGCATAAACTCGAGTTTATGAGAATTCTTCATGTTTTTGTTGATAGCATAGATTAGTGAATGGAAAGACGACGTGAACCGTTTAGGTACCATTATTATGATAGAAGTTTACCGACCTGCATCTTTATTCCATCTTCACCAAGCCACACATAATCCTTGATCCTAGCAAGGTGCCTCCTAAAATAATCCCCTTTGGGATCTTCAACCCAGCAAACCAGCATATCTAATGGCTGTTCCAGTTCAGTGGTACAAATGTCCAAAAATTAAAGAACATGTGTAATAGGCAAATGTTTTACTGTACTGGTTTTCTTTTTTGCGATTGCTCTGCAAGTGTGTTACCTTTTCGATACATCCTATGGTGATGTATCTACTGCTCTCATCTTCATAATGGATGTGATCCATTGTTATTTTGAGAGCCTTCTCTCTCAATTTGTTGAAGGGCCACCGAGTAAGAAGGGGCTCGCCAAAAGTATAAATAGCATCCCAAAACAATATTTGTATCGAAGTATGTGGATAATAGTTATCCTCCTGAAGAAATAAAACAGATTTTGAAGAAAATTAAATGTTTTCAGATCATTTTCTGAAGATCAGCTGCTAAAAGTCAACTGACCTTTGCACATAAATGGCGGACTCTCCTCCAATTGAGTTTCTCATAAGGTTCCTTGTAGATTTCTTCCCTAATTTGTAAGATGAGAGGTGTGATTGGACCAACAAACCTCTTCCCGTACAAGTATGCCATAGGCAAGTAAGTGAGCCGACAGTAGCCCAGCAAATTTCCTGCATTTATGAAATGCATGATTGGAATGGCAGAGCTAAAAGCAGGCTTTACACAAGCAACTAAATTCAAGTTAAGGACAGAATTCTAGAAACTATGAAGGTGGCAACTCTCAAAGAAATTCCGTAATGATAAATTAAGCACTAGCTCGAGTATTTGCAATTTCCATCAATCATATGCTAAAATTATTGAAGGATTTCATAATGTTTATATATAAGTTTCATGCTTCAGCAACTTCATAAAACAAAATGCAAACCTGGATGGATGGGAGATGTAGATGGCAAGAACCAAAATTCTGGGGGCATTGGATTGCATCCAGCCCACTCATACACACCAAGTATCTACAACACAGGAAAATCAAACAATTACAAACAAAATTAAAATATAGAAGCAACATGACAAGAATCATGTAGATATAGATTTCTTTCGTTCTTTTACTAGACAGAAAACATTCTACTAATGATACCAACCAGCAACCAATAACTAGTTTAACAGTATGAAATTAAATTGAATCAGATGTTGTACCGCAAGCCAAGTCTTTCCCCAAGAGCTTATGGCAATTGCACTACCATGATCAAGAATCCACTTCCTTGCTCTTTCACATGCTTTGTCTTTGCCACCATCACGTCCTTCTCCAAGCATGCGCATACAGATGTAGTTCAGGACTGTACAGAACATGGTGCTGTGACCCTCTATGTGTAATCCCCACCCACCATCTTCATTCTACAAGATAAGATGCAGCACATTAGCAATCTGATACTGGTAAATCCTTAAAGCCAAGACGAAAAGGAAAGAAAAAAATCAAAATTACTTTGATAAAGCTATTCCTTTTGTCATTCCTGTAATTAACAAATATACTCTACCTGATGACAGTATATGTAACGTAGGATTTCTTTTTTATGCTCTGCAGAGAAGATAGCATTAAGATGCCCTGTAATATACAGAGAAAAAACCTGCATTGAGGGGGAAAAAAGGTTTCCGTTAGAAACTGAACGCACAAAATATCTGAATTATAGTTTGCAAATTTGTGACAACTGAGTAAACAGGCTTCCATATTCTTTCTGATGCTACTCGTGAAAGCAGAGTTAAACAGCAACATGGCCTGAAGCATACAAGATTTTGTTTTTTTTTTACGTTCTGATCACCAGTTCTTCAGATCAAGCTATAAATCATATGAAATGAAAAAATTCAAATAACATCTTTTCAGATTTCAACTCTTTCAATCAAGTTAAATCAAGGCAAGAAATCTATACGATCAAGCATTTGAACCTGTCAGGAGGGTTTCAAGAGTGGGATTACTTGCGCTTGAAAGCCTGTCTTAAATTCAGAAAGGGTAAATTACAATAACATCGCAGAGGTATAGTAAAATCATACTAGCTACATGAAAGCTTGAAGATTTAAAAAAAAAATGTTACAAAAATCCAAAAGTACTTGCCCAAAAGTCAAAAGTTCTTTGCCAAATGGTCTCCCAATTTCTTTCATAATTTAGTATACTGATTTTATTTTATTTTTGTTGACATCAATTTATTAAGTATGCGCTCAGTATTGTTTAAATATTATTAGTTACTTATGGATGGCATGCGAGTCGCAATCATCCCATCTCAGTGCCTAATATAGTTTCGTTTGTGTAACATGCTTCGATTTCTTTACGGGAAAAAACACAGTTCTAGCTTCTTTTGTAGCCAAATGATCACCAGAAAAATGCTATGTTGCCAATTCTAGGTGGTGATGAAACTTCTGGCTAATATTTTTTGCTAGGTTAAATGATGGCAGGGATTGAGAGCAATAACCAGGGGAGGGAAATAGAACATTGGGCCAGAATTTTCAGCACACCAATGGCCATCGCTAGCCTGCAAGGCTGAAAACAAATGAACACTCCTCCTCAAAGCACTTGTTGCTTTTTCATAGGAAATCTCTTCACCATCCTCAATCTTGACTTGAGGAATTCTTTGCTTGAATTTTTTCTCCCTTAGAAACTGCATTTTATTAAATAAAAGTAAGTGACTAAAAAGGTAATTAATAATGTACTAAATTTTTTAGCTATTTCTGGAAATAGCTAAACATAGAAACATATATATTTATATATATAAGAAAACATATGCTGTGAATTTGTATGTGTGTATATATACCTGGAATTTCCAAAGGAGATCGGAGCTGGGCTTGACCTCGTTGCGGTTTCTCCAGAAATTTTGGCGAGCCTCTTCAACCTCAGCTCGCTCTTCAAGAGTGCCAGCATCAGGATCAAACTCCCATATTTGCCTCCCCAAAAAGTTATTTGTGCTGTATATGTGTGGATCATTGCCACCCTCTGCAATCTTAAGCCTCCACATGGCACTGCTTCAGTCACTTTCTTCAGTTTCTTGAGTATCAAAAAATCACTTCTCTTCTATTTCAGTAATGGCTAGCAATAGAAATTATAAAATGCACTGTATATAAAGAGAAAAATGAAGTCTTAGTCTTGGCGAAGTTTGATTAGATAAAGATATTTCATGACTTGTGGAGTTTAGTCCCAGCAGAAAAGCTAAGTACGCAGAAGAGCTAAGTTTATTCTTGACAAAATTTAATATTATCGTACTAAATCAAATGAAAAAAACAGACTAAATTGTGAGGAAAAAAAATCCGTAACAAAAAGGTATCTGCCTTTCACCATATATCTTTACAGTGCAATTCACAAAAAAAAAAAAAAAAAAAAAAAAAAAAAAAAAAAAAAAAAACTTATATCTAATAATATTTTTTTAAAACTTATTAATTATTATATTAGCAATTTTCATTATAATAAAAATAATAATATTTTTAATATTAATAATAATATTAAACTTGTATGACCTAAATTTAAGTGGATCTTACTGTAACAGACCCAGGAGCTTTGGATGTGGGTCTAGCTACAAGGTGATAACTAAATAAAAAAAAATTAATATTAAAAAAAAAGATTAATTAAAAAGAAAAAAAACAAGAAAAGCATTATTCCAATAAATAGTGCTTTGCGAGGAGGAATACAGTAAAATCCCCTCATAAGATCACAATAATATAATGAAAAGTAAACAAAACAAATCATGAAATTTAATTCTTAATTAAATTAATATTAGAAGATGAAATTAGAAGAAAAAAACTAATTAAAAAGAAAAAATCTGAATCGACTGAGTTAAGCTGTCAAACCTAGGATCTGTGTCATGTGAGTGTGATAACTAAATAGAAAAAAAAATAATATTAACGAACTAAATCAAATAAAAAAATTAATTAAAAAATAAAGAAAAAAGCAAGAAAATTAAAATTAAAAAGACAAAAAAAAAAAACAGAAGTATCACCCTCTTTTACTATGGATTGCATAGTGCAATTCACAGTAAAAAATTGATCTGTTTTAGTTATAGTTAATTTAACTTGCTTTCTAAAATGTAATTTTGAAAATAATTTTTTACCAAATTGGTTTTTTTAGTTGTCTTTTTTATAGTTGTATATGCCTATATTAAAAATAAAAAAAATCTTTTTAATACATTTGTAATTAAAAACACTTCTATAAAAGTATTATGTACGGTTTTATCAAACATATATTTAGTATTTAGATATTATCTTGAATTATAAAAAAAATAAAGTTGAGATGAGTATACAAGATAAAATAAGAGACAAAATCAGAAATAACAATAAGATTATATTTGATAATAATGTGTAAAACAATGTAAATATTTTTTTTATATTCTTCTTTTAATTAATTTTTAATTTCAATTATATCCTTCAACATTAGGTTTATTGTGGGTTGACAAATTAACCCGAATCAATTCAATATATTATGGTCTTAATATTTATAAAAAAAATTCATCTATAATATTTATTTTGAGCTGAATTATTTATTTTACCGGTTATCCTAATTATTTTTAATCGGTCAAATTAACCAAATTATATTTTGTCAATTCTCATTATAATTTAAAAAATTATTTTTATTAGAAAAAATATTAACCATTTTTAGATATTTTTTTATTAAAAAAAAAACAGAGAGATAATTCTAGCTACCCGTAACAGAGCATAAGATATGACAATGATGACGAATGACTGAGACCCACCACAAATCACCATCAGTACGATGGTGTCCATGTGACAGTGAAATTCACATGCACCTAACCACTAATTAATTAAGATTGAAAAAAGAACTGCTCCGATCAAGACCAAGTGATAACAGCTAAGGGAATACAAGTAAATTAATTAACTGCAGAATATATAAATCCTTGATAACACTCTATTAAAAATTTAGAAACGCAATTTAACAAGAGTTGAATGTTTTCCGGAGGAGGAGGAGGAGGAGGAGGAGGAGTTGAATCGTGAACATAATAGCCGTTGGATTAGAGAAAACTCACAATCACCTTATTCATATATTCACTCCTACTTTTCGAATAATTTCTTGTAGAAAAACTAAAAGTCCACGTGAAATTATTGTGTACCTAAACATATAATATTATAATAATATAATAGCACAATGATAGAATTGCTCTTCAATCGTAAAACCTGGCAGTGAGGCAATTCAATTTTTCCATCATGAATGGTCAGGGACACCTTCATTTTTTTACTTTTTTTACATAATAAAATTACTTAATTACTCCTCAAATAAAAGAAATTTACATCTAGATATTAAGTATTATAGTTCACAAATTGGAAATTTTTTTTTTTGAGGTATTGTTATTAAAATCCTAAGAAGCAAGTTTTACTAAAATTATCTGCATGTGTTAATGAGCAATTTAGCTTTAAAAATAGAATTAGGTATAACAACTTTTTCTATGGCTTGGTTTATGCTTTTATTATGGTTCAAATATATTTATTTGATTTTACCAAACAATTTTCCGACATGTTTAGTAAAAAATCACTTTTGATTTAAATAAAAACAAAACTTTGTTTCAAGTTGACTCACCAATATTTTTATATTTAAATAAATATTAAATATTATTAAAAAAAACACTTGTTAGCGCATGTATTGCCCACAACATGTGCGAGGTCGTTTAATGATTGTTTGAATAGTCTCAGCATCCTCTCTGTAATGACATAGATGACTTTCAAATTTGATGCTAACAACTCTTTTTTTTCTTCTTCTTTTCTTTCTTCTTATCAATTTTCATGCCTTTCATTTTAAAATTTCAAAGTTGTCCTTCAAATTGTTATTCCTTTATAGTTGATCATGTTCTTTTGATTATTACTTGTTTTGTTAGGAATAGTTTATAAAATTGGAATTTTTTTTCAATTTCATCCCACTTTAATTTTCTCATCTTTCAAATGCGGTCCTTATTCTTTTGATTTCTATTTGTTTTATTTGAGATAATTTTTAAATTGATTTTTTTATCAATTTCATTCTTCTTATGTTTTTTTCTATCAAATTTGATCATCATTTTTTTATTGCTATTTTTTTTAACTCTGACAAATCTTTTAAATTGATTTTTTTATTTCATCCTTCAATATTAAATTGGTTGGGAATTGAGTTTCTTGATTGGGCTCGGGTCTATGATTTTCCATGTTAAGAATTTTAGAGATTAACCTACGTTTAGGAAGTTTGTTCGGGTTTGCTTTGTTTTTTCCTCATTTCTTAAGCTTATCACACTCGGACATTGCAACGACCGTTTAAAAATTTTCATGGAAAAGAACAGATATTTGGTATCTTGTTTTTTTGGGAAAATGTCTCATTCAAAGAGTCGTCACCTATTATTATGGTCACTAGGAACCCTAACTGATCAATAAAAATTCTATGACACGGGATTGGTTACGCGAAAGGAAAGATACTATCACCCCTTAAGCGTTCTACCTGAGGCGGGTTGCATTATTGGTTTTGTCTAAAAATGTTAAGAATTTGTTCTTTTTTTTTTGTTCTTCCTATAATGTTCCTCACTCTAGCATCAATGAACATTTACTTACGAATATTTTTAACTCTGGTGTTGGTAAATATTGCACAAATCCAAAAAGTGTGATAATCCTGACTTTAGCGCCAGTGAATAAATTCATAAAATTTTTAATTTTTAATGAAGAAGAAAAAAAAAATTATGCATTTTTCTTTTTGTTTACCCTTTTTTTTATTTGCTCTTTTTAGACAAGAAGAAGAAGAAAAAGATGCATTGCATAACAGGTTTGCAATTAACAGTAAAGGTCCGTAGATTGAGCATACAATAGAAAAACAAACGATACACGAAGAAAAAAAATAAAACAAAGCACGAGGGGCCCACAAATAAATCAACAAAGATCTCCAAATATTTTATGGAATTTTATGATATAAAAAGAGGATTTGTTTGGCCAGATATCAAAATAGAAAAGGAATAAAATACACAGGAAAATCATAATGATGAGCTTTGTCAAACACACCCTTAGCAAAAGCAATTTTGGTTAGCTAGGCCTAAGACCCAGACCCAACCCACTCTTTTTTTTTTTTAACTAGGTTGGATCGAGCCCAATCATACAGGTTAGGTCGGATCCATCTAGCCCCGCCTGGTTACTAGTTTAGACCAGTAATCGATTGGTTTTTTCCCTACAGGTGTGCGTGAACTATTCACCCACGCCTGCTACAGTTACAAGTTAATTAAAATGTGAGGGAAAAACAGGAAGCTTGCCTCTGTAACTGAAGGTCGAAGCTCGAAGATGATGGCACATTTTGGATATGAGGGATTGGAAAACAAAATAAATGAAGAAAATGATAAATAAAAAGAGCAGTAAAAAAAAATAAGGATCAATTGAAAACCAAATGAAATTAAATCAAACTCCCAAGGACAAAATAAAAAAATAATGAAAAGGATAAAAAAAAATGGTAATCAAAAGAACGAAGACTAGATTAGATTAAAAAAAATCTAATGAGATTAAATGATTAAGGATAAAATTAAAGATAAAGCAAATTTAAAGAAGCAATAAATCTAAAAAAAATTAAAAATCAAAATAATGAGAACCAAATCCAAAACAAATAAAAATTGGAGGACACAGTTGAATTTGTCAAAGCTCTGCACATATATCAAGGCTTCGAGAGAGAAAAAAGGGGAAAGAGAAAAAAAGATTAATCGTCATCGAACCGTCGTGTATATGACAAAACATGTCATCCTAAAAGATGTATTGCCGCTTTCTATGTCGGGTGAGTAGATGATTGATCTTTTTTACCCACCGTACATGCTCTCATGCGCCACCAGAATGGTAAAAAGAGTAATAATATGTCTACGCCTGTGTGGCACGTATAGGCATACTTTATAGATTTGTTAATAGTATAATAAATTAAATTATAAAAGAAGCTCTAAGGGCATATGAATATTATGAAAAAATAATTTCTAATTAATATAATAATCATTAATTGACCCTTGGAAAAAGACGTACTTAATGAAATAGGTAGGCCAACAAGGCTTTGGGCTCTGGCTTGAGCTATTTTAGTTGGGTCCCCCCCCCCCCCCCCCCCCCCCCCCCGGATTTCAAACAATATTTTCGCCTAGATTTTCGTTATAAAAAATTGATAGAATAGGGCCAGAGGGTGATTTTCGCCTTTTTCATATCTCCTAGAGAGCTTTGGCTTCTCTAATAGACTATTTGTCTTTGAGCTGGGTCTTCTCTGTAAAATAATGACTTTTAAAAGTATATTATTGTTTTTATTTTTTTAAATATTTTTTATATTGAAATATATTAAAATGAATTTTTAAGGAATGATGTTTGCACCTGTTTCCAAGGGGTCTATAAGTCTACAACCATGGATTTCGCCTAGATTTTCGTTAAAAAAAATTGATAGAACAGGGGCATCGGGTGATTCTCGCCTTTTTCATATCTTCTAGGGATTTGGGCTTTGGCTTCTCCAATAAACTATTGTAGTTGGGTCTTCTTGATTTTCTATTCTTTATTAATGCATAATTTAAAGACGGAGAGAAAAGTCTTTTATTTAATTTTTAAACAAAAATTATATTTGATTTAAGTTGAGAATATGAAAAATAAAGGAACCCTTTTTTATTTGGATTAATATGATTATCACAACGAAAATATTTTTATTCATTCAATGTTAGGAATAAGTAAAATCGTTTGTTTTTACAAAAAATTTACAATGTTTACTGCATCTATAAAAAATATAGTGGCACTAGGGCGACTAATATATTGTGATGATGAGTTGAGTGCTGAGGTGCATCTTTGTTTTTCTATTTTAAAAGTATTTTAAAAAATTTAATTTTTTTAATTTTTTTTTTTTGCTTTAAATTAATTTTTTTATGTTTTTAAATTATTTTGATGCGTTGATATCAAAATTAATTTTTAAAAAAATAAATAAATTTTTTTTTGATATTTTTTCAAGTAAAAAGTACTTTAAAAAATAACCGTAACCATACTTTAAAATATACATAGGATAATGGGACGATAAAAATGGTGGTATAGATTATGATGGCAAGGTAATAATAGAAAGATAATAGTAATTGTAGTTGAAATTTTTTCATGATATTTTGAATAGATTAATATGTATGCAAGATCTAAAGAAAATGAATTAAGCTTAAATATTGAACATAAAATATTTTATTCTTTTATTTTAACTAATCATCGTGTAAATATTTTATAAAAAACAAACACATTAAAATTCAGAAAAAAATTAAAACATCCCCTGAACAATGTATGATCCTTCTTGCTTGATTTTTTTTTTTTTTGAAGATCTACTTATTCACTTATTTTGCAGTTTTATTTCCATCAACTATTTTCAAATTTTTCCCTATCTTGGTTCAACTATTTTTGGTTGGCGAGGCAACATGCCGGCGATACTCTGCTAGAGCCCAAATGGGGAAGATACTCCTATACGCAGAATAATGTAACATGCAATTCCTCATAAAAACTCCCCCGATTTCCTGTCACGAAGAAGCAGTATTATTATTCAATACGTAGGATATAACGAGCTAAAACATACAATCTAAGAGGATGATAATTGACAAACAACAATTCTTTTGTCTCTTATTCCCCGAAAATCTCATCATAAATCTTCTTTTATGAGTGATTATTTCGAGGATTTTCTTAAACGGCAAGCAGCTTCTCTTCTTCTTCTCTCTCTCTCTGTTTTTTTTTTTTTTCCTCATGATTTCTTCTCTTTGTGTGCACAGAAATAAGTCAATTACCTGCTGGGGAAAATCACCAAGTTCTGTTTGAGAATTAATCAATAACTTGGCAGCACGATGAAGGGGTGCAGGGTCTCTGTCCGCCTATTAGAAAAGAAACTTCAAATCTTGGATTTTGGTGGGAAAAGAAGCACAAGTGCATTACAATAAATATAGGAAGAGATAGACTATTAATCTTTAAATTATAAATTAATTAAACTGACCTGACCACCGTGAATTAAACCCATCATAGCCATTGCAGTTTGCACCAGATTTGAGTGGTTACCCTCAAGAGGTACATATTCCTGCGTCAACATGCACCAGTATACTTAGGGCATGAAAGGTATTACCTTCTTAAAATGGTATAAATCTTTAAAATGGTATTACCTTCTTAGGGCATGAAAGGTAACTCTCGCCCCATCCACCATCATCTCTCTGTGTTCCAAGTAGAAAATCAACTCCTTTACGAACAGCCAGGCAATTGGAGTAAGTCTTTCCAGCAGCTGCTAGCCCTCCTAGAGCAAACCATGTACCATAGATAAAGCAAATTCCCCAGTTTCCATACCTGTAGTAATTCTTGCTATATTTAGTCATTTCCCTGACAATTTTCTGCAAACTGTACATCAGCCTTTAAAAGAATGTAGCAGCTCTTTTAAATGGATCATACCATGAGCCATCAGGCTTTTGCAACTCTTCAATGAACTTGACACCATTTATGATGGAATTTTGGATCTCTTTTGTCCTGTGGCCAGGGTATAACTTCTTAAATAGGACTAATGCCTGTATTGTTGATGATGTGCATTCAACATACCTGGATCTCTGTTTTATTAGTCTTCAACAGGTTTTTCGACATTCCTAATGGAGGTGCTCAATAAGTAATCTTGCTTAACTATTTGAAGTAAAATGGTTCAAGAATCTTACTCATGCTCAACTACAAGATCCTCTAGGAACTCCACAGGATTGAGCCACTAATTGAACAGCAGAGACGTCACAGTTGAAATACCATATTCCAAGTCAAGTCTTGAAGGAAAGCATACAGAATTTAAGCTTAACATTTCGAGTTTAGTTCGATGACTTGAAGAACTTACCTCCAACCATAATCCAGACCCTGCCGGCTCCCAAGCAGATACCCCACCATTTTTACTCTGCATAAAATCGAGCTGGTTGTTACTTCGTGAATACCGTGTTCTAGAAAGGAGCAAATCCAAGGAAATACCAAGGAATGTTGATGAGTTTTAGGTACACAAAGGTAACCATTTGAATGCAACTAATCCTCACCTGAAGAGAAAGTAAAATATTAACAGAATCAAAAAGCTTCTGAGGTTCCATTTTTTCACCTACGATTTCCGGAGGCATTGTTGAAAAAAGAAGGCAACACTGCAGAACATGCGAATCACAAAGTATGTTGCGATGGTAAATGTTCAAGGAAAAAGCTCAACTTGTTACAGTATTGCTTACAGCAGAAAACTAGAACAGACCTTCATGCTTTCTGCAGTGCAATCAGACACTTGCCAGCCATGATCTTTGTCAGAGAAAGTCCACGATCCTTTAGAGATATGGCGAAACATCCTTCTGAAGTCTCCGGGAGGATTCTCAGTGACCTTCAAGATTTGATGTGGGATGAGAAAAGCAGCATGCCAAAACATAACTAAATACAAGAAACACGCGTGAGAGGAAGAAACAATTTCAGGATGTGAAATTTGGAAACCTGAGAGTTCTTTATGAAGCTATGCCCCTCCTTAAGTGCAGGTCCTGTTTCGTCTGAGAGGTTGCTGGCAATCAAAGCTTGAAGGGCAAGACTGGTATCCCACACTTGACTGCCAAAACTCTAAAATGAATATGGAAAGGAAAAAATCATACTCCATCGCCATCTCTTACTTCTGGTTTGCAAATCTAAAGTCTATGACTAAACAAGCATAAACTCGAGTTTATGAGAATTCTTCATGTTTTTGTTGATACCATAAATCAGTGAATGGAAAGACAACGTGAACCGTTTAGGTACCATTATTATGATAGAAGTTTACCGACCTGCATCTTTATTCCATCTTCTCCAAGCCACACATAATCCTTGATCCTAGCAAGGTGCCTCCTAAAATAATCCCCATTGGGATCTTCAACCCAGCAAACCAGCATATCTAATGGCTGTTCCAGTTCAGTGGTACAAATGTCCAAAAATTAAAGAACATGTGTAATAGGCAAATGTTTTACTGTACTGGTTTTCTTTTTTCGCCATTGCTCTGCAAGTGTGTTACCTTTTCGACACATCCTATGGTGATGTATCTACTGCTCTCATCTTCATAATGGATGTGATCCATTGTTATGTTGAGAGCCTTCTCTCTCAATTTTTTGAAGGGCCACCGAGTAAGAAGGGGCTCGCCAAAAGTATAAATAGCATCCCAAAACAATATTTGTATCGAAGTATGTGGATAATAGTTATCCTCCTGAAGAAATAAAACAGATTTTGAAGAAAATTAAATGTTTTCATATCATTTTCTGAAGATCAGCTGCTAAAAGTCAACTGACCTTTGCACATAAATGGCGGACTCTCCTCCAATTGACTTTCTCATAAGGTTCATTGTAGATTTCTTCCCTAATTTGTAAGATGAGAGGTGTGATGGGACCAACAAACCTCTTCCCGTACAAGTATGCCATAGGCAAGTAAGTGAGCCGACAGTAGCCCAGCAAATTTCCTGCATTTATGAAATGCATGATTGGAATGGCAGAGCTAAAAGCAGGCTTTACACAAGCAACTAAATTCAAGTTTAAGGACAGAATTCTAGAAACTATGAAGGTGGCAACTCTCAAAGAAAATCCGTAATGATAAATTAAGCACTAGCTCGAGTATTTGCAATTTCCATCAATCATATGCTAAAATTATTCAAGGATTTCATAATGTTTATATATAAGTTTCATGCTTCAGCAACTTCATAAAACAAAATGCAAACCTGGATGGATGGGAGATGTAGATGGCAAGAACCAAAATTCTGGGGGCATTGGATTGCATCCAGCCCACTCATACACACCAAGTATCTACAACACAGGAAAATCAAACAATTAGAAACAAAATTAAAATATAGAAGCAACATGACAAGAATCATGTAGATATAGATTTCTTTCGTTCTTTTACTAGACAGAAAACATTCTACTAATGATACCAACCAGCAACCAATAACTAGTTTAGCAGTATGAAATTAAATTGAATCACATGTTGTACCGCAAGCCAAGTCTTTCCCCAAGAGCTTATGGCAATTGCACTACCATGATCAAGAATCCACTTCCTTGCTCTTTCACATGCTTTGTCTTTGCCACCATCACGTCCTTCTCCAAGCATGCGCATACAGATGTAGTTCAGGACTGTACAGAACATGGTGCTGTGACCCTCTATGTGTAATCCCCACCCACCATCTTCATTCTACAAGATAAGATGCAGCACATTAGCAATCTGATACTGGTAAATCCTTAAAGCCAAGACGAAAAAGAGAGAAAAAAATCAAAATTAGTTTGATAAAGCTATTCCTTTTGTCATTCCTGTAATTAACAAATATACTCTACCTGATGACAGTATATGTAACGTAGGATTTCTTTTTTATGCTCTGCAGAGAAGATAGCATTAAGATGACCTGTAATATACAGAGAAAAAACCTGCATTGAGGGGGAAAAAAGGTTTCCGTTAGAAACTGAACGCACAAAATATCTGAATTATAGTTTGCAAATTTGTGACAACTGAGTAAACAGGCTTCCATATTCTTTCTGATGCTACTCGTGAAAGCAGAGTTAAACCGCAACATGGCCTGAAGCATACAAGATTTTGTTTTTTTTTTACGTTCTGATCACCAGTTCTTCAGATCAAGCTATAAATCATATGAAATGAAAAAATTCAAATAACGTCTTTTCAGATTTCAACTCTGTCAATCAAGTTAAATCAAGGCAAGAAATCTATACGATCAAGCATTTGAACCTGTCAGGAGGGTTTCAAGAGTGGGATTACTTGCGCTTGAAAGCCTGTCTTAAATTCAGCAAGGGTAAATTACAATAACATCGCAGAGGTATAGTAAAATCATACTAGCTACATGAAAGCTTGAAGATTTTAAAAAAAAATGTTACAAAAATCCAAAAGTACTTGTCCAAAAGTCAAAAGGTCTTTGCCAAATGGTCTCCCAATTTCTTTCATAATTTAGTATACTGATTTTATTTTATTTTTGTTGACATCAATTTATTAAGTATGCGCTCAGTATTGTTTAAATATTATTAGTTACTTATGGATGGCATGCGAGTCGCAATCATCCCATCTCAGTGCCTAATATAGTTTCGTTTGTGGTAACATGCTTCGATTTCTTTACGGGAAAAAACACAGTTCTAGCTGCTTTTGTAGCCAAATGATCACCAGAAAAATGCTATGTTGCCAATTCTAGGTGGTGATGAAACTTCTGGCTAATATTTTTTGCTAGGTTAAATGATAGCAGGGATTGAGAGCAATAACCAGGGGAGGGAAATAGAACATTGGGCCAGAATTTTCAGCACACCAATGGCCATCGCTAGCCTGCAAGGCTGAAAACAAATGAACACTCCTCCTCAAAGCACTTGTTGCTTTTTCATAGGAAATCTCTTCACCATCCTCAATCTTGACTTGAGGAATTCTTTGCTTGAATTTTTTCTCCCTTAGAAACTGCATTTTATTAAATAAAAGTAAGTGACTAAAAAGGTAATTAATAATGTACTAAATTTTTTAGCTATTTCTGGAAATAACTAAACATAGAAACATATATATATATATATATATATATATATATATATAAGAAAACATATGCTGTGAATTTGTATGTGTGTATATATACCTGGAATTTCCAAAGGAGATCGGAGCTGGGCTTGACCTCGTTGCGGTTTCTCCAGAAATTTTGGCGAGCCTCTTCAACCTCAGCTCGCTCTTCAAGGGTGCCAGCATCAGGATCAAACTCCCATATTTGCCTCCCCAAAAAGTTATTTGTGCTGTATATGTGTGGATCATTGCCACCCTCTGCAATCTTAAGCCTCCACATGACACTGCTTCAGTCACTTCCTTCAGTTTCTTGAGTATCAAAAAATCACTTCTCTTCTATTTCAGTAATGGCTAGCAATAGAAATTATAAAATGCACTGTATATAAAGAGGAAAATGAAATCTTAGTCTCGGTAAAGTTTGATTAGATTAAAGATATTTCGTGACTTGTGGAGTTCACTCCCAGCAGAAGAGCCAAGAACGCAGTACCTTCATAGCTACTTATTTAACTTGCTTTCTAAAATGTAATTTTCAAAATATTTTTTTTACCAAATTGGTTTTTTTAGTTTTTTTTTTATAATTGTATATGCTAATATTAAAAGTAAATATTTTGATATATTTATAATTAAAAAACACTTCTATAAAAACATTATACACGATGTTTTATAAACACACGTAGTGTGTACGTAGTTATTATCTTAAATAAAGAAATGAGTAAATTGAGATGAGTAAATGAGACAAAACAAGAAATAATGATGAAATTAAACAATGATGTGTAAAATAATTTGAATATATATAAATTCTATTTAAATTATGAGGAATAAAACATAACAAAAAAATATAAACTGACGTATAAAACAACATGTATTATCATCAAGTTTGTAATGTTTGAAACAATTATTATTTTAATTTTAATTTATAATAAGCATTAATTTTTTAACTAACTCGAAATAGTAATTTCTCTACTCATCAAAAGTATATTAAGAAAGAATTTTTCATCATCATATCAAAAAAACAATTCATTGCTAGAAAGATAATATAATTAAATTATGGTTTACTTAATGATTAAATCTTTTAAATAATTTTAATAATAAAATAAGTAAGTAAATCAATTGCATATCAAATAAAATATTTTCACCACTATAAAATTAAAATCTAACATAGTTGAAAATACAAGCTAATAATTTTAAGGTGAGTAGATTAAGATAATTATATTTTTAAAAATTAAATTATTGATATGTGTGTATGTGATGAAAACATATTTAAAGGTGAGTAAATTAAAATAATTCATTTAAAAAAAATTTAATACTTGAAAACAAATTTAACTTTGACATTCTAATCAACATATAATACTTGAAAACAACTTTCTTTTATGTCTTGGTTTATGTTTTTATTATGCTGCAAATATATTTATTTGGTTTTACCAAATAATTTTCCAACATGTTTGGTAAAGATCACTTTTGACTTAAATAAAAACAAAACTTTTTAGAAAATTGTGCCTAAGAAATTCAGCTTTTATTAAAAGTTGAGATTTTTAACATTTAACTTATAGATCCTAACACTGTATTTCTTGTTTTAAAAAAATATTATTATAAATTATCTATGAAAAACAAGCTTCTAATTACTATTAAAAGTTTCTAATTACTATTAAAAGTTGCAAATCATAATTTAAAAATCATATTAAATGAACTCATAATTTAATATTAACACGAGTGAAAATAAATAAATATATATATATATATATAAAATGCACATACCTTTGCAATTAACTAACAAAAAAAAGTAAAGAAGGAAGGAGTTTTATTATTTCCCTCCTCCTCATAAAATACTATTTATTACAATAGTATTCTTTCTTCTTTTTTTAAATTTAATTTTTTAACATTAAGTTTATTAAGGATTAAATTTCATAATTTTTTTTAAATTACTTTTATAAAGTTATCCTAGTCTCATTACCGAGACCATGAGTTTGACGAGTTAACTCAGTTGACCTGAGTTTTTTTCTCTTTTTTGCTAATTGATTTTATTTATTCAAATTCATTTTTCAATAATTGGTTGATTGAAAATTAAGTTTTATTATTTGTTTTGATTTTTTTTTATAAGATTATCTTCATCTCATTACTTGAGTCACAAGTTTAGCAAATTATTTTAAGTTGGCTTGAGTTGTTTTGTTGTGTTTTTTTAATCAATTTTTCAATTTCAATTTCAATTATATCCTTCAATATTAGGCTTATTATGGATTAGCATATCAACTTGAATCAATCTAATATGTTATCGTCTCAATATATATATATAATCATCTATAATATTTATTTTGAGTCGAGCTAATTTTTTATTGGTTATTCAAGTTGTTTTAAATAAAAATAAAGAATAAACAGTAGATGAAGAAGATAGATTTACTGCTATTACAATAAAATACAGACACGAGCACACTTCTTAACTTATACAAGATGTTCTTTATATATAGAGAATAGTAACTATTGCCTTTCCGTAACTTTATTTCTTTCTATGATTACAGGATTCCTTATTTATACAGATTGATTTGTTTTTTATATGCCACAGCTGTAGTTTCCATGTATGATAAGTAACCGTTGGTTTCTTTGAGATAGTTGTTGATTCTTTATTGATTTGTCTTTGATCTGCCACAGCTATGGTTTCCATGTATGAATGATTACACTTCTGAATATTAGTAGTTGGAGTAATTGTCTCTACAATCCTAGATGTTAGTGTGATAGGAGTTAATTAAGATTGGTTGCTGACGAGGATGAAGGTGTTGTTGCTGTTACTGTCTCTTGCTATTATCTTTTACTGTTGTTTTCTGTTGCTGCTGCTGCTGCAAAGGTGTTATGGAGTTGTACGAGAATGAAGGAGAAATGATGTTATTGCTTGTTGCCGTTGTTATATGATTGTTAATAATTTTTAAACCTATCAAGTTAATCAAGTCATATCTAATTAATCTTCGTATAGTTTTTTAAAAATATTTCTACTAGATAAATTATTACCAACTTTTAAATATTTTTTTATATATATAAAAAAAAAGAGATAACTCTAGATACCCGTAACAAAGCATAAGACAACGATTACGAATGACGTGAAACCCAACAAAAACCACCATCAGTGCGATGTTGTCATTGTGACTCTGAAATTGACATGCACCGACTCATTAATTAAGATTGAACAAAGGACAGCTTCAAGAACAAGTGATGGCAGCTATGGAAATACAAGTAAATTGACTGCAGAATATATAAATCCTTGATAATAGTAACACTCTATTAAAAATTTAGATACGCAATTTAACAAGAGTTGAATGTTTTTCAAAAGACGAGGAGGAGGAGGAGGAGGAGGAGGAGTTGAATCGTGAGTACAATAGCCGTTGGATTAGAGATAACTCACAATCACCTTATTCATATATGCACTCCTAATTTTCGAATAATTTCTTGTAGAAAAACTAAAAGTCCCCGTGAAATTATTGTGTACCTACACATATAATATTATAATAGTATAATAGCATGATGATAGAATTGCTCTTCAATCATAAACCCACTTGACTAGGCAGTGGGGCAATTCAATTTTTTCATCATGAATCATTGAATTGTTATTTTCAAATTGTACTTAATTTTTTTATTTTTTTTACCTATTAAAATGACTTAGTTACTCCTAAAATAAAAGAAACGTACATCCAGATATTAAGTATTATAGTTCACAAATTGGAAATATTTTTTTTTGAGGTATTGTTATTGAAATATGAGAAGCAAGTTTTACTAAAATTATCTGCATGTGTTAATGAGTAATTTAGCTTTAAAAATAGATGGTATAACAACTTTTTTATGGCTTGGTTTATGTTTCTATTATGGTGTGCAAATATATTTATTTGATTTTACCAAACAATTTCTTAGTAAAAAATCACCTTTGACTTAAATAAAAACAAAACTTTGTTTCAAGTTGACTCGGCGAAATTTTTATATTTTTAATAAATATTAAATATTATTAAAAAAACACTTGATGTGTTGCACATGCTAGTAAATGAGTAGCGCATACAAGGTAGTTCAATGATTGTTTGAATAGTCTCGGTATTCTCTCTACGATGAGCAGCGTGTAGCCAACGACCCTCCAGTTTGGCGCTAACGGCTTTTTTTTTCTCTTTCCTCATCAATTTTCATGTCTATCATTTTAAAATTTCAAAGCAGTTCTTCAATTTGTTATTTCTTTATATTTGATCATGTTATTTTTATTATTATTTGTTTTGTTTGAGATAATTTATAGAATTGAAATTCCTTTTCAATTTCATCCCACTTTATTTTCTCATCTTTTAAATCTGGTTCTCATTCTTTTGATTTCTATTTGTTATATTTGATATAATTTTTTAAATTGATTTTTTTAACAATTTTGTCCTCCTTAAGTTTTTTTCAATCAAATTTAATTCTTATTCTTTTTATTGCTATTTTTTCTCTTACTCTGACAAATTTTTTAAATTAATTTTTTTATTTCATCCTTCAATATTAAATTGATTGGGAATTGAGCTTCTTAATTGGACTCGAGTCTATGATTTTACAGGTTAGAAAATTTAAAGATTAATCCAGATTTAAGAGATTTGTCCGGGTTTGTTTTATTTTTCTATATTTCTTAAGCTTGTGTTTTTTTAGTTTCCATCTCTCAACATTTATTTAATTAGAGATTGGGCTTTGTTATTCTTATTTATTTGCTTTCTATATATTTTTTTATTAATTTTAAAAATGACCCGAGTTATCTTAATTTTTCTATTTTTCATTCCTTGTTGAATTTATTTTGGTGATTTTTTAAAGTTTATATTTTTTAATATTAGATTGAATTGAGATTAATTTTTTTTTTTCCAGTTTTATCCTGCAGAGTTTTTTTATATTAGAGTTTGTGGTTTTTTTATCCTTCAAAAAATATATATATTACTCCAGTTATTTGTTCAAATTAATGGTTAATAGTAAAACTTGAGATCTCGTGTTGATGATCACCAAGCAGCAAACATGTTTGAAAAGATGACAACTTTGCCATGAAGGCATGACGTGAAAGTCTCTGTTAACAAGTTGTGGGAGTAAACGTGTCGGCGAAGGAGATATGAGGAAGGTATAAGCAAAAATGGATAGCAAACCCTCATAGCCGGCCGGGCGGTAAGAAAGTGGGGGTAATTGTAGCCACGAAATCGTTTCAGATATATTGTAGTTGGTTTTTAAAGTATATTTTATTTAAAAATATATTAAAATAATATTTTTTATTTTAAAAAATTGATTTTTAATATTAAAATAATATGAAAACGGTAAAATAATAAAATAAAATAAAATATTTTCTAAACGTAAAAACAAACAAATAAAGCTGGTAGATGTTCCTGTATTTTTTAGACTGAATTACGGTAAGATGTAGTAATATTTTTTATAGATATAATTATTTTAAAATACAAAATATAACTTATTAAAAATTAAAAATATATTTTTTTATATAAAAAAATTCAATCACGTACACACTTAAAGCGGAGGGCAGGTGACCGATGGGGCAGGTAAGTAATAAATAACATTTCGCTATGTCATGCTAATGCAATTAATTGTGGGGGGGCAGGACGTGGACAGTGCACAAATGCTGCTATGAAGGGAGTAGCAGCAGTGCACTGAAAACACGTATCTACGGTATCTTTTCCAAATAGTCGGAGCATATCGGCAAAAACCATTTAAAAAAGTTAAATTGTTGATATAATTTTTTAATAATATAAATATAATTTTTTGCATGTATACTCTATTAAAAAAAATATCTTAACAACTTATTTATATTTTAATATACTTAATATTAATACCTTTTACTTTTTTTTTAGAAAAGTCATTGAAAAAAGTTGTGGATGCTAAATAATGAATTTTGAAATAATAAATTTTAATGTTTTTAGTTTTTTGATAGATATTTAGGATTAGAAATGATTTTTTATTGATAAAAAGAAAATTTTAACTCTTTATTTAACAATCTCATCAGAGGAGAAGAGCTAAATTATTATTATTATTATTATTTCTTTTACCTCTCCCGTTGGAGATGCCATTATTGTCATTCAAGGAGAAGTCTACAACACCCACTAAAATCTGTCGGAACCTATCGCTGGCCTGTTTTAACTTAGAATTGCTTCCACTCCACGCATATGTTTAAAGATAAACCGAGTGCATGTAATTTAATTGGTTAGATTTTAAATTTATTTTTTAAAAATTATAAATTTAAATTTTATAAATTTCAGAGTCACTAGAGACTTACATGATCATTACCTTTAGAATCTTAGGAGATTAGTGGAAGTACGCGTCAACTGGTCTAGACACCCGTAATTACAAAAAAAAAAAAAAGAAGAGGGTATGACTTTAATTTTGGCTAGTACAAATGGAATAGTATTGGTTCGAATTAAATTTCTTAGGTTTTAGATGTTATGTTCTATATAGATTTGTGAAATCTTGTGGGTTGTGGTAGAATAGTTTTTTTAAATATTTCTAAGATGAAATCATATGAGTATTTTAAAATGGTTTTGAGGTTATTGTTATATATTGTTTTTAAATGATTGAAATGTTTGTTATCTTCTTTATTTTGCATGGTTATATTTAATGTTAATAATTTAAACTATGGATATTATTCTTACAACTTTATACTTATAATGATATTTTAAAATCTTTATGGTCTTTTAATATGCAAAAAGCAAATTAAAACTTGCGGAATAATCAAATAATTTAAATGCTTTGAATATAAAAAAAATAACTTAGCAAGTTGGGATTAAAAAACTTATATTTATTGGATGATTCTTCAATTTATTACAAACTGGAAGCCTAATATTGGAACCCTATTGATTATCACTTACAAACTATAAGTCTAATTAAAAATTATTTGCCTACAAGTTATATATTTATTGATTATCATTGATGTGATTACAAGCCTATTAATAAACAAGTTTTAAAGATTCTAAAAACTTAGTTTAATTACGTAGCAAATATTATTATTGATTCGTTATTGTTGATAGGGAATATTATAGATAATCATCTATTAACTATACATTATTTACAGTACTTTATATTTTGAGGATGCACCATTGAGATTGCCTAACTTCACTTACAATTTTTTTTTACAAGTCTGATCATATTTTTTTTGTACCTTTTCTATTAGTCCAAATTTTATAATTCACCTGATTTAGCCCATAAACAAGTTTATCGTTGTTTTCATCTAACTTATTTTCATCAAGCTTAGACTTTGTTTATGATTTCCCTGCTTCCAGGGAAGCACCAGACATATTGAGAGATAGGTGGAGAGGAAAGGGATAGGTGGAGAGGAATATTTGAAAGACAGTTCTTTCAGAACTGAGTACACGGTAGTCCCCATTTATATTGGTAGGTATGATAATTTAATTTGAACTTGATGAATGTAAACTTGAACTTATTTAAATATTTGATTTTTTTAATTGTTATTTTATTTGATAAATAATAGATAAAATATAGATATTGTTAAATTTAATCAAAACCTGAATATATATATATATATATATATATATATATATATATAAAAGATATTTATGTTTTTTAATACAATCTAATTCTATATTCGATAACCTCGTCAGTGTTATTTTAAAAATATATTTTTTAAAAATATATATTGAATAGAAGTAGAAAAATAATTAAAATCAAATATATCAGTATAAAAAATTAAATATTTATTACAATTTTAAACTTTTGTACATTCAAATACAATAAATTTAAAATAGAGGCGACACTAGAGGAGAAAGAAGTTGGTCATTATCAAGACCGTGAGGCTATTTAGGGGGTGCATATGAACCACCCATATATGATCTTATCTCCATTACCAATCGGCAGGGTTCTTCATAATCAACAGTGAGTCGTTCATATTTATCGTTAAGATGGGTTGTATGATCATGTACTCGTTGGTTTAACATCATTGTGAACTTCAGAGTCTGAATGCTCGGAATCGATTGCGAGCATCCAACTGTCAAAACACTACGGGTCCTTCACAAATTCTCAGTCGTAATGTTAGAGAGTTCGCACAACCGATTTCTATCGGCTCCACTGAACGATCCTGCCTACAACAAGCCCTCCAGCTTATCTTATGCATCAAAAAGGCTACTTGACCAGCCTACTGATTCTTCTTATGGGGCAGTACCAAAAAAGATATGAAATTAAGGGCACCCGAGTCCCTAACTGGAATCACGGAAAAAGCCTCTTACGCAAGTATACAAACAGCTCTCATAGTTCAAAAAGACGTGTGCTAGGATTATTATTGTACTTGTACAAAGGCGAGGGCGTGAAGAGAGATTAATGAAAAAAAGAAAGCAAGCCCTAAATCTTAACAGTCCTGGATGCAAAAAGCCCGATTCGCGGGTTGAGGCCATGGCGAGATCCAATTCGACATACCAACTCTTATTCTTTTTTAAGAGATCAAATGATCGTCCTCGTATCTCTCCTTTAACACTTTGTTATATGTGTCTTGGAAAAAAAAAAACTCCACACATGCATTTCAATAAAAAGCTCAATCGAGCTTGGCTCACGTCCAAGAATCATAGCCTACAATAAAAATATGGATGTAATAAAAAAAATCCTACCATCGCTTCATTTGTGAAACAAACAAAACGGAGTGGCCGATGTGGGTGGTAACGAAATCGTGAACACGCCGGTTTCGGTTATCCATTCTAGATTGTGATCATCGAGTGAAACGTGTGGACATCACATGTTAAATGTATTCCACCCATACAACCTCTAAGACATACAACAGTTTGAAATCATTCTAAACTGTTATGTCATTCTAGTCTGAAAGCTCTTTTTTTTCTGCATATTTTTTGGTTTCTTTTGCATCTCATACTAAAAATCACGCAACTTATATGATACAAATTAATTATTATTAGTAAATGAAAAATAAAATTTTAATATTTGAAATAAAAAAATTATCGTGAATTCGATCTTACCTAATTGCAGTGTGATTCTCCTAAACCCTTCTCACAACATTATCATCAGCTCTCTCTTATTTAAATTTTCTCTTAAAGTAAAGATTTATAAAAGAAAAATTTCAGTAATTTCAATAAACAACCCAAATTAACATAAATTTTTTTTAAGTTAATACTAAAATTGAACCTTGAAAAGCATGCTTCGACCTGCAGTTTCTATTCAGGATGTTTGGAAACCTAGCTCCATTGAAACAATAGAATTTTCATCGACAATTTAAAGGTCGATGTTATTGTTATAGCAGCCTCAATGTTTTGTAAACCTGAAATTGCATTCGTTAAATGATATTATTTTTTAAAAAATCATTAAACATGTCGTTATGAAAGCAAAACAAACTTACATTGAAAGGTCGTCCTTCCATTGGGCCTTGTACTTTCGTGTAAAAAGATTGATCCCATTATGAATGGACCCCCTTGACGTTGCGGCATCGCACTCGACAAGCCCGCATCGTGAGTCGATGCATGTGCCTCAAATATCTGTTCTTGGTCGGCACCTAATGACTCGTGGTCGTGAGCATCGCTGCTAGAAGAACCAACAGCAATCATGTCTTTGCGACATACAATAGACTTTGCCTTAGACATCTATATAAATTTAACAGATTAAAAAATTAAACAATTCATATTTTTTAAAAAAAGATTCGGCAGTATTTCTCTTATACAGGAGGCTACTAAAAAATTTTAAACCTGTAAATACACCATATATATTCTACAAACCAGTTGATTTTATTCAATTTCTTCTAACAACTTGGCATAATTCAATTTCTTCCAGCAATAAGATCACGGGGGCAATCCTATTAAGAGAAGCATGTAACAATAACATCTACATCTTGGGGCCGTCATCACACAAAATGGTTGCTAATGTGCATGGAAGGACTTCCATTAATGGATGGCACAAGCGTCATGAAACCTTCTCTTAAAAGAATCCACCATCTTGTCAAGAGTTTTTCTCTTCCTTTTATATCAACCAAATATTTGTTCCTCTGTAGGATGCTGGCTTTTGATACAGCCGTTGAGAAATGAAGAAAAAATAGGAAAAACGGAAACAATGCCATTCAGTAAAGGTTGCAAAAAAGGCCAATTAGATCGCAGTCCGATACAAGTGCTTTGTATAAGGATGTTAGTTTAGCAAGTACATATAAAATCAAATCTAACAATTTTGATTAGCAATAAATCACCTATCTGGCAATAAATATATAAATATATATTCAAGTACTTTAAACTAGGATTTCAAGGATGTTAGTTTACCAATTACTCTAGATTTGTGGCCCGTGTTGTCCCACAGGCCACTATAATTTAATTATATAATATAAAAATAGATAGCAACAGTAAATGGATCTTTAAACAAAAAAATAATAGGCACTTGCTAAAAAAACATTTACTAAAAAAAAGACAACAAAGCTCAGATTCTGGCTAATCAAATGGAAAAAAAAATGAAAAAAAAAAAACCAACATAAATCAATTACATATCAAATATGTAAGTTATGTCATAAGACTCAGATAAGTCAGCATAAAGCAAAAAATAAATAAATCTAAAGTCCAACTCCAAGCAAATTCAATGTAAAATGATGAAATTGAAAAAAAATCAATTAAAACAAAAAAAAAACTAGCAAACCGGGCAAGCCAACCAAACTCTAGGACTCGGATCATGTGAATGAGACAACCCAATAGAAAGCAAACAAAAAAAAAGATTATGAAACTTAATTCTAAAACAACCTAATATTGAAAGATAAAATATTAAAAATATTAAATAAAAAATTATTAAAAAAGCCCGAGTCAACCCAAGCTAACACACAAAACTCACGATCTTAGTGATAGGACCGGGAGAAACGAATAGAAAAGAAATTAAAGAAAATCATGAAGTTCAATATCAAAAATCTCCAACCTTGAAGGATGGAACTGAAAAAAATAATAATTCTAGGACAAACTTACTAAGTCTGGGTTAATCTCTAAAACACGTAACTTTTAAAATCCTAGACATGAGTTAAATCAAGAAGCTTAATTCCCAATCAATTTAATGCTGAATAATGAATAGGAATAAATCAATTTAAGATATTTGTCAAAGTAAAAAAAATAGCAATCAAAAGAATGAGATTAAATTTGATAGGAAAAAAAACTTAAGGATGATTAAATTGTAACATGTGAAGTCATAGATCCAAGCTCAATCAAGAAGTTAATTCCCAACTAATTTAATATTTAAAGATGAAATTGAAGGAAAAGAGAATTGGCCGAAGTAAAAAAAATTAGCAATAAAAAAAATAAAAAAATAAAGATCAAATTCGATAGGAAAGAAAATTGGAGGGATGAAATCATAAAAGAATTCAATTTAAAAACCATCTCAAATAAAACAAACTTGGCCCGAGACAACAGCAAATAAATCGAACAAAACAAACTTGACCTAGGTCAACATGGGTTAAGTCATGAAACTTGTGACTCGATACATAGGATTATGTTAACCTCATAGAAGGATGAAATTGAAAAAAAATTAATTGTGAAAAAAGGAAAAAAAAAAAGATAGTGATCAACTCGGATTAACTTTTCAAACTTGTTACCCGAGTCTTGATAATGAAATTATCTCATAGAAAATAAACCCAAAAAAATCATGAAGCCAAATTCTAGACCAAAAAACCCTAATCAATAAAATATTAAGAGATAAAATTAAAAAATAAAGTTTCAATAAAAAATAATCTAAAACTAAACAAATAACAATTAAAAAAATAAGAACCAAAATTGAAATTAAAATAAAATAAAATAAAGCATTCAGAGATGCAATTGAAAAACAAATTCAATTAAGAAAATAAAAAAAAATAGCAATCAAAATAATGAAGACCAAATTTGACAAATAAAAAAATTAAAGGATAATAAAATTGAAAGAAAATTCCAATTTCATGAATTATTTAAAATAAAAAAAATAATAAAAAGAATAGGGACCAAATCTTAAAGCAAAACAAATTGAATAGATGATTTGAAAATTTATAAGGATAGACATGAAAATTAAGGAGGAGAGAAAAAAATAAAAAAGAAAATGTTATTGTTGCCAAACCAGAAGGACGTTAGTCACACGTGCCGCCAAATGATGGAGGTGTTATCATGAAGATTCAAACATTGTTACGGATTGGACAAAGCTGCATGTGCTGTCCAAAAATCATGAACATAGCCATGTATGTTTGTGTGGACAACATGCACCATTAACTTTTTAATATTAAATAATATTTTATATATATTAAAATATCAAATTGTCCCTTACCGAACTAAATAATTATAAAAATACCAAAGAGCCCCTGGACATAAGCTTAAGATAATTTAAATTCAAAGACAATTAAGTTATTTTACAGTGTCGTAAAAAGATAAAAGTCAAAATAGCCTCTACAGACCAATTCAATATTTTTTTTTATTTTAAAGAGTATTTTAGTATCAAATTGTTCCTGACCGAACTAAATAATTATAAAAATATCATAATAAAAATACCAAAAAACCCTTGGACATAAGCTTAATTTAAATTCAGTTATTTTACTGTGTTGTAGAAAGAGAAAAGAGCCACTTCAATAATTTTTTGCTTTAAAAGTATTTTAGTCATTTTAATATGAGAAATACCTTATTATCCCCATTTCCAAGGCTAATTTTTTATTTGTTTTTGTTATTAAAGATAAAATAGTAATTTTACTATTTTAATTGACAATACCACTGAATCTAGAGCTACTGTAAAATCACTAAAGTATTTGTGCTTGGAGTTTTAGTTTTTTTTTTTTTTTTGTTAATAAAACCAAATCTAACAATTTTGATTAGCAACAAATGTGAGTCAAAAGCTAGGTTTTGTTTTTTTAAAAAATAGCAATTTTCCAAAAAAAATTAAGAAAATAGCAAACATGAAAAAGTTTTGAGAAAAAATCACAGGTTGCATTGTTAGGAAAGCGCAATCTACTAGGTTGTGTTGTTCCTAACTGTACAAATAAAAAAAAAAAACAATATTTGAAAATAGACTCGAAACAGAGAATTAGAGAAATTAGAGGTAAGAAAAGAAAATTGCATGGGACTTGCAATGCTTGTTCTTAAAAATAACTGACACAAGAAACCAAGAAGAAATACACTGGCATCACCCTATTGTCTGAAGCTCGAAACTTGAACTCCATGGTATTGTTGGTACAAAAAGTACAGGAAGAGAGTTACAGAGAAAAGAAGTTAAACAGAGGAGGAGCTCGCTTAAAGATTGACTGGGGAGGATGAAGATAAAGATGGCAAGTTAATGATGAATATAAAATTGTTGGTCCATCGATACCTGGAAATTATAACAATGTTGGGGCGTCAATAATATTTAAATATATTTATTATATTTCATTTATTGTTAGATTGTGATATAAAAAAGGCAAAAAAATAGAGAATGAAAATCAAATATTTGATGAAAATAAATTGTATTGATTACATCTGTTGTATGTAGAATGGAAAAATTTGTAAATATTCATAATAAATTATACAAGTAAAAAAAATAAACTTTATTTAAATCATCAAATGACTCTTACTAAGTATCCTAAAGACACTCTCTCCAAGGAGATAATTACTTGTAGTAACCTGTGAGTTACCATAGAGTTTCTTATTTGGAACATGCATTTTTATACCAAGGCTAAATCCCTCTATCAGGTTTTCATGTGTCTACACAGTGCGTTTATGACAAATTTATTTCTCTTTTTACTATCGTTTTCCTTTACAACGCTTCTTCTACCATTACATCATTCTCACCTAGCAAACTAGCGCTGGTGGTGGTACCTTGTCGGTTTTTCTCTAGTCGAAGCTTACCTAGGAGAAATCAGGACCGTCTTCTTGATCTGGTGCAACATCATTTGACAAAACCGAAGCAGAAACATCTACCATATCATTAGAGCCATCTTCTATATCCGGTAGAGCATCATCTAACAAGGCTGGAGCAAGAAAATCATGTTCATCATCATCTTCATCTTCTGGAACATCAGATTGATCAAGATCCCGCATGTGTACATGTTCAACATTGCCCTGTGGCTGCACAATCTCAAAATTGTGCCCTGGTTCATGCTGCTGATTAAATCGGCCTGAAATGTTGGAGGGGTTGTTGTGGCATGCTTCACATACATCAAACCCTATTTCCTCCCAACAGTCTTTGCATTTGTACCTTTCCCCAATTATCGGCGACATCTGTCATGAAAGTTCAAAGCTTTTGAATTCGTTCAAATAGTTCTACCATAATGAAAATGGCATGCTGGACTAGTTTGCATTAGCTGTGTTAGTACTATATATATTGTAAAAATAACTGAACTACCCAAGTGCATTTGATGTACTTTCGATAAATATTTACCAACTTTCCTTGAATGGAGCAACATAACCACATTTTAGGATGACAGTAACATTCACATCGCAGCCTAAGTAAAAATTCCACATTACTCTAATAAGAATAACATGTCTAGCAAGAGATTTTCAAAAGGGGAATTCATTTTTGTTGAGTAATAGATGAGAATAAGCACAATAATAGGCACAGAAAGGGAAAGTAAGGGATGTTCCAAGGATAGATACAGTAACAAGTAAGAAGATGTCATCCCAATTATGAGAACGCATTCAACAGAAGTGTCAAGCTTTCTAAAGGAAATCATGCATCTGAGATTGAATCTTGTTCATACATATATAAACTACCTTTTCAATTATCAAACATGATAGACAAAGGGAATTAAAAATTAACAACATTACCCCACAAGAATCACACCCAACTCCAATGTGAACCTTGGGTCCATTGCCAAATATCCATGATGAATAAACCTTAGAAGGTACTGATGATGACCGTGGAGCTAGTTGTTGAGCTTGTGTTGAACCTGAAGTCAAGATACATTCAACGTGAACAAATTCAAGAAGGATCACCAACCAACACATGCTCACGCAAACAAGTTGTCGGGCACACAATGTGTGCGGGCCCAAATCAAAATCTGCATGTGTTTGCATGAATTGTTTGAAAATTAAATGGATTGGTTAGAAGCCCATTGACATTCTGGGAAAAATCTGAAAATGGTAGGGTTAGACTTGTTGTGAAGTCAATTGGCTTCAATTACTCCTTATATTTCCTGATTGACTGACACGTACTGTTGTACAGAAGTATCCTTAAAGTTTAGAGAAGAGTAATTGTGCAACCATTTTAGGTGCGATAAACTATTTTTCTCTTAAGATTTCTGTCTGCTGTGAACGCAAACATCATGTGTCCAAATGTGAGAGGAAAATAAGTGACAAATCAAAGAAAGAAACAGAACGAAGTTCTTTGTCAGAATGTCAAAGCAATACCAATCTAGGAGAAAACTAAGAACAAGAAAGGCTGAGACAATTTGAACAGACAACCCCATTTGATCTTAATTTCTTTCTCCATATTTCTCATTTTATCTAGTGAGCCTATCATCACTATCAAATGAAAACTTTGTGGAATTTTTTCCTTCTTTGGTCTATTAAGAGGTTGATTTGCTCAAGTTTTACCTCACACAAAGAATGATGTAGCTTAATAGAAAAATTTATATTTCAGGAAAGTTACTTTAATAATTCATTTTCAGATTTGGGAATGAAGCCCGGACACTGACAAGAGCAAATGACAAGATACAAGTTAAAGGTTTTGATACTGACAAGTTAAAGTTTGGGCAAACCTTCTCGTCTCCCTGCATAAATTTCAGAAAAGTGCTCCTCCAAAAAATTCTCTAGAACTAAACAAACACCCGGGAACCCATTTGGATGCAAACTTTGACAAAATTGACACCTAGGAATTCCTTGCATGGGGATGATGATACAAGATTCACAATACACTGCACAGAGAAAATATTAGATTAAGTACCTGACAATAATGTTTCTATTTCTTCTGTTTTAGCTGGGTAAATGCAGTTTATTAGAGATTACCATGGCCACAATTAAGAACTACTGGTCGAAACAGCAGTTTCTTGCATTCAGCACACAGCAAGTCAGCAACAGAGGCCTGCTTTTGAATTACACGTCCAAGCCCTGTCCTAATCAAGTTGCAACTTTTGATGGCTGCATTCGCAGTGCCTTCAGATATACTTAATGGTGATGAAGGCATAATTTTCACATTATCCACACTATGTGCAATTGCCTCTGGAAATTTCCCTAAAGAAAAACAACTATCATAACCCAATTTGGTTTGTGAATGGGTGGGTAGACGTAGAGAATTGCTTGGGACATCTAGCTCTTCACCAGGAAGTGATCCAGATGAATGATGACCAAACTGTGGAGAGAAAAGGCCAAATTTCTTTTCTTCTTCTGCACAACCAAATAAGAAAATATTGCATCAATCTGTTTCAAATGACATTATCGTTCATAATATTAATATAAGTCAAACCGCTAAGAGGTTCAACATAGTGGTGGAGCTGTTAAGGGATGCACGAGTGTGATCAATGGAATGTCCAAGGTTGCTAATAAAACGAAAGGGAATGTCCAAGGAGCAATTGCAAAGGGGCAAGGAGATGCAACCCTCAAAAATCTGTTCCCATCAAAATTTAAATTGTCACTGCAAATTGTCTTCACAGATTTAATACTTTAAGTTCTACAAGTGTAACTGACATTCCAAAGTCTCTGTTTCTATTCCTTTCAACCACTAAGAAGCAAGAACAAATGCAACTGCACACTACCAGGCAACACCACTTTGCACATATAGGAAAATTATAACTAAATTCACTTGCCATTGGAGCACTGAAACAAAGAAATGACACAGCAAAAGAAGAAACTTTTCATTCTGTTTTCTCTATCTTTAGCAAAATGAAGAGATGTCTCATATTGAAAAAAGAAAAGGTAAATGGTATATCTACAGTGCATCAAAGTGGGAGAAAGAGAGAGAGCAGAACAGTTGGGGGAGGGGAGCAGGTAATGGTTCAAACATACAATTTACCAAAAAGCTTTACAACAATGACAAGACCATTTAAAGAGTTTTGCAAGTAATGAAAACAACTGCATCTACTATTCTTAAACATAATCATTAGTTTTTTCCCTTCAATAACACATGCAGAATCAATCCACATGTCCAGCCAAAACAAACAATTTGGTTTCACTCTCTGCAGCTCTTTCTCAGCCAAGTTTGGCTCAGAATTGCACAGCAAGTACAAGAATTAGTGTCATAGCAAAAATGTGTTTGCTGTAATAGTGGCTCTCCTCTAGAAACGAATGACTGCATTTTTAATACTTGCTAACACCAGGACATTCTAACATTCTTGATCAGCTAGTTGTAAATAGCTCTAGATCAAAAACAGCCAAGCTAGTAGATCAAAATTAGAAATCCATGCAGCAAAAAGAAAAAAAAGGATATCGAAGATATTTACCTTCCACTTCTCCTTCCCTTGTCTTATAGGCTATGGGGCAGATCTTCTTAAGTAAGAAATGCAGCAATTGACACACACGTGGGAAGTGATTAAATGGGTGCCGACAAATTGGACAGTGTGACTCGCGAAAGCCATTCATGCAACGAAATACACACCAGAAGCATGAAAAGTGGCCACATGCTACAAAAAAAAAGGAAAAAAAGGAAGGATTTGTAAATATAAGATTACAAGCACCCAGTATAAAAAATTGAAAGTTTTGCCTCCTTACCTAAAACAACTGGCTTGTAAAGTAGGTCCCTGTAAAATAAAGGAAACTCCCTTTAAACATGTCATACACTAGAGAAAAATTGATTGAGATATTGCTTAATTAACAACTATCTGGGGTCACATCTGCAAAGCTGTAATTTTGGTCATTAACATGAGCCTTCTGTTTCTACATGCAAACATAGGAAACAATACATGGTTCCCAAAAGATCCAAGTATGGATAGTCTGTGCATGAATCTAGAATTTTAGATTAGCTGTTCATTTGCTTTTTCAACCACAGATGCCAAATTATTATCAATATTATAAACAAGCATTGATTAGTATAAAAAATGCATATAAAGGCCTCATAATTCTATTTATTTTTTTCTCTAGTAAAGGTCAATGATCTTAAAATTGTCCCTGTGAATATCAAAAACAGTTGGAAATGAATGTGTAGCATCCTCAACTGAACTTGCTAATTTTTATATACAAGAAGTTTCTACAAATGATCGCTCTTATCATTGGAGGAAGCTGGCCATGTACATTATGCCCAAAAGCTTATGGAAAGCACTCCATTTTAATCTAATTTCATGTTCCGAAAATGAAATACTTGAATGTATATTGTCAGTCAGGGCATCATCAGTGCAGTGTAACTCACACAATGTTGATTAAATTTCAAAAAATGATCTTGACAGCCCAGTTTCTTTAAATGACGAATTGGGACAAGCAGACACAAATTCAATGCCAGTCATGTTACTGCTGAATTTGTTTTCGGATCATTTAAGATGCACAAGTGAGTAATTCTATAAACAATCATGCATGTTAATTCCGTCAAATTCTACATTTACATTGCTTAACTTGCATAATTCTCATGGTTCAAGGCCATGTATAGAGAGACACCATACAACTAACTTGTTACCATAGAAATTACAGAAGCTAAATCCAAATTAAAAACAAAGGAACTCCATCTAACTTTGACCCTTATCATAAAGTTTAAATGGCAAAGCTCCATAAAATCTTAACTATGCATCTTTTAAGCATACATTAGAAATCCAATACAATTAACGAACTATTGAAGCACAAAGGTGAAACACAAAATCAAAACAAACATGAAAAATCTTGCAATATGACCCTTTTTTTCCCTTCTTGTCTAGCAAAAAGGGTCAAGCTATTCTTCTATAAAACATTGAAAAATTGGTTTCTTTTTTGGCACATTACAGTAAATTATAACTTCGTTCCCTTTTTTCTCCTTTACTATTTAACAGAAAACAAAACACTTTTACCAAAACTAATTAAACGGCAACAGAAGGAAGCTTTAAGCATTACAAAAGGGTAAATGTCAGCATGGAAAAGCATGGCTCAATCAACTTTAAATAAATTGAATTCTACACAAAAAAAGGGGGCAATTAAAGACTTACAGGCAAACAGGGCACTGAAACTGGCCAAGGAAATCCTCCTCTTCTTCATGGTCATTGCCTTCTTCCCTTTGGTGATGATGTTTTGGGGATGGAATTTCATAGTTATTATCGTTTTGGCATTGCATTTTCGATTCTTCTGCTGATGGGGTTCTGTTGTTTTCTTGATTTTCCATATTTCTCAATTTAAAGAGACGGAGAGACAGAAAGCATAAAAGGAGACACGAGTACGAGGATGTGTCTTTCTTTATTAACAATACTCTAAAAGGCGTGGGAAAACTACTGTAGCTTTCCCACGCCTTTTAATTGTACTGATATATTCTAATAATAATAATTATATTATTATATTATATTATATTATGCCTTTTAATTGTACTGATATATTCTAATAATTATTATATTATATATATTATATATATTAACATTTTTTTTGTTTTTATTTTTTCATTTTTTTTGCCTTTATGAGTTTTTTTTTTTGCTTTTTTCTTTGTGTTTTTTTCTTTTAATAAATTTTTTTTGTTTAATTTAGTTTGTTAATGGTAATTTTTTTTCACTTAGTTATCAGATTTTTATAACACGGATTCCAAGTTTGACAGGTTAACATGATTTGATGAGTTAACCTGAAATTTTATTTTATTTTTTGCTTTTTTTCTTTTTAATAATTTTTTTTGTTTAGTTTAGTTTGTTAAAGTTAAATTTTTTTCTATTTAATTATCAGACTTTCATTACACGTATCCCGAGCTTGACAGATTAATCTAGTTAATTATGAGTTAACCTGTCAATTTTTTTCTCTATTTAGTTATCAAACTTTCATGACGCAAATTTAAGGTTTGATGGGTTAACCTGGTTTGAAGGGTTAACCCAGTTAATTCAGTTTTTTTTTCCTTTTCTTCATTAGTTTTTTTCTTTATGTTAATTTTTTTTCTTTATTTTTTTCTTTTTAATTAATTAATTTAATTATCACACTTTTATAACATGAGCTTGCAGCCAGATCCACATCCAAAGCTCTTGGATCCGGTATTGCAACCAGATTCACTTAAACTTGAGTCATGTAAGTTTAATATTATTATTAATATTGTAGATATTACTCTTCGGTCAAGCATTGCAGCTAGACCAAATGCTCTTGGGTATATCTTTACAGAAAGACATAACACTCTTAGATCTTAACCTTTTTTTATATTTTTTATGTAAGAAAAAAAATAACATGTGGCATATGCCTTTGTTTTATTTTTTTTTCTTTTCCTTTTTAACCCTTTTATTGTGGACTGCACAGTGCAGTCCACGGTGAAAAAACTGATGCTTTAGTTTCTTTTCTTCTTCTTTTTTTGTTTTGTAATTATTTTTTTAATTTAGTTTCTTCATATTAAATTTTTTGTTTAATTATCATACTTTCATGACACGGATCTCAGGTTTAATGGGTTAACCCAGTTAATTCATATTTTTTTTCTTTGCCTTTTCCTTTTTAATTAATCTTTTTTCTATTTAGTTATCACACTTTCATGACACTTGGCGGATTAACCCAGTTGATTCAAATTGTTTTTCTTTTTCCTCATTAGTTTTGTTCTTCTGATTTCATCTTTTAATATTGTATACAGTCCACGGTAAAAAAGCTGATGCCTTTAGTTTTTTTCTTTTGCTTTTTTTTTCTTTTTATGTCTTTCACTATGGAATGCACAGTACAATCCACAAAGAAAAGGTCTGATGCTTTTTTTTCTTTCTTTTTAATTAACTTTTTTTTATTTAGTTTGTTGATAATAAATTTTTTACTATTTAGTTATCAGACTTTCATGACACGGATTTCAGGTTTGATGGGTTAACCCAGTTAATTCAGATTTTTTTTCTTTTTCTTCATTAGTTTTTTTCTTCATGTTTGTTTTTTTTCTTTGTTTTTTTCTTTTTAATTAATCTATTTAATTATCATACTTTTATGACACAACCTACCCCCATCCAAGACTATTGGATTTGGTATTACAGCCAGATCCACTTAAACTTGAGTCATTCAAGTTTAATGTTATTATAAATATTATTTTTGGGTCAGGTGTTGCAGTCAAACCCAAGACTCTTGGGTATAGTTTTGCAAAAAAATCTAACACTTTTAGATCTTAATTTTTTTTAATATTTTTTATATAAAAAAATTACCTAGTAATATACCTAGCTATGAGTTGTGCTCTGCATATTTTGGGTGGCTTTCCTAGCAAAAGAAACTAAGAAAGGGAAGGGATAAGGAAAAGACAGCCCATGTCACTTGTCAATTGGTAAAGAAACGAATTCAAGGCTTCATCCCCAAGGCGCTTGAGTATTGGTCAATCTATGCATGGCTTGGTTGGTTGGTTATATATATACATTCTGTATATAGTTTTTTTAGGGTTATTCATTATGTTTTAGCTTAGACTACATTTTTTTTGGCGCACTGTACTGAGGGATATGTCAATAAAAAATTCTAGTATAAAAAATATATGTAGATGATCTAAAGGATATAACATTAATAAATTTAGTATAATTTGCAACTGGATAATCTCAAAGGAAGAAATGAGAAAAGAAAATTAGAAGGTTCAAAGCCCAGTAAAACTAATTTTAAATAATAAAATTAAAAAAAAATTAATTTAAAAGAAATGCAGGAGAAAAAAATTTGAGTCAACCCGGGTATACTTTATTAACCCACCACTTGCGACATGAGATTGGAATAAAAAAATATTTTTTTAGAAATAACTTAGAAAAAAAATAAAAGTTAAATAAATAAAAAAAACATTAAAAAAACTCGAGTCATCCTGGTTAACCTAACAAATTTGCGACCCTGGATAACCCTTTAGAAAGGAAAAGCATAAAAAAATAAAAAATCTCAAGACTCAATAGTTCAACGTCAAATGATGAAAATAAAAACATAAAAACATTGAAAAAATCCAAAGCAACTCAGGTTAACTTGACTAACATGCGACCTGGGATAACTCCAGAGGAAGGAAAGGGAAAAAATAGAAAGCTCAAGGCCCAATAGTTAAATATCAAATGATGAAATAAAAAAGAAACATCAAAGTTAAATTGAACTAATATTCGAAACCAACAACCTTGGTCATGAGACCGAAATGACCCTACAAAAGAAAAAAAATCTTGAACAAAATTTTTAACAATCAAAAAAGAAAAAAGAAAACAAATAGTAATAAAAACAACGATGATTAAATCTCGTATAAAAAATAATGAAAGAAAGAAATGAGGGACTCAATCGAAAAATAAAAAAAATAAGAAAAAAAAATTTAAAAGAATGAGGACCAAAATTAGATAAATAAGTAAATAAAATAAAATGTTGAGGGATAAAATTGAAATAAAAAAATTAAGAAAATAAAAAAAACAAATAAAAGAATGAGAACCAAATCTGAAAAAAAAATGTTGAAGAAGAAAATTGAAAGAAAAAACAAATCAAGAAAATAATAATAATAAAAAAAAATTAGTACCATAACTTATACAAAAACTAAACAAAATCAAAATCAAAATCAAATGATGAAATTGAAATATAAAAAAATTAAAAATAAATAATCCAAAAAAAATAAAGATCCATCAAGAGAAAATGAGCACAGTTGAAAGACAAAATAAATGGGAAGACAACCTTGATTTTTGGTTGACGTGAATTTTAAGGAGATGAAAGAGAAAATAATGGAAGGAGAAAAAACTCAACTGCCACTGAACCGTCATGATTTGAGTAATGCACCACCCCAACAACTTCGCCTTCACTGGACACTTCAGAAGAGATGGCGGTTGGGAAATTCTAGTTGTTGTACGACGCTACACGTGCCATCCAAAAGGCACAAGCAGCATCCACTCGCTAGTGCGTGCAACGCACGCACCAATAGCTTTTTCTTTTTTATTTTCATTCTTATTTATGAAAAATATTAATTTGCCCCTAATCCAAATAGAGTATAAAAAAAACATGAGAAAAATACTAAAATACCCTTTGACCCATCCTTTAATTTTTTTGACTTTAAGGACAATGAAGTAATTGTACTTTTTGTAAAAAAAGGAAATTACACAAAACCCCTCTTAGTCTTTCATTTTATTTTATTTTTTCCTTTTGACGGTATTTGTGCAATTTGACAATGAAAAAAAATGAAAATTAATATGGTCTGTTTAGGGTTATGATAGTTGTTGCGGTTCAAAGTGCTTTTCGTTTAAAAATACATCAAGATGATATTTTTTAATTTTTAAAAAATTATTTTTGATATCAGCGCATTAAAACGATCCAAAAACACTAAAAAAATATTACAAATAACCTTTGGACCCCCTAGAAAAATATCACTTTACCCCACTAGCAAGGCAAAAACTTTGTGTAGAGGACATAATAGTAATTACACTGTGTAAATCCACAATAAATTACCTTATAGTTTACATCGAAACACCCTCATAGTTTACATCGAAACACCGATCCTTTTTAAAGTTTTTCTTTTAATATGTTTATGTTGTGCTAAAGATTAATTTTTTTTAACATAAAGAAATAGTTGGGTGTTACTTATATCTTTTCTTGTATAAAAAAACTTAAATTATGGGCGTTAATTCAATATGACATGATTGATTTAATAGGTTCATAGATAATTTGAAAGACTTGTTAAACATGGTTTGATTACAAAAAATAATAATTAAAACAACATTTTTTTAAAAAAATATTAAGAAGAATATATTGAATCAATTCGGGTTAACCTATCAAATCAGCGACTTGAGTCATGAGACCATCATAAACATATATAAAGAACATCAGAATAAATAATAAAGCTAAATTCTCAATCAACTCAATATTAAATGATGAAATAACAAATAACAAATGGCAAAAAAGACCTAAATCAACCCAGATTAACTTACCAAACTTATAACCCAAGTCATTAAATTGTGATAACTTTATATGAAAAAAATTAAAATAAATTATGAAGTCTAATTCCTAACGAACTCAATATTAAATTATGACATTGAAAAAAATCTATTAAAAAAATCCGAGTCAACTTGAGTTAATATATTAAATTCATGGTACATAAAAAAGCAAATCAAAATTAAAAAAAATCCAATAACTTCAATATTAAAAGATGAAAAACCTAAATTAAAAAAAAAACTCTGTTTTAGTGATAAGTTAATAATATCACAATGGTAAATTCAATTTTATTCTGATTTCGGGCAAGCAATCCATCGATGATGGTTTACTAGCATGCGAAATTCAATTGATACACTCATTTGTTTTAGAAAAAGGGTGAGAAAATTTGAATTCAAGCACATACAAATAATTATTTTTATTGAGTTGACATCGAATTTTTAAGGAGTAGCCTGGTGCCTCATCATTACAGACAAATATCACCTCTGTTTATTTACCACTACCACTACTATTACTAATACCATTGCTATTACTAATGTCTCGTCGGGGTACGCATTTGGTGATCAAAGCTATACTATAAATTTTAATTGAATACGAACATAATGGAAATAATAGATCTGATTTGACTTGGATAGTTATGTGTCCAAATTTGATATTTAATTAATCAGAATTTTAAGTAACGACTATTTAAGAAGAACACAATGTGTTCAAATTTATAAATTATTTTGTTATTATGATCATAATATTGATGCTTCCAGTTCTACAGGAAACGTGGGTTCAGGTGGTGTAAGAGAATACCACTTGATTGTAAAAGGATACTCATCATATATTTATTTACATATATTTTATTTCATAGTAATAAATAAAATTAATTGTATATTGTTTGCTTATTGCAATCCACGTATAACCGTCACACAGTTACAAGTACTCTTAACAACTAAGTTATGATTAGTTAGTATCCTATCACATAAGAGACATAAATTTGATTAAAGAAATATATATATTACAGAAAAACAAGTTACTTTTACGCTCCCACTATCTTTATAGTGTTAAGCTCATCACAATTTTTGCAAATCGCATCAAAGCCAACTTATGTTAATGAATGGTTTGTAAATTTATTTTTATAATTGTTATTACACATGGCACAACGACATAAAATTAACTTAATAAATCCAAAAACTACAGAAATCAGTAAAATAACATGATTTAGAGTTTTTTTAGAAAACTTCAATGTATTTTTTTTTAATATTAAAACATCGACTTATCAGATCAATCAACACTTTCCTGCTTAATCTATTAATTTAAAATTAATCTATTCAATTTATAATTTGGATAATAAACTCTACTAGAATTTTTTTTTTTTAAAAAAAAAAAAAAACTGTAGTAGGATAACAAATAGAAACTTATAAAACCAAGTGCAAATTAAATATCAAATTATTTATTTAAACTTATGATTTCTACAAATAAAAAAACCAAACAATTTATGAAGACATTCAAAATCAATAAAAATTTTAAAGATGAAATTAAGGAATTGATTGAGAAAAAAAAAGGAATAAAAAAAATCACCTTCAATATTCATTTTAACAGTGAAGGAGATGAGTTAAAACTCCAACTCTTAAATGTATTAGGTAATCTTATCATGTGAAAATTAATTTTAAAAAAAACATATCATTAAAAAAAAGTAATGAGTTAAAAAGAATAGACAACTAGATAGAAGATTTCTTTTTCAATTATACAGAAAAGAAGCAAATGTCGTATCTAAGAAATGCCATCCAAGGCAGAGGGTATCAAGAAAAGAACCTCACAATCATTAATATTTACCTGCCTAAATATCGGATCAATCTTCAACAGGAACAGACGCGTAAAGAAAACGTTCCATCACAAAGCTTTCAACTCAATGCTCTTTGTATCAAAGCATCAGCATGCTGAGGAACCTCGCAAAACAAGTACACTTGCACTAAATCATTCTGAGTAATTTGTGTTCAGATCATAACAGATGGCAACACTCAAACAGCTAGTCGAAATCAGGGAAACCTCAGATCCCCCTTGTTACATATACAAATAATTAAAATAAGAGAAGAAAAACAAAACAAATTTACTGTATCCTTTTATATCTTCTTTTTTTAACTGGAAGACCATGTCAGAGAATGGAAAGGCCAGCAAGTTGAAATCGGGGGATTTGAAGCACCAAATGGCAACGCTTATTTCCATATCTTCACACATTTGTCATGACTTGCAGAAGCAACCATCCCTGTAGCTTGTGATTGAGCCAAAGCTGATATCACACACTCATGAGCTGCAACTGTCATACACTTGTTCTCCGCCATGTTCCAGAGCTCCAATGACTGAATTAGAACAATGGTTACAACCCAAGGAAAAGAAAATAGAAACCAACATTAGTAATTAATGAAATTGTTAAAAGTACAAATAAGTATAAAATATCAACAATTGTAACGCCGAAAGTTCTCTGTAAATAGATATTACGATCCCATGAAGTTAAGAAGATACTTTGTTTCCTAAAACACAAGCACACAACATTCCTATGAATTACAAAAGGTGGGTTAAAATTGAAACAAAATCCTTATATCGTTGGATTGTTTCCTAAAAATGCAACAAGGTTGATCTGTTTCAAATAAAATGGAACTTGAAGTGCTCACTTCCAAAGCAGGGTCAATTACAGGCAACAGCACATTTCAGCTGTTTATAAAAACACAATTAAAACTTAAATACTAGTATCAAAAGAAAATTTACCTGGTATCCTCCAATAACCAAGAGAGTGGCATAGCCTGGATGGAAAACACAAGAATGGAACTTGTTCCCACTCGAACTAAGTTCATGAATGCAATCTCCCGTTGCCAATGACCACACTCTAACAGACTCTTGACTGACAGAAGCCAAGTAATCCCCGTTTACATCCCAACAAACAGAATGCACCTCTGTGGAGTGCCCCTAGAGTAAAAAGGATTCATTTATTATCACATAACAAATGTGAAAGGGGTTTTATTAGTTTTCTCAGCTTCCAAGTTCAAGACCAATACCTGTAATGAGTGTGTCTGTCTGTCAGACTCAATATCAAAGATGGATACGACATTATCTGAAGCTGCAGCCAGCAGTTGTCCGATTCTTGGCTGAAATCTAACTTGTGCAGTCCCTCCCTACTCCATCAAATGTCCAAAATTTAGAATAGAAAAGGAATTCAAATCATCAGAACTTCAAGAACAAAAACAAAAAAAATATACATGTAAAGGATCTTCATGGCTAACCTTGGATATCCGGGAGCAAGAATACTGATTGATGTTCCAAAAGCGAATCTCATTGTTACCATCACAGGAACAGAAAAGATCATTCTTCTTAGGGTGGAAATCAAGGGACACCACATGTGAGGTATGCCCTGTAAATGTCTGCAAGGAATACCTTGGCTGCAAGGATAACCACATTTAGTGCTTACTAGTTTGTATGCCCGCGTTACGTTGCACGGGGACCATAATTTTTTAAACGGAAAAAACATATATCCAAGTCTCAGGAAATTTTTTGGCATTGTTTTTAAACCTGAAAATACAGTTGTTTTGAAAAGGAGTGATGATTTACCTATGCGACATAATAGCAAGCCCCCAGAAGAAAAATAAATAAATAAAAGAATTCAAGTATAGAAAAATTGTTATACCATGGCCAAAGAAAAAAGCAGCAGTAAACTTATGGAACTGACAAATAGTTTGAGGCAAAAAAAAATTGAAGACTTCAATAGATTTTTACCCAATTGATAACTTAAATCATACAAAAGAATGGATGATTTTTGTGAGAAAGCATTAGAGATAGAAAACTCACTTCTGCAGCATCCCAGAGGCGTACACTTGTATCAAATGACGATGTTGCCAGCTGAGTTGAATTTGGCCTGAAACGAACATCAGTAATAATGTGGGTATGCTCTTCCTGAGTGCACTCAGTTTGCAGAGTTTCCATGTTCCAAAGAACAACCTACTAACGTGAAAACAAGTAAATCCACATCAATTCTTATCAACAAGATGTCAATTTTCATGGTTCATAGTTGCTTTTGCTGATTAAAAAAGCAAAAACTTAAAACGATATCTAAAGGAATGATTTTATTATGGCTTAGTCCTATGTTTATTAGTCCACCTATGTTTTTCTGCTTCGATTGTTGTAAGTATAGTATGCATGAAACTTTACAATTTCATTTAATGAGAATACTGAAAAACAAAAAAAAAAGGTAGTTTAGAAATTATGGGAGCCTGTCATTTAGTATTTCATTAAGTTGCAGTGATGTGATACGAGTAATAGAAAAAATGCATAAATGTCCACATGTAGCATTCATATTTTAGTTATCCAGTTTGAGCATTCTGTTCTTGCTTGTAGAAAAGGAAAGCAAATGAAAATAAAAAACACCAAGCTGACAATACAGATCTCTTTCAATTTAAAAAAGTAACACATGCAAAGTATTTAAAGACCAGATGCTTCGATATTTTCAGACATGTCAATTATCACATTTTCAAGTTAGAATGTGGTAACTAGACTGTAAAAACTTCTTTCCACAATATGACATTGTACAAAAGTATAGCAATGATCTTAAATCGATTAAGAAAAGGAGAGAGTTATTGTCTTCATTTTTTCAGAGATCATCTCCCTTCTACAATTGTCCGCCTTCTTCACTGTATTCTCAAAATGCTTCCACTTTCTTCAACAAACATGAGCTATAAACCAAGGTTTATAATGAATGAAGCTTTGGCCATTGACTTGTATGGCTGAAGCTATAGAAGCTGGAGTGCAAGTTCCAATACTCCCCACCATCCAATTATAATAATGGTGAACCATGGTTCATAACACACACAAATAAAAAGAAAAAAAGAGGGGTGCATGCTAGGAACCATGAGTACCACATGCTAATAAGAAAGCCCATCTGCTCTCCAGGTTCTGAAAGACCGGCACCATATACATAAAAGATATTTAACTGAGCCTAGTAGAAAGTAGAAAAATGGCCATGAGTATGTACACAAAAATTAACTCAAAATGTGGTTATCAAGCCGCTATTGGATTAACAAAAACAAATGCAAATACTCTTATCAGGGGAAAAAACAATATATAAGAATAACTATTAAGAATTAAGAGTGCTGGCAAAAGGATTAAGGTTTATTCTAAAGAGGTTGCCCTCAATTTCATCCACCAGGATATCCAAAAAAAAAATTAGCACAAAAGGGGGCAATACCAGAATACATAAGAGAAGGTCACAAGCTTCCTTGGCATCTCAAGGTGAGTACACCTTCTCACCCAAATAAATATCAAGAGATTGTGATTTTACACGTAAAGTAGCTCATCTTTGAATGAACCAGGCCAACGTATTGAAACGTTAAGGAGTTAGTTGATGCAATTAAACTACCCAAATTGGTTATCATCAATGGTTAAACTTGACAAGGCTAATTGTGTTGAGTTCCTATTCAGCAAGAAATGAGGTCTTAGGTAACTTGCAGTAAGCTTACATTAATCAGGTCTAGGAATGACACGCTCTTCATGTGCAGGTCCAACAGAACCATACAGTGATAACATCCAATGATGACAAAAACAAGAAGATTAGAAGAACAACAAACTATCCTAGCACATGCAGCAGCAAGAACAATGAAATACAGCAATTGCAGGTCCCTGATAAGTATCAACCCAATGGATAAGCCTAAGCAAGGTGTAACTGTTACTCTATATGATTGCAATAATTAACCTACTATCCATCAATTAATGAATAGAAAGATGAAGCAGATGAGCCAAACGAGATGATGCCATATATGTAAAAATGATCACTTTAAGTATAGGATACTGTAGAAATTGCTGCATTTTAATATATATCCTCATACAATATTTATTTAGTTAATAGTTTCCCAACACAATATCTCATCAATTTCATGCTCCAACTCATCAAACCTTGGAGTGCAAGCAATGATTTCTAAATCGACTTGAATCATCTATTTAGTGAGGTACAGGAAAATAGTGTATTTGGCTAGCAATCAAAACATGATTAATATGGGCATTATAAGCTCGTTACAATTCTCCACATTAGTGTAGGTATGCACTAACTAATCTGAAAGTCAGCATCCAAAGATATGCAAGCAAAATGAAAGTAAAAAGTTCAATCATCCAAAATTGCCTTAACATGGCAATCAGAAAATGAAATTAATCCTTTCAGGCTACAATACAATGCATTATACCTTCTTGTCATGCCCAGCACTGGCCAACAATTTCCCATCTGTAGAGAAGTGACAGCAAACAACTTTCCCATTACTTTTGCGTATCGAACTAACTTCACTGAAGTTGAAACCTGAGATGTCAAGAAATAGGCATTGCTATGGTCAATTTGAAAAAATTAAAAGTGCAAGGAATTGAAAATATTGCTTACCCTTTGAAGCTTCAGCAGCATGTTCAGAGGAATTCCTTTTTAAAGTTCCAAACAAATCCCTTCCATCTCCATCATCATGGGATAAAAAAGATTCCACATTATCATCTAAGGAGCCAACATCTGCAAAATGCTCAATGTCTTCCTGCAAAGAGATAGAAAGTCAAAACACAGGAAATAGATAGGACCAACTTTGGGCAATACCATGAAGAATATTCCACTAAAAGCACAACAGTATAACTTAAATTGACTAAGAATACATTAAAATACCAACACAGGCTCAGAAATAAATAAAAGATTTATAGGAGTGCTTGGACAAGCAATTAAAATATAAACTAATTGCATTTGTAACAATACAAGAAAGTCTGATAACCCCACACTTGACCATTTTTCCATTAGCAGTATGGGTTGTTGTGGCTTCCAAACAGCAGATTCTTAATGTTACATTCACATCTCTAAGTTATTCAAGTCACAGCTTGTAAGTTTGTTAAGAGTGATACAAGAAAGTCTGATAACCCTACACTTGACCATTTTTCCATTAGCAGTATGGGGTTGTTGTGGCTTCCAAACAGCAGATTCCAGATGCTACATTCACATCTCTAGGTTATTCACGTCACAGCATGTAAGTTTGTTAAGAGTGCATACCAGTGGGTTTGTGGATGATGCAAGAGCTCCAGTTGCATCACCACTGTACATCAAACATTTTGGCATGCTATTGACATGCTGTAAATTGCCAGCTGTGGCAATCCCATCACCAGGAGTATGAGTTGATGGAGTTGATGGTTGTGAATTAGAAGGGCCTACTGTATTTCCAGTACCGGTACTATTAGCAGGTCCAGAAGATGAAGGGCCTTTCCTCTTTCGGTTATTCTATTACACCATAAACAAGCATTAGTCAGTGCTTTAACAATAAAATTATATGGGATATTTAGGAAAGGAAATTCATCTTGCCACTAGTTAATATTGAGCTCATGGGTAAATGCAGTAGAGTGGATAATAAAGCATGAGGTCTCAAGGAACTTAAAATTTTGTTCTATGTTAAACCAGGTGTATATTATTAAGTGCATTTAAGAAAACACAACCTGCTGTGGGTGCAAAGGATCTTGTTGAGAGGATGATTGTTGCATCTGTGGCAAATTCATCTGTTCAAGACACACAACCACATAAAGCATTAAGAACTCATAACCCAATGAGAACAGTTCAAAACATCAAAATTTGGATTAATTCAAGGTAGAAAATCCTACCTTAGATGAAGTTGAATGCATTGGAGAACCGATAGAACCATCGTTTACATTTGGTTGGCCATCTTTGCTGTTCAAAGCCCCTCTTGGCAATCCCCTAAACTTCCGTGGATCCATATCTCCATACATTGGTGAAGCAGCAAGATTGCCTTGTGCCTGGACCTGTGCCAATAACTGCTGTTGTTGTTGCTGTGGCAAAAGCTGAAACTGACTAGGACCATGTAAAAGAGGCCTTTGAACTTGTGCACCCAAACTTGGACGAATTTGTTCAAGTCCCTGTATATTCAATAATAGCCTACATTGTGAACAACCAGCTAGATTTTTAATCAAATCTCCAGAACAAATGAGCTCCGGTATAGAACTTACTGTTAAGGGCCATCCCCTCAAGGGAAGACCATTGACTCCAGGGTTCAATCCTGAACATAAATTAAAAATAATTAAAATAAAAGAGATTCTAAACATAAAACTTGATGGGGATTAGTACAGTAGAATTCTTCTTGGATTTTCCAGAATAAGTTGGAGGGAAGAGTTTTATCCAAGGTGAATAGACACTCATCTATTTTCTTGAATTCAAAATACCATTACCTCTATGTACTGCTTGCATTTTGTTAGTTATTCAAAATCTAAATCAACCATGAGATATCTATTTTGATATATATGGCATGATAAGAAGTCTGTTTACAATAACATTTTGAAATTATGGATTTTAAAATCTTGGATATACCAGAAGTTGTCAACTGGATATGCAAGAAATGTTTGATGATTGTTGTTGTGCAAGATCTAGACTTCAATAAAGCTGCACAATGATGATGGGCCAACGTATTTGTCCCAAGTGGTTGGAAATAAGAAGGTAGAAAAACAGTCCCACATATTAGACTGTACAAGATAATGGGACATCAACATGGACCTTTATTCAAAATAATAATTCAGAAGCGCAAGTAGCCAGTACCTAGCTAACAGAGGAATCCTTAATGAATGCACTTAAATAAGAAAAAGAATAGTTGACACTGCTATGATCATAGACAGGAGACACTCGACCTTCTTAATCTTTATAACACCCTTCTTGGGTTTGAGACTGGTGGAGAAAGATTCTTTTGGTGCAAGCAAGTACATTAATATCTCAATCAATAGGTCAAATCAAGTGGGAGAAAGTTATGACTGCATGAATTAACAGAGAAGAAAGTACAAGCACTCTGAAGGACTTCGCAGTTTTACCTTCTCATATTGGCATACTATATGTTACAGTTAGATCACCACATCAAGAGTTGAAGCACATGGTAACAGATTTTTTAATTTGTTAAATGACCAAGGAGTTTCATAGGTAACAGTCAGGAAAGTAATTTATGGGCAGTGGAAGTTTTCATTCCTTCTGTTAGTTAAGATTTATGCAAGACAAAATTAGTTCTAAGACTTTATTCTTAAAAACCAGATGCCTAGTTTTTACAAACAGGAATAATGCGAAAATCAATTTGTAAATGCATGTGTTTATATGCTCTCATCTCAAGTACCATTTCTGCAATAAAGGATCCAATATATTTACCTGCATTTCCAATTCCAGGTTTTGACTGCATGATTCCCTGCCCATAAATGGTTGAAGGGTCCATAGGCAAAGATCTCTGGGCAGCACCCAGGCTCACTTCAGGTTTGACATCCTGTTGAATGAATCAAGCACTCAATGAAATTGTGAAAGCAAAAAATCAGAACTCAGAGTTGCAGCAAATATAGTTCTTTTTGTTAAAGTAGTGACAGCGGTCTGTTGAGTTCGTGCCTGGATTTGCTGCAGTGCTGCAGTAACACTCCCAGGATTTCCTTGGACCAATTGGCTGTGTCGGCACAAAAGAATCAGCATGCAAATATTGGGTATAAAAACTGTCTAATAACATCTACAAAGAAATTTACCCTGGATGGTTTGTAGTTGATTTGAGGAGGGCCATCCTAGCATCAAGATGCGGTTGGGATGTTTCAGACTCCATTTGGTTGGAATGCTTCATACGTTCCTCATACATTTTTGCAGCCAGTGCACTGGCATTTGATTGCCCGAGCATTCCTTCAGAACCAATAGAATTTACCGGACCCCCAACGATTGGATTATTAGGACCCCCTCGTTGCAACTGAGCTTGACGCATTAGTTGCAGCTGTTGATGTTCCTTTGTCTTGCTTTGCTGTGCCTACACATCAATGCAACAGTCCAAGTAAAGAACTTCAACAGAAGATGCATAATAGGCAGGCAGGCAATCAAACCCACCTCTAAATACGCTGCAGCAGTCTCGGAATGTTTCTCATTTGTCCTTGCTATAAAAATATCCCAGAAGACAGACCACCATTCAAAAAGAAACCCCCCAGGAGCATCAATCGCTGCACATTCAAACTAGTAATTATATCTTAAACATTTCAACTCCTTTTGCACCATATTTAGGCAGCTGATTCAAAGCCAAGCCAAAAAAACCCGACTACTGTCACTTCCATTAACTTCTAAAACACCAGCATAATTATGGCAAAAACCTATGCTATAACAAGCTACCTTTCCCCCACGCTTCTTGAAAAGTAAAGTAAAAGTAAGATTCTGGGCCTTACCTACTGGATCGGGGTGAACTTTCCCCTCAGTCATGAATGATTTTGCAGTAGCATGCAATTTCTTCTTCACCAAATAATCATATATGTACACATCAAGCCTATAAAAAATCAGCCAGTTTTAAAAAAATACCACTATCAAAAACCTAATTATTAACAAAATAAAAGACCAAGCAATAGATTACCAAAAATAAAAATTGAAGAAACAAGAGATCACATACATTTTATCTGCTTCCCAATTACTCTGTGCCATGATTTCAGCTCAAAAATCACCAAACAAAACTGCTAAGAACCTAAACTAAAACAAACAAAAACTCTGCCAGTAGTAGCACATAAAATTGATCGATCAAATTCAAATCACAATCCACAGAATTTCGAGATTTATAGAAAATTCATGATTCTAAGAAAATTAAAACTAAATACATAACAACTTACCTTAATTTCGAAAAATTATACGGATCAAAAAAGGATTTATTACTGATCACGGACTCTGTGTAATAGCGATCTCCATTGATCAAGCATTGTCACTGAATACAGCAATTATCACGCAAAAAAAATTCAAAAAATTCAACACAAAAATTCAAATTAAAACCAGAATATTGTTGAAATAATTAATTTAGCGATTACCTTTGATTTTACAACTTATGCGATGAATAAAAAAATAGAAAAGGTAGAAGCTTGGGGCTCAGTTATTTTAAAGGTGCGAGAAGGAAGTTTTAACGGAGTGAGAGTGCGGACTGGTGAGAGTACTCGAGTCGAGACTCGAGAGGAGAGTCTGAGCAGGATCCGAAGCTGGGGTGTGGAAGGTTTGAGTCTGGGGTGGGATTATTGGTTCGGTGTACGTGCAGGTTTGAAACTAGAGATGGCCGGATAAATCGGTGACGTGGACGAAAGTAAAAAAGGCGCGTGGACTTTTGCCACGTTGGATACACCCATGAGGTCTGGATTAAGGGATCATGTTAACGAAAATTTGTTCCACGTATTTGGTCCAATTTATGTTTTAAAAGTAATTTTTTAAAAAATAATTGTTTTTAATTTTTAAAAATAATTTTTTTATATATTTTAATATACTAATATCAAAAATAAATTTTAAAAAATATTATTTTAATTTATTTTTTAAAAAAATATTTTCAAAAACAACTACATTTTAAAAAATAATTGTTGTTATGATTTCAAACAAGTTTTTAAGTGTCTTGTATTTTATTAATGTCTGATTTTATTATCTAATGTGTTTTAAAAATATATTTTATATAAAGATAATATTAAATTAATTTTTTAATATTTTTTATAGTTTATATATGCTAATAAAATAAATATATATATATATATATATATATTCAAAAAAAAGATATTTTTATAAAAGCAACATGAATCATAATAACTAACACATAATACTGATGAATTTTTAATACAGATTACTATCAGCTAATAATTTGTTTTCTTTATTTTTTTAGTCTAAACCTTAGGATTAGTTCATAGAAAAAATAATTGATTTTTTTAATACACCGAATCTCACATCTTTAAAATAAAGAATACGTAAATTGATTAGAATATATAGTCTTCTTGTAAAACCAAAAAAAAAAAAAATATTAATATTCCCTTTCTTAATAAGAGATTTGAAGTTTTAGCTTTTTTATAACAAAAAAGAAACTAATAATTTATTTATTAATATTCTTCTATTTTATCTATTATTGTTATAGTAAAATGGAAAATAAGTTTCAATATTGATTTTAATTCTATAATGCTATGTGTGGATTGATGGAGAGGTATAGACACCAATAGTGGACTGTCAAATTAATGACATTCAGGAACTTTTGTTAGAAGAATATTGAAATGGATGAAAGTCCTTAATTGAGAATTTTGAATTTTTTTATGGTAAAATTGATATAAAAAATAGTTTAGATTCAAAGCTATGACTGTCTATATAATTAAAAGAGTTTTTTTTTTTTTCCAGGTTTGCCCGGTTGAAAAATAACGTAATTACTCTTCAGGTTCGGTAACTACAAGAATTTTACCATTTTTTTAGCCGATAGTTATCGTCTGTCCTTCGGAGAATAGACTACACATACACACATTAATAACCAAGTTATTTACACGGACACACATTGATGATCCATGGGATGATTGATACGCGATATATTGCAGATTAGAAGTTACTAGTATTTTTTAATATTAAAATAATAAATATTGGATTGACTTGGATTAATCCGGGTTAACATGTTTAATCCACAACTCGAGTTATGAGATTATAATAACCCCATAAAAAACAAATCAAAATAAATTATGAAACTTAATTCTCAATTAAACCAATATTAAAGGATGAAATAAAAAAAATAAAAAATAACTTAAAAAAGAAACCAGAGTTAACCAGTCAAACTCGTGATTTAGGTTATAAGATTGAGATAACCTCATGGAAAGCAAATCGATTAAAAAATAATTCAATTAAAAAAATATAAAAAATGACCCGAGTCAATCTACCAAACCCATAACTTGAGTCATTAAATCAAGATAAACTCATAAAAAAATAAAAAAAAAATGACATGATTTAACTTGGATTAACCTATTAAATTCATGACTTTGATCATTAGATTAAGTTAATCCTATAAATAACAAATCAAAATAAATTATAAAATTTAATTTATAATTATTCATATCAGATCGAGATCCAATTGAATGATAAAATTTATAAAACTTTTAATCCAACAAACGAATCATCTAGTCTTGAAATCAAACAAATGAATCTAATGCTTTGAACAGGAAACTAACAAGAATACAATTGTCATCAATGCCTTTCCAGCCTTACCGATTACACTTTGCAACATCGATTGGTCACAGGTTGGCTAGCTCTTCACCTTTCAATAAATCTGTCGGGAAGCTAAGCTAGAAAATAGATTATTGACATCAATATCTGGAGTTTTGCTCGTAAAACACTGAGCAATCAAATTAAGCCATTGCTTCTTCACTAGCTTCCTCAGCACCTCTGAACTTTTGCTTCCTTTATTTTGGGTAGAACTTTTTCCTTTATATTAGCTTGGTACTAGCAATGTCGATTCTCTGTCATTGTTGCTATTTGTTCACTGCAACAATTACTGCTTAAGTTTCTCTTGACAAGTTGATTCGAGAAAATAGAATTTAAAATTTAATTCGGATTAGTTCCTTAATTGTTAATTCAATCCAAACTCTATTAAATTAATATAATGATATCATTTTGAATCAAACAATTAATCTAAATTACTCAAATAACGTAACAATACAGATCTTTTTCTCCTGACTGCTAAAAAAAAAGGATCTTTTTTGCAAGTCATTAATTCCCTGGTCAAGTGTTGCAGCTACGTTGAAAGCTGCAGCTCAGGTATAACTAATTCAAAATAACCATCCTCGTGTTCGAGTCATGGCGCGGTATTGAGTGACTTGTGGAGGTATGTTTAAAAACGCCGTGGAAAAATAAATGTCAGTAACTTTGTACTCAGTCAATGCATTTAATAATTTGCCTCGATCGATCGAGTTACATGGCAAGAACAGGATATCTTTTCCAGCTCCTAAATTCTCAATTCCCAAATCATCTAACGTTATCCTCTCTAATCATATTATGAAAATTAATCCCTTGAGATCAGTCCGGTTAATTAGCTGCCATATCCTACTAATATCTTTGAAATAAGTCAAAACCACACCAGAATTGATTGAGTATACACCGTGAGAAAATCTAATGGTCCCGAAATGATAAATATAATTAGTGTTATTTTATTAGTTATTTTTTGAATTAATGTTTTTTTTTAAAACAAACATAAAATAAGAGGAAATTAAAAAACAAAATTCATTAGCATTAAAAAATGACAAGAACATCCCAACTACAATTGTTTTTCATTTATTGCGTACTTCGACACAGGAAAATTAGTAGGTTACGCACCCACCTTCTGGTAAAAAAAAAAAAAAAGGCCCTGTGCTCACAGTTAGTTTCAACAACACGGAGAAATTAAGCTTATACGTACGATACTTCCACAAATGAGATCGTATAAGAATTAGATATGCCTGCCACCCGGCCCGAGAGTTGAATCCAAATATATAAGATTACGTTATAAGAATTAAGACGATTAAAGTCAATTACCAATGAGCTGAACTTTAAGTGTCTGTTGGCACACAGGTATCTTGCGAGAGAAAGAACAGACACGATGTAACACCAGATTTTAGATAGAAATTGGCATGCATGGATAAGCATTTTCTTGCTCGTAATTTAATTAAATGCCGCATGCATGGTGTTATTTAAAATTTTAAACCTTATCTTTTACACTAAAATCATTATGAGAGTGCCACAGACTACACTTTTACGTAGTTATAGCTAACCTATTCAATATTCTGGCATTTGCATGAGCAAGCTAGCTAGCTACTGCAACTTGATTATGAAATCGATATTGACAGTCAGAGGACTGATACAGATCTTCTCCATCGAACTGGCTACGGCCAGCTCTATATATTGATCATATAATTATATAATTCCAAGCGGGTTAAAATCTGGGCCGCCTAGCTCGTGAGAAAGAGAGAGACAGTACTCGTGGCTGGGAACATAGTTTGGTATGTTCATTAATTGCATCATTGAATGAGATTCATTGGTTTTGATCCTTTTCATAAATTTCATATAAAAAATAATTAGCTAGCCAGCTCAAGCACTAGCATCCAAGTTGACTCCTCTTTGAGAGGGAAAACTGATGGCAGTAAGCTCTATGAAGTCACTCATCAAGTCAAAAACCCTAAGCTAATCTTTTTCAAGCAACAGAATACAATCATAATTCGTTTAACACCGAGTCAGTACTGAGCTTGTTGGAGAGGACAGTTGGACCAATAAATTCCTTGTCCAATAGCTGACGGGCCTCATTTACTCTTGTAAACGCGTGACATTTAAGAGTTATTCTGGATCTATCTTGTATAGTGTATGCTCAGTACAAATAATGCACACTATCTCTCTTCTTTCTGCTTATGAGTATATATACATGTGTATATTACACTCTCTTGTTGCACTACTACACAGTTAGCTTTGCTAGCTAGCTTAAGGGTTTTTTTCTTCTTCTCTGCTGGTTTTGTATGTTTATGCTGGCAAAATGGGCCTTGTAACTGGTCACCGTGTTGTGGGGGCTCTCTTGTGTGCTTTTCTTCTGAATGCTTTAGTTGTGGCTGATCATGTTACTACTGGTGACAAAGACGATAAGCACTTTTTGGGTCATCCCCATTTGTTGAAGAAGGGGTTTATACACGGCCGTAGGTTTGGTGGTGGTGGCATAGGAGGTGGTGCAGGTGGAGGACTTGGAGGTGGTGTGGGTGGTGGCTTTGGTGGAGGTGCAGGGGGTGGTGGCGGCCTTGGAGGTGGTGCTGGAGGTGGACTTGGAGGTGGACTCGGTGGTGGTGCGGGTGGTGGATTTGGTGGAGGCGTAGGGGGTGGCGGCGGCCTTGGAGGTGGTGCAGGAGGTGGATTCGGTGGTGGTGATGGTGGAGGTCTTGGAGGTGGTGGTGGGCTAGGAGGTGGACATGGTGGCGGTCTAGGTGGTGGCATTGGTCATGGTGGCGGTCTAGGTGGTGGTATTGGACATGGTGGCGGTCTAGGAGGTGGCGGTGGACTAGGAGGAGGTGCTGGAGGTGGTCTAGGCGGTGGACATGGTGGCGGTCTAGGAGGTGGCGGTGGACTAGGAGGAGGTGCTGGAGGTGGTCTAGGCGGTGGACATGGTGGAGGTCTTGGTGGGGGTGGTGGAGTTGGTGGCGGTCTAGGAGGTGGCGGTGGACTAGGAGGAGGTGCTGGAGGTGGTCTAGGCGGTGGACATGGTGGAGGTCTTGGTGGGGGCGGTGGAGCTGGTGGAGGGCTAGGTGGTGGTGGTGGAGCTGGAGGTGGAGCTGGTGGAGGGCTAGGTGGTGGAGCTGGAGGTGGAGCTGGTGGAGGGCTAGGTGGTGGTGGTGGGCTTGGAGCTGGTGGAGGGCTAGGTGGTGGAGGTGGGCTTGGAGGTGGAGGTGGAGCTGGAGGAGGGCTTGGTGGTGGTGGAGGGCTTGGAGGTGGAGGTGGAGCTGGTGGAGGGCTTGGTGGTGGTGGTGGGATTGGAGGTGGAGCTGGTGGAGGAGGTGGTTTAGGTGGCGGTGCAGGTGGCGGTGGAGGATTTGGGGGAGGTGGTGGTGTTGGTGGAGGTGTTGGAGGAGGGTTTGGAGTTGGTGGTGGTGTTGGTGGTGGACTAGGTGGCGCCGGTGGAGGTGGTGGGTTTGGAGGAGGTGGTGGTGGTGGTCACTAAAAATTAATCAAGTCCTTAATGTGCTTTGCAGCAGAAAAGGAAGGAAGAACAAAAAAGAAACGTTCTTGTTTATCACCACGAGCCACTACGAAACCTAATGCAGTAGATGTTTCACTTTCTAGTTTATGTTACTTAAAAGGGTGTTTACAGTTCATTCTTTCTCAGCATTCTGGACTGGAAATGGTTGATCATACTGTTCTAGTACGTCCGTCGTAACTCGTGATATAGTTTTCTCTTCATGCATATCATGGTGGAATCTTTGTAAACCATAACCATGCATGTATTTTGTATTTTGTATCATCTGAAAATCAATGCAGAAATAATCAAATTAAGTTGTACCCAACCAATCTGTATGATATCCACATGCGACCTGTCCGCGGAAAAAATGAGTCACTAATGAGGTGACCCTTGCATTTATTCTATGTTTGGTTGATAAAAGACGTCCTGTCTCCCATATGTGTTTTCAGACATGGATGTTCCAAACCTAACTTGCAAGCCACACTGAAGGCCATCGTACGTACAGCAACACGACATGCATGCCTTAATTAATTGACAGAACGAATTAGGTATCCTTTAATTCGATGGACAGGAGAAGGAGGTGCAGTGAATGTGAATTTTTTTTTAGTTTACTGTGGGTGTCAAGGCTAGTTTGCACGTATCTCGATTAATTCTACGGGTTCTGAAGTTAACGACCATGTAAGTCTCTAGTAGCTATAACAACCACATAACTCAAATCTAAAATCACAAGTGGCATTACTTCATTTCTTTGCATATAGACATGCATGGATCGATGACTAGGAAGAGATAAGTTCGTGTATATATATATATATCTATCCATGATGATCATGATCGATTTATCACCCAGAATTACTCTCGAATGGTACTGACCAGCTTAATTTATGTCACCTTTTTCTTTCCTTCTTAGATAAGAAAGCACAGATCCGATCAACCAAAAAAAAAAACAACGAATTTTACATCCATTTTAATTTATTAATATATTTTACATACAGACTATAGATAATGTTTACATACATTACAAATCAATTGTAAAAATGATGGCATTACTTAATAGCTATAGCGGCTAATTCTGGTTCTTGATAGCTTTTTGGCTGATCAGCTGGTGTTTCTGTTATCGTGTCTGACTGTCTGTCTCCTTGCTTTCACCCCAAAACACCATATAGTATCCACACACGACCAGTGCTGCTCCTAACATGCTGTGTCTCGCAGAACAGGGGGGGAAACGTCAAAGCTTGAAGCCATGGACAGGTACAAGATGCATATATTTTTCATGAAAATTTAAATTACACTTAATTTTTTTTTCATTTTCTTATGTGGGAAATGAACAGAGGATTAGAACTCAGGGTCTTAATTACTTCTACAATTTGTAAGGGCTATATGAATGGGTTAACGATTTGTAGGCCCTGTTGGAAATTAATTAAAATATATAATAAACATATATAGTAGTTAACAATACATTCCTAGTCGCCACTTTTCTCCTAGCAGTACAGACCCTAGAATGGCTGCCATCACAAGTGCGAGAGGGTTCAAAATAGACACGAACAAAGGCCCTCTCCTTCGCGTAACTTTCATGTTAAGCAGGAAAGATGTTGAATAGAAAACACCCTGCATGACAAAAATCCAACGGGGCAACCCAATATCAGTATTGAACTAGACGATTCTTTCCTCTTATGTTAGCAGAGAAAAACAATTTCCTTTTTCAAAATTAACCTCTTTGTTTTTTTTCTCCCGATCTTTCCTTTAATTTTGGTCATGATGAATAAATGCTTGATAATTAAATATATACTTGTTGCCTCTAAATATTAAGAAATACAGCTGATTTTAAGGCTGTTAAAACATTTCCACAGCTTGAAAAATGAGTTATTGAAACAGTCACTAGCTAAGAGTCTAGCGTTCCATCCCTACCTCCACTTGCTTTGGTCCGTACGATGGAGGGCAAAGATGACGGCCTGGATTGCCGCCATTGTAGATATAATAGCCACACCGGAGTATTGACATTGATGCCTTTTGGACACCGCGGCGGGCCACAAAGAGAGCGAGAATTAAATAAAAACGATTGAGGATTAGAGTAGCTAGCATGGGAAAAGCTAACGATTGAGGTTTGATAACTATTTCAAAAAGAAATGATGGATGCAATAAAAATGAAAATAGAAGAAATAAGATGGAAAATAACACAAAAATAGAATTGTATTGTACATAAAATGTTTTTGAAATTAAAAGTCTTTTATAGGGATATTTTCATAATAAAAAAAATAATAAGTATTGTTTATGAAGACATGTTCCTTTTCACCTCATGTTTTAAAATAAAATTTTAAAAAAGAAATTAATAATATTTATTAAAAACATTAAATAAATGCTATTTTACACAATGATATTTTTAAATTCTTATAACTCCTAACAAGTATTTCAAGGATATTCGTCAGAATAATCAAGCAACCCTAGCAAAAAAAGTATTTAATAATTGACCATTGTAGTTCTAAGAAATTGTATTTTTTATTATTAATGGGGGCAAATATTTTGTGTGTTTGGTAACAAATATGATGTAAAATATTTTTTCAAAGTATTTTTCAATTATAAAAACATAAAAATAATATTTTTTTAGATTTTTTTATTTTTTATATCAGCACATTAAAGTCTTTAAAAAATATTAATTTAATATTTTTTTAAATAAAAAATAATTTAAAAAACAAAAACTACCTCACTTTATATATGTTTTGACATATTTATCCTTAAAAGATTTTAGTACAAAAAAAATATTTCAAAATCATTTTTCATATTTTTTATCTCAATAAAATCTCTGTTTTTTACATCAAATCTCCGAAGTGAGGGACAATATATCAGCAAAGAAAACGAAAAGAAAACAGACAAATTATGGGATTACAAATGTTATTGTCCAAGAAAAGGGAGAAAGAATTTGTGTCAAGTGATCACCTGAATAATCAACCACAACGAGCTACACATGCAGTGGCCCAAGGCATATAAGACTGCCAAAAACTGGATGCCAACCTTTCTAGGCAGCACCACCTCTTGGTTATTTTGCAGCTTTTCAAGGTGCAAAAGGTCCAAATATGTTGACCATGTATTAATCCCAATACAATTCCAAAAAGTTTAGCCCTTCCTGATACTATCCACATTCTCAGGCTGTCCAATCTAGAGGAAAACAAGATCTCGTACGTACAGGATTAATATATAACTTGTATATAATCAACAGGAAATATTATACGAAAAATATCTCTTTCGTTCATGAGCATCGCCATATATAAGAACAAGAAAATATACCTCAAAGCGATGGCCAAAGCGAAGGTAGTGGCAGGGATAAGGTTGATCAGGGCCATGCCAAAGGTCACGGACGATAAGGAAATGATTTCCCCGAGCAAGATTTGGGCCATCGGTCCTCTGCTACGAAGAGCAACTCGTTAATTGCTGTATTTCAAAACTCGAGATACATATTCTCTACTAAAACTTTTTTAACAGATCAAAGAGCGATACCACAAGTGCAACTTATACCCAAATAACCCAGCAAGAAAAGCTTGAAAAAGACCATCCATGTTAGTTTTGGCCTCTTCTTCCTGTAAATCTAAAATGGACAAATACCTTTGCTTCCTCTTTGGTCTCAGGTTCGAGCCCTGTGGTTGCTCATATGATGGCCACTGGAGGCTTACATGGTCGTTAATTTCAGGGCCCGTGGGATTAGTCGAGGTGCGCGCAAGTTGGCCCAGACACCCACGTTAAACTAAAAAAAAATAGACAAATACCGAGTTAAATATTTCGAGACATCAGAGCAGTCACATACGTGCAATTCGAATGTTGAAGACGTATTTCCTCCCTGGTTCATTTTGGCTTGGATTTGTGTAAGATATGCTTCATTTATATTGGTTTTAGGCCAATAACTGGACCTGTAAGATTCTAATCTAGGCCTTTTTGGGTGGTCTTGTTATGTCAAGGTCTCGAGGAGGCTTCCTTTTTTAAAGCAAATTAAAATTACGTGCACAAAATAGGAGGGGAAAAACACACACACAGACACACTTAACCTTTCGAAAATGAGAGCAAGAGCAACAGTGATGGCAGCTGCAAACATCAAGCGGTAGGCAACAATGATATCCGTACTCATTCCAGATTTTTGCACCATGCTAGAAAAGAAAATCACCGCTGCATATCCAATCTGAACAGCCACCGCTAGCGTGGTTTGCCCCAAGCCAGCCAAACTTTCAAAAATATACCTCTTCTTTAACATTATTGAAATAGATGTGTAAATTTTAAGTTTAAAAAGTTTTTATTTAAAATGATGTGTTAGAAAATAATATAAATTATATTTTAAAAAATTACCTAACAATTTAAATTTTTGAGTTGAATTGGTTATTTGACATGATATCAGAACCTTGATGATTAAGAGATCGTGAATTCAAATCTCATCATTCCTATTTATTTGATAAAAATTAAACACAAAGTAGTGTGGGTCTGTGCAAGTTTCAAGATCAAAAGACTTTCACTTGAGGAGGTGTGTTAGAGAATAATATAGATTTTACCTAACAACTTAAACTTTTAAATTGAATTAATTCTTTTACAATAGCCTTCCAGAAAATCATATGCACAAAAAAAAAAATGAATATTAAGTTCAAGGAAAAAGAGAAAGTAAATGGAGATTTGTGGTTTCCATTGCTAGAGATCTCTTGTGATCACAACCAACTACAAATACTTTTTCTCCATAGGAAAATGACAAAGCCTAACTTACCTAAAAGCTCAATCAATAAATTTTAGGATAGTCACAAAAACCCTCGTTGATTTAAATTTGATATTTCCTTTATACTTTATATTCTAAATCAAACAAAAAATTATAATAAAATGCTTTATTAAGAATATAAATTGTTATTAAATATATAAACTAAGAATTGAAAGTATAATTTACAAAAATATAGAAAAAACGTAAAATTCAGATCAAACCAGAGAAATTTTTTTATAATTATTCTATGAATTTATATAGCAATATATGTTTTGATTTAGTAAATGTCACAACTCTTATATCTCTAATAGGAACGGCAATGTTTGGAATTTGGATATAAAGGGAGTGTTCACTCAGCTTGAATATATATATATATATATATATATATATATATATATATATATATATATATATATATATATATATAAGTGATTGCTAATATGCCAGAGACAAATATTGTTTGGTATCAATCAATGGAAAACTGATATTTATTTTAATGGAAAATATATGTTGTCAAGCCCAGCAGAAGGTAACACGACAATGATGCCTGGAGATTGTAGAGTTACCCCTGTACGAGGGCAAACAATTCGGTCGAAACTACGAAAGTAAAGGTGAAATAAAAAATAATGCCGGATATGATATATTTTTCTTTTAGACGGCTTGAGAACAAATGAAATCATTTACATAACTTTAAGTAGTTGAAATCATGGTTTAAAAGTTTTTTTTTTAATTATTGTTGCTTCTTAATTTTTAATTTAAATTTTGATAAATTTTTGAAAAAAAACAACAAAAATCTAAAAATATATGTTTTTGGTGTCTTTGTGTCACTTGCGGTGTCTTTTTCCTATGCGTTCAATCTTCAACACGTTTTTTAAATCACATTAAAGTTACTTTTTTTCAAAACATTCAAAATATTGAAAATAAAAAAAATCAAAATTTACATGGGATGAAATATGAAAAGAAAAAAGTTGAAAGATCAAATTATTTTTTAAATTGTTTGATTATCGAGTTTGCTAGTGGATCAAACAATTAAAAATAATAATTTTTTTTATTATTTATAGATAAATTGTGGTTACACACACTTAAATGGTGGGGAGAAATCTAGGAGGCAAAATAAAATCTAAAACTAAAAAAATTACCCCACTTCTTCTTTTTTTTTAGATAGGCTTTGAGAATGTTTAGAAATATGTAGTACATGTATTTTAATGTAATTTTTTTTAGAAATATATTAAAATAATATTTTTTATTTTTAAAAATTTATTTTTAATATTAGCATATCAAAATAATTTAAAAATAATAAAAACATATTAATTTAAAATAAAAAATTTATTGTTTTCAAAATATTTTGGTGGGTAAAAATCAGAGCCTTTCCCCCCAGGTCTTCCTCAGATATCTCCAAGCCAAACTTCTCTGGCCACTGGCCATCACTTTCCTCTTCTCCAGACCCATCCCCCAGACTGGCCTCCACCGAACCAGGACAACCCCCATTTTCCTCTCATCTAGAACCTTCAACCTTCACCCCCAGGTCTCCCTCATCAACACCGAACCAACCCACTCTCGGCCAGCCACCTTTGTTTCCTCTTCATAGACATCATCAGATCTTCTTCTCCGTGGTCACTTTGCGTTTTTTATCAAAAAAACAACACAGACCGATCCGTTCAACCCCCATCAACAATCGATTCCTTCGCCACTAGCCGCAGCAGCGCCGTCTTCACCAGAGATCCAGCCCCTCTCTTAGCCTCCATGAACTGACCCCACCTTCTTCTTCAACAACCATCAGCCAAGAGAAGGACAACCACCATAGCTTGCCCCAACCGTGAGCAGTATCAATCTGTTACGTGTGACACACTTAACGATCCTATAACTAAGGGGCTCTGCAACAGGGTAGTCTGTGTGTAGTGGTGGTTTGGGAAACGGCTGGAGTCAGTTCGGCTGAGTAGCCCTGGTTTAGGGGAGTGATAATGAACAGGATGAGGTGCAATAGGAGTGTTCCTTAATTCAAGGGAATCATTCATTTCTCATTGTATTTCTTATTCCTTTTCATGCAACAGACACACGTTATATACTTCCTCTTGTAACAGAATGGGAAGCCTTACTAAAACGGTGAGTGTTGACTCATCTAAACAATGAGTTTTAATAACAACAAACGGTGCGTTTAAAGAAATAATAAAACGGTGCGTTTAAAGTAAATGAGCACAGTTGCTTTCTTTTGAATTAAAGCCTGCCATTATCCTCTGCTCCTTCTTCAGCTTGTAACAATTGCTCCCCCACGAAACCAACCTTGTCCCCAAGGTTAAATGTTGGAAATCGGAGCTTCAAATCAGTGGTAAACTCCCATGTCGCATCTGCAGGTGACAGGCCTGCCCAATGAATAAGAACTTGCGTAGCTGCCTGATTGTTGCGCCGAGTCATTCGTCGATCCAAAATAGCAAGAGGTTGCAAGGTGAGACCTTGATGAGTAATTGGAGGAGAGCTCTGCACTGCTCGATTACCCACATGTTTCTTAAGTTGAAAGACATGGAACACGGGTGAATCATGGACGATGATGGCAGCGCCAGCTTATAAGCCACCGCACCTAATTTCTCAATCACCTGGTATGGCCCATAATATTTAGCTGCTAATTTTTGAGATGATCTGTATGATGTGGATTGTTGCCTGTATGGTTGCAATTTGAGGTAAACATAATCATGAATTGCAAAACTACGATAACTTCTTTTCATGTTTGCTATCATAGTCATCCTATGTTGTGCGAGTTGTAAATGTGCCTTAGCTCGTTTAATTACCTCCTCTTTAGTGTTTAAATACTCGTCCACTGAAGCCACTACTGAGTTCTTGGGAAAATAGGGGATACGAATGGGAGGAGGGAAACCATATAGCACTTCGTAGGGAGTCATCTTGGTTGCTGAATGGTAGTTGGTGTTATACCACCATTCGGCTAAGGGCAACCATTTTGCCCACTGAGTAGGACAATCCCCTGTCATGCACCTTAGATAATGTTCAATGCATTTGTTCACCAATTCGGTCTGGCCATCCGTTTGTGGGTGATACGCTGTAGAATGGTGTAGGTTGACTCCTTGATTGCTGAATAACTCTTTCCAGAACCTGCTAAGAAACACTGGGTCTCTGTCACTGGTAATAGAGGCCGGTGTGCCATGAAGTTTGCAGATGTTGTCCATGAATGCTCTAGCAATTGTATGTGCTACATAGGGGTGGTTGAGTGCCACACAATGAGCATATTTGCTGAATTAATCCACGATGACCATGATGACATCCTTTCCCTCTTATTTAGGCAGGCCTTCCACGAAGTCCATGCTGATATCAATGAATGGTGCAATAGGAATAGGTAGGGGTTGTAGAAGGCCAGGACTTGCCACATTCTCATGCTTGTTTCTCTGGCACACGATACACTCATGCACATGCTGCCTGATGTGTTTTTGTTGCCCTTTCCAATAGAATAAGCTACCCACAGTCTTAGAGGTCACTGTCATTCCAGAATGGCCTCCCACGGTTGAATTGTGAAATAAGAAAATGATCTGACTTCGCAATGCCATATTATGACCAACAACCACCTTGCCCTTCCTGTTCAAATGGTCATGAACCCAAGTATAGTGTGGATGGGAGTCCACAGAACCTTGCAAGTCCTTGATAATAGTCTGAATCATTGGATCATTATGATAAGAACTTCTAATCTCTTTCATCAAGCTAGTAGATATCATGGAAGTAGTCAGAGCATATAGTTCTTGGCTGGGAATTCTGGATAATGCATCTGCATGCACATTTTCTCTTCCCTGTTTGTATTCAATGTCATAGTCGTATCCCAGGAGCTTAACCACCCATAGATGCTGAGCCGGTGTAGTCAATTTTTGGTGTAGCAAATATTTGAGGCTGATGTGGTCAGTGCGAATATGGAAGTGCCTTCCCCATAAATAATGCTTCCACTTAGTAACCGCATGTAAGATAACTATCATCTCCCTCTCATATACTGAGAGAGTTTGTTGTTTTGCCCCTAAGGATTTGCTTATAAACGCAATGGGGTGGCCTTCCTATAACAGAATGGCCCCTATACCTGTTGAAGAAGCATCTGTCTCCACAACAAATGCCTTGGTGAAATCAGGAAGCGCCAAGACATGAGCACTAGTCATCAAGACCTTCAATTGATTAAATGCATGGGTAGCTTCCTCATTCCACCCCTTAGTGTCCTTCCTGAGCAGCAAGGTTAATGGTTTACTGATGCTGCCATATCCCTTAACAAACCTGCGATAATAACCAGTTAATCTAAAAAATCCCCTCAGCTGTTTCAAATTCTTAGGAATTGGCCAATCCACAATTGCTTGTATCTTGAGAGGATCGGTTGCCCCACCATGTTCAGTAATGACATGGCCCAAGTATTCCACCTGTGAATGACCAAAAAAGCATTTGGTAGCTCTGGCCACCAGCTGATGGGTGCGTAATAACTTCAGAACCATTCAAGGTGCTTATAGTGGTCACACAAAGTCGGACTGTACACTAAGATGTCATCAAAAAACACTAGAATGAATTTTCGCAAATATGCCCTGAAGACTTCATTCATGAGGCTCTGAAAAGTGGCTGGGGCATTGGTTAATCCAAAGGGCATAACCAAAAATTCATAGTGGCCACTGTGGGTGCGAGATGCAGTCTTGTATTCTTCTCCTGTTGCCATACGAATCTGATGATAACCAGATTTAAGATCGATCTTGGAAAATATAATAGCCACGACCAACTCTTCTAGCAATTCCTCAATCATGGGAATGGGATATTTGTCCTTAATAGTGAGTTGATTCAAAGCATAATAGTCAACACATAACCGCCATGTTGAATCCTTTTTCTTCACCAAAATAACTAGAGACGCGAACGGACTGTTGCTAGTCCTAATGATCCCACTATCCAATATTTCTGCCACCATTCTCTCTAAACTGTCTTTTTGCAACCCCGAATATCTGTAAGGCCTGAGATTCACTGCTTCACTTCCTGCCTTAAATGGAATCTTGTGGTCATGATCCCTCAGGGGTGGCAATCCTTTAGGTTCCTGGAACACATCTTGGTAGGATGCGAGGAGACTCTGCAGTGAGGCGGCTGTAGCGCCCAGAAAATATGGATTGAGGCCCTTGGAACCCCCTTATACTTCTATGAACTGTAGACTATAGATTAAGTAATCTTCCACTGGTTGGCCATTCTGGACCAGAGCACTTAATTGTTTCAATTCAATACTTTGAAACTTGGGTGGATTCTCGCCCTTTAATAAGACCCTTTGTCCTTGCCAGTCAAAGGACATCCATAGAAGTTTGTAATTGCAGAGTATGCCGCACAACAAGGAGAGCCATTGGATTTCTAAGACCATTTCACAATTGCTGAGATTAATGATAAAAACATCCGCCTGGAAACTTATTCCCTGCATCTTCCATCTAAGGCCCTTACACATGGATTTACAGACCATTTTATCCCCATTAACCCCCTGCACAGTCATCGATTTGATGGGGGTTAACTGATACTGCAGCTTCCTTACTACTGTAGTGTTTAAGAAATTATAGGTGCTGCCCGAATCAATCAAGATGCACACGGTCGTTTTGTCCATTTTCCCATTGACTTTCATTGTATTGAGACCAACAGTTCCTTCCAAAGCATCCAAAGAAATGTGAGGTGTGACCTCTTGGCTTAGGACTGCTTCTACTTCCACCTCCTCTTCTTGGAATACCTCTTCCTCCTCCACTACACTAAGAGAATACACTCTTTTGTTGCGACATCTATGCCCTGGCACAAACTTTTCATCGTACCAGAAACACAGTCCCTTCAACCTTCGGTCCTCAAACTCCTGGTTCCTGATGAATTTGGTAGGTTTGCTGGGATTTGAGTGTATATTGTTGGTAGGGTTTGGTGTCTATTGAACTGAGTGTGGTTTAGATGAATTTGCATGAAAGTTTACAAGATTCCTGTTTGTATGTTGTGGACAGGTGGAAGGAGTGTTGGCAGCAGGATTAATGCACAAGATAGCTGGTTTTCAAGCATAACTGTGGGATTTTCGGTAAGAGAGGGTGTTAGCTTGTAGTCTGGCTAAATTGTAAGCGTGTTTAAGGGTTTTGGGTTCAAATATTTTAACAGTGTTCTTTATTTCTAGTTCCATGCCCCCTAAGAATATCATCAAGGCCTGTTTCTCATTGATCTCAGCCTTGTTCCACAATATATCAAAATCTTGGATATATTCTTCTAGATCTCCATACTGCCTTAATTCCATCAACTCCTCCAGGGGATCCTGTCTACCCCCAAACCTGTAACAAATAGCTTCGACATAATCTTCCCAAGAAGTTTCCCGACCTTCCAAACTTCTTAAGAAATTTTGATGCCAGTATAAGGCAACTCCATCCAAGTAATAGGAAGCTATTTGTAATTTTTCAGAATCAGCTACTTCTTCAATTTCAAAATACTGTGTACATTTGAACAGCCACTTGTGTACATCCTCCTCATTGAACGTTGGAAAGAAATGTTTGGGTTTGTATACCTTGTAAGTTGTGAATCTATCCTCTCTCTGCTCTTTACTTCTAGTATCTGCTCTATCAGGATACATAGGCTGTTTGTCTCTGCTGAGACATGAGCAGCCTGGAGCTTGGGAGATCTTTTGCATAGTGAACTCTAGTTGTTGTGCCATAGCGCCCATCATATTCCTCATGTCATTTATCTGGCCCCCTTGATTCTCGATGGTCTGATCTAACTTCAGAGTTTGTCCCTTAAACATGTCAACTAATAACTCATACTTCTGGATGTGGTCCTGAGATACAGCTGCAATGGAGTCCTCAATGCGCTTAAGATCTGTTGCTTTCGTCTCTGGTGGCATGGTTGAATTCCGAGGATTGGTGGCTCTGATACCAGTTGTTACGTGTGACACACTTAACGATCCTATAACTAAGGTGCTCTGCAACAGGGTAGTCTGTGTGCAGTGGTGGTTTGGGAAACGGCCGGAGTCAGTTCGGCTGAGTAGCCCTGGTTGAGGGGAGTTATAATGAACATGATGAGGTGCAATAGGAGTGTTCCTTAATTCAAGGGAATCATTCATTTCTCATTGTATTTCTTATTCCTTATCATGCAACAGACACACGTTATATACTTCCTCTTGTAACAGAATGGGAAGCCTTACTAAAACGGTGAGTATTGACTCATCTAAACGATGAGTTTTAATAACAACAAACGGTGCATTTAAGAAAATAATAAAACGGTGCGTTTAAAGTAAATGAGCACAGTTGCTTTCTTTTGAATTAAAGCCTGCCATTATCCTCTGCTCCTTGTTCAACTTGTAACACAATCACGCTAGTGGAACAAAGCCAATGGCAGCAATTTCTCTTCCACAACCATTGTCTCCAATAAGTCCTCTCCACACCGGCAAGAACCACTAGCCTCCACCATCAACAACGAAGCCCAGCTCCAGATTGAAAGATCTGTGTGGAGAGTAAAAGAGAGAAGCAGATCCACGCGCCGTCGCTAATGAAAACAAGAAAACCGGTGGATTGGGCACGTCTTCTTCTTCTCTTCCTTCTTGTGCCGGCGGTGGCACCGTCACCTGCCAAAGGAACAAAACGCAAATTTCTGTGTTATTTTAAATTTTTATTAGTATTTTTTATAGTAATACACAAATTATTAATAATTTTTTTCTAAAAAAAATTATTTGGATATATAAACTTATAATAAATTTTTAAAATTTGGATTTATTCCTATGAATAAATATCAAATTATAAGCCAAAAAATCATTAAAATTCTTAGATCATATCAAACTATAAAATAAGTTACTTCAGATAGGGTTTAGGATATACGAAAAGTGTTAATAATTTTCTTGATCACAATTAATTTTTACTCTTAAATCTCTTATAAGATTAATATATTTAATTTTTTAAATGATCCTGAACCAAACATAAATAACGATTTCAAACAATCCCTTATACTCGTCCACATGCTTATTATAAATCACAAATATTAAATTGATATCAAGTACATGCATCACTAAGATTATTTGAGAAAAATCTAGTCTCCATTGATCCACAAACTATATTAAAAGTAGTGATTGATAAATTTATTTTTATAATAAGAGAATTTAAAATGTAGTGATAATTTTTTTTGAAGTATTTTTTATTTAAAAATATATTAAAATAAGTTTTTTATTTTTAATATCAACATCTTAAAATCACCTTAAAATAATTAAAAATAATTAAAAAAAATATTTTTAAAACAAAAAATAAAAACACTATATATCTATGTTTTAAACCAAGAAATAATTATTGTCGATAATAAACTTGGAAGAGAGCAAACGAAACCAATTTTGTGGATTAAAGGATTACCCTTACACATGGGCAAAAGAATTTGATAGAGACAAGTTTGTCGTGAGGGGGGGAGCAGCTCTTGCACCACAGGAAGCTCATTCGAACTTGTCAGTACCCATGTGTGTTTATCGGAGGATTCTTTTCTGGTTCAAGAACTTTGACACCGAAGACTTCCTGGTAAGCTTTGTAGGTGCTAAATGTCGTACTCACCAGAATGTCCATAGATCCCAGTTTTTTTCCCATCACTTGTCTGAATATCCTCTGCAAAGAATTCCTTGATGCCTTCTTCCAATCAATACTTTCATTTTCTCCAGCACTTCTTCTGCTGACTTTTCCTGTGCTTCTCCAACGCTCAGGATAACTTTACCCATCAACTCGAATATTCGTGTTGATTAACTTGTCAGCATCGACAATTCTAGTCTTGGCTAGCAATGAAAATTACAAATTCACTCTTTGCATGATTACACTGGACAATAATTAAAAAGTTAGGGTTATGTGTGAATGATAAGTCTACCTTTTCAATTTGCGATTTTTTCATAAAAAAATCAAATAACGACTTTCGCGGTTTTCAAAACGTGTTTGAGAGTAAGAAATCTATGGATTGAACATTAAAAAACCTAGTAAAATCCAATTGTAGGGCTATTATACCTTCAGGATTCTTATTTTTAATTTTAAACTATTGATTTTATTTTATTTTTGTTAAATTGAGGAAACAAAACATGTATTTTAATGACTTTACAATAACAAAATGCACTAACAAATTTCAAAATCTAGATTAAAGTTGAACATACCTTTTGTTGCCGAATTTTAGATGAGAAATCGATACTAACACCAAAACATAAGAAGAATAGGTAAATTTATGTTTGATTTTATCTTAAACCATGGATATTTATTTGGATTTTTCTTCTCGATTTGTGTTTGACAAAGAGTAAGAGAAAGAAAAGAAAGTTAACACAAAGAGAGTGAGTGAGTGAGTTGTGTGCTAATAATTACCTTTCATGCTTTTAATATATATAGAAGCATTATTGTCATTATGTTTATTTCAAAATCTCCTTTAATTCAAGTTGCAAAGTGAAAAAAGAATACATCATAGGACGCGAAGAGTAATTTTCTCGAAAATCAAATAAGAAAGAGAAAAAAAAGGGTCATCAACACAAAATCAAAGATTTATTGATCACACACATCGTCCAGGAATGAAGGGGTCACTGAGACGATTTAAACGTTACCCTCGAAGTTGGTATTTGGTCGTCGAGTGACACCTTACATGTCGCTCGTAGAGCGTGACAACCATTTGCATATTGACGCATGCAATGTAAGTGACAATCACTTTTTTAATAATATTTATATTTATAAAATAATAAAATTGCTCCTCTATCAACCTTACAATAACAAAACAAAAAAAACATGAATAAAAATACAAAATGTCTCTTGTTGTAAATGAAAGAAAACTCTACTTTTAATAGTATTTAAGTTATTTTAATATCCTTGAAAATTCAAAATATAAAAATGCTCATGTATGCTGCTCTTAAAAGATTTTGATTCTAAACTAGTACAATTATTTTATTGTGCATTATAAATGTAAAAATATTTAAATTTGATACCAAAAAAATTTAGAAATAAAAAAGTAGTACAATTTAAATTTGACACCAAAAAAATTATTGAATTATCTCAGATAACTAGTTATTTGGTTCTAAGTTAGAAATAAAATTGGATGTTTCATTGTGAATTGCTGCAATAAAAACACTTCTGTCTTTTAGAATTTCTTACTGTAAAGCATAAAAAAGACATGTCTATAAATAAATTACAGGGGTAACATTAAGAAATCTATAGCGATAAAAGTAGGAATATTGATGAATATGCAAGGATAAAAACGTATTTTACCCTTTTATAAAAAAGAAACAGGCAATGGAGCAACATCATAAAACAACAAATTTTATCCAGGAAAAAGAGAGAGAGAGGGAATTAATAGAGCCCTTCAAAGCTGCATTTATTTGCAGGATTGGCCATTAAAAGTATTAATAAATACAAGAGGGGTGCTCAAAACCAGCATATGTGACGTGGAAGGTGTTGACATATTTATGTACTAGATAGTTCCAGGCTTAAAAACAGAGTCATCTTCTAAAATTAGATTCATTGTTTTGTCTATTTTAGTTATTTTTTTATTTACCTTAAGATTTTAATTAGTTTTATTTATTTATTTATCTTTAGACTCTTTTAATTGGATCGGTTTTAGGATTTTTATATAAATAGTTAAAGTATTTTTTATTATTCGGACTATTATTTCAAGCTTTTATAAAATATTAAAGAATTTTCTTTATTCTTGTACGGTGTTAAGATGTAAGCTTAGAGGTTTACAACCCTGGGTTTTCTCTTCACTGTACGAGATTAGGTCTCCAATTGAAGGATTCAGACAAAATTAAGAGCTCAAAATCATTCCACAACCATTTTCCGATTTATTATTTTCATAGTAACAACAACAGAAGTGTGAAAATAAATAGAGTGGTTATCCCCGAACAGCATCCATGCTTGGTCCCAAAAACTTCTAAAACCAGTGCAATTCTTCTTGTTTAATCTAATGATACAGGTTTTAGACCACCACTAGTTTTTTCTCGACATGCTATGTCATGGATTTGATTATTTTTTAAAAAATTTAAAAATTTTATTTAGACCTTAATAAATTATTTGATATTGTTATTATACTCGATTCTTGAATCAACTTTGAATTCTCTCTCCTCTTTATCTAATTTTAATTTAAAATTAACTATGTAAAAATTGTCATAACATAATAACATAATTTAGTTGATGAGTCAACCTTTAATTTTAATCAAATTCCTCCTAATTTATATGTATTTGATATATTATATTATCTCAATTAACCTAGTAGGATGATTATATTATTAAATTTATGATCAGCTCGATCGATGTAGTTTAGGTTTAATAGTATTCATAGGAGGCCTCAAATTTTACCTTTACTAATCCTAAAAAGAAATACGTGATCAAAGCAGTTAACAATTTCCAGATGTGCTAGAGAGGTTCCTCGAGCTCATGTAGAATAAGCTCAACTCTTCAATGCTGAGCCTCTCGATATCTACCCAGTCAACAGGAACTTAAGGAAATCTACGTTAAATGGACATCATAAATTGGCCAAGACAAGATTGTAGTCCCAAGGCAAACCATCACTTGTCAAGTTCCTTAAAAGAGAAATCCCACATTACTAAAGCGTTAATTTCAGCAAATGAAGAGCTGCTATGAACATTTTCAAAACACGCAGCGGCGGTGAACACAGAGCGGCGAGCTATTCCTTCACCTTTTACTATAGAAAACCGTGTGCTCGCCGCTGCGGCAAATGCCAAATTTTGAAGGGTTTTCCCATGGTGAGCCCAGCAGAGCAGGTTCAACTTTTATTTAAGGCTCTTTTCCTCTGGAATTATGGAGTTTCTGGAATTATGCCACGCCTAAGTAATTTCTTTAGGACGTTGAATATTAGCGGTAAAATTAAATTCCTTGGGCATGATTGATTGAGTTAGCAAGCAAATAAAACCTTTTGCCTTAAAGATATGAGGTGCTTGCGTGGTTCAAAATTTAAGTTCATGGACCATCTTCCATGCGTTCTTCCCATCTGATTGTGCTAATAAATATAATATAAATATAAATTGCACATGAATTGATGAATGGAATTTCATTATCAAAGAGGGAGAAGGGAAAAATAATAGGAGCCAAACCCTCCTCACAAAGCTTAACAAAATCGAACACAGATCATAGCAAGTCCTAACTACAACACAAACCATGGAAGTGAGGCTGGGTACTGGTTAGATTACATTCAAAAGTTCCTTTAAGTTAATACTTGACTGTAAAAAAAATAGATAGGCTCAAGAATGTTACTAGTAGTGAGACATCTAGCATTTAATTTCTTTCCTTTCAAACGAAGGACAAAGAAGAGCAGCAAGCAATTTTAAGAAGTGTGGAAAGGAAAGATTTCTTTTGCAGATTAATGTTTGCCCACCCGAGTTAACATTATTGAACCAAGCCCATTCTACTTCTCGACTTCTTCTCCTTGACTTCGCTGATGCGGTAGCTATGGAGAGATGACCACCTCTAGCAAGAAAGACTAACTGTTTCTTTACTGAAAAGTAATATTTTTAAAAAAAATTAACTATTTTTTAATATTTGATAGTGTAAAATAAGTTGAAAAATAATTTTCAGTGTTTGGTTATATATATCATGGAAAATGAGTTGGAAAATAATTTATTAATATTTTATTTTTTTCAAGTTTATTAAAATAATAAGGAACAAATCTTACAAATTAAAACATTGAATGAGAATGAAATTGAAAAAAAATATAATTTCATAAATTATCTCAAATAAAATAAATAATAATCAAAATAATAGAGATCAAATCTAAAAAATAAAAAAATTGAAAGATGAAGAAATTAAAATAATAATAATTAACATTTCATAAATTATTTCAAATAAAATAAGTAAAAATCAAAAGAATGAGGACCAAATTTGATAGATAAAAAATTTCAATTAAAATATGACAAGGGAAAAGCAAATAACAATTATAAAAAGGAGGACCAAAATTAATATAAAAATTAAATTTTAAGGGATGAAATTGAAAAATAAATATTCAAAACAAAATATATATAGCAATCAAAAGTTTGAGGACCAAATTTGATATAATCAGCAAATAATATGACATTTTTAAATTTTTCACAACTTCCGGAAAGTGTTTTCCGTTGACCAACTTTTCTAATGGCAAACAAACACATGAAAGTTTGGAAAGTAGTTTTCCGGAAATCACTTTCCAGGAAACAAACGCAGTGTGTTTGTATTGTGGTAACTTTTGTGGTTGTGGTTTAAAAAATGTTGTTTTATAAAAAGTACTTTTGGTTCAGGTTGGTTTGGTATTTATATATGTTTTGTTAAAATTGTGGTTGAAATTGAGATTGAATAAAAAATAGTTTAATGTGTTTTGTTAAAAATGTTTTTCAAATTAAGGTTATAAAATAACTAAAATATATATATATATATATATATATATATATATATATATATATATATATACTGATGTGTTTAATTTAAATACTGTAGATTTAACTACTACTATTACATCATTAAATAAATAATACTTTATATCAAATATTTTTTATTGTTCTATTAACGTATCTATAATTTCATCATGTACGAAGTTCATTCGATAAAGACTACATTTCCATGGTTTTTTGAGCGTGCAACAAAATCAGGTAAAATATCATCAGAAACAAAATTGAGATTGCAATCAAATTCTGCAAATATTACGTCATCATGCGATCTCCTTCTAATTTATGTAGTGTCATTGAATAATATTAAATACTAGTTTTTCGAATAAAACATAATTTAAAAAAAATTAAAGATTTTTTTTACTTGGTCAGACACGGTCTAATAATTAAGTTTGGGTTAGACCTAATTCAGACATGAACAATAAAAACATTCTTTATTGTTCATTTGAAAAATAAATTATAAAAAATAAATTAATTTACCTTGCACGACAATAAAAAAGAAGCAGATAAATACTGCTTTCGAGTACTCTGCCGTCAAAACATAAATTATAATGGATTCCACACATAATCATTAACGTTTTATATTTTACTAAATATTTTATTTTAAAAATAGAAATAACCATATAAACAAACACTCTCAAACTGATGGGCACAGACGAGAATGCAAGACTCGAAGCAGCTAAACATTGCTGAGGATTTCTCCCACATCGCTAAAGAGAGAATCCACCAAATGAAGAGGTCCTTTTTAAAGCAGTCCACAACACACGACTCATCCACGCAGCCGCGCGGTGAGCACACAGCGAACTATTCTTTCGCCTTTTACTAAAGAATACCGTGTGCACGCCGCAGATAGCGGCATACGCTAATTTTTTAAAGGGCTGTCCTCTCTGGCGAAGCCCTGCATTGCTAGTCTAAAGCTTAATAAATTAGTATCCGACACCTAAAATGTGATAACGAGTTGGTGGAAAAGGGGCATCGGTAGTTGGGAAGAAAGAAATTCTTGTTTTTTTAAACTGGATTCTTTGATGCAATGCTTGTCATTGGTAGAATTAATAAAATTCTTTTACATGTTTTTAAGGATTTTTCTAAATCCAAGCTAAGAAATATTCCCATAAAAATAGAACAAATGCGCGCAAAGGTATATTGCTTTGAATGGTTGGTTATATTTGATAGTGACAATACAAATTGTAGGAAATCAGAAGCCATGGCTGTTTCCACCGAAAAATGGCCACATAACTTTGCTGAATGTTGTGTAAATTATATTTTTTTTATTCCATTTCATTTGAATTCCAATTTCATTTTCAGTTCATTTCTTGCTAAGGTACTGACAATTTCAATTCTCGACTCACTGATTTAACAAAAAAAAATATTGGGATTTAAGTCAATTTTCTTTTAATGCAGCTCATTTTTTCCCCTCCAGCTTTGAATAAGTGATAAATTCGATCAAATCAGCAATACTTTTGTTGACCCATATTGCAATTTATTTTTGGGGGTAACAATATATCATATAGCAATCAACCAGATTAGTGGCTCACACTATATCACACACCTATTATAATTTATATATTTTTTTAAGTACGTAAGAGGATGCTCAGAAGACAACAATATTTTTAAAGAATCAAGAGCGGCACAAATGAATCACCGATATCATATTTTAAAAAAAAAATCATTGAAAATCTATCATCACTCAATTATAGATATCACTCATCACAAAAATAAGTCTGCTGGGACAATTTAAATTCCACTATAAAAACCTGGATGATGAAATTAGAGTCGGACAAAACAAAATGAAGTGAATATTTATCTATATTCAATCAACCAATTATATTAATTTAAGAATAAATTTTTTTAAATAAATAATAACAAATAAAAAGACTCAAAATAACTCAATTAAATTAAAAACAAAAACAAAGGTCACAAAAAGTAGGGGAAAAAAACCAGAGCTCAATCTCCAACTAAATAAATATTGAAGTATGGAATTAAAAAAAATATTAATTTAAAAAATTGATTAAAAAAAAAACCAAAGCAATCTTGGGCAGATCTCCTAAAGTTATATTAATTTTCAAAGCTTGCAACTCGTAAAATCCTAGACATGAGTTTAAAAAAGAATTTCAAATCCAAACTAATTAAAAGTTAAAGAATGAAATCAGGTAAAAAAAATATAAATCTAAAAAAAATTGGAAAGAAAAAAAAACAATAAAAAGAATTGAGAATAAAATCTAATAGTAACAAAATTGGCGGAGGGTGTAATAAAAAAAGGCAATTTAAAAAACTATCTCCTATTATAAAAATAGCAATTAAAAAAATATGAATCAAATTTGATAAAGTAAAAAATTGAATGAGAAGAGAATAAAATAAAAATTTTATTTTATAAATTATTTCAAATAAAAAATAAGTAAAAGAACATGCATTAAACAAAAAATAAAGAGAAGTTTAGGGGCTGTTTGAAAATTCGAGAGGCAGGGCACAAACACCGAGAAAATAAGTAAAGAAAAAAAAAATGGATGCAACGCTAAGCCGGAGTTCTTTTCATTACAATCATCATATTTTTATGTAGAAGACGCCAAGACAAAGCAAAAGCAACAACGTTGCAGTTTTTTTGACCACTAGAATCAATCGTACAAACCTTTCAAAAACAACTAAAACGAGTTTATTTTACATTCTTTTTTATACTTAAGTTATTTTTTTTAATTTCTTTTCATTTATTTAAAGATAAAATAACACCTAACCAACACAATAACAACAAAAAAAACCAAATGCTCGATGATCTAAATATCCTTTAACCCATGCTTAATAATATAAACTTCAAGGACAATTAAGTATTTTTTACCATGCTTATAAAAAATAAAAAGATAAAAAAGACTCTCGGCATTAGCTTAATTTTTTTTTTCTAATTATAAGGGTAGTTCGATTATTTTACTTTGTACAATCAAATAAAAAAAAAAACTTTTGATGACAACTCAACAATTGATTTCTTTTAAGAACATAAACATAATTTTACTATAAAAAAATAAATACCGCATTATCCATGATCAATGGTAAAATGCCAAATAATCTCATCACAGAAAATCCTATCCCCAAACATATATCAAAATCCCCCTTTTTTTAAAAAAAAAAAATGCAATACGGCCAAGTGACACCATGAATTCACCACCATCCATCTTCAGTTTTTTTTTTTTTAATTATCTGCACGGAAGCCTCAGTTAAAGATTTTTATTATTATTATTGTTATCAAATCATACCAAACGACTTTTTTTTGGTGTCAGGTATCTTGTGTTTTGTGCATGAAAAGACAAATGCAAAAATCCAGGGTTATTAAAAATTCAACAGAAGAAAAAACAAAGAGTGCTCAGTACTGATGAAGGTCCTACGAGGACACATCGGACACCATTCATCTCTGCTCTTGGACAAAGATTTCACACACTCACAATTTGCATCATGAACTGATCAGCTCAACTATTCAAGAATCCGAAGGACTTGCATCGCTGAATTCATCATGACAATCTATTTAAAAAGACATGCGTTGTTTACATGCTAGGCTTTGAATATTTCTCAGCTAGACCTAGCTGAAAACATCCACTATCCCTTTGAAAAAATAAATAAAGAAAAAGAAAACACTACCAAGCCAGGTTATAATTATATTCATACGACACGATGAACTTGAGCATATAATCATATAGTATTACAATAATTCACTACACATGTACTATTATTATTGTCCTGAAAAGGTCTTGCAGAGGACCAACAGTATCACCCCATGCACACTAAGATTTCACACACACACTGACATACACAAAATTGAACAAAAACTAATGAAGTATTGCTTGCTCTATATACACAATATTCTAGTGCTTCTCTGGGACAAAATAGACAGCGAAGGTGATGTACTTCGAAACCCATTAATGTCTTCGCTGATCAAATTTGAGGAAGATATATCGTTTAAAATCATGGGAATAATAATGGCCGGAATCAAGGAGGATTCCTCAAGCTTACTTGTTAATTGGATTCGGGATTTGGACCACTAGGTACTTCATGGGCAGCGGCTTTAAACTGTTGATTTGAAGCAGAAGATGCGGGAGTGGTAGGAACTGTGGTGGTGGTACTGCTTGTCATATCAGCGGCGGCGGCGGCGGCAGTGGTACTAGAAGGTGGTGCATACTTTGATTCATGTGGATGCATTTCTGTGGTAGATTGTTTTGTTCCTGTAGGTGAGGAAGCCGCCGTGAGTTTCTTGGATAAATCTATGGGACGAGCAAGGAGAGGGACAATCAAAAGAAGATCAAGAAAAAGCACCATAGCTTGTAATTTTGTCGTGGTTCTGCACAGTGGTGATTTTCTAGCTGGTGCCATGAAGTTAAAATCGGTAATTATGAGCCACCCCCCAGTAATCCAGAAGGGATCAATATCCATGAACCACTTCAAAACACCAAACCAAGATATAGAAAAAATGGTGGCAGATTGTAAGGAAGTTCTGCAATTTTGAGACCACTTTAATTGTTTTGTGCTTTAAGCTAGGAGAGTAGGAGCTTATATATATATAATAAGCTTGCCAATTAAAATGTGAATGTGTATTGTAATAACATTCTGCTGTGATACCATTTTTACCCCTCTTGCCATCAACAAATCAATTTCAAGGGAATCTTGATTAATATGATTGAACTTTATATTGGATTTAACATTTGAACTAAAATGGAGGGCAAAACTGTGTCTTGAAGAACATCTATTTATGTTGTGTTGGGTCTTAATTTGGATCATACGTACTAAGAACTTTACCTTACATCAAATTAACCAACCCAAATCAACTGAAGTTGCTACAAATTTTGGTTTTTGTTTTGTTCGTGTGTTTTCTTGATTAGAGGTCATATATATTACGAAAACCATACTTGTAAATATTGTTAATTGTTCAAACTTTGGGTAGTCTAGGTCATGTACGAAAAAAAGAATCTGAAAAGATAAAGATATATAGCAGAATGAGAGGAGGGTTGTGGCCTTTTGTGGCTTGGCTGCTTGCCCTAAAAATCTTTTGTTTTTGGTTTGACTTGAAGAACCCAGCTAAGCCCTTTGAAGTTTACAGATATTGGGTGGTTGTTGTTTAGATTTCTTTTTATATATCACGAGTACCATTTCTTTTCTTTAATGAAAACTTGAAAAAAAAGATTAACACAGAAAGAAAGCAAAGAGCATCATATCCTCAATCACTGCTTTCTCTGCTTATGAAAATCCAGGACTTGTCTCCATGATCTGATGCATAGGGTCCCCACTTCCTTTATAGCTTGTTCTGCAAACAAATTCACATGTTACGTTAAGGTTATTTTTGTAAATCTAGTCAAACAAAAGTGTTCTCTTCCTTTTGGCCTATTAGTGCTAGGGCAGAAGGTTAAAGTCAGTAGAAATTATTGCTGCATTTCAGGTTTCATGTCATCTTTTTATGTTTTTGAACCCAAGTTTTCAGCCTTGACTCCATGAAAAAACCATCAGCAAATTAGCAAATGTAGAAAAATCTATGTTTTCAATTTTAAAATTTTAATGTAGAAATTTTTTTTTTACCCGAATCGATCCACGACACGGGTCAACCTGGAGGTTAGATGAAATCAGGGTTAACAGTACATTAGGCCAGTCTTAGTTTTAAAACGGTGGTATTAGGATGGTAATTAAAATTAATATTCTTTGTTCTGAGAAGTACTGTTCATAAAATAATCCATGTTTTTGTCCTTGATTTCGTAACAGTTTCTCCTTAATTGGTGGCCTGAGGGAAGGAATTTAAAAGTTTTTAAAAAACAACCATAGAGGATGCGATGTGGATGTTTGAGACGATTGAAACCCTACCCCAATGTCTCCTCCATATTCAATGACGTGTTGTCAATTATAGAACCATATATCTCCACTGTGTGATATTCAAGAATAATTGACAATATCCCAACGTTATTAATCTTTTTTATTTATTTCAAGGGTTAAGATACGAAAACACGCTTTCATTAATTAATTGTCTGGCTTCGATTCAAAGAGTAGTAGTCTTGAGAGATTTTCTTTGGAAGGTTTTATTGTGATGCTTTTCCTTTGTTGGTATATAAGGTTAATTACTCGGGATGTTATTTTTTTGGGAGATTTTATTATAGTTGAGCTATATAGTTGTAGACTTGTAGTTTGTAGGGATAGCTAGCTAGAGGTTGACCAGCATTAACTTTTATGTGTGTTTGTAATTTATTTATTATGTGGGCTTTACCGACTCGAATTCGTTAGAATTAGGACTTAATTGAGTTTTAGATGAGCTGTGAAAACCACTAATCATAAGAAAATATGGAGTAAATAAGCTGTGAAAACCACTAATCATAAGAAAATATGGAGTAAAAAACCCTGGATCATAGCAGCTAGCTAGGGTGAAAAAAAGAATTATATAAAGAGACTCAATAATTTGGGTTGTGCAGCTCAAGAAACCCATTGGAAGTGCTATAAATAATTCAAAAGCGATTAGTGTGATTGCAGCTTTCAATTTGCTGAGAAATTCTCCTTAATGGTGGCCGCGATGGTGACCAAAAGGAAAAAGAAAGCGTCTCTTACCTTTATTTGCCTGTACAGTCCCCTCTATAAGGTGACGTGCCAGGGTGATCATCTTTTGAAATGTTGAGAAAAGAAAGAAAAACGCATGCATGCTGTAAAGCAATTTCCACGTAAAAGCACGCAGGAGCTTTAATTCAGTCTCCATCAATGTCACCTCTACCTCTCTTAATTTCTTCTAGACCAATTCCTGTTCTGAAGGTGCTGGCTAAGGTCACCCTACAACAACTTTGCTGCTGCGTCATCTTGAAATATATATATTGGAAATTGATTTATGAAGAGAACATTCTTGAGTTTAATATTTAGATTATTGATTATAAATTGGGCTCAAAATCAACTATATATATATGTATATATAGCGGTTGGAAATTGATTCTTCAACTAATAATGAAGACTTTCACAAAAAAATAATAAGTAAAACTCTATTATTATATATATTCTTACAGTATGGTTTAATAAAAAATATATATATATATACACGAGTTAGAATATTTTTAAGTAGAATTATTACTTAATGCATAAGCTATCCTTTGATTCCTACGTACCTAGCTAGTTAAGGTACTTGGTTTAACTTTTGATCATTGACCATCCCAAATATGTGGAACTGATGACACGGTGCGTTTTCAGACAATATCTTATTAGTTTATATGTTTGCCATTACTAGTTCACATGGATTAAAGATGAGGACTGCAAATCTTGAAAACCAGATTTCTTGTGTTAGAGAAAGACGAAACCTATAATTAAGAAAAGATTTAATATATGTAATGCATAATTAGTCATTCCATGGGCCCTTACACAAGTAACCTGCGGATTGTGATGGATATATAGGCAACAAAATGATAAAGTCTATATATTCTCTGTGCTTTCGTTAATTACCTTGATTTAGGCTTATAATTACGCCTCTTCAAATCAATACCAATAGCTAAACATATATGATTAGTTGTAACCACCAACCCAGTCCAATAGGGAAAAAAAAGTTAGAATTGTCTTTTTAATGCATGATCCACCATTGATATTGGTGAAACATGACATTTACCTAGAAATCATGCTTTATATTATATGGTTTTGGGAGTTAAGGGCTTGGTAATCCTCACTTTAAGCGTGCCAAATTCATGTAGAAACTCTTGGATTTCACGTTTATGTGGATCTCTCTTGTTATTATAATATATACATAAATGTAAATAAAACTAAAAAAAAATGTAAGAAGAATAGCAATCGATACATTGAATGAATTGAATAATTAAGGTGTTTTCTGTTTGATAAGATATATGGATGGAGATCCAAGCAAAGAACGAAAAGGTCTTTTCCTATTCATCCTCAGTTGCAATTTTTGTATTTAGGTAGATGGATTTCCATAATTTTCTTGCTAGCCATACAATACTTAATTGATGAGTTAACATTTTTCATAATCATTTGATGTAGTCAAGTTTGTAATTAATAATGGATGATTCTGGATAGTGAGGTGTTGATCTATCACAACTAGATGATGATCTGTCCAAAAATATATTATATGGATGACTTAATATATGCATTTATGTACCAGTGGATATATATAGGTCTAAGAGACAATATGGTCTCATCAGACTAAAATAATGGCTCAAATGGGTCATAATTTTTTATTCAATCGTTGTATCGTGTTCAAATTTTTACAGGAGTTTTCAAAGATTGTTTTCTGTTTAGTAGTCATTGTGTCACTATGTGGATATTGTAATCTTTATATATCAAAAATCTCATTGAGACCTATGATTTTTATTTTTGGATTTTCTGCTTCTTTTCTTTGTAATTTCAGTTTTTTATTTGTGTTTTCTAGTTAATATATGATTTTTGACCCATTTAAAGTTTTGAAAATCTTGTAAGAAGATAAAATATTTTTTTATCATCATCATCATCATCATTATAGAGAAAATAAATTTTAAAAAATTACATCTACAATCTCTCTTACTCGTAAAAAAAACAATGTGTTGTTTAATTATTGTTGTTTTTAGCTTCCCAATCATCCTTTAATTAACCTACCCATCAATTTTTACAATACGATACACCCAAAAAAAAAAAAAAAGCATAATAATATCATTCGTTATATATAATTGTATGATAAGAAGTTAATTAGAAAGTGTCATAAACATGAGAAAATGGCAGGCCAAAAAGATAAATCATGGATCTCTTCACAGATCTAGTCTTCCTTTGTAAGATCTTTTCAGTACGTAATTTTATCAACTTTATGATTAATGCCTGTCAATTTATTACATTGTTTTGACGTTGCGCGTTCTATTCACCCCTAATCAGGATATGCATGATGCCTGCATTTTGTATGCATGATCGATGACATCAAATTTACCTTTATTTATTGGTTTCAAGCAACCATTTCTAGAAGCAGCAAACACCTTATAATTAAAAAGGATAGACTTCTCTTGTCACTCTTTTAATATATATATATATCGTCAATTTATATTATTTTTCATCTCCATTTTTTTTTCATAAAGTTGGGTCGACATTTCTCTACCTTCTTTTACCCTTTCCATTGAAGACAAATCATATAATCTAGTTGAAGTTTATATAGTAGCTATAAGCCTATAGCTTTTATTAACAACAAATAAATGCTATATGTGGTTTTTTTTTTTAAAAAAAAAGGTTTCAAGATAAGTGATTCGAACTGATTTCCACGGCTGCCTCGTGATATTTAATTATGGGCCTATTAGCATTAACTTGGGCCGACCGTTATTTTTACTGTAACGAATTTTTACCAGCCCAAATATCTTTTCTCTTTCTAAACAGACAAGAAGCCCAGTTATAACTGCTCCAAGTCCACAAATGAGCCCATTATGGAACCACGTCGCGTGTTGTCTTCCCACTATTAACAATGCTCTAAAAATGACTAGGGGAAAACACCGTCACTCCATGCGCTGTAGATACATTCTTATGGCCACCGTTAATTCACTGTGTCCACTGTCCATGAGTTTTTTTTGTTCGTTTTCTTTTTTCTTTTTAATTTTTTATTTAAGAACCAAATTAAAGGTTAATTTAGCTAAAAATATTAAGGGCAGGTAAAATTGAAAAACTAAAAACTAAAATGAAGAGGTTGTAGGAGATAGGTGCCATTCTTAATTCTTTTGGTGAGATGTTCAATTTAGTTCTTATATTTTTTGGATTATAAAAAATTAGGTCCTTCTGATTTTTAAAATTCCAGAAAAATCAATTTTAATCTAAAATTTTAATTTTATTATTATTACTCTGCGGCTTGAAAGGGAAGAGAGAAGATCACTAGATTCTGGTGGTAGAGAGAAAAAATTCACCACTAACATTGAATTCGACCACCATAATAGTTTATTTTTGGGTTAATTTCAAGGTTTTTGGTTGTTTTATCAATTTTTTAAGGTCATAAATGAATTTATTAAAATATCTAGAATGTTTTGAGTAAAAAATAGATTTATAGGACAAAAAAGAATCATTAAGCTCAATTTTTAACTACCGAAGTGGTCAAAATATAAGCAAATACTTACAACACGTTGTTGACATATTTTTTTTAAAAAAAATTTAGGATTGATAACATGTTATTTGCTCCATTATTTTTTTTTTAAAAAAAATATAAGCACCCACACGCGGGCTATTTTTTAATATTCCAGATGCCTTGCCAGTCCTAGTTGTGTATGATCTATTTTTGTTTTTTTCTTTTATATATATATATATATATATATATATATATATATATATATATATATATATATATTTCAATTAATAGTCATTTTATGTGATTTTTTTATTTTTGAAATTATTTTATGTGTATTTAATATTTAAAGAAATTATTCTTATTCATCCATTATTTTTTAATGTTTTATATAAATGAATTTTAAAAAAAATATTTATTTTTAGATAATACTTCTAATATTGTGTATCATTGCATAATATTTTTTATTTTATTTTATTAATTTAATGTGTGTTTATTTTTATTATCACTTGATTCTATCTCTTGATTTTTTTTTATAAGTAATTTCTATTTATTTATTTATTTACATAGATAATTTTTAATTTATTTAATTAAATTAAATATATTTTTCTTAACTTACAATCTTACATATAGAAAAAGCTTGGTTGTTCATTTTTTTTTTATTGGAAGAAAAAATACATGACCCGCAGCGGAGTGCGGGTCAAAGTGATTAATGAAATTTCGAGGCGTCCTCTCTCCTTTCCTGATACCACAGATCTCTCCTCTCTCCCTGGCCAAATGGATTTCCAAATACGCAGCGTTTTGCATCTGTTCGTCATCTTCTCTCTTTTCTTCTCATTAGCTGAGGTACATGCCTCTCTATCTTCGTATATTTCTCAACACACGTATCTGCAAACCAATCTATGCTCGATATGATCTGCTAATTTGTTACCGTTTGATTGATTTGATTAACCTGTTCCTTCCAGGCTGAGACTGCTGGCTCGGTTTTTTTCATCGATAGCCAGACTCGTCAATATCTGCGCACTCCATCACCAAACGATGTCGTCCAGGTTTTTGCCATTTCAATGCTTAATTTATACGCTTCTTCAATTCAAGCTGACCGATGCATAATTTTGATGTGTAATTTATTGGATTTTATCGGTTAATGGAAATCCTAGGGAAGTTACTCAATGTTCGTTGCTGTTACCTGAGATGATTTAAATTGGCATTAGAAATTTCCCAGTTGAACTAGAAAAATCGCAATGATGAGTGTTTAAACTGCATTTCAATTTGCACAATTATACTAGTCACGATACCTTAAGGTGAGTCGATCCATCACCTTTTACACGTCTGTTGTGTTTCATTGATGGTCTACTTCAATGTTGAACAATGATTTTGTTACTGCTTCTATTCATTAAGCACGAACGCTGCTGGAATGATTATATTTCTGCTTTTACAGTCCATGTCACTTCAAGAAGTTGGTGCTGCTGTGTCGGTCTTGCTTGGTTTTGCGCCATCGGATGCTCTTTCAGCTGCTAATTCATTGAAGGTCATTTGAAATAACATGTAGTGCGGGCTTAAATTTGTATAGCTACAATTTTGTCCTGTGGAAACTGTTGGTTTTGATAAATTCTGTTTTCGCCTGTGCAGTTGAACGAGGTTCTCATGCCTACTCCATTTAACAGGCCTCGAGCTGTTTTCATGCTGGAAGTCACTGGAGGCGAGGGTCTCTTGGCTTGCTGTTGACTTGTTTTCTTTTGTTGACTTGATATTGAAGTGAATGATTTTGACACGCAGAAATCCCATCTGTGGCTGAACAAGCAAATGCCATGTTCAATGGTGCCTTCAAGAGCGAGATTGTTCTTGGTTCAGATAAGGCTGGCATTCAACTTCCAGGTACTTATGCTCTGTATGCTTTGAAGAATATGAAGATTTGTTTCATTATTATGACTATTTATTTTACGAGGTTCGTTTCAGGTGAAGAGGTTTCAGTGGTTTCTCTAGATGAAGAGTTGGCAGACTTCACTGACAAGGAAATTAGTGATTTTGTAAGCCCTGACTTTGATTTACCCCCAGTTATTTCTTTTTTTTCCTGTGTTATTGATCTCTTCTTAGTCATTGATCATTTGGCTTGAATGTGTGACTTTGGCATTATGTGTTTGTTCAGGCATCTTGGTTGGGTGGATCATATGTTGTTGATCCCTTGGAAGCATGGTATGGAGAGTTAGCAATCCCACTGGCTAGTGGTGCCACTACAAGTTTTCATATGTCTAAGGTCTTTTATTATTATTTATAACCTTTTGTATTTTAAATTGAACCATTCATTTTATAAATTTCGGATTTTTATTAGAAGGTTGGATTTTGATTGTTTGCAGAAAGCAAACAGGGAGTTTATAGCAAGTCTTCTAGCTCTGTTCCGCAATAGTAGAAGAGCAGTAGAGATGCATGAAGATTTGTCGCAGAGCACTCATCCACCTGCAGAGTTATTGAAGGGCTGTTTTGATGGTCTTAAGGTGACGATATCCCTTTTTATTTCTTACTTAATATTTTTTGTGTATCATCTACTTCAGCATAGAATTTATGTAGTAGGGAAGGAGAAAAATAAAAACTCCTGGTGTATTGGTCCTTGACTCATCAAAGCGGGACTCACCTTGATAACTACCCATGGATCCCACACTTATGTGAGTGGGGGAGTGATCAGGAGTATCTAATAATCTCTATTAGGAAAGAGCATATAAAGTCTCTGAATACAAACAAACAGCTTCTAATTTTGGTTCATGGTTTTTCTTTTTTTTCAATTTTTATTTTGACAACGATGGTGTTTATTGCAATGAACTTTAGGAAACAATATCACAACGATCATCTTATTTAACTGGTCTGTGAATTTGTGGAATAAAGGAAGCAATGGTGGAATTGTGAAGTAAGCCTGCTAATTCTTGAGGTTGAGAGAAAAATCAACACTTCCTTTTCGGTCGGCTTCACCCTTTGGTTCTAGAGGGTTTTCTGATAGAATCCTATATAGTGATTTGGGTGATATATAATGATCTTGATTGCATCCTTTCGAGTGTTTGTGAGTTGTCGGTTTTCACTGATTCATTTCTTCATTTAATGAAATCATATAGTTATAAAATTGATTGATTCTGTTATGGCTTATCATTTATTCAGTATTCGTACATTTTTTTTTGCGCCACATCTTCCAAGTTCAGAATGCAAAATGTTTGTTATTTTCTGCTCCAATCTTTCAAGAGAATATCCCAACTAGAAAGCAGTTAGCTCATGACTTATTTTATTTCACATCACAGGCTTTGGGAGAGCAATATGGACCCGAGGGTGCTGCACAGAAAGGGCTGGAGCTATTACTTACTACATTGTCCAAGATGTTTGATTCATTGCAAACAGCTTACAAAGGTTGGTTTTTTGGGTTTTTGGGAAATCACTAACACAATTTTAAGCTGTAATGTTGTAGTTTTCATGTAAATGATGGGTGAAAAGAGTAGTGACCTAGTTTTTTTTTTAGTGCTTCCAATCATTTACCCAATTGTAGATGTCTTATTTTGGTTATATCAATGTCAAGGTCTTTAAATCGACAAAAAAGTAGAATTTAAGCTAGCTTTGCGGGTCTCTTGTAAATGTTTCTGCCCTATATTTGTGATGAAATTTTGCGTTTTTTTTTTTTTCCATTAGTAATTGTTGTTCCTTAGCATATTGCTGTACCTGAAAATTATGGTTGTATTACAATAACCAATGATAATTGGGCAGGTCAAATTGCCGGAGTAATCTTTTTTAACACCGCACCTGCATCAGAATTAGAAACAGTGCTGGATGTCATGCTGACTTCCCGGCCATCTGCACGTTGGTTGGAAGAAACAAAAACACCTAGCAATGGAACCATTGCAGAAGTGGCCTTGGTTAGAATGACCCTTGCTTGGATAACTGGAATTGCTCTTATCATTGCTACTCTTTTGGGGGTAAGATTATCTAACAACAAAAACCTTTCTCCTTTTTTTCCCCTCTAATTAATTTAGGAACACTGCAAATGGAGCTAATTAACATCTCTAATGTGCTACTGTTCCCTATTCCCTACCCCTTTTTTTCTTTATCCATATTTTTTTGTAAGCAGAAAAAAAATCTTGATTGCTTACTGGTAAAATAATGAGATGCATTGCATGTGACTTGTAGGTTTGGAGAAGGAAAAGGAAGGGGGTGGGTTGAATAACTATCCTATCCTTGAACCTTTTTATAGAATAATCTAGACAAATGATCCATATTTTTGTGACATTGCCGAGTTTAGGACTAAGATTCTGCACAGGGTGCCTGATTCACAGCTCTTATAAGTTTTGTTGATAGAACAGTTATTCATCGTGTGAGATTAAACCTGGACAAGCTATCAAAGAAAAGAATTATCCATGCCAATTTAAAACCGGCATATTTTTTTTTTCAATTTCATTACTCAAATGCCTTTGCTAAATCTTGTCTTCACAATTGAGCTTTAATTAATCCCTTCACTTAACAAGGAATACCTTTAAACATGATAGCTTATATGAATCTCTTAAATCAATATATTTGATAGGCATACCCTTAAAAACAAGGGTTTCAGACAAACTTAATGGAAGGTTTAACTTTCTATACTCTCTTTTTGGATGAGATGACAGAAGAATACACATCTTAATTTGTAAATTCTGCAGTAAACTTGTAGTTTTTTTATTTTTAAATTATCAGTGTTTGCATCTCAGAACAATTTGGTTGAGATTTCAGACCATACCGGGGACTCTTTTAACTTTTTTCTAGAAGTTCAATTCATTTTTGCTGCAATATAAAAACAATTTCTTGGTTAATCTTCTCATTGCCGCAGATCTACTATCTCCTCAATATGCCAATCACAAGGGACACCCTTCTCTACTCCAACGTCAAGCTTGACTAAGCTGAAAGGAGTCCGGTCGATCTTTTCGCTGCCGCAGGGTAACATCGAGCCCACATTCAATGGGTTATTTGTAGATCTCTTGTCGTAAACCTATTCGTTGGTTGTTCTGTTGTCTTGAAGTGGTTGCTCTAGCGAATCAGATGCTTGCTTTCTAGGCGTCATTAGCTACATTGATGAAGGGACAAGGCTTACAAGAAAACCTGTTGGTTGATGCAAACTCCTTTCGTATACAGTAGGACAGTAACCTTTTTGGGGAGACAAAATGTGGAACAACAATCATTAAGCAATCTTATTTATTTATTTATTTTTCGTTGGTGAAGTTGTTTCTCATAGTGTGCATGCATGTATTTGTTGAATAAGAGGATGCTGGCATGAAAAAAAAAGAAGAACTTTCATGGTTTAGGTTTAGGAGCTGTAAATTGTGCTTTGGTGTTTATAAAAAAAAATATTTAAAATTAATTTTTTTATTTTTTTTTCTTGCTAACGTAAAAAAGTAATTTTTAAAATTATTTTCATTGTTTATGGGCAGTTTGAAATTGCATGGTGTTTTTAAAAAAATTAATTTTTATTTTATTTTTTTATTATAAGAAATTAATTTTTTAAAAAATATTATTTTGATATCATTTTAAATGAAAAATAATTACTATTATATTTCTAAGTACTCTTTTAATCATGGTAACTTTAGATTTACTGTTTAATCTTAATTCTATAAAAGAATTGACTCGTAACTAGTTAGGGCCAAGAAGAGCTTCAAATTAAGTTCATAAAATGTTGCTTTTTGTTGTTTAACTTATTTTCCTAGTTTATTTTACGTTTTAATTGTTTTTCAAACTTAGCTTTAGATTTTTTTTAGTTGTGTTGGTTTTTATTTCTTTATAAACGGTTGATGTATTGTTTTTATTTTTGTTAATTATTGAATTACAAACTTTTAAAAAAGTATTGAAGTTTTGTATGCCTCGCTTTCCATTGCTTAAAACTGTAACCTTAAATTTAGAAATTTTAATTTTTTATTTAAAATTATTTTTTTTTAATTTTTTTTTCATGCTAATGTAAAAAAGTAATTTTTAAAAAACTTTCATAGTTTAGGAGTAGTTGGAAATATGTTTCTAAAAAATTTAAAATTTTTTGTTTAAAATTAATATTTTTTATTTTTTTATTGTATTAATGTAAAAAATTAAAATTTCAAAAATATTATTTTAATATATTTTTAAACAAAAAAATTGATATTATATTTCTAATTACTCCTTTAATCATGGTAACTTTGAAGCCAAGATGAAATAAAACTCAACTCGGATAAACTGGTGGAAAGACTGATGGGTTACTGACCGAGCTTAACAATTACGATTGTTTTAGCAATACTGTAAATATTATGTTTCACAGTCTGAAGAATTTTTAATGGGCTTGGGGCTTGAGGCTTGAGGCCCAAGTTGATAGGAAACAATGTTCCTAATTCCCAGACAGAAAATATAAAAGCCGAGAAAGTGTAAACTGTAAATAAAAAAAGATATTATTTTTATCTTCCCGCCAGCCAGCTGTTGTTATTCTGATTCAATCGTGTGGTTCAAAGTTCAAACTCTGAAGAAGCAGCAAAAAAATCTTCTTTGCAGTGCGGCTTCTTCTTTCTCTCCTTTCCATTTTATTTTATTTTATTTTATACCCCAAAAATCTAATAATAATGATGATGAGAATGTCTTCTTCTAGTTTTCCCCTCTCTCTAAATCCTAAACCTTTTCATCCCCACAAGCAATCTCACAGCACACTCTCTCCACTCCAATTCTCCAAACACACAACAGTACTGCCACTCTCGCGCTCTACTCTTTCAAAACCTCATTACATCTGCTTCTCTTCTAATCCAGACCGAGAGGAATCCCTGTGGCTCCGAGAGGAACAGCGGTGGCTACGTGAAGAGGAAAGGTGGCTCCGTGAAGAGAAGCGTTGGAGCCGCGACAGAGAATCGCTCCTCACTCAAATACAATCCTTAAAGCTTCAAATCGAAGCACTAGAGAATCGAATCTCAGTCCTTCAAGGAGGAGAGGATACGGTAGCTAAAGTAGGGTTGTTACTGCAGGTTTTGAAAGACAAGAATAATAACAATTTGATTGCAGAGAGTGGGTCCAGTGCGAGACCTCTTGTGTTGGAGGAGAATGTGGTGGAAGAACAGAAGGAAGTGATTGATAGGGTTTTGGAGGAGAAGAAGGAGAAGGAGAGGAAAACCCTAAGGAAAGGAAGCGAAGGAGAACAAGTAAAAGAGATGCAGGTCTGACTCTACTCTCTATTTTACTAACTAAATTTCATTTCTTCTTTTATTATTATTATTATTATTATTATTATTAGGCTTGGAGAACAATGTGTACTAATTGAATTGTTTATCAAATACATGATATGAGTGCTGCTTTTTACATATATATTTTTTTCTTTTAATATTTGTTGTAGTGGTGATATTCGAAGCTTGTGTGTTGTATTTTGATATATTTCGTACCTTTTTTCTGATTGTTACAGGACGCTTTGCAAAAATTGGGATTTTACTCAGGGGAAGAAGACATGGAATATTCTAGCTTCTCAAGTGGGACTGAACGTGCTGTGAAGACCTGGCAAGTAAGCTTTTAGATTTCCATCTTGTGGTAAGAAATAAATGTCACGCGGGTTGATTATATCATTCCCTCGTACATGGAAATGGTACATACATGCATGTGCACATGCCGTTTTCTCTAAAATCCTGGTAGTCTCTTAGCTTGTGGCTAAAAGTTTAAGTGGATAGTTCGATTGATCAGTTTTTAATAGATAACATATGATCTTGCTTGACAGGCATCTTTAGGTGCCTCTGAAGATGGAATAATGACTACAGAGCTCCTCAAAAGGTTATATATGGAGCAACATATTGATGCTCCGATTTCAAGTATTAGCGAAACTCAAAAGGGAAGCGCTCAAACTGTTCCAGCAGAGGTACATGCAGATTATGATATTTTTAGCAATAGAATAATCGGGGCTGATATTGTATAAAAGTTGTGCTTAGTTTCTGTTTCAAATGCATCATCCCCTTGATTTACATTTGAATGGGTGACTGTGAGGACAGGAAATACTCTAGTCTTGTTTCTGAACAACACAAACACTGGCTCTCTTTCTAGTTTTTTAATCAGAAATCTGAAAGTAATGTCTTGCTTTTAAAAATTCATAAGCGTTCCATGTTGGAGTTACACTGTTGAAGTAGCCAGGTCAAACTAAAGTCCTTGTTTCTAGCACTATGCTTGTAACCATACTGAATAAAGGGTGGAAATGCCATGTATAAGCTCTTATTGTGACATTCTCACAGTACTGAATGCTTACTTGTTAGTCCTATATAGCGTACAATTTTGTACTTGTAATCTCGTTGTTTAATGGGTTGTTAGTATATAACTCGAGTGTATGTGTGCTGATGGATGCATATCCCAGTAAATTTGTCTCTTTGCACAGATGCTTTCGGCAATGATAGCATGCTTGGAATTTTGATGAGCAGAATATTTATTGTTTTAGATGTCATTCCAAGTGATCCCTGGTTAGCAAGAACACTGAGAATACATGCATTGAGATTGTGAAATTTCAAAATATGCTGCTGACTTCAAATCCACTGTACATTAGGAAGGTGCCGATGGAGCTGCTGTTACGTCTGTAACAGAAATCTCAGAAATACATCAGAAAGTTGTGAAAGAAGAAGTAACAGAAGTTGAGGTATCACATCATAGAGTATTTCTTCTGGGGGAGAATCGTTGGGAAGAACCTTCTAGACTTAATGGCAGAAAGAAACAAGTTAGTGGGAGCAAAACGAAGGATTCCACAAAACAGTGCCTTACATGTCGTGGGGAGGGTCGTTTGTTGTGCACAGGTAAATTGGTTGCCACTACCTGGATTGGACATCCATATTTATGAATAAAGTATCGTTTTATCTGATTGTATTTAAAAGCTTCTTATTAACCAGGCATGACGGACTGAAATCAGATTTCTCCTGTTTATTGCTTTTGTCCGTAGCTGAGAATACCTAATATATTAAAATACATTCAAGGGACAAAAAAATAGTTTAACCGGCTGGCAATTCATATGTAGTAGCATTCCTCACTGCCTGCAAATACAGCAGCCTGGGCTCTGGAAATGGTTTTAGATTTTCTGGCAATGTAATGGCAGCAAAATTGGCAGCTGGTGCAACCATCAATCAATTTAACCTTTTAGCTTACTCTCTTATTTTCAAGGTATCTGAACATCCAAAGTACAAGCATGTTTTTCTAATCAAATATTGACAATGTTGTCATCGAGGAAGCTCTTAGAAGTTTGCCCATGCTTGCCATTTGATCTAAAATGATGCAGTTTGCAGTTCGCCTTTTGCAGCCACGATAATCATGAGGAACCTAACAGTAGTTCTGGTATTGCGCAATCTCATGCTTTGTTGCTTATTAGTGATTTTCTGTTGCAGAATGTGATGGTACTGGTGAGCCGAACGTGGAGCCACAGGTACGAAAATTTTCACATACACACGTCCTTCATATTTTTTTATTACTATTTTCCATTTCAACATCCTCACAATCAAAATCTATGCTGCAGTTTTTGGAATGGGTTGATGAAGGAGCAAATTGTCCTTACTGTGAAGGACAAGGGTATACAATATGTGATGTGTGTGCAGGAAAAACAACAATTTAGGTACAGCGGATACTTTTTTGATATATCTGTATACAAGCAGGTCTTAATCTTACATGCAGCAAGAGCCTTGTATTATAGATCCAGGATACAACATCCATAATCGACATCAACAAATTCTTTATGCAAGCAGCTGTTACAGCCTACCTTCATGAACATTAAACAATGCACAAACAAAACCATAAAAAGGAGCATGCCATATTTAATAAGAGATAAAAAAAAAAGTCAAAAAGTCAACATTGGTGGTTCTAAGATAGTATTCGTCCACCACTGAAAGGTAACATCTAATTACTTAGGTAAAAAAAAAGAAACAATAGTTTCCATAGAAGCATCTGAGCTGCCAGGCATACAATACTATATCATGACGCGAACTTTTATTGGGTTGAAAAGTCGTAGCCTCGCCCTAATTGCATCTATTTCTTGCACTTGCTAACATGAAATAGTTTCCGATGACCACGAGAAAGCTGAATTCAAGCAATATATCATTTTTGGATTTTCTTTTTCTGCTGATGTTTTTTACGGATTTGTTGTCTTTGGTTTGCCACCAGCAGTAACGCGTCTAGTTACTGAACGCATGGTCACAAATTCCTCAGCAGCAGAAGGGTGTATTCCCACCTGTGGGAAACAAACGAAAAAACCCCCAGTAATACACAATCGAAAATGAGGGAAAGGCCAGTGATCGTTTGCCACGTCACCAGCTGAACACATGCCACCGTAAAGAACTTCATACATGAAAATAAAAACCTAGAAGTTTAAAGATGGCATCCCTTCTACGTTCATTAAATGAGGTAATTACGGGGGTGAGGTGGCAATATAAGAACATGGTCATTATAAGAGCCTGACAAGGGGATGTTAGGAATAGAAAGAATCACTAACATCCTCATGTCTAGCCCCTCTCTCAAGGAAAGTTACTTGGTACTCACAGTACTGTCAAATTGTTGCTTTGTTGCTCCACACTTCAGCGCAACAGCAATACCCTGAGAAGATGATAACCAAGAAACAATGATCAGAACATGCATGACTAACAAAAGGTACACGGGAGCAGAAAACTTCAGGATGGGTATGGCTAACGAATCAGAAAATATACACACCTGCATGATTTCAGGTGCATCTGGCCCAAACATGGAAGCTCCAAGAACCTTATCCGTCTCAGCATCAACAACAAGCTTCATTACCGTCTTCTCTTGTCGTCTAGAAACAAAGATAAGAACATGCGTATTAAACTGAAAAGCACACAGATGTTTTAAGCACCAAAAGCCTGGGGATGCATAAGACACAGATCCCGCCTCACCAAATTAGAGTAAAACGAGGCAGGTGCTTAAATACTACCCCACTGATCAGAGAGAACATCCCAATCCATATATTCCCAAGGCTTTGATGATTTTATCATGTCCTTCATCTTTGTTCATAAACATAACTCAATCCTAAAAAACCCCTTTCCAGACCAGGGAAATTCAGTTTAAAAGCAACAGTAAAATTTGGTTTCATGACAAAAGAATGACTATTATCAAAAAGTAAGTGAGGATGTTCAAAGTCTATCTGATTTAGGGGATTTAAGTTATAGGCGCAGCAAATGTCCAAGACCCCTTGAGAGATATTCTCTACTCGGCCAGTTTAAGTTAACAAATGTTTTGTTTTGACCTCTTATTTATTTGTCATTTTGTGAGTGATGTTCTCAAGAATTCCATAATTTGTAATAATACAGACCTATTTAGCAAATAAGATTTCAAATTTCAGCACATACCCAGAGATAGTATTCTTCATAGGGTTGAAAGTCGAAGTGAAAACCAATACATCACCATTTGCTTGCTCTAACGCCTGCTCCTCACTGAGGCCCACCACAGAGAGAGGAGGTATGCTGCAGATTACCAAATATCACAAGTTACCAATGAAGAAAGATGAACACAAGCACTAGATTTTCTATTAAGCTTAAACTTCTACATTTAAGGTGTAAGACTTAGTTGCATTGAAGCAGCAGAACGATGTTACTGTATGTTAATGAGCTAAACTTCTACAATTCAAGGCGAGGGTTAATGAGTTTCGATTTTAAAATCTTTTAAGAACCACTATGTTTCTTATCGATGACGGTATTTTCATTTAACTGAAAAGGCTACTAGCATAATACAAAAATGATATTGTGGAAGAAAATGAACAGTCCAAGCAAATCCAACAGCAGATACCTAAATACAGCACATGGTATGTGATTGTAGTCTGGTTTGGTAGGTTGCCCCGCAAAAACAGTTTTCTGCATGCAATAATACATCAGAAACAGATCCACTGAAAATCAAATGAATTGCAAGATTGCCAAAAAGGGAGGGAGGAGCAAAAAAAAATTGATATGAATATGAAGAAACGAAAAACAGATCACAAGAAACACATACTGCAAAGCATGTTCCCTCCATTAAGGCCACAGGAGTCAGATTCATTCGGTTTGTGACATCACCAACAGCCCATATGGTAGGTATGTTGGTGCGAGAGTATTCGTCAACCTGATCAAGAAAATAGCAGGGACCCAGTCATTTTACATGACTTGTAGAAATGTGAACAAGATTTTCAGTGTAAATTGAAAATATAGTTTCTTTTACATGGTGGATAAAAAACAAGAAAATACCATAAAAAAAGAATAATAACAACAAAAACACAATAATGAAGAAAATGGTCGAGAAACAAAGCAAATATGGTCCCATCGGCTAGGTCTTTCAATACAGTCATAACAGAAGATATTCTCTACATGGTCAGAAACCTAATGAAGGTCATGTGTTTTTAACCTTGCTGGTAATCAATGCCCCTTTGATCAATCAGATGCAAGGTGGCATATACATGCACTTCCATAACTAACCTCTTAGTTCACTTTAATGTTTTAAAGAACCCCACCCCATAACACAATGGCAGGGATCTCCAGAGACATCTTCTGACCAGGTTTAGCCTTTTTACTCAAGATTTACGTTCTTCATACACAAACGCATCAATAGACAAAACTCGCCAAAAATTATCCTATATCAGCCAAACATGATGGAGTGTAAGGAAAAATTACTATAGAATAATAATTACACCTATATCAGGGATACAATAAAATTATCCCATATCCCACAACCAGCAGCATGCGTGATAAATACCCATCTACAAGGAAGTGAATGTAGAAAACAAAACGACTATAATAACACTGAAATTGGCATCTGCAGTTTGTGCACTAATAACATAATGCTCAATGATTAAAACAATGACAGCTGAAGTTACTGACCTTCACAGCTCCCGCATTATCAAGCTCAACTCCTACAGCTTCCAAATTTAATCTCTTCGTATTGGGAGCTCTACCTGTAAAAATTGAGAGAAGAATATCAATAACTTCATCGTTATGAATAGTGAACAATTTTTTTTGACAAAACAAACATTGGTGATTATGTTAACCAATAATAACAAATATATGTTAACCAATAATAACAAATATAAGAAAAGGCACCTTATATTTTTTTATTGAGGCTCCTAAAACCAATGCCTGTTACCTTAAATACCTGTACTTCAATGATTTTCAATTTGGAATGTTCATTCTAACATGGATACTTATTATCTTCTATACTACTATCATTTTAATCACTTCATGAGATACATAAATTATAAATTCAAATTCTCATTCCTGTTCTACAGTGACCCTATTGCATTCTGCTTTAGCAATCCAAAGTCTTGTAACGCTTCATAATATGCATCTTCAGTCCCAAAACATTCACATCACCATTTCACCAACATATCAATCCATGGTACTGGCAACACTGCTCTAGAAATGTGGACAAGTTAACCCTGAAAAATAGTAAAATACCAAATACTTCTAGAAAGGATTTAAGTTCAGACAGAACGAACCTACCAAGTAAAAAACGCATGTAAATTGCATTTTTACCCAACGATTACATTCTGGTTCATGCGGCTGCACAGAATGGAAATGGCAGTGCATGCTTTCTATTTACGATACAAGCTTAATAATGGAACTTCTTCACAATGTGTGTGATTTAAACAAGGATTGTTATTACCAGTGGCAAAAAGTACAACATCTGCCAGCAGCTCCTCTTTGTGATCGGTGTAAATTTTTATTCCCTCCTCTGTTTTAGTCAACTGTATTTACAATAAGGTTCATCATAAATAACATAGAACGGTCAAAACATAAACTGGAAAAAAAAGCAACAAGTTACAAAATTCAGGAAAAAAAATAGCTTGAAACAAAAGCAACGCATGCCATAATGACACCAAATTCTAATAAAAGAGAGAGTACCTCTATCAAATTTGATCTTGGATGCAAATTAATTCCCCTGCCTTCTAGATTTCTCGCAACCACGGCCCTCATTTCATCATCAAAACCCCTGCACTAGATAGCTATCAGATATGCTGGCAGGAGAAACACAACTGTGGTCTAGATTTCAAAATGCTTGGACCAAAAATGCCACACGACTCCTTAGTGACAATGTGTGACAGATGGCAAATTAAAATTACCACTTTAATAGCATAATACAAAACTGCAGTAACATACTTGAATGTCAATCACCACTAAAACTATGAAACACCAAAATTTGCTAGATTACAAGTTCCAATCCTAACCAATATAGAAGGGAAAAATGTGAAGGCTGCTGTGGACAAGTTAAAACTCAAACTATTCTGGCCAGGAGTTTTTCAGACCAGGAAGTAATCATCAAGAAAACATTAAAAGAGTAACCCCAGTTGATAACATATTCTTTACACAGTTTACTTGCAAACATACATTGTTGTGCTAATATATGACACCAACTCGGTTGTTCAGAAAAAACAAACATTAAGGCCTTAATCATAACCTTAATGGAAGTTCCTTTCTGAAAAATAGATCCACAGTAGCACCCATGCCACGCCATATTGAAGCAAACTCAACAGCAATGTACCTGAGCAAGAAAAAAAATATTTATCCAAAATCATGCACATGCTAGAACATGTGCAAATAAAACACATAGATAGCAAAGCCTTCTGGAGAGTTTACCCCCCACCAAACACCACTGCACGTTTAGGCAAATCTTCCAAACTCAATGCCTCGTCAGAAGTTATGGCCAGCTCCTAAATAATCAAAAAGTAACAACAAATAAGGTAAGCACGCAAGAAAAAGAAAACAAAAGAAAAACAGCTCCAACAAGAAGCTATCTACACCACAGACATAACTTGAACCCAGTGAAAAATTTCAAGTAAATTAAATTCAACTAGGTAATTCCAGCAGTAATTGCAATCAAGAATCAACTATGCGATTGAAAGATGAGCACCATGCACCTGAATGGATAAACTACGGGCAGCCTTGAAAGTGTAGTGTTTAGAAAACAATTGAACTGAAAAAGCTAATGATGGCTTAAGCAGCACCACAATGGGAACACATGGATCGTTAAACAGAAGTTTACATTGAAACAGAAAACCAAAAACTGAGAAGTAAAAAGTAAAATTCCACAGCCCAACACATGACAATCTCTTGGACTGTCATATGTTGGAAAACATATATTATTTTACATATATACTTGATATCAAAATAATGAAGCATAATTAAATGTAAGTTTGCTTTGCAAAAGATTATGGAAAAGCAAAAGATTTTCATTGACTAAAAAAATAAAAAGCAATCAATGCTATCCACATGGTGGCTTGAGAGACTGACGAGTTAAGCAGGAAGAAATTTTTGTTCAAATAAAAATATGAAACAAGGTTGTAAGATTCATGACCAATTATTATTCAGGCACATGTTACAATCAATAAGGTGCACTATCACATGCTGATATAATAAATAGCAATTAGTGCACATGCTCATATAATAAATAGCAATAATGCTTTCTTTTCTAGTTGAAACAAAAGATGACATTTAGGAAAGAATTTCAATAAGAAGAATGCTGCCCCATTAATTTGCAAATCCATGTCATATTGAAGTTGCATCTCAGTGCAACTACAAGTCTACAATAAATCTTATCAAAGAAAATAACGAACACAAACTTGTAATTTTCAGGCATGCATCTACATGAGGGAACAATACAGAGAAATTTGTAAATATAAACAAGTGTGTTTCTCAATGGTGTTCACTAGTCCAATTTTCCCCAGCCAACATACTTCTTTTACACTGCCTATAAACATCAGCCTAAGTTTATCTGTATGTTCTATATAGCAATCCTTCAATTTAATCATCCAGAGAAACCTATTAGTCACTACCTTTTACTAGTTTGACAAGTCAAGATAAAAAGAAATGGCACACATCAAATACGTAGGTTATTCTCTGTCAAGTACAATTTTATTTTTTTACCAGATCCGCCTGGTATGCTAGTTTAGCTAAAACTACTAGTTATGATCCTTAGAGCTTTAGTAATCAAAAGGAAATTTGAATTCTTAAAACATTTTACCCAAGAAGACAGGACAAGAGATAACTTAAAACATTTTACCTATATTAAATTCATAATCAGAAAACAACAGCTCTTCAATAGCACATTACAGACAACAAGGATATCGACTGTTAAATGACTTAAGGTTTTGGATGCACAATGACACAGAATACCCATAAGAGATTCTTGATCATTCAAGAAGAAACCACAAAACTAACCTGCTCAGGAATAGCCGGACGTTGAGCCCTACTGCCAGTTGCAATCAGTATGTGCTTTGCTGAGTACCTCAATTTAGTCCCATCTAGTTGAGTCACCTCAACTTCATTAGGACCAACAATCTTTCCCTCTCCTTCATACAGTTTAACCCCAGCATTAGATAGTAACCTCTTGTAAATTCCATTTAACCTGATTATTTCATCCGTCTGCAATTTTGACCAGCAGATAGATGAAACAATATAATCACGATCATGAACTGTTTCTATTCTAGGTTATGGCAAGACAAAGCCTAAAAAAAGTACCAAGAATTTCTGAAAGAAAAATAATCTTAAACAATGGACAAATGGAATCTAAATGCTTGAAGAAATAGATTTCTCCTTCAAAGTTAACAATGTTTGAATTGAAGGATAAGAAGTAAAATGCAGAGTGGTTAATCACTTCATCTTTTTCCCTTTTTCAGGCGTACAAGGATGAGGTTGAAGGAAAAAAATCCAGCTTGACCTCTTTTCACACCCTCCAAACAAAAAGGTAGACCAAGAAATGGAATAAAGGATGAACTTTCCTTCAGAAAAAATCATTTTTTCCTTTGAGTTGCTTGCAAAAAGATATTGTGAATAGCACCAGAAAGGGTGTCTCGTGTAAGATCATGGAAAACATTATAAAGATGAAGAGAAAATTCAAAGGGCCACCCACCTTTTTCTGCAACAGTTTTTTCCAGTTAAAGTCCACTTTCTCGTTCACTTCCCAGCCGTAATTCCTGGCATCCTACAAAACCAAACCCCTCCATTTATGAAACCAAATACCATTTAATACAGCTCACCTCACCCAAAAAAGACAATAAAGGAAAATTACATCCAAGAAAATTTCCCCACAACCACGCAGATCCCCACATATATTAAAGTCTGCATTTGGCAGAAAAATTCATTGGATATGACATGGCAGCGTCAGACAAATCAAACATGTCCACTACTCAAATTTCTATACTAAGCATTATGCTTTACTTTACACATGCATCCTTGCTTTACAGAACAAAAAAAATACAAGTATCATTCACCATTCAAACAATTTCAAATGTGAGACATCAAATTTCAGTTTAAGTAGAACTTAATGTTTCTGAAATTGATCAATTTCAGAAATGTTTAACAATAGAAGCACACAGTCCAATGTCCACATGCTCTCAGATAATCACATTCCACACAGAAGGTTCTAAATTTGTCATGAACGTTCTCTTCACTCCCATCTTTGCAACTTGAAAAAACTACAAGATGGCCACTAACACATTAAGTAAATTGATCATTTCATTCTGGTATGTATCCTGTTCTCACCTCAATTTCACCTCCAAAATTGGCTCCATAAACTAAAATCTTCTTTGGAACACAACCACGAATAACACACCTACAAAACCAAATGAAGACAAACCATTGATTTTAAGTTAGGTTTCAACATTTCAGTCAATTCACATTCAATGGTAGTCATCCCTAACATAAAATAAAAAAAACTCAAAAGTCACAATTCTTGAAGTTCTCAATAATAACAAGAAACTTCCTTTACCATATAGTGGAAAATCAAGAGCATGTCTCACCATTCAAAACTCATCAAATGTACATCAATTGGCCAGGAAAGTAAGAATTCAGCAATTCTAGTTAGAGATCATGTCAGCAAAAGCTAGTGTGTCATTGCTTAATATTGTTAACTTGTAACTCCGATGCCAACCAAATCTCTTATTTAGTCAAACAAATGACCCTATAGGTAACATTCCATTAAAGGTCATTTAATGTTAAAAGCAATTTTCCTTTGTTAAATTATTCTGGAGTTAACTCAAATAACTGTTAAAAGAACTCTACTAAACCATAAATAATAAACATCTCAGCATTATGCCACTGCCAGATAAATCTCCCCCCAAAAAAGGAGATAAAACAGAAGCACACAGTACCAGATGTTGTTTAGCTCCCACTTGAATTAAAACATAGTAAATCTTAAACAGGACAACAACAGGGATAGTTTGCTAAGAAGGCAAAATTAAGAGCTCAAATGGACTTACGTTCCACCAACCCCTCCAATTACTTCTGAGCTGATAGGATGGAATGGAAGTTCACAAATTCCAACCTTGAAACACAATGTTGGATATCATTAGTGAGCAGTTAACCATCATGCTTTCACAGAAAAGGAAATTGTTAACATCACTGAAAGCTAAAGTTTCTCACTTAACAAGAAAAAAGAACTTGCTAAATCAGTTTGACACAAAGTTTCCCGAGTGAATCCAAACAAGTCGATATTATGTTAATTCCATCAATCAAGCAACAGAATTAATTATTTGTTCTCACAAGATCAAAAACAAATCCTTCTTTACAACAAAAAAAATCATAAACCCGATGAACAAAAACCCACCAAGCTAGTTTCTTCTATTCTCTGATAAAGTGACCATAAAACAATTAACACTATAGTATATCCATATCGTTGAACTTCATTATACTATATTCGCAAAAAAAAAAAAAATAACCCGAATTTTCCCAAACCCCATCAAAAACCCATGAAAGGTTTTCTTCGATTATTATATATTTTTTTAATATCCTCAATATCAGGAGCACGATAGTATACCTTAGCTCCATAATTAGCAGAAAACCTAGCAGCACGAACACCACCACTCCCAGCTCCAATAACAAACAAATCAAAATCAAAGTGGGCCTCTTCTTCTACTTGGTTAGTTTGGTTCACCTCCCCATCAATAAGCATCTTTCTTGCCATGATTGTTAGCTGAATCCACAAAAAATAATTAAATAAATAAATAAGAACCAGATCAACACTATTTTTTTAAATTTTAAGAAATTACAAAGTCACTTACTTTAAATGGCAATAACAAAGGTTATTACAAAGGCACTTATTTAAGTCCTAAACAAAACTACACTGGTCCCTGAAATTAAGAGCTATGCCACTTAAAACCAGCCAAAACTACAATTTAATTAGAGAGAGAGAGAGAGATCAAACCTAAAGTGAAATATATATATATATATATAATATAAATAGATAATCACGAAAGATTCATTATTAATGTAATGAGTTGAAAAAAGAGAGATAAAAAAATGCGCGTCTAACATAAACATCAACGCCAGACGAAGACATAAAAAAAAAACCCACCGTCTGCAGTAGGCTCAGTTAAGCGAGACTTAAAAAATTTAACGAAAATATCATCGAAAATTTCGGTTTTTTTTTTTACATTTCCTTCATTTTACTCGAGAAACAAACGGAAAAAACAATAGGAAAGTCAAATAGAGAATACCTCTTTGGAGATTGACTTGCGAAGGAGGAAACAAGTAGAGGAAAGCGAGTGAGATTTTGTTTATTTTATGTTTTACAGGGATCGTCCTTCTTCCACCTATATATATATATACACACTAGATGCATAACCATGCGATGCAGCGGGTTATTTTTTTATATAAAAAATATTTTTAAAAAAAAAATAAAAATTTTTAAATTAAATTAAAAAATTTAAATTTAATGCAACGCCTGACCTAAAATAATATTAATAATAAATTAAATTTACATATCCAAGTTTTAAGTGAACCTGGCTGCAACATTGGACTCAAGAATATTGGATGTGGGTCTGGTTATAAGGTCATATTATAAAAATGTGATAATTAAATAGATTAATTAAAAAAAAATCAACAGAAAAAAAATAATAAAAAAAGAAAAAAATTTAATTAATTGGGTTAACCCTTTAAACCAGGTTGTAGCAATCTAGTGTTTTAAAGAAAAAAAATAAAAAACTAAATTCTCAATCAGCTTAATAATAAAAAAAAAACAACAAAATAATTATGAAAAAAAAAAAATATAAAGAAGAAAGACAATTTTGGAAAAAATGAAAAAAATGAAAAAGAAACATAGGGAAAGCTAAAGCTAAAGCTAAATTCTCAACCAACTCAATATTGAAAAAATAAATTCGACAAAGATAATTTAAAAAAAAATATGTGGGGGAAACATTGCAGCCAAACAAAAACCATGCAAGGGAAACATTATAGTAATCCAAAGTGTTTTATTTAAAAAAAAGCTACAAAGCTAAGTTTTCAACCAGCTCAACATATAAAAAAAACCGACAAAAACTATTTAAAAAAAAGAGTCAATTTTGGGTAAAAGAAATGAAAAAAAAAACATGTAAAAAAAAGAAACAAAAGTGAAAAAAAAAACACACGGGGAAAGCTATAGTGTTTTAAAAAAAAAACAAAAAAACTAAATTTTCAACCAACTCAATAGTAAAAAAATAAAATCAACAAAAATAATTCTGAAAAAAAAATATGTAAAAAATGACAATTTTGGAAAAAAAAAAACAAATAAAAAAAACATGTGGGAAAAGCTAAAGCTAGATTCTCATCCAGCTCAATATTGAAGAAATAAATTCGATAAAGATAATTTTAAAAAAAAATGTGGGAAAACATTGCAACAAAACAAAAACTATGTAGGGGAAACAATGTAGCAATTCATATTGTTTTTTTTAAAAAAAACTACAAAGCTAAATTCTTAACCAACTTAATATAAAAAATAAAATCTACAAAACCATTTTGAAAAAAAAAATCATAAAAAAAAAACAATGTATGAAAATATTATAACAATTTACAATGTTTTAAAGAAAAAAACAACATAGTTAAATTTTCAACCAGCTCAATATTTAAAAAAATTAGCAAAGATAATTTAAAAAAAAAAGAAAAAGAAAGAAAGAAGAAGAAGTCAATTTTGGGTAAAAAAAAAGAAACAAAAGCGAAAAAAAAGCTACAGAAAAAAAAAAGAACAAAAGAAAGGAAAAAATGAAAAAAATGAAAAAAAAAAAAACATGGGGAAAGCTAAAGCTAAAGCTAAATTCAAATTCTCAACCAACTCAATATTGAAAAAATAAATTTAACAAAGATAATTTTAAAAAAAATATATGGGGAAACATTGCAGCCAAACAAAAACCATGTAAGGGAAACACTGTAGTAATCCATAGTGTTTTTTTTTTGAAAAAAGCTACAAAGCTATATTTTCAACCAGCTTAATATATAAAAAAAACCGACAAAGACTATTTAAAAAAAAGTCAATTTTGGGTAAAAGAAATGAAAAAAAAACATGTAACAAAAAGGGAAACAAAAGCAAAAAAAAAACACGTGGGGAAAGCTATAGTGTTTTAAAGAAAAACAACAAAAACACTAAATTTTCAACCAGCTCAATAGTAAAACATAAAATCAACAAAAATAATTCTGAAAAAAAAAATATGTAAAAAATGCCAATTTTGGAAAAAAAGAAAAACAAATAAAAAAAACATGTGGGGAAAGCTAAAGTTAGATTCTCAGCCAGCTCAATATTGAAAAAATAAATTCAATAAAGATAATTTTTAAAAAAAAAATATGTGGGAAACACTGCAACAAAACAAAAACTATGTAGGGGAAACACTGTAGCAATTCATATTTTTTTTAAAAAAAATTACAAAGCTAAATTCTTAACCAACTTAATATAAAAAAATAAAATCTACAAAGACCATTTTGAAAAAAAAAAAAATAATAAATCATAAAAAAATAATGTATGAGAATATTATAGCAATCTACAATATTTTAAAGAAAAAACAACATAGTTAAATTTTTAACCAGCTCAATATTTAAAAAAAAATTGAAAAAAAAAAGAAGAAGAAGTCAATTTTGGGTAAAAAAAAGGAAAAAAAAAACATGTTAAAAAAAAAAAACAAAGCAAAAAAAATGCTACAAAAAAAAAAACAAAAGCAAAAAAAAAACTGCTGCTACAGTGAAAAACCTATGCGTTTTAGAGTTTTATATATATATTATTACTAATAGAATAAATATAATAAATTATTACTAATTTTTAATTAGTTTCGTCTTCTGGCTTCTGCTGCTTTTCTGTCGTTTAGTATGTTATTTTAGAGTACAGTATTAAAGTTTTTTATTTTAAAATAATATTTTTTATATATTTTTAATATCAAAACAATATAAAATAATAAAAATTAAATTTCAACATAAAAAACTGATTAAAACTCAATATTAAACAGCCTTGAACACTAATGAAAAAAACACTAAATTTATTAAAATTATATTTTTATTTGGTAGTGTAGTATATAATATTTTTTTAAATTATTTTTAATTTAAAAATATATTAAAATAATTTTTAAAATTTTAAAATTCTTAATTTTAATATGTTAAAAACATAAAAATAAATATTTTTAATTAAATATATTTAAAAATATATATTTAAGAATAAAAGCTAATACAATCCCGAACAGTTTCTTAATGTTCAGTGAATATAATAACAATATAACACCACTATAACCATGCCACTATCATCTTCACCTTCATCGGCACACGTCATGGCTGCCTCTTCTATTATATAACCCTCACCCCCACTGCCATTACCACCATTAATCAACAAAAAAAATACTAATGCATGTAGCAAAAACATTGTATACCTAGACACAAACAGCGTGGACTCACACAGTGCCTTTGATTTTTCTTTTTCTGTTTTCTTATTTGCACCTCAAATCACATCAGAACAATGAAAGAAACAAGGGTGGGAGCACCAGACAGGTAGGAGAAAGGAGAGGGAAGGAGGCGCGCCGGAGGAGAAGATGTAAGAGAGGGGGTTGGATCGCGTTTCAGTGACGATTAGAGTGGTGATGCTGGCGGTGATTCTTTAAAAAAAAAAAAGATAGAACAGAGGATGGGAAAGCTGGACAGATAAAAGAAAACAAAGAGAGGGGACACATTGGAAAAGAAGGCGTTGCAGGGAAAGTGGGTTGGGTCTCGCGTCAGTGGCTATTGAGATGGTTGTGCTGGGGGTGATTCTTCTACGATGGAGCGACGAGGTATATATAATTTAAAATATTGGTCTTTTGACGGTCCCTCTTGGGATGTTATGCAAGGGTTTTTTTGGTTTAATTTATTTTTTTTATGAGTTCTGATTATAGGGATTTATATATGTCTTTAATCCTTTCAGGGTTTTATGGGTTCTGATTATTGGATTCAAGCTGTGATTTCACTTTCATCTCCCACTTCTTTGATGTTTTTCTAAAGTTCCATCTTGGAATACCAGGCAATGATTTTTTTGTTAATTTATCTTTTATGGGTTCTGATTATTGGGCTATATATGCATCTTTAATCCTTTCTGGGTTTTGATTGCGTTCTGAATTCGGATTTGAGTTGCTTTTGGGTTGACTCGGCATTGCTTCCTTATGTTAAGCTGTTGTTTCTATGTTATTAGGTTAAAAGAAGGCAGACCAAGGACGATTTGGTGAATATTATGCACCAATTTACTGAGACCACTGTGTTGTTGAGGCTATATCAGGTTTGTCATTTAATTTGATACTCTAGTATTCTGATCATAATTGACATCAGAGATTAGGGCTATCTAGCAATTAGTAGCTGTTGGAATATTGCCAATTATATGACTGCCATTGCAGCACTGAGAAGAGATAAATAGAATGAGGTTGAGAGTTGCCAAAAAGGGGATGATTCCTCCTCATCTATTGTTGTAAATCTTGTACTCTCCCTATATAATGTAATGGCTTCTCTCGTGGATGTAGGTAGTTTGCCGAACCATGTTAAATATTGTGTCAGTGTGCTTATCCTCCTTTGAGCAAATATCAGAACATCACCGGTCGGAATTCACTACAGTAGCAAGATAAGTTTCATGTATGGTATTTTTCTAAGATGTATTAGAAAGTTGTTAATTACATGTGATATCGAAAAAGCAACACTTTTTTATATATATTTTATTCTTTTAATTAGGAAGATCAGTCACTTGATTAACAACAAGACTTTGAATCGTAAGATTAGGGTTGTCTTTGTTTTTCTTTCTATTTGAAGCTTTCGGGAACATTTTTTTTTTGTTTTGTTTAATTGATGGGTTATTTTTTTGTCATGGATTGGGTCTTCTCTCTCGGCTTTTGTTTGGCATGAAGAATGGCTTGGGTGGCGTTACGCCTTAGGGGATGGCAATGCCAGAGAGGCTTGGTAATGAAGAAATTGTTTGGGAACGTGGTGCAAACTGTGTTTTTAAAAAAAAATTAAAATTTTGTTTTTTGCTAAAATTTAATATGTTTTGTATATTTTGGATCGTTTGGATTTGCTGATGTCAAAAATAATTTTTTAAAAATGAAAAAAATCATTGACATGCATTTCAGCACGAAAAATTATTTGAAAAGTAACCGCAATCACATTGCCAAACATACTCTTAGCATGGTCTTTTTTTATCTTTTTATTTATTTATTAATGTTAGTGTCTAGACCAGTTTGCGTTCACCTCGACTAATCTTATGGGCCCTGAAGTTAACGACCATGTAAGTTTCCAGTGGCCCTGAAGTTCGTGGGACTCGAACTGGTGACCTCTAGAGAGCAAATTCAGGATCTGATCAATTAAGCTATACTCCTCAGAATTGAAAGCATGGTCTTTTTGGATAGCAGTGGTTGTGGCTGCCTTGAAGTCTTTTTGGATAGCAGTGGTTGTGGCTGCCTTGAAGTCTTTTTGTATAACAGTGGTTGCGGTTGCCTTTTCAAGAATTTTGATTGATCGGCTCTGTTCTCTGAGTCATTGCTAGGGGTGATCATTTTCGATTTGATTAGTTTTTATAAAAAAAAAATAACCAAATAGGTTTTTTTTAAAATCGAAACCGGTTTAAACCGACTGATTTTGGTTTGGTTTGGTTTTTTAGAACAAAAACATGTTCTAATCGACAAAACCTGTTCTAACCGACCAATTCCGATTTGACTCGGTTTTTTTGATTTGGCTTAGTTTTTTCGGTTTAGCTCGGGTTTTTTCGATTTGACCCGGGGTTTTTTTTATTTAGGTTCGGTTTGGTTTTTTCAATTTCAAGCTTATAAAATTAAAACTGAATTGGTTGGTTTTTTTAAAAATTCTAATATTATTTTGAGTGCCGAGAGATGGAATCCGCCAAAAAAAAAAAAGATGCAGGTCTTTATAATTTTGTGCTGCATGCTTTTCGTACTACCTTCCTGATGGTAAGCGATTTATAGTGAGATCAATATAATTTTCTTTAGACTTGCCTTTGCATTCTATGCTGCTCTTAGTTAGTTTTTTAAATTTGATTGCCTTATGTTCTTAGAGCACTTGTTAAAAGTTATTTAATAAGCTAAATCAATCTGTATTTTCCTTTTTAGTTCTAGAAGTTATTGTAAACATTAGAAAACATTACCGTACAAAATAACATTTACTTAATATCTATAATCTATATCGTTCATTTTCATTTAAATATTTGATTTTTATTCTTTTTTATTATAAATTCAACAATAAAATGAATTATAATAAATTTATCTGGATAATGCTTAATAGATGCTTCGGGAACATTCATTAGCCTTTTCCTTGTTGATTTTATAAAATGTTTTTTTTTTTTTGAGAAATGTTAATGAAATGAGTTTTAATTCCCACGAAATTGCATTTCATGGGACTTGATTTCCTTTCATAAACTCACCACCTTGAACTTCTTGCAAGCAAGGCCATCACAGGAATATTTAAACATTTTTTTTTTATGAAACAGGTCTCAAGTCTAAATTAAGCCAGCAATCTACTCGCAAGAGGCAATGTAATTCCTACAATATCTGCAAAAAGAGAGTATGAAATTAAGGGTAAATTTGTGGGAGAAAAAAACAATGACTTTAGATTGATGTTTGATTTTATAAAATAAAATTTAATTTTATTGTGTAAAAAGACTAAGATTTAGGTAATCAAATTTGACAATTAGTAATAATGCAGGGGGGTTTAGGTGATCAAATTTGACATGGGGGTGACACATGTCTTCCACTTTATAAAAAATAAAATTGAAAATTAAGCCCTTGAGCAGGCGGTTCCTTATTGGATGGGGTAGATGCGCTAGCCTAGCTTGCGAGGTTCATCAGTGCTTAGTCTTTTTTATATATATATATTTTAATTAATGATTTTTTATATATATTTTTTTAAAATAATTTTTAAATCTATATTTAAATTAATATTTTCTCTCTCTTTTATTTAGTTTATCTAACCTCTTTTAAATAATAGTTATTTTTAGTTATTTTATATGCATTTAATTTTCTAGAGATTTTTCTAATTCATTTATGATTTTTTTTATGTTTATTTAAATGAGATTTATTTTAAAAAGCTAAAATTATTTAAATTACCCATCTCATATAGTGTTTAGTATTTTGGTAGCTATTGCTTTTTAATATATTTTTTGTTTCAAAATACAATAAAATTATATTTTTACAAAAAATTGATATTAAAACAATTCAAAAACATTAAAAAAATAATATAAAAAAATAAATTTATTCAAAAATACAGCTGCACCACAAAAACAAATAGTAACTTAGGCTGCCACTGCTCTTACGTAGTATTATTCGCATGCTGGGCATTATAGCATAAATAAAATTGATCTGGATTATACTGAATTAGAATATATTGGATTGGACCCAACATGATAAGTACATATATTTTTATCGTTCTGGGAGCATTCGACAGGATAACAATACATAAAGTTTTCGTAAGAGATCATTTCGGTCTTTGAATTTCTTAACAAATTATTTTCAGCCCATATGTTTATTTTCGTGACATTTTAGTTCTTTTTGAATTTTTCTGGTCCTCTAATTGTTTTAGCATATGTAATTTAGTCCCGAGTAAAAGAGTTTTTTTTTTAATCAAGACCCTATATGTAAAATTTTATTTAAATAATTTACAAATAAACTTGTCAAACTTCATTAAATCAATTAATAAATAAATAGGTGATAAATAAATAATGAACAGTATAGAAAATTGAGAAATGATGATTCTAACGATGGTTTGGACAAATTTGTTCCACCAACCATGGTACGATAAAATTTTTGTCATTGGAATAGGTTTGGATACGAGAAATATACGATGAGAATTGATCCTTGGTGAGAAAGGACACTATGAATCCTTGCCGTATTTGTATCCTGATTTGAAACACTGTTCAAATTGTATTTAATTAAAATTAAAATTTATTTTTGTTTAAATTTATTTATTTTTATATTATTTTGATGTGCTGATATCAAAAATAATTTTTTAAAAATAAAAAAAATATTATTTTAATATATTTTAAAATAAAAAATATTTTAAAAAACAATACACTTAATAGTTAATACACACATATAAACACTAAATATGACTTTTCATATTGTATTCAATGTGTGCATCAAACATATATGACTTGTTATGTCCAATCAAATAATATCTTGTTTTACATACTAAATCATTTTAAAAGTTAATATAGACATGATTAAGAGTTTGGTTAATATTGTGATAGGAATTGTTTTTTAAAGTATTTTTTATTTGAAAATATATTGAAATGATATTTTTTTTTAAAAAAATATTTTTAATATTAATATATTAAAATAATCTATAAAGTAGAAGAAATCATTTAAAAAAATGCTTTTGCACCGGAAAACAAACTGTTCCTAAATGGAGTTAATTCATGCATTTGGAAGTTTGAGATGTCACGTAAATTTCGAAGTTATTTCCGAGCTGCTTCTCACCTGCCGTGTTAAATAAGCAACACATGTTCTCCTCGCCTTGTGAAAGAGAGCTTCAGGAGTGGACTTGATCTTTCTTCATGGGATGGAACGTGTCAGCTGGAATCCACACATACACGTTGTATAGAAGGACAACATCCCTGAATTGGCCCCCGCTACCGCGTATCTTTTTAAATTATATAATATAAAAACACTTGCATCTAGAAATTATAATTTAGAGAAAAGAATATATTTGCTCCTAAACTATCATGTTTGTCTCAATCAAGTCCCCCGCCATCTATTCAAGTCTTGGCCAATTAACCCTAGCTAATGATCCATTAAATACATACATGATAGGCACATAAAGTCACTCCTCTAGCCAATTCTGAGCACAAATCTGTACAGGTTTCTTAGTCCTAAAAGCTCATTTATGGGACTTGAATTAGACTCTAAAATGCATCCCTTTGCCACGAAAAAATAGAGGAAAAAGAGCAAAATTACGAGCTAAAATCTGATTGGAAGAGTGGCCTTGCATGTCTATTTAACGGATCATTAATTATACATCACAGGGGGTTGATTGATAAAAACCTAAATAGAAGGAGAATTCAATTGGACAATTAATATGTGAAGGACCCAAGAGATTCTGGCGCTGAAGTATACAAAAATCATTAACTAATACTCTAAAACGCGTTGGGAAAGTACTGTAATTTTTCTCATGTTTTTTTTTTATTATTTTGTTGTTTTTTCCATTTCATGCATGTTTTTTCTTTTATTTTTTCTGTTTTTTCAAAAAAAAATTTATCAATTTTATTTTTTTACTATTAAACTAGTGGAGAATTTAGCTTTATATTTTTTTTCTTTGAAACATTATCGATTGCTTCATTGTTTTCCCATTTGGTTTCTGTATTGTTACAGTGTTTTTCCACATGTTTTTTTTCTAAAATTATCCTTGTCGAATTTATTTTTTTAATATTGAAATGGTTAAGAATTTAGCTTTATAGTTTTTTTAAAAAAACATTGTGGATTGCTACAGTGTCCCCCACGTGGTTTTTATATTTTTTAATGATTTTTTCTAAAATTATTTGTCGATTTTTTTTAATAATGAGCTGGTTGAGAATTATAACAGTAGCTTTCTTCACAAAATATTGTGGATTGCTGTAATATTTTCCTATATGGGTCTTTTTTCTTCTTTTTTTTTGTTTTTTTTTGATTTTTTTGTTTTTTTATAAGATTTTTTTTAAAATTATCTTTATTGCTTCTATTTTCTTAATATTAAGCCGGTTGAGAATTTAGTTTTGTACTTTAAAAAAAAATACCGTGGATTGCTACAGTCATTCCCCACATAGTTTTTTTTATTACAATTTTTTTCAAAATTATCTTTATCAATTTTACTTTTTTAATATTGAACTGGTTGAAAATTATAACTATATATTTTTTTACAAAATACTATAGACTGCTACAATATTTCCCTACATAATTTTTTTTATATATATATTTTTTAAAATTATTTTTATAGTTTTTTTCTGAGAACATTATAGGTTACAATAATTTTTCTTTATATAATTTTTTTATGATTTTTTTATAAATCCACAAAAACGCATAAATATATCACAAGCACGCGGTAACGTGCAGACATGGCATCCAGCAGTAATATATATGGTGTAAGACATTTGGAAAAAACACAAAAGTTATAAAAAGAAAAAGAGATGGATATGTCCACAGTTCTGCCAGAGGAGTGCCTCGCCCACATCATTTCCTTCACATCGCCACGGGATGCTTGCCGATCTGCTCTGGTCTCTCGTAACTTCCAGTCAGCCGCAGATTCTGATGCCGTTTGGAAAGGATTTCTGCCCTCCGATCATGTTGAAATCATATCCTCCTCGCCAGCCTCATCATCCTCACAGCTAACCGCTTTATCCAAGAAGGAACTTTACTTCCATCTTTGTAACAGCCCTATCCTCGTCAACAATGGTATCATGGTAAGGATGATTCTGCTTTATCTGTGTTATAGAACTGGTGTCGGAGTTATGTGTGGGTCAGGTTAATTTTTTTTTATGATAGCGTCCCTGCAATTATTTGAGGGATAAATGTTATTTTACAAGGGAAAAAAAGAATATATAAAGATTACAAGAAATTAAATCAAGATTAAAATTCATTACATTAGTGAGATCTCTCTCATCAAGATTCATCATGGTAATAGCAAAACACAGTAGCCTCAAAATTACACCGATCGACCTCGTTGTATGCATCAAAAGACACCAACAATCGAAGAGAGAGGGAAAAAAAAGCTAGAAAAGGAAGCGACCTAAGAGAGAGAACGAAATAGGGTAAAGGAAAATGAGAAGAAAAAAAACTCTGAGAGAAATCACTGTTGCTCTTTTTTTTTTTCCCATCTTTATTTGAAAATAAAAACCCTTTGTTATTCACCCATATGTAGAAGAAGGAACAGAGATACCCGCTTGTAACTAAAACCTTATTTGTTTATGGTTTAATATTAAAAAAAAAAATTGAATTCAATTGCATTATTTTCATCCCAAACAGAGAAATTGAATTGAAAGTCAATAGAGTTTTTATTTTTTTTATTTTTTATTTAGAATAATTTTTTATATATATTTTTAGATTGTTTTTACGTGGTATGTTAAAAATAATTTTTTAATAATAATAATAATAAAAAAATATTATTTTAATGTATTTATAAATAAAAATTATTTTGAAAAGCAACCGCTATCACTCTCAAATATATCCAATTGTGTTTTTTAAAAATAATGCTCTCAAAATAAAACTTAGATGGTTTAGCCATCTAAGATTCTATTGATTAAAATCCTGGTTTGAGCTGGATTTTAAAAAATAAAATGAGCTAATTTTGTGTGATTTAATAAAAAAATTAGGGTTAAGATCCAATAAAAACTTGTTAATATATTTTTTCAAAATAATATTATATTTTTATGTTAACACGAATTATCTTATTTGATTCATAAATTGGTATTGAGTTAATCTCAAATTAAATTTAATAACTATATTAATGTTGCATAAGTATAGCACAAAATGAAAATTACAAAATAATCACAGAACAGATGATATTGTCAGATGTGAACTTTTAAAAATCTTGAAATTCAATTATTTTTTTCTCTGTGATTTGGCTACCCTAAAAAGATGAAATTTTATTATTTGTCGTATAAAATTTACGAATTCATTTAGTTTTAATAATACGAACCCTTGGGAATATAATAATTTTGTTTTTAGATATTTTTTAAAAATATATTTACTGTGAAAAAACATTAAATTAATAATATTTTAGTGTTTTTTTTTATAATTTTAATATGTTGATATTTAAAAAATATATTTTAAAATATTTTTAAATAAAAAATATTTTTTAAAAATAATTAAACACTCAGTAACTGGTTTGGGATAAAATTGTACGTAATTAGTTTATTGCCTTCCATGTATTACTTTCCGAATTGATTGAATTTCTGTGTCTTTTTTCAACAATTCCTTTATAAATTCATCTCAAATTAATCAGTCTTTTCTTTTTATATTCAATTAAAAGTTAAACCATATATTAAGGCCTTCTCTCTACAACGCAAAAAACTAAAGCTCTAAAATAAACAATAGAATGAGCAGGAAAAACTACTGAAGAAAGCAAAAATCACATGAAAATGAATACACATAAAAGATGATACACACATGCAAAACCATAAAAAGCATGTAATAATGAAATGAATAAAAATTATGGACTTAAGTACATAGTTTTTAAACCCGGTCCGGTCCGAGGTCTAGGTTCCGGGTTTTGACCGGATCATCGGGTCGCCCGGGTCAATTATTATTTTTTGAAATCAAAACGACGTCGTTTTAGTAAAAAAAAAAACAAAAGTTAATCAAGTTGCAACCGGATTTGATCGGGTCAACAAGGTCATCGGGTCAACCCGCCGTGTCAGCCGAGTCGCCTCGGGTTTTTTCTTTTCCTGTTTTTTCTTAAACACGACTCGGTTCCAACCCTGGGTCGGCCGGGTTTCAAAACTATGCTTAAGTACAGAACATGCAATAATTGAATTATATACAATATATTTCAAAAATAAAGGAATCACTAAAGCTTAGAATATCCTACTTCTTGATGAAATTTGAACTAATAAATAGGAAACAAAATAAGTTGTTATCAAGGATCATATCTTTTGTTTTCCAAGCTATATTGATTGTCACTTGATGTCAACGATTTCTTAATAAATAACCTTTTAAAATTTTAATAACACTATCTTGAAAAATTGCACTACAAATTAAGGCATATGGATTTAGAAAAAATTAAATTCAAATTTTACGATGCAAGCAGAGTTAGCTTAAGGTGAATAGAAATCTTGGACTAAATTATAAATGAGGTATTTTGTTGAGTAGGGGCAATCTTTATTTTAAAATAATTGATTTGGACTAAATAACAAAGTTATAGAGCCTTTATCCTCTGCAATTTAACTTTTTAAATTGAATTAATTTTTCATTAATCTAGAATTGATTTTAGACATGTTAAACTTCTATATTAAGGTATTTATGTTGAAGAAAGTTTTTCAACAAAATCTCAAAATCCCAAATTTGAATAAACCTGCATTTAATTTGACCTTCAACCATGTTCTAAACCAATTTTCAACATGAAAAATACATCCTAAAAAGTTTTTTCTTGATGTTTAGCATATCTTTGAAAGTATAATTTTTATTTGTGTTTGTGGTATTGCAAATGAGTTCCCCCACCCAAGAAAAACATCCTAGCTCCGCCACCGTGTGTCCCTTGCATTCAATTAGTTGCACAAGTTTAGGAGGTTTAGCTAGTCATGTTTCAGTGGAGTATTGGTTTTTTCTTTTGCTCCTGTTCTACCATGATGATCTTAGACGTTCCTTTGTTTTTATTTTTTTTAACTTAAAACAGAGCTTTGCACTAGAGAAGCATGGTGGGAAAAAATGCTACATGATTGGAGCAAGAGGACTTTCAATTATCTGGGGAGATACACCTAGCTATTGGACATGGAAACCCTTACCAGATGAGTCTAGGTTTGTTCTCTCTCTCTCTCTCATTTTACTGATGTATTTACCAGATGATGTTTTGCACATAGCTAGTCAAGAACTAAATGAGGTTCTTAGATATATAGACAGACTTGTGAAGTTTATGATGGGAAAAGATTTTCTTCTTCGGTAGTATGGTTGCTGTTGTTGAACATAATGGAGGATCAATGTCTTCACCTTTAAAACCAAAAACAAATACGAGTGATGCTGACTTCTCATAAGAAAATGTAGATTGCAAGCTATATATAGATCATCCTAGAGGGATGATCTATATGTTTTCCAAAGCAGTGCAGGCCATCCTAGAAGGATGCAAGCGCTGACTGCTCTTTACTAGCCACCGCCATTATTGTCACTGTCCTTGATCTGCTTTTCTTGATCCCTAACCCCTACGCTTATTTGCTAACTTTATTGTGTATCTGTGTCCCAGTCGTTACAAAAGGTTATAATTGCCTAATGCCTACTAGATTAACCAAACTTCAGCCTGAGCTCCTTGTTTTCTCCCTGAACTTAATATACAGGAAATTTCCTCCAATGAAATTGCTGGGCTATTATGTTGGCCGACTCCTGTAGTCGGTACATGTGATTATGTTGACCAAATAACTTTTTTGGCAGAGAAGGAAAGCATTTTTCTTCTCTTTCAGAACTTAAAAAGTTCATGAATGATAACAAAGAAAAGAAATCAAATGTTGCTGATAGTTTTCTGCATTAATTAATGTGCGCAAAGGAGGTCATCTTCGAATCCGAAATCCATGAGCCCATCAGTGTACATTGTATATCTTTTATTTCCTTATTGGTTTTCTGCATTGATTCCAATTTGTCATTTTCACAGCCATATTGCTCTGTGATAATGGATTTATAGGTTCTCTGAGGTGGCTGAGCTTAGGTACGTGTGGTGGCTTGATGTCAAGGGGAGGATAGATGCTAAAATCTTGTCTCCCAAAACAACCTATGCAGCTTACCTTGTGTTTAAGCTGACTGATTCCACAAATGGTTTTGATAAGAGACTTGTTGAACTGAGTGTCAACTTTGAAAAAAGTGTGGGCGAGGAAAAGCTCCATGTGTTCCTCGATGTCCCTCCAGACTATAATATGCCTCCACTGCCTCGGGAGAGAAGCGATGGGTGGATGGAGATTGAGATGGGTGAGTTTTTCTGTGACAATGAAGATGATGGCAGCGTGGTGGCGTATCTAAGGGAGGTTGATAATTACACTACCAAGGAAGGTCTCATTATTGAAGGAATTGAGTTTAGGCCTAAAGAGGGTAGATGAATTCCCAGCCAAATGATCCATGTCATTTGTAGCACACAACTCCTATCAGCTTTTGGCCTCCATGTCCCTGAAAGTAAATTATGTACTGCCTGTAGAACTCTATCCAGTCCTGCTTGAAATATATATGTTTGTAGAGGTTGATTACATGGTATAGTCAATATTTGTTCAGGTTTTGTTTTACGTGCTTTGATGGCTTTGGATTCCTGAAACTCAACTTTATTTTTGTTTAAAAAACGTTCACTTGTTCTATGTTTTATATTTACAAAAAACAAAAAAAAAAGTGATACAGATTATTTTTTTAGCATTTTTATTTGCTTATTTCATGTTAAATCAGTTACCAAGTTCAATCTTCATTATTGACAAAAAAAAAAATTCTCCATCGAACAGTATTTTCTATGTTTACGTGCACCGTGCAATTCACTTGCACTCTCAATTGCACTGTTCACGTGAACAGTGCAATTCACTTACACTGTTCGAGTGAACTTCTTCTTTTTTTTTTTAGTGTGTTTAGTTTTTGTATATATTTTTTTAAAAAAAACTAGTTTTGCATTGTCACGTAAATAATATTTTTTTTCCCGAAAAACTAGTGTAGAGCGAATTAAATTCTCTCACACTGTAATATCAAATCAATTTTATTCCTGATAATATTTTATCTAATTTTATTACATGCTTAAAAAATTATAGAAACTGTAGTTCTTTTCGAATGAATTTTGTACGTAATGGAATTGTAGATGGTTTAAATGACATAATAAAAAATATTTTATATAAAGTATTATTTATTTCATGAAATAATATCAATAGTTAAATCTACAACATTTAAATTAAAAACCATCAATTTTAATATATATATTTTAAAATTATTTTATAACTTTAATTTCAAAAACATTATTAACCAAACATATTAAACTACTTTTTATTCAATCTTAATTTCAACTACAATTTTAACCAAACACCTATTTTTTTAAACCAACCTTAATTAAAAATATTTTTTATAAAATAATTTTTTTCAAATCACAACCATAACAATTACCGTAATACCAAACATATTTTTATAAGAGGATAAAAAATTAATTTTAAACAACATCAAAATTAAGAATAATAATAAAAAATAAAGTAGAGAGAGGCCAGAACCACAGTGGGTGGTCTTAGATGCGGTCCAAGTTCATGCTAAGGCCTGGTCCATGTGCATTGACTGCATGAAGGGCAGGCTTTAGTAGCAGGATGGTGGTCCCTTGCTGGAGTCTTTTTAAAGCCATTAAGTTGGTAGCTGCCAATTGATCCCCATTTTCGACAGTTTTTGCTGGTCTCGAGATCATACGCGGAAGTGGTTGTAGAAGACTTTTTCTTAAACTATCACACAAGATTTTCATTGCATGTTGCTTAGTTGTGCCAGTTTGAGCTCGTGGATGGATATTACTAAAGCTAGCTCTGCAGGAGGAGTGCATAGCTAATAATCCACATCACCACGGGAAGCTTGCAGATCATCACTGGTCTCTCATGCCTTTCAATCTGTTGTAGATTCTAATGCAGCCTGGGAGAGTATATGCCATCTGATTACTTGAAGTTATCTCCAGCACTACGGCCTCTCAATCTCAATCATCATCCCTAACTTCATTATCTAAGAAAGGACTTTATTTTCATCTTTGTCGTTACCCCATCATCATCAACAATGGTATCATTGTAGTAAAAATCACCTATGCATAACTACGTGGTTTCAACTTAATTAATAGACCACCAAAGATGGTTTTCTCCTTCACAATCCTATTTCCAAAAGAATGAAAAACTTCATATCTAGGCACTGTGATTATTTGTCATCAGCAAATTCAGGTAACACATCGATCCTCAAACATTAGAAGAAACTGAACATGAAGTTCTAAATCAGCTTTTTAATTCTGAGCCTTGCCAATATGGGGCACAGATCCTTTTAACTGTTTAATACAGTGATCATGGACCCTTTACATTCTTGAAAATCCTGGCATTGTGTTGGGAAAGTGCTCCAGCCTGCTACCACCGTATACACATGTTTCAAAAGGGTATCAATTTTTACCCAGTGAACGACGTGTTGATGTTAATGTTCTGGAGAGTAAACTGATAAGTTGGCTCATTAAAGTTGGTTTGAGTAACTTGAGAGTTTATGTGGTTAAGTTATTGTCTTGTGATATGTGTCGTAGTGTCAAGTGTCAGACATATACATTGTGATGTAATCTCTAGAATATAATATGGAGAAATTGTAGAGACAAAGGTCAGAGAGAATGATATCCAGAGACGAGACATGGAAGAAAGTGATTTCAGATCAGAAAAATTGGAACTTTCTTTCTTACAGTGCAGCAGAGCACAGTAGCCAAAATACAGCACAACATACAATATCAGACATGCCTTTTGTGTAGTCACTTAAAAAGGTGGATTCTGCTCTTTGTTCCTTTGTTCTTGTGGTTTCAAGACCCGTTTCTTGTGGATTCAGGACAAAAGTCTTGTGGATTGAAGGGTTTGCCTAAAGGATTCAGATATTTCTATCCCTTCAATTTCTATTCAGGGAGTTCTTCTGTCTATTGGTAACCCAGAGGAGAGAAGGAGATGTCAAGAATTTATTTTGCACCTAATTAATCGCATTATAGCTAGGTGTATTAGAGAGGCTAAGCTTAAAATAAGGGAACAAAGTTCGTGGCAACAAATCTAAAAAATAGAAAGAAATTGTGGACCACATTGGCCCATCGAACTCGATGTGGTTTTCCTTTCTTCAAAATGAAATCTCTAGTTTCGTGGAAGAAATTCAATCAAGAACAAAAAACCATTTCTATGTATGTTGCAAGAAAAGCAATGGTTTTCTGAGGAATTTGTCATCAACACCACAACATTTATGTCATGGCAACCTCAACAAAACCTAAAGCAAAGAATTTGTCATCACAAGCATCAACCGCTGGCCGTCCTCAACAGGCTGTGAAATTTGCACGCCGGACATCTAGTGGACGCATTGCCAGCTTTTCACATGATGAGGATTTGGACTTGTCTGGTGAATTTTCAGGGCAGAATGACTACATCAACTACACTGTTGTCATGCCCCCCACCCCTGATAACCAGCCTGCATGGCCATCCTCAGAAAATAAATCCGATGGGCCTACGAGCCGTTTTGGTTCCGAGGCACAGAACGCGTCCAGGCGGGTAGGAGAGCAAGAAGATAATTATGGAAGCCGTGGTGGCAATGGCCGCAGCAATGACAACTCAAAAACGGAACGAGGAATGTCGATAATGAAATCAAATAATAGATCAATACTGTCAAGGAGCCAAACAGGAGATTTTGATCACAACAGGTGGTTGTTTGAGACAAAAGGAACCTACGGTGTTGGAAATGCGTATTGGTCAGACCAAGACAAGTATGGTCAGGATTCAGAGCTGAGCAAGTCGGATTTTTTGGACAAGCCTTGGAAACCACTCTCTAGGAAGATTAGGGTTCCAGCAGCTATTCTCAGCCCTTACAGGTGCGCTCTTTTATATGTAACAAATGAATTTAACATAACAGGAGCATAGTAGATGGTAGATAGAATTTCATTTCTAGAATGTTCGCTCTTTTATATGTTCACTGCTTGACAAATCTTTGCAGAAAGCTGAGTTTACCCTCGATTTTCTTTCTGCTAGACCTTATAATATATAGGTTTCAGCTAAATTAACGAGGGTATTTAGGCTTTTAATCTTTGTAAAATTTATCTTAGAATTTGCTAACACAAGTTTTGTATGAACAGGATACTTGTGGTGATCCGTTTGGTACTTCTATGTTTCTTTCTTGGGTGGAGAGTCCAGAACCCCAATCGTGATGCCATGTGGCTGTGGGGCCTGTCTATCGTTTGTGAGATTTGGTTTGCTTTCTCATGGCTGCTAGACATTTTTCCCAAGTACAACCCCATCAACCGATCCACTGACCTTGCTGCTCTGCGTGACAAGTTTGAGCAGCCCTCCCCTGCAAACCCTCATGGCCGGTCAGACCTTCCAGGAGTTGATATTTTTGTCTCCACTGCTGATCCTGAGAAGGAACCTCCACTTGTCACTGCCAACACAATTTTATCGATTCTTGCAGCTGACTACCCTGTTGAGAAGCTCTCCTGCTACATTTCTGATGATGGTGGTGCCATACTCACCTTCGAGGCTATGGCTGAAGCTGTTAAATTCGCAGAGGTTCTTTTACAATCTTGAACACCAAAATGAACGGGAAAAAAAAAGTAACAAAACAAGTTAGCCCAGTTTGAAGTGATTTAAACCTTTAAAAGCTAGAACTGAGATTTCCCTACTTGATATTTCCTATCGAAGTCGTTTGGCATTGTTGCTTCTCACAGTAACCAATGGCCCTTCATTACCAAAACACAAATGACACCAATAAACAATTTTGTGCTTTCATTCAATGTTTGAATGAGCATCGTCCCAAGATGAGTTTCAAACATACCACTCTTTTTGCTGCATTACGGACAATATATTGTTTAATTCAGAAAATGTTATCCCTTACATCCAACGAAACACAAGTTGTGATTTCGTTGAATATTTGTTTAGTAATCGAATTTACACACATAGATTCTACATGCTCTAACTAAGCATGCTTTGTTTGATTGTTCGCTCAGGTTTGGGTACCATTTTGTCGAAAACACGACATTGATCTGAGGAATCCGGATAGTTACTTCAACCAAAAAACTGACCACACCAAAAACAAGAAACGGCCTGATTTTGTCAAGGACCGCAGATGGATGAAGAGAGAGTATGACGAGTTCAAGGTCAGGATTAATGGTCTGCCAGAGGCAATACGAAGGAGAAGCAAATCATTTAACTCTAAGGAGCTGAAGAAGGTAAAAAGTCTCGCCAGGGAGAAGAATGGTGGTGTGTTGCCATCGGAGGGGGTTGGTGACGTCCCTAAAGCTACATGGATGGCCGATGGTACCCAGTGGCCTGGCACATGGCTAGATCAAACAGCGGATCACAAAAAGGGGGACCATGCTGGTATCTTGCAGGTGATTACACTTCTAAATGATTTCTCAATAGATACGCACATTTATAGATCCGATGTTGATGAAAAAGGATCAAGTAATTGCATGAAGAATATGGAAAGATCTCTCATTCATCGGCATAAAAGAGGAAAGTGAAGTGTAACTTGGTTTTTCCGTTGCTTGACAAGCATTACTCAATCCGTCAACAAATGTTTTCTACAAATTGAAAGAGGAAGATAACGCCAGTGTTGTCTCTTGATATAAATGGCCTCTGCAACTCTGTCTAATATTTTCTTGAACAGATTCTGTGCTAATATGCTCTTGTGCTGAATTAACTTTTGAAACTTGAATCTGTTACCATGCACCCATGCAGGTAATGACTAAGGTCCCAGAAAATGAGAAGGTGATGGGTCAGCCAGATGAGAAAAAATTAGATTTCACTGGAGTTGACATCAGGATACCAATGTTTGCATATGTATCGCGTGAAAAGAGGCCTGGCTTTGACCACAACAAGAAGGCTGGAGCCATGAATGCATTGGTTAGAGCTTCAGCTGTATTGTCCAATGGACCATTCATACTCAACTTGGATTGTGATCATTACTTCTATAATTGTCAAGCTATAAGGGAGGGAATGTGCTTTATGATGGACCGTGGTGGTGACCGTATATGCTACATCCAGTTTCCACAAAGATTTGAAGGGATCGACCCCTCTGATCGATATGCAAATCACAACACTGTCTTCTTTGATGGTAATGCTTTGGATTTAACTTCAAATTTTGCATTGAAATTGATAGCATTCTTATTATGAAAACAATCTTCGAGATTTTGAAATGGCTAAGCATACTTTAGGCTATACTCTTCCAAGTCGTAATGGGGATTTTCTGTCCATGAAAATATATTTGTAAAACTAAAGAAAACACACATGCCTAGAACTTTTCAGACATGTTGATCCTCTACTCCATCTGTTTCTAGGATTAGTTTTTGTTTGTTTAACTCAAGTCATTTGTATAAGGAACCTGAAATGATACGGATTCCACTTTCTGCCTACACTTGAAGACACTACTTCTCTGCTGAAGCAGACCGGAACAAGAAATATAACGCATTGCAGAAAACCGAAATAACTAGTTGTAGTAGGCATGAAGAAGCTAAATAAACTATTTTATTTATTTCTATCCATATATTTGTGAAGCACTTTCCTATATTCCATTTTTAGAAAGATACAAAGATAAGAAAAAATACCAACTGAAAGGTTTTCATTTGTTAATCTAAAATTTCTGGTTTTGAAACCTCGAGGCATCATCATCAAGATATCTTGAATGTTACCTTCTTACAAAACAGGAAGTATGCGAGCACTGGATGGTCTTCAAGGTCCGGTGTATGTAGGAACAGGGTGCATGTTTCGTAGATATGCACTATATGGTTTCCTCCCACCAAGGGCAAACGAGTACTTGGGCATGTTCGGCAGTACGAAAAGAAGGGCTCCGGCTCAATTAGAAGATGAGTCAGAGGCTCAGCCCCTTACATCGCACCCTGACTTGGACCTGCCAAAGAAGTTCGGGAATTCAGCAATGTTCAATGAGTCCATAGCTGTTGCTGAATTCCAAGGACGGCCGCTTGCTGATCACAAATCGGTGAAGAATGGCAGGCCTCCTGGTGCACTTCTCCTGCCACGTCCTCCTCTAGATGCACCCACAGTTGCTGAAGCAATTGCTGTAATCTCTTGCTGGTAATAATCATACCAATACCTTCCTATATCTATATGATTCTTGTACCGAGAACCTCATTTTTTAGTTACAGCAATCAAATTCTGAACGTGGTGTTTTGATGTCGAGCACAGGTGTGAGGACAAGACTGACTGGGGGGATAAGATAGGTTGGATTTATGGCTCAGTCACGGAAGATGTGGTGACTGGTTATCGGATGCACAACCGTGGGTGGCGATCTGTGTACTGCGTAACAAAGAGAGATGCCTTCCGGGGCACAGCACCAATCAACCTCACTGACCGCCTTCATCAGGTGCTACGATGGGCTACTGGTTCAGTTGAAATCTTTTTCTCCAAAAACAATGCCTTCTTTGGAAGCCGGCGACTGAAATTCTTGCAGCGAATTGCATATCTCAATGTTGGCATTTACCCCTTCACCTCCTTCTTCTTAGTCACTTACTGCTTCCTCCCTGCGCTTTCCCTTTTCACAGGAACCTTCATTGTTCAAAGCCTGGATATAAGTTTCCTCATTTACCTCTTAACCATCACTGTAACACTGACTCTCATCTCCCTTCTTGAAATAAAATGGTCCGGTATTGGGCTCGAGGAATGGTGGCGTAATGAGCAGTTTTGGGCCATTGGCGGAACTAGTGCTCACCTTATTGCTGTGATCCAAGGCCTTCTAAAAGTCGTGGCTGGTATTGAGATTTCTTTCACGTTAACCTCGAAGTCTGCTGGCGAGGATGAAGATGATATTTATGCTGATCTTTATATAGTCAAGTGGACAGGTCTCTTCTTTATGCCACTTACCATCATAGTAGTCAACCTTGTTGCCATTGTTATTGGGTGCTCGAGGACACTATACAGCGAGATACCAGAATGGGGTAAGTTGATGGGAGGACTCTTTTTCAGCTTCTGGGTGCTGTCTCACATGTATCCATTTGTGAAAGGTCTGTTGGGAAGGAGGGGAAGAGTACCGACAATTGTTTATGTCTGGTCAGGCCTGATTTCCATTACTGTGTCTTTGCTTTGGATTTCAATCACTAGTGAAAATCGTGGAAAACTTGAGGTATGATGATGACCAGCAACAAGAAACCGAGGTCGAAACACTTTCCTTTTCTTTTTTCCATGGTGTAATTTTCTTAGATGTATTTCATTAGGCAAAGAAAGTAATGTAGCCCAGATTGGCATCAGAAAATTAGCAATACCTGTCCCTTAATTCCTGATTACTTTCTCGGAAACATATCAGTATATTATAAAGTTCAGTATCATTTGTATTTGAATCACTATCTTGAACACGGTGCAGAAAACTTAAATTCATATCAATTCACTATTTACAGGTCTCAGCTAACGAATATATTGGGGGATTTTTTTATTTTTTTATTTGCTGCAACTGGTTTGTGATTTGCTATGGATTGAGATTACAATTCTATACTGAAGAGTTGTAGTGGCTAATATATTCAGTCGTTTTATTGGCACCCCCTTTATTTTGCTTTCCTGAACCCCTTTGTCATCTGTCGTTCTCTGCTGTCAAAACTCCAAGATCCGATCACCGAATCTTCAATAAGACCATAGCAATCTTTTCATCATCGTAAACAGTATTCCAATGTCAAAAACCATTTTCAAATCAAAGTAAAGCACAAAAACCTGGATTTTGATTTTTAAGTTTAAGATTTCCAAGCATTAAAACACCTGGAATACAATAAAGGCCGAGTCAAAAATTGGTATGAATAAAATGGCACGAACGAGACCTTCCTTTTGGTAATGGTCTCACCTCCAGCAATGGCGAGACATCATAGAGGTACCAATCCAAATACCCCATAATTCATGTATGTCAATCGAAACAGTCAACGATTCATGAGCCTCCGTGCATTTTAGCCATCGAGATATAGTTAATGAAAGAACACTTGATAAAAGGCACGTTTACTATTGCAGCTATTACATAGCTGGGAGATGACGAGCTCTGTGATTCTCAAATCCTTTACTATTTCCAGGTATTAAAATCACCAAAACTGCTGTGACCTGAATAACAATATAGACGTCTATTTTGGCTCCTATCAAATCACTGATAAAACTTGACAGATTGTTTCAGCTTCACCAGCCTACAGCTCAAGTAGCGATGTCAAGTACATATGGCTAAACAGCGTCCCAACGGAACAAGAAAGTCCATATGTTAATTTATAAGAACACATTATGGACTGCACAGGTTTGAGAAGGCAAGGAATGAACACATGGAACTTTACATTGTGATGTGAAATGGGCACTGCTGTATTATTGCCTCCAAGCACTGCAATTAATCATAGCAGAAATTCACGCATCCGTACTGGCCTTTTTACAGCATTTGTAAAACCCTGCGCAGATTGGGAAAAGAGGGAGGGGAAGAGGATACAGTAAGCATGTGATCTGATTTTTGTTCAAGTATAAGTTGTTAAAGCAATGAACTTCATTGAAATTTCTATGAAGTCAACAATGGTCATAAAACAGATTAGGGTTTTGCTCCTTTTTAAAGCTTTTTAAGAGTACAAAAAATAGCTTCTACCAAATGAAGTTAACATTGATGGTAAAACAGTGGGCAGATTTTATCGCTTTTCATGATTTTAGTTGCCAAAACGACAATAGCATCAGCATTCAGTAACGCAGTCAATCAAAAGATCCACTATCTAATAGTTATAATAAACTGGGCATTTGTAGAAGCCCATCTTAAGTTATACTATCATAATAAAAACATATATGACAGTGTAATAAAAACAGTGGGCAGGTTGACTACCGGTTACACCAGAAATGTTGATGTCGCACAGCCAGGCTAGTCATTTTATGTAAATCGTGGAGAATGGCAAAAGAAAACTTAATACGTAGTAACAAATGTAGATGGGTGTTGACTCCTGCATTTTCTAAACTTGAATGTGAAGTCAAGCCTGACAAACATCATTTTCTATCCCCTTTGCCTTTTGTAAACCAAAATGTTGATCAAATCACAAACCCCCACGTATTTATGCCTAACCGGTCTATGAAGCTCATTGATGGACAAACAAGAACGAACTATCTATTATCATATTCAAAAAAAAAAATAAAGATTTGCAAATATGAGCATACCTCATTAAATTTGAATATCAGAGGACGTGAATCTCTTTCCAAGGTGGTTGTCTTCCATCCAGCACTGTCAGTACTTTGAGAACCCTTACTGTTTGCTTTCCTAAACCTGGTTTGACAGTGAAGAAATACATATCAGCAACTAAAGAAATATGTTACTATTTCCATGTAACTTCGCCATGCTAACTCTTTATGCATAATTTCTAGTATCAGTCGGAGTTAGACGAAAAAGGGTTTTCTTCTTCATTAACAGAAATTTGAGGGGAGCCTATCATCAGCGTATCCTAATATACCCTTTAAAAAAAAAAACAATTTATCGTAACCTTAGGTTTATCCACATTTTCTAATATGCTCATTTGTCAATTTTTTTCCATAAAAATCAAGTCATGTGTAATTAAAGCATATTAAAAAAATCCTTATATACTCATTTGTAAATTAATACATTTATTTGTCGATTTAATCTAAAGTTTATTTAAAAAATATATAATCATATTAATTAAATAATTAATTAAATTTATTTTTTATAAGATAAACATCAAAGGATAACGTAAAATATAGTTTAAAATAAGATATATTTTGATTGTAAATATATATTTTATAATAAATTAAATAAACTAATATTAGATTAAAAAAAATTACTAACTCTTGAGATGGCATTTAAAGTCAGTTCATAACTAACTTTCATGTGCAGTGCATGTGACCGTTAATTTTGATAGAAAAAATTGAAGGGTTACAATAGACTAGTTTTTTTGTACAAGAATACGATTGAGGAAACATGAATTATATATAGGTATATCCATAGGTTTCCTCTAATTATAATTGCAATTCTTATACAGATTTTAGTGGAGAATCACAAGAATTGACGATTATGTTGCATTTCAGCAAACACGTCTACATCTAAATGTAACCTCTAAAACAGCTAAAAATGTACAAGTGTGATAAGCAAGGCTATGCAGAAGTCCACATTAGCCAGAGCTTTACTGCAATAATTAGCTGTGTTGTTAAACCAAATGAGCTTGTGCAAACTTTGGAACGAATATGTCACTTCGATGAAAGATACATAGTTATATGAATAACATGGACAAGTTAGATACCTTTATTAGAAACCATGAAAATGGAAGTTAAGATCTTGATATAATTGAAGATTGCAAGCATTGAGATGATGGCACAGATAACTGGATGTTTGTTAGGTATTCATACCTGTCAAAGAAGCTGGTAGAGCTTCTAGGAGGCTTCTTTGGATTTCCTGAGGATTTCAACTTTACATTGGACAAGGCCCTTGTACTAGAATCCATGATCGGAGATGTTGCTGAGTCACTTGGAACACGTTGCCCAGAATTTATCATGCTTTTTTGATTGCCGATGCTGTTACCAGAAAATGCAGCTGCATGGTTAATTTTGACAGACTGCACTGCACTCTCCCGCTCTACCAAGTACATATTTTGTTTATTGCACCCATCTGTTAAATGCACAGATCTACTTGCTTGCAAAATCTTATGCTTTTCCACCTGAAATCCAATTTTATTCTAAGAGTAAAAATTTGCACTCCACAAAATAGTTAAGAAGATCGAAGTTTCCCTTGAGACAAATACCCATATAAAGTGTGCGCAAGATTGAATTCCTTTTCATGTTAAGAAAAATAGATATGATAACCATGCAAACTATTCTTTCTTGAATGAGAGATCAAGAAGTAAAACAGAAATCACGGGAAAGATTTCAGATCTCACAGTAGACTAATATGGCCTCACTTGTCCTCCTATTTCAGGACCAAAATTTGTGCCCTTTAGCCAGCCTCTTATCATTTGCAAGTAAATATTAATAATTATAACTTTCAAATTTATTTGAAAGATTTCTACTATATCTCATCAAAGTGACATTTTATATGTTATTTAATGATGAAATTGACTTGTCATATCCGGTACAAGACCAAGTTACTGAAATGCAAGCCATAATACGTGAAGAGTGAAGACACCAGTGTCGTCCCTGATAATGTCCAATAAAAGATACATAGTATGGTTGACTCAAGCAAATGCTGATGCATGAACATCTAACTGAGAGATTGGTGATGCTTGCAGTATAAGCAGCGTCCCAAGACATCATTTCAGTCAAAGGTGCTGAAACAAGGAACAGATTTAGATACACTGATAACTAGACTGATAGTAAACCATACACCGGCATGGGAGACAGACTAAAGATAAGATGATGACAACGAGACAAAACCAGCTTGTTTTAACACATGCTTACTCTTTTGATTATCACAGTCCATTTGGACCATACATGCCTTTCAAAACTACACCTCTATTGAAGTCGAACTATAGAAAAGTTGCAACAGCGATAAGTTGCTGGAAAACAAATCCATCACTACTGAAAAGAACAAAGCAACCATTTAGTTCACATTACAGTCTGCAGAAACCAACTTAGGGATCTTTTGCCTTCTTAAATTTTGGATTTTAAGGCGATCATGATGCTAAATTAAGACTACATTAATAAGCAATAAATTACTCACTCACCTCATGCACCAAGACCTGCTTCACGGCTAAGGGAAGTGCATAATGACCAGAACTATAGCCCTGTTAATTCCAAAAAAAAACATGCGGACAGCAAACATGAGATATGGAATCATACTGGCTTTGCAGAGACTTAAAGAACAATGCAGACCTTGAAGTTAATGAATTCATGAATGGGAGGATCAACAGAAAGCGACGCAGCATCTAAAACAGCTTCGTTTTCCTGCTTACAGGAAAGATGATCTGACTTGATTTTCTTATATGTCATGGAATAGGATACCATTGTGCTCACTAACTGAGCTAGATCATTCTTCTCTCTTTCTGTTAATAAGTGCAATGCCACCTGAGAAAAAACACCAAGATTTCCAAATTATATGAGAACATCAACAAGCAAAAGATAAGAAAATATGCATTAATCGACATGGGGCACGTAACTAAAGTCCTAGCTTAAGAAAAAGAAAAAGTTTAGACACCAAACAACCTAACAAAAATGAGCCATAACTTTTGATACAACCATTAGACCATGCTAAAATTTTGCCATAACATTCCAAAGTACCTGTTATCTATGAGATTTAAAAGAAAACTTCATCTGAGTTTCGGCTGCACGCCCAAATGCAGACCAAAATTTACTACTCATGATTTTTTTTCCCTATGTATTTGGATTTCTTTTCCTATAGATTAGGATTTTCAGTTTAATTATGATTTCACTAATTAGAATGTTTTTCTTGTATTTAAATAGCCTTGTAGGCTATTTTTTAAAGGAGATTATTGAATTTCAAACTTTTTAGAAAATATCAGAATTATTGAGGTTGTGTCATTAATACATCGGAGAGGAGCAAAATTTAAAAAACTCATGTCATTACAAACAATCTTTTCGTTAAAAAATTATGAATGAGAAATCAGCTCAAAAGAATTCTTTTCGTCGTCACAGGGACATACAGACTGTAAACAAGATTTAAATGAAAGTGAACTAGTTTTTCATGATGCAAAGTAAAATGTGCAACACAACAGACTGAGAGGGGGGAGACAGTATGAAAGTGTACTGATAAAATGAAGCTGTAAATAAGTGCAAGTAAATTACCGGCCTTAGAGTTGGAGGAGAGATGATATGTAAGATGGGAGAAACAGAGTCTTCTACGAAAGATTTAGTAGACAAGTGCCTTGAAATATGTGGTGGAATTTTGTTCTGCCAAGACCTTAACTTGTCCATCTTTTCCATCAATACAGTTCGGTATCTAAAGATTTGCAAAAGGTATGATAATAGTATAAAAGTGAGTGCACATGTTTGACATCAAGTGCCAACTACAGTGGAGATATAAATACCTTTGATAAGACCTTGGCCACTCAATATTTGGTTTTTGAATTTGTGCTACCTGTTGATGTATAGAAATCGCAATGCAAGGCTGATAAGCTGCTCAAAAGAGAAGTGGAAAATGAGATGTAAGATTAAAATTCAAAACCTGTTCAGCATTGGGAAAACTAATAGGAAAGACAGCTAGGCACATGCTTACCATAAAGGGGCATTTGCTGTGAACGCATAATATATTGGTGAATCACATCAGAAACACCAAGACTATTGAAACACTTGACCTACAATTAAGTCAAACTTAATAATGACTTAAATAGGTAAGATAAAATAGTCACATGTGATCCAAAAGAAAATGGAGCTAAGGCTTACTGTCTTTTGCATCACTGGATCATGGTAATGGAGCTGCAAGATGTTTTCATAGATCCCATCCAAAATCACATCATAATCACCACTGCATATACAGTAAGCATTAAAGCTAGAAAGAGGCAGGTTTGAACTAGAGGAAGGAGTATATGAGGTTCACAAGCATTGATTATCTACCGATTAGATACAAGGGAGAGCAAAGAGTCAAATTCATTGCTCATGCTGCCACAGCTACCTTTAGATTTTCTATCCTGCTTCATTTTTCTCTTTTGGAAAATCTACAGAGCAAGTAGCACACACTCACAAATAAAGAAGCTGGAAAGGGATGAATAGTTAGGAAAGACATTATGGAATGTACAATCTTTATGTCACCTCCTTCCAAATATCAAATACACTTCTTGACATGTCCTTTCGACCAACCACCTGGGAACTGATCTCCAGCTGAGGCCGAGTAAACAAAATATTGTCAGTCAATTAAAGCAACAAAGAACAAAACAGAAATCAAAGGGAAATAGCACCATCATCATCCTTAAAAAGCACTAAATCTCCTTTGAACCACCCTAATAAAATTTGAGATGGTAGCTCAAAAAGAACTGACCAGTGTTCTTGATAAGAAGAATTGTGGTGGGTGGGGAGTGCCTTTATGCAAATTTCAATGGTGAAATGATTTATTCATTTACTCATTTTTTTCCAGTGTATTGATACAAAGCATAACCAAATTTGATGTCTTACTTTTTGCGAGATCCTTCAAAAAAAGATTTAAAATATTGGTTTAGCTAATTAATAATTGTAGAAATGACTAATATAGAGGCTGGATTTACTAGAAAAACAATATTAAACCATGGTTTGTGACCAATGCCCCTTCTCACATTAAAGTTTTTTCTTTATGATGAAGGACTACTTTTTTCAGGCTGAATTCATTCTTCGATAGCTTTCGTTGTTCTCTACTATATGATAATGGGGTATCGTGTTATGCTCAATATCCATGAGACTAAGCAAAATTGAAGGGAGCAAAAAACATTGATGAAATTCCCAAAGGAATTTCCTGTCAATGTCAAAACAGAATCACCAACTCATAAACATTAACTTGACCTATATTATCACAAAGGAGATTTAGTAAATTTAATAGATGGTTTAGAATGACAATGTCACATCAAAGGCTTACCATGTTAAGAACTTCTCTCTTCTTGTTGAGAAACTGGAGGGTATTCAGGCATGAGCGTATATCACATCCTGTGAAGTTAAATGAAATGGGTAGAATTAACAAAAAAAACTAAGGCAAGAAAAATTATATTGTGGATATTTTATATTGCAAACCAATTGTAGCATTTAGATTATGAAGTCTTATAGGACTACAAGAACCAAAGACGGGATTGGAAAATTAAAGCACCATCGTATATCTGATAGGGAATATAACTCACTAGTGTAATCTGCAAGTGCGGCAAGTGCAATGGAACTAGTCTTCATTCCCTCCTTGTTACATATATATTTGAGCCTGTGATGCCCAACTTTCAGAAAATTAGTGTTGTAAACGTATTAATTTATTTAAGTATGTGAGAACCAACAAATATGGTTTTTAATCTTCTTTCACAACAAGTGTAGTCTAATATAGACGAGATGTTGAATATCAATAAATAAGCAAAAAGTCAGGAAACTGAGAGCAGATCTTATTGAGGATTTTGACTAATTAGATCATTTTTGGAGCTTCTAGAGCATTCTACTTTGCTGATGTTAAATAAGACAAGCCTTAGAGTTTTGATCATTTTCTTCTTACTTTGAAGTGGAAGTCTTATTTCCTGATCATATATATCAATATGATAAGATACTATTCGTTTGGATGGGAATTTGCATGTCAACTTTCAATATTCTAGCTAGGGAAGGATACTCAGAATTGGTCAATCAATTAACTTGTTTACAAAGAACATGACCGAAAATGCCAGAGCTATGAATAAATCATTGGCAATCATCACCTGCTTACAACACGGCTAACAGTCGGCTGAACAAATAAATGGACCCTGTAAAAAGAACATGTACATGTCAATATAATGATTTGAAACTCGTAAACTCCAAATAATTCATATAACTATGCCAAGAACTAATGTACACGGTTCGAACTAAGAAGGTTGAGACAATGAAGACAATTATGTCTTTAACTACATTATAACATTGCCTTAAGGCCGAGATCCGAATTGAGGAAGGTAATTGGTTAAATAAGGTCATTGTATTGAATGTAACTTGAAAAGGATCCTTATATTACAATGGGTTAAGATTGAAGAATGTAATTTGTTAAACAAGGTCATTGTATTGAATGTAACTTGAAAAGGATCCTTATATTACAGTGGGTTAAGAATATTGAGTCCTTTGTCATCTTCACTCTGAAATGTCATTCAGTACCTCAGGTTGCAGAATATGAGAAAGTCAAGTCATAAAATTGTAAGCTCAAAATACAACAATATTGTTTGATGAAACTTCCCAAAAATGGTAATTCCAAGATTCAGGAGATCTCTTTCACATTGTTACATTGCAATCCTCTCAAAAGAAAGTACACATTAGAACTTATAAATAGACTTTTTTATATAAATATGTTGCAGTTTTAATTCAATTAAAACCAAGATGGATAACAGATTAGAAAATTTTCGGTTAAACTATATTTGAAAGAACTTGAGTATAGGAAACATTGAGGTTCTATAAGATAACTTTCTAGACTTTACCAAAAGATTACCACTTTAATATTTGTAAGAAACACTTACTTTGCAACCTGACGTAATGGCCTCAAGGCAGGTGCATATATGTCATTACATATGCAGATCACCTACATAGAAAGCCAACTTAAAAGGATTTAGAGGGAAAGGAAACAGAAATATTACAAAATAAACCATCCATGACTAATTCAAACTCACAGGTCTCGTCAAAGATGCTGTTTTCCGCCCCTTTTTTGAGGATACCCTTCCAAATTGCTCTCCTTTAGTGACATTTTCCTTCCCAGTATCTGACTTCCTTTCAGAAGAAACCTGCATGAACATGATGAATCCTAAAGATGATAAAATCACACAGCTAAAACTACATATTCTATATCAGAAGTGCTGATGGATCACAAGAGTAATGTATCAATATGGAATTTCCAACTCTCAAACTATAATTCTCAAATCTTATGGTTATTTTATCACGAAAACCAGAGATATCTTTTTATTAAGAAGATTAAAGAATAGGGAGTATATTATAAATAAATGTACTTGTGAAAATCAGCTTCAATTGATTATTATCCTAGAGGTCACATATTAAGAAGCTTGTTATGTTCTAATGCTAAAAGAAAGGTTATTTTTGTTTCAGGGTTCTGCCTCTAAAGGACTTACATGGGATGAATAGCATTTTCCTTATTAGACGTCTTCAAAGAGAGAATTTGTGGCAGATTCCTTCCATGTCTAAATTTTATGTATTTTCTAGAATTCAATAATATTGGTAAAATAAGCCATATTGTGTTCTTCTACTTCAAGGTAGGACAAACAGGAAGCACTAGCATTGAGTCCAAGAGGAGAACAATATATAAAATATATTATTTGGATCAGAATTTAGAGTGTGGTCTCTAAAATTAAACTGTGACCAACGAATAAATCAACACCCCCGCTACATTTCATTTTGACAAGGAAAAATTCTAAAAGCACAATCCAATGCAACCAAGAAGTTCAGAGGTCTCAAGGGGAACTCAGTAATAAAGAAGATAAAAATCACAATAAAGAACAAAAAAAAATAAGCAGAAAATAGGCATGGGAAAAGGGTGGCCTCAAGTATACATCATAGAACATGAAGATATAAGATCAGAATGCCATTCAAGTACCATTTTTAGAAGAACCTCCACAGCACCTTTTCCATCACTAAGTGCTCCATCTATTTCATCAATCACCTATAGAGAAATCAGCGTCTTCTTTTAAGTATTCAGATCCCATTTGAGAGAAAAACAAGCACAAAGGGAAGGAATGTAACTGACCAGGCATTTCGGTCTTGAGTCAGCCATCACAGAGTTCATCTGAACCACATCAAGAATCTTAGCTTCGATTGTTGACGAAGACCTATCATCGCTAGCATTAATCTGTACAGTTTCAAACTCTCAATAAGAAGAAAAGACCTATTACAGAAAGCTTAGTGAAGTTTCACATTATTAAAACAAGATGCCTTAAAAGCAAGTAGGATAACTAAACGCAAAACATTAAGATTACTAAAATGAATCAATGTAACCTAAAACAAGCACAAAATAAAGAGCTTAAGAAAATATATATATATATGCCTTGTCATGATAATATCTTTAATACTTTTCTGTGGTAGCTTGTCCAAACCAAATAAATCCGAGGTAACAGATGCATGGACAAACTTAACAATTAAAAGAAACCAAAATATCATGGCCTTAAGTAATCATGATTTTGCAGGTATGCATATGCGAATCAGTTAGAAGTAAAAAGCAAGACCTCCACAACTCGATATCCACAATGCTTAGCAGCTACATGTGCTAGTGTGGTCTTTCCAAGCCCGGGGGGACCACAAAGCAAAAGGATCTGCAATGGTCACAAGATTCAATTACTCAAGGTTTTCACGGATAAAAATTGACTGCAAAGAAACAACTATCATAAATAACAAGAAAATATCAATAATTTGTAATCTGATTCAGATGAAGTTAGGTAATACAAAGAAAAATTCAAATATTTCTTTTCTATTGCAAACACAACAAAGTTTCGCAGATGGTAACGAGTAAAGAAAAAATCTAAAAAGGTATAAATTATGATAGAATAATTTGGAAACTAAAAACCAGTTGAGACCAAAAATATAGTTACTACAACACATAAATAGAAAAGGTGAAAGATCCTGAAAAAACCAGTTGACAATTCAGCTGTATGCTAGACGTAGAATATACAAGAGCTGAATCAGCCAAGATAATCCAAGGTCACGGCCATCATCTACATTAATAAGCATTTCGAAATTTATTGAAATACATGTCCACGTCACACAAATCCATATATAAAAAGAATAAAAAAGATTTGTGGGCTCATATAGAATGTGTCTGTCGTGCTAAGATGCGGACAAGCTTCACATACAAGAAGGCAGCGCAGTAAATTCGGCCTGTTGACAATCTGAACAGTTGTAGACCTATCAGCACCTGTAGGAATTCATCTGATAGGACTGTTCCACAGTTTCGATGCACAGCCAACTGCAAGCACACACGGTACAACTCATCCACTCTCAAGAATTCATTATAGCGCAAATGTCTTGGTCAAGGCAATTCATCGTCGATGAATTGGAGATGCCAAAGCACTCAGCCTCTTCTCAGTAAAACACAAGCGGGTGCCTGGATTTCCATTTGATAAATCCAAGAAAAAACATAACTGGTATTATTTTTATAACTAAGAAGAGAGAAATAGTTACGATGTTTCACAATGACAATAGAATTCGTATCAAGGGAAACCCAGGCAGTAATCGTTGTAGCAATAGTTTCAAACCGCATATGGGCTGATCCGCCACCTATAAACAAGGGCACCAACTGCTCTGAGCTCCACATACCAAAGAAATTGACGGAGCCTGATAGCGAAACTCATCCTCATCTTCCCTTACCATGAGGATAACAGAGACCTGCTACCACAGCTAACGTTTTCCTTCATGAGAGCAGCACGTGAAGTAGGAATTTTATTCAGAGAATGATTGATTGGGAGCAATTGAGAATTAACCATCAAGGCCTAGGATTGTACATTACAGGTCAAGCATATTCTTGCCAAGAGTCATCCCTAATTAAGAAGTATTGAGAGTGTTTGAGCCTGAATGATAAAGTTAGAATATTTTCTTGGAACTGGGGATGCATCTAGCTTGACCATTGTCAGGCATCATGGCGTCATATTTTTTCCCTTTAAAGGTGTGAAGTGACTGCAACTTGAAACATTGTTGTATTAATGTGTTTCACTATCGACATAGCTTATAACAGATACATATAAACCTCAAATTAAGAAGAATTAGGAAACAAGCAACCCATCTTGAAAGCCATGAACCATCAAGAGTAGATGTGTGTGAACTAAATTCAGCAACTTATCTACATTCATCATTTCATGAAATGAAATCATGAAAGCAGCATAAGCAAATGTGTGAACAGGAAAATGTATATGTATAAACAATTCCTACTGCTTCTCTTTCCAGGCCAAATTCAAGGAAAAATATATGATTTTATTAGCTTACCTTCTGTTCTGGGGGACCAGTAGGCCTTGACTTCTTGGTCCACGAGTCCTGAAATCCTTTTGATTTACTATTTTCTTGCTCCAGATTATTAGAGTGTCTAAAATTCCCTCTACTCCATATATTTCCTTTGTTCTTGCTGAAGAAAGTTGAATCAGAAGGTTTTGGATGTTGAACGATAGAAGAATGACGCCTTAAGGCAGACAAAATGTCATCTGATGTACTCCTAATATCAGATCCAAAAACACAAGAATCCCATTGTTTAAACCATAAGAGGACCTGCAATGTGACAGTTTTCACTAAATTGTGAGCAAAGATAACAAGATCCCAAAAGAGTTCAGCCTGAGAACCATTATTTTTTATGATGAGCATCAAGCATGTAATTTAACCTTTTAGGAACTTTGACCAATGACTGCTACTTACCTCGCGATTTGTCTGCTCATCACTAAGCAGCTCAGTAAATGAATTTGGAGCATATCTGTCCACCCATAATTTTTCATGCATCACTTGTGTTTCTGGAAGAATCTCATCACTCTGATCTTCAGAACTAGCTTGCAAGGCCTTCAGCACCACAAGAATAATGTGTGAGGAATCTCACAGGAGATTTATTGTTGCCGTTAAGATTATATCCTACGAACAGGCCCTAATAATCCCTGCACCCCTCTACCACCTAAGCTAAATTCATAGGGCTCCGACCACTAACAAATCATCCGCTATACCATTTTTGACAGAAATTATAAGCAGATGCCAGATTGAAAATATCAAGGAAAACCATAATGATAGAGAAATTACAGTGGCTCGTGAGGTTAATTTCTTCAGTTTTCAGACCACATTTCAAAGGAGGCATTCTCCTGATATCAAACAACTAGAACCAAAATAACTTGCTTTGATGAGTTATGGATGAATACAAATCTAGATTAACATGCACTACATCTGCGTCACTTGGCCTTTTGGTATATTCTTTAAAAACTAAAAGGAAGACTTTCTTATGACGTGTGTAATGGGCATTGACCCACTGAACCGAAAACACAGATTGGAGCAATGTTTCAAAATCATGATTGCATAATTACAATACATTGATTCTTTGCTGAGCAAAATCAACATGATATTTCAAATTCTCAATATTTTTTGACACTTCAATCATGCTTAAACAACCATGTACCATGTAATGTCCATACCTTGGTAAAAGCTTCTTGCTCCATTCTTTGCAAAAGAACATTAATCGGTTCCGATATAAGACCTACAAAAGGAATAAATACATAAGAAATTAAAATTGGTCCACTAGTAATCTAACAACCCTTCCCTTTATGCCACTCCAATTTCTTAAAATCTATACGATTTAAAAGGGCGGAACAGTAATGCTATGGACAATCGCATAAAAACTGATTCTTAAATTTCACCTATAATGAGATCTAACAAGTGATTATTTTTTTTAATTATTTATCCAGATTCTAAAATTACTAAAAACAAAACATGATATCTTCGACTAAGCAAAAATTAATTCCCACCATTTGATTGCGATTTGAAATCCAATTTCTTCGCTCCCTGTTCCGTATCCACTCTACATATTTTTGCATAAACCCTATCGCCACCACTAGGCGCCGTCACTGGAATAAAATCGCCGTCAATCTCCGACACGTATCTAGACACGATCTTCTCCTTCTCCTCCTCCTCGACAACAACTTCCACCCTCTCCTCCTCGTTTCCGCCGTTCCTATCCTGCACCTGCCGGAGCCAGTCCTCATCGTCGACCTCCGGTCCCGCATCATCGTCGATTTTGCTTCTCTTCTCGTCGAAGAGGACAGCGTCTTCCTGATTTGGTGAATCCGGACCGTCGGACCTAGGGCGCTTGTTGTAGTCGTTAATTTGGGGAGCGGAGGGTGATTGAGGAGGTGATTGTTCCGGTTGTAGTTGAGGCGAGTAAGTGCAGGGATCGGGTGAGGGGGGGTCTAGGTAGTCTTGGTAGAAGTGAGAGTTAGCTTCAAGTAATTCAAGCTCGTCCGGGAGAGGAATGTCCATCTCCATGACCACTGGTAGAGGAGCTTCAGATCAAGTGAGTGTGAAGGCAGCAACGGCAGAGATAGAGAGGAATGATGGTTTTCTGGTTTTGGAGGGAAATGAAAGACAATGCGCGGGAAAACATAAGCAAAGCACAAGTATATGAATAAAAAAATATAACCCGAATGGATATTTTTTATTTAGAGTAACACAACAGAAAAGCAAGAAATATTGACTGAATATCTCGTCGATCATTTCAAGGTACTTGAAAATGCATTGCAGTAAAAGAGTTGAATTGCATTTTATTTATATCATTGGTGTCTTTTAATTGAGCTTTTATATATATATATATATATATATATATATATATATATATATATATATCAATTTGCCCATACTCATTCAATGAACCAGCCAAATCATATAAATGACTTTTAGTTTTTAAAAATTTTATATCAATTATTTTAAAAAATATTGTTTTTATAAATACATTAAAATAATATTTTTTATTTTTAAAAAAAATATTATTAATATTAATATATTAAAATGATCTAAAAATATAAAAAAATAAACATAAATAAATTTTTAATTTTCATGAAATGTTGTTTGAAATTTCATTCCGAATAACTTGAGTCGTTTGTTTTCGTAGTTTTTAAGTGGTTTTAAAAAAGTTAATTTTTTAAAAAAAATAAATTTTAATTTTTTAGATAATGTATTGATATTAAAAATTAATTTTAATAAATAAAAAAAAATTATATATTTTTAAACAATAAATACTTTAAAAAATAATAAAATTACGATATCAAACACTAGTTTGTTTGTTTTTTTTCCCGCAGTTGGGTCATCCTTGACTTTAACTAGAGACCTTGCCCAGATTGATCCTGAGGGATCACTTGAGAATGCGGTCCAGCCTGCGTTTCTAAAAATTTTAAATTTGTTTGGTTTAAAATTAATATTTATTTAATATTTTTATATTATTTTGATGTGCTAGTATTAAATATAATTTATAAAAAATTAAAAAAATTATTATTTTAATATATTTATAAATAAAAATTATTTTTAAAAAATAATTGTAATTAGAGTAACTGAAAAGGTTGCTGGATAGTAATGGTGCTTTACTGGTGAAAAAATGGGATTTTATAGAATCTAGAAAAATTGGTTGCTAAGAGGACGCAACGATTATAGGATATTACAACTCGTACCAGCCAGGGAATGAGAGTATGAACTAATACTTTTAGTCCTTCAATACTTTATTATATTATGGTTACTGTGTATTGAAAATTTTAAAGGTATATATGAAATGGCTTTAATCTTTTTCATCTATATATTTTGGTGTTATAAATTCTCATCTTGTTATTCCCGAGCTATATATGCTAAAAAAAATATGTATAATTGTGAGACCACGTGAAATGAAGGTTATTTTGGGATGGGTAAACAAAATTGTAACTCATAGTTGAAATTCTAAGATGGTGAAATGATTGTTTTACCATTATTAAATAAAATTATTTAATTAATTATTAGGGTAAGTTTTATTTATTACTATTATATTTATTAGGGACAATTTATTATTTAACATTTTATACACACAATTAAATAATTTAAACACCTTTAAAGGCACATAATTTAAAATTGAGATCCAATAACTTTTTAGTTTTTTAATGCTTTAATTTAACAATTAAATGATTATATTGCCCTTGAAATCAATAAAAAAATAATAGTAACATCCAATGGTTTTTTATGTTTTTATAGTGATTTTTTAGTTATGGACAATTTGAACAAGGGCAACACAATCTCTTGATAAGTGCAAAGATAATTAAAAAAATAGAAGTGGTTAGCGCGCGTTACACAAGCTTTAGCAAGTGGAAAGCATCCGCCCTATTTGAACGACACATGTGATGTCTCCCGATGGAAGCATTGTGTCATTCTCTTTATGGTAGTGAGACGTGCATGCATGAATTAGCAATAACTGGGCTCCAATTGACTTTTTTCCCTCTCTCCCCTTGCCTCGAGTTTCGTGCCACCCCTTCTGAATATTAAATATGTCTCGTTAATTTATATTTGTATCAGTTTTGGTTATCATTCTTTTAATTGTTATTGGTTTTGCTTTTGATGATCTTGAAGTTGGTTTTTTTTTTCAATTTCATCTATTGATATTTTATTTAATTCAATCTGTATATCCAGTTCAGTTCTTTTTCTTTTAATTGATAGTTTTTTTATTTCATCCCTTGGCATTTTATTTCATTTAATTTTTATATCCAATTTGCTACTTGCTGTTTTTATTGTTATTTTGTTTTATCATTTTCTTATTTTATTTTTCAATTTAGTCCCTCGTTAATTTATTTAATTTAGTTCCATATCAGATCTGGTTCTCGATGTTTTGATTGCAATTTTTTTTATAATTAAAAATTTCACTTCATGATTTTTTTGTGTTTGTCTTCTATGAAACAATCTCGGTTTTATGAATGGAATCACAAGTTTTAAAGATTATCTCTAGATTTAACAAGGTCGTTAGTTTCAAATATTGGCTTGGTTTAACTTTGGTCTTTTTATGTATTTTTTAATTATTTTTTTTTTAATTTCATCATTTGATATTGGGTTATTGGGTCTTGAGCCTTGTGATTTCTTTCACTTTCTTTTATGTTGGGCTATCTAGATTTTATATACTGAGTCATGAGTTTATTGAGTTAACTCGGATTATGTTTGATTTTTTTTTCAATGTTTTTTTCAAATTTATATTTTTTTAGTTCTGCCCTTTATCATTTGGTTTACTTGGAAGTTAACCTCCATTGTTTTATTCAAATTCTCAAGTGGGAGATTATCATTTAAAAAAATAATTTTTTTTCCGGTTTATTATTCAATGTTTGCCTTGATAATAACCGAGTTTTGAATTTGTTTCACTCTCATCATTACAAAGTTATCTCATTTTCATTTAATTTTTATTTTATTATAAAATAAGATTATTGGGATATTTTAATAATATTTAAAAAATATCTTTTATAATACTAGCAAGCATTTTTTTTATTAGTTACTAACATTTTTTTTATTATTGTTGTTTTTTCAATCACATTCTGAAATTAAACTCATTTGAATCAATGAACCGTGACCTAGATTTTTCATGCTCTTTTCAAAACGTTATTATTGTCCAGTCATCATTTTTTTACATTGAAAATAATTTAATTTAACCCATGACGTAGTAACATGATAAAGTATAATGGTCTACCAATCTCATTAAGTGCAATGTTGGAGTCATGTGGTAGTTCCTCCAGACATTTCTCATATTCTGTTTGCGGATTCTATTGGTACCAGTTACTGTAAGGGAGGCTAGTTTTTCTTTTCTTTATTTCCACCGTACAAAAAAAAAAAGAAGAAGTAATGCAGCAATTTATCCTATAACCATAAACTTGTATTTTGTTTTTCAGAAACGCGCTTTAAACAATAAAAGGAGGTCACATGTGCAGTGATTTGACCGCACGATTCATCTAACGCGCGTTAAGGTAATGTTTAGGATTACGACTGTACTTTCAGAAATATTCAAATTTTTTTATATTTTTTTTTGATATTTTAATATTTTGATGTGTTGATATTAAAAATACTTTTTAAAAATTAATAAAAATATTATTTTGATATATTTTTAAATAAAAAAATATGAAAAAAATAAATATTAAGCAGTAATGCTTAGTATTGTGGTTCAGTCACACTTTTAAATTTTTATTTTTGACTTTAAATTATTTTTATGTGTTTTTTATCATTTTAATATGTCGATGTCAAAAATAATTTTTTTAAAAAAATTTATTTAGATTTAATTTTAAATAAAAAACATTTAAAAGTACTCCATGCTATACTTTTAATCATGCACTAAACCATAAAAGAAGATCACGGGCCAAATAGTTGATGATTTGATCCCGCGGTTCTTCCAATTGTTAATCAATATTGACTCATTAAGGGTTTACAGCTTAACCAGATTGGTATAGTGATCCATTCATGGGTGTTATGGTTGGATTGATTAACCCGGTTTAGTCCAAACAACCCTGGTTGAAAAGAATGAGACTGGTCAATTTTATTGAGCCACGAATGTTTTTAAAAATCACCCTTATCAGAGCGGCTCGACATTTTTAAACATTTATGACCAGCAAATAGTAATCGTGGAGATTAGCGTGCAAGGGCAAGCACCATATAAAATGATCGAGAATTTGTAAAGCCGATTGATTCTTGATCCGGTCATAGTTTTTTTTTTTTTAAAAAAAATATACACTGTATTTGTATATGATAATATAGTAGAAATACTAACTTACATTCAAATATAAAAAACTGAATATAATTGAATAATAAAAAAATAACAACAATGAATAAACAAAACCTAGCTGTTTAAATTCTAAAACATATGAGATTTCCACGTAGTAATTACAATTAATTTTTTTTCACAATCTAGCCCTCAAAGTTTATTTCTCTTCAATTACATCATTTTATGTCCAAATTTATTACCGGCTTATAAAAAAATAAAAAGGAAGTTTAGGAGGGTCATAATCGAGACAAGGGGTGTCAAGGTGTAAAATAAAGAGAAAATGGGTTGCAGTTGAAAAATAAATAAAAAATCACTTTGATCCTTGTGCTTTTTAGATCATAACTTTTATCCCTCTCGAGTATTTCATAATTTGAATTATGATACAATACTTTATTTTTGTTATTTTTCAGTCTCTATTTAAAGATAAGAGATATAAAGTCACTAGATTATGACGATGGTGAGAAAAAATCTCAATTATCACCGATTTAACTCGTAAAAAATATTAATTTTAGTATTAATGTTGAGAAAAGTCTCACCAGTATGTTTTTTAAATTAATTTTGATTTTTTAAACTTGTTATTCGAGATTTTATATATATATATATATATATATATATATATATATATATTAAGGTGTACATGTCATTTCAATCAACAAGAGTTGAAAAATGAGTTTCCTAGTAAAAAAGTCTTGTTTCTCGATTTTTTTGTACACTACAATGATTAAAATATAGGGAGAAGCAAGCCTCGAATCATTTGACACATTACGTGTTTGTTTTTTAATATAAAAAAAACAAGGGTGAACAACAGATTGCTTGTCTTTTGAAAATTAAGAAAAAAGCAATTAGGGTGCCACCCATGTATGGCTCGTGTGCCTCGGCCATTCTTTTTGGATTCATTGATTTTTTTTATTTTTATTTTTTTCAATTTTATATTCAAGAATATGAGTTTTTATTTATTTATTTATTTATCATGTGTTTTTTTAATAGTTTTAACATTTTTTTATTAAAATATAATTTAGTTTTCACAGAGTTTACGAACACGCTTGCAAGCTTTTTTTATCATGTGTTTTTTATAGTTATTACATTTTTTTAAATTAAAATATGATCTAGTTTTCACCTAGTTTACGAACACGCTTGCAAGTATTTTTTTATATAGTTTTTACATTTTTTTATTGTGTTTTTTTTAATTAAAATACGGTATAGTTTCCACCTAGTTTACGAACACGCTTTCAAGCTTTTTTTTTTTATATATATATAGTCTTATAAGGCATTTTTTTTTTAGTTTAACGTGGGTGTCCGGGTCAGCTTGCGCGCACCTCGACTAATCCCACGGGCCCTGAAGTTAACGACCATGTAAGCCTCCAGTGGCCATCATATGAGCAACCACATGGCTCGAACTTGAGACCACAGAGGGAGCAAACCTCTTGATCCCAAACTCTTACTACTGAACCACCACCTAGATGGTTACATTTACATGCCATGGATCACAGATAAATATATATAGTAATCATAAAATGACGTGAATAATCACATGCAACTGGTTCTAAAATCAACATACTCGTTAGTGCTCGTGAATCGACCAGGTTGTCTTCAACGAAGCACTGCCACTTTTCCCATCAGCTGATCACATGCGAGTTCACATCTTAACTTATTTTAATTTCGTATAGAACAAGAACAGAAACAATTTCGATGCGAATGTTGCTAGAAAAGGAGCAAAAACAAATAATGGAATACATGTCCAAATCAATCCCTCATGGGAAATAAACTCGGCCAGCGCTCGTCTTATTTCAATTCCCATCACATCTACCTCAGTCTTCTTACCTTAACTGAGTATATTTGATATCGTTTGTCTGTGATTTAAAATATTTTTTTATTTAAAAATATATTAAAATAATATTTTTTTATTTTTTAAAAAATATTTTTGAAATAGCATATAAAACAATTAAAAAATATAAAAAATTATTTTTTAGTACAATTTTTTTTAATTTTTAAAAAACAGTGGGTGGTTGGTTATATCTTTAGTTTGGTATAAGATACTTTATTTTTTCACTTCCATCTCCGACCAAGACATAGAACCGACAAGTCTTTAGATCTATATAACATGCCCCGAGAGCTCAAATTTAGAAAATTTTAAAAGTTTTTAACCATTTTCTTCCTCCTCTCAAATAGAAAATAAATTAAAAAAATAATTATTTATTTGAGCATCAAGATGAAGTTTTGATAAAAAATTAAAATTAAAGGATAATTTATCTTTTAAATTATCTTCTCCTTCTCATGGTTATAAACTGTGCCGGGTCAGATTTCACAGAAAATAGAAGACAAGTGATCCGATATGACCATTCAATTAAAAACATGTTGATTTTTTGTAATTTTTTCTAGTGACATTACTTTGACTTTGCCGGGTGAGCTCCTAAATTGAATTCAATAAACATGCTACTCGTATGCATATCTCTTTTATTAAATAAATATTGGCAGTAACCTCTTTTTAATTAAAAGTTAACAACGTATAATTGCTTAATTTAATCCAGTGCACAACACACGAATGGAAATTGTGTATTCCCTTTTTGTTTGTTGAGAGATAATAGAAGGTTGAGAGTTCTCCTTTAATTTTCTATGCTTGACTTTGTGAATTCTTTATTTATATTTATTTGTGTATTCTATTTATTTACAATATTAAAAGAGTGTGAAAATTTTAGTGGATTTGTGGGGCAAACTAGTGATAGATAAATAAATTAATAAGTAAAAAAATGAATGTAGCGGGATTAAATTGCCGCACCGGAGCTGAAAATTTTGACAAGAAAATCAACCCTACAACAAGTGATACTTGGGATAGAAATATGGTAAATACATGGTTGCTTTTTTTTAATATATAATTTATTTAATGTACAAAAAAAACTTCCACTAAAAACAAGTTTTTCTTGCTTTTTATATAAATCCCACAAAAAATAAATCGTAACTCACTACTAGGGGTGATCATTTTCGGTTCGGTTTGGTTTTTACCTTTAAAAAACAACCAAACCGGAAAAAAAGAAAAAGAGGAACCCAAACCGAACCAGAACCGGTCCAAACCGACCAGTTGCGGTTCGGTTCGGGTTCGGTTTTTGAGGTCCAAAACCGAAAAAACCTACGGTTTTTTTTTCTCCATGACTGAAATGTGCCTCAGTTCAGCATTAAATTTACTCCCACAAAACCTCATTATCATCATAAAAGGAAAGAAAGAAAAGGAAATGAAGTTATGTTAATTGTTATCTTCTTTGAAAAAACACGATCGCCAACATCAAATGTTGGATACATGGCCAGAGAAGGAATGAATCTTGGCTCTGCTACAAAAGAACAAAATGCAAGGGAAACAACAACAGCATCAAACAGTCTTCTCATCATCAGCAATGAAATTTAACCACTCTGGCAAAATCCCATCTTTTTTCTCCATCTCCCCATCGCCATCGCCATCGCCATCATCCTCACAGGCTCACCTCCACCTCCACCTCCCCCACCATCACCACCAGAATCCACCACTGCTTTAGTCTCTTCATCAGAATCCTTAACCCCATAACAAATTAATCTCTGAAATTGAACCCAAAGTTTTAATCTTAGTGAGGTTTTAAGTTTCAAGTTGGAGTTTTGGGGGAAAGAGAGGAAATGACTTGGTTTATTTTTAGACATTGTCTGTGTCTCTAAACTTTTAGAGGGCGAGGGCGGCTGTTAATGGGAGGGTGTCACTGTGGATAAAAGGGTGGAGTGAAGTGGAGTGGAGGGGAGGGGGCGACTGTGTGAAACTGAAAGTGAAAAAAATGAAAAATGTTATGCTAGGGTTAATCTTTAATGCCTAATGGCTAATGGAAGGGAGGAGGCGGGCGCAGCTTGGTTTATTAATTTTTTTTCATTTCTAAACCAAACCGGTTCGGTTCGGTTCGGGTTGGCCGGTTCAGGCACATCAAAACCGGAAACCGAACCAAACCGGATATTTTTCTTAATATTTTAACAGGTTTAATCGGTTTTTTTACCGGTTTAGTTTTTTCGGTTAATTTTTTTGATTTTTTTTATTAAATTAATTTTTTAATTTTTTTCTCACCCCTGCTCACCACACTACCTTATCCCACACTACCTTGATCCCAAACACTGGAGCGAAGAACTAGAAAATTATTAGTAAGAATTCCGAGCAAAATGTTCAAACAGGAAAAACTATTAATTGAAAAACTCTGTAGAATTCAAAACACCCGTACCGCGTGAGAGCCAGCCACTATTCAACAGAACAGATTTATATTTCTCCCTCTCTCCCAAATTCAACTCCCTATCTCTCTCTCTCTCTCGCTCTCGCTCTCGCTCTCATCCGTTCCACATTTCCACTATTTCCAGGTAAGTCTCTCCCTAAAAAAAAATAAAAAAAATAGCAAAATTCAGCAAATTAATTCCTCTTCCTTTCCATTCGATCCCATCGTCTCTCGTGTTTTCTTTCCTTCTTTTTCGCTTTTAATATTTGATTTGATCATCTGATCTTCTAGGGTTTGAGTGTTTCCGTGTTTTTCTCGGGGAAAGGAAGGAGAGGAGGTAGAGATGGGGCAACAAACTTTGATCTATAGCTTTGTGGCAAGAGGAACGGTGATTCTTGCGGAGTACACGGAGTTTAAAGGGAATTTCACAGGCGTCGCTGCACAATGTCTTGAAAAACTTCCCGCTTCTAATAATAAGTTTACTTATAATTGCGATGGCCATACCTTCAATTACCTCGTTGAAAACGGATTCAGTAAGATATTATTATTGTTGTTGTTGTTGTTGTTGTTGTTATGTCTTCACTTTGCTGATTTGATCTGTGTTATTTTTACTGATCATGATCTCCATCGTTTGCGTTTATTGATCGATCTCTTTTGATAAGATTCGTTGAATTGGTTGACTTTTTCAGGCTGATCTGTGTGTTTGACTGTTTCGTTTGAATGTTTTGATTTGTTTTTGTTAGTCATTTGTCATTTCTGTGGGGTAGGGGATTCTTGGTGATTTACGTGGGCTGATAGGTATTGGAATTTATGGATTGGTATATTGTGAAATAGTTTATCGTTAGATTTTAAATTATGTCTTGCTTGTAATGAAGACACTTTGAGGTTTTCATTGTTGTGTATATTGATTTTGTCTGTCGTTAATCGGCTGGCGGTTTCTGATCTCTGTTCTCTTGGAAGTTTTATCCACTGTATTACTATTGCATAGTACTTCGACTATTCCTGGCCGTATTCAATGTTGACTATTCCTCTGGCGATTTTGTTACTGTTTTCAAATGAAACTATGACTATATTTCTCTCGTAACAAACATTGTGACAGAGAATGGAGATTTTAATTGATATCCCAACTTCTATGAATACAAGTAGTCTCTGTATTTTTTTGTTTGTTTGTTTTATAACCCATTGATGTCTTTTTGGTTGTTGCTGACTCTTTAATTTGCTGCCTTGAGATAAAGAATACAAATGAACTAGCTTATGGAAATACAGAACAGGGAATTTGGGGCGGAATAGTTCTCTTTTGCATATGAGAGCATAAAATTGCTTGTACAAGTGTTTGTTTCTGTTAATTGCAATTTCAATGTTCAGAAACTGAAACTTATTACATTGCATCAATTCTTTTCTTTTCTGTTTTTTTTTTATTTCAAATCCTTGCCCCCGATACAAAATTCAAGTATGTGATTTACCTGAATCAAACACAACACATTGTTTTGATTTAATTGCATTTAGATATGATGTTTTCTGTTCATAATCACCAACGTTGTTTATAGCGTTAATCCTCGTGTTTTGTGTTGGATGCCACAGCTTACTGCGTGGTTGCAGTTGAATCTGCTGGCAGACAAATTCCAATTGCCTTTTTGGAGCGAGTTAAGGAAGATTTTAACAAAAGATACAGTGGAGGAAAAGCAGCAACTGCTGTTGCCAAGAGCCTGAACGGAGAGTTTGGGTATATATAAACATGTCTAATTTTTCACTTATATGCATTTTTGTTTCTTTTCAAACATGCTTTGCTTATTGGTTTTTATTTTAGGTCCAAATTGAAGGGGCATATGCAGTATTGTGTGGATCATCCTGAAGAGATCAGCAAGCTTGCAAAAGTCAAGGCTCAGGTCTCTGAAGTTAAAGGTGTTATGATGGAAAACATTGAGAAGGTACAGATCAGCTATTGGTTTTCTTTACCTGTGTAATTTGGAGGTTAAAACAGTCTTGGGTGCATGTTATTGTTACCAAGTAATGATGTAATTGCTGAAAGGCGATGATATTAAGTATATAGATCTTGAAGAGTAATATTTCTAGAAACACTAAGTGAGACAACTCGTTGAGGCAATTATTTCTTGCGCAGGTTCTTGATCGTGGTGACAAGATTGAGCTGCTGGTGGATAAAACTGAGAACCTTCGCTCACAGGTTAGTTCAGTGGAAAATGTGTTTAAATCTTTTGCTTGCTGTCACACTTCTACCTCTTGAGTTTGAGTTAGGGGGCTTGCTTTCAAAATTGCCACTGAAAATCATCGGAATGTTCCAGACATGACTTTTATGATTTGAAGAGTACATTAGATGGGAGTGGATTTGGTTGGATTCATATCTGTTTCTTTCCCTGTTTCTCCAGTTTTCTCTCCTCTCTGATGTCTTGTTATCAGGGCATGATATATTCAAACGTATGTGGTGTTTACAGGCACAAGATTTCCGACAACAGGGAACTAAGATGAGAAGAAAGATGTGGATTCAGAATATGAAGATAAAACTGATTGTTTTGGGTATTATAATTGCCTTGATTCTCATCATAGTCTTATCTATTTGTCATGGCTTCAATTGCTGATTTCTCTTGGCTTTCACTGGATGCTGCTTTTGCTGCGGATTGTCTTTGCGGAATTGATTCTTATTTGTTTTTGATGATATGTCCTTGAGATCTCTTCTTCTACAGGGTCTTTTATGTCTTAGATTACTCCTTTCTCCTTGTTAGCTTTGTTTAGGATTGTGAAAGGTTTTGTATTTTGAATTTCGTTGTATAGGTTATATGAACTCTTGAGTAGATAATTTTCTTCCTTCCTCCTACGTTAGTATTAATAATTTAGTATTTGTTTAATGTGTAATGAACATCGAATCCATGCAGTTTAGATTGTCCTTTGCAATGTTATTATTATACTCTTCTCTCTCTCTCTCAAATCTATCCATTCATTTCAAACTGTATCAGAAAGGGGGTTAAGGGTCAGAAAAATACGTGCAGCAAATATTGCAGTTGATGTGGTTCTGTAATGGATCAAAATCTACAATGAATGGAATCCGCGGCGTGGAGAGAATTCTTGGAACTTGTTGGAAGCATTCGCATGGAAGACTTGACTATATACTGCATAACACAACACCAAGAAAGTAATTGGTGTGTGTTTGGTTTTGAAGAACACAGGAAAGATACACAGCGTACGGTGGTTGCATGGAACAAATTGAAGTGTTCATTTGTTACATTAACTCCTAGTCCCAGTTTATCATCTCCTCTAATTATACACAGCCCAGGGTTAAAAAATTGAAGAATGTCTTAAAACAGGTAATCAACAGGCTAACTGATCCATGAATGGCGAGATCTCTTCAAATATGGGCAGTCTTCTTGATCTATATGGAGTCCATTGACTCATCAACTGGTCAAGACCCTCAACAAAAGCATCTTCTAAACTTAATCCTGATGGTTCTGAAAACATCGATGAGGATTGGCACGTCTCTAATTCACGTAGCAGCTCCTGGGCGCGGTTTCTTGACTTGGGTTCATCAGATCCTAAAAGCTTACCCTGCAATATGTCATCGATAACTGATTTTGCCTCGGCATATCGTGTTTGCTTGATTAAGCACAAACACAAGTTGCAGGCCTTGTTAGCATCAGGATCAAAAGACTGAGCTTTGTGGTATACAGCTTCTGCTGCCATATAGTTTCCTCGCTGCATATATGCCCAGCCCAAGTTTCCCTGCGTCAAATGTTTGCAAGATTAGTCAACTTTGGAAGACAACTCAACAAAGACACGAAAAGATTAATAAAATGCAGTCCCGTGTCCTTCATTCTGGGCTCCAAACAGAACAGTGACAGTATAATATCAAAAGCAGTGGACTACAAGGAAGGGATTATACAGATATAATACCAGTATCCGACTAGTCTCTTGTTTGACAGTAACCTGGAACTTCCTCCCGTGTGACCGCGCTGTCTTGGTAGCCTTCCTGTTGAAGGCCTCTCCTTGGTGAATCATCTTAAGTTTCTGTTTCAGTAGATCTATCTGCTCCTCAATTTTTCCACATTTCTGCCAAATTTATCACAGTTATCATGATATCATCAAGACAAAGAAATAGAACAGGAGAAAGGACACAAGTAGGCAATTCCTTCTCATAAAACTCGCTAAAAAAGGAATTTAACTATTGTAATCAGATTTTCATGCCATATGTGTACCTTGTACAAGTCAATGAGGACGTTATCTAGAGATTCTTGGGCTTGCTTCGAGCAGCGGTCTCTAAAGGCCTTCACAGCTTCAATAGCTTCCTCTGCCCTGTCTTGCTGTTTCATAATCACTGCCATGTCTTTGAGAGCACTATCGATCCTGTCTCCGGCATTTATCGCCTTCCAAAACAAAGCTATTGCTGCTTCAGGATCCTTCTCAACTAGCTGTTTATACATTGAAAAAACACAACACAAGTTTCAGAACAAGAAGACACGGCAGCTTATATTCAAACGAGCAAACGAGACAATCAACGAAGACATCAAGGAGGAAACTAATTGCTGAAAAAACACCTAAGGCTCACAAAACTACAAAATTGCCTTTCAAGAAATATTACTTCAAGACCCTTTACTAATTATAAAGAGATGCGGTTTCTTAATTTAGCAAATTTGCAACATAAACTCAGCAGAAAACAAATTCAGAAAAGATTAATTCCTGGATTGAAACTTACTTAGACCTAGATTACGTTTGTTTACAGTAATTCAAATAATATTATAAACAAAATTATCAGATTTTAACATTTTGTAAGTATTAAATAAATCAAATAATTATTTTGTTATTCAATGACTGACATGTCTTTAAAATACCACGAAAATAATAATAGAAACAACCTAAGATGACACACCAAGATACTTCCAGATTAAGAAACAAACATGAATCCAAAAGTAGAAAAACCCCAACTATCTGACACCAAATTCAAGCTACTTTCAGTCCTGTTGAGATCCGAAAAAGAAAAAACACAGAGATAGTATATTTCTACCATGATCAATGCCCAAATCACTGCATCAGTACTGATTCAGTAAAATGGAACCCCACTCGCGCTACTAAAGGAATGGTCAGTAGCACAACAACAAGATCAAAGGGTGCGGGGCAGGAAAAAAAAGATCAAAACAAGGAAATAAATAACTATCTCTGCAACAACATAACGCCTTTTATCGAACACCAAAAACTTTCCAAGGAAACAAAAAAATCCCAGAATCAAGAACTCCCCAAAAGAAAACCGGAAAGCCTCCCACATGAATATACGAAATTTGTGTGTATCTCTCCAAGTCATCATCATGTATATGTACCTGAGCATGCTTGGCTCTAACATAAGGGCTATCCCCAGGAGGAGGAAGTTTATGAATTAGATGATGATATGGAGCTTCTGATTCTTTTCTTTGACGGGTCATTCTTAGTTTTTGCCTCTCCTGAAGCTTCAAGATCTTTATGATAATCTTTAGACTTCAAAAAAGTGGGGGTGTTGTGCGAAGAGAAAGAGAAGATTGCTTAGTGCTACAGAGCGGGTCTTCCACTGAATTTTTCTAGAGGGTGAGGAGAGCTGGTGGAGGTTACTATGATAATGATAAATGAAGGAATTTTAGGTTAGTGAATTTGGACGTCCAGTGTGTCCTGGTTCACTGTTAGTTGGATTTGAACTGTCTGATTAATAGCGTGCTTTTTTTTTAGTTTTAAAAAATGTTTTTTTAAAAAAATTTAATTTTTTTTAATTACTTCAAATTAAATTAATTTTAATAATTTTAGATAGTTTTAATACTTAAATTTAAAAAATAAAAAACTATTATTTTAATATATTTTTAAATAAAAAATATATTTTAAAAAACATTCACTACACAATATTAAACTAACTTTACGTGGCAAGCTCTTGTCATGCCGACTTGCTAATGACTTTTTCAAGTCGCCGGAATATAAAATCACGCGACAGAGTGGCGCTCTCTCTCTCTCTCTCTCTCTCTCTCTAGCTCGCTGGATTCAATACTTTTTGATTAGTTGTTAACAGCCCTAAATCCATGTAGCTTATAGAGTGCTCGGATGGACACCGTTTGGTATTGTATTTGTAATTGTGTTTTATTAAATTTTGAAATTTTTTTTAAATTAAGTGTGGTTTATATTTTTTGGATCGTTTTGATGTGCTGATATTAAAAATAATTTTTAAAAAATAAAAAAACATCATTAACATGCATTTCGGCACGAAAAGCTATTTGAAAAGCACCCACAACCACACTGCCAGACACGCTCGAAATCCTCAACCTTATGCACAAACGCTGGGATTAGAGTTATATTTATTGTTATAAAATTCTTCCAGGTGGATTAATCTGGCTGATCTAATTATTGAGTTTAAGAAAATAAATTTAGAACTTTTTAGATTAACTCGGCAGTTCAATTCATGTCATGGTTATTTATGCATGTGTGTGATTATTTATAATTAAATCTCTTGAAGATAATAATCACTTGAAAACTACGTCAATTTATTTACCGGCAAAGTTAGAAATTGAAAATATAATTTTATTTCACTTATTTTTATCAAAATATTTTCTACCTCTTTCTAGCAAAAATAAAAGAAATAAAAATATAAAAAAGATTCATAATTTATTTTAATTATTAAAAAAAATTAGAAGTGGTCAGTAAAACACGGTAGAGAATGACTCGTTACATCATGGATTGTTACATTATAATAATTTTTTTACCCTCCACCATACAAGCCGGTGAAGTGTAAACCGCATGGCAAAATAGTATTATTAGATTGATTTTTTCATTTTTTAGTTTTTATAGTATAATAAAAATACTTAACTGCCTTTGAAAGGTGAAAAAAAACAAGTGGCATTCATGGGCTTACTGATCTTTTCACTTTTTTCAAAACAATAAAAATATTAAATTATTATTAAAAGCAAAAAACACTAAACTTGTTTCTCGAGGGCTTTTTAGTTTTTTTATCGTGTTTTCTTTTTTTACTATTAGGTCAAGGTAAGGGGTAATTTAATCTCTAGATAAAAAAAATATTAGTGTGCCCGCACACTTCGAACATATTATATGAGCTTCTTCGACGGCAAAACATCACATTTCATGGTGACATTGAAAGTGGTGCATTGAGATCTTCACGATGGTTAGGTGTGTATCGATCACTGACTCAAAGTGTGGCTTTGTTGGAATTTTCTCTCTTTTTTTTTCTCTTTCTTCTCCTAAATAAAATACAAAAATGTATTTTCATTTATTTTTTTATATCTAACTTGATCCCTTTTTTTAATTGCTTTTTTCTTTTATCATCTTCTTAATATTTTTTTTTCAATTTAGTCCCTTATAATTTAGTTTAATTTGATTCTTACATTAGATTTGCTCTTTGTTTTTCCAACTGCTATTTATTAAGTTTTTTTTTTTTTATCATTTTCCTTTCAATTTTGTTTTAAAATTCATCAATTAGCATTTAATTTTGATTTATTTTTATGTCAATTTTAGTCATTATTATTTTAATTGATGTTTATTTTATTTTAAACTCGTTTTCAATTGTCTTTCCCCTCCATGATTTCATCCTCCAATATTTTGTGGTGAAGAATTTTACTTCATTATTTTATAGAGTCCGCCTTTCATGGCACTGGTCTTGAGCTTATGATAAGGCCTCTTGGTTTTAGATATTAAGACCGGTTGATTTTATTGTTTTTTTTTAAGTTCTTATAAAAAATAATTTTATCATTAAACATTTGGATTTAATGGGAGCTGATTTTCACACTTTTTTTCTCTTAGCCTTTTCATATATAAGATTATCTCGATCATATGATCGTGAGCTTGAATATTTTTTAATTGCTTTTCTTAAATTATATTTTTTAGTTCCAGCCTGCCCTTTGGTAATGGACTGTTTAATAATTGAATTTCAATTATTTTATTCAGTTTGCTTTCAACATGGTTATCATAATATCATAACCGAGTCATATATTTAGCATGCTAAGTTAAATGGGTTCAGATCATTTGTTTTACCTTTATTTCCTTAATAACATTTTATTTATTATCATTGTATTTTTTATTTATATTATGAAAATTATATAGTTTTATTAAACTTGAATAAATTAATAACTTGAGTTTCAACTATTTTTGTTTATTTAAGAATACTTGCATCGTCTCAATATTTTTTTTACGGTAAAAAAAACTTGGATCTACTTGAATCAACTTACTATATAACTCCGAACACCTATCTAGTGTTCAGCTATGAACATGTAAAGTTCATACATGAACAAAAGTTTCATTCAGAGTTCTATTGAATTTTAGTATGACAATGTAGTATTGGAAGGAATATTTTTATTTAAAAATATTATTTTAATTATATGTGAGGTGAATAAAAATTTTCCAAGCCTTTATTTTAATAAATCATTCTTATAAATCTGTAGAATCTGTTAAAAGGAATAATAAGTTTTATTCAGTATAATTGTTCTATTTATACCATGCGAACATGTAAAGCGTCCCCGTGTGGACTCTGCTTTGTCCACTCTTGTTTTTTTATTAAATGGACGACAAGGTGACTGCATTGATAAACAACCTCTCGAGTCTCAAGTCTCAAGTCTCACCCCCTAGACTGACGCTCAAAATTCGATTATCAACAAAAATTCGGTGGTTGAGAAATCAAGGATTTTTTTTACTTAAAATCAATTTTTACCCAAAAAAAAAATATCAATCATTTACCAAATCCAAAACAATTCAATTTTTTCCCTGTTTATCAATTTGGAACAACTCTCTCTCATCTCTCTTGAATTTAAGGACTGTTTTTTATTTTATTTTAAATTAAAATAAAAAATTTTAAAACCAAAAGGATTATAGAGTAAGAAAAAGTTAGTGGACTAGACAATATTTTCTAGCAAATTTTAGATTGATCACAAGATTTCTTGTTCTTTTACACTCTAATTCTTTTTAGTTAATTTTTTTTTACTTAACAATCTTAATAAATTGGTTATTAATTTAAGCATAGAAGATTACAATTTTTAAAAAAGTTTTAAGGATAAAAACGGATTTTCTTAATATTGTGGATTGTTATATTGGATTCACCATTTTTTTTTTCCTTTTTCCAAAGGTTGTGCTCCATTTTATTTAAGGTTCAGGCCATATCTAAAAAAACAGAGAAGAGAAGAAGAAGCAGCACTCATATAAAAATCTGATTAACATGCACATCTAACCCTCACGGTCCAATAAAAAAAGATGTGAATATATTATTTTAAGATGGTTTGTTAACTTATTTTTAACAATTATAAAATATTTTTTTAATTAAAAATATCATGCCAACTAAGATAAATAAAAGATATGTCAAAAAAAAATATCTTGATAGATAAAACATTTAAAAATAACTTTATTTTTAAGTTTAATGATAACAACAATTTTTTTTTCAAAACCTATATATTTTTCCAAGTTAAAAAAAAATAAGTTCTCACAGCATAACATACATGTAAATCAATAAAAACTAAATACTGAGAGATCACCAGTTCAAGTTTCACAAACCTCAGAGCCACTAGAGGCTTACATGATCGTTAATTTACCTGTGAGATTAGTTGAGGTACGCGCAAGCTAACTTTGACACTCATATTAATAATAATAATAAAGAAAAACTAAACACTCATTTACTATGAACAAGAGTTTTCACTTAAATGACCATGTTTGTTTCCTGAAAAGTAGTTTTCGAGAAACCAGTTCCCAAACTTTCCTGTGTTTGTTTGCCATTAGAAAAAGTGGTCAACGAAAAACACTTTCCGGTCAACAAAAAACACTTTCCAGTCAAAGAAAAATTTGACTTGGTTTCCAGGAAAGTGTTTTTCCTTTTGGATGTGTTTGTTTTTCCGGAAAGTGGTTTCTGGGAAAACACTTTTCCAAACTTTCATGTGTTTGTTTGCCATTAGAAAAGTTAGTCAACGGAAAACACTTTCCAGTAAAAGGAAAATTTAGCTTGGTTTTAAGGAAAGTGTTTTCCTGGAAAATTTGGGCGGAAAACATTTTCCGGAAGTTGTGAAAAATTTAAAAATGTTATTATTTACTAATTATATCAAATTTGAACCCCAAACTTTTAATTGCTATATATATTTTGTTTTGAATATTTATTTTTTAATTTCATCTCTTAAAATTTAATTTTTATATTAACTTTGGTTCTTATTTTTATAATTGCATTTGCTTTTTCCTTATCATTTTTTATTGAAATTTTTTATCTATCAAATTTGATCTTTATTCCTTTGATTGTTACTTATTTTATTTGAAATAATTTATGAAATGTTAATTATTATTATTTTAATTTCTTTATCTTTTAATTTTTTAATTTTTTATTTGATCTCTATTATTTATTTTATCCGAGATAATTTATGAAATTATATTTTTTTTCAATTTCATTCCCATTCAACCTTTTAATTTGTAAGATTTGTTCCTTATTATTTTAATAAACTTGAAAAAAATAAAACATTAATAAGTTATTTTCCAACTCATTTTTCATAACATAACCAAACACTGGAAAATGTTTTCCAACTTATTTTTCATTACACTACCAAATATCGAAAAATACTTTACTGGAATTCACTTTTCCGAAATTCATTTATCCGAAATTCACTTTAAAAAAAAAACTACTTTCCAGCAAACAAACAGATGCTGTTTGATTTCATAGTCTCGTCCCTCTATTTTTTCAATCTAGGACTAGAGATAAAAGAATTATAATCTAAATAAACAGTTTTAAGAAAATTTTTTGTAAGTTTTATTTTAATATTTTTATTTTTAGCGTTCCTTCCCTCTATAAAGACTTAATTCCTATCTTGAAGATAAAAACGAGTTTTGGTTTATTTTTTTCATTACATAGCAAGTTGTGTCCTCGTTAATTTTTCTCTCATTTCTAAAAAAATAATTTTATATCTTGAAAACAAAAAAACAAAAATGAGTTTTCATATCTGTATTCACTAGAATTAATATAAATAATAAGTTCGTGTACTAGCTATTTCTATCCCTTTTGTAACAAATCAAATAAAAAACACCATCCCAAGCGTGTGCTCGGTAATATGATTCATTGTTTTTTTTAATTAAAAATATATTATTTTTTGTATTTTTATTTTATTATTAATGCAGTATTTTTTTTTTTTTAAATATATAAGAACTAATTTAATGTGAAACGAGAGATGGACTATAGATGCTGGCTGGCCCTTAAAATGAAATATCCCTCCATCGATCCCTCCGCGTCGTCAATCAAGTCGAGACAACAACGAGGCAGGCGATTGGTTAAAATCACATAAACCCAAAATCCCATACCTATCACCATTCCACAGATTTTGCTAAGAGCCATAACCTCAAGCCTCTAGCCTTCGCTTCTCCCGTTGCCACGTGTTCCTCCATAGCCCACAGCCATTCCCCTCATTTCTAGAAAAAAAAAAAAACGAAGAAGAATAACCAATAAAACTAACCACCATAATTCAGTCACGGGCACCAGCGACTCACTGACCACTCCAATTTTTCTCTTTCTCTCTCTAAAATCTTTGAGAGAAAGTTAACTGTCTAACTCTCTATCGTTTGATGGACGCAGCGGCTCCACAGCTCGTTTACGGCGGAATCCAGCCACGCCGCCGCCACTACAACTTACCAAATAGAATTCCGGTTCGAAGACCATCCAACCGGGTGTTTGCTGTTGCCACCGAGCCGAAACCGACACCAACCGGATCTATTGAATCGCCATCGCCATCGCCATCATCCTCTTCGCCAAACACAGTTAATGGCTCATCCAAGTCCCCCCCGCCTAAACCTGTCAACGGCGTTGCCACTAAATTCTCAAAGTCAAAACCTGTCAACGGTGTCTCTACAGTAAGTTTGACTGATGAGTGGTTTTTTTGATTGTGTCACAGTCTGCCATTGTCAAGTTGATTGAGTTTAATTCATGCTTGGTTGATTAGAAAGTCAAGGAAAAATGAAAGAAAAAAAATGAAGTTGAGAAAGTCAACATTTACTTTGACGGACCAGTCTTTTTAGCGTACTCAAATTTCTGTTTGGCTGCTGAGAAAATGAAAGGAAAATTGAAGCTAGACGCATTTGTTTAATTCTGTCTTCATTTCTATTTTAGTTTGACATAAGGAAAATGATTCTTATTTCATTCATATATGCCGAATTTTCTATTTGGTTGCTGAGAAAATTAAGAAGACGTTAGAGGAAAAAAGAATTCAAAGCTAGAGACTGTGTTTTAAAATGTGATTTTCATTTTTAGTATGTTTTAATTGAAATGACATTTAGTTTATTTGTTTGTTTTGCTGGGATTGTGATGAGTTAATATTTGGAATTGACAGAGGATGGGAGAAGTGTCGCAGGAAATAAAAAGAGTGAGGGCACAAATGGAAGAAAATGAAGAGTTGGCAATACTAATGAGAGGACTTCGAGGTCAAAATTTAAGAGATACTCAGTTTGCTGATGACAATATCAAGCTTCGTCTGGTTGAGGTATTGTATTGAAATTTTTTTCGGCTGTATGAGATACTTGAAAACCTCAATGACTGCATATGTAATTGAGTCTAATAGTTTCAACGGGGAAGCCCTTTTTCTGGTTTGTTTGAGGAATTCCTGACTCGTTATATACTTTTAAAAACCCATCATTTATGCAAGTTGAGTCATGCAAATTATGGGAAAGTGATTTTTGTTTGGTTAATTGGATGTTCTCTTCATAGTAATGGCTGGATATCTGAATCAAATATAGTGATAACGTGGATCAAGCTGTATTTGCATGGCTTGGTGTTGTTTTAGCTGTAAAGTGTGCTTGGTGGTTTGGCATGAACAATGTGCAATTTTTTCATGGAATCTTCTGCTGGAAGATTGTTCTAGCAGTGATGATTTTAAATTAAACTGGGAATAAACATGATATGCTAGAGGCTGTACTATTAGTAGAAGTTCATGGAAGATAGTCAATAGAGGATGTCCTTTAGTGATTCCAAGGTTTCCCCTCTGTGAAGCTGGTTGCTAAACTTATTGTGTTCTTTTGTACCTCCTGCAGGTAGATGAAAGCAGTGAGTTTTTGCCTTTGGTGTATGAACCTTCTAGCATCTCTGCTTACTGGGGAAAACGACCACGTGCAGTTGCAACTCGAGCTGTCCAGTTACTTTCTGTTGCCGGGGGTTTTCTCTCTCGTCTTGCTTGGGATGTGATAAACAAGAAAGTCAAGGAGGTAAAGATTTCTTGCCTGTTTTGTTTTCTTTCCTGACCTTTCTCTTCTCTCTTTCACTCTCTTTGTATGTGTGCAATGCTGTGCATACACTTAGGTACATAGCTATTCTGTCTGTGTATATATATATATATTGATATATATTTGGCTGGTATTTTGAAGATCTGGTGCCATCTGTATCAATCTTAAAACACACAGAGAAACTGTTAATTTTGCATGCACTTTTTTTTCCTGGGGTAGAGGTTGTAGAGTATTCTTTATATAGGTAATATAGTGAAAAAGACAGCTAGGAAGCTTGATGTACACTATTTCTCCATTCATGAGAGTTAAAGCAGCTGGAACAATAAATGCCATATTTAGTTTGAATGTTGTTAGAGCTATCTGAAAGTTCTATAGCCTCCAGTCATAGTTAAATAACTGTTTGCATCTGTTCAGACTTCAAATTCCCTGTCTAATGCCCATAATTTATTTATATGCGGAGGTGGCCCAGGTGGGGGGTTGTGGTATGTTAAGAGCACAAGGATAATTGGTATGTATTGATACTCATTGTAATAGCTTAAGCTCCTATAACAATAATTTAAGAAACGAGAACCATATACATAGTATTGTCGAAGAGTGGGAAATAATACTCACCCCTAGCTGTTTTTTGTCCATTCTGTCCCCTCTTACATCTCCTCTTTGGACTTTAGAAAACATTTACCCAAAAAATGGGACACAAAAGCATGCTCTTTTAGTCTTGAATAGCAATTATTGCATGCAATTGGGATGATCTTTGCACCTTGATAGTCCTCCTACCATTTCAATAAGTATGTCTTATTTTTTTTCAGGGTGATCCTAAAAATGTGCATAAACTGCTTCCGAATTGCTCTTATTACTTTTCTTCTTGGAAGTATTTGCTTTTCTATCTTTCTAAATTACATTTTTTTTCTATCTTAATAACCAGAATGAAGTTGCTAGAGCAATTGAATTGAGGGAAATTGTAACCTCTTTGGGTCCAGCATATGTAAAACTTGGTCAAGCATTGAGTATTCGACCAGATATATTGTCACCTGCTGCAATGATCGAGCTACAAAAACTTTGTGATAAGGTAACGTCATACAATATTTCTTTCTTTGTTTTCCATTGCAATAACTGTATGCCATTAAATTGTTTCACTATGCTTCTTCAGTTCTAAAATAAAAAATACAGTAGAACCTTTAGACGTGGTAAATATAATATTCAGCATGCTTGCAATGAAGATGGTAGCATGAATTATCTAGAAATTAGATTAAGTTAGTGGTACTTTGTGGACATAAAGGTCTATCAGAGATGATGGTGTTTGAAAGTTATAGAAAAGAGGCTGTTTTTTGAGACACGAGGATAATCATTGTTGACTTTTTTTCATGTGCAAGTCCCGAGGTAAGCATACTAAAAGCCAGCCATGAGCCTTGGGAACTCCTAATTTCCTAATTTTTTGTTTTGGAAAAAGTTTTTTGACCTTATTGTGGAAAAGTGCAAATTAGTTACTGTTTCTTTTACTGTTGGTTATTAATACCTAGTTTTGGTATTGCCACGTGCTGATGCTAATTAGCTGCAATCAATAATATGATGCCTCCACTACTCGTAACCTTTCTTCATTGTCTTCACCTCGTCCCTTTTATGTCATTGTTTTTTCCCCTATCTATACATTTGTCCTAAATTGCTGTCCTTCAACCTTCTGGCCTTCATTTTGCTATAATGGTATGAGTTCATTAATGGATCGCCAATCCGCTGCACATGTTTGTGAAGTTATGAACTTAATATTCCAAATACGAAATCGTTTTAAAATGTTTGTATGCCAAGTTTTTACTTGCATTGGAAATCTAAAAAAAGAACACAGAATGATTAACTTCTAAATGAATATCAATTAACCTTCTCAGCATCCAATAGAAATTAGGCTAACCCCTTTCACATCTGATTTTTCTGTTTGATGATATGCGAAGGTTCCTTCATTTCCAGATGATGTAGCAATGGCTCTTATAAATGAGGAGCTTGGTCAGCCATGGCAGAACATCTATTCTGAACTTTCTTCGTCTCCAATAGCTGCTGGTAGTCTCAATATCTGAGTTTTATGAAAAATAGAATTTAGCATTTCTTTGCTAGCATCTGAAGCTTCACAATTTCAAACTACTGAATCGTGGAATTCCCGTGGCAGCATCTCTTGGGCAGGTGTATAAGGGTCGGCTGAAAGAAAATGGAGATCTGGTGGCTGTTAAAGTACAGAGGCCTTTTGTTCTTGAGACAGTAACGGTCGATCTATTCATCATAAGGAATTTGGGTTTGGCTCTCCGAAAGTTCCCTCAGGTAGTTTAGTCAATTATCTGAAATACTGAATCAGTTCTTCCATTCTGGGAAGGAACATTTATCTTCTATTTGAAGTGATAATTTTCTCAACCCTCCACCTTATTTTCAGATCTCTGTAGATGTAGTTGGGTTGGTTGATGAATGGGCTGCTCGTTTCTTTGAGGAGCTAGATTATGTTAATGAAGGTGAAAATGGATCTCTGTTTGCTGAAATGATGAGAAAGGACCTTCCACAGGTGAGCCTGAAAGCTCAAACCATACAATTTTTGTGTTTGTTGAATTCATGCCAAGGCCCTGTTTAGCTTCATCATCTGATAAATTGGTTAAGCTGGCAATTTTCCTAGCATTCTTATGGTAAATGAAGTTGTCCATGTTAAGATGTTTAATTATTGAAGGAAGCAAAACTCAAACTATTTATTTGAAAGACAAAATTAAAACCATGTCCTTTTTCTGCTCTTAGATGGTTGATCCAAATGCTAGGTGGGGTTTAGTTTTGTGCTAAAATGAAAGATGCTGCTTTTCTAAAGTAAATCATAGGAATAGCTGACTGTTGAAAAAAGTGGTAGTGGGATTTTCTGTTAGAGCTGTTATAAATACTGCTGAATGTGATAAGTGCATGTTTGGATGCTAGATTAAATTTATTGCAACTGTCATCATTTCGAATATCATTCTATTTCTTTACAGTCCATCCCTGAAAGACATGCAATGAAATATTATACACTGTCATGATGGTGGAAGGTTTTATGTTTGCTGTGTGTCCGTGTGCATGTGTGTAATTTTGGGATTTGTGTATCTTAGTTTTTTATGGTATCAGCTTAAAAGAAAAAAAAAAGGAGTTTCTTATAGTATTTGAAGGAGAAATCATGTAGTAATATAAAGTATTGCATTTCAGGTTGTTGTGCCAAATACCTACGAGAAGTATACTTCAAGAAAAGTTCTTACCACAGGGTGGATCGAGGGAGAAAAGCTCTCACAAAGTACTGAAAGTGATGTTGGAGAACTTGTTAATGTTGGAGTCATATGCTACCTGAAGCAGGTACTCCACGGATGCACTCATACACTCATACTTGCTTATGTACTATAATAATGAATTGGTACTAGGTTTTGCTATGCATCGAAGTCAAACATAGAGTATGTCTGGTAGTGCTGTTCAAGCTGTGAAACACGCCCCTTAGTACTATGAAGCATACTACAATACTATGCTTCAATTCAAAACATGACTTTGCTGTCGATTTACCTTTTCTTGTTTCCTCATTTTTCCCTGCATCTTAGATTAACCTTGCCCACATTTTTGCTTAATTAGTTTGTAAACAGAAATTTGAGCAGATCTTCACTAGTTAACTCTGTGATTGCTTCATTGGTTTTTACTCTAGGATTACTGGTAAAAGAACTTGTGAATAGTAAGGACTAATCCATATATGCATCTCATTGAAGATTTGGTATGGAGTGGTTATTTTCTGTAATAATGACACATGTATTATAGATGGTGTCATGTATCTACATCATGATTGCATGCTGAGGCATCTGAGATTGATGGATCAAGTAGTTCAATTATGCCTTTGATATCAAGTGACCAAATCCTCCTCCTATCTTCCATTGTGACACATCAATGTGCGTATAGACCACATGAAGAGGAAAAAATAACGTTGACACGATCTGCCTTGCTCTATTTTATGCTTCCCAATTCTTCCCCCGCGCCCCCCCCCCCCCCCCCCCCCCCAACTAATAGAAGATGTGAATTCATGCTGGCTCACTGATCACTATTGTTTATATATTGTCATTGGTTAATTGTGGAGAAAATTAACTACTTACTTTTTTATCAAATTTTTGCAACTCATTGGAGTGACAGCTACTTGATACTGGCCTTTTCCATGCTGACCCTCATCCTGGGAATTTGATCCGCACTCCAGATGGGAAGCTTGCCATACTTGATTTTGGTAACAATCTACTTCATAAGTGTATATAGTGAAAGATCATCCGTGAACATAGTTGGCAACATCATATACATATTGTTATTTGAATTTGTTGTGTGAGAATTTGGATCCTCATTTTGTTTTATCGGTATAGTAAAGTTAAATTTCACCAGCAATTTTGGATTAGAATACGCCACTTTCCTTTCCTTTCATAATGGTGGAATGCACTTAATCTGAATTGTTCTCTTCTTTCATTCTTTAATAGTGGAAAGCAATTCAATCTTCTTCCTCTCCATTTTTTTTTTTACATATTGGCTTCCAATTATACAATTCTGGCATGCTTCATTGTGAAACACTATAAAGATGCACCTCTCATAGTGAAACTGCACAAATTGCTTTTTTCCGATTCCACATAACTATAAAAGCCCCAGCATCTCCAGTAATCCATTCAGCTAGCAAACTCAATCTGCTTTTCTCAACCACATCTTAACATTTCATTGCCATGATAACCAAGATCAGTGATATTAAACAAAGAATGATGGATTTTATGTAGGTAGAATAGCTTAATCATATACTGGATAGCAATGGTATTTGTCTTGTTATTATGTGCTTAGCTCCTTTTATTCTCAATTTAGTTACCATGGGCATCGAGAGCACCTTAATATTTGATGATTTAAGAAGCAAAATGGGATCTTTCTTTTGTTAAATGAATATAAGGTAATCACATTTAAGAACTGAGCTGGCATAATACAACCAAACTCCAACTTTGAAACTGGAGTCAGATTCAGGTGAATCAAATGACATACACCAGACTTTTAGTTTCTAGAAGTGATTGGTTTGAATGCGACAGATCAGAAAGGCATGTTTCCTTGAAATATTTTCAGAGCCTCATGTACTATATTCTTTCATGCTATAAGAATGTATCGCTGCTCGTCACTGTACAACACTGACTAGGAGTGCAGTACACACGCCCCCGTGCGCGCGCGCACACACATATATTATGTGTTTCCTGTCTTAAGATCCCATAGTGTTCTCTTGACATTTTACCATCATGGGTTTCTTAACAAATGCTATACTGACCCATTTGCATTTTGCCTCATCATGGCCATTTTTGTGGAATCTAAAGTGCCTTTTGCTGGACAGGGCTAGTCACAAAATTAACTGATGATAAAAAATATGGAATGATCGAAGCAATTGCTCACCTTATCCATCGGGACTATGGAGCAATTGTCAAAGATTTTGTCAAACTTGGTTTCATTCCCGAGGGGGTTAATTTGGAACCTATCTTGCCAGTCCTGGCTAAGGTCTTTGATCAAGCACTTGAAGGTGGAGGAGCAAAAAACATAAACTTTCAGGAACTAGCATCTGATCTGGCACAAATAACATTTGACTATCCATTTAGGATACCCCCTTATTTTGCTCTCATCATTAGGGCAATAGGTGTACTGGAAGGCATAGCACTAGTTGGGAATCCTGATTTTGCTATTGTAGACGAGGCCTATCCATATATTGCACAGGTATGTATTTTCTGTGGCTGTAAATGATAGTTTCCTGACAATTGTTTTCCATAATGTTGTGTTTGTTTTGATGCTGGCACCTTGCTATTTTGGTATGCAAATCTGCCTGTCACTGTGGTGTTTGATAAAAGAATTTCAACTTGTTGGGTATATACCTCCGCTAAAATCATGGTTTGAAGCCTGTGTATAATGAAACTCAATGATAATTATTTGTATTCCTTTAAGCTTGAAGCATGCGCTGCATGATCCACATAAAATAATGTCCATTCAATGTGTTATCATACTTTCTCTGTGATGTTCTAAATTATAGGTCATTATGTTCTCACATATACTTCTTTTACCAGAGGCTCCTCACTGATGAGTCCCCTCGTCTAAGGAATGCTTTACGCTACACAATTTATGGGAAATCTGGTGTTTTTGATGCTGAAAGATTCATTGATGTCATGCAAGCCTTTGAAAATTTCATCTCTGCAGCAAAAAGTGGAGGTGGAGAGAGTATGAATGGGGATATGGCTGAACTTGGAATGCTGCAAAGCCAAACGGGTTATAGCTTTCCTGGATTTCTCTCAAGTGCTTCTCAACCAACACAACCAATTCAAACTAGGGCAGCCTTAGCATTCCTTCTTTCTGAGAAGGGGAACTTTTTCCGAGAATTTCTACTGGACGAGGTATTACAATTACTGACATTTTATCTTTACTAGAACTGTGAGTATTTGGAATAATGTTCTTAGTCGTAGTCATGTACTCTCAGGTTTGTTGTATGTGGGGCATCTGAAATGTCTAACCATTATTTTCTGATGCAGATTGTAAAGAGCATTGATGCTGTTGCAAGGGAACAACTGGTACAAATTATGGCAATCCTTGGCGTGGGAAATGCTGCCCCAATTTTTAGCATGGTTCCTGCACCCTTTAAGCCCGCGGCACTTCTGCCAACGATAACTGAGGAGGACAAAGTTATCTTGAATAATGTTCAGAAAGTTGCTGAATTCTTAACTGCAGGAACTTCAATATCGAGTACATCAACCCAGGTACTTGAATCTTCATATGATGAGTCAGAGTTTAACTATTCATTGACCAGGCTTGTCTGCGGGTTAAAAAGTTTCAAGTTTAAGTTTTGGTTTTAATTTTGTTAGTATAATGTTATCTTGTTTTGGATTCAGTATGTTTTTAAGAATTGATGCGTAGTGTTGGAGCATCCAGCGTGAAAGCTTACTATTAGGTGGAGAGTCTATATACTATCGAAAGCCTTACCAACCCCAGTACATGATCCTTAACCCTCAACATGCAAACCAATAAAATGACCTCTAAACAGTGTCACTAGGCTCTGTTAGCAACCTTGGAGCTCTCAATTAAAAGCTCCAACCATGTTTGAGTGGTCCATATGCCAAAGAAAGGCACACCAACCATATACACAACGTGTTGTGAGAGATTGCTAAATATTAAACACGTTTCTGAACGGAAGGTTTTTATTTTCTAGGCATTATTTTTCTTCTATTAGTTTGTTTATGTGAAGTTATTTTTGCAAGCAACATTTTACAAAAATGTTTAGGAGATATAACATCCTGGTGGTCTTAAAATTGCAAAAATGGTGTCAACAAAAGCTTCTGTAAAAATCGGATATTAGGCAATAGAATAACATGTTCAGCTCCATGCCTGAGAAGTTTAGTGTTGAATTTGGTTTGTGGTTGTTTTCCAATGAACGTGTACCTTATGTTTCTTTTCCCCTTTTTTGAGCATCAACAGGGTGTAGATGTTACTCGGATTGTACAAGAACTTCTTCCAGTTTTGCCAGGCATCTCAGTCACAATACTTCCTGAGGTGGTTAGTCGGCTTTCTTCTCGTATAGCAGCACGCATAATTCGAGATGCACTTTTGTAGCTGTAATAAATATACGGTATCCTTATGCTTAAAGCCTCCGAACTGTGCATAAATTGTATACGGAAACCACATTTAATGCGCCATGAACAATTTTTGTACATTCAGGATAAAATTCAATATTACTGAAAATCTTCGGAAGCCTAATGGATACGATACAGCTTCTTCATCAGGACATTTGACTGACTTCATTGTACATAAAAAGGCCAGGCCAGGCCAGTGATTCAAGAGCTTCTTTAACTCTTCCCCTTCTTTTAATGAAGCACGATTCAAAAGCTTGATCTTGCTTTCTTTCTGGGCCGTTGTTGCAAGGAATGGAATTCTCTCTTCGCATTTTGCTATCCCCAAATAGCAGAGGAGGATGATAACTTGGAGCATAATGAACCTAAAGGATATATTTATTGCCATACAAAGTAAAAGGCTCCAAAACCATAAAGCATTGACCATGCATGCATGATGAATACCAGCAGGCCACTGAATGTGGATAGCAATAATATATTTATGGTATTGCTAAGAGTAGAAAAATGAAAGAATAACGTTATGTCAAGTAGTCTTGTTTTTACATTATATAGTATAAAAAAAAATTAGGAAAAAAAGAGTACATCATGCATTTACTACAAGTGATTCGAAACAAACTTTCCCGCCAGAATTCTGTTGCATAAGGAGCGAAGTTAATAGTTAACGAAGACAGCAGACTATACAGAATACCAACCATTTATCTTTAGCCATCTGTCACCATTTTCCAGCTTCAACATCACCCACATGTCAACTCAACCAATTTCCCCCCCAACAGATAACCGCTATATAAAAGACCACATTTTGGCGCTCCTCTCTAACAGGCACCACAACATCTCATTCGCTGTTCTTTCTCATCCCCTCTCTCTGAAACCATTAATTCATCAATGGCTGAACAAGATAACACTCAAATTGATGGAGAGATTCAGAATCTTGTTAACAAACTGGATAAGTGCATTGCAAACATTGATGGAAAGAGGCAAGTTTTCGATGATGCAATTGGGGAAAAGATCCAATCACTGAAAAAAGATCGAGGTGAAGCCAGGGAACTGAGGTTGAGTCTTCATCAAGAATCTGGTGATACAAGGAGCAAGAAGATTGATGTTGTGAATCAATGGCTGAATCAGAAGGCACTGATCAGTGGTGACCCAGATTAGTAGGTGTCAATTTTTTTTTTGTCTTCAGAACACATTGCTCTTAACTAATGACTGTTTATTCTTTTTCTGTCTTTTCTACGTTTACAGCTGTGATTTATCTGTGCTTATTGTTGATGATGATCGTGCTGTTCGAGACAGCATTCGGAGAGCAATGATGTCATATGGGGCACAGAAGCAGTTTCTAATAGATGTTCAAGAGGCCAAGAATGGAAGAGAAGCTGTTTATCTTCATCTTGGTGGAGCTTCTTTTGATATTATTCTTATGGACAGTCAAATGCCCGTCATGAAGGGACATGAGGTATATGTTTTCTGACCTTCAACTTGTTGAGGAGGACTATTGAGATTTCATAAGATGGGTTTGTTTTCTGGAAAGCCCATTAATTGCATGCTAAAATTGGAATAACAGAGATTCTTATTATTTTCTTTTCTTGATAATTCAGAATATAATTGAAGGTTGCAAATTTGTATTAAGTCTCACACAAGAACCACTAACTTGATAGAGTGAAAAGGAAACAACTGTCGGTACTTGTCTGATCTTGATCATGATGAAATAGAACATTGTAACTCATCAATGAACCTGAAAGTAGATTCTTCGTAATCCCAAGGCCCTTTTGGTTTGCTTAAAATTTTAAATACCTTCTTGCTTGATAATTTCCCAAAACCTCTTAAAAATGTTCATATTATCATGTTGACATTTAGTACTCCTCATATGATAGGCAGTAAAGAAGTTGCGTCAGATGGGTGTTAAGAGCCGGATCATCGGTGTCAGTTATCAATTTGAGAAACCAGCTTTCAGGGGCTCAAGCATAAACAAGTGGATTAAAAAGCCATTGAATCTTGAAAAGATCGCTGCTATCTTTTGTTAACCCAACAAACAGAGAGTTTCTAGGTCGCATTGGTTTGTGTTAGCTTTTTTTCCAAGTTAGATGCAGAGATGAGCTCTATGAATAAAGTTTCTGACTAGCAAGATGAATTGGGAAGTGTTGAATTGCTTAACTGTATTGGTTTTCACTGATCTGGTTCTGATGTTGATCATTTATCTGGTCAGTATTTGTTTTCACTGATCTGATAGAAACTCAGATTTAGTTAGTGCGGAGATGACTCCAATGTATACAGAATTTGAGTTTTGTTTCTGCAGCAATTCATATTCCTTATAAGCATTTAAATAGGAAGATAAATGAACTGTGGAACTGAATGTAGGAGCCAGAAGAGGGTTGAGACTTAACTGGAGATTGATTTGCTAATATGTAACGGAATTAGCTGGCTTTATAGGAAATGACCTACCTCGTGTCTGGATAATCCCAGCCTAATTGCAGGTTCTACTGAATTGACTCCTGCCTTTGAACATTACGGTTTTCAGTTTGGAGGCTCATAGGTCCTTGTTGTTTCTGTTTTTGCAGAGATATAATGAACAATCGAAAAATTTCTTACAAGCTATGATATGAACATAAAATGAATTGTAGAACCAAATTTTCTTAGAGGCGGCGATAAAGACCGAACAAGGGATTGACAAGGTTCAAGCTAAATTGGCTAGCTCGTGAAATGCTGAAAATTCTGCGTGTCAGTTTTCATCGGTCCAGGTACCGGTGAGGACTTAAATTCTTAGATTTGATCACACAGATTTAGGTACTGCAGCAATGAGAATGTGATTTCTTACCACATAGCAGACTAGCTATCAATTCGAGGCATATGTTGTATTCCTTTTTTCTTTTAATTATGTTCTGATATTTGTTTTAGATTTATTCAACTGATTTGCAAAACTGACCACAGGAGAATGTGATTTCTGTATCATTTCAATTCCATTTAACCATTTGTTGAAGTTGACAACCTCAAACAGATAGGCATCAGCTGTGATTCACTTGAATGTGGAGGTAACTAGCTATTGACGGATGTCAATAAAGCAATAGGATGATAAATATAACAAGACTTGTATTTTCATACAATAAAACTTATTATTTCAACAATCAATTACAAGTCTCACCTGCTTTAATTAGCGAATGAAACTATGTTTCCAGCCAATACTCTGGCTGCAGAATATATTTTTTTTTTAATAGATTCAGTCAGTTGGGTCTAACTGGGCCATATGAACTTCCTTTTCGTGGGATATTTCAATTTCTTTTTTGAAAGTCATTGCATGATATTATTAACCTTTTTCAAGAACACGTCTCACTTGGTTGGCCCAACGAAACTAACTTTCCCGCCAAAATCCTGGTTATGGGCTCTGTGTTTGACAACACCCGCCATTTATCATTGGTCACCTGTCACCGTTTCCCAACCTCAACATCTTCCATAAGTAAACTCAATCAATTATAGTTGATTTTTAAGTTTCTTATTTATTCTCTTTTCTCGATAGCTCATAATCACCGCCAGTCTGTATCTGATCTTGAGCATGATGAAACAGATAGGAGCTGAATAAAGTTGATCCTTCATGATTGTAGGCGTATGAACACTTCAACTCTCAATCAATGTTCTGATATACATTACGATACTGACAATTGCTCCTGCATATATATGTTAGACAACTGAGCAATTATGCGAGATGGGTGTTAAGAGTCAGATTGTAGGCGTCACTTCTGAGTCTGATCAACAATGGCATTCAAAAGCCGCTGAGTCCTACAGGGATCACTGCTGTCCTCCCTGATCCCAAACAAGCAAAGAAGGATCGATACACCATCATGAGCTGGAGAGTGGTCTGTGCTAATCGTTTTCCACGGTCCTTCGATGTAGAGATGAACTCTATGAATAGGGTTTTTGAGTTGCTAGTTATGCTAAGAAGATAAACAAATAGTTGCACAAACTAATCTTTGCGCTTCAAGCTGAAGAAAGAAGTGTTGCTCGCAATTGGCTTAGTAAAGGGAAAGGAGTCCAGAAGTGGTAGAAATTGTTAGAATGCACTGATTTTCGTGTTTGTGTTCAGCTTCTTAATTAGCCATTCACCTTCATGTGAACTTAACCACTTCTCCCTCTCTCTCTATATATACACAATTGAAGTTTAGGTGTCAGATAAATAGAGAAAAGAAAGGTTTCTTATTAGAATATAATAGCTATTGTTCTGACGTTCTTTCCTAGCTACAGAAACAACAAGCCTCTCACTTTTCTTTCTGATTCTCCGTCTCAAAACCAAGAAACCATTAATTCATCGATGCTGGCAAAACCACCAAGAACATCAATGACAAGTCAAGATAACACTCAAATTGATCTTGAAATCAAGACTTTACTCGTGCAACTGAACGGCAGGGTCACAAATTTAGAAAAAAAGATCACTTCTGCCGAGTTCTTCAAGGCAGAAATTGAAGCTTTAGTGAATGAAGCAAGGAAATCTCATCATTCTAGCACTGCAAGAAGAAACCATCTTGATAAGGCAAGGCAATTGCTGATGCAAAAGATTGATGAATTCAAGAAAGAAGAAGATACCGAGGATAGAGGACTCACAAAGACTGATGCAATGGGGGCTCCTTCCGATCTTTCAGGAAACTGTGTGTCAATGGTTCAGAAAGATCACAAGCAAATTCAGATTCTAGCTACAGAAGTGGATCGGTACATTGCAGAGATTGATCGGAAGGTGAATGTATTAGAGGATCCATCCTACCTGACGGAAGAAATCAGAGCACTGAATGTAGATCGAGTAAAAGCCGAGTCTTTAAAACTTTTTCTTCAATCTAGTGATAGAAAGAAGGATCTTGAAGTAAGACGAAGGATTGCTTACGTGAATCAATGGCTGAATCATAAGACGGAGAGCGATAAAAATGGAGACTCAAGGTCAGAGGGGTATATGTGAAAACTCTTACTGTGAATTTTCTTGAGATATTTCTTTATCAATTGCTATGGTTTTTCCTTTTTTATGTTTACAGCATCAAATACTTTGTGCTTGTTGTCGATGATAACTGTGAAGATCGAGAAACCCTTCGCGAACTCCTCATGTCTATTAAGTCAGAAAAGATGCCTACAATGGATGTTCAAGTGGCAAAAAATGGAAAAGAAGCTGTTTATCTTCATCTTGCTGGGGCTTCCTTTGATATGATTGTTATGGACGATTTAATGCCCGTCATGAATGGAATTGAGGTATGTCAACGCGATTGCAGAGAGTTTTTTCTTTCTTTTCTTTTCTCGTTTTATTATATCAGAAAGAAACTTATTCTAGATTACAAATTTGCATGAAGACCTGCATAAGAAACATCTACTTGACAGACTGAGAAGGCAGCGATGTACGCATCAGATCTTGATCATGATGAAATAGATAGGGGATGAATAAACTCGAAAGTAGCCCCTTCATGATTCTGAGGCCATTTTAGTTTTATTTTTGAAGCACAAATTGTACCCACAAAAATGTTAAAAGTATCTACTTGCTTGATGGAATTTGAGTTCCTCTGAACTAATGTTATGATATCGACACTTGCCCCTCATTTGTTAGGCAACGAAGCAGCTATTCGGCATGGGTGTTATCAGCTTCATTGTTGGTGTCGGTGATGACACCGTGAAACAAGCATTTATTGATGCGGGCATAGACCAATACATTGAAAAGCCTCTGACTCCTGCAAAGGTCGCTGATCTCTTCCCTGATCTCAGCGACTCATACTTCGACCTTTAAGTGTTTCTCAGTCTAATCCGTCTGCTTTTACTTTTCTTGGAAGGTTCTTAGTTGTAGAGATGAACTCTATGGATAAAGCTCCTGACTAGCTAGTTATGCTATGAGATAAATGAATAGTTGCACTTCAAGCAGAGCTGGGAGGTGTTGTATTGGCTTAGTTGTAAAAGAAAAGGATAAAAGTTGCAGACATTTTTGGTATTAGTATTCATTGTTTTTGTGCTGATGTTGATCACTCAGCTGTTTGATTATCATGACATGCCTAGCTATTTGCAGAAAGAAATGGCTACCATACTGCGATGCTGATTCCATTTTTACAGCGTTTGGATTTGGTTTCTGCAGCATTTGAAAATGACATTGATGATCCTAAACTGCTAAGGCCTTCTACTTTTAATTGTGACTTGGAATGCTGCATACTGGCTTCTGGCATTATATTTTTAATCCGAAGAAAAAAAAATTAAAAAAAAAAAGTTATACATAAAAATTTAAAATAAAAAAATAACAATTAAAAAAATAAAAATAAAAAATAAATTAAAAAATAATTATAAATTTTAAATTGAAGGGTAAAATAAAAAATAAAAAAAACTTTAACAAAAAAAATAAAAAATTTAAAAGAATGAAAGTCGAATTAAAAAATAATTCATAAATTTAAATGAAAAGATAAAATTAAAAATCAATAAAAATTATATAAAATAATTAAAGAAAAAAAATCAGAAATAAAAAAAATAAGAATTAAAATGGAAGAAAAAAAAAGATGGTAATTTAAGATTAAAAAATAAAATTTTAAAAAAATTAAAATTTTATAAAATAACTAAAAATAAAATTTAAAAATTAAAAGAATAAAAACTAAATTTAAAAATAAGATTATCTGAAAATTCAAAAGATGCAGAATCTGAGAAGAAAAGAGAAAGTAATGGGAAAAAAAGAGAGAGAAAGGATTGTCAATGCCAAACCAAATGTCCGTCGATTATATGCATCGTTCAAGGTCGAGGGGCGGCTGAGACGAATCTGACGCCGCCCTGAAAGCTTCCATTTGAGCTATTTTTTTTTAGAGAACTGGATCAGTACATTGCAGAGGTTGATCGGAAGGTGAAGGTATTAGAGAATCCATCCTACCTGAGGGAAGAAATCAAAGCACTGGATGCAGATCGAGTGAAAGCCGAGTCTTTAAAACTTTTTCTTCAATCTAGTGATAGAAGGATGGATCTTGAAGTAAGACGAAGGATTGCTTGCGTGAATCAATGGCTGAATCATAAGACGGAGATTGTTAAAAGTGGAGATTCAGAGTCAGAGGGGTATGTGTTGGCTAAGTTATTAGCTTGCGTGTGGTCAAAACCAGTCTGCTATTTTCTGCAGAATAGCAGGGGAGATGAAAACACTGCAGAAACTTACCACTGGTTTTCTTTTCTTTCTCTCGTTCATCTCCAGAACATCCACACACACACACACACACACACACATATATATAAACCAACACATCGCAGCCTTACATTTGTTCATCTTAATCACCTTTTAATCTAACTAAAGATTAAATAGCTGTCACCCTAACTTAACTAGTTACAGCATATTAACCTTAACAGTATGTTTACTGTGAATTATGTTGAGATATATCTTTATTAATGACGAACAATGTTAATCTTTTACTCTGAATCCATCTTATCAATTGCTATGATTATTTTTTTAATGTTTAAAGCAACAAATACTCTGTGCTTGTTGTCGATGATAGATGTGATGATCGAGAAACCCTTCGCGAACTCTTCATGTGGATCGAGTCAGAAACTAAGCTTCCAATCGTTTTTCAAGTGGCAAAAAATGGAAAAGAAGCTGTTATCTTCATCATGCTGGGGCTTGTTTTGATATGATTGTTATGGACGATTTAATGCCCATCATGAATGGAAGTGAGGTATGTCAGTGCGATTGCAGAGAGTTTTTTCTTGTTTTTCTCCTTGTTTTAATATATATAAGAAAGAAACTTATTCAAGATTACAATTTTGCTCGAAGAACTGCATTAGAAACATCTACTTGACAGAGTGAGAAGGCAGTCATATTTAACCTTCTCTCGCCCTCCTTCAAAATCAATATCTCACCAACATGTGACCTTAACCACTTCTCTCCTAGTCCTAGCTAACAGGAAAAAAAAGTTGTTTAAAAGAACTAACTTTGGCGCCTCTCTCTCTCTCTCTTCAACAACTCATTCACTTTTCTTGCCATCCTCTCAGTCTCTCTCTCTTAAAATCAAGAAACCATTGATTCATCAACGGAGCCTATGATGACAAGTCGAGTTTCAGACGAGGAAGATAGCACTCAAATCGAACAAACCATTGATTCATCAATAACACCACCAACGGAGCCTATGATCACAAGTCAAGTTTCAGATGAGGAAGATAGCACTCAAACTGAACAAGAAATTCAGGCTTTGTTTTCTCTACTGGATACTTACATCACAAATTTGGAAGGAAAGTTGACCGATGCCAAGTCATCCAAGGCAAAAATTGAAGCACTTCTTGAAAAAGTAATTCAATTGCTGATTGATGAACTCAAGATCAAAGCAGAAGATAGTGAGGATAAATGGTTCATAAAGAGGGATGGAATGGTGGCTCCGTCCTGTCTTACAAGAAACAATACCGATCTTCAGCAAATTCAGCTTCTAGTTAGAAAACTGGATCGCTACATGGCAAAGGTGGATCAAGAGTTGCATGTATTAGAGAATATATCCTTCCTGAGGGAAGAAATCGATAGAGATCGAGAAGAAGCCACGACTTTGAAACTTACTCTTGAAATTTGTGATACAAGGAACGATCTTGAAGTGGGATCGTTGGTTACTTATGCGAACCAATGGCTGAATGATCAGAAGACACAGAGTGTTGAAAGTGTAGACACAAAGGGGTATGTGTGAAACCTTTTTCCGAGAATTATTGTCTTGAGATATTGCTTAGTGAATTATTTTCTTAAAATGTATGTTAAAGATCAATTGCTATCGTTCTTTTTCATGTTGACAGCAACAATTTCTCGGTACTTGTTGTCCATGACAGTCGTGATCTTCGAGAAACCCGCCAGAGGCTCTTGGTGTTGCTTGGGTATCAAAAGAAGCTTCAAATGGATGTTTCAGTGGCCAAAAATGGAAAAGAAGCTGTTTATCTTCATCTTGCTGGGGCTTCCTTTGATATGATTATTATGGATGACCTGATGCCCTTCATGGATGGAATTGAGGTATTTTTTTTCCATTGAACTTAATTAAGAGAGAGTCTTTGAATATTTGATCATTATATATAGACCATTACTGTCAGAATCAAATTGTAATAAAGAGAGAATCTCTCTGTTTTTTTTTTGTTTTGTTGATAGGTCAGAAAATAATTAGGTTTACAAATTTGTACAAATTCTGCAAATGACCACTGACTTGATAGAGTGAAAGGCAGCAACTGTCGGTAATCTTTATATTATGTACTGACATTTTTGCTCCACATCTGTTAGGCAATAAATCTGTTACGCAGGATGGGTGTTGAAAGCCACATTGTCGGTGTTACTGGTGAGTTTAAGCGACTAGCTTTCATGGACTCAGGCGCCGACAGCTGCATTATAAAGCCACTGACTCTTGAAAAGCTCGCTGCTGTCTTCCGGTGATGAACTTTCTGAGTCTAATTGGTTCGATCCGAGTTGCTTTTTTCTTGCATTGTTCTTTGTTGTAGAGATCATGAACTCCATGAATAAAGTCTCGGAGTAGCTAGCAATGCTATGAGGATAACATGAATATTGTTAGCATTTCAAGCTGACAGGCTAGTGTTAATTGGCTTAATTGTAGAAGGAAAGGACAGAAGTGGAAGAAATTCTAGTATTAGATTTTGATGTTCCTGTTCTGATGATCAGTCAGCTTGTTAGTGATTTCATGCTTAGATTTGGATAGTCCTGCCGAAATGAGTGCAATGTACAATCTGAGGAAAATACATGATCCCCTTTCTACAGCATTTGAATTTGTTTGCACAGCATGTGCAATGTACATCTGAGGAAAATACATGATCCTAAACCACAAAGGCATTCTACTTCATTTTTCACTGTGGCGGCTGAATTCTGGCTTCTGCAATTGAATTTTGCTGAGGTGCTTTGGTTGATTGAAACCCTCACTCTTTGGTATATTTCTATATCATTTGAGCTCTTGAGCTCCCATTTTCACTCCCTGCTCTGACAATTTAAACATGACCTGTGCCATTTATTTGCCAGATTACTCGCTCACAGTTGGTTGTGATACATATCTTCATGATGCTGGCTTTGAAAGTAAAGTTGAAATCTTAGTGGCCTGTAAGGTTGCCAAATGCTCCGTGCAGGAATCGGAATAAGAATGGATTTTGAATTTTCACCATTATACAGTGTCAGGTTCGCCAGTAATTCCCATGGCAAGTACAGCCTGATGTTAAATCTGAATTGATTCCTCCATTCCCTGCCAAGTTAGCAGTGATTCCCATAATAATCCACATTGAATATTTTGAGAAAATCAGTGAAACATTGGTTCAAAATGGATCAGACCAGTATTGTGTAATGAACAATGAGAGGTATCAAATTTTATTGATTAAGTTTGACATAAAGACCAAAAAAAAAAAGTTTACCAAAATATTCATACCATCAGGATCAAATCTTGGATGAAAAATCTCCCGTGCAAATTCTGGACAATATTAACAGAGCATGTACTCTCCTGGAAAATCATCTGTTGCAGCTTTTGGCATGTACCATCTTGGCTCAAGGGGATATATATATATATATATAAAAGCACATCTACTTGAACAAGGATGCAGAGCAATAATCCAAGCATTTCTTTGTGGATATTGACTAGCACTGTACAAATGATGATGATATACTAGTTGATTAGGATTCAGGGTATCAACAAGATAGGCCACGATTGTGCAGCAGCAGCACCCAGGGCATACCAGCATATGTTCTCAACTAAAGCTAAATAAATAGCCTACCAAAACATACATGATAATCAAATCTTCTTGAACTAGTTTTACTAAGAAGTGCGACAATCAGCAGCCCAAGCATTTACAAGAAACGCAAGCTTCCGGCAATACTAACAGAGTCCCATCATTTACAAGGCAGGCTTTAGTATTTACCATCCGGGTTCAAGTGGACATACAAGCAAATATCCACTTGAAAAAGGGTAGAACACTTATTCTAGTTCTTTTTGGATATTAGCGAGTTAGCAGTGCATGTAGTGTGGAGAAAATTACAATTTATTGCGTTATACAAAATCTGGAAATTTGAAGTTGAGTCTGATTCGTGATGTTGTATGGCTGGCTCAAGAAAAAAGTGGTAGTCTTTGCTCTCCCGAGGCATACGAAATGATACTCCTCTTGAGTGGCGAAATAAAGTGTGCCCCATGAAATGCAGCAGCACGTAGTATATTTAGAGGGCCAAAATCAACGGAGTATGCCTTCTGAAAGCCATCTAGAATAGCCATCATAGTCATGTTTGCCAGTTTTCTCTCTGCTTCATATTTTTTCAACAACGATACCTGCATAAAGCAAATCAATTTTACTTCAGCAATTATTACCAATGAATATGTATACCATCATGCAAGACAATTAGGCCAAAACTTGACGTACCACCACAACCTATGATGTCTATATATATTATATAACTGATTTGTTAGGAAAGTGATGTTGTCCATCCACAGACGCATGTTTAACAGTAGGATATTAGAGTGCTCAATTCTGTAAAATGCATGCATGCCTGGCATTTTTGACAGATTGCAAAGAGGATTTCTTGGGTCGATTTACTTCTTTCTAATATACTTTTTCTTCAAGAAATGAGCAGCTCAATCATTTTTTTTTTATTAATGCCATAGCTTAGATAAGGCACTAAATAGTTTTTGTGGGAAAGTACAAATCTGCCATGAAAGATATTCTTTCCTTGAGTGTCATGGACCAATCCACCCTAGTATTTTGACAGAATTTTTTTTAGATAAAGCACAAAGTCTGTTAGAAATAATACCCACAAAGAAATCATTTATGTTTGTATCCAAGTTGATTACTAGTGACAATTTTTCTCATCATGTAGAATGATCAACAAATGCAACAACATGGGCATCATCACTAGCTAGAAACTCAGATGATAAAACTAATCCAATGTAATCCGTAAAAAAGTCACTAAGAACTAACTGCCAAGGCAAGGGTAAAAATGCAAAATATGGAATGTAATTATGGCTAAATACCCTGAAAATAAAAAACAAGCCACAAGGAAAATTGATCCAATTTTTATTACATCAGTTGTTTGACATGATATTTAAGGCAATGGATATTTCAACACTGTAGATTATTGAAGAATATAAGCAAGTGTATGGTGATAAATAATCTAATCCAAGTATAATTAAGAAACTCAGAAGATGACATACCTCCCCAATGTCCATGCCCACAGCAACTCCTTCAGCAATGATTCTTGAAAGAGCAAATGCATCTCCAAAACCCAAATTAACTCCCTGGCCAGCTAAAGGATGAACTGTGTGTGCTGCATCACCAATCAGAACAACACGCTTTGATGCATATTCATTTGCATGCATTAAAGACAATGGAAATGCCATCCTCTCAGATGCCACCTTGACCACTTTTGGTGGAATTTCAAAAGACTCATTAGCAAATATTGTCACATTTCCTCCGAGCCATGAAAACATGCCTGCACTACCCGGTATACTTGACTTATGATGAGGACCATATCCATAATCCAGAGCATGATTTACAGCTTTCACAAAATCATCCTCTTTCATTGATTTAAAATCAGATGACTCCTCTGGGTTCATGGTCCAAACAATATTGCTGAATTTGTCTCCAACTGGCAGAAGTGCAATTGGACCTGCTGGTAGAAACCGCTGCCATGCACTATAATTTTCTACTGAATGTTCTACAGTGCATATTACCGCATTCTGCGAGTATTTCCACCCAGTTGTTTTAAATCCTGCAAGCTCCCGGACTTGTGACTTCCCACCATCAGATCCAACCTATGATGAATGCAACATAACTCGACACTGATTGATATGATATTCATGATAAACATTTTATAGTGGCTCTTGTCTAAAATGAAAATGCAAATCTTTCATTCTAATATATTTTAAAGGCATAACATAGCTTCATCAGTGCACGTTAAATTACCACCAACTTTGCATATAGGCTGTTGCCATCACTAAGTTCCAGCTTTGCTAAACGTCCCCTGGCATATGATGCTTCTGTTGAGGCTGTACTGTCCACCACTATGGATGACGAGCTTGGATTTAGAGACATTGAAGTTAATCTAGAATGGTATATTTTCTTTTGGAAATCTGTGTCCTGTACGTTTAACTTTTTAGTATCAGAAATCACAATAGCGAGCATTTTTTTCCTTGTGGAAAAACAATTGATTTTGTTATTGATACATGAACAAGAAAACTTGTATCCCTTAATGTCCATCGAGAGATTACATACAGCATAACAGAATCAAGAAGACATGCACAAGAACAAGATGCGTTACCTAGATTATTATCTCACACGGTTATCAGATAATTCACCCTGGAAATGCCAAGGGAACTGATATGAAGAAAGAAATATCTCTCTTAAGGAATGGATGTGTTCAGTCAGGGGACAAGGACTTCAAAGGCTATTCCACATCACAAATGCAACACATAAAGAAAATGAAGTAATAGATAAAGCATGAGAGTTTCCACAAAAGAGAGATGAAACTGGACATATCCAGTGTTTGAGTAAGACCTGCACCTATAGGAACAGAATACATGTTTATATTTTAATTATTGATGGAAAGAGTATAATTACATTCAGATATTCAAAAGAAGTAGCGAAAAATAGGTGATATTCCTCAGAAAATAAAATATACAATAGGCCCATATAGATTCCCATTAGAATCTCCATAATGGTAATAGAATCTATGCATAAGATAACGTATACCATCAACAAATTTAAAGTTCCCATTAGGTATCGCATATAGCATCAACAGATTTAGATTTCCCGTTATGCATGAAGATGAACAGTTTGGTGTAAAGAATACCTCAATTCGTGATAACAGAGAACTATGGAGCACCTTATTCTCCACCACACACCTGCATCATGATGAGTCCAAAATCAGCATCTTCTGCGATATCTAACAGCAGGATCACAATATGATATTTTCACTTCTACATGTGGCTTACCCTAAAACTTCTTTGTCTACATCTCTTGCATCATATTTTGTATATCCTAAGCCAGTGTAATCCCAAACCTACAGAAAATCAAGAAGTGGCAGGCAACTGATGGCATCATATGTTATGTGACAGTACAGTATATATTTCATTGCAGAGGGCAAAATCAAGCAATTTAAAAGATAGCACTTTCTATGTAGCTGCAAAAAAGAATAAAAAATATGATAAGAAGAGATAGCAGCACAACAGTAATCATAAATCATTCTAATGTGAGCCAAATTCTGTTATTAAAAATTCTCAAGCCTTGTAAACAAAGTTTCTATTTAGTTCCAGATGCCAAACAGAAACTTCATATGTGCCAGAATGCATCAAATTCACAAGTCGAAAAAACTTAAAATGCATCAGCAATGGTAGTAATTCAAGGTAATTCCAGATTTGAAACAGACTATGTCAACCATGTGAAACTTAGAAGTGCATAAAAGAAAGTAAATAAAACAGTCATCACCTGCATCTTATCAAAATAAGCATGTCGATGTTGTTGAACATATTGCCAGGCACCAGTATCTGCAAAACCATCAATGACAATCCAAAGATTATGTCTAGTGTCTGTTGCCAAAAAGTATGTTAAACATCAGCAGTCTCTCGTTGTGGTACTTTCAAGAAACCAATTACGATGCCAAGTCTTCTAGGAAACAAATTATTGTCTTGGTAAAATCAGGTGTGTTTTTAATTTCATAACACAAGTTTATTCTAAAGCAGTTACACTATATAAGCACAGAGAAATCAGTCTTGAGGTTTCTGTAACTTCACAGTGTGAGTTATTAACAAAAAACACAGGAGATACACATATACCGTACAAGAGGAATTGTGTGCATTTACCACGATACCTTTGAAAAAAGATATAGTTGCAGGTGTGACTGTACTGACCCTTGGATCAGGTGGGTCTTCTCTCTTTATGCATGGTTTATTGGCCAAAGCAGGACTGCTATCAATGATGGCAACACTCAGATGCTTCGTCAATGGCGTGGTTGCTGCAAGCAACAAAGTTAATAACTTGATGCATACAAAACATAATGCATCAATGAGAATTGAGTCATTTATACGTTTGGAAACGCGGTGCAAACAGCGTTCCCAAAAAATTCAATTTTTTTTTTCTAAAATTTAATATGTTTTGTATGTTTTAAATCGTTTTGATGTGCTGATGTTAAAAATAATTTTTAAAAAATAAAAAAAAATCATTGGCATGTATTTCGGCACGAAAAGTTATTTGAAAAGCAACCGCAACCACACTGCCAAATACTCTCTATACTACAAGGACATACAGTGTCAAAAGCCATTGACAGGCAAGCTCCTATATTTTCCATTTGATCTTGTTTGTTTAAATCCAACCCCCAATTGCCAAGCATAGAAGAATAAATGGAGCAGTGACAGCATAATAGTAGACTAGTGCAAATGAGAGGGAAAAAAAAACCTACCCAAGGAACAAGCTAGGGCCATGCCAACCATGCCTCCCCCAACAATAGCAATGTCATATGGCTGAACATTGCCAGTAAAACTCAGGTTGCCATCACACTCCTACCACACCAAAACCAAAACAATCAAATCCAATATTGTACCACAAAGATTAAAACTTTACAAGAACCCATTAACCATTATATAGATATAAAACCAATTTTTGGAAAAATAAGACTGGAAGAGCAAGAATTCTAGTAGAAAAAGACCCATCAATGCATCACACATGAAAAACACACATGATACAATTAATAATAAAGCAAACCATTACCTGATTAGACTGGGAAGAAGCAGCAGCAGTAGATGCTTTTGCAGCTACATCACTGAAAAATTTCTTCCTTGAAAGTTTGAATATTTGATTATTAGCAGGAACAACTTTCCTTGCAATCACCCTGTCATTTGTTGAATGTTTTAAAAAATGGGAAAAGAGAATTTACTTAGTAATAATAATAACGAGTTAAAAAATTTAATTAAATCAAATAAATAAGAGTTTCATAAGAGTTACTTGACATGGGTACCTGTTCATTCTTGCGACTGCAGAATTTCAGTGATTGTGAATTTAGAGAGAGAGAGCGGGAGGGAGGGAGAGAGTCAGGGGAGGCAAGAAAACAAAGAGTGATATGGGCTGGACGGAGCTGGTCTTTGCTATAAGGGCCAGGTTGGGCTTCGTTTAACTTAACGGAAGATGAGATTAAAGGACTATATATGGGCTAAGTTACCCAAACACTAAGCATGGGCAGCTGCTGTAAATAATTGTAGAAACAATGGCAGTTGTTTTATGTATTCAAGGAATGCGTTTTTCGAGCTAATACATCAAAGCCGCCTCTCTTTCTTTCTTTTTCTTTTTTATTTTTAATTAAACTCCAACTAGTTTACTACCTATTTCAGATGCATTAAGTATTTTTTAAAATATGTTTGTTTTTTAAAAATATTAAATTAATATTTTTTATATTTTTGTTATGCTAAAATAAAAATTAAAAAAAAATTATTTTAATATATTTTCAAGTGAAAAACACTCTGCATTACAATACTAAATACATATTTAATAGGTAAATCTAAAACCAAATTAACTTATTTTTTATTTTTTTATTTTAACGTGAGTGTCCGGGCCAGCTTGCGCGCACCTCGACTAATCCTACGGGCCCTTAAGTTAATGACCATGTAAGCCTCCAAAGGCCATCATATGAGTAATCACAGGGCTCGAACCTGAGACTACAGAGGGAGCAAATCTTTTGATTCCAAGCTCTTATTATTGAGCCACTACCTAGATGATTTTAAATTAACTTATTTTCTGACCTGTGTTATTGGGTTTGGGTATAAAATAAATGATTTAAAGTTGATCTAGTCGATCTGATAAGATGAGTTAGTTTGCATTTTAGTTAATCTAATAAAAAAATTGAATTGATTTTTTTAAAAAAATACCTAAACATCACGATTTTGTCTTTTTCTTAAAAAAAATAAAAAGATATTGACTGGGATTAACTTCCTTAACCCTGCGGCAAAGTATCAGTGGGTCAAATTCAATAACTAAACACGGCAACTTAATTTAGTTAGTCAAAGAAATGACATCTATGTTAAAAATTTTGACCTCAAGTCCAATTCTAATCATTAATAATTTATTTTATTTGTTTGTTTATTTTTATATTTTTCAACTAATGCATTGGGATATTTTGTTGTTATGTGCGACAGAGCATAGGCCCATCGAAACTAAGTTTACTGTTATTGATTTAGTTTTTTTTAAAATAATTTATATCAAGATAAAAAAAAAAATTATGAGAACAAATACTTTTTCTCAATTTTTATAATGATTTGATCTTAATGGAATTCCAATCAACAAGATAGAAAATGTATGGCATTGCTAACCTTTTCTATTGATAAAAATCTTTTATTTATTTATGTGGGTGTGTGGCATGGGAATTTCTTTCTCTTTATGGCGAGAGGTCTCTTTAGATTGTGATTTAAACCAATAAAGAGAAAAATAAATAAATTGGTCAGTTTTTTCCTTCATGACATAAATTATATAACGACACAGTTTAAAAATTGCCAGTTTTTACCAGACTAAACAAAAGGTACAGCTTTAAAGGCCTGCAAATACTGTAGCCCATCTCGAGTATAATCTCAAGCCACTTGATTTGATTTTGGACATAATTGTTTTTTAAAGTATTTTTAACATAAATCAAAATCATTCAAAGATAATTAAAAAGTTTAATTAATTATTTAGGTGATAGTCCAGTGATAAGAACTTGGAACTAAGAGGTTTGTTCCCTCTGTGGTCTCAGGTTCGAGCCCTATGGTTGCTTATATGATGTCCACTGGAGGCTTACATGGTCGTTAACTTCAGAACCCGTGGGATTAGTCGAGGTGCGCGCATGCTGGTCCGGATACCCACGTTAATCTAAAAAAATAAAGTTTAATTTAATAAAAAAATTCAGAATTTTTGAAACCCCATGTTGAAATGCTGCCAAACGAACACTTCTTGATGGATATGAGATTTTGCTTTGAGTTTTTAAACCCGGCTTGGCTTACAATGCATGATCTGGAGTAAGGACTCGGTCATGGCTCGGGGTCGAATCGGCCGCCAGCCAAAACAATTGCAACGAAGGTTTAAATGGTGATACTGCTACTGCATTACAAATCACAGCTTCTTCCTCCTGGTGGATGTGAACGCGCTGGATTTATTGCCTGATACAAACAAAGAAATGTGCCCTACTACTCCGAGACGACAAAACCAATATTGTACCATAATTATCAAGCGCACATCATAGCTATTAGTATTAGCTAATCCGAGATTCCGTGCCCCCTTCCAAGTGATAATAGCACTTGCGATGACAAGGAAGTAGTTCGCTCATCCCTGTTCATGCAATCCAGCCATGTAACAGGGTAAAGAAGGGAGGGGGGAGCGTCTGAAATGATGTTTAATCAATCTTTACAGTGCACAGGCTAGCCCTCTCAAGCCTCAAGAAAGCTACAATATTGCAAACAAAAAGAAGATCTTGCAGCTCTCTTTATGATCGTCCTCTCCATGCTTTCCCTCTCCACTCACTTGTCGCATGCCCCGTGGCCTTGTGCCAAGAAAAGCAAACAGCACGAGATGCAATAAAGAGATTACATGTCCATTTCCAACTGTAAACCAGCAATGAATAATGTATCCCCACAAACACACACACAGTCAAAAGTTAAAGAAGATAAAAACATGTGCCACATCTTTCTTGGTTTACCCTAAGACACCAATTCACCACAACACTATGATGAGTGCTAGGAAGAAAAGGCGAAGGATAAACAAGTCTAAGTGGTGGGTGAGGCAATCACCATGATTGTACCTGTGCTTCTATATCCAATCATCTTTTCCCAATTACCCTGCATAACCCAACACACATAGCCCCACCTTCAAAAATCAAAATATATTGTCATATCCCCACTTTCTTAGATGCAAAGCAATAAACCATAATCATTTTGTGATAACCACACCCTATTAGCACTACTATATACAGGCTGATTTCTTCTCCTTCTGTTTCCTTTTTGTTCTGATACCAGCCCATTACTGGTAACACGCACAGCTACAAGGTTGGGTGGATATGCATGGTATATCAATATATAGAGAGATATATCAAGTTTGACCTTACTGACTGTACTCCTGGCGGCCTCAGGGAAGAACAGGTGCACTTCTTTAGTGTGCTCTTGCTATGTACCCTCAAGGAACATTAACGACAAAGGTGAAGAAAGCAACAGGAGCAACAATACTAAGAAGGGATCCTTTGCGGAAGAGAGAGAATATGTGGTCATGGAAGAAGCCAGTAATAATGATTCAGTACAAGATCATCAAATGAGCAATGGTGGGAGAAATATAAGAAGCAGGACTGCTAGTGGGTCTAATAACGGACCTCTCTTGGAAACTTCTCTCAAGAGTACTCTCAAGAAAACTACTAATGCTATAGTTGGGGAAAATCAAGCAAGGAAAGATCATCAAAAGAGAAAAGTCAGTTGGCCTGATATTGCTCATGGAACAGATATTGCTCATGTTCTTGAATTTGAATCAAGGTAATTAAAATTAACCATCTCCTGCTTACCATACTTAATTTGCATGATTGGATTTTGATTGTGTTAGATGATGAATGCCCTGGCCACAGCATGTTTTTTTGATAAGCAAATTATTGCCAACAGAATCTTCAACAGTTATAAGGGTGTTTTGTCCCTAACTTAAAAGAGATTTTAGGCTTAGGCACCATTATGATATGTAGGGGCATGCTTGCATGAACAATTTCTAGAAAATGAAGTGCATGGTGTTTTTTTTTTCCATTTTCAATTTATCCATATATGCCATGTATTTTAAGGTTAAAGCAGCTGTATTATTTGTTTTCCCCTTGCACTTTCACTATATTTTCCTTCTCTTTCATAATGTCTCAGCACCTCTGATGATGGAGAACTTGAAGGAGTAAGGAACTCTTGTGTTTGTACAATTCAGTGAACAAGAAATCCATAGGTACCACTCTTTAATTGCTCTTTACTGATTCAAGGAGTATCTTCAGGATCATATATATCTTGTTCCTCCTTCCCTTGGAAAAAAAATAAAAAATCATTAATTATACTTTTGATCATTGGCTCAAGAACCAATTAGGTGCATGTCCTTGTTGAGTGCAATTTGGTTGAAATGTGGAAGATGGCTCAAAATATAATCACATGCAATGCCTTCCATGAGCCAACAATGCATCTTCCCAAGAGATGCACAATGACCCTCGAAGACTTGGAAGTTTTAATGGCAGAAGGCACAGTATGACATTATATACTGAGAATCTAGTCCATGACCTCAGCTAGAGTTCTTAATGATCGTGTGAAGTTGTTGAACTTGTATGCATATATGTGCGTGTGTGTGTGTGTTGAGGCTAGGGGAAAGGTTTCTAGCCTTTTATGACTTCTACTCTTGGAACTCTTAGGTGTTTGGACAACGTAGGTAGAAAGGGGCTGGGGCGCTTTGGTTTGAAAATAAGTGCACATCCAGCCTCTCCTGTTGGCAATAATAAATGGTGTTCAAGGCAGATAATGGGAAGCCGCCTCCAAGTCCAGATCCATTAAATTATTTTAAAAAAATCACAGGAGAAACAGAACATAGTCAACATGTGGATAGATCTAAAGTTCTAAACCTATAAACTTCATTAGTTACCCTAAATACTAGATTAGTGGGGAAAGGATCTCCATAGAAGGACCGGACTAACACGAAATTGCAATTCAGTCAACCTCTTGGACTAGCCTGATGATGTTAGCTCAAGTTATGGCGTAGAATACCAGTACTTGTCAATGTATGGTCAGAGCATGAATTTAACTCCTTTAGCCATCATAGCAAATAATTTTTCATTTGGGACATACAATGTGCAAGCTTCGATTGACATTTTTGTTTCAGAGGAGAGGTCTAAATCCTAGACCTCTTCAAGGATTAGAGAAATGGGTGCCTGCTGAGATTTTCTATATATGTTGACAGAGCAGGTTGCAGGTATAAATGGTGAGTCCATGAGGGTCTTTCTTCAAACAAAACGCTGGGAGTACCTAATGATCTATATAACAACTTCATTTCTATAAGAATTCCAGGGGAGAAATAAAATCTCAAGGCATCTGTACTGTACGTACAGAAGATAAGTGGGATATGTGTCTGAATTCTTTTTAAAAGACTGGGGACAGAATGATTGGGTTGTTGGAAAAGTAAAGGTTGAGAATCAGGATAGTTCGTAGGACCACTTAGAAGACAATTGTATTGTCAGCATGGTCAAAATACAACGAATGCAAACTCATGAGAATCAATGCATACAAGGAACTAGAAAAGTCATTCTCAGGACAAATTCCTCGAATTTTTTGCTTTTAGTTAATGTCTCACAACACGGATGAAGATAAAAAATAAATTTATCTTTCTCTAACTCAACAAAGGCCGTATAAAATAATTTCCCTCTTATTCTTACTGTTGTCTTTCTTTTTTCCAAAGTTTCCCACAGTTTTTCTAACATTTATAACTTTCTCTTCTTACAGATGGATCTCCTGATGATGCAGTTCTTCAAGAACATTTTCACAGTATTCACATTCTTGTACTGTTTCTTAATATAGAATTAACTCAAGTCTTCTATAATAACATGGAAGGCAGAAAACATGTAAACAAAAACTGTAGAAAGAAATAAACCATCCAGGATTCTTTTGCAATGGTTCTGTCCAATCCTTTGCGTAACGCTTAGCCCAAGTTGCACGACTACTGGGGACCTTTGAAATAGATTTCTAACGAAACCAGGACCAATCAGTCCTTTCGTTTTCTTTTTTTCTCTGGAAAAGTTGGCCCTGTATTCAGTCATTAAACTCAATCCAGGGTGTGCTCCACGAGTTGGGTGGATTGATCTGATTCAATAAAAAATAATAATTCTAAATAACATTATTTTGAATTAAAAAGTTCAAAAGTTAAACCCAGTTTTAATAAAGTTTTGACCAGATTAATTTTGAATGATTTTTTTTATACTCAACCCTAGCAAGGGGCAGGTCAAGAATCGATCCTTCAAGCCAGATTTAATAATAGCACCTCTATTTAGGGCCATGAGGCCATCAAATGTTAAAAAGATGCGTGTAAGAGTCTTTTAAACAGGTATCTTGGAGAGCTTACGTATAAAAAAGACACTTTAACACAAAAGTCTAGAATAATGAATTTTAAATTTATCTTATATATAAACACCTAAAACTTCTTATTCATTGCTGATATGAAATTCCCCACTCGCATGTCTAACTCAACACCTAATGATTTCTAAATAGGTTCGTGGTGAAAATTTAAAAGTTCAGAAGACACCACTGAACTAGGCTTACTGTGTGCAGGCATGGTGGGAGTTTTGGTCAGTGAATGGCAGGGATGGAGTTGGGGGCGACATCGAAGACCTGAGAATTGACTTGAAAGAAAAAATGATACGGAAACCTCTCTGTACTTGTGGATAAAATGAAAGATGGCCGCTACAAATGAAACTTGCTGGTTTTTGTCAGTAAGAGTTAAGAAATCAATCACATACAAAGGTGGTGAAACAAATTGATCTAAATGGAGTTAACGTGTTACATGCAACAAAAGCCAAGCAATTGTTGTAAGAAAGAATCACAATATTTCTTCCTTCCCAGCCCCCACAATGATACACCAAATTTTCTCCCAACTAGGGGATCCTTTGTTTTTTTTTTTTTTTACTCACAGTATCACAATATCATGGTCTTATAGCACACTATTCCCTATTTGGCATCTGCTGATCAACAGCTCATTTTGCAAGCTAAAACCTCTTTTACATATTGGTTACAATCTCACGCAAGCCTTTAATGACCATGATTTCTTGCTTTCTTTGATTTGTTCTTTTCCTGCATCTTCTTCTTCTTTGCTTCAGCTGTAACCCAAGTATAATCTGGAGGAATAGCAAATGGGTCCTGAATGTTTTCTATCCTACTGCTAGAGCCACCAGCAGACAAGCTAGGGCGTTGATAAGGGGCTTTTATCCACTGAAACCAAGATGAAGTCGAGGACTGCATAACCATCGGACTTTCTCGTAATGCAGCTGTAGGACTTGAAGGGGGTGTTGCAAATTCATCCAATGGCTGTAGTTCTTCAAACTTCGTAAATGTAACCAGTACCCTGATTGTGGGAACTACTGGGATAGCAACCTGGATGTAACCAAAAAGTTTTTAGAAAACATATTCAGAGATTAACAAAACAATCAGACCGAAGTGTGTGTGTAAACAAAGCTACAGCGTAAGAATCATCAGCATTATCAATTTTGATGTGATTTTTCCCATATCTAATGAAAGCATGTCAGTGAATTTGGAAGGAAAGAATGTTACTGAGGTAGTCCAAAACTTTACCTAGGTGCAACGGACTGCCAACAAAATATCTACCAACTCATATTTGTTAAACTTGGCCAAGAAGCCAAACTAGATCAATTGGATTTATAGCATCCATATTAATATACATGCATAATAATCAGATATTTATGCACAGTGTTTAGATATTTTATCTAGAATGGCTGGACACCTGACAGCAAGTGTTAGATGCTCTCTTTCCACAAGGCCAGGTTAAAATCCTTTTCTGTCATATTTTGGTCCAGAAGCATTTCTAAAAATTGAGCTCAGCAGGAAACTTTTCAAATTCAAATGAAATTCAGCAGAATTGAGTTATTTTTTCTGTCAAGTTCACTCATAGATGATCCTATCACAAACTTAGACTTGCCAAGTGTCTGGTTAACTGGGTTACTAGTTTGACCAGCTAGACAGGGCTGGATGGATCTAATAACTATGCTTCTACCTTGCATCCAAAAACAAGTAGCATGTTGCTAGACCAGGAATAAGGAGATACTAAGCAAGACATAGATATTTGCAAAAACCAAACAACATAATCATGATACTGATAACGCAGTCTGCAGAAATGCTGCCTTTGACTCGTTGAAAACTTATCCCGTGAATCAGCAGAGAAGATTCTTGGGATTTATCATTCAAGGTAAAATCATCACCTTCTTTCATTCTTCTTCAGGCGGTATACATTGGTATAATAACAAGCATTGTGCATTTCAGCACAACAACTTACCTCATTTCACCAGAGCAAATCCTTCACCAACTTCAGCCAAAAGCCAAGTCAATATTTATTGAGGATACGAAGGCCAAGCAATTCCATGTTATCGTGGTTATTCACGACATAGAGGATATTATTTATTAAGTGCATCATGCCAACTAGCCTCTCACAAAGGAGCTAGCCAACTTATCAGAATCAAAGGCTAATGAAGAGAATCTCTTGTGGCAACTATTTGGGGTTTAGAAACATCAATCCTACACGGTCGTTTCAGCGTGGCAAATGTAACACATTAGAGTACTATACTAACTCTGTATTTGATATGCTACACCGCACGTCACCCCAGGTAATCTTACAACCAAACCAAGACATCATAACTGGCTGTAACTAAAGTGGAATGAGCTACGCTATTCCTTGACCTTGGTACACCAACTGGAAAACCTAAAAAAATTACTGAAGTTTGTTTTATCGACCAATTCTTCTTTTTTTCAAGATATTTACACTATACGCTGGCCCTACAGACATATGGATATTAAAAAGATGCCAAAGGATAGCAGGGTAAAAGGTGTTGCTGGGTGCAGTTGTCGAACTTTTTCCTTAAAGGGCTAGTGAAGGACCCACAAAGGATTTTAGATGGTTTTATAGTAATTACGTTTCCAATGCAAGAATATCTAATCTTTTTAGGGTCCTCCGTCAATAACTGTCGCACATTTGAAGACTAGTTAGAGAGTGATTGAGATTGTGGTAAGAGTTAAGAAAAGGAATGCTTGAAACCAAAAATCAAATTTTGTTGGTTGTTTTTTTGAAGCCATGGTGTTGGAATGCCGAAGACACTGAAAACCATGATTTTGAGAAAGAAACAATTTGCTATTTTTTAAACTATGGTTTAGATGGAAATCAAGGTCTTGGAAATGCAATGCCAAACACACCAATGAAGAATGTGCTCAGAATTTGTCCTCCGTTACAAGGCAAAAATTGTATAAGATTAATTCTGCTCTAATATTGAAAATCTAACTACACATAACTGCACCACATCGTGATTTTATGACCTTCGCTCAACAGAACTCCCAGGGGCTGGAGATGCATTAGACTCAAATTAGGTAAAGTTGCCTCAAAAACCCAAGTCAAGACCTTAGCAAAACAAAAGCCTCATGCATCATTTATAAGAGAACACATGAAAAGTTTCTATCCAATATGATTTATATCATTGAATAGATTCATAAAGTGCACTCAATTTTATGAAAGTTGACAAGGAAAGCCCTATTCGTACCATATAGATCATGGGGTTATATAGTATAGATCTAGCAAGGCCATCATACAACAACCTTATACAGAAATGAAAGAGAACATGATAAGAGCAGGGCAGTGGTAGGTGATGACAAAATTAAACAGCAAGCTATTGAGCGCCTTGTAGTAAAAGAGTTTTGTATTGTCAAATTCAACTGGATATAAGAGAAAACACCATACCTTAACTGGAAAGGTTCCCATAGGAAGTTTAGTTGTGAGCAGCTCTCTTAAGCGACGAATTGCCTTAACCTTGTTTGCAAGAATGTCAAGCAGTGGAAGAAGTTCTTCAGTTTGCAATGGGAAGTTTGGAGAAAGCCAAAGAGTAGGTCTTAATCCTTTCTTATACTCATTCTCACGGCCTCCTTCCTTGCGACGATTATTGCTCTCAGAACTCACGGAAGTAGATGCCCTGCTATCTCTCCCTTTCCGGTGTTCATCCCTCAAAACAATCTCCACAGAATGTCTTCCTGGTTTAGGCTGGCTTATGGATGGAGAGTCCCCTAGTAAATCACTCACCTTCTCATCCACACAAAGAGAACTTCTTGGTGGAACAATTTTCTTCTGCCCTTCAACTTTAGAATCCCGTTTCCTCCAACCACCAAACCACCCTTTCTTTTCCTGCTTAGTCTCTCCATTTCTACAACCACTTGCATCTTCAATAGGAACCTCCCTTGGCTCATAACAACTATGACGATGTGCGATAATCCCATCGCCATTCTCAGAGCTCAGCTCTGACGTCTCCAATTTAAGAGCAACTTCAAGTTGCCTTCTTTCTTCTTCTGTCAAAATGTCATTGAGCTCCTCACTTTCTGTTTCATTATCATTGCAGGATGAGAAGAACTCATCGTCCGACATAGCCCCTGGGACCTTTCTAGATTTGATGCTAACAACCACATTGTGCATGTCATAGACCTTTGCCTTCCATGAACCCACCATTTCTGTTTTCTCCTGCCGCCTCCATGTCAGCTGTGGCAAAAGAACTGCTTGGGTCACATCTATCCCTGGCCTGAATATATTAGTCTGAGACATTGCAGCCACTTCTTGCCGAACCTCTTCATCAGTTGCCAGAGAACCAGCACCATCCAAAGCATTCATCACCTCTTTATCCTTGTGTGTAATCATGCAAAGCGACCCAGAAGGGACTTTCCCGTCCTCTGATCCATCACCAAGGAAAAGAATACTCTGATCTGAACGCTGGATCCTAAAACCATCAAAACCAGCCAAAGTCATATCTGCCCTCAAATTTGCACCCCTCTTCCAGATTTTGTAAGTATCTGAAGGAGCAATCCTTGAGATAAAAGGTATCACAGAACTCTCAAAATGGAATGTTATTTCCATGTAGAAATCCCTCATCCTTCGCATTGTTCCCACCAAACGAGGCAACCTCCTACACCACTTTGCCCATGCCAATGGCTGGTAATGCCTGACAATAATCATTGCAGTCCCTTCTTCTCTATTGCAGATAGCTTCTTGGAGTGCGCTCCATCCCTGCTCATTCTGCAAACTCCAATCTGCACCGGCAACCATAAGCATCTCGGTTGCAGTCTCATCACCCAGTTTGACGGCCAAGTGAAGAGGGGTGTCACGGTTCGGTACATCACGCCTATCAATTGCAGTAGCAATAGCATCAGCCTTCTCTTCCTCGGCCAATGAAATCGCCTCATTCCGAATCTCAGCAGGATTGCAAAGACGGGGAAGGCCAGCTACTATCTTCCTGAGAGTGGCATAATCTTTGGCTGCAATGGCCTTATGCACAGGACTATGGGCATATTTAGAAATGTCAATGCCCGCCATCCCTCAGGAGTATATAAGGATCAACGCAGGTCGATAATATAAACAAACTCAAAACCTCAATTCAATCATCCAACTATAGAACTCGATAGAGATGACTGATAAGCAATGCCACAAATTAGAACCTAGGAAAAAAAAAAGCACCACAATCAACTATTTGCAGGTATAAACAACAGACTTTCTGACATAAGAAATTAGGTCCAGTTCATCATTATTCACCAAGAACAGTATAAGCTTTATCTTGCAAACTGTCCCAGAACAGAATAGACCCAGTTCAAGTTACACTCAGATGGCACAAGAAAACAACCGAAAAAGAATCAAACTTGCAGCAATTATCAAGAAGCAAAACCAGAGAATATAGTAGTGGGCCCCATAGCACACAAAAATATCCAAGAAGCCAAGAAATCTCACCTCCTTCTAAGCTTCTTCCTCTCTTTGCTCTTCTCCTCAAAGAAACCAAGATTCTCCAAAAGAAATTAATTCACCAAAACCCCACCTCTCTCTCTCTCTCTCTCTCTCTAGAGATCCTTGCGATCCAATCCAGATCAGACAAACCTAAAAATATGCATGTGGGGGGGGGGGGGGGGGGGGGGGGGGGGGGGGGGGGGGGGGGGGGGGGGGGGGGGGGGGGGGGGGTGTGTCTGAAGAAAAAAAAAGAGTTTTAAAAAGAACCCAAGAAAGATTGATACTTTATAGTGTTAGAAAGGAACATAAGTGGGGAATCTGATAGAAGAAACGATGAAAGATTTTTAAGAAAGGAATACAAGAAAGTGGCTGGCAAAACCCCATTATCCAACCAAACCTCCCACAACAATATAGAATACTTTAGTAGTCAAAGAAGACCGAAAACACAAGAGTAGACTCTGGAGAGCTGACATATTGCACTCCAAGGAGAGGTGAAGAATCAAAGTCTAATGACTGCTACAAGGTTTTTTTTTTTTTTTTTTACAAGTTTGAAACAAGAGACAAGAGGGTCTTTAATGGGTGAATAAATTGTGAATCAATGTTTATTTTGTAGCTGTATAGGAACAAAAGAAGGGAGTGGAACAAGATAGAGAGTGGTTTTTCCTCTCTCTTTTTTACATTTTAATTTTTTTTTACAAAAATTGTACTATTGTTGTTGAAGTAAATAAAGATTTGGTTTTTATTTGTATTCAATATACAGTAGTAAGTAATGAAGAGAAGCACAAAGACAGAAATGTAAGGCTGGTCAGTGGAAGGCAGAGTCTAAAATGAGAAGGGCAGCATGTGAGGCAAGAAATATGAACCTTGCTTTCCTATTTATTTTTATTTTGTTTTTATTATGTGTATATTTAATAATTAATGATTAAAAAAAATGAATTCATTTGCAATAATAGGATTGATTGAGATGTTACTTGTGATTTATGGACTCCAAAATTGGTTTGATTTGAAAGAATAAATTAGTGATATGCTAACAAACACAGTGGGGTCATGGTTAGGCCTAGGAGGCCTTCCTGTGGACAAGTCTTAGGTAAGGTAAAGAGGGTGAGATTCAAATTTGTTCTATGAATCTTGTAAATAAAATGTCACATGAATGGTCCATGGGGTGGCTAATGGATCACAAATATCCTTGATCTGTTACAGATTTTTTGTATTTGATTGGACTATAGAAAATTCTTTAGAGAAAATGTCAAATAAATGTTCCTATCATGACTAGTATTAATGTATCATAAATATCAATTTTCCATGTTAGTATATCAAATAACGGATATTGTTTTAGTTTGAAATTAGATCCCTAAAGTTTTAATTGATTTAAATTAATAAAATAAAATTTTATTTTGTTAAATTTAGCATTAAATCAATATCTAAACTTATTGTTAAAATTATAAGGACCCATATAAAATCAACCAAAACAAAAACGCAAATCCAATATCAAATCAATTTATAGTGAAATGATTGGATTGGAGAGAAAAATAAATCAAGTGACAAATAAAAAATTTAAGAAAAAATAAAATATTGTGGGTAGCTATTGCAACCCATGATAGATTGTTTTTTCCTCCGATATTGCATTTTTATTATTTTTTTAATATTTCTTCTATCTCATGTGCTTGTGATTTAAAATATTATTTCATGATTTGCCAAGCATCGATGTTATGATATCAAACTACAATTGTTGCTAAAATTAGCAACATCAAATCTGACATAAAAAACAACAACGAGTTAGGTGCAAAAACCAAAAAGAGAAAAGAAGAAATGGTTGTCAAAGCCATACCAAAGAGCCTTCATCTTCGCACATCACCGAGTAAGAAAGATGATTTCATCGGTACTATAAAAAGCCACATTTGAAGTTTGGTGGTTGTTGCATGCGTCTTTACAATCCTATGATCTTCTTAAGTTGTTGGCGTTTCTGTTACACACGTTAGTTATTTTTCTCTTGGTCATTCAATCTAGTTTGTGATTTGAAAAAGAAAAAGATCGGGTATTTATTTTGATTTTAAATTTAATCCTTAATGCTTCAAATATTTTAAATTCATAACATTAAGTTTGATTGTGTCTAATCAAGCACTAGAATTTTTTTTTCCAACATATCAAGAGCCTCATATAAAGGAAAACAAATCATCAAGTTCAAAGATAAATTTATTCATTATAAAGGCATTAAATTAAAAAAAATATTAAGGATCAAATTAAAAACAAACACCTAGCTAAGGGTGGATTTTTTTTTAAAAAAAAAGGACAGAAATACAGGGAAAAAAAAAGATTTGAAGTGTCTCATTGGTCAGTGAAACAACCTCAAATCTCTTAATGTTTTTTACAATTGAATCGTTTCAAAAAAACAAATAATAGCTATTTCAACAAGCATTGATTATTTTACAAGAAGAATCAAATAAAACATGAGAGGGTGGGTGAATCAAATAGCTATTGTAGTCAAGATTTTGAGACCAATACTAAAGAAAATTGGTATAAATAAATAGGATGTATCTTTAAATTTATTCTGAAAAAGAATTTAGATTTAATTGATGGTCTAAAAATATTTCTATAGAGAGAAAAATAATATTATTAACAGAAGAGGTTTTATTTTTTTTCAAAAACACTGCAGAATATCCCAAAACAACGCGGTGTCCACTTTTTTCTTTCAAATGGATGACCAATTAGTTATTCTTCTAGCCACAACCAGGTTGAATGATTTGTCAAAAACCCGAGAGCTCTATTCTCCTCATACCGAGCCTAAGCCTCGTTGACCAGTAAGTCATAGCACTGTCAAGACTTAGATGAATCGAACTACATCTCCGGAAGCAGTGCCAATTTAGAAGACAAATTATTTGAAATCGAATTGAATTTATCATGAACATTGTATAAGATAAAACTAAGGTAGTTGTTAGGGATGGATTTGGGTCGGTTTATTCTTGAATTTCAAAAGTGTTTTTTAAAAAAACTTTTGTTTTAATTTTTTTTAGAGGTTGTTTGGGATTGTGATAATAGTAGCGGTTCAAAATGCTTTTTGATTAGAAATACAATAAAATGAAGTTTTTTTATTTTTAAAAAATTATTTTTGATATCAGCACATTAAAATGATCTAAAAACATAAAAAAAATTATTTTAAGTAAAAGAAAAATTCAAAAAAATTTGGGAACGTGATTTGCACCGTGTTCCTAAACACATCAGTGTTTTCAGATCATTTTGATGTGCTGATATCAAAAATTATTTTAATGCATTTTCAAACAAAAAAATATTTTAAAAGATAACATGGTGTGTGTTTCATGTGGCATGAAATTAATTATTCTTTGTTTAGAGATACGAATAATAGACTGGATTGGAACAAGATTGTTTGCATTAAAGAGAATAACGTTGTGTTCTAATCAATGTTATTAAAAAAACGAGTTAACTCTTAAAATCTTATGATTTTTTGAGTCAACATGTATCTAACGTGTCAAATCGGATTAAAACTTGAAAACTAGTAAAATCGGTCAAACTCGGTAAAATTGGATCAATTTTACGAGTTTGAAAAAAATATAAAAGTGTGCATTCTGGTAACCTGCACCTTAACATTTTTATTATTTTAAATTTATATCTTGCAAAATTTGTGCAATTTGATGATCAAGGGCTTGATTTTGACAACAATTATTATAATTTTTTTAACGATACAAGTTATTAATGGATTTCATTTTCATAAAATTAAAATACCTATTCATTCTTCATAATTTTTTATGTAAACTATTAACATATCAATTGATATATTACTCTGTTTTAGCTGGCAAATATATAGAATAGAAGTTATATATTGACATGCTTGACCTTTTGAGTAATTAATGTTAAATGGTCTATCAAAATTTGAAGGGACTCATTTCTTGTAAATAACGAAGTAAGTGGGTCGATTTGTTCAAGAAGTAGAGGAATCAATGTGAATAAAATAAAGGTGTTTGGACTTTTCTATTGTTTATTTTATTTTTATTTTAATTGTGTTATATTGTTAATTACTACTTGATTAAAATTGTTAATATATAATTAGGTAAAATATTTTACTTATAATTTTACAATTCAAATTTATATTGTATATTTCGTATCAAAATTTTTTTTTTGACAAATTTAATTCTAATAACCCATGTATGATCATTTGACCTAAGCTGGGTTTTCTCGAGAGTGTTTGTTCGTGTTCAAGGATGATAGCTATGCATGGAGATGGACATCAACTCCGGTCCAAAAACCTAAATTATTGAGTTATGGTTTATATATATATAGATTACACCTCCACCTGGAAATCCTAAATTATTGGATTACAGGTATATATTATATATAAACATGTTTTCCCCCCCGATAATTCTCACATATATATTCACACCTCTTCATATTAAGAAGAAATTTAATTAATTACGCACATCAAGGTTCATGGGACCAAAACAAAATATAAAGTTTCCAAGTTTTGAAGCTATAGTGCTGAAGTTTAAATTCTCCACCTCGGAAATGCACCAATAAAAATAATAATTAATATATCTTTTGCTAACTACTATTTAAAATATATTTTTTTCATGTAAAAATAAACATTTAGATTCCTAGTCATTTATATAAACTAGTTATTTAACTCGCGTTTTGCTGTGAATTTGATATATTTTTTTGGTAAAAAAATAATATACAAGCTTTTCAAATATGTATTTTATTTAAATCCTAATTATAAATAAAAAAAGACTATGTATACATTTAATTGAATATATCAAGAACCATTTATGTCAATAAATATAAAATAAAATAAAATATAACTGTGGATTAAAAAGTCGATACTTACATATAATAAAATATAATAAAAATCATATATATTAATAAAAACATGTGAGATTTTAAATTAATTTTTATCGTAGTTGAAGAATAAAACAACGTTGCAATTGAAACACCTTTTCTTTAGTCTTCGTATAATAATTTTTTATAAAAAAAAACTGTAAAGAAAAAAAACAACTACAAAAAAAAAGATATAAATAGACCAAGAGTAGAGGGATAATATTCAAAGTGTAAAAAATAAGAAATAATATTAAAAAAAACAGTTGTAAGGAAAAAAATAGGAAAAAATAATAAAAAAAATTACAAAAGAAATGAAGATAAGTAAAAAAAAAAGATGATAAATATTACAAGTGATAAAAATGCCAAGTGCAGAGAAATTTTTTTTTTAAAAAAACATGTTTTCTTAAATAAATAAAAACAATTATAATTTTACTACTGCTATAATAAAAATTGGGATGAATTTGGAAATTTTCCATTTAGTTTTTTATAATAATCGATGTAATAATTAATATAAGATTAAAAAAATATTAAAATATTAATGTATACATAAATGTAAATAATCAAAAAAATAAATTAAATAATAAATTTATTTTAAGATCAATTGTAAGAAGAAAATACTAAATAAAAGATGAAAACAATATTTATGAATATATACAATTAGTTTTAGATTCTTCACACAATATATGTTATATTCTTTATTTGTTTTTGTATATACTTAATAATCCGATGTTTTTTAATTAAAATAATATTTTTTCATACATATTTTTATATCAACATATTAAAGTTATAAAAAAAAATTAAAATATATTATTCAAACTAAAAACAAGTTAAGGTACAAAAAAAAAAAACCGTCTCTTTTCATCTATCAAGAAAAAAAATAAAATCTCCCGCATCTATCCTTGTCAAGTCATGTTTTGTCAAGTATCCATCACCACGAGTAATATTACCATCATTAATCGTAGAGTCTATTGAGTTGTATTGATGGAACCGGCCAAGGACTGCTAATTTTGTTTTTTTTTAAATCTCAATTATTAAATTGATGGAACCGGCCACTTGTTCCCTATAAATATATAATATACAGAGATTTCCATGGAAATGTTAGGCAAGACAGCACTACTCGTATGTTATCCTCTGAAAGGAAAAAGGAAAAGAAAAAGAAAAAGGAGCCTGTTGTATTACTGTGGAGAAGTATAAAGCACGAGCCTTCTCACTCAAATAAAATAGTAAAACCTTACCTGAAAATGAAACTAGCCAGCATAAAGTTGAAAGAGGGCCGGAGAACCACTCGATTGCCATATTATGATTATGCCAATACCCTTTAGACGAATTTCCCACATAGTCAAATGAGCGCCTCTTCCATTAGATGTATACACTTTTCTATCCAGTCTCTGACCTTTGTGAATGAGTTGATTAATCAACATGATTTTGTCCCTCTTGAAAGTGATTTCTAATTATTCCCTTTACCATATCCTTTTCTCAAGCTTTTGGAGTCCGATTTTGTTGTAATAAATCTATAGCACCACGCCACCGGTGACCGGCCCCCACAAAAAAATTATTAAAGAAATGTTACATGTCGGTGCAACCTGTCATGGCAGAGCATGGATGTAGCTAGCTTGTGGGGCACTTGTATCTCTAAACAATCTTTTTTGTAGTTTAAATTTTCTGTGACGAAGATCTAAATTTGTTTTGTTTATGAACAGGAGAACTGTAAAGATGGTGCGTGGTTAATGTTTTAAGATAAAAAAAAATAAATATAAAATTAAAATATATTTAGTTGAAAAGATAATTCGATGAAAGGTAGAAAATAGTTTCTCATAGAAACCGATTCCACCAACAAAAACAATGCTTTGATTAATCAATGCTGTACTGTGATTCGAAGGGAATCTAAGAAAGAGATCCTTCCTTGGAATATGCATGCTTACAAGTTCCTAACATGCACTGAGGTTGTATTCTCAACACTGGAATCCTAGGTTAACAGCACTACAGGCATTCTGTCTCTCGACATGATAAGAATTATAGGTTTTGATTTGTAGTACCGGTGGTACGATCATAAAATAATTTGTTCACAGAGCTTTTCAAATACAATTTATTATGAAGGTAAAGCAAGACACAACAATTTTGATCTTTCCCACACTTCTGGCTCTCTCAGAAGAGAGAAAACTCGAATAAAAAAGGTACAGGGGGAAAAGAAAATAAAACCAAATTGAAGAAAAACAGTGCCATGAAGGTTGAAATGCACGGTGACCATGTAAATCAACAGAAGCAGCTTCTAAATTGTGGCAGGCAGACTGTGGAGCACCACTGTCTCAACAGTAAGCCCAGGCCCAAACCCAAAAAGGACGCCCCATTCCAACCCTTCTCCGGTAGATTTAAGCCCATCCTTGGCAGATTTCTTCCTCATCTCGTCCAAAATAAATAGCACACATGCACTGGACATGTTGCCATAGTCAGCCAGCACTTGTCGAGTGGCTCGCAGTTTTTCAGGTTTAAGCTCCAACTTAGCCTCTACCTGGTCCAGAATTGCGGGCCCACCAGGGTGCGCAATCCAGAAAAGGGAGTTCCAATCCGAGATGCCCAAGGGCTTGAAAGCCTCGGTTAGACTCTTTTCGACGTTTTTTGAAATAAGCCCAGGCACATCCTTGAGAAGGTGAAATGTAAGCCCAACTTCACGAAGATGTCCATCTATAGCCCCATCACTATCGGGTAAAATAGTCTGGGCCGCAGACACCAGCTCAAACAAAGGCTTCTCGACCCCCGGCACAGGGTCCGAGCCTATTATGATAGCAGCTGCGCCGTCGCCAAACAACGCTTGACCCACAAGGCTATCAAGGTGGGTGTCACTAGGGCCACGAAATGTCACTGCTGTTATTTCTGAGCACACGACTAGCACACGAGCACCTTTGTTGTTCTCGGCAAGGTCTTTAGCTAGGCGGAGCACCGTGCCACCTGCAAAACAACCTTGCTGGTACATCATGAAACGTTTTACCGATGAGCGGAGACCCAAGAGCTTAGTGAGTTGATAATCAGCCCCAGGCATATCAACACCACTGGTTGTGCAAAAAACCAAATGGGTTATTTTGGACTTGGGCTGACCCCATTCCTTGATGGCCTTGGCAGCTGCTTCTTTGCCTAACTTCGGGACCTCCACCACCACCATGTCTTGCCTAGCATCCAATGAAGGTGCCATGTATTCGCATACACTAGGATTTTCTTTCAAGATCTCCTCAGTCAAGTGCATGTACCTCTTCCTGATCATGGATTTCTCGCCTGAAATACATGACAAAATAAAATTTCATAAATATCTAGCAAGACAAGCAGGACATCACTGGTTTTTCTTTCAAGGATGGAATATCAAAGAGCAATAATGCCCCAAAATTACTAAAGGCCATGATAATTATTTTATAGGAAATGTTTTTCACTCAGCACTAATTCACATATATTTGGACAAATTTTATTTTCACGAGTATTCCTCAAGAAAGGGCACGCGATTTAGCCATCTAAATTAATTCCGCGATGCTCCCGATCCTATATATCATTTTCAAAATCTATGGAGGAATCCTTGGCGAGTAACTAGATTCTCAGAAATGAATTATGGGACATGATCTAGCAGCTGGAAGAACATGCAAGGCGATGAAATTATCTCTAAAGAAACATGATCATGAAGTAATATCCGTGTAATGGAAATGCCAATAGCTTAATGATCACAAGCAAGTCTTACACATTCGCTTGAACTTTTCTTTAAGCTCCACCTTATGCTCGCTGTTTGTGATACGAAAATAATAGTCAGGATAGGTGCTTTGATCAACACAATTCGGAGGGGTTGATGTTCCAATGGCCATGATGGTGGCAGGGCCCTCTGCCCTCTGCGCCTTCCGAATTTCATCAACGGTCACCATTTTTTTTTCTCGGAGGAAAAGATTACAAAGAAAATAAATCACACTAAGCACGACAACAGTAGCCTAGCTAGGTGGTGTAAATATGGCAATGTAGCTGCTGCGAGAGCTAGATGGGGATGCGTTTGAGAAGTTCGAAGAGAATGTGGTTTTTATATAGAGTAAGCAGAGAGAGCGAGAGGTTAGCTGGGATCTTGTTCCAACTACAAGAACAAGAAGGGTTAGGTGAGATGCTCACGTGCTTTATAAATGCCTTTCTAACCAGTCTACCCGTGACTCCAAATTGAATGCTGGCTGCAATGGCACATCACAGCTTACGGAAAGTCTCAGAGTGACAAGAATATTATTATTTAGTATTTCTCTCATTTTTTTTATTAAAATGAGTTCAGAAAATAATTAATAAAATATTACTAATTATTTTTCAAGCACCTCCAGATCTTTCCTGAGCTAACAGTCTCATCTTAGTTTGTCCATAGCCTTATATGTATTTATTTTAGAAGTGTTTTGTAGTTTTGGTTAATTATGTATTTGGTTAATTAATATGTACAATTGAAAGTAAGTTTATATTAGAAATAATTAAAATTACGTATTTCAGATTTTATATAATAAAAAATTACTTTATACTCTTTATATAAAAAAATAAATAAAAACCCAATTGGAACTTCTCCAGTTTTGGTGATTTAAATGTGGAGCATAGCTAGATTTTACGCTCAAATTAGATCACTAAACACCATAAGGTGCGTTTGTAGATTCTTAGAGATATTTATGAATTCCTCGTAAATATTTATTTACTTATTTATTTATTTCGAGAGATGAGAGGCGTGGCATGTGATGTGTTGTGGGTTTTTTTGGCATTTAGCTATCAAAAATTGGCTTAAGGTCCACAAACAGCCACTTATGTTGCATCAATTTTGATAAATGAGCCATTTTGAGTGGTTAACTTAATTGGTCGTATTCGAGTTTCCAAGTTTATTTTTTAGAAATTATTAGTTTAAATGTACAATTAAAAATTTATATAGCTATTAATTTCAAGTTCTTAAAAAATTAATCAAAATATATATAAATTAATTTAAATGCTTATAATTACCAAAACTTTTTTTTGACAAATGAGCTCTAACAAAGAAAGATTTGATCAAATCTCATATTGTATATATATATAACTTTGTTAATTAACCCAATTAAATAAATTATACAATGAAAACCAATTAAAATTTTGAAACTGGTTATGAAAAAGAATAATTTTTCTCAAAAAAAAAAAACCAAGGATTTTTAAAGTTATTGAGAAATAAAAAAAATTAATATATTTCAAAAGGATATTGATTTTTAGAGAAATCTTAATGGAATTTTTTTATATGTCTAAGAAGTAAATAATAATAATAATTTATTTTGAAAAAATATAGATCTTTAGGGAAAAAAATAAAAAATGATCAACCATCATTTTTTATTTTTGAAAAATATAAGAAATAATAAAAATTATTTTTTTAAGGAAACTTAAATTACTGAGTTTTTTTAAGAAATGAGAAAAATTCAAAATGCTAAGAGAAAGATTTTGAAAATGATTAACTGTTCATTTTCCTACACACATGCAAGAGCTACCTTTCTTGAGTTTCTTACCACAAGAGGCCCAAGTGGTCATGCCTTGGCACCTAATTGGAAGTGGTTGTGTTTAAGGTTATATATTATTTATCAATTCGTTATTATCTGTTTTTATATTTTAAAAAGGTTTAATTTTTATTTTATTTAAATTAATATCTTTTTAGTTTTTTCAGATTATTTTAATGTATTGATGTCAAAAATAATTTTTTTAAAATAAAAAAATATTATTTAATGCATTTCTGAATAAAAAACACTTTAAAAAATAATTGCAATAACATTTTCAAACACCTATACAAGGAAAGTTGCATAATCTTTGTTGGCGAAGGTATTATATATGCACAAACTATAGACATATCATGAATTTGTGGGCAAATTTATGCTTTGGTCTATGAGTAATATGCGCATGCAACATCCCTTCCCTTATGATTATACTACATAAAGATCAAGGTTGTAAGCCATGAAAATACACAACTCAAAAGCTCAATTCAGTGAAAATCACACGCGATAGTATACAACCTCCTCCTCCTCCTCCTTCTTCTACTATCTTTTCTCGATCAATTATATTGGTCTTGATTTTTTTTTATTTACTGACTTTAAGAACTTTTAATCAAGTAGAATTATCTAAATTGTGTCGATTTTTATGTTATTTGATTGTGTATTCTTTAACTCTGACCATTTCAAGTTGATTTTTTAAGGGAAAATCACATTATCAGTGCATTAACACTGCTCTCGAAAGACATGATTGATAAGTGATCCCAAAAAATTAGAACCTAGAAGCACAAGATAATACTCCCTTCTGCTACTATTTTGGAAAGACAAAATTTGTCACCTCTAGCTTTTGATATAGAGTTGTTTTGTAGTTTAACAAATAAAGTTATTCCAAATAGCATAAAGGAGTATTATTTTTTTAGTTTTTTTTGCATGTGCTAATAAAAATTCTCTTTTTATTTTTTCAAGAGATGAGACCTTAGAATGGTAATAGGAAGGTAGAGAAAATATAAATTATAATTTTGTTACCCCCTCCACACACCCCCCCCCCCCCCCCACCCCTCAAACAAAAAAAAACAAAAAAAAAACAAAGGAAACAATACTAAGGGTATGTTTGGTTGAAGTTGAAATTGCATTTTACCCCAATTATAATTTTGAAAGTGTTGAGTTAATCAATACACACCATAATTTTTCATGGATCTAACTAAAAACTCTTCCTTAAAACCTTGGTTATGAAAAAATTATAATTTTTAGCTTTTTTTAATTTATTTTTTTAAAAAAATATAATCGCAAAAGCTATCATAATACCAAACACACGTTCATAACACAAAAGCAACACAAAGAGGAAAATGTGAGCTTGGTTAGAGAAAGACATGGTCAAAGTGGAAAAAAAACACAATGTGGACGGACAAAAAAAGATGGAACTTATTAACAAAAGCTAACTGGACATTGAAAAACATTATAGACACATGCTCATTTGCGTTGTTCACTAGAACAGTGTAATGATGCCTTTCCCTTCCCAAAAATATCAAATGCCTTGATCTTGGTGGTATTTAAATCTTTTTTCAGAACTCATTAGTCATTAAAGAATTGATTAGGGTTACATATTTTTTAAAAAAAATATAGTAAAATGACTGAATTGCCATTTAATTCAATATTTTTGGAACAGAAAAGAAAGGATATTTATGCCTTTTCACCTTTTCATACACATTAAAATAATAGTTTTACCATTGAAAAAAAAAATATGTGTCTAGGGACTTTTAGTCTTTTCACTATGATTTATCTTGCTATCACCAATTTCATGAACGGTTATTTGGTTTTTTTCATAGATTAAACATTATATTAATAGGAAAGAGGCGTAGGCATGTGGGAGGCGCTGGTGCACTCTAGGCAGAGTGTGTGACAACTCCTAGCAGCAAAAAATACTTTTTTACTGTTTTGTTGGAATCGTTGTCATGTCTTCCTATTTTTATGGTGCGTGTCGGCATTGGTAGGGTGATTTGTCACTGATGAGCTTTTTTTTCTTCTATTTCTCCTCCCCTAAAAATTAAAACTTGACCCTCTTTGTAATTGATGTTTCATTTTTAGTCATTGTTCTTTTAATTTCTAATTTTTGTTCTTGGCTCTTCTGCATAAGTTTTTTTTATTTTAAATTTCATCATTTAATCCCAATTTATTATACGTTATTTTTTCAATTTAATCTTCATTCTTTTGACTATTTATGGTCTTTTGCTAAATTGATTTTTATTTTTAATTTCGCCTTTCAATTAAAATTTTGTTTGTATGTCTTATTTTAAATTTGATATTTATTTTTTTTATTTTGTTAAATTGACTTTTCTTTTAAATCCCATCCTTCAATCAAAGATTAAATTTATTTTGAATTTCAATTTTAATTTTTATTCTTTTATTTGCCATTTTTTTTTTGTCTTAAGTCAGTTTATATAATTGAAATTCTTTCTTTAATTTCATCATTTAATATTTAATTGATTAGAAATTGAATTTTATGGTTTTTCTAAATAGGATGTTTTCGATGTAGGGACTTGGATCACAAGTTTGAAAAGTTAACACGGGTTGACATTTGCTTTTTTTTTAAAAAAAATGGTCTTTGTGATTTTCATTGTTTTCTTTTCTATCGAGTTATCTTAATTTCATAACTTAGACCGTGAGTTTGGTGGGACAGCTTGAGTTGACTCAACCCTAATTGTCAAGGTTACATGTTTTCATGCTAACTCCAATTGAATCGGATCAATTTTTTAGGGCTTTTTTTCACCTAATTTTATCCTTTTGTATTTAATAGGATGAGAATTAAGCTATATCGTTTGTCTCCTTTTGAAAAAAATATTTTGTTCTCAAATTATCGTAATTATTTTTTTATTTAATTTGGTCTATATGTTGTCGTTGCTAATGTTTTTATCTCATAACTTAAATAAAACCAAACCTAATTCTATCAGGTCGGTGACCAAAATTTTATGACCGGAAAATTTTCTTTGCAACTTTTTTGTGTCTGCCTTTCAACAAAGTAATCTTGATCTCTTGACTCGAGTCACTAGTTTCAAATATTAGTCTTATTTAAGTTAGGTCTTGTTTTTTAGGTCCTTTATTAATATTGTTTTTCAATTTTATCATTCGAAATTGGGTTATTGTGTCTTGAGCTTTGTTATTTATCCCACTTTCCTTTTCGTGAGTTTATTCCAGATAGTGGGTTAGTCGAGTTAACCCGGGTTGACTAAGGTTTTTTTTATTAAACTGATTTTATTTTTTAATTTCATCATTTGACACTAAACTATTGATTTTTAAGCTTTATGGTTTTTCTGCCTTTTTTTTTTCCTGTGTTGTCATCTCGAGTGCAGATTAGTCAACTTAACTCAGGTTAACTCTGTTTTTTTTACTTGACTTCGGTCTTTAAAAAAAAAAATTATCTTTATCTCATATCGTGGGTGACAAATTTATCAAGTTAACTCGGGTTGATTGGGAGAGGTTCTTTGATACTATGTTTTTCGAAATTGATTTTTTTTTTAATTTCATTATTTAACTTTATGTTATTGGACCTTGAGGTTAGTGAGTTTTTTTAACTTTTCTTTCTATGGAGTTATTTCGATGTCATATCTTGTATTACGTTTTATTTGAATAGACTCGTGTTAACTCGAGTTATCATCACTTGAATATTGTTTTTTGTATTAAAAAAAATTTGACTCAGTTCACAACGTAACTCAAGCTACCTATCTAATATAAATGAATTGAGGATAAAGAATTACCGTTAAACATAGTTTATCTTTTCAAAAAATTAAAAAATGCAGTTCGCTCGAATACCATTTGATATATAAACTATCTAATTAATCGTTATAAGTTGTGTACATAAGTCTATATAAGATCTCCTTAACTGTTCTAAGCTGCGTTTAGAAATTTGTATAATGTTTGATTAATCACTCTAAGTTACAGGTGGATTCCTGTAACGCATGAGCGCAATGGCAAGTTAATTATTATAAAATAAATTAATTCGAGATCATTTTATTTATGAATTTACCATTAATATAAATATTATGTGGATTGGTGGTATTGTTTCTGAAAAATATCATTCATTGAATGAATGGATCAGTAAATCTTTAAAAGATCCTCTCCGGATCACATGATTAGATTATCTAACCTGAAATTTAATTAAAATACATCCTTATATATTATATATATATATATATATATATATATATATATATAAATTTAATATAATATATCCATACTTCAATATTGACACAATGTGCATACGTGGACATATCATTTTTTATTAATTTTAAATTGAATAATAAAAAATGGATATTTGAGTGGATACACAATGCTTAATAGATATAATATAAAAATTTTAATTTTTTATTCCATAAATAACAGTAGAAATATAAAAACACTAGAAACTCGATCCTCCACAGATAGCATTGACATCCCTACACGTGCTATAGAAAAGGAGATAATTTTAAAAGAAACGAAGAACATATCAGTAGAATAAAAAGGCCATGGAAGTGGAAATGCACGGTGACCATGTAAATCCACAGTCGCAGCTTCTAGATAGTAGCCACACTATGGAGCACCACAGTCTCAACAGTAAGCCCAGGCCCAAACCCGAAAAGGACGCCCCATTCCAACCCTTCTCCGGTAGATTTAAGCCCATCCTTGGCAGATTTCTTCCTCATCTCGTCCAAAATAAAGAGCACACATGCACTGGACATGTTACCATAGTCAGCCAGTACTTGTCGAGTGGCTCGCAGTTTTTCGGGTTTAAGCTCCAACTTAGCCTCCACCTGGTCCAGAATTGCTGGCCCACCAGGGTGCGCAATCCAGAAAAGAGAGTTCCAATCCGAGATGCCCAAGGGCTTGAAAGCCTCGGTTAGACTCTTTTCAATGTTTTTTGAAATAAGCCCAGGCACATCCTTGAGAAGGTGAAATGTAAGCCCAACTTCACGAAGATGTCCATCTATAGCCCCGTCACTATCGGGTAGAATAGTCTGGGCGGCAGACACCAGCTCAAACAAAGGCTTCTCGACCCCCGGCACAGGGTCCGAGCCTATTATGATAGCAGCTGCGCCGTCGCCAAACAACGCTTGACCCACAAGGCTATCAAGGTGGGTATCACTAGGGCCACGAAATGTCACTGCCGTTATTTCTGAGCACACAACTAGCACACGAGCACCTTTATTGTTCTCAGCAAGGTCTTTAGCTAGACGAAGTACCGTGCCACCAGCAAAACAACCTTGCTGATACATCATTAAACGTTTTACAGATGAGCGAAGACCCAAGAGCTTAGTGAGTTGATAGTCAGCCCCGGGCATGTCAACACCACTAGTTGTGCAAAAAACCAAATGGGTTATTTTGGACTTGGGCTGGCCCCATTCCTTGATGGCCTTGGCAGCTGCTTCTTTGCCTAACTTCGGGACCTCCACCACCACCATGTCTTGCCTAGCATCCAATGAAGGTGCCATGTATTCGCATACACTAGGATTTTCTTTCAAGATCTCCTCAGTCAAGTGCATGTACCTCTTCTTGATCATGGATTTCTCGCCTGAAATACATGGCAAAACAAAAATAAAGGATGTGATCGGTCGTTGCACACTTCAATACGCAAAATTGGAGCATCAATGATTTTATGGAATTTTATGTACACTATTTTTTTATAAAAAAAAAAGTGGAAATAATCCGTGTAGATAACGCCAAAAATTACTAGGGACAACGATTTTTTTTCCCACTTCAATATCTATAGAAAATACTATTCGCTTATATATTTAGTTAGTTTAACAAAGTAGAGATCATCTGTTCTAATTCAATTTTGTCAATTCTACTCTTCGTAGCAATAACGACATACTGTTTTAGATATCTTTGAGGATATTAATTAGCTCCTCCATAACTTCATTTCCAAAAATCCATGGAGAAACCTTCGGTGAGTATATAACTTAAAAGTTAATTAAATAAATTGGTAAAAATATCTATAACTAGACCGAACATACCGAACATAGGTTTTATTTGGTATTGTGATCTAATTATGTTTTAAAAAAAACAATTTATCTTCAAATTATTATTATAATTGCATCATTTATCATTTTAATATGTTAATGTTAAAAATTAATTTTAAAAAATAAAAAAATATATTATTTTAATGTATTTCTCAATGAAAAACTTTAAAAAGCAACATCCTTCACAATCTCATAAATAATCAATTTTTTCTTTAATAACAAGATACCTGTAACATTTATCATCCCAATTATTCATATAAATATTTTACAAGATCAATCAAGATACATTATGGTATAAAATTTGATGATATGCTACTCTTGAATTTTTATTTTTTTTGAATTTGATGATAAACCCTACTATCTAGCTACGTACCTCGAACGGCTTTTGATCAGAAGAAATCTAGTAGCTAGAATCAAGATCATATATTCGTGTGTGGGTGTCATGGAAAATCTTGTGGAATTTATCAAACGGAAATCCTTAAACAAACATATAATTAAGCATGGAATTTAAATACCGAGGTGATGTTGTTAGCTAAATATAAATTATAAGGCTTACACATTCGCTTGAACTTTTCTTTAAGCTCGACTTTATGCTCACTGTTTGTGATGCGAAAGTAGTAGTCAGGGTACGTGCTTTGATCAACACAGTTTGGAGGGGTTGATGTTCCGATAGCCATGATCACGGCAGGGCCCTCTGCCCGTTGAGCCTTCCGAACTTCGTCGACGGTCACCATACCCTTTGCTTGGCCGGATAGAACAAGAAAATTATCCCAAAGGGTTAAATATTAAGCTCCGAGAAGAACCCTCGCTAGATATTGGTTTAAATTATGGCAACGTGGGAGCTGCTATTTGAGAGAGTTAGCAAGCAGAAATATTATACGTCGTAAATCAGAGTGTGGTAGATATAAATAAGAGAACGAGAGAGTGCGCTGGGGGGGTAGGTGACGCGCACGTGTTCAAGAAATGAGGGCAGGTTGGCACGTGACAAGGGGGAGTTTGGTACGTTTGACGATGATCAAACCTCCACGCAATGAGGAGTTTTGGTCTTACTTAATCACCACAGATGGCCCATCAAGAGTTTCCATCAAACCATGATAAATGGTTGTGTGCGTGACATCTGCCACTCTGAGCTGCTGAAACATATGGAGATCTGACACAGAATTATTCTTGAAATCTTGAAAGGGATGGAGCATGCCTTGCGTGGCCTCGATTTTGTAAACAGTGCTACTGGCCACGACAATAAAATCTGAATTTTCATAAAAGCAGCCCTTCATGAGGGGTAGCATAAAGATTGTGCAATACAGTAGTGATTACGGTGGGGTAAATAAGGTAACGTATTAATTTAATGGATTTATTATACATATACACTCAAAGAGGTATAATTGTAATTCTTTTTATTTTTTCACTGTAGTGATTATAAAATGTTGTTTCATTTTTTTTTGTTAAAAATTAAACGAAGATCTTCTTCTATGTTTTTATTAACCCAGATAATTTTTTACTATATTTTATTATATATAAGTATCGATTTTAACGAGACGAGTTGAATAAACAAGTTAACATTTTGTTTTTTACATTTATTAACATGGATGATTATGAATGTATTTAATTAAATGTGAACATATTCTTTTCTATTTATAATTAAAATGCTTTTTTTAAAATATATTTAAAAAGTTTTTATATTTACTTTTTATTAAAAAGATTATTCAACCCAATTCAGTAAAACACGAGTGAAATAACTATTTTTAATCATTTGATTTGGTTTCAAGAGTGCTTTAATTAGAATTAATTGTACTAGATTGGTGCTAGCAGGTGTAACAAGCATGCACTGATTGATAAAAATTAAATTAATTGAAAACTAATAGTAGTTGAAGAAAACAGATCTCATCAACACTGGTTTCGGTGTACACGTGGGCTGACTAGTAAGTAAATTTTATTAGGTTTTAACATAAAATTTGCAACAACCGCTAACTCGTTATCTGAAGCTACAACCCATCAAAATGAAATCTTGGTGCAGCTCATATGGTTAAATTATAGGTTTGTTTTATAAAAATTATTAATTCAAGTTTTATAAATTTTAAAATTATTAAAAATTTATATAATTATTAATTTTAAAATTTGTAAAATTAATTAAAATATGATAAATTAATAATATCCACAATAATAATAATAAAATCTCAAATATTGAAGGAAATAGATATATGGGCCGAACCTCAAGAAATTCGAATCTTTACCTCAAAATCTGTGTTGTATGTGATTTTGAAATCTCCTCATATTATCTCGCTTCAGGAAATAAATTTGGTTAATATTCTATACATAAAAAAGTGATTAAAAAAAACAAACAAACACGGAAAATAAATATTTTTATAAGATAATTTTTAAGTAAATTTTGTAACATAAAATATATATAGACTAGTGTATTATCTCGCGCTTCATAACAGGTCAATAATAATTTTTATTTTAAATTAAAAAAATATGAAGCATGATTTTAAGTGTCCCAGGTCTCGCTATGGAGCAAAACTTAATATCTTTGGGTCTGACAGTAAAATTAGATCCGGTGTTATTAGGTCTGTGGTTAAGCAAGACCCAATATACTTGAGTTTGGCTACTTGGTTCTGTCATCACATCAAAATTTAAGGGAAAGAAATTAGTTGTTAGGCGCTGCTCTACTATGCGTTATTCATGGTGCTACTATAGAAAATACTTTATTTGAAGATGATGACGATGCAAATATATTCTATGCTTTTAGCCCAACGCAGGTATTTTTACATTTGAAAAAAATGTTATTGACCCGCTGCGAAGTGCGGGCCAATATGTTAGCTATTATTTTACTACGTAATGACTATTTCTTAATTTTTTAATATATTGAGATAATATTTTTTTTATTTTTTAAAATTAATTTTTTATATGATTACATTAAAATAATACAAAAACATCAAAAAATATTAATTTGAATTAAAGAAAAAAATTAAAAATTTTCAAATTTTTTTAAAGCATTTTTGAAATGTAAAATCAAATATGATTTAATAAAAAAATTCAACCTAACCTCAAATGAAAAAAAAATTATCATCACTTAATTTTTATACAATATAAAAAAGTCCCATCAATTTATTTTCTCTTTACCATATAAAACAAATAAAAAAAAAATCTAAAAATACAAAAAAAAAAAATTAAAAATATTAAACGGCCAAACCAGATAGAATAGCACTTTTTAACTAATAAACAAAGTGTTGTTCACAATACAATGAGCCTACATACACAATATATTCCCCCACCTTTTAAAATATATTCTAATAAATCACCAATTTTTCTACGTTACTCAAAAGTGAAAGAAACAACAAAATATTGAGATTTTGATTAAGAAAGTAAAAACTTTACTTGGAATAAAAAACAAATCCTTTTGTTTCAATTGTTATGATCATCACTGTATAATTAAAAATCACTACCAAAAAATATAGAAAAAAACAAGAACATGCTTGATTAAAGTAACAAATAATTAGAACCATCTAGGTGGTAGCCCAGTAGTAAGAACTTGGGATCAAGAGATTTGCTCCCTCTGTGGTCTTAGGTTCAAGCCCTGTGGTTGCTCATATGATGGCAACTGGAGGTTTACATGGTCGTTAACTTCAGGACCCGTGGGATTAGTCGAGGTACGCGCAAGCTGGCCCGAACACTCACATTAAACTAAAAAAAGTAACAAATAATTAGACTTGATTTTTTTCTTTCTTTTTGCCGGGGGCATTAATTTGTTGCAACTAATTGTGCTATAAAATAACCTAATTATTGGCTAAACAGACTATCCAATCCCATTGTAGAGAATTAAAAGTTTTTGTTCCTATTCAGAGAATATTTCATTCTTTTTTCGCTCCAAGGCATAGAGGCTGGAGCATTTTATAGAAATAATCCCTACGAAGTAATTATATTGCAATTAAGGACAAATTGGATATGCCTTTCTGTGATTAGACGATATTGTTGATAATTGGATTTTTTTAACAGTTCTACAAGTTTTAGCCTGTCATCCTCTTTTCGTAAATAAGAAAAGAAATCACTCAGATAAAAATCAATCACTCATAAACATTATTGGAATTCACTGCCCTTGTAATCTTTCCTGTGAAGTAGACATGTTTCAGGTCAGGTCGAGAGTGATCAAGTCAAGGCCTCAAGGGTTGATAAACATGGTCAAGTGTAATCTGGTGGAGGAAGCAACGTGCACGTATCATCAACTATAGTTTTGGCAGTATACAGACATGACCATGAAGTGCACTAAACATTCTAATGAAACAAATGTGGAGAGTTCCATTGCCATGCAGTGACATGTTCAAAGCTCATGTTTTATTAACAGAACGTCTGATGAGATTAACCCCACAATTCATACAACTGCAAATCCATTGTATCAGGGTAAGATTACAAGAGACTTGAAGACAGAGATGGAAAAATAAAAACACAAAAATCAAAGAAAATCTCACTACCCTGGAAAACAAATTTCACGAAAACACTGGTTCTTCCATCAAGAAATAGCAGTGTAGTTGTAGGCGGCCAAATAGATAGCACGCAATTAAGCACCCACAATATAGCAGTGTGGCAAGCATGTGTTTGACCTTCTGTCACTCTCAAATAGTTCCCGGAATCATGTCTTCTCTGCTATTCATCTGTTACACATCCCTTTGAAGAAGATTGTACATTCTTGATATACTGGAATGAATGAGAATATTGAGTAAAGACATTCAAAATGTAGGAAAAATATATATCATTGAGATACAATCTCCTTTACCTTGTATAAAACCCCTCGGGTGGCCTTGTATGGAGGTGGAGTCCAATTTTTTCTTCGCTCTTCCAATTCCATGTCTGTTAATTGAACATCTAATCTCTTCTCCCGGACATCAACGTTAATGATATCCCCATTTCTAATGAGACCAATCGGACCACCTTCCTGGAAATACCAAAGACCTCTTAAGAATATGTTCAAACATTTTTTTTATTATTATTATAACGAAGTCTTGTGCAATTTCACTTATTTGGATCAGACATGTAAAATAACCAAAAGTAATAAAATACAAGCGTTCCATCAATAAAGAGGGATTCAAGAGATTGCAGCTCAAGAATTAGAAAAGAAAAGGCACCTGTGCTTCAGGGCTTATGTGACCAACAACAAATCCATGTGAACCTCCTGAAAATCTACCATCAGTCAACAACGCACAATCCTGCAAAAGAAACCATCATGTCAAAGCAAGAATGCTAACATCATCAACAAGGTAAATCAATTAGCTCTGGAGAACCTGTTTAAAGTGAAGATGAATGCAAATGTGTATCTCAAGTCTAAGGAAGTTTATTGTTGCTATGATCACTCAAACAAGTGACTGATTGTGCTTTCACAAGATCGCCATGCATATTTCTTTTTGTGATACGTCATATAATTCTGAAAAATCATGAAATCCTATGATTCAAGTCAATTCTGGCTACAGAAGACCAGCAACTACAAGGAAAACTTAGGTTCATATAACTGTACCTTCCCAAGACCTGCTCCCATTATTGCACTGGTTGGTGCTAGCATTTCAGGCATGCCCGGTCCTCCTTTTGGCCCCTCTCCTCTAATAACTATTACTTTTCCCTGAAATGTAACAAAACCAAAACTTAGATATGCTGTTCCACTAGAAAACAAGCCCCAGAACATCATACCAACAAACATTAAGGATGAAACTAAGATAACATTTCAAGGACATAGAAGATGCCTCATAGGAACATAACTGCAAACACAAACTCAATGTCATATATAGTCAGAGAAAATTGGGAACTTATTATAGCCAGAAGGTGCAATTTGGGGGTGAAAGATCTTCCAAAAGAAAATGCAACAACAACGAAATTCGAAAATAATAATTAAAATCAAAGCTCTCTTCACAGTCATGTTAAGTATTTTTTTTAAAATAACTTGAGGTAACAAAGCTTTGAAACTCATGATGGAACCTGTCAAAGCCTCTAGCTGTATAATGATAGGTTACGGAACTGCAAGGAAAGGCCTTCATGTTTTTAATTGATAAAAATAAATTTTCAATTTGTGACTGCTTTTGCTTATATACTAAAAATCAAAAATCGAGGTGATTCCACTTCAATACATATCCTATTCACAAATGCAGAATTATAGACTACACATGCAATCAATGCTATGAAGTACCAGCATCCCTCTCAAGGTATCACACTTTTTTGCAGGAAAATACAACACAATGCATAAAAATGCTCACCTTAAAACTCATGGGATCTTCTGATATAGCTGCAATCACAGATTCCTCTCCCTCAAATACAAGTGCGGGACCTAGAGAAGAGTGAATGTTCCATTACATTAATGTTTGCAGTGGATTCAATCATGACTAAAAGTGCAGTTGTACATCAGACATCAACAAATCAAAGTACATAACAAAAAATTTATTACCAGAGAAATATAACCCTTCTTTTCCAGTAATTTTAGCCACAGAACCCTCTGGTGCAAGATTTCCACGTAATATTTGGAGGTGACCTGTTTTCTTAATGGGGTTATCCAATGACTTTATTATGTCCTGGAAAACAGAAGAAAGTGAACATACAGTCAATTATCATCATGAAACAGACTGCTTTCTTAACAGAAAATGATGAGAATAAAAACAAAGAAAACAGCATTCCACCTGCCCCTCGGACAATGGTGGACAATTTCGCACATTTTCAGCCAAAGTCTTCCCAGTGACTAAAGAGAAAATAAGTCAAGTTAAAATTATCAAATACAACACCACTTCCAGAAAAAAAATTAATAAATGCAAAATTTTCAATATAACCAAACTGTGTACCAGTCAAACAGTCCCCGTCAAGGAAACCATGCTCCAAAAGGTAGCGAAGGACAGCAGGTGTTCCCCCAATCTATCAAAGAATTTACGCACAAGGAAACAAAGAGAAAAGGATGCTAAACAAATTGAGTTCAGCAATCTCTATAAATGTGTCATTTACAACAAATATTGCAAGGCACAGTGCTGCATTGATTACCATAGAATAATCCAAACAGTTATGAATGAAAAATTCTGACCTTGTGCACATCCTCCATGACATATTTTCCACTAGGCTTCAGATCTGCAAGGAATGGAACCTCATCACTGACCTTCTGGAAATCATCAAGGGTCAACTCCAATCCAACAGACCTGCCAAGTTCTCTTGTGTCATCCCCATAAAATGCAATTACTATTGGAATAAAAGAGAATCTACTGACCTTGCGATCGCAATTAAGTGTAACACAGCATTAGTAGAGCCACCTAGTGCCATGACAATAACCATTGCATTACGTAGTGACTTGCGAGTGATAATATCTCGTGGTTTCAAGTCCATCTTCAATAGTTCTAGCAGATATTTTCCAGCTAAACGGCACTCATCCAACTTCAATTGGTTTTCAGCAGGTATTGAGGAGCTGCAAGGAAAAAATAAAGAGTGCGTAAAAACAATCGCTTACACACCCAAATTCAACTGTTTCCGCGAGGATACATTTCTACCTGTAAGGAAGAGACATTCCCAAGGCTTCAATAGCAGAAGCCATGGTGTTAGCTGTATACATTCCACCACATGCCCCTGCTCCAGGGCAGGAATTACGAATCACATTTTTTCTTTCATCATCATTTATAGATCCATTTACATACTCTCCATAAACCTGGTAGGCAAAAAAATGAAAAACAAAAAAGAGAGAGGAAATCGACAAAAAATAGATTTTCTATTTCTAACACGAAAAATGTTAATGTTTTGGTTAAACTCATTGCTTAAAAAGAAATAGTTTATCAAAAAGAAAAAAAGAAAAAATGCAAGCAATCCAAAGCTATGATTCAACAGCAGAGTTGCAGGTAACATAGCAATCTCAAATGTGAAGCATACACCTTCAAGCATTTTTACATTCTCATATCAAATACACTTCCCCAAATATGAAGCACCACATACTATATTTTTAACAAACATGAACCTAAAGCATTTATTAATATAACGGGAAAAGGAGGCAGTTGGCTTGGCTTATTTGCCAATCATGCTACAGGCATATTTTTGCATATTTAAGACCAAAAAAAGACTAAACAGAAGAACAATGAATTGTCTAACAAAACATATCAAAACCAGCACATTCTGCAGGCCTAACAATATCAAAACAACAAAGCAGTATGCGTACCTGAAATGCAGATACTATATCGTAAGTATGGCCATTGAAGTGACCAGGCTGCAAAGGAGAAAGATTTTTAAATGAGGTTTGTAGCATTGAAAAAATCCTAGCTCAAAATATAAAGTGGAAATGGATTCAAATTATATCAGCATTTTCTGTAGGCCAAGAAAAGAAAGAAGGGGAATTGGAAGAGAGAAGGTGATGTCTCAGTCTCACACCTTGATAGTTCCACCATAAACCATAATGCTAGGTCGATTCAGCCTTCCCATTGCCATAATAGTACCTGGCATCTACAGAAATTGAAACAACTTATAAGAGTAGATTGATGATGAGAGTAAGAATGGTGGAAATAATCCAAGATGACAGTACTACTCTATCTTCTTGTGGTTTGTAACAGAATTCACAAGGTCGTGGAAGGCACTCCAAAGATGCATTATTATTGTTTTTCTTTTGTGTGTGTTGTTCAGTGCCTTCTCTAACCGTTATTTTTGGCTACGAGGAGGTTAACTTTATCGCCAATACAGCAAAGGAAGAACATATTTTTTTGAGAAAAAAAGGAAGACTTATTGATTAGCTTTAATTTGCGCCAGAAAAAAAAATAGAGAAGAATATTAGCTTCAACATTATGGGGCTGGATATTTACAGAAATCTTGAGTGCCAAATAGTAAACAGAATAAGATGCAACAAAAGCTGATATTACTAAAGTTTCGAACGATTATTTTGTTATTAACGAGTCTTGCTTATTGTCATTGTGGGATTCGAAATTAGCTAATTTGATTCAATTTCAAAATTTTCAGGAAAAAAAAGAAGCATCACCATAGGCAACCACACAGTAACCAATAATTAAACACCTCGTTAGATTCACCAAAATCCGCATTTCACTCAAAACCCACAAACCAAAAGGCCCAAATGTTGCTTCTTTAGAAGAAAAAAAACAGAACGAGAAAAGCTTACATTTTTATCACAGCCAGGGATGGAGATATTGCCATCATACCATTGGGCACTCATAACAGTCTCGATGCTATCAGCAATCAAGTCTCTGCTTTGCAAACTGTAACACATCCCTCTAGTCCCCATTGAAATAGCGTCACTAACGCCAATTGTATTAAACCTGAAACCAACCATCCCTGCCTCTTCAACCCCTCTTTTAACAGCCTCTGATAGCTTCAACAGGTGCATGTTACAAGTATTCCCTTCATACCAAACTGAAGAGATACCTATCTGAGGCTTAGACATGTCAGCATCCGATAAACCAACCCCATGAAGGATTGCTTGAGACCCACCTTGGGACTTGGGCTCAGTAATGCGTGAACTGTACTTGTTTAGCTTTTGCCCCACTGTGGTTGTTGCCTGTGATGGTTCAACGGCGACAGATTGAGCTTTGACGCGCAGAGAATAGGGAGGGAGGCGAGTGGGGAAGTGGGGTTGTGTGGGGAATGACATTTGGGGTTTCGGTGGGGTAGCGCGTGGGGAAATGAAGGTGGATTGCATGGTGGCGCGTGGAATGAGAGAGGGAAATAGAAGAGGTGTTTAAGTGATGAGGGTGGAGAGCACTTCCGTCGGTAACGTGGTTTGGCCTGGTTGTCAAGTATTTGTTTCACGGGTTGATTTTGCGTTAGCGGGGGAGGTTTAGGTAATATTTGTATTTATGTTTTAAAAATATTTTAAAAACAATTTAAATTTTATTTATTTAATTTGATTTTAAGTTAATATTTTTTTTATTTTATATCATACACTAATATTAAAAATAATTTTTAAAAATAAAAAAATATTATTTTAATACAAAAAAATAACTTTAAAAAATAATCACAATCATATTTTAAGTACATTCAAACCCTAATTTTATTTGTTAGTTTTTATATTTTAAAAATGTTTTAAAAAATATTTGAAAATTTTTTATTTTTTATTTTTATATACTAATATGAAAAATATTTTATTTTATTTTAATATATTTTTAAATAAAAATACTTTTAAAAAATAAGCTAATCCAAATAAAAAAAAAAACATTAAAATCATGCTTCTACTGTTATGTTTTTTAGTTTTAGTGGGCCGAACCACTGAAAAAACCGGTTGTTCCGCGACGGGAAGGGCAGCCGGTTGCCCTACGGGTAGCTTAAGACCCATAAATCATTGAATGAAAGGACTGCTCCACTGCAAAAACAAACATCTGCTCCCTATCTGTTTGTGGTGGGGTCCACTAGGGCTTAGGGGTTTTGAAAGTAGTTGCCGGCTTGGGCAGTTAACTGTAACTTAGTCATTATAGTTCACCAAAACTAATTATTTAGTCTCTATATTATAAATATATAAATAACCCCTTGATCAGTGTTAATCATCCTCAGTTTAGTTATTTCTTGTTAAAAACTACCTTATATTCTCAATCGACTTTTATAAATTGGGATCCTCTCGTGAGATCTAACGGTGACCGGAGTACTAATGTCTCCAGCAGCCCATTCTCTCTTTTATCTCTCCTTCGGACCTTCTCTTTCTTCTTCTATTTTATTTTTATTTTTATTTTTAGTTAACGTGGGTATCTAGGACCAGCTTGAACGCACCTCGACTAATCCCACGGACCCTAAAATTAACGACCATATAAGTCTCCAGTGATCATCATATGAGCAATCACAGGGCTCGAACCTGAGACCACAGAGGGAGCAAACCTCTTAATCCCAAACTTTACCACTGGACCACCACCTAGATAGTTTCTCTTCCTTTATTTTAGTTAGATCAGTCTTGTAAAACGGCAATTGTCAAAATATGTTTAATTTGACTCAAAATGTTTAGTAATTAATCCTCTTTTTTAGTGAATCACATCATGTCATTTCTAGGTTAAATAGGTCTGTGTGTGTCCAATTTGGGATTCTATCTGCTATTTTATTATACACACTTGATTAATGTTCAATGGTACATATTTTTTCTGCATCTCCTTTCCTATCTCTCCTCGATGATAGCTTTTTTAGTAAAATTTTCTGTGGATTTATTTGCATACTGAAATTAAGATATAAAATACAAATTATGCTTCTTACTGTACATTTGTTTTGGCAGAAATGATTATGAAATGTTGTTGGCCCTTGATGAGAGCAATTCTCGACATGGTGCTGCTGCCAGTCAAATTAACAGTTTGCCAGAGTCTGTAGTGCAGGTATGTTGAATATCAGCATCCAAGCACATATTCACACATGTCATATTGTGCATGCTTCAAGTCAAGAAAGCATTTAGATTGTTAACCAGGTAGTGTTTTCTGCATATTCATTTGCTCATCTTTTTTGTTTTTCTGCTATGCATCATGCAGACTAACAACTTTGAAGAGACCTGTGCGATCTGTCTTGAAGCCCCCGCTGTTGGAGAAAAAATACGTCATCTCCCTTGTTTACATAAATTTCACAAAGAAGTAGGAATTTTGTTCTTTACAACTTCAGAAGCATTTTGTTGCATGTTTTATCATAAACCATAAGTATTTGATTGCTTTATTTCATTTCTTTTGTGCAGTGTATTGATCCTTGGCTCAACAGAAAAACTTCATGCCCGATTTGCAAGTTGTCTATAACTTCTTGATTTTGCACTATCAAATTAAGCGCTTCATTACCTGTTTGGAAATGCGATAATTTTTACTTTTAGGTGCTTTTAAAAAGTATATTTACTTTGAAAAGATATTAAATTAATTTTTTTCTGATGATTTTGATGTGTTGATGTTAAAAATAAAAAAAATCTAAAAAAAAAATTATTTTAATACATTTATAAATAAAAAAATACTTTTAAAAAATAATTTGCACTGTAATACCAATGGTTGCCTATTGGGCTTGCTTGTAGACTTGGGCTTGCTTGTAGACTGGGGTTGAACCAAAGCCGTGTAATTCTGTAGTGGAATCCGTGACCAAATTTTTGATGAAGTTAACGCAAAAGGGAAGTCACATCCTGCATAATCTGGAGCATCAATGAACCGACAACCTTTGTCCATTGGTCTGTGAAATCAAGTTCCCTTTAGTTTGCTGATCTGATCAGGGAGAAATGCCGCATGGAGTAGCATGTGCAAGCTTGCGCTTGCAGATTTCAGTGTTCATGTATTACTGCCTTGCTTTTGATCATCCATAGTGAGCGGCATGTATCAGATTGCTGATGTGAAAATGCATGCATCTTATTGCTTTTGAATGCTTGCCATGCAAGTCTTACCTTAGTATTTGTCGCATCGAACAAATTATTTCTAAGCAGTTCTTTATCTTTTATAGGATGCTGTGAGGTGGAAAAGCAAATGCCATGCGAATGGACACTTATGACAAGATGTGTCCACACAAGAATTCAAACTTTCAGTCTTAAATTCTTATAAGATTTCTCTTTGAAATCGTAAAGGTTGCTAGGCGCGCTACTGCACTAGCTGCTACTAACCAGTGTGTAAAAGTTCACAGGTCGAGTGTCCCAGGAAGTTTTTTTTTTATGACTAGCATATTTCAAAGAATATCCAAAGCAAACAGCCAACTAGCACCATTAGGGATCAACGGACTAAAGATGTTAGTTCTCTGAACTAGAAGTACCAAGGGTTGAAGTAGGAAATTTCAAAGATGAGAGGCCTCAATGGTACAAATTGATAGTGCAAAGTACCTCATTAAAAAAAGCTCATAGCTCGTTGAACCTACTGGTTGAGTAAAAAAAATAATGCCACTGCGAGGGCTTAAAAGCAAAGGTTGGCAGGCATATTTTTGCTTTCCCACCCTACAGTTTCCTGAGCCTGGGAGTCAGCAGAATATCGTCTCAGAATTCGCTGAGATGTAAACACCCTGAAGCGCAACACGCCGGCTCCTGCAATTCTTTTGCCACTGCAAATACATGATGAGGAACTTGGGACGGTGTGACCCTGGCTACTAAGTAGTAATCCAAGGCGTGCGTTTATCGTTTCTGTGGCTGGTCCAAGGAATTTGGGCACTTCTTGCAAGTTCAAACATCTCTAAGATAAGGAATATGCGTGCACATCTGTTCCAAACCGCGTTAGTAAATCTCTTGACATTCTAAGGTAGCGTTTGATAAGGAAGAGAATTTGCGTCACTGTAATAATGGACGACGAGGTAGACCTGAAAAGGAGGTACCGAGCGTTTATAATGAGATCCATAAAAAAAAATATGTGAATAATGAGGAATAGTTCATTTAGATGAAAATATAAAAATGAAACTGATGTCCTGCATTCTAGTTTTGTTTAAATTAATATAATTACCCACCTTGTTACACTTTATTATTATGAATAATAAAATAACTCCAAACTGCATTTATTGGAAGCTTCTGCGATGTGCCCATCAAATACGACTATCTTGAATCCTTGGATAAGAGATTGTTGCTTTCGACTTTCCGAGCATTGCAGAGCTCATCACAACCATCCCCCCTTTCAAAAACAGCAGCAGCTCCCATTCCTGTGCCTGCATTTAGTGACAATAGTTAGTCATAAGCATATGTTCCAGCAACACTCCACAAACACACGCAGAGAGAAAGAGAGGAGGAGAATACCTATGCACATTGAAACCACTCCGAAGCGACAGTCCCTACCACGGCGCTTCATCTCATGCAGTATAGTAGCCACACATCTAGCACCTGTAACAGTTAAGAGGCATGAATTAGTCTTTGAATTAGCATGTAACTACTCCAGTTCATTTTCATGTCTAAAATTAAAGATCATATATTAACATAGATGCTCTATTGCCATGATTCCCTTGCACAAATCAAAAGTGATGCTCTATATTACAAGTATTATGCAAATTCACAAGCATACTGTATTCCCGTGAATTTGAACACTTCACAAGTGTTGTGGCCAGTGAATAATATAATTATAGCTCATCTAATCAAAAAGAAGTTTTCAGTTTCTTGTCCCGTTTTGAACATATCATAGCTGACAAAGTTTAAGAAATTCAAAGCAGAAAGCCAAAATACCTGTTGTACCCAGAGGATGTCCAATTGCTATTGCACCCCCATTGACATTGATCTTCTGCAGATCAAGCTCCAGCTTCTTACAGCAATATACAAACTGGGAAGCAAATGCCTGGACGAGGAATAACAAAATGTAGTGAACTGGAAAGGGTGTTTGATGAAGGTAGAAATACAACTAAAAACTATACAATTCTATTTACCTCATTTATCTCAAAAAGATCAATATCCTCAAGTTCTAGACCAGCAGCCTTCACTGCAGCGGGGATTGCAACTGCTGGGCCCACACCCATGATGGCAGGATCCACACCAACAACAACAAATGTTCTGCATGGACAAAATGATTTCATGTGGGAAAAATGAGAAGGAGAATGCTTTGATATATTCTCGTCATTTTAGTTATAGATGAAAACTAATATAATAGATGGCAAGCAACATCTAAACAACAATGTCTCGAGTAAAATAATAAGATTTGTGTTTATAGAGGACCGCCTTCCTAGACTACAAAACAAATGAGCTGCAGGGGAATTGCCCTGAATGAGGTTGTGAAGCTTGAAAACTTAAAAGTCAAGGATGCGTATAGATAAACAACAATAAGTTGGTAGGGATTATTTACCTGAATATACCAAGGATGGGTAACCCTTTGCGCATAGCAACACTTCTTTTCATGAGCAACACAGCCGCAGCACCATCACTGATTTGGCTAGAATTCCCTGAAGAAGAGCCACCTCATTATCAACTGGATTGAAGTAAACTGACCAAAATATTGAAAAAAAGAAGAAGCGCATATGTTGTTTACCAGCAGTGGTGGTCCCATCTTTCTTAAACACGGCCTTTAGTTTTCCCAGATCTGCTAATGATGTGTTTGGGCGAATCCCATCGTCAACAGAAACTATTATGGGCTTCTCATCCCCAGTTTTAGGGTCAGCTATCTTCAAGCAGGAAAAAACAACATAAATCAGATATTACATGTTCAACTCTTAAGCCAGCAATGACAAACATGGAAGCACATGAAATAAATCAAGATGCATATTTTCTCAAGACATTCAACTAAAATATACCTTTGTAGCGACAGGGATGATTTCATCCTTGAATCTGCCAGAAGCAGAAGCGGCAGCGGCCTTCCTGTGAGAATCAACCTAACAGCAACAATTTAACAATCTTCCTATGAGAATCAACCTAGCGACCATAATTCAACAATATTAATACTACAAATCATGTTAAAATATACCACGTAGTAGATCAATTGCACTTACTGCAGCCTGATCCTGTTCCTGCCTTGTCACACTGAAACGATGTGCAACATTCTCTGAAGTAACACCCATGGGTAGAAGGCAATCTTGGGCTTCCTGAAAGCGCTTTACCTGCCATAATCAACATAACCTTAAGAATCCAATCCAGATCAATAAGTAACAAAACACAAACAATCACCAACAAACCTTCTGAAACAAATTGAATGAAGAGAAAAATAAATATACCTTTGGGTTCACATCTCCAACCCACGCCCTTGAATTAACTGTCATGGATTCCAACCCAGCTCCAATGCCTACAACAAAGGGATAAAAAATGTAAAGCCTAATAATTAAAATGGCATCAATGTAATACATCATCTCAAAGACAGCTCAGGGGATTTCTATTACCAATTTCATAGAACCCTGCTTTGATAGAAGCAGCCACATCAGCAACTGCCTGAAGCCCAGACGAACATTTCCTATTGACAGTCCTTATCGGCACAGTTTCTGGACCAGATTCAAAATCCAATCAAGTAAGCATCAACATAATCAACATCCCTCCAGAGAGGCAATCAAAACACATACCAGGGAAACCAGCATAGAGCGCAGCCATCCTGCATTCGCTTGCTCTTTGAGACCCTGGTGCCAATGACGAACCCACAACAATATCCCCAACTTCTCTTGCATCTAAATTAGTTTTCTCTATCAATGCCTACACCAACCAGGTATCCACAATAACAACATATACACACAAGTTTTGTTATTCTGACACAAAAAAAACATATACATATAATCATATTTCATGATAACAATGAGCAAGAACACATTCAAAACCTTCAACACAGGTGCTAGTAAATCATCAGCATGAGTATCCTTGAAACCACCACGCTTTGATTTGCATAGCGGAGTTCGATAAGCCCTTTATAACCACAAAATACAAAAAAAAAAAAAATCAAGCTCGTTAATTCACTTAAACCGTGCATTACTGCATATGTAATAAAACATTTTGCAAAAATCATTTCAGCTACTACTTACGCCACAACAACGACATCATCTCCATATGCCGCGCTACCTCCAGCTAAACAAGCAGATGCCTGATTTCACAGATAATCAAAATCCACTTTATATTAATTGATAAATGAAGCCACAAACTATTTGTCAATTACAAAAATAGGTATAAAGCAACGGAATTCTCATAAATTTCAGAACTACATATCGATCCTTCAACTTTCATGAAATCAAAATATATCGAATATCGTTAATATTTTTGAACTTACAGAAAGAGAGGATTCATGATTGTTATAAGAAGAAGAAGAACGGAGGTGACCGAGAAGAACACGTTGCCTGTTGCTTGCTTTCTCCATTTTACTCTTTCCGAACCAAGAAAAAGCGTATGCGTAACAATCTTCTCCGTGAAAAAATTACACTTGGCAATTCATTGTAGCCAGCCTCTAATCTAGGCGATGGGGAGGTGCATCATCACTTTTCCAAGATCAAAATACTGTGAACTACTAGCAGCGTCTAACAACCAACCATTCTCTATTTCCTTCGTTATTTCAGGTAAACTATATAAAATTTAGTAGTATTCCACTCTAGTTCTTATAGCCTCAAGATTTCTCAATATTAAAACTTTAATTTCCAAAATTTATTGTAGTTTATAACAAGTTTTGGGCTAATTTATTAACTCTAAATCTTACTTTTAATTAAACTTAATCCATAAAAATTAGTAATATAATTCTAGTTTCGAATATTTATAATATTCACCAAAAAAACTTAGCTCATTTTAATATATTTAATCCGCTTGAGTAAAAAAAAGAAGAGGTCAAGTATATTATTTATAAATGATCAAAAATTAAATTAAATATAATTACAAGTCATAACTTTATCCAAATATCTATATATATATATATATATATATATATATATATATATATATATATATATATATATGAACAACGCTACTGAAAACAACACCGGACGCCCTTTACTCGAACTCAAATAAACGAGTACAAGCTATAAGTTCCACGGTCCTCTATCTTAACCTCAGCTGGAGCTGTTGGTCTGGATCGGAAAGAGCAAAGTTTTAGGCCTGATATCTGGACAATTAGTGTTTTTTTCCTAGGTCTCTGTGCTTGTGGTATCTGGGCTTCTTCGTTTTTGTAATTGAATAAAAAAAAAAGTTCTAACAAAATAATAAAAAACGAGGGGTATAAAACATTGGGCTATACCCAGCCATGCTTTGGAGATGCTGTTAATGGATTTGATTGGACTTTATCGTCTCGAGTTCCGGTTCAAGGATAAGGCTGCAGGTCCCCTGAATGCATTAGTAGTTGGCGTGTCTGTGGACAGGCCTGTCCAAAATCTGACCAAAAAAGAACTTGGTTACAGTCCGTGAAAACTAGTATGGGGATGTATAACAATGGATTTGATGTAATGTTTGTAATTATGCCAAAATATTCTTCGTTTGAAATTTATATTTTAAAATTAAAAATATATATTATTTTGATGTATTTTTAAATAAAAAATATTTAAAATATAATTTTTATCACATTATCGAACAAGCATTGATTCAAAAAAATAATTTTATCGGTTGAACACTTGGAATCCTGTCCAGAATGAAAGAAGAGGATGAGTTATGTCCATTTTCTGAAGGGCTACACGCAGACCCCTCTAATTTTGCTATTGCTTTTGTATGGCAATGCTAAGTCTGATGAATAACTTGGGATGGTGGACCTATGTAACGTAGTGATCCAAGGCATGCCCATTTAACACCGCCGCCATCAGCATTCCTCTCTTCGGCTAACCCAAGAAATAATTTCATCCGACGACAACCAACTCCATTCCATTTAGTTAAATTTTTTACTTGAGTGTATTTATTTTTTAAAAAATTATTTTTTAAATTTTTTTTATATTTGTTTATTATCAAAAAAAGTTAATCAATGAAAAATACTTTTCGGTCAATGAAAAATACTTTCCAGTAAAAAAAATTGGTTTGGTTTTTAGAAAAGTATTTTTCTTTTATTTTGGACGGAAAACACTTTCCAGATGTTATGAAAAATTTAAAAATATTATATTATTTACTGATTATATCAAATTTGATCCTCAAACTTTTGATTGCTATATATATTTTGTTTTGAATATTTTTTTTTAATTTCATCCCTTAAAATTTAATTTTTATATTAACTTTGGTCCTCATTTTTATAATTGTTATTTACTTTTCCCTTATCATTTTTTAATTGAAATTTTTTATCTATCAAATTTGATCCTCATTCTTTTGATTGTTACTTATTTTATTTGAAATAATTTATATTATTATTATTTTAATTTCTTCATCTTTCAGTTTTTTTATTTTTTTAGATTTGATCTCTATTATTTTGATTATTATTTATTTTATTTGAGATAATTTATGAAATTATATTTTTTTTCAATTTCAATTTCATTCTCATTCAACTTTTTAATTTGTAAGATTTGTTCCTCATTATTTTAATAAACTTGAAAAAAATAAAACATTAATAAGTTATTTTACAGCTCATTTTCCATAATATAACCAAATACTGGAAAATGTTTTCCAACTTATTTTTCATTACACTACCAAACATCGAAAAATAATTTACTTTTCCGGAATTTTCTTTTCAAAAAAAATTACTTTTCAGCAAACAAACAGAATCTCAGTTGAATAACCAACTCAATTAAGTTAAATTTTTTTGCTAAGTTTGATCATGATAAAAAAAAATTTTGAGTAAAAACCTGATATAATTTTACTTAGATCAGGTGACAGGCAGGTTAGGAGATCACTTAACCTTATATTTTTACTATTGTTTTAATAGATACATGTAAACTCTCTAAAACATTGTTATTTAATATTTACTTTTTTAACTAAATTTTAACAAATAACAAATTTTCTTTGATTTTTTCCATATGTATAAATTATAATTATTATTAACATTATATTATAAGAATTTAGCAAAATCAATCTAAGTTTCTAACTTCAGTAATCACTAATTATTTATTAATTAGTACATATTATTAATAATATTTAATCATAAATTCAATAATTTTTAACCATATCTATCACTAATATTTTAAACATATTTTAAACATGACTTAATTTAATAGGATACATGAAATTATTTATATTAATTTATTAAGATATGATTTTATGAAGTATGAAAAAAATTAAAGAGAATAAAAAAAATAAAAGAATCCGATCAGGTATCCGACGGGTACTCTTCATAGATGGACCTTCCACCCGACCTGAGTGACCACCCCAGCCCAGTACATTAACAAATATAGTAGAAGGGGTGCAATAAAGAGAGAGAGAGAGAGAGACTATAATGAGGAATATTTCATTACATAAAAATATCACAATATAGGCGATCGGACTCGCCTTCTGCGTTCTATTTGTTTAACTGACTATAGAGCCACCTTGTTACACTTTATTATTATGATTAATAAAATAACTCCAAACTGCATTTGTTGGAAACATCTAAGATACGCCCATCACATGCGACTATCGTGAATCCCTGGATAAGAGATTGTTGCTTTCGACTTTCCGACCGCCGTTGCATAGCTCATCACAGCCATCCCCCCTTTCAAAAACAGCAGCTGCTCCCATTCCTGTGCCTGCATTTAATTAGTGACAACAGTTAGCCATAAATAGAAACGAGCAAAAAAATCGAAAAAAAATAACCGAGAAAACTAGAAAAAAAAATAACAAAAAAAACCGAATCGTGAAAAAAACTGATTAAACCGATTAAAATTTTAAAAAACCGGCCGGTTTGGTTCAGTTTTATAAGCCTAAAACCGAAAAAACAGAAAAAAACCAAAAAAAACAAGCCAAACCGAAAAAACCAAGCCAAACCAGAAAAAACCAAGTCAAAACTGAAAAAACCGAGCTAAACTGGTTTAAACCGGTTTTTGTCCTAAAAAACCAAACCAACCAAAACCGGTTGATATAAACCGGTTCGGTTTTAAAAAAAAAAAATCAGTTTAGTTATTTTTTTTAATAAAAACCAAAACAAACAAGAAAAAAAGTAATCAACCATAAGCATACGTTACAGCAACAGCAACACTCCACGCACCCAGAGAGAGAGAGGGAGAAGAAGAATACCTATGCACATTGACACCACCCCGAAGCGACAGTCCCTGCCACGACGCTTCATCTCATGCAGTAAGGTAGCCACACATCTAGCACCTGTAACAGTTAAAGAGGTGGCATGAATTAGTCTCAGAATATGATTAAACAAATAACTGCTGCACCACATATTCATGTGTGAAATTAAAGACCATATAATATATGTTAATGGATAGATACTCTATCACGGAGATCACCGTACACCACTCAAAAGCGATGCTCTCTTTACAAGTCTTGAGCAGATTTACAAGCACCAAAAACTGTTTCCACCACCGACACAACGCAAAACCCCTGAATTTACCCATGTTTGTGTCAATTCATTTCTACCCTTGTATTCCTAATTTGGTCAATTATCCCTCATGTTCTTTAAATTTGTTTGATTAATTCTTGCTCTAAATTTGTCCAATTAATTCAATAGTTAAACTTCTATCAAATCTCGCTATACGGATGTTACATTATTAAATACTTCTCATTTATGAGATGACCTTTTGTATTCATATAGCACCTATATCACTAAATCCACTGTCCTTTGAAAATCTATAGATCATGTCAACTATAGAGAAGAGAATGGTCCAATTTAGTAAAATGATGACTTAATCATGGAGTAATTTATTTCCTCGAGTTTTTATCAAAAATCTGTTTTAATGTATCTTTAGACAGTTTATTTGGTGATATAAACCCTACATAAATGGTACTATAAACCCTCGAACTCAAAACACCTAACTAATGGATGAGCATATTACAGCTCAACTAGCTAAAATAAGATTTCAATGTCCTGTCCCATCTCGAGCATGTCATAGGGTTGTATTCCATGGTTCATATATGCATTTTTTATTCCGTCGAAAATCAATTTGTTCTATTTCTCAATCTTACTGACTTCCTCCTATGGAACCAATGGACAATTCATCCTATCAACTGCTTACCAACATGTTTTCTCAGATAATAAGTAGCTACTTCGGCTATGAAAAAGTCTTCCCCTCCCCAAAAACAAAATTGCCTCCAATCTATAATCGATCTGTTCTGTTTCACAATCTTTCTAACTTGCTCCTATGGAACCAACGACTTAACAATTTATCTGGTAAATTGCCTGACTGACATATTTTCCCAAGGAACCGGTAGATACTTCGGCTACAAAAAAATGTCCTCCCCCCGCCAGACTCAAGCAAAAGAAATTGCCTCCAATCTATAATCTATTACAGGATTGTTAGCTTATCACCAGAAATTAGAGTGTATTTATTTTAACTTCAATTTTCCACAAGGAAATACCTGTTGCACCCAGAGGATGTCCTATGGCCATTGCACCCCCGTTGACATTGATCTTCTGTGGATCAAGCTCTAACTTCTTGCGGCAATATACAAACTGGGAAGCAAATGCCTGGACGAGAAACAACAAATTTTAGTTAAAACTGGATGGAGTGTTTGATTCTGAATATAACTGTAAAGTATTCATTTTCTTTTAACCTCATTTATTTCAAAAAGATCAATATCCTCAAGTTCTAAACCAGCAGCCTTCACTGCAGCTGGAATTGCAACAGCTGGGCCTACACCCATGATGGCAGGATCCACACCAACAGCAGCAAATGTCCTGCATGACCAAAATAAATTTTATATGGGAAAAATAAGGAGAATTCTTTAATTTATTCTCATCATTGATTGTTATATATGAAATTCAACAAAATAGATGGCAAAGAACTACTAAACATTGTTGTCTGGAGCAAAATAAAAAGATATGCATTTGCAGAATGCCATCTCCCTAAACTTCAGAACAAACGAGCTGTGGGGGAATGGATGAAGCAAAATCCTTGGCTCTGAATGAGGTCGTATACCTTCAACTCAAAAGTTCAATACCCCTTTCATTGGGTGTTAAAAGTTCTGAACAAACATAAACGGATCAAAGGAAAAAGAAGATTCCATGCCAACTGGTTATTGGTTAACATTTCCTCATAAAATGATTATTGTCGGGAAATACGAAGCAAATTCATCCAACAAACACATTCTCAGGTCAACATGATGATGATAGTGCAACCTCCCCCTCTCCTGTTAAGGAATGCAAAATAAAACGGAAAAAAAATGGTTCTAGAATTCGTGCTGTGATTTGTTGGATTTATAATGTTGTTGTCCACCACATCCATGTGCAACTACCATTCGATTTATTGCACATTATGATAGAGATACACTGAGTTTCTAGGAATTATATACCTGAATACACCAAGAATGGGTAGTCCTTTTTGCACAGCAACACTTCTTTTCATGAGCAACACAGCCCCAGCACCATCACTGATTTGGCTAGAATTTCCTGAAGAAGAGCCACCACATGATCAAATGGATCGAAATAAACTGACCAACTATGAAAAAAGAAAAGGCTCGCGAGGTATACCAGCAGTGGTGGTCCCATCTTTCTTAAACACGGTCTTTAATTTTCCCAGACCTGCTACTGATGTCTCTGGGCGAATCCCATCATCAACAGATACTACGATGGGCTTCTCATCACCAGTTTTAGGGTCGACAATCTTCGAACAGAAAAATGCCAACAAAAAAAACAGATTACATTTTCAATTCTTTAGCCAAAAATGACTAATTTTTTACTCAATACATTCAACTAGATATACCTTTGTAGCGACAGGGATGATTTCATCCTTGAATCTGCCAGAAGCAGTAGCAGCAGCAGCCTTCCTATGAGAATCAACCTAACAACAACAATTTAACAATACTCCTATGAGAATCAACCTATAAACAACAATTTAAGAATATTAATAAAACAAATCACGTTGCAATATACTGCATAGCAGAACAATGGCACTTACTGCTGCCTGATCCTGCTCCTGCCTTGTCACACCGAAACGATGTGCAACATTCTCTGAAGTAATACCCATGGGTAGAAGGCAATCTTGGGCTTTTTGAAAATTCTTTAGCTGCCATAATTAATATAACCTTAAAAATCCAATCCAGATAAAAATAACCATAAAAACAATCATCAACAAACCTTCTGAAACAAATTAAATGAAGAGAAGAGCAGATATACCTTTGGATTCACATCTCCATCCCATGACATTTGATTAATTGTCATGGATTCCAGCCCAGCTCCAATGCCTAAAATGAAATGATAAAATTTGTAAAGCCTAATAATTAACAAGACATCGAGATAATACACTATTGAAAAGGCAGTTCAAGGGATTTCTCTTACCAATTTCATAGAACCCTGCTTTGATAGAAGCAGCCACATCAGCAACTGCCTGAAGCCCAGACGAACATTGCCTGTTGACAGTCCTTATCGGCACAGTTTCTGGACCAGATTCAAAATCCATTCAAGCAAGCATAAAGTAGTAATGCAACCAGTAGCCCTTGAAAGATGCAATTTAAGAAACATACCAGGGAAACCAGCATAGAATGCAGCCATCCTGCATTCACTTGCTCTTTGAGATCCTGGAGCCAATACTGAACCCACAACAATATCCCCAACTTCTCTTGGATCCAGATTAGTTTTCTCTATCAACGCCTACACGAACCAATATTCACGGTAACAACAAACACAAGTTTTATTATTCTGACATCAAAAACATATAATCAGAATCAAATCATAACCATAACCGAAACCAAATTCAAAATTAAACTACAAACAAACCTTCAACACAGGTGCTAGTAAATCATCAGCATGAGTATCCTTGAAACCACCACGCTTTGATTTGCATTGCGGAGTTCGATATGCTCTATAAAACCACAAAACACAAATGAAAAAAAATGATTAAGCTCGATTCACCAAAAACATCACCGTGGTGGCAATAAACATTTCACAAAAATCATTTCAACCACTACTCACGCAACAATCACAACATCATCTCCATACGCCGAAGTCCTTTGATACGCAGCGCTATCTCCAGCCAAACAAGCGGATGCCTGATTTCAAAATCCATTTTTTTATATATATAAAAAAAAAACACTGCTCCGATTTATATAAGGAAATTAATTGAAGTCATGAAAATCCAACTTATATTAAGAAACGAAGCCAGACACAAGAATAAATTCAAAAAGATTACTAATAAAAAAGAACGTAAGGCAACAGATTTCATAAAATCCTAAATTACAAATCCATCCTTCAACTTGCATGATCTAACTAGCAGCTGAGATTCTTCTGAAAAAAACAGATGTAATAAAGCAACTAAATCGGAAACAACCAAATTATCATCTGGATCTAGTAGCGATCAAATTCTTGAAACTTACAGAAAGAGTGGATTCAAAATTGTGAGAAGAAGAAGAAGGACGGAGGTGATCAAGAAGAACACGTTGCCTGTTGATTGCTTTCTCCATTTTTGTTTTCCTTTTCTGTTTTCTCTGTCTAAACCAAGAAGAAGTTTATGCGTAACAGACTTCTCTAAGAAAAAAAAAAAGAGTGCTTGAAAATGAAGTGCGGGTATGATGATTAAATAGAAAAGACCTGGTCAGATTTTTATATATTTTTACAGGTGGGCGGTTGCAGGAAATGCCAAGTTTCCGGATAAAATGGAATTATTTGGTTTATTCTTATAATAATAATTAAAACATTTTTATATATTGTCAGAAACTAGCCTGCTTTGGAAAGGAGTTTAATAGAAAGTATATTCGTATATAGTTTATTATTTTCCAATTTTAATGAATGTTATGGAAAATAAATTTAAAAATATTTTTAATGTTTGTTTATGTTATTAAAAATAATAAAGATAACACCTGTTAGATAAAAATATTGAAAAATAATAAAATTAAAAAAAATTAATTTTATAAATTATTTCAAATAAAATAAATAGCAATTAAAAAAATATATATCAAATTTTATAGATAAAAAAATTTCAATTGAGAAAAAGAGAAGAAAAAAGTAAATAACAATCAAAGAAATAATGATCAAAGTTAATAAAAAAAATTAAATTTTAAATAATGTAATTGAAAAAAAATATATATATATATATAGTAATTAAAATATTAAGAGTCAAATTTAATATAATTAATAAATAATATAAATTTTTTTAATTGTTTATAACTTCTAGAAAGTATATCAAATGAAAACAAAAAATAAAAATGAAAAAACTTTTCTAAAACTAAACTAAAATTTTTTTTAATTGAAAAGTATTTTTTATTTATTAACTTTTTTAATGGTAAATAAATATAAGAAAATTTGAAAAGTTATTTTTAAAATAATAATTTATCATAAAATAAACATGTCTGACCATTTGATATTTCGTAACAGTTTTGAAATAAAAAAGATGAAGATAGTGGGACAAAAGCTATATGTCTATTGATATTTTTTATTTTAAAAACATATAAATTCATTTTAAAACTTGAAAAACATAAATTTATTATATATATTTTTTCTCTACAATTAATATATTTTTTTCATTGAAACGCTATACATATTTATTTTAAAACTGCATATTAAAAAAAAAAGTATGTTCTCCTTTTACACCAGGAGTGTTTTCGTTGAATTAATTTAATGGATGATCACGATAAATTATGTAATTCATGAATGAATGTGTTTATTCAGGCTGAAACTCAAATATGTCCCTCTACTTTTATTTGTTCAAATCAAACCCTTGTTTTCAATTATTAAACGAAAGGATGAGAAAGATTTTATTTGATCTCAGTTTATACGGTCAATTATATATATATATATATATATATATATAGAGACTTTTGTGGTCCTCGTTGGCACTATCTATAAATGATGTGTCATTTTGGAGGATTAGGATAGAGGTGGAGCGGTGGGGTCATGGAAATGCGTGCCGGATTGAGAAATTGGGATCTGTAATAGGTTTCTGGCGTGCCTAATTATTGTCCTTCCAGAAGCAAAAAAAAGGGACCAGAGTCAGACCTATTTCCTACTTTCCCTTCACATGCAATATTTTTTTCTACTACGAGGTAAATGTGTCCTCTTACGTTTAGGACACTACAAATCGAGGAATAGACCCAGAAATTAAATTGCTGAACAGGGAACTATATGCTTTCCTGTTTTTGTTGGACCATTTGCATGTCATTATTTTCATTCCAGCGTTATTAAACCCTATCTGGCACTGCAGTTTAATAAATTTCATTAATTAGTCTTCCGTTTTAACTTGTTTTTTTTTATTAAAGTTTATTTATTTTATTTAAAAATTTTATTTTTTATGAGTTTTTTTTATCGTTTTGATGTGTTGATATCAAAAATAAAATTTTAAAAATTAAAATTAAAATATTATTTTAATACATTTTCAAGTAAAAAATACTTTAAAAAGCAATCTCTATCGGACTCTTAAACATCTGCTAGATTTTAAACAGGCTAATTATGAAAAAAATAATATAGAATCGATCTAATTTGCCTGATTTATCTAGTCAAAATTTTAATTTAATTTTAAAAAAATATCAAAACAATTTTATTTTACTTTTTTAAAAAAATAAAGTGATATTGTTTTGTTTATCTCAAGTCAATTTAGGTCTATCGATTTCACATACAATCCAGGTTTTAAATCAATACATCAGATTTAATAACTTAGCTCAGTACGTAACTCCTTGTTAATTAGATCTTAAAGAATTTCTACTGTCATTCTCGTATCAATATTATTAAAAGACATCAATTCAATAGAAAAACATTTCTTACAGTTGCACTACCAACTACTTTCAAAAATGGAGGCGTGGCTAGTTATTGTCCTTCTAGAATAAAAAAAAAGGCCAGACCTGAAGATAGATTTCCTACATTCCATTCACATGCTATATTTTTTTCCATTACAAGGTATTTGTTTCCTCTTACGTTTGTAGGACACTACAAATCGAGGAAAATACCCAGAAATTAAATTGCTGAGCAGGGAACCATCTGCTTTCCTGTTTTGTTTGACCATTTGGGTGCTACTATTTTCATTCTAGCGTTGTTAAATCCGATTTTGCACTGTAGGTTGATCAGAATCCCATTAATTCAGCCTTAGACAGGCTGACTGTGAAAAAATAAATATAGAATTGATTTGATTTTCCCTTATTAATTTAGTACAAATTTTAAATTAATTTTTAAAATAAATAAATTAAAACAACGTTATTTATTAAAAATAATATTATTTTAATTATCTCAAGTTAATTTAAGAGTCCTTTTAACTGTGACAATATAGTGTTTGGTTATGAAATTAGCCGTGGTTTTTATGCATGGGCCCTACCATTATCTGCGTTGAAAACGCTATTTTGTTGAAGCAGAAATTACATGCTTCTATCGCGTTCCTGCCTCTCTGCTGCATGCCTTCGCACATCATGATAATTAATTAGTGCTGCACTGTTCATGCTAATTAATTATCGTGAATAGTGCAACATGTTGCACTATTCCGACAGAACCGGTTCGGGTCCAAATCGCAAAAATGTATTGAAACGAGTTCGATCCAGTAAAAAAAAATATATATATTTTTTATTATTTTAATTGTGTTTTATTTGAAAAACTAGTGTTTAACATTATTCAATGAAACTACATAGACAAAGATCGCTTGATGACGTAGCATTTGCAGAATTTGATTGTAATCTCAATTTTGTTCCTGATTATATTTTACCTGATATTGTTGCGCCCTTAAGAAACTAAAAAAACTGTAGTCCTTGTCAGATGTATTAACGTTATGGAATTGTAGATATTTTAATAGAACAATAAAAAATATTTTATATAAAGTATTATTTATTTTATGATGTAATAGCAATAATTAAATCTATAATATTTAAATTAAAAACCATCAATATTAATATATATTTTTTAAAATTATTTTATAACCTCAATTTCAAAAGCATTCTTAACTAAACACATTAAACTACTTTTTATTCAACCTCAATTTCAATTACAGTTTTAACCAAACATTTATTTTTTCAAATCAACCTTAATTAAAAATATTTTTTTATAAAATAATTTTTTTCAAATCATAATTATAACAGCTATCACAGTACCAATCATTCTCTAAGACGATAGATCCTATATGTGGTTCGAGCACAGAAGTTAATGGCAAATGGCTAAAACTGGTGATGCTGCTACAAGATGCCAACCGTCGATTTATTTTCTCTTCTTGATTTTTAAGAATATCTCTAGCTTGAGATTGTGCAACATATGTCACCACTAGTTAGGAAGGAAAACGACAATTAAGAAGACGTGTTACTGCACGAGTCTCTTATCTCCAGACATGTGTTTGTTACTGTGGTGATTTTTTTTAAAAAATAATTTTTATTTAAAAATATATTAAAATAATTATTTTAAATTTTATTTTTATTTTTTATATTAGTATATCAAAATTATTAAAAAATATTAAAACTATTTTTTAAATAAAATACAGTAATTAAAAGTTATGCATTTTTATACGCTTACTTTAGTATATATTTGTTTACAAGCTCGTAAATAAACGAGTTCTTACTTTCTTTATACATGTAAATAAATTTTAAATAAAAACGTAATTTTAATTTTTTTTTGAAGAATTCTTAGACTCCCATGGTACATTGGATTAAGGTGAAACTTCCAGAAGACAGTTAGATTTCTAACCCCTTTTCGTGCATGTCACGACAGTAAAATTAGATTTTGAAAGTTTCACCCCAATCCCATTTATAATTGTGAAGACGTCGTCCTTGATTTATTGAAATTTAAATAATAATAATAAAAAAAAAACAAACTAGTGTCCATGACATTATCACTATGGATTGTGTCGACCACATCAATATTTTTTTTTTGTCTTGATCTTTTTTATTTATCCTTCAAAACTTAATTAGTTTAGGTTAGCACTGATAATTTAAGAAAAGGTTTCATACTGTGTTTAAAAAAGATTTTGAGATTAAGTGGCAAAACCAAATTCAATTTCATTAATTAAATATAATTAAAATCATGATGACCAACATTGAATTTTTTAATATTTTTGGTACCTAAACTATGTTTTTCATTTTTTTTTCAATTTTAAACCTTGTTTTTCTATTTTTTTTATATTTGGTTCAATATTTCATTTTCTTCGCATTCTAATCTCTAATCTTGAGAGAGGAAAGAGAGCCATCAAAAAAAAATTAAAAAGAAAAGATGATTGATTGGTGAAAAATTTACAAACTTGGTATCAAAGTGTTCTTCTCAATGATGAAAGTGTTATCGAGGTGTTTTAGGCTTCTATATGGCTTGAGAAAATAGATCGGGGTAGAAAGATAAAGTTTTTTATTGGTTTGATTTTCTATGTTTAGATTGTTGTCGGGGTTGATAATTTTATTTTTTTTGGATTTCTACAAGTATTTGTTATATGTTTTAAATGATGATTATTTTTTTAGTTATGTATTTAAATTTGGAGAGTTTCTCTAACTTATCTATAATTTATTTTTTTATCTTTTGTAAAGATAAGCTATATTTTTGAAAAAAAATCTGGTAATATTTTATAATTTGTGCAACTTTGCAAGATGTGTTTTTTTATTTTTTTTATTTGATCAATTTAATTTGTGTCTCTATTTTTATTATTGTCTACTTACATAAAAGAATTATTTTAATAAATAAATTTAGCAAACACAACCGAGTAAATGTTCTATCTTTCGAGATTAAATATCTTAATTTACACATGTTTCTTGATTTTTCAAGTTTTATTTTTAGGTATCATTGATGATTTTTTATTTATTTATTCACACACATAGTTTTTTATTTACTTGATTACATGTATGTATATAATTTTTTATTTAAATTTAGATTTTTAAACTATAAAAATGTGTCGGAAAAACCTGCATACACATTTTTTTTATAAAAAATAAAAAAGTTCAACCCGTAGCAAATGGTGAGCTCCATAAAACCCACAATTAGTGATTTCCTAAAACCACTACAGTTTATTATGTCATAAAAAAATATATTAGACATTTTAATAGAAGTTAATGAGAATCTATCTAAGTAAAAAAAACAATGTTTAGTTTTATAGTGACACCATATTTTTTTAAAAAATTATTTTTTGTACTCTTGGATTGTTTAATTTTAAAAATAATTTTTTTATAATAATTTTATAATATTTTTTAAATAAAAAATATTTTAAAAACCAATTATTATCAAAATACTAGACATTACCTAATTTCACATAAAAAAACTCTTTTTTAAAAAAAAAAACTCCTTTTAATTTTATTTTGATGTTGTACTGGGTTTTACGAGGATCGATAAAACTACATGGCCGGGGTTGTGTGGCCACAGAGATGTTAGCTATGTCGTGGCGGCACGATAATGACCCTCAGGCCGTAGATACACGGCACAGGCACTTCACTTCACTTGAATATCTTGTGTTTGAACCGGTTTTGTTCAAAAAAAATCGAACCGAATCAAAACCGGTCAGTTTGAACCGGTTTCAGGTTTTTTTTTTTAATTTCAGTTTAATTATTTTATTTTGATAAAAACTAAACCGAATAAAAAATAATCACCTCTAAATTTCTCTAATCTAACCTAAAAACTTCCTTTTGAGACTTTGTAATCGTCAATAAATAAATAAGACTACTAAAATGCTAAAGATATTCATGGTACTAGGGGTGGACAAAAAATGAATTTGTGGATTGACGACGAATCAAAACATAGTGTAAGTTTGGGCTGATCACGTAAGGCTGAAATTAACAATAGAACCTGGAACTGACAATAAAATATAAGGATAAGAATGTATTATTTTTCTTACTATATTTATATTATATTTATTATTCAATTGGTAAAAAATTAAATATTTTCATTCGAGTTTCAGGTATTTACAAGTATGTTTTAACACATGTTGTAAATAATTACATTTTTCTCTCATCATCACTAAATTCAAAATTGACCTCGTTTTCTTCTTGATGTATCAATATATTTTATACACACTTATTAACATGATGATGACATAAAATACATAAATTTAATAGAATATAAAGTATATGTGATGTGGGTCTAGTAAGATGCTAGACTCAATATCTTTAAGTTTAGCTATATGCTGAATTCAAATACTTGTGGGTGTGACAAAATACGAAACCCAACATCTTTAAACTCAATTACATGCTGAGCTCAAACACCTGTGGGTCTGACAAGTTATTAGACCTAACCCTCTTGAGCTTAACTATACGCTGAACCTAAGCACATGTAAGTATTACAAGATGCTAGATCCAACCCTTTTGAGCTTGGCTATGTGCTGAGCCCAAATGCTTATGGGTTTGACAAAATATCAAACCCAACTCCCTTAAACTTGGTTGTGCCGAATCCAAGTGCACGTGGGTTTGAAAATATATCAAACTCACTCCCTTGAACGTGGTTACACGTCGAGTCCAAATGGATTGGGTTTAGTATCGCTTGGGCTAGGTTGTGCACTGTGCCCATATGCTTATGAGTTTGGAAAGGTATCGAACCCAACTCTCCGGTAATGGGAAAGATTAGGTAGGCTTGCTCCAGGGACTAGATCAATCTGATGTTGGATATCTCGCATAGGAGGAAGTTGTGCTGGTAACTCTTCAGAAATCAAATCTTCATACTCGCTCAAAATTGCTTGCACCTCGTCTGGAATGTGACTCGAAACAACATCTGTCACCATAAGCCCTTTAAGAACAATTGGATACATAAATCCAACTTCTTTAATATTGTCTTCAAACTCGCGACTACTCCTGGAGATAGCTAGAAAATTTGAACTCCCAGCTTGCGGTTTTTCTAACTTTCCAGATGGGTCAACAGGAGCAAGTGCAATTTTACGAGAACCCCACTCAAAGATAAACACATTATCACGCCCTTTGTGGGTAGCATTAACATCAAACTGCCAAGGCCTTCCTAGTAATACATGACTGGCATCCATTTCAATAACATCACACCAAATTTCATGTTTGTAATGCTTACCAATAGAAAGAGGAACCCTGCATGCTTCTGTCACCTTTACTGATGGTCCTCTCTTCACCCACCCTAGCATATAAGGATTTTTATGCTTCTCTGTTGGGAGTTTTAAATGATCAACCAGCTTTTGTGACACAAAATTCTCACAGCTGCCACCATCTATAATCAGTGTGCACACCTTGTTGTCAACAGAACACAAGGAACGAAATATGTGATTCCTCTGCCCTTCTTGTTTAGGTGAAAGGAGAGCTCGTTGTAGCACCATGCTGAGCACTTCGTCTTCTTCCAGAGCAGTACGGGTCATCATCAAATTTACAACCTCATTATTATCTTCATATGCAAACTCAGCCCCATCATAATCATCATCATAATTTCCACTATTATCATCAGCTTCGTCGATTTCTTCTACAAGGTTTGCTTGCTTCCGCTTCGGGCAAGTATTTGATCGGTGGCCAGGCTGGAAACACCTGTAGCAAACATCACCAGTTGCTCTAGTGTATGGGCCATGGTTTGGTCTCTGATTTCGACTCTGATTGATGTCATTGTTCTGGCTGCTCTCTCCTCTGTAATTCTGCCCTTTATAATTATTTCTTTGCATCGGTTGGATCTCTTTCTTCTCCCTGTTAGGAACATAAGGATCTGCTGCCTTCCTCGGGTAATTATTGTTGTTGCCATAGTTTGTTTTCTTTCCCTTCAGTTCACGTTCCTTCAGTTCTTCCTCTAAATGTTGCGCCTTCATAGCCATATTTTGAGCCTCATGGACGTCCCAAAAAAACTTGTAACCCGATTCTATCCTGTATTGATGTCGTCAATCCATTGACATATCTTGATACCGTTTGCCCCTGAGTCTCATTCAACGAATTTCTCTCTGCCAACCGTAAGAACTCATCAGTATAATCCTCTACTGTCCTGCTTCCCTAGGTACAATTATGGTAGAGGCGATAGAGATGCTGCTCATAATCTACTGGAAGGAAACGGTCCATCATCAATTGTTTCATCCTTCGCCATGTCCTGACCGGTTGTTTGGCCTGTCTCTGTCGTGACTTCTGCAAATTATCCCACCATACAGCTGCACTCCCTTTTAAACGAAAAGCCGCTATCTTAGTCATCCTCTCTTCTGGTACTGACATAATCTCAAAAAATCTCTCTACCTCCACAAGCCAATCTAAAAATGCTTCAATGGATAGATGACCATTAAAATAAGGGATGTCGGCCTTCATTCGATAATCTTCAATGGGTTGTCGATTATTTAGATTAGCAGCAAATGCATTCTCGGGGCGTTCCATCTCCTCCTCAGAATTCGATTCAATCTCCTCCCGTTGACGACGACCATCACGGTTGCCTCTGCCTCCACCACGTTGGTTATCTCGTTCATTGTTGTTGTTGTTGTTGTTTCCCATGTTGAGAAGCAATTGCCGAATCTCTTCAACGCTCGTAGCAAGAGCGTCAAACTCTTTCCTGGAAACTGGTTCCCCACCAGGAAGGGGCCGATCATTGTTCGGGTCATTCGCCATCGAGCCAAGGCAAACCTGCTCTGATACCAATTGACGCAGCAAGAAAATTAACAGAGGGATCCTCACGTTCACCCTCAAAAGTTTATCTGGAATCCACCAGAAAATGAGATAAAGTCTCAAAACTGTATTCAAATTTGGAATGTCAAAAGTGCCGTAAAACAAGGCTTACATTGTGTATTTATTCTAATTGTAACATGCATGATTAATTATAGCTATTGAATGCTATTTAAAACTTCAACGCTTAATATTCAGGACCTCTGCACCTATCAATTTGCTCTTCAATCTCCCCTGCCAAGCGTTCTGCATCACTCTCCTAGGACTTGGTTACGCACCGAGCTCAAGCGCGTGTGGGTCTGACAAGACGCCAAACCTTAAGATAATTATCTCCCTACACTTCTAGGTGTATAAAAACCCTCTAAAAGTCGATTATTTCAATCAACATTACTACAACAATAGGGTTATTCCCATCAACATTAAATGTTGTGTATGAAATAAGGTATGAAAATCTTCTATAGCTCTATTGTTCATCCTTAAGAACTAAAAATGTGTAAGATCAATTTTCATCAACATTAATGTTGTATAAAAAGATCTTTTCATTAGTATTAATGTTGATACAAGAGACTCTCTTCCTTACTAACATATTCAAAGGAAAAGATTTTTGGCCCTTAGAGTAAAACAATAAGGTTTAAAATATAAGAATTATAAATACTCTCTGAACCATCTAGATAAAAAATTCATAACTTTTATTTTTTTTTATCATACATTCCCAAATTATTTATAACAGAAAAGCTAAGAACAAGTATTTTTGTTCTTAGAGTTCAATACTCTTCTCCATATTTATTATAATACTTTACTGTAATGTCATTGACTTAAGGGTTTTTATACCTTATAAAAAAAAATTCTTTTGCAGCAACAGAAACTTCTAACATTAATTATTTACTCTTTTTATTTCTAAAAATAAAATATTGATGTGAACATATCATCATTTTCTTTTCAAATATTCAAATCTTATTTCTAAACATATTTGATCATGGAGATCATCACTTCTGCTTAAAAGAATTTAAATCCACACAACTGAATACAGTCAATGGTGAGATAGAGCCTAAAAGACACATTAGGAGATTTCATTCCCAACTCAAGTTCTCACTTCCTAGTCATGATTTTTGTTTCTCATTTCACATTTAATCCCTCAAAACTCACCGGGTGGTCAAGTACATGTTTTACTGAACTAACAACTCCCTAATATTAGAAAATTTGTCCAAATTTGACTTTGGAATTCACGATAAAGACAGGGAAAGGTAACAACCACTTACACAGCCTTTCTTTCTCAACTAGATGCCATGCTTGTGCAATACCACGAGCTTGTAGTATGCTTGTATGTTGTTGTTGTAGATTTATAAAAAAATTTATATAAAAAAATTATATGGAAAAAAACAGTTGTAATTCATAATATTTTAAAGAAAAAACTATAAAATTAAATTATTAACCAGTTTAATATTAAAAAAATAAAATCAACAAATATAATTTTGAAAAAAAATTATTAAAAAAACAAAAAGAAAAAAAAATCAAGTAGGGAAACACAATAGCAATCTATAGCGTCTCATGAGAAAATCTAAAGTTGTAATTTTCAACCAGCTCAATATTAAAAATAATAAAATCGATAAAGATAATTTTGAAAAAAATTATAACAAAAAAAAATTATGTGGGGGAACACTATAGTAATCCACATTGTTTTAAAGAAAAAAACTACGAAACTAAATTCTTAACCAGCTCAATATAAAAAAAAAACTAAATTCGACAAAGATAATTCTAAAAAAACAATCATAAAAAAAGAAAAAAAACCATGTGGAGAAACATTGTTACAATCCACAGTGTTTTAAAGAAAAAAACAACAAAGCTAAATTCTCAACCAGCTCAACATTAAAAAAATAAAATCGACAAAAACAATTCTGAAAAAAAAACAACACAAAAAAATGAAAAGAAGAAGACAATTTTGGAAAAAAAAGAAGCAAAAAGAAAATAAAAAAATAGAAAAAAAACATGTGGGGAAAGTTAAAGCTAAATTTTTAATTAGCTCAATATTAAAATCATTTAGGAAAACACCATAGCAATTTATAATATTTTGTGATAAAATATACAATTATAATTTTCAACCAACTCAATATTAACAAAATAAAATCAACAAAGAAAATTTTGGAAAATATCACAAAAAAATAAAAGGAAAAAAAAACCATGCAGAGAAAAATTGTAGCAATCTATAGTGTTTCATAAGGAAATCTACAGTTGTAATTTTCAATCAGCTTAATATTAAAAATAATAAAATCGATAAAGATAATTTTTTTAAAAAAATCATGTGGGAAAACATTGTAGCAATTAACGGTGTTTTAAAAAAAAACTGCAAAGCTAAATTTTCAACCAGTTCAGTATGAAAAAAATAAATTCAATAAAGATAATTTAAAAAAAATCGATAAAAAAACATGTGGGAAAACACTGTAATAAAGCAAAAATTATGTGGAGAAACACTATAACAATCCACAGTGTTTTAAAGAACTATAAAGTTAAATTCTCAATCAGCTCAATATAAAAAAAAATTGACAAAGATTATTTTGAAAAAAAAATTAAAAAAAAACCATGTGGAGAAACACTGTAGCAATTCACAGTGTTTTAAAGAAAAAAACTAAAAAACTAAATTCTCAACCAGTTTAATAGTAAAAAAAAATCAACAAAAATAATTCTGAAAAAAAAAACAATTTTTGAAAAAAAAAAACAAAAAGAAAAAAAATGGAAAAACAAAACATGTGTGGTAAGCTAAAACTAAATTATCAACCAGCTTAATATTAAAAAAATAAATCCGACAAAGATAATTAAAAAAAACACGTGGAGAAACACTGCGGCAAAACAAAAATTATGTGGGGGAAATACTGTAGCAATCCACAATGTTTATTTTTATAAAAACTACGAAGCTAAATTCTCTCAATATGAAAAAAATAAAATCGACAAAAATCATTTAAAAAAAGAAATAAACCATAAAAAGAAAGAAAAAAAACCATGTATGGAAATATTATAACAATTTACAATGTTTTAGAGAAAAAAAATACATAGCTAACTTCTTAACCAGTTCAATATTTTAAAAAAATGGTAAAGATAATTTTGAAAAAAAAAGAGTCAATTTTGGAAAAAAAAAACATGTAAGAAAATAAATATGTAGGGAAAGCTATAGTACTTTCCTCATGTCTTTTAAAGTATTGATTAATTATCTGAGTACTATTCTTTATATTCAACATAAAATAAAAATTTATCTATATATATATATATATATTGTATTTAAATGATATAAATATTCTATATGTTTATCTTTAAAATACAAATATATTTATCATGTACTAAATTTGATTTGGATTTGATAATATTTATAATTTATTTGTTATGTATCAAGTAAGTATTCAGAAAAAAAAACCACATCAGTTCCGATTGATATTAAAGGTGGCAGGCTTGGCCCGTGCTACTAATCCCGTAATCCATTTCCTAACTCTGTGAGGGGTTAGCTTCATTCCCAGCACAGATTAATTTGCGCCAAGTACTTATACAGTTTTTTTTTTTAATGGTGAGGTGAGTTAACAATTTCAATCCCAAAGTTTTATAGATTTTTCGTTTTTGTCCTAAAAATTTTAAGATTTTTCAAATATGCACTTAAATTTAAGCCTTGTTTTGTAGAAAAAAAATATGCATTTTAATTTGCCCCTCCAAAGAATTTATCTAAAATTTATTAATATTACTTTTTATTCTATTTTCAAACATATCCTAAACTGACACCTTAAATCCTAATTCTGCCCCTGTCCATATACTACGACTAAAAGTTGACAATATATAATAGCTTGTTAGAAAATTGTTGGGCCATAATCTGGAATCAATACACAAATAAAACAGATTAGATTTTTTATTTATTAATCTAGACCATAAATAAAAACAAATTATATATATATATATATAGTTTACTTCCAATAATCTAGCATGAGGTTTGCCTTGCTGATGAAAAAGTGGAGTTGTGATTGCATGCAGGGAATGAAAGGAACAGGTGGAGTTCATTGTGAAGGTAGCTTTTCGTCATCAGCCGTGACTGGCTGGAGAGTCAAGGATTCAGCACCAAAGTCTGGAACAAAATTATCGATCATATTCTTACTTTCTTTTTGGCCTTCAAGGATTTTTATCTACAACGATGGCTCATATAGAAGCCACTCGAGAACTCTACAGCATTGCCCTGCTAAATGTTTTTGGCATGCGAACGTGTTTGTATGATTTGACGTAGGAGGGCTTCATCTGTTTGCATGATTATGTCGCTTTGGCTGGAGTGCTGTTGACATTACTCGCAGCCTATTCGTTATCTCTGTGAATGATGGTCTGGCTTCTGGATCGAACGCCCAGCATTCTTCCATCAACTTTCTCCACCCAGCATCACAATTTTCTGGTATACGAGGTCTCAGAGTGTTACTTACAATTCCGCCTTCATTCAAAGTTCAAAATGGTTAGATCCTTTGCGAAAATCAGAAAAAAAGAACATGAAACAGTGACAACTGATGTGCTAAACCATCTGCTACGAATATGGCATAGACTGACACACAGTTTATTTTCAAACATAATTAGCTTTTCAGGAAAGGAATCAGATTTGTGCATGCGTGAAGGATTGATTCAAACCTTGTAAGACTGTCTTGAATTTAGATTTTAAACGCAGAAGTAGTCCATTTTCAAAAATCAATGAGAAAAGGAAATAGCACATGCAGACTCTAATTGAAACTAGACAGTGTAAGGAAAAACAGAAGGAACTTGAAAAAGTTCTTTGGAAGACGGAAGGGAAAACCAATTTCATCAATCAATTAAAACCTCACCTATTATAGCACCGAATTGCATGTTGGCATATGGCTCTTCACCAGTCAGGATCTCCCACATTGCAATACCAAACGAGAAGACATCAACCTGTAAAGGAAGGATATAGAAAGTTCATGATATACTCTAAATCCCACGACAAAGAAAGTCTAGTATTGTGCTAACCTTCTCAGAGACTCGGTTGCTGTTGCCATCCAATAACTCCGGAGCCATCCATGGAAGGGTTCCACGCACACCACCAGATACGAGCGTATTCCGTTTGATTTTTGACAATCCAAAATCTCCAACCTGGAGAACAGGTAACATACATGGATGAATGAGACTAAACTTTGAAACAGAATGTGGAGTGAATAAAGCTGAGAGGAACTCTTTTGAAAGATGAAAAGCATGCTTGATGTAGAATCAAAACTACCAGAAGACAACAGAAAAATAAAGGATGGATAGAGAGAAGGGTTTCGGCGTACATTACCTTGCATATGGGTCGTTGGGGATCCTTTAAATTGACAAGCAAATTGTCGCACTTCAAATCAAAATGAATGATATCTCTCAAATGCAGATATTCCATGCCAAAAGCAGCATCCAGAGCAATTATAAGTTTTTTTCGACGATCTAGTGCTCTGTGCAGTGAAGAGAGATTCCATGAGCTATAGCATATTTCATGATAGATGGCACTAGGAAGTAAATATTTTTGAGCTACCAACTCACCTATCCTTCTTTCGTAGGACACGCCTTAATGATCCATTCACCATATATTCAGTCACAGTGGCCATTGTCCCCCCAGGCCCATCAGGGACTACGCCATAAAATGCTAACACATTTGGATGGTGAAGATCTGACAGGATGCGAGCCTCTCTCCAGAAGTCTCTAGTCTGCACAAACAGGCAGGATTAATTAGATTTTTACTCAGAATAGTCAGAGAGATTCTAAAACTTATGTACCATGAAATCCGGTTGCTAATATATCTATCACTATCCAATTCAACAAAAAGTTATCTTCTCATTCATTCACAGTGGATCCTCCCTTTTCCCTATGAGGTATTTGGTCTTCGTTTTTTCCTTCTTTATTTATGAAACTTTGGACCCCCACATGTATTTTTTTGGCAAGAACAGCCCACCATTATCAAGTGAAAGAAAACATGAAGGGCAAGCAATCGTTCTAAAACTGATAATTACAGGGACTGACCAATCGCTCTTGTTCTGATGAATTTCCTGAAAAACAACTCCTTTTGATTCTTTTAATAGCAACATCACTTCCCCTCCATTTCCCATAATAAACAGTTCCAAATGTGCCAGATCCTAATTCTTGCACTTCTTCAATATCTGCGTACTTTATAATCTGCATGGTAAGAGCATAAAACATGGAGTTAATTTATCCTTTATATTATCAGAAAAAGTTGATTTATCCTTTAAAAAAAGAAGAAGAAAAAAAACAAATCACCTAGGCCAAAAGAAAGTCAATTGTTAAAGAAAACGCATCTAAAACAAACAATAAAATTCTCATACTGCATTTGCAGCCGTAAGCATGCACCATCTAAATGATTGTGAGAGAGTTGAAATCATGAGAAAAAATTAATAAAAAAGCAATGGGAATCAGTTCACATTTTAACTAGTAGAGGTTTCGAAGTATAGGCTTGTTTTTCACTGAAGTGAAGCTTTGTGCGAAAGCAGCTGGAACTGGCATTGGGGGCTAAAAGCATATCCCTCAACGATTGGGCGAAATGGAACCTCATAAATATTAACCTTGCAGCCCAGGCATGAAAGTGCTAAAGGAATTTTTTTCTGAATTATGAATAAAAAATTAAAGATGTGTAACTTATGAGATGTTATATCTGAACCTGCAAATGATAGATGCCTGCTTCGATTTCAGCCATCGCAGCATCACTAATGGAATCATTTGTGTCTCTGTCAGAATCTTCAATATCCTAAGAACACACGGGGTAAAGGTTAAAATAGACTAGAAAATGAAATATCATGCACACAGAGAGTCCAAATCAGAAGGATACAAGTTACCTTGGATTCATATTCTTGATCTTGACAAGTGCTTTCTGCCTCAGTATCTCTATCAGATTGAAATCCCTCTGTGACCTCTTCCTCTACACGTGGGACAACATTCAAAGACAAAGGAATATCGGGAGGCGTAGTTCCAGTAACATCCTCAACAATTACCTCTGGCTCCAGCATCTTATCATCATGATGGTCGTCTAAGGGCTGTGACTGGACAAACTGAGCATCTCTGTCCAATGATTGCTCGTATGATTGTCCCTTGTCACGAATCTTTTCGATCTTTTCAGGATACTCCACGGGGTCTTCATCACACAAGGAAACAAATCTAGTTGAAGCACTTCTATCCGATTTCTGAATAGATATTTAGAAATTAGAGGATTATTATTATTATTATTATTTTGCAAGTTCTAGTTCAGATTGGCAAAATCTTGCTATGGAGAGAGCTATACTTACAGCGCTAAGGACTTTCGGTTTCTTGTCCCTTGATTCAAGGGATGCAGAATGTAGATATTCAGGATCTCCATGGGAAATTCGTTGACCCCTGATGCTCTCAGTCATAGCACACTGCTGATCCTTGGAAACCTTTTGGTTCTCAACAAACAAGTAAGGTGCTTTGGTGCCCGATTGGTGACCCTGAGGGTGCTCCCTCGCAATATCTGCAGAATTTTCCAAAGGGTAAACTCGAGTAGCAGAAACCACCCTTCCATATGCTTGAGAATCTTGAGAATGATGATAAGCACTTGGACGGTATTTCAAATTCGGTAAGTTCCTATGCTCGATGACATTATCATTTGATGAAGCTTTAACATTTCCTTCATTCTGTTCTCTGTCTACATCAGAATAGTTAACATTCCTGTCCATCCACTTCAGCACCTCTTGATCAGTGTCAATATTACCCAGCTTTTCTCTGCAAAGGTTCTCAAAGTCAGTGAATTGGTGTTTCTCATCCATTGTATATGGCCACAGCATTGGCCTTTCTGAGGATGAATTTGACATTTTCAGTGAAGGTGATTTTTCCCGTTCATTATTACACAGGGACAGTGTAATAACTGCTTCTTCCAACCATTTTTTTGACACCTCACCATTCTCCCGCAACTGTGAGTCAGAAAATGCCCTTTCCATAATCGAAGGCCAGTCTGAATTGATAGAATTTGGAGGACATAGCTGATACGGAAGAAAATCTCCACTTTCGCAACGATTATGAAGATGCATTTCTAATTGTTTGCTAGTCTGATCAGTTTCAACTGGATATTGGTGATGACAGGCTTGATTCACCAATGGCATCGGTACACGAGGAAGATTATTATAATATGTAGTGTCAGATGGAAATTTCTCTTCCGAAAAAGCACCGTGTTTCTTATTACTGTCAGGGAAAGATTGATCAACATAAAATAGGCCTTTAGAATTCTTATGATCTCCGTACTGAATGTTAAGTGGAGTTACAGGAGGAGATAGATTCTTATAATCTGAAGCAGTTCCTTGATGGCTTGCAGAACTCTGTCCACTAGAGCTCTTCTGGGAACTGAGGTCCAACATACTATTAACAGCGACAGCATAATGGTAATCAGCATTACGCTGTTGTGAGGTCTTACCTTCAAAAGAATTTGGGCTGTCAGGTTCACCTGAAGAAACAAGAAATATCCGCAGTCTTTGAGTGCCTCCATTTCTTTCAAGCTCTTGATATTCCTCTATCATGTGATAAAGATCTTCATCAGAAGAAACAGAAATAAGCGCATCAAGATCCTCGCCAGGGAGCTGGTACTTGATCGTATGAGGATGGCCACAAATTGCCAAAGTTTTCTTTGCAAGCTCCCCCCATGTAACATTTTTTCTGATGGATATGATCCTCGTTTCTCCACCCACATATCTAAGCTTCCCATCATTTGGCCTCGGTAATATCCTTCCCCCAAAGCTGCATAGAAATTTCATTTTTCCTGAGAAAGTGCTTTCTGAAACTCTAGTTACCAAAGGCTGATATGGCCAAGGGGTTTCCTGCAAACATTTAGGTGGACTGGTCGGACTTGGACATAAGGTTACTTGACCATAATTATTCGTTTCATCAACGTAGTTACTTGGTTTTTGTGCATTGGGGGCATACTCCCAGTGGTATCTGCCTGTATCATCATTATAAGCCTCATTTTCTAGTTCAGCAGCATGTCCTGTGGCTTCTATCCTGGAAACATAACCTAAAGCATCACAATCAGACTCCTTTCTCCTTATCCCACGAGTGCTGGTATGATTTTCAGAACCCATCAGATTATTGTGATTATGATTGAATCCCATTTTCCCTAGCTCGTGCAGTTCTGGAACTCTTCTTCGAGCAAACTGGGGAGAAAATTCCTCACCTGTCTGTACACAAATATTATTTGCATTTCTATCTGCAGCAATTCTGTCACTAGCCACAACTTTGATTTTGTCTCCAAAGAGCTTCTGGCCTGAGCTACCAGGCGTTTCACGAGTCATGGTATCAAAAATAAAAAAAGTCACTTTAAATAAAGCTGCATATGAATATTCACTAGCCTCTTAGGCCTTGCTTCCTCGATGCTCTTCCAAATTCCTACTGAACTCGAAACTGGACCAGATTATAGCACTCACAGTCCTGTGCAAGAAATAAATAACATTCAATGCTTATTTTCTCAATAGAAACTGATTGTCATCTTACATGAAAGAAAAAAACTGTGGGGATGCTAGCAGCATCATATTATGCAATACACAAATTCCCTTTCTTCACTACCAGCTAACAATTGTCATAAAAAAATGTGTATCTACAATTAATTTCACTTGATGTTGCAAATCTTGCTAAATCCACAAGAAAAGCAATGTGCCACAATTCACATTGATCTTTCATGCATAATCATCGATTAAACAATATTAAAATTCAACTATTCTAACATGATGAATCAATCAATCAAACAAAAAACCAATTCAATCAAACAATCAATATATATCATCAATAATGAATGCATGCATAATTCACATAGATAAATAAAGGGAAATGAACAAAAAAAGATTAAGAATATTTCCTAAAAGATTTAAATGTGCCGAAAATATTAATTAAACAAAAAAGAGAAGAATAGTACTGAAATAGGTACCTTCCTGTTCGTTGAAATTTGCAGTTTTATGTGAAATGTAAAGCAATGGAGATTGTTCCATTGAAGAACAGGAGAAAGGCAGAAGAGAAAAAATGGAGTATGAAATTGAGTTGTGAGGATATGAAGGAGAAAGAGAGAGCATTGCATGAGAGACGGAGTTTAAAAAGGAAACTAAGACAGAGAGCTTAAAATAACGTGGACAAAAAATATGGGGAGGGAGAGCGCCCACCTAACTGTAAACTATTAAATTATTAAAAGAGAAATAGGTTTTCATGTAACAAATTACTATTCATTCGGATAGTAATTTAACAAAATTCCCTCTAATCCAAAAAAACCTTTGAACTAGACATAAAGAGTAAGATGATTTTTTTTTACTACAATACAATTGTTTTTAATAATTTGTGCAAGGTTAGATTAATAATTTTATTTTTTTATACAGTAAAATTACTAATTTAACTCCAAAATAAAAAAATTAGAATGCCTTTCAATCAGGGGCGTTATGGTCTTCTAATTTTTTTCTTGAAATAGTAAAATTATTTTGTTGTTCTTAAAGACAAAATCAACATAACTCTTTTACAATGATTTTTTTGTCATTTTACATTGGTTTTATTATTAATATGAAGGTTACTTAAGGGCATTATTGTATTTGACCATATAATAAATACTATTTAGAAAAAACATGTTGATGGTGTGTAGCAGGCGCTACCAGCTAGGCGACCCTTATGCCTTTCGGGCGACGTATGCGGGACCGTCTGGTTACCAAATGTAGCCTTCCATAGCAGTGTTTGAAAGGTCTCATGATCCTCTTTGCGATGGGGTAGCACGTGCGTCAAATGCTCTTTTGGTTTGGTTCGACAACCATTTATGTTCTTATTCTTCTTCTTCTTTTTCTCATCCTCGAATTCTGCACCAAACCTTTTAAAATTTCACACCAGCTCCTTCAAAAAAAATTTTCTCCACATTTGGTCAATATCCTTTTGATTACTATTTTTTTTATTTTGAATAATTTATAGAATTACAAATGTTTTTCAATTTCATCCCTTTCTGTTTTTAATTCTTTCAAACTTAGGCCCCATTTTTTTAATTGATAGTTGTTTTGTTTGAGATACTTTTTTACTCTTTTTTTTTTCAATTTCGTTGGTTTTTCTTTTTTTATATCAAATTTAATCTCTATTTTTTTTGTTATTTTTTTTGTTTTGGCAAGTTTTTTAAATTGATATTATTTTTTTCATGATTTCATTCTTCAAAATTAATTTGATAGGGAATCAAGTTTCTTAATTGAACTTGAGTTGATAATTTAATAGGCTTAGAGTTGATAATTTAATAGGTTGTGAATTTTAGAGATTAGAATAGATTTAGGAGGTTTACTTGTTGTTTTTCCTTTTTTTAACTAATGTTTTTTATTTTAGTTTTCCTTTGTTATTTTTTATGGCTTACCTTTTATGGGTAATCTCGAATTTATGATCAAAGTCACTAGTTTCAACGGTTAACGTAGGTTGACTTAAAATTTTTTTTTAAAAAAAAAAATTATTTATTTCAATTTCAGCATTCAATATTTGATTTATTAGAAATTGATCTTCGTGATTTTTTTCCTTTCCTTTCTATTTGTTTATCCAGATCCCGTAGCCATGGTTGCTGGATTGGCGGGTTAACTCAAGTTAAATTGGGTTGAATCTGATTTTTTTATTGCTTTTTCTTAATTTGTTTTTTGTACTTCAATATTGAGTTGTCCAATAATCGAGCTTTATGATTTTATTTATTTTGCTTTCAAATATAATTATCCTAGTATCATAATCGAGTCAAAAATTTTACATCTTGAATCGTGCAGGGTTGAATCAAGTATTTTTTTACCATTTTTTTAATTACGCTGTTGGCACACCATTTTTGTCTATTCACACAACTTCAATATATCAAATTGACAAATCCCAAAATTATAAAAGAATTCTGATATATTTACGATATTGCCATCCATCACCATCAACCTTGCCAGCGTTCATTCCAAGCATCTTTTCTATCTAACCAAACGCTACCGGAAGTGTACCGATAGCACCACCCTGGTCTTTAATCAATTCTACAAAAAAGCGATTCTTGAAAACAGATTAGTGAATCACAAAAAGCAAAAAGCAGCGAAACCCCACACAACGCAGACTAGTCGAGTAGTCGTCGCTTTACCAAATTAAGCAGGGACAAGAGCTTGAGCTTTGTGAAATGATGCTTCTTGATGGTTGCTTTATTTCTACCCATTGTGTTGTCATTGAAGAGGCTCAACGAAGGACTCAAATAAAACAACACAAACCGACAAGGTTCCGGTTTCTTGCAAGCAGCGAACATGATCATTGGAAATATATGAAAGGGGTTAAACAGCCAGAAATGATAATATCTTGACACTGGTCAAAACTGGACATATTAAGAACAAATTCATCATTCATCAAGGCGGGAGCAAGAACAACGGCAACTTGCATCAATCTTTTGCCCCGTGTCCCCCCAAACTGAGAACTTGTTATGGCTTCATCCATCTAAAGGTTTTGTGGCTGCATATGTTATGCACACGTAACGTTCTACACTTCTACTTGCAGGAACCTACCACGTTGAATCAGGTTGCCACTGTTTGGCATTAAACTTGCAAGTTTTGGCTCAGGTTCAATCAGGCTTGAGATTGTTATCACAGGTTAACTTGGCTGGAAGCTCTAAACTTCCTACAAAAACTGGGGCTCACAAAGTAAGCAACAAGCTGCCGACCACGCTATTATTTGCCTGCCTCTTAATCATATATATATATATAGCATCATTTTAATCTGGTCATTGAAATTAAATTGAGGGGGAAAAAAGGAACAATTGAAAGAGCAAAATATAACATCCACACAAAACAGTACTGAAATCTCTTAAGGCTACAAGTTCATACTTTGCCAATTCTCATCAATTCAGCACCCTCCAATCCACCAACAAATGCAACCATTCCATGAACGAGAATCCAATGCGGACTTCAGATCAACAAAAAAAACTAAATGTAAAAGTACATTATAATAACTAGTACCAAGCCAAAGGAATAGAACTTCCAGACAAGTTGATTTAGCTCCATGATGCATGCACGCGCAACAGAATGGTAACATCCTGATTCAGAGTTTACCTAAATGAATCTGGACGTTTCGGCTTGCTTTGAACAACAGCCTCAATCTTTTCCATCACAGCAGGAGTCAGTAATGGGATCACATCAACAGCTTTCATGTTTTCTTGAATCTACATAAAGAGGAAAGAATATTGAATTGGCAAACTCACTAATAAAGCAATGATCTTGTACAATGCATAGATGATGGAAGTCCACGACTACAAGCTGCTAGTGTGCACAAAAACCTACAAAAGAGTGTTGTAGTCCAAAGCACTTGGTATGTTTCATAAGTTGAGCATCTGGTGCTTCAACACACCAACCATGCTTTTTTTTTTCTGAGAGACTTTATCCATGTCCAGTAAGCACATTATCTAGGTTAAGCATTATGTAATGAATTATAACAATAAATCAGCTGAAAAATAAATATAGCCACGAAGCATAATAGAGAAATTCTTTTCTTGCATGTAAAACAGGATGAGCTTTCCCTCTTCAATGAAATTGACTGATAATCAGATAAACACAAATGAAAAATTGGAAAATTACTTAAATAAATGCACATGTTTCAAGTGATACAATTTTAAAGCTATGTTCCAAGGATCACTGTTTCCAAACAAACCTGAGATTCCTTTGTAGCACCAGTGATAACTGACGAGACATTTGGATTTGCAGCACACCATGCAATTGCAAGTTGAGATAAAGGCACGCCTAGTTCATCAGCAATCGGCTTCAATCCATTAACCTTCTTTAGCACATCATCAACCAATGACCTGCTAGCAAGATTCTGGAAGCCATAATACACAGTTTAGAATTGTACCCAAAAAAATTAGATAAAAAAAAAGAAGCATCTTCATCAAGACAGTTGCTTCATTTTAAGATGAAAGTTAGACACACAGACATTATATTTTATGCGTACAGAAGTTTGAAAATTAAGTTCTTATTTGGACATGTATCCAACTAATAAGTATGTCATTATAGTTTAAGACAACACAAACTAACTAGAAAATTCAGTAATAAAATAACAAAAAGCAAACAAGTCTTACTTTGTAATTTTCCAAAGCAAATCGGCTATCAGAAGGTACACCTCCTTTGTTGTATTTTCCAGTGAGCACCCCAGATGCAAGTGGACTCCATGTGGTGAGACCAAGGCCATAGGTGGTATACAATGGGACATACTCAGACTCAACCTATAGACATACATGATATAATCAAATCATGTCGAAAGCCTGATTTAACTCATAAAATGTGTGTGAATTCACAAACAGCAAAATTAAGTTTGTATACATTATAAGCAATAGCCATTAAAGTCAAATACTCATTAACATAAACCACTTGATGGTACAGCATTGTAGCAAGAAATGTTCCAAATAAAGTGATGATATGATCAATCACTGGGTGTGTGTGTTGGGGGGGGGGCGGCAACAAAAGATGCTACAAGACCCAAAAACAACCAAGAGTAGGCTTCAGTGAAGTTTTTTATTTAGGAAAGCTTTCATATCACCTCTTAAGCACTATTCAACTCCATGACATATGGGGCCCAACTACTTAAGGGGCGGTGGGTTAGTTTAAACATATCTAAATCTTCCTTCAAACTTGAAGATAAACTTCATTCGAAAGAGAACCAGCAAAAAAGCCAAGACACAATGTGATTCTGTCTTGGACACGGATACACTTTGCTCTTTTGTACTTAATAAACAAGCTGTCTACCAAACCATGGCCCCCAAAACCATTATTTCCATTACATTCAACTAGAAATCATATTAACACGAGGAAACCATGTAAATGATATTTTCATTTTTCACTTCAAAAATAAAAACCAAACTTTTCACATCTGGATACACGGAGAAATTCCTCACCTTGTGCCTGGAGAGCATATTGTACTCTGGCTGCTCAACAATTGGCCCCACCAAGTCCAACCTCTCTGCAATGCCCCAAGCCTCAGTGATCTGCTGTGCTGACCATTCGCTAGTCCCCCAGTAAAATGCCCAACCTTTGTCAATCACGTAATTCATTGCCCTCACTGTCTCTTCAATTGGCGTGAACGTGTCCGGGCTGTGACAGTAAATCATGTTGACATCACATGAGACCACTTCAACAAATCCCTTGTAGAGAACAAATTATACTCAATAAAGCGATAGCAAAAACCAAGACTGATCAAAATAAATGAAAAATCTCATATTAAACATAAATAAAGACCAAAAAGCCCCAAAACCTAAACTATCAAGAAAAAACTTCCCCTTACAGGACAATGACACCAGGATAATCTCATCAGTCTCGAACAATAAGCTTGTAGACAAGTACTGGTATAGAAAGAGCACAAATTCCATGAAACAAACAGCACAACTATCCATATTGACTTCTTTCACTAATTTGCATCAGCAGATTCTTTACCATCATCCCTTTAGTGATAGAACTAAAGCCAACAGCCCAGTGCTTCACATTTTACAAAACATCAAACAATCCAACAAATCACAAATTAACAAGAGAAAGCAAGCACTAACACCAGAAACAACAATAATCTATGTCACATCAAATCACATCCACATAATCGGTTCCGAAATCTCAAAAAAAGGAAAAGATCCGTTACAGCCAAACACAAATCAGCCCACAAGTCAAACAAAGGGATGTCAATTAACCAAAAATGAAAAAAAGAAAAGAAAACCCACATACCGATGACAATAAATGACATCAACATAATCCATATCCAATCTCTTAAGAGAAGCCTTAGTACCCTCAAGAATATGTTTCCTAGACAAGCCTTTATCATTAGGACCAGAACCTCCCCAAAAGATCTTAGTAGAGACAACAATATCCGATCTCTTCCAACCCAGTTCACGGATGGCTTGACCCATGATTTCCTCAGCTCTTCCATTAGCATAAACCTCAGCGTTATCAAAGAAATTGACACCATGGTCTCTGCAACACTGCAAAAGTGATTTGGCTTCTTTGACATCTAGCTGGTTCCCAAAACTTACCCAAGCTCCATAAGAGAGCTGGCTCACCTTCAGCCCTGATCTCCCTAGATTCTTGTATTGCATGTTCATTTTCTTTTTTTTTGGTGTTTTGAGAGAAAAGTGTGTTGCTTTGTGGATGGAATAGAGAGAGAGAGAGAGAGAGAGAGAGAGTACAGAAGTGTAGGGAAGTGAAGTGGAAATAGTGGATTGGAAGTGAAGTGGAATGGTTACATGTCTCAAAATTGCAAATAAATGTGTTACTGTTTTTTTATTTTTATATTTTTAAAATATTTTTAAAAAAATTATATTTTTTATATTTTATTTTAAATTAATTTTTTTTAATGTTTTTATATCATTTTAATATGTTAATATCAAAAATAATTTTTAAAAAATAAAAAATTATTATTTTAATACATTTTCAAGTGAAAAATATTTTAAAAAACAACCACTATCATTTTTATTTTCTTTTTTTTTTCCTCTAAGATATTATTGCAGCAATTTAGAATTAAAAAAATAAAAAATAAAAAGAGATTTTATGTATTTTATATTATGGTATGCAATGGTTTTTAAAATAATTTTTGTTTGAAAATGGTTTTTTCAGATTTTTATTTTATTTTTAATATTAATATTTATAAAAAATACTAAAAAATATATCAATTTAAAAAATAAAAATTACAACACTCTCCAACATATTTTTTATGATTTTTGATTTAGAAAATAACTCGGGAGCACCCGTGACTATATGATTTTTTAAAAAACATGCAATCATTTTCTTGTGAATTGTTTTTAAAGAAAATAAGCATAATGACATTCACAAAACACGTTTAATATTATTCTTTTAATAAATAGTATAACACATTTAATATTAATACGAGATGACATGCCCGCGCGCTATCGCGGACTTATAAAACAAATGTATTTAATAGTGTTATAATTGTGAATCAGCGCTAGATAAGTAATAGAAATTAAAGGTTTGATGGAGCAAATATTTCATGACGAAAAAAAAAATTGTGTTGGTGATCCAAAACTTAGAGACTGAACAAAATGATTTGTAGTAATTTACAATGTTTTGTGAGAAAAGATACAGTGTTTTCGCCACATGATTTAGCTTTTCAGTTAATAAAAAGAAAAAAATTACAAAGCTAAATTCTCTACCAACTTAATATTAAAAAAAAACCAACAAAGATAATTTTGGAAGGAAAAAAACCTATGAGAAAAAACGTTGCAGCAATTGATAATGTTTTGTGAGGAAAACTATAACGCTTTTCCCAAATAAAATAAAATAAAAAACCATTTAGAGAAATATTGTAGCAATCCACAGTGTTTTGTGAGAAAAACCACAACGCTTTCCTCATATGATTTAGTTTTATTGTAATTATAATTCTTAACCAACTCAATATTTTAAAAAAATCGACAAAGATAATTTTGAAAAAAATCATAAAAAAATCTCATGAAAAAACACTGCAACAATTCACAGTATTTTAAAAAAAAATCATAAAGCTAAATTCTTAATCAGCTAAATATTAAAAAAAAATCGACAAATATAATTTTGAAAAATAAAGAAATAAAATAGAAAAACTAAGTGGAAAAACATCATAGCAATCCATAGTATTTTAAAGAAAAAAAATTACAAAGCAAAAATTTTAAAAGGTAAAATCAACAAAAAAAATTTTGAAAAAAAAATAAATGACAAAAAAGAAAAAATCAGAAAGTTGAAAAAAAAAAATTTGAAACAAAAACGAAAAAAAAAGAAAGGGAAAAGCTTAGAAAAAAAGGAAAAAAAAAAAAAAGGAGAAGAATCACTGTGGATTCCTGTTGTAATCCACAGTGTTTTGTGTGTGGGGAACAGTGAATCCCCCACACGGTTTAGTATATTAGTTAATTTTAATAAGCAATAATTTCTCAAATAAATAAAACGGTTGATATAGAATCAAGAAAGGGAATATTTAAAAATTGCATGATCGAAGACAGGAAAGGAATAGAGGAAGGGAAGGCAAAAACAGGAGTGCAACAAGTAAAATGGCAGTTTAGTTTTACTAGGAGCACCTACTAAGGTAGGTGACACACCTGTGAGTCAGAAGTAAAGTTTGAAACGGAATTGGGCAGTCCTAGAGAGGCAGCCACCCAGAATATAAAAAAGGGCAGGTTGTTCTGTTTGTCACGTGAGGACAAAAGATTTGCATTTTATGATGCTCTCTGGCTATTGCCACTCTATCCAAGTCCAACTCCCTCGAGGCACGTTTTAAAGTTAGGTGGACGGTTGCTTTGGATCCCATAAAAATTAAAAATCTTTGGAGATCTTGTGTGGGGAGCTTACATCAACCCAGCCCATGCAACGACAAATCTATGATTTAAATCTTTCTATTTTTTCTTTCCTATTTTTTATTTTCAAAGTAAAGAATATTTTCATTTTGAATTCATAATATTTTTTTATTTTTAAAATATAAAATTATTTTGGATTAAAAAATCACGAGGATGATTTTGGCAATCACAATATTGAGTAACTTCTAATTTATTAGCTCGCGTTATGCTGCGGGTCAGACTAAACTTTTTTTCAAATGAAAAACAAATCTAGATACGGCTAAAGTATTTTTTAAAAAAGAAATATTTTATCTATAAATTTAAAATTAGCTACATATTAGACGATATTTTTATCTAATATTAAGATGAAAATACATTGGATCAACTTAGATCATTTCTAGTTGACATGTGAGAATTGCTGGAATAATCTTGAAAAAAATAAATTGAATACCTAGATCTCGAATTAATTCAATGTTGATGGAAAAAATCAACAAAAAAACTATTTTTTACTAAAAAAAAACCTAGTGAAACTTAACAAACTAATCAAACTCTCAATGCAAATCATGCACGCCATCAAATCTTATTCCACAATCCTGAGAGGTAGCTCAACCGGTTAGGTTTTAGGTTTGCTCCCCAATGGTCACGAGTTCGAGTCCCCTCAGGGACATTGAAGGCTTACATGGTCGTTAACTTCAGGGCTCGTGAGATTAGTTGAGGTGCGCGCAAGCTGACTCAAACATCTATGTTAATCAACAAAAAAAATCACATTCCATAGATTATTTTTCATTTAATAGATTTATTATAAGAAACTTTAAAACGCGTGGGGAAAGCATTGTACATGTTTTTTTTTTCCTTTTTTTTCCGTTTTACATTTTTTTTTTGTATTTTTTTTAAATTATCCTTGCTAATTTTTTTTTCCAGAATTTAGCTATGTAGTTTTTTTCTTTAAACATTGTGGATTGCTACAATATTTCTCTACATGATTTTTTTCTTCCTTTGTTTTTTTTTCCAAAATGATCTTTGTCGATTTTTTTTTCTTCATATCGAGCTGGTTGAGACTTTAGCTTCGTAGTTTTTTCTAAAAAACAAATACTGTTGATTGCTACAGTGTTTCCCCCACAATATTTTTGTTTTGCTGTAGTGTTTCCCACATGTTTTTTTTTAAAAATTATCTTTGACGAATTTATTTTTTCAATATTGAGCTGTTGAGAATTTAGCTTTAGCTTTTCCCAAGTGTTTTTTTTTAATTTTTTTTCTTTTTTCTTTTTTGTCCACAATTGCCTTTTTTTTTCAGAATTGTTTTTGTTGATTTGATTTTTTAAATATTGAATTGGTTGAAAATTTAGTTTTATAGTTTTTTCCTTTAAAACACCGTGGATTGCTACAGTGTTCCCCACATGGTTTTTTATATATTTTTTTAAAATTATCTTTATCGATTTTATTATTTTTAATATTGAGCTGGTTGAGAATTACAACTGTATATTTCCTCATGAAACACTATAGATTGTTACAGTGTTTTCCTGCATGGTTTTTTTTTCCTTTCGTTTTTTTTTGTTATGATTTTTTCCAAAATTATCTTTGTCGATTTTATTTTTTTAATATTAAGCTGGTTGAGAATTTAGCTTTGTAGTTTTTTTCTTGAAAACATAGTGGATTGCAACAATTTTTCTCCATATAATTTTTTCCACGAACCCACAACAACACATAAGCATGCCACAAGCCCGCGGCATCGCGCAGGCATGACATCTAGTATGACAATAAAGTGTATGTTGTTTTTTTATTGAAATATTTTTTTTAAACTAAAAAACCACGACAGACACGTGAGGTTAAGATAACAAAAAAAAATTATTGATAACAAAGGATGAAACTATATATATTTTTTATTTTAAAATAAATAAAAAAATAGATTATCAATAATAAAATGTGAAATTATAATTTTTAAAAAATTAAAGAATTAAAAATAAATTAAATAAATAATAAACTAGATACTGTGGTTTAATTTATCTAACTTACAATCTAAAATATAAAACTAACCAATTAATTTTTTTTAATAAAATTATATATAAAAAAAATCCCAAAAAAGCCCAGCTTCGCAGGCCCAAGAAACTACAAAAGGAGTTCGTAACATTTTTAGGCTCCCACCGTACCTCAAGTATTCCATGCCCTAAGCTGCTATCTCTGAATGCTTGTCCCAACAAGATTCGCCCTCTGCAGGACCAGAAGAAAAATTAAAATGACATACCCCTCCCAATTCTGGTACGTTATCCCCAGCTAGAGGATAGTTTCCAGACTCATCTGCGTGATCAACAACAACTTCCTCAATATTTCCACTATCTCCAACTTTTATGTAAATGGGGCATAGTTGGTGTTAAGACTATCAAAATTAATTTTAATTTTTTTTAAAAATGATTTTTGTAATATGACAGAGAAATTCAGTTGAATCCAAGAGAAATTATTTTAATTCTTCTTACAAGAACTTTTAATTGAAAAAAAATTGGGAATTAATAAGAAAACTAAAAAAAAAAATTCTAAAAGGAAAAAGTAAAAGATAATTTAGTGTAGATGCCTGGTTCAAAGAGATTGTTCATTCAACAAATTAGATTAATCATCAAAATAAAATAAATATTCTTTTAATTCAATCAAATACTTAAATTTCTTTAAGCAAGGAAGATCGAAAAATATTAAATTAATTATAAAAAAACCTAATTAATTTCTTAACATTAATCAAATTAAAGATTGAAAAACAATTTTTATATTTAGTGACAAAATCTTTAATAGCGAAAAACAATCAAGTATTATAAGCTATAGTTAAAAAGCTTAACGATTTTTACTTGTTTTATTCTTTTAACCTGAAAGTTAAATCAATCAAATTCATCTATTTTGCTTCCTTCTTGATCCAAATCAACAATTATAGATTGAAAATTCACCAAAAAAAAAGCATGTCTACCGCAGAAACCATTCAAAAAACTTGAATGAAAAGAATAGCTTACACATCAAATTCGAGCAAAATAAGTACTTGAATGTCAAGAAATAAAGTTGGAAATATATCCTCTCACAATCTAAAATAATAATGGAACAAAATCCTCTGAAACCCAAATTTTAATTTATAATTGCTAGAAAATTGAAAAACAAAGAAGAAAAGAATGCCCTTTTGATCCTCCTAGTTCTGTCGTGTTTTTCTTCCTTTATTCTCTCTATTAACTGTTGTCTTTTGCTAGGATTCTTCTGTTGATTAAGGGTCCTTAATGTTATTTAATTCCTTACTTTTTATCTGGTCATTAAGGTTTGTTAAATCCCTCAGGATTTGTGTTAAAAATTGATTCTGCTGCTATCACAACTCTGTTGTTGTAATTTTATTGTCATTTAAACTCTACTATAACTTAAACTTTGTTCTGACTTGGTTTTTTGCAATACCCAACAATCTCAACTTTATTCTTTTATTTATAGCATGTTAGAGGCTTGATATGCTTTTTTTGTTTGGATTTTAAAACTTATCATTTTTATGTCAGACTTTTAATTTAAATGGGATACTTGACACCTATATATATATAAAAAAAAACATTCATGTCAATAACAAATATTTTATAAAGCCATTAAACTTTGCCGACTCCTCTATAATAATCCATAACATGCTTATTTATGCTTAAAACATAGTAGGAAAAACATATTATAAAAGGAATAAAAATATATTTATCTTATGCTTATCAGGCCACATGGATCTATAGTTAATAACTTTGTTTATCCGTTCATAAGCATGCACCTAGAATCACACAAGTAAATGGTTTTTTCTAGTATGTTTTAAGCATAAATAAGCACATCATTAATCCAAGAAAATCAACCAAACCATAACTCAAAAACCAAGCTACAGCACACCAAATAAAACACCTCAACAACACAAGCAAGAACAAAATAAAAAATCAAAGAAAATCAAGAAACAGTGACTAAAGAGAAAGATATCAGTGACCCAAGAAACTTAAATTGAAGCTGGTGAACAGATGGCAAGTGATATCTGTTCAGGGAAGTTTGAGGTGACATTCTTTTAAGTCCTGGATGATTCATAGGCAAGTCATCACTGCCTCTACGTAACGAAGGATCAAACTTGCGAGTCACTGGCTAAAACGGACCATCAAGAGCTGTTGGTATTTGACTCTGAGCAAGTAATGTTTAAGGTGATTCATTTGGGCTCTATGGAAGTTCTGTCAACTCTTCTGAGTAAAGCATTGAGCCACATAGCGTATTCAAATTAAAACATTTGGGCTTTAGAAAGTTTACCGTTTTTCATTTAAACCCAGGCCCAGTTACCGGGCTCTTATCAATCGTAAGTTTGCTCAGGAGCCCAAGGATAAAAAAAAAAAAACAAGTAGAAGAAGAGAAAAGAATTAATCTTGAAAGAAAGAACTAAAATTTCTATAATTATTACAAGCTGATTACCCACGAGCGTTACTGTGATTTATTTTATTAATTTTTGTATATTTTCGTAATTTCGTTAATGCATATTTTTTTTAGAACTGATAAGCATGCGTTGCCTTTGTTTTTCATATAATATTTTAACATTTGATTTTGTTAATTGTATTTATTCTTTAGTGACCAGGTTATATTATAAAAAAATATATTCTGACATTAGAAACTTTGTTTAAGAAATATAAGGACATATTAAAAAAATAATTTGTTTTTTCAATAAAATATCAATTAAAATTAACCTAACCTCGGTAATATCAACTAAAATACTTACATATTAGAATTTTTATAAAGATATTAATATTAACTTGTCATTACTAACTCAATATTATTATTTTTTTAAATCACAACTATATCTATATCTAGTGGCTCATTAAATAATTGTTCTGATTATGGTAAATACTATAACGAACTCCTTGATGTCAAAGAACTAATTTAATCAAAAAGTTTAAGTTGTTAAGTAAGGTCATAAGATATAATTTATATTATTCTCTAACACAACCCCTCAAATAAAAGATTTTTGGGCTTGAAACTTATACAGACTCACATTATCTTGTGCTTAATTTTTATTAAATAAATAGAAATGATTAGATTCGAACTCATGACCACTTGATCGTTCTGATACCACGTTAAAAAAACAATTTAGCTCAAAATTTTTTGTTAAATAAGATTGTAAAATATGATAGCCAAGTCTTATGTGTGTTTTTTTTTTTTTTTTTTGCCCCTTTAGTCTTCATTAACAAGTATTCATGTCTTGTGAGAATAACAAGCCATCATGTACATCAATAATTCAGTGGAGACAGCTTAAGTACAGGAAATGGAATCATACTCCTAACCACTACGTACATGGCAAAAACCTAATTCTACAGCATCCCGTTTATCCAAATCTATACCTAACAGAACTCTTTGCTGATAAGAAAAAAGGTGGGAGATAAGTGGGTCAAGGAAGCCAATCCACCATGTGGAACCTAAATGCGTATGGAAATTAGGTGTGTGTGTGTGTGGCCATATAATTTGGACTTGCCGAGTTGCTGGCTACGTGGGGGCAAGTAGCTGGCTACAAACGAAGGACTCAACTCTAGCGTGTGTGCCAATGACATTTCTGCATGTTGTAGCCAACAATCATGGCCACCGGAGCCGTGCTTTGTTTTTTTAATTCTTGAGTGCACATGGGTTCATGTGGGTTGACTTACGTGGTCCTAATCCTTCTCCTTTCTTAAAGAGTTTCTCAGGGCTGTTGCTTGTGGCCTGTGAGTCAAGGAAATTAAGTATCCTGAAGAAGGAAAGAATGCCGACATAATTGATAATTGATAATTGAATGGGTATATATACACACACATGCAGACAGGTATAATGGATTGGCATACCTGCTGCAGTCATAACACACCATTGTCTTTCTGGCCTGGGGAGCAGAGGGCCTTCTTTATCCGCCTAATCTAATTAATTGCTTCTGCGCGCACATCAGCACCTGAAAAGTGTGCATGCGGACATAAATCAGACACAGAGAGGATAATTTAAGAGTTTGTTAAGCATAATTAATGGTGGTTGGTTATGTACATGTTCTGTGATGGATATGGATAAACTAAATTATATATGGTTGGTAATTAAATCAATGAAATTAAGCTAATCTGGTCTTGCTTCTGGGACATCGATTCCGTGCTTGTGGTTGGAAGTTTTCACCGGATAAAACTCTCCCTCTCCTTGAAGGTGAAGACAATTTCTGAAACTAAACTACGATTCCATTTATTCGCAATATAAGTATAATATTTATAATTTTATCATTTAATATATAACATACACTTTAAATAATGAATATTTATATAAATACCTAAAACTTATAAATATCTAGATTTTTTATTCAATAAATAATAAATAATGAATAAAATTAAAAAAATACAACGGGGCGGTTAGCGGTATCTACTGGCCCCCCCCGCCTCCCCCTGTTTATAATATAAGGCGCTGGTGTCCATCAGCATTACCACTACAAATGGAGCGCAAAATTAAGGTGTTAATTAAAATTACTTTTAATTAAGGATAATTAATACACGTCCCCTTTTCTTTTTTCTTCTAGTGTTATCATACGCTGGATTGAAATTTACAAAACCCACTAATCAACCATCAGAAATGACCAAATGAGATGCATGTATGAACTGGATTGCGACGTCCATTATACTAGGCCAACATGTTTTGTTTTCTTTTTCACGTTACGTTACCGGTGATTGAAAGTGTGATAGCGGTTATTATTTAAAGTATTTTTCATTTAAAAATATATTAAAATAATTTTTTTTAATATTAGTATATTAGAATGATTTAAAAACACTAAAAATATTAATTTAAAATAAAAAATAAAAATTATTTAAAAACACAAAAACAAATGTTATCTTTTATCTTGAAAGGGGTGAAGAGCCCTACAAGCTTACATCAAAATTCAGGGGCAAAAGGTGTGCGATATCGTCTTTGGAATCTACACATTGTTTGATATATTTGCTTTTACATGTAGCAAAATAGAAAACAACGCCGTCACATACCACAAGTCACTGAGCATATACATGTATGATTTGATCATTTGATGAGCCTAATTTATGTTTAGAATCACATCACCAATCATAAGCAATTCGTTGTGAATTTCCAACTTCCATACCACATTTTATCCAGATCCCATTAAGATATGCTTGGAGATTATATCCACTTAAGCTTGCGTGTATAGCTAACCAGAGATGGGCGGATTTATTTTTATTGAAGGTTTAATTATGATGCTTGTTCTTTTTTAAAATTGAATTTGGACATATTTTGAAAGTGAATTTCACTTAAAAAAAATATTAAATTTATGTTTCTGTAGTATTTTTTTGATAGTTTTTACGTGTTATTATAAAAAATAAAATATTTTAATATATTTTTAAATAAAAAATATTTTTTAAAAAAACTATGCATGTACTAAACACACATTAATTACATTCCAATAGAACTTTAAAGTTTTGAATCAAATTTACCCACAATTTCAAAAGAAGTTTGATGGGTGATAAAGTGAATGGTTACTTAGTTGTTGTTGGGTGATATGAATTTTGTCTGTTTTCTTTCTGAAAGCATGAATTATAGGAGGTGAGAATCAATGGTGTATTCATGTAGAGATCTAGCTAGGTCGAGGATCTTGGATCATGAAGACATCAAAACGACCACATGCGAAAGAATCTGGCTTCAAAATGAAATAACAGAGTCTTAATCAAGAGGAGGATGTCAGAACATTAATTGTTGTCTTTCAATCTCGTATTGTATCCTCTACGAGAGTGTGGAAAGGTGACGATAGGTTAGGCTTTAGTGACATACAATGCCTAATCGCACATCTCTTAGTTCAAGTGGCTCTGGGAATTTGAAGATGTCGCTCACACGGAAGAGGGTTGTCGTTTTGATCTGAAAATATACAGAGATTGTGGAATATTTATGGCATTGCCCAATCCATTTCTGGTATTCAAAGTTCAGTCGAATAAAGGCCTAAATTCGAACGAGTACATATTCTCTCATCCGTTTGCTACTTTTAAAAGGCTAAAATTATTCCTGTATATAGTGTGAAAAATGGACAGGTAAATGGATTTATTACTTTTGAAATGACAGGTTAGGTTTTACTTATTATTTTGGTATTGGTGCTGTGGTAGTTTTTTTTTTATCTAATTAAAGAGACGAAATATTTTTGTTAATGAAGTAATTTATGTTTTTTTTTTATATATTGGATTCTATACATAAATGTGCTCTTAATTTTAGTTTTAACTAAATATATTTTTTAAAAACCTATTTTTTTTAAATCGAAGTTAAAAATATTTTCTTAAACTTATTTTTTTTCAACTCACAACCACAAAAGTTACCACAATGAGTGTGTTTGTTTTTTAGGTAGCTTTTGTGATTGTGATTTGAAAAAAATAAATTTAAAAAAAGTATGGCTAGCTGAAGTTAGTTGGATTTAGATACGTGTTTAGTAAAAATTATGGTTGAAATTTATGTACAGCAAAAAACATGTATAAAATGTTTAGTAGTTGTGTGATTGCGATTGCTTTTTACTTGAAAATACATTAAAATAATATATTTTTATTTTTAAAAAATTAATTTTGATAACAGCGCATCAAAATGATCTAAAAACATCAAAAAATTATTAATTTGAAGTAAATAAAAAAATAAAATAAAATTTCAATTTTTTTTAAAAGCGCTTTTGAAACGCAAAAATAAACAGTGTTTTACGAAACTCGGTTAAAAAAACATGTAAAAACTGCTTCACGAAAACTACGTTTTAAACTTAATTTTTTAATGGGTTCCACAATATAAAACGCGGTTTTTACAGTTACCAAAGACCTTGCTGTGTTTTTTGCAACCCAAACGCAAAAGCAGGTGCAAAACAAACGCAACCAATATCAAACATATGGTGTTTGTTTGACACAATTATTGTTTTTTTTTCTAGGTGTTTTTTAAAAGTATTGACTTGAGAAAGTATTAAATTGATATTTTTTTTTAATATTTTGATGTATTGATATTAAAAATAAAACAAATTATTTTAATTATTTTTTTAAAAAAACTTATTTTAAAAAACACCCCCGCCTCCCACCAAATTCATCTACAGGTTGACCGTGAAAAAAACGCATGTCCTACAGTGACCGCAATCATGGTTTAATTTGACTTTTTTATATTAATTTTATTATAATTATTATTTTGGACGAGAGAGGCATGTTAAGAGAGCATCTATGTAAATTTGATATCATCACAGGAGGAGCAATAAGTACTCAAGGAGTATGATCCTGAGCATAATGGGTTGGTGAGGCAAAAACTGTGATTAGATGTGAGGAATGTGTACGTAATCATAATCAATAATCTGTATTAACAAAACAACCAAGATTTAGGAGCCCACAATTCTCCTTCTTGTACGATAAAGGAATCAAGGGTCTGGTGGAGAAAAGGAAGAAGATAAACCCATGTGACTGTGGGGTTACCATGAAAGCCAATCTGTACAAAGTCATTTCTATTTACTTTTATTGTCTTGTTAGTTAGGCACAATCCCTCCCTTTGTGGGTTGCCACCTTTATTAATCAGAACATCACTTAGCTTAATGAACAGCAATTGGAGTTAATTTTAATGGCGAAACCAGCTATTTACACCGATAATTGTTAAGCCATCTTCAAGGTCATACATATACGATATGCCCAGAAAACGAAGATCACCCCCCCAGCACGAGCAACAAAAAAATGTTCAAAAATGTGAGTATTGCATCGAGATTGCTTGAGAATGGAGTAATAATGGCTTTTTAAAGTACTTTTCAATTACAGGAGCAAGGAAATGGAGGCAATTACTCTTGGAAGATTTGAAACACCTCTTTTCATGCGCTGCTGCTACATTTCCATAGATCAATCACTGTGGAAGGTGGGGTCTTGTAAACTTTTCGTGTGCTTGTAAATCACACAAACAAAAACTTTACCAGCTCCATAATTAGAGTAAGAACCTCCAATCACCCTCTTTCTTATTCCATATCCCACCTGATAGAAAATTCGTTGTAAGAACAGAGGGAAGGCATTGCCCCTCCCCTGTCAGCCAACCACCCAAGGCAAAAGAAGATGATAAAAAAGAAAAGAAAAAGTATTTCTCTCTAGAGGCATGGATAAGACATTTACACAGCCTTTTGTTGTTCTAGTTTCTAGAGAGAAGATTCTTCCGGTAATATTTGCTACCGCAACCAACCTGACCGGATGCCAGACGTGGCCGCCTCTCTCACATGTTTCCTTTGCTTTTTATTTTTTATTATTGTGAAAAAAACAATAATGAGGGGTTCTGATGTGGCATAAAAAGAACCCCCAAATCACTCCGCCAGCGAAGATTGGCCTCTCTCTCCTCCTAATACAAGGAAATGAAAGTGGAGAAGAACATTAAATAATTTTTTTCTTTGAAAACAAATAAAAAAATAAAAGTTGTCATCCAATCCATACATATTTCTCAAAGCCGACCATCTCTAGTAGGTACTGGGCTGGGTTCATAAAAATAATTAAAAATAATAAAATAATTTCATTTAATTTTTTTCAATAAAAAAGATGGTTTATAATTAACTATGATCCAATCAAGAGGGAGGGAGGGGGGAAACGAGAAGTAAATGTAATTGTGAGAATTAATTTAATATTTAGGTGTTCCTTAATGAGTGGTGAGTGGGCATGTGAGACATTTGCAATCCTGCATGCATGTGTGGTCGGTGATTGTGGTTGTTGCTTCATCATTGCTGCATAAAAATTATGGGTCCCATTCACTTTCTTATATAATTAACTTGTAATTTTCAGCCTTTTCCAGCTTAGCCTAGCTGGCTTCGATGTTACTTCCTACCACCACTATTTACTATTCACTACTTACTGGACCTCTCAAAAAATTAATTTATAACCATCTATTACTTTTATTTTTTTAATTTAGTTATTATTGTTTGTTTTCGTGTGAATTGTTGTTTTTTATGAAATATAAATATTAATAAATTAAAAAGACTCTAAAAATAAATTAAGAATCTGGAATTTTTTACCACCCCAAATGACCGAAAGAAATAAGCTGGAAATTGGGATTAAATGCACCAATTTGTAGTCCTCTCTGTACGTCCATAATATTTGAACCTTGGTATGTCAGTACGTATAGATAAGGTACACTGCACTTCTATATGTACGGATCATAAGTGGCATTGGCTATACGTTTTATATATTTTATATAGTTTTCATTAATATTATGTATGCTTGATTTCCACTTCTAAACTATATATTAATTTTGTGCTTTGCGTAGCGTAGTGGATGGGCCAAGTTGCCATATGATCAATGATGCCTTACTAGCTAGCTAGCTAGCTAGTAGCTGTGGAGAATCCATAACGTGTCTGCATGTTCAGGCAGTGGTTGGAACTATAAATCTTAATAATGGTGAATATAACAATTAATCAGGGATATAGAACAATAAAGAATTCAATCTACCTCGATTCTTGAAAGAAAATCCAAACTCCTTGAGCAATTTCATCATTAATTAATGGTTAATATAAAAAATGAATTCTCCTTCTAATTGTACCCCCAAATTTTCAATCTAAGTTTCTAATGATTGTTCATGTTGATTATAATTCAGTTGACTCTAGAAAAACAGATTGTATATATTAGATTACGTGCGTGTGTGTGTGTATATATAGTATTTATTGTGATGCAAGATGTTTTTTTGTTTTAAAATATATTAAAATTATTTTTTTATATTTGTACATTAAAATTATTTAAAAAATACCAATTTAATTTTTTTAAGGCAAATTTACTTTTAAAAAATATCTAAAAAAAAGTTATCATTCCAATTTGTTACTTGTAAGTTATAAGTGCTGGTACAATACATTTTATTCTAAATTCATGAATCATCGATGAAAAAATTGAATGAGTTTATTTGTTTTGAAAAACCAAATATATATATTTTGATACATACAAAATATAATGAAAATTATCTTTTTATTTTATTTTTTTTATTAATATGGATATCCGGATTAGCTTTTGTGTACCTCGATTAATCTCACGGGCCATGAAGTTAACGACAAATCTCTAGTGGCTATCATATTAGCAACCGCAAGACTCGAACTTGAGATCACAGGTAGAGCAAACCCCTTAGTCCCAAGCTTTTATCATTGGATCACCTATTAGATGGTTTTTTTTTTCTATTTAATCTAGGAACATTTTCCATTAATATTTAAAATTAAAATTTTTGTGTATTAATTATTAACAAATCAGGAAAATTTTTTTTTAAAAAAAGTTCGTAAATCCATTCAGTGATGATGACATGTAGACATTAAATGGACGTTCTGGCTTGAAGAATTACATGCAACTAATATTATATATGCAATTAGGAAATTAAGTCAATTTGAGTTTCACGTTAAAATATCATTTTCCCTCACTTTTTCAATATTCATTGTATTTGACCCTACTGCAATTTAATTACTTCACACCATCCTCTCCAGCACTACGTACGTACTTTGAAACAAACGATTTTTTTGTTAATTAGCTGTTGATTTATTATATATATGTATCCTTGAAAACACTTTTTGTTTATATGCAAATAAAATATATTATATGGATAGAAAATTTAGGAGAGAGACGTGCATGGGTGTAACCTTTTAGCGTTTTCGAACAATTTTTTTTTTTTTATAACCCGGGGTGTCTGGGCCAGCTTACACGCATCATGACTAATCCCCGGATTCACTAAACATCTTGTAAGCCCAGTAGACAGGTAAGGTACCGCGGGAATGACAGATATGCACGCTGAGACTTGAACTTAGAATGCATAGACAGAAAAAACCTGCTAAGACCGGTTAGCTACAAGAGAGCGTGTTTTCGAACAATTATTGTTAACAATTGTGGACGGTTCAAATAATTGGTAATGACATCTTAAATTCTTTGGCTTTGTTTTTTTTTGTTTGTCAAATAAATTTTATGGTGATCATGGATTTTTTTTTTATAAAAAAAATAGATACAAGTAGGAGAAATAAATTTTTGGTTGAGATATTTTTATTGATGGGTCATCAGTTTTATTTTCTCTCCTTTTTATTTCGGTAATTTTTTTTAAGGTGAACCCAAACAATAACTATTAAGATATTATTAATTACTTTATAAGCATCATAAATTTTTATTTTGTCTCTGATGTCTCTATAAAGCTAGCATCAACTGGTTAAATGAATAACAAAATGTCAGCTGTAATGGTACTATATAAAAATATAAATTATATTTTGAAATCTTATTTAATATTTTAAATTTCTTGGTTGAGATGACTTTTTAATATGGTATCAAAATTTTATTGACAAAGTGATCACGAGTTCGAATCTCACCACCATTATTATAATTAAAACAGAAGAAGCAAAAGGTAATATGAGTTCGTACAAGTTTTAAATTAAAAAAACTTTTACTTAAAGGTGTATATTAAAAAATAATATAAATAATATATGAGGACTTTATCTAAAAATTTAAGTTTAATAAAACACATAAACAGATAAAAAAACATCCTTATCATTGAAAAAAAAAAAACTATTGTAATTTATCCAACAACAAATCTCTCTAATTTAACGGGCCATATATATCATATCAACGAGCCTTTCTTTTTTTCTTTTTTTGGAGTAGTCTCACTCTGGACCACTCCAAAGAGATTCCTGGACCCAATAATATTTGATTCGGAAATTATCGAAAATCACTTGCATGTATAGCATTAGTTGATATAAACATTGCATCATATCGAATCGATCTTTTTATTTTATTTTTTTTCCAGATAATATATATATCATTAAGTATTTTAAGTGGTATGCAATTAAAAGGGAGAGAAGATGTGATGTGTGGGTGCCCCATGGTTCCACCATGCACATGCTGAACACATGCTTGGTCGATCTTCAGTATTATCCATCCACCCACCCCAGAGAGAAGTTGCTCTTGCATAAGATCGCATTCTAGTCCAGAAAGGGGTGTCAAGATCAATATTAAGCAACAGAAAACAGCACAGATCCACACAATGTCATGATATATATATATTTAGCTAGGCAATATGATGCTGTGAGTTATAACTTGCATGGCTCATATTGATTCCATGTGCATGGAACATGTAGCTGGGGACATTGGGGTCGAAGGGCAGCATACATGTTCATGATTTTTCAAGCACATACCTAATTGAATTAATGTATTAGCCTGTTATCCTTGCTGCATAGATAATGACCTTGTTGCGTGCCATCCTCAAGATCAATTAATGGCCTTTGCTGCTCAGACCTCCTTTTTATGCACATAATTGATCACATATTAACTTCATGCTTTGTGTTCTCGTATCATTTCCAAGCATAAAACATCCCAGCAGAGGGACATTAAAGTCGTTTTTCAAATATAAAACTTCCCAGCAGAGTAGGAGGAACTTTATGCACAGATCAAATTTAACTTTAAAATCTAGATTTGAATTGTTAATTAATATCTTTAAAAAATAGAACAAAACGAAGAAGAAGGTGTTTTTAAAAGAGATAATCAAGGGTAATGAGAGAGAGAGAGAGAGAGAGAGAGAGAGAGAGAGAGAGAGAGAGAGATGTGTGTGTGTGTTTCTTCTCAAGATGTAATTAACCTTTGTATATTACTGCAGGCATTTTCTTCGAACAAGACCCTTACGTCCCTTCCTCATACTGCACACTCTATTTATGTCCTTGCAAGCCTCCCCTTCCTCGTTCCAGAGCCATTCACATATGAAGCTTCCTCAGATACACCTGAAAACAAATCTGTTCCTAAAATATGCCAAAAACAAACTAGCTAACAGCTTAACTCGAGGAACTCAGGCATTGATTCTTGATACATTATGGGAATTTATATTTAAATTTCACAATTTTCATATGATATATAGTATGTGGGTTGAGCGAGCTCTGTAGCATCACGTTCACATTCTCTTATATGAAAAATTCTTATGAATATGTGTTCAGAAAATTCTTATGGATTATTCCACGAACCCGTGTGATATATCCAAATTTTATGAATCAAAATGTATATTTTTACTTTAATGAGGACCAATTCGTGCAATTTTGAAAAAGAAAATGGAACTCTGAAGGGACCACGACCCTTGATGGCTCCTCTAAATCCGTCGTTGCCCGAGCCTCCGAGGTCGAATGATTTGGTCTCTTCATCACGTTTGACAATCTGAAATTGAGTATATAATAGATGGACAAATTCACTTCACTGATAACCGAGCTGTATATATATAGACAAATATAATATCACTTTTTATTAAAATTTAAGTAATTTAGAGTGTTTTTAAAATTATATTTCATTTAAAAATAATTTTTTAATAATTTTGATGATTTAACTCTTGTTAAAATAATCAAAAGTATTTTTAAAAAATATCAATTAAATAAAAATTACTCAAAAAACTTTTTTAATTCCATTATCAAACAAACATTAATTAGATAAGCATATCTAAATATTTTTTGGATTACTTTACTTTATGTTTGCCATGTCTTGTCTTTTTCGTGGATGTTATCTTATTTATCCAGTTCATGAATGCATCTATAATAAGTTCCAAGTCATTAGCTCCTTATATAACTTAAAAAAAATAAAAAATTGAAACCTTTTTATAAACGTGAAAACTTACATACGAGGATACAAAATTGCTGGTGGAGAACTGATTATTTAGGTCCTGTTTGTTTTTTAATTTTAAAAATATTTTGAAAAAATTAAATTTTTTTATTTTAAATTAATATTTTTTAATGTTTTTAGATATTTTAATATATTAATATCAAAATAATTATAATTACACTTTCAAAATGCTACTAAGCCAGCTTAAAATGATCAAACCATAGGGATATATATTGTCTTTTGAATTGAGCCAATAATGATGCAATCACTCTCACTCAGGCTCGCACCGGGATTCTTGGTCAATAAAAAAAAATATTCCTTTTCATTGCAGAGCATTACTTGGAGCGCATTTCGAGGTCCGGTCAAGACACCGCCTGGGTCTCTCTGCACCTCACTTTGGACAAAGGCGCAAAGCTAAAAAAAATAAAATAAAGCTAATTGAACTCCTACCCGCCATTTCTCTTTGGTTTAAACTTTGAAGGGCTTTTTTTATGTTGCGGTTTACTATTGTTTTGTTATTTCTTGAAAAAATAAATTGTTTTGAATTAATATTTTTTGATTTTTTAAAATTATCTCAATATATTTATATTAAAAATAAATTTTTTTTTACAAAATTTTTTTATATATTTTAAATTAAATTTTTTTTGAAACCTAATCTCTATCACAATATCAATTTGTAAATTATATTACTGGCCTATGAAATCTATTGTTTTTCCTTTTACTGCCCTTCATTTCTCTTGTTTTAAAGGGTTGGATTGTAAACGTGGTTGAAATATCATTTTTGTTATTTTTTTCTGAATAAATTGTTTTAAATTATTTTTTTATATTTCTCAATCGTTTTAATATATTAATATTAAAAATAAATTTTTAAAAAATAAAAAATATATATTATTTTACTATATTTTCAATCATTTTTAACTTTGAAATCCAACTTCTATCTATCGCATTCATCAAAGTAAATAAATTAAATCCTTATCCTGCGGAATCTACTGTTTTTCCTTTTCATTATGTAAACAATGCAATTGAGTAAAAAGTACTAATACAGTAATACCACACACTCTCTCTCTCTCTCTTTCTTGCTTGTACATGAAGGTATGAAATTGGTTTATGCTCTCATGGGTATTGTGGGCCTTCATCTATGTAATTAAGCATGAAGGGAGAGTAATTAAAGCCATAGAGATGAAAATTGGTGGGTGTTTTTTCCTAATCAAATAGCTAAATCATTATTAATCTAGGGAGTAGTTGAGCAAACGACTCAACCTACTTGGGTGAAAATTCGTCTTAAATCTAGAAATTTGATTAATCCTTCTGTCCAAATTCTACCCTAATGTCAAATATCTAGCACTTGTATAATAATTTGAAACATCTGTCTAGATTATTTCGAACAACATATGCGATGATCAAGTTCCAACATGTCTTTCCTTAACTAGTTTGCTTGATAAAACAACAAATTAATTGGGTGTTTAAGACTAAAATACATTACATTAGCAAGTTTAAAAGCCATAATAATCAACTTAATTAATCTCTCGTTTACTCCTCAAGCAATCCCCTCGGTCAACAGCTGAAGACAATCGCATGCAATGATCGAAGGTTAGTTGCAAGTCAATGATGCATTTTAACTGCAGGAGCTCGAAAATCGAAACAAATAACTAACCCATTTTCAAGTTTTAAGTCATGGCGGATTGGTCCACATGGTCAATGGTCCTAATCCTGCTACGCATATCATAATTTTGGGTGCACCTTTTTGTACATGATGATCGAGGGTAAAACTGTAATAAAATTGTGTACAAGCGTGAGAAATTGCCATGATGGGAACCACTTGGATTAGATGCAAGGCAACATAATCTTGCCCCCAGAAAGGTAACAGTGAAGGTCTCGAAAACATTAAGCGGAAAAAAGGCCTGAAACATGCAGATTAAGTATATGTAATTAAATTTTCACATTAGTTAAGAGACTTTATCTCAATAATAATCATCATCAATTAAGAGGGCATTGGTTTAAATTTTTACCCTGGGATTCTCCTGTTCAAATGTAAATATTCTACAGTGAGGTTTATATGGTCATGGAAGTATAAATTAAATTCAAAAGGGCTTTCAATTTTCAACTATAATTTGCTGGTGAATCAATTAAAACATGCTATATATTGAAAATTTTATTGATGTAAAAATTGTAAATATATAGTAGTTGTCTATTACTATATTAATATATTCATTCGCTTGGATTTCTTCTATTTAATCAAAGGAACTACAAGTTTATAGTAGAAGCTTGAATACCTGTAAAAACAGTTCCAATTAAAAGGGTTTAAAGACCTTTCGAATAATAAAATCAGTATATTTATAGAAAATGGATAAAATAACTTAACACAATAAATAATTTTAAAAAATCTTATATTCAATGAGTGTCAAGGAATATTTAATTTTTTATAATATTTTTTTTATTTATATCATCAATATATTAAAATCATCAAAAAAAATTAAAAAATATAAATTTAATATTTTTTAAATAAAAAACAATTTAACTCGGAAAAAACAAATCATCTCTAAATTGAGAGTCCAACCCAATGAATCGTAGTCCTCTTGGTTGAGTTTTCCTTCATTTTGACCAAATTCATAAGCACTTGCAAAATCCATTTTTTAGTAAACCATTGACAATTGGGGTCAAGATCATCATTACATTCCTCTTTATTCTTTCACCTTAATCTGGAAACAAAGGTCTACACGAAATGTACCCCATGGTCTCCGTCAAAGATTGAAAAATTCACATGCACCCAAAATCTATATACCGAAATACTAATTAGAAGTGACGCCTTGGACTCATATTCTAGAATTTCTTGATTTTAAATCCAAAAACATGCATAAACCTGTTAGAGAGGTAACATGATTGGGTTTACAGAACAAAAGGAAAGAAATAAATAAAAAGAATTCTTCAATTTCCTTTTTAAAACCCCAAAAATAATGAAAAAAATGATAAAAACACCGAAACCCTCTTAGGAATTGGCCGTTTTGCTCTTCTAGTTTTGAAGCCGGTGATGGGTTTGGTAGGTCAAAGGAATGGGCTTCCAATGCCGTGATTGGCGCCTGAGAAAATAGAATAGAAAAAAGAAAGGAGAAATAATAAATAAAGCACATTTTCTAGCAATAATTTCATTTGTAAACACGCAATTGCCTAGCTTTTATCCAAATGCCGCAAAATCAGCAGGGAACCGTGACAATCTGCCATGTTCTGTCGTGGCACCTCCAGGGTTAAAATCGTCATCGTAACTACAAAGTGGGCAACTAATTACAGAGGAAGAGAAAGAGAGATTGAAGCCTGGAAAGAGTACCAATTGAACGATTGAGTCGTGACCGTATCTTATATCCTCCATGCTCATGTTCGGCCCTCCCCTTTTCAGTTAATTGAATAATTGCTCTCCTCACCCATTATTAACCTAATTTTTCCCATGTATTTTCAAAAAATAAAAATAAAAATTCTAAAAAAATACACTTTCAATTAAGTTTGATCAAATTCTTTCATGGTTTTTGTTATTTTTATGTGTGTGTATATTAAGAATTTAGATAGTGAAATAAGAAGAAAAGAGAACGAGGGACTAAGTAGAGCGGACACTAAAAAATAATAATGAGAGATTATATAAAAGAGAAAAAAAGAAATAAATTGGAGGATCAAGCAAAATTTAAAAAATATATATATTAAAAAAGTTATTACACTTTAAGAAAAGAAAATTTGAGTAATTAGGAAACCATGATAAAATACAAAACAATATAATTACCTAATATTATTTCTCCAATTTACTTTTTCTTGTTTTGCAAAGGATCTCAAGCAATATAAATAGAGTAAGAGACATAAAGAGAAAAGGGACACATATATAAAGATTGGAAGACGATTTTCTTGCAAAATAAACTAGCAAAAACCCAAGCACAAAAAAGAAGAAGCACAAATCTAGAAAATCCAATGACAACAACCACCATCTCGGGCTCCGATCTCTTAGCAAAGTGGGAGGTGGGTGACACCGCCCACACTAATAGAAAGAGGGGATTTTCTATATTGTGGACACATCCACATGCCTCCCTTCCCCGGTGAAGCGTGCAAATAAGCTCTAAAAACCATACTATCATCTTGCCCTTGCATTGCATGCGTCAACATTGTTTTTTCCCTAACACTGTTTTAGCCTCTCTAGTCCAATTCCAACCAACTCGCAAAGATCAATTTTGAACCCCAACATGTGATTAACTTGTTTTTATAATTATTTGTGGCATATTTATTGGGTTTTAATTCACAAATACGTAGTTAAATATTGCTCATCATGACGCATTGGTCGTCATATATGTTAGTTCAACCCAAGATTAGATGACCTATTATTGGATTTGATCATTGATGGTTGATTATTATATATTTGAAATAACAAATACATGTTTATGGCAGGCCAAATACATGTCTTTTTGTTAAAGTAGGGATTCGACCATCTTCATGCCCAAACTCAAAACCACTCTTTAATTTCAATTTAAAACATTAGGTTTAGTTAATCTCCAAGCATAACAAACATATGTCATTTTTAAGCAAATAACAATGCATCTTACCTTAAATACGATGAATAAGGTGATCATATATTTCTTATTATATAACCAACCCCTTGCCTAGAACCTTTGAAATACCAGTTGAGGTTTCTAGTTACCATAAAACTAGGTGACGACTCTTATTTTAATTTTACTTTTAATTTTTTCATGATATCCCTTTCAATAGAATAACAACTTCACTATATACCTACCCAGTAAGGTATAAGCTTTGTTTGTTTGTATGAAAAATAATGTGTTTTGTTGTAATGTTTATTTTCATTATTTATTTTTGCATAGGTTGTTTGATTTAATATTTGTTTATTTATGTTATTATTTCTTGCATTTTATTTCATATATTTGGTTTATCATGTATACGTGGATTGAATATGGAATTATGCCCATGCATCCATTACACCTTACTTTTATGCGCATTACTTTAGGTTAGCAACAAGGAATTAATTGTGGCCTGATGAGTTTCAGCCCAAACTAGCACACATGGAACCTCAACTCTCATTGAAAGTCTATTTGGTTGTGATTATAAGTGTTGGATCAACCTTTTAAGGTTTGTTCAAATAGCAAGAAACCCTTTTGAGACTATAAGTTGTTAACGTATCTTTATATAATGACTAAAACCTTTTCTTAGGAATGTCTTCCTACAATATCACATTACATTGGGCAAGCCTAATATGTATGAAATATTAACCTGACATATAATATTTTAGGAGATGATTATAAATATAAAGTATATCACGAAACAATTCTAGAACGAGTTTGAGTTTTTACAACAAATAAAGGGGGACTGTGTGAGTCATGAGTTTTATAATGAATTGTATGAGCTAAGATATTTGTGCTTCATTATCAAGGTTAACAATCTTCAAATATGTTGGGGAAAAATTGAATGTTCATGATAAATATGACTTTAAGTAAGGGTATAAGAATCTAGCAAAATGATGAAAACACTGTTGCAAAAGCTAGCCATCAAGGCCATGACACAATTTTAGGATTCATCATACATATGCTTTTACTTTTGGAAATATTAGCATGGTATTTACCATTAAAGAGTATCATTAATTATTATAAATGCCTCAAGATGTGCACACCGTTTACTATTATCATCGATGCAATGAAATTATCCAAAAGATTTCAGAGCCTATTTCTATTAGTGAAAATATGGGTAAAGTGAAAAAAAACACACACTAGAGGGTGGAATTAAGAAGTGTGAGAGGATTTGTTCAATAAAAAGATGAAAGAGTAAAATGACAACACTAACAGAATTTAAATATTGGTCTTAGATATTTATGGGTTGGTTTTGTTCCTCCTAGTATCAAGAATAGTAACAATATACCCAAAACACAAATCGATACCAAGAACAACTACCATCATTTTCCTTTATGAACCAACTCAACCACCTTACCCTTGTTAATATAAACTTGATGAAAGATGTGATTATCACTCGGGAAAGATAAACCATAACATTGAGACGTAAAATGAATTTAAAAGACATGTCAATTTGTTGATCAAACATAGCTGGATAGCCTTTGAAGAAGATACAAATTCTTTTAATGTGAACAATAATCCTCTCCCAAATCATACAAGCAATAATAGAGATATGAATGTGTTGTTATTCAAGGATGCAATGGTTGATCGGAATAAAACATCTTTATAAGTGTTGGTGGCAACTTTGTTTGATATATTTGATAAAACATCTTTATTGGTCATGAGTAGACTATTAAATAAGTATTTAACTGCAATGGAATCTATTATAGGATGTGTTTTTGGGCCAACATGATGATTCTAGAAAGAAAAGGCAAACAATTTACTACTTAAGTAATAAGTTTATTGATTATGCGTCTCAGTACATCTTCATTGAAAAAAATTAATGTGGTTTCATATGGAGTGAACAAAGACTCGACTAATAGATGCTCCATCATACAACTTGGTTAATATTTAAAATGGGTTTAATCTAGTACATTTTTAAAAGCCCTGATTATTTAATAGAGTGGCATAATGGCAAGTTATGTTAATGAAGTATAACATTGTTTACATGGCTATAAATTTAATCAAAAGCAATACTATAGCAGATCATTTAGCAAATAACGCTTTTGATAATTAAAAGCTTATATAATTTGACTTCTTAGATAAAAGTTCATGGTGGTTGAAAAGAAAGAGAATTCAAATAAAGATATGCAGACCCTATACTTTGACGAGACAAAAACATTTGTGGCAATGATGTGGGTGTTGTGCTCATTTCACTAACTAACGAGCAATATCCATGGGTTTGAGGCCATGCTAAAAAGGAAGGTTTAATAGATATAATGATTGTTTATTGATAATCTATCAGGTTAAAATGGAATGAAAAACAAAAGATGAGCAATTAAAATAATGCCATGAGTACCTTATTAAGCTAGCTAACCAATTTGAGGAAATCCATCTCACTTATCTTAGTAGAGCTAAGAATTGATTTTTCGATGCACTTGCCACATTAGCATTAATGATCCAAATTGATTGTGACAAAAAGTATAGCCTGTGTGCATTAAGATAAAAAAAAATGATCATACTTATTTTAGATCAGTTGAGGAGGAATTAGATGGAAAGCATTAGTACGAATAAGATAGATAGAAAAATCTAAAGGAGGCTGGAAATAAATTATTTTTTAGATGGAGAGATGCTATGCAAGAGGTTTACAGACTTTGCTAAAATGTTTGGATGAAAGGAAGGAAACAAATCTATATAAAAAAATGCACAAGTGTGTTTGTACTAAACATGCCAATGAGCACATAATGACATAACAAATATACATTAGTGGATACTTTTAGACTATAATGAAGAAAGATTGCAAAGACTATGTGCAAAGATATCATAAATGCTGGATTTTTGCAGACAAGATAAATAATACACTGCCAGGTCCTCTTCATAACATGATAACACCCTAGTTATTTGTGATGTGGGGAATAAATATGATTGTCTAATAAAATCAAAAGTAAGTAATGAACATTGATTCATCTTGGTAGCAATCGATTATTTTACAAAATAAGTTAAAGCAATTATTACACGAATATTACCGGAAAAATGGTTAAAAGATTTATCGAGAGAGACATCCTCTACCAATATTGTTTGTTAAAAGTGATATTGACTAACAATGCTAAGAATTTAAATAGAAAGTTGATTTAGGATTTATGCTGATAGTGGATGATAAAAAATATTAATTCATTAACAATTCAGGATTTTGACGTTTTGTTTTAGATTTTATTACAATGTTGGTCACTTGATAATTTTAACCCCTTTTTTAAAAAAAAATTATGACAAGGTTAGTCACCTAATAATCTGGATTCATTTTTAAATTTCGTGACAAGTTTGATCATAAAACAATTCTGATCCATTTTTAATTTTCATATTAATTTGAACTTATTTAGATTATGTCTAGATTTTATCTTGAGGTGAGTCACCTAACAATTTGAACTTGTTGAAATTCCATTTAAATTTCATTTTGAGATTAGTCACTTTATAATTTGGACCTAATTAGATTTTCATGTATTTTTTTTTCTAGATAAATTTACTATACAAAGTCAAAGAACAATGAATTCTCCAATGTTTCTGTTGTAAGTATAGAAAAAAAAAGAAGAGAAAATCCACGAAAAAATATATTTTCAATGAAGTTTTATCAAATTCCATTGTTTCATGATTTTTGTTATTTTTGTGTGTGTTTATTATTTATTTTTGTGGCAAGATAAAAAATACAGAATATAAAAAAAAGAAAAAGAGTATTGAAAGTGAAATACAAAGAAGAAGAGAGTACATGTGACTTAAGATAATAGGGAATAAAAAATATGTGACCAAAGAGAGGGGAATAAGAAATAATAATGAAAGATTATATAAAAAAATAATTTTTTTTGTGACAGAACAGAACAACAGAAAAATAAAAAAAGTTTAAAAAGTGAAATAAAAAGAAGAGAGTATATGTGACTAAAGATAATAGGAACAAAAAATATACGATTGAAGAGAGTAGAAATTAAAAAAATGATAAATTATATAAAAAAGAAAAAATTGAAAAATTAATTAATTAGGAAATATGGTTATGAAGGAAGTTTAATTAATTGGAGAATAAGTAAAATTGAAAAATTATAAAAAAAGAATGAGAGAAAAGAAACTTTAATTAATTAGGAAATAATGGTTACGGAAGAAAAAAATATAATTGTTTAATATTACTTTTCTTTGTTTTTTTTCTAGGAAAAAGAAATTTAATTAATAGTTTTTAGCGCTATGATGGTAAGGTACTGCATGGGTGGGTCTATAAAAAGGTCGTTTTGTGGGAGCTCTAAACTCCGACTCTACACTTGGTTCTTCTCTCTCTCTCTCAACTTTTGTTTTTTAACTATTTCTCTGCATCATCAAATCTTTCTAAAGAGAGAGAAAGAAAGAGAGAAATTGACAATGGCGGTGTCTAGGAAATGGGCTTGTGTGTTTTCTGCTGTGCTTCTGTTGTTGTTCGTTGGTGTAATGCCTACTACTTCAGGAACCAATGGTGGGATCTCTGCTCTTACCAGGTATATATACGTGTACACACACACACACAAAATGTATATGTATAAGCCTTTTTCTTGTCAAAAAACAAGATTAGCTCTTCATTTCCTCTGTCTCTATGTTTGTTTTGTGTGTCCTTCTGGGCTAAGAGAAACAAAGCTTTCCCTGTCCTTTTTTTCTCTCTCATTATGTTCTGGTTAAAATTCTTTAGTTAGTTTCATTTTTTGGTTTTGCAATCAAAATCTCACCTGCATCCCTTGGTCTCTATATGGGTATCTTTTGGACTACAATCTGATTTCAACTGTGAATTTTTTTAAACCCCATAATTTTTGCTACACGCAGTTCTCTTCTATGATTTTTGTTTCGCGAAACATTCTGTGCGAAAAAATCATGGTTACTGTCGTGTAATGAACTTCTTTTGAGGTAGTAATTGAGAATTTTTGATATACTTTGTTACCGGGTTTGAAAATCTCATGATTATTAGAAAAGAAAGCTACATTATATGGTATTTTAATGGAATTCTGTCAAAGGAAAAAGATTAATTAGCAGAGGTTCCTTTTTAAGGTCTTAATTACTCTTTTTCACCATTTTGGTTCTCTGCTCACTTCTCTGTTTCTTGACACAACTCCTTTAATGCCCATTTCCACAAAACTAAACAGAGTTTCTTTCTCTTCATTAATGGAGCACACATACTTGACAGAGAGAGCTGGAGAGAGAGAGAGGGGGGGGGGGGGGGGAGAGAGAGAGACCGTACAATTCCATTGTTTTTACTTTTCCCAACGACTTGATAACTATAATATCTTTTTCACTAGTTTATTTTTAAAAAAATCATTTTGGGTTTTTGTTTTTGTTGTATTTACAGGAGTGTGGAAACAGAGAAGGTACGGAGCTCAAGCAACACAACTATGGCGGCCAGGTATAACGCTAATTTTAACGGTTAATCTGAGCCGTTGTTTTATATGTAGTGTCTTTTTTGGACGGTCGAGTGTCTTTTATTTGTCCAAAATAACCGTCTTTTAAGAATCTCTGGCCGTTGAGATCTTTAGATCTGGATCGTTTATTCTGTTATTTTTTACTACAACTGTGGATTCCTCGGTTAGATTAACGAGAAACCCCAGGGAGTCCTTTCTTTCCCATATTGCCCTCATACATTTTCTTGAATTCCACGTTTGTCTTCACTGCTCAGTTAAGGACAAAACAATGGTAGTTTAGTCATCAGGATTATCTTCTCGCCGACGAGTCGTCTCGGCCCGGTGGTTCCTCTTTCGTGGAGAAACGCGTCTAAACGGTTTCACTTAGCAGACAGTGACTGACGCCTTGAGCAATGCGCACACTATACTCTCTTCTTCTTCTTCTTCTTCGTACATTGTACTTTGTTGTGTGTCCCACATTCTGTCTACTCCCTGCCTTGATTGGCACGTGTCCGCTAGTCCTTAATTTCATGTACTCCTTCATACAACAAGGAAGGTGTTGATGTGTTTTTGGTGGCGGTTGTTTCAGGTCTCAAGAAGAGGCGGATGCATTAAATGAGAAAGCAGTTGCCGATAACCCTGAAGAGGTTGTTTCAATGGTTGAGATGTAAGTCTCTTTCTTCTCTCTTTAAAACTTGAGTAATCAATTAACAATAATGTGGTATTGCTATTGCCCTTTAATTACAATGCAACTTATTACTTAGAATCTATCTGAATTCACTGATAGAGGGATGATTTGGTGGGTTATGGTAGGTGTTTAGAAAAGGGTTTTGAGAACCACCTCAGCTGTCCCCTTTTCAGATTTTTATTAAAACCCCATTTACTGATTTGATTAGTGTTTAATGTTTGATGATATAATGATTTTTTTTCCGTGGGAAATTTCCCTTTGAGTTTTTGTAGAACTTGCACTTTATGAAAAGGGATAGCGGGGTTCAGAGGAATCATCCTCCCTGCACGTTCCTCTCTTATATCTGATGTGCTGTTGTTATTTTGACCTTTTTCACGCTGTTTCTCTCCACTACCTGCCAGCTACTGTAGTTGTAGTAGCAGGGGCAGTGAGGGAGTGAGATCTGTGTCTTTTGTCTACTGTTTCACTTATCCATCTATTGTACTTAAGGAGGTACAAATCATGCTCGATTATGAATAAAATGTCCACTTAATTAATATCTCTATTACCCACTGTTTTTTAATTAATTAACCTGCAGTTTTAGACACCTCCTTCACACAATTCTCTTCTTAAATGCATCAGAATGAAGCTTCGCCAATGAAAGGATGTCTTAATCGAATGCTTTTTTTATGACACGCTAGTCTTAACTGTGTTTTCCGATGATATTAATTGATTGTGACCGACAATTTAGTACTTTTGTCATCTTCCCATTTTTTTTTTTTGACCGGCCTTTTAAAATTTCAGCTCAAAATCAATTTAATGGAGTTGTTTTAAGGCTTAGCTGAAGATAGGATACTAAAAATTCATGTAGTTGATTGTCGAGGGCATGTGGGTTCTTAATTTGTATTGTAGTTTTGAATGTGACAGCTTCATTCATATACATGTAAGCAGGACAAACATAACGGGCATGTACATCAAGAAGCCAAGATAAATCTTTCCGTTAAACTTAAAGACCTTATGGCCCTCACAAAATGACAAATTGTTTGTTTCCTGTTGCCATTAATCATACGCTTCCACTATGCTGATTTAGCTAGCCCTGGCTGTTGCCACCGACACAACAGATGCTAGTGTTAAAATGCAATCAGTAATTGTTTGATGCAAATAGTAAAAAAACATGTTTAATGCTGTTAAAAAATCGAATTGGAATTATCAGTGATAAGCTTGCTTTGACTAATTGGTTGAATGGCATCTATAATACTAATGCTGATAGCATTGGATTTGACATTGCAGGAGCATCCGCAACAGTACTGAAAGGAGGAGACTTGGTTACTTCTCTTGTGGAACAGGCAATCCTATTGATGATTGCTGGCGTTGTGACCCCAATTGGCAGAAGAACCGCAAGCGCCTTGCTGACTGTGGCATTGGTTTTGGAAGAAATGCTATTGGTGGCCGTGATGGTCGCTTCTATGTTGTTACTGATCCTAGTGATAATGACCCTGTGAACCCAAGGCCTGGTACTTTGCGCCATGCTGTGATCCAGGACGCTCCTCTATGGATTGTGTTCAAAAGGGACATGGTGATTCAATTGAAGCAGGAACTTATCATGAACAGCTTTAAGACAATAGACGGCCGTGGGGTCAATGTTCACATCGCTAATGGAGGATGCATTACCATCCAATTTGTTACCAATGTGATCATTCATGGATTACACATTCATGATTGCAAGCCCACTGGCAATGCTATGGTGCGGAGCTCGCCTTCTCACTACGGATGGAGGACAATGGCTGATGGTGATGCCGTCTCTATTTTTGGATCAAGCCACATTTGGGTTGATCACAATTCCCTTTCTAATTGCGCTGATGGTCTGGTTGATGCTGTCATGGGTTCTACTGCCATTACCGTCTCCAACAACCACTTCACCCACCATAATGAGGTTGGTTTGCTGCTTGTTTTGGTACTTTTAATGTTACTTATTTTTCTTGTTGACGGAAGCTAATGGTGCTTATTATGCCATTTAATACAGGTAATGCTATTGGGCCATAGTGACTCTTACACCAGAGACAAGCAAATGCAAGTGACCATTGCGTACAACCATTTTGGAGAGGGACTGATCCAGAGAATGCCAAGGTAACATTTAATTAGACCTTTCCTTTTGAAAGGACTTTGGCTTTCCGACATTGCTTTGTTATTATTATAAAATTGTCTAAAAAAAATAACATGATAGAAATCATACCCAAATAATTGACCAAATTGTAATTATGTATAAATAGTTTCTTTAACTTGGCCAAGGAAGAAAATTGCCTAATTCATGAAACTAAACCATCTTTTGCTTGATATGATAGCTACTGAAAATAGATTGCGAGAAAGAGACCTTTTTAGTTTATTTTTGTTTATGCCCAATTCATGAATCTAAATCATGAATCATGCAGGTGTAGACACGGGTACTTCCATGTGGTGAACAATGATTACACTCACTGGGAAATGTATGCCATCGGTGGCAGTGCAGAACCCACCATCAACAGCCAGGGCAACAGATATAATGCTCCAGTCAACCCTTTTGCAAAGGAGGTACTATACAACTAGCTAACTCCTATCGTTTTCTGTCTCCTTGTTTTCAACGTTTACGGTGAAATGCACCACGCATAGGCTGGTTGTTGATGATTCACTGCTTTGAACAGGTGACAAAGAGGGTAGATACAGCCGCGGGCTATTGGAAAAACTGGAATTGGAGGTCAGAGGGAGACCTGCTGCTGAATGGTGCTTACTTCACTCCATCTGGAGCTGGAGCTTCGTCTAGCTATGCTCGCGCTTCAAGCTTGGGTGCCAAGTCTTCTTCCATGGTCGGGGCAATGACTGCTAATGCTGGTGCTCTTGGCTGCCGCAGGGCCCGCCAGTGCTAGTCTTTTCACTCAAATTTAAAAATTTGGCCAAAAAAAGGCCACTTAGTTTTCTCTTATTTATAATTTCTTACATCTATACAGTCCTCCTCCTGCTACTGTTTCTCATGTCTCAGCCATTGTTTGTCCTGTCTATCTGCATTCACCAATCACATACATTGGCAAGTGTACATTTTTTACACATGTCATTGTATTGTCACACCCACACCATCTCCATCCCAGTTTGCCTCTGTTATTTCTCAACCTCGGCCTGCTTCAGTTCAAAAACAATTCCTCACACCATTATTCCAGGAGCAGGTGCAGAAGCGTTGTTCATTTGATTTCCTTTACCCTCCTTTCCCCCCACCTTTCTTTTGGCCTTTCCAGTTTCACATTTCCTTTCCTTCTAACTACCAGTCATGCATCTATCTTTCTGTGTCGGTCTCCACATACTGTCAAGTCTTTAGAGTCTATAGGATTTGAATGATTTGTGATCTTTTTTTAATTTTATTTGTGTAGTGATACAAGCAAGCAATACTACGGATTTCAAATTTGAGTCGATGGAAAGAAAGAAAAAACTTTGTCACGGACAATGCATAGAAATAGCAACGATGTTCTTTACCTTTTCCCTTCTCAGCTTTTTCTTTGGCAATGGATTCCTTCGCATATCTTTTACTTTTTTCTTGTCCAATTTACAAATGATCCCTTAGCTGTTCCTTTCTACGGTGGCAATGATTCTGTCATGTGCGCACCCGCTGCCGTCACATGATATAAAGCTATTAACCAGGCAGTCACTTGCATGATAACCTATCCAATGGAGTAACTTGCACCTATGCTTCATCGCTGGCCAAGGACTTTGTAATTTATTAATTATATCTTGAATCTATATCGACAGCATTTATGACAAGATCAGCCACGAGCTTGAATTCATGATAATGTTAATGTATTAAGCTACCCTTCCTTCAAATGGCAAATTGGACAAGCAAAAACCTTCATTAAGCTTCAAGGTCGACCAACACCAGAAGGGCACATTCTACTTTGCTGCTTCGGGTAGCATTTCAGGGTTTCTGTAAAATTTCTTTACATAGCTAATTAAACCCCTTATAAATCATTTCAGGAAATAGTGACTAGTCGTATGATAAAATCAACACACACGCAATGGTATGGTGAATTGTCACTTTCCATGTGGTTCACAAGGATCGCCACCACCATTGGGCAATAACTCAACTGTTGATTTATGGACAAGTCTCTCAGCATGTGATGCTTTTTAGACAATGGTCACAGAGGGAAATGGATAACCCGAAGGTGAGGTAGTTAATAGGTGTAATTCACATGGAAGGTTAATAAAAAAAACGCATGGATCTGCACGTGAATTAGGGTCCCATATGGCATGTGAGAAGTTCTGTACCTGTGAGTGATGGGACCGATTTAATTCTTTAGCCAAGTTGCGCTCATTTTTAACAATACATGCTATTCATATGAACGTTGCTAGAGCCTAGATCTGTCATCTCAGACCATCCTCTTGCAGTAACCATTAACGTCTAGCGAGCTTGCTCTGCTTCAAAAACTTTCCATATGGCTTTATTGTTTTCACACCAAGATGTTCAGATTGGATTGATTGAATTTCTTTCGTTCTTGACACCGTAGCTCCATTCTTTGGTTACACTGCAGTGAAGCATCGTGGACAAACTGGAAACTGACAAAATGTAGAAACGTTGGAAGCAGAAACTAGTCGTTATACGACGTTTTCTACGTGTCATGAATTCTACCCAAGAAATCATGGACAGAATTATATGGAGGGAGGGCATCTTTCAGCTTGTTCGTTATTCTTGCGAATCCTAAGATTATTCTTGCAAGATCAGAATCTTACGTATACAAATCTAGGGGATGAAAACCAGAAAGGAAAACAAGTATTTTGCTTTTGGGTTGTGGGAAAAATTATCTTTGTCATGATGGTCATCCACAGAATCTAAAAGAAATCCCAAGACTTAAAGGCACACACTAAAGGCAGGCAGGCATCTGTATTATGAAAAGGATGATTGATGGCTCCAACTTGGATGAGTAGGGCAAGAGTAGGATTGAATGCTGCTTGTCGCAGACAAGTTCCTAACAATTAAGCCAAAATTGTTTCATGATTTTATTAGACATAATGACTCGTAACTGCTATCATAACATAATAATAGACTGCTACTGTTTTTGATGGAGCTCACACATGAGCCAGCTAAAAGAGTGAAATGGATAAGTTGTTTGTGCTCTTTATTTTTGTCCAAGCAGAAATAGAAGGGCCCCAAATTCCGGATTTCACCACCATATGGTGCCTAGCCTATTTGGGTAGAAAAGGTGGCATACGGTTCCAGGAATAGAATTTTAACACTTGTTTTTGTAGCATTTGGTACAAGTCGCTAGTTTGGTGATCAATTATGATATCAACAATGAGCTCACTCACAGAATCTCTGTTTAAGGAGGTGGAGGCTAAAAGAGTTCAAACACCGGCACTACCAATTCAATGTCAAGCTGATCTCATCTAGGCGTCTTCAACACTGGTACAAGCAACTGTTAACGTTAGTTATAGGTGCAAATGTAAAACCAAATCTGTTTTTTGCTCTGTTTGATACAGGTAGAGAGGTGCTTGCATATTTTTATGTACTTTCCCGGGAATGTTTATTTATTTTCCGTTAATTGGTTCCCCAGAAACACACAATTTTCCGTGTATGGGGAAAGTAAGGCCCAAAAGAGGCCCAGTTCCAGCAGGGAATACTGAATTTGGACTGGCTGTCAGCCAGTCCTCCTAAGTGCTTGCTCAAGCTTGAAACGTTGTGAGAGATACATTTCAGCGCTGAAAATGCACGCATCTACTATCTTGTAGGAGTTGAACTGCTAAGCAGCTGCAGCTCCCACTTTCCGGGGGCATGCAACAATAAATCTGTGCATGGAATGTCCATTTTGATCCATATGACCATCGTCATATAACAAAACCAGCATAATGTAACTTGAAAACTCTCAGTAGCATTAGCCTTATCAAAAACATTGAAGAGAACCAAAAGATAACAAACATGATGATATAATCAGCACACTTGTGAACGAGATATCCAAAGATTCATTGAGCATCCTTTCCTGGTACCACTGTTAATCTTCTAAGAGAGTCAGAGGTTAAATTTTGGTTTTCAATTAAGGTTTTAACATTACCTTTTCCACCTGAATTTGAGAGGGAAATCATTCATATGTTAAAAGGACTTTGAATTTCTCCATGCAACAAAACAGTAGTACAATTGTCTGAAATCCTTCTTCTTGATTCCCCTCATAAAACCCTTCTCTATTCCTCCTCGGTTTTTTCATGATACAAAACCATTATAGAGATAAGCAAGGGCAGACAATGCAGCACAAGTAAATCTTTTTAACTGCCAATAATTCTACTATAGCTCACTCCTTTCAGAGTCATTTGTCTTGAAAAATGTATCCAGCTTCAACAAAGTGGGATTTCACCATATCAAGGGCCTTGGAGCGGTGAGAAATCTTGTTCTTTTCATCCTTTGCCATTTCCGCATAGCTGTAAAAGAAAAAAATAACACAATCCAGCAGCACCTTGGTTCAATTATTATGGAACACTGAGACAAAACAGCAGGAATCAAAGAAGGAAGATTACGTTTGCTCATGGCCATCAGGTTGAAAGATTGGGTCCCATCCAAAATCATTAGGTCCCCTTGCAGGAACTATCATCCCCTGAAAAATAATGCCACAGATCATACATTGGTAGTTTTAACTAGTGTGTGACAGTTTTCCTACAAAACGAACACATCTGAAATAATATATCTTTGATTCATCAAAATAATTGTGATTTCTGGTTTTGAAGTACACAAAGAGCATGCAAAAAATCATTTTACTGAGTTGGAATTTAATGCTTGACAGGAAAGGATGAAGTAATGACTCCTAAATCCTATTTTAAATATCCCCTAGTCATTTAAGGGTCATGATTGTAAGTTTGATAGACTATTGCATTATCCAACCAAGAGCTTCAGCAAGATGATAATGCATCCAGAAGTATCAGATGACCGAGAATGGGATGTGAACCTTAACTGGGTGAAAAAAAACTCTAACTAGCAAAACATAGGTGAAGTAAATATAAGTAATCTAAACACATTATCCCGATGCAATCAGTTGAATAAGCCTATTTTTCAAGTGCTAAGAAAAAGGTGGAACTAAAAGTATCAGTTTTGCTATTTGTCAAATTTGATCAACTAACCAGCGAATTCTATGAAACAGAAGGTGGATCATATGCATTTCCTCTTGAAATAACCGCTAACAGAGCTGTCAGTTCTTCTCAACTCTTCTGTTAAAGAGTGCTCATTCATCTTTAATAGACAGTCTTAACTTTTTATTGACTTGCATGCATCAATGACAGTAAAATTTATAGGATAGGTTACAGCCTAGAGAAAGATTTTGGCCAAAGTTTGGTCATGATCCCTTGTCAGATTAAAAGGGCATAGCGGCCTCCATATTATTTTGTGCAAAAGATTGAAGAGAAGCTATTTACTTATTTATATCACATATCCATCTTAAAAGAAAAGAGACTTGGAGAGGGGTACACAATAGATTCTTTTATGTTCTGAGAAAAGCATACCGGAGTTTTCCCAAGGAATGTAATAGGTTCAACATCAGGCCCAAGAGCGAAAGAAAATGCACATAAAGCATAGGCTGATTTGTCCTCGTATGCCATTAGCAAGTTGTTCAGACCTTGAAAAGTGCAAAATTGTTAGGCAACTTGACAAAAATAACAATATAAGAAATGATAGGAACAAAACACTATGAAAAGAACAAACCTTCATGACCAATCTTCTGCAAAAACCACTTTCTGCATGAATCATAATCATGTTAGATGATGGCAGCAAAAGACCACGGAACAACATTGTTAGAACCAAATTGTTGAAAATAAAACCAAAAAACTACTAGATGGAAACGTATCATTTTCTAAGGATACTGAATCATCAACTCTTTTAAAAGTCAAGGTTGAGCTTGGTAAGAATAATAATTTTGAAATAGTAAAGGACAGAAAAACTATGCCTATATCATTGGAAAAAATAAAATAAAATGAAAAGGTACCTACATTTACATATTTATCTTAATTTGAAAAGAAACAAAAAGGAAATCGGAATAATAAAAGCAATTAAATAAGGTTCGCAAAAAGCAGATGGCAAGATGAGCATCAAACTCTTTTATATCCTATGTCAGTTAGATCTTCTGGAGGAGTTAATGAGGCAAGGGCATTGTAGTATTAGAAGAGAATCTTCCAGTTCTTCTTTCTACTTTAACGCAATGAACAGAACAAGGTTAAAGCTGCACATAAAATGACAAGATGAAACCTTTTGTTGCATGAACAATCTAAGCAGCTGAACAAATAAGTTGCATCTGTTGACGAGTTGATTATCATGTCAACACTGTTTGTTGGCCTATTTACATGTTATTATGATGGATAAATCATACTTCTTTAAAAAATTAAACAGCAGAACAGCTACTGAAACTTTTTTTTTTAATAAAAGAAGTCAACTGTGAGTTTAATCCAGGAGCTTCTGAAGATTCAAGAAAACCTAAATCTTAAACTATTAACCGATGAAATATTCCTCAGGACTATGTTTTACTTCCCTGTAACAAAATCCTTGTAACATTGGAAAAATGGGATGGTTCATGGCCCCTTTGGTTAAATGTTCTGAAAAGTCTCATGATTTACATACGTTCAATGGTAACCATTGAAATTCTAGACACACCAGCATGATTCGGGCATCAAATTTAGCCTTCTTCCATCAAGTTGAAATCTCCCTAAATTCCTGATTTCCCTCCCATGAATCATTCTAAAATTCCTCTGATCCAAAATTCATTAAAGTAAACAAGAAAAAAATGCACTCCATAATTAGAAGGCCTTACACCAGTATAAAAAGAACAAAACTTCACATCGAAAATAGAAGAAAATAATCACAACTTACATGTATGGCCCTGCAAACAAATGCACAAAAAATCATAAATTAAAAATAAAATCATAGAAAAAGAAGAAGAACGACAACAACAAGTTAACAAACAAGCAAGATAATAAGTACCCGGAAGACCCTTTAAGGCATTGAAGCAAAGACAAGTATCCTCCACCAAAACAGGCCCATTCACCTACAATTTCCAATAGAAATACACACATTATTTATTTATTTGCACACACACAAAAAAAAAAAAAACCTATGCACACAAAGATATTCGGTGGCATATATTGTACCTCTACGGCAGCTAAACGAGCCTTCTCTTTAGAGATTTCTTCAGGCTCTCCTTGCAGCTCGGGTACTGTAAGCACCGAGAGCAAAAACAACAATCAACCCCATGATCATATAATTTTTATTTCCCATAGAGACAAAAACACATAGAGAGAGAGAAATATCACAGTCAAGCTTGAGAGATTGGAAAGGAATGGATTGGCCGAGTATTGCACGGACTTCTTCAAGCTTCTTTGCGTTTCCGGTCACGAATGTCACCGGTCGTGACAACAGCACTCCCGAGGCTGCTTTTGCCACCGCCATTTCCTCTTTGTTTTTTTTGTTTTTTTGATACTGTTTTCGAACAGAAGGGTGAAATGGATTCATCCATACATAGAGGGAAGAAACTGGGCCCAATAATGAAGTCCATAAATGCTTAGGCAGACCCAACTTATAAAGACCCACAAACAAACATATAGCCCAGACCATTTAAAATATAAATCATGAACAGAAATAAAATTAGATTCATCAATATTCCACTTCTACCCTATATTTTAACATTTCTTATATTACCCCTTGTAGTTTATAAAAATTTCTAGTTTACTCCTTTTTCTCTTTTGAGTTTTTTTAAGTATTTTTATGAGATAAACATTAAAAAATAGCTATTTTTTTAATTTTTATTTTATCCTTGATTGAAATATTTTTACCCTTCTCTTATAAACGGAGTATTCTCTAGCAAATTAACTTAGAGTGTATTTAGCAGTGTGATTGCGGTTGTTTTTCAAATAACTTTTCGTGCCGAAATACATGCTAATGATTTTTTTTATTTTTAAAAAATTATTTTTAATATCAACACACTAAAACAATTTAAAATATATTAAATTTTAATAAAAAAAATTAATTTTTTTAGGAACGCTTCCATCACATTCCCAAAAATATTCTTAGTCTTCTACGAGGAAATTACTCAACAAGAAAAACAAGGCAAATGTGTAGCGGCAACAATAAACTATCCAAGAGACCCCAAAAAAGAAAAGAAAAGGACACCAATAAATAGAAATAAAAGAAAAATCATGGATCTTTACTATTCTTTGTACTGGGCTGACCATAGCATTTGTAAACACAATTATGGGCCTTGTCCCCTATAATACCACGTCATTTTTAGATTAATAGTTTATAAAAAGGCCCATATCAAACCCATTGAAAACTTTTGTTTTGGGCCGGACTTGAGATGTAGCAAAGGCCGCATTCTGTGCTACACTTATTTTACCTAAAGAGCCCTTGCTTCAGTCACTAGTCATATTTCTTGAGATGGTGTGCAGATTGGTCCCTGATCAAGTAGAACAATGATATACTCAAGGATAAAAATGAATATATATTGTAAAAGGCTGTACATAATTGCAACTTATACATCACTTCAACGAGTGCTAAACCAAAGGATAAACTATGTCAGAAAAATAGAAATACATATTCCATGATGCACAAGAGGTCTTAATTGGCCCAAAATTAACGAACAGTCATTAACGATAACATGGACCAACCCAATTTTATTTTATATCTAGTCTCATCCAAGTTATTAAATCCAGCTCGAGATACAAGTCACGAGCTAAATAAATTAACCTGTATAAACAATATTGTTTAGTTATTTTTTTTAAAAAGTTACAACTATATTATTTAAAAAGAACAATATCGTTATAGTTATTTTTTAAAAAAAGTTACAACTATATTATTTAAAAAGAAATTTTTAAAGTTAAATTAGGTTTTGATTGTATCAAATGAATTGCAAGTTGATATATCAATTTGACCGAGTTAAACTGAATCAACTTAAAATAAATTTTGTTTTTTAAATTTGATTGAAGGATAAATCAACTAGATACTAAGTTGACCTGCTAATTAAGCTGGGTTAGATTTAATAGCACAAATATTTTTTTATTTATTTAAGGAGACTTTTTTTTCTTTTATGAAGATTCGTGCATGGAGTACTCGAAGCCCCATCAGACCAGCACGGGCTCTCTCAAAGCAATGGCAACCCCTTTTAGTATCTAGACTGAATGAAGTCCAGAGAGGCAGTGTCATGAATTTATTGTTCATAAGATGATCTGCTTCAATTAATGCTTGGTAATGAGTTCTTCATTATTTATCTCGAGGGTCAGTCCATGTCTCCTGCACATGAAGCTTCACTCGATTCTTATTCATTCTCCAAGCCTAAATATTGCTTTTGCACAAAAAGAGTTGAAGCCATTTCATGAACAATTCAATCATATTACCACACTATGCTTCGTATCAGCACCAGGAAAACAAAAAAAAAAAAAAAGAGGGAAAAAAATAGACAACTTGATCCATTGGTTTAGTCCAAGACAAATCCATACTGAATATATCAGCCATTTTTGAAATGTAGAAGGCAGGGAGGGCAGTGGCCACTGGGGCTAGGGTAGCTTGCGAGGTTGCGACAAAAACAAAAATCTATATAGATTCCCATCGGGGGAGTTCCCAAGGCCACGACCCTTGAAATAGGGAACTTGAAGCTGCGCCGTTTAGCTTTAATTTCTTTTTTATTATAGATTTTTTGGCCCTTTATGGTCCCGAATAAAGTAAAGCAAACAATTTAATCCCTACAAGGAAAAAACACTTTACTTTATTGATATAATAGCAATATTGCTATAACTATACCGTATTGTTCATGGGATATAATAGTATAAAATCAAGAAACAGGCCTGGTTTTGGTCAGGCAATTAGTGGCTTTGAAAATCTGGATTCCCTTGCTCACGTGATATGGTCTCAAAATCAGGGATGTGCTGATGAAGCTAACCCTCTACTCTCTGCTCAATCCACTCAAGTGCCACCAAGTTTATGTTATTATTTTTAATTATTTTCTCACTAACAAGTTTGCCTTCTCTTTCTTTTCCCTTCTTTTGATGGCTGGAGATTGACCCACTTGCGGGCATGGTCACCTGTGAGAGTTCCCTGGCCACATGATTGCTAGCTCTAGCCTTTAACTTCTTGCCATGGTCATGGTCAACATCTACGTGCATTTAATTCTCCTATCATGGACCTTGTGGGTCTCTTTATGAATCGTTCTTGACCAAATTATTTTTAGGTTTTTCATTTTACCAGATTCAGATAGTAGAAGGGCCTCCGATGATTCTTAGGTATTTAGATATGAAAAGCAAAAGAATTCCATGGATGTCAGATTTGATTCGAATCCATGCATGCTGAAAAAAAAAGAAAAAGATTCCATTTCCCTGATTTGCTACGTGTTCTCTGTGAAACCCACCATGTTATAGAGCTGACGAATGCTGCCATTTTATTTTTAATTTATACCTCATTATCAGAAAAAAAAAAAAGGTGAGTCAATTGACAAAGTAATTCATGATAATCAGATATTTTCTTTGTTCATTAATTCCTCATCAATGCCAACAATTTCTATTATATTTATTTTTCAATGAATAAAAAATTTATATATTCATACTTTATTCCTTCAAGTTTCAAGTATATATTCATACAAGTATATATTATTTATTTATTATTCAATGTAAAATGAAATAATATATATGCATGTATTTATGTGTGTGAATGTGTGTATTATATTAATATTAGTTAAATGTTTTTCTGGTCCCTCATTAAATTGAATATATTACTGAATGTTGTTGGTGACTGGCATGATGATATTAATCTTTCTTGTGTGTTGAAGATGCCAGTACTGCAGACCTTAACTTCTTGTTCCCTTTTAAAATCCATTGATTCTCCTACTAGTCTTTTATTCTCCAGACCTAAACATAAACAAATGTCTGATCCTAAGAAATTTTGGAGCTTCTTTCGTAATATATTAAAACACACAAATTAATAACATTGGATCTAACAGTGATATATCTCTAGTATACCTAATAATCTCTTTGTTCGAAGGATGCTCCAGCTGTATAATATATATCAGCTTGTCAGGTTAAAATGCTTCAGCAAAAATGTTAACCAGCTAGCTAGCCGCGCCATTGGAGCAGTAAAATGCACACAGACTAAACTTAAAATAAGGTTAAAACTTGTAGCTTTGCGTAGTTAATGTAGATTGCTAAGCCACGCTGACTGCGCATGATCTTACATGATTCAAGCTTTTCTGGGCAAGTGATCATTGACTGGTTACTTCCAGTGCAAGTTTAAGGTGATAATTTGCTTGTTCAAGGTAGTCAGGAGATGTCACAAAGCCTCCTAGGTAGCAAGCTAACTCCTAATTACATAGCTGCAAAATTGCACCTTGAATTTCCATTTTTCCAAGTATTGTCGTCTACAATTACAAGTTGATGACCCAAATAGACTGGATTGAAAGCCTTTTAAGTGATTCAGGGGCATATTTATAATTGCATCTAAACGTTAATGACGTGGACATCCAAGTGATTTCAACATAATCTAATGGAAAACGTCACAATATAGGATCAGTCCATTGGAAAAAAAAAGGTGGATATTAAAGGGGATATATTGTTCCCAACATCTTTTTTTTTATTAAAATACTTTATAATAACTCTGACTTAGTTTCATAAAAGAAAAGAAAATAAATTCATTTATAATTCATGGTATAGAATTGATATTTAATATGCTATTAAGATTGCTAAAATAAAATTTTAGTTTTGATTGAAGCACAAATATAAGAACACCTCTATTATGAAATATATATATATATAAAAGGGGATTCTTAATAATATTACAGAGTATTTTTTTTTTCATTGAAAAGATCATTGAATTTTGAACTGTATAAATAAGAATAATCTTTTTTTATTATATAATAACCAAATACATAAGAGTCCCACTAAGATTCAAACCTATTTCGAGTAAAGAAATTATAGAGTTATATTTTTTTTTGCTATTTTTTTTAAAATTGATTTTTTAATTTTGTACTTTAATAATGAGTTAGTTAAAAATTAATTTTTGTAATTTTTTTTATTTATTTTCTATTAGTGAATCTCGTTCTTATAACTCAAGTTATAGACTTGACTTTTTTTTTCTATGTTTACTTGAGTTTTTTTTTCTTGTTTTTTAAAAATTATTTATTATTTATTTTCTTCCTTCAATTCAATATTTGATTTATTGAAATTGAGTTTTCTAATTTGTTTTTATCTGCATTCTATAAGATTATTACGATCTTATAATTCAAGTCGCGAGTTGGTCAGTCAATCTAATATGTTATTGTCTCGTTTTTCTTTTTAAATATCATTTGGTATATTATAATTTCAATCTTTTTATGCTTTGTAACATCATTTTAATATTTTATAGTTAGAAAAAAAAAAAATTCAATGCGCGGAGCATCACAAGTCAAATAGGTAGCATGTTATATATAGTAAGCACATTGCCTCTTACTCTTTTTTGAAAAATAGTAGACATCCTTTAATTTCTTTACTTCTATGTACACACACACCAGAGTAAAAAACCAAACTAGAGTGAGACCCAACCTTATTTTCTGCTGAACAATCCAAATTAAACAATTCTTTGAAGATAAACAAAGAAAGATATCGAAAAGTCATGTGTACAATGTACATGCGTTGCCTCTCTTCTCTGCGTGTGAACCCGCCTAGCAAATCCTTTTTTTTTTTTATGTCACAAAGAGAGAGATTATTGGGATCCTAGGTGAGAGTGTAGGGGTGGGGGTGGTGGTGGTGGTGGTGCAGTTTGTTGATCTCTAGGCATTGGTTTTTTCCTTTGATTAATGATATCTTATAGGATTATTTTCTTTTGTTTAGAGTTTTGTTTGTGCTTTGGCTTTAAATTACTAGGCAAAGGTGCTAAACACTGTAGTACTTGTTTTGTGTTTGATTTCAAAGCAAGCAAGAAATATGTTTTAGGCAGAGAGAGAGAGAAGCAGAAGTAGCAAAACCCAATGATGCAAACCCGAAAACAAAGTTTGGGAAATTGAGGCAAATGTCGATGCCCAGCTCGAGGCAAAACCTGCTCCTCTTCTCCTCCTCCACCTCCTCCTCCTCCTCCTCCTCTTCTTCATTATCATTCTTTATCCTAAACACTCTTTTCTCAACTCTTCTTTTCACTTCTGCTGCTGCAATACCAAACCATGAGGCCTCTATTCTCTTTTCTTGGCTACATCCCTCTCCTTCAATATCTTCTTCTTTCTCTAATTGGAACAATCTTGATTCCACTCCATGCAAGTGGACCTCCATAACATGCTCTCCACAAGGTTTTGTCACTGAGATAAACATTCAGTCAGTTCCTCTTCAAATTCCTTTTTCATTGAACCTCTCTTCATTTCAATCTCTTAGTAAACTTATCATCTCTGATGCTAATATCACTGGAACTATCCCAGTTGATATTGGTGACTGTGTGTCACTTAAATTTATTGACCTTAGCTCTAATAGTCTTGTTGGAACCATTCCTGCAAGTATTGGCAAGCTTCAGAATCTTGAGGACTTGATTTTTAACTCTAATCAGTTAACTGGTAAAATCCCAGTTGAGATAAGCAACTGCATTAGACTCAAGAATCTGCTTCTCTTTGATAATCGTCTTGTTGGGTATATTCCACCTGAGCTAGGCAAGTTGTTCAGTCTTAAAGTCCTCAGAGCTGGCGGCAACAAAGACATTATTGGCAAAGTTCCTGATGAGCTCGGAGATTGCAGCAATTTGACTGTTTTGGGACTGGCTGATACAAGAATTTCAGGTTCTTTGCCTGTTTCATTGGGAAAGCTAAGCAAGCTGCAAAGTCTGTCCATTTATACTACAATGCTTTCTGGTGAGATTCCTCCTGATTTAGGTAACTGCTCTGAGCTTGTGAACTTGTTTCTTTATGAAAATAGTCTCTCTGGATCCATTCCTCCGGAGATTGGCAAGCTTCATAAGCTCGAACAATTGTTGTTGTGGAAAAATAGTCTTGTTGGACCTATCCCAGAAGAGATTGGCAATTGCACTAGCCTGAAAATGATTGACCTTTCTTTGAATTCTCTTTCTGGGACTATACCTGTTTCAATAGGAGGCCTTTTTCAGCTTGAAGAGTTTATGATTAGTAATAACAATTTTTCTGGTTCAATACCATCAAATATTTCTAATGCTACCAACCTTATGCAACTACAACTGGACACAAATCAGATCTCAGGTTTGATCCCACAAGAGCTTGGAATGTTGTCGAAGCTCACTGTGTTTTTTGCCTGGCAAAACCAGCTTGAAGGAAGCATTCCTTCAAGTTTGGCTAGTTGCAGTAACCTCCAAGCACTAGATTTGTCTCACAATTCACTCACTGGTAGCATTCCTCCAGGCCTGTTTCAGCTTCAAAACCTCACAAAACTTCTCTTGATATCCAACGACATTTCTGGTGCTTTACCACCAGAAATAGGTAATTGTAGCTCTCTGGTGCGTTTAAGGCTTGGCAACAACAGGATTGCTGGTACCATTCCTAAAGAAATCGGAGGGCTTGGAATCTTGAACTTTCTTGATCTGTCCAGCAATCGCCTTTCTGGGCCGGTGCCTGATGAGATTGGAAACTGCACAGAACTGCAAATGATAGACCTTAGCACCAACATTTTACAGGGTCCTCTGCCAAATTCATTGTCATCTCTAACTGGGCTCCAGGTCCTGGACGCTTCAACTAATCAATTTACTGGTCAGATACCAGCAAGTTTTGGTCGTCTTATGTCACTAAACAAGCTAATTTTAAGTAGGAATTCATTCTCTGGATCAATACCTTTGTCGCTTGGCCTATCCTCAAGTCTTCAATTGCTTGATCTCAGCAGCAATGGGCTCACTGGCAGCATCCCAATGGAACTGGGTCATATCGAAACCCTTGAAATTGCTCTCAATCTCAGCAGCAATGGACTTACAGGGCCAATCCCACCTCAGATATCTGCCCTGACTAGGCTATCAATATTAGACCTTTCGCATAACAAGCTTGAGGGACAATTAAGTCCACTTGCAGGGCTTGACAACCTTGTTTCTCTCAACATATCTTACAATAACTTCACCGGTTATCTTCCTGATAATAAGCTGTTTAGACAGTTATCCCCTACAGACTTGGCAGGTAATCAAGGCCTATGTTCTTCAATCCAGGACTCGTGTTTCTTGAACGATGTTGACAGGGCAGGGCTGCCAAGAAATGAGAACGACTTAAGGCGGTCACGAAGGCTTAAGCTAGCACTTGCTTTGCTGATCACATTGACTGTAGCAATGGTGATTATGGGAACAATCGCAATTATTCGGGCACGAAGAACCATTAGAGATGATGATGATGATTCTGAGTTGGGCGATTCATGGCCCTGGCAATTTACTCCATTCCAGAAATTGAACTTCTCTGTCGATCAAGTACTGAGATGCCTCGTGGATACCAACGTTATTGGGAAAGGATGTTCTGGGGTTGTTTATCGTGCTGATATGGACAATGGTGAAGTCATTGCAGTGAAGAAACTTTGGCCAAATGCAATGGCTGCAGCCAATGGATGTGATGATGAAAAATGTGGTGTTCGTGATTCCTTCTCAACAGAGGTGAAAACACTTGGTTCCATCAGGCACAAGAACATTGTTAGGTTCTTGGGTTGTTGTTGGAATCGAAACACAAGATTGCTTATGTATGATTATATGCCTAATGGAAGCTTGGGTAGTCTCCTCCATGAAAGAACAGGAAATGCATTGCAATGGGAACTTAGGTACCAAATTTTGTTGGGAGCAGCTCAGGGTGTGGCTTATTTGCATCATGATTGTGTCCCTCCAATTGTTCATAGGGATATAAAGGCTAATAACATCCTCATTGGCCTTGAATTCGAGCCTTACATTGCTGATTTTGGCCTTGCTAAGCTTGTTGATGATGGTGACTTTGCCCGGTCATCCAATACAGTTGCTGGATCTTATGGATACATTGCTCCTGGTAAGTTATCTATCTACAGTTCAGTTCTCATATGTCTTTTTGATCTATGCAATCCTGCACTAATATTTCTCTGTTGTACACAGAATATGGCTACATGATGAAGATCACAGAAAAGAGCGATGTCTATAGCTATGGTGTGGTGGTATTAGAAGTCTTGACGGGCAAGCAACCGATTGATCCAACAATACCAGATGGACTACATGTGGTGGATTGGGTGAGACAGAAGAGGGGAGGAATTGAAGTGTTAGATCCAAGCCTACTATCTCGACCGGCGTCAGAAATTGAAGAAATGATGCAAGCATTAGGCATCGCCTTGTTGTGTGTAAATTCATCCCCCGATGAAAGACCAAATATGAAAGACGTGGCTGCAATGCTTAAGGAGATCAAACATGAAAGGGAGGAGTATGCAAAGGTTGATGTTCTCCTTAAGGGATCACCAGCACCTGATAATCAAGAAAATAAGAAGTCCAGTGGAGTTCCGGCGACATCATCATCAAAGCCAGCAACACAAAGTTTGTTTCCAAAGAGCAATAACTCAAGTTTCTCTGCATTCTCATTACTTTACTCATCTTCTTCTAACTCCAAAACTGGTTTCAAGTGAGAACTTTTTAATGGTCACAAAACTAAGCAGAGGAGAAGCTTGTTTCTTCTATGTTTCTTCAGTTTGAAACTCTTTGTTCTTTATAATGTAAAGAGGGAAACGTTAATAGTGCTATTGTTTGTCATCACTACATGAAGTACAACAAACAGAGCAAATACTAGCAGGTTTAGTCTTTGGTTTAATGCTCAAAAAGGATCAAATTGATGCTAAATAACTTTTGCTTTCTTACAAATCCTAAGTCCCCATTTACAGAGCACAGAATGATAGAATACACTAGAGTGCTTAAAGATCAAAATCTGTACAAGATAAGTAATCAGCTTCTTGGAAAATACCAGATGGGGTAAACATTGCATTCATAACACTGGATAAGGTGGTCTGTAATTGGTTTAGGACCATGTTCATGTTGCTCAATAGTAATTGGAACCCCAATATCTAGCTAGTATCTTAGTGTCTCAGGTTTCTTCTCCCAAGGACTGCTTTTGGTTCATTACTGTAATAAAGCTGAGAAGTCAGCAGCACACTATTCAAATTAAGGCATTTCTAGGATGGATAGAAAGGAAGTATCTAGCGGAAAGTTCACAAAAAGTTTGACAGCCAGATGGACTCAGACTCGAAGATCAAGTCATTGAATTAACCATTAGGGTGGGTCCCATGATCTCTGACTGGGCACCCTTTCCATGCATAACCGGGGTCTGGCTGTCTGGGTATCACTTTTTCTCATTTTCCAGTTGGGCAATCAGAATCAAAGAATTAGATTCCAAATTTGCACTCAGTCTATGCATGTGTACCGAGTTTTTTTTTAGCACAGAAAGAAAGAAAAAAGGGAAACTAATATATTCTAGAAAATATTTGGGGTTATAGGAATAGTATAAGGCAACTAAGACATGTGAGTTCTAGATATCGTTTATGATTTTTATTTTGCAGTTGTTATTTGTGATACTTGAATAGTAAACTATATCTGTGATTTTATTCGAAATTAATACCTAGAGCTCCTTTCTCCTATTCTTTCCTCCTTCTCCTCCTCCCTTCCTCTCTCTCACCCTCCCATAGCAACCCACCCATCCCTTCTCCCTGCCATCAACGACCTTCCTCTCTCTTGCCCTACCGCAAAACACACCCAAAACACCACGAGATCACTCATCTCTCTCTAGCCTGAGATCACCACCCCTCTTTCTCTCTCCACCACGACTCATCTAATTTCCAACCAAAATAGCCACCACTGGTCACCATCACCACCCACATTCTACATTTCGATGTATAATGAACACTTTTTCTCTATCAATTTGATGTAATTTATGCTAATGTGTGTTAATTTGATTTCATATAATGTTAGGGTTTTGAATTAAGGATTAAGTAAATTAAATATAATTTGTGTTGATAATTAGGTTATTTTGTAAAATAATATATGATTTTGGGTTGTTGTTGATTGTGAATTAACAAAATTATTTTGTTAGAGTTAGTGTTGATTTAGGTTAAATTGTGCATTATACCGAATTATATATAAAATAAGAAAATTAGCTATAAAATACACGAATTTGATTGATAATTTCGTTATGGAAATGAAACTTGATGAATTTAGGTGTTCACTCATTAATTTGATGAATTTAAGTTTTAGCCGATTATATTACCATTATAATTTTGTTAATAAATTATGCACTTTGATTAACCCCAAGATATTTTAATGAATTAAAATTATGTTTTGTTGTGTTGTTTCACGAATATCTAGTAATTTAGGAATATTATGCTTCTATGATGGTATCATTGTCAATACCAACAATGATATCGCATATAATGGAGGAAGCTATGAGTTTCTAACTGCTACATTAAACATGTCCCTTAATGAGTTATCTAGAATGTTATATGGTCAATTTGTCTGTAATATTTTGAAATATAAATTGAAATTACTTGGAGGATATTATAAAACGAGGTTAGTCAAGCTCGTTATATCATTGTACTAATCTGTAATGATGGAAGTGTAGATTCAATGTTTGGGTTTGTGATGATTAATGAGATTAATATACTAGAGCTCTACTTTAATAATAGACCTAGATAAGGAAAATTTTATTGCATAGAGTTGACCCGGGTTCCAAGTAACTCTCAAAGAACCACACATGCATCACAAGCAGCTAGTCCATCTAAGTTAGATGGTAATGCAAGTAGACAAATATCAGTGCAAGAAATTATTAATATGAAACCTCAGTTGAGTATAATATCTGCTTCATATTGCTATATAGAACCAAAACCAAGTGACGACGAAGATGATAGTCACATTGATAGAGTTGAGGTTGAGAAGAAAAATAGAGAAGATTGTGAAGATGAGGATACTGAGTTAGTTGAGCCTGATAATTAATACTATTGTTCTAAAAGGCCAACAAATACATGGCTCCTCCTACTCCTAAATTTGAGGTTATGGGTTCAAATGACCAATACAAATGCAATGATTGAGCTAACAGTCATAGACATTCATGCTTATTAGTTGATGAATTGGAGGTTGGAAAAAATATCAGAGACAAATCTGAATGTTACAAGAGAAGTGTGGAAAACGATTAACATCTATGAAGCAACTTGTATGCATGGTAAATAGCAACTATATCATCGACCATGATCACATCTAATTGCATGTTGCAGTTTATGAAATGTACACTATATGTAATTTGTTGATAATTTTTACTCTAACTTGTCGTATAAAAATACATATAGTTCTTGTTTTTAATTTTTATCTTATACATCATTGTGACCTATATATATATATATATATAGATGTCCAGCTAGATGGAAACAGATAAAGGTAGAAAGAAATCCATATACCTACGTAATGAATTTGATGTTAGAGAGGAGCATTGATTGTCAAATGACTCGTAACAAAAAGATTTGTGAAACTAAACAAACGTATGCAATTTTTTTTGTTTTAAATTATGCGAGCTTCCATTATTATTTTTAAATCAATTATATATATAGATGTTAAATTGTATTGCAAATGCTAAATACTTGTTGATCTCGACGGTTGTGAGGTCCCCTGCATAGTAATATTCTAAAATTTGTTGTTCATTACAATGTCCATGCTACCGTTTCAGAGATAACTAAATTGAAAAGGAAAAAAACAGAGAAAATCAAACATATAGAAACTTGCAAAAAGGTAAGTTACAAGAAGTTGAAGAAATTAAGAAACGAATAGAAAAGAAAATATTAGTCTTTATGTTCTTCATCGTGAACATACACGTATCAGTCTACATGCCAACTATTTTGTCCTTGATTACTGAAGCAGCCTTGTCTGTGATGGTTTCTGCAGTTTCAGATACTTTTTCTGTCACCTCCTTGGTCATATTTGTAACCTGATTAGCTCACACAAAACAATAACAAATTTATTAATACTCTTTATAATTTATACACAATTAATACGTCTGTCTTTTGATTGAAGTCGTAATACATATCCACATTAATCTCTGATGTTCATTACTCTTACAGTTTCAGCAGCATTCTTCACTGATCTTGCACCTTCTTTAACTGATTCTGCTGCCTCTGTTACACCCTTGCATGCTTCTGCGGTCTCTTCATCCTTTTTGGCCTGTGGTTTTGCACTAAGTTAAGTTTCTTGAGAAAAAAAGGGTATTATATGCTCCCAATCTTGCACACAAAAGTTATAAAAAAGAATGATCGATCATGATGTATTCTAAATATGTTGAGTAATTCTCGGTGAAAAAGTAGATGAATTTAAGGATTTGAATCGGGGAGAGACCTCACGCATTATATATCTTCACTTGCCATTGTTACACCAAATCAAGCATCATAATCCAAAGATACTTCATTGAATTGAAGAATATTTGTATGAGAAAATTATTTTCTTTCTTACACCTTTTTAAAGTATATATAAACATGAATGACAGTGAACACAGAAACAAGAACAAATTGGTCGTAAACACACACGCGCGTATGTATATATGCAAGAAATTACAGGAAACTCACCTGCAGTGGTCTAGAAGTGGCGGTGACAAAAGCACGGGGGCTCCCACCAGCGCTGCTTGTAGATGTCCCTGTGGCAGTAAGGAATTTGGAAAGCACTGAAGTAATTTTCAGGGCTGACATCTTCTTGGTAAGCTACAAATGCTAGTTAGTTTTTGATTGCTCCTCTCCTTCTCAAGTGAAAACCAGCAAGTTATTAAATTTATCACAAGCCCTGATTAACCACCTCCACATGTAAGTCTCTGGAATGTGACTCTTCCCTCTCGCCGGTTACTTTCATCGTGGGGATCCATCTTTCCCGGGTCATTCTTTCTTTAATTTCCGGGAGAATCGATCTTATTTTGTACGTGCACTTTTTTCTCTCCGTGTTCCATAGCTTATCATTTCACTCTTGGAGGCTTGACCTGATTTTGTGCCTCCCAAGTTATACATAAAACTAAAAATGGGTGTTAATCGAGTTAGCCAATCACATCATTTATACAATGTTTGATTCGAAGATGGAATTACTTGAAGATGAGGATCACAAATATTAGATAGTGTAAAAGGAGACCATTGAAGACGAGATTGATTTATATATATTTCATAACATATTCAAGATATAAATTTTTATTCATATTTTATTTGATGAAGATGGTGGTAGAAAAGATAAAACAAAATGTAAAAATGTATGTTTTATTCCTTATAATAAATCTTGTTGTGAATGCTGTGTTTTTGGATGCAATTTAAGCCTTATTTTCTTTCACATTTGATTATCTTTTAGATAATTTAATAATTAATTACTAGTTTTTAACAACTAATTAAAATAAAATCTAATTTTAAACTTTTTAAATCTACACATTTTCCAATTCTGACAATGAAATAGTTCAATTTAATAATTAATTACTAGTTCAATTCGAGAATCAATTTAAAAAAATATTTTAGAAACAAACTATAACACAAAAATTAACAAACACTCACAAAGCAAATTTACATGGTGAAAAGAGGACAGCCATGACCATAATTAATGCAATAATCAATAGCTTGATATGTCCAGTATGTGCCATTTCATTCACCAGCTCTACAATTCACTGCAATGTTGATGAGATTCTATGTATGCTGCTTCATGCATGTGATGTGCGCAAGACACCCAATGTATAGATCCGCACCATAAGACATATATGTAAAGTAAAAAACACAATATCCAACATCTAGATATTATTCTTAATTTCCAAATTCACTTCCATTAAAATCTCATATTAAATGGGAATCTCATGAATTGAATAATTAGCTAATTAATTTCATAAATTCAATCACTGTAAACTTTAATCGAGAGGCTATTAGAAAATAAACTCTCGTTATTTATGAACCATTAATGCTGCCAATCAATCTATGATTTCCGATTTTATTATATAATTTAGTGTAAAATCTAAGTGCAATTACCATACAAAATTGCTCCAATTTAATAGTTTTCAATTAATATTATTGATATTTACTATTTGAATACTGAACTTTATTTTTAAAAACTAAAACATAAAAGAATAAAATGATAAAATGGAGTATAATAAATAATTTTAGATTAAGTTTGGTTCATGTTTCAAGATAAAAATTTTATATATATATATATATATATATATATATATATATATATATATATATATATATATATATAGAAATAATAAAAACGTGTTTAGTTGGCTTTGCATACTTTTGGCAATGTTTTTTGTTGCTAATTATAGATTTCTAGTAATTAAGTACCTTATTTTTTTAAAAAAAAAACCTATCAATACAAATATATGTATTCCCATGTGCTTTTTTTTTCCTTATATTTTTGTGCTGTTAAACTGTAGTGTGCCATTTTCACTAACTTCAAAAAGATTCATCGTGTAAAGTGAAAAAAATAAATGATATTCTATGAGTTTAGGAAGTAATTACCAATATATATTTAAAAAAAGAGATAAATATAAGGATAAGAAAGAAACAATATATTTGTGTATATCCAAGTAGAGATATTTTTATTATTTTTAATGAGTTTGAAAGTGAATTTAATTCTATTTATTTATTTAAAAAAAAATAATTGATTGTATAAGTTTGAAAGAAACAACAATGCATTTATTATCGCTAAGACTTTAAACTTCACAACTCTTTTATAAAATCTTGATGAATTTGAGAAACTTAATTTGAGAAATAACTTCTAAAAGCCAAGGAATTCAACCTGAATATAAATGAACGTTATTTTCGAAACATTATGAGTTTAATATACTAAAATATCTAAAATTTCAAAAATTAACTATTTTTTTTAGTTGTGTAGAGCAATGATAATTTTTAAAAAATAAAAAAAATCTAATATTTAATTGATAGATTAATTTAATTAATCTTAATTCTTCTTGTATTTATGATAACCACATAATGAACTTTCTCAATAATGAAATTGGTGAAAGCAAGTTTAGTAGTAAAATGAATAATTTTCTTGCCCATAAATTAATTATTTGTCAATATAGAAAAAGAGTTTGCTATAAACTTCATAATATATATGATTATGTACGAGTTCCACCAAATAAAAAATCATCGAGGACGACTTAATTTAGAGTTTTTTTTTTATGTTTACATTAAACATCTTTGACTTTTAGTATTTATTGAAATATAATAGAGTACTACATATAAGAAAATCAAGATTTTTTCTTTGTTAGAATTATTGATCTTATTGAAATGGAATTTGATTTTGTTTTTTTACTTGTATCTATATATCTTGACCCCTCCAAGCTAGAATTTCTAGGTCTACCCCTGTAATGACCACCTAAAAATTTTAAAATAATACACAAAATTTCTTTTATTTCCAAAACTCCTTTATTGTTAAGAGAATGATTAAAAATTATTAAGGGTATTTCTGGATACAAAAGAGAGCTTTTGTAATATTCACTTGAATTAATTAAAGAAGGGTTTTTTTTTTATATATATATTTTAAAAAACTTTTAGATGATGATGGTAACTTCATGTAGTATATTTCGTGAAAGTTTATATAATTTAAATTAAGAATTATTAAAAAGCTGAATAGATTATAAGAAAAGATACGGCAGCAATGTTTATTCAGTTTTTATTCCTTGATAGTAAGAATAAAGCTTCTCACGATAAGAGAAAACAATCAGTAATAACAGCAACAAATATTTGGCGGTGTACAATTCCCTCCGGCAAAACCACCAGCTCTGCAGTATTTCTGACAAGAGCCTTTCGGTTCACATGAATCAAAGGTGTGACAAAGATTCATAGCTTCTCCTGTAAAGCAAAGTAATAGCAAGCTAGTTAGCGTTTGTAAAATGAGCGATATAATAATAAGGTTTCAGTTTCTATTTACCTAGTGAGAAGAGGAGAGCCATCGCCATGATTGCAATTATCAAAAGCTTGAGATGTCCAGTATTTGCCATTCCCTTCACCTCTAGAATTCCCTGCAGTGGTGATGATGCTATGTATACTGCGTTATGTGATGAATATACAACATACAATTCACCTTCTATATATATATATATAGGATCACACCTTGATATATATGGAAATACCAAAACAAAATCTGATATCCAGATATTCTTTACAAGGATATAATACATCAAATCTAATACATTAAATGAGAATAAATAGCTAATCCCTTCAAACATTGAAAATCTTCAATGCTGAGGCAAATTGAAAAGAAACTTGGGTTTTAGTGTGGGGTCTGCCTAAGATGTGCAGGCCAATCAATCACTACTTTCCAAGTTTGATTATAAGATTTATCGTAAAATCTAAAACTATTTAGTCTCTTCAATTATTATTATTATTATTATTATTTAAATATTGTGTTTTTATTCCTTCTTTAACTGATACCTCTGGATCTATAATTAAAAAATATATAAAAAAATAATATAAATTATATCTTAGAACTTTATCTAATAACTTAAATTTTTGAGTTGAAATAATTTTTTAATATGTTATCAGAGTTTTTTTAACCAGGTACTCATGAGTTTGAGTCTCACCACCCTCATTCTATTTAATAAAAAATAAAACACAAAATAATATAAACATATGTAAGTTTTAAGTTTAAAGGGGTTTTTACTTTATAATGTATATTAAAAAATAATAAAAATTATATTTTAAAATCTTACTTATAGGTTTAAGCTTTTAAATTAAATTTTTTTTATACAATTCTCATCTTGATATATATGAAAATGCAAAACAAAATCTAATATCCAGGTGTTCTTTATAAGGATATAATACATTAAATCTAATATATTAAATGAGAATAAGTAGCTAATCCTTTCAAATATTGAAAAATTTTAGTATATAAAAAACAATATAAATTATATCTTGAAGTTTTACTTAATAGCTTAATTTTTTAAATTAAAATAATTTTTGAACATAATACCCGAGCTTTTGAGTTGAGTTAATTACTTGAACATGGAAGGAAGGAATCTTCTTGTCATGGTTTCTTTCATATAATTTATTTTCCCAAAGGAGCCAAAATAGAGTAAAAATTATTAAAAATAATAGTTCTTATTATTTTAGATGCTATATTTTGTGGAATCTTTTTGTATAATTAATATTTTTTCAATGTCTTTCTTTAATATTTAATTGGTTGAGAACTAGTTTTTAATTATGATTTTTCTAGATATGGTGCCTAAAGTCTAATGACCTAAGTTATAGGTTTGAAAAGTTAATGCGAGTTAAATCTTTTTTTTTTAATTATTTTTTTTCAACTTTCAACATTGCTTTTTTTTTTTAAAAAAAAAAAGGGCTTTGTAAGTTTTTTTATTTTTTTATCAAATCATCCTGATCTCAATTTTCATGATCTAAGTTGTGAGTTTGGCGAGGTAATTTGAGTTTACTCAGGTTGACTCAGTCCTTATTACTTGAGTTAGAAAGTTTATCATACTAACTTGTGTTGACTTAAAATGATATTTTTTTTTTATCATTTTTGTCTAATTTTATCCTTCTATATTTAGTGGGTTGAAAATTAAGTTACATCATTTTTTTTTGAAAATTTTTTTTCAAGTTATTGCAGTCATTCTTTTTTCAGTTTGGCTTATTTATTATTATTGCTTTATATATATATATATATATATATATATATATATATATATATATATAATCAAACATATTTTTTATCATTTAATTAAAATAAAATCAACTTATTTAATTCAATCAAATTTATAAGAATTTTTTTAAATGCATGTTTGCAGCATCTGAAAATGAATTTTTTTACGTATAAAATATAATCCAGCTGCAAGCACTGCGTGGGTCCTCAGCTAGTTAAGGTGCTAAACTGGAGCAGGCTTATAGCTGGGCCTAGTCTAGAACTGCCTCCAATCACATTCTCTCTTTTCGTGGACCATCTTGCCAAACCTGAACATAACCCGGATCAACAGGAAAAGAAGATCTATACCATTGATTTTTTAGGCCCTTACCCACTCTAGGCCAGCTAGAATGCTTGTTCCTTTTTTCTTTTTTTAATTATTTTTTACCCTCAGATGGTGAGTGGAGATGCGGACGTGAAGCTAGCTCTAGTTAAATCTCCCTCCCTTAAAGTATTCATCTCCAAAAAGCTGTCCGAGTCTCTATAGTGTTAGCTAATTATCTAGCTTTTATTGACATTATTTCAATGGATTTAATTTGGAGTAAATCAAACTCTCATTGAAGATGAGAGGAATTGATTAAGGAGGAAGCCGGTATAAACTCAATGGGTTATATGTATGATTCAAATTTTCGTTGATATTATTTCCCAAGAAGTTCAAAATCCAAAAACATAATACACACACACAAACTACTCATTAAATTTAATTAACCCATCACCTCAGTATCAACATGTGATTAAAGTTTCAAGTTCAACTACAATATTTGCGTCGTATCTCTAATATTATTATTCCTCTCTGGCTAACACATGTATGGAATACAATATTGATGATCAATATCTATGGTCACATGCATGTCACAGAGTCAGCTATGCATATATATAAGATGATGATTACTATATGTTATGATTTATAAAGGACTGCTCGTTTTAGGTTCTGTTAATCCCTAATCTATCCCAGAGGACAAGAATGTTATGATATTGGAGCGTTTAAAATTGAAGGAACGTACAAGTCAAAAACCATAAACAAAACTGGCAATTCACTTGAATGAACATGACACATGACTTCCTTAAATTTCACTCCTTTTGATTCACCTAACTCTCTGATACTAAATTCAAAGAATTTCCCTTCTCGAGATTATGAGAGCTATGTCTCATTGTCATTTATTATAACCCCTTTATTATCCTCAACCGCTAGCCACCCTTCAAATCCCTATAAAGCCCACATCCATGCAAAACCACAAGCTCAAGTATTACTTCCATAGAAGAGAGAAAGAGACGAGGGAGATGGCTAGCTGGGTTGTGATTTTTGTGATTGTTTTAGCATTTGTGCATGCATCTGCACGTAATGTTCCTAGTGATGCTGATCTTGATAGCAATAATGTTGTGCCTGATGAAGAGCAAGTGTTGCATGCTAGTGCACCAATGGCCGAGTCACCTAGCAGCACTAGCCTTAAGGACAAAAAGAATTTCATATATGGTGGTGTTGGTGGCTTTGCTGGGATGGGAGGCTACGCTGGTATCATTGGTGGACTGCCAATTATTGGTGGACTTGGGAAAAATGGAGGGATTGGAGGGGTTGGTGGAATAGGAGGTGTTACTGGCCCTGGCACTGGTGGTCTTGGTGGTTTAGGAGGCGCAGGTGGCGGTGCAGGTGGTTCGACTCCACCATTGCCTTAAGTCAATAATTAGCTTCGTGTTCTTTCTTGCTTTGTTTGGTGTTTTAGGGAACTGTCTGAGACAGGTCGTTGTGCTCAGTACTAGTTATAATTAGTCACTGTCATTATCAAATAGTTGTCTCCTTGGAGACATCTTATGTTTTGTGTTGTTGTCACCGAAAAAAAAAGATGTTTTGTGTTGTTATCTCATGTTTCAATGCTAATTGTAGTAACTTCCTTCGTATTGTTTGTAAAAACCTGCATTTTTGTCTCAGCTGGAAACTATCATGCACAGACAATTGCTTCTCTTGTTTTAATTAGTTGTGATCTGTGAAGTAGAAAACAAATTAAGCCAGAACCCAAGCATACATGTCAGTTTCTGGCGTTTAGATTATGATCCTTTGCACTACTGATTTTTGCTTCCATGATCAAAATATATGTATTAAGTTTTGTGGATGTGGCTAGGGACCATACTAACAAATAGTTGACTACTTCAGCGAAAGATATTAAGTTGAAGCAAGTTTTAGCTTTAATCGGACATCCATTCTCCACCTTGCTGGTCATGTATAACACCAGAGCTAGATATATATACATACATATATACATGCCGCGATTTCTTAAGATATTGATATTAATTACTAGTAGATTATACTTCACAACACAGTTTAAATCCATGTATAAGAGTGTTGTTGAATCATGTGTTTCTTGGCTAAAAAGATAAAAATTGCACGCAGCTTCAGCTATTATTATTTTATTTTATTTTTACAAATCATTTGATTGGCTATTATATGTGTCAGACATAATCTAACTCACATTCTGCATGTATACCACCTGTACGGTCAATGTCATGCAGCAGGTTTTATATATATATCCGTTAAATGTATGCATTTATTGACTATAAATTCCTGACAGAAATAGGATCTATTGTCGAAACTGGCATGACATTTGTTGCTGTCACGGGTTGAGCATATCTAGCCAGTAGCTAGTCGTCAAATGCTACAAAAGCAACAGATACCATTGTTTTGTTGATTTGCTGTTTCCTAGTTCTGAGAAAGAAAACCGATCTGCCAAAAAGCAAAAGAAGCATAAAACAAATGCAAGATGAATTACTATCCCAACAAAACCTTGAATTCATATGAACAACACATACTCACCAGTGCCTTGTTCTCTTAACACATTATTGAGACTTGTTTGCGAAGATTATTTGTAAGACTATGAATATAAATGATCAATACACCCGAAGTATTGCATAATCACTTAACAATAGTAAATTTCAGGGCATAAGAATGATACCACCACCAGACAGACTACAGAAGAATTATTAATTATAATGATGATTGTTTTTTTTTGTTGGGTATGGAAACTGAGATCATTGATCTTGTTTTATTCATTGCTATGTGATTTGGAAGTTTTGAAATTGTTTCATGCAATGGATTGGATTTTTTTTAGCAATAGAATCATTTGTTTGATAATAAATTTCAATGCAAAGCTATTTATACGTTTTGTTGTGGTATTTTTTGATCTATTTAGATTACTCGTAACAAATTAGTTATTGATATTGCTAATCTTGATTAAACTAAAGTTTATGATTTAATTTTTTATTGTTTAACTCAATTACTTCATTTTAAAATTTTACTTATACAAGTATTGATCTAACTAGGTGTTCAGATAGTGTGTGTATTGATCTAACTAGGTGTCTAGTGCTTATGATTAATATATTTTTTATATAATAAGTTTTTTTTAGTAAATTTATTGTTTTTTTAATGGCACTAACTAAATCTTAATTATATTTTCCCTCGAATACGTACCATATAAAAATAGCTAACACATAATTCTTGTATATTTATTCAAGACACCATCATATGCTACAAGATAACTACTAAGGAAATTTAGCTAGCTAGCTAGCATATGATAGTGATATACATGCATAAATGTTGAGACGGACTAGCTACTAATTAATGCAACATCCCTACCACCTGAAAACAAACTTACCAAACACTAAGATAATGAAAGATATTTTTGCTAGATGCAGACAACATTGAAGGGTTTATGTATTACAAAATGGAAACATCATGGATTTATGGGCACTAACAAATTAAAGCAAGCCGGTCCTGCATTTAACACTTATTTGACAGCGCGCCTAGCTAGGAGCACCCTTTACCTTGATCACATTCACCTCCATCTCCACCTCCACCACCACCACCACCTCCACCTCCGCCTCCGCCGCTGCCACTTCCACCTCCGCCACCGCCTCCTCCGCTGCCGCCTCCGCTGCCGCCTCCACCACCTCCTCCTCCATAGCTGCCACCTCCAAAACCAAAACCACTTCCAAATCCACCCGACCCTCTTCCACCCCCGCTCGCACTACTAGACTCACCATTATTTCCTCCACCACATTGATCTTGTCCACCATCAAAGTCCCCACCATTATCATCACAATTTCTACCACTCGCACCTCCAACCCCATTGCTTCCTTGACATCCACCGTAATCTGTATTGCAACCATCAACCTTACCGTATAAAATATATACCACAGAGAGCAGGACAACGATAAAATAACAGAATTGCTTCATATTTAATTTTGTTCTGATAGAAAATACTTTTTGGTTATGCTTGAAATCCAAGTTCATTTATATAGAAAGCAAGCCACAAAGAAGGCACGTTAATCCATTATGTGGCTCATGTGAATCCCAAAAATGCTATGGAGTACCTGATCAATCTATCCCCCGTGAGCACAACTCGTGAAAAACTTCTGTCCTTGTTAGTGTTTTTATCCCATGTCATCAGGGACATAAAATCCAAGGTAAATTTGTCCATACATTACCTGCATGCAGTTTTCTACCTGCTACATGCAGGCGTCATCAATCTCAAGATTAGGGCAGTAAGGGCATGATGAACATGCATACATACTCCCATAATGTCCTAACCTATGCTTTCCAATCTGAAGCGAATTAGAGAAAAAACCTTGCTTTAGTCATGCATGTAAAAGTAGAATCCACTTGCAAGAAGGATTAGTATATCCATGTAATTAATTCATGCAAACTGAAGACTGTCAACGCAATAAACTATAATGCAGGACTATATATGTCCACTAAATCAACGGGAACTTTCTTTATAAATACCAGCTTGTCAATTTGTTCCTCAAGAATTACTTTTCTTGCCAATCTGTGTGCTACGTGGTTTAGTGCTGCTTTAGGTTCAAATCTGACCTGTTGAAAATCAAGAGCTTCGATGGACTGTCTTCAGTGCCTGATGTCTTCTTCTTGTGAGAATTTACAACAGATCGATTATCATTCGCAAGTCGCAACCTCTACCTTGCAATATTCCATATTCAATGCTATATAGGATTGCTTCAACCTACCTCCACATAGCAAATGTGTATGAATTAGAAGGACAGCTCGGTAATAAATCGATAGCATAATTTCTTTTCTTTTCTTTTATAATAGTAGAATTTTATTCATAAGATTTTCCATGACTAGTGATTTTGTGTGATATATTGTAATTTTTTACTTGGTTGAGTATATATTTGTTTAATTAAATATATTTATTGAGAAATAATTTATCTATTATTTTATATAAAAATCTACAAAATTGATGATATTAGACCCAATCATTTCTTGAATGTGGCTAATGCATGACCTAACATGCCTGAGCTAAGCACACTGCCAAATCTAACGTGCTCGAGGCTTGATACATTGTCAAATATAATTGTGGCTACGTCTGGCTAGCATTAAACCCAATACATCTTCACTAAAACGTTTTTGTGTTCTAAAAAAAATTTATCTATAAGTTTTTCTTGAAACAAAGTTTTTTTTTATATAAAGATATATAATATATCAACAAACAATTTTATAAGAGTGTTTGGTTATTTTATATTTTTATCTATTTTATATAAACAATAATTACCAAACACATGCAATTTATTATTCCTTCGCACTGACCTTTATTTTCGGACATGGTAAGGCTAGCTTGTAACCCCGGGGGGTCTCCGAGGTGAAAAAACGTTGTCCCAATCGAATGAGCTTGGTTTGAAGAAGCAACTTACCTAGCCTTCCCGATCCAAGCCTGACGTGAGTCAGGCACTGCTTGAGACTGATTTCACATGCAGAGCATCAAAAAAAGCTCCTTCTCCAGGCAGTGGATGGATTGCGAGGTGGTGATACGCAGGTCCAACGCGTATTCATGGTTTGAGATTGATCTAGGCTTCTAGCTGCACCCAATTCTCCAACTGATGGTGTTGCTTCTGTTATCAGAACTATCCTGTAATTTTATTACTATTTAAGCTTAACTTTTTTTCTTGGTAGACTATAATAAAAATTAGAAACACTATGCCAAGCTCGTTACAAAATAATTAAACATTTTAACGTACTTATACGTTTATATGTTATTCCAATCATGTTTGTTTAATTATATATTTTACCGTATTTATACTTAAGTTTTTTAGTTGAATTGATTATTTGACATGATGTTAAAGTTTTAATGACCAAGTGGTCACGAGTTAATTTGAATCTTACCATATTCATTTATTTGATAAAATTAAACACAAGTTAATTAGTATGAGTCTGTGTAAGTTTCAAAATAATTAAACACTTGAAAAAGTGTGTTAGAGAATAATATAAATTATATCTTGAGACCTTACCTAACAGCTTAAACTTTTAGATTAAATTGGTTATTTGACAATGAAAAAGTGAGTCTTTTGTACCTGGTTAGATTAAGTCAAGAAACCTTCTTTTCGTTTGTAATCTCTCAAATCTTTAATATTTCTTGTGTTCTTTATACTTTTTCTTGACGAAGTGGTAGAAAAACTTCACATAAAAATGGATTTTTCTTGACTAAGTTCTGGGCTGAAGTGATACTTGCATAACAAGTTTCTCGTGGAACGAGAGATATTTTAATGTTTAAGTTAGTTTTTGAGTTTGGTTGCTCAAGTAAAAAACAAAGAAAAAATAATTAAATGAATGAGAATTGTGTTTTTTAAAGAAGAGATCTATATATGTAAGATCAGAGATATGTTTATTCTCTAGTGGACAGGTGCCCTAGGTGGGTGTCATTGCGAGATGCAATAAGTGTAATGTCTTCTTTTTTTTTAGTCAGTTATTAAGATGAATCATTCTTCTTCTCTTTTGCTAGACCTAAGAATACATAGCACATCTTAAAAAATATATATGAAAAAAATCTTAAGACGCGATGGTCGCTTAAAAAATAAAAAAATCAACATATGATAAAAAAAAAAAAAAAAGAAAGAGAAGAGAGAGAATATGAGATGAGCCTGGAATAATTTTACTGATGGATGAGGTAGAGACAATGAGATTCACTAGAATAGTAAATAAGTAAGTCTTAATATATATAAATACTATGCTTCAAAGAAGCTGAAATAGTACTATTTACTAAAATAGTAAATAGAAGAGCCTCTTGTTGTCAATTGGCCCAACCAAGCTACCTTATAGCACGGTTGGGCCGAGTTTTTTTTATTTTTTATTTTATCATCAATTAATTAGTAAAAAATTACAGTTTAAATAAGAATAAATAAATAAATCATTTTTCATCCTCTCCTGTGTAAAGTGGGTTGTTATAAGTTAGACTATTTAATTACCACGCGTTTTTCTTTGCCAAAAAGAAATTCTTAATTTTGATTAGTGTATAAAAATCTAACGAAGCTAGTAAGACTTTGAACTAAACATGAATTATCAACGGACAAAATTGGCCTTGAAATCATTGTATAATTATTGACGTAATAAAGAATGTCTATATATATATATTAAGTGTCGAACACCGGCCCCTTACTATTAGCTAAAAAATTAAACAGTTAATTGATTTATTTTATTAGGGAACTAGTCATGTTATAAGGATATGGCTACCAAAAAAAATCAAAGAAAATGTAGTACAAATGCAAATCAAAGCACAACCATGCACAACTCCAGAAGGCTCAAAATGGTACTCCACTGCATAAACTCCAGTAGCAGCAGATGAGAAGATCTCCTGGAGATGAAACCGCTGCAGCTAGAACAGGTAGTATGGGCTTAATAACTTGTTATCTTTCCATGCAGGCACGCAAAAACAGGAAGAACATTCATCTCTGGATAAGGTTCTACAAATGTCCAAGGGTTCGATTTCTAAAAGCTATCTTAAAGCCCCGATTCCTGTTTATTTGGTCAAGATCTAATTAAGAACCTAGAGTTCCTTATGAATATCAATTATTATTTTTGTACAAAAGACGAATCTCTAGTGTAACGCCTCAGGCCCTGAAAACATGACAGTACCAAGGGCTTGTTATTTATACTCGATATGAAATTAGATGATGCAATGATGTAAGACCAGCATCTGCATGCGTGCTTAGCTACATGTGTTGATTACAGATGCAACAATAAAAGATTTATTACAAATTACTCGCTTCCAATGCATGTATATGGTACAGCTCGATTTATCGTGATCTTCACGCCTCCCCCTCGAGTGAGTATATATATAGAACTACTGCCTTTTCCATAACCATGCACTAGTACAAGGAAAATTAAACCGTTCCCTACACTAGTGACTAGAAATCATGGGTCATTCACTTTTGGTTTGCTCAGCAATTATGCTTATTATAAGCTTTGCCCTTTGTGTCCAATCAGCAGGGCCTCCTCCAACTTCTGTACCACATTCTCCCTTACCGTCACCTTCCGTCAGTGGTCTTGTTGGTAGTGGGGATGGGGGTGGAGGTGGAGGTGGAGGAGGAGGAGGAGGAAGTGGTGGAGATGGTAGTGGTGCTGGTGGTTCCGGCTTTGGATTTGGCTCTGGTAGTGGCTCCGGTAGCGATGCTAGTGGTGCAAGCTATGGAGGAGGAGGCGGAGGAGGAGGTGGTGGCCGCGGTGCAGGTGGCGGCAGTGGCTCTGGTTTTGGAGAAGGCTATGGAGAAGGTTACAATGGTGGTGGCGCTGGCACTGGTGGTTCTCCAGGTGGAGGTGGTCCATGAGTTCACCTTGACCTAGCTCTCATTAGGAAGAAATCACCATTATACGTGACTGTTTTTATTGGCTACTGCCTACTAGCCATGTCTCGTGTTTGTGCTTCTTCCCTTTAGAAATGAACGCTATATAGTAGCAATAAATGACTGGAATAGCGTGTGTGTAACATTATAATTAATGCAATGGAAGCGCTTGCTTAATATAAAAGCTGGTTGTGATAACTTATTAATTTATATAAATCCTCTAACTTATTGGCTTGTATGATTACGTACAAGCTTTGATGATATATATGTTTATCACGATCCCATCAATATAATATAATCCTAGAGTTTAGTTTCGTGACCAGCCAAAGAGGTACTATATATATAGCGTTTCGACCTCGTATTTGTAATTTCCTAAATTTGCACGATTGGAGCAAGTGAATGATAGTTAGACGTAAAAAAGATCAGAGATAATTAAGATGACTGGCCATGGATACATTAAACCCTAATTTGTTAAAATCATGATCCATGAAGTTGCAGTGGCCTATATATATATATATATATATATATATATATATATATATATATATATATATATATATATATATATATATTCCTCTCTTGTGCTGTCCCCCGGCCCTCCCCCTTCTGGATCATGGTCATGGATACTTGTTAGCAGAATATTGATTACATTAGCTATTCATGAGTTCAGTACTTTTGGAGAGTTAGACAAGTTCGTTAATTTCAACACAAACTCTTGTATATATAAACTTCTAGTCTGTCTCTAATCTTTGTATTCAAATACGATACCACCGATATCCAAGCTAATTAACAAGGTGTTCCGCGAAATTCACAGTCAAATAGATTGAGATATTTCTCCGAACAGATGAAAGAAAGGAAGAGGAAAAGGAAAAAAATAGGTTGATATATTTCAACTCTTTTAAATTTTGATGAACCTAATTAAGAACGCAGGGAATTGAGTAGCTAGCTAGGTCGTCGGTCCCTCCAAAGAAGGGAAGCTATATGAGCTGTTTGACCAAGGTTTGTGTAGCTCATGTCAAGATGTTGCGAAAGACGAGAAAGCTAGCCACACACCAGATTTTCTACCTCGTCAAGATTAAGTTTGAAGTTGAGATTAAAGCTATGTTTGATAATGCTTTTACATTACCTTAAAAAGTACAATTGCATGGTTTTATCTATTTTTGTCTTTTTAAAAAAAAAATTTGTATATATAATTTTTGTTTTTGTTTTTTGCTAGTTTATCATTAGCTTTCTAACACGAGCACCCAATTAATATTAAGACCTTAATTGACTATTATATATATATATATATATATATATATATATATATATATATATATATATATATATATATATATATAAAAGAATTACTTTTGAAATTGCTTTTTAAAGAGACTTATTTTTACATGCTATTGTATGTATTGTTTAGATATGATATTGTGGAAAGCTAAAAAAAAAAAAAAAAATTATTTTTAATTTCAGATCAATCTATAAGGTTGGATTTCAAAACTATAATTAAAATATTTTTACAGAAAACGAATGGCTACAGCTTACAGCTGTATCCAATCGGTGTTTCAGAAAATTTGTAAATTTACTTAATGAATTGTTTCGTGTGCACAAAGGGTAAGGATAAAGAATGTCTCATTTCATAATTATTTTCCTATCCTTCTAGGATAAGTCTATGTGATGTTTCATTTGACAACTTATCTCAGCATTCTTAATTCCCTAACTATCCGTACTTGTTCCCCTTCAATTTAAAAACACCCTTTCCTCTTTTGGCCTTTCAGTCTTTAATTTATATATATATATATATATATATATATATATATATATATATATATATATATATATATATATATATCTTCAAGAATAATTATATATACATGTATGTATATTAAATTGAAACTAAAATAAGTCAATTATATTCAGAATTAAATAATATTAATTAGGTATTTAAATTTATTAATTATATAAATGGGTAAAATAAAATAGTAATTTTATTTATGGAATTAACAAATATATCACTACATAAACAATTATTTCTTAATGATGATATTAAAACAATTGATTGTGAAACTCTCGAATAAAATAAAATAATCGATTGAAAAAAATAATAGAAAAACAAATAAAAATTAAATAATGCAACATAAATGATTTATTTTTATTCATCACTTACCATAAATCATACTTAATTAATTAGATATTTCTATGACTTGAACACAATATACAAAGGATTAAATTAATTATTTGTATGCACATTTCAGTAATTGGATGGTAAATTTAAAGCTTGCCCCTTGTTAGAGAATAATATAAATCATATCCTGGGACCTCACCTAATAGCTTAAGCTATTGGGTTGAGATGGTTCTTTGACATGGTATCAGAGCCTTGATGACCAAGTGGTCTCGAGTTCGAATCTCACCATCCCCATTTATTTGATAAAAATTAAGCACAAGGTAATGTGGGCCTGTGCAAGTTTCAAGCCCAAAGGGCTTTCACTTGAGGGGGTGTGTTAGAGAATAATATAAATCATATCCTGGGACCTCACCTAATAGCTTAAGCTATTGAGTTGAGATGGTTCTTTGACACCCCTGAGATTAATAAGGCGAAAAAACAGAAAAAGGACTCAATTGTAATTCCAGCATTAGCTCTCCCTCTTTAATTTTCAGTGAAGGCGGGAAAGCGTAAGCAGAATACAATCACCACCACAAAAAAAAAAAAAAAAATTCAAACCAGATAACCAAACACAAACACAGAAACAAAGAAAACGAAAAATGGAGAGAAAAAGCTCCAGCAAGGAGCTGCAGAATCTCCTTCAAGCCATCAAATCTTCAGATGTAAGCTCCTTCAATTTCTTTATTTCCCTCTTTCAATGTTAGGTTTGGATTTAGATTTTTTTTTTTTCGAGAAATTCGTACTCTACTATTTCGAACAAATTTCTGTCTGTTTGATTACAAGATCGAAATTAGATCTCTAAAAAACAATAACGAAATGATTTATCTCATTGATTCACTTGCGTTTTGATAATCGAGAGGTTTCGGAATTTAATACAGGTTGTTGAGAGCCGGATCGAACTGTTTGATAAGCTTCGGGATTTTGATTTACTGGAGAAATCTGATTTGGCTCCTGTTATCGAATGTCTCACAGTATCCTCCATTCTACATTTGGATGCTTATGTTAGATGTCTGATTCTTTTTTATATGTTGTTTGATGCTGTTATTGAGGGTTTTTTTTTTGGCCTTAACAACAAGCTGGACATTTTGGGAAGACTTCACTTGCTTGGATATATCTCAGTGCTTGTTAAACAAGTCTATTTTGAGTGTGGCTGCGAAATATGTAGATTCAGGATTGTCTGGATGTTTAGTACAGTTTCTCGTTCTTGGGACAAAGGTAGGATTCCACTTTAGCTGTCTTCAGTTTGTTGATATTCATGTATGGTTCTGTTTAGTGGTATGTCAGTTCTTGACCTTATTGAGACTGTGTGTGCATTAGGCAAGCGGGTGGTGCGGAAAACATCTGAAGATGACTGCTATGTCAACTGAGGAATCTCAAGAAGAAGAACATTCCAACCTATTCTTTCAGGTACTTTCTGCATCGTCTATACATATTGTTTTAAAGTACTTAATTTGCGTTGTATTAGGTAACCTCCCTTATCAGCGTGCGATGTTTTTACAAGTTCTCCAAAGATAAACATCCTCTCTTCGTGACAAGAAATTCGGCCACCTACGTTGTCATGAATATATGTGGAGTTTACGTTTCTGTAAAATGAGGGCTTTTTTAAGCTGAACTTTGAAATTCTTAACAAAATTTTCCATGATTATTATCATCTATTTTACAAATAATGTGCGGTGGTTGTTGCTTTTGTTTTTTGACATCATAAAGTTATCTTTTGCAGCTTCTTTTAGATTTATTGAGTCTCTCTTCTGCCAGTACGGTTGCTTTGACAAGACACCCTGTTTTTATTGACAATGCATCAGCAGCTATTGTTGAGAGATTCATCTTGGAACAGCTAAATTTGATAAAAGACGTAGTTTCAGAGTTTAAGGTACCAGGTCTTTTACTTCTTTTTTATCCTATGCTTTTATATCATTGAATAGTTTGTGGCTTGGTAAAGATCAGGCTGCTTGCTTGAAATCCCTTTTTCCGATATTGTTGGTAACAGTTTTTACATACAACAATTGTACTGGCGGCGATAGTCAGTGGTAGATTATTTGTTGGCAAGCTTACAGGAAATCATAATATTGAACATCTTTAATAATTCTGTATCTTTTGATGAAGATCTTTAGGGAAATCCTAAAACCATTAAAATGGGTAGCTATGAGTTTAAAACATGTACGTGATCATATCATGGAGTATTTTTCATCTCCTTCTTCCCACTCCACTCTGTGGTTCCGAGTAAGTTCTACCATGCATGGCCTTGGTGACGTCCATGACTGTCTACAACCATGAAACATGATTGTACTCTATAACTTGAAAACATTTAAGTACATATCCACGACTGCATAATGATTGTACCAGGGCTATGATCGGGTGGATCATTTAGATTGCATTTTAAGTGAAGTTTAACTTGCTTTTGTCTTTTCAGGTGAAATTTCTTATCCTGTTCATGATGTTAATTGCATGCTTGGAGAACTTGGTTACCATCTCTTTCTAAGAATGTTCTATTTCCTTTCTCTAAGCAGACAATCAGCTCATTTGGCTCAGAAATACTGAAGGCTGCACAGACTCTGATTGATACTGTAATGAGACTATGCAAAGGGTATTTTGATGCTGTGAATTGGGATCTTTTTGATTCAAGACCTGAGAAGGATGAAAATAATATAGATTCAGAAAGAGCCAATATAATGAATCATGTTACAAACATAACAAAACGTACAACAGAGAAATTGTGTGAACTGGGGATCCTTGCAGGAAATGATGGTGGAAGTCTGGTAACCATTCTCAATGTGTCATGGAAAGGTGTGGTTACCTTGCTTCAGCAAGGGAAGAGGGTGTCAAAAGAGATGTTAAGCGTTCAGGATATTATTGTAACCCTAATTTCACTGGTGAATGAACCTCTTAGGTGTGCAGCCGAGGCTTGGTCTTCTTCACTGAAGGAAAACATTTCTTTAACTGAAGCCAGAAGGGCATTTCTTCCATCCAAGTTTTACCTTACCACTGTAGTGAAAATATCTTCCCTCTATCCATGCCAAGCATATTTGGTGTACAAGGAGGTGACACTCTGTGTCCTAATGATCTCAACCTTTAAAGTTTTACTGAGCTATGAAAAACTTTTGAACACTGCTAGTGAAGTGTTTTCAGAACTTTTGGAGAAGACATCAATGGATTTGCTGAAATCTTTACTCAATTCAACTGAAGTGAAACAGGAGCACAAGTTTAAACTTCTGGACTGGTTGTTCAGTGATGAGTCCTGCTCAAATTCTATGCATGAAGGTTCAATTATTTTTTCTCGCATGACTTCGATGGTTGAAATCTTTTCTGTGAGCTGTGAAGCTATGTCTGAAGCAAGATTATTGTTGCTTGGCAGGGTTGCATTGTTTCATGATTTGTTGAGATACTCCATGGTTCTTGAAGAAGACATAAAGATCAAGATCACTAGAAAATTTAGATGGTTTCTGGATATGCTTGTTGATGAAGATGTATACTCTTTCGTTCTTGATTTGCAGATTCCTGTGCCATATGGTTCAGGGAAAGCACAGGAATTGGTTTGGCAGCCTATGTTTTCTGCTCTATTGCATGCACTAAAAACCTTCATGATTGTGGTGTCTTCAAGTTTTGCCTGGGAAGAATTAGAGGTTTTCCTGCTTGAGAATCTTTTCCATCCACATTTTCTTTGCCGGGAGATTGTAATGGAACTTTGGTGCTTTTTGGTGCGTTATGCTGAAATGGACATGGTGAATAGCATTATTGATAAACTTTGCTCATTACTGAAGCTCCTGGAATCTCCAGAGTCATTTCTTGTTCCAGGTTCTCCTCTGAGGAAAGTAGCTAGAATAATTTGCTTGCTTGCTAATGGTACAACACCTATGGCAGACCGTGTTTACAGCTCTGTAGTTGGTGATGGAAGATCTCAATTGTCATCAGTTATGTACGTAGCATTGCTCTTGGAAGGGTTTCCTCTAAATTCACTATCCGATAGCATCAGAAGTACTGCAAAAGAGAAGATCATTACAGACTATTTTGGTTTCATAGGGAGTTTTGATGATGAAATGTTGACTACATGTAGTTCTGGTGCATTTGGGATTCCAGTTCATGCTCTATCTGCTTCCTTGCGAGCACAGTGAGTAACCAGTTTCTTTTATTTACATACAATGTACGAGCTATTCCAAGAAAATGGAAAAAAATTCTTTCGTTTGCATTTAGCAAATCTGACCAAACTACCAAGCTTATGCATTGCCTCTAACATCATAGCTTTTGAGTAGTTTTCACATATAGGATTAAAATCTGATCTTCCCCATGCAGTGCTTCTCTCACTCTTTAAGTGATGATTGATTCTTTCTTTTATCTTCAAAACGTGTTTTATGTTGTTGTTACCATGACCTTGCCAACGGTATCAAACTTTTATGAATGACCCTTTAGTTTAAAATCATAGATGTGTGGGAGAATTCCTAAACCGATTTATCCTTATCCCTATTTTTTTTATTGATAGGAATAATGGCAAAAGTTTTATGTTTTGTAGGCAGGTCAGCATATCTGATGTTGACATGAAGACCCTGAAGTTTTTAGTTGCTATAATTCGTAACTTCAGAAACCCTGTGGAAAAAATAAGGAAGGAACACTATTATAAGCTTTTGAGTGGAACGCTGGGGATTGTCTCAAATATGAAGCATCTATACAAATCTGATGAGATGGAGGGAGTCATATTGGAACTTCAAACCCTGTTTGTTTCAGCGCCAGCAGCATCAAGTACCCAATTGTATCAGTGCAAACCATATCTTGCTCTTTTTATGGGAGGACTTGGAGACATGGAGATGACAGAGAGTGATGATTGTGCAAAAAGCTCTGCTGTGTGGGAGTTGTACCACATGCTATTCAGGGAGCGGCATTGGGCACTTGTTCATCTTGCAATTGAAGCATTTGGATATTTTGCTGCTCGTACTTCTTGCAATCAGCTATGGAGATTTGTGCCACAAAATGCATCGCTTTCTTATGATCTGATGTCAGGAAATGAAGCAAGCGAGAAGAGGTTTATGTCCGATTTGAAGGCATTTCTGGAGAAGGAAACAGCTCTTCTTAACACTACGCCTAGCATGGAGCAGCTTGAGTTGCTTGTGATGGAAGGTATGACACTAAAAGAAATGGTTCAGAAGATCTCAAGGATACATATAGATGCTACGGAGTGTGAAAGTATGGAGATTAATGTTGGCATTGTGTCAAAAAAGAGACGGAAACTCCCCGATGGAATCAGCAGGGGAATGGAATTACTCCACAGTGGTCTGAAGTTAATTGGTGGTGGTATTTCCCAGTGGCAGGAAAATCACTTCGAATCCTCTGAACTTCATGACAAGTTCTTGAGTCACCTTTCTTGCCTTGAAGACGTCGTTTCTCACTTAACTGGCTTGGCTGGTAATGATTAAGTTCCATTTTTTAGCTCTTCAATGGAAAATTGTCTACAGAAGACCAAGGACCAAGTTACTGACTCCAAATTGTGTAGGCACTGCAGGAATCGATGTAAATAAAAGAATTAAGTACTGAGCAGGTATGTTTATTTGCCTCCTCTTCTCATATATTCAAAATCAAGGTGCGCACAAGCTGGCCCGAACATCCACGTTAAACTAAAACACTAAAAAAAATAGAAATTTAATGTGCTGTGAAAATGCCATCACTTCTCAATCTCAAGAATAAACCCAAGTCATGGACCCGTAACCGTAATCACAACAATTCTAAACTCCAAATGCTATAAATTTAGCAGAAACATTCATTCTTAAATAGATTTTTCATTGCAAAACCTGATGCACAAGGAATGAAAGAGGCTTCTCTATTTAGTTTTCTCAATTAGCACTGAGTTTTTTGGTTTCACATTTTTATGATTTAGTTAGTCCTTAATTAATTACAATAAGTTTGTCATGAGCAAATAAATATGCTTGGCACGGTTTTATGTTAACCATTGCTCAACAAGATCTTGAGGTTACAACATTGCTCCACTCATATGAGAGTTGAAGTAAATTACATTTGGATAATGAGGGATTAAAATAAAGGCTCTGGATTCTATTAATCTCCAAGGGATTTCCATGAACAAATTTTATGTCTTAAAATGATATAAATTTAAATAAAAATTAAAATATCAATTTAGAGTTAGTCTAGTTATATGTCGTAAGCTAACCTATCATGTTACTTAGGTTTTACTGAATTATTATTAGTCATTTTGATTTAAAAGAAAGCCTGGTTTGGGTCAGGCATCAATCACTCAATTGATCTGTTAAGTTGGTTTAATCACTATGATTAATACATGTCACGGGCTCAAATTGTTGGGTTAAAATTGGTATTTCCACCAGTTCAACTCTACTGAGGTCACAAATGACAATTTTGCTCTCTATAGTCTGTCCACGACGTGCCCACAGATTTTCTTGCTATTGCAAAACTTGTGTCTAGACCAAAATTTTCGGTGGGCTCTCACATGAGTTTTTGCTTTATCCAACAGATTGTTAAGGGTAGCTACTAGCTAGGGTAAAAACAGCTTAAACAGCATTACCCAACCATGCGGGGACAAAAATGACGCAAAAGGAAAAAGGAAAAGCGGATGTTAAATTTAAAAAAGAGAGGGAAAATGTTGCAAAATCCAAGACATTTTTCATTTTAAAATTCCTTTACCATACCACGTTTTTCACGAAGTTGACACTTTGTCCTTGTTTTGTGTTGTGTTTCGAACGAGAAGGCAATTAATTTATTTTTTTTATTTACAATTAATTTATTTTTTATTTTTAAATTATTTTGATATATTAATATCAAAAATAAATTTTTAACATAAAAAAATATATTTTTAATGTATTTACAAGTAAAAAATATTTTAAAAAATAACTACTATCATAATTTCAAATACTCTTACACAACCAACCCTCCCCACCTCCAAACTTCCTTTTTTTTCGAACTTTTGAATTTACTCTTAGTTTTTCAATTTTAATTTTAACAATTTTAATTTATCTGATTATAATGTTATAAAAAATAGAAAATTATCCTTCCTTGTGTAATCTAGAATTTAATAAATCTTTTAATAAAAAAAACGCACAGAATATATAAGAATTGCTAGCAGATATTATTCTTTTTAAGAATTGCTGATTATGAATGATTGTAGTCTAAATTATCATCCTTGAGCACGCTTTGAAGTTTTAATAAAGTACTAATAATAATAATAATAATAATAATAACTGACATGGTGGGATTTTGATAGGAAGCATCCAAAAGATTTGATAGAAAAATTGAAAAAAAAAAAAAAAAAAACACTGTGTTCAAGTTAAATTAATTATAGCCATCAACAACTGCAATTAATGTTAAAAGGGTCACCATCACCGACAACCTATTTCTCCTGATGTAAACCTTGGTGAGCCAGCTGGCTTCCGGCCTTTTCTTTTCTGAGCTCTGATTTTGGACCGTCAATCATTTTAAGGTTTTTCTTTTATAAAATAAGGTTTAATGTTGGTTGAACTGATTTGGTGTTTTATCGCTTTCAAACTTTTAAAATTAAAACCAAACTGGATTGATTTATTTTTTTTCTAATCCAGTAATTTGAGCTTTTTTTTTTTTCTTTCTAGATTGGTTTTCTTAGTTTTTAAATTTTGTAGCTCACCTTTTTAGATTTTTTTTTTCAACATGTTTTGAAAAAGATAAAAAAAATATCTTTTCAATGCAATTCAGTTGACTTATGGTTGCTTTATTATTTTTGACACTTTCTTTTATTTTATTGTGTGACAAGTTTTTATAAAATAAAATAAAAAAAAACAAAGAAAAAAAAATAGGGAGTCAAATGATGAGAAAAAAAAAGTGATAAAGATAATAAAAAATTAAACAATAGAGATTAAATAACTAAGGAGAATTCAAAGATTGAAAATCTTTAGAGATCTTCTAATTAATTGTTAGATTTTATTTTTTAGAATTATTAACACTATAAATAGAGAGTTAGAGTAGAAACTATCATTAACGGTCACAGTCATAGACTACCATCCATCATCTTCCTCAATATCATCCACAAGCCTCGTCTCACAAAAACAACAACCATCCAGATCACATCTTCATTGAACCCATGATCCATAAAAAAACCACCATCATCATCCACTCACTCGGCACCATACCAGCAGCCTCAAAAGACTCATGATAGCCTGTTTTCCCTCCACCAAGTGACAGACCAACCAAAATCAGCAACCATAAATTCCATCTCCAAACCCCCCCCAGAACAATATACCAAAAAGAAAACAAAAAATCAACCCCAATTATCACCTCAATCACACCATATATAAATTAGTCCCAAAATCAACCCTAATCACAACTCGAATCAAAACTGGAGGTTACAACAACCAAATCAGCCCAAAATCTCGATCGTTGATGACTTTTTTTATAGGTTTAGATTCGACGCGTGGAATCCATGCACCATCACTGTCCAACTCATCCTTCACTATCTGCGTGTGCTAGCCACGCGCCACTACTGCCCGGATCATTTTTGAATAGCTTTCAGTCGATGTTAGTAGCTCTCGAAGGTCATTTTCAAACCCCTAAATATTTTTTGCTGAATAATTTTAAATATATCATTGATTGTTGTGAATTATGATTTTTACGGTTTGTGGTAGATGTTTGATTTATTACACGTTGTTGTGTGGTAACTCCAATGGCATGAAGTCGCCGAGGATTTATTTTTTGTATTGTTAAATATCTGTGGCGTAACAATTTAGCCTCGGTTTAGAAATTTATTGTTTTTGTTTATTGTATTGTGTATGAACTATCATTTGAGAACTTAACCCAAGATCAGATGACCCATTTTTTACTCTTATTCTTGGATGTTGACTATCGAGTATTTGAATTGGCAACTATAAATTTTTTATCGTTCATCGTGTGTCTTGTTTTATATGTGATGTATAAACTATCATTTATTTCGAGAACTTAACCCAGATTAGAAGATTCATTATCAGCTCTTATCCTTGGACGTTGACTGTCTAATATTTGAATTGGTGAATACATATTGACATGCATTCATACTATAGGCAAATTTGGGCTAAACCGATGCATGCAAAGGCCCATCAAGAGTGAGTTGTGGCCTATAAGTCCATTTTAATCCATATAATCCTTGCGGGTCCAATACACATCAATAATTAACCATTCACGCTGGTATAATGCCTAACTATTGTCTAATCCTCAAGACTAAATTCAAAACTACTTTTTTAGTTTAGATTTTAAAACAAAATATGTCAATTTATACAATATTGAGCACATCAAACATTTTTTATTTTTATGATAAACAATAATGTAACTTATCTTAGATAGAATGTGTAGAATAATTGTTATTTTTTCTATTACATGATCAACCCCTTTATTTAGAACCTCTAATAGGCCATTTAAGGTTCTTAATTATTATAAAACTAGGTGGCAACTTTTTTTTTTCCATTTTAACCCTTTTTACATATAGCTTGCCTCGATGTCTCCTACGATATAATGACGACTTCACTAAGAATTTATTAAGGGCTAAGATTTTTTTCCTAGTTTAAAAATGATGTGATTGTTATGACTTTTATTTTAATTTGATTGCTTATATTATGTGAATTGTTTTTTTTTATTATTTTTATGCTCTTGATTATGTATTTTTTTGTCATGCATATCAGATTGGATATGAAGTTGTGTTATGCACCCACCACGCGTCATTTTCATTTACATTGTTTTAGGCTAGTATAAAGAATTAATGGTGTCTTAATGGGTTTTGTCCTAGACTAGCATGCATGAAACCTCAAACTCTCATTGAAATTATATTTGATTGTGATTAGAAGTCGATGTGGCATTGCCCCGATATATATTCACCTTGTAAGCATTTTTTTTAGAATTAATAGGTCAGCTAACCTACCTACATATAATGACTAGAACCTTTTTTTAGGGGTTTCTCTATAATACCACATTAAACAAGCCTATTATGATTGAAATTTTATGAGATGAGTGACAACACAATTGAGATTAGAAAATATACTTAACATCTTATTGTCGATAAAGTTGATAAACTCTTGTAAAAAGCAAGCGGAAGTGACATCACAAGAAGTCCAATCATTATAAGTTCCCAAGATAAAATGTCATAATAGTCTGGTATAAAAGAGTTTTCAAGGGATAGCTTGCTAACAAGTTGTTTTTTTATATTACCTTATTTTTTAAAGAATAAAATTTTGATTTTTTTCTTTTCAAAATGTATGGGTTAAAAAAGTAAACTATTTTTATATTTTTGGATGAAGAAAAATCTTCAACTACTTTCCAAAATTTAAGGATAACACATTGAGCCATTTTTTATATTTTTAAATGAATGAGAATTTTCAATTTTTATTCTCAAAATGAATGGAATAATATACTTTATCGAGATTTACGAAGAAGCATTTACATCTTAGATCTTAATTTTGGACACCATGGCAAATTAGACAAAACCTCCCTCTATAAAAATTATGAATGTTACAATATTACAGTGGTTGTTGGACTCTTGCTTGGCTTCAAGCATTTAACAACTCTTGTCACCCTTTAAGAAGGTTACTCCATATCCAATCCAATTGAGTCTTTTCATTATAGCATATATGTTCATATTTTTGTTCATTAATTGATAGTTATTAAAACATAGCTCATCCTTTAAAGGTCAAACTTCCCTCTTGCACCTACAATGCTAGACTAAGAACAATAATGAAAAATGAAGAGAGAGCTCTCTTAGAGGTTGACTATCCCTGGACGTTGACTATCAGATATTTGAATTGTTGAAAACATATTTCTATGTGTTCATGGTACAAGTGAATTTAGGTTGGATCAGCATATCCCACATAAGCCCATCAAGAATGAGTGGTGACCTTTGGGTCCCTTTTGATCCATATAGCTTTACAGGTTCCATATTTATCCATAAAATTAGATGGCGACTCTTTTTTTTTTAACTTTACCCTATTTTACATATAGCTCGCCTCAATGTCCCCTGGGACACATGTTATAAGCCAGGTTGGGTTGAATAACTTTTTTGTTGAACAGAGAAGAGCAAAACGCACAAGTTGAATATATTTGAACCGATACAAAATTTGAACCCCAATTGGAACTTTGACTCTCCATTTATTGTGTTGGTGTCTAAATTATGCTAAACATAGCAAATCAATCTATATATGATTTTTTTTTAATTGGATCTTTTATACATAGAGGAATAAATAGTCATAGCGTTAAAGAACATATAGTCATATACCAACAAATAAATAGATAAACAAATTTTATGTAACCTTAAAAACTAATCATTATCTCAAAAATGCATACCATTTAAAATTATAGAAAAGTCTATATGTATAAAAAATATGCATTAGAATAGGTAAGAAATTATATGTACCAATACGAAGAGATTTCAACAATGATTAGACTTTCAAATACAACTCACACACACACACACATTATAGAAATTATTAAATGGCATGGCCAAATACACTATATGCACCATTTCACAATTCATTGTGGATTACTACAATGATTTTTTATTTATTTTAGTCGTTGAAGTTTTTCTCATCAATTTAAGTTCTTTTTTGGCCAAATTAATAACTAGTTAGCTCTAATTTTTTAAGAAAGGTCGGGGTTGAAAAATGGCGTACCAAATAGAAAGAGGCAAGGATAATATGTGGTACTTAATTTAAAGTTCGCACAAAAAGCTCACTTTGGCCCTTATACTTTCCAATTTCTATTTTCATTGCATTTTGGTTTTTGAAATTTTAATTTTGATATAAAACTTTATTTTCTTTATTTTTAGTTCCTAGTTTAAGAGAGTAAAGAAAGTAATCAAATTTTAGTTGAAAAGAGAAAAAGTCTTGATTGACACTAATTTTGGCCTAAAAAAGGTTGATCTTAGTGTCAATAGATTACATTTGATGAGGGGAATGTCACCTAGTTGTTCCTTTTTCCTTTCTATCACCTGAGATGATAAATATGAGCTCGATAAATGTTTTGAATTCAAGTTAATTTTGGATTTTTGGACTGATTTTAAAGTTATTTAAAGTCATTAATAGGTTTATCAAGGTTTTTAATTTGTTTTTTTTAATGTATTTTGGGTAGAAAAAAAAGGTTTAAAATTGAATTTTTAGATAAAAAAACTAATGACCAAACTTTCCAGCGACCCTTTAGTTGTAAAAAACATGGCTAACAAACAACGTATCGTTTACCCTTTCACATAAAAAAAATTAAAGAGGCCTAGCACATGAGCCAAGTTTTTTTGGATGGGCCAGACACATGGACCCACACGTGTGCCTGACTTGTTTTGTTTTATATTTTAAAAAATTCTTTATTTTCATCTTCCCCTACATTTTACACTTTAATTCATTCAAATATATATGTGGGATGTTGGACCATTACATATTTAGTTTTATTTTAGACAAATTAAAATAAATGGGTTAAATATATGCATGAAATTTTTAATTTACAAATAATTTTTTTTCTTAATATAAAGCATTGGAAATGTATCCACAATCAGTTTTTGTGTTAAAAAAATTTTGGTCTGAAACAGCAAAGCACCCGACAAATGACTAGTGCTTCTACTATATATATATTAAAGTCTTCGAGAGTATTTTCATCTCAAAAGTCACAACATGAAGGTTCTCACTAAGATTTTTCTTGTTGTTAGCCTCGCCATAGGCATGATTTTCATGTCAATATATCAACCAGAATATTTCTGTGGGCTAGAGTACGATGTTCGTGTCATCAATGGGTTCACAAACAACTCATCACTGCCACTAGTCATATGGTGCTCATCAGACAGTGATGATCTCGGTGGACGTGCCCTCCAGGAAGGTGATGATTTTAGTTGGAGACTCCAGATCAACTTCTGGTGCAGTAATCATTTCTGGTGCACCATGAAGTGGGATGCAATGAGGAGGAAGTTCGATGCCTTTAAAGTTCCAAGGGATCTTCAGCGTTGCAGCCCTTTCAGGATGTGCTCTTGGTTGGTGAGAGAGGATGGGTTTTATTTCAGTAATGATGAAGTAAACTGGAAGAAAGACTTCTCATGGTTATAAATTATAGTTAGTATCTGGGCATCACGACTTCTGCGCTAGCTCTAGCTGTGTTGCTAATTCGATGATTGTATTTTAAGAGAAGTCTTGTTAGATTTTAATCTAAGGATATATATATATATATATATATATATATATATATATATATATATATATTGCGTCGTCAATAATGAAAGGAGAGTAACTGATCAGTTGATTCATGTTTATTACAGGAGTGTATTGATTACTAGAAGCTCTCAACCTTGTTTCAATAATTAAATTAGCTTTTGCCTGAAACAGCAAGTTTTTCTTCTCTGGAATGCCGCTTGGCAGTATCATTGCAGCCATAATTTTTTCTTCTATAAGAAAACATATATAGGAATGTTGTACCGCTTTTCTAATTCATATGGACTATATCATATATCTTTTACATTTTTCCTGCAAAAAACAGCATCTGAACTAAATTAATGCTGATTTATTAATAACTGCTATCAGAGAATAAGTATAATGGATTTTTCTTTTTGACCAGACATGAAAGAAAATATTACTTACCAGGTGTTTTCGTTCAACACTTACTATGGGCATTAAGCCTAGGTTTCTATATATATATATAAAGTAAGAAATGCCATTAAGGAGCAAGCCAGAAAGTTTCCCAGCCAAGAAAAAAAAAGATCACGCAGGGCTACATGTTTTGAATGAAATAACTTCTTAATTATATCTTTATCGCCAGAGCGCAGGTCTCTAATTTCTTAAAAAGCAACATTTATTTTCTTTTTGATGGAAACCATTCATTATCTGGAGAAGAGAAGTTGATCACGCAGGGCTATACATGTTTATCCACACACACACACACACATATATATAATCACTGTCAAATTACTGATGATGAAATATGCTGCAGATTTCGCGTCAGAAGTTGGCCCTTTTTCACTTGGGGTCTATCTTTATATGTTTGGTCAAGAATTCAACCTGCATAATCTGCTCTGAATTAAGCTCATGGAACCCAAACCATCTTTTGCTAATTTGGAAGGCTTTATAATTTACTGATATAGGCTTTGCAGATACTACAAAGTGGAATTGAATCACTACTAAAACACCGCCATGACAACGATTTATCAAGGAAATGTCAGACTCCCTAGCAATTGAGCTAATGCGTCCAATCTATGGATGAGCAAGTAGGAGCATGATAAAGGAAACCCTCACCTCAACTTACATCAAACAAAAAGTATCCTCACTAGCTATAGAGCCAAATGGGCAAATGGAGACAAATCATACACAGCAGGACTAGCACAAGTGCACAACAGCAACAGTCCTTTTCTGTTAACAGAAAGAACAAAACTGAAGGGGAATTTCTTCCCACATAAAGGTTTTTGCTTTCAGTAGAAACAAACGGAAATTCTTAAATCATTACACTGTTCCATTAATACTGCTTCCTGTATGGCCGGCATGATCTTATGTCCTATCACATAAAATCTACGTACCCCCATCTCCTTAGTTAAATGCCACCTGGGGCTATCTGATAAGGTGGTAGCAGGTATTGACAAAACATTCTATGTTTGAGCATAATGCTTTCCATTAATGTACAAAAACAAAAGTGAAGAAAAGAAAGAAAGACTCTCTAAAATTGCTGTTGTGCCTGTTCCCCAGTGTTATCGCCACTGCTATCTGATATATAGTGTTATTATTAAATCATATTTTTAAAAAAGTTTGATGAATAAAACCAACCGATTAATTAATGTAATGAAGTTGAATTTTGCTTAAGCTTTTGGAAATAAATTAAAAATAGTTCTTATGCTATATTGATAAATACAAAACACTATAACTAGAATTACTAATTAATAGAGATTTCTTCCTTGATCATGACAGACATTTAATAATTCATTAATCTATTCTTGATCATGTCAGAAACGAAACTAATGAAAGGAAGATTTTAGAGTCGACCGAATATGGTACTTCGACTCAATACATCGTTAAGACAAAAGGAAATACTTTCACATGTTTCATTAAAAATCATTTTAGAACATTTAGCATTTTTTTTTGTTGTAAAAATAACATACTGCAACTATGTATAAAGTATTATTAGAACATGAGTGAAAAAGGTATTGCAAATTGAACTCTTCTCTTAAACATACTCAAATTTCCTATTATTTATTGAATTAAAAAAATACTCTGGCAAAGTTGGCCATGTATTTTTATTTCTGTAATTGAACTTCACATTTATTTTATATATATATATATGTTTGAAGTGAAATTTACTTTCAAAATGAAATTACACATATATACTTCTTTCGAATGTTTGAAATGAATTTTTTTTTAGAGAGTTAAGTGATAAACTATTGAGAAGAAATTGAAATTAACAAAATATAAAGTCATTCTCCATTAGTTTTGCTACTATAGAGGTGGAAGGAGGAAGGACGTTATTGATAAACAAAAGAAATGTAAGAGGGGTAATTGATAATTAAACAAACTTTTTTAATAAAATTTATATAATTCAAAGAAATAAAAATAAAAAAAACCCTTTTTTTTTTCAATTGAAACGCATATATATTGGCATGGATATTAACATCCAAGCTAGCTGATAGCTTACTTGCAGGGAAAGGCTTACCGAATTAGGTTTTAGATAATATCAATTATTACTTTAATGCAAGTTTAGGGGTAATTGGCACAAAAATGAAAAGTTGAGATAGCCTTAAACTTTTCGTATCATCAACGACATGAAAACATTAACGATTTATACTATTACTAGTTGGTTGGTTGAAGAACACTTAGTTAGTTTTGGTAACTGATCGAACACATAGATATGTAATATTCCTTTCGTTTTGTGAAGAAACAAAGTTTTTTTTTTAATTTCTAAAATTGTGAAATTTGATCAAATAGGATTCTCTTAAAATAATTTAATCAAATTAATCAAATCCTTCGCTTCCAATTAAAAGGTATAAATTATGCTACATGTATGTTTATATTAACATATATAAGACTTGTATTCAAAATAAAAGATTCTGGCTTAATTTTATAACAAATTTTTTATTTAAGTCAAAAAATTATTTCTAAGTAGACATATTTTTAATTTTTCTGAGTCAAAAATCAAAAGCTAATATGCAAATTAAAATTTACCCCGAGAACATGACCTTTAATTCTGCTTAAAGCATGGGATTAAGATCTTGGGATTTTTTTTTTATCATGGATTAGGATTTGGGATTTTAAAAATAGTCAAGGAAAATAAAAGTAGTAAACGCCCTCTTTTCACCGATTAAACCCTAGTCACCGTAATTTCATCATCCTAGACGAGCTTCAAATCTTCAAATATTGATGTTAGTATGTCCTTAATTTTATTTTTTTATTTTTGAAATTTGAGTTAGGCAAATAGTGTGGGATGGGAATAGGGAAGTGTTCAGAGTTGAAGAAGTAGTTGTTGGCCTGAGCAGTGGCATGCAGGTGTCTCCATGGGGTTGTTCTGGGAACAATATTTTTCATAGATCAGTTAGAATATTGATGGTATGACAGATTAATAAAAAGAAAAGGAGAATGATTGGATTTTATAATAAAAAAGTATTTAAAAAATATTATAATTTAAACACTTCAACGACTATTGTGTTTCAAATGGGAGTTAGATGTAAAATTTAATATTTTATTTAATTTTTTTTTTTGTGTTTTGATTATTTTAATGTGTTAATATGAAAAATAAATTTTTTTAAAAAAAATTATTTTAATATATTTTTAAATAAAAAATATATTAAAAAAACAAAAATAATATTATCATACTTTCAAACAAATACGACGAACGAATAATTCCCCCTTCAACCTGATATTTTGCCAACCAATCAGCTCAGAAATTCCCCTCCCTGTGCACATGCTTCACTGTAACTTGCCAGTTTCTCTTCTGGGGATCTCTTATTTGTGATAAGATGGCAGCATTTGTTTAACTACTTAGAATCCCACCTCTAGCTAGCTAGGACGACTTTTCTATAGCCACCCAACCGTGCTCAATCGACTCCTACTCAAGTCCCCATAATTAAATCTGCAGTATCAGAATTGCATATGCCCATAAGTGAACCGTCCCATATATTTTCCTTTCCAATATTATTTTCTTAGCACAATCCTGGGTAGTTTATTTGTGTTTCTTGTCCCACAAGTGATTACCCCACTTATCTTTGGTTGGTGTTAGCCTGTTAGGCATAACATTAAGACTTGCCATCATGGATGGTCCTACTCTAGTCTTTCGAATCGCATGCTGGGAACTTTTTGTCTAGGAGAATTAATATTTAATCATGCACTGTATTTTTTGTATAATATATGCTGTTACAGATCAACACAATACTGTTGATGCTCCACCGCAATGGCTAAGGTTTTAATCATGTTTCTCTTTAAGACTAATAGTATATTTAATTATGCTCCGCCGTAAAGTATGCACGTCCATGTTACGGAAATTTAAATTAGTTACCTCAAAAAGAGATCATAATGCTTCAAAATGCTGTAAGAACAAGTTTGCTTTTAATTTCGAATTTTGAATCTTGATTAGGATTGGCTTTGAATGGATTTGGAGCAATTCTTGCATATCCTACAATCAACAACACCTCAGCCATTTTCCATAAATAAGTGAGAGCTCATGTAAAAAGGACAGCAGAATCAGGCAGAGAGTACTGTTCCTAACAAAATGACTGGTTTTATCAGCTTTCTTCTCTTCCTTGTTCTCCCACTATGCCTTCTGAGCACTGCAACAGCAGATGAACATAATGAGCATCGTCTACCCTTTGTTCAAGTTATCAATGCCTTGCCTAAAAACTCAAAACCAATGCAAGTTAGCTGTTCAACCAAAAACATTGACGTGGGAAAGCGCTCTCTTGTTAATGGTGAAGTCTTCAAATGGAGGGCGGCACAGAGAAAGCTACATTCCTGTGGAGCTTTATGGGAAAGACTTTTTGCATCCTGGCATGCATTTCAACCTCGCAGGGATGATAATCATGAAACAGTGTATTGGATGGTGAAGGAAGATGGGTTCTTTATTAGCTGGGACAAAGCCAACTGGGTGAGAAAATATAGATGGGAAACCGAGTGATTTTTATTGTCCATATTTCATACTAAATGCATTTATTTTTCATAGATTACTCATTTTATTGTCGTTGAATTAATTTGTTTGGAAAATAAGAATGTACATATAATGTCTCCATCATAATATTTATAATATAGCAGTGTTTTGCTTCTGTGGTTTACTCGATTTCTTTTGTCACTAATGGTGTAGGTATTAATTAATTTGCGCTATGGTTGTTTAATTAATTGTGAATCTCTCTTGTTTATTTTTACCAAAAAAAAAAATATCTTGTTTATTGATAATAATTAACATCCATTGATTTATCAAAAACTATGGTCAATACTTTGATCAAATTTATTTCTTTTTTCTTTGAGAAATCAAATTATTTCATTTGTATGCAACAAGTCCAAACTAATTTCACTCATCTTACTTTAAAAAAAAAGTGATTTTGAATTATTTTTTTAATTAAAAAGATTCAGGATCTCTTAAAAAAAAAAAAAAACATGATTCTCATTTAAGCTACAGGGTCATGGCCCATGGGCATTCATCTTGAGTTCAAAAGCTTCATTCGGTATTTAAAAAAAAAAGCACTGTGCTTGGTCAATCATCCATTGTGCACGCCTTATCTTGGTGTCCGCACTGAGCAGTGGTGGATTCTCATAGACAAGAGGGAAGGCAGCAGCCTCCAGGTCCTGTAGCATCTGTTCTATATAATTTTGACTGTCATACGTTACAGGTTTGATTATTTTTTTTATTGAATATAAAAAAATATTTAAGTATTGTTAATATATTTTTTAGCAAAAATAAATAAATTATATGAAGGTTAATTTAATGTGACATAATTAATTTTATAGGTTTAAAAATAACCCGGATAACCGATGAAAATATAGTTTCATAAAAAAAAATCAAGACGATATCATTTTTTCAATATTGAAATAATAACATATTGGATCTACTTGGATTTACTCAGACCGACTCGGATGCACTCGAATCAACTCAAGTTAACCTGTCAAATCTTCAACTCAAGTCATGAGACCTGATAACCCTGTAGAAAGATTAAAAAAAAACATTAAACTCAATTCCTAATTAATCTAATATTAAATGATGAAATTTTAAAAAAAAATCAATTAAAAAAATGGGTCAAGTCAACCTAAGTTAACCTGCAACAACTTAGTCATGAGAACAGGATAACCATATAGAAATAAAATTGAAATATATTGCGAAGCTCAATTCTCAATCAACACAGTATTGAAAGATAAAAGTTAAAAAAAAATCAATTAAATAAAGGATACTAAAAAACCATCCTAGTCAACTTGAGTTAACCGATCAAACCCGTGACCCAAGTCATGAGACTGGAATAACATTATAGAAAGCAAATCAAAATAAATTATGAAGTCTAATTCTCAATATTAAAGAATAAAATTAAAACAAAATCAATTGAAAAGGGACCACAAAAACCTGAACCATCCTGATTAACCCACAAAACTCGTAATATAGGTCATGAGACCGTGATAACCCTATTAAAAACAAATAAAAAAATCTAAAGTCAAATTCTTAATCAATATAATATTGATGGATGAAGTTGAGAAAAAAAATAAATTTAAAAAAAACAAAAAAATAAGTCTGGTCAATCCGTGTTAACCTATAAAACCTGAGTTATAAGACTAGGATAATTACATAAAAAATAAATTGAAATAAATTATAAATTTCAATACCTATTAAACACAACGTTGAATAATAAATTTGTAAAACAAAAACATTAAAAATTAAATTGTAAAAAACTAAAGTATTTCATTATTCATTGTTTTAGTGAAATATCAAGGCTTTTTGTAAGCCTTGAGGATCAAATTGTAAATAGTTAAAGCATTTTGTTGTTCATCCTAACAGTAAAATGTCAAAGTCTTTTAGTATAGGTTAATAATAATTATTAAATGGGTGTAGTTTAAATTTAGTCCTTCAATTTTAAATGAAATTATAACTTAATAACTTTATTTTTATAATCAATATTATATTTCTTTGACTTCTTTTATTATATGAAGCTTTTAGTTTACTAACAAATATCCAAATGCTTTTGGACTCCTATTATGTCCCTTTTGTCTCCTCACCGACGTAGGTTCAAAGTGTTGCCTTCTCTAATGGTACGGGATAATAATATCAAATACAAAAAAAATTTTAAATAAAGAAATTTTTTTTTCAATAAGAAAATTTGTATATATAGGTTTTTTTAACATGTTTTTGTAGTTAGAAGAATTCTAATGAAAATCAAAAAATTTATTTATACATGTAATCAAATAAATTAAGAACTTTGTGTGTTAATAAATAAAAGAAAAAAATCATAAACGATAAAAAAAAAAACAAAAAAAATCAAGAGATAGATGTAGATCAAGATATTTTATCTCGCAAGATAAAATATTTATCCGGTTGTGTTTGCTAAATTTGTTAATTAAAATAATTTTTTTATTCAATCAAACAATAATAGAAATATACGCACACATTAAATTTACCGAATAAAATAAAAAAAAAATATTAGAAATATCATTTGAAAATAAATATTTTTTTATTTTCAAAAATAAAATTCATCTATACAAAAGATTAAAACAAGATTATAGATGAATCGGAAAAAATCATTTAAAAAATTAAATGCATACAAAATAACAAAAAAAATTATCATTTTAAAGAGGTTCTATAAACAAAATAAAAAAAAATGAATTTTAATATTAATATAAAGAAAAAGAAAAAAATAATTTTGAAAAAAAATATAAAAAAAGCATTAGTTTAAAAAATACATATAACAAAAAAAGTCAGACGTTGATGAGCCTAGCAAGCCAGGCCAGCCTGCCTGATCCATTTTATTAGGGCTTGCACATCTAGGCCCTTTTGTTTTGTTTTATTTGAGATGGACAACATGTCATTCTCCCCAATTCTTTTTGAAAAATAAAAGAATCAAACGACATGTTATTTGATTTTCCCAGAATCTAACAACAACAGTGTTTTAGTTTTTTTCTCTTTACTCTTAAATCCGGCAACCACTCTCTCTTCTCTCTCAAATCAGGGACTAGAAAATAACAAAAATAAATTTTTATTCCAAAATTTAATTGAGAAAATATTAAGATGCCAAATATTTATTGTTTTTAAAGTACGAGGACTAAATTAAATTTTTTATAATAAAATATGAGAGGATGAACAGTGAATTTATGTTATAGGAAACACTCATATATTTTAGTTTTTTTCTTAATTTTTCTGAACTATTATATACATTAAAGTCCCTTTACTTTTCAAGTAATTCAATCTATTCCCTTTGTCTTAAAATTTGTTTGCAATCGGATCTCTATCTCAAGATTTCCTTTTCGTATGCGAAACTAAGAGCATCACTCCCTTGTATATATTATTTTCAAGCAACAAAAATACACATTCTCCGAAAGAGTTCAATTTTTTTTTCTTTTCGCCCATATATAAAATATAAAAGTAGTATCTGTACAATTTAATCACCATATTAGACCATCAAAATTCAATCAAGATTTTGAAAATTTGACCTGTGATTTGTTTTTGTCTGAATTTTGACATGATCAAATTATCTTTCAAACTGACATGGATGAAATTAAACACTGCCAATGCGCCTCTCAAAGTCATGATGCCTTTGAAGTAGTATGGGCCACTTGTCAAAACAACTGTGATCCTCGATAAATAAATTAGAACTGGGATAGAGTTAATGAGTAAATGCAGCCGAGAAACAAAATTGGGATAAAAATAAATGAGTAAAATGCAGTTGAGAATCCAGTATGATGGTGGCGTAGACAGTATTAAATATAGAATCCAGGACAGCCTAAGCAATTTCAATTGAGTTGACCAAATAATTAATGAAAACGTTAGCAGCAACTGAAGCTGAGCCGTTACTCGTCTCGGCCTTGTGCTTATTATAAATGGGGGAAGTCATAGGGCATGAAAAAACACATCACCCTTAATTACTGCTTTTGCAAGATAAATACTATGCACCATTTTCTGCTTGTTCTTGCAGCCTTTCATCTCATATCCAGTCAATCATCATTTGCAGCTGATGAGGATTTTCTCTGGGTCTGGCACCATGTTTACATCACTAATGACTTGCCTGGTGACCCCTCGAAGACATTGATGGTTCACTGCAAGGACAAAACCAAAGACCTCGGATTCAAGTATCTGTCTCAGAAACAGGTGTTTCACTTTAAAGCAAGTATTGACTTCTTCAGAAGAAGGTTGTTTTTCTGCAATATGCAATGGAATGGAAAGCAAACTTATATCGATGCATTTTATGCAAAAAGAGACGAGAATAGATGCAGAAAACATTGCATGTGGTCGGTCAGGGAGGACGGGTTCTATTTTAGCAAAGGAGACTCCCACTGGAATCGGGAGTACCAGTGGTAATGGAAGTTCTCCAGTTGGATAAACTTTCTAACAAAAAGTATCAATAATAAGGAAGATATTGCAGTAATATTTGCTTGCCTGACTGCTATTTTTATGTGTTTTTTTTTCCCGTCTCTTCCTGCAAATCTACAGATAAATTGAGATATTTTTTCTGTGAAAGGGGTGGGAGGGTAACAGAGATTTGAGGGGCTATGGTCCCTTCAATTTTTTCCTAGAAAGCATGCATTATAGTTATGTTATACAGCTCCTGCAAGGATTCGTCGAGAGCAAAAAATAAATGCGCCAACTTAATTTTAAGAAATATCTCTAAAAATCCATGTAGAGGCCATGTTTATTTATCAGACACATAAGTGAAAACTCTACCCTATTCATCACAGTGCCCGCACCTAATTAAGCTAATAAACGAAAACAAAGCATATTCTTTTAACAATTCAATAATAAGAATTATCATTTTACATTCTTCAAAAACTAAGTCATACCATGTGGATTACTTTTTTCTTCAATTCATTTACACTACCCGGAAAAAAAACATAAGGTTGTGTTTTCGTTAGTATCCCATGATAGAGAGGGTAGAAATGTTTTTTATTCGGAAAGAGAATCGAAAACATAAAAATAAATCTGTTTTTGTCATAGTTTTGAAATAAATTTATATCATTTTAAAATACAAAGAAAAGATGAACATATCATCTTTATACCAATTATCTTCGTTTCTTCCATCCTAATATAGTTCATATACGCTACCTAAGATTATATTTGATTAGTGTTTTATGACTGAAAAGACATCAACATGTTTAGTTGAAGAGTAAAAAATAAAGATATAAAATAAATCTATTTTTGAAATAATTTTAGACTAAATTTCTATCCTTTTGAAATAAAAAAGATAGGAAAACATTTTATCTACACTTATGTCTTAAAACAATAACCAAACATTATCTAAATATATTACATGTAATTTTTAATTTTTAATTTGTATTTTATTTTATTATATTATAATATAATTGCTTGTGTTGACATGATGTTTTGAATTAATTATTTTTATTGGTATTGAAAGTTTCAAATATCTTGTTGTTGATGCAATTCATAAATTAAAGTTAGAGTAGTATAATAAGTTATAAGTACTTAGTCGATAACTTCTCACATATTTTGAAAATAAAATAAATAAATTTAAAATCTAATATCATAATTTTAATTCTGTTTCCAGAAATTTTGATCTCAAATTTAAGAAAAAAAAATACCCTTTCTTCTTTGTCTCAACAAAACAAACTAGTAACCTTAAAATCTCTCTTTTTAAAAAAATTTAAAACCAAAATTTTTGAATGGAAAATTAAAGTTATGGTATTAAATTTTATTTTTAAAAATTAAAAATTAATTATATGAGAAAAATAAAATAAATTTAATCAGTTAGGTTAAAAATGATTGAAGTTGAAAGTATTTAAATCATTTCATTAGTTTATGTAACAAATGTGGGGAAAATATTGAAAAAAGGTTATAAAGAACCTGATTTCAAATATATATATATATATATATATATATATATATATATATATATATATAAAGGGAGATCATGAGAGTATAAAAACTAATTCTCAAATGATTTTAACTTCAGAAATTTTTTTACTAGTTTAGCTTTAAAATATGCACTCCAAGTTAGTTTTTTAGACTAAGTTCACGTCTTTAATCTGCCTATAAGCACGATGTTTATATCATTTATCAGAGGATTAATCATGGGAATTTAACTTCGAAACCCATAGTCCAAGTAAATTTCTAACCTTTTTTTCCCTTGACATCTCCACTACTTGATGTTTCATTTAGACGAGTTTTTTGTAGTTTTTTATTCAAACAGGAAATTTGATTCATCGAATCCAACTCACGTTTAGCATTACAGCACGATTACAAGGACTGCTCTACATTTTTTAAACTCTTCCAATTCTAGTTCATGAGGGAGAAACCCTTTCGAAAGGGACATCACGATCTCACCATAGCAACCAACACCATCAGCAAGCCACGTAAATAAATTATAATAAAACGAGATAAGAGAAAAACAGCATGTAAGACTACTTTTCAGCAAAATGGCTAACTAGACAGAAGAAATAACAGGAACTGGAGCCCGATGAGTAATTTATCACATCAGAATCTGTAAAATACATGTACGGTGGGAAGCTTCTATCTGTACAGGATTGTTGTAACTGAACTAATTGCAAGACGAAATACAGAATTTGAGAGTAAAGTGAATTACCCCCATAAGCCATTTAATGATTTTTTCTTATCAAAAAGTGTACATGATGTATCATTTGCTGTTGCAAATAATTCGAGGAAGAATAAGCACCAAAAAAGAAATCATCTGTTAATAAAATCTGGGAAATGGTCACCTATTTTCGTGAAGCATCATCTTTCAACGGAAAAACATAAGTCGAAGACAGAGTAAGGTTACCTTCTCTCTCATTAGACTCGATAAGCATCAGCACAACTTCCCGCATTGATGGCCGATCAGAAGGCGACATACTTGTGCAGAGTAGAGCAATTTTCAAGACATATATCATGTGAGCAACACTGCTTTGGTCTTCAAGGTCCAATCGTTCATCAAGTATCCCAGATGTCAATGAATGCTCCCGAACATATTGTCTTGCCCACGTGACAAGATCACCTCCTTGATCTAGTGGCTGTACTGGAGTTTTTCCGGTTAGCAACTCCAATAGAACAACTCCATAACTATAGATGTCACATTTTTCCGTAACCTTCATGGTGTATGCATATTCTGCAATGAGACGGGAACCACAAATAAGTTGCAAGCACATAAATTTGGCAGTAACCAATCCTATAAATCGCAATTCGTTGCGGATAGGATTTCAAATTAATTTTTAACATGAGAGATGAATGCGTCATCGTTATGGATATGTTTTTAGATATCATAATTTTTTTAATTAAGAAATGGAAGGATGTTGTTTACACTTAGTAAAATAATTTTTAAAAAATATGTATGAACTACAAATCAAAAACCAGTTATTAACACTAATTAAATAAGAGAGCTAGTCTCCCTAGAAAAAACAAAAGATTGATGGCTATCTTTTTAATTTTATACATTTTTATTTATTTTATCTTAAAGGTTAATTCAAGTTGCTAATAACAAATGATTGTTGTTTTTATAAATGTGTTATGCAAAGACAACTGATTTATATAAAATATAAGAGGAAGAGTTTAAAGATAAATTATAATAATTTTTTCTTAAGTATTATGTAATTAAAAAATTAATTATTATTTAAAAATAAATAAACTAAACAATTTAAAAAACAAAAGAGAGGCTATTAATTAAATTTGAATAAATAAAAATAATGAGAAAATAGAAAGAAAAAAAAGAGTCAGACATTGCTACGCTTGGCCAGTTTGAAAGGACAGGATTGCAAAGAAATAAAGTTGAACGCCCAAAATGAAAAAGAAAAAAAAGCACTATTTATATGTACAATGCACTATTACTTTATCCCTAACCTAAATATATATCCAATGAATTCGACTATGTTACCAATTGACTATTTTAAGCAGATGGCATGCAGATATAATTAAAATCATATTACAGATAGAAATTAAAGCTTTCTTCACACTTTTATCTAACCAAACTATCTCCCATGTTCAAAGTGCCCGAGTGAATTCAGCACCAGAGAAATATAAAGAAAATAAATTATTAACGACCTTGATAAGGAATAAAATTATCATAAACAGAAGCACGATAATTTTATTGAATCTAACGAGGAAGGCTCACCTGGTGCAATATACCCATATGATCCTGCAACAGCTGACATTGATTTGGACTGTGGCATGTCAATAACTTTCGCCAAACCAAAATCACCAACATGGGCTTCAAAGTTATCATCAAGTAGAATATTATTCGACTTTATATCACGGTGAACAATTCTTGGTTTGCAGTCATGATGTAAATAAGCAAGCCCTTCAGCAGCTCCAAGAGCGACCAAGAACCGAGTAGACCATTCCAAGCCACAAGAAGGCTCATGAAGCAGTTCTCCCAAGCTACCCCTAGCCATGTACTCGTAAAGAAGCAGATTCGAACCTTCATGATAGCAAAACCCATAAAGTTTCACTATGTTTCGGTGCCTAATCTTTCCAAGAGTCAGAATCTCAGCCCGAAAACTATTCTCAATATCACTCCCCTCCCTGTTAGATGCAAGCTTTTTCACAGCAATGATCTTCCCAGAACGCATAACTGCCTTATAGACTGTTCCGCATGCTCCCCTTCCAAGAACATAGCTATCATGAAAATTGTTGGTGGCCTCAACTAGATCTTGGAAAGTTAATCCGTCCTTTAGAGGAAAGTAGATATCTGATTCTGTAGATGGATTCTCCTGATCATGTATGGAAGGCGCTGTCTCGGTGGGACGTCTCATGAAATACAGTATCACTATAATCAGAACGAGAGAAACCCCACCAACAATGGCTGCAACAATTGTGATGATCCTACCTCGAGGAGCATCCAAATTTTTTTGTACAGCAGAACCAGAAGATGGATCTCCACTGCAGTAGCCAAGAGGCCCACCACAAAGCCCTTTGTTTCCAAGAAAGCTGCTGGTGGCCATGTTCTGAAATAGTGGTATGGAAGGCAAAGGTCCAGTGAGTTCATTGTATGAGAAGTTGCATCCCAGTAAACTTGACAGATTTTCAAATGTTATGGGAATCTCACCATTCAAATGGTTGTTATTGAGCAGGAGAAATTCCAGTAAATTAAGATTACCAAGCTCTGGTGGTATGCTGCCAGTAAGATTGTTATAACTGAGATTCATTGCAATCTGCAAGCTTGAAAGCGAGCCCAAAGCTGGAGGAATTTGACCAGAAAATGAGTTGCCGCCCATCTGCAATTCAGTCAAATGGGAGAGATTTCCTAATGCCGGAGGTATATTTCCGGAGAATTTATTTTCTGAAAGCCTGAGAAGCTCCAGTTGAAGAAGAGTTCCAAGCCCATCTGGTAAAGCATCAGAAAAGCTGTTGTGGCTAAGATCAAGTCGTTGGAGCATCTTGCAGTTAACAACTTCGGGTGGAATCCTTCCCGTGAGCAAATTTGATGATGCATTAAAAGTCACAAGTTGAAACAGATTACCTATTTCCTTCGGCAACTCCGAAGTAAAGTAATTGTTTGCAATATGTAGTCTTTGCAACCTTTGGCAGTTTCCAATCTCTGGTGGAACCGGACCAGTAAAACTGTTCTGGTCCAGTTCAATAGCAGAAAGGTTCACCAATTTGCACAACTCTGAAGGAAAGCCACCTGTAAAATTATTTCCAACAAGACGAAGTTGTACCAATGTTTGGCAGTTCAGGACCCCAGTCGGGATATTTCCATATAACCTGTTAGAATCCAGATTCAGCAAAATCAGGTTTGAAAGTTGACAAAGATGAGGAGGTATTCTTCCAGTCAGATCATTATCTGAAAAATCAACCACCCAGAGTCGGCTATGAAGTCCAAACCCCTGAGGAATGCCACCACTCAAGTAGTTGTCAAAAAGCTGTAACTGGAGCATTTCAGTCAAATATTGAAACCCAGAAGGAATAGGACCAGTGAGGTAATTGATTGAGAGGTCAAGCTTAGTCAAGTTCCTCAAGCTACTAAGCTCTTTTGGTATGACACTTGTAAGCTGGTTCTGGAAGAGGTACAAAAGTCGAAGACCCTTTATCTTGCTGAACTCAGTTGGGATCTCACCAGTCAAAAAATTCTCTGAGAAATCAATTTCTGCTGCCATGGAAAGGTTCCCAATTTCCCTTGGAATAGTTCCATTCAACCCATTCCGATAGAGGTACAGCTTCTTCAGAAACCTCAGGTTCCCAATTTCCTTTGGTATTGGTCCAGTAAGAGTATTTGAATATAGAGCAAGTGTCTCAAGGTTTGTACAGTTCCCTAGCTCCTTTGGTATAAACCCTGAGATCTGGTTCTCCCATAAAATCACTTCAGTCAAGTTTCCAAGCATCCCAAGTTCCTTCGGCAGCTCCCCTCCTATTTTATTTTGGGCAAGACCAAGCAATTTCAAGCTCTGACATCCACTTATTTCAGAAGGAATACTACCAGAAATTTCATTCTGCCCCGCACGGATGGTTTTCAGGTTCTTGAGATTACCTATAGAATGAGGCAACGGACCAGTCAGCTTGTTGGTATAAGCCACAAACTCAACCAATGAAGATAATCTCCCAAACTCCTCTGGAAGTGAACCGGATATCCTGTTGTTGCATATATTCAAACGTTCAAGAAAAGACAATTCACCCAGTTCAGCAGGAATTTCCCCACTCAACTGATTGTTATTCAAATAAAGTAATTGCAACAGTGAACAATTTCCAATAGCTTTAGATATATCTCCGGTGATCACATTGTAAGAAAGATCAAAATATTGCAGGTTGACCAAACCACCAATACTGGGGCTCAGAGTCCCAGAAAGATTCATTGAGCTCATATTAAGGGACCAGACTACAGGCTCATAACCTGAAGTGCAATTCACACCGGTCCAGCTGCATGGTGTCTGGTCAGTGGACTTCCAATTCTGCAGATGATTGGACTCGTCATGGAGGCTATTCTTTAACTCTAGGAGGCGTTGCCCCTCAGAATTCAACGCCTCTGTAGTACATATCAATAGGATGGAAACGAGCAAAATTCCAGCAAGCCTCAATTCAAATACTCTCTTTGATCTGAAATGTGCTGACATTTTGATATCCCTCAAGTTTATTGAAATTTCAGCATAATATCATAATTTAAACACCTGCATATCCAGCGCTACGTTAGAAACTTTGATCACAATTGTCAAATGAACCATATCTATGACAAAAATCAACCAAATAGTGCAACATTTTACAACTGTAAGAAGAATTGGAACTCTAAAATGATTCTAGTAATTCTTTTATAATTAGAAACTGTTTTAACAAGCCCTTCTTCCTATATAAGGAATTCAGCTGTAAATATGATTGAGAGACAGAAATTATTACAAGAAACACCAGTCATTTCAGTATTCAAGTAATTCAAGAGCTATGATACAGTGACACACTACATATGAAATTGCTTTGTTGAACATCTTAATATCGAATTTTAGTTTACAGAACTTTTTAGAACCTGGAAATTTAATCAACTAAACAGTTAAAAGAAATCCTAGCCCGGGACAAACACAGAAGCAACAGTATTCATTTAGAAGAAATAAAGAACTAGGACAACAACTCTAAATTTAGAAACCCAGGATATTAAAGAGGCCATTTCTGCTGGAATTCACGTATCAGACAACCAACGAAACCACTTTATGCAAACAAATCAATAGAGAGAATAAGCCAACAGTTGAAAAAAGAGTGACATACCTGTTAAAGCCAGATAACCAATCATTCGTCAAAGAAGAGATTGTAAGGCAACAACTGCACCGCTTCACTGTAACTCCTTGAGACCATAAAGCTAAAAGAAACATGGAATTCATGAACCAACAGACAAAACCAAAGGCAACCCAGTTCACCTTTTAGCATAAAATGGTATGGTGGGATCTTTGGATCTATAGGCCTAAGATTTTGTAACCAAAAAAGTTACCTTTCTTCCTTCTCTCACTGTCTTTCTTCTTCCTTTCCAAAACAAAACAAAAAAAAGCGAAAGGAAAAGGGAGAGATCTTTTATGGTTTTCTATTCAGATATTGAAGCAAGAACAGTGAGAATGTTAAGTCTTTTCATGAATTAAAAAGGGTCGGGCCCGAGCTACTACAAGAAGCTCTAATGGCCGACAAGGCATGCCCTCATTTAATCTCTCTCAAACCTCTGGATATGAATGCAAAGTTTGCACCTCTCTCTCTCTCTCTCTCTCTCAATAAAATATGCGTGACTGTGTGTATATGCGTGCTGTGTTCTGTGTGCTGTTGTTAGCTTCTCTCTCTAGGGAAGGGAGTGGAGGGTGGTGGTGGAGGTGGGCTTGGCTGGCTAGTTTCTTTCGCTTTTTTAGTGCCTTCAACTGTTGCTAAACATTTTATTTGGCAACAAAAAGCTTTCTTGTCCAAATCCAAAGGAATTTTGGACTTTTCTTGACTGTGATAGATTGTGTTGGGGCAGATCGGTTCTGGAATCTCCAAATCCCAATAGCAAAAACACAGAAAAATAAAATCAGTATTAGTGCTCGTAATTTTTTCTTTTCTTTTCTTCCCATGTTAGCCATATGGATTACCTGCGCCAACTTTTCTATTCAGAATTTACCATGCATTTTTGGACTAATGTAATTTAGCAAAAACAAATAGAATTATGCAATCTTGTCTGGGAATTAAACTGGAAATGATGATAAAGGAAACAAATTCACTCACTGTCACTGAGCTAAAGCCATGGATTTTTGGCCTCCATTGTCAACTAAATTAATGGAAGTAAACTAACAAATTAATTGTGATTAAGAAAATGTGCCAGTGGTTATGAAAAAGGAGATTGCGACATTTTTGTATCTGTTTCCCGAATTGATCTGGTTTATAGCTAGCTCTGTAGAGAAGCTAATCCATCTAACAATTTATCTCCTCCATGCTACTGGTGTTTTTTCTTTCTTTCTTTCTTTCTTTTTTCTCTCTAGAAATTCACTTTTTTAAAGAGAGATTATGTTTTTTTTTCTAATTGAGTTCAAACTTAATCTTATTTTGAAAAAACAAATTGGAACCCAAAAACTTACATAAGATTAGAAGAAAAACAATGTCATGACACCACTTAGGGAGATAGGAATTAGAATCAGCTATTTATTGTTTTTATTTTATTTTTATGAAAGTTAATTAGGACATGCATGTTAGGGCTTCCTTGGAACTGGTTTGGTGTGGTAAGAAAAATATCCTTTGACCAAGACTTCATAGATGACAGCAGCCGAGGTGACGAAGGTAATTTTGCTGTCTCGAGCACTAGGACATTTGAATGCCACGTCAAGCACTTTGCGTAGGAATGAAAAGGAGCTTTTACTCCTGCCAGAAAGACTGTAGCTGTTGTTCGCTGAATACTCCAGTGTGAAAACTAAGATTATGCTAGTACGTTGATTGGATTAAGGAAGAGCACGTCATGATGATGGGACTTGTAGGGCCCTCTAGGATTATATAAATGGCCCACCAAACTCTCCAGGCAGGGACCCACAAGATGGGTGAGACAGCTCCCCTGGGTGTCCAACCATTCTGCCCTACGTCCATATTAGACGGCCCGTATTCGTGGGTTAGTAGTCTGACAACTAATCATGCAATCTAGAAAGGTTCAGTGAGTGGGTCCTGAAATTAACTTAAAAAAGTTGAATTGCAGCACATGTAAGGGATTTGCTTGTTGACTCATTGGATTCTTCATTTTGGGGTTGGCTCATCTCCACAAGCCAAAAATAAATTAAAAAAAACCTTATCTGTTAATTTTAATTTTAGTTTTAATTTTAAGAGATAGTTTAAAGGGTACAAATTTATTTTTTTATTTTTTTAAAGTTATTAAAAGTTTATATAATTGTTAATTTTAGGATCTATAAGATTAATTAAGGTGTGTTTAAATTGACCCGAACAACTATATTAATAAAATAAAATAAAAAATCATATCTTTTGCACTAGATTTCCGACTTCATGTGACATGGCAGGAATATTTTATATTTAAAAATATTTTAATATGTATTTAAAAATACTTTATACCGTAATATAAGACACTAAATATTTCATTTGTATGAAATGGCCAAAACAGAATTATTGCGACCTTGTGATATTATAAAAGCAAGTTTATAGACTATGAGACTGAAATGATGTTTCCGAATCTTATTGTATGAAAATAAAATGAAAACGATGTCATTTGGTAGCCGACCTTGACTTGATGGATGCCTAGTCAGTATTGTTTATCTTGTCTTTTTATTTTATATATAGATGTATAGTTATCTCGGCTTTCTTGAAGCAAACTTTTTTTATATTTCATGAATATGTACCATATTCTTATATAATTAAGAATTTTAATTAACCATTTAGTTGGTGGTTAAATGATAAGATTTGGGAACTAAGCGGTTTGCTTTCTTTGTGATCTCAGGTTCGAACCTTGTGATTATTAATATGATAGTCACTGGAAACTTACATGGTTGTTAATTTTTAGGACCCGTGGAATTAATCGAGGTGCCAGCAAACTGGTCCGAACACCCACGTTAATAAAAAAAATTAATTTCTTTCAACAAGATATCCTTGGGTTTGAATGTGATCATGAAGAAAATTTCTTTACCCGACCATTTTAAAAATATTTTGTTATGTTGATTTGATGTATTTGAAGTAATAATTCTTTAAATAAATATTAGTCTGTTTAAATTTAAGAAATTAAAAGAGGTAGGTAAACTTCAAAATTATTATTAAAAAATTAAAAAAAATTGTAATATATCAATCATATGATATTTCCAACTATGTGGTCTAGTTACAAGGATCTAGGTATAATTAATGCGAAACAAATCTATCATCGCATATATTTTATAGATTTTTTCATAAACCATTTTTCAAGCATTAAGTTGAGTTTTTTATTTTTCAATCAGATTTTAAGTATATTATCCGTGTCTAATTAGACTGGGTTGATTAATCTATAAAAAATTATTTGTCTTTATCTTTTTTCTAAAATAACTCTTAAAATAAACCTGCCTCTCAATGAAAGCAAGACTAGTTAAAATAATGCATTTTTCCTCTACCTAATTAACTAAACGGCATTGTTAAGGAGGTCGAGTGTTCTTATGAATGTTTTACTAACAGAACAATAATGGTTTTTTTTATCATTTGTTTTTTTTCTTTAAATTCCATTTGTTCGTGTGGAGCTTTTTTTTATTAAGTTTTATCATTTAATATTAAATTAATAATTAATTGATTTTTATAATTTTTTATTATCATGAAATAGAATATAAATCATTAATGCTCTTTCCATGATTTCATAGTAAAGTTTTTTTGTATTTAGATAACAAATCATTAATGCTCTTTCCATGATTTCGTATCCCTAATGTGGGCCATGGTCCTATTTAATTTAATGGGCATATATTTTATTATACAGTGCAAGCCTTGATCCATCTCAAAAGTCGAATATTTATCACGAGATGGGGCCCGGTCTAGTTTACCCAAAAGCTTCCTTCTGGGCTTCATGTACATTAATCTATACTATAAAAAATAAATAAAAAAAGTATCGCAGCATTTTTTTATTAAGAAAATAATTCGTACCTTACCGAGATAAAAGAAAAAAGAAAAAAGAACTCTCATGTCTCTTGAATTCAATGATTGTGTTGCCTAAAGAGCAATCATTTCCTTCTTATCTTTTAATCACGGAGATTAACTCACCCCTTTTTATTTTTTATTTTTTATTTTTTTCATTTCACATGTGCTGAATTCAGTTTTATTTGGATTACTGGTGTTATAGCCATAGTTATTAAATTTAATTTAAAATTAACTTGATTTAAGATTTAAATTAAGGATAGGGTAGATGAATTAATTCAAGTTGATAATTTTTTAAAAAAATATACAATAACATTATTTTAAGAAATATCAATTTAAATTTGGATTAAATTAATTAGATCCAAGATTAATTCAAGATTAAATTTATTTGTATACCTAACTTAGGTTAAGAGGCAAGTCACCTAGATAATGGGTGATCTACCGTATCATACTTGATTTAATAACAACATTGATGGTAACCGGTAAGGCAGTATATTTTTCTAGGATTTTTTACATGCGAGATTAAATTTTACATTTCCTTCCTAATCAATTCAGTAGTTTGGCGAAAAGTCATGATGTTGGGATTGATTTTGAGGGTATTTAAGAGTATTGTTATGATTGTTTTTTAAATTGTTTTTTTTTAGGAAATGTATTAAAATAATATATTTTTTATTTTTTTATAATAATATTTCAAAACGATATTAAAAAAATTATTTTGAAGTAAAGAAAAAAATAAAAAAGTTTAATTTTTTAAAAAATATTTTTAAAACACAAAAAATCTGGAAATATATAAAAAATTAATTTGAAATAAAAAAATAAAAGATGTAAATTTTTTTTAAAATATTTTTGTAACATAAAAATAAAAATAAAACTATTTTACAAGTATCTCCTTGATCATCTAGTGGGGTGCGGTGCATAGAACAGTCGCTTAACTTGACTCATGTTTTTGGTTCTGCATTTTGGGTGTCTGTGAGATCTGCCGAGCTGCTCTGACTCCACCGTCAACACGCTAAACTTCAGCTACTCCTGTCTTCTTCTTCTTCCTCCTCTTCTTTTCTTTAATATTTTGCTTCCTTGTCTTCACATTCTAGTCGGCGTCAGTATCAAATAATAATGCAGGCTGCTCTCCTTCCCGTGAACCTTGATCCATGGAGAGGGACAGAGACCATGCAACCTTTCCTTTTTTAATAAATGGTTCTTATTTCTTTTCATGCTATAGAAAACTTTCAGCTTGCATGGTGACTATGTATAGCTTTTAGCCAGGGTGGCTACTGACCAGGTTGGTCAGGTCAGGTCAGGTCGAGTCGAGTCAATTAATGACTACAATGCACAGGAGTGCATATATTCCAATCAAATCCAATGGGATAAAAAAATATTGTAGTTGGACCCGTTCGATTAATGCAATTTCTCAAGCTTAACTACAATTGAATTAGTCGTTTTTTTTTTATTAATCTTGTTGTAAAAGGTAGCCACCGCCCACCCTGAATTTAAAATAATCCCTAAAATCTTATTGTAAGAAAAGCTTGATTATTTTTTTATATCCAATTTTTTATTATCCGAGTTTCAAATTAACCCATCAATTTTTTTTGAATTTAAAGCCCGTTTATTTTTGTATTTCAAAAGCGTTTTTAAATTTTTTAAATTTTTTTCTTTACTTCAAATTAATGTTTTTTATATTTTCATATTATTTTGACGTGTTGATATCAAAAAATAATTTTTTAAAAAATATTATTTTAATACATTTTCGAGAAAAAAACAATTTAAAAATTAATCGTTACCACTCTTCCGAATACCCTTTCAGCATATTCATGACATTCATTTTGTCATATACTCACCAATATTTGCTTATTTCATTCCATTAATTTACAATTTATTCGATTTGTAATTTCGTGATTTGGTCCACAACATGATGTCGTCTACATGTACGTGACGTGATGCTTGTTCACATTGAGAACTGTTGTATGAACATGAAGCAAGAGACAGCATGTATACTTAAGCTTTACACTTTACTTATTTTATTATAAATCATCCAAAAAACTCCTTTAAATTATACATTTTGATTCTTGAAGAGTCAATCTAAACCTTGTTCTCCCCCGCACGCTAAGATTCAGCACTAGAAAACAATCTTTTTTTTCTTTTTTTAAATTTACATGAGAGAACAATTTAATTATATTTGTTGTTACCCAATTTTTGACCCCTTTTTGATAAAATTTTCGGAAAATCCAAAAATAGCGAAAAACAATGAAAATCCAAAAAAATACGTTTTTAATATATTTGCATCGTTTTTAGCATTTTCAACGTCGTTTAAAAAAGAATTTAAGTTTTCAAAGGTTTTTGAACGCGTTCGACTTTTCACGCGTCATTTTTAAAATCATTGATTTTCCTCATTTAAGTCGACGTTGATATTGCTCGTTTTCAAAAAAAATACAAAAAATAAGAAAAATCAGAATTTACAAAAAAGAGAAAGTTGAGGGACTAATTTTGAGGTTCAAATATTATTTTGCCTATATATAGCAGCCTTCAACACACATAAAATGAGGTGGGGGCAATTTTGCAATTAAGGGGGAGGCAACACAAACCACAAAAAACCCTAAAATTTTCCCTAAACCTATCTCCTGTACAGGGAAGCCGCCCGCCCCCCTTGATTTTGGCTGAAAAGCGGAGAGCCCCGCTACTTCCTTTGACCTTCTTCAAGCCGCCGGCCCCCCCCCCCCCGGGTGATTTTTTTTTGTTCTCCCAGCCGGCCACTCTTCCCCTCTCAGACTCACGGACCAGCCAAGACCGCCGCCTCCCCCTCAGCCACGGCCTTTCCCCTTCTCCAAGACAGCAGCTCCATTTTTCTTTTCCAGCAACACACCCGAACACCCCCCACGCACCAGACCTCCCCCCTCCCAGCGGCGTTTCTCTCAGCCACCGAGAACACTGCCTTCCAGCTCGCAGCTGACAGATCTTCCCTCTTCCACCGGCCGCAGGCCAGTCTCCCTCATCAGCACAGACGCGACAAAGCTTCCCCCAGCGGCAGACGACAGCCGCGACCAGAGCAACCATCGGCAGAGAACGAGCAGACCCGAAACGAAGGAGAAAGAAGTAGATCTAAACAGATCTAAGGAGAGAATCAACTGTGTTGTTGCGTTTGTGTTTCTTTTTTTTTGCAGGTGACAGTGATTGGCACCATCGACAGAGAAGAGGAGAGGAAGAGGAAGCCTGCAAACCCACCAGTTTTTTTCGTCGTTTTGCGGCGGCGCGTGAACCCACGCGCCGCCAGGGGTGGCGCGTTGGAACACGCGCCGCCACTGTTCCTGCGCACTGTTCCTGCATATTCCAGAAGCCTTTGGATGTTTTAGGGGCTGTTTTGTAATTTTTAAAGTGTTTGATGTAATTTTTGTTTAGTTGTTGAATTTTTTTTATAATTTGTAATGTGGATGTAAAAGAAAAAAGAAAAGAAAAAGGAAAAAGAAAAGAAAAGAAAAGAAAGAGAAAATAATAATAGAAAAAGAGATGTGTGATTGTGTATTGTTTTTTATATATGTTATTGAATAAAAAAAATGAATTTAATATTTTAATTTATATGCACAAATATCTAAAGGACAGATAAAAATCATGTTGTATTTTTCATGAAAATGTAGAACATGTATCTACATATATTTTGGAAATTAATAACTGATTTATCGAAGCCTTAGAATTGGGCATTTTATTTTTTTAAAATCACATCAAGTTCACGAAGCAGCTTACCTCAGGTAGGGTGCGTTAGGGGTGCTAATACCTTCCCTAACCACAACCAGTCCCTTACCCGCGAATCTCTGACAAGACCAGTATATCCGGTTTCCTAGTAGCCCGCAATCAATTACTAGGTGGCGACTCCAACGAACCAACCAAATCAAATCAAGCAAACGACGAAAAAAATCGCCAGCCGATGCCGCGCGGATTTTCCGACGTGCGACAGAATGGCGACTCCACTGGGGAAGGTATTGTTTTTAACATTATTGGACTAAGCTTTGTATATTTGATGTGTTTATGTTTTTGCATTGTTTTTTTTTATCCATTCATTTTATAGAATTGTCTCATGCATCACATAGTGTAAATTTTTTTTTAAAGCACACACAAGATTCAGGTTAGGTGGGGGACTAGCAGCTTACCTTACGACTTTTAGTCAAGGTTTAAGTTTGTGTAAACCCTAACTCTTCGTTGAGTGCTTAGACTGGTAATAGTTGGACACGTGCCATCTCATTGCCTACAAGCCCCCATATTGCCTCCACGAGGGCAATCACTGGGACAACAAGAGACCCTTTTTAGAGACCAAGTAGTAAACCTCCCTTTTGTCTCACTTAAAAAGATTAGAACCTGCCTTTAGGATGTATGCTCCGTATACATTGTTTAGCATCAGGGCAAACCCTTCTTGAAACATCTTGAACTCAAGACTTGTGGGTGACCCAATGGCCGTCACTCAGAAAATTATCATTGTAGAGTTTGGGCAAGAATCAAGATTCTTGTTTCATCATACAAGAGTTACGACCATATGTCACCCCTCGAAGGGCGAGTTCATCATATAGTTTACATGTTCATACATTTATCATGCATGTACCGGGAGGAAAAATAGGTTCCCCTATCCGAGGTTTACTACACTAGATGGAAAAGGATGGATAATAAAGAAAGGGGTCAGAGAGGCACAGTGTCAAAATGAAGTTGAGAGCAGCAAAGGTGAAGCAGCCAGACTCAGATCTGCTTGAACAAGTGTTGAGCATCAAATTGAAGTCTGCACAGTCTTTTGTGGGAACACTGTTTGTCCACGTCCGATGAAAGTTACACCTCCCCTTTTCAGTAATGAACAACAACAGCAATGCCTTCAGTCATCAACTAATGACAACCTTTTGTTCAGTTGCATTGATTATTGCTCATCGCCTTCACATCTTCCAATGGCACCAAATAACTGTTAGCCTTCTGTGCATGGTGCATTAGCCTTCTTTGAAGTTACCCCCACTGTGAGCCCAATTCCAGTGCAGCATCACATGATTAGACACTGAGCCTCTACGTGGCAGAGCTCTCTCTGTAGAGATTTGTTTGTGGATCTGCTAGTGGGGAATGCAAGAGGGGATGCAGTACTTTCATACGCTACAAAACTTTGTCTCATCAGTTTCAGCACCGAAACACTGTAGTAGGTTGAAGAGCCGGACCCGGTCTGAAAAATATGAGCAGACATCAAACTTCAACGTGGCAGAGCTCCCTCGGCAGGAATCTGTTGGTGAATTTGCAAGTGGGAAATCCAAGAAGGGATGCAGTAGTTTCAGATCATATGCGGTTTTCTCCCATCAGTGTTAGCTTGAAAACGCAAAAGTAGGGAGAAAAGACAAGCCTAGACTAAACAACATGAAGAAGACTGAAACTTCAATAGAGGAGAACTCCCTTTACAGATGTCTGTTTGTTCCAATGTCTGTGGGGAATCGAATAGGAGATAGAGGAGCTTTAGATTCATCGGGCTCTCTTCCAGTTTTGACAATGTGTGATTCCACACGTTTTTGTTTTTGTGCACTGCCAGGATTCCTTAGCAATTGAGAGGTTTCCAACAATCCTAAAACAACAACAATAGCATTGGAAGATTGACATGAAGTTGTATGAATTGCCAAAAAAAAAAAAAGAATGAACAAGCTATCAAGATGGGAAAGATTGAAGGTTCTGCCAAGGATTCCAGAACAATGATGAGAGATGAATCAAAGGAAGACTCTGACGGTGGGAAACCTTAATTATGTGGTCTAGCCAGGTCTTGTTGTATCATCGACCACTCCAATGTCTTTGCCAAAGATAGACATTCCTTTGCCAGGTGAGTTTATTTACCAGCATCTGCTAGATTCCAGACTTTTACCTGACTCCGACAAATCCCATGCAACCACCATTCTCTAGGTGGTTTAATCTGAACAAGAGATGTGATGTCATGGTGGGGTCCTCAACCATTTCAAGTGAACAGTTGCAAGAATTGAGTCCGAAAGTTGGTGAGCAAGAGACAAGTGGAGTCTGTGAAGGAGGGTATCATTGGCTATATTATCCCCCAAACATCTTCAGAATAACATGCGATCGAAAGTGCTTGGCAAAACACAGATATTGCCAGAAAAGCTGATTCAAGAATGGTGATGAACTGTCAATCATATTGTTATGGAATTCTGCATTTTTGTTTTGGGATCACATCTCATCCTTTACCGAAACATGTCTTATTTTTGTCTCTTTGTTGTTTTGAAATCAACGGATGTTTAGCATTTTATTTTGACAAAATATTTTGATCAAACTCCAACATGCAAAATTAAAGATAATCAATCCTGAAGATTAAAAGTATTTTGATTGCAGAAATGACTCGATGCTTGAAAATGACATAAGGTGACCAAACAATTTTGAACTCATACCTTCTGAAACTGAACCACACATCATATAGCTAAGTTTTAGCAGGATGCATAATGACATGTAGTGGATTCAGTAGTTATGGACTCGTGAATCATGACTCTTACAAGTCCAAATCATTACACTGGATGAGGTCAAAATTTATCGGTTCTAACCGACCTTGCTTGAAACGAGAAAAGGCCATCTTTGTTATCCTTTCACATTTCTTGAAATATTATCCCTTGCAGTCCCATTTTGAGCCTGGTAAAATATTTTCTTTCAAAAAGAAACCCTGACTAGGATCACACCCCACACTGGGGAAAATGAGAGATGTTTTGAAGACATTAATGGATAAAGGGAAGGCTTAGAACAAAAGTCCAATGATTGAAAGAAGGTTACAAGAAAACACATAGACTGGGGGCATATAAGAAAAATTTGAGGAAGGCTATGAGAAAGCAAAAAAAAAAAAAAAAAAAAGATCGAAAAAAAAAGGAAGTTGAAATTGCCTTCACTTAAATACAAGTCAAAGATAAAGGAAGGAAAACGCCTATCAAGTCTATGAAGAGCAAAAGAAATTTCAATTAAGGAAAGGCACAACAAAAGTCAATAGCAGAAAAAAGACTAAGCTATAAACGTGACTTTTGGTATCCATTATAAAGCCTCTGATGTTATCAGATGATTGAGGTTGGTTATTCATCAAGGAAAGGTGGATTTGCATTATGACTTATGTTAAGAGAATTCTGATCTTTGAGATTAACAAGGTTATATGTCACTTTCTCCACAATGACAACAAGAAAGAGAGTTGATGAATAGTTGATGTTGATCCTAGGTCGTTGAAACCCTCAAACACCTTTTGAGCCTGTGAATTTCCCTTCTTTCATAAGCCATGAACCATAGCCTGTATTACGTGCTTTTAAAAGCCCTTTTTGATTAAGTGAACAATTTGAACCGATAAATGGCGCTCTCGAAACTTGAAGAGCTTTTCCATAAGAGTCGTGGCTTCATGAATTAAGCTACTGGTCATTATGCATGTTGATAAAATTGGTGCTAAAAAAAGAAAACAATCTTTCTTGATGAATTCTCAAGTTTTGACTTGAGCCTTTTGTTTTTTTTTGAAATTCACAAAAAAGGTCACCTCATCATAGACCATCAAAAGATATACCCAAAATCAGAGTCTAAAATGGATACAAAGAACCATGAAAAAAAAAAAACCATTTTAGTCTTACAACGGGTCAATTTCTGTTTTCAAATACATGACAATCAAAGGACTGTATATTTCGAATAACGTGTGTTGGATCTTTGATAAAAAAAAAAAAAAAAAGCTTGATTTTCAAAAGATCTTTTCAAAAAAGGACATCTCTGATTTCATTTCAACAAACTAGACTTTGAATAGACATGATCTTTGAAATATGAGATTTGATTCTAGAACAAGAAAGATTGCCAAACAAGAAGAATATCGATTCAAATTGGCGAAATCCTTGATAAAAAAATGACATTGAAGTCCTCGACACTCCTTGAGAAGTTGAGCAGCTGAGAGCAATGTAGTGGACCTTGAGAAGGAAAACAAAAGGGTATTCAGATCAGCTGGGGGCAAAGAAAGAATCAGATAATGAATCACCAAAGTCCATCAAAGTCATTCTTGGCAATCACAAAAGCCATTTGATTATAGACAGAAGAATGAGCATGTTCAGATCGACTGGGGGGCAATCTTGTTCAAAGATAGTCTGTGATTTAGTGCACTTCAGCAGCAATTGATGAGCAACGCTGCACTTGAAGGATATTTTCATATCTTCATCTTGGTTTATCATGTCCAGCATGGCTATGACTTTTGAACGATGTTATTGCATTATTGCATTTGAATGAATGTTGGAAGGAGGCACCCACCACGAAGACTGACTGTGAGGGCAATTTGTTTTGAAGCCAAAGGAGCACTTCACCGCATGAATATGGGTGATGAACATCATTAATGATGCCAATGCATTTCTTTTCATTATCTGATTTGACAAGCTGAGAGGAATCCCTGGAGAAGAACATTGAGTTTACAATGATGAGTTTTTTATTGCAAGCTATGAGATGCATGTCCGGATGACTTGACAGTTTCCAAGAAAGTTGATGATAACATATACTTGAAAAGTATTGTTTCAACTAGAGGCAAGTTCATGATTGATTGACAATTTTAATGGGCGTTGGCATGCACAACCAATCAAAGGGCAATTCTAGAGAGAATCTAGGAGATGGATGAAGGGAGCTACATCACACATGGAAGCATGGTCAAGCTTGAGAAGCAGCGGGAGCAGTAATCATCATGGACGACCCATGATAGGCACTGCACTTACATCTAAGTGGAAGGCTAGCACATGAATGAGCCAGTGCATTGAAAGAATAAAGAAAGCTTTGAATAACAAACAAAGGCACCATGTGATGATGGAACATTGAAGAGGGGGGGGACCTATATTTCAAATTAGGTAAGGATGCATGCATGTCATCTAACATTGAAGCATTGCATATATTTTTGATTTGTTGCAGGAAAAATCCCCAATGTAGTCCAGCAAGATTGGGGACAAAGAAAGAATTGTTGATTTGAAGAACAACAAAGAATCATGGTTTTGACCCTGGAATGGGAGGAAGATGAGATAAACCCTAACATTAGGGAAATCTCAAAGAAATAAGAAGATCAACGAATAAGAGTCTTCAATTCAAACCCTATCATCTTGAAGAAGGAGTATATTTTTTGGTTAAAGGAGACTGCCAAAAGGAATCTCGGGTTAACCACAACATGAAGATTTAAGCTTAGGTTGAAGGGAGTCGCCAGGTGGGATTCCAGGTTGACCTAGCTACACATAGATTTTGGTTCCGGTTGAAGGGGATCGACGAAGGGATCTCAGTTCAGCTCAACCGCAAAGATTTTGGCTCTGGTTAAAGGGGATCGGCGAAGGGATCTTAGTTTAGCCTAGCCACACACAGACTTTGGTTATGGTTAAAGGGGATCGGCGAAGGGATCTCAGTTTAACCTAACTACGACAGATTTTGGTTCTGGTTGAAGGGGATCGGCAAAGGGATCTCAGTGCAGCCTAACCACACAGATTTTGGTTCTAGTTAAAGGGGATCGGCGAAGGGATTTCAGTTTAGCTTAACCACACACCGTTTTTGGTTCTGGTTAGAGGGGATTGGCGAAAGGAATCTCAGTCTATCCTAACCGCACACAGGAGTTTTGGTTCTGGTTGAAGGGGATCGGCGAAGGGGTCTCAGTTCAGCCCAACCACACAGATTTTGGTTCTGGTTAGAGGGGATTGGCGAAAGGAATCTCAGTCTATCCTAACCATACAGGAATTTCGGTTCTGGTTAGAGGGGATTGGCGAAAGGAATCTCAGTCTATCTTAACCGCACACATGAGTTTTGGTTCTGGGTGAAGGGGATCGGCGAAGGGGTCTCAGTTCAGCTTAACCACACAGATTTTGGTTCTGGTTAGAGGGGATTGGCGAAAGGAATCTCAGTCTATCCTAACCATAAAGGAGTTTCGGTTCTGGTTAGAGGGGATTGGCGAAAGGAATCTCAGTCTATCCTAACCACACAGGTTTTTTGGTTCTGGTTGAAGGGGATCGGCGAAGGGGTCCCAGTTCAGCCCAACCACAGATTTTGGTTATGGTTAAAGGGGATCGGCGAAGGGATCTCAGTTCAGCCTAACCACAAAGGATTTTGGTTCTGGTTAAAGGGGATCGGCGAAGGGATCTCAGTTCAGCCTAACCACAAAGGATTTTGGTTCTGGTTAAAAGGGATCGGCAAAGGGATCTCAGTTTAGCCTAACCACGCAGAATTTAGCTTTGGTTAAAGGGAATTGCTAGATGGGATTTCAGGTTGACCGAGCTGCACATCGATTTTGGTTCTTGTTAGATCGCCAGATGGGATCTCATGTAAATCCAATCAAAAGGGCAGGTCGCCCTTGAAAATAGACCACTTTGAGTATGTGTGGGCAGGTCGCCCGTGAAAATAGACCAGTGTGAGTGCGTGGGCAGGTCGCCCGTGAAAATAGACCACTTTGAGTTTGTGTGGGCTGGCCGCCCTTGAAAATAGACCACTGTGAGCGTGTGTGGGCAGGTCGCCCTTGAAATCATCCAAGATAATGAGATTATTTTCGTTTTGTTTTCTTTACAAAGCTTACTATGCGAAACATCGAGGAGTTTTGCTTCGTAAGCATTGTAAAGAGGGGGCATCTGTTGTTACCCAATTTTTGACCCCTTTTTGATAAAATTTTCGGAAAATCCAAAAATAGCGAAAAACAATGAAAATCCAAAAAAATACGTTTTTAATATATTTGCATCGTTTTTAGCATTTTCAACGTCGTTTAAAAAAGAATTTAAGTTTTCAAAGGTTTTTGAACGCGTTCGACTTTTCACGCGTCATTTTTAAAATCATTGATTTTCCTCATTTAAGTCGACGTTGATATTGCTCGTTTTCAAAAAAAATACAAAAAATAAGAAAAATCAGAATTTACAAAAAAAGAGAAAGTTGAGGGACTAATTTTGAGGTTCAAATATTATTTTGCCTATATATAGCAGCCTTCAACACACATAAAATGAGGTGGGGGCAATTTTGCAATTAAGGGGGAGGCAACACAAACCACAAGAAACCCTAAAATTTTCCCTAAACCTATCTCCTGTACAGGGAAGCCGCCGCCCCCCTTGATTTTGGCTGAAAAGCGGAGAGCCCCGCTACTTCCTTTGACCTTCTTCAAGCCGCCGGCCCCCCCCCCCCCCGGGTGATTTTTTTTTGTTCTCCCAGCCGGCCACTCTTCCCCTCTCAGACTCACGGACCAGCCAAGACCGCCGCCTCCCCCTCAGCCACGGCCTTTCCCCTTCTCCAAGACAGCAGCTCCATTTTTCTTTTCCAGCAACACACCCGAACACCCCCCACGCACCAGACCTCCCCCCTCCCAGCGGCGTTTCTCTCAGCCACCGAGAACACTGCCTTCCAGCTCGCAGCTGACAGATCTTCCCTCTTCCACCGGCCGCAGGCCAGTCTCCCTCATCAGCACAGACGCGACAAAGCTTCCCCCAGCGGCAGACGACAGCCGCGACCAGAGCAACCATCGGCAGAGAACGAGCAGACCCGAAACGAAGGAGAAAGAAGTAGATCTAAACAGATCTAAGGAGAGAATCAACTGTGTTGTTGCGTTTGTGTTTCTTTTTTTTTGCAGGTGACAGTGATTGGCACCATCGACAGAGAAGAGGAGAGGAAGAGGAAGCCTGCAAACCCACCAGTTTTTTTCGTCGTTTTGCGGCGGCGCGTGAACCCACGCGCCGCCAGGGGGTGGCGCGTTGGAACACGCGCCGCCACTGTTCCTGCGCACTGTTCCTGCATATTCCAGAAGCCTTTGGATGTTTTAGGGGCTGTTTTGTAATTTTTAAAGTGTTTGATGTAATTTTTGTTTAGTTGTTGAATTTTTTTTATAATTTGTAATGTGGATGTAAAAGAAAAAGAAAAGAAAAAGGAAAAAGAAAAGAAAAGAAAAGAAAGAGAAAATAATAATAGAAAAAGAGATGTGTGATTGTGTATTGTTTTTTATATATGTTATTGAATAAAAAAAAATGAATTTAATATTTTAATTTATATGCACAAATATCTAAAGGACAGATAAAAATCATGTTGTATTTTCATGAAAATGTAGAACATGTATCTACATATATTTTGGAAATTAATAACTGATTTATCGAAGCCTTAGAATTGGGCATTTTATTTTTTTAAAATCACATCAAGTTCACGAAGCAGCTTACCTCAGGTAGGGTGCGTTAGGGGTGCTAATACCTTCCCTAACCACAACCAGTCCCTTACCCGCGAATCTCTGACAAGACCAGTATATCCGGTTTCCTAGTAGCCCGCAATCAATTACTAGGTGGCGACTCCAACGAACCAACCAAATCAAATCAAGCAAACGACGAAAAAATCGCCAGCCGATGCCGCGCGGATTTTCCGACGTGCGACAATATTTAACTTTACCAATAAACAAACACGGTTTAGAAGCTCTAAATCAACTTAAAATTCATTTAGACAATGATTTAAGACTCTCACTTAATAAAAAAAAACTTTAAAAACAAATAATATATATAATACTTAACAAAAGATCTCAAGTACGAAATGAATATTTTTTAAGACCCTTCTTGTCACACACACATACATAAAAAAAATTAAAAAATATTTTTAAAATATTTTAAAAGGCATCGTTTATAATTTTGTCAAAAACCTTTATTCACCTTAAACCGACGATATATGCTCTCAACCGTAAATGGAATTATTTTTAAACACTAAGAAAATATAAAATATATTTTTTATGTCTTTTTTTTTTTTTTTCCTTTCAGATTTTCTATAAAAACTAATGTCAAATTGGCCTTCAATTTTGTAAATAGCATTCCATCAAGCATTTTATGCAAACTAGAATGGGTTTTTTTACATTGAGCTCGTCTTTATACTATTACGTCCGTACATAACGTCACTCACTTGCTCAATTCACGCACTCAAATTGCACAAAGACAACGTATTCCACAACCACCACCAAAACACATATGATTTCTAGATTAATTTTCAAGTTCAAGCATGTTTATCGAAATTTTATTCATCAATATCACACACCGTGATGGATCATGCTAAAATTCCTTAAAAAAAAAAATCCAAAATGCTCTTAAGAGTAGAAAGTACATGTGCGCGTGTGGGTGTTGTAGACAACCTAGCTAGCATGTCTCCACACACTTTTATTGGCCAGAATATGATAGGCAAACTCCACACAGGGACGAGCGTGAAGTGGTAGGGAGGGCAACTCACGATCAGGCCTAACTTACTTGCGAAGCCCATGCTGCATTTAATAAAGACACCTTTTTATCCAAGCACTTGTGGTTGCCTACATGCTATGCAATCCAGCAAAAAAACATATTGGGAGACACGACCTTGATACAATCTCAGGCACGAATACAAGACAAAATATTATTAGGTATGGAGCATGACACCATTGTTAGGTAAGATATGGACTTGTTTCATTTATTCTCGTCCCATTCTAGCTTGCTTGCCTGCCCAATTCTTCCCCTTTCTCTCTCACCCTTTATCTTTCCTTGTAACTTGTTCTTCGGTTCCAACTGTGAAGACTCGTCACTAGTTGTCATCCCCCAACTTTGCCCTAAATTCAAGTGCTGCCAAATCGATAACAACGTCATTACATGCCCTGATTGTCAAGGATTTTGCCCCAAATGGGACCTTCCCTTGATTATGATTTATGACGCTGAATGTCAAAGCTTGGTTAAATTTCTTTCCAATCTAATAAGTTCTAACCAGAACCTAGCTTCGGTGTTGAATGAACCCTATTCCTGAATCTTGGTGTTTGTTGTTTTTGCTTTTACTTTCCTTTCCCTTTGACAAGTTAAGATCATCGCAACGCATATTGTATTCAAAGTTGGATGTGGCCGGCCTTCTAAGGTTTGAAAGTGGCGAGGACGGGACCGAGTTAGGCAGATCAGCCGGCTATTCTCTTGGACTTAAAACAAGACTAGACACCAACTGTCCAATGTCCACTGCTGACCAATATTCGGTGTCCGCATAAACAAAGTCTTTAGCAAGAAATATATCAGCATTGACTTCGATCTTAACTTGTCATGAAAATGCCGAAGAGAGATATCTATTTACCAATCTGCCTTTTGATCTCGACTCTGACCAGCAGTTGCAAGGACTAAACATGGTGTTTGGGACCAAGAAATACTCCTTTTTCCTTGTAAATGAAAGTAAAGGTTCATTTTCAAGGCAAACACCCAAGGGAATCGACACTAAAGAATGGGCAGTAGTGGTACAACACTAGAGATGGATAGCTGGCGAACCAACCCAGCAAGAGTTCCATGCTAACTTTTTGGAAAGTCATGCTCAAAGCCCTGCATAAATGAATGACAAGCACAACAAAGGGCAGGCCAACAAGGTGCATATTCAAGGCAAATTATCCAATATTTGCACCGTGATAGCTGTCTCCAATCAGATCAAACTACTTCCAACTTTTAACAGCACACTCCTGCTCCCACATTGAGAAAAAGGTTGAGCACTTGGTACTAACGTCGTTGTCACTTGTCACAGGCAAACCCTATCTAAAAAGGACCCGACTTTTCATCTGTCCTTGTTGGTAGGCAAGGAGTGTGAGTCACCTCACAAATTGGGCAAGAACATGTTGTGTACTGCATTTATAGTAGGAAGCTTTATGAATAGGAAAAGATTGGTTTAATCACTTCCGTGTAAAAGAGAAGGGGGCTATTAGGCCTATGAGCCTGCCTGTTCTTTAAGACCCAAAACCTCTTTCTTCCTTTTCAATGTATTCCTAGATTATACAGTACTGGTATAACGAACCTTGGACTTGGAGTACTTGCTCCACTAAACGATCCTATTGACTTACCTGTGACACCATAACTTTCACTGTGAATTTGTCATGGGAATTGGTATATGCGGAGCAGACGGCTAACAAGAATATCTTGTACAATTTTCATCATCCATCTCATGAGTAGAAATTTGGAGGCAAGTTTATCTCACTAACCGACTCAATCCAACCTCTCCATCCCAAAATTTGTGGCGGACTAAACTGCTAGGGTTCGATTACGAAATTAAATTCAGGAAGGAGAAGGAAAACATAGTCGTTAATGCTCCCTCTAGAATACCCAGCAATGAGCTCAATGCACTAGCTTTATTCATAGTTTTCACTTGCTTTCAGACATCAAGTCATGGGAAAGGTATATCAAGGCGGAGTCTATTATCTAGGACTGCTTCACATCCTCATTATAAGTGGAGTTAGGGTCATCTTATCAGAAGGCGCAAACTGGTGGTGGGTAATAATCTTGTGCTATAAAACATGTTAATAGCCATCTATCATGATATTGCTTTAAGGGGTCACTCAGGTTCTACAGTCACGGCAAAAAAAGATTGGTAATGTATTTTATTGGAAGAAACAACAAAAACAAGTGAGGCAATTTGTCAGGGAGTGCTTTTAGTGTCAAAGGTACACGTTTGAGAATGTGGCTCGTCCAAGGTTACTACAACCTTTGCTTATTCCAAAGGCATCTTTTACGGATATTAGCATGGACTTGTTTGTCAAAATTTGAAGGTAAAGAAGTCGTATTTGTAATGGTGGATAAATTGTGTATATTTTATGGCGCTTTCACATCCCTGCCAGTTTAGCAGCTAAAATTTTTATGGACTCGGTCTATAAACTTCATGGTCCCCTGCCATCATAGTTGGTGATCGAGACTGAATTTTTCTAAGTTTTGAAAGGAATTGTTTAGTTTCTAAGGGGTCGACCTATACAACACCACTATCTATCATCCACAATCAATTGGGCAAATCAAGATAGTCAGCAAATATGTGAAGAACTATTTCAGATGCATGACAAGAGATATCCATTCACAATAGTGTAAATAAGTGTCTTTAAGTGAATGGTGATATAATACAAACTTTCACATGGCCGTTAAATTATCCCCTTACAAAATCCTATACGGATTCGCTCCACCTATCTACATTCCCTACTTCCCTAAAGACCCCCCCTAGAAACAATAGACAATTACCTCAATAAAAGGGAACAAATGCTACAGATAATCAGGCAGAACTTGGTCAAAGCACATAATAGAATGAGGCAATTAGCAAACAGAAAGAGAAGTGACAGTTTTTGAAGTAGAAGACCTGGTCTATTTAAAACTATAGCCCTACAAGCAAAAGTCAGTACCACAGCACAACCAACACAAGTTATCAGCTGAGTATTATGGTCCATATACAATTATCGAGAAGATTAGAGAAGTTTCTTACAAGTTAAATCTTCCTTCCTCATCGACAATCCACCCTGTCTTCCATGTCTCCCAATTGAAGAGGAACCTGGGAAACAAAATGTTGCACACTAAATTGCCCGATTGGCCCAAGGAACCCACTCTGCACCCTTATGCAATCTTGGATCGAAGACCAGTCAGAAGGGGTCAACAGGCTGCAACTCAAATCTTAGTCCATTGGCAAGGGTTGTATCTCCCTCTGAGGCAACATGGGAATATTCATTGATGAAGTGAAACTCAGATTTCTATCATTCAACCTCGAGGACAAGTTGTTTCTGAAAGGGAGAGAATTGTTGCAGGTGAATTTGGCTAATGAGGATTGCCAGCAAGAAGAAAACAAGCCGAAGGGAATATTTGAAAAGAAATGACCGTTGCTAAGTGAATAGTTAATCGCAACGCACCGTATCAGCCCAATCCTTCCTTCTATTTATGCGCACTGTTTCAATAACAAGTAAATTACCTGTACTGAGAAGAATGCTAAATTAGCATTCAATTATTCTGATTAATTAATTGCTCTATATATGCTATCAGTTGTAACAAAATGAATATCGACAAAAATAAATAAGAACAAGAATTAATCCAGTTATGGGTTCTTCTCCTCCCTCCTCTCCCTACCTCTCTCCAACTTCTCTGGCATCTTCTTCCTTCCTCTCTTAACTTGGCTAACCAAACACGAGCACAATCACTCCACTAGATTCAACCCAGATAGGAGATTTCTTAATTGAGTTTTCTCCAAGAGGTAGAACTTTTACACGTGCTTCAATAGATTCTACCAAGTAATTGTGTTATCGAAATCTGCTCTTCCTTTTTTCTATTTCGATTGGAGTTTAGGGCAAAAGTTCCTTACTTTCTTTACCTCTCTGGTTTTCTGCAGCGGCTAGCTAGTGTCCATCATCAATCATTGTGTTAACCTGTTAGCACCAATTATTTAGTCCCTTCTCATGATCACCGGAAAAAATCAGCGCCTTCATACAGTACCTCCCATGTGGCATGATCAATCCAGCTACAAGCCAAAAGTTCAGTCCCCTGTTAAAATATAGGTGCAGTCTCTCCCTTATCACCAGAGGAACATCATGACAAATTCACATGTTAAGGAAGATCAGTGATCTAGTCATGTTCATTAATTAAACAATGACACTTACTCTAAATCCAAGATTTTTTCAGCGACAATGCCATAACTACGGTGAACGTCGCAACAACCTGACCCATGTGATGTGAATATGCCGATTATTGAATTATTGCTCAAATCATTGCAAGGATGATCTTTCTAACATTCCAAATATCTCTCATCTCATTTTGTAATGACAGATTTGATTGAACAATTCAATCAAATCTGTCATTCCTTAGCAAAGATCAACCCAGATCACCTTTGTGCTTGCAGTACAAAAGATAGAGCTCGCATGCAATCTTAATCAGAATAGCAACTTTCACAACCTGAAATTTCTTATATCCTGCTGTTAAAACCCTTAAATGGTGGCCAACCTTCGCATAGAATCACTGCCGCCTAACATTCCAGCCTTGGAAAGGTCGTCTCCACAACATAACATGGAACTCTGAGTCTCATATCAACCAGTTCATTTCGGGTGTCAAAGTCATCCAAACAAAGCGCCCTCCCTGTCATCAGAGTCATTTATTTACAAATAAAACCTCCAAAGCAAAAGCTTCTTAGCGGCACCTGCATTCAGCTTACTACTTGTAGAACGCTTTCCATAACCTAGAAATTCGAAAGTAAAACCCCCGAAGAAGGCAAGAACAAGAGCTCCACTAGGGATCCATCATTGGTTCTTCTCCTAGTTTTCTGACATCTGAAACCATGATAGATTCAGGGATTTGCAACCACACTACAAGCACATTCTGTAGAGCTACATCGTATTCACCCAACCAGTTCACTTGAACTATATATTTGCACACAAGTCGCCATTCAAATTGAGGAAACAATAAACAATATCTCACCAAGAATTTCACTGAGAAAAAGAACCACGAAGAAAAAAACTACAAAATCAGTCATGTCGACTACAATAACACAGAAAACTTCACTGCAATACCCATGTCTGTATTTAGGAAACTCAAGGAGGATTCTCTCTAAACAACCAATTTGAATTGTGTTACAGCTCATAAAATTGCCACTAACCATAAGAAATTCGTTAGTTCAAAGCAAGCACAAACTAACCAAAAACCTTGCTCTGGCCCACCGCACTAACCCTAAGTCTCATCATATCCTATCCAAGCAATACAGCAAAGAATTAAGATACGAAAAAAACAAATAACACGGCCTTGCTTTCTATTTCTAAGAACACAATCAACCAACCAAACAAACTAAAAGTCAAAATTCCCCTGTAAATTTCCTCCAAAACAAACATCATCACTAATCACCTATCCCATCACACCAAGCCCCCCCTACTCCCTAACCATGCTAGTAGTAAAATAACTCTAAAAAAATAAAATTGAATCGCCACTATCCTACCCTTTATCCATTGGCTTCGCAACAAGTAACCCCATCATCTGCTTCTGCCTCCTCATCTCCACAACCTTCCTATGCGAATTCGAGTGCAATTTGCTGGAGAACGTTGGACTATTTGCAGGTCGGTACTCAGGCACCAATCTACCAGACTTGTATCTCACCCCACAAGCATTACACAATGTTTTAGGTCCATCTGGACCTGCCCGCCATTGTGGAGTCTTTTCAACACCACAATGCTGACATTTTCTCCCCAATTTTGCTACTGACACAGCCGGTTTCCTCCTTATGAAATTTTCCTGACTCCACCAACACTCTTGCTCTTGGATTTCTCGAGGGTGTCTATGGTGGCGCTTGCTACGAGCCTTAACAGGCACGCGAAGTCGACAGTAACTCATAATAATGTTACTATTACTGCTATTGCCACTGTTGCTGGTGCTGCTAGTAGTGCTGCTTTCGAGCACGGAAACTGGGCTGTGGTGCTTGGGAATGCTGCCTGGCTCACCGGAGAGGAGGCTACCGAAGCAAGTTTCGACTGTTGGGAACGCATCTTTGTTCGATAACCATTCCAGATCTTCCTCTGCAAATTCCTGGGATAAAGCGAAAATGTCAACAAATAATCAGTAACTCAAAAGTCAGAACCCCCATATTTTGACAACATAAGAATGCGTCTGAGTTGACTCAACTGGTCAACTCAAGGACTCGGAATTAAACATGGTAAGAAAATTATAAGGATGCTGGGGGCCATGTTGTCTTTTCAATAGGAGCGGCCGCGTAACAAACTTGCAAGACTGTAAATGACAAGGATAAATTTATTGGCTACAACTACAACCTTGTGAAATACAGCTCATAACGATAAAGACTACAAGTTGGCATTAAATGTCCAAAACACCCTTCAAACTGCCGTCCTGTTTGTGAATAGAGAGTCAAGAGTTCAATGTGGTCAAAATTCTCCTTTGCAAAACTGTTTGAACAAAAAAATTCAACTTGCACCGTCATTCGAGGCCATCCAGTTTGACTCAGCTGAGCCACATCATACCGAGTCAAAAAAACTCGGCCGCTATCCCGGACAGAGTCGCCCGAGTCGACTCATAACAACCCTGAACCGAGCCGAGTCAGACAGGGTCTAGCCTTAGAGAGGGCGTAAACCGCCAGAGGCCGCAACTTTCGGCCTTAAGAACCCATAAAAGGAACACCCAGATAAAAAACTTACAGGTAACGAACTATGTTCCAAAACGTTGAAAGAAGCCGGGTGAAGGGCATTAGGGTTAAGGGAAGGAAGTGCCCTTCTGGATTTTTTGCTGTTCCTCTGGTGTTCTTCACCATCCTCTTCCTCTCCTATATCAGAACAGAAGTCCAAAAGGTCATCCACCATGAAACCAGCAGCCGTGTCTAGAGACTCCATTTCTTCGAAGAAAAAGAAGAAGAAACCCAAAAAGGATTTTGTTTTTGGTTTATTTTCAATAGAGAGAGGGATTTTTGGTGTTTTGAGGGAGAGAGAGGAAGTCTCTCGTTTCTTTTGGCTAATATTATCTCACGATGAACTCGAGGATTTTTCCTTTTTTTTTTTTTTTCTTTATTGGTGGGAACGAGGGGACTTTTTTTTCTCGGGTGTGTGTTTATTTCTTCTTTTTACATTTCTTAATCATTTGGGTTGATTTTGTAACGACTAGTGGGTTTGGTTTGGTAGGGTAAGGTATTCATTGTTTTTTTATTTTTCAATAAATATATTAGAATAATATTTTTTAAAAAATATTAAAATAATATTTTATTAGATTTATTTTTAATATTAACCTATAAAAAAATTCAAAAAACAAAAAGTATATTTGAAACTAAGAAACAAATTTCAAAAAAAATTAAAAACATGGCTAAACAGGATCACATTTAAGATCTAAATAAATCTTCTATGCCTATTTTTATGAATAAAAAATCCTTTGAAAAAGTTATCACACTCCTTAAAATAAAAAATAAAAAGCAACTAAACGATTGATTCCGTAAAATGATTTAAAATTAGATTAAAAACAATAAATTAGCAGGTTAAGTTAAAAATTCAGGGTAACCTACTAATCCAATTCACCTAATTATACTCTGATTAAAATTTAACCTTTTGATATTTTTTTTTATCAAGACAGCAGAGTTTTAATGCGCATATATATATATATATATATATATATATATATATATATATATATATAAAAGGTTGACTCCAAGACGTGTTTGTTTGTGAGGTAACTTTTATGGTTATGATTTTAAAAAGATAAGTTTTAAAAAAATATAGTTAGATGTGGTTAGTTGGATTTAGATATGTATTTGGTAAAAATTATTGTTGAGATTTATATGCACAAAAAAAAATGTATAAAATGTTTGGTTGTGGTTGCTTTTTAAAAGTACTTTTTACTTGGAAATATATAAAATAATTATTTTTTATTTTTTAAAAATTATTTTTGATATCAGCGCATCAAAATGATTTGAAAATATAAAAAAAATAATTTGAAGTAAAGAAAACAATAAAAAAATTTCAAATTTTGAAAAAAATGCTTTTGAAACATAAAAACAAATAGAGTTTTACGAAACTCGGTTAAAAAAATAAGTAAAAATTATTTTACAAAAACTACGTTTCAAACTCAATTTTTTGATAGATCCCACAATATAAAACGCAGTTTGATGTATTACTAAATACCTAATTGTGTTTTTTACACCGTAAATACAAAAGCTAAGGCTAAACAAACACATCCTTAACATGTAAGATATCGATGAAGTAATTTTTACATAAAATAACGCTTTTCTATTTACCTCGTATAAAAAAAAAAGTATGTAAAAAAAAAAAAAAAAGGAAACATGCACGTTCAAAGTGATAAGCATTGGCCCTGGAAAATAAAAATAAAAATAAAAATAAATTCAAGAATCATGAAATTTATCAACAACCAAGTGTCCTTTACAATTTATATTCCCTACGCGTTTAGTTGTGCAGTAAGGTGTCGTTATTACATATTCAATGTAATTGGCAAGGGAGTTTGCTCCTTACACTATCATTTAAGACTTTGTTTTAAAAAGAAAGTTTGCTAACAAAATAATTTTCACGAATATATAATTATATCTTAATCAAAGAATATTTTAGTTTTGATATAAAAATATATTCCTAAAAAACACAGTAAATTTTAATGCTTCCCAGATTAGCTTTCAACACGGGCATCAACGTAAATAAGGTAAAAAGAGAGTGCATTAGGGTAAGAAAAGATGCTTCTTGATAGTTAAAAAAGATACGTCCCTGTTTGGATTCGTCCAAAATAAAGGTCGATGAATTTTTAATCTTTTTAATTTATTCTGATGTAATAATATTAAAAATAAAATAAAAAATATATATTATTTTAATAAAAGACACTTTAGAAAAAATAACACTAAAAAAAGGATGGGGGGCCGCTTACGCAACGGGCAGGCGTAAAAGGGGACGGTCATTACAATGCGTGAAATGCATGCCTTCCAATAAGATCCGCCACCCACGTCACTGGACCAATTACATACTGACACGTAGAGACATGGAAAATGAAAAATCCCCCAGCTTTTGACCTCCCAGACACCGCACGTAGCGGCGATGATCTTGTGATCCCTCGACCAGGCACCTGCTCTGTACTAGGTACTGCAGTTGAATGGGTTTAGTGATGTACTTACAAAGAAGTTTACAAATAAAAAAAAATTAAAATTAATTTTTTTAATAGTAAAGTAGAAGTTGTTTTTTTTATTTTTTTCACTTTAAAATATATTAAAATAATATTTTTTATTTTATAAAAATTATTTTTAATATTGAGACATTTTAAAAGTAAAAAATAATTTAAATTAAAAAAATACAGTTAAACTGTAATGACACAAGTACAAATGGTATAATTCTGAGCCCTTTGATTTATTTTTGTGGGACCCTTTTGCATGTGCATAGAAGGGGTCCACCCATTGCGCGTTACCCATTTGGGATGATGACAGGTGGGTAAGGAGATGGGGGTTGTCGTGCTCTTTCTTTCATGAACGCGAGAGTCACGTGCTATTAATGAGAAGCACTGAAAAGCTAGAACATAAAAATGATGTTTGTAAATGCAATGGAGATTTTTTTAAATAAAATATTATTTTGTTTTGAAATGTATTAAATTAATATTATTTTTTATATTAAAACATTTCAAAAATTCTGCAAATTTTAATTTAAAATAAAAAAACCTAATTCTTATGAAAAACAGGTTAAATATCAATTCTAAATGCTCTAGAGATTCAATGAATTGCCTTTGTTTTTGTTTTTCGGAAGACTTGAACTCATTTCTCTGGTACTGCACAAACGTAATTACCAAATATTAACTTTAATATTTGAAACTAAACCCATCTTATTAGTTATATAACCTTTTATCGGAAATTGCATTTCAAACCATTTTTTTTATAAAAAAATATTTAAGATTGTTTTTATATTTTTAAAATTATTTTGATGTACTGATATAAAAAAATTAAAAAATATATTATTTTAATATATTTTCATACAAAATACATTTTAAAAGCAATTATTACTATATTTTCAAACCCTCCCTCCATGTGTCTTAGTTATAATTCAGAGTTGAATCCTACTCAAACCCTAAATATTATAATCAATCAATACATATTTACCAAAATTTTCGCTTTTATTTTTTTAAAAAAACCTACAAGACTTGGGCACTTTTAAATTTGATTAAAGAGAGCTTATCACGTTAAAATAAAGGGAAAAGGAATATTAAGAAAAATTCCGTTTGTATCAAAGTGTTTTAGGTCTCCAGTGGCCTGCCTGCCCACACAACAACATGGACTCGGCCACCTTGTAACTTTCAAGAGATCCATGATGACTGGGGCCCAAGTACCATGGTCCTCAATTTATGCCCTCCTCATGTCCCGTGTGCTTCCTCCTGTATTCAAAGTCATTCTTGATGCAACTACACCATTGCTCTATTTGATGATTAGTTTATTTTTAGGTTTTAAAAGTGTTTTTGAAAGAATATAAATTTGTTTTATTTATTTTAATTTTTTTTAATATTCTGATATGTTAATGTCAAAAATAAATTTTAAAAAATAAAAAAATATTTTAATATTTTTTTAGAAAAAAAACACTTTAAAAAATAATCGATACTGTAATATCAAATAAGAATTTAGTAAATCAATTCTCAATTTTTTTTTCTTGAATGCATCTAATTGAAATGAAGATATGTTTTAAGACCACGGTTCTAGGAAAAAGAAAATACTTAATCTCAATTAGAATATGAATTATTCAAAAATACCCTGAAATGGTGAAAAAATCCCTATTGTACCCAACATAATTCAAATTTATTAATGTATGAATTAGTAATAAATCTAACATAATCAAAATTAAATTAGAGCCCACATCGAAATTTATCAAGACCAATGGGCTTTCCTCAATCGAGCTAGAACTTGAAAAGACTGGACCACAAGGCCTATTCCATTCAGAGTTCAGACTCTTTAGCCGAAATAAATAAAGCCTGGATATCCAACGTCGTCGTTTTTGTAAAAAAATTTATCATTTTATCCTATTAGACACGTGGCATACAGTACAACGTCCACCCTGTAAAAACACACAAACAAAAATTCAGCTGAAAGTTTTTACCGTTACACTGATTACAGCGGTAGAAGGAATGAAGAAGCTTCGCATATATAAACCAATCTCCATCGAAGACTAGAGGAGCTAATATGAGTCTGTGAAATTTTTTTTTGAAGAAAAGGTGTAAAAGATGCAGGGACTGACTCTTTCAAAAACACCACTAACTTCAAGTGGTAGCAGCACCAAACCTCCATTACTGCCTTTGGTGGATTCATTACCATGTTTTGCTGGCATTTCTAGAAAACCCATTTCAACTTCGTGTAAGTTTTTCTGTTTATTCATTTCGGTATCCCTTCGTGCTTCAAAAATTGAATCTTTGTTAAGAGGAAATGATAAAGCTACTTACTTGACTGGTAGTTTCTGTTCTTTTTCAAATGTGTGTTACCAATTAAGTGTTATAAAGTGGAATTTTGGCTTACTTGCTGCGCTAAATAGTTTAGCTGGTATACCTAGGAGAATGGATACACAGTGAATTTTAGTGGAGCTTAATTAGGTTAAGAAACAAAAATAGCTTAGATTGTGCAAAGCTTTTATCTTAGGATGAGGTAGAGGATAAGAACTTAGCTTGGGGATACTGGGTTTATTCTGTTGTTTTTATTGTCTTGTTTTTTGGATGTTTGCTGGGATTAAAGGGTGGGTGTATGAATATATGCTGGAACATAAAGGGTGTGGAGTTGCAATTGAATGGCTCCATTAATCATGAATATTTGATGGTTTTGTTCATCTGAATGAATGATAAAATGTAAAGAGTCCAACTAGCTAGACCCTATTGTAACATGAATGTGCTGCAATGTTCATGTTTTGTCTCCTGTGCATTGTGTGCTATTAAGTAAAACTCTCCAACTCATACGGTCAGGCTGAAATAATATCGAGGTATAATTGTGGAGGCTATTGAGTGCCCCCTTTGGGTTTTAAAGTAGTTCATGGAGAAGCATTCTTCGTTGATGCTTGTACCACTAAAAATTGCCACGCATCTTGTTAATATATTTTTATTTCTTTTGTATGTATTTACATCATTTCTATTGTCAGTTATTTTGGTGTTGAGTTAGTGGGTAACATGTTCTTTAATAGTAAGACGCAGAGAGATCTCAAAGTTGAATTCCAGATCCGGCACATTCAGAGCACAAGCATCCAATGTTGGTATAGGATCTGGGGGCTATGAAGGCAAGGAGGAACTAGACAACCAGAAAAGTTTTGTCAATGGTCCACCTGGTGATAACTTACCTGAAATGTAAGTGATATGAAGAAATACTGATTCTTATAAGCTACAATCTGGTAAACATTTGTGTTGTTTAAGCCATTATGATGCACTATAAATTTCTCTTCTGGAGATATCCAGTTTTTATGGCACTGCCAACTTCATATAGACATCTATGATGAGTGATTTTGTATTTAGCAACATTTGCATGCACAAATGGCAGGAGAATCCTTGAGTGTTTCTATTACATAGTTACTCTTTAAAGTGGAGCTGGCAACCGTTTTCAGTTGAAGAAGTTATCTAAATCTGATTTATGAAGATTTTCTGTTGGTACTGTATGATTCAAACCCCTCTTTCCCACCTCTAGGAAGCTAAAGTGGTCATTCACTGTCAGAAATATGAAGAAAAGATGTCCACACCTCCTCTGTTATCCTTTATGCAAATCACATGCTGTTGACATCAATAAGAAAAAAATCTTTTGGGGATATACCTACTTGCAATTTTGCTAGTCATTAGATTTCAAACCCAAACTCTTTTTTTTTGGTTCAACGACACTCAACAGTCAACCGGCTGTTTCTGAATTTGTTTAACATTGATGATCTTAAAAATCTAGTCAGTGCATCTGAAGTCTAAATTGCCAGAGGCCTAGGATGGACATATTTTAAGTAAGACGTCACTCATAATTCTTTCATGATTTGCAGTGTAAAACCACCCAGCAAAATTCCTTATCCTCTATCTATAGCTATTGTGCTACTTGGATGTACTTTGGTATTTTCACTTATTGCTTTCGTGAGAGGTGGACCTTCATCAATTTTAGCAGCAATCGCCAAGTCAGGATTGACTGCTGCATTCACATTAATATTTGTTTCTGAAATAGGGGACAAGGTAACCAGTTTACAGTTAAAACTTTTCTCTTCAAGTGCCAACTAATTCTATGTCCGTGAGACTTTTTTTGATATATGTTTTCTAATTTACTCTGTTCAGTTCATCATCTCCTTTACTTTATTGAAGTTCTGCACACAATGGCTAGATGGCTTGACTTTTTCAAAGTATTTATTTTACCTTTTCTCTTGGTAGAGGTTTGTCAAAAAAGCTTTTTTCTTATTCAAATCTTGCCCTAAGGGAAAAATGTAGAGGACTTGGGGAGTGCAAAATCTTCCCAGGGAAATGAAACATGAAGTATGACCTAAAGCATGCAATCCAATTGCTCAAATTTCTTGTGAATTAAAGCAAAATATCAAGCTATTTATTAACATACTAAGGGCTCAAGGATACTTCTGGCATGCTTTAACTGTTGCTCTTTTCAAGTTGATTACAATTGCTTTGTCTTACATGATTTTTGCTGACCAAATAACCACTACTATCTCCAGATTCAGATTTCTCTTCCATTATCTGCTCGTTCAACATTGTAGGGGAACTTCTTACTACTGTTTACATTCATTCAAGAAAATGGCAGAAATCTTATGAACTTCTATACAAAATTAAAGCGAACAAACTTTTGGAGCCTCCCAAAATGGTTAGGTATAAAAAAATATAGACAGAGGAAATAATTTTTTATCACATCAATTTTCCAAATTGAAGAGCAAAGGAAAGCCAACTGTAATTTGGTTGCAACCATAGGTAAATGAGAACAAATGATAAATAAAGTGTACACTCTGGATGTTTTTCAGCAGTCAGTGGCAACCTTTAAAGTGTAACAAATATGTGCTACAAATGCCTTTGAATTGTCAAAAAATTAAATAAGTAATTGATGTTTAACTTTGCACATTTCCATGCTTGTGGCACCCCATTCTCTAATGCCCTTTTGCGTGATCTGCATTCCAGCAGCTAGGCCTGATAACTGCTAATCTGCTATTCATTATGACCTCATTAGCTCCGGCTGGTGAGATAGATTCATTGGATTTGATCTTGTAGTCTTCATGAGTAATGAATACGACAGAAATATCCAGTTTGTTTTTCTGTTTACAGGTTCACATTAACAAATGAATGGTGGAAATCTTATTCTATGAAGAACCTTTTGTTTTTCTAATTTAATTGAAGGCATGATTCAAACATAAGCAGAATGGTGATCAGGAGTAGTACAGACTGATGAGTTAGATTCTTTTAGCTGATGTGTGAAAATAGAGACAGTTCAGGTCCAACTGGGATATGTTTTACTTATTTGAGGATTTTGTTTCCTACAATGTGAACCCATTTGCTTGCTGAAGTTGACTAATTATCTGCACTTCCAAATTTCTGGAGCCTAAAATTAACTCTCTCATGTATTGACAGACATTTTTTATTGCTGCACTCTTGGCCATGCAATATGAGAAAGGATTGGTACGTTTCTCCTGAACTTTCAACCCCTATTAATTCAGGATTGCTTATGTTATGTTCTTCAATGTTTGTTCTGGTTCAATTTTCTTAAATGTGGGTCATAAATGTGATAGTTTTATTCCATGGGGTGAATAAAAATCTGAAAACCCTTAGAAGCTTGCAGCTTACTCCCACAAAGAATTTGAAAAATGAGAAACTAACAAGTGGGAACTTATTGGCATTGTCATTCATTTATAATCAGCAAATAGAAGTAGTCATTTTCAAGTTAAGATTGCTGGTCGTTCATTGCAGATATGTATTATAGTATTTAGATATGATGATCCCATATCAGTTAATGCTTTCTTTTGTGACTAAATTTTTCTTTTAATCTCTCAAATCATTGACCAGGTTCTTCTGGGATCAATGGGTGCTCTTTCACTTATGACAATCTTGTCAGTGGTAATTGGACGAATATTTAATTCAGTGCCTGCTCAGTTCCAAACAAGTAAGCTATTGTCTTGGTAACTGTCCACTTAGCTGACTTGCTTGTGTTCTTTATTAATGACTTTAGTGAAACAGAAACATGTGTCTTATCTTGTTAGCCCATGAACAGCCCTGCCAATTGGAGAATATGCAGCAGTAACTCTTCTCATGTTCTTTGGGCTAAAATCAATAAAAGATGCGTGGGATCTTCCATCAAAGGACGCTAAGACTGGTGACAAAAGTTGTCCTGAACTTGATGAATATGCTGAAGCTGAGGAGCTTGTGAAAGAAAAGGTAATCTTGTAACTCAGAAGCCTGAGCTTTTGGGGAATATATTCAGTTCATTCATTCAGAGTGAGTTGCAAAAGGCACAGGCATGGTTATTCTTGTTTGATGATTTTGGGAGATTTTGCTTTGTGTTCTTGGAATTTGTTTCATTTGGTGTTTCCCTAAAATTCATCGCAGCATATACTTTATTAATGACTACAGGTCTCAAAACCGCTCACCAATCCATTTGAGATTGTGTGGAAGTCATTCAGCCTTGTCTTCTTTGCTGTAAGCATCCATACTTTTATCTTCTTTTTTCAAGTTTAATAGTAAGAATTTCTTTTTCCTAATGGCATTTTGGTCTCACTTAAAGGGCCCTTGATAGGGAGAATTTAAACGTGGTCCTCTGTATGGTTTTTGCATGAAATGTTAGCTCTCGAAATTCCAATTGCACCTCGCTATTGTTATTAAAATTGCAGCATAAACATTTGGATACAGTCGTAGATTTTCATTTTCATGCTGTCATATCTTATTGGCAACTTCACTGTGAGACAGTGAATGTTAGAAGGCATTATTTAATGAACCGAAAGTTTCCAGCTTCACCAAATTGTAATTGCTTCTAGGAATGGGGAGATCGCTCAATGCTTGCAACAATTGCTCTTGGTGCTGCGCAGGTGTGATTTCATGAACTGTTGACCATATGATATAGCTATTCTCTTCATAGCTGAGAATCAATCACAGCATTGCTTCCCCTTTTCCCTTTCTGCAGTCTCCATGGGGTGTGGCAACTGGAGCCATTGCTGGGCACCTGGTTGCAACATCCATTGCCATTCTAGGCGGAGCCTTTCTTGCAAACTACATTTCAGAAAAGCTGGTGAGAGCCGCCACCATGTATAATGGGTTATTATAAAACATCTCAACTCATATTCTGTATTCTATGCAACTCACTCTGCCTTTTCAACCAGGTTGGCTACTTGGGTGGAGTGCTGTTTCTTGTTTTTGCTGTTGCCACTTTTTTTGGCTTCTTCTAATGAGTTGGGAATCAAGAGAAATAGTTTTCGGGCAGCCATAATGGAGCACAGTTGCCTGCGGATGTTGGACAGCATTAGTTATTAGAAAAAAGATAGTTAATGAAGAAGAGCAAATTATGTGCCATGCAGCTCCATGAGATAGTCATATCCATACCAAGACCCCATCTTAGGTCAGGTGCAAGTTATGTTGTGTGATAATTGAGACATTTGGAAGACAATTATATTAGAGAATTCAGTTGAGACTTGGAAAATCTGTATATTTTTTTCAGGATGCAGAGTTACATCCTTTGTTATGAGTAAGAAATTGACACTTCCGCCATTATTTTTGTGACTCAAATTTACATGAAACGAGTGGTATGCTCTGTTTTGCTGTTTGGTCATCACAAGCTAGGCCCTCGATCCAAAGGCGCACACTAGAAAAGTACCAGTACCTCATTATTGTTCTCTATCCCAGCAGATTATGGCAAAACTATGTTCAGTGGATTCAGGGATAAATGATAAAGCTGGAATTGAAGAGGGTGTCGTAGAAAGCCGTTTAGAAATACGGGTCAATTCGTTTTTTTTTTAAATTTAATTTAATTTAATTTTAAAATTAATTTTTAAAAAATAAAAAATACTTTAAACTGCAATCCCAACTCCAAACATTTCTAAAAAAGATATGAGTAAGCTTTATTACAAAAAAAAAAATTTGAATAATTAGTTTTTAAATTTTTTGAACAACCGATAATTTAAATAATTATTCAAAATATAATTTAAGTAATTCTGGTAATATGATAATTCTTTTTTGACAATGTGATATTTTATTAATTTGTTATCTTTTTATTTATAAATCTTAAAACTACTGTACTTGTAATTTTTTTTATCTAATTAGTAAAAACTTTTCGTTGGGTCTAATTTTGGATAATATTTAATTATAATTTTTTTAATATTGTAGGTAAAAATATTAATGAGGTAAAATAATTCAAATGAAAGAAAAAAAAAACTCCAAATTGAATAAAGGAAAAATCGAGTAATTCGAAATGAAATTTTTTCATATTCACCCTAAATGAGGAAATAACTTAAAATGAAGTTTATATTGAACGGTTCATATTGCTCTAAAAATGATCTAAAAATAATAATTATTATCGTTATATATTATAATAATGAAAAAAAAAAGCATCTAAAGGAATTTTAACCAAAGCATCGTAGAAGCCACCCAAATGTGTACGAGTGGTCGGGAAATGTCCACAACAGCGAAGCTATCCAAATCCATTTTATCACACAACTCTCTTCGATCAAGATTACATCCCGCAACAAGATCAAGCAAGGTTGAAACACAGGCAAATTAAGATGTCAACAGAGGTGATGTTTCTTCGCAGTCACTGTTACCACGTACCAGAAAGAACATCACCGCTCCTCTCTCCTTGCACTTACAGTGTCTATGCCAATATCAGATCAGGCCACCCAGTAAGACTAATAAGGAGAAGGCTGACAGCACCTAAACTGTTACTGCTGCCACAAGTACAGAGACCAAATAGAAAATCATCACCATTAACAACAATAACAGCAGCTGCTGCAGGTGTGCCACTGCCTCCACTTGATTTGACTGAAGAGAATGTTAAACAGGTGTTGGTTGATGCTCGAGCCGAGGCAAGTATAGTGATCTTTCTGGGATCAGACTTTCTTTGTTTTTCTCTTGTCTGTATGAGTTTGGCTAGTTTAAAATAGTAAGATGTGTGTTTGTTTTTGCAGCTTGGACAGATTTTTGACACTTCAGTGGGCATAACAGGTGACTCCTAAGGTACACATGGGCTTGATTTCTCTACTGATATACTCTCTCTGTAATGTGGTTTAAGGATGTAAAATTGAACATGTAACCAGGACAAGTTGAACTTGCTGAATTGGATGGACCATTTGTGGTGATCAGTCTCAAAGGCAGGTTTTGGCACGAACGTTCCATGGTTCTTGCTAGAATTGGCAACTACTTGAAGCAGAGAATCCCTGTAAGTTTATTTATAGCAATTGAGAAATAATAATAAAGAAACGATACGGTACTCGTTCGGTCATGGCTTCTGATGATCTCTTGTTTCCAGGAAATTTTGGAGGTAGAGATTGAAGATGAGAAACAGCTGGATGACAGCCCAGAAAATTTTTAAGGTGGTCGGTTCTAGCAGGTTGTAATAATCTGCTTTGTAGCTCTCCGTTCTGTGGCATTGTGTTGGATTTCAGTGATTTCTTCGGGTGAAATTTAAAAAATTAACGAAAGAGTTGCGCTACTATTATGAATAGTGTAGCTACAGTGCTGAAAACGGCATCATTTCCTTTTATATATATATATATATATATATATAATAATCATAAGTGATTTCTTAAAATTTGAATTTGTTTGGTTTTTGGTGTTTGAGGTATGTATGACATGATCTCCAAGAACACGGATATTCTTGTAAAAATGAAGAAACGAAATGATTTTTCGTTGGTTGGCAGCCTCATCAAAAAATTCTTCCTGGAAGGTTGCTACATTTTACTCTGCAGATTCCTCAATTAAAAAGGGCAATGGAAGTCTCTACAGGAAGTAACACACCTGGTGTTGCACAAGCAGTCCACCATCATTAACTAGAGTCATCATCTCCAAGGCAATTTAAATGAGCAACGAAAAGCAAGCACACTTACGAGCATCAGCTTACGTTCAATTAGCTGAGTCTCTGCAGAGCATCTCCATGAACAAGCCTCCGTCACGACCAGTCCTTGAAATAGTGTCACTATTGGACTTGGTTTTCGTAGAAGTATCTTCCACTAGAGCAATGTAAATATCATCAACAGCTACGTATTTTTGCTAACATTGGGGTCAACTCCAACACCTGATGAATTGTAATTTCACTCTTTAACATATATCAGCTTAGAGAACCACAAAAAAAGTAATCATTTCTCAAAAAATCATCAGATTGAATTACACTTTTTTTACAAGATTTTAACATGGCAAAGGTTGGTCTCTCATTTTGTCACCCTCCTCTTTTTTCTATATTACTCCCTTTTACTTGGTGTTCTATTTGTATCCATGTGAATGAGGGTTGAGGTCATTCAACTATACATTGACGAGAGTGAAATTCACCATTTGACAGCAATCTAACAATTAGTTTTTCAAGTCTTGCTGCCCCAGTGCCAGGCCTCAGAATATCAGCATCACCCCAAGCTGAGCATGTTATATTTCCAGGCTCACCACCCAAGCACCAACCACCAGGCACCACTTCACCAGGATTTCGTCCCAAAACATCTTGGTCAATGCGATCGAGTACAGGATCATCTAACTTGAATTGAGTGGCAAAGGCTGCTCCACTCTGAATCATTGCATCAAATTCACTAGAATTAAGTGCACGGGGCACCTTCTTAGAAGGCTTCTCAAAGGCTACATATTGTAAGTTATGGTTTATGACAGTCCTATTGAACTGACGAGAATTGCATATGACTGTTGGGAAATAATTGATTAGGGATGAAGGTGTATTTGATAAATACATCATTAGGATCCTCGGAAGGTTGTCCACACCCAAGATGCAGTGCTCTATCAAATTACGACTTACAAAGGAAAAAGAAGTTCCTGCAGGGAAAATAAACGCTTGTGTTGATGAAAAAAAAAATATATAGTTTGTCCAACAAGCAAAAGACTTTCAAATTAAAGGGAGAATTATTTCATGGTCATTTTGGCCCCGCCCAAGCTCATGCTAGGATATAATGCTTTTGTAAAAGAGAGCAGAAAATAAACTTCATAGCAACATGCATGACTTGAGGAAGATCACTAAGCTCCATAAAGAGAAAAATTTGACCATGTCCAAACTATTGAATTTTACAATTATATGGGGTTCCAAAATTAATATTTTGAGCTAGGACTTTCTCTTTGCTCTTTTATACTACCTTCCTTTTCATTTCTTATCCCTTTCCACTCCCTTCTTTTCAAAAACATACAAGCAATTATTGGGTTCATCTGCACAAAAAAACCCAATCTCCAAGCTAGTTCCTGGAGATTTTAGAAAGTAAGTTTTATTGACACGCCTTCTATCCACAAAATAATCAGTTTAAATCTCCAAACTGGTTAAACTTAAGACTGCCAATTCACTCAAAACTCTTGATAGTTGAACTAATCCTCTTGCAAAACTCTTAATAAAAATGACACATCAAACTAATTCCCCATTGGCATCAACTGAGGAATCAACAATGTTAGGGAGAAACTAAAAAGATCTTGTAGTGTTTATTCCATCTTCAGATATTGCAAATTCACCTAGCAACTAGCAACTAGCATTTTGGTTATTATTAACCAAAGTTTTCCCATCTAATAAGAGTAGACAGAATCCATCAAACTTAGAGTACCACTAGGTCGATGGAAAATTGTAGGTTTTCTATACTACACCACAACAGGTGAGTTAGCAATGAGGGAATTGGAGTCATCACTGGTTTGCTAGTCAGAAAAGTATAACTAGAAATCAATGGTTGAGAATCTTTGATAAGTTTTCAACCAATTTCAATTGGGGAAGTATTTGTTTCACAAAACAAATTAGGTGGAATACAACATAAATGAATCTCAGTAATCAATTGTGAGGCCCTGAAATCAATGGTTGAGAATCCTTGATAAGAGAATTATATCAAAGTATTCAGTGCGCTATTCCAGTTTTCAATAAGGAGCATGATGATCTGAGCTTGACTAGGTTCTACTACCACTAAAATATTAAAGTAATTAAGTTGATGGCTCTCTGTATAACTCTCCATCAAAGAACAAAGACAAGAGGATTATTCTTCCCTTAAACAGGATTCTACAAAGTTAAATTCTCTCTAAGTCTAACTACATCAAACAGCAGAGATGAGACTGCTGTTCTTTTTCCCTGAACGAATCCTATAACCTTACACCTCCAGGCTAATGCTAAAACTGAACTTCTAGTCACAACTTATCTAGTCCATTTCACACATCACGGCACACAATATTTGATTGGGATGTGGAGGAGTTATCCTGAGAATTTATAAGAGTGCAGCTTACATTGCCTGACCATGCTACTGAGCAATAAAACTTTCTCAATGACAAAAATGGGCAAGGAAAAACTGGAGAACAACGAAGTATAATCAATAACTTCCTTGGACTATTATGCAAAACCATCAAAATGTCATAATCTAACTCATCTGGTTAACTACAAATTTAGCTTCTAATCTGCTATTCCGCACTAATTCAAGCTATACCATGCTTGTTCCCAGTTCAAACTAGTTCATAGGCATTCAGTAAGCATGCTAAACTGAAATATCTCTTCTTTGTGCATGACAAACAGCATTATGTATTAGCTCAGTGCAAAACGCATCTAAAAGAACAATCAAAACAATAGAAGAAAACACACCTGTAAATAGCCTGAAAGAATTAGGCAAATCTCGCTTTTGAGTAGCATAAAACATCTCAGATTTCTCCGATAAGTAAAGCCCCGGATCAACAATTATTGGCTTCAATTGTCTAGACCTGCAAAACCACCACATGCAACTTATAAATCCTTAACAAAACCAACCACATTAACATGACACCAAAAACAGCCAGTAAGTCTTAAAAGTCAGTTTCACATACTCTCTCCAGCCAATGTAACTCGAGTGATTGACAAAGTTGAGATCTTTAGGCAAATATGATAAAATGTGAAGAAGATCTACAAAACCCACAAAAACAAAGACAAGAACTTTAATTTCAAAACCAACAAAAGCCCACATCATATAATCCAAGAACAAAACTAAAAATAATTGAAAAAAGAAAACACAAATGCCACCAAAAAAGTTTAAAACGTTTACCATCTGGAGTAACAAGTGGATAATCAGCAGCACCAAGATTAACAAACCAATCCCATTTCTTTGGCAACCTCAACAATATAGCAGCGCCATGAAGTGTGGCTGAAATGGTAGAAGACCCTTTTGGGTAAGCAAAATCAGCCTTCCCGATCACATTCACATTCTGTGCAGCTTTAAAAATAGGCACTGATTGGACACTAAGAGCTAATTGATCACGATCGGTTTGTGGAGCAGAGAGGTCCAGGTGGAGCAAGTACTGGTTTTTCGGGTGGTAAGTGGCATATAAAAGTCTAAGGACCCGATCCAAATCACCCTTGGACCCGGATATCAAGTAGGCGATGGAGGGTGGGGTTGGATCAGAAGGGATTTTTGTGAAAGTGGGTTGGCGGTTTGGGAAGAGATACGGGTCGGGCAGGCCATGGGTGGATAAGGAGGAGGTGTTGAAGGAGTAAGAGGAGAGGGTGAAGATGAAGAGGAGGGAGAAAAAGGAGGTGGTTAGGATGATGAAGAGTGTGGTTTTGGTGTTGTCATTTGTGGAGGAGGAGGAGGGCGGTGGTGGTGGTTGTTGTGGGATTTGCATTTTCTTGGAAATGGAAGGGCTTTCTTTCGTCCGTGAATCTGTTCGATTTATATGGTACTTTTATATTTGAAGGAAGTGAAGTGGGCCTGTGTTGTGTGTCCGGGGTTTCGGTTCCTGGGAAACAGGAAGAGCTTATTTGATTATTGCACGCAATTTCAGTTTATAAATAGCTTAATTTTATTAAGGTTTTATAAGGTTAAATCTTCAAGAAATCCCCATTTGAATTGAATAGCCTCGTTGCTGGCATTCTATTTAGTTACCTTTTGGGGTTTATTTAAAAGTTTTGGTGATAAAAATATATCTAAATAATTATTTCTTCCCTACTTTTGGCTCTTGGTTTCTTTATATCTTTAAATAAATCATAGAAAATAACCAGTAAAATATCACTGTGAAATTCCTAACTTAAGATAATAGTTTTTAGACCTGACTTGGTCTAAAACCCGAGTTTGGAGTTTTGATCAGATCGTCCGGGTTAATTTTTTTTTAAAAGTCAAAACGACATTATTAAAAATGAACAGGTTGCAACCAGGTTTTTAACCGGGTTAACCCGCAGGGTCACACCGGGTTTTTTTTTCTCCTATTTTTTCTTCAATCCAACCCGGTTCCAGTCCCGGATAGGCCAGGTCCTGAATCGACCCACCAGCCCTAACCGAGTTTTAAACTATGCTTAAAATGTTTATTCAGAAACATTTTATTAATAGAACTACTTAACTTTAATCATTTTTTTGGGGAGGCTCCAACTTGTTTTTGGTTATAATCGATCTGAGATTCAGGAAGATTTGCTTCCTCTTCTAACTCACCACACTTGTACCAATCTTAAAACTTGAAATACATTACTAGAAAAAAACTGGAATCATCAGCAAAAATTTAAAAGGTATAGTGTTTTCATTGTATATACATGTGAAAACATTGTTAATTATGATTGTAATTCTTTGTTTTGTTTTTTTTTTTTTGCTATTCAAAATTTTTTTACTCTTATTATTTAAGTTTTTTTCTTTGATTTGGTTATTTTGCGTTAAAAAAATAAAGTTGAGTTGATTTTTAATTTTATAAAAAAATATACTTATAAAAAATTAAAAATAAAAGGACTAAGATGAAATGCGAGGGGAAATTGTATTTTTTTTTACATGGTATTGTTCATTCAGTGCCTTCTGAGAAAAAAAAATACCTCAAGATTTTTTTTTGTTTTTATTTAATTATTTTAGTTTGAAAATTATATATTATAGTCTGAATTTTCATTCATTTTTAAGTTTCTAGTTTAAAAGAGAAAAGAAAAGGTTATTGGATGTTTACATTTCAATAATAAAAGAACTTGTTTTTGATCTTAATAAGTTTAATTTGATGAAAAAAATTCTATTAAGATGTTTTTTACTATTTATCTCAATGTAAAAAAATAGGTTTAAATTTAGAAATAATTTTTTTGTCTAACTTCATATTTTTAGATCCATTTAGAAGTGTTTTAAATTGAGAAATTAATTTATTTATATTCTAATCATATTTTTTAGGTACTTTAGATGGAAATGAATTTTAGAATTCTAAACTTAAATCTTGATTTTTTAGTCATGATGTTTGAAAACCTGACCTCTTTTGTTTTTTTTTTTCTTTTTAATTTTGATTTTTTTGAAGTTTTAACTAACACTTTTTTTATATATATATTTTTTACTTTGCATTATTTTTTTATATTTAAATTAATGACCTCTCTCTATTATTTTTAAATTGTTTAGTTTATTTGTTTTAAATAGCAGCTATATTTTTATAATATTTAAAGAGATTATTGTAATTTATTTTTAAATAATTTATTTTATATATGATATAAATAATTTGTATTTGCATTTTCTATTTATAAAAATAAAAATTACTTTTTTCTAGTAAGAAAATATAACTTGTAAGATAAAAAAAAATGTGTAAATTAAAAGAAAATATCGGGAGTATATACTCATAATATAACCCTGGGTTCTTGACCGGTGACCCTGTTGCTGCTGGAGCTTCTGGTTTCCGGTTAAAGGCTTGTTTGGAGCTTGTGGGTTTGAGGCCTCGTGTTATTAGAGGAAATGGGTCCGAGATTATTGCTCTTTCAAAGGCTTCTGTTGGAGCCACTAAGGTATTGGATTTTTCCTTACACGTGAATTTATAAAATATCAATTCAGCACCATTGTGAAAATTGGAAAACTAGAATTACCATGCTTGAAATTGTTTTTATTGGATTATTACAACATGGGAGTCCTAGTTTTTCTTTCAATTTCTTTTGGGGGTTTTATGTTCGTTTCAGCTTCATGATTGAGTTTCATTTTCAAGGGTGTAGATAGCTCTCATGAGTCAATGGATGCAATGGAAGCAGCAAAGACCTTGGCTCAATCAAGTGGTGCCATAATCGCAGTATCAGTGGCTGTTGATATCATTACATATGGCCACCAAGTTGTTGGTACTCATAATGGAGTTCCCATGATGCAAAAGATCACAGCAACAGGATGTGCTGTCACTGCCCTCATTGCTGCATTTGTTGCTGTCGATCCGTTGCATGCTTTAGAAGCAACAGCTTCAGCATTGTCCATATTTGGTATTGCTGAAGAGATGGGAATGGACACGGCCAACGGTCCAGCTTCACTGCGAATGCACTTTATCGATTCCCTGTATAATCTTGATCAAGCTTCTGTATCTTCTCGTTTAAAGATTACCAGCCTGTGAATTGTGATGGCGCTGGAGGAGCTCTATATATGAAGATGGTATGTCGGATTTTGAGCTTTTTATAGTGTTCATAGAGAAGTGATCGATCTTTACTACTTTAGCCACAATACATCTTTTGTATCAGGCAATAATCTGACCACTTATTCACAGTTTTCTAGAAAAAATGAGCTTCTGCATCTTGTGTAGATTCTAAAATGTCGGCTGGGACTGTTTGTCCGCTTCCCCTCCCTTTGGGGGAGAGGGATGCTAATTTTCTGTTTAAAACTTATACTGCGACGATCCTAATCTCTGGTTTGCTGCAATTGCTCATAAAGGAATTATTAAATTATTGAGAAAATAAGCTGATTTGATACTTCTTAGCGTGAAATCTGGCATATTACCATTACTTTTTCCTGAGGCACTCAGTCAGTAAAGAAAGTTCATGAATTCCCTTTTTATTTTTGTTGTCTCAAACATAAGCTTGGTCTTTCAGAAAAGCCTGGACTTTGTAGAGTTTTTCTTTAGATTTATACCCCCAGCTACCAGGTCGGATTCAGATGTCTCTATTGAACACAGATAAAAGTGTCATTTTAATGGTTTATGTTCTTGTTTTGCAATTTGTATAGCTTTTTTGGTGATATACAGATGCTGAAGTAGGAAATCTTTTATATTCGCAGGGAAAATCAATCAAGATTTTTTTCCATATTCACACCATTTCAGTTGCAACATCTGATACATCTGGCAGTATGAGAGCCCGTTAACCAAGGGAAACCACAAACCATGAACACATTAATTTCACACAACAAACCAGCATTTAATCCAATTGTATTTTTAGTATTTCAAATGGACAGTGATCCTTAGTAATGTCTGTGCACCATCGGTGCCTACTTGACCTGATGGGATAAGTCCTCGGATTTCAGCAAATCCGATAGCATTCTTAAACTTGCCTGTTCCCCCGGTCACTGACAAACGTGACATTGTGCTACCAATCTTGTATATTCCATAAAAATTCAGGGCATCACCAAATTCTCCCCCTTCGAACATGGCTGTAAATGCCATCATCTGTGTGGTCCCATCTGCAGAACTAGCCACATAAACTCCTTGAGCTTTTCCCAGTTGCTGCGACCCTAACTCAGGGCTGTTGGTCAAAATGTCATCAATGACAGTGATTGTTCCAAAGCCTAGCCCCAATCCGTCTGGTCCAAGTTGGGTTTGGATCTGACCATTTGGATTCTGACTTGCAAAAGTTGTACCAGACAAGCCAGTTCCTAGTGGAATGCCATTGAGACCATTAACAGTTGGAAGGGCACCATTGGCATTGGGGATGGCCACTCCGTTTGGAGGATTGAATCCTAATGGCCTTGCAAAGGGTACTTGACCACTATATATATTCCCTAGCAAGCCAGTGATTGGCCGTGCCGTAGGGTTACTGCCCCCTAGAATGTCATGCATGTACAACTCAAGAGCAGGTTCTTCTCCAGCCGGTTCTGGGTTGATGGCAGCCACACATGTTACTGTGTGTAGGGTAGCAATTAGCACTACGATGAAAGAACATGGAGAAGATAGCTTGAACATCTTGTGATTTTTTGTAGTTAATTTCCGTGGGAGTCTTAACAGATTTTGTAGATGAAATAATCTTGAAGGAGTTTGCAACTGATTTGTAGTTAAAGCTCTTTAAATAGAAGGATATGAGCAGACTGAGATGGAGTGGTTGCGAGGCTTCAGAGATGTTGAAGTTGTTGGAGTGTGTTAGTTATAGCCATATTGGAAGTTCAAGTCATTCTGTTTTAGGTATATCTTCATTTTCTTTATTAGTATAGCTAATACGCAGTAATGGAGTCTGATGTACAGTAGGTTCTTCAACATCATGTTCCACTAACAAAATTTATTTGATCACATTACACCCATTCGAAATCGTTAGTCTTTTGCCCTCAACTGATTTAGTTTTAGGTAGATACTGGTGGTAAATGATTGGTGTTATGCGAGTTTATTCTTACTCTGAACTCTCTCTTCCAGGGCCCCCATTACAGGGAAACCATATTAGCAAGCCTTTTCATGCTAGTTGGACCATTTTTATGCCAAAGATGAAAATTTCTGCTGCCCAGAGCGCGGATAACAGGATAATATGTTAGTGCTTGTTTATACTGTTTGTAGCTCTTTTGGACTTCATTTCAAGTGAACCTGTATAACGCTTTGTACATTCTTTTCTGCATTGATCAAAATGTTTTGCAGATTATTTACTTACCAAATCTGTCTCTTGGAAAGGTCGACAGTAAATTTGCTAACAATCACTCTGACAAATTCCATGCTTATGTTCGATTGTAAAATAGAATCTTCCCTCAACCTTTGATCCGCATCGAAAACTCTATGAGCCATTGTCAGTTATTCTCTAACATATCTGCATATTATTCATTAAAAAAAAATCTGCATAAGATACAATCTTTGGAATCATGATCAGGTGCTTGATACCTTTTTAGAGTTTTTGTGTCATGCTTCATGGTTACATGGTGGAGTTGGTGCAAAGAGGAGATAGTTGGTCAGTTGAAGCCTCCTAAGGTTAGATCTGGAGTGGGTAATTGTTGAGAAATTTTCTCGAAGTATGAGAAAAAATATTCTTATTTTAGCTTTGTTATTATAGCTAACATTCCACGTATGTGCTGTAATATGTTCTTTCTTTTAAAGCTCCTTTTCCTCTTGTGGCAATGTTGGAGAGGGATGAAAGGTTCTAGTCCATCAACAAGCAGAAAGACATGTCTCACCAGCTTGTACAATATTAACAGGAACATTGAAGTAAGAGCTGATGAACCTCAGGATACTTGAATGACATGTACAATTTTAACCAACGTGTTGGAATGAAAGCCGATGAACTTTAAAATTCTTATGGCAGAGGTTCTTTATTAGTTGGATTGTTTTATGAATATTATTTTTAGCTTTTCTTTTCCTTTAAAATTCTTCTGGTATAAGTTCTTTATTAGTTGGATGTTACATGAATATTATTCTCCAGCTATTATTTCCCCTCTGGCTTGAAATATATATCCTTGCATCTGTTGTTGAGGACAGAACCTTGCATCAAACACAGAACCTTGCATCTGTTGTTGAGGACAATATGTTTACCTCAGTAGGATATCCATCGAAGTCGTTGTTGGTTTATTGCTACACATAACTGGGGAGGGACTTCTTATGAATACGTGAAAACTGTCCTCTATATGCCATCAAATCCCTAGAGCACGCTTGCAAAGATTTTTCAAATAGAATTGCAAAAAGAAATATTGATGGAAATACATAAAATGTCTTTGACTTGATAAATTTTGACAGAAAATCATGACGCCTTGCTCACAAACACTTTTAAGACAAACAACTCGAACGTGTTCTTCAAATTTCACAAATTCTTAGTAGCTTAGATGGACTGTGAACCTTAGCAATGTCTCAGCACCATCTATGAAATGTTGACCAGAAGGTATAAGCGATCGGACCTCTGCAAAACCCCTAGCATTCTTGAATTTACCAGTGCCACCGGTAACTGACAGACGTGACATGGTGCTTCCGATCTTGTAAATGCCATAAAAGTTGATGCTATCACCGTACTCACCTCCTTCAAACATAGCTGTAAATGCCATCATCTGAGTGCTCCCATCTGCTGAACTTGCCACATATACACCTTGAGCTTTGCCTACAGACTGTGACCCCAGTTCCGGACTAGTGGTTAGTATATCATCTATAACAGTTATCGTTCCAAAGCCAAGTCCTAACCCATCAGGTCCTAATTGGGTTTGAGGATTGCCATTGAGGTTCTGACCATTTGGTTGTCCTGCAAAAGTAGTGCCAGCTAAACCAGTTCCCAGTGGGATACCGTTTATGCCATTTACAGTCGGAATGACGCCATTGGCATTTGGGATGGCTACACCGTTTGGCGGGACAAACCCTATTGGCCTTGCAAAGGGCACTTGGCCACTGTATATGTTACCCAGCAAGCCGGTTATTGGCCTAGCTGTTGGGTTGCTGCCACCGAGAATGTCATGCATATATAACTCGAGGATGGGTTCTTCTCCGGTTGCTGCTACAGGGGCAACCGCAGCGCAGATTGCTGCTGGATGTGCTAAAGCAATTAGCAATGCCAGTAGAATGGAAGCTGATGGTTCCTTGAACATCTCAATGTGCGTGTATAGGAATATACTGGAAGTCTAGGATATTGAGGATGAAGATTTTGGATGCATGTGCACTCCATGCTCTGTATATAAAGATACACTGAATGGAGTTGTTATTAGACCAGGGAGGTGAACTGGTGAAGTTGTTGGAGAAATGGTCTTTCAAGAATATTTCCTTTCGATGCAAAATAAAAATGGCGGACAGGGAGTCGTTGAAAAGTACTATGATTTTGAGGTCCACTGGAGATCACATGTCCAGAACCTTACCAGACTGTGATGTATTCCATAACCACTATAACTCGAGCAATTAGCCAAGAACTTTGTGGATTAGATTGATAAATAAAAACAGTCTAAGAAGCTGTTTAAATAAATAGTTTGACTTGAAACAATTCAAATTTTTATTTGATTATTGAATTGGATTCAAATTTTACAAGTGAATTTCTACAAAAAATTGAACTTTTATTGAGCTTTCTTTCACGTTCCAAATTCATTCGCTACATTCTTGCTAAATTCCACTTTAAATCCTCAAAAATTACCTTTGAAGTTTTTACCTATATTTTAGATTTTTTTTTCCTTGTTAATTTCAGATTTTAACTTTTTTTTTCAATTGATTGTTTTCTAGTTATTTATTGAATATTTTTGGTATTTAAATCTATCTTTTTAGTGTTTGAGAGATTTTTTTGACAACTTTAATTGTATTTTATCTCATCTAAAGATTTGTACATGTGTTAAATTCAAATCCAACTAGTTGAATTGATAATATAATTTGGTGGTCAAACACCCCAATCAAGTGACAAATTAGCTACGTCTACTTCAGTTTAATCTCTTAAGTTGTTTGACCACCAAATTATAGATCACTTTGCTAAAAACAATTAAAAAATTGGTGATGTGATCGGGTGGTTTTTTTTAAAAAAATAATTTTTTAATTGCATGAAACGAATAAAAGGAGAGAATTGAGTTTAAGCCTTTCTGTCCTATTTATTTTAAAAATATTTTTTAAAAAATTTAAATTTTTTTTTAAATTAATATATTTTTTAGTGTTTTTAGATCATTTTAATGTGTTGATATTAAAAATAATTTTAAAAAAATAAAAAAATATATTATTTTAATTTATTTTTAAATAAAAAATACTTTAAAAACAACCGCAATCATAACTTTAAAAAGATGCTTTTCCTCTCCATCATTGAGCGTTCGTTTTTTATAGGTAAGGTTTCGGTTCGCCGGTTCATTGTTCTTTATGAGCTTGGTTTTGGTGGTCATCAGAAACCAACTCTTTATCCGCTCTTCATGGTCTTGCCTAAAAAATGCGGCTGCTCGATCCTTGTGATCATGCTTTCTAGTTTTTATAATTTCAGAAAAAAAAACATTGAATCTATCAAGATGAATGCCCCCACGCAGGATCGAACTACGGACCTTCAGTTTACAAGACTGACGCTCTACCACTGAGCTATAGGGGCAGTTCATGACCCGAGTTTCCTCCATGAAATATTAGGCAAGTAGTTTTTCTTTTTGGCTACACTAATCTAACATCTCAAAAGTGAAAGCAAATATGGAAAAGCTTTTGATATTTCTATTTTTATACGGAAGTGTATACTTTTCTGTCAGTTAAAAAAAGGTTTCATCACAGCAACTTAACTACGGAAATAGTCTGGCATTGATGTCACTTTTGTAGGAAACAACATTGACAATCTTTAAATCAAACCACATACGAAGGAGCAAAGGAGGCAGAGGTGGATCTGAATGAACAAACCTACTGTTTCTGCAATTAAGCTAAGCTATGGGGATATGATTGCATGTGACAACCCAGATGTATGTAATCGGATTGTTCTTTTTCTACCAATGACGTATTTCTTGTTCTAAGAAGCTTTATGTGGCATGAAATTTGAGTTTTAATGGTGAACTATTTCCATGAATTCTGCCCGAGTACTTGTTACACGGACTGTTTGCTTTATGCATCTGTACAACCCAAACATATAATTTGAGACTCTATATAGTATGCAGAAAATAAACCCATGTATCAATTTTCTGGGATTAGCTGCTCATTTCAGGGATTTTTTTTCATTGAACTATTACCATGATTTTTTTTCAAGTCGAACGTATAAAGCTTCTGATTTGTTAAATGGCAGGAAGATCCAGAATATCATTGACCACATTGGTTCGAGATGTGAGTGTATCCCGTGTGACCATTAAAAAAAAAACACAACGTAATGAGTAAACAGATAAGGAGACAATTCACCTAAGTCAGTATTCTGATTTTGTTTTGGCAAAGGCATTTATATGCCTGTGGTCAGGCAAGGAGCGAACTCACCTGGCTATCATATAACTCTTCGTTTGTGAGGAGTTCTAAAATTTGTTTTTATTCTAAAGAAGTTAACTTGAGGAACTCTTCAATCGTAATCATGCCAAGCTCCCTTCTAAATTTTAAAATTGCATCACGCCCGAACTTTTTTCAGTAAGAAATCGAGTTGGTGGTATATAATTAGACATTCTGGCGCTTTCTGTACGCAGGGAGCATGAAAACATGCAAGGATGGAGCTATAAAGAATCAATGACTGGGCCTGGGATTTCTGATGCAGTCCGTTGTCAGTTTTATGCTGACCAATAGTAAACGTAAAATTAAAGTTACGGTGCGTTGTCTTTGTGTTTCACTTTTTCTATTTAGATTAGAATTTTCAATTTAATTAGGATTTCATTAGTTAGTAATCCTAATACTAGATGGATTTAATTAGTTAAGTAATTTTTAAACAGAAATTCTTTTTTATAAAGGATTTTACGTCTATAACTAATATAAATAACACTGTCTAGTTTATTTTTGTTTAAAAATCATATTATTATTCAGACTTTCATAAAATATTATATATTTTCTCGTTAGATATGAATGCAAGAGTATTGTTTCATCTGTATAGAAAGCTGGGAGAATATCTTTCTTACAGTTTGCCATCCTTTATCAAGATGTTATTTTCCAATCGCTGCAAAGACGATATTGGATTTGGTCAACCGGGAGTTCCAGAAGATGATAGGGTTATCATAGATGCCGTTCCTGATAAACTACCATGGCTACTCCTCCCCCACGACACGCAGTGTGAGTCCTTGAAGTTTTATGACCTATCGAGAAACAAGGTTCATGAACGCAATTTGCCAGAGGTATTGCTAGGAGGGGTGTCTGTTGAAGTATCCAAGGGTTGGTTGGCTATTGCCAAGGAAGGGCAATATATTCGCGATACAAAGTACTCGAGTTATCTCTCTTTTAAACCAATTCCTGACACAGAAATCTACCTTTTCAATCCACTTTCAGGAGCCATTCACCAACTTCCATCCCTATCAACTCTAGTTCCATATTACTATTCGTTTGTCACCAATTGTATTTTCAATATGGGAGGATTCAATGTCGCTGAGTTTATTCGTAGGGTTGAACTATCCTCTGCAGACCCTTCAAAATCCATCATTGCCTTGAGATTTAACGAGTTTGAAGCGAACAACTGTGGGAATTTGGCGCTGTGTAGACTTGGGGACAAGTGTTGGGGCATCTTTCCCCGTGAAACTAATCGCGACATAGAGTTCCGTGATATCTTGTTTTACAATGGAGATTTGTGCGTCTTATCACAAAAAATCGAACATGTTGAGACGCACATCTTTAAGTTGGCAGAGGATGATGAGGTGAGAATAAAGTTCATTCCAGTTTCGAATGCTGGTCGTAATCCGTTCATAGATGTTGAACGTTTGAGACATGATATCGCCACCATCAAACATGTTTTCTATGAACCGTATTTAGTCGAATCAGTCAATGGTGAACTATTGATAATTCTTGCACATAACGTTTGTTATGTTTATCATGATGAAGACGAGGAGGAGGAACGTTTGGATGAAGATGAGGACGACTTAGAAGAGGAACGTTTCGATGAAGATGATGACGATCTTGAAAGTTTCTATGATGAAGAGGATGACATAGAAGAGGGTGATTTTGAGCGTTTCTATTGTAAAGTAGACGGCTTCAGTGTATACGAGGTGGGTCCTAACGCAGGCATGATCTTGCGCAGTGTGCAGAGCTTAAGTGACCAATTGATCTTTTTGACATCTGGTGGCCGGTCAGTTTCAGTTCCAGCAGAGAATTTGCCTTGCGGAATCCAAAGAAATTGCATTTTCTTTCTAGAGAACGATAATTACTTCTCAGAAGTGTCTAGTGATGATCAGAAAAGAGAGGAAGTGTTACTTCGTCGCGTGTCTCGTGAATCAGGAATATGCTACCTGGAGAGCGGGAGAATTGAGAGATTATTTCCTAGTTTCAATCGTCTGCTAAAGTGCAAGGTGGGCTGGTTCACACCATCTCCTTGACTATCCGAAAGAAGGCAACAGGTTTTTAATTATAAGAGCTAGTTGCAATCCCAGATAAAAACGTTATATATTATGCATATTCAAATTTTAGACTTCACTGGTTCATTTATCTGTGGCGCGGCAAGTTTGTGCATGAACATGTTCTTGCACAACATGCCAGTTTGTTTTCAGAATTATTAAGAACGATAAATGTTTATTTTACATAAATATTATTAGACTCGTGAAATTGAGATTTTGGCATTTATGAGTTTTATTTTGTTCTTTTAGTGTTTAACAATGTGTTTGTATTATATATTTGAACAAGTTTGTCAACAAGGAAATCAAAATATCATAAATAAATCGAGGAGAGTGAAAAGAGGAAAGGAAAAGGAAAAATTAATTAGTTTAGAGAATTTTTGCACAAGAAACGGCATGCACACATAGCATGGCCCTTGCAGCAGAATTTTGTAACAGGCATAATTAGAAAACTCGGACTGGCTATTGATTTTGAATTGAATTAATTTAAAAAATGATATTATTTTATTGTAACAAAAATCAGTTTAACTTACCTCGGTGAGATCTTATAACTATAATTTTAAGGATTAATTACATGATTTATAACTGTGTTTTTTATTATTATTATTATTATTATGGCTCCAGTAATTTTATTTTTATTTATCAAGCTTTTTATCTTGGTTTTATTTTTCAATGTGACCTCTTTAATGGGATTCCGTCTAATTTTCTTATGAGAAATGATGAGTGGATTGTCATGTTAAATAATAACGGATTTTTATTAATCGATAGATTTGGGTTATGAAAAGCAATGGAGATCACGATGCATGTTCGCAGGGGCTGAAGGCAGCAGCGTGGCTAGAGCTGCCATTGCGATGTTTGCCACGGATATTGGTAGGGATGTTTAAAATAATCAATTAACTGAAAAAACTGAAAAAATTGAAGAAAAATTAACCGAAATAACCAAACCAAAATGAAAATCTGATTAAACCGATTATCAAAACCATAAATTTTAATAGGTCCGGTTTAGTTTCGGTTTTGAACCAGAAACCGGCATAAACCGAACTGGACCCACTAAAAGCCAAAAAGTTACACAAATCTTTGAGATAAAAATAGTTAAATTGTAACCTAAACCTAACCATTAACTTAACCTTCTTGCCTCTCACAAAAAGCGTTGCCTTGGGATTCCCAATCTTCCTCTCAATTAATTCACAATCTTCCTTTCCAGTTTCCCAATCTTCCTTTTCAGTGGGTTGTTGAATGAGCTTTCAATTTGTTTAATGAGCTTTCAATGCAAAGGTCACATTTTTCAACGTCACATACACATCCAAAGAAAATTGATGTACATTGATCTTCAACGAAAACATAGTAAAGAAAATAGAAGTTAACAATTGTTTCTCTCCCTTGCTTCTGTATATTTATAAGCCTCTGTAACTTGAAAATTTACAGTAGCTTGTACTTGCTATATATACTCTATAGGAGAAGAACAAAGCTACCACAAAGACAATATCTTTGCGCATCTTTGTCACTTATTGTATCTTTTACTTGTTCTTATCTTTCCTCCATTTTCATTCTTAGCTGTCTTTCTTGTGGTAAGTATTCGTGGTAATGGCTGAGATCGATGGGACTAATGGCAATGGAAACCATTGAGGAGTTGTTTTGAATATTAAAGATAATTATCATTCATCTAGCTCCATCAAGGAAGTTTATGTCTTTAACTTCTGTGCCTTTCATGCAAAAGGTGTTGTAAAATCTATCTTCTTTCTATGCCTGTGTTTTCTCTTTGCCATGTGAAAATGGATTAGGTTTCCTGATTTTTTTCTTCCAAAAAAACCAGATTTAACCGAACCGGACCGGTTCGGTTTGAATTGGTTTTCGGTCCGGTTCGGTTAATATTTCACAAAATTAATGTAATTCGGTTCGGTTGGTTTTTTTAGTCTAAACCGAACTGTGAACACCCCTAGATGTTGGTACTTGGTAGGCTGCTACTCCTAGTGGCAATGGTGGGTGTGGTTTTTGGTTCTAGTGGCAATGATGGGCTGTTTGGGAGTGTGGTTGCGGTTGCTTTTCAAAGTGTTTTTTATGTTGAAATGTATTAAAATGATATTTTTTTTTAAAAAAAAATTACTTTTTAGATCAGTGCATCAAAACAATCCAAAACATATAAAAAAAATTAACTTTTAGCAAAAAAAAAATTGAATTTTTTAGTCTAATCACGCAAGATTTTGGATAGTTTCTATGAAAATTCTTTATTGATTCATTTGTTTTTTTTAAGATTCATGATGTAATAAATAATATCTGAAACTAATAAAAGTATAACGATATCTAAAAGAAAGTATAATAATATCTAAAAAAGATGTAATATTCATCAAGGCAAAAGACATCAAATAAGCTAAAACCATCACCGAATATGATCATGTATTTGGATGGAGCATTGAAATTGGTGTTGGTCATTATAGAAATATAGTTATTAAGACATGGTTATTTTCAATGTTTTTTCTTAGATGTAGATTCTTACCAACCACTTTAATTTTTTTCTTAGATCTTACATGGTAGGATTTTATCATGCAGAATAAATACACCACATCTTTGTTAATGAATTTGCTTATTGTTAGTATGAATCATGCATGAAAAAAAAACTATTGATTGGTCTTCAATAATGGGTAACTTAAACTATAGTTATCTCACGTTGTTTGAAAGCTTCCTTCATTTTATTTTATTTTAAAAAAATATTTCAAAGCATTGAAAATCCCAATCTTTTATATTTCATATCAAGTAGTGTTTATTTTTGTGGTTCAATCTATTTTTCAAAGTGTTTTTCAAACTATTATTTATTTTAAAAAATCAAATTCATAATTTTTTTAGATGTTTTTCAATGATTTTAATGTATTAATATCAAAAATAAAAAAATCTTAAAAAGTCATTTTCAATGATTTTAATATATTAACATAAAAAATAAAAAAATCTTAAAATTTTATTTTTAAAAACACTGAACGCATTACCATATATAGTACAAACCAATTTCAATAATTAAGACTCGTTTGTAAAATAATAATAATAATAATAAAGATGTTAGCCGGTGAAATTAACTTTCTTTCCCATCAAAATGTCGTTACATGAGCTGCCGAGTTATAATTAACATCAGAATATTTAGCCATCTTGCAGCCTCAACATCACTCACATGTCAATTTAACAAACTCCTCTCTTACATGCGCATTGATAACTCACCTTCATTAACATTTCCTTCTTCTTCAACCTCTCAATCGCCCTCTCCCTCTCCCACACAGCCTCCCAAGATGGATCCCGGGACAACATTTGTTAAATTTCTAAGGAAAAAACAAGTCGATAGATTAAGGCAACCTAAAATCGACAAAACTCCACCCTCAAACTGTCCTCGCAGATCAAGAAGAAATTTAGGATAAAAGATGCTTTTTTACATGGTTATTTTCTTCGTTTTCTTTGCGGTCTTACTTCTCCTCTTAATCTTGTATCGCAAGTTAACCTAGTTTTTACCGTTCTGTCTCTTCTGTTTATATTACATACCTGTTCTTTCCTATTAACTTTTTTTTTTACTATGAATTAAACATCAAGATCAAATCCAAGTTGTGTTAAAGGAAAGATATTGGACAGCTATTGTAATAAGCATCTCTTCCTATTGTATTTACTGTTTTCTATTGTATTTGCTGAGATTGAGGCAATCACAGTTATTGTGATTGACCTTCTTAGAATAGATTATTTACTTTCCTAGAATAGATTTTGCAATCTGTATAAATCATGTGTATTACAGCCTTAAGATATACAAGAAACTACAGAGTTTACAATTCTTTCATGGTATCAGAGCACCAATAGTGGTGAACCTATCTACACATCTTCCGCCACCACCAAAAAATCAACCAACACAAAACATAAACATGGATGACAACACACCCGACTCACTCACTCTACATAGTTCAGACTCACCAGGGCTTGTTCTCGTTTTCAAGCCTCTTGAAGGACACAATTATGGTCAATGGAGCCGCTCAATGCGTATTGCCTTGAGTGCCAAAAACAAGTTGGGATTCATTGACGGGACCATCACACCTCCAGCAAGCACCGATACCAAATTTGTTGTTTGGCAGAGATGCAACAACATGGTGCTATCATGAATTTTACTATCACTGAACCCTGATATTGCAAGCAATGTGCTTTGCTGCACTAGTGCATCTATGATATGGAATGATCTCAAGGATCGATTCTCACAAAGCAATGACTCCAGGATTTTCCAAATCCGCCAAGAAATCAATGAGCATCGACAAGGGAACCTCAAAATTTCAGAATATTATACTAAACTCAAGGCTCTATGGGACGAATTAGATTCCTCCTATTAACCCATCATATGCATCTGCGAGGGTTCCAAAACACAAGCCTCAAGAGAAGAAAATAAGAGAGTCATGTAGTTTCTACTTGGTCTTAATGAAGCTTACTTAACAGTGCGTGGGTCGATCCTGATGATGTCACCGATCCCAGACACACGGCGTGTTCATGGCTTAATCATCCAACACGAGCGACAAATGGATGTGGCAAGTCGTCAGATCAGACCCCATGCTATGCAAACCAGTCGCTACATCAGAGGTGGTACAAGACCTGGGAATCAAATGGCAACAAGATCTCCTGGTGCCAACCATGGAGAAGGGAAGCACGGTCCTTATCTGAAGAAGTTTCTCAATTGTTCTTATTGTGATGGAGACCCCCACACGGTGGAAAATTGTTATTATATCAATGGTTTTCCTGTGGGCCATAAGTTACATGGAAAGAATGTCAAGCCAAAAATTAAGAGACCCACTGCCTACACTATTGACAGAGATTCCACCTTAGTGCATGACTGTAAGCCAAATGAAAGTCCAACTTTCACCACCGAAGAATATAATCAATTGATCGCCCTCTTGCACAACCAATCCGGTAATTTTTCACGTGCAAATGCAACAGGTACTGTTACACCTACCTGCAATCTATCACAGCATAACCCACATTCAAATATATATTGGATAATTGACAGTGGAGCGTCAGATCATATTTCATGCTTTGCACCTACACATAACAAGCTCCATGCTCCTCATGATTTTGTTAGGGTTACCCAATGGAGGAAAAGCAGAAATTCACAACGTTGGGTCCATTAAAGTATCTCAAACAATAACTCTTGATGGAGTTCTTCATGTACCTCAATTCAATGTGAACTTATTATCTGTGAGCAAATTGACACGAGGATTACAGTGTATTGTGATTTTCTTTGATAAGTTTTGTATTGTGCAAGACGTGACCACGGGGAGGACGATTGGCCTGGGTAAGCAATTTAATGGGCTCTACTACCTCACAGCTACCCAAAATCCACATCTAGCTCACCATGTCCACCACACCTCCCATCTTTGGCACCAACATTTGGGCCACCCATCCAACGCCCCTACTCAATTACTTTCAAATAAAATTCCAGAAATTGTCTGTGATCCAAATCATGTTTGTGATATTTGCCCTTTAGCAAAACAAACTCGTTTATTGTTCTCTCCATCTACTTCACAATCGTCCAATGCACCTTTTGATTGAATTCATTGTGATATTTGGGGACCGCATAAAATACATACTCATACTGATGCCCGATATTTCTTAACCATTGTGGATGATTTTACCTGATTTACATAGATCCATTTCCTAAATTTTAAATCAAAAACACAAGGGGAAATTCAATCATTTTTTTCTTGGGTCCAAACCTAATTCAACCTTCCTATCAAATCCTTGTGTGCCGATAATGGGAGTGAATTTATGTCTCTCCAATCTTTCTTTCAAAACAAAGGCAATTATTTCCAACACTCATGTCCATATACATCCCAGCAAAATGGCATTGTCGAGAGAAAACATCGTCATCTCTTAAATGTTGGTCGGGCACTATGTTTCCAGGCCAACATTCCCTTGTGTTTTTTGGGGGAAATTTTACAAACTGCATGTTATCTTATAAACCGTCTCCCGACACCCTTACTCAAACACAAATCACCATTTGAGCTTTTACGTCACAGATCTCTTGATTACTCTGCTTTGCGAGTATTCGGTTGCTTGTGTTATGCCACCAATCTTCTCCCTAAACACAAGTTTGATGCACGGGCTCGCCGATGTGTGTTTTTTGGTTACCCCCTCGGTAAAAAAGGTTACCACCTTTATGACCTTACCACACAAAAATTTCTTTCCTCCCGAGATGTGATTTTTCATGAACACATATTCCCTTTCTCTACATCCCTACCCGAAACCCAAGATGACTCTATTATGCTACCCAACTCCTCCCCTGACCCATTACTTCTCCCTCCACCCATCCCTGCCCAAACTCCACCGCCCCAACCAGTCTTCCCTGATTCCTCTTCCAGTCTCCCATATCCTTCCCTCCTTACCATCGATCCCGCTTCACCCACACCCATCAATGACCTATCCTCACCTCCTTCACCCATCATCCCACACCTTCCCTCTGAATCCCCCAACCCTTCCATGGCTACCTATCCCCGCCCATTCGCCAATCATGCCGCCCTGCTTGCTCCTGTCGATCCCTCCTCTGGCACGTATGACACTCGTTACCCCATCACTCGGTATGTGTCTCACTCTAATTTCTCTGCCCTCATCGCATATTTATCAATAATATTTCTTAGTTGGTTGAACCCAGCTCCTATGAGGAGGCACGACATCACCCTCAATGGGTCACCGCTATGAATTTTGAAATCACAGCTCTGGAGGAGAACAACACCTAGTCTTTCACTTCATTGTCTGTTGGTCATCGTTTGATTGGCTGCAAATGGGTTTTCAAGGTTAAATACCAGTCTGACGGTTCCATTGAAAGATACAAAGCCCGCTTGGTTGCCAAGGGCTATACCCAGCGTGAAGGCATCGATTACACTGAAACCTTTGCCCCTGTTGCTAAGCTCATCATTGTTCGTTATCTCCTAACTGTTGTTGTTGTCTGCAATTGGCCCCTACATCAGATGGATGTGCAAAATACCTTCCTGCACGGTGACCTCCATGAAGAAGTCTATATGCTTCCACCGCCAGGGTATCAGCGCCAGGGGGAGCACACGGTTTGTCGCCTCTACAAATCCATATACGGTCTGAAACAAGCGTCCCGAAGCTGGTTCTGTAAGTTTTCATCTGCCATACAGAACATTGGTTTTTTTCAATCCAAAGCCGATTATTCAATGTTCACACAAACATAGGGCAAATCTTTCACTGTTATTTTGTTATACGTTGATGATATGATAATTACTGGGAATAATGATGCTGCCATCCAAGACCTTAAACATTTCCTCAGCACCCGTTTCAAAATTAAGGATCTCAGCCCTTTAAAATACTTCCTTGGAGTTGAGATTGCACGGTCCAAATCTGGCATTTCTTTTTGCCAGCGAAAGTATACACTGGATATCTTGAAAGATGCAGGTTTGCTTGGTGCCAAACCTGAAAAGATTCCTATGGATGCAAATGTTGCTCTTATGCCTATAGGGAGTGACCCCCTTTAAGACCCTACTCGTTATCGGAAACTCATTGGACGATTGATCTATCTTACCATTACAAGGCCTGAAATCACATATGCAGTGAACACACTCAGTCAATTTATGCATGAACCTCAGAAGCACCATTTTGACACAGCACGTCGGCTCCTTCATTACCTCAAAGGAGCTCCTGGCTAAGGGCTGTTATTCTCCTCGAATGGGCCACTGCACTTGACTGCATATTGCGATGCAGACTAGGCATGATGCCCTTTTACATGGCGCTCAGTTATTGGATATTGTATATTTCTTGGTAGGTCCCTCATATCATGGAAAAGCAAGAAGCAAGTCACTGTCTCAAAGTCGTCCGCAGAAGCTGAATACCGATCCATGGCAGCCACCGCCTGTGAACTTACTTGGTTGCGATACCTCTTACAGGATCTACAAGTACCACATCGCCAACCTACCACCTTACTTTGTGACAACAAAGTTGCACTCTATATTGCAGCCAATCCAGTTTACCATGAACGAACTAAGCACATCGAATTGGATTGCCACACCGTTCGTGAGAAAATTCAAAATGGCGAAATCAAGACAGCTCATGTGCAAACACAATTCCAAGTAGCTGACATTTTCACCAAGCCACTACCTGCACCCCTGTTCCAATCTCATCTTCGCAAGTTGGGTGTAGTCAACATTCACACTCCAACTTGAGGGGGAGTGTTAAAGGAAAGATATTGGACGGCTATTGTAATATGCATCTCTTCCTATTGTATTTACTGTTTTTTATTGTATTTGCTGAGATTGAGGCAATCACAGTTATTGTGATTGACCTTCTTAGAATAGATTTTGCAATCTGTATAAATCATGTGTATTACGGCCTTCTTAAGATATACAAGAAACTACAGAGTTTACAATTCTTTCAAGTTGATCAAGAAATTCAGTTTCTTTCTACAAAACTTAATGATAACATTGCAAGGCTATGATGGAATAAGGCGATCGAGTTCTAGACAGTTTAATTACGGAAGAAATCAAAGTATTAAATTATAAAGAAGCTATGGAATCAAGATTGAGTCTTCTTGACTCGGGCGATACAAATCTTGAAGGCAGTCAGAAGATTGGTAATGTGAAGCAATGCTTGGTGCGTCACAAGGCACTCGTCACTGGTGATATTCTTGGAGACCCACATCATGGGTATGTGCCAAAACTTTTACTGTCTTGAGATCGTTTTGCTCTTAAATAATGGTTGTTTACCATGAATTATGTTAGAGACCACAGTGTTTGCTATCTTTTCTATGTTTACAGGTATAATAATGTCTTTGTGTTTGTTGATGATTATTGTGTTGTTAGAGACACCAATACTCGGAGATTTAAGCTGTTAGCTGGGACACAAATGACGACGGATTTTCAAGAGGCCACTAATGGAAAAGAAGTTGTTTATCTTCATTTTGCTGGGTGTTCTTTTGATCTCGTTCTTATGGACAATCAAATACCCATCATGAGTGGAATTCAGGTACATAAACTTTTTTTACCAGCTTCAACTTATTATAGTTTTTGAAAACCCTAGTGACGTTATAGTTTACTGCTAAAATCATATTAAAGGATGATTCTTCTTTATTTCTTAGCAACTCGTAATATAATTAGAGATTTTTACCAAGTCCTGCATGAGAACCACTAACTTGATGATAGAGTGAAAACGAAACAACCGTCTGTCTGTATAATCTAATCTTGATCATGATGAAATAAATATGAACAGGATAGAATTGAAAGTTGACCTTTCATGATTCTAAGGCCATTAATTTTGGTTTATTCTTGAAGCGTAAAAAAGTAAATACATCATGATATTGACAATTGCTCCTGATCATATGACTTTCTTACCATTGTTTAGAGACCATATCTTTATTTTAGTTTCGAAGCGACATTATAGTACTAACAACAATGAAAAAACTTGTGCTTCATAATGTCTTTATTTTTGTGAAGTTTAATACAACCTGTCCAATTCTATTCGCGCATGCATGCAATTTACATGTACATCTATTAAAATCATCGTTGTATGAAAGGCTACGGCAACAAAGGAGCTACAGGCAGAGACAGACTCTGAGTATGATGAACAGAAAAGCTCTCCAGGAAGCAGGCTCTGATAGCTGCTTTGAAGTTCCAGTATCTGTTAAGGCCATGGAAACATCTGGTATGTCCGACCTTACAAGCAGCCGCACTCTGGTATTGCTAGGAGACATCATGGATTTCCTCCAGTGCTTAACTACTGATACAAAAGTGCTCATCGCATACCATTACTCTACCCTTCAAGGAGAATTAGAAAAATACAGGAATGCTACTCTTGAAGGAAACGAAACTCATTATGGTGAATGGCAAGGTAATATCATCCCCCTCATTTGATCCGAGAAAATCGAGGACGCTACAGCTGGTCTGCGTGAAAGCTTGGCAACACCAGGTAATTCTTTGAATAAGTTGAACGTTAAAAATGGCGGACAGTTTTACTAGTCTTGTGGTATTGGCAATTGCTAACGTGATTATGGAATCATCGTCTTCTTAAGGGAAACAAGGAGCTCCAAGCAAATTGTCCTTGGAAGCACTGTCTTAACAGTTGAAAGACTCGCTGCAGCAGGCCCAACTGATAAGTGATAACTGCATGAAAGATCTGTTGATGCTTAACAAGATCGCATCCTTGCTCTTGTTCCCCCAGAAAGACAAAATATACGTTGTGTTGTTTTAGATTGTTTCTGTTCTGATGTTGATCATTCAGCTGGTTTTTAGATTTGACCATGTAGAGCTGGTCGTTTCAGGAATTGCAAGTAAGTCCATATGAAGAAAATAAACATTTTTTTTATTTTGCTTGTAGAGATAAATACTGCATCTTTTCAGATTTGATCAAATGATTGGTAAAATGGACAGGGAAATTTCGGTTCCCTGTTTCATCTAACAAGTAACAACTGCAATTTGGTCTGGTTTATCGGATATATTTTAGTCGTGTACTTCCATTTTGATTGCTATTCTTGTATAAGTTCCAAGACCTTTGATTTTGATTTTGCGGGTATGGATCAAGTCCCATGATCTTTAGTTGGAGGATATTTATCTAATTTGGCCAAATATAATAAATCTGAGTGTATGTTTGTTTTAGAGGTGAAGGTTGAGGTTTAGATGTAGAACCCACTAAAAAAACTACAAAAAACAAAAAAAATTAACTTTTGTAATTAAGTTTTGTGCATAATTAGATTGTACCCAATCATAACCTCAACCACAAAAACTTAAACAAATAACTATTCATTATAATGATGAAGGTTAAAAACTGACCTTGCAAGAAAAACCTATTGGCTTGGGCATGGGAGGAAAGAATGTGTTTTTACATTATATAATTGTCTTTAATATACTGTGTAGGGTTAGATTTGTCTTTTTACCTTTTCTATGCGCAGTAAAATAGCTACTATAGGATGACTGCGGTAATTATTAAGTAATATTTATCTAGTTTTATTTATTAAGGGTAGAATAGTATTTTCAGTTTAACCTATATATAATTTCTTTGTATTTAGGTTAACTTAAGCATTCATAATAAACAGATTATTGAGAATTCTCTAGCCTCCTTTTATATTTGATCTGAATTTCTTTAACATGGTATCAGAGCCTAGTTGATCGAATCATTGGTTTGTTAATTTTATGGAACCCGCTGTCCTTGTAGAAATCATGTTCACCAATGTCAGAGCCACTGCTCGTATCAAAATCATTATCATCATCCACTTCATTCCCTGTAAGATGTTCCAGCACGCTCAATGCATTCCTTTGAAGCTTAACTTCAGATTCATTTTTCAAAACATCATACATGGGTTGTTTGATCTATTAAAAGATGGAAGATGAAGATCAAGTTTTGTGCTTGCAGCTGAAGAATTAATATCTGAAACTTTATTTTAGATTCTTCAGCTTCTGCAATTTGGTATTTCTGTTCTGCCTCTGCAATTGTTTTGGTATTTCGTCTTCTCTTCAGTTTCTGCAATTTGGTATCAGCTTCTGCAATTTGGTATTTCTATCTGTCTCTGCAATTGTTTTGGTATTTCATCTTCTCTTCAGTTTCTGCAATTTGGTATCAGCTTCTGCAATTTGGTATTTCTGTTCTGCCTCTGCAATTGTTTTGGTATTTCATCTTCTCTTCAGTTTCTGCAATTTGGTATCAGCTTCTGCAATTTGGTATTTCTGTCTGTCTCTGCAATTGTTTTGGTATTTCATCTTCTCTTCAGTTTCTGCAATTTGGTATCAGCTTCTACAATTTGATATTTCTGTTTCTGCAATTTGGTATTTTCTGGTTCTGCAATTTGGTATCAGCTTCTGCAATTTGGTATTTCTGTCTGTCTCTGCAATTGTTTTGGTATTTCGTCTTTTCTTCAGCTTCTACAATTTGGTATCAACTTCTGCAATTTGGTATTTTTGTTCTGTCTTTGCAATTGTTTTGGTATTTCGTCTTCTCTTCAGTTTCTGCAATTTGGTATTTGAGTTAAGTTTCTGCAAGAAAAATAAAAAATTTGGAGTGATATTTTGTCTTCCGCTTCTGCAAAATCTGGTATTTCGACTTTCCTTCAGCTTCTGTCATGGCATCTACTACCAAAGAGATTGTTTGGTTACGTTGGTTACTTGCTGATATGAGAGTTTTCTTTTGTCATCCTACTCCTATGAATTGTGACAACCAGAGTTCTATTCAGATTGTTCACAACTCGGTTTTTATGAGCGAACTAAGCACATTGAGATAGATTGTCATTTTACTCATCATCATCTTAAGCATGACACCATTACTTTGCCTTTTGTTCATTCTTCCTTGTAGATTGCAGATTTCTTTACCAAGACGCATTCCATATCTTGTTTTTATTTTCTAGTTGGCAAACTCTCGATGCTTGTAAATGCCGCATCGTGAGTTTGAGGGGAGATGTTAAGTAATATTTATCTAGTTTTATTTATTAAGAGTAGAATAGTATTTTCAGTTTAACCTATATATAATTTCTTTGTATTTAGGTTAACTTAAGCATTCATAATAAACAGATTATTGAGAATTCTCTAGCCTCCTTTTATATTTGATCGTGTAGGGTTAGATTTGTCTTTTTACCTTTTCTAGTAATAACTCTGAAGCATGTAAGCAGGTCATGTTCATTCAATTTTCATCTCCCTTCCAACCATACGTGGGGGCCTAGAAAAATATTATAGAAGGAAACAGCTCGGAGCCGAGGAAGCTTGTACAAATGAAAAGGCATAGAGGAAACCCCCAAGCCTTGTGCAGCCAAGCAACAGCATTGTGAGGTAGCCTGCTACAACCAAGCAGCAAGATCTGCTCTGCAATTAGCCTCTTCGTTGGTAGCCAAGCGATCAGCTGAGCTGGGCTTCTCCAAGGGCCGTAGGCAACACCAGCATTGCGAATTCCTCGGGTGAAAAATACAACTCCTAGGAACATCTTATTTTTCCTCATAGCGGGGTCGGGTAGAATGTGTAATAATAAAATAATAAATATTAAAATTTGGTAGGGTATATCCTCAAATGACCACAAGGCTCCTTTGGGTTAGTTTGAGGTGTACTGTCTTAGCTATCGCATTGTTGCATTCTCGTTTCTGTCTACAACTGGAAAGGAGGACTAAACAAGACAAGTAGAAATGGTTCGCGGGGATGATATTTTCTTGCAGGAGAACAGAAGGAAGGGAACTACAAGACCGAGCTCTTGGTTTGCAAAGATGAGGATGTTTTATTTTGAGGAAAAAGGCGCTTTACATGCAAGTTTTCCCTAACAAAAATCCATTATCCAATCATCGAACAACTACCTACATGCCGCAACTTGCTCACTATGATTACATGTCTTTCGATCAGAAGAACAATGCTCACTGATTTGGGTACAAAGGGTGAAATATTTATGTCAGGCAGTTCGGATATGTCTAAAAAACAACCTCAATAATCCATGCCCATGCCTGGACCCATTGCTGGAGCATCCTTTACATCCTTTGGAAGATCAGTTACAACAGCCTCAGTTGTTGTCATCAACGACGAGACACTGAAAGCAAAAAAATTAGTAGGTGCTTCTCGGCAAGATGCTAAAGATGATAATGAACCCAACCCCAAACCCGAAAAGAAGTTAAAGAATTACCTGGCAGCATCGACCAAAGCAGTTCTAATTACTTTCAGTGGGTCAATAATTCCAGCTTTCACCATATCAACATATTCACCTGGTAATACATGAACGTACCAAACAAATTAGTTGAAAAATGGGTACCAGTGGATTAAGTAGACAACAAAATTAAGAAGAAGAAAAAATCACTGACCTTTGGCAGCATCATACCCTAGATCAGGGTTGTCCTGCTCCAATAGCTTACCAACAACAACAGCTCCCTCAACTCCCGCATTACTAGCAATTGTATGCACAGGAGTCTGCCATTGGAGGTTCGATTTTGGGATTCAGTGGTAACATAATAGAAAGGTCATCAAATTCACATTAATGTTGTAATACTTCAAGCTTGGCTATACGCAGAATCATAAAGTGCATGGATCTTCAAACTTGCACCCAGATTCAATCTTGAAGAATAAATATTTATGTATACAGCACCCAACCACACTCATACACATGCACACACATGATGAAGGACAAACCTTCAGGGCATTCTGTATAATTTGAACACCAATCTTCTGGTCAAAGTTTGCAGTTTGAAGCTTATCCAACTCTTTTGATGCATAAAGAAGAGCAGCACCACCACCTGCAAAAGAAAACAGCTTGAGGATTTGATCGTTGATTTTAATTCTACCATATAACATGAGGAAAGATAGATGGAAAATTTACCAGGCACAATACCCTCTTCTACAGCAGCCTTTGTGGCATTTAGGGCATCTGTAACTCTGTCTTTCTTCTCACTGACTTCAGCTTCACTAGCTCCTCCAATCTGCAATATTAGCAAAATTTTCATTAGTGACCCCAGTTTACAGCTTTTAAGCAATAAATCCAGTTAGAAGATAGATGACTTGGCTAGAGTAAATGCACATAATTGTATTTGTAAGTTAATAGGAGAGGGTATGCAAAGTGTGTATGAAAGTAGGCAGACCTTCAGCACAGCAACACCACCAGAAAGCTTTGCCAATCTTTCTTGCAACTTCTCTTTGTCATAGTCAGAAGTGCTTGAATCTATTGCAGATCGGATCTGTAATTACAGAGCAACAGACAAAAATCATGGTATTCATTTGCGTTGAAGGATGCTTTTTTGTTCTTTTTTTTTTATTTGAAAGGAAAGGATGCCTTGAGGATGGCTAAACATAGTCCAGCGACAAAGCAAAACTGACCTGTTCACATCTTTCTTCAATGGACTTCTTATCGCCAGCACCATCAAGAATAACTGTGTCATCCTTTGATACTGTAACCTATAAGACAAAACCCAACTAGTCATGCATCAAAATACACACTTTTTACAGACAACCACACCCTCGCCTTGATTCTAACTCTTCAATGTCTTGCCTTCACTACTGCCCACAAGATCTAAACTAAATTCCACCCAATCCCAATCCCAATCCAGCTCATCTGGCTCCCCATGCAGTGCTGTGCTAGTACCCGAGGTAAACTACACCACAGTCAACAATTTGAGCTCACCTTTTTGCAACTGCCAAGCATATCCAAATCCACATTTTCAAGATTGAGGCCAAGCTCTTCAGTTATAACCTGCAAAACAGAAGTTAACTTGCTCAATGGAACTAGAGGATATGACACAAAGAATTCAATATATGTGCAGAAGTAAACTCACTTCGCCTCCTGTGAGTGCAGCCAGATCCTGCAATATGGCCTTCCTGTTCTCTCCAAAACCAGGGGCCTTAATGGAACAGACCTTGATTCCAGCACGAAGCTTATTTAAAATAAGAGTTGCCAAGGCCTCGCTTTCCACATCTTCAGCAACAATCAGCAAGGGCCTTTGTCTCTGAACAAATACAGTTAAGCAAAAAATGAACAGCGCTGTATTTGTGCTCCAGCTTCCAAAAACAAAGTGATTGGAAATAAAGTGTGTACCTTTAAAGCCAACTCTAGTACTTTCACCACAGCATGCAAACTTGAGACTTTCTTGTCATGGATCAGAATGAGAGGGTCATCTAATTCCTGTTTGTGCACAGGTATAGAAAAAGATAATAGAAACTCAATGACAGTAGAAGCAGTTACTTTGAACTATTCTATCATGTGGACACCACCTAGATCTCGAGAAATGTCATGATTGGAATCAGAAGTAAAAACTTACACATTTTTGGGTTTTCTGGTCCGTGATGAAATAAGGGGATATATAGCCCCTGTCAAGCTTCATCCCCTCGACAACTTCCAACTCATTAGATAATGTTTTCCCATCCTGCAACAGTTTGACATGGGATAAGAGCAAATGCATATTTTGGACACAAAGAAAATGAAAGAATGATTAATGGAATGAGAGAAGTAGCCATTGGCAACTCACTGCATGTGTCAAGAAAAACAGTACTCAGAAACTTGACATCCTTCATAATAGTACCATGACACTTAAAGAATAGCAAGAGACTATGGAGAAAAGTATCAATAACAGAACACAGAAAAAAATGTATGAAGACAATGCACAACTTACTTGAATTGTTATAACTCCCTCTTTGCCAACCTTCTCCATGGCCTTTGCTATCAATTCACCAATTTCCCTCTCCCCATTTGCTGATATTGTACCAACTTGTGCAATTTCTTCGGATGTGCTGATCATTCTTGCTCTGCTCTTCAAATTGGTAACAACTGATTCAACTGCCATGCTGATACCACGTCTTAGGTCCATTGCATTCATTCCAGCTGCAACTGATTTGCATCCTTCAGTAAATATTGCTTGAGTGAGAACCGTAGCACAAGTGGTCCCTGCAAACACATTGGAAAAGCTCTCATTGCCCAGTGAGACAGAACCAACAAAGAAGCAAAACTATGCGGTAAAATATGAAAAAAATAAAAAGAAAATAAACACTAGATTTAGAACCTGTAGCATAAAATCCTAAACTAATGACCAAATGCTACAGCACCAATCTAAGTCCCAGATGGTCAAAATATTTAGATAACAACTGTTAAGGGGAAGAAACCTTACCATCGCCTGCAGTGTCGTTGGTGGCATTTGCAACCTGCTTCACCAGGCTAGCACCAACATTCTTGACTTTATCCTTGAATTCAATGCTTTTAGCAACAGTCACACCATCTTTTGTCACTTTAGGGGCACCAAAGCTTTGTTCAATAACCACATTGCGACCCTGCAAACCACAAATTACCAAGAATAACATTCATTATTTATTAATCAACTTGCTCATTTTATCATTTCAGAGACAAAGTTTGGCAAAAAATAACTAAGGTCCACCAAAGAAACTCAAATGCATTAATGATTCATCATCCTCGATAAGATGTTGCAAGAGGAAAAGAAACATCCACATTTATCGTGAAAAATCCAAAGAATAAAGCATTTGGACAAGCCTTATTGTTGATCTATTAAAGCTCCCGCAACACTAGTTTCTACCAAGAAAAAACATAATTCCCGTTGCAGTGTTACCATTGAAGACTATATATAGTTTCAATTTATGAAAAAGTCTAATAACACCAGTCTGCTACAAAATTAAAATCTCACTGTACTTTATTGGACCAAAAAATGAAACTCTTAAGATTGTATTCAAGGGCATCAAACATCAGTAAAACATGATCAAACAGGCAATTGGTGTCACTACCTTAGGGCCCATGGTGACTTTGACAGCATCAGCTAGCTCTTCAACACCCTTGAGCATCCCAGCACGAGCCTCCACACCGAATCTTATGTCTTTGGCAGCATAGTTTCTGCTCCAACTCAACCTACTTCCAATCTGATAAAAACACGCAAAAGAATTGCTTTTGAGAGAGAAAGTCATTAGAATTTCAGCAGGACAGCCGGAATCAGATCGAACATGATGTAAAAACTGGACACCAAACCGATAAAAGCAACAGCACTAACCTGATTGGTGCTGCTCCTAGCAATCCTATGAAACCCACAAAAGGCAAAACCCATCATTATGAAGCAAGAGAAATCACAAAATTGAATCTTTATTAGGTTGTTTACGATGTGAATGAAAATAAAATCCAATTTCAAACAAAGTTCTTGATGGATCAGTTTTAGCTCCACTTAGCTAATGAACTACTACTATGATCAAGAATATCCATCGAGTTCCGATCTTCCATTTTTTTTATTTGTGCATTTTCTCAGCAACCAAATGGAAAGCGAAGAAAATAACGAAAACCCAGATGTAAATAATGAAGGAGAAAGAGGAAAGTACCGAGCTTTAGAAGCGAGGCTCGAGGTGAAGCGGTGCATAGTAGTGTTAATAAAACTGACAAGAGAGAAGAAACAGAGAGAAACTTTTGTGGGATTATTGGGGAAGTATTGTCGAAATGATAAAGACAGCACGAGCAGGAGGCTGGGCGAGGGGAGAGCTTGTGCTTTTTGTAGAGGGAGAGAAGGCTCTAGAAGCAGCACGGCAGCTTCTAGTTATTGGTAGGGTTTAGGGTTTTGTGCTCTTGTGAGTTTGAGTTTTCACGCTTAATTATTAAACGAGGTTTACCGTTGGTTGGACCCGGCTTGTTTTTGGCTAAATATTTTTTCATATCCACCCGATTGAGATTCGAACACAAGTTCTCTACCAGTAGTGAGTCCAAGTGAGAAAAATAAAAGGGCAAAAATAAAAGTAAAGCGAGAGAATTTGGGTCACACGTGTAATAAACAAACTTTTATTAGGGACCTAAATGAAATATCTTTAAATATAAGAATGAAATTTCAATTTAAAAATTTAGGAAGACTCATGGCAATAACCTCCGTCCTGATTAGCCTATATGATAATATCATTATTCCATATTGATTAGAAGACGAGAATCTTGTTGTTTATAAGCACAAAAGACACCTCTCTTTGAAAAAGACAATTTTTAAAAGGATAAAACTCATTATATGGTTATAATGGGACAATACCTTTTGAAAGATCTACCATGTCCGGGTGTGAATATATATCATCATTGGAGTTGTATGTGGGAACATTAGTCATGTGCAACTATCACATTTTCTTGTTTGGGGTCTATAATAATATTATTATCCCACATCAACCAGCAGACAAGGATCTTAATCACTTATAAGCACAAAATACACCTCTCTCCTCAAGAGATGTATTTTAAAACGACAAAATTCACCATGTGATTCTAGTAGGACAATACTTTTTGAAGAGTCTACCATATGCGGGTATAGGAACACATTATCATTGACGCTGTCTGTGAGGATGTCAACCATGTGCGACTATCCAAACCCCTCACCTTGCGGGCTATAATGATACCATTATCCCACGTCGGTTAGGAGATGAGGATCTTAGTAGCTTATAAACATAAAAAAAACACCTCTTTCCCCGAGAGATGTCTTTAAAAAAGGCAAAACTCACTATATAATTTCAGTGAGACAGTGCATATTGAAGAGCCTACCACATATTAAGAGCCTATCATGTGTAAGAGTGGATCGTCACTATGTATCCACATATGCTAAATGAACAAAAAAAAATGTATTTAAGATTTTCTTCGTCATGGTTGTGTTTTTCTGAGATTTTTTAAATGAAAATGGAATATTTTAAATTTTGTTATGCTGCTTGGGACCAATTTTACTTGTGGTTTCTTTCTTTCTGTTTTACTAGGAAAATAACTTTTTTGATACATGTAAGAAATAACATTTGGGCATGCTGGTTATTCTTTAAAATCCTCTGGTGTTAATCTTAAAGAGAGCCAAAACATATCTGCATAAAATAGTCCTAAAAGAAGGGAGAGGTCTTGAGTTTAAATTTTACTTTTGTCATGTAAATAATGAAAAGAAAAAAAAAAATATATATATATATATAATCCTGTAGAGTTCAATAGGATTAACCCTATTTATTTTTGCATTTTAAAAACGTTTTTAAAATAATTTGAAATTTTTTTCTTTGCTTTAAATTAATATTTTTTTAATGTTTTCAGATTATTTTAATGTGTTGATGTTAAAAATAATTTTAAAAACTAAAAAAATATTATTTTAATATATTTTCAAGTAAAATTTATTTTAAAAAACAATCATAGTCACATTCTTAAACATGCAACTGTAACTATGTTTATCACAAGCTTATAAAATATTAGCAAATGAATTTCTGTCTCACCTTATCATTTAAGATATTTGAAGAGAGAATTAAAAAAATAATTTATTTTACATATGCATTAGTCTAAATATGGATAAATTTGAATGGAAAGCGCCTTCTCAGTAAAAAAAAAAAAAAGGAAACAAGTTGCTATGTGAATGGTTAGATTTCAAGGTGTTTAGTTGAAGTTAATATATATTTAATATATAAGTGTGGATCATTAATTGTAATAAAATATCATGAAAAATCCTAATATGGATAAATTTAATAATTAAAAACGTTTGCTCTCTTTTTCGATTTCTTAACTTGAATTTTAGAGCTAGCATCTAAAAAAATATGTATCTTTTTTATCATTTAAATAAATTTAATCCAAATTAATATGAAACTGGCCTAAAAATCCTCTTAATAATTAAAAAAAAAATTAAATCAAGATATCAATATATTTGGTTTCATTCCCACCACTATATTTTCTGCCACAACAATGGTTGCAGTTCCGGAAATTTGTAATTTGTAATTTCTTTATTATTTATAACAACCTTGCCTTGATGTAATTATTTTATTAATGACAAATCAATTACTATGTATAAAAAATATTGTAAAAATATTTTATTGATTATAATACTCTTTGAATGTAATATTTTTAAATTATTCAAATGACCATAGTTTTTAGGCCCGGTCCAGTCCAAGCCCTGAGTTTCAGATTTTGACTGGCTCGTCTGGATCAGTTTTTTTTTATTAAAAAAATCAAAACGACGTCGTTTTAGTAAAAGAATAAAATAAAAGTCAACGGGTTGCAACCGGGTTTTTAACCGGGTCAACAGAGTCGCTGAGTTACACCGGGTTTTTTCTTTCCCTGTTTTTTCTTCAACCCGGCCTAGTTTCAGCCTCAGGTCAGTCGGGTCCCGGGTGAATCTGCTGAGCCGGGCCGAGTTTTAAAACTATGCAAATAAGCATTACACATTTATTTAATACATGTTTCATAATTTTTTAATATAAACTCTGGAATACTTGTTTTCTATTTAATTTTTGTTCACTTTTCCCGGTATGTGTCTTGTATATAACTTTTTTTTTATTACACAATATTTTGTATATTATTTTTTATTTTCTGATTTAATACCCAATGTTGTATTTCCCATATAACATATTCAATAAATTTTTTATATAACTTTTCTTAATTTTTTACAAACCACAAGAACTTTTCTTTTCATAGCATCATGATTTGTTTTTTCAACCACCACCATAAAAGAATTTATTTTATTTTTTAACGTACATCAAACACCACATAAACATATTTTTTGCATTTATATAAGTTATAGAGTATGAATTTCAGATTTTTTTTAATTGATTCAATGAACAACAAAAACAAGAACACATTGCTTTTCCCGTTCATCTATAATTTTATTTTTTAAAGCTTCTATTGTATCTATAATATTATTAACTATTAAAAAATTAATGTTTTAGTTTTCAAACATTTTAAGATCTAAATGTTATATTCTCTTTTTAATATGATATTATTTAAAAAAACTTAATGTTTATTTGTTTATTTAGTTATATCATGTTTTTGTATTCTCTTTTTGCAATATAATTTTTCAATATAATTTTTTTAAAAAAAAATATCTAAAAATAAAAATAAAAATAGTGTAAAACATTATAGTAATAATAACACACGTGTACTAAAAGCTAGTTGCAATGGGATGGCAAGCAACGACTGACCACGCACGTGTGTAACCCTCTACACACCATCGCATGTTTTCCTCCCAAGCTCTCTCTACTGTTCATCTTTCGGTCTTCACTTCCTAAAAACAAACCAATCTTTCACTAAAAAAACCAGAGAGAGATAACAAAGAGCAACATCAAGAGAAAATGACGGAGGCAGTGATAAGAAACAAGCCAGGGATGGCAAGCGTGAAGGACATGCCTATCCTTCAAGACGGCCCTCCTCCTGGTGGTTTTGCTCCTGTCCGATTCGCTCGTAGGATCCCCAGCAAAGGTCCTAGTGCTATGGCCATCTTTCTCGCTGCTTTTGGTGCCTTTTCTTATGGCATGTACCAAGTCGGCAAGGGCAACAAGATCCGCAGGTAAAAACTGTTTTATTTTTCAATTTTCGATTTTTTGTGGTTTTCGATTGGTTTTGGTATCTGGGTTTTGTTTGATTTTTGAATTAAAGTTATAAATCTGAAGGATTTGGATTTTTTGGTGTGATCTGGATTGGATTATTAGATTGAAGATTGTGAGGAACTCTTTACTTGGCACTTTAAAATTATCATAATTAACGGTTCTGTTTGTGACAATTCTTGGCATCTGTATTTGTTTGGATTGTGCAATTAGCACTACAATGTGGCTGATTATCGCGGTTCATCATTGTGTTAGCATTATGAGATTGGAATTTTGTTAGAATTTTCCTATTTTGATTGCCGTGTTGAGTGGTCGCCATGATATTTTTTTTTATTGTGTTTTCAAGGGTGACAGGTAGAAATTATGAAGCCTTGTGAGTGGACATGGTTTCTTGTACATGAATTTTGTTTATTTCTCAAATGGACATTAGAAAATTTCAGATTTTAGGTGGGTTGTGAGCGAGTTTCGGATGGGTAAAGAATAGAAATCGGTTATTATAAGCACCAAGAGTCACCAAGGAACTTCCAAGTTAATTAATTATATTTGTATCTACCTTCACTGGCAAAATGCTCTTTAGCATGCTACAAATGTATAGCTTTTACTTTCAACCCAAAATCCTTAAAAGAGTTGAGAGTAGATTCTCCCCCCTCAAATACACTTTTACAAAATCTGCACTAAAAGCATAGACAAGTACAAAAACCACAACCTTTCCAATCAAAATGCTCTATAGAAGTGAATTGCCGTGATAAAGTTGATTCTGTTCATTCACCTACATGGTGTAGGAGATGTGTTATCTTTGATTTTTGAGAAGGTGAGTTAAGTATAATTTAAATGTTTTGGTGATTTGTGGTCTTTGCTTGCTAATGTTTTCCATGGAATTAGCAATTTTGCATAATTAATATAACATACTGAAAATGGTTATTATTTTGACTTGGGAGAGAACATGTCTGGGATTGGTTGAGTTGGCAATAGGTAGGTTTTGTGTCAAAAAAGCAGGTTTGTGCATGTTTTGTGACTTTTCCAGAAACCATGGTTCTGAAACCTCAAGGCATTTAGACCATGCTTTTGGAAACTCAATCTTGAACACACCTGAGCTAAAAGTAAATTGAGGTTTGTGAATGACAGTGAAAGGAAAAACTTTCAGTTTCGATGAGGAGACACTGATTTACCATGTTTTGAGTAAGTTGTTTGGTGTTGTCGTCTCTGGTACTGGTGGGAAAGTGAAAGATTATTCCTTTGAAAGAGCTAGTGTGTTGCTTATGGCTGTCAAAGCTGTCCAAAATCCAAGTAAACAGTTTGAACATAAAAACTAGCTTAGATGAATGCTTAGAGTAAGGTTTTTCGGTGTTATATTTACTTTCCTTTTGAAACTGTTTGTATTCAGAATGCGGCTGCAATGGACGCATCACCTGCAGATTATATTTGCTCTTTGATGAGAATCAACCTAGGCAGACTAGAATTTTGAAATCTTATGCACTTGGCCTCCTTGTGTTCTCCTTCTTAAGGTGTAGAAAAAAAATCCTGTTTTTGGAAACCACAGCTGGGTGATTTCTTGACATTCCTTATAGTTGTCATTTTAGTTGTCGTAGCTTGATTTCTATACAAGAAATATTTCAGAAGATTATGGCTTATGGTGCATCTTATCCGAGGGGTCAATACCCATGTCAATGTTTATTTCCTTGTCGGATATATACATATGGATAGTCTCACGTGAGGAGTAGGATGTTGAGGCATCTTGAAAGACAAATATAGAAAGTAAGCATCATTTTGAATTCAATGTATATTCCATGTTTCCAGCTCTAAAGTAAAAGCATAATCTCAGTGCATGTTATGCATATTTGCCCATATACAAGTTTAAATCTCAATTTGAGCCAAGGACATGTCAAGAGGCTGGATTAGTTGAGTACTCGACCTTGAAGGTGTACATATGACTGCCCACCTCTTGTAAGAAACCCCGATTATTGTGTACTGTATAAGAAAAGTTTTAATCACCATGAATTTGTACTCTATACTTTTTTTTAGTAGTTCAAGCACCCTTGTGCTCTTTAGCCTTGTATGTAGTGATAGGTGATATAGCTATGCTGCAAAGCCTCCAAGTTCCTTTTTGGGCCATTTTAGCAACTGTGAACTTGTTCTTAAATCATTCGCACTCTGCAGGGCACTTAAGGAAGAGAAGTATGCTGCACGCAGGGCGATCCTGCCTCTGCTTCAAGCTGAAGAAGATGAAAGGTAGGAAACAGCTCTTTTCCTTCATCACTTCCTAATGTGTTTCCCACCTCTTATTTATAAAATATCCATGTCTTTCCTTTCTCCCTACTTTCCTCTATTTAGATTCGTCAAGGAGTGGAAGAAGTATCTCGAATACGAGGCAGACGTAATGAAGGATGTTCCTGGTTGGAAAGTTGGTGAAAGTGTCTATAATTCTGGGAGATGGATGCCCCCAGCAACTGGCGAGCTGCGTCCAGAGGTCTGGTGACACTTTTATCTGCATCTTGTTATGGTGCATGTCTAATTGTCAAGCAATATCGTTTTTTTCCTGTCATCCAAGTGTCTTCTGTCACTCAGTGTTGTTTTGTTCTCATGGAATAAAATTTAAGCTATTAATCTTCTGAGATGCCCCGAAAATACTGCCTACAGTAGTCTTGTTTCTTTCCTTTTTATTGTATCATCATTACCAGAAAATCTTGAACATAAAGATTAAAAGACCTTTGGAGCACTGTCTTCCTGTTCAAACTTTGTGGAAAATTTCAACCTACTGGTAATGATGTGGAAGTAACAACACCTGAAGCCGGGATACTGGGGTTATGATTCGCCAATCCATTGATTGGTTTCTGTTTGATAATGTTCTGTTCTGCGGTTTTTGGGTTTTGTTGATAATAATGCTCCCTTTCTTGGCTCTCTAAATTGTGGAGTAGATTCACTATGGTAGTTACTAGTGTGGAAGAATTTTAGCCTCTTGTTGTTTCACTGATTTGAGTCACTTCGGTCATCTTGAAATCCCTGTGCCCCTTGATGATGAAAAAATAGGTGGAAACCTTTGAGAGTTTTTTCTCCCCTTTATTTATATGTTACAAGCTAGTAAATATAATTCAGTACAGCTAAGTAGCTAACGATTACCAGACGCCATAATAAGCAGGATAAGCAGTACAACTGCATGAACTTTCATAAGCTACAGGCAAATGAATTCTCATAGGCACTTTGTAATGATGCGTGCCAGTAAAAGAACTAGAAGCCATGTTCAATGAAATATGAGAAATCAATATTCATAGACATTTAATGGGAAAAGTTACTTGAATATTTTGAATACTTTTAACTTGAAAAAAAAAACAGGACAAGTTTTGTATCAATACCTTCAAGATATAGCTTAGTTTCTATGGCTACAATGATAAAACCTTTCTTTCCACATTTTACTTCACTGAAACAGATAACACCCTCTAGGCATCTACATGTTCATGACTCCACGGATTTCTTGCAAACCCATCTCATATTCAATAGCTACTTTGCCAGTTTCACACTTCACTAGACAGCAAGGACAGGATGCAGTTTCTGCAACGTTCAATTCCTCTTGGAAATCTTGACTCTGTTTTTATAGTTTATGACAATGAGAAGGGTGATGATTTCATTTTACTATATTCAGTCATTTTGTATTTGTAATTATGCATCCTCGATTGCGAGACTGCAATGCAATTTGAGTCCTTGTAGTGCTAGCTCAATATTGAAAACAAATGTAAATAATAGCAAAATGTTTTCTTGCAAATTGGTTGGGGAAAAAAATTGTACATTTGTTTCTTTTCCTCAATTCCAACATGCGTAATCAATGATCTCTGAAGATAAATGCTCATAGGACAAAAGCTGAAAATGAGCCGAGGAACAAAGCTAGGTTACATAAAAAACAGTAGGAAAGAATCCAAAGAAAAAAAGAAGAGCATCTGGGCAGTTTCTGCTCTCTGTGTCGTTAAGAAGAAGCTTGCACGTCAACACCTGGGTAGATCAGCAGGTGGAGGAAGCAGCTTCTGATTGGGAAGCTTTCCATCCAAGACAACCCAAGCCATCTTCAAACCCCAGCTTGTGTGCACTTCTAGATGGCAATGCATAAACCATACACCTGCGGACACGCAAGAAAAAAATCATAAGAAATTAAAGAGGTTAGCAGAAACATAATACTATATTACATAGGTTTATTTTCCTGCGTAATCTAGGACCATTTAATTTGCATTACTTGCAGTAATTACTAATTACCAACCTGGATTGTCTGCTAGAAATCGTATAGCAACCCACCCACCAGAGGGCACACCAACAGTATTCCTTTCAATGGGGTCGATAAGATTGAAATTTGCGGGGTCCTTATTTGAATCGAAGTTCCCAAAACCTTGACCAACAACAAAGAAATTGAAGCCATGCAAGTGAAGAGGGTGGCTCTCTGCACCAAGTATGCTAGTGTCCTGCATAATGAGCTCCACAGTGGTATTGAAAGGAAGCACCACTAGCTTTGTTCCATTGCTCACCATGGTATTGTTTGGCGGATTTCCAGTATAATTAAAGGGAGTAAGTGGGTTGATTGGAAAATCAGGAGTATAGACACCGTTTGATTGACCAAAATGGTGGGCTTGGAGAAGAGCTGTGGTTGGCATTGCAAATGACACGTTATTAACTGAAGCTGCAAACATTGTTCCATTTGGTCCCTGGCAGGTTTGGTTTTGGGGGCATGAGTGTGTTCCAAGGCCTACTGTGAAGAAAAATTGTCTGTCAACCTTTTGAGGCACATTGGCAGGGAATTGTGCATTGGCTAAGCTGCGGAGTTTGCTAGTGAACTTTGTAGCAAATGAAGTATCATTTAGAGGTGGTAGATTTGGTTTAAAAAGCGGAAGTCTTTTAGTAGAGTGGCTTGATTGAATGGTTTTATGCGATTCTTCATATTCTAAAATGCCAGCAACAGTTGAATTATCAAAAGTTCCTTGACCAGTCACGTAAGGTCTAGCAGTCATGAAAAATTTGGCATTTGGGTGGTGGGGTTTGGTCTTGAGAAGGACATTTGTGGTTTGTCCAGGGGCAATGAGAAGCGTCTTGGTATCAAATGGTTTCACGTACACAGCATCAGCTTCCACAACTGTGAATGTATGGTTTGCTATGCTGAAGAAAAGCTCGTCATTGAGTGCAGCATTGATCAGGCGAAGAAGGTAAGTCTTTCCAGGCTTTACCTTTAGCTTGAAAGTATCTGCCAAGTATCATTTACACAACGTAAATGAGAGAGAGAGAGAGAGAGAGAGAGAGAGAGAGATATGCTCTGTATTGTGGTAGAAGGCCTAATTTGCTAACATATTGTACCTTTGGCAGAGCAGTTATATAATGGCCCTGGGAGTCCATTAATAGTGTAGGCATCAGAGACATTTGGCCCTCCACCTGTTTGCAATGCCTGGTTAATGATTGCCTCTGGATCTGCATTGAACCACTCTCCTGCAAATTAAGTAATTAACCTTGTTACTTGTATTAGCAAATGGAGACGACCTCAACAGGAAAGAATAATTGTAAATTCCATTTAGTTCTTAAAAGTAGCTTTGCGTATATAGCTCATTACCAAAGATGATGGGAACTTCCTTGTAAGGTTTGACAAATGGATAAGGAGTGCCGAGTTTTGGAAGAATGATCAGGGGACCGTAGAGAGTTGATCTTAGCCATGATATATGGGCATGCCACCAAAGAGTGCCTCTTTGTCCGACAATGGTGTAGTTATAAACATAGCTTTGTCCAGTTTGTATAGGGCACTGAGTTACATATGCTGGTCCATCAGCCCATCCACTTCGAAGCTGTCGAATTCCATGCCTGTTATCAATGAAAATATAGATAGAAATTCAGACCATGTTCTCGCAATATCAGGTACATTACAAAAAATGAAAACTGAAAAGGCCTATATATACCAGTGAATAGAGATATTGTTTTGGACATGGTTAACCACTTTAATAAGAAGTCTGTCACCCTCCCTAGCAACAATGCGAGGCCCTGGGAACTTCCCATTGACTGTCACCATGCTCTTGGTGTGGCAAAGGCGTGTCACATTCTGCAACATGACCTGCAATGAAGTAGAAAACTTATTTGTCTAAGAAAAACGGATGGAGAAAATTCGAAAGAATGTTCTTTTTTGGATAAAAATGTGAATGCAAAGTAATGTGTATGACAATATTATCATGACAAGTTTAGGTACCAAAGCTAATGACATGTAACACATACATCAAGTTTGTAGTGCCTAGTAATGGCAACTGCAGGCTTAGGATGGAGAGACAAAGTGACGAATGAGAAGAGAAGAAGTCCCAAAAAAGCTGGAGATGGAAGAAAAGAAACGCCCATTTTATCTGTTTCTTCTTTCAGACAAGGCTACAAGCTCCAATGCTTGAACCTAAAATTGTTTTTTTCTGTCAAGACACTTGGACTATATGTTCATAAAAAGCTTGGAATCCAGTATATATAGAGAGATTGTTCAAGGAAAAGTGTTGGTTGCTCATCAAAAAAAGTAAAGGGAAGGGCTTAACTGGTGATTAGGTGATAGAAATTGTATAGTTTTTTTATTGAGAAGTAAACTAGAACAAGCTTCATGAATAATATATGCAGACATTTTCAGTTTATTAACAACTCTAGAGTACAGTCAAAGCCAATTTCCTTTGTCTCCTTTCATTTGAAGTAAAAACCTGTCCTTCCTTGCTACCAAATAATAATACGAAAATCCCAACTCTAATTGGCATGGCATTGTCCAGATTAGTCCCATGCAGTTGGAGTCTTCGGTATAGCAGACTTCCATTTTCAGCAACAAACTAATGGAGCTTTCATTTAACTATCTGCTTCGAAATGCTATCCCGAGCAATATGGAAGTAACAGATTGTAAAACCTCAAAGTAATGACTTGCTTTAGGCATATTTTTAGGTCACCACTCGTAAATTAAGACCTAATTTCTAATGTCAATTCTTATAAAGTTTTTAATCCCATGATTAGGTTAGTAAATGAAAGTTATCCTTCTTCAATATCGCTTTCATCTCAAATTTCACCTGGATAATTTAACCATATTGACAATGTATGTAAGAAATTATTGACTGTAATACTTGGTGATAAAGCTAACGATCGAGAGGTTTCTATCAAGGAAGTCATTTTTCAGTGTTGGATGAAGTACAGGTCATGGAGGAATAGAGGGGAGACCTCACCTGAAGCAATTTTATCTCAAGCAAACATAGTAACATACTAACTACCAAATGATTTGGTTTGAATGTTGAAAAGGATGTGTGGTTGAGTAGCTGGTGATTAATGTAGTCGATCTTCCTGACGAGTTTAGGAATTCAGAGTCGTCACTTGGTTGCCACTAATTTCTTCATATAATGCATGTTTGTGAGTGTGGTAGAGATTATTTTTTAAAGTGTTTTTTCATTTGAAATATATCATAATAATATTTTTTATTGGGAGGCAAATTAATGAAAATCCTTCAATTGAAGGCTGATGCAAGCAGTACCATCATTCATCACATTTCAATTGTAAAATCGTTGGAAGTAAAATCTATGATGAAACAAGGATCATAATTCTCAAACACATGAATTTGTCTAATTCCGATAGATTTATGTTACATTCTTGTAAACCGCATTAGCTGTAGTGCAATTTCACTCTCCAGCTTCCTTGTATGAAAAGTTTCAGCTTTTTCACACGATCAAACCCGCGGTAACCTCCCTCCCTCTTTCTGGTTGGAACCGCACTTCAATTTCAAATATCAGGCTTGCAAATGCATGCTTAACAAAAGAATCTGGTTCCTGACCAGCTTAAGGCTACCTTTCAAAAGGATCTTCTTCAATTGAACCCAGTTGATGCACACAGCAGCAACAATTTCCTCGGTTAGATTGTGTTTCTTTGCCATCAGTAATCTCACACCAACTGCAGCCCGGCTCTGCCAAAATGGAAGTAGGTAGCTCTTGATCTGAGCGAACATCCGATCACCTCTCAATTCTATAGCATTATTGTCTTGTTGGCAGCCAAAATGCCTTCTGAAGAAAAACATGGACCTTTTCATGGATTGAGATCACAAATAGAAAGCAATTCTTAACACTAAGCAAGTCGCATAAAACCACTAGCTAAATCTAGCAATTGCCTTGTCTGTTGGCAGCTAAACACAAATCCTAAACGTGACATTGCCATGAAATAAGGTGAAGCTATTCAGATCCCATGGCTTTTGTTTCCGGGAGGACTTTTCTCAGCATGTCATCAGTGAGCACTGCTACAGCAGTGAAGCATGAATAACATCCCATCCCAAAAATTCTAGTGCAAAAATTAACCAATAAACTACACAGTAGACACCAATGGAGTCCTTGCTGTGAAGACAGCTTTTGTCTACTTTATACAAATGGAGTCCTTGTTCAATGCAGTGAATTCTCAGTTGTCAAAAGAGACAAGGATGAGAAAATATCGGCGAGCAGAATAACTAAATACTCTAATTGGCAGAAAAAAAAAATCTATTTAAGATATTGAACTGAAAAAAAAATTAATTAAAAAAATTAAAAACAAATCCAATTCTTTTCGTTTCAGTTTTAAATTTCGAAAAAAAAAACTAAATTAAACCGAACAAAATCGATTTTTTTACATAAAAAATAAAAAAGCCAGAACACTCAGATTCTATTATATCAAAGTCTGTTAATTATACTAATTCGATATTTTTAAATAAAAACTGAATCCCTGAACTACTGGTACTTTAATTCAGTTCAGTTCAAAATTAAAAAAAAAAATAAGCTGATTTTTTTAAAATTTTCAAGTTCAAAGTAGAATCCAATCAACGGATGTTCGCCCCTGCCATGGACGGTGAAAGAGTGAAATTTTTCAAAGCAAATTTTAATTATTTCTAGGTTTATACGTGTCATCCTTGCACGGCCATGTGTTTCATTTCACCACTTCATCGGTGTCTTTCAGAACGCAGTTAAACTATACTTCTAAAAAAAATTTGTTTTTTATTTAAAATAATTTTTTAATGCTTTTAAGTTATTTTAATATATTAATGTTAAAAATAATTTTTAAAAAATAAAATATATATATATATATATTATTTTAATATATTTCACAATAAAAAATACTTTAAAAAACATTTATTGCATAACGTCAAACAGTTCAACATAGAACATAGAAGAGCAGAAAGGAAAATTTTTGCTTCAATATTAATAATAAGGTAGAATTGCCATCGGTTTTTCACACCCTTCTAAATGCTCCCATAATCTAGTATAGTATAAATAACCACTAGAGATTAGAGTTCTCAACTTGTAATAAAATTGAAGGAACAAATTCAATTACTTTCAAACTCATAACCGGGTTGACATATTAAACTGTCTATGAAGCTTCTTATTTCCAAGTATTTACCTGTGGTGCACTTTCATGCTCCAGGTTCCTACCATGAACAGTTTCTGACTCTCACACATGATTAAATCCATAAACACCTTCCTCAGTCTTTCTGGTTAGAATCGCACTTCAATTTCAAGTCTCACCGTTGCAAAGACATTCTCCGCGAAAGAGAATGTGATTTCCTTGACATTTTAATTCTGTAATTGCATCCCAACTCGAATATTTCAGAAGGATCTCGTCTACTTGAAGCTACCTTTCAAAAGGATTTCTACTTGAATTCAATGGAGGGTAAGCAGCTGAAGCAATTTTCCGCCAAAGATTGTATTTCTTTGCAATCACTGGCCTAACATCTTCGACCCCAACCAAGCTCTCCAAAAATGGAAGTAGTGAAAGCAATTCTTTATCTGCACGATCATCAAACCAGCTCTCAATTGGTATACCATTGTCTACTTGGAAGCCAAATGCCTGAAATGAAAACCATCGACCTAGTCAACAATTTCAGCTCTAACAAGTTCACAAATAGAAACCTGACCCCTCCTAAAAGCCTCAAGCCATTCCACTCCTTAACCTTGCCTCAATTCTCTTCCTTACCTTTTTTCCTTCAACCGATTAGTCAAGCAATTGTTTTTATCTTGGTAAATATCCATAGTTTCTAAAGACAGCTAACACCAACATCTAATGATTTGAATACAGCGAAGAAAGAAAACAGAAATCCCATACAATGGCTTAGTGCCATTGCAAAGAATGGTTATTTCAATTCAAAGAGTGTTACTGATTAAACAGTGCAACATCTCCCAAAAATTCTAGTGTTTAGGCAAATCAGTAACAAAATAGTAACGGTTTTCATATTAAGAAGATAGCTTTTATCAATTTTATGCCATGGACAAAATATAATGCCAGATGTCCCAAACAACCCCACCCCACACTCCCAAAAACATTACTGAAAAAGGCAAATACCGAGTAAAAGGATGCAGTCTCTCTAAGACCAATCAAATTATGATCCAAGCCATGTAAATCAGAAAGCACTGAAAGAGAAGAATTCTGCAACAGTACCTGGGGAGAGTTGTCAATTATAATAACATGTGCCAAATCACGACCAAGAACTGACAAATCCTTGAGGTAGTTACCCTCGACAAAAACACAAGATTCACGAAAAACACGATGTCGAAACACTCTCCTCTTTGGATCAAGCACATTTAGAAGCTGTTCTGCGTAAATGCTTTGGCTAGCAGTAAATATTATGATCTCAAAAAGACTAGAAACTCTCTCCATGAAATCTCTGAGGTAAGGACGGCACCGAACAAAGACTGTGTGCTGCTGGAGGTTAAAGTTGACAGGAAATGTGAAGTCCGCATCATCACAAGGTTCAAGTGTGGAGTGCACCAGTGTTTCTGAAATTAAAAATGGTAATCAAGGCTTTCACAATCAGAAACAGATAGGATGCAGGTAGCCAATGGCCAAATATGCACGTTGCACAATATTAAATGGAAAACTGTTGCTTCATAAAACAAGTATGGCAGCTTCGGTTCCAAAAAAATTTTTTGGTTAAACAAACTCCTACCTTCCAACAATAAGTCAAAATATAGTTGATGTTCACTTCATCATCATAATAAAAATTACATGCAGCAGATGAGCAGGTACACAGAGAAATCAGAACATTGCATTTCATGAGTCATCTGAACGCAATAATCTCAAGAAAGCTCAGCCATTCACACCGCAATTAATACAACTTGCAAATGAGAATTGCATATGAAATATTGTAAGAAGGCATTCTTTTATTAGAAACAAACAATAACATCAAGAGTCTCCAAAAATGTTTTACAAAAACAAACAAACAAAAGGACTCTGCAGCATCCCCTCCACGGATACAAAAGCCAAAAGATTATGAGACAATTACCTCAGCATGATAAAATGAGCAAAAGGAAGAGCTTGGCATCAAGTAAGTCATTAATAAATACACATAAATCACAAGAACAGAATATAAAACAATAAAGTTAAAGATCACGTGTGATAAACATGTTTGTATAAAATTAACATGAAATAAACGTCTAAAATTCTGTACCATCCAGGTCCAAAACAAGAGTTGTAGGAGGACAACTCCGTGTCTGTTTAGGTAGCAGCATAGGCCGAAAAGTGGGGACTACTGATGACAACTCTGGCAGGTTCTTTATAAATAGATAAGGGTCAAAGTCATCAAACTCCTCGTAATCCTCCTCCTCCATGCAAACATCAGTTGACATAGAATCTTGACCATGCTCATCAACACATTCCAGTTTCGAGTTCTTCATTGCAAGATATATAGATGAAACTTCAGAAGGAAGACCAACTCCATTTGAAACTGCAATACCACAAGAATTCACAGTAGGTGCATCAGTAGAGAGCACCTGATCACCATAGTTATCCACATATGAGTTTTTGGCTGATATATTTTTCTCCACTTCTATGACACTATGACAAGTTGTGTTGAGGGAAGTTAATGTGCTCCCATTGTGTTCCCCAAAAAAGGGTTTAAAGGTTTCTTGTGTAAGATGAGCATTCAGCATATCAACCCGGGACTCTCCAGTCCGATACAGTTTGGTGAAGTCAACTAAACAGGAGATTATGCAAAAAAAAAGGGTATCGTATAAGGAAAAGATAACAGAAGCTTAAATGAATATCCGTTCATGCATATCAGCTTTAAAACAAAAATACTGATTGTCACTCACCTCCATCAGGAATTTCTCCTCCAGCAATCTTAGATATGTGAAAAGCAGGAGAAAATATAGCTTGAACCACACAGTGAGCAGCTCCTTCATTACAGCCCTGCAATACAAATTAGCAAATCATATGACAGAATCTTAATGCTTGACATATTGATTATTTTCTTGCTATTTTTCACTCTTTTGATATGCACTTCTGAGAGCTATTTAAAAATAACCAATAAAATTTTATTATAATAGGAGCATGTCAAGTTTTATATATTCATTGTCAAACCCGAAAAAAAAATTCTAAAGCAGGGTTAGAAAGGTGCATAGCACACACAGTTGGTGCAGTTACCTCAGGATCCACCACATCACATTGAGTTGGAGCATCAGAAGCCTTATGATGCACTGAGTTGTATCTAGTATTCAAATTTGTTGCTGCAATAGGCTCCTGATTTTTCATTGGAAGGGTGCCTGCAAAGAGTGTTTGAGGTTGGAGTGAACACAATTAAAAAGATCAATGGTTCTTACTAAAATAATAAATGAGAAATTTAATTCTTAATAGCACAATGTGTGAATGCTGATTTCCCTAATATTAGAATTTCCTCAGATCCTGACTTTGCAGCAGATACAATGAGGATGAAACTTGATGCTATCAGGAACACAGTCAAGTAAATTATGCAAAAAAAATAATAATAATAATACAGTTACATCTTCTTAAACAAATTCATATCCTTTATCACTAAATTCGATATCCTTAAAACGTAAGAGGTGTTATAAGAGGTTATTGGGTGGAGCTATAGCAAGTTAAAATGCTAAATTATGATAACTTAAAAAAGAGAGAAACTTGGGAATTAAGCTTAATTCAGGGACCTAAATTCAATCTAGAATCTGCTAACATTGAGTTGAATTACATTTTGCTAGGGCAGATCAAATTGCTTGACACTGCTAAGTACCGCACAGGTGATGCAGGTATTGAGTAATGTGTTTTGTTGATTTGGAGTGTTAAGTTCAAAACAGTAGTCAACATTTCACTTTTTTATGCACATGTTTAATTGCAAGAGACTCGCTGCCCCACTCCTCGCCACTGCTGCAAAAGAAAAAATCTAAATCTGACACTTTATTACAATCTCCATGAAAAAGTCAACCTATTGTGTTCTGTGCAAGCATGCATTAACTGGAAATATGAAAAGGTAGCAACATATTACATTTCTGCTTTCTAGCTGAAGATGTAATTAGTTCTGAAACTTTCTCTGCGACTTGCACATTTTCAGACAGTTTCTTCTGAGCTCTTGAAATCCTAGGACTTGCAAGCTCTCTTGAAGCATTTCTTCCACAAATTCTTTTCTTAGTTTGCATTTCCACAGGAAGATTGTCCCAGACTTGAAGCTATTCCACCTTACTCAGCTCCAGCAGAAAAAACCAAAAATTGGAGATACAGTCCTGACCGGAGCACCCTGTACTCTGAATCAGTCGGAGACTGTTTAGATTTTCAAGTCAAGGTCAACCAGCTATAACTTTATGCACGCTAATATCTACAACTACACAGTCTCGTGAAAAAATGAAAATAGCAAAAAGAAAGATCAAAATGGATCTTCTTAAGCATGAAAAGAGTTGGTTTTTATCACTATATAAATATCTTCCAATGCAACACACAAAGCAGATTATTGATGGTGAAGTGGAAGATTCCCACTACAAGTGAAAGGATACATTGCAGCCTCACAAAATATAGACTTTGTCATATTTAGGCAGCAAAATTACACTGATAACAGATTAAAGTAGGATTTTGAATTCAGAAAGACTGGTTAAAGGCATGATGTTAAACCAACATATCCAAAAACAAATCACGGATTAAAGAAAACCCCATCAAAAATACATTTTCCTGAGCTTCAGACTATTTAGCTTTAAACTTTAGGTTAAAGATGAGTCAAAAATTAAAACTTTAGAATCTCAAACTCCGAAAAACCAGACGAAGATTGCATTCATTATACACTGAAGTCTATACAAACAAGATAACATTTTGAAATCTACACTACAAATAAGTGGGCACCTTTTATTTTCAATACATACAATATAAATTCCCTAAACCCATTTCAAAAAACTGCTTAAAATTGAGAATCAAATGCATGCAATTGCAGAAACTCAAAGCCCTGGACCCCTCCACTTCAAAATCACCAAAATCCAATTCCAGCATGCCAAACTCCAAAACACCATCAGTAAAAAAACTAAACCCCCTAAAAAAATAAATCAGCCATTCAAAACATCAAGTTCATAAACTTAACGAACAATAGCAAAACAAAAACAGAGAGAGAGAGAGAGAGGTAGTTGAGAGCTAAAAACGAGCAGTAATAAGAGAAGCTTACCTGATAAGTTAAAATCGAGCATGAACAGATTACAAGTGATGAACTGGCACCATTTTTTTTGGCTGCAAATTAAAGAAATGAAGGAGAGCCGGTGAAGTAAATTAATTACCAGTAAAACCCTAGATTTTAAGAATCAAAGAAGAGTGAAAGAGTAGAGAAATTTGGCTTTGGCTAGGGGGGTTTGTTTTTATTTTAATTTTTGAACAAGTTCTTATTTCCCTCCAAGGATTTTAAAAGAGAGGGAAACCATGAAAGGTTGAAAAAACTTTTTTTATATATATTATTGTCAGAGACCAAACCTAGCTGCGAGTTTTTCTCTCTGTTTGTGCGTGTATTCATAAGGTATTTAATTTAAAAAAAGAAAAAAATAGAGAAAAAGACAAAAACAGTGAAAAAGACAAAATATTATAATTTGAAGTTTGTGAGAGATTCCTTACTCGCGAAAGATAGTGCAATGACTCTACTCGCTGTAAATAGGAGACAAGCGGGTGAGAGTTGGAAACTTTAACAGGTAAATTATAAATTAGGCCCTCTAGTTTAGATAAATGACTTGATTAGTCCTCCTTATCTTAAGAACTAGTCATTTATTTTCTTAACAATGTTGAATGTATTTAATTTAATATTAATTTGTTTTAAAAAATATTATTCTATATTTAATATTTCAAATAATACCTATTTATGTTTTAATTTATATATTTAAAAAACAAATTAAAACACAATAAAAAGTAATTATTTTTAAGACAGGGGTAATAAATAGCAACTAATTTATAATTTAATCAATTGGAGCAGCGCATGCTTTTCAATTTGCAGTGTGTTTGGTATTGCGGTAGCTGTTATGGTTGTGATTTGAAAAAAATTGTTTTATAAAAAGTATTTTTAGTTGAGGTTGGTTTGAAAAAATAGGTGTTTGGTTAAAACTGTGGTTGAAATTGAGGTTGAAGAAAAAGTAGTTTTAACGTGTTTGGTTAAAAAAATACTTTTCAAATTGAGGTTATAAAATAATTAAATATATATATATATATATATATATATAAATGATTTTTAACTTAAATATTGTATATTTAACTACTGTTATTACATCATGAAATAAATAATATTGATATCAAATATTTTTTATTATTCCATTAAACTATATGCAATGTCATTACATACGAAATCTATCCAACAATGACTATATTTTTCATGGTTTCTTAAGCGCACAACAAAAAAAACGGAATTTTTTAATTTATGTAGTGTTATTAAATAATAAAGATTGTGATATCTTTATTATTGGAATTGCGATCAAATTCCACAAATATTACGTCATCATGCGATATCTTTCTAATTTATGTAGTGTTATTAAATAATATTAAATACTAGTTTTTCGAGTACAACACAATTTTTTTAAAAACAAATTACAATTTCATTACAGTATGAGTAAATTTAATTCACCTTAAATTAATTTAAAAAAAAAACAAAAAAAATATTGTTCACGATTACCTGCACTAGTGTTGTTCGGGAAAAAAAAAAACTAAACTTTTCTCATTGGTTTAAAAAAAAAAAAAAAACTGAACATCAGAACAGTGGCTCCACTGTTCACTAAACAGTGGAGCCATGCTCCATTGTTCCTAAAAATAACCATATTTTGTTGCTTCTCCAATCCTGCTGCTGGGCAGCAAAAATCAGTGGTCCCTACCAAGCAAAATCAAGTTCATTTCCTTTACCAAACATACAAATGTGTGGCTGCGGGTGAACCTCACCCGCAGCCACAATACCAAACAGTATATTGTTATTGTGGTTTGAAAAAATTATTTTATAAAAAGTACTTTTAGTTAAGGTTGGTTTAGTATTTATACATGTTTTAACCAAAACTATGGTTGAAATTAAGATTAAACAAAAAGTAATTTAATGTGCTTGGTTAAGAATACTTTTTAAATTGATATAAAATAATTAAATTTTATATATATATATATATATATATATATATATATATATATATATATTGATGATTTTTAATTTAAATATTGTAAACTTAACTACTGCTATTACATAATAAAATAAATAATACTTTATATAAAATATTTTTTGAAATCAAAAACTATTTTGTAAATAATGCAAAAATTCAAGAGTTCAATTTGCATAGATCGAGGGGCGAAATTAAATAAAAAAGAGAGATTTTCAAAGAGAAGGGCTTGATTGCAAGACATCAGAACTTCAGGGGGCAAATTGAAGATGACCATTTTGGCCTAAAACGACGCCGTTCAAATCAACTGTTCATTCTCCCCTTCCTTTAAAGTCGAGGAAAACCTGCGCGAGAAATTCGCCAAAACAGTATCGGCCATATCCAATCCCCTCACCAATCTCACTAAAACCAAGCTAGATCATAGGCCGGATTGTCTACCACAAATCTCACAGTTGGTTCAGCTCCCTTTGCCCCCACGATGCACCCTTAGCATTAAGAAAATACATCACCAACAGTCTAATAATGGCAGGACTGGTGGTGCTCTCATCCCACCAAACACGGAGTAAGTTTAAAACAATAATCATCTTCACACATGATCACCATCCCAAGAAGATAAGGATGAAATCTCTTTTAAGGTTTAGGCCTATAAAAAGAAGGGGATGAGAGAGGAAGCTAGAGAGATAGAAAAAGAAAAAGGAAAGGAAAGAGCAAGATAGAGGAGAGGGATTTTTGCTTTCCTTCAGAACTCCAGCAACAATCATCAAGGGAATTTTTGCTTCCCCTCACAACAGATCCCGGTAACCCAACTAGCCAAACGGGCATCATCGCCTCACGACCTCGTCTCCAGCAATAGACATCCTTCTCCAGCAATTTATAAGTGAACAGTGGAGAAGAAAAGAAGTAGCTTCGAGCAGCTTTCAAAAGCATTGCGTTTTAAATGCAAATTATGGTGGGTCTCATAAACAGTAAATAACACTTTATCAATTACCAAAGCGTTTAGGCAGTGTTGAACCGCGTTCCAAAAAAAATTTAATTTTTTTAAAAAATTTAATATGGTTTGTATTTTTTGGATCGTTTTGATGTACTGATATCAAAAATAATTTTTAAAAAATAAAAAATATCATTAACATATATTTTAGCATAAAAAATTATTTAAAAAATATCCGCAACCACACTGTTGTAACAGCTTGTTAGAAGAAATGCAAATGGGCTCGTAGTCTGAGATTAGGAAAGATCGTGCTCTTTTTCTTGACTTTGCTAGCTCTACGACGGCGTCGTTTAAGGAATTGCTTGGGTTACTAGGAAATTTATTTACGGGCGAGGAAAAAAAAGTGGTGGGAGGGAGATTTTTATTTTTATTTGTATTTTTTTTAGTTTTATTGGATTCCGTTTCTGGCCCGCGATGCACTGTGATTTTACCTGAATTTATGAAGAAGGGTGTCTTTTATTTTTTGCGGAATTCTAAATTTGTTCCTGACTCGTGTGGTATTTCCCACTTGGATCCGAAATAAAAATAAGGTTTCTAGTTGTGGCCCTTTTTTTTTTTTTTTTTAAAGCCTGCTATTAGGAGTTTAATAAAGATGGTATTTTAAAGTATTTTTAACTTAAAATATATTAAAATAATATTTTTTATATTATTATATTAAATTGATCTAAAAATATTAAAAATAAATAATTTAATGTAAAAATAAAATTTAAAAATTAATGAAACAATTGTTATCCTTGATTATGTTTTTTTATTTTTTGGCATTTTCATTTAATTTTAATCCTCTCCTGGTCGGAAAAAAATGGTAAGCTTCTTTGTATATATATATTTTTTGTGATCTTGTTTTCTTGGTTTAAAAAATTGATTCTTCGATGCAATGTAGTTATAGTATATAGCTCAGCTCTGTTTGTTTTTTGTGTTTCAATAAGTTTTTGAAAAAAATTAATTTTTATTTTATTTTTTTCTTTACTTCAAAATAATATTTTTTGGTATTTTTTGATCATTTTGATGCGCTGATCTCAAAAATAATTTTTAAAAAATAATAATAAAATATTATTTTGATACATTTCCAAATAAAAAACATTTTGAAAAACAACCATAATCACACTTTCAAACACGCTGAGTTTTCTTACATTGTGTGTACTATTTTATATTATAGTATTTTGTTTTTCCCTCTTTAATTTGGTTGTTTATGAGTAGATTATTGTTGTTTCTGGGTTTATGATGCGGACAATGTAATAAAAAAGATAATTTTGAGGTGGACTTGAAGATGAAAATTTAAAAACTACATAGATAAAAGGACCAAATCAAGACATGGATTAGTGAGATGAAGGATGATAAGGTCACCCTTCTTCTTTTTTATCTTCTGCTTATTGTGTTTTAATTATTTTTATTTTCTAAATCATGACATGTTTTTTTATTGATTTTGCTATTTTTTAAAAATAAACAGAAACATGTCGAATCAAAACAAGTCAGTTTAAATCGGTTTTTAGTTTGGTTGTATTCTAAATCTAAAAAAAATAATTTGATTATATTTTTCAAATGAAAACTTAATCAAACCTAAATTGTTCACACCTGTTATATATATATATATATATATATATATATATATATATATAGTTTATTGTACAAGTCTTGTCTGTGTTAAGTTCCACCGACCTCACATGGACTTTACATGCTCATTTATTTTTGTATTTTAAAAGTATTTTTTTAAAAAATTATTTTTATATATTTTTTTTATTTTCATGGTGCTGGTATTAAAAAAAATTAAAATATTAATTTAATATATTTTTAAATAGAAAATACATTAAAAAATAACCACCAGTCTTGAACTTTGAAACGTTAGAGTTTCGGATTTTTCAATAGCAGCCCGTATTTTAATTACTGAAAAATCAAAGGGCTACCTTGCAAACACATTAACGTTATGAAAGTTTTTGTGTAATCATTGCAATGCCTCGTGGGAAGAATCTTTTATGAAATTTTGAAACTGGAGTCGATGCCTTTTCAAGCACCGCTGAAGCCTGAAAGCTCCAGCCGTCCACAGATCAGCTTCGACTTTGAATCGCAGAATCTCACGCCATATGCCTCGCATGATCCTGGTTTTTGTCACGCCATGAGCTCGTGGAGAAGAAATTCAGGCCTAGCTTGCCATTTCAGTTTAGCTCGGGCTAGAAGTTAGTCTACAAGCTCAGATTATTAAATGCTTCTAATTATTGCATCACAATAAACTGTCTCGTCTTTCAGTATTTTAACTCACAATTACCAATAATATAGCACAAATATGATTTGCAAAATACGATGCTTTTTAAAAAAGTAAAATAGATATTATAGTTTTCTACAAAACAAAATATTAAAAGAAATTAAAAGAACTTCTTTTAGAATTCCTCTGGCAGCCCATTCTCATAGTTTTGAACCTCGATTCAGCTTTATAGGTCGATCTAGAATTTGGCTGATTTAGAACTGCAATCGAACCTGGTTTAAAAAAAAAGAAGTCACAACCCAGGATGATCTGGCTGACCCGGTCAAAAACCCTTTGAGTATTTTTTTATTATTTTTTACTAGAATGACGTCGACTATTAGGCTGGGTTTCAAAACTTTACCCATTCTTATATTATTTCTTCTCTTGTCTCTTTTTTCTCTCTCCTCTCATCAGTTTTCAAGTCCGACCCTCTTCAAAATACTGAAGTAATTTTTATTATATCAACTTTGATCTTTATTTTTTTATTGTTATTTTTTTTTAATTTCATCATTCACTAATGAAGTTGTTGGAAATTGAATTTCATTTGTTTTTCTATTTTCTAATAGGTAATTCTAATCTCATGATAAAATTAAAAATAAATAAATCAAATTCGATATACTTAAAATATTAAGAACCACTTTATAAATTTACAAGGTTATCACACCTTTTGAGGTGGAGAAGAGGGAAAAAATGAGAGGATAAAATTGTCTTAGGAGCTTCTCTGTGCTATGGGTGCCGACACGCACTGTCTCACCGGATAGAGAGTGGCACAATGCTTCAATCGTTACCCCAAAAGGCTATCAATGGTCGTTAGAAGGTGCCGCATGTGTCACTAAAAGGTGTGGGGCTAGTTATTTTTTTTTTAAATTATAGAAAAACTAGAATACTCTTGATCTCATAGGATAATTGTAAGAAAATCAAGGTGAAAAAAAAAACCCATTGACCCTAGTCAAAACAAGTTTAATCTTAGGACCATGTGGTAATTACACTATAAAAAATATAAAAAAGCTTATTGGACATTAGTTGTGCTTTTTTTTAAAGCGCACGGGCATAATATGAAAATACAATTTTATCTCTGAATGTATGTCAGTTCTTTGGTTTGTAAAGGGTAAAACAGTTATTTTATTATAAATTGCACGGTTCACAATTTACGATAAAACAATAATGACCTTTAGCTTCTGTATGATGTATAATGAAAAGGGTAAGCATAAAAAAGCTTTTTGAACATTTTTGAAGTGCCTCTCGTTATTTTACCTCGTTTATATTCTGCTCCCTGTGATTTGGATATGTTCAATTTAGTCCTGATACATTTTGTATTTTCTAAAAATGGTTTTATTCTATTATTTAGTTGGATGTTTACGCCGAACACACAATCTGACTTCTTTACACAATCTAGGAGGGACGTAGATTATTATAATTTACAAATAACCACACCAAACCACACCACACGATACCATACGCCTAAAAACAACCAACCACTTAAGTTTTCTGATCAAAATCGGCAACTTTGCTCCATGGAACCACATGGCATTCCAGTGGCCTTTTCATTTCGAGAGAGAGCCTCAAACACTCGGAAAGATCCACAGGCTTGGCGGGTAGCCACTTGTACTCGTGTAAGAGCCGTGCTAGCCAGAGGTGCACCGTGGCTAACCCAAGTGCCTTGCCTGGACACACCCTGCGCCCTGACCCGAAAGGTGCAAGCCTGAGGTCTGAACCCATTATCAACACATCCTCTTCCATGAACCGGTCTGGATTGAAGGCCCATGGATCCCTCCAAATGGACGGGTCATGTGTTATGGCCCACATGTTGACCATTGCTGTTGTGCCAGCCGGGATAGACATTTTGTCCACGTGCACATCATGGATGGCAAGGCGGGCCCACGAGAGAAGTGGGCCAGGTGGGTGCAGTCGTAGGACTTCCTTGACTATTGCTTGGAGGTAGGGTAGATTAGGGATGTCAGAATCTTGCACTCGCCTGTGATTGCCGATGAACTTTTCAAGCTCTTGGTGGGCCTTAGCTTGGATCTCCGGGTGCAACACCATCCTCGCCATGATCCACTCGAGAAGTATAGCAACTGTGTCTGTTCCTCGAAATATCATCTCCTGCGCATGTTGCCCGACAAAGTTCTTGTTGTGAGTTACTTTTGGCACATATTAAAATACTTGGTATATTTATTTTATAGTCATTTGTGCAGCTAGGAGTAAGCCTCCAAAAAAGTAAAAAGCAATGGAAAACGTGGAACCACAAGTGAATTGATAATGTTCTGTGAGTCAATGGACGAAGGAGTGTGGATAAAAAGGGAGGCAACTGAGATTCTAGCAGTAAAATGTTGTTTTCCAAAATTATTTATATTTAAAAATATATTAAAATATTATATATTTTTTTAAAATTTATTTTCAATACCAATATATGATAAAAAAAATATAAAAAACAATAATTTAATGTACTTGAGTAACGTCTCATGTCGGCAGATTAACAAGTTGACATGTCCAAGACGCAAATTTAATAACCTTGCTTACTAATTTTGTGGTTGGACATATTGGACGGAAACAGGTAAGCATGGCCTCATAACTTATGAATTTTAAACAACTGGGAGTTAGTCAGATCATAATGGTTGTTTTCAAATCTCGAAAAGAAGACAAGGAACCTTTTAAATTCCTTAAATATAGAATAGTTAAGAATCTATCAAATAAAGGGGACTGAGAAGGATGTGTAGTGCAGCGAAGGACCTCGCTCGCTAGTGGGGAATCAAAGAGGTGAGAAAACGATCGTCACTGATCATTTACATCGTTGAAGAAAAAAGACAAAACACGGGCGAGGAGGGTTTTAAGATATTTCATCAAGATATTTTAGATTTCAGAAATATTTACTTCTCACGCTCGAGACATCATAAAATTTCAGCCACGCAGTCTCTCAACGTTCCTCGTTTTTTTTTTTTTTTTTATATATAAATGCTAAAGTTTAATAAAATCGTATATTCTAGGAAAGAACATGCTTGCTTTCTTATTAGATTACAAAATTAAGAAAAATTATCAAGTAGCAAGAAATTGCAAAACGTGTTCATTTGTTGAAATAAAAACAAATTTTCCATCTAAAAAAAAAAAAACACATCAAGATTACAATTATTCTTCATAAAAAAATCAAAATCATAATCTACAATATATAGTCCTCTCAATATTTTATATATATGATAATCTAATTATAAAATATGAGTTTTTTCCATTCAATTAAAGAATTATCATGAAAAAGTTATATTGTTAAATAAAAAAAACATCTATTCTAGATTTATAGAAAAAATTAAATTAATGACACTAACTAAATATAAAAATAAAAAAAAAATAATCTTTTACATTGCTAATAGGTGTCTGTATAAAATAAAATAAAAATATTATTCATGTCGTTTTTTTATTTGAAAAATAGTGAAAAAAAACTATATAAAAAGAACCTCTAAAATATATTTTTTGAAACTCGTAAAAAATCTCAAAAATTGAAATATTAGTTTGAACAGGAAGTTCCAATTTTTTTTTCTGGCTTCAGGCTGCAAAAAATTAAAGTATTACTACATTCCTTAGCATCCCATATTGTATTTCTTATAATATTCTCGCTGAGGTTTTAATTAGTTTAGAAACCAAACTTAATTAACAATAATTTATATTTAATTCACAGCAGCCTTTGTACTATTTAAAGTGTATTTATCGGGGAATAACATATAGTTTTAGAAATGAGTAGGCTAAATGTCAATATCACTATTTTCACACAAAATTAATTCTGGAACGGAAAGTAATTTGTCAGTTTTTTTTTTTATGCCAAATGATTAGTTTAATTTATTTTTGAAAATAATGAGAGAGAGAAAAGGGAGAGCTTGTTTACCCACAAAAGAGGAACCATATCTGATTCGTTCAACCGCTCTTGCTCGGGCAAAGACAACAAAGCACTAAGAAAGTCAGTACGACTCCTGAAGTCTCCAGCTCTTTTTCTTTCCCTCACAATTTGACCCACAACACCATTGACCTTGCCAGCCAGCTTGTAACACCTTCTCTTCACCCCATAAAAGTCTAAAAACCTTAGTGGAAAATAGTCCTCCAAATTAAATCTTGAAACCAAGTCAAATCCTTCTTGAGCCATGACCCCTAACTCCTCCCTTTTTACATGGACATCACTGCCAAGAACACTCTCCAGTACATTACTTAATGAACTTTTTTGTAATATCCCTCTTAGCACAACAGCCCGTCTCTCCTTCATCTCCCCACTCACTTCCGCCAACATTTCATTAGCTAAACGTTGCCTAAGTGGCTCTAGACCAGAGATTTTCCTAGGGGAAAACATATGATTTGCAGCAATTCTACGTAAGTGTCGCCAATAGTCCCCGGATGGAGCAAAACCAATGGCACGCTCAAACATTAACAAACGAGCTGATTCCTTTACAGGACGGTCAGCGAAAGAAGACCCACATAGGATTTCCCTGGCCGTGTCTGGGTGGCTACTAATGATCACACGAGTTGTGCCTAAACTAAATGCCATAAGCTTAGTTGCACCTAAAGAGGTAGCCATGCTAGCTAGTTTTCGATGAGCAAGTGAACCCATTTGAGGTAAAGTGCCTAATACAGACCAGCCAATTGGACCCCGGAACTTTGAAGGGTTTTGATTGTCGTGATGGTTTCTCCATGCAAAACCTCCAGGGACTAACCAATAGTTTAGAGAGAGAGCAAAAGAAGAGAATAATGAGAGTAAAAGGACAGAGATAGGCCATGGAGTTTGGTGGGTGATGATGGCCAGGAAAAAGAGTAAGAAAGAAAGGTTGGCTAGCAAGGACATCATTTCTGAAACTGTTAATTTGGAGGTGATGATTGATTGCCAAAAAAGGGTCTTTCTTTGAAGAAAAGCAATTAGAATTGTGTAGAGAAAGACCGTTTGTCATGGGAGGATCTTGTGTAGGTCGATATGTATATATATAGTAGTGGAAAGTTGATTCTGGTTAGATCTTGTGGCTGCTTTTCTACCCTTGATTAGTGGCTAAGCATGACTCGTGGTTATGAGCTAGGCATTTTTCTTTATTAATATTGGGCGCCGGCGAGCTAAATCTACCAGGGTTTATTTAGTAATGCCGTTGGTGTCTGCTTTGTCAGTATTCAGTCTCTGTCTTTACTTTTCTTGCACCGAAAAAAAAAAGATCTCTTAAATATAAAACTTGCCCAAAACTATAATTACTTTGTGTTGAAATTTATTAGACCTCTTAATTTATTAAACAAGCAATGAATTAATAAAATTTAAATTTGTGATTAGTTGATCAGAGTAACTCTGATATCATAGCTTGCTCTAAGACTCTACTTGATCAAATACAAGATTATACGTACTACTTACGAAATGGTACGTACTTGATCAAATACAAGATTATTAATAGGTAAAAATAATGTTTGACAAGTTCAAATATATAATTAACTTCTTTTATCTTTTGAAAACTATAACCCACTTGAATAATTTGGATATAGAGTTTTTTGAGTTTTTGTGTTTTAAAAATGTTTTTAAAAATAATATGTTTTTTCGTTTTTTTATTTTAAATTAATTTGTTTTTGTATTTTTATATCGTTTTAATGTGTTAATGTAAAATATAAATTTTAAAAAATAAAAAAATATATTATTTTAATATATTTTAAAATAAAAAAATTTTAAAAAATAATTATCGTTATAATACCAAACACCAAATAGACAATAGTCACCTAGGCTGCTCTTTCTGCTTCTCTTATTAAATATTTTTGTAGTTTTCAAGAAGCTTCAATGTTATCCTCTACCACTAAAATGCTAATTAAATCTGGTGGCAAATCCATTTTAAAGTTTTTTTTAGTTATTTAGATTTTTATGTGTTTTTTTTTTAATTTAATGTAGGAATCCGGGTTAGCTTGCGTGTACCTCGACTAACTCCACGGACCCTGAAGTTAATGATCATATAAGCCTCTAGTGATTATCATATGAGTAATCACATGGCTCGAACCTGAAACTATAGAAAAAATAAACCTTTTAATCTAAAACTTTTATTATTGGGTCGCTATCATAGTTGATTTTTATATGTTTTTAGTTTAGAGATATTATCACATGTAAAGATATTTAAGAGGAAAGAGGAGTAAAGAATAAGGATAAAAAAGGGAATGCGTTTGTACATGTGATAATTAAACGCACGGTTTATATTTTTTTTAGTTATTCAGAAAAGATTTGAGCTCACGATCTCTTAAAAAGAAAGAAAGAAAAATAAATTAAAGAGACTGATATCAACTGAATTATATAACTTTTCGGTAACGTATGGTTCAGGTATTGGATAATAAAATCTCACAATAAATTAGAATACGAAGGCCTTTTCAATTAACGGTGTGTTTGGTTACGTGGAAAGTGATTTTTTAAAAAAACAATTTTAATTTTTTTATATTTATTTGTAATTAAAAAAATTGGTAAAAAAAAACAACATTTTTCAATCAACGAAAAATATTTTTCTGTCAAAGAAAAATTTGGCTTGATTTTCAGAAAAATATTTTTCTTTTATTTTGGACGAAAAACTACTTTTTAAATTTTCCTGTATTTTTTTGCCATTAAAAAAATTAGTTAATAAAAAACATTTTTCAATTAATAAAAAACATTTTTCTGCTTAAAATTTACTTTTTAATTATTTTTTTCAAATAAATAGGTTCTAGTACACACCAATACTAATTGTCTGCAATGCATCACACACCATTTTCATTTTATTCAATCAAGTACAAGTTTGGATGTTTGTCAAATGCAATGCAATTATACGCCACCTGATTCGCGGCAGACAGCCATTGACTTTTATTCAAGGTTTTATAATATGTTATATTGATGTTTTTTAAAAATATTTTTTATTTAAAAATATATTATTTTTTATATGAATATATTAAAAACATTAAAAAATATTAATTTAATATTATTTAGAGTTAAATCTATTTTTAAAATATATTAAAAAGCAGAAGTTATATCACTTGCAAACATTAATTGTGTGTTTGTGTATGCATTTAAAAGGTGCTATTTAAATTTTTACTTATTTATAATTATTTTGATGTATTAATGTTAAAAATAAATTTTAACAAATAAAAAAATTATTTTAATATATTTTTAAATAAAAAATATTTTAAAAAATAACAATTACTGGAGTACAATCAGTAGCCGAATAAAAACTTTCATTTAAAGTTTTCAGCTCAGGTCAGAATCTTGGCAATGAAGTTATGCGGATGGTCACAGAAGTGAAAATGTTGATAAATTTATAGGAATAAAAGTAAAATATGCCCTACATAAATCTTTAAAGCACATGATCTTGTATATATTATAATAATATAACAATAGCACTCAGTCATGCCCAACTCGTCAACTAGCTAGCTAGGAGCTGAGGTTCTCATGGTTATGGGACAAATCTAAGCTTCTCGTGGACCCCATCATAAGCTTTGGATGCTGGGAGAAAGAAAGGCATGTTGCGGCACTAGAACCAGTGAATTATATGCTGAGATTTCTTTATTTCTTGTATATAGATTTAGAGTAATTTTTTTATTGTTGGATTCATTATTTTTTGTATAATTATTTTTTTAAGTTAATTTAGTTTGTATTATATATATATATATATATATATATATATATATATATATATATTGCTCTCTCCTCGTGTTTTAAATATAAAAAAACAGAAAAATATTTCCTTTCTATTTATAAACATAGTATCATGACAATTTAGATCACATATTCACTGTCAGATTAAACCATTTTACCAATAAAACTTTTTGTTGGTTTTTACTTTCACGGTCTGTCGGTATGTATTTTATTAATGGGATCATAAACAAAAACAATCAATTAGAAAAATCTTCATCGGTAATTTATGATCTGTTTGTGAGTCCATTATCTGTAAATCCAAATCCATTGGTAATAAATTTACCGATGGATTTGGATTTACGGATAAACAAAGTACGCCAAAAAAAATCTACCTGCTCCATTATGTTGGTAAATCTAACATATTACCAACAAGAAAACCATATGTAATTTCATTGATGCTTTTATTTTTCTATCAGTATATTCATCGGTAAATATAACTTATCACTAATGGAATACCATATGTAATTCCGTCAGAGAGTTAATAGTAGTAGTGACATTTACAGTAATTCTTTTCTAACTCTCTGGAGTATACAGATAGAAGCGTTCCATCGGTAACCCTATCAGTAATAATTTAAAATATATTTTTAAAAAATATATTGAACATAAGTAGAAAAATAATTAAAATTAAAATATTTAAAAAGAAATTAAAATAATATAAAAAATAAATATTTATTACAAACTTAAACATTTTTAGGTTCAAATACAATAAATCTAAAGTAGAGACGGCGCTGAAGGAGGAGGAGGCTAGTTGCCGCTGGGATCGTGTGGCCAATAAGGAGGAGTAAATGGATCACCTATATGTGATCTCAACTCCATTACCACTTGGCAGAATTATTCATAATCCGCAGTGAGTTGTTTATATTTTTCATTGAGATGAGTTGTTCGATCTTGTACTTGTTGGTCTAACATCGCCGCAAACTCTGGAGTTTGAATGCTCGAAATTAATTGCAAGCATCCAGTGTTCGAAACACTATGGGTCATCCGCAAGTTTTCGACCGTAGTGTTAGAGATTCCATACACCTAATTTATACCAGGCCCACCAGACGATCCTACCTCCAACCACAAATTCAGATCGATATTCGATGGGTTAAAGGATTGTCCTCGTATCTCTTCTTTAAGCAGCTGTTATACGTATCATGAAAAGAAAAAAATCATTAAATTGAAGGAAATTACATTCAATAAAAAATGGTTGAAAACCAGCATATTACAAAGTGTTGAACTCGACTATTCATGGACTATTACACCCCTTTTTGACGGTCATCACTCTTCACATGCATTTCAACAAAAAGCTTTATCGAGCTTGGCTCACGTCTAAGAACCGTAGCCTGCGAGATAAAAAACGGTGTCAGTTAAATATATTTATAAAAAACAAAAAAAATAAAAGAATGGATGTAATAAAAAAAAATATCTTACCATATGCTTTGCGTGCGAAAAAAACAGAATGGAGTCATCGGTGTGTGTGGTAATGGAATCGTGAACATGTCGGTGTCGGTTCTCCGCATCGGACTGTGACAATCGCGTGAAGTCCACAGACATTACATGTTGAATGTATTCCGCCCATACAATTAACCTCCGAGATATATGGTGGTCTAAAATCCCTCTAAACCGCCACGTCATTCCAGGCTGGAAGCTCGCTTTCTATCGTATTTTTTTTCTTTCTTTTGAGCCTCGTACAAAAAATCACGCAACTTATATGTTACAAATAGATTATCTGTTAGTAAATGAAAAATAAAATTTTAATATCTGAAAAAAAAAATTATCCTAATTTTGATTTTACTTAGTTGCAACGTGATTTTCTCAAATCATCCTCACAATATTATTATTAGCTCTCTCCCATTCAAATTTTTTTTTGCAGTGAAAATTTATAAAAGAGAAATTTTAGTAATTTCAATAAACTAACTGAATTAACATGATAATTTTTTTTTATTTAAGTTAATATTTTGGAAACCTTGAAAATCATGCATCAACCTGCGGTTTCCATTCAGGATATATGGATATATGGCTCTATTGAAACAATAGAATTCTCATCGATGATTTAAAGATCGATGTTATTGTTTTTGCAACTTCAATGTTTGTAAATCTGAAATTGCATTTGTTAAATAAAAATATTTTATTTTAGAATATAAAAATGTTAAATATGACCAGGCCATAAATTAAATATCATTGATGGAATGACCGATAAAATTATTCCATCAGTCATTCTATCGGTAAAAATATCACATCTCCATATGATTTCTCTTTTTTTACCATATGTAATTTCATCAGTATATACCAATTTTTTTTTATGTTGGCATATTTAAGGATGTACTTTATCGTCAGGTTAATTCCGTCGATAGAAGTTACACGTCATTGTACTGTTTGAATTTTTTTATCCTTTATTTTTCGACTGTAATTACTGATATAAAAATTCTGTTTGTGTTTATTGATAGTTGTTTATAAGAAGACAGTTGAGTAAGATTACTATATTTGTTGTATATGTAGATAAAATAACGGTTCATGAAGACTAATTGGCAAAAAAAAAATTGAAATGAAAAATCTAGGCACTTGAAAATATTTTACTATAATTAAAAGGAATTTTTTTTTGTTTCAAAGAAAATACGCTTCAGATCTTTTGTAATAGACTCGTTGATACACTAGCAGAATAAGTTTTGAAACTATACATTGATTCCAATCATATACCAAATGATGAAGAAAGATAATAAAGATTTGTAGAGAGATTAACATACTTAGCACGCGCGAGAGGTTTGGTTTATATATTTAGTATTGTTAGTCACTTTATGCATAATTCAAGATGATTTAGTAAATCATTGTACATGCATTTTAAGTTTTCTTAAAATAGCTTTTGCTTTTTTGCATCGAGTCCTATGCCTAATTGTGTTTCAAACATTGATTTAGTAAAATTTAAAATAATATATTTTTTATTTATATAAAAATATTTTAAATAAAAAATACTTTAAAAAATAATATCTATCACAACCCTAAACACATGTCTAACCGTTTGGTATTGTGGTTGGAACTGTGTTTTGTTCAAACCATAATTTATAATCGTTTGGTAAACATTTTGAACACAGATTTTGGAGACGGGTCTCACTAAAAATTGAGTTTGTACTGCTAGTTTTGATGAAGCAAAGAGTTATTGCTTTTCACTTATGCCCGCATGTTGCCAAGAGAAAGAAAAAAATCAAGAGCCCACCCAATTTGTTGTTTGCTTCCTTCCTTCAGCCTAAGTAGAAGTTTTTTAATTTTTTTTGGCAATCATCGTCATCATCTGAACACTGCCAAGTTTATTAATTCACTTGGCACTATTTACGTGAATAGTGCCAGGTGAATTAATACACGGGTCAATGTTCACGTGAACAGTGACTTCACTGTTTATTGAATCGTGTCCGATCTGAAAAAAATTATTATTTTTTAATTGTATTTTACCAAAAAACTAGTATTTAATATTATTCAATAACATTACATAAATTGAAAGGAGATCGCATGATGACGTAGCATCTGTAGAATTTGATTGCAATTCTAATTTTGTTTCTGATGATATTTTACCTGATTTTATTGCACCTCAAAAAACCATGAAAACTGTAGTCCTTATCGGATGAATTTCATATGTGATGAAATTGTAGATAAGTTAATGGAACAATTAAAAATATTTGATATAAAATATTATTTATTTAATGATGTAACAGTGGTAGTTAAATCTACAATATTTAAATTAAAAATCATCAATATTAATATATATCCTTTTTAGTTATTTTATAACCTCAATTTGAAAAGCATGTTTAACCAAACACATTAAATTATTTTTTATTCAATCTCAATTTCAACTATAATTTCAACCAAACATATATAAATATCAAACTAACCTCAACTAAAAATACTTTTTATAAAATAATTTTTTTTAAATTACAATCATAAAAATTATCACAATACCAAACACACATGCCATGACGGCTGGTATTCATGTCGGCTGCAATATCGTAAAAAGAAGGAGATTGATATGGAAAATTAGAATATTATAATGCTTAGAACTGAGAGAAAGGGACGTTAATGGGTTCCTATTTTTTCCGTACGGTCACTTAAAAATGCAGTCGCGCTTTATTCCTTCGAGCGGATGACATTGGCGATGGCGTGCTAACAGTCGTCTAGCTAACAAAGGCTTAGTGCTAACGATACTCAATCTCCTATCTCGAAAGTAGACAGGATGGTAACCTTGTCGAGTCCATCCAAATATTTATAAATATTATTCTGTCAGGAACGATCTGGACTAGTCTTTATTCCACTTTTTTTTTTCCTTTTTTGTGAAAAAGAAGAGAAGAGAAAGAAGAATTAATAGACATCCACATAATTAATTGGGTGGTGGTCCATGGTGAACATAATCACCGAATAATCCCTAGATATGGTCGTCATTAATATTCGTTTTCAACATATTATGTCTCTCCTTCATTTATAACCATCCCATTTTGACATGTCTGACAGGTGTAGAGAAGATCTGAAGAATTATGCCATGGCTTAATCATGGAGGGGTGGGAATCCCAGTTTCTCAATAATGGTGCCACCACCATTGTCCCTTAAAGTCATCCTTTACACTGAGGAGTGAGGCCTCAACTCTACTCTGCATGTGTGCTGTGGTGGCATTTCACAATATTCTTTTTTGTTTTTTTGATAGGTTTTTTTTATAGAATAATATAAATTATATTTTATAACATTACTTAATAGTTTAAGCTATTAAATTGATGATCAAGAGGTCACGGGTTTAAATCTCACCACCTCATTTATTTGATAAAAATTAAACATAAAGTAAAGTAATGTGAGTGTATACAAGTTTCAAGTCTAAAAAGTTTTTACTTGAGAGTGTATGTTAGAGAATAATATAAATTATATTTTAAGATCTCACTTTATAACTTAATCTATTGAATTGAGATAATTTTTTGATAATATCTACGCATCAATGCACAACCCTCGTTTTTAACTAGAAAGTGACAATCATTTTTGTGTCCTCCACTTACCTCCTCTATCTATGAATCTAGGTTTTGTTCTCTACCCTTTGATGCTGTTATTTTTTTCTTTTTCTTTTTTTAATGACGAAAGACCATGCTTGCCAGCTTAGGGTCTGCCGGATATGGGTTTGCTGAACAATATAATTTTAAATAAAATTTAAAAACAACATACTTTTTTGAACAAAAATCTTTAAAAAGATCTTTGAAATTGACCACATCATATCTAACACGAATTTAGTTTGATCCTGAATTGTTTTTTCTTGTCATTGAAGCTTGTTGACTAGGTTAAATTTAAAAATAATTTGACATAAAATCTAACTAGACTTGGACTTTGAATTGGCTAATCAATAGAATATCGAATCTAAAACTATACAAGATATTATTGCTTCCAATAAAATAAAATACTGCTTTGAACAAAAATCTTTAGAAAAGATCTTTGAAATTGACTATATCATATTTAACACAAGTTTAGTTGAATTTTTTTTAAAAAATTTAATCGGGTTAATTTTTAAAATAATTTTTTTAAAAAATCTAGCTTAGCCAAGATTTTGAATTGACAAATCAATAGAATATATATCAAATTTAATAACTGAGCAAGATATTATTGCTTCCACTAAAATATGATTGTGTGGGAATTCTCTTGCCTCTTATTTGAAACACCGTCTCTTTCACAGAGGCACTCAACTGATTAAGTAATTAAGTGAGATTAAATACAGGAAATGATTTTACTACATTCACCAACTTTTCCTAGGTGAAAACTAAGGAATGGGATGGGTAGTATTTGTACTTCAAACTAATTAATTAGTTAATAAACACCATGGTGTGTGTGTGTGTGTGTGTGTGTGTGTGTGTAGCACGTTAAGACAGCTAAACCTAAGAAATTAAGCTCTTCACACGTTCCTAGGAAATTGTTCTATTACATTAATTACATTGCATTCACCGGAAAAAAAAATCGAATTTGTGATTTCCTCCTAATCAAACACACATATAATATATACTCCGCCTTCACCGATACTATAAACTGGGGAGGCATATCTTCTATTCCTCTTTCGTTCACAGCCCAACGCGGCCATACCTTTTACCTATGCACTTTGACACACAGGCACAAAGGCTATGCTTTTTTTTTTAAAAAATACTGGTGTTAGGAATAGTTTACGCTTATCTTGACTAATTTACGGGTTCTAAAATTAATGATCATATAAGTCTCCAGTGGCCCTGAGAAGATTCGAACTCGTGATCATTGGATAGCAAACCCAAAACTTGACCAGTTAAACTACCACTTAAGATGTTTTTTTTTTGTTAGGGTTGTGGTGGAACCGTGTTTCATGATTTTTTGAATTTATTTTATTTAAGATTATTTATTTATATTTTTGAATTAAATTTATTGGTGTTAAAAATAATTTTTAAAAAATAAAAAATATTTTTAAATACATTTTAAACCAAAAATTACTTTAAATTACTTTGAAAAACGATCATTAATTTCACCACATCAGTTTACATTCATAATTGACCTCTTCTGAACTTCTACCACGCCTTTGAAAAAAGCAAACGCATGGGATATGTGTACATATTGTAGAGCAGCCTTCGTTGAAAATGGAGAGAAACTCGGCCTAACCTATAAATAGATTGTATCCAATCTTTATAAAATTGACTGATACGAGAGCAATCTTACAAAAGCCAACCCTCGCATATGTTGTCTGGATTAGAAATGTTCTCTCTGTACTTGAACATGTATTTCCACAAGGTTTTCATCATTAAATTCCTCAGGATTATTGGCTCCTGAACAAGATTTTATTAAACATGGATATATTTCCACAGGTTTTGATCATCAAATGAGGTTGTGAAATTGACGAGTCTTTTGAACTGATCAAAAGCCAACCCTTGCACATGTTGAACTGCCTGTCTCATGACTGATCAAAAGCTGTCTGTATGGTGTGGTCCCAGCAAGTTTTAAAGCAAAATGGGACTTGAATTGCAGGCACAATACATGCAAGAACAACCAAGGATCGATCAAGTAAATTGAAAATAGACAAACACTGCGATAGTCCCTCCTTAAAGAAGGGGGGAGAAATCCCCACCATAGTCGCTCTACTAGGCCACAAATCATGTCTTCAGCATGCACACACCCACTATCTCTTCCGTTCTCTTTTGGACAAATTAACCACAATCATATATAGACAGAGAAACTTCTACCAACAGAAGCATTTCCTGGTGCAAATATCAAGCAGTTTCCATGCTTCTCCACACAAAAAGCATTCATACGACTGGGGCCTGTAACTAAATCAGCATATCATATCCTTCAGAACAAAGCAAACGATAACGCTTTAAAATATAGTAGAATAATAATGATAATGGGTGCTCTACTTTATTTCAAGCTAAGCTGGAGGTAATATCAAGCACCCCACTAAGTCCTGTATAGATTGCTTCTCCAGAAACTAATGGAAGCAAGAACCGCAGAAGGGCCAGAAAGGTGTTGCAGAAAAACAAATCTAAAGAGAAAAGCTATCAATACAACTTCACCAATAGGAACCAACAAAAGAGGGTGGAGTTAACAACTACACAAAAGTAAGGTGTCTTTGCGGCAGCCATCACATCTTCTGGGAGCGTCCCTTTAAGAACACCCAATACAGCTAAATCAAAGTGGAATGCTTAGTTAACTTCTAGCTAATTTAGCATTATCATAGTACTTGCACCCTCGTAGGAAAAAAATAAAATAAACACAAACCTTAATTGTAGTGAGATTTCTCTCCACTCATAGAAAGGTGTCCACCACGAATCTGCCAGCTTAGCCCCCACCACTACATACCAATAAGAGAATGCGGTGGACCTGCAGCGGCAAAAGAAAATCATGATTCCACCAAGGAATCATAAATTTGGCATCAAATGCCGTAACTATGATCCGGTATAATAGTACCTGAGCACAGAGAAAGAGAATCCTGTTGTTGGCCAAACAAAAACTACGAGCAGTTCAAAGTAATCATAACTATGATACCTAGAATACAAATAATTGCAACAGCAGCATGCTAAGCTAAAAAATAGCTAACTGGACCTGCAAGACAAAAACCAAAACATGGGGTGCATCTTGAAGATATCTCCTAGTATAAAATTCAAAATCAAGTCAGAAACCTTGAGATCAAGATTTAAATAACTCGGGTGCTTTATGGTCTAGAAGAAAGAAATTGCAGTGGGAGAAGCGAGGAACCAAATTATAGGTGCATTGAAGCACCAAGTGATGCTGTTGAATAATGGTAAATGCCACAGAGAATATGGTTTCACTTAAAAGAAGAAAGAAGCCTTTGCCCACGACAATGGATCCCATTGAGAACAAGCGTGGAAGCCAAATAGGGAAAGATTAAAATAAAATAAGCCACAATTAAATGGCCACGGTTGCATCTCCCATCTTTTGGTGGATTATGTATATCTTCTCAAACAATAGATACGCTCTAATGAATCATCTTCGAACAGCTAGGACTAGCACTGGCCGCATAGGGTGGTCAGCAAAATGTAAAAAATAGAAGAGAGAAAGTTCGAAGAAAACAAAATTAAACATGATTTTTTTTTTGTTACGTATTAAACTCGACTCGGTTCATATCACTGGAAGCAAGTAATAGGTTATTGGTTGAGATAATTAATCCAAGTCAAGATTTTTTGTAAGACATCATTTAGAAGGAAATTTTAGTTTTTTTCTAAAAAATTCAAAATCAAATCAACTGAATCACTTGCCGTGTCAAACATTAAAAGAAGATCAACTCCAAGTTGACTTCTGTTTTTTTAACTCAGCCCAAACCATGCCAAGTCGGCAGGGTTTCAAGTAAAGCTAAGTAGATTTCAAGTCAAGCTGGGTTTAATTATCGTGCTTGTTAGTGTTTCCACCCGAAGAAACTGCACTCCTAAGCTTGATAGTGGACTTCAAGTCAAGAGGGTTTAATTTGAGAGCGTCATTTAGGAGGTATACAGTTCAGAAACTCGAGGTTTTATTGATTCACAGGCATCGTATTTGCAGTTCCATCCAAGAAAACACACGTAGAGATTCCCTGACATGCTTCCCTGATACCTGGGAAACTAGAGGCAAGAGACCTTCATGCATGGCATATGAATCAGTTATCAAGAGCAAAATTTATCATCACCACCATGTTTTAAGATCAATCTAACACCAAGCCATGGACCCCAGGCCTCGTGGCCTCTACAACTCAAGTACGTCAGAGTCATCACATCTACAACCATAGACAATTCACCAAGGCAGCTAAATGACACTGCATAGGCTATGCATGAATCAAGCTTTTAATCAAGGGGATAAAATATAGCATCGGGTAATCAAAGAGAATGGTTCCTACCAGCCATATTGCTTCCTGATTTTCACTGTCATTCTGAGCATCCATACTTCTTACCACGGTCAAAAACCCGTTCGCCAAGCTCCCTTAGTGTTCACATAAGAATCAAAAGATCTAGAATTATATCTCTCTCCTCTTGGATTCTCTGTGCTATAGGAGCAGTTTGCCTGCCAGCTACAACATTTAATTTTGGTTTCGATGAAGAAAAATGGATCCACCAAGATAAATTCGCAACCGTTCAGTTCTAGGTGATACATGGTTGCATTAGTCATGGCACCAAACTTATGACTGACGCAACAGGGTGGATTTCAAAGACCTTTATATAGGTGGCAGGGCTTTCATGACATCAAACCACCCCAGGGAAATGAAAGTACGAGGGAAACAGAAAAGGCTTGAAAGACTGTCAACGGATATAAATAATAAAAATTTGCATGAAAATGATAATCCTAGCCGAATAAGCAATAGAGAAACCAAAAGGTCAAAATCAACATGCGGATAGCATACCACATGTATAACTGAATTTACATGCCTTCCAGTTGGAATCTTTTGATCAATACTTGAACATTCTTGCAAAGGTATTGGCGTATTTACTTCATGCTTATCTTGGAGGAGGAGGAACATTGGATTTCGCCATCCCCACCCAAGCAACGATGCCAACTGCAAGGATAATCCATCCAAATATATCATACTTCAGATCACTGTTTGTCTTCTTCTTGGAGCCCTGAAATAGAATTAAAAAATGTCTGATGATGCTTTAAGAAATAAATAATGAGTGTTTTGAGATAATATTTAATGTAGTGACTTGTGGGAAAACTCGGTTAGAGCTCAATATTAACCCATTCCCAACCATCACTTCCTGAACCAAATCCTTGGAAAAAGATAGCATGTAAACTGCATTACAAACTATGGATTTGATGTGTTTCTCTAGATTTTTGGGGACTCAGCATATCCCGAGTACCTTACATCATGTCAAACTTGAGATATCCATCAACAACAAGAAACCACAAAGAGCTTTAACCAGAATGAAGAAAAGAGTTTAAGCTCAAATTGTTGACTGTTTTGTGAAGTTAGGCAGCAGGAAACACATGAATAAGGTTTTGACTTACCCTGGGAACTTACAAAAACTTGATTGACCAACCTAGCATTTGGATAAGTGAAATCAATGACATTCTTCCACCATAACCATAAGTTATGCATGCAAGGAAAACACCAATGCACTACACATATGTATGAATAGCATGCGCATAGCAGCATGCAAGCTTTAGAGTCAATTTGAAGTTTGTGCATCCGAGTCGATTTGTTAAAAAAAATTCAACAACCCATGTGCACAATGACAGAAGTTGTACAACTTATCAGTGGAAAATCTTCATGCTGTCAGGACCCCGATCTAAAGCGCAAAGTGCCAATGAGGGCGAGCAGTTCATAGTTGTTGCAAACCACAGTGGTGAATATAGTGTTCATGTAGCGGAAATATCTTGTGTTATATTCAATATCACGTGATTTGGAGAAAGAAAGCAAAGAGAATATGGAGCAAGAACCGCGGAGTGAAACTAGAGGACTCTTGATCATCTGTACATTGCAAATAATTCGCAAGAAAATTGATGACCAAACTACCATTACAGCACCTTAGAGACTTCAATTCAAACGTGGTAAGTTCAATAACAAATTGGGTTAAAAACTAACAATTCCTCGTGCTAATTTGCTAGATACTTCTCTACAATTATTTTTATAAAAAATAAGAAAAGAAAAGAAAAGAAAAGCGGAAAAGAGATAGGAAGACACCTTAATCAAAAGAACTGCACACTCTTCACAATTTCTTATTATATTCAAGAGGACTCGAACTCAAGACTTTGGAAGGGGGAAAGGTACAACCAACAAGGCGCGGTATGAGAACTTATTTAACTCTACAGTCCAAGTATTATTTCTCTTTCCTGCCAAATCTAAGTCACTGCTGCTACAATTTACTTCACTTTACTCCACCAGATGTGGACTAGAATGTCAACATATCCCTTGGGCTTTCAATCACAAGAATTTCTGCCATTTAATCATAACAATGTTTCCAATTGTCTCAATAATTTGGTTACTTTCCTATTTTACCTTACAAGAGCACCCATCAGAAATTTTAAGGGCCATACAACATTTTAAGATACCAAACTCTGAATCCTAAAAATCTGAAATATTCTTACTGGTTTCTTTAGCTGACATGCAGAGATATTGGGAACACTTTGCGTTAGGTTTCAGTTTGAAGGCAGCATTTTTTGTGTTCTTTCTTGATAGATTCCTTTTCATCCCAAAAGCAGAGAGAAAACTCCTATTGGGTTTTCAATTTAGAATAACCCTATAGTTTCAAAGAGGAAACCATCTGCAAGTCACGGTATAGTAGGAAAAGCTCATACATGATGAAATTTTATGCTGCAATAAAAAAATCCCCCTTCACTATTTTTCCTCTTTTTTTAAAAAAAAAAGGAGGGAGGGTAGGAAGCAAACCACACTTTTTTTTTCAAAGAATGGGATGGAGTAAACAACAAAGTAGGTATTGACTTGGGCAAAACTTAGAAACAATCAACCCCTAAATTTCTCACCTTTGCATTTGAAGAAGCAGTAGAACCCCCCCCAGCCATAATCTGTTGACTGCTTGAATGCTTATGGATCTCCGTATGTAATTCTGGAGCCTGTGAAGATATCATCAACAACATCTTTCATCAGAACACAGGAAGTGGCACACATCAATAATTAATCAAACAGATCACTTTGAAGATAGTACTAACACATAATCAAAAAAGTGGAGTTCATTTGATCAGGATAGACAGAAGTGATTTTGGAAAAGTTAAATCCTGATTTGCAATATTCAATCTGAATATCGTGCACAAAATAAAAAGGAAAATATTGAAGATTTGAAGAAGCTGACAATGGCAACAATCAATATAATTGTCATGGTTTTTTATTATTTGATTTCATGAGAGCTAACACCTCACATAGAAAAATTTGCAAACGTAAGATGTACTTTCTGCTTTCCGCACTGCTTTCATGTAAAATGCTAGGTGATTTCTGTTTTAATAGTAGATAGAGGGCCATATTAGTATAATTAGTAAATTGCATACCAGAAGTTTAAAAGGGCAGGCTTCAAAACCACCAAATACACAAAAAGAAACAACAGTTTACACTCACATTTACTTGTGAGAAGAGAAGGAAGGTCCAACACATACCTTCGCGCAAACTTCCAAAGACTTACGATAAAGCTCGTTGTTTGGATCCTGTATTAAAAAATATCAAATTTGCAGTTATAACTTGCATCTCGCCAAAGACCACCAGAAACTAACATGCTTAAACATGTGCCTTGAATCAAAACCCACCAAATAACTCCAAAATTACCTCATCAACTGCTTGTTGGAAATAATTAGCTGCCTTGTCGAAATAACTTTTAGCTTCGTCAAGATCAGGAGTCAGAAATGCATAAGAAGTATTGGCATTTCCTATAGACCACATGGCATTGGATGTTGGATTTAACGTCAATGCCTCTTCCAACTTTGAAATGGCATCTGTATAATAAAGACACCGCCCCAATAACATAAATCCCAGAAAATTTGCTCAGTTGTGAATAGGTAATTATAGCAACGAATAAACTATAGTACCATTTATCATCTTCTTTGCCTCTGCCACAGTTTGAAATTGCGATAATTCCAGCAATGCCTCACCCCACTTAGTCAAGTTCTGCGAAACATAACCCCCTTCTTTAATGCTAACAAATCACTAGAAATAGTGATAATACATCAATGATTTACAGAATGAAAATTGAAGCGATAGCCAGTGTGTGTTCTCTAAATACTGAACGAGATACATATATATGGTCTGACACACACAAGTGATAATCAGGTAAAAAAAAAACCTTTTAAGGAGAAGAGCAGAATTGACAACGGAAAAAACAGGAAATTAAACAAAACGACTGTTCGTTTAAGGAATATAGAGTACTCACTGTGGCATCGAGAGGGTCTCTAGCGTAGGTAGCTTCAGCGGTTTTACGAGCGTGCTCGAACATTAAGAGACGATCGAAGTCATCCTGAGAGAACTCCATTGCTGTTGTTGTTTCTTTTTTTCGCTTTTTTAGTTCTCTCTTTTATGCTATGTCAGGAGTGATGAAGACTCGAGAGAGAATCAGAGGTATAGCTAGGGTTTTGAGGTTAGGAGTGACGGTCTTTAATCTTTATAACTGTTTGTTGTCAAGATTTTATGTCTGTCACGTGTGATGCACGTCGTCACACGTTAAGACAACGAATAGGAAGCAGTTGTTGGACCTGGGCCAACAAATGTTAATGCTGGCTTGACCGCTGACTCTGGACTTTTGGAGTTAGGCATCTATCTTTTCCTTCTTTTTTTTCTTAAAAAAAAAAGAAAAAAGTGAATGTAACTCGATTTAAATCTTAGAACGCAAGGGATATTAAAACTTTAGACTTTAGAGTTAGAATATCTTCAATCAAGTATTATAATTTCAATGAAATCCTGTTCTTATTTGACGTGAAGAAAATTAATAATTTTTCTCTTGTAGATTTCTCATAAATTGACATGAATCATGTGAATTATATTAAAAACGATGACAGTTTAATTCCACCTAGATACTGTTTTTTTTTTAAAAAAAAACGAGATACAGGGATTCCTCGTAGTTATTAAATTTAACATGTGTTTATGCTATTAAATATATTCCTCATGTCAAAGAAATGATAGGTTGATGTAAAGATATCAATTCGTGCAAAATAATTGTTTTTTTAATGGAATTGAGTATAATAAAATACTTAAATCAATATTATTGTTGATAAAAATATAATAGGCATGCAAAATAATATTAAATTTTAATATTAATATCACTTATTATTTTTTTATATGAGAATAAATTTTCTGTAAATAATTTAGTGTAAATATTGAAAGTAAAAATTATAAATTTCTTACTTGAATATTCAAAAAAATATTTATATTTTCTAGATTTTATCTTCTTACTTCAGATAAAGTTATAAAACTATAATAATAATAATAATGAGATATAAATATTTTTTATATATTTATTAATAAGATATAAGTATTTATTACACAAGTATCATAGTTATAACATTAACATTAATTTTAGATAAATATTATTTATATTTGTATTAATAAAATAAAAATATAGTAGGTTATAAAAAAACTCCTGACATCTAAAAATGTAGATGAAGCCGGGTCTTGGCTAAAAAAAACTTGGATTAGACAAAAATCTTGAGGACCAAGTGTCGAGTCTAGATCATGAGGTGGGGTGTAAGAAATGTCAAGACACGTACTAGGCTCAAAGATACATGGACTCAAGCGCACTGCACGAGCCCAAGGGTGCCAGGCCGTGAGTCCTGTGTCTGAGCTCAACCCTTTTTTCAAGAACCCTCACGAGCATGAGCCGTTGTTAAAACAAGCTCAGTTTAATGAAAAATTGTTTTAAAAATATTGATAAATACTGGTTCGTCACTTACATATTTCATGCCTCTCTTGGGTTATAGAGTGGACGATCTTGGTTTGCATAGGTGATTCTCAGCTCAATTTGTGCTGTTCTCAAGTGCCGCCCCCTGTGATAGGTAATTCCATATCCTCCCTGCAATTTCTTCATAGAGCGTGGAAATGTGAGCCAATCATTGTTTAAAAAAAAATTCAAAGTTTTTTATAATTTTTTTATATTTTGGATTGTTTGATATAGTAATGTTAGAAAAAAATTAAAAAAATATCATTTTAATAGATTTTAAAATAAAAAATACTTTAAAAAACAACTATAACTATATTCTCAAACATACTTTTATTTTATTTTCTTTGTTGTGTTTTAGATATTTCACTCAGGAATTTACTATTGTGATGTAATAAATATTTATAAAAGTTTTTTGTAATAAAAATAAAAATACATGAGTTAATTTTACATCAATAAATTTAAATTTCAAGTTTTTATTAAAAATAAGTTCATGACTTCTTATATTTTTCTATAAAATACACTTGCAAAGTTTTTATTTGTCTTTTTTAGGAAATACTTTACTATGCAACCTTTTTAATTTATATTTTTTACTAAATCATTTTTTATTAATTAAATACTTATTATCATATAATTTTATTTTTGTTAATTGCTAAAATTCCCAACAAAATATCCAGAGCACCTCCGTAAGCTAACGATTATTAGATTTTTCATTAAAAAAATCTATAAACATGAAGAATTATATTTTCTATTTTTACTATTTGAATACAATCAAGATTTACAATAATGATAAAATAAAAAATAGACAGAAACCATAAACTATTTGCACACTGGACATTAAAAATTATTATGAAATATTTAAAAAAGCTAAAAGAAAAGTAAAGAAAATTCAATTAATTAAAAGATTTTAAGCATACGAAGAAGATAATATAGATATCATCATTAAATATAAACTCTGTTGAGAGATAAATTATAAAAACAAAATTAATGATATTGAAATATTAACATAAAATAAAACTTTATTGATATTAAAAAAAAAACATTGTAAATGGATCAAACGATATGGAAAAAAAAAAGAAAAAAAAAAAGAAGAAAAACTATTTAGCTCTCTCACGTTGGTGCGCGTGAAGAAATAGTGTTTCCCGCTAAAAGGCCACCATGCTTTAGAAAAAAACCCAAATTCCCGCCAATGAAACCCTAAAAAATAAATTCCCCCTCTCAACCTTCTCTCATTTCCAAATCAAACATTCAAAGCATACACCCCTCTAACTCCCCATCCCCCAATCGAATTCACGTTCTCCGATGGTAGAATCAGAGGAGAACAAGACAGAAACAACAACAACCCGACCCGAATTCCCAACAGGCCGGATCAAGAGAATCATGAAACTCGACAAAGACACCAACAAGGTCAATGCAGATGCTCTATTCCTCGTCTCCAGCTCCACCGAGTTGTTTCTCCGGTTCCTCGCGGAGAAATCAGCAGAAGTTGCAATCGAGAAGAAGCGAAAGATTGTGAAACTCGATCACATCCGAGCCGCTGTTAAAAGGCACCACCCTACCAGTGATTTTCTCTTAGATTCGCTTCCTTTTCCAGCTCAGTCATCAGAGAAGCCTGCAAGTGATAATACAAGTGCTCGCACCGTGACTGATAAACCAGCCCCGGCTGGCACGCGCCGGATTGATCAGTTTTTCGCTAAGGCGGCAAGTGAAGAAGTTCCGGTTCTGATAAATGAGTCCTAAACTTGGCTTCTTTTCTTTTATTTTCTTTTAATTAATTAAATGTAATAGAAAACATGTTTAAGTTCTATAATGTAAGTGGTTTTGTTATGATTATATTAAATTATTTTAGAATGTCCATCGGAAATTATCATGTTTCATAATTTCAATAGAATAGGAAAATCAAAGCTTCTTGATTACAAAACACAGCTCTACATAGTTTTAAACCTGAATAATTATTTTTCATTGCAATGACAGTTCTTTGGGGTTCTGTTCTAGATACGGGTGTTGGTACAAGACATAGATACACAATTATTTCTTATGAAATTGATGCAAATAGGTAAATTATTGTTCTGCAGAAATAATAGTTACTATTATGGTCCTTGATAAGGTTTGTCTAATCTCCCGTGACATGTGATTTTCGATTCAAATGTCCGAATTGGAATTCAGGGAGATAATGGCCCAGAAAATGATGAGACAACTGAAGCTGCTTCATCTCGAAGATGAGAAGAGAGGTCAGGTCGAAGAAACATCTTTTGCCCCTGAATTTTTCTTCCTTCCTTTACGTAAGATATTCCTTGATTTGCAGAATTGATGCTGTTGGTTCCCAGCTGTCTGGGACCAAGAGAAAGCCTTCTGTTTAAAGGCGTTGCATTGCTAAATCCTCCATTCAAGCTCTTGTTTGAAAGACGTCGACTGCTGGTGCTTGGCCTTGACCCGATCAAATTTTCTTGCTCAACTACTACATGGCTTGGGACCTTCTTTTCCTGTGTTGTAGAAGCCAGCTCATGACACAATAGGTAAGGAAAATAAAGTTCATTTTTGAATGTGGGGGTTCTTTTTTTAATGCTAACAAGAAGATTAACATTGCAGAAAATAGAAAGCAAACATTAGGGATAGAAAATATTAAAAAAAAACTTTGCCTGTAGAGTGTTGGATGAACTAGCCCTTTGTCTTTGCTTTTCCTCTTCCATCTCCTGCCTCGATATGTTATACTCTTCCAGCATTGCCAGCAGGGGTACCTAGATAATAGTGCGTGCATTTGTTTATTTGATTTGCAAGTAACCAATGCTTCTTTAACATTAGATGAACACAATTCACCATACATGCTGACAAAAATGTGTATAGCCAATATTAGTCACAACTCACAAGCAAATAAATTACTTACTCCATCATACATGAATGCTTTGTTTCTTTCCTCTTCCCAACTCTCAGTCTTTGTTACGAGCGATGCCACTAGAACTGTACAATCAGTTTTACACTATACATAAATATATCTGACATGCATTAAAGCAATAAGATTTTCAAAACAAAAGGTCAGCAGTCTACATAGCTGAAATATAGAGTCAGGCTTTTCATCCCAAAATTGCTCTTTTTTTTAATAATTCACTTCATCAATCACTCCTTGACCTGGTTACTAGTTAGTATTTTATTTAGTGATTAATGTCTACCTTCAGTTCTTTACCTATTGAAAATGGATATTTTAGCACTGGCATCTTAGTCTAAATGGTGATTTGTAGGCTGTTTCTGATTAGTTTGTGGTTGAAGAGGCTTTTATTTGGCATGATTGCATGCCCATTGCGGTTTCAGGGTTCTTTGCAAACCAACCAAGTTCCTCCTCTTACCTGGGATCTTGTTGACTATTACCCGGGCACGTTCTGCACGTTGCAGATTCTTATGAGCACCTCTGCGAACTGAATATCGATTCTCGTCCTGAAAACACGCATGAAAACTTGAAATGTCATGCAGACACAACAAAGGACAGGAGCTAACAAATCATGCAGATCACTGGGTGATACTAACCATGCTGTATTCTTCTAACCAGCGCTCTTCATCACGTGCTAATATCCACTTTTCGACCTTTTCCATTATAGCCTTCCTGCTAGAAGCTTCCTCTTTTGCTCTTGATATCTGCTCATCCAAGCTCATGAGGAGATCGGCATGGTCAATCTCCCCTTTTTTGGCCTTTCAGTCAGTACTAGGCAACACAAGTTTAAACATGAATTGGAACTGGTAGCTGTAATAAAAGATAAATTCAGTTGATCTTACCCAAGTTTATAAGATTTATTATATTTTCCATCTCTGGTTGTGAAGGGATCTCCATGTGTGATTTATTGCATATTTGATCTAACTCACTCTGTTTCTTGAAAAAAAGCTCTTTCATCTTGCTTGCTTTTAGCTGATCCAGTCTCTTGACTTCAGCTTCAGCCTTGAAACGATTCAAATAACTATTATGTCTTAGTTGTTTGTGATAAGTTATGTTGTTCATCATATACTAACCTGCTGGATCATATTTAGAGCAAGGCTTCCAGGACCTGATACTTCATCTGATGAGAGAAATAATAAGTCCGTGACATTGGAAAATGAGTGACAATCTTTATAGGGCGTGTCCATTAGATTCCACAAGTTTTTCAGTGCCTTTCCAAGCTGATGAAGCTGCCAAATTCATGGAAGTTATGCCATGCCAGTCATTTATGAGTACCACTAACTGTTTCTTAAATACATGGAAATAAAATGGTGGAAGCAAAAACAACCTAATTTTGTTATTTGTATGTGATTTAGAGCGACCAAACTGTTTAATATATATGTTATTTAATGAAACATATTGGTTAACTCTCATCATTCATGTTTCTGGTTACTGTAACCTGTTGTATCTGCCACTTATATCCACATGTCCCTATGATGCCATTTTCAAATGTGTATTTTTGCTGTAGACAAGATGCTAGATTCTGTCATTGAGTTTTGCAAACTAGAAGCCTAAAGCACCACAACACTGAAAGAAAAATTTACCTTCTCAAGCCGCTTTTGTTTTTCTTCTTTGAGAGATTCCACAGTGCTGTTGAGTTTATCCAGAATACTGTCACTTATATTTTTTGATATTCCACACAATTCATTCAAAGTTGGATGCACCTTTGTTATGATCATGGAGGATTCCATTCCTAATGTTGAGGACAAATCATGGATTGTGTCAATATATGTGTCCACTAGCTGGAGCCTGTCATTCTTCAAGTCAGCAAAGGAGGAAGATTAGTCAAGTTCCTTTTTTATATGTGAGAGTATGAATTTCCATGAGATTTGTGAATTGCTATTGTTACCTTCTCATTGTGCAGCCTTTGTAGCTCAATTTGGTATTCCTCAAGTTTCTTTAATGAAAGATCATTCTCATTTACCTTGACATTTGTTATCGGGTCATCGTACACTGATTGACCTGCAATTTCTGCAGAAATTTTTTGAATTTGACCTTGCACAGATCTAAATTGATTCACCCTCTCTTCTTTTCTCAAACGCATCTCCCGTAGAGCTGGGGTGATCGCATCTAGCTGCTCCTTCAGTGTTCCTGACTTTCTTTCTGGCTGTAGAGACAACTAGATAATTGGCCCATGAAAGTCAACGAGAACATCATGTGCATTCAACAATACTATCATCAATATGGAATTTGTTCAACAGATACATAGATTTCCATGGCTGGTTCATCTCCATGTTGAATGAAGATGACAAAAGTTTAGTAATTGATAATTCTGAAGTAATTATGCTAAATCTGTGTTGCTAACTACTGAATGATTCCAGAATTCTCAATTTGTATCCTTACTGCTTCGCACTGGTGGGCTATGTTCCACTGCACTTTTAGTTCCTAACCATGCAATTTTTAATGCTCAAATTAGTGATTTGGATGCAGATGGATGAAAAATATACCCGTCCTGGGAGTGATCGTTCACCAAGGGACAGAAGAAGATGGGTGAATTCAGCTTCAGATTCCGCCAGCTCTTGATGCAGGCGAGCTCTTGATATGTTTGCATTGTCAACTTTTCTCCTATAAACCTCTAGGCACTCTTGTTCTAAATCCAGCAGGACCTTCTCTCGTTCAAACTGATCTTCCCCGACTTCTTCCCATATCATCTGTTTCATATTAAGAGGAAGGGAAAGAGATCGTGAAGAAAAAAGCAATGCTGTTATTGATTGATAAATTAATATCATTGATTTCCAAGAGGCAGTCTTGCCTGCAATTCCTGAAGTAGATATCCACATGATGTTTCTAGTAATGCAGAGCTCCGCATTCCAATCTGGAACGAACCCATCTGATGGCTTCTTAGGTGTTGCTGGAAGAGATATTTGGGTTACCAAAATGCGGAAGCTCTGGGAGAGGTTCTTGGACTTCTAAACTTCGATAGCATTCTGTTCTGAGTTACTTCTTAAGCAACCAAGTTTTGAGAGGGAGTGAGAAGAGAGAGAATGATGGCTGGGAACTTTGGTGCGTGTATTTGCTTAAAAGGTAAGGCTGAAGAAGTAGGTAACACTGAAGCTTTGGGTTCAAGGATTAGCCAGTTCTATCTACTATTGATTCTCAGGTTATGTCTTTCTTGTGCTCTTATATCAATTTAAGGTGGTAAAAATTTCTCTTAATTAACACAAAGTCGGAGTTTCTTGTTCAGACAAACACACGCGACCTCTATTTGGCAGCAGTTAACTGAACCTTTTCCTTTTTTTTATTATGATTATGATTATGATTATGATTTTGGATTTTGGATTTTTGTTTTGTGAACTTGATTCATCAGCAATCTATGCCAAATGAAAATAACAACAGCGTGCATCCCTTGTTTAAGTTCTGGAATAAGGTAAACCCTGATCAATACTACTAGCTGCTTACTTATCAGCTCATTTTCAGCTTTTCTCATCTAGTAAATTTGGCTATAGATAATTTAACTGCCCCACATGTCATTAGGTGCCATTTAAGAATCATTGTTCGGTTTTTGGGTTACTTTTCCAGAGGTTTTGGATTCTGATGGATGATCATTGAATCTCATTAAAGTACAGATTATGCAATAATTTTGAGTTGTAATGGCACTGACATCTCAATCACGTGATTCATGATGGGTAGTGAATCATTGTCAACACAACACTCCACCTAGTTCACCTTTTTTCACACAGCAAATTTCCATTTGAAGTTGTATTCGAAGAAGAAAAAATATGACCCTCAATTCTATTAATGGTAAGCAGTCCTTTTCTAGTCATAAGCTCAGCGAATAAAATCTCTTTTAAAACCTGTGCGGGGAGAGGGATCATAGAAAGTTAAGACACCAGGAGTGTCCAACGAAAAAGGAGAAAAACCCTCAAACAAGGAACAGGAACTTCGTTTTGGTTATTATTTATTACTATAAAGACTCCAAGTGGCAGTAGATGTGAAAGGAAAAGAAAGTGTAGAGAAGAGAACGTGGGTATTGGTTTACGGTCATGCGTTAGGTTGTGTTCTTTCCACTTCGTGTAACAGACGGGAGACTTGCTTCTCACGTATATTTAGACTTCAGCTACTGACTTCATGGGCCCCAAATACTGATAAAATACTACAGCAATTTGCTCGCTATTTTGGCCCACGGGTAAAATGCCATCTAGGCAGAAGTCAGGATGACTTATGATGACGAGTACAACCATACACCTCGCTCGGGTGGTAGATTGAACGTGTAGTTTGCGTTGGAACAGGCAAATGCAAGCTCTATCAGCATATGAAATTGCAAATTGAAATTGTATGTGGTTGGCTATTGTGAGCAGTGCTTGTTGCAATCTTCTGTGTGAAGCTGAAAACCAAGAGGCAACTGGGAAAATCGAAGAATCCGACATGTTATTGCCTTGCAATTTTAATTTAAGGAGCTACACAAACATACGGAGTCAGCCAAGAAAAATGTGTGACCAGTGGATTATGCTGGGAGATATTGCTGGTGTTGGTGCATGATACAAATGATGCTTTTTACAAATTACAATTTTGGCAATTCATGTGATCTTCTAATTCTGTCATTCTCTATTGCACGATGCACTAAGTGACAAAATCAACCTCAATTTCATAAAGACTGGAGATGAAACTCATCATGTTAGCTGGAGAAATCAGCCGGGCTTATTGGGAACAAATTACATGACTAAATTCAAGCTGGTGGTTAGGATTTTATGTTTGGAAAAGAGAGAGACAGTTTTTTAGCCGAAATTTAGTTATTTTAAAGTAAAATGGACTTTTTAATCATTAAATTGAATACAATGGTAAATCTATAAATATTTAATATTTTTTGTTGTGTTTTTTATGCCATGTAAAATGTTATGAATTTATAAAGTTAACATGATTTTTATATTTTTCAAAACAACGGTGTAAAGTGTAAAATGGAGTGAATTATAGGATGCTTAGGGTAATTTTTCCAAAAAAATAATAATTTAATAAAAGATAAAAAAAATCAAAAAAATAAAGACCATATTGTAAAAATAATATATGGAAAATTAGGATTAAACAGTGAAACTGAAAATAAATAAAACTTCTATAAAATGATCAAAAACAAAAAAATCAAAAATCAAAAGAATAAGAATTGAAATTGAAATTGAAATATCAGCAACAAAGAGAATCAAATTGTACTTTTCAAGGGAGGAGAGAGAAAATAAAAAAAGAAAAGAAAGTCACACTAGTGACAAACCGTCTACCACTGACGACACACCCCTTACCAATAAGAAAAGGACGTGGTGTCACTTCCAAAGATATGATGAAAAAGCATTTTTGGGTGCTGAGAAGCATCACACGCGTCACATTTTCTTTTTCATTTAAATAATATTTAATTTTGTAAGGAGACCAAATTGCTCATCTTGAAACCAGTAATAATGGGAAAACCATTGTGAAAAAAAAAACATTGGATGCATGTTTTATTTCAAGGGTAAAGGTGTTATTTTACTATGTTTTGAAAAAAAAAAGACATAAATAATCTCTTTTGTTGGTTTCAAAAAATAGCACCAAACTATACTTTTTTGAAGAGAAGAGAGAAAACAAGAAAAAAAACCTCGTTGGCAACAAACCACCCTACCATCGTTGATACACGTTGCACCACTAGAAAGAGAACATATCAACAAACACACCACCATCTAAAGACACAATAGAAGGATATTTTTAGCCGCTAGGAGGCGTCGCTTGCACCTCCTAAAATGCGCTACGCCTCCCACACATCGATGCTTGTACCACATGTGCCAACACCTTTTTTCATTTAAATAATATTTAATTTTTGCAAAAAGATCAAATCACCCTTCATTAAAACAATAATAATGGAAAAACATTTTGAAAAACCAAAAGGCCCTTAGATGCATGTTTTATTTTTCTTTGTTTCAATGGTAAAGTTGTCATTTTACCATGTTTAAAAAAGTGAAAAAACATAAATATTATTGTATGTCAGTTTAAGATATCTTGATTTAAAGAGTAATTGAATTATTTTACTATTCTTAAAAAAATTAAAAAAGACATACATGCCTCCGATCAATTTTTTAATAACTAATGACTCTTGTGGAAAGATCTAAATACCACTAACACCAAGGCATTTGATTATTTCATTTAAAAGGACAAGGACGCTATCACATTATTCTAGTGAACATTACAAATAGATCTGTTTCTCAATTGATAGCATTTTAGCAATGCTTTTTGAGGTGTTTGAGAGTATAGTAGCGATTGTTTTTCAAAGTATGTTTTCCTAGGAAATACATCAAAATAATATGTATTTTTTAATTTTTAAAAAATTATTTTTGATATCAGCATGACAAAATCATTATTGTCAGCAACTCTTCTCTCATAGCCAGTCTTAAATGGCCACATGGCAACCCATATCACATACTCGTAATTACGATAATTATTATTTTTAAAATATTTTTCACTTGAAAAATATAAAAATAATATTTTTTTATTTTTAAAATTTTATTTTTGATATTAATACATTAAAATGATAAAAACCATTAAAAAAATTAATTTTAAACAAAAAAAATTAAAATTTTTAAAAACAACATTTATACCGCAAAAATAAACAAACTTTTACATTTCTATCAAATTGATGTTGTTCATTTCAACACTTGTTTGTATATCATTTTAAAAGTGTGATTGATATAAAAAAAAATAATTTTTTTATATTTTTCAATAATTTTAATATATTAATATCAAAATTAAAAATATTAAATTTTTTTTATCTTAATACTTAAAATAAAAAATATTTTTTAAAAAACCCTATATCAGGATACTAAAGACTAAAGAGACTAATAAAAATAACATCCCTCCTTTCACGCCCTTCGCATGTCTGATGCCACCAAGTTAACCACGGGTAGCAAACCCAACCACGGTCATACCGGTCTTTTACATACCCCTCCCTAAACTAAAATCTCTCCCCCTGGCGCCACTGCCTCGCATTTCCTTTACTTCAAAAACCAACCGCCTCTATCTCTCTATCATTTCTCTACTTCTCTCTCAGTTTTCTCCGGAAACTCACAACAATGGTGAGCAAAGAACAAAATAAGAATTCTAAATCTCTGTTTCAATCCTTTCATTTTCAAGAATTATCCTTTTCTAATTCACTATCGTTTTTGTTTTTAAATGTGGGAGAGATTTATATCTCTGTTTCGTATTCGATCAGGTTGTTGCACAGAAAGTGAAAGAAGCTGAGATCACCCAGCAGGACTCGCTTCTTCTGGTATACATATCTCAACGACTCACAGTCCAATTTTCACTTTTTTTGAGCTCTTAATAAGTTGTTTTTATAATTTTTTATTATTATTTGTAGTAGAGTGTACTTGTTTGAGGTTTTATTCTGCTAAATTTCGTGTGATTTAGCCTTTTGGAAGCACATTTTACACTAGTTTTTTTTTCTTCATTTTCTTCCATTAAATACTGTGTTTGAAGTTTCTGTTTGTATAAAATTTGAAAAATTTCTTTTCAGATTTATTCTATGTAATTTTTCTGCTGGATCAACTAGACCAGGTTACAAAACGCTTTATGTTTCTCAAATTCGAATCGTAGATGAAACTCGGAGCTCAATTTTGGTTTTAAACCGTAAATCATCATGAAATCTCACAATTATCTGATCATTAACCGCGAGATCGCTCTTATACCTTTATGTTATTTGGTTTCTGTTATTGAAAAGTTGATCTAGTGTTATTTGATGGTTTTTCTTCTTTATTTGTTGTGGAACAGACAAGGAACCTGCTCCGTATTGCTATATTCAACATCAGTTATATCAGAGGCTTGTTTCCAGAGAAGTATTTCAACGACAAGTCTATTCCTGCTTTAGGTAATCTTCTTTATTTGTTTTCTAATTTTGCTTCAAAATATGTATGAGTCGGTGAATTTCTATGGCATTATGAGATCACAAAGCAGAGATGAAGATCAAGAAATTGATGCCTATGGATGCTGAGTCTCGTAGACTGATTGATTGGATGGAGAAAGGCATGTTGTTTTTACATCTTTGAATTATTTGCTGTTTTTTGGTTTTACTGATTTGTTTCTTTATCTTTTAAATATATTTCTTGACTCTATGGCCCTTCTCCTGGTTGATAGGTGTCTATGATGCATTACAGAAAAAATACCTGAAGACACTTTTGTTCTGTGTGTGCAAGACTATAGATGGCCGGATGATCGAGGAGTACACATGTAAGTGAGGTTTTTTTATTTACGATACTGTACGTGGAAAATTTTGAATGGGAGTATAGTATGCTTTAACAAATTGTTGATGGTCTTCAATTTACCGTGTTTTCTTTTGATTTTTACTTTTAACACAGTCTCAGGGAAATTTCAATGCTGTCTCTTGTATTGCAGTTTCCTTCAGTTATTCTAATAATGAAAGTCAAGAGGTTTCAATGAATATCAATCGCACTGGAAACAAGAAGCAAGGGGGAACATTCAAGTGTAACTCTACAACTGAAATTACTCCCAATCAGATGAGGTGACTGAAATGAAATCTCTTCTTAATTCTGAATCTATCTCTGTCACTGTTGTGAAAATTTACAAGTTCTTAAACAAATGATGGGACAATGTTAAAATGCAGGAGTTCTACTTGTAAAATGGTCCGAACACTGGTCCAGCTGATGAGAACTCTGGATAAGATGCCTGAAGAGGTGAAACCCTTCAGAAACCAAATATAAGTTTATTCTTGTTGCGTTGTTGCAAGCTGGTCAAAATTTCAACGTGCAAGTGTCTAGACGATGTCTGGTTACAGCAGTTGATAATTTATTGACAGCAAGATGATCATCTGTTTTCTGGTTCAGCGGACAATATTGATGAAGCTCCTCTACTATGATGATGTGACGGTATGTCTTTACCTGTGTTCTTATTTAGTTTTTATCATTTATACACTTGAGCCAGGAATGTGCCTTCGTGACGTGTTAGTCTAAAATCTGAGTTAACTCAATGGAGAATTGGAGATGTATGAGATTGTGGTTTTTCATCCACATCGAAGTTTGGTGGTTTCTGACTGTTACTTTGGGGATTAGATATGGTTGTGGCAACGGCCTTAGCATCTACAAGGTTTATAATGTATGTAAGGTGCATGTAAATGTATTTTGATAAGTTATATTCGTTGAAGGGCGTAAAAATAGCTTTACAGAATATTCTTCACTTCCCAAATTATGAGTGTACACACAAGGGAAGAATGTTTCAGTACAAATTATTTGACCTTGCAGCCAGCGGATTATGAGCCTCCATTCTTCAGGGGCTGCACAGAAGAAGAAGCCCATAATGCATGGACTAAGCATCCTTTGCAAATGGAGGTTGGGAATGTCAACAGCAAGCATTTTGTATTAGCTCTCAAGGTAAGGGACTGAACTGACGTGTTTGCCTGTGACCAGAAATTCCAAGCCGTGGTTCATATTGAGGTCAACTTTTGTTTGAATGGTAACGTGAACAGGTGAAGAGTGTGCTTGACCCCTGTGAGGACGGGAATGATGATATAGAGGATGATGAATTTAGTTTAGGAGCTGATTCTGAACAAAGGGATGATTCTTCTGAATCTGACAATGAGGTGAACTTACAATACTCTTTTAGTTTTATTCTTTAATTGCCACTTGAGGGTTCCAATAAGCTTAGATGAAGAAAATCGATAATTATTTACGACTAGTTACCTTAAATGACTAGCTATCTATACAACTGTTACAAACTTGTTAGCAATGTCAGGTTAACCAATCACAAGAAGATCAATACATAGTTGCAACAGTAGGTAATTACATGAACTCCTTCTGGCCATTGTTTCATCTCCAGCTACCCCATTACTAGTTGCATTTGGTGATTTTGGTGCTACAAATAATCAATACTTGTATTGACAGACGAGCAATGTCCAGAGGAAGACAGTGGCGTGGTTGATGAAGGTAAAAATATCGATTTAAATACAAGACTTTAGAACTTTCTTCACATTTACGAACTTTTCAAGGTCAAAAACAAAAAGATGGGCAATTGATATTTAATTTAGCTTGTTAACATTCTTACTTCCTTTCCTTCTCTCATTTTTGTAAGTAATTTATAGGATTGTATGGCCATTGGAGCCATTTCTGGTTTAGGGCTGTCTTTTACTAATGTGCTGTTATACGCTGTGTAGATGATACACAGGATCCAGCGGAAGATGAGCAGCAATTGGCTAGGGTGAAGGACGGGTTAACAGTTACCATCTTGATACCATTGAGCTTACTGATGTTCTCTCTAATTTTCCAGACATCTCAGTGGTAAGGGCCACTTCTTTTCAAATTTCTGAATTGGAACCGAGCAGGAAAAAGAATTTTAGCGCAACTAGCAAAGGAATTCAATTTTAGACCTGACGGTATTTTTGTCTTGTTAATGCAGGTTTTGATTGAAGGTAACTCAACTTCTAATTAAAGTTAAAACAGGAAAGGGTGTTACTTCCATTTTTTGTTTTCTTCTATCAAGTTTTCTGTATGTTTTGATTCTCCTTTAATTGGATTTCAGAAATCATGGACAATCTTGTAAAGGAAGGTGTTTTATTGAAAACTGGAACAGATGCTTACAGCAAAGTCAAGCAAAAGGTTCTAATTTTCTGACTAGTTAAAATTCTGTTACTTGGCTACCTGTTTGGCTCATTCTTCTTTTCTTTTATGACACATCAGGCCTTTGAGTATGAGTTTACTGTGGTGAAAGAGGAAATAGATGGTGACAAAGCTCCTCAGGTTGAGGATATCGTGTACATGAAGGTGAGCTTTCTTCTGAATCTGATTAGTTTGAATCAACGAAGACCCTGTAGTCATTAGCATTTAGCCATTTACCATAGCAAAGAACTTCCTATATGGATCGACATTACATGTTACATTGAACTTTGTATTAGTGTTTTTATGTACGCAACTACTTGTACTTAGGATCACCAACATAAGTTCTGCAAGAATAGGAGCCAATCAGACGAGATATACATTGAAGGAAATCAAATTTGTGTGCATGAGAAAACTGAGATGATTTGATTCAAATCGATTTTTATTGCCAGCTTATTGATAACAAGATTGGTGAAGAGTGTTTATGAAATGATTAGCCATCTTTATTGTGACATTTTTTTTGAGACAAATGTCTCTCCTGTAACTTGAGATTGTTCAGCTAGATGATAGATGAAAGTTTTCTTGAATTATCCACATTAGGTATCCAGATTTGACTGATCTGATTTCAGGCTCTGTATCATGTGCTTCCAATGAAATATGTGACAATTACAAAGCTTCAGAACAAGCTAGAAGGAGAAGCCAATCAGCCTACCGTGCGCAAATTAATTGATAAAATGACCCGAGATGGCTATCTTAAAGCCAAAGAAACCGCAGGCTTGGTGTGTTTCCAAACAAAAGCCATTTCTGTTTATATTTTGAAGACCAAATTATCGCTGATGTATTTGTCACCCGTCCTATGTTGTTAAAGGCAAGCGTGTCATTCATTCTACTCTAACTGAGATAAAGCTTATGGAAGTCAGGAGATTCTTGGGAAATGATGCTATGGTGATTTGTTGTGATCATTTTTAACTGCGGCTTCTGATTTAGATATAAAGTGTTTTATTTTTAATTTTATTTTTTAAATGGTGTTGAGCAGGAAATTGATACTAATGAACCAAACAACAAGTCCAACCATCCAGAATTCCAGAAAGAGAGTACCAGTTCAAACTTTTCCTAGAATCTTAGTATTAGTTCTTTTATTTATGCTCTATCTGAATACTAGGAACTGCTACCATATATTGTTTCTTTAAAAATCAGGGAATGATTACAAGGATGGCTCAACATGTGGTGTCCTCCACTCCATTGGTTCAGATCTTACGCGCATGAAGATCAGATCAGAATTAAATCAAAATGGATCAACTAGGAGTGAACAGACTATCTCTAAGACAAGGAACCATGGAAACACTCCCACAAGCGGGGCTGAGGTTACTTGAGTTGTGGAATTTCTCCTTTGTGCATATCAATAAATCAATCCCAATACTCCACAGCTAACTAACGGATGATTTTTTTTTTTTGTAATTTTGCAGCCTGTTGCTTCTTCAAGAGAGAGTTTCTTTCCAGGAAAGGAGAATGCCAGAGCAAATGGAAATACGAATTACTTTGACGAGGCAGATACAGTTATCTGCAGCAGATCCTCTCAAGATAAGCGGTCCAGAAAGACAAGCGCGGTATGCTTCAACTTCCTCACCATGAGCTGGTTGAAGCTCTTACCTGCATATACGGCAGCCCTATTAAAACCACCAAATTTGTATTACTGATACAATGGGTCTTTTATATCTTTTAAAGGTTAAGGAGCCTATTATTCAGTGTATGAAGCGCCAGAAATCCCAAGCTGTCTGAAAGGATTAAGGAGTTTGACGTCACCAAATTTACTTTCCACTCCTTCAGAATGGTACTAACTTTTTCTCAGGGCCACAGTACAAATTATGAGAACAACAATTTACAGTCTACACATTTCTACAACGTTTAATATGGTAAGTGTGAATGCTTTTGCCCATACACTTGTATTTTATGTGCTTATATGATAATGAATGAAGAATGCTTTGTCCCGACTATGATGCCATTCTTCCTTTTCTAATTAGCACCCCACCCCTCACGGTGGATGCTTTTTCCCATGCAATTGAACTTTTTGGGCTCTGATAAGTGTCATAGTTATTAAACTCAGTCCAGAGTTGACCCGGTCAAAGAGCTGATCGCGGGTTTTATAGGTCAACTCGAGTCAATCCGGAAAAATTTAAAAAAAAATAAAGTTTTAATATTTCATATGAAAAAATCAATGTAAATATAAGTTATACATATTGTAAACAATGAAGTTTAAAAGAATATTTTCAAAAGTTTTTTTTATCTTACATTAAAAGATATTATGTTAAACTTTTAAATTGAAGTATTAAACCAAAATTTTTTTTTATTCCATATTGGAAAAACATAACTTTTTTTTATTGGGAACATAGAGTATATATACTAATAGATTTTCAATCTCACATTGAAAAAACATAACTTTTTTTATGGGAACATAGAGTATATATACGAAAAGGTTTTAAATTTCACATTAAGAAGATACTATGTTATCCTTTTAAGTTGAAATATTTAAACCAAAAGGTTTTTTTATCACATTTTGAAAAAACATGATTTTTTTCTTGGGAATATAGAGTATATATACTAATGAGTTTCAAATCTTACATTGAAAAAACATAACTTTTTTCATGGGAACATAAAGTATATATACAAAAAGGCTTCAAATCCCACATTAAAAAGATATTATGTTATCCTTTTAAGTTGAAGTATTTAAACCAAAAGGTTTTTTTATCCTACATTAAAAAAACATGATTTTTTTCTTGAGAACATAGAGTATATATACTAATAGGTTTCAAATCTCACATTTGAAAAAAAAAAATCGGGTCTTGTCCAGGTTCGCTAGGGTCGCCTGGGTTTGGAAGGGCTTTTGCCCCAGCTGGTTTTTTATTAAATCCGGACTGGTTCAGTCACCGGGTCTCGAAACAACCCACCGGTTTAATAATACTGATAATTGTATCAACACCCTAAAGATGTGATGTAGGGCCAGTAAAATGCTTGCGATTCCATTTAGCAGCACTTTTGCTATTGATGTGACGTCTGGTCTATCAACTAAAATTTTTTCCAGGCTACTTATTTTTTTTTATGAATTAATGGAGCACTGCTAAGGACAAAAAAAATATTAAAAAATAAAAAATGATTGAATTAAAAGGCGAGTTAAAGTATCAATGTCGTGAAGTGTGTATAAACCGTGATTTCTCTGATAGACTTTAACTCATACCTTCTGTAACATGAAAATTGGATGGCTTACCTACAAACGACAAAGTGATGGTGACAATGGCGTTGGACTATCAGGAAACTTCTAGTAGTAGCATGCCTTGGTAAGACCTGCAAATGGTTGCGTAAACTTTTCAAGTTATACTGGTTTGGAGCCTCATCAAACAATGATGGATTGGGGTTGAAGCATTTGGTAGTTATTTGTTATTGGTTATATTTTAAAGTGTTTTTTTTATTTGAAAATATATTAAAATAATTTTTTTTTAATATCATCATATAAAAATGATTTAAAAATACAAAAATACTATTAATTTAAAGAAAAAAAATACTTTTAAAACGTACACATAAATAGGACCCTAAAGCCTGTACGCATGCTTGTTGACTACCTAGCTAGCTAGCTAGGATTTCAAATTGGAGCTTGGGATTTCTTTGTTTCCTCAACAAACAAACAAGAGGCTAGAACTGTGTATGCTGATATAACTGATATTAGTGGGGTAGCTTTCCCAGGTTTCTATGGTGTTGGGCACTTCCGTTTGATAAAGTAGATGTGGATTTTCCGACTTGAAACCACCGGCCACTTATCAACAAAGCCCATTGTTTTATCACTTGAGTTAAAATGCAATGACGTATGAACCAAACCATTATCTTATATTCATATTCATGATTATTACTTTTAGCATTTTATGCAATTCTAGTAGATTTTATTTAATGTCATATTCTTATATTATCCTAAGAGATAACTCCACCTAGCCCATCGATTGGACTTCACCACCAGATTGTAATATTCCACGAAGCACCTGGGAATGGATTGTATTGATTGGCCATTGAAGTCGTATTCGTTCTCCTAAACATCTTTGTTGCTTTAACGAAGTCCATGAGTCGTGACAATTGAAAAAGAACAAATAAAATGGAAAATCCTCCACAAGATATCCGTAAATATTTAATTAAATAAAAAGAATCAACAAGAACTCCATAGATCACAAATTCATAATCACAAGTTACCGGCAACCAGGTTGTTTACGCGAGTATTAGAGAATTGTCGCTTGTATTTTTAGAGCACGAATAAAAATGAAGTAGATATATTTTTTTAAAAAATGTTTTTTTTTTATAAAATATATTAAAATAATATTTTTTTATTTTTAAAATCTATTTTTAACATTAACACATTAAAAAAATTAATTTAAACCTATAAAAATTTCTAAAATATTAAAAAATACAATTAAACTAAACTACCAAACAACATGTAAGTTGTTAAGAAGTAGTAACATCTTCCCAATTTCTCACAAATTTTGCCTGGCTCATGGAATGGAAAAATACAAGTCGCTATTTTTCCAAATCTTCCACTGGAGTGGGACCCTATTGTCCCCCCAGGGACCCACAAAGAACAAAATATAAAGAAGCTTCACCAATATTACCACCCTCCACCATGTCAACGACCACCACGTGTCCTTCCCGAAACCTCTACTCTCTCCTAGGCTCCTCAACATGACCCCACCCTACAGAATCCTACAAAAAAAATAACGAAATCCCACACATCCATATCTCCTCTCAACCGTCAGATCATTCTAACGACTCAGATTCATTAACACAGAAATGAAGCGATCTATAAACGTAAACCCTGATTCTGAACTTTCCGTTACGAGAACACGCTCTAAAACGCAAAGAATAAGCAACGAATAAATAAAAAAATAAAAATCAAATTTTCTTCATCACTTTGTTTGGTTTAGATTTTGACGCGGATCATGGAGGTAGAGAACAGCAAAAGGAAAGATTTAGATCTGAAGCACTTGGGGTTTGTGAGGTTAGCTGCGATTCAGGTTTTGGTTTGCGTTTCCAATCTTTACGATTATGCGAAACGCAACTCTGGGCCTTTGAGATCTGCTGTTGGAACTGTTGAGGGTACTGTTAATGCTGTGGTGGGTCCTGTTTATGAGAAATTCAAGGGCGTCCCTGATCATCTTCTTTTCTTTCTTGATCACAAGGTAATTCTTCATGCTTTGATTGTCGGTTTCTTATTTGAATTCTTGATTTCGATCTATGGGTTTTTTTTCTTCTCTTTTGATCTTTGAGGTTTTTTCTATCTTTTCCTTGCTTTATTGATGATTTACTTGTATTTTTCACAAAGATTACCGTATCTTTTCTTGATGTTTCTTTAACTTATAGAAGAAAGAGCAGTTATATCTTAGATTAGTTTTTATATGGTTGTGAAAAAACAGAGGCTAATGACTGTATTTGATGGCTGCAGGTAGATGAAGCAACAATCAAGTTTGATAAGCGTGCTCCTCCTGTTGCTAAGCAAGTTGTGAGCCAAGCACGCTATTTGATCGAAAAAGCGTCGGAAAAGGCCAAGGTGCTTGCGAACGAATTTCAAGCTGGAGGACCACGTGCTGCTGTGCATTATGTATCTACAGAGTCCAAGCATTTATTCCTCACTGAATCTGTGAAGGTGTGGGTTAAACTCGACCAGTATCCTTCGGTCCACAAAGTTGCAGACGTGGCTGTTCCCACAGCCGCGCATTGGTCAGAGAAGTACAACCATTTCGTTAAGGAGATGAGCCAGAAGGGTTATGTAGTGTTTGGTTACCTGCCTGTGGTTCCAGTTGATGAGATCTCCAACGCATTCAAGCAAGGTGAAGCAGAGAAGAAAGAAGATGCAACTGCACATAAAGATTCGGATTCGTCAGACTCCGATTAAAAAAATTGCATCGAGAGTAAGGGCATCCTTGGCCTAGTAGTATGGTTGGTGAAAATCTCAATAGGGTTTGTGGGTGTTGGAGCATCTTTTGCCTAGTGTTGAAATGTGAACTGCATGCCAATATGTAAATTAAACTCGGTTGACCCTTTCTTTGTATCAATGGATGTGAATGTTTTGTAATTCTTCTTCGTATGTTTTTTGGAAATGATGGCGCAGGATTTGTTGAGTTTTTGAGTGTGTCGTCAACATCTGCTCCCTTGTATCTTGAACCCCCCTGGCCTAATGGATTGGCTCTTAAGATATGCAAGGCGGCTAGGACGCACTGCGGTTTTAAGCAGTCCGTATTTATCTTCCGCCGGATGTGGTGTTCTTGTTCGAGCAAAAACATTAAATTTGATGCTCCTTCATATGGTGGTATAGGTATTAATTATGAGCAGGATGAAGATCCTGTGTGTTCTTCAGGGTTTCAAGTTAACATCGCTTTCATTCTCAACAATGAACTCGTGGGTGTGTTCTCAAAAGATTGCATTATATCATGAAGAGACATGGCATAGAGCGAGGTCGTACAGCCTCGTGGGATGATTACATGTAAAATTTACGACAGATTTTCTATACAGCACGTCGAACAGGCCAATGAACATCTCAGAAATCGTTTTCACGGTTTGAAATCTGAATATAATAATAATAAAAAAGTTGGCAAATTACAAAGAGCAGTTGCAACTGCATTCTTATTTATCTTAGCTGCGGTCCAAATTCTGATAAATCACTCTGTCCATGTCACCCCCACTAAGCAAAAATAGCAAGGTTGTCTAGGAACAATGATGAGGTACAAGGAAAATGCGAGAACCTTTCCCTGATCAAGTGAGAAAAGAGCTATTAAAACTCGTAAAAGGGCTGGACCAAGGTGTTAAACCAACCGACACTCGTACTGTCCACAGAATACATGACTTTAAACATCAATCTCTACTCTGGTTCCTCCAAGAAAGCCCCTTGTCAGCATGCTAATGGAAACTGGGCTTTCTGCATCCATGGGAGAAAATTGATGAGTACTGATTGCATGATCAAAGATACCAGTCACAGTTCTCTATTAGATTTGGAGATTCAAAAAGTTCTCCATTAGACTCAAATAAAATATGCTTCCCCAAATATCTTGTGATAATGATAAATAAGTTTCACTTTGATAAACAGTATGCAATAACCCAGAAGATCAAAGCTTTGGACGAAGTCATGTTATCAATAATTAGAAGCACAGAAAAATCATTTTTATTTCCTAAGCAAAGTAACAGATGATGAGTAACATCACACCATGTGCATGCTTCCAATCAACCACTAAATCAGGTTTCAAGGTTCCAAAACACATCCCCTATGCTGCTTCATCCCTACTCATGTGAAATGCGTAAAAAGATTCAAACTATAAAAGCCTAAGAATAAGATATGCGTTATAGACCGATATTCCACACAAACATACTCCACTAAGAGCACATAGTATGGTAAAATTTGTTATGGTTACTTACAACTAAATTTATGAAGCTAAATGCCTTCGTGAGATCAAACAATGGTATAGTAGCTTAGAGATCGAATCATCTTGAGATCAAATGATAACTGCATTTTCTTACATTTTTACAACCTGAGTCATCATTGCCCCTCCAGGCAACCTCATATTCTCATTGTCAATGCCATCGATACATCTAACAAGAGTTCCAATAAAAAAGTACAAAGTCGTTTGTGCTGGTGCGAAAATCTTTTTTGGTTGTTAGGTGAAGAAAAAAATCTCAAACTGCAGATCTTCTAAGATAAAAGTAAACCGAAAATCACCTCAAATTCCACACCCTAAAATAAAAAAAGCCTATTGATGGAAGATCATAAACTTTGCAAAAGTCATGTCATTCATTAAAACTCTTAATGCTACATGAATGCGAGAAAACCTAGGAACACGAAGCCACCAAGCAAAAATACCACAACACCTTCAATCAATATTTCAGCAGAACAAGCTCCACACCACACAAATATACCAACATAACACCAATCTAGTTTAAACCCAATAGAACTTGAAAAAACAAACCTTGAGTCAATGCATTCATTCACTTGGGGGAACCATAGCTATCTTGAAGGAGGTCATCATAGGGGTCCCTTCGACCAGGCACCTGGCTAATCTGAGCATCCCAAGCAAGCTGTGCATTGTGGCGCTCAAATGTCCAAAACCCATAAGGGCGAAGGGGATAGCTCCACATCTCCTTAGTCTTTTGGCATCGATCCTTGACGGCATATACGCGCTCCCTGAACTTCCGGTCCCTCTCCTTTGGATCCTCCATTAACCTCAGAACCAAATTCTCAGCAAATTCCATAATAAACCCCATCTTCCTTCCTAAGAAACCTAACTTTCCAATCAAAGAAACACGGATTAAAAAAAACCAGTTCAGGAATTCTCTCAAAGGAAACCCAAATCAAGAATACTGGCCAAATTGGACCAGATAACTATTAAAATATAACAATCAAATCGATCTAATGAGCCCAAATTAATAATGAAGAGAATCAATTTAAATAAGTATTAACAGCAGAGATTACCTGTTCGGTTTTGAGAACTCGCTAAGCAACAAACAACGTTTTCGGCTTTGATTGACTGTACTGTTGGGAAGATGAGAGGGGATCAGAAACCAGTTAAATCAATGCAATAATGCAAAGTGCTGGAGTATAGATTTGGGTCAGGGCCGTGGAGTCATGTTGTTAAAGCCCATGACAAGATAATAAGGACACGAGACCAGGATCAACATGGGCGTGCAAATCATAATTATATATTTTACACATATACGCAGCATCAAATTAATGTGAAATATTAAAATTTTAAATCATTTAAAGGAATGATAGCATAGGTTGTTTTTTAAAATGAAATTTAATTTGAAAATATATTAAAATAATATTTTTTTTATTAATTTTTTTTAAAAATATTTTTAATATCATCATATCAAAACAATTTAAAAATATAAAAAAATTAAATTTTTATAAAATATTATTTGAGCATTGTTTCCGAGCAACATCTTAAAATTAGACCCTCCATGTAACGTGAGAAAAAAAACATGTTTTATGCCCAAAGAAAAAGTGTTTATTGTTTGGATTTTAGTGAGTTCAATATTGTGATAATTTTTATTTTTTTTTTCATTTAAAACAATATTATTCGATATTTTTTAAGATTTTATTATACTGATATAAAAAAATTAAAAAATATTTTAAAAAAACCAATTATCAAATATGCCAATAATAATAATAAAAAGGGCTAGGAGGAGAGCAAAAACTACTAGCATTCTGAAGGCTCGATGCTTGTGCAGTACTTATCATTATGAGGAAAAAACAAAGAAGAGTGTGTCATGTCTATAATACTTGAATCTGAGCGTCAAATCTATGCATGCATGTAATTATGAAGCAAACATAAGGAAAAAAAATAATGACAACTACAATAAGAAGTTCTGTCCTCGTCATTTATTTTCTTGGAGATATAGCACAAAAGCTAAAACAGCACACAATTTCCAGTTAAGCTAGTCAGTTCTGCTAGATTTCGAATTAGCCAAGTCTTTTACCTTCTCCTAACTTCCAAGTTTGGTTCAACAATTCATTTAAACAAAAGAAAAGAAAAGAAAGTGACACAAGCCAATCACACCCAAAACTCGAGTGATAAAGTTTAGGGATCAATCAGCCCTTTGTCTTCCTGCGGTGAGTCAGTTATTGCCTGTTGGGAACTGGGATGAGGAAGGAAAGGAGCAATCTTTTCGACAGTCAGTGGCTTTTTAAAGCATCCATTTAGGCCTGCACTAATGAACTGATCTATCTTCTCAGATTCAGACTCGGAGCTGAAACCAACAATCTTACTCTTCACACCGAGGGCTCGCAGCGATCTTGTTGCCTACCATAAAATTACAATCGAAGAAGCAGATGTAAATAAGCAAATGCATGCCGATAGCATAAAGTGAGAAAAATCTGACAACTTCCATGAAATAATCTTTGAGAGTTATAAAATTAGCAAACAGCTGGAGGATATATACATCTCTCCTATAGCCATTTTCCCTCAAGGAATTAGATTTTGGATGTCCTAACAGTATCATGAAACTCAATCATCTCCTTGCGGAGTTCTCTAAAGAGAATACAGATGAGTGAATTTCCTACAGATGCTGCATTTTGCATAATGTGATTCACATGCCTGCAGTTGCTGCCCTTTTAATCTACCAAACAATATCATATTATTGGCGCAATTTTTATTCTTTAAGAGATTGTCTTAAGATAAATTAGTGGAATTGAATCATTTTTTAAAAAGTTCTTGGATGCATCCTTTTAGATTGGTTAATGGTCCTGTCCATGATTTTGAACTAACTAACTTGTAGATCTTGAATAATTTTGTTGTGATTTATCATTATGTCTTCGTACTGTCAAAGACTACCTCTATATTCCAAGTTTTCATAAAACAAATGAACTGAAAATACACTCTCTTGAGTTGAAGGTTAAATAACTGTACCTCAGGCCCAGTGGCAACGTGAACAGGCATATCCATATCCATGAGAATGAGGTTAAAAGAAGCCTTGTCACGACTATGAAGATCAACAGCTTGCTGTCCATTTTCGGCAACTTGAAATTTCACCCCAAGATTATTTCTCCCTATAAATTGGATTATCTGCGTCTTGTTGTGTATTCGAGCAGAAGTGTCATATTCCACGAGAAGCACAGAGAACTTGTGTGGTTCATGCCCTAGTTTCTGCCCTTTTCGGCTTCTGTATGAAAATGTTTATCAATTATTAGAATTCTTTGCACATAATCTTGGAACTTTAAACTGGGAAATATTTAAAAAAATCCCACGATATAATTCAAAACTAAAAGAAAAACAATATTAAAGGAACTTTATGCAGGTTTCTTGGATCAAAGAGAACAGAGTTGATTAAAATCCAAGTACTACATTCTAAAGCCTAAATTAAACAAAAGTATAATAAAATAACACCTACCCCTCTGTGTCGTCACTGCCATTCCTCAAACTAAGCACATCTTGCTCCTTTCCAAGAGCAGCAGAATGATCAAATCCAGTTGCACTATCTTCCTCTTTCATGGTTTCATCAATGTCGATAATCCTTTTTTTCAGCCAGTGATTCACAGAATCAATCTTTTCTCTTACTTCACCATGGTTTCTTTCATGACTGATATCCCTCGTCTCATTGAATAACTTCATGGATTCTTCTCGGCCTTTCTTCAGTTCCATGATCTTATTGGCAGATTCAAGCATCCGTCGATCCATTTCAGAAATGGTATCATTCAATTTCGCAAATGTATTCTCAAGTTCAGGATAAATTTTGGTGGCTTCGTCAGCTTGTAACATACGGGCTTGGGAGCTTTCCCTGACCGCTTCATGATAAATTTTGGTGGCTTCGTCAGCTAGTAACATATGGGCTTCGGAGCTTTTCTTGACTGCTTCGCTCATTGCTTCGATTGTCTCCATGCTTATCCCGGGAGATACATTGATCCTTTGAATGAATTTTTCAACAGAAACAGCCATTTCTGCAATTCGGGTACTGCTGCCAACATCAGTTTGAGTTTGATCTTTGATGCCAACATCAGTTTGATTGTGATCTTTGTCTGCCATAGATGAATAGTTTCTTGACTTTCTTGCTTTTGAGAGAGAGAGAGAGGTGAATTGGTTAGTTTGCAGAGAGCGCCAAATGAAGAGCAGTTATTCTGTAACGGAGAATGATTCTTTCACATGCGGGTGATATATATTAGACAGAAGATGCGATTGATATTAACATTAAAATTAAAATTAAAATTAAAATTAAAATTAAAAAAAATAAAAAAAGAAGAAAATTTACTGCAAATCTCCTCACAAAACATTTTTATAGGGATAAATTTTTTTTTCTTAATTTACTTTTTCTTATAATTTTTTTATTTAATATTGTGTTTGTTTAGGAGTTAGACTTCATGATTTATTTTAATTTGCTTTTTTATTAGATTATTCTAGACTCATGCCCTAAAAATAGTGCTTAGTGGGTTAACCCGAGTTGACTCGGGATATTTTTTTTGTTATTTTTAATTGAATTTTTCTCTTCAAATATCATTATTCAACATTGGATCCAACAAGGTTGGTTAGGAATTGAATTTCATAATTTATTTTAATTTGTTTTCTATGAGATTATCTTAGTCTCATAACTAAGATCACGAGTTTAACATGTTAACCCGAGTTAAATCAGATTGTTTTTAGATTTTTATTTACGAGGTTATCTCGGTCTTATGATCTGGGTCATATGTTTGATGGATTAATTTGGGTCGTTCTTTTATGTTTTTTTTTAATTGATTTATTTTTTTAATTTCATCCTTCAACACTAGGTTAATTGAAAATTGAGCTTTGTAATTTATTTTGATTTTATTTTTATAGAGTTATCTCGATCTTATGACCAGGTTGCGAGTTTGATAGGTTAACTTGGGTTGTTTTTAGTTTTTTTTTTTAATTTTATCTTTCAACATTGGATTTATTGAGAATTTTGTTTTATAATTTATTTTGTTTCGCTTTATACAGGGTTATCATGTCTCATAACCCTGGTTACAAATTTGACATATTAACCCGGGTTGACCCAAGTCAATCTAATATGTTATCATCTTAATATTAAAAAACTATGTCATCTTGAAATTTTTCTTTAGTCAAACTAGGTTTTAATCAGTCATCCGAGTAACTTTTGGACCCGTTAAGTGAACCGGGTCATATCTGGTCAATTCCTAAATGGTTTAGATTTTTTTCTACTAAAAAAACATTAGCAATATTTAAGTATTTTTTTAGTATTAACAAAAAATTAATCTAACCCATAATATAGCACAGGTAAATACGATATACTTCGAAAAAAATATGCTAGGGATTTTAGAAAGAATCCCAAACTAAAAATATGATTTTACTGTAGATAAATCAACAGCCCCTATTTCTTCCGGAAAAATATCGCTAAAAGTTGCAGGCGACGGCGTCAAAATTGCTTGATAGACAATGACACATTGTTTCTCTTCTTCTTTTTCTTCTTTTTTTTTTTTTTTTAAAAAAAGGATCTGAGGCTGGGCATGTCCAACCCAATGGCTCGGGTCTAATTGCCATGAGAACCAATGCCCGGGCCTGTTGCGTGTTGCCTACAACTCATGATGCCAACGCGCTAACAAGATGAGTTATGGGACAAAGATGATATCAAACAATTTATAATTTGTAATATTATTGTTTAGTAAGGTAATAATATTATTTCTTAAAAGTATTAAAGGTCCGAACAAATCTCGAACCCGCTAACCAAACATTGTTATAAAATGATATTAAAAGAAGAAGAAGAAGAAGAAGATATTAAAATAGAGAGATCGACCCCCGGCTCCATCATTAAGAACTGAAAAGTATTTCTTCCAAGCCTCTGTTTCTTTTGGAAGTCACTGATACAGCATCAAAAGAAAGAATGATTGTAATATGAAGGTGTGAAATTAATAACCTCCCGCTCTTCTTCTTCGTCAAGAAGCTCGTTTATTTAACAAACGTTCTATGTCTAGGAAAAGTTAAGCTGCCAGAATTATGAAGCATGGATGGATGGATTCAGACAATTCTCATCTCAGGCTAAGTACTAAATAAATACCATATGTTCTCATCAAAGTATTATTAATGCTAAATTAGTTGCAACGGAATCATCAAGGATGGATGGATTTAGATAATTCTCATTATGCTAACAATCTGGGGCCATAATATTAAAACCTGATGAAATGATTAGTGCTGGGTAGAATTGCTTTGCGAATTGCATGTCACTGTACGCTGATCATTAGTATACAAACTGAACTGCCATATCAACAATCACTTCAACGACTTTAACCTATTTTAAACCTGAAGAATGCATCAGAGCACTAGTTTTTCAGAACTCCATAGAGATGAAAGTTAATGCGCATATGTTAAAGAATGTCTGCGGCCCAAGTTACTGTACATTTAACGAGACGAACACTCATCGAAAGATTTAAAAAATCGATGGTTAGGGGGATAAAAACTGGAGAGAAAATGACATGGAGGCCATAGCATAGCTACTAAGAATTAAGAAATTAGGAGTTCATATCTCCAAAAAACAAAAAAAAGTAAATGCATAAAGCTCATGGATCGACTGGCAGATCTCTCTTCATGATAATCTAGAGATCAGTTATTGTTTGTGAGGTTAGAAAGAAATGGAGTTATTATCTCAAAAGTCATAGGCTTTTGAAACCAGCCATTTAGACCTGCTTCCATGAAAGTTTTCTGTTGATCAGGAGCCTCAGCAGTACTCGAGGTGTAACCAATAATGTTGCTCTCCACACCCAAAGCTCGCAGTTCCCTTATTTCCTGTTTCAATTAAGAAGCAGAAGCAGGTGAATATGATGTTGATTGCTTCAGATGAGAAAAACTTGACAACGTGCATTCGCAGTTCCCTTATTTCCTGTTTCAATTAAGAAGCAGAAGCAGGTGAATATGATGTTGATTGCTTCAGATGAGAAAAACTTGACAACGTGCATTTCGCAAACGCAGAAGCAGAAGCAGATGAATGATGTTTTTAATTGCTTCAGATGAGTAAAATGCCTTCTTAGTTTCAATGTAAATAAGCATACCTCAAGCGCATTCGTGGATCTATCCATGTCCATAATAACTATATTTAAAGAAACCCCACCACGAAGAACATCAACAGCTTCCTTTCCATTTGCGGCCATTTCAACTTTCATTTGGAAATCATTTAAAACCCAAACACGTTCAACAGCCGCCTGTACAAGTTTCGAAGGTAAGAATCATCCTCCACAACAAGCACAGAGAAGTTTTTCATCATGGTTGAGCTGTCCGAGCCTTCCTCAACCCCACTTCTTTTCCTCATTCTTATTCTGTAAACATGGAAATTAAAGACTGTATATTAATTAATTTCTAAAATTCATAGTAAGAAATCATAATAAATAGGTAAAGATCTTCAGAAGGCTAATAATTCATAAATAAATAAATAAACACCCTATTGCTGTTTAGGATCAGAATTAGTAAATATGTTGAATTATAAACAATCATGTAGAACTAAAGTTTTCAACACATACTCTTTTAGAAATTTATCGCAGTCAATGATCTTCTTTTTCAGCCACAGAACCAGATAATTAATCATGTCGACTACTTCCTTTATGTTCCTTTGACCAGCAAAGGATTGTTCAGCATACATCTCCAACTCGCTCAAAATCTTTTCTGTTTCTTCTTCACCTTTCTTCATTTGTCCGATTCTTTTCTCGAGCTCCCTACCCCTTCGTTCAGAGTCCTCATCAATGCAGTGCCTCAACCATGACTTCATAATCTCAAGGATTACAGTCTCACTTTCAACGTATTTTTTATCGTGATCTTCGTCAGCCATTGATGTATGGTATCTTAGTACGAGCAAACTCCTGTAACAAATTCACGTGTATTTATTGTAATTATACATAATAATAATAAAAAACCATTCAATTTTATCACCAAACTGCAAACAAGTAGCTAGACACATATAACTAGTAGCTTATAGACAAAAAAAAGAAAGAAAGAAAATTAGGGTTTCACAAACCTTAAAATTATGAATATCATAGATACAATCCTAGAACAAATCCTAAGAAAATTATTTATTAAAAGCCATATAATTAATATAGAATATATCCAATCAACATTGGAATATTTCTAAACTAATTAATATAGAATATATCCATATAAAAAAAAGAACCGGTATTGAATTTATCATTATATCACGTACAGATTACACAAAAATTTAACTCTAAAATTCTCTAATGTCACATAATTAACTTGGCGCGATTACATTATGTTTCAGTACTTGGTCTTCAATTTGTTGTATGCCCTTGTAGAATATACAATAAAGAAACTGATACTTTAAGCATACAGTTGAAGTTTTTCCTATGAAATATCAATCATAATTACCTGTTCTTGATTCAGAGGAGGAACTCTCAAATTTTTCTCCGTCTCCCCTGAAAAAGAAATTGAAAATACAAATTAAGGGGAAGTTTATAAAGCTTTATATAATAGCTTTTGTACGACTCCTAATAGAACTGGGAAGAATATTGGAGTTCTAGTTCTCATCCAATTGGTCTCTCTACAGGACACCCGATGTTCATCCAGGTTAGGTCTCTAAGTTCTTATCTTTTTCTTTGTTCAATGAATTAAAGGCTCAATGGGCCTTGAGCTGTATAATAAGAGGGAGCGCCCTCTCCCGTTGCATAATACTCAAAACATCGGGTTAAGCTAGCCTTCTTGCATGTTAAATAGGTCCCTGACTATTTCGATTGCCAAGTTAAACTTGTTTGTATGCCAAGGTCTCTTAACTATTTCTACGTGACTGATGAATATACCATAAAGTTTACCAGCAAACTAACATGCGAAGATAATTAGTAACATAAAAGTTTACAGTAAAAAGGCAGTCTATTAAGCCCTATATATGCTACAGTAACAGAATTCGATTAATAAAATCATAAAACAGTTTGTAAGCATAAGCATGGAATGGTGTTATTGAAGTAAAAAAGAAAGCAAAAAACTTCAAGCCAACCTTTTGTGATTAAGCGGAGCAGATAAGTGTAATGAGAAGAAACAAAAAAGTTAGAAGAGAGGTTAGCAAAGAAATTATATACCTGATGTTTCTCAAGAAAAAAAAAAATAATGACCTAGCTAGTGATATTACTAAAAAAAAGAGAGAAGAATGTTCTAGCCATTTGAGCATGACTCAGATGGTTGAGTGTGCACAATCAATTTTCGCAAAAGAAAGAATGATTGTTATATGAAGGTGTGAAATAACCTCCCGCTCTTCTTCTTCGACAAGAAGCTCGTTTATCTAATAAACGTTCTTTGTCTAGGAAAAGTCAAGCTGCCAGAATTATGAAGTATGGATGGATACAGATTATTCTCATCTCAGGCTAAGTACTAATTAAATACCATATGTTTTCGTCAAAATATTATTAATGCTAAATTAGTTGCATCGGAATTATCAAGTATTGATGGATTTAGATAATTCTCATTAGGCTAACAATACGTTGGAAAATTTGTTTAAAAACATGGTTAGCGAACACATTTAAGGCCAAATTAAAAGTGGAGTTCACTCACTTTTTATACTAAAACTTTGTTGAAATTTATTTTTTAACATAAACTCTTTAACATAGAACATTAACATAATTTAAATAAATTATAGGTGAATGAAAAATTAATCTTAAATGATCTTTTGTTGACATGGTGTGACTCAAAACTTTCTAAAAGAATTTTATTTCATGGTAAAGAAACAACATTTTCTTTGTATTTATAAATTAAGAAGTTGAGAAATTAAAAGTGGGCACAAAGAACATTCAAGATTTTAGATGAGAAAAGTTATGTGCAAAGTGAATTTTGAACTTAAACCTGCGCAGGCCAAGACATGAGTTTGAGTTTGTTATAAAATAATATTTTGGACCATAAAAGATTATTTTTTTGCCAATGAAAATATAAACTTGGGCTTGGTCCATGAAAAATTATTTCTTTCAACCTATTGGTTTGTCTAATTCATGAAAAGAATAATCAAGGTTATATGAACAGATGTGGAAACACTATCAGAAATTTGCTTAATACCAACGGATGTACCGACGGAATACTTCTGTAGGTAATTTGCGGTCACAATCACCGACAGAATTTTTTCCGTCTGTCATTCCGCCGGTATATACCAGTTCACTTAATACCAACGGACGTACCGACGGAATACTTCTGTCGGTAATTTGCGGTCACAATCACCGACAGAATTTTTTCCGTCTGTCATTCCACCGGTATATACCGACAGACTACTTCGGTCAGTATTTACCGACGGAATGACAGATGAAATATTCAGAATTAAAAAAAAAACGGTTCGCTGACGTGGAGGTTTTTGCGGGTGATTTTACCAACGGAATCACCAAGGGATTCAAAACGGCAGCTCCGTACGGTGACGTGACTGATTCACCATTTGAATTGTCGACGGAATCACAGAGGGATTCAAACCGGAATCTCCATACAGTGACGTGCCCTGTTTACCGTCAGAATGGCCAATGGAATGTGTCCGTCGACAAAAGTTAATATATGAGCACTCTGCCGACCCTCTCCTCCCCTATTTCTCCTTCTTCTTCCCCATCCCAACTCTCCCATACTGCAAACAACCAGCCTCAAAAAAAAAAATCTCCCTCTTCTCAGCACAACAAGTCATATTTCTTGAAGTTTTGTGGTCACAACATCCGTGTTCTGATTTACCAACGGATTTTATCAGTTTTTGTAAGTAATTCTATCTTTTTAAATTTTAACATTTAAATGTCAATTTTATTGTTTTTTTAGTATATGTATTTTGTTAGTATATGTACATGTTTTATTGTTATTTCTCAAACAAACTTGTAGTATATGAATGTATAATATTATACTTGTTATGGTTTGTTTTAGATTTTGTAAAATTGTATTTGTATGTAAATTGTTGAAATTTTATTGAATTACCGAATTACATGTGTTGTTTTGAAATAATTAATAGCTTGTTTAACGGGTCTGTTTTAATTTTTATCAATGGTATTGCGGAGTTGTAATTTTTGTAAATTTATATGTATTAATTTGTATGGACGTGGATAATTGATAATGAATATTTAATATTTATGAGAAGTTGTAAATGGTTTGTTGGATAATCTCGAGGTAAACCAATATTTTTGCAAATTTATTTACCTAACATAGTTAATTAATACATGTTCTCATCATAATTTTATAGAGGTTCGATAGAAGTTGTCGCATGTGTGCGGCGTCGCGGCGATCGTCCACCACTCTCAGGTAAAATGTAATGTGGTTTATCTGGCAAATATGGAGAGGCAAGGAATTCTTGCCTCTTATCAATAAAATATGGCTGGGAGGCGCCACCTAATATTCTGGTTACTAGAAACCCTAAATGGTCTCAGAGATCGAGTACGAAGACTGATTGCATAAAGGGAAGGTATTAGCACCCAACTACGCCCTACCTAAGGTAGGCTGTATAGTTTTAATGTCTGATAAAAAACTATGGTCTTATTGCATTTTCTAATTGTTGGTTTGTTTAAGGTTCAAGAAAAGTCCTCCTTAATAAAGAGATTCTTATCTTAATGGAATAAAACCTAAATGTTCTACATCTGGAAAAAAAATAGAATTTAATATTCAGAATACGTATTATGTGTAATGTCGTATCCCGGATACTAAAAGATAAACAAAATAAAATTTTTGTTGTTTTTGAAATTTTGGCCAATGTTCTCTTGACTTTAATAAACTAGTTATTAAAGCCAAAATACATGCTAAAATATTTTTTTGCTGGTGTATGACAAACACAATATGATTTTTTAGCTTTCAGACACTTGGCCGTATGCACAAAAATATTTTTGGCCGTATCCCCAACAATTTCTTGGATCAAAGAGAACATAGTTGATTAAAATCCAAGTACTACATTCTAAAGCCTAAAAATGACACCTACCCCTCTGTGTCGTCATTGTCATTCCTCAAACTAAGCACATCTTGCTCCTTTCCAAGAGTAGCAGAATTATCAAATCCAGTTGCATTATCTTCCTCTTTCATGGTTTCATCAATGTCAATAATCCTTTTTTTTCAGCCAGTGATTCACAGAATCAATCTTTTCTCTTACTTTACTATGGTTTCTTTCATGACCGATATCCCTCGTCTCATTGAATAGCTTCATGGATTCTTCTCGGCCTTTCTTCAGTTCCATAATCTTATTGGAAGATTCAAGCATCCGTCGATCCATTTCAAAAATGGTATCATTCAGTTTTGCAAATGTATTCTCAAGTTCAGGATACATTTTGGTGGCTTCGTCAGCTTGTAACATATGGGTTTGGGAGCTTTCCCTGACCGCTTCATGATAAATTTTGGTGGCTTCGTCAGCTAGTAATGTACGGGCTTCGGAGCTTTTCTTGACTGCTTTGCTCATTGCTTCGATTGTCTCCCTGCTTATGTTAAATCTCTTGCTAAAAACTAATAAATAACTCATTGTGTTTGAGAAATTAAAATCACTACTTATTCAATAAACATTGGCTTTATATATAAGCCTTTATAAAGAAAACAGAAAAACAAACTCCACGTTCAACACTTCTTAAAAACATAGTAAGAGGCCTAGACCAATTCAAATACTAATCTGCACTAACAACTCACCCTAACAATTAAGGGATTATTAACAGAAAGTAATAAATTCAATTAAATCTTAATGCTTCAACATATCCTCCCTTAAACTGAATTGCAGAAATGCAATCAGTTTATTCTAACTTCAAACACATACCAAGCCTATCACGTAGCTTCAAGAACACCTCTAGTTTGAGAGGCTTTGTCATAATATCATAAAGTTGTTCTTGTGTGCTGCAGTGCTCCAGTTCCACAGTTCCCTCTTTTATCAATTCACGTAAAAAATAAAATTTCACATCTATATGTTTGCTCTTTCCATACATGACTGGATTTTTCAAAAGTTTTATGGCTGAACTGTTATCACAATAAATTGTTGCACACTTACTTTGAGTATGTCCCAACTTCTCAATAACTCGTCTTAACCAAACTCCTTGGTATGCAGAATATGTTGTTGCAATGAATTCAACCTCTGTAGTGGATAAGGTCACAACTGGTTGTTTTTTTTAAGACCATGAAACTACTCCAGTTCCAAGCATGAAAGTGTATCCAGAAGTGTTTTTCCTACCATCAATGTCTCCTGCATAATCAATGTTAGCAAACCCCACCAATTCTTCTTCTCCACCTCTTTTATAAGCAATCCCCAGCTCAATCGTTCCCTTCAAATATCTTAGGATTCTTTTTGCAGCTTGCAAGTGTATTTCAGTAGGCCTCTCTATATATCTACTAATCAAACAAATAGAATACATCAAGTCTGGCCTTGTAGTAGTTAGGTACATGAGGTTGCCTATCATTTGTTTGAGCATTGTTGTATCTACAGCAGCTCCTCCTTCATTCTTTGACAACCTGAACCCTGGAACGATTGGATTCTTCACCGAGTTGCTATTCAGCATCCCAAACCTCTCCAACACTTCATGTGCATACTTCTTCCGATTGATAAATATTCCATGCTGATCCTGTATGACTTCTACACCAGGAAATACTTTATTTTGCCAAGATCAAACATGGCAAATTCTTTCTTCATTGACTCTTTAAATCTCACAAACATATCCTCATTGTTTCTAGTAAAAATCCAATCATCTACGTAAAGACTTACAATGAGAATCTTACCTCCATCTTCAGTCTTCACAAAAAGTATGTGTTCACAATAACATTTCTCAAAGCCCTCTTTAATGAAGTACCCTTCAATTCTGTTGTACCAAGCTCAGGGAGCTTGCTTGAGTCCATACAATGCTCTTCTAAGTTTGTAAACCTTGCGTTCTTCCCCCTTTTTCATGAACCCTTGTGGTTGATCAACAAACACAGCCTTATTTAATTCTTCATGCAAGAACGCATTTTTCCCAACTCATCATTGCTTCTTTCCCACTCTCATTTCTCATCTTCAACAAATACCACATCCCTACTAATTATCACTTTCTTTGAAACTAGATTGTATAGCCTATATGTTTTTGACTCCTCACTTACACCCAGTAAGATACATCTCTCACTTTTATCATCCAACTTTGATCTTTGTTTGTCTGGAATATGGACATGAGTAATACATCCAAATACTCTAAAATAATGCACAGTAGGTTTGTCACCACTTCAGGCCTCTTCAAGCGTTACCTCCTTTACAGCTGAGATTGGACTCCGGTTCAATATATGTATCGCCCAATTGACAGCTTCAGGCCAAAACTCCTTAGGAATTTGTTTCCCTGATAGCATGCTACGTACAATGTTCATGACGATGTGGTTTTTCCACTCTGCCACCTCGTTTTGTTGGGGTGTGTAAGAAGTAGTAAGTTGCCTAGTTATTCCATTGCACTGCAAAAGTGATTAAACTCCAACGAGGTGAATTCCCCACCTCTATCAGTACGTATACAACAAATAAGATTACCAGTTTCCTTTTCAACAAGTGCTTTGAACTTCTTAAATACATTAAACGCCTTAGACTTTTCTAACAAGAAATAAACTCAGGTCTTCCTACTATATTCATCAATAAAGTTGATTAAGTACCTTTTATGGCTATGTGATTCAGGCTTGATGGGTCCGCAGATATCGCCTTGAATCAATTGAGGACATTGTGAAGCTCTCCACAGACTCATCTTGGAAATTACTTCTCGATGTTGCTTTCCCATCATGCAGTCAGAACACACCTTTGATGAAGCTTGGAGAATTGGTAGTCCCCTCACCATTTTCTTGTAGATAAGAGTTCCCAGTCCCTTGAAACTAAGATGTCCAAATCAACAGTGTCACAAATACGAGTTGTCTTCAGTCACAGTTTGAAAGCATGTTGTAGACTGAAGCCAACACAACGAACATCCTATTTGCTGACATTCTAGACTGTATAATTAATCCCCTCCTTGGATGATAAATATTGCACATCCCATTTTGAATTAGAATGGTGAGACCTTTTTCTTGTAGTTAGCCAACACTCAAAAGATTATTCTTTAACTCAGGCGCAAAATAAACTTCAGTGATTACTTGAGTCATGCCACCCACTTTAAGTCTGATATTTCCTTTCCCCATCACCATCATCTTTGAATTGTCTCCAAGTTTCACTGACTGCCTAAACCTTTTATCAAGAACTAAAAAAAAAAACTTTTGGTACCACACATGTGGTTACTGCACCCAGAGTCTAAAAACCACACATTCTCCCTTGTTGTTGAATTGTTCATCTTGATATATGACATTAATAGCATCTCCTCATCTTCATCCAACTCAGCGTAGTTAGCGTTCCTTAAACGAGGGCACTCATATTGAAAGTGACCTAATTGGTGGCAGTTAAAGCATTCTACAAAAGCTTTATTGAAGGGCTGTCTACCCCTGCTTCGACCTCTTCCTCTAAAATTCCCACGAGCTCTTCCTCTCCATTCAACTTTGTATTCATCTCTTCCTCTATCCTTCTCCTAATTGATGATGTTTAAAACATGTTCTTCCTCTTTCTATTCATGCATCCTCTGTTCGTGGACCAACAGGCTGCTCTAAAGCTCATTTATGGCCATGGTGGAGAGATCATTAGACTCTTCAATCGAACACACAACATAATTAAACTTGAGAGTCATCGATCTTAAGATTTTCTCAATGATCACTCTGCTCCATTTTTTCTCCATGTGTTTTCATCTTATTTGCGATGATCAGTGTTCTTGCAAAGTATTCATCAACCTTTTCACCCTCTTTCATGCCAAGAATCTCAAACTCCCTTCTCAAAGCCTGTAGATGAGCACGTTTCACCTTCGTAGAGCCTTGATACTTTAGTCTCATTGAATCCCAGATGGCCTTGGTAGTCTCCTTATTGAGAATGGTCTCAATAATATTTTAATCTATAGCTTGGAATAGATAGTTCTTGACCTTTAAATCTTTTAGTTTCAGATCTGCAATGGTCTTACATTGTGCCTTTGTTGCCTCTTCTGTTGCTACATGTATCTCGTTCTCTATCAAGTCCCAATACTCCTTCGACCTGAGAAAATTCTCCATGAGCATAGCCCAATAGTGGTAATAAGCATCGAACCGTGGAATCCCCGATTGAACAAGGTTGTTGTTCTTTGCTGCCATGATTCTTCACTCTCTTTTTTTGTTTGATCACTCACTCTTGCTTCTCCCTCAAGAAGCTGCAGTTTCTCAGAACACTCAATCAGGCCCCTGTGATGGTAGCTTTAATACCACTTGTTGAATCTCTTGCTAAAAACTAATGAATAACTCAGTGTGTTTGAGAGATTAAAATCACTACTTATTCAATAAACATTGGCTTTATAGATAAGCCTTTACAAAAAAAAAAACAGAAAAACAAACTCCACGTTCAACACTTCTTAAAAACATGGCAAGAGGCCTAAACCAATTCAAATACTAATATGCACTAACAACTCACCTCAAAAATTAGGGGATTATTAACAGAAAGCAATAAATTCAATTAAATCTTAATGCTTCAACAACTTATACCGAGAGATACATTGATTCTTTGAGCGAATTTTTCAACAGAAATAACCATTTTTGCAATTCGAGTACTGCTGTCAACATCAGTTTGAGTTTGATCTTTGATGTCAATATCAGTTTCAGTGTGATCTTTGTTTGCCTCTATATGAATGGTTTCTTGACTTTCTTGCTTTTGAGAGAGAGAGAGAGGTGATTTGGTTAGTTTGCAGAGAGCGCCAAATGAAGAGCATTTATTCTATAATCGAGAATGATTCTTTCACATGCAGGTGATATTAGACAGAAGATGCGGGTGATATTAACATTAAAATTAAAATAAAAAAAATAAAAAACTAAAAAGAAAGGGAATTTACTGTAAATCTCCTCCCAAAACACTATTTATTGGAATAATTTTTTATTTTATTTTTATTTGTTTCAATCAATTTCATCCTTCAACTTTGGATTTATTTTTTATTGGATTGTTTCTCTCTCATGACATGAGTTTTTTTTTTGTTTTTCTTAATTGATTTTTTTTCAATCAATGATTTTTTTTTTCAATCTCATCCTTTAACATTAAATTTGTTTTTTATTGGATTGTCCCACTCTCATGACATGGGTCATAGTTTGATGGGTTAACTCGGTTGACTTGAGTATTTTTTTTTCTTAATTGACTTTTTCCCCGGTTTTATCATTTAATATTGAGTTAATTAAAAATTAGGTTTCATGACTTCTTTCGATTTACTTTCTATTATCATGATTTATTTCAGTTTGCTTTCTATTAGGTTATCCCGACCATATAACTCGGGAATTGTGCTTAGTGGGTTAACCTAGGTTGATGCGGGTTGTTTTTTGTATCCTTTTTTTAATTGATTATTTTTTCAATTTCATAATTCAATATTGATTTTATTGAGAATTGAGTTTCGTAATCTATTTTAATTTGCTTTCTAAAGGGTTATCAAGGTTTCATAACCAAATACGCAGGTTTTGGTAGGTTAAACTATGTTGTTTATTTTTTATTTGTTTTTTTATGAGTTTATCTCAGTCTCATGACCCGGATTGCGGGTTTGGCGAGTTAACCCACTTGACACATTTTTTTTCTTTTTCTTAGTTGACTTTTGACTTTTTCCTGAATTATAAAACCGAGATAACCTCATAGAAAAAAATCTAAAAAACAACCTGATTTAACTCGAGTTAACCTGTCAAACCCGTGACCTTTGTCATAAGACCGAGATAATCTCATAGAAAAAAAATTAAAACAGATTATGAGATTTAATTCCTAATCGACCTTGTTGGACCCAATATTGAATGATGATATTTAAAGAAAACAAATTCAATTAAAAATAACAACAACAAAAAAAGATATCTCAAGTCAACTGGGGTTAACCCGCTAAGCACTATTCTTGAGGCATGAGGCTGAAATAACTCAATAAAAAGCCAATTAAAATAAATCATGAAGCCTAACTCTCAATCAAGAAATTGAGAAAAATCAGATGTGCCTTTTTTATATTTAAAAATATGGTTGTTGGCATGAAGGTGTGACCTTTTAGGACTAGCTTGGAAACGAGCACATAAACAGACGTTGAACATGATATATAGTCTATTTTTTGTTAAATAAAGTAAATTTATCAATCAAGCCTTGATATTTCTTTACATCCTTTTCTTTTCCATGTTCATCTTTATCGAGTTTGGTGGTGGTGCTTATCGGTGTTGGGATAGACTTCACATATTCTAATCAAACTTTTTGAGCAACTCTTTGGTATATTTGCCTTGACTTGTGAATGTACCATCTATATCTTGTTTGACTTGTAGTTGGAATAAGAAGGTAAACTCTCCCATCATACTCATCTTAAATTTTATATGCATACAATTGTTAAATTTCTTGCACAAATATTCATTAGTAACACCAAATAGAATATCATCAACATAAATACACAAAATGATTAAATCATGATCTTTGTATTTAAAAAATATTATTGAATCTATTTTTCCCTTCTTAAAGCCTTTTGAAATCAAGTATTTGCTCAATATTTCACACCAAACTCTAGGAGTTTGCTTTAAGACTATACAAATCTTTTGTAAATTTAAAGACATAATTTTGAAAATTATAGTTTGCAAATCTAAGAGGTTGCTCACCATAAACTTTTTCTTGAATGAAACCATTTAAAAATGCACTTTTAACCCATTTGAAAAGGTTTAAAATTCTTAAAACATGCAAATGCTAGCACATGTGAATTGATTCCATTCTAGATACAACAATACAAGTCTCATCATATATAGTTTATGTCTTCTTCTTAATTGTATCCTTGTGCAACCAATCAAGATTTGTTCCAAACAACTTCTCTAGATTCATCAAGCTCGTTACGAAAGACCCATTTGGTTTCAATAATGGAATGACCTTTGGGCACAAAAACTAATTATCATATTTGATTGCTTTCGAATTGATCAAGCTCTTCTTTTCATCACAGAAGGCTTCATCATTATTCTTAAGTTCAAGTTTAGAGATAAAAGCAACATTACCAACTTAATTTATCATAGAGGGTCTCATTCTTACTTCACTTGTTGGATCATCAATTATAACGTCTTATGAAAGTCCTCTTGATCATTGGGTCACTTTGAAAAGAGTTTGTGAAGGTTCCCCTTACTCATGTTGATTATTTTGTTGAGTTGTCACTATATGATCTTCTGTTTGATCATCCTTAATCGTGGTGTCTTCTTGTTATTGATTTAGGTTTAATCTATCAAAGACAACATCTACACCAACATGAATAGATTCTTAAACTACTAGAGTTTTGCGATTATATACTCTATATCCTTTGCTAGGAGAAGAATAATCAAGAAAAATACCTTCATTAGACTTGGAATCAAATTTTTCAAATTATCATTGATATGTAAATAAAACACTTTGATTCAAATACCTAAAAATATGATATGTTGGGTTTTCTTTCAAGTCAAAGCTCATATGGAGTTTTATGTAAGATATGTCAAAGTGAAACTCGGTTTGAAAACATAACAAGAAAGGTTTATGGATTCCACCAAAAAATATCAATGAAAACTATTAAGTATAGTTCTTCCCATTTCTTGAAAAGAGCATTTTTCCTTTCAATTTAAAATGGGTTTTCATAGTTTATAACTTTATATGATGTTCTTGAGGTTTTTAGATGAAAATAAGTCAAAATAGATTTTTTTGGACCATGATTTTCTTTTTTAAAAAAAAAAACCCTTGATAAACACTTAGGCTAACAATCTAGAGCCAAAATATTATTAACTATAACTAAATGACATTAACCTTTTACTGTGGACTGCACAGTGCAGTTCACGGTGAAAAGGCTGGTGTCTTTAATTTTTTTTTCTCTTTGATTTAGTTTCTTAATATTAAATTTTTTTCTATTTAGTTATTAAACTCTCATGACACGGATCCCAGATTTGACAAATTAACTTGATTTGACGGGTTAACCCAGTTAATTCAGATTTTTTTTCTTTTTCTTCATTAGTTTTTTTCTTCCTGTAGATTTTTTTTCTTTGTTTTTTTCTTTTTAATTAATATTAAATTTTTTTCTATTTAGTTATCACACTCTCATTATACGAATCCTAGGTTTGACGGCTTAACCTGATTTGGCGGGTTAACCTAGTTGATTTAGATTATTTTTTTTCATTAGTTTTTTCTTTCAATTTCATCTTTTAATATTGTAACTATAACTAAAAGGGATCAACCTTTCACTGTGGATTGCACTGTACAAATTCATAGTGAAAGGCAGATGCCTTTTAGTTATATGTTTTTTTTTGTTGCTTTTTTTTTTGTTTTTTTTGTCTTTTTAATTAATCTTTTTTTTTGTTTAATTTAGTTTGTTAATATTAAAAAAAAATTCTATTTAGTTATCATCACACCCTCATGATACGGATCTCAGGTTTGATGGATTAACCTGGTTTGGCGGGTTAACTTAGTTGATTCAATTTTTTTTTCTTTTTCTTAATTAGTTTTTTCTTCTAATTTCATCTTTTAATATCGATTTGATTGGGAATTAAACTTCATGATTTGTTTTGTTTACTTTTCATTAGATTATCATAATTTCATGAGGGGATTTTATTGTATCCCTCCTCGCAAAGCACTATTCATTGGAATAGTGCTTTGCTTTGTTTTTTCCTTTTCAATTAATATTTTTTATGTTTAATTTTAATCTTTAATATTATTTTTTTATTTAGTTATCACACTTTCATGATATGACCTTGCAGCCAGACCCAAATCCAAGGCTCTTGGACTTGGCGTTACAGCGAGATCTACTTAAACTTGGGTAAAGCAAGTTTAATATTATTATTATTATTAAAAATGTTATTATTTATATTATAAATATTATTATTTTTATTATAATGAATATTACTAATATAATAATTAATAAATTTTTAAAAAATATTATTAGTTATAGGTTTTTTTTTTGCTTTTTTCTTTTTAATTAATCTTTTTTTGTTTAATTTTGTTTGTTAATATTAATTTTTTTTCTATATAGCTATCACACTCTCATAACATGGATCCTACGTTTGACGGGTTAACCTGGTTTGGCGACTTAAACCAGTTAATTCAGATTATTTTTTTTAAGTAGTTTTTTTTTCTAATTTCATCTTTTAATATCGATTTGATTAATAATTAAACTTTATGATTTGTTTTGTTTACTTTTCATTAGATTATTGTGATCTCATGAGGAGATTTTACTGTACCTCTCCTTGCAAAGTACTATTCATTGGAATACTGCTTTCCTTTGTTGTTTTTTTCTTTTCAATTAATCTTTTTTTTGTTTAATTTTATTCTGTAATATTAAAAAAAATTATATTTAATTATCATATTTTTATGACACGACCTCGAAACCAGATCCACATCCAAGGCTCTTGGGTCTGGTGTTGCAGCCAAAACCCCTTAAACTTGGATCATGCAAGTTTAATATTATTATTAATATTATAAATATTATTCTTGGGTCAAGCATTGCAACCAGACTCAAGGCTCTTGGGTATAGCTTTACAGAAAGATTCAACACTCTTAAATCTTAGTTTTTTATGATATTTTTTATGGAAAAAAAAAAAATTAACCCGCGGCATAGCGCAGACAATGTAACTAGTTAATGCTAAATTAGTTGCAACGGAATCATCAAGGATGGATGGATTGAGATAATTCTCATAGTTAATCAGGCTAACAATCTGGGGCATAATATTAACTCGAAATGATTAGTGCTGGGTAGAATTGCTTTGCGAATTGCATGTCACTGCACGCTGATTAGTATACAAACTGAACTGTCATATCAGTAATTAAGGATGAAAATGATTTGGCACGGATCGTATATAGATAAAGTTATGGTCTGTGCATAACTTCATAAGCAAGAATGGATCATATATATATATATATATATATATATATATATATATATATATAGACTTCAAATTAAGACTCAACTATCAAGATTAATAATCACTTCAACGACTTTAACCTATTTTAAACCTTATGAATGCATCTGAGCACTAGTTTTTCAGAACTCCGTAGAGATTAAAGTTATGCGCAGATGTTAAAGAATTATGTCTGCGGCCCAAGTTACAGTACATTTAACGAGACAAACACTCATCGAAAGATTTAAAAAATCGATGGTTAGGGGGACAAAAACTGGAGAGAAAAATGACATGGAGGCCATAGCATAGCTACTAAGAATTAAGAAATTAGGAGTTCATATCTCCAAAAAACAAAAAAAAAGTAAATGCATAAAGCTCATGGATCGACTGGCAGATCTCTCTTCATGATAATCTAGATCAGTTATTGTTTGTGAGGTTAGAAAGAAATGGAGTTATTATCTCAAAAGTCATAGGCTTTTGAAACCAGCCATTTAGACCTGCTTCCATGAAAGTTTTCTGTTGATCAGGAGCCTCAGCAGTACTCGAGGTGTAACCAATAATGTTGCTCTCCACACCCAAAGCTCGCAGTTCCCTTATTTCCTGTTTCAATTAAGAAGCAGAAGCAGGTGAATATGATGTTAATTGCTTCAGATGAGTAAAACTTGACAACGTGCATTTCGCAAACGCAGAAGCAGAAGCAGATGTTTTTAATTGCTTCAGATGAGTAAAATGCCTTCTTAGTTTCAATGTAAATAAGCATACCTCAAGCGCATTCGTGGATCTATCCATGTCCATAATAATTAGATTTAAAGAAACCCCACCACGAAGAACATCAACAGCTTCCTTTCCATTTGCGGCCATTTCAACTTTCATTTGGAAATCATTTAAAAACCCAAACACGTTCAACAGCCGCCTGTACAAGTTTCGAAGGTAAAAATCATCCTCCACAACAAGCACAGAGAAGTTTTTCATCATGGTTGAGCTGTCCGAGCCTTCCTCAACCCCACTTCTTTTCCTCATTCTTATTCTGTAAACATGAAATTAAAGACTGTATATTAATTAATTTCTAAAATTCATAGTAAGAAATCATAATAAATAGGTAAAGATCTTCAGAAGGCTAATAATTCATAAATAAATAAAAAAACACCCTATTGCTGTTTAGGATCAGAATTAGTAAATATGTTGAATTATAAACAATCATGTAGAACTAAAGTACTTTTCAACACATACTCTTTTAGAAATTTATCGCAGTCAATGATCTTCTTTTTCAGCCACAGAACCAGATAATTAATCATGTCGACTACTTCCTTTATGTTCCTTTGACCAGCAAAGGATTGTTCAGCATACATCTCCAACTCGCTCAAAATCTTTTCTGTTTCTTCTTCACCTTTCTTCGTTTGTCCGATTCTTTTCTCGAGCTCCCTACCCCTTCGTTCAGAGTCCTCATCAATGCAGTGCCTCAACCATGACTTCATAATCTCAAGGATTACAGTCTCACTTTCAACGTATTTTTTATTGTGATCTTCGTCAGCCATTGATGTATGGTATCTTAGTACGAGCAAACTCCTGTAACAAATTCACGTGTATTTATTATAATTATACATAATAATAATAAAAAAACCATTCAATTTTATCACCAAACTGCAAACAAGTAGCTAGACACATATAACTGTTAGCTTATAGCCAAAAAAAAAAAGAAAATTAGGGTTTCACAAACCTTAAAATTATGAATATCATAGATATAATCCTAGAACAAATCCTAAGAAAATTATTTATTAAAAGCCATATAATTAATATAGAATATATCCAATCAACATTAGAATTTCTAAACTTATAAGCAATTAATCCTAAAAAATCTTAACAGAAATAATATAATAAAAATAATTATGTCAAAGAGATAATTGTTAAAATATTTTATTTTAGAATATATAAAAATAATTATGATTAAACATGTTATATATATATATAAAAAAAAAAAAGAACCGGTATTGAATTTATTATTAGATCACTAGATTACAAAAAAATTTAACTCTAAAATTCTCTAATGTCACATAATTAACTTGGCGCGATTACATTATGTTTCAGTACTTGGTCTTCAATTTGTTGTATGCCCTTGTAGAATATACAACAAAGAAACTGATACTTTAAGCATACAGTTGAAGTTTTTCCTATGAAATATCAATCATAATTACCTGTTCTTGATTTAGAGAAGGAACTCTCAATTCTTTCTCCGTCTCCCTGAAAAAAAAAAAAATACAAGGGGGAAGTTTATAAAGCTTTATATAATAGCTTTTGTATGACTCCTAATAGAACTGGGAAGAATATTGGAGTTCTAGTTCTCATCCAATTGGTCTCTCTACAGGACACCCGATGTTCATCCAGGTTAGGTCTCTAAGTTCTTATCTTTTTCTTTGTTCAATGAATTAAAGGCTCAATGGGCCTTGAGCTGTATAATAAGAGGGAGCGTCCTCTCGTTAAGCTATCTAATGTCAATATTGGAATCATATGTCCAGATTCTGATGAACATATTTCTCCTGATATATATATATTGACCTTCTTCATTTGATCAACAGTACTCTTTCGACAAGAGATGTCCTATCCTAATTTATTAATTCAAGTAAATGACTTCTTAGTTTCAATGTAAGCATATACGTGGATTTAAAAATTTAAATTATTAGATAAAATATAAATAATAATTTTATATTATTTTCTAATATATCTTCTATAATAAAAATCTTAAAATTTGTATGTAACCGCATGATCTTGTATTTAGTTTTTATTAATTAGAATAAGATAGTAAGATTTCAACTCCAAACGAATTAATTAATAAATTTGAGTTCTAGTTCTCATAAATTTGATCTCTGTGTACAGGACACCTGATGTTCATCCCGATTAAGCCTCTAATTATTATTTTTTTCTTGAAAGGCCCAATGGGCCTCCTTTTATAATTAAGCAGAGCAGATAATTGTAATGACAAGAAACGAAAAGTTAAAAGAGAGGTTAGCAAAGAAGAGACCTCATGTGTCTCATGGAGGGCGGAAAACTAATAAGTAATAGCCTAGTAAAACATAACGGAAAATAATTTTCAAAGCTTTTATAATTGTTTTGGTTGTGTATTGTTATTTATTTTATTTTTAATTTTTTTTAATTTAGTTTTTTTAATTTTATTTTTTAATATTTGATTTTGTTTAATTTTTATTTTAAATTTTATCTTTATTCTTTTGATTATTATTTTTTTAAGATCATTTTTTATTGAATTTGTTTAATTTCATCCCTCAATATTTTGTTGATTGATAATTTGATTTCATTATTTTTGTTTGCTTTTTATGAGGTAATTTCGACCTTAAAACCCGGGTCACGAGTTTAAAAGATTAACCCGAGTTGACTTAGGTATTTTTTACAATTAATTTTTTTAATTTCATCATTCAATATTGAGTTTGTTGAGAATTGAGCTTCGTTATTTTTTTCTTTTTTTATGGAGTTATATTGATCTCATATGTCAAATTACGAGTTTGGCAAGTTAAATTAAGTTAACTCAAATTTATTTTTTTTGTTTCATTTATTTTTCATTATTGTCTATTTTTTATCATATTATTAAATGAACCGACTTTATTGGATGTAGTTAAGCCAATCACCTGAGTTATGAATTTCCTTTTCTTCTTTAAAAATATGACTCACTTGAGTTTTTTTTTTTTTTTGTATTAAAAAAATTTGGTATGAGCCGCGATGTAACTTGAGTTACCAATCAAGTTTAAACTTTAAACACATCATAAAACCCTAAATAAAATAAAATAAGATGCTTAAATCATACCTATACTATATATAGTACTACATTGTTACTTTATTTTAACAATCAAAACTCTTAAAAAGCTTTGAAAATCCAATAAATATATAAATTATTAAAATCTGAAAATAATTAAATTACATCAAAATTCATCAAAACATGAAATTAAATCCTTAGTTAATTTTTAAAGGATGTTTTTGTTGTTGTCTTAAGTTATTTTTACTCTTTTGAACAAACTTTGATAATATCAGAAAATGAAAGATTTATTATAAAATAATTTATAAAATTTTTATTCATGTATGCATTGTTAATTTATAATCATGTTATATATAATTGAAAAGAGAATTTGTAAAATAAGAAAGGTTCATAATAATGTTAAGTGAAAATCAAGATAATTAAATTGTGTCCCTAATATTTAATTAAGTACAATTATAAATTATATTATATAATTTCAAAATTAAACAAATTAGTTTGATCACAAACATCAAGATTAATATAAGATTGTGTGAAAATCAATGTTTATACAAAAAAACATTCAAATTTATTCATTTATAAAATAATTGTAAAGAATCTATCGGAAACTAAAAATACTATAAATTAAACATAGTTCCAATTTTCATAGATGCGTGATTATGAATACCGAGTAAAAGAAAATAGGATCTAGCTGGGAGGGAAACAAATCAACAAAAAAAGGGTTCTTTGTAGGATAAACAGTTGAAAATCGCACTCTGGGAAAAAAAAATGGTATCCGTTTGTCCCGATTTCTAATAGAAAATATCATTTCATAATTAATTCCTCAAATAGAAATACAGACACAGTTATTGCATCATTGGAAAAGAGAGTTTCTCCTTGTATTTCAATTTTTTAACTAGGCAGATTAACTAATTAGAAGAGAGAATGATATTTATATTGGTCACTACTTTACCGATTTCAAGCAAAGCAGATTGTTAAGGGGAAAACAAATCTTCAGTTATGCTTTATTAGGTTTATGTAGGGAAAAGAAACACTACCAATCGAGTAGCCAACATCAGAACAGAAGCCATAAAACCCAGCACTAGGAAACATTTATACAGTTCTATCTAAAAGTTGTCTTCTCACAACTGTGGCTGAGACAAAGGACAATACCCAAAAACATCCCAGGCACTTCCCAAGCAAGCCAATTCAGCATTGAAGCACACTGTTCTTTCTGTCAGGTCTATATAATCCTCTGAATCATACACTTTGTTCCAAGCTTCATAGAAGAGTTAGTAAGACATTTCATCCAGAGTTCATATCTAAAAATGAGAAGCGGTGAAGGAAGGTCATATAGGCCAGCCTCTGGATCGTTGGGTCCTTTTCTTGCATGTGTTTGAACTCTGTGAGCTGCCCATGACTTCTTCAGGCACCTATTTCTGCCTGTGAACATGGAAAAAATATGAGCATTTCTAAAGTTCACAATGTACTAAAATATTACAACAAGAATATGCATGTGGAACATGGTTTCTTTTGGATCAGAATGAGCAAGTTAATGCATTTCTACTCTGCACAAAAACAGAAGCAGCTAAGATACGATTAGGAACAAAACAAGATGGCACAGTAAAAATTATTATTACTCACTCCTCCGAGTCTCGGTTATCACGTTTCTTAGTAGCCATAGCTTCTCTCTTTCCTTGATCTCCAGAATGATCAAATGCATCCCTATTGTCTTCTTTATTGGATTCATCAATATCAATTGGCTTTGATGGTAAAGTACTTGGGAAAAACTTTTCCAACATAGATGAGGTTTCTTCGACAATCACTGAAAATTCCCTGTTATTTTCTTATGCATCTTAATTACTGCACTATTGAAAATATGCTAGATTGTGCGAGATTCAAGATATCCAAAGAACTACCTGGCCTTGTCCAAGCCATCACGTAGACCAGCCTTGACACACTCAATTTCCTCACGTAAGGGATTCAAAGAACCAGGAAAAGCATCCACTGAGATTCCCAGGTCAGTATTCATCTGTTGCTCAAAGCCCACTTGAAGACTAGACTTATCTTGAGCCGTAGGACACAAGAGGAAAGATACAATCTTGTCAAGTGTCTCCAGTGGCTTTTCAACACAGTAAGTCAATCCTGCTTCCACAAATTCTTTCTGTTCAGAAATATTTTCAGAGGTGACGCCAACAATGTTTCCGCGGATACCATTGAATCGCAGCTCCCGTATTACCTATCACATGATGATTTAAGATGTCCATGGTAAGAGTAGATGTTAATAGAACAGGAGTTAAAATTTGACAATTTTTATTAATTTTTTGAGAGTTACGGATTTAGAGTATCATAAGAGTTAGAGTATCATAATTAACCAAATCACATATCAATGACCATCAGATTTGTAGTTCAAGAAGAAAAAAGGCACGATAACAATGACGACAAAGAGGATGATGACATAATATCTCTCTTGAACACGACATTTTTTATCATTTGTCAGAAAAAGAATACCTTAGAGCAGTTGCAGCGACGCATTTCCATGTCCATAAGAATGAGATTAAAAGAATCTCCGTAATCGCAAAGACATTCAACAGCTTCTTCAAATGTTTTGGCCACCTGAAATTCCATTGCAATATTTTCTTGCTTCCCTAACTGGTTGAACAGCCTCATGTACAGTATTTGAGCAAGAGGATCAGCCATAACAAGCACTAAGAGCTTCTTACTAGGGGTTAAGCTTTGAGATCTGCTCATTCATATTAAATAATCAAAAGCCATAAAGAGCGATTCCCAAATATAGGTAACAATTTATAGAACATGGCCTTGGGATCAAAAGTGAACATGTAGATTTATTAAGAACCAGAACAATAATTTTCAATACATACTCTTCTTCAGACTCTAAATCCACTTCTTTCATCCACTGCTTGGCATGACGAATGTCTGCCTCTTCTGCAAGCTTGCTCCTTCCAGTACCAGGTTGTAAGCCATTATTTAACAACTTCCGGATACTATTCGCTTCTATATCATGGTTGGTTGTTACCTTCATGTCATCCATACTTTTGTCCTGTTGTTTAAGGAGTTCAAGGGAACGACGAAGTATTGTAATTAGAGACTCAACTTCAGGGTTAGTTCCCTTCTTTTTCAGAGAAGAAAAATTGTTGCTGGTGATACTTGAACTCTGTGAGCTACCCATGGCTTCTCCAGGCTCTAATTTCTGCCTTTTTCTCGGCCTGTGAACATGAAACAAGATAAAACATTTTTAAAGTTCATATAGTCTTTTTTTTTATCAAAGTGAAATCAGTTAATGAATTTCTATACTCTACAAAAAAAATACTAAAAAAAGGAGCTAAAATATGATTAAGAACTTAAACAAAACAGCTAGAAATGATTATCACATACTCGTCTGTCTCTCCTTTAGCACGCTTCTTACTAGGCGTAGGTCCTCCCTTCCCTTGATCTCCAGATTGATCAGATCCAGTGCCATTGTCTTCTTTATTATCGGATTCATCAATATCAATTAAATTTGATGGTGAAGTACTTGGGCAAAACTTTTCCAGCACAGATAGGGCTTCTTTGACAATCACTGAAAATTGCCTGTTATTTTTTATGCAACTTAATTACTGCACTCTTAAGAATGTGCAAATATTGGACAATATTCAAGATATCCAAAGAACTACCTGGCCCCTTCTAGTAAACCACCCTTGGCTCGCTCCATTTTCTCATGCAAGGGACTCAAAGAACCAAGAAAGCCATCCGCTGAAATCCCAAGAGAAGTATTCATCTGGTGCTCAAAGCCCCCTTGAAGACTAGACTTATGGTGATCTGTATCCATCACTTCTGAATCAGAAAGCATGGGTAGAATGAAATTCACCCTGTCTTGATCAATTGGGGTCTGATCTTTGTCTGCCACTGATGAATTAGTTTCTTGCTTTAAAGCTTTTCTTTCTGGGAGGGAAGGAGGGAGGACGAGAAGGAAAATACTGAATGAGTTCTGTGTGTGTGTGTGTGAGAGAGAGAGAGAGTTGAGCGGCAAAATGTGGTCTCTAAATGGCGGTTATGGAGAATTTGTTAAGTTTACAGGTGAGTGATTTATTGAGGTTGGAAAATAATGACATATGGCTAAAGATAAATGGCAGGTGTCGTGAATAGAGTGTATTGGTTTGGTTAACTGTAACTTAATTTCTGCCTTCTTTGAATTTTGGGGGGAAAGTTAGTTTCAATGACAGGCTGGGGCTGTGCTGTCTAACGGGATGAGAGCCCAATTGTATTATAGGCAATGAGCCAACAGCAAGACTTCAAATCTCCTAGCAGTCTGCATTTCTTCTGTCCCCCGACCAGAACCAACAAACAAAAGGAAGAATCGAAAAGAGCTCGATCGAGTCTCGAGACTTGATCCCTGTATCCTTTAAAGTGAAATTGGCTTTACACTTCGTTTATGTTCATACCACATTTGTAAGGAAAATAGCCTCCAAGGCTTTTATAATAGTTTTGGTCGGTTGCTGTGAAAAGCCATCTTGGTCTGATTCGTATAGATGGATCATACTCTAAATCGTAATGTTGATTTCCTATCATTTCTATATATTTAATCTAATTAAACCTTAAATCCTATGTATGCATATGGATCCTAGGTGACGCAGCCTTCGATTCAGTCTCAGGGTCTCATCGATCTCTTGTTTGGCCTTTATACCCCCTTTAAGTGAACTTGGTTCTGCAATTCATTATTTTGTTCATACCACAACTAACCACAAACGTGGTGAGCTTAGATATCGGTTATTTTTTAAAGTATTTTTTATTTAAAAATACATTAAAATAATATTTTTTTTTATTTTTAAAATTTATTTTTTATATCAACACATCAAAATAATTTAAAAATATATAAAAAATCAATTGTAAAAAAAAAAATTCAATTTTTTGCCAAACACCACCTTATCAAGAATTAGTATCTCTGAAAAAACAGAACCTATAAAACTTGAAAGAAAGTAACATGGACTAGTTAGATCCATAAACATTGTCCTTTGTCAGGTCTTCGTATTCCTTTGACTCATACACTTTGTTCCGAGCATCATAGCATAGGTAGTAAGACACTTTATCCAGAGTTCATATCTAAAAACAAGAAGCGATGAAGGAAGGTCATAGAAGCCAACTTCTGGATTGTTTGGTCCTTATCTCGCTTTTGAATTCGGTTGTCTAGGCCAGCATCGATGAAAGCTTGTTGGTCAGGTTGTCTAGGCCAGCATCGATGAAAGCTTGTTGGTCAGGTTGTCTAGGCCAGCATCGATGAAAGCTTGTTGGTCAGACTCAGAAGTGACACCTTCAATCTGACTCTTAACTGCTCTGCTGCTTAACATATATATTTACATGTTTATGCTTCAAGACTAAACCAAAATGGCCTTAGAATCAGAAGGACAACTTTATTCAGTTCCTATCTATTTCATCATATTCAACATCAGTTACCGACTGACACTTGTTTGTTTTTTTTTTCCACTCTATCAAGTTAGTGTTTCATATGCAAAACTTTGTCAGATTTTCTCTAAATCTTGCCTTCATCCAGTTTTTTAACATGATTCTGAATTTCTCCATCAATTTGAGTGTTATCCTGTTCAGCCATTGATGAATTAATGGTTTCTTGATTTTCGTATGGATGAATTAGACCTGAACAGCTGAATTCGATAATTTAGTTCCAAAATCGTCTCAACCTTGTGGAAAAGGAGAATTGAGGGAAGTAGATGCAAAAACAGATCATCAATGAAGCTCAAGAACATAAATGAGCATTTTATGTGAAGGGCAGCTCAATTGCTAAACCAACAAAGCTCAGAACAGAGAAATGGAGAAGGTAAATTTTATAAGAGCCACTATACTATTCCCTGTGCCCTCCCTGCTCCTCTCTCTCTCTCACACAGCACTGTCTGATTTTTTTCAGTTTTATTGTGGAGGTGGAATGGATGTGTTTCTGCAGCTGTACTTGGAAACCAGGATGAATTCCATAAAGAAGCTGGAAACCATTAATTAAAAGCTGTTGCGGAAGTGATTCCTGGAGAGATGCAAGATATTGAAAATAAGACCGGTAAGAAACATGATGAAAAGAAACTGTCTATTTAGGTCAGAGTCCAAACCCTCGAAACCCGTTGATCTTTCAAGGATCGGTTGACTTTTCTTGAAATTGAATCAGAACCCTCCACCTCACATGATGCCTCCCCATAAATACCTGCTAGACACAGAAGGGACGCAAGGGATGGGAAGAATGCCAAGATGGATAAAGTCCAACACCTGCTGCTTCTGCAAAAGCTGCCAGAAAGAAGCCTTATTCTCCTTCCAATTTTTCTGTATGTGGTTCCCTTGACTTGTCGAAACTAGATGCTCTTTCTGCTGCAGAGAAATCAGCCAATTCTTAGCAATGACAACGTAACTTTTACTATCAATTCCTTTTTGTCATGAAAAAACTTTGCGTAGCCATTCAGAAGTCAATAGATATAGAAACTAGATTCTCCGGTAAGAAAAATTGGCTGATTTTGCAAATCTAAAACAATGAGCGGAATAATTAAAAGAAAAAAGGAGAACCTGTAAGAAAAATATAGCACATGCATCATACTGATAGCTAGTCTGCTATGTAGGACCTATTATCATGGGAAAACAAGTGTACATTGTACTCATTTACCTAAATCTGGTGTAATCAAATCCAAGAATTTAACATATCGCCGGCAGAATGGTTGACATCAGAAAAGACAGGAAACTAACACAAAATTTTCAGCACTTTACAAGCTAGTGCAGCATACCACTTCCCAAGCTAGCCAGTTTAGCTTGAAGTTTGTCATTCTCTAAGAAAAATTGGTTCTACAACTCATTTAACTTCATAGTGTATCTGGTAAGAAACTTTGTCTAGTGTTCATATCTCTGAAACTATAATAAAGCATAACATGAACCAATTGGATCCAAAAAAACTCATGCTGTAAAGCTTATTAATCGATTGGCTCTTTGCTTCAAATTGCTGATCATTTTGTTTACTAGCTACGAGAGAAAAGAAGCAATTACATCAGCCTTCAATGTCTTTTCAAAGCACCCCTCTAGGCCTGCTTCCATGAAAGCTTGTTGCTGAGTTTCAGAAGTAGAAGAGATTACGCCAATAATGCTGCTCTTCACACCCAAGGCTCATAGCTCCCTTGTTGCCTATCATAAAATGGTGATTTAAGAAGTATACCCATATATTAGTTCATGTCCATTGCAGAGGCTAAAACTATCAAGCAAATCGCGATTACATTTCTATGAATACCATTTTTGCGCTTGAACAAATAAGATGGCCTTAAAATCATGTCAATAAACACTACTATCTCCTGTAAGCAGGCCAATATCAATATTGATAAATCAAGTTTCTTTTGTTCCTGTCATCTTACTCCATCAAAACATATCAAAAATGAAACAAATATTACCAGTAAATTATGAAAAATGCCCTTCTGGAACATGTACACAGCCCTTGCCTTCTTTTATGGTTATAATTATACTCCACAGGATCAATGCGAAGAAACATACCTCAAACCCATTTGTGGACATATCCATGTCCATGATAACGAGATCAAAAGAAGCTCCTTTGCGAATAAGATCCAATGCTTCATTTCCTTGTGTGACCGCTTTAACTTTCATTTCAAAATCCCTCATCTTTCCAATCAAGATCAGTTGTAAGCAGTGGACTATCGGATAATCAGAATCATTATCTACAACATGCACAGAGATGTTTTTCCTCGTGATCGAACTCTGTGAGCTGCTCATGCCTTCCCTTTTCCTCTCATCTCTTATTCTGTAAACATGGAAAAGATCACTGAATTCTAAAATCCATATTTAAAAAAGTCATAAACCAAGAAAGCCAACAATTTATGGAGAATCAGAAGTGAAATGTTGAATTGTGAACAAACAAAAAAATTTCGACACATACTCCTCTGTATCTCCACTGTCAATCGTCTTCTTTTACACCCACAGCTTCAAATAGTCAATCGTTTAGCTGATATCTTTCTCAATATAGTCTCTTCGAGATGAGAGTCCAGCAATCGGATTTCTCCCTCAAACATCGTGGCAATAACGCAACCTTCCAAAATGAGATCTGTATCCAAGTATGTATTGTAATGATCCAGTTGTGAAATTAAAGTTCAAATTTCAAGATCATCAATGTGACTGTGATCTTTGCAAGGCATTGATGAAGAGCTCTTCTTGATGATTTCTGTGGTATGAGTTTTCTTCAGCCAATACTTTATGTAACGAACCATTGAATGTCCTACTTGATTAAAATTCCATAGCCTCCCTTCAGTCTGACAATTTTTTCAGTGAACCACTTAGAAATAAAGATTTGTTGCATCTTTGCTTTCAATAAAACGATCCAGATGTTCATCTAGATTCTCAAGTTCAAGAACAGCGATCCTCTTATTCAGCACCTTGTCCAAAGCATCAACCTTTTGTTGTAATATAATTGTAGTATAAGTTTTTAAAAAAAGTTTTTTTTATTCGAAAATATATTATAATAATATTTTTATTTTTAAAAAAATTAATTTTCACATCAAAACAATCCAAAAAAATCAAAATAAATTAATGTCAAACAAGACCAAATTCTGTTTATTGCTATATACGAATTAAGCTGAACCCTTAACCCCTTCAGCAATTCAATTTGTTTCTTGAACAACTTGCCGATATTGATTTCTTACAAATTGTAACTATTCAATCTTGCAAGTATAGTATCAATTTCAAGATCCAACAATTGCAAATAGCAACGAAAATGCCCGATGGAAAATATGTTGTGCCCTGATACTGGTCAATATGCTATGCTAAGGTTTCGCCTTTTCTTTCAAATCACCAATAAATCTTTATCATCCTCACAAATAAAGTAAAATTATTCGATTTAATTTGGGTTAAGATTCTTAAAAAGTATATTATATCTAGTTGAGTATTTTTTTTCCAAATCAAACTGAACTGATGCTCAGTCGTAAGGGTGATAACGATCGAATTGTGGAAAATGGAGTCCAAGGCAAGAGGTGGGGTGGGACTGTTTATACCGTGGTTGAGAAACTAGGAATGGGAATCGGGAATAATAAGTCGTGGGTTGGCTTCGTGTTTCTCAAGAGTATGTGGCTAATAAATGGGGCGGGTGTCACAGAGCGGCCGATCAATCGAGTGCCCCTAGCACTCCTCCACTTAGTTGATATATCTTAATTAGTTCACAAATGCACGCCTAATTAGTCTGATTTTTGTTTGTTATTCTTAGTAACAATTAAGGCTGGCCTCTTCTTGTTAGGATAATTAAAGCTGGCTTCAGAAGAAAAGGAAAGCAAAAATTCATGTAAATTTGCATGTCTCCTCTCTTCTTAGCTTAAAAGGAAGGAGCTTGGCATGGTGCTCAAAATATTTTAAATCCAAGAATTAGATTCTTTGAAGTATTTTTGCGTATGGACAATATTTTGAGTTCATTAATGCAAAATCCCACAGTTCCTTCGCAAAAAAATCAGCATGCTGAAAGTAGATTTTATTGCATGCCTGTGATCTTGACATGACTCAACAAACACATACCAACCTAAGTCCATGTCAATCTCATACTCTCAACTGTCTCTTAATTACTCTCTAATTCCATGCACAAGACATGACCACAAGAAGTTTTTTACGATTTCACCTTCCTTTAAAACACAGCTTAATTCTGCTGCCCTTCTTCACTGTCTCATATCCACCATGGGAACTCCCATTCCATGCTCAGCGCAAGAGGAGCACATTTTCCGAAGCCGACATCCGGCGGTCCTGGTGCCAGACATCACACTCCCTGATTTTGTGCTCCAAGATGCTGAATTGTATGCTGACAAGGTAGCATTTGTGGAGGCTGCGACAGGAAAGACGTTTACTTACGCTGAGGTAGTTAGAGACACTAGGAGGTTCGCTAAGGCCTTGAGGTCTCTCGGCCTAAGAAAAGGACATGTGGTGGTTGTAGCTCTCCCAAATGTTGCTGAGTATGGCATTGTAGCACTAGGAATAATGGCTGCAGGCGGTGTGTTTTCGGGTGCTAATCCTACTGCACATGAATCAGAACTTAAGAAGCAGGCGGAGGCTGCAGATGCTAAGCTTATTGTCACAAACGACCTTAATTATGGAAAGGTAATTGGATAGTCTGATAATAATTTCTGTAGAAATAATTGTCTTATAATTACTAATGTAATGAATTCAGGTTCGATTTAAAGGTGTCTTGTGAATACAGGTGAAGGGTCTAGGGCTACCTGTAATCGTACTGGGTGAAGTATGCATTAGCACTGCCGTGAATTGGAATGAACTGCTTGATGCAGCTGACCGTGCAGGCGATACACTTGCTTATGAGGAAGTCCTCCAGAGTGACCTATGTGCACTTCCATTCTCATCAGGCACCACAGGGATGTCAAAGGGTGTAATGCTAACCCATCGGAATCTGGTGGCTAATTTGTGCTCCAGTCTCTTCAGTGTAGGACCAGAAATGGTGGGTCAGGTTGCCACACTAGGCCTAATTCCATTCTTTCACATATATGGTATCACTGGAATATGTTGTGCCACCCTTAGGAACAAGGGGAAAGTAGTGGTGATGGGTAGGTTTGAACTCAGGACATTTCTGAATGCATTGATCACACAAGAGGTCAGTTTTGCACCAATTGTGCCACCAATAATTTTAGCCTTGGTTAAGAACCCAATAGTGGATGAATTTGATCTCAGCAAGCTCAAACTCAAGGCTATTATGACCGCAGCAGCTCCACTCGCCCCGGAGCTGCTCACAGCCTTCGAAAACAAGTTCCCTGGCGTCCAGGTTCAAGAGGTGAGTATAATTTTACCACGTTGTTGTGAATTAGTCATCATTGTTGAATGGTTTGTTTCCAAGAAATGTTCTGCCTGTGATTCATAGTTATTATCTCATCAAAAATCCAAAAAAAAAAATCATGTTCAAATTTGCTACTAAACCTGTTTTTCGTAAGGCATATGGACTGACAGAGCACAGCTGCATCACACTCACTCATGGGGATCCTAGTAAAGGCCATGGCATTGCAAAGAAAAACTCAGTAGGATTCCTCCTTCCAAATTTGGAAATCAAGTTCATCAATCCTGAAAACGGTCAATCTCTCCCTGAGAACACCCCTGGTGAAATTTGTGTAAGAAGCCAGTGTGTTATGCAAGGTACGAAGATACTGTATATTTATCGAAAACGCGAAGATACCCGTCAGAAATTAGAGCTAAAGTAACTAAACTGTCAGGGATGATTAGCTTGATTTTACAAACTTCCCAGGTTACTACAACAACAAGGAGGAGACCGCCAGGACCATTGACGCTGATGGATGGCTGCACACTGGTGACATTGGGTACATAGACAACGATGGAGATATCTTTATTGTGGATCGCATCAAAGAACTAATCAAGTACAAGGGTTTTCAAGTAAGATCAAATAGCTTCATTTTTCTCTTTATTTGGCCAATCTGTTATGCAAGAATAATTTAAAGCAATGCCCGACATGGGGAATTGAGACTCTCCAAGAAATTGACTGCTGAAATAAGCTATACAAGAATCCAATTCAAGAATTTATACCAAAACTGATCATAGTATAAAATTAGAGACTGTGGAAACGGGCTCGAAAAGAAGTTCAACTGGGCTGCTGGAAGATTTAGTTAGTAAATCCAAGAATCAGACCCCATGTTATGTTACTTTTATGTTTATTTTATTACATATTAATATATTATATTTATACTCTTAAGTGGATTTATGGCTCCCCACTAGCTTTCTGGTATTCGAGCAAGCCAAAGGGACCTAAGCACATGGCCATTTCACCACGCATTAACAGCTACTAGTGGCTAATTAATACCATAATTTTGGCGTGACAGGTAGCTCCTGCTGAGCTAGAGGCTATCCTCCTCACCCATCCCTCAGTTGAAGATGCAGCTGTAGTGCCGTGAGTATATGTCAACGAGTAGCTAGCCAACATTATTGCTAATTTATTGGGTGCTGTTGGTGTTAAATGGGAACAGGTGATTAATCAATTTGTTACATTAATTTACATTAAGGTTAACGGGATTGCAGGTTGCCAGATGAAGAGGCAGGAGAGATCCCAGCTGCTTGTGTTGTGATGAGCAAAGGTGCCAAAGAAAGTGAAGAAGATATAATGGAGTTTGTTGCCTCTAATGTTGCTCATTACAAGAAAGTGCGAGTGGTGCAATTTGTGGACAGCATACCAAAATCACCTTCAGGGAAAATAATGCGAAGGCTTCTTAAAGAGAAGATGGGGACTACCTCCAAAGCGAGCTAGCCAATGAAACATTGTCGAAGTGACACGGCCTTGTGGTGTCTTAATTATCTTTTGATTAATTATGTGAGGATTAATGACTTGTTTCCCATGATAATTAACTTAATCCTTTTCCCTTCCAGACCAAGATTACGATAACATCATAAGATGCATGCTTTGAATCTTGAAAATATCTGTTTGGATTTTAGTATAAAGAAGCCAACCATCCATCAATTTTAATTGATGGGACGGAAAGTGGGATAGGTTAATGGGAGGAACACTTTATTTTTTTTATTTTAAATTAATTTTTTTAATGTTTTTTAATATTAATTTTAAACTATTATTAAAAAATATTTAAAAAAATTATTTTAATATATTTTTTTAAATAAAAAATACTTTAAAAAATAATCTTTCCCTCGTTCACCGACAGATTTTTAGGTAAATGGCACTTCTCAGTTTCCAATATGCTTTCTATTCACTTTGGTTGGACAACGAATTGGGTTGGTTAACTAGAGAGTAATCTTTGACGCGAGGAGCCTATCTTATTGTCTCGTAGGTCCTACAGGCCCAAAGACAGACAACAGCTTATAAGTCAGTTTGTTTCTATATTGAGGACTGTGTTTTGCCGGCACACATATTCAATCATTTTAATTAATAAAATAATTATTTGTTTCTGTATAAATTTCATTAAAAATTCTTCTTTAAATCTGGATGAATTCATAGTTTTTTTAAAATTTATTTTTATACCACAACTATAAAAACTATCACATTATTACCAATATGGTTAATTAATAAAGTAAGTATCTATTTAGTATTATGATAACGATTGTTTTATAAAATATTTTTCACTTAAAAATACATTAAAATAATATTTTTTTATTTTTTAAAATTATTTTTTAACATTAGCACATTAAAAAAATCTGAAAATACTAAAAAAATTTAATTTGAAATAAAACAAAAATATTTTTAAAACGCAAAAACAAATAGAGACTAATTAATCACTTTAATAAAAAATAATTTAATAATATTTATGGTTTTGTATACATTAATAACTTAATTCGTTAATTTTTTCTTTTCAATTTAGATTCGAAATCTTACCGACAATAAAATCAAACAAATAAATAAAACTTCAAATCTATTTGATTCCAACGTCAATATTACATAAGTAAACAAGTTAAAAATAACTAGACTCGTGAAAAGAAAAAATCCTTCCTACGAAATTATCAATACCATATCTTTTCTGCAAGAAATATCACTTTTTTTCCCGCAAAATCCACCATTAAAGTGAATCATTGAAGTGGATGGAGATAAGAGATGAAGTGAAGGTTTTTAAGATATTGAGATTTGGATATTCTAGAGAAAGGGCACTTCGACAATTTTAAAAGATAAGTGACAAGCTACTCTTGTCGTGGCTTATTTAACAATTTCTGATGAGATAGGAATCAATTAATTTATTTTGATAAACTATATGGGCTAAATTATAATTAAATCTTAGTTATAACTTTTTTTAATGCATCTTGATAAAGAATTAAAATCTAACTTTGGAAAAGTGATAATAGGTGCTCCCCATGTCTTGGATTCGGGAAGTGTATTTGTTTTTTAGTTTATTATTTTGGGTTCAGTTCTAAGAGTGGTTAAAAAACAAAAAAACAAATCGCAAATGTAATATGGATATTTTAACTAAAATCTAATAAATAAAGATTAGGCACTGTTTCGGACAAAAATTCAAAAAATAATTATTTTTGTTAAAATTTAATATAAAAAATATTTTAAAAAACAACCATAACCTATCATGCAATAACCTAAACACCGTCCCGTTTAAAACCGAATACGGAAAATAAAGATGGGTGTTTAATGTAAAATCCTTTGTAGTAACTAGCATAGCATGTGCGTGGCTATCTCAGTAGCATTGGCTTTCATAGACGGACAAAACCAGCCCCTGGTGTCATTGTAAAGTATCACTAGCAAGCAATACTGATCAAAGCCTAAGCGAGGACTAACCACAGTGACAAGATAATTTTTAATAAGATAGTGCGTTTCTCTTGAATCTGACCAGACAATTGACACGGTAAGAATACAGAGCATCGTTATTAAATCTAGTTGAGCCTAAGAAGTTTACCTAATAAAGGTGATTAGTTGATCTAAAACCTAGCTCGGTTATGGTTTTATTTTTAATTAGTTTGGATATTAACGGGTCAAAACTAGATGACCAGGATAATACTTTACTAGGTAAATTTTTTAACAAAATTATTTATTTAAAATGATATCATTTTATTTTTAATTTTGTATTCAAAACAATGTAGTTTTATTTTAAAAAAATATTATTTTTAATTAACTCAAGTTAACTTAACAAAGTAATAACTTATACTTTAGCCAAGTTAGACCCCAAATCAGGTATGAAAACTATGAGCCGAAGTTAAGAATCGGAGGTGTTGTTATGATCATTGTCCAAGTGCATGAATTACTAGTTTGATTTCTCATGCTGCGTTGGATGGAGCAATTTTTTCCTTAATCCAAAAAAAGATTCGGGCGCTATTAACATTTTTTACCATTAAGAAAAAATATAAATACAAACTTAAAAGTTCATATATGCATTCAATAAAAAAAATCAAGAATTATATATATTAATAAATGATAACAAATCTATTTATTTTAATTAAAGACTAAGTCATGGATTTTATTTCTTAGAAAAAAGTGTTGAATATATGTTTCAATTTAAAATTAGATTTTTAAAGTTTTGATTGGTTTGAATCAATAAAATTTTATTTTATTTTTTAAATCGAGCATTAACTCAGCGTCAAAACTTATTATTAACATGGAAAAAACCCTATATAAAGTCAACCAAAAACCAAAAATCAAATTTAGTCCCAAGTAAACTTAATATGAAATGATCAAATTGAAAAAAAAAATAGTCAAGTAACAAAAAAAATAAAGAAAAAAGAAAAGATTTTGGGATAGCTATTGCAACCTATAGCGGATTGTGTTTTCCTCCAATGTTCCATTTTCATTTTTTTTTAATTTCTCATCTCGTATCGTATCACGTGTTTATAATTTCAAGCACCATTTTCATGGTTTAGTGAGCATTAGTTTTGCAAAACCAAACTATAATTGTTACTGAAAATAGCAATAAAAAAAAAACTAGATTTGATAAAAAAAAAAAAAAAGTAAAGAGTTGAGCACAAAAATCAAGAAAAAGAAGAGAGAATTGTCTGAGCCATACCAAAGCGCCTTTGTCTTCAAGCACCACCGAGCAAGAAAGCCCTCGTCATGATGATTCTATCGACGTCACGGAAGGCCTCATCCAAAGCATGGTGGCTACCGCATGATTCATAAAAATTCATCATTTTAAAAAATAATATTGAAATGACAATATATTGAATCAATCTGAACCAAGTTAAAGAATGAAATTGAAAAAAATAATTATAAAATAACAAAAAAAATAACCCGAGTTAACTTGTCAAACTCATGATTCAAATTATGAGATCAAGATAATTTCATAGAAAGTAAATAAAAAAATAACTTAAATTAACTCGGCTTAACTTGTTAAATCTGCTACCAATATTATAAGACTGTGATAATCTTATATAAAAAAATCAAAATAAATTATAAAATTTAATTTTCAATAAACTTATTATTTGGAGGTTGAAAGTAAAAAAAAAAATCCCATCTAAAAACATTACACAACAAAAGCAAATAAGAGAGGAGACCTATGATTTGTTTAAGGAATTCCATTCCAATTCTAATTCTAATCGGCAATGAAATTATTTTCAAAAGTACTCGCTCTTTAATTCCTTGTAAAAACCCTAACTTACTTGTCTTGTCTCTCCACTCTCTTTTCGTCAGCTTCTTCTTCAACTGGACACCTTGCTGTTCAGTTGGGGGGGAAAAAAAACTTTCTAAACTAAACAATAACATTTATTATTTGAAGAATTAGGCATCTGGATTTCAAAAATATCATCATGCAGCAAAATATGAGAATAGGGGCAGCATTATTTACTCATTACTTAACATCGCCGCCTAGCTACTACCTTTCTTTATTGCAGACACGTCAGATAACAGACATCATACTACTTGCAAAGTAAAGCTAGGGTTCGACGAGGTGGATCGAATGATCTTTGGGCATGAAGAACAGCCAAATTATGTACTAATGGAACATGCCCTTTCTGCCAAGGCTTTCCTCCTCAAGGCTTCTCAAACAAGATCATCTCGCACATCCTTCAATTTAATTTATTTTCAAAGGTTTCAGCTATTTAATTCAATGGCTATCGAAACTAGATGAGAAGCGCTGGCATGCACATAGATATGTTCATGCGGGGGTGCGCGGCACATCTACGATTAAAATTTTATTTCTTTTTATAAATAAAAAAATTATCTCGCGACAACCAATCACGGCATTGTTTACTGGGGGGCGGGGGGAAGGTTCTTAAGCGTCCTCTGGACACCTTGATTAGCCAGGCATGGCCAAGCAGCCACGTTCAATTTATAAAAATAAAATAAAATAAAAATCAGTGAAAGATTAAGGAATAAATAGAAGACATGACCTCGTGTCCTCGAGTGGATCTCCTGGGTTAATCACAGGGATCAGATCTTGCATCTTTCAGGTAGTTTATTAAAATGATTTATAACTTAGTTCCCAGAGTTTATTAAAACTGATTAATGGTGCCTAATTTATCATAAATATTGATTAGTTCCTTAACCACCATTGATTAGCCTCAATCTAATCGTTTTTAATTCCAAAAAGCCTTTCTTCCTAATCCAATTTCTCATAGTTCCTACTTCTCTTCACTTTATTCCATATTAAGAAAAAGAAAAAAAAAAAAAGGAATTGATGGATGGGTGAGGCTATAAATACATGGAAAAACTCTAGAATTAAATATACGATTTCTAAGTTATGAGATTAATTAATTAATTAGCTGTTGATGTTAAACTACATCAACCACGGTATCGACTTTTTTTAATCAACATTTTTTTTATGATTAATTTACCAAGGTGCCATCCTTCTTTTTATAAGGATATGAAAGGTGGCAACCCAATATACAATAGTTTTTGGCGTTCACATTTATTTTTTACAACTTGTTTTTTAATATTTTTTAAATAAATAATAAAAAATCAAAAAACCTTCTTCGATCTCTCTTTCTTTAACTCTCAAGAACCTTCATCATCTCATCTGAATATGAATATCATATTAAAAAAAAAGATTGGATTAATATTTCTCTTTGTTGAGATAGTATATGTTTAAAAAAGACACGTCATTGATTTTTTGTAATTATTAAATAATTTGAAGTATAAAATAAGGTTAGGTAAAACCACATTGTTTTAAGTACTTAAGTTAATAATTTTTTTTGTACAGATCATTTGGTATTATGATAATTTATATATTTTTTTTAACCATAAAGAAAAAAGTATTTGATTAGTTGAGTATTTTTTTTTTGTTTTGCAATGAATTTTACATGTAATTGATTTTAAATTTTAGTTTTGTAGAAGCTAAAATAACTTGTTTTTTTATTTATGAGAACTTGCTTTTTATTTATTTTTCATATAAAAATTCATCTCATAATAATTTTAATAAAATAAATAATTTTTTTAAACTTCAACTAAAAATATTTTTTAAAATTTTTGTTTTTTAACTGCAATAAAAAAAACTACTATAACGTGAAACAAACTTATCAGCTCAAGACGTAATTTGCCTAGAAATTAATAATGTAAAGGTAAAATAGACAAAATTAATAATTTAAGACTTTATTCTGTCACAACCACAATAATTCAAGAGTAAAATATGACACTATTTTTTTTCTCCGTGCAAACTGGTACGGGCCACTCTACGTGTCGATTATCTATATGAATCCACCAACCAAAAAAAAAGAGGGGGGGGGGGGGGGGGTACATTAACACTGTAAATTAAAAAATTTAACATAATAACACTATTTAAAAAAATATTTAGAAAAATAATATTTTTATTTTGTTATATTTTTAAAATGTAAAATGTCATATTTTTAAATGCAATAAGAGAGTTTTAGTGTTTCAAAATAGTAATATTTAAACATGATATATTTCAAAGCACAATAATTGCCAACAAATTAACCAGTTGGATGCAGTTATATAATGTATTGATATTTTCATACATAAATCATAATTTTTTTAAATATATTTTATAAATAAAAATATATATTTTTGTTCAATTTATACACTAAAAAATTAATATCAATTAAAATCTTAAAAAATTATTATTCACATAATAGTTCTCATTGGTAATTTTGAATAGTCAAATATAGATTTGTCATAACCAAATAAAGATCTATCTTAAACAAATTATATGGATAGCATAGCAGATGTTTTAATGGACCAATAGAATAAATTTAGACCCAAGAAAATGTCTAATTGCATCAAATTATAATAATACTTTAAAAAAATTATAACTTTTGATCTGATCGTAGATCGCGTTTAAATTTTTATAGAAATTTTTAAATGTTATTTTTTTATAATAATTATAAAATTACTATCCCAATCATTATTAGATTTTTAAATTTTAAAAATTTTACCTTTACTAATTAGACCTAATTTTAAATAGGTATCTCAGTTATTAACCTTATTTTGATTAAAATTTTCTAACAATTTCAACAACAACTTCCAAAAATATGTTGTTTCACTATTTTTTTTTTATTTCCGTCTCATTTCATAATTTATTTGTATTTTACATGCTAATTATCTAATTTATCAAATAAAAGAAAGAAAATGAAAACTATTGCTGTATTTATTTATTCACTCAAAACTTTATAGAAGTGCAATAAAGCAAGCTCCTTTCTTTCTTATCTTCACATCACTCTCACTCACTCCCTGTTTCTCTCATCAATCATAAACAGCAAATCAGCATTAATAATAGTAAAGTTCTCTTCTCACTTCTCAGGCAGCTTTTTATCGGAGATCCCTTCTTCTGTTTCTTTCTCATCCGAAGGGTAAGTAGTGCTTGTTTATTCGTTCTTGCAAGTTTCAAATTGAAAAGAAAAAAAACAAAGAAAATCTGTAGCATTATTTCCTTTGTTATGTTATTGGAATTCCACAGTTATAGGCTTATTGCTGAGAGACAAAGGGTTTTCATGTTTGCTGTGATAGCATATTTTTGTACCTTCATGAGTCTTCCTTTAATATGTAAATGGAAACTCAAAGCTTGTGGCTTTAAGTTCACTAAAGAGCTTAAAGACGAGAAATATGTGGTGGGATTTCTAAAAATGAGGAAACACATTTTTCCCAATACTTAAAGTGGACTTTTCACTGAAAGAAAGAAGAAAAGAAAAGAAAAAGATCCCTTTTTTTTTTTTTTGACAGATGGGATTCCTTTTCTTTTGCTTCTACCTTTCTTATTTGGTTGTTATAGCAATAGTAGTACATTCCACTTAGTCTTACAAGATACAATGTTAAGCTTGTTTTGTTTTTGGTTTTTATTCTTTGGTCTATAAATAATGGGTTAAAAGTGGTGAATTAGTGGATGCGTTGGGGGTTGGGGGAGGTAAGATTCTTTTGAACACATTAGGTGAGTAGGGTCTCGTCCAGGGGCCTACTTACTGTGATTAGCCCAAGCAACTTCAATGTGAATTATTGCTTACTTTTGTTGATGGTAAAAAGATGAAACCAGCTCCATTTTAATACAAGTTAGATATACTGAGACAATTGAGATATAAAGAGAGAAAGAGAGAGAGGAGAGAGCATTTATTAGTTGTGCTGGGTGGAGACAGTTTGTTAGGTAACACACTGAGAAGTCATGGTTGTGTCCAGGAGAGGTAAATATGTACAAAAGTAGAGAAATTTGATTGATTTTTGTAGTTACTGTGCTTGAAATCTGTGAATTGATTGGTGGATGTTTGTGTTTGGAGTTGATTGATTTCTGCAAGAAACTTTACTGGGTTATAAAGAGACCTTTGTTTAGTAGATGCTTCTTTTACTTGGTTTAGTTTAGGTTTGCCTGGTATTTTGTCTGAGTTCTCTGAGCTGGGGAGTTCAGGGCTTTCGGAGGCATCAAGAGGAATTACTTTGTAAGATTGGGAAACAAGCAGATCGGATTTTGTTCTCTTAAAGCGAATAAAGATTAGCTCTGATAATTCAGAAAAACAGAGGTTGCTGGCACTTAGAATCATCAAGATTTGAAGGTGAACTGGGTTCTTCAGTTTTTCAGGGGCATATGCTGTTTATAACGCTATTCAATTTATGCAGAACCTATTTCTAATCCTGTCCAGTATTAGTATGTTTTGAGTTTTGCATGTTTAAAGTTGCAATTTGATCCTTGATGTCATAATGATTGCAGGATCTGGTGTCCCATTGCTTGTTGATTTCATGAAGAAGTATTCTTTGTGAAGTGATTCTATAAGTTCTGACTCACTGATGGAGTGGAATGGCAAACCCCACTTACAGTGGGACTGGGAGAGCCTGATAATGTTCAATGGAATAACAACTGAAAATTCTAAGCAGTTAAGCCCAACAGATTTGGAAACTGATGGAGAAAAAGGAACCGACTCTGGGTTTTTCTATTCATCTGGGAGTGCAAGCAGAAGCGGTGGTTCTAGCTCTGATTTGGAACTTGCTTCTTTCTCAAAGTGCTCGAAGTCAGCTTCCATCAATTCTTCATCAGCTGGGGAAGTTAAAACATCCAAATTCACTTTGGAGGCCTCTAAAGCAAATCCATCTGATTACAATAAGAAAGAAATTGGAAAGGCTAAGACAGCTAGTATGTCTTCCACAATTGAGGCTTCAGGTGGTTCAGGTGACCAGCTGCTTGGTTTGAAGCTTGGTAAACGAATATACTTTGAAGATGCTTGTGCTGGCAACAATGTTCAGTCTTCATCATTTTCTACAGTTCCCGTGCCCTCTTTTACTTCAGCAAAGAAATTGAAGTCCACTATTCAGAGTCAGCGTGCTCCATGCTGTCAAGTGGAGGGCTGTAACCTTGACCTCTCATCAGCTAAAGATTATCATCGCAAACATAGAGTTTGTGAAAGCCATTCAAAGTGCCAGAAGGTCATTGTAGCTGGTTTGGAACGCAGGTTTTGCCAGCAGTGTAGCAGGTAAAGCTTCTAATGAAATGAATGGTTGTGTGTTGGAAGACAATAATGCCTGAGAATGGGTCATTTTCTACATGCTCTTTTGCTAATTGTTGTTATCTAGTGTGGTGTATTGATTATGTCAATTCTCGTCAATTACTAATTATATTAATGATTATTCCTAGCTTTTATGATTGCATTGACAATTTGGGTTTTGGATGTCAAAGGTTCCATGGCCTGTCAGAGTTCGATGAAAAGAAGAAAAGCTGTCGCAGGCGACTTTCTGATCACAATGCAAGACGCCGCAAACAACCAGGATCGGTCCATTTAAATTCAAGAGTGTCTTCATCATTATATGGTACTGGTCTCAAACTGAGACTTTGATTATTCTCTTGAAGCTGATTTGTAGAATATGCTATTGTCATTGATCTTTGTTGTAGTTGTTTCTCAACCTTCCCATATGCTATGAAATGAAGCGATATGGACGATGCTATAGAGTTCCCTTTGCTTTAATGAGGCTAAACCAAAAGGAGGAAAGAGACCCCTTTGGCTAGTTTTATATGGACTTGATGTCTCAATTTTCTCTAATTGAGCAACAAAATAAAAAAAGATTTTTCTTTGATTGTGAATGACACTTGCAAGTTAATGTCCTAATTATTTGCAACAAATTTGTATCTGTTTGTAGATGAGAGGCACATAAAAATGCAAAAACTGATCGTTTTTTAAATCACTTACAAATAAGCATATTGTGGTACTATAGTTTCAAAGGTTTCTTCCAGCATGTCTGAACTGCTATTATCATTGAAACATTCAGTTTGAGTTATGGGTATAACTTTATCTTCTTATTTCTGACTCTGTGATGTACTGCATGTGATGGAGTCCTTTGTGTTCATTGATTGTTTAAATTTTCTTTATCAATCCCCAAAAGTTCTTTCCTTTAATGAACTCTTGGTTAGCTAATTTAACAAAGTAAATCTGAGGTGGTACCATGTCTCACCTGTCCCCTTTGCGCACGGGACTACAATCTGGTTTACTGATATTGTTTCAACTCAGGATACACTAATTCATGCATCTAAGTAGGTATTGATAATAACCATTCATGCAACTTAATATTGTCTTTGTTTACTATGCAGATGAAAGGCAACAGATGAGTCTTGCTTGGGACAGGGCACCACTTGTTCATGCCAGGCCTAATGCAAATTTGACGTGGGAAGGCACATACATCTCCAAGTTCACAATAACAAAAGATTATATAGCAAAGCCTGCAGAAATAGGTGGTAATGATGGGCAATTTCACTTGCCTGGCTTTGATCTGACAAATGGCATTGATATTCAGCACCATCATAAGTCTAATAGCTCCTTACCATCTAAAGGCAAGGGCACTGCAGCTGAGATTCTCAACCAAGGTTTGTTTTGTTTTCATTTTGAGAAACAAGCCTTACAGTTATTGCATTAAGTTTCTTAATGTTGATGATATGGTTAGCAATATATAAAATCTTTACTAGAATTTCTTAGCAAGGTTTCCTTGATATGTCTAACAAGTAACAATATGCTCTAGTGACCAACAATAATAATAAAGGTAATATTTAACCAAAGATCTGAAAAGAGTTTATTTTACATGAAAATGACGCAAATGAGTAAAAATCATTACAGGATAGCTTTGTGAGATTCTCCAGGTGCGTCCATTTAAATTGTTATTAATGGTGGATAATTTGAAACCTTACTGTTGTCTTCATGAAATTCCCAAGGTCCAGTTTCACTTGTCTGTAAGCCTAAAATCAACAACCTTTCTTAAACTTACAATTTATTCAATTAGAGTTCGATGTCAATAAGGCTTTGGCATTTGGCATGGACCTTGCTCTTAACCAATGTGATAAACCACATGCTTGTGACTGCAGATTATAACTAAAGGAAAGGTTTCTAGTGCTTCAATCATTGGACATGAACAAGGTTTCATGTTGATTGATGAATATATCAAAGTCTAAAAAAGTACATCTATAAAATATCTGCTGAATCGAGCATCAACATATCAACTTCTGCTTTTAAAAAACTATGGAGAATTCATAGTAAGATACGAAAATTTTGCTTAAAGGACTTTGGAATATATTAATTGATTCACTTTTGCAATTTTTCTTGACACAATTATGGGGGATTAAGATGTTTAACTGATGGATGCTAGATACAATGGGCATTAATTGTAACTGCTGTAAAATAAATAAGATTGATCTTGCATAACAAAATTAACATGCACATAATATGTATTGGACTTAATTAAGCATTGTAGAACATATTCTGTTCTTCAGATTGCACTATGCTATTTGATATGAAAAGAGCATGATTTCTTTATCAAATTAATTGATGCTTTGAAATGGACATGATTTTTTTATCAAAATAATTGATTCAATTTGTTTCTTTTAGTCTCAATGAAGCTAAATAATTTATAATAGCTATCAATGGTCGCAACACTTGGTGTCTCTGATTCACTGAAGTTTAGGATTTGTCCACTGACTGTGTCCACTTGGCATCGAGCCTCGTTTGTTCTTTTGTTGTTTTCTTTTCTTTTAGTACTGGTACATGAATCCAAAGCTATATATATATATATATATATATATATATATATATCAAATTTACATGTAATAGGTAATTAGGTATGTATAAAATCGCAGCATAAGCAAAATATTGGTTGCTCTGGTGGTTTAAAATTATCTTAACTGGCACATATGAGGTTGGAGCCCCATTCAAGAGTCGAAGTACCATGATATTTCTAAAAATAACAGAAAGTATTGCTAATTGGGGATACATGGATGATAGTTAGATATCACATGATATATTTGAGAATAATTCGGCAGTGTGATAAATGGGGTGCAAAATCTAATATGAATGCAAATAAATGTGACAAAGCCTAAATTTCTTATAGGAAAAAAAAGGGACACTAATAGTTCCTGGTGGTTTTCAAGAATTATTTCTTTCTGTATTTAAGCATAGCTCTGCTTAATTTTGGAAATCAGAGATGTATGACGTGGTGGTCTGAGTGGACAGTGAACGTGTTTTGTGTACTTGTTGATTGGTTCAAGTCTGGGGATCCTAATAAGCATAGAAGAAGCTTAAGAATGTGTAGATGGTTAACATTGATTGTTTTAAAAGTCATATGGATGAAGTATGAATTTGGAAGCATTGCTTTTTATGGAGACAATTAATAGAGCAGATCCTCATGAACAGAGATAAGAACTATTGTGCTAGGGGTTTCTTTTTTTCTTCTTTTTTTTGGCCTGGAGTGATTCTCCTCTTTCTAAAATTTGGTGCTTGAAATTATTTGGAATGTGAACCTTGCAGGTTTGGAAGAATACATCATTCCTTCCAAAGCGGAAGCAGCACCAGAATCTCATCGTGCTCTCTCTCTTCTGTCAAACAATTCATGGGGTTCACGTGAGCCGCAATCTATTTCATTTGAACAACCCATGCATACAAATCACACCACTCAGTCTGTGCTGCAAGTTATACCCCAAAACTCACCACTTGCTTCATCAGAGTATTGGAGGACTGAGCAACCGTCAACTGACTCTCAAGTGCATACCTTGACGTCTCACTGATGGTAGCAGTTTCTTTCAAGAGTTTCAGCTGTTAAGAACATCAAAAGGGAATGACTTCAATTCCATCCAGATGAACTTACTGCTGAAGCAATTTATCATTTTCATCTCAACAAATTAAGTGAAGGTCAGTATCTGGTTTGACATTTAGCTTAGATGCACAATACTTTCTTGTGTTCACTGCAACTTAAATTTACAGTAATCATGTGGTAGTCAGTCCTTAAAACCTTTCTGCGATCTTAGATATAGAAGTTAAATTATAGTATTCTGCATTGGTGGAAGATAATTGAAATCATTCAATGTGGGGATAAATTACACTTTTTAACTCCAAATGATGCCCTGCATGTTGCAAGCGCTGGAAATCACATATTCTTCTTCCCATTAACTCTCAAGTGTGAGATTGCCCCGAGTCCTTGAAATTAGTTTGTTTGTAGACAATTAGTGGATACTGATGGTAGGGGTTATATAACTCGTAGTTATGGTTAAGTTATCATATTGCTGCAGAATTGTTTCAGTACCTGTAGTAATCTGACTAGTATTTTCCATATTCTTCAGGCACTGGACCATCCTGGAGCATACTGTTAGGATTCAGATCATGGTGATTCGAAGTTCTCCTAAAACACCATTTGGACTGGTTAATGATGGATCACTGATTTGAAAGTTATCTGTATCTGTTATTAAATTTCTAGGAACCTAGAACTTAATATTGCAACTTTTGAAGCATCTTTTGAAAACCTAGGGATCTGAGCTATCAATTTTCTTGTTCCTTCCATTCGATGCCCATGGTAAAGCTCGTCTTAGCTTCTCTTGTGCTGTAATATACTGAAAATAGTAGTACTTAAATGCAGGTCTGAATGATCTTTCAGCCCTTATATGGCTCTGATGTGAACTATGAGCATGAGCTGTTTGAAAATTTGGTGTCATTACTGAATGGTGTCTATTCTGCTAGTTTACAAGTGCTGGTTGCTGACTGATTGTTTTTCGGGGCACTTGATAACCTATCATAGTTTATGTTGAAGGTAATTTTTTCCCCTCCATGCAATCATCTCCTTGTCTGGCAGACTAACCATATATTCGCCATTATCAATAATGATACATATGATGTCATTGGATAATAATTGGCAAGCAAAAAAACATAGCCCTTCCTGCCTCGAGCTTGAGTTGTGGTCAACCTGCTGTTGTTCTTGGGCATGTACCTTCCTTCCATTCAGGACTGTAAAGAGCAAAGCAAGCCTAACTGTCATGTATCATGAGAATTTGGATCGTCTTTGCTTGTAGAGAGCTTTCCTTTTTCTCTTTTTTTTTGTTTGAAAAGATTTATATATAAAAAAATGAAAGCGTCTACAAACTAAAATAATTATTTTTTTTTCCGATGGGTATTATTCAATTTTTTGGATTCACTAAAAGATAGAGGTCTGTTGAAGACAATCCAACCAAAGTTCTTATTTCTCCATTCAGAAAAGCCATTACTTACTAACACGTTATTCTACTTTCTTATTGAAAAATAATTTTAGAAAGAAATGAAAAATGTTTCTTTGAAATTGCAAGCCCTGCAGATCAATTGGTGTCACAAGAGGTCCAATTTGAAGAGACATTTGTGACAGCGCTGGGATGGTTTTTTTCTTCCATGAATGAAGAGCTTGGCTTGGAGCGAAAAAGTGGGGATCACCCATGCTTTGAAGTTACGGTAACAATCACCCACTTGCGCGCGCACGTTTATGTCACAAAGCTTGGTCTTTACTTCACCTTGAAAGCAATGTTTCAAAGCCCTTGCCTTTTACCACAAGCAGGCATCTCATGGAATGGATTCTTGTCGCATCATGACGTTCCTTTTATTGATGCTATCTGGTGAAAAATAAAGCCTGCATTATTTCTTTAATTCTTACCACCCCTCTACATTTTAATGTTTAAGTAACAGCACACGCTAGTGAAATTCACCGTAAGCTATTGTCAGAGTGCAGGAAATTGCATCGTCAATATCATCAGATAGAACTTTGCCTTCTTTCTCCTAAAACAATCCCACGATTAGAATGGAATGCGAAAACAGTTGAGGGCATCAACTGGCAAAATGGATGGATTTTTGCAAACTCGTCACTTTAACAAGTATGCCGCACAAATCACCCAACTGAGGTTTGGACCAATCGTGAGGAGCTTGGGGGCCAACAACCAATAGTTGGAGTCCCAATATCCCTCCCCTCAGAAGCATCGTGGATTAAAAACCTTTCTTTTCAGGTCTGACCTTAAATTCATAACGAATGACTGGATTTCTGGAAGTTTAGGGTATCACAAGAGTTTGTAGAACAATCCTGCAGGTGAACCAGATTCCGGATCACCAACCAGCCTAGAATGACAGTAAACACAAGATGGAATCGTGCTTCCACAGAGATGGAATCGTACATCCATCCACACCACAATGAGATTGGCTACTAGTGATGGCATCAAACACGAGAACCCGGTCCCTCTAAAGTGGTCCAACCCCATACCATAGGAGCAATTCCAGAAACAAAATGTCTCCTTCGATAGATCAAAAAGGGATAAGAATATATGACCACACTAATGAAAGAAGAAATCGCAGCTAATGGGGATAAACGAAGTTATGCACCTATGCTAATGCAGATATAACTTCCATCCATGAACCTCAGCCTCGTCTAAATTTTATTGGCTATTTGGAACAAAATCATGTGTAAAATTGAATTCAATTCCATATATGATTTGAATTCAATTGATAAGCTGTTATAAAATACTAAAACACATGATTGAATTCGATTGTGCCTATGGAAATTAATTGAATTAACTATCTTGGCTTTTTTGCCCTTAAAATCATTTCTTTTTATTACAAAAAAACTTTTTTTTCCTGTTACAAGAACGCTTATATTTACCACTTTTTAACTACATCCTTATAACATTTTTACCATCTTTATGTTAATTTTCCAGTCTATCAAGACTCCGGTACATTTATCCCACGTTACAGAAGCTTCCACTGAATTCTCTCTCCTTTTTTTCTAAAAAGGAATCAAAGTTAGGCTATGTTTATCACAGAAAACAGATCCACCCACCTCATCACAACAGAATAAAAGAATATGATCTCGGGGAGAAGGGTGGGCATGGAATCAGGTGGTTTTTCTCAGTGATTGCTTTTGTGGTACAAGAAAAAATTAAAAAGCAGAAAAGAAGGTGGTCATCATGAAAGGAAAATAGATTGACGAATGAAAAGAAAGAGAGCAGTGAAATATAGTGCTTCTGCACACACACACACACACACACACACACACAACATAAACCAATACTTGCCATAAAAGAAAAACCAAAATTCCAAAGGACACGGAGAAAGAGGAAGAGACCATTTACTTACCAAAAGAAGAAAAGGGATATGTAGTAGTTGAGATGAGAAGTGAGTCCAGAAATACACACTGCTATTATTCTAGTTTTGTGGCCACTCTATGACCTGTTTGCTTTGAGCTTACATTTATTTATAAGATTTGAATCTCTCTTATCTGCAAGAAGGTGTTAGAAGAAATGGTGGGGGTTAGAAAAGGAGAAGGAATGAGACAGGGGGGCTTGTAAGAAATAGGATTTGTGTTGTTAAGGGTATTATTGGAATGTTGTTTTTAATGTCAATTCATTACGGTAGCAAATCAGAGGGTCCCCTCTGATTTTCTTTTGGTCATTTTTTAACAATTGAATTTCATTTGGTATTCAAATCAATACCCTCAAAAGGGTTCCAAACTAAGGAATTGATTTAACCCTTGAAATTGAATTCAATTCCAAGGGTTCCAAACAGCCTGTTAGGTAGTCAAACAAGGCATGTTAAATAGACAGGCTATCTAAAAACTTCCAACAGGTTCAAACATGGTCCTGATAGCCTTAGCACAACAAATAGGGAAGGAAATATTGCATGGATTGGAACTACTTAACTATACGACTGGTAGAGACCTAATTAAGTTATCACCTTGGAAAACACAGACGCTTCAAACAGAAGCATCTGCTGAAACAAAAAAATTTCAATGGCATAGACACAATTTCATCAAATGAGTAAGAAATATGCAGACTGCAGTATTCTAAATTCATGGTATCATCCCACTGGAATATATGAATGATTCCAAAAGCATAAATGCCTAACTAATAGAAACCATAACCAACCTGTAGAATCTTAACCAGATTAAGCTATGCATCAAAGGATCCATAAAGACCAGTAGACCACAATACCATTGCTAGTAATACAACTTGACAGACATCATGAAAAGGTATAGTAACTCGACAACCGCTGCAACATGAGGACAACAAGACTGACTTTCAGACACCCATATTGAGCAAAGCTGGACGACAACTCTGGACCTTCTCAACCCTCAAACATGTCCTAGTACTCACTGGAACAGTAGACAATTGCAAATCAATGGTTGCAGAGAGAAAGATAATTGACAATTAATAAGGTACATAGCAAGAACTACATAGAAAGAGATGACTGGGAGGGGAGGGAGAAAGAAGGAAGAGGCCAAACATCCTTCTCACTAATGATCATTGAATTTGTGAAGAGTACATATGTTATTGATGAGCAAAACAGTTTCAAACAATGAATGGAAATACAATGAAGATGAATCACATAACAAACCTGATCATCCTCATCAGGTGCCGGCGAAGGAGACTTCTTTGACTCAGCTGGTTTCTCAGCCCCACAATTTTGTCTATTGCACTTTGTCCGGAATGGATAGTTTATGTTGTTGCATTTTTCACACTTCCAGCTTCCCTCCGGCATTTTTTGTTCTGAAAGGCAAGAAGCTCATTAGTATCAATTCAGAATATGAAGCTTACCATGTGTGGGATTTAAAAGGACTTACTGGAATTTTTGTCAGACTTTGCAACCTACAATGGCAAGAAAATATTGAATATTAGACAACTTACCATTATTAAACAAAAGTATCAACTAGAAATTACCATTACTAGAAAAAACTACAAACTAAACCAATAATTTTGAATTCCCAGTAATTTTCAAGCTTATCCCAAGTTCAGTGTCCCAAAGAGTACAAAGACATGAGAAAAAAGAAAGGCCACCAAGCACAAAAATAATTGACTGATTCTTCTATATTTAAGAAGAAAGTAGCACAGACCTGGGACCCTGGCTTTGGAGTATTGCACTTCCTCATGTTACAAACAGTTCTAAAAGAAAAGTTGATGTTCCCACATTTCGGGCATGTCCAGTCATTATCACGTGATGCATCTACAGTGGCATTATAAGAAGAAAAGATCAAGGTTGGAGAACAAAGAAGTTTCACGTTGTTGCTCATACACATCGTATTGATGACAAACCTGAACCCTTCTTCTGAGATATATCATCTGGGAAAAAACCTGGCCTTGGCCCCTGGAAGAAATAGCATGCACTTATGAATCAAGTACGTATCCATAAAAGAAGATTGCTAGAATCTAAAAATACATAAATTGCATTCTCTCTTAAAAACATAATGAACTATGAATTTACATTTGAATTTATTAGCATTGTTATCTACATACATAGACACAAAATGCTCACCAATTGGCATATAAATAAAGTGAATGTAATATGCTTAAACATGAACTATCAAGTTATATGAATACATAAAAACAAACTATATAAGCCCCTAAAAATACAAAGAATAGCATATACACAGGAGTATTTTTTGCATTTATGCACACAAATTTTGACACGAAGCAAGGCATCTCAGGAACCAATTAAGCATAATGTGAAAATCACTGTTTTAAACCCCTAGTCATGTTTCCTAAATTCCACAACTTAGCAAATTAGTAAGAATAATTACTAACGTACCATAGCTGCAGGGCCCATTGGCATACCTAATCCGTACCGGTCCATTAGGGGGGGCATTGCATACATCCCACCTGCAGAAAATAAAAAACATTACTTCATAAATGCAATCGAAATTATTCGAAGTACATACATAAATAACCTGCAATAAAGTGCATCTAAATAGACCACTGATTAGAAACAAACAGTGCTTAGAAAGAAAAGACACCAGAAGTTCAATTTATCAAATATAAGGACAGATCATGTACACTATGATACATAAAAACCAGGAAAACAAACAAGGGATCGTGAAAGAACCATTGATAACAAATAGTAAAAAAAAGTCTATTTATTAAATAGGGAAAACTGAAGAAACAAAAACACAAACCTAGAGCCTGATGACAGTTTTATTTTTAAAAAGAAAAACACAATAACATACCATTTCCCATCATAGATCCACCAGAATAAGGAGGTGGTCCTGAAATATGCAACGGTCTATATGGACTGCCACCAGAAAGGCGGCTGCCATAGTTGTAATGATAAGCCGAGCCCCCAGTGAATGGAACGTCGTATGGAGGAATAGATGACCCGTTGAAGAGAGAAGAACCATATGGTGGCACACCCATATACATTGAAGAAGGTGCACCAGAACCTAAATAAGGAGCTGATGAATAACCCTGTGGTGCTTGCAGGGGCTTGGCAGCAGATTTCTGGCATCAAGGAAAAAAAAAGCAAATATATGGATTAGAATCCAACACAAACAACAGGAAAAGTCAAACACCATAACAAAACAGTGTGTCACGATGAAGACTGAACAAGCATAGATTAATCCTAAGCCACCCTATCTTTTAGCTCAGGTGGCTATTAGTTTTGACACTAACTGCTGGCTACAGACAGCCTTGTGTAAGTCTATCATGTTCGGTTCCTGAAATTACCAGTAATTCCACCTAAACCCAATTTCATAACAAGTAAATACCCATCAACACACCAGCAACACTCAATAACAAGTAAAACAGGTCACTGCAATTATGACTCACCGAAATATGATCAGCTGGCCTAGGTTGGGTACAATTACGCATGTTACAAGTAGTCCTAAATGAAAAATTGACATTGCCACAGCTTGGACAAGTCCAATCATCCTCCCTGCGACTACCTACACAGCAACGAACACAACTCAAATCCAACTTCATAACCAAAAGCAAAACCAGTTGTCCGAAATAGGCATGAAAATGCAATCATTCTACTCGATGGATATGCCCTGTCGCACGTGTTTTCAATTAATATGCATAAAGTCGCAAATCTTTAAAAAAGTTAAAAGAAACACTTTTTTGAAAGAAAAAATAGTGATTAATAAGAATTCCGTACCATCAGTTCTTGCGCGCTTCGCTGCTGATGAATTTCTGTTATCCACCTGAAGAATAAAAAAAATTAACAGTCAAAAACCACGAAACATATCAGATTGAAAAAAATTACAAAATTCTATACGGCAATTCGCAATTTAAATGGAATCCAACTCGATATATCTAAAACTGTAAATCCAATTTCTCAAAATTAAGTAATCTTTGGAAAAATTGCAATTTACGAAAATAATAACAAAAAAATTAGATCCATTGGAGTTCAGCGCAGAAACAAAAATTAGAGAAAAAAAAACTAGTAATCTTTCAATTGATGCGTAATCAATCGAAAGAAAGAAAAAAGAAAAAAGAAAAGAAAAGAAAAGAAGAACCTGAGACATGGCGTGGTAATTGGGTCTTAGGTTTTTTTCGACTTTGGAGAGGCTGAAACAAGAGGCTGCTTTATTCTGCCCTCCTGTAGAAACTAGAAAGCAAGACAAGAAGTGGGTGTTATGCGAGGGGAAATTTTTCTGTTAAATTAAATTAAATTTAAAAGAAGAAATCCTTGGCATTTCACAATTTAAGTGAAAAAAATAATTATTTTACTTTTCTTTATTCGGGTAATATCCTTGTTTACACCTGATTTATTAGTCATTATAATAATAATATTTAATTATTATTTCAAAATAAAAAAATAAAAATAGTGAAAACATTGAAGAGAAGAAAAAAAAAAAGATAGTAATATAATTGTGCTTGATACAGCGCACTAAAATAAAATAATTATCTATGTATATTATGTTTGGTTATATTAAATAAAATATAAAAAAATAAAAATATATTTTATTATTAATATATATTATTGTCAAACTTACATATCTAAAAAAATAATTATATATTGTTTTTTAATTTTAGTTCATGTGTTGAAATTAATAATATTATAATAATTATAATTATAAAACCATGATTGGCCTGGCGGGTTGACTAGGAATCAGGTCAACCCAAGGCCCAGGCTAGTTCGAGTTTAAGAAAAAGCTAAAAAAATAATTGACTCGACCTGAATTTATCAAAAACCCAAGTCGACATGGAATAAATCATGGGTTAAAAATTCGTTGACTTTTTTTGAAAAAAAATGGTTAAAAAAGGTTGCTTTATTAAAAAAAATTAAAAAAATTAGGTCAATCAGGTTGACCCTCCTAGTCCCTGACCTGATCCTTATCTCAAGCCAACTCCAAAATCGGGTTTTAAAACTATTTTAATAATCATTTTATACACATGTTGACTTAGGTTAATCTGGTTTGACTTGCCCAACCCGTAACCTAAGCCTTGCCCTAGTCAACTACCAAGTCGAGTTTTAAAATTATGATAATAAAAACTTTTATCCTTACATTGACTCGAGTCAACCTAGATTGACCCTCTTAATCTGTGACCCGAGGCTTGCCTTTGGTTGACCCCTTAATTTGATTTTAAAAACATGATAATAAGCACTTTTATTATTATGTTGACTCTCCGAATGCATGACCATGAGCTTGTGTTGGGTTAATCCTTGAACCGATTTTAAAACTATAATAATAATTATTTGTATCACTATGTTAACATGGGTCAACAATCAACTCCACATATGACTAGACCTTGCCTCGGATTAACCCCTGAGTAGAGTTTTTAAATTATGATAATAATCACTTTTATTTTTACGTTGACTTAAGTCAACTTGAGTTTACCCAACCCGTGACCTGAGCTTTACCTTGGATCAACCCCCAATCTGGGTTTTGAAACTACTGTAATAACTATTTTTATTATTACATGTCTTAGTTTAACAATTATAGAGTTGAGAATTTTTTATGATAATATTTTAGAAATAAAAAATAATAAATATTGTCTCTTGAGATATATACCCTCCATACCTTATGTTTTGAAAATACAAAAATTCACTTCAAAATTATATTAGAGGCAAAATCATTTTTATATCTTTATCTCATTAAACAGATATATTTTTATTTTCATTATTTTCATCTTTTTTTATCCCAAAATAATAATCTTTTCATGTTGTTTACATGTTAAAATTACATAATTATTCTTAAAAAAAAAACTATTAAACTTTTGTCAATGGGCATCGTCATCTTTTTTTTTAAGCATGATAAAATTAGTGTATTACTCTTAAAAATAAAAATTATTAAGCTTGTCTTTGAGGGTTTTTAGTATTTTCCATCTATTTTTTTCATTATAATCAAGTTGATATAATTTGATATTTTAATAATATAAAATATTATTTAAAAATAAAAAATGGTTGGTCCATGGAATGTGAGCGTTAGTGCATGGGAGATGATCATGCTATTTGAGCTGTGTATAAGGCATCTTTCACTAGCATAACAATGGTTTTTTGGGCGATGTTCGAATCTCCCTAATAGCATCTCTATTTATGGGCAGCACAAATAGCTAACGAATCTCTAGTTTGGTGTCGATGTTATTTATTATTATTATTATATTATTATTATTTTCACCTCGTTTTTTACTTTGAACCTCCAGTTTCTAAAAGCAAAGCTTCAAAAAAATATTTCATCAAATTTGATCAATATTACTTTGATTATTATTTATTTTATTTATAATAATTTATAAATTTAATTTTTTTCTCCCTTCAATTCATCTATCATATTTTATTTTTATTATTTTAATTGTTATTTTTTTGTTTTTATCTTTTTCTTGATTTATTTTATTTTTCAATTTTATGCCTCAATATTTTATTTTTATACTAGATTTAATCATCATTCTTTTAATGTATTTTTTTATTTTATTTTTCAATTATGTTACCCATTGCTTTATTTTGTTTAATTTTTATACCATATTTTATTCTCATTTCTTCGATTGCTATTTGTTTTTTTTTTAAATTTAGATTATTGATAATTTTACTTCGTATTTTTTCAAGTTTGTTTTTTACCAGATAACTCGATTTAATAATTAAAGTCACGAGTTTGGAAGATTGGTATGGTTAAACTTTAATTTTATTTTTTAGTTTCTTTTTTTAAATTGATTTGTTTTGGGTTCTTTTTTTTTCAATTGATTTTTTAAAATAGTTTGTTATTTATATGGATGATGGAAATAATATATTTTTTACGATTCTTAGAATCTACCAGGATTAAGTCTCTATGTTTAAGAAATAAATCATCTTAAACACTGATTCCAAGGCTTGAAATTGAAAAAAAGTTAAAAGAGGAAGTAAGCATTCTTAATTATCGAATTTATTCCTTAAATCAAACTCACATTATTTTAATAGCACAAACTCACATTCTTCTCTTCGAGGAATATATTCTGTTCCATGTATTGCTATGCATAAAATTTTTCATACTTAAACTAATAGCCTGTCTAATTGGTCTCTACTGCGATGATTATTTTGTTGGGTTATATTTAGCAACTACTTTTTTTTTTTAAGTTTAACATGAGTGTTCGGGCCAGCTTGCGTGCACCTCGACTAATCTCACGGGTCCTGAAGTTAACGATTATGTAAGTCTCCAGTGGCCATCATATAAACAACCACATGGCTCAAACCTGAGACCACAAATGGAGCAAATCTCTTGGTCTCAAACTCTTACCACTGGGTCACCACCTAGATAGTTAACTATTTTTTTTAAGTTTAACGTGGGTGTCCAGGCCAGCTTGCGTGCACCTCGACTAATCCCACGGGCCCTAAAGTTAACGACATGTAAGCCTTCAGTGGCCATCATATGAGCAACCATAGGGTTAACTACTTTGGTTGTGCTGGTTTGTGCTATTAAAATAAACATATTAAACATTTAGATTGTTTGATAATGAATAATTATAGGTAAAATCATTTTATTATTCCATAATCTATTACTATGCTGTTTTAATTCGGATTACCGGTAAGGAAATAGCTTAAATTCGAGTGTTTTTATAGAAAATTAAAATAAATTACTTGAAAACATGGATATTATTTTCAGGAAAATAAACAATTACATGAGTGTTAATTTCAAGGTCTGTAGGATTAATTGAGATATACGCAAGCTAATCCGAATATCCACATTAATAAAAAAAAAACAATCATGTTTAAATAGATACTACAAAAAGCTCCCCTTATGTGTTATAAAATTATATGGACCGTTAAAAAATTGATAGAAACTCTATAGTATCTAAGTAAATATTACAAAAACTCATCTTTTTTTTAAATATCTAAAATACCTTTAGTATTTTCAAAATCACGCCCTTAACATTAAAGGCATCTGGGGGTGCAAAAGAGGGTTTTTTTTATATCTTCAAGCTTTTGGAAGATTACTATATTTCATTATTGTTATTTTCCCTGATAATACAAGCCAGGAAAAAAGAATTAAAACATTACATTTTTTTCGAGTAGATGGAAACACTAATGATTTGATTAAACCTTACGCGTGCACTGCTGTATTTTTGTGTTTTAAGTATTTTTAAAGTTCTTTTTAGTTATAGAATCATTGTTAACACTTTAAAAGTATGTTTGACCGTAGTAGTTGTTGCTTTTTAAATAACTTTTCATGTCAAAATGCATGCCAATGATGTTTTTTCATTTTTAAAAAATTATTTTTGATATCAGCACATCAAAACGATCCAAAACATATAAACCATATTAAATTTTAGCAAAAAAAATTAATTTTTTTGGAACGCGGTTTGCAGTGCATTCCTAAACAATTTCTAAATATTACCTTATAAAACAACACCTGTTTGATGTTTAAATGATAACATTTATTTTCATTCATATATTTGATTTTGATGTTGATGTTGATTTTGATTTTTATTACATTTCAACAGTAAATGAAGCACAATAATAACTGGATTTTTTTTCAATAATTTCTTTTTAACTTTTTTAAAAAATCAATGCATATTAAAAGAAAAAATTTGAAAATATTGCGACGGTGGCATATTGAACAACATATTTTCTTAAAAAATTATTGAGATGGTAATACACTAGACCGATTTAAACTACTCATGATTAATCCACGAAACCTACAATATAGGAAATAATATTGTGATAACCCCACTAAACCCAAATCAAAAGAAAATAAAGAGCTCAATCATAGTAAACAAAAATATCAAGAAGTTAGCACGTGATGCAACAATTAATTTAATTCAAACAAAAAATATTATTTTTATAAAAAATGGGTTAAATAAAAAAAGAATAAATGACAAATAAAAAGACCCTAAATAACCTGAATCACTTTTAAATAGTGAAAGATTCTATATAAAGCAAATAAAAATAAATGTCAACTTACATTAACTTTTTAAATTTGTGACTCGGGTTATTAGACTGGAAACACAACACATGAAAAACCATGAAGCCCGACTCCTACCAAATCAAACGTTAAATGATAAAATCAGAAAAAAAATATTATATAAAAGGATTAAAAACAAAAAAAATAACAATTAAAATAATGAGGATAAAAATCAAAATAAAAAAAAACAAATTAGAGAGATTACAAATTCTCAATAGAATGGTGAAATTGAAAAGAAAAATAACTCTAACAAAAGAATAAACAATAAAAAAAACAAGGGCAAGATTGAAAAAATAATATACCATAAATTTAGATTGAATAATGAAATTGAAAGCTAACAAAACTTTTACAAAATAGCCAGTAAAAAAATCATAAATCAAAAGAATAAGAATCAAATTGAAAAAAAAAATATATAACTAATTGAGAATGAATAATAAAATTAAAAACAAATATTTTTTTTTTATAAAATAGCCTAGAACAAAAATTAAAAATCAAAATAATAAGGATTATAGTTAAAATATCTATAGAAATGAGGACCAACTTGATTTTTTTAAGGAAAGAGAGAGAAAAAATACATAAAAGAATCTTGTTGGCAACAAACCGTCTTGCCACTGCCGACACGTGCCATGCCAAGAGGAAGAGAACTTGACAACACTTCTAAAAACATGGCAAAAAAACATCCTTTGCGGTCGAAATGCGTCTCACATGACACTCAAAGTGCACATGCACCTCTCACATGATGACGCATAAGCATCAACAACTTGCACACGCATCATATTGCCTACAAGATCGTATGACAATCACAAAAAAAAAACCTAGAGTGAGAGGAAGAATTAGCCCCCGAAGGCAAGTCTTAAATTTTTTTAATCCAAGGGCAATAAAATCAATTTACCGTGCTAATTATAGTAAAAATTCAAAAAGGCTCTAAGACCTGAGCTAATCGTCTTTTTTCCAAGGCAACTAAGTAATTACACCGTATAAAAAAATGTAAAATAATTGAGATGCCCCCGATCATTCATATAATAACAAATGAGTCATGTAAAAAGAAAACTAGTTAAACCTTAGTGACATTATTTTTTAAATAAAAGGGAAAAAATAATTTTATTATTCAAATCCAAATAAATCAATGCATTTTCAAGTCCTTTAGGTGTTTTTACCAATACTTAAAGACCTTTGAGAATGTGGTAGTGATTACTTTTCAAAATGTTTTTCGTTTAGAAATACATCAATATATATATTAAAAAAATTAATTTTAATATCAGTACATAAAAACGATCTAAAAACAAAAATAATAATTTGAACAAATAAAAAATAAAAAAATTATATTTTGTTAAATATTTCTGAAATGTAAAATAAACGAGCTCTTGAGCTCCAAAGACTACCATTAACCTTTGCCTCGACAAAAAAACAAATATCAGAAAATAAATAACTTCTTCGCGTGAATAGTTAATTAAGATGACGGTTTTTTTTGGAAAACAGATCACACTAATCATATAATCTTTAGGTAATATTTGACATTTTAGTCTCCTGGTTTAAATTTCTTCTTTGGTGGAGCTTCATATTTCGCACGGTTTTCTTTATTAAAAACAAAGCCTTTTACTGTACAGGACTAAATCTCAATTCAATTAGTTTCCTACTTTAAATTCATTTTCTACCACTGTACATGGCAATGAATTATATTTATTTACGCGGCAAATGCCTCAATTCAAAATGTGGTTTAAAATAAAAAATATCACTTTGATTATTTTTTCATTTGAATTATAGTTTAAAACGCAACAAACAGTTTTCTAGCAGGCCACAACTACTCTTTCAGTGGTAAAACGGTGATTACAATAATATTAATGTAAATAATAAGGTGTGGTGGTAAATTGGAGACAAGAGGGAGACAATGAAGCGCAACTGTGAAGATTGTGACTAAGCAACAAACATGATAATAATATAATGAATGAGAAAATCATTAATACGTGAAAAAATAAATCGTAGCAAGATAAATGCTAAGTGATATAGAAATGTACGGAATTAGTATAGTTGGATTTTTTTTCTCCTGATTTTATATTATCAAATGCAATTATATAAAAATGTTTTAAAAAGTGATTATCCTCCACTGTGATCAATTCGACATTTACTATATTAAATTACGATCACAGCCAAATTTGATCTCAAACACCTTTTCTTAATTAAAAATAATGTTGCAAGAATTAAGCTCTTCTATTTAAACGAAAGTTCTTCCTTACCATCTACGAAAACTGCAATATAGCAAATCCCTTGTAATTTTCTTTTTAAAAGACCACGCTGTTCTTTAACGAAAAAGAAAAGAAAAAGAAAAAAGGAAAAAAAAGCTAGTCTAAATAAACGTAGAATAGGGCATGACGGTGAGAGTGAAGAGCAGGTGGACAAGTAAGGACGAGCCAACTGGGCAGCGAAAATGTGAAAGTTGCAGTTATCACGTATTCTAAACAATACACACACCATATCTCAATCGGCTGCGGCGTGGCGCGTCCCCTCATCTCCAGTACCCCAAAAACACACTACTACTGCTACTACCTTGCTTCTAATTTCTATCGACTCTCTCTCTCTCTCTCTCTCTCTCTCTTTCTCTACCCTAAAACCACCGCTTTTTCTCTCCTCACTCACCCGCTCACTGCCAAACACCAAACCACACTCCACCAAACACACAAACACAGCGAGTAAAGCAGCCACTGGCGTAATCGATGATCGGTTAGCATCATCATCCACTGGTATGCTAATTATAAGCGATTGTTTCTTTTAGTTTTAACTGATTTTCTGCTTCTCTCGGGGTGGTTGAATTAGAGAAGTAAAGCACTGCCGTTTGGTTTTTTTTCCTTTTTTGGAAGGAAACCTTTTATTTTTAAATCAAAAGGAAAGCAAATGAGTTGTGTTGATGAAAAATCTAAGACGATCATGGACAATATTTCTTTAATTTCTAACACTATTAATCATGAAATTTGGAGCATTCCTTAACTCTAGCAAACTCTTGCATGTTTTCGGTCGCCGTCTACATATGCAATTTATGTTTATTTTAGGTACTGCTGAAGCTTCGAATAATTTTAAAAGAGAAATCTGCTGGTCCAAACACGTTGAAGGATCAGGTAGTTGCTAGTGCATTCCGAGTATAATCTACGTTGTTGATGTTTATGTTATACTCGTGTGTGATGACTAATGTTTTGGAATTTATTGTCAGCCTTCTCTTGCTATGGATGAAAATGTGGTTGATCCTAGCAAGGTTGCTATTAGCGCTGGTCCTCTGCGAGTTGATGCTTCAAATAATGCATCTCCTTCCCGGATACAGTCAGTCTACCGCGGAGGTTAGTTATTTATACTTGGATGCAAACATAAGAGAGTAGGATGCATCGGATTATTGTTTTCGTGTTAGACATGCAAGCTAAAAGGTGCATTTTCGTTGACTGGTGGGTCAAAATGTAAATTCGGGTTATGTAATTATCTGATGTCTATTATTTTTTGAGATGATGATATTGGGGCATTTCTCCATTTAGATTGACATTTGTGCTCATGGTTCTTGATTTGTCAAAAGCTTGATCTCTTTTTATCAATTGAACTTTAAATTTAATTAACATCAACTAGATACAAGGTCGATATTAATTACCTGCTTCAGATATTGTTGTATTGCTTCAAATAATTAAATACTTGCTTCAGATATGATAACCGAGAAGTTTTCAAAATAGCGGTATTGTTGTGGTTTCAATGGATTTGTCTGTTGCCATGTTTTTTTTAGTATGCACTGGTTTTTTCTTCGTTATTTCCAATCTTCATGCATTTTCATGATGCTGTTTGCAGAATGTTATGATTATCTTGTTTTATCAATTGGACTTTAAATGTAATAAATGTTGAAACGGTAGAAAATCAATAAAATTACTTATTTCAGATATGACAGTTCAGAAGTTCAGAAAATAGTTTTATTTTGGTAATTGTTAATCTCTATAGCATTGCCTGTTGCCATGTTTTTTATTACATTTTAATTATTTTTTTTACTTCCAAGTCTTTGTGCATTTGAATGACGCTGTCTGCAGAATGTTATGATAGATCTCCCCCTTTTAAATGTAAATGGTTCTTGTTCCATTATGATTGTGTATATTATGAATGAGTGGTCCACACATCAGTGATCAGCTGTGTAGGATCATGTTCACTAGGGCATCGTGTGTTAGCATGGAGCACTAGAATCATATATATATATATAGCAAAACAGTTATGTTTCTTATTTTCCTTACATCATGCTTTGTGATGTCACTCAGGTTATGGCAATATGATTGGCAGACTGGGCACATGTTTTCCAGATACCAATGTTGAGTGCTTGGAAAATGGTTCTCATGTAACAATATTTCCTTGCCCTCACTCCTCCAATTCCACTTCTGTTCCCATCTCTCAGTAGTTCTTAGGTGATGGACTGGTTTTCTTTTAAATTTGATGCAGGGCATCTACAGTGATTCTTCATCTCTTCTATTCCATGGCCACCCTCAAATGCAACAAAGATCACTTGGCCCATTCATGCCAGTGCTGCCTTCTATTAGTGGTCATGGCCGGTTATATAATGCACGAGAGCTGCCTAACTCGGATCCACGTTACCAGCAGCACCTTGTTTCACAAAACATTTCATATGTTGCCGCACAAGACCCATTCTCTCAAACTAAATTGCCAGACAACATTGAGCTGCCAGGGGATGACAACAGAATGGGGCCTAGGCCAAGTTACCTGCCTCCGCCAGGATCTTTGGGTGGTGGAAGCAGCTTTTCTCGACACTCTGGTGGTTTTAAATTCTTGCAGCAAGGGTTTGAGGGAATTGAAAGTGGTGAATTGTGGGCAGATTGGTCAAAACCCTCAAATGGGAAGAGTACATTGGTGCATTTTTCATCACAAGCAGCTTCTCCAAAGCAAATCGGTTCAGTAGGTTTGTCTGCGAATCATTGTGGAATGGTTAGTTTTCTAATCTATGACCAGCTTTTCCCCTTATAGAGAAAGAAAAATAACAGAAAGCAAGCATTCTTTTTTGAGAATTGGAATCTCCAAGTCATCACTTCAGTTACATGTTTCAAATATGCCATTGCTGCACTTTTATTTGTTCTGGTGCCTATTTAGAGGCAAAATCTGATTGTTTTTGGGGAAATCTGCCGGCGCATATTATGACTAAATAAAGAAGACAGTCGTACATACACACCATTCTCTAGATACTTTATTGAGGGGTCATTATCTGATAATGATAAGAGGGGTTGGCTAGAACTGGTGGTTTGGGAGTTTGAGCCTATTTTATCATTATTTAGGAATTGCTTATTATATTTAGAAAAATACGTTTTTTTTTCTCTTGTCTAGTAGTAATTAGTAAGTAATTAGAAGAATCAGTTTATTTCCTAATTTTAGTCGGGAATCTTTGGGGCGACTATTTAAGCAAACTTGCACATTTTAGTCTGTATTTGGGCATGCAGCTGTTTATACTGTCATCTCACATGTAGTAGAGATGTGCTGTAAATTCAAAGGCACTGTCCTGACTGTGGAGTCTTATGATTCTGATATGTCCTTACATTTGTGATTCCCTTATCAATTGATTCCGAGAAGTATTGCTGTCTAGTGGAGCACTAGAGATCAATAAGTTTTGTTCTGGGTGCTTCTTTGAGCCTGATTGAACTACATTTGTCTGGTTTTAAGATTGTTGTCTAACAAAGATATTTTTGCAGGTTTCTCAACGAAAAGAATTGTTTTATGGGCTTGGATCTCATCGAAGTCCCAGCTATAAATGTGTTCCTCAAGGTCTTAACGATCGAGATTTAGGGTATGATGTTTTGCCCTCTTCCATTTTTGGAACAAATGGTCGAAACTGGCCAACACTTCATGAAGGAAGACAAGGGGGGAGGTGCAATGACTTTTCGTGCAGCTGTACTATTGCACTTGATACACTAAGCGAGCGAAATAGGGGACCTAGGGCATTCAAGCCTAGGAGTCAGGCAACAGAAAATGCTTCTGTAGTTGATAATCACCAGAAGGCAGTTGCTGGTGTTCATAGTGAATCTCACAACCAAGTGGATTTTGCTACTGATTATAAGGATGCAAAGTTCTTTGTCATAAAATCGTACAGTGAAGATAATGTTCATAAGAGTATAAAGTATGGTGTTTGGGCAAGCACTCCGAATGGCAACAAGAAATTAGATGCTGCTTATCGTGAAGCAAAGGAAAATCATGGGACATGCCCGATCTTTCTGTTGTTTTCAGTAATTAACTTAATCTTCAGTGCATGTGTTTTATAATTGGAAGTAACGGTGATTTCACCCAACTTGGAATAATTTGACTAAGCTGCTAGAAACATTAAAAACTGAGAACGTGAAATGGAGGCGATGTCATGCAAAGGATGGCGGAGTTGAGATAGATATTTCCTTGCCAAAATTCTTCTAGAACATGATCCATGTTTTATGTGCCTAAGGGCATTGTGTTGTTTTTCACTCTTGAAGTTGGTTGGTGGCACTTGAGAATCTAGAAAATGCCTTGATTTATGGTACAGACAAGAAAATTTTTTACTCACAATTCAGTGGTCTTAACATGCCTTTAATGCATTTACTTTTGCTGATTACTGTTTTATAGAAGCAAAAAGATCCGTGAGATTGTTTAACAATCTCTAAATCTTCTTTTTAGGTGTTAATCTTCATGATGCCATTGGTTCTCTGGCTATCTATTTCACAAACTATTATGCTCGTTCATTATCAAACTTGTTTAGTGAGAAGTGTTATCTGGAGATTTATGACCACTGTGTTACTTACTGAAACATGACATGTTTGTACAATGTACCGTCACATACAGGTGAATGCCAGTGCACAGTTCTGTGGAGTGGCCGAGATGGTTGGACCTGTGGACTTTGACAAGAATGTGGATTTCTGGCAACAGGATAAGTGGTCTGGGCAGTTTCCTGTGAAGTGGCATATTATTAAAGATGTCCCCAACAGTCAGTTTCGTCACATTGTGCTGGAAAACAATGACAACAAGCCAGTTACTAACAGTAGAGATACTCAAGAGGTGACAGTTCATTTGGTTTTCATAACATTGATAATTATTTGCATGCCACTATGCAACTTCAGTTCTACGGGTGCCCTCACGTTTTAATTGTTTTGGTATCATTTACCCTGGTTATATTATTGAATGCATCGGCTGCCTAGATGTATTGAGCTGGATTTGGGACTTTGCTATTATCTGCTTCATGCCTATAAGAAATATTGCATGATATCCCACAGTCAACTCTATGACTGGTAATACCGTTAAATGTAGATATTTTTCTTTTGAACAGTACACTATACTGGATGGCTGTTTTAGGGCTTCCAAGGTTGTGTACTTTTTATAGTGATGAACAGTGGCAACTTTGTTAGTCTTAGCCATTATAGTTTTGGCTTCCATATGCATGCTTATTGCTCATCTTGAAACAAGTCAAGGCCAGGGAAGGATGTCCTTTTGAATTAATGAAGGACATTATTTGCAAACTGGGGGGTGAGGGGGCACCACTATCTTGTTATGTTTCCTTGAAAAACAAGTTTGTGGGCTGTAACTTGTAAATGAGTGGATGTCTAACCCCCACTGTTTTTTTTAATAATATTATTGGAACAAGAAGAATGTACAGGAACAACTGGTGATAAAACTGACATCTGTCAAATTGCGTGCAGTTTATTAAACTTGATGTGTACTGTGCTGCGTGATTAAGTAATGCAAAACAGAAAGCTTTCATTATGAAAGCTCTAGTGTTCTTTCCGAGTGAAACTGCAGTTTGGCATCATCAAGTTATTCTCTCCCCCTGTTTTTTCAAGGAGTATACTAGGGCAGATTCTTTGATTGCTTGTTGTCAAGATACATTTCTCATGAAACATGTAATCTTATACTGGACCCACATAATTGCAGGTGGAGCTGGAACAGGGTGCTGAGATGTTAGGCATATTTAAAAACTATGAAAGCCATTCTTCTATCCTAGATGATTTTCAATTTTATGAAGAGAGGCAGAAAGTTATGCAGGTGAGGAAATCGAGGCCACAAGCAAGCATGGTTTCTGCTCCAGTGGCTGGAATTAGTGAACGAAATCCTGTTCCATTTTCTAATGACTTGATAAAGAAAATGTCAAAGAGCTTTGCTGAAGCTGTTTTACTGAAGGAGGATGAAAGAGTGCATCCTCGCTCACATCTGCTGCAAGATATATTGGGAGCTGAACCTTAAAAACGAAGCTGACAATAACAATGGCATCCAATTAATCAGTCTGGCAGGGAATTTTAGGTGTTTTGAGCTGGGAAGTTTTCAACTTGACGATATACCCCCCTTTCTCCTTGAAATATTTTCCTTCCCTTTTTTTATTTGTTCATATTTAAATGATTTGGATTGTTTCACAAGATTGACGAGGATGATTTGTCTTTAGCAGCGGAGTATATTTAATGATCCGCATATTGTTCTGAGCCGCTACTTGCTAGATAGTTTTTTCTTTGGCTTTCAGAACCCTAAACCAATTTCTCTCGCAAAAAAAAATAAAATAAAAATAAAAATAAATATATATATATATATATATATATATATATATATATATTTTGCTTCTTTTTTATGATTTTAATATATTGATATATAAAAAAACTATTTTAATATGTTTTTAAACCAAAAAAAATACTTTTAAAAAACACCTTAACAAATTTGTTTCATAGGATCAGAAGCAATCAATCTAGAAGAGGGCAGGGCTGGATTTCTTTATTATAAGAGAAGATTTCCTTCACATTCCCCGATCTGTCGCCATCTTTTGAACGAAATATGTTTAAACGAGAAGCATGCTTCTCAAACTACAGTTACCTGACTCCTGCTGATTGGGTCAGTGGACCCGTGTGATAATGAGTGTATCTGTTTAATTAATTATCGCGCAAGACAAACCCATCGGCACAAGCCATTACTACGGTCAAACATGTGAGAGGCGGAGCGCATGCACACATGTAGATGGCAAAGCAAAATAGCCAGCGACAAATGTTTAGAATCCTGAAATTAACATGAAGCTCGTAGATAATAGCCTCGATAGCTAACATGAAGCTGAGAACAAGTGCAGGCGACAAGATTACAACAACTTGCAAAGAGAATACGGAGAAATCCTGAAAATTCAAAAGACAAACTAAAACAAGCTTCAGTTTTCATTGTTTCCATTCAGTGTTGTTCACCCTAAAACCTGGAACATAGAGGCAGACCCAGCAGGGAAAGCAAATACGAAGATGGTTGCAACAATCATCAATAGACCTGCAAGGGGATCTCTGCGCTGGATTCCACTGGAACCACCAGTTTGCTCTGGTTGTGACTTTCCTGTTGATACAGCCGGAGTTGCTGATGTTGAAGCATTTGTGAAAATGGCAGCGTCTGCAGAGCCAGGAGATAGGCCTAGAAGCTCTGTTCATTGGCAGGCACAATATAAAGTCAGAAACGGCACAAGACTTGTGCGCTAGCTGCTGTTGCCACTACTACTGGTATTACTACTTAGAGATGCATCTCATTTTGTAACAAAGAAATTCAAATTTCCAAGTGTTTTGCATCGCTAAGGTTGTGTGCTTCGCCTCATGTAGTTCCTCGAATGCTACGAGGTATCAATTTGGGGAGAGCAATTTTGAGGGTTCCTAATGATTTTTGAAAGAGAGAGAGAAACCAATAAAAACGGAAACTCTACTTTGATGGATTTTTTTTTTCAGATTGATTGCATTGGATACCTGATACGGACTATCCTTTCTAAGAACCTAAAAAGAACACACATACTCCCTCCTTTTCACTCTAGTCTGTTGTTGAGAGTTTTGTTCAAATTGGGAGTAGGTGTCCAATATGCCCCTTCTATAATACTTTTTTGGCAATTCAATCCATATGAAAAACAAATAAGGATATCTTTGGTATTTCAAACATAAAATTGGTAGCTGGATCATCTAATGAATATATTATTGAGGTGTTTTAGAGTGTAGTGACGGTTGTTTTTTAAAATATTTTTTATTGAAAATATATTAAAATAATATTTTTTATATTATTTTTGATATCAACACATTAAAACGATATGAAAATATAAAAATAAATTTATTTTTTTTTAACACAATTTTAAACGGCTCCTTCCACAGCATGCAAATTCAAAAGCATATCTGTTTATAGTTGGATCATCACAACTTTTGGTGGACCGCCATGAATTAACCATCCAAGACATGTTTATAGTTGGATCTGTCTATTCATATGATGTTCTTCTTTGCCTGTCATGTCCTGGGGACCAAAAAATTAATAGCATCGTTTAAAGGATAGCTAGGCAGATCATAAAATGGGAGCTCGTGTTAGTTAGCTAATAAATTCCTTTTATAAACGCAACTAACCTATCTTCTTTTTTCTTTCTTTCCGTCGACAAGAGGGAACCTTACGATCGAGTCGGTGCTTGCTCAATGACAAGTCCCGAGAGCTTCTGACTCTCGTTCACACTATAATTTTATTAGCTAAGCCGGAATTTAATTATTGACGAATAAAGGTCAAGCATTGATTGCTACAGAGAAAGTAAAGTGGAAGCAACTGCTTTTCTTCTTCTTCTTTTAATTCTATTTTTTCATTTGTTTTCTAGAGCAAATTTTCAACCTCTTTAATTTTTCGCTTTAGTTTTACTTTTTATGATTGTGTGTTTGTTTGTTATTGCCATGGAGAAATTCTGAAGAAGCTTTGATGGGGTGTTACTCTTTGGTTGCATGCATCTAGGGTTGCCTAGCTAGGGACTAACCTGGATATTTTCTCTAGCCACAAATCTAACATCAAAGAACGATTAACATCTATAGCAGTTTCGTCCAGAATTATACAGTGAATTGGAACGAAACTAATGGAAATTAAACAAAGCTAGATTAGCTCTAAAACCAAACACCACCACCACCACCACAAAGAGCATAAAATAAATGGGTGGGAGAAAGAGAGAGAAGCACTCACTGGGGCAGAAACTAAGACTGGCATTCTGCAACTGGCAAGCAGTAGGGAGCTGAAGCAACTTAGCCTCCTGAACACCCAAGCTCTTGAACTGTGCACTACCATTATGTGCTTGTTGCATGATATAACACAAGCATTTTGGCTCGCTATCTTTTATGCCCTGCACTGCACTGCAGCAATCTTTCGGGGGTGTGTTCGCTTTCCCTGTAGCATAGTTCAAGCAGCCCATCACCTTCTGGAAGTCACTGCTACACTCCTCAGACAAATTATCCCCATCAACAGCCCTAAAAACTGAAGCACTAGAAGCAAAGAACAGCAACACACCCAGCAAAAAAAGGGACTGGCTTCTCATCTTTGATAATCTTGACGAAAGAAAATCTCTTGGGCTATGAGAAGATAGACATATACCAAGAAGACTTTAGTATATAACAAAAAGATAACAGGAGGGGTGTGGATACTGAACTACATTTAATAAAGGTACTTACGTTATTTAATGTGGGAGCATGGTTGTGGGATCTGGTCCGTTGAAGTTAGAGAGGGCCCATGTCGTTAGAAATGGACGGTGGGAATATGCAGACGGGACTTGTCCAGTGAATGAGCATGCAATGAAAGGGTTTTAGAATTAATGGAGACCCATTAGGGCAGTTGAGCTGCAATTAAGCTCCTGGGTTGGGGTTGGGGCCGGGGTTGTTGTTAGTTTTGCAGGCGGAGAGCAACTTCGCCGTTAATGAGGTCAAGCTGTAGACACCACATCACGTGGCAAGAAACTACCATGGTGGCACAGCTGGGATGCAGTCATGATATGTGAACCCAACGGTCTAGGGTTCGTCTCGCTGTCTGTTTCTGATTATTAATGATACCAAGAATCGTGTCCATTGATGGATACATTTGTTGTCTGTCTTATTTCCTTGAACGAGCGGAAAAAGATGACATGAATGGTTCAAAACTCAACAAAAGCGTCTGTCAATTGCAATGGTTTTGGGCCGACGCTTGTCAAAAAAATCCGAATTTATGTGAGCTAATTATGTTAGCCATAAGCGACGCGATTTTAAAGCCCTTTTTGGCGCAGCTGTTTACACCATCGTTTTTGTTAATTTTTTTTATTTTAAAAAAATATTTTTCGTTCCTTTTAATATATATAAAAAATAAATATAAAAAAATAAAATAAATATTATTTTAATATATTTTTATATTTTAAAAAAGTAATTTTTATTACTTTACCAGTACCCCGGCAAAGGAATAGTTGACTTTCCCGCTTTGGAATGACAATTTCTGGGACACAGACATTCACCTCTAGTATTATGGCTTTCGACGTCATGGAGGAGTATTCAAAAGAGCTAGGATTTTATGTCAGAACTCGGATTTGAGGTGGAGTACATGCGCTACCGTCCACGACGGATTTTAACTCTTGTGAAAAAAGTAGGGGACAGACTTAACTCCCCCGTTTGGGAGGTGGTGTAAAAATTAATTTTTTTAAAATTAATATATTTTTTATATTTTTAAATTGTTTAATGAATTGATATTTAGAATAAATTTTAAAAACTAAAAATTATTATTTTAATATATTTTTAAATAAAAAATACTTAAAAAAATATCTATTATCAAACTTCAAACACCCCTAAAACAATCAATTTAGCTATTTCACCTTTTGTCATCATCATTGAAAAAACTAAAGAAATTGATGGAGAATAAAGCTCAGAATTGTCATAATTCAAATTTAATACCTTAATTTTAAGAAATTTTTTTTTTAAAACAACAAAAATGTAATTTTTCTTTTTTGGATATTTAGCTATTTTTATATGTTTTCAAGATTTTTAATATTTTAATATTTTTTAACCCTAGAGTGTTAAAAAAAATTATAGAGAGACGAGTGAAGAAAAAAAATAAAAAGTCAAAGAAGTAAAGCAAAAAATAAGGGAGAAAGAAAATGAGGGCAAAAAAAACGTTGGAAAGAAAAGGAATTCAAAAATAAAAGAGAGAAAAAAATATAATGATTAACCCTCTCAAATTCAGGCTAGCAGTTTTCTGTTTTTTCCTTGATATGATATGCTTCTTAAATTTGAGAGGGTGCTCCGGCCATACTTTTTTCGAGTTGCGTCCCTAACTTGCTGAGTTACTTGTCAGCTTGCGTGAATAGATTTTCTTTTAATTATTAATTTGATAAAAACAAAAACATTTTAATATTTATAAAATAATATTATTCTATCTTACTTTTTTTTATATATATTTGTTATCATTTTTTGAATTATGTATTTGTTAAAGAGGGCGATTTTTTCATGGGTAAGAAATGAGAAAATCATGGGAGGTAATTATTACAATCTTATTGGGAGCAATATGAAAAAAATAAAAATTTAAGGGGCAAGAGGGGAAATATGAAAAATTAAGGGGAACAATCATCCATCTTCTCTCACACCTTAAGAAAACATTAACTAAATTGTTGGAGAAAAACGCAAGCATTTCACGTGATTCAATACAAATTCAAAACATTCATTAGGGAGGAAATTCAAGATCTAATTGTAGCTTTATTATCATAGTTTTGAAATCCGGACCGGCTCGGTGGGTCGATCTGGGACCCGGCCGACCTGGGCATGGGACCAGTCCGGGTCTAAGCAAAAACCTGTCTGGGAATTGGCTCGGTGAAACCCGATTGACCCAGGACCCGACCGACCCGGGTAAATCTGGCTGAGACCCAGCCTCCTTTTTTTAATATGTATAAAGGTCACACGACGTCGTTTTGGCTAAAAGGCCAAAACAACAAAATGAACGATGCACTGAATCAATTAGGTATCATAATTTAGCTAATTCACTTATTTTTAAAGCAAGATGTTCATTCAGTTCCGGATTCTCCTATGTTGGAGACTACGTCGTCATTTGGTTCGACTTCTTCTTCGCCTTTGCTTGCGAATTTGCCTCCGATAAGGGTTCACGTGAAGGATGGTGGTGGGGTTAGAGATCAAAAAGTGGTGGGGATCGAGGATCAACTTGCTCAAATGACTGTTGGTGGTGGTCGTGTCGGGCAGAGGCAGGATGAGGGATTTGCGGCTCTGTCATCGCCGCCGCCGATGCCTATTTCAATTGCGGTGTCGAGTGTGCCTGTTGGTGGTCAAATGGTTGTTGGTGAGTATCAGAATCGGGTTTTCTCTGATGATGAAAGATCCGACCACGGGGTTCCTGTTTGTTATAGAAAGCTGCCGCAGCCACAGCCTCAGACGTAGATGCAGACTTTGACTCCCCAGAATCAACAGAGGTCAAGCAGTGGCGGTGGTGCTGCTATTGATTTACCTTCTCCAGATTCAGTTTCAAGATACTTAATTTGCTACTCTTTTTTATATTATTTTTAGCTTTATTTAATAAATAAATCTGAATGATCCGATTAGATTGTTAGTTTAAATGGGAAGAAAATATTAGATTTTGAATTGGGTTTTGCTGGTATTAGTTTAATTTGCTGGTATTTGTTGCTAGTATTAGCCACAACCTGTATTTTTTTTTGTCAACCCGGGTCAACCCATCTGACCCGTGACCCGGTCACTAGACCGAGTCGATGACCGGGTCGAGTTTCAAAACTATGCTTATTATGCTAAAAAATAGAGAAAAATACAAATTCAATGTCAAATCAAATGATTAAATGGCCAATTTGATTTAATCATGAGCCAAATTGAATTTTAATTATGTTTAAGTATTAATTTGGGTCTAATTGAAGGATTTAATTAAGTGTAAGGACTTAATTATACTTTAAATGAGTCAAATTAATTTTATTAGGGGCTTAGTTGGTGAAAAATTAAGTTTGGGAACTCAATTTGGACTTAATTGAGAAGATTGAAATTTTAAGAGACCAAATTTAATTTTTACCAAGTTAATTGATTGAAATCAGGGTAAAATAGCAAAAAAAATTAAAGTTTTGGGGTCAAATTAAGTGTAAGGACTATTTTGTAAAATTCTTTGAACTATAGGGGCTTAGTTGGTTGAAATGGGGGTGAAATTGAAAATAATTAAAAGTTTGAAGTCAATTAGGAGTTTATATGAGATAAATCAGAAATTGAAGGACCAAAATGAACATTACCAAAATGGTTATTATTCTTCATCTTCTTCAATTTTCTCTGAAATGACAGCTTAGAAAAACTACTTTGTAGATGCATTTAATGACTCTAACCGCCACCAAATTTGACAACACCTGAACAAAAATCATCACCTAACAATTGACATCCCTCTATACCTGGGTATGGCCCGTTTAGGCAGAATAACAACATAGAGGCCCCGACGCCGGTCTAAAGTGACCAACTCAGGCAGCATTGAATTGCCAAAATTTTTCCCCGCTGAAAAAAAGATTGCCCTTTTCCATCCTTTATAAATAGGGGTGGATTTCATAACCCGAGGAAGAAGAAAGGAGAAGCCAAAGTTGAGAAACAATTATCTCTGCCCAACATTTTTCTGCCATATTTCTTCTATCTTTTCCTCCTCTTGGCCACCAAATTGGCTAGCTCCACCACCACGCCTCAACCACATTTTCCACCACCAACCACTCCCAGGTCTTCCCTGAAATGCCAAGAACACCTCTAGCCTCTCTTCACCTCTGACCAAGCAAGGTTGCTCTTTCTTCTGCTCCCTTGAAATGTGCCCTATAGCCAACCCGACCACTATTTAGCAGTCAACTTTTGCAGGCCATGGTTGCAAATTTGAACCAACGGTTGAGATCCTTCCAGGTAGAATCAAGGGCCAAGAGTTGGCACCAGTAAAGATAACATGTCCGTCTTACATTCCCTATAAATAGATGCGGATTCTATTCCCCGAAGAGGAAGAAATCAATGTGAAACTTTGGCAAAAAATCATCTTTTTTTCCAGATTTTTCTTCCCCCTCCGCCGGCCTAACTTTCCCCCTCTTTTTCTCCCACCTTCGGCCACGCCACCACCTTCGGCCACACTGAAATATCTTCCCTGTAACACCATGAACGCTCCCAGCCTTCTTCACCTCTGGCCAAGCAAGGATGCTTTTCCTTCTGCCACCTTGAAACCTGCCACATAGCCATTTGCATTAAGAAATTATGCATGCAAATGGCACTTTCTTTCCAAATTTAGTGGGTTGGACCCGTTTCCAACCCAATATTTGGGCTGAGTATAACCCGAGAAAAAAAAACAAAAAAAATCAGAAATTGTTTTTCAAAAATCCTTTTAATTTTTTTTTTATTTTCTTGCATGTTTTTCTACTAGTTTTACTTAATATTGGATTGTATACGTATATTGTAAGATACAAATCTAGTATTAAATACCTAGTTTTTTTCGAAACCTTTCTAAAAAAATTCAAAAAAAAATCTCAAAACTTTTAAATTAATTTCTCTTTAAAAATAAAAAATAAAAAATATTTTATTTTCATGCATACAATCAAATCCTAAAATGTTTTCTAAGCTTATTTTCATATAAAAAATTGCATTTTTCTCATGTTTTGAAAATCCAAGAAAAAATAAATATCACAATCAGTTTATAATCATCCATTAGAGTTTGAATAATATCAAAAACCTTTTTTTTTTGTCCAGATGTAGACTTTAATAATTGTGGGGTGTAAATTTATTTTTGATATTAACATATTAAAAATATCTAAAAAAAAAAAAATTTAAACAAAAAAATTAATTTTATTTTATTTTAAAATACATTTAAAACATAAAAATATATGAATTCTAATTTCCTCCGCAAACAGCAACCTGATACTAACCTAGTCGACACGGCGATGTTGTTGGTGCTTATATGAAGAGATATTTCTGCATCCACTGTAGAGTAGAGGATATATGTGGTTATTGAAAAAAAGTAGAGCAACGCCATGAAGAGAAGGTGATGGATAGACAAAATGATAGGAGTAAGTTTAATAAGCTTTTAGATCATTTATTATCACTGAGTTTTTGTGTCTCATTAGTTACAAATTTTTCATGATATAAGCTTTTTTTCTCTCTACAAAACTGCTTAAATTAGCATTTTAGATGGGTACTAAAATATTTTTGGAAAAATTTGAATTTTTTTATTTACTTTAAATTAATATGTTTTTAATGTTTTTAAATCATTTTAATGCGCTGATGTCAAAAATAATTTTTAAAAAATAAAAAAAATATAATTTTGATGCATTTCAGTACAAAAAATTATTTAAAAAATAACCGTAACTAGAACTTCCAAACATGCTCTAATGAATTTTTAGTTTCTAACTCCTAAAATTACATACAAAAGATAAAGAAAAGCCCAACAAAATCAAAAGTCGAGAAGTACAAAATAAAGATTTTGAGTTTTTAAGTATGTTATCACATTAAAATATTTTAATAATATATTATCGAACACCTTTTTTCTTATAAACATGTCAATTGTAACTATTATTTACTGTCACAATATTTAAATTCATAATTTTTTTATCACTTAAAAATATATTAAAATAATTTTTTAATTTTGTATTCTACATAAAAAATACTAAAAAAATAATTTAATATTTTTCAAATGAAACTTATTCTTAAAATGTATCTAAAAACAGAAATTATAACACAGCAAAACTTAATAGAGATGTAAAAACTTAATCTAGTTTCATGAATTGTAAGAGATAAATTATTATTATTATTATTTGAAACTTAAGCACGGGTCAATATTAATGCGTTTTATAAATTTTTTATTTCAATTGATGCATAAACATTCAGAAAAAATAATTTTATCGTTGAATTAAAAATATATTCAGTAAGTAAATTTTCTATATTACTTATTTGAAAAATCAGTTATACCATTCTGGCAATTTCTATCTGCAATCTAACGATTATGTAGAAAAGCACAACGGCATGCTATGATTCCTCCACTTTTAATGCGATGGAATTTCTTCCAACCAACCCTTCCCCTTATAAACGCCGTGGAGTGGACAGAAAGCTCGACATTGACTTCACTGCCCATGGATCCCGATTTCCGGTCACCAAGCCACTTCTTCAAATTTCTTCCAACCAACCCTTCCCTTCTTCTTTTTTAAACGCCGTTCAAAAATTTGCAATAGCATCAAAATATGCGTCATGTATACATGATTACTATGGAAAATAAAGTGGTTGGAAATATGATAGTGATTGCTTTTTAAAATATTTTTTATTTTAAATGTATTAAATTAATATTTTTTATTTTTTAAAAATTATTTTTGATATCAGCACATCAAAATGATATAAAAATATTAAAAATATATTAATTTAAAATAAAAAAATAAATATTTTTTAAATTTTTTTTAAAATCACTTTCTAACTGTAATGTCAGATACTAAAAGAAAAACAGCCGAACGGGCAAGGGATCGGGTCTTCATGATGGCCCATTCACTTTTTTTTTTTTTTTTTTTGTCTTGCATTCTTTTTGCTTTTCGCATCAGACTCCTATTCAATGTTGATCAACTGTAACTCCACACTTTACTGTTATTGTCACTTATTTTAGCTTTTTTTTCCCTTCTTAATCTCTTAAATTTTGGTATCTTTTTGCTTGCATCACAAAACTTTATTTTTTTTTAGATTATATCCGTGTAAGTGATGTTTACATGGTTCTTTTTGTTGTTATATATTTTAATTTACATGCTCTCTCATACTATACATTGAATTAAAGAACAATTTTATATATAAAAAAATTAGATTGTTCTTAAAACAAAGATTGAAAGATTAATACTCAAAATTGACATTAAAAAAAATCTCCTGTTTATAATGTTCAAATAACGTTAAAATGTTCAATACAACCATCAAATATCACTTTTTTCATATTTAATCCTTATTATTTAAGATTTTTATGTCTTAGTCTCTAAATTCATTTTTTTGTGTTTTAGTCCATAGTGTCTAAAGATGACAAGGAAACTCATTGAAAAAAAAAACAAAAAAAAACTCTTGGATGATCAAATTTTAACCTCTAATAACTATGATTTTAGTGTCTTTTGATTTGTTTTTAAGAGAGAAATTTAATGGAGGTAATTTTTACCTTCAATGATGTCAAGTAAGGTAGATTATGACTCATTTTTTTTATTTGAATTGATTTTGAGTTTTTTCTGTTCAATTAAAGATCTTTTGTTGTCACGAAGGTTCATATTATTTTTCATGTTTTTAGGTCAACAAATGTTGAAATTTGGGCTTTCAAGGTTAAAAAACTTGGACTTCGATTTTTCAATCATCATAGCCACCTTTGATGATAAAAAAAATTACAAGCGTATGATACATAAAAAAAATTATGCAGTTTAACCTTTAATTTATCAATAAACTTTTAATTTTTTTAATTTAGCCCCTGATTCAATTAATTCTAGACCCTTTATTTACACGTCTTTTTCAGTTTGGTTCTTAGTTTCGGATTTCTTCAATCAAGTTTCTAATTGGCCATAAAACTTTAATATTTATGCAATTAAACCTATGATTTGACCAAATCAACTCTTAAAAATTATAATTTGACCTCTGAACTTTAATTTCTTCCTATTAAAGCTCAAATTAACTTAAAAATCAATTTTTCTTGCAGTAAAACCCTTCATAAATTCAATTAAACCTTCAATAAAATTTAATTGAGTCCATAAACATATGATTTTGAAATTTTCTATCTTAAATTGAATTTTCTTTGTCAACAAGGCTCTCATAAGTAAAAAATATACTATTATTCAATTTTAGTATTTTTGAACCTCCTCAACTAATTTTTAGCTATTTTTTAGCGTTTTGACATCCTTTTCTCACTACTATTATTTTTTGGATTTTTTCTAAATATATTTTTTTTTTGTTTTGGAAGAGAAAAGGTGAATTTAGAAAATAATCTAAAAATAGGTTATGACAAGGAGAAAAGACCATTGTGAAGATGATAAGAAAGTTTGAACAAAATAACTCACCATGAATTGAAAAGGTAAAGGTAAAGGCTAACCATGCAAGTAATTCAAATATCAAGTAATAACATAAAAGTGGTAAAGTTTTTCAATGCTAGAGGCCAACAACCAGAGAAAAGAAATGAGCAATACAAAAATGGCCTCCAATTATGCCACCCAAACAATATAATAAAAAAGCTGCCTCGATTACCATAAGGAACAAAAAGGTAATATTACTACCAAAACAATTGATAAATTCACCCCAATAGAAGAAAACAATTGATAAACAATTTATGCTCTTTAAAAGGCAATTTGTGTGGTGATTATCAAACAAAGGAACAAATCAAAAGACAACAATATTGTCACATAATTAACAAATCAAATTGCCTTTTAAAGAGCATAAATTGGATTCAACTAATATCCTCATAAGCAAAAATACATAACTCAAGAAAGAAAATGCTTATATGGATAATGGTAATACGTACCCTTTTAGATGAAGATATAATGAAAGTGGACAACATGAAGAAGAGAAAATCCGTGAATTTGCAATTATGGTATAGTAAATGAAGAGTTAAGATGCAATGAAGGAAATTGATGAGGTAAAAATTCTTTATGAGATAGAGATGAGTAATCATAATGACATTGCACCAGAAAATAGGGTTTTATGCTTCTCATATTCATTTGAGGTCAAAATTGATCATCACTTTATATCCATGGTGACTATAGAGATAATACATAAGATAAAAAATTGAATATTAATTGATCGATAGAGATTTAGCATGACAGTGCTTATAACGCTAAGCATGGCATCAAAACCAAACAACACTTCATTTTGAAATTGATTAGTTGGTTGACTCGTTAATGAATGAAACTTTATTTTAAAGAAGTAATATTTGATTTATCACGTTATTAATGGTCAGTTTGCTGTTCGAATTAAAAGGCAGATAAGTCAATATTAATGAATATTGCGGTATAATTAGAGTTTTAATACATACAACTATTATGAGGAGATGCATAAATAGGAAGTATTAGTTGCATCATGATTCAGGTTATAAAATCGTTATTTGTTATAAATAGTTTGTATATGATTAGAATTTATAGTTTATGTGAAACTTGATCTTCATAGCATTATAAATAGATTATTTAGCAATTGGAAATATGATTAGAATTTATAGTAAATTTCGTATATACAATTCTTTACAAGTTTTCTATATCTTTATTGCTTTAAAACCCCCCACCCCCCCCCACCCCTTATTGCTTTAACCCCCCACCCCCCCACCCCCTATATCTTTATTGCTTTAAACACCCCCCCCCCCCCCCCCCCCCCCCCCCCCCCCTTTTTTTTTTTACACCTAGAATGTAGATTCTTTTGGCATTACACACCTTCACCTCTTAACATGTTAAATTAAGTTAAGAATTGCACACTCTATTTAATTGATGAGGCCATCACTTGTCTTTATTTAGGATTGAATTTTTTAAGTATGGTATCTCTTATTGAAAAAAAAAAAAAGAACAAATAACAGGTAATATATATATTGATAAAAAAATCCATCCATAATCAATAAAGATAATTTAATCTTTATAAAGAAAATTTACCTAACTTTTCAGTTAAAGAAAAATTTAACTTGGTTTTGAAAAAAGTGTTTTCCTCTTATTTCAGATGGGATACACTTTTCTAAAAGTTGTGAAAATAAAAAAATATAATATTATTTATTGATTATATCAAATTTGATCCTTTTGATTGCTATATATTTTATTTTGAATTTTTTGTTTTAATTATTTTTCAATATTGTCTCTTAAAATTTGATTTTGATATCAATTTTGATCCTCATTCTTTTAATTGTTATTTATTTTTCTCCTATCATTTTCTTAATTAAAATTTTGTTACATATCAAATTTAATCCTCATTATTTTAATTGCAATTTATTTTTTAAAGATAATTTATGAAATTTAATTTTTTTTTCAATTTAATCATCTTTCAAAAATTTTATCTATTAGATTTGATATTCATTCTTTTGATATTCATTTGTTTTATTTAAAATAATTTATGAAATTGATTTTTTTTTCAATTTTGTCTTGTTTCAACTTTTTTTTATCAGATTTGATTTTTATTCATTTAATTACTATTTATTTAAAATAATTTTTTAAAAATTTTATTCTCATTTAATTTTTTTTATTTTTTATTTTTGGTTTCTATTATTTTAATAAATTAAAACAAAAAAATTAAACTCATTTGAATATTTATGTCCAAAAACAAAACCTTCACGAGGAGCCGAGGCCCGAGTCTGTCACCCACTCGTTTCCCATATCTCTATATAATAACAACATCACGCAAATCAAAAACCCATTGTTTCATTTCTTTTCTTTTCCCTCAAAAACCAAACGGAAAATTTATCAAAAGGAATAAGAAATGAAGAGACCCCAATTCACTCCGGAAAGGTCCTGTCTCTTCGTAGTGGCTTTATCCGGTCTAATAATCGGTGCACTTCTTTTTTCAAACTTAATCCGGTCCGTTGGTAACATCTCTTCCTTCGGCCTCTGCTCCTTTGCCTCGGCCAAAGCCCGCGCCGCCGCGGAGTACGCCGCTACACCAACTCAACTCCAATCCATCCTCCACTATGCAACTTCAAAGATCGTCCCACAACAATCTTTAGCCGAAATATCAGTCACTTTCGATGTCCTCAAAACACGTTCACCCTGTAACTTCCTTGTATTTGGTCTCGGTTTTGATTCTCTCATGTGGACATCATTAAATCCACATGGCACCACTTTGTTTCTCGAAGAAGATCCTAAGTGGGTTCAGACAATCGTCAAAAACACTCCAACGCTAAATGCGCATACGGTTCAGTACTTGACGCAACTAAAGGAAGCCGACAGCCTCCTGAAAACGTACCGGTCTGAACCGTTGTGTTCGCCAAGTAAAGCGTACTTACGCGGCAATTATAAGTGTAGGTTAGCACTGACTGGATTGCCTGACGAAGTTTATGATAAGGAATGGGATTTGATAATGATTGATGCGCCAAGAGGGTACTTCCCGGAGGCACCAGGGAGGATGGCGGCGATATTTTCAGCGGCGGTGATGGCTAGGGAGAGGAAAGGATCAGGAGTGACGCATGTGTTTCTACATGATGTGAATCGGAGAGTGGAGAAAATGTTTGCGGAGGAGTTTCTGTGCAGGAAGTATTTGGTTAAGGCTGTAGGGCGGCTATGGCATTTTGAGATCCCTCCAGCTGCTAATGTGAGCCAGAGTGATGGTTGGTTTTGCTAAAAAACGCTTTTTTCCTGTGCTTCTGACAAGATAGATAAATGAGACACAGAGAGGTGACAGAATTTTATTTTATTATATTTCTGTTTCACGGAAAATATCTTGCGAGGGAAAAGAGTGGTTTGAGAGAGTCAGGGGGACAGATGAAATTTGAATATGGAGATTTAAGTAGATGCCCAATTATTTCACTATCAGATAGTGTGTGTTTAGTGATGTCTTGTATTGCCCGTTTAATATATTGATACGGTGTTTTTTATTTTAAAAATATAGTAAGATTATTTTTTTATTTTTATTATCAGCATATTAATATTAAAAAAAAAACACTAAAAGGATTTTTGATGTATGATTTTAAAACCAACGTAAAAATACAATAACAAGCAATGCACATATGCTTTTAAAAATTGTGCTTATTAAAATTATTTTTAATTGAAAATATATTAAAATATTATTATTTATTTTTCATAAGAGTATTAAAATTATTAAAAACTTTTATAAAAATATTAATTTAATATTTTTTCAAATAAAAAATAAAATTATGCATTTTTTTTTGACCTTTTGATATTGAAATTTGAATCTTGATGTTCTGAGAAAATAAACCTGCTACCAACAAACTAACCTCTTCAGATTGGAGTTATTGTTGAATCTTTGGGCGTGACTCCGCACTGGATTGGATTCTCAGCCTGATTGGTACTATATAATTATTATTTTTTAAAATATATTTTTAATATAATTATATCAAAACAATTTAAAAATATAAAAAAAATTGATTTAAAGAAAAAAATTTAATTTTTTTTAAAATATTTTTAAAACGAGAAAATATATTCTATCAGCTAAAAGCTGTAGGTGGTCATTGCAAAATGGAAGGTTAATTACTCTATTTGCTTGCAATATTTGGGTAACTTTCATCATCAATGATTTATAGACACCTGTGCGGCTATCAATTTCTTTGCGGCAGACCAGCATGGTGGTAAAATACAATTTAAATTTGCGGAAAGAATAAAGCATCTCAAGTGTGTTTCTCAGTGTGGTTGCGGGTGCTTTTAAAATAATTTTTCATGTTAAAATACATATTAATGATATTTTTTTATTTTTTAAAAATTATTTTTGATATTAACATATTAAAACGATCCAAAATATACAAATTATATTAAATTTTAACAAAAAAAAAATTAATTTTTTTAAAAACAAAGCCGCTGCTTCGTTTTCAAACGTGCCAATACTTTTAAAATTGTGGAGCCCATTGGTAGCTGCCATCTATCAATTTGTCTCATGAGATTGCGGAGGAGAGCCCAGGACACGAAGGAAAAACTGCTATTAACCTTTTTTCTTTTCCTTTTTGTTTTGTTTCACGAATTTCAAAGGGAAAAAATGTTTGGAAGGCGGGAAAGGGTTTTCATGCATTCTGTTTCCTATTTTGAAATGTCACTGTTTGTTCAAATCGTGTTTTTTGTAAACTTATTAAATTACTTTTCATTTTTTAAATATAAAATTAATATTTTTTAAAATATTTTAATATACCAAAATAAAAAATATTATTTTAATATATTTTTAATTAAAAAATATCTTATCAAAATATCATGCAACAGTAAAGCTAGTGGAATCACGGTAAGCTAGTGGAATCACGGGTCAGAGTCGAATGCGATTTCCAAGAGAATTGTTTACGATGCAAACTTTTCAAAAAAAATTAGTTGAATATTTATACTCTTTATCTTTATTATTTAAATATGTGAATTTATTAATAAGTATTCCAATTAGTTTACATCTGTCATATGCTTTGACATGTCCGTATGAACTATTAATGCTTGTCGGATTGAGTTTGTACTTTTATTTTGTTATTTTAGCATCCAAACATATTCATATTTTAGCTTAGCTTGTTTCTTGTTTTCTTGGATTTACTACTTGTTATCAGAGGGAAGATTTATGGAAAAAGATTGACGAAGAAAGTGTACATAACACGAAGTCAGGGCGGTGGCGTGCAAGGGCCAGTCTGTCTTCTCCAAAAACCATGCCTGTGGCAACAAGGAGAGCATGCCATGAATTTCTGTGCGCCTCTGATATCCAATGCATAGAATATCTGGTCTCATTGACAATAGCAGGATAAGAGAAAAGCCCCTTTGGGATGTGCTTGCACTTCCTTCTAAGAAATTGGATTTGTTGCGACCCCTTAATCCGCAGGTTCAGCCAAGTTTCTGGCATTGGAATAACCTTTGATTCTTTACAAATAGCAAATTCACGTATCGTATCATTTTCTTCCCCGATTATTGTCATATAGTAATTACCTCTGAAGAAAGGGTAGCTCTCTCCAATCGTCCCCATTGCGTCCGGTGTCAAAATCAGATAGGCTGCGAGTGAATGGAGTAGACTCTCTAGCGCCAAGACTCTTTGGGGAACCAGGCTTACTGTCCGGTGTGGTTCTGGACGATTCCTCATTGATGCAAAGATTAGTAAGATCAATTGTGTTTTCTCCATCTACCACAATACCATTGCGCAATATTGAGGGTACTTTGCAAAGATCGTTCAGCTATCAGATGAGCTGGAATTATGGCATGCGCCTTCTGTTCATGTCAAAAATTACATCATATCATACACATTTAGCTAGAAACTAATATCAATCATGCTATTTATGTAAGAGAAAAATCCATACAAAAGGTCACTAGGACTTGCCTTTACAACCATGCTGCTTGGTCTGCTATTCTGTGTTTGTGAATTGGATACAAAAACTGATGGTGAATCTTCAAGTTTTCTTTCTAGCAGATCCTAAACAGTTACAAATAATCAGAATCCTCACATCAGGATTTTGCTAGCAAATATTTAGATGGGGTAAGAAAAAAAAATCCTGAAAATAACAGGAAAAGAGAGCACCGACCTTGGAATCTACATTTAGCATCAACTGTTCTACATTACTCAACATGATTCCTAGTGCCTTCTAAACAAAATAAGAAGACCAGAAAGTTTATCGGGCTCCAAAATTAGCAAGAAGAACGGAGAAAGAGTAAAGAACAAAGTCACAAATGTAGATGTGCAGACCAGCCACTCCCATATAAATATATTTTACAGCAGAAAATGGGTCAAATTGGCCTAATAAAGAAATTGAAAGACATTAGGACAGAGATAAAGACCCACAAGTGACGATAGCAGTTTCACACAAGATGGAACTATGAAACAGTGATTCAATTGGTGCAATAACACTCTATCCACCCAATAATTGAAGAGCTATGGCTTATTTATATTTTTGCAATGTAATTATAACATCTGGACTAATCGCCCACTTTTATCTATCCTAGTTGCAGAAAAAGATGTGGAACTCAGTAATAGCATAAACTTACATATTTATTATCAAATTGCCGATGCTATATTGCTAATCACCTACATTAATATTAAATTATAAAGAGATGGCGACTGCTTGATGATTTGAAGACGTTAAAAATCAATTATTCCTTTTGGACTGAGAAGGACTGGTCATAGAGTCAATCTAAGACTTATTTGGAGAATGGTATATTGTATGGGAGATGCTTCTGTGATTACATCCTGCAGGTACCTCAACGTTGCATCTTAATTTTAAATGAGGATGGGCTATTCTAGAGCAAAACACATCATTTACCAATGACAATTAACAAGCTGATGCAAAATTATTAGACCATACTTTTGAACATTTGAAAGGGAAGGACAGGATACTTTCCATCTACGCGAAATCAAGGCAAGAGTTTTGGTATTAGAAAAGATTATATGCAAGTCTCCAGTAATCAGGCTTTGCCTCTAATCTGAAAGTGCTAAGACTGCCTAATTGCAATTTGTAAACAGTCAGCCGCATAGCAGCACCACGGTGACTGTAGCTGCTCTGTAAGGCCAGTCAATACTCAATACTAGGTGAAATAAAACTACCGACAACCAACTAGATGACTGAGTCAATACTCCACAAGGTTATGCATTTGGAGTTTTATTTAAAACAGCATCTTCGCAAGTATTTTCCAACGACTCACCTCCAATCAACATCAAATTATGAGCCCTTACATACAAAATCATATCTCATACCTGTATCTAAGAGCAAAATTTAACCGATTCTGATGTCATACAGCATACCTTGACTTAGACTATGGTAGCAGAAACAGTCCCTTGTAATAAAGCCTGATAAACTGTAGAAATTGTTATTAGCTTGACTATAAGAACACTTCTTACTAACAGAGTTGTCCCCCTACCACTACAAGCATATGTTAGTTGAGGCAAGAAACAATGCAAACCAACAAAGTCTATACCGTCATAAGCACCTGATATCAGTCTGAGACCCATCCATGGAAGTTACAAGCAGGTGCAAGGTCAAATATGCCAGTCCTACATATAAAAATGGGAATAATCAATATTGCTAGTTTTGCAATGGAAGAACCTTTGGAAAATGAGAAAAAAGCATAGCCAAAATGCGTGCTAACTGTGATGTAGTCATGATTACCTGGTGTGCGGAATTAACACAAGGCCACAATTACACAGAATTTCCTTGTATCACATTTTCTGGACTTCCATAGAAGTCAATACACATAAAAACCCCAAGTTCAACAAACTCAAAACAAGACTTCCCTGCCTTCCAAGTAATTGCAAACCACAAAAAGAAAATGAAGAAAGAAATTCATAACCATGCTCGATATAGTTTTTATCCATCCAATCTATCTATTGTAGATTAAGCATGAAATTACAAAAGGTATTTGCTCCCTATTTTGTGATTATCAAATCATTATAATATACATCTCAAATAAATATCTAACAGATCATACTGAATCAAGATTTCTTAACTAGTAACACCTGCGCTTATCAAAGAACATAACTCGGAAAGAAAGACTGGAAATCTTAAAAGAGAGGCAAATCGTTCAGCCCCACATATCAGCATTCTATACAAAACAAAAGGAGTTTCATACTACAAAAAGTACTTCATCCGATCATCTCTCCTCATGGCATTGTATACAGCTTGAACCTGGCAGAATGAGAAGTTCCATGTCAACAAATTATCACCAGGTGTTATTGACATCATGCGCAAAATAATCAACATATCATTTATTAAGCATAAATATATATAGACATATCAGCCCCTTTTCTTTCCTTTTGGTTTCCATAAAAAGCTACAAAATATATCTCATCAATATCTTTTACGTGCTTGAGAGAGAGAAAGAGACCTGCTCACTAGAAACAACTTGAACAGGACCAATGTTGACCGACACATATTTGCCCCTTGAAGATACTTTCTGCCTCACTCGGCCCTGGAAAAAAAAAGTAGCTTAATGTAATTAGATACTTGTTTATAATACAAGCTCTAGGTAGATAATTCAACAAGTTACTCAGATTCGCAATCAAAGAAAAAGGTCTTAAAAAAGAAAACAAGAAAGAAAGATCATCTAGTTTAATAACAATCCGGTTATATTTATTTCTAAAAGGTGTCAAGTTTTTCAAGAACAGGTAAGCATTTTGAAACAATCAGCATCAGTTCAATAGGTCAGCTTATTTCTTCAAACTGCAATACTGAGAGTAAGAAAATTCACCATGTTCTAAGATAGAGACTCTTAATATTGATGAAATTACAATAAATTGATAGCAATCTCAGCTTTTTCCTTCTTTTTTTTCTTTCCTGGACAGCATAAGTAACCCAAACATGCCTTTAAATATAACATTTCTTTCTATGTAACTGACCAAGAACCAAAGCATGACAGCAAGATTGACACATCCAAAACAGTAATCTAATTGAGAAATTAAGCTTTTTTTTTCTGATAAGGTTCATATTGCTGTCTAACAGTTTAATCACTTTAATGGTAAAGTCAACCATTAGTGTTGCAAGAAGGAAGAAGACAATTTGTTTTTTATCCATATGTTGAGGCATAATAACGATGACAGATAAAATATGTGGCATCTGTTTCACTTTGCAACATCAGCAAAAATTACAAATGCTTGTATCTGCCAGAAACTTTCAACACCAGCCCTTATAACATCTTTGACTGCTATTCTTTAGCCCCGGATGTGCATCACTACCATTGCCAATTTGTGGCCAGCATGCTATTGTCAAACAGGCCTTCCTCATTACTACTTGTGACTGTTAACCAACAGATTCATATGGCCTGCATATTCTAGTCCCATCATCCAAGGCTTTTAATCATGTGCTTCAAATCCTAGACTCACCAACACTATTTGATGAGAAATGGTTTGGTAATGCACCATGTGTAAAGCACAGCTGATGACAAGGCACTCTTCCATAATTGCAAGCTATTTGATGAGGAATTTCACTACTCACATGTTATCATGAAGGTTTCCATTATAGCAGGACTAGTAGTCATTCCCTCAAACTGGATGTGGAAAAATAAAGGCATGGACATCATCCACTTACCAATTCTGAAACCCAAATCCATGTTTCCCTAAGTTATCATATCTTGAAAAACTAAGATAACTTGGTTCAGAACCTATCATATCTTGAAAAACTAACAAGATAACTTGGTTCAGACCATGCAGTTTCCGTTTTCAAATTTCTGCAGAGAAATTTCCAGTAGGAAACCATAAATAAGTTAACCAATCACTTTCTTTAAATACATTTTCCCTTCTGTCTTTAAAGCCCTGTATATTATGTTGGAATAGAAAGTTATTAATAGACAAGATTTTACGAGAAAGGTTCTTCCTAATATTCCTAGTAGAAAAGAAAGATTTCTTTTCTTGATGCAAAATATAAATTACCATTGCAGTCTATAAAACACTTATAGTATCTCTAATATCTGGAGAAAAGATGTTATGGCCAGAGATTCTCCACCTAAAATCTTCTTTTATCAATCACGGGAGCAACCTTGAACAAATCATGCGAGTTACAGAAGCCAACCATTAATTTCAATCACATAGGAAAAGCACAACTCCATCCAGAATGCATTGTCATCTACTCTGGCAAGCGTAACATGCTATTGAAAGAAGTTCAACTCTGTATTGGCAGACAATAAGCACCTCTGTTCAATATCTATGTGCTAGAGCATCCATTACTTTTCATGTGCTTATGAAATTCTAACGCCAATTAGATATTGGATGAGACCACTCATGATATTTAATGAAAAAACCTTAGTGTAAGGAAATATAAATGAACAGCCTACAAAACCATAAACATAAAAACTTCAATGAAAAAAAAATGCAATTAACAATCCTGTAGGTAATGCAAAAAACAAAAAGGATTCAACATTAACAAGAAAAGACACAATTCATGTCTCCTCGCGGTTTACTTCTTTCAACGCACTGCTATCTTATATATCTTTTCTACTAATTATTTGCAGCAACAAGAAAGGACATATACCTCAGGGATTGGTTGTTGAATTACAGATTCAACAGCAATAACCATAGCTTGCACAAAATCATCACCTCCTGTACCTATTGCAGTAAATCCTCTAACTGTTGGATATGAGTTTACCTGGAAGGTAAATAATACTACTGTTCAGATGCCAAATTTGTACGAGTTTGACAAACACATAAGTACAGTGTCTACAAGATCATAACTTCATCGACCATGCTTAATAAAAATCTAGACTCTAAAGTGTAACAAAATCAATATCTGTAACAGATGTCTGTGAGCAGTTATGATTAATATTGTTTGACATGGAATAGAGGTTGAATACGAAAACAAAATAAAGAATATTGTCTAACAAGAATAAAATCAATAAGCTAACAAAGAAAGGGAATGATAATCGAAAGAGGTCAAGCATCTGTACCTTCTTATCCAAAGCAAGCCATTCATTAGTAGAATCATCTGCTACCGTACCACCAATAACCACATTTGTGGTTTGTCCAACCCTCCCTTCTGTCCTTGATACCTCTGGATCATCAACAGAAGTTTCTATCAATACGTGACTGTATGCTTCACACAAATTATAACAAGAACAAATGGAATACAACAAGAATCCGCTGAAAGCATTGATATCCATTAACCTTTGGCATATAAAAACTTCACAACAAATTCAATTAACCCGGAACTCTCCAAAATAGCAGTACTAATAAAATACAATAAATACATAATTGGGAAAACACATTTGGCTATCATGAATTAAAGTATAATAATAATAATAATATTAAAAAAATTTAAATAGGACGGTCAGAAGAAATGTAGTAACAGAGAAATAAACTCCTCCGGTTACATTACATCACATTCCCTTGTTTCTAACAAACTAATTGTCAGTCTAATTATAATTGGAACTTAAATCCATTTAACTAAATGACTGCAGTTTATCATGTTAAAAATTAAAATGCCAGACAAATTCAATTCAAATACCCAAAAGGCCAAAGAAGAAGAAGTAGACAAACCAGAAATAGCTTTGAGCACAGCTTCTTGAGGGGGGTCTTGATCCTGGTCATCTTCATTGTTGTTGTTATTATTATAAGAGCTGAAACAATTAACATGAGTGGGTCTTGGTCTTCCAAAGTGATGAAATTCAGGAGCCCTAATGCTTGGTGTCTTACAGGTTGAAACTCCAACGGTTTTTCTCGATGAGAGAGAATAATAGATGATGGCTCTGTTTTGATGGAGAGGAATCATCCATGGATCTGTTGTCAAAACAGAACGCAGCACACTCGTGCACGCCATTTCTTTTCTTCTTGTTCTGATGATTATGGAGAATTAGCGTTAGAATTTTGTGTTTTGGGGCTATTTATATATTATCTGTGTTGTTGGGTTTAAGGCTTTTAAACTGTCTGTTCAATTAGCCAGATTTTTTCTCTATCTTTCGATGACGTGGCTGCTCTGGATGGAACAAGGGCTGCTTCCGCCGTGCTCTGTTAAACTCGGTCTAAAGTAGGACTTGAATTAAATTTTAATTTAAATAGAAAAATAACTGACATGACTAAATTCGATTTATCTAATTAAATCTTACCTAAATTCCATAATATATATATATATATATATATATATATATATATATATATATATATTATGGAATTTAGGTAAGATTTAATTAGATAATCATATATAAAACATTCAAGTAGTTTAGATAATTGATTAATCAATTGATCCTATTAATTTTATCTATTCTTTTTAATCAAGATAATTGATAGCTTATACACAGTGCTTATTAGGTTAAATTGTTTGTAATTAGTACCTAATTTATTTATTTTTTTGGAGATGAGGACTCTCTTATGCTTAAATAAATATTTTTTAGAAATAAAAAATACAATAATATTCTACAAAGAGATGCTCTGAAAATATATATATAGTAGAGAATGAAGTTTGTGAACCTTTATTCCGAATATCTCATGATATATTTATACAACATGAGTCTTGTTCTTTTATGAAGAGAAGGGTTTGAAGTGTAATTTTATCTTAATAACATTTAATATACATCTGTATTAATGTTTGATGAAAATATGATGGTTCCTGTAGAATTTTTATACACCTAAAAGATGTAGAGAAATTAGGGTTCAAGACGTTAAATATAGTTGAGCCCATGAAGGCTGAGCTCTTTCCCTAGGTAACCCAAGAGAGGTGGGTCATTCTCTTAGGTGAGTCGAAGGGAGAAGGGTCATCCCATTTAACGTTTCTAGGAAGGATGGTTATATCTTCAAGCGTGTCCGGAGAATGCTCATTCCCTCAAGTGTGTCTGGGACTTAACACACTGTCAAGCTTAATTGTGGCTGAGTCTGCCTAGCACGAGACCCAACACGTTTGCACTGGGGCGTGCTTGTATTCTAGAAAATTTATACTAGTGAATCTTTTTTAATCTAATGTTTTTTTGATAAAAATATATGATAAAAACTTAATTTATCCTATGGGTGTAAATCTATCCTGGTTGAGAATGTATAGGATAATTCTACAATAACTTCGCTTTATAGCATCGCTCCCTTCTTTAAATTTCATTGTTATTCATAACGTGACATGCGATATTTAATTTATTAAAATCATACGATTAAATTGATAAAATAAGTAGTTAACATAAGTTTTTTAATATGTGAACAAAAAATTGATTAAAAACGTGCCTTGTTAATTCTGCGTTTAATCAATCGAGCTAATATCGAATTCTATTTTTTTTTTCCTCAGGAAAAAGCAACCCAAGCAAGCCGACTTGTCAGAGGTTTTAGATTTCAAGTCAATTTCATCAAAACGGTAAACTTCCTCCTAGAATTATCGTTTTTATTGCAGTTTTGATCAACCTGTCTTCGGCTTCGAAAGTCGGCCTGGTACCAATCTTGCATTTTCCATGCTAGCTAGTTTAAAGTAAATTTAAATTGCGTAATTATGAGTTGATGGAAGTAGTTGCTTGTTTGGAAATGCTAATCGTTGATTTAAATATATTTTATTTTCTGTTCAATTCAGATTTATTTAAGATATGTATGATGGTGTGGTAAATATTATTTTATTTTGAAATTCATCAAAATAACATTAATTTTTAATATTAATACATTTAAATACTAAAAAGATACTAAAAAATTAATTTAAAATTTAAAAAACTCAATTATTTTTAAAATCATGGTTGGAACATAACGAGAAACAAGGCTTCATTTAAGTTTTTTTCATCGAAAAGGCAAAACTTCGTAGGTTTTTATTTCACTCCGGGGCATTGAGTGTTGATGAGTAATGCCAATGGATAGGGGAGAGCTTAATGAGTTTCCTGCAGCCTCCCAATAGAACTAATCACAATGCAATCCATGGGCCTACAAGTGACCTGTTTACTGCGGAGTAAGAGAGGAAAGTGTTGGCGGAGGACGAAAATACGCCCCCTCCCCTAGTTTGAACTCTAGGTCCAATGGTTGTGTCAGCAATGGAGATGCTCATAGGTGGAGTTTGTGAGGAAGATAGTATTCCATCAGGAGGAAAAACATGCAAGTCCGTTTCAGCTTCTGTTTTATTGCGGAAGTTGCGGTGGAGTACCCTTGGACTGCAATTTGACTGGTCTAAGGTAAGTGCTTTCACTTTTGCTATACCTATGCTAGTTTTGTATGCATCTGTTATTTGTATTATGAGATTTTTGTTCATTGATCATTCAATTTCATGCTATAGTGAAAAGGCAGAGCGCAATGCCTTTAGGCTTTAGGCATTGTCCATTAGACCCTGTTTAATTTGGAAGTTTTCTGTTTGAGCTTGTCCATTAGACTTTTTCTGGCTGACAAATTAGTGTAGATGCTTTAATTATTATGAAGCATGGACCCTTTTTTTTTATGTAGTCACCTGTTGCTTCTGTAAGGTTTAATTTTGGCCTTGCAACCCTGGGGTTTGCTTAGTGGTTACAACGCCCAATCTGTCCCAATGCATTATGAATGCCCTGGATTTTGATCACTCAATATACACCCTTGGCATGGTACTGTGTGACTTCTGGGACAATGTGTATATTTCACATGAAGTGATTGTAATAAACTTACTTGCGATCAACACTATACCCTGCTTTCCTACTAAGAGGTGCATAATGCTTAAGACACAAGCACGTCTGAAAGTAACAGTTTAATTTGCTTTTACAGAGGATTTTGAGAGCTTGTGCTTGGAGATAGCAGCTCAGTTTAATCAGTCTGTGGTGAAAACAAATGTCCACTTTTTTGTGCACAGAAAGTATTGTCAACTCACTGCAGTTTAAGAACACATTTGCATGTAAGAAGATAGTCTTTAACCACTTAAACATTGCTGCTCAAATCCATATCAAGCCACCTTAATTGACTAGAGATCCAAGCTAGTCCTTTTGTATTTTAGTTTATTGTCATCATCATCTTTTAGAGGATGATTTCTGTAACACTTGAAATGTATTAACGCAGCAATTCTTTTAGAAGGTATGCTTCTTACAACTTGAAATGAATTTAAATGTGTTTTTTTTTGTGGCGCAGCGTTACTACAAACTATCTCTTCCACATAACAACATCCCTGATGAACTCTGTCAGCTGGCTAAGAAAATGGCTGCTTCTGCAATGCCCATGTGAGAAGAATTTCAGCCTGAAGGTGCAATAGTAAACTATTTTGCACCAGGTGATTATCAATAGAAAGTTTGCTTATATCTTCTTTTGGTCCATTTTCTATTTAATATTTATTGGCTTATGGGCCTTAATGCAATGATAAGGTTGCGCTATTGTGACTAAAAGTTCACTGGTTTAAACTGCAGAAACAGTAAAACAACCATGCAGGGGTTTACACTTTACATATCCTCAGCATTTATATAGCTGGCTACAAATCTTCTACTTAAGTTAAAATTCAATGTCTTGGAAATGGAACTAATGCACACAACAATGTTTGTGTCTCCTGTCAGGAGATACACTCGGGTGGGCACTTGGATGACATGGAAGCTGATTGGAGTAAACCTATTGTAAGCATGAGGTATCTTGGGAATTCTTTATTCTATCATTTTCTCCAACGTTTTCAACCCAAAGAAGAGGTGTTAGTTGCTGGCTCGATCTTTCTCTCCCCTCTGTTTGGGCTGCAAGGCTATTTTCCTTTCGGGTGGAAAGTCTAGAGATGATCCACCATTAGCAGTGTTCCTCCAAAGTGGTGATGTGGTGCTCAAGGCTGGAGAAGCAGGGGAATGTTTTCATGGTGATTGAAAGCCTCTGGAATATCTTGAATTAAAGATCTGTGTTTTTTTCTAAATAAAGCTTTCATCCTCATGTTTTACCCTCAAAATTTAGCCTTACATGGGTAAACCGTAAAACTCAAGTCAAAGGAGAGTTTCTGGTTTATTTTCGTTAGGCAGCCAAAAACCTACCTCAATTCACTGAACTTCCACACATGAAATTCATATTTTCTGTGAACTATGAAGAAGCTGTTTATAGCAAGAATTAATTGACATCATTGTGCTTAGCCTACTGTTCTAGTCTGTTCCTGCGTATTTAATTTTGTTGCATATTAATTCTCTGCTTTGATTTCTGATCATTACAGGCGTGCCTAGCTAGGATCTTTTCCAACAAAAAAATACTGAAATCGCAACCCTTGAATCACATTTCTGTGATGAGATAGATTTCTAAGAGTTCATCAGAACCTCGAGAATCAACATTAACATCAGACAAGTTTTTTGAGAGTATTAAATTCTCTCTCTCTCTCTCTCTCAAATGCGAGATTTGATTTAAGATTCAATTGGAATGATTTCAAGAAGAGAGGTTTTAATTTTTCTATCCGCTGCTCTTTTACTCTACCAAATCAGTAAAGAGTATTCTCCTTCAAGTCCCCAGTAATCATGTGTGAATGGCTATCTTCACACACCATTGGAATGGTATCTAACTCTAGCTGGGGCAGATTGTTCATTATTTCTGTAATTTTGAGCAATGAAATGAACTCCTCAAACGTCAAATCCTGCTGATAAGACTCGTGCCGAAAGTTTCTTGTAATCTTCCCATTGCTTGGCTCACACACGCTGTTTTTGCCTGGAAGGTACGTGCATAATAATTCCAAGTCAGCCGGAAGCACGCGCTCGATATAATATAAAAACATTTAGCAATGATTGACTAATGCAATATTGCTATATATTTAGGGTTTGAAAAGAAGCGAATTGTTGGTACGTAACGACCAATTATTTGCTAATAAACCATCCAGCTTTTAGACAGGTGTTTTATACAGTAGTCGAGTCTTTGCCATCATTAACCAATAAGAAGAAAGCTTAGTAGTATTACTTTTTCTTGAGAACATATATGACGGTTATGGAAGTTGAAATCTTCCGTTTGTCACTCGGTACAACCGCATTCTTAAAGAATTTTAAATTTTAAATTATTTTTCAATTAATATCAAGAATAAATTTTAAAATTAAAAAAAACTATCTCGTATAAATAAATAGGAATTTGGGACAAAGGGGTTTATTTTTTATGTGATCTCAGCTTCAAGCCTTATGGTTGCTAATATGATGACCACCGGAAATTTACATGGTCATTAACTTCAGGGCCCATGGGATTAATCGAGATGCACGCAAGCTGATCCGGACATCTATATTAATAAGAAAAAATGATAATAATGTTTTAAAAAAATAATTTTTACTATATTTCTAAATAGGAATGAACGAGAAAAAAAAAAGGGAGTTTTTCAATAATGCAGATAAAAAGGAAGAAAATCATGTGTTTTTCTTTATTTTTGAGTGCAGGAGGAGGAAAGCATATGAAGGGCCATCAACACATGGAACATGGATAAAAGATGGGACAGCCGTCCGGGTATCAAACAGCAGTGACAAGTAAAATGTGAAACACTCAAAAACAAAGAAAGAAGACGTGGTCCATCTGGAGAAGTCTACTAGCAAAAGCAATAATGTAATAGTAAGCTGACACACCAAGAAAAAATCAACTCCAAACAAGAAGAAGAAGCAACGTCGCCCACCAAAATATAAAATGATATAAAAATATTGTTCACTACACTACAAAAAAATCAACTCCCAGCCACCACCGAACACTCACGCGTCTACGTGTAGATTTCTGCTACCACTTTCCTTAAAATCAAGCTAAAATTTACCATCCAAACAAACAAGAAATCAAACTCACTTCCTATCTTCTCTTGCACAACTCGTATCTCTCTCCCCTTCTTGTTAGTTTTTGTTCTCTGAAGGATAATGGAACCGATCGTTTTGACCCAGTTGGCAACGGGTCTTAGTGTGCTAGCCGGGGCGGTTCTGGTCAAGTCGGTTATGGGCCAGAAGCCCATGGCTGGTCCGACGTGCCCATCTTGCAACGGCACGCGTCGAGTCGCTTGTCTTTGTTCCCGTTGGTCAGACCGAGATGTGGGTTGCCGGACTTGTTCTGGTTCCGGTCGCATGGCGTGTAGTAGCTGCGGCGGGACAGGTACTGGTCGGCCTATTCCGGTTCAAATCTCTATGAGGTCACCAAACCGCCCATCTTGACCCGGTTCGTGCCTTAAAGATTTGTTTTCGGGTCTGTTGTGGTAGTGAATATTAATTAATTTCTCGCTCTCTCTCATATTTTTATGTAAACTTCTTTTCTTTTTCGGATTTTCCCAAACTCTGGAAAAGATTAAATTGTAATATAATATAAGTTGAAGAGATACTTGGATGGAGAGAGGAGATGAGATGGAAGATTGGTTGGTTGTAACTTGCAATGACAGTGATGAATACATTGAGTACTGAAATTCTTATAAAAATCGATAACTGAGAAGTTTAAAGTAGTTGAATTCTTGTTTGCTTATGATGTTTGGTATTGATTCTCTATCAGGCATATAGTTTCTATTGTTAAAGCTTATACTGTGTAGGAATGTTTCTGTGAAGTGGCATCTCATAGGATAAGAGGTTAAAAGAAAACACGAGGTTAATTTTTGCGTGTTTTAGAATATCTTAATAGTGTGTGGATTCTGATTTATTTCTAGATGGCTGAGAATTTACAGTGAATGCTTGCATATTAGGAAATCCAGTCTATATATACTGATCTTCGAATGAAGATCAATGTGCCTTTACCAAATCCATCTGTGTCGTATGGTGCTATGATTTCTGGAGTACGACTCAGCCATTTTTGTGGTGTATCGTGTATGAACTGGATGCTAGGCAAGTGGTGCGCTTTCCACAACTAAAAAAGTTCTGAGGGTATAATGTGCTAGTGGGTGTGAGATATCAGTGGTGATAACTGAATTCAATGCTCCAGTATTTGCAGAGCAAATATCTTGCCAAACATTTCATCACTTAGATACTTGCCGATTCATTTCAGATTTCTTGAGGTGCATCTTACTGAACGTCGAAGAGCACTTGATTCATTGTAATTTGGCATGAACTAGCACTTGATTGAGGCCTGCATGCAAGGCACATCTAATCGGTGAAAGAGCTACCCTGCCCTTGAAACCTTACTTTGATTGAGAGATAGGTTTGTTATTCACATTACATCAGAAAAATTATTTAAATTCTAATAGAGTTTGCAACTTGCAATTTTTTTTATTGATAGTTTTGATGTGGATGACTCATTCATGGACAGATTTTGTCTGCGTATGCAAAATTTTGTCAAGGCATGAAAATGATAATAATAATTTAAAAAAAAACTACCTTAGTGTTGTATGCTTGTTAGATGGCATCCAAATGGATACTGTAGTGAACTTGCACGTAAGAATCACTTTCCAGCAAGCCGAAATAATAAAGAAAAACCATTAATAATGACTTGAAAAAAAAACAAAGTAAAGTGGAAGCGTTCCAAAAGAGCCAAACTTATTCTCCGCTTCCGGTGATAGTCACAAATTAATTAATCACTAAGATATAATTGGGAATGAAAGCTTTTTATTATTATACTTTTATTTGCTAGAAAGTATTTATTTTGAAAAATAGGTTTTATAGAAAAAAAATTCTGAAAAGTGAATTATTTTTTGATATTTGATAATATCATGCAAAATAAGTTAGAAAATATTTTCTAGTGTTTGGCTATATTATAAAAAATGAGTTGAAAAATAATTTATTAATATTTTTTTAAAAAATTATTAAAATAATAAGAAATAAATCTTATAAATTGAAAATTAAAAAAAATCTAATTTCATAAATTATCCCAAAAAAAATAAATAACAATCAAAATAATAGAGATCAAATCTATCAGATAAAAAAGTTGAAAGATGATGAAATTTTTCATAACTTCTGAAAAGTGTTTTCTGCCCAAAATAAAAGAAAAACACTGATCTGAAAACCAAGTTAAATTTTTCTTTGACTGGAAAGTGTTTTCCGTTGATCAACTTTTCTAATGACAAATAAACATGATAAAAGTTTAAAAATAATTTCTAGAAAACCACTTTCTATAAAACAAATAGGGTCTAGAACTGCCGTTGGTCAAATTGGCTAAGACATCTAGATTTGATTGACTAGGGCTTTTATAAATTTGACTCCCTGGGGGTAACTTATTCTCAAGTTAGCCAGATATAATTAATATTATAATAATGATTGTTTTTTTAAATATATTTTTATTTAAAAATATATTAAAATAATAATTTTTTATATATTTTTTTAAAATCAGTATATTAAAATAATCTAAAAATACAAAAAATAATTTTTTTGATTTGACTGCAATGCCACACACGCTCCAAAACAGAATGAAAAAGGCAGTTACGTACAGAAGTTATTTGATATAAGATTGTCGATGGAGATGTTTGTATCATAGAGTAGCTAGTGGATTTGTTTGATACTTCTGCATGGAATCTTCTACAGCAAAGTACTCCAACATTTGAAGAATGGTTCGGAGGATAAGAACCGGGAATTTCACAGAAAGTGTTTATTTTGGATGATAGAGGAGATTGATGCCGGTGATAGTTTTTTTTGGAAATTAAATTCTAAAAAAGTGAATTAGTTTTTGATATTTGATAGTGTAATGGAAAATAAATTGAAAAATATTTTTCAGTGTTTGGTTATGTAATAAAAATGAGCTGAAAAATAACTTATTAATGTTTTATTTTTCTCAAGTTTATTAAAATAATGAGGAACAAATCTTACAAATTAAAAAGTTGAATGAGAATGAAATTGAAAAAAATAATAATTTCATAAATTATCTCAAATAAAATAAATAATAATCAAAATAATAGAGATCAAATCTAAAAAATAAAAAAAATGAAAGATGAAGAAATTAAAATAATAATAATTAACATTTCATAAATTATTTCAAATAAAATAAATAACAATCAAAAGAATGAGGACCAAATTTGATATATAAAAAATTTTAATAAAAAAATAATAAGAAAAAAGCAAATAAAAATTATAAAAATGAGGACCAAAGTTAATATAAAAATTAAATTTTAAGAGATGAAATTGAAAAATAAATATTCAAAACAAAATATATATAGCAATCAAAAGTTTGAGGATCAAATTTGATATAATCAGCAAATAATATGACATTTCTAAATTTCTCATAATTTCTGAAAAGTGTTTTCCACCCAAATTTTCCAGTAAAATACTTTTCTGGAAACCGAGCAAAATTTTTCTTTAACTAGAAAGTGTTTTCTGTTGACTAATATTTTTAATGGCAAACAAACACAAGAAAATTTGAAATGTGATTTCCCCAAAAATAAATTCCAAAAAATAAATATAACATAAACTTAGATTTGAATGTAAACATCGCCTTTTTCAAAATAGTTTTAGAAATAAATGATTTAAATCTAGCTCGAATAAATAAGTTAATTTATTTCCCCGATTAAATGTTGTGTTATGTTTCTTGGCATCTGTTTTGTTTTCAGTAATTAATTTTCGTAGCATTTAATTTCATCTGTGATGTATCGGTAATTTTTTGTTTTTATATCATCTCTTTTAAAAGAATAACTAAAGATAGAGTAGTAAAAGGCTAAGAGCTGCTAGCCAAAAAAATATGAGCCCGGTGAGCTATAATGGTCATTATTTTTTAGTTCAATCCTGAATTCATTTTTTGTTTACTTCATGATTATTATACCATAAGTTATAAATATTTTACTTTAATAAGTTAAAGATATTTTATTTAGATTAGCCAGAGATATTTTACTTATACTATAACCCTCTTTTCTTTAAAAAAAAAATAAACCTCATGGGCTATAAAATGGATTAAAATATCTCTCAAATACAAGTCTTGAATCTCTATTATCTATGATATATTTTTTTAAAAGTTTTTTTCTAAAATATAATAGTTTTTTCTCAAAAAAAAAAATACTTACGTAAATATTGTAGAGTTCTCAAATTTATTAAATAAGATTTTTTTGAAGGTATCATATACGCCAACTATTTTAATTAAAAAAATAGATCAACTTATTAAAATTAAAAAATTAATTAATTATTCAACATATAAACCTTGCTCCAAAACTACTTGGATTTATAATTACCTCATCAATTTAAACATTATCTTACCAGGATTGTTGATCTACTTTCCTCGTATTAAATGGATTACTGGCGCATGGAGAGTTAAATGCCATGCCTCGATGACGAGCTCTGAAGTTTCATGTGGTACATGATGGTTGCGTTTCTGGGCAACTTTTGTTGCTAGCTCAAATATATCGGTGACATCTAAGTTCAATGGGTGGTTTTTGTACATAGCAACAGCACTCTATGAGAAATCATAACGATCAGAGACATTACAAGTTCTAGTGATGATACAAAGGTTGCATCGACAAATACAAATATTTCAAGCTCCTTCCTTGATTAGGCAAGCATGTTCACCAGTGTTTCTCACTTGGGGGTGAAAGCCTGAAACATACCATTTATAATAGTTAGGTCAATTTAAAACAACTTGTTCTTGCTGTATTATTTACATGTTACTACTATTGTTTAAAGTTGTAGGGGTGCACTTACAGAAAAAACGGTGGCATGACCAGGATCTGCAAGGTGAGCAAACAGGTTGTCGATAGGACCAGTGCCAGTGTAAATGTGTTGGAACCAAGCACCCATGACAGCCAACATAGCCAATCTTCCATTCTTGATCTCCTTTGTCCTCAATTCCTTGACCTTCTCAGGAGAACCACTTCCCCATCCAAGTGGGTCAAACCATAGCCCACCTGGGTAACCAACATCAGTACCAGTGAGCTTGTTGTTTGGGAAGATAGGATCAGTGTTAACACACCCTGGCTTGAGAATATCTGCCCATCTCCTCCCTTCAGCCCAGCCAATAAAGAACAACTCAACAATGAAGAGTGTGGTGGTGTCAGTGAAGTATTCAAGTTCTCCAGCAGTGTACCATGAGGGGGTGTTTAGGATGCCAATCTTTGTTAGGAATTCTGGGATGAAAATACCAGCAGCACCTAGCATTGCCCATCTGCAGTGAACAAGTTCTGCTTGCACATTCCATCTCAGAGTTTCAGGATCAGATCCTGTTTCAGACAAATTACAACATGCATAAGTATTTCATGATTGGTTATATTGAGTAAATGGCCAGGACCTCATGGTTAATTAGCTCACTTACCAAGACCTAGAGGATCAAAACCAAAGTCTCCAGGGAGGCTGCAGTTGAAAACAGTTTAGCAAAAATTTAGGATGCATAGCACAGCCCTTGAGTGTTTTCATTAATGAAAAGAAAGAAGGAGAGGTTTGGGGCTAAAGCACAAGTCTTTAACTGACCTTCCATCAAGCCATGGAGGAGGGGTGCTACCAGGGAACCAGAGGGGTCTATCAGGGTCAGCTGCAACACAAACTGTAACTGATCGAGCTGCAGTTGGTGTTGTGTACTTTTTCAGTCTCAATTTCTTCCCACTAAGAAAAGAAGCCTTTGTTGACCCAACGAGGAACCCAGTCTTCTGGGAACTGCAATATATTTTCTTACATGATTCACTTCACAGCACTTTTTTTTTTTCTTAAAAAAAAAAAACTTGCGTTATTTTTCGGCATCTTTCCTTGTCTAACTATGGTTCAAAATTCAAGTGTAATTAAGAATCAATCTAGAATGAAGTAGCACGATCAACTTACTAGGATTGAATCATTTCTAACATACATTAAAAAAGTTTTAGCATATGTCACAAAGCTAATAGTTGTTAATAGCATCATTAATGTAGTTGGTCTTTATGGGATTTGAGACTTGAGAGAGGACTTGCCTGGAAGAAGAGATGGAAACAGCTGCAATGGCAGAAGAAGCACAAACAGAAGCCATTTTTGTGGCCAAAAGATTTTCTTCCGAAGCGTTTGTGCTGTGTTTGAATGGTATATGGAGGTGGGTTGCAAATCTGTTAATGTATGCAGGGGCTTATCTTGAAGGATAGGAGAAATAATGTCTAATTGGCTACTTGATTGCCATGTGGCATGCAGAATCTGATATCAAGCATCTCTACCTCTACTTCTTCCCCTTACTTGGATGAATCAGAAATTGGTGGCTCACATTCTCTGTCATGTAAATGATATATCTAAAAATCAGTTGCCATTTGGGCCCATGGTGTCTCTGTAAGCTGTCAATACTTGATAATAGATTACAGGTGCTACGATGCAGATGCTTCACATAAAGGATCTGTGGAATAGGATTATGAATGAGCTCTCTGAATTGCCCATTTGCTAGAGAACTGTATGATAGCCTGGCCCATCTGCAAGTTCATATAATTTCTGTTGATAGAACTAGCAGCAAACCACAGTAGTAGCTGTGGACTATGGTTTGAGGAGGAACAGTGATTTATAGGCCCAAATCCTCAACTTACCAGAAATAATTCAGCCCATTATGAATCACATTGAAGCCGTTTGTGATCCCCAGATCGGTTTCCTTGGGCCTTATGGAAAAGCTTCTCCTACCACAAAAGAAGAAGGAAAATAAAAAACAAAAAAGAAAGGCACAAAAAATCCAATTCACGAGTCTCATTGAACCCCACACAAAAACATATACTAGTACTATATATTTTTTTTTAATTTTCGAACAGAAAGTTACATGAGGCCACAACTTGGTTCTTATCTTCTTATCTGAGAAAATCATAACCCATTTGGTATCATAGCTTTGAAGCTGATAAATGTCATGTCCACAACCACACACATAGACGCAGTCTTATCTTTTTTCTACAGCCTTGTCCTTGCACGTCCAAAGTAGAAAAGTAAACCAACTTGCACTTGTAACAACATGTGTAAAACACACCTCGGATGTTCCATTTTCTGTCATGACCACTTTATATATATTGAAATTTAATTTTCCAATATATCAGTTATAATCTTCCCCTTTCTGATAAGTTCGTGTTCAAAAAACGGAGTGGACAACACCAATTATTTGATTCACATACCATTTTTTCCAAGCATTGAAGTTTCGATCATTGGTTCTTAGCTGCAAAAAAGTTGTTCAGCCCAAAAGAAAATTAAATGGAAGAAGTGGATACATAAGCCAATTGCCACTGGCTTAGGATTGAGGCTTAGCAGAGTTAAGTTGCGCTGTATTAGGCTCCGTTTAGCTACACGGTACACCTGCGGTGCAACCTACATTTCAGATGAAAAAGGCACCATAGGTGCACCGCGTAGCCAAATCTTTCAACCTTTAACTAATTTTAACTTTTGATCGAGTGATTTTTAATGAGTTAACTGCTGCAACTGTTAATATAACTTCTATAAGGGTGATAATGTGATGGTAAAGATGAGGAATATTAGCATAAAGACGCCACTAATTATCTGTAAATTGTTGACCAAAATAAAACACCGACCTGGAGATCCGTCTGGTAGCCTTGCCAGCAAAACTATATGTCGTGCTTTTATTCAAACTTTAAAACCAGGTTTTCACATGGTTGACCACCACCGCCCACCACAAAGCAAAATCTAGAACTTTTAAGGAAGCAAATGGTGGTTAGAACATGGATATGCAATCCCAGTACATATAAATGCTTTAGGTGCACCAACATTATCAAAGCATGTTTGATTGTATTCAGCAAAATTACTTGGAAACACACCTTGGATCCCTTACTCCACTTTTCCATGCAAGCATGTGCTAGCTATTAGTACTGTAATTATGTCTTGCAGGAATTATAGCTAGAAAACAATCTGCTAATTATATCCCGAGATAATTATTATAACATGTAGTAGCCTTGAAAATTATAACATACAAAATCTCTCCATCCCTTTCTTGTTTTTCTTTTTTCTTTTTCTTACAGGACACAAGAAAGTAGGGCCAATTAGCTTCCTATGATCATTACATTTTTCAGGTCCCTTTCATTGTACCTTAGTTGCGGAGTCAACAAGCGAAGATGCAGTCCATGGCATGATTGACTTGTGAGGGAGAGAAAGAACGATGATCCCTATAGTGAGTTATGTTCTGAAAGTACTAAATAATGGAACATTTGGTTGTTGTAATGACCATAACAACTTTGCCGAACCTCTAAAAAGTACGATTATTGTGTCGGATTTTTTGCTTCTCTTTTGGCCCAAAAAAACTTATCATGAAGTTTATCAGTTTATGTACACTATCATCATCACATTTTCACATGCTGGAGGTTTCTTAGTGCTCATTAGACTATAACTTCAAAGAGTAATTGTTGAGTTCCATTACAGACCCAGTCTACCAAATACTGCTAAGAATGGGATTGCTGAAATATTAATCCTCTGTTTTTGGGGGACAACAGCCCTGATTGCTTTTAGGAATTAAACATTATATTTCATCACCTAATAGTTGGAGTTTTCTGCCTTACTTTTGCAGGGTAGGCTATAATTTTGAGAAGTTATGGCATCCCATGAGGATCCCGTATATACATAGTATTTCTTGCTCCAATTTTGCCATTGGATATAAAGCCAACACTTATACTCTGTTTGAGATTGTAGTATCGGTGGCAATTCAAAGTTCTTTTCGCTTAGAAATACATCAAAATAATATATTTTTTTTATTTTTAAAAAATTATTTTTGACATTAGCACATCAAAACGATCTGAAAACATAAAAAAATTTATTTCATGCAAAAAAAATTGAATTTTGAGGGAACGCGGAACCGCGTTCCAAAACATGACCTTAATGGTGGACATGGAACAAGTTAATGTCACATAAAAAGGACGAGAGTAATGAGACTCAAATTTATAATAATTTAATTAATAAGGTTTTTGAACTTAAAATTTGCATAGATTTATTGTGCTTAATTTTACTAAATATAATAAGAATGATGATATTTGAACTCGTGATTAATTGGTCAATAAAGTTATGATATCATTTTGAAGAACTAAATTAATCCAAAACTTAAACTATTAGATGAGACTCTGAGATATTATTTATATTATTTTCTAATAATTAAATTTGTCAAAAACAAAACTCAAATACCACTAAAAAACTATTCCTCATGACTTTATTTTATAACATTGATATTGTAATTAATATTCTTTCCTTTATATTCCCCCCGGTATAATATGTATATTTATAAACTTGTTTTACCAAATTAAAGATTTATAAATTCTCAGGTGATGATGTCTCAAATATCTAATTAGCTTAGGAACAAAACTTATATATTGGATAATCAATTAGTTCTAGCAATCAGATCAATTTTTCCTGGCCAACGAGGCTGCTAGCTAGTGCCCGGTGCTTGGTCAGTCAAGATGGTTTGTAGTTGATACCTGCAAAAAGTCTCATTTGATAGATATAGGGACTATCAAATGCTTAATTAAGTATCTTTGTAGAGAAAGAAAGTGAAATGATATTTTAGTTTGATAGACTCTCACAATATATACATGTACTAAAAATATAAAGAATGAGGAGAATGTGAACCTGAAACTTGAAAGATTTATGGGATATTTATAGCTCGTGAGTCTTATCATTTTGCGTAGAGGAGTGACTGAAGAGTTATTTCACCCTTGTGATTTTTGGAGTTGTATTCTACTCAAAATAATATGTATTGGATCAATATAAAATATGAAATGATCCGCGTAGGGACCTAGAAAAAATTTCCAATGAAATATTGGGCTCGAGCGAGTTGCCTAAGCCCCTTAAGGGGGGAAATAGGCCCAAACATGCTGCCTCTACCTAAACATGTTGGGCTCGGGCATGATAGCTCGAGCCTATGAGGTGTTTGGCGTGTCCACCCAGCAAGGTTAGGCATGTCACACCTAGCATTTGGGCTAAAGCTACCACGTTTGAGCTTGTACGGTGCTGAGGTGCATGCCCAACACCAGGGATGATAGGTAACATGCCTATCATGGGTCGAGGCAACAACCTAGGCTCGTCCCTCTTGGCAGTATGTTAGGCTCGAGCATGGTAGCCTGAGTCTATAGGAGCTTTTTTGGGCCTTTTTGAGGTTGTTTTGGGTGAGTTAAATTTGAGTTTATCAATATCCTAAAAAATCTTTGTGATATTGATACGCAAAGACTTGTAAAAATATCCATCATGAGAAGTTCATTGATTTTTCTTCATATGAAAAGAGGGGTGGAAACACTAAGGTTATTTAATGGAAAGCCCGTGTATAGAGGTGTGCACCATGTTTGAAGAAATTTCTAAGTATGTAGAGGGAAATCATTGAGGAACCTTTACTTAGAAAAATATCTTTGAGGGTGAGGTTAAATATAAAGGACTTCAAACTTAGAAAAATTTTCTAGGAGCTCTAGGGAACCTAGCGGGGGAGCCTGTACTTACAAAAATTTCTAAGAGACTAGAGGGAACTCATAAAGGTGAGACTATACTTAGATAAATTTTTAAGTGGTTGAGAGGAACTCGAGGAGTGTGATTCCTTGCAATAGTACAAGGCTTGTAAGCCATGTACCGATCCGACATCGTATTAGGGAGAGAGGCTTATAGCTTCCTAGTCAATGGTGTGGGGCTTAAGAGCTCACCATTAGAAAAAGATCTCACCTAAAAGTGGAAGGCCTATGGTGATGGCATGTGGGTTTAAGAGCCCCCCGCTAGAGAGTGGTCAAATTAGAGTATGAGAGATATGTGACTTTACTAACATTATCATGGAGCGTAGGAGCCCCTCACTAAAGAGTTGTGCTAGTCCTAAAGTGCATTAGAGGGGCAGGAGATCCAAGATCAATCCCTAGTGAAATGCTGAAAGGCTCTTTGGCACCACCTGAAGAATGTGTCAATCTAATACTGTACTGTAGAATGGGGGATCCAAGATTAACCCCTAGCTAATTGGTAAGAGATCCTTAGACATCACCTGAAAAATGGGCAAGTCTGAGACTTTATTGGAGAATAAAGGAATCAAGATCAACCCTGGTGAGTTGATGAGAGGCTCTTAAGCATAACCTAAAGAATATGTCACTACGAGATTGCATTAAAGAATGGGGGATCCAAGGTTAACCCTTAGAGAATTTGTGAGAGGTCCTTAGGCATCAGATAGGGAATATGACAGTCCGAGACTGCATGAGGGAATGAAAGATCTGATATCAACCCCTAGCAAATTGGTGAGAGGTTTTTTTGGCAACATTTGGAGAATATATAAGTCTTAAACTACATTGGGGATCTGTAGATAAGAAATGTATATCAAAGATATATTATTTTTATTTTAAAAATAACCTGCATTCTCATTGATGATTATGCATGTCTTGAAGATAGTAGGTGTTTTTCTTGACTATCCTGATAACTTTGAATGGGTGATCTCTTTTTTATTTAAGAAAGTGATAAATCATTGATGACATCTTTCATCTTCTCACCATGATATAACATTTTGTTGCTTATCTCCATAGTCCTGACACAGTGGCTAGTGATAGATTCCTCATCCTTCATTTGTAAGGTCTCAAAATCTATTCTCAAGGTTTAAAGTTGTGCACACTTCATTCTAGTAGAGCCTTGATATTTTTTCTTCATGGAATCTCAAATGTCATTGGAAGTCTTTGCCAAGAATTATTTCCAGGAAGGGACAATCAATTGCATGAAAAAGGTATTTTTTTACCTTCAAATATTTTAGTTTTATCTTTTCCAACTCTGTTTTCTGAGCATCTAACAAAACTGCATTTGTTGTTGGTTATCCAATTTCAAATTCAACAATCAGCCGATATTCTTTTGGACGTAGAAAATTCCCCATTAGTATAGTTTTATAGTTATAGTGACCATCAAAACGGGAAATTGTTGCCTACTGAAAATTGGAATATGAAGCCATCATTTCCTACTATATATATATATATATATATATATATATATATATATATATATATATATATATATATATATATAAAAGGAGAAAAAATATTTACTTTTATTTTTTAACTATTTTAGAAACTCTCATTGTTTGGACTGTTTGAGGACTGTCACCATTTAGAAACTCTTTTACCCTTGCTTTATCTGATACCGTAATAGGCTTTGATTCCACTAATACACTATTAAGGAAAAAAAAACAAAAAACAAAAGAAACTTATATTGAATGGTAAAGTTATGTCTATTATTGATAAAGAAAAAGGCCTATAAATAGGCTTTACATTAGAACACTTCATCCTAACACTAATCATAAATAGTATAAAACAGTATCACACATAAGACATTTACTTAGCCACGAAATCAAGTAACTAAATTCCTAAAGGTCGACTTGACCAGATCTACTAACAACTAATGAATATTAATAAATTTAAAATAAAACATTTAAATCTTAATTGTAACAAGGACAGATTGAAATTAAGCGGATGTCAGGATTAAAAAGCTAATAATATAATAACTTAACCTTTATCTTTCAATAAAAATAACGATGACAAACTTCAGGTTAGATACAGCATAATAGCCCATATCGAATGGAATTATGTGCTTATGATCATATATAGAGCCCTAATTAACAAGATTAATATAATGACTTTGAGATATGTGTGCCTCACCTAAAACCAACCAAGTAATATCCCTTAATACAGCTTATATCGACATTATATATTGGGGATTCTATCATATAGTGATTACTTTAACACAAAAGTTCAGGCATCGGTGCTTAATTAGCATAGTAGAGCTTTCGGTTTATTAATAATCCATTTAACGAGGAAGCAATCGTGCCTAATTACAAGTCTCCAATCGTTGAAACTTAGAACTTCCTTCTTGGCCATGTCAAATTCAAACAATGGGGTACTTTCTAAGTTTCAAACAAGGGGATAGACCGTGCATTACTACCAAAGGAACTTACCGGTGGAGGATTGGAGCTTCGCTTAGCTTGCTTCTGAAACATTTTCGGTTAAACTCCTTAATCACCACGCCAAAATGTCTAACTGATCAAAAATCTATGAAAATTAAAGAGTATCTGCATTTGGCCCATTCTAGAAGAAAGCTAGGGCAAGCTCCAAGCCTCCATAGGAGGTTCAACTTTTGAAATAGGTGAGCGGAATTAAGGAACATATGAGATCTAACTCTTTACATATGTACCCAGAAATGTAATAATTTTATATGATACTTCGGTCATGATTTATGTCTAGGATAAATCACTTAATGATTAGTTAAATTTGATGAGATCAAAGATAAATTGCATGAAAAAAAATAAGAACATGGTATAAGAAGCTTGCATATTCATATAACAGCGAAATAATCAAAGTATATATATATATATATAGTTGACAAGCTATTGCACTAAATAATTAGAATAATAAAAATTATGTACTTGTTTATAAACTTAAGAAAACAGATAAAAGGAATTAAAAAAATATTTGCTGTCAATTATTCATTTTTTTGTACTTAAAACTAAATTATCTGTCACATGGTGCAAATAGTTTTTATGCAATCAGTCTCTCAAGTTTCTAATAATACCTTCTTAAGAGGTCATATTACCAATAAAGTTCTATAAATTTAGAAAATCAAACTCACAATCTCTCTATGATTCGAGAATCTAAGACACTAAAATTCAGACAATAAAATGATATGGAAGAAAAAACTAGAAGAATAAAGAAAACAAGGTAGAATACTTGATTTTTTTCCTATGTTCTGAACAGCACCCTCACTCCTACTCCTATACGGTCCTGGGAATAAAATTGATGGAGAAATTCTGAACTTCTCAAGTCTGCCATATCTAATCTCCTCTAAAAGCTTTAGTATCTCTCGAGTCAAATTTTAACTTCTCGAATTATTATTGTTTAAACCAGAAAAAAAATTCTTATAAGAGGGATTGAGGTTATGGGTTTGAAATTATACCAGCAAGGAATTCTTAAACATGTTAATATTCTATATTAAAATATATATTTGTATTTAAGAATAATTTTCAACAAAATCTTAACAAAAAAAAAGTGGACCCAACATTTAATTGGGCCTTAAATATACTATTAACCATATTTTAAACGAATTTTCAACATTATGTTTGCTATTAACCATCTCTTTACTCGGAAGATGGTGAGATTTCATTTAGAACAGAGAATATATGTGTTGTGTGTAAAAGTTAAAAAGAAAATATTCCATGAAAAGAGTTGGGTTGATTATAGGTTAGATACCGACCAAACATCATGGTTTTTGTTTTTTATTTAATACGTCCAGTGATGCAACAATGGCTTGCTAAACCATCTAATCCAAACCCTTTCATTTTCAGAGCAAGAACATAAGCATGCCGGTGTTTTGGACGGCCATATGTTGTCATCATGGTGATTTATGTTCGGTCACGGTCAAACTAAATTAGTATCATATTTTAAGCATTTAATTATAGGATGCCTCTATCAGACGAGGAATTTTCTTGGGTTTATTAATTCAATGTCAACCAAGAAAATAAAGCAATATTGTGTTAGATTAAACGGAGCTCGCAGCAATGACGTTCAAGTAGTTTCCGTCAAGATACATGCATATGCAAGGAACAATACGAGCCGTGAAGGCAATTTCTTAATTGCACTTTTTTTTCTTGGATGATGATTTCTCAACTTTGCTTATGCAATTTGACAAATGTTTGAGGTTATTCTTCTTATTTTATTTCCTATGCTTTGTTTTTGTTATTATCGCTTTTAGGTCTCAAAGTACCTGTCCTTTTTGCCATTGACGTCGTTGATCTATATATGAGACAACAGCATCATTTAAATAAAAATTATATACAAAGTTTTATTTAAGGAAAATTAAGTCGAGGCTAGCTAGATTTAAGTGCCAAATATGCACTTCTAGAACCAGTTACATCGGACGGGCCGGGGTTTAAAATTAGGAACTAAATTCAGCTGTCGCCTGGCATTGTATCAGTAATTAAAAATAATGGAGTTAGAGTATTTATATAATGATATCAATAATTTCATAAGTTTATAATTTTAAAGCCCAAGCTGCAGAAAATTTTCTCGAATTCAGGGGTGGAATGTCGAGGAACCATCTTAACCCAATAGTTTAAACGGTTAGGTAAAATCCCAAGATATTATTTATATTATTCTCTGACACGCGCCCTCAAGTGAAAGCCCTTTGAATTTGAAACTTGCACAGACCCATATTATCTTGTGCTTGATTTTTATCAAATAAATAGGGGTTGATGAGCTTCGAACTCGTAACCACTTAGTAATCAAGACTCTGATACCATATTAAGTAACCATTTTAACTCAATAACTTAAACTATTAAATGATATCTAAAATATAAATTATATTATTCTCTGGATTTCACACACATGTCTTCACATGAAATGATTTATTAGGCTGTATTAATTTGTAACAAATATTTATCAAGCCAGCTAATTATCAGGCTCTCCTCTATCGTTTTAGTTTTCTTTTTTATGATGATGAAAAAGAATGTGTTCAGAACCTGTCAATATCTTAACCACGATGAAATTGAATTACATAATCTAATTAAACGCTAGCTCTAATAAATTCATTTTCGCAAATGATAGGGTACCGATGTGTATACCAGTACCTTTCAAACAATTACCTAAAACAAAAAAAAGGCACATAAAAATAAAATTTTCTTTATTTTTTAAATTAGAAAACCTATTATCATTTACCTACTATGTATACTTTGTCATAATCCATCAATTATGTATATTTTGTTGAAATAATATATTTTTTTATTTTTTAAAAATTATTTTTAATATCAGCACATTAAAATAATCTAAATATATTAAAAAATAATAATTTTAAAAGAATATAATTTGTAAGCAAAACTTTATTTTCAAAGATACAGATAGAGTAAGAGTACTACCCTCTCTTGATTGAATATTCTCGGAAACTTACTTCACTTACCACGCAAGTAAAGGGCTTTTCATGAATCATGACCGCCAGGCAATAAGCAAATTAATCATGCTAATTCACCTTGGGTTTTGGTTTTGTCAACTTTCAAGCTTGAAACACTTGAACGACCCTCAAGTTACGTCTACGTATCTTGTGATTAACTTGCAGTGTTCTTAAATAATCATCACAATGCTCCCCAGCTCGGTTGTTACGTCCTCGCTCCTAGCTATCTATATATACATAGAAAAATCAGTTCCTGGTGTGAAACACATAGAGGGACCTCAAGGCCAGTTACACATGGGCACAAAAATCAGAGATATTAATAAATAGAAAAGAAAATAAACAGATCTGTATTTTTTTTATTTTTGTTTCGTAAGCCTGATGAGAATTAGAGATTTTATTAAGGAGCTCCAAAGGGCAAACTAGGCCAAGTACTTGAACGACAAAAGATCTGCCTTATTACACTGTGCTACACTTTGAGCTCTTTCGACATTTACATAACTTTTCCATACCATATTGATTAACAACTCCACACGGTGTATTCTTTTTCTTTTTTTTTCTTGCTAGGAGTAACATTTACTGGTTGTATTAGGGATTTGTCATGACTCCTTGATACGCTGACATTATTGGAAAGTTTCCATTGTATCCCTGTACTTGCACGGCATTAGTTTTACTAATGCTAGCTTCTAGTATATCATATACAGATTCTGCTTGCCTTTGATGGAGATATGACTCCTGTACAAAGGTCGGGAAAGGGGCTGTGGTGAATAGGCACTTCTGCTTAACTGAATTCTGGAAAAAAAAAAAAAACCCTACTTTTAATCATTTAGGCACTAATTAAGGGAGGTATAGTAAGTGAAAAGAGTTGGTTTTTTAAAAAAAAATTAACTTGACAGAGAATGTAAGTTGTCTTCAAAATCACTCAAGCAATTGGGCCAGCACTTGTGCACGCTCACCAGGATTCTACAAAACACCCCAGGATGGAAAGGTCCCCTAATTGAATTAAATTAAAAACAATTAGAGTTAATTAATTAGAGTTCCAAATTAATACGTTAAGCAACAACAGCCTTAATTAGTTCCCTATGCTTGACCCCATTTATGGTTCGTTACGCTAAATTCTCACAAATCCCCATTCATTCAAGCCGATTTAATTAGGAATTACGAATGAGAACAACAGAGTTTTACGCTACCTAGAGCTTGCCATATCAACTCCTAATTAAATATTTTGTTTTTTTATCACATGCGCAATTTGTCTCTGGGAGCTAGCCTTTCTCATAACACAATTTTTTGTTGCTGTGACTTCTAACATAAGGGAGAGAGAGATTAAGCCTTTTTCTTTTTCTTTTTCTTTTTCTTTTTTTACATAAAGAAACTATTAAATAATTGTTTGATATTGCATTTAAAACTGTGTTTAGTTTAAAAAATATTAAATTGATATTTTTTCAGTGATTTTTAATTATTTTGATATGTTGATATTAAAAAATAAAAAAAATCTTAAAAAAATTATTTTATTGTATTTTTAATGAAAATCACTTTTAAAAAATACAATGCACTACAATACCAAAAACACATTTAAAAACATGATTTTTGCTGTATTAATTATTAGCTAATACTTTGTAATCAAACATAAAAGTCCAAAATTAGGTACTTATTACATAGTATATTGACTAAATTAATGAACCTTCCCTTTAATAATAGATAGAAAAGGGGGGGGAAAGAAACGGGGAGGAGTTGAGTAGGAAAATCCGAGCATTAAGTTTCAGTCTAATGATTTAATCACTTAATTAATATATCCAACCCAGCTGGTTCATAAGAGTTCAACTTTCATTTCCAAAACTGCTAAAGGACAAAAATTAACTTGTCTTGTCTTTCTTGTTCATTTTTATTAAGGAACTTTAGCTTAGATATGTACAGTGAAAAGAGGTGGGATCTGTTAGAATCTTTTTTCACAAGTGATGGGATATTATAATCATAGATTTGATTAATTAATTAGTCATCAACCGAATAGAAATGGAACTATGAGTCATCACACATAAGTTGCAAATTTGGAGGGTAGCCATTGGCCTGTCTCACTGTCGTTTCCTTAACGTGAAGGGGCCAGGTTCAACTAATTTAAGGGGTTAGGATTAATTACATGTTTTGCATATGATTTGCAGAACTCTCGTGAACTTTAGTTAGGGTTTGGCACCGACTATGCATGTACTTAAAAGGTTTGTTAATTAGGAAAACAAGAAATTTCTTAGCAATCCCTCGATTAGTTTAATGGTAACTCTCTTACTATACCGATTAAACATATATCAGCATGTTTTGCCTTGACACAGCATGAGTTAAACTCTAATTTCTTTAGTTTAAGCTTTTGATTTTGATTTTTCCCCTTGATATAAAGGGATTTGGAGTCCTGAAGAAAGAACTATCAAATCAGTAACATGAAATGGAGGTGGAAGGATGTCATGTGATGGAGAAAATACTTGCAAATATACCATTCATATATATATATATATATATATTTCAGAGAGTTGTTCTATCGATGCCACTAGAGTTAATATTATACCTGAAATCTATAAAAAAAAATGCCTGGGTAAAGATTAGTGTTGTACTCTTACTTTTTATTTATCCATTTTTTTGCCCTTTCTCGCTCATTCTAATTTGCAAAAGGCGAACAATCAGTTCTGGTGTGTTTATGTAGAACACTATGCCTTATTTTCCTAATCAAATGAAAAACAATATTCTCAAGCGATGATATGCTCAACTTTTATGCATGCATACTGATATATACTGATAAATTTGGAAGTGGTAGGATTACTAGCTTGCCGCAAATCGTGAGAAGGACACCTGTGTGGTGTTTATGACTGTATACATAAGTTGGATTTTCTTTTTAACAGTAAAACATTAAAAAATAATGATAATAAGTTATATTCTGCAACAGAGATGAAATAGGGTGCCTTGTATTTAAAAAAAAATCTGATTTTTCGTTACTTTCTTTCATATTTAATATGTATTTAAAAAAAATATCTGAATTTTTGTTACTTTCTTTCATATTTAATATGTAAATACCGATAAAAAAATTTTAGTAAAATGATTAAATTTAGTAGTGAATGATTATTTGTAGAATTATTATACATCAACAAATGGCATTGATAATATAAAAACAAAAAAAAATCTTTTTTTCTTAATGTTATCAAAGTAGTTATTTTCAATTAAAAAGGTGAATATATCAGTCGTTGGTATGATCAAGGTGATATGATACTTATCATGTTAATATAATTAGGAGAATATTATATTGTTTGCTGGAACTTGGAAAGTGAGAAAACTTGATACTTTTTGTTTTTCAAACCTCCAAAATTTAAATCAATTATAGGATATTTTTAATTTTAAGTGTATATATATCAAAAATATATTTTAATAAATTATATCATCATTAAAGAATTTTTATTTTTTTATTTAACCACTCTAAGGAGTTCCTTGAGTATTAAAGCGTTTTATTATTTTTAACAAATGAGGAAAGAGGAGAGAAATTATCTTCAAGATATGTCATGTCATGCCTATTTTAAATTGTGATAAAATTTATTTTTAAAAATATATTAAAATAATATTTTTTTATTTATTAAAATTTAATTTTTTTATATCATCACAACAAAATTAAAAAAAAAAACACAAAAAAATATTAAAACTAAAAAAATCAAAAGCTTTAAAAAATGTGGCTGAACCCAACGTCAAACACCCCTAAACCCAGATTTAGAATTTGTTGTTTAGAATTACGAACTTGCCAAAAAGAATTCGAGAGAAATCTTAGATTTACTTAATTCGAGAGAAATCATTTTAATTAAAAAATATAAGAAAAAAACAAATAATAATTATAAAAATTAAAATCAAAATTAATATAAAAATTAAATTTTAAGAGGTGAAATTGAAAAATAAATATTCAAAATAAAATATATATATATATATATATATATATATAGCAATTAAAAGTTTGAGTACCAGATTTGATATAATCAACAAATAATATGACATTTCTAAATTTTTTATAATTTTCAGAAAATATTTTCTGTTCAAAGTCTAAAATAAAAAGAAAATATTTTTTTTAAAATCAAGTTAAATTTTGTTTTAATTGGAAAGTGTTTTCTATTGACCGAAAAATATTTTTCGTTGACCAACTTTTTTAACAATAAAAAAAATTTTAAAATTTTTTTCTAATATTCACTTTTCAAAAAAACAAATACAGCCTTAATTACAGTGCCCACTTGATTAAATTCAACGCCATTCTACCCCACGAATCCATCAACGGGTAAGGTGGGGGATGAAAGGGTCTGTGTTCCGCCCCCTCCCCGTCTTAAACCTTATCTCTTCACTGCCAATATAATTTTCCATCCAATCTTGTTCCTCTGGAGGAGATTCTTCCATATCAACAAATGTTTTCTTTTCACCCACTCCTCACCCAAATTTCTCAAATCCAAGGCGTTACCAAATCTTTATTTATGCCTTTAAAACCCACCATCCAACTGTCGTTGCTCGATTGGATCAAGAAATGATACTTGAAAAATCCACCATCGAATTAATAAAAAACGTAAGAACATGACTCCATGAGAAAGTGATTGTTCGTAAAGATAATTATTTTCATTAGACTGAGGGGAATATATAACATGAAAAAACTTCAAAAAAAAAAAAAAAGCATACTCAAACTAAGTGATAGCAAGCTAAGCTAGCGCTGGTTATCTGTCTATTTATTACTAATACTATCTCTCTCTTTTTTGGTTGGAAAAGCTTAGAAAGTTCACTTACCATGTACGTAAAGGCAAGCTAGCAGTGCGAGTCTGTCCCTGAACTAGGAGGCAAAAAGCAACTCCCTTCTCGCTTGCACGGTCAATTAAGCAGTCAAGACCGACTGCAATCCTAAGCCAAAATTCCAAGAAAACCCTCACGTCATTTTAAGAAAGTAATCTTTTCAGAGGATGTTTCTGTCCATCTGAAGAATATATATGAACTTGTTCTTGAAATCTTTCACCTACAGTGAGAGACAGAGGAAGATATAATTTTACTGCCAATGAATAGTCACGTAAGCGGCAAGGAGACCACATGCATCAAAGCTAAGCGACAAATTTCGATGATAAATTACAGTGCCAGAGATAAACAGGCAATGAGGTGGCGTGCTAATCTACTCCTACGAAAGTTTCAAATCTGTGAAAGAAAGCAATACTCACATAATGTTTATTGAATGGTCAAACCCCTCTGCCAAAACAAAATTTCTTCGATGCCAGATGTGAGGGTGAAAATCTGGCTGATTCAAATAAAAAGTTGTTGTTTTAGAGAATTTCTTGAGTTGTCTAATTTAACTTTCAAATTTTTGGCCTGAATTTATATTTTAATTCTTAGAATTATACTCTGAAGGATTCAGGTCACCCAAATTCTGAATTCATTATCCTGTTAATTTTTTTATCCAAATATCCTTTAAAAATTCAACTAACTAGATAAAAATAGATCCTATAAGAGTTTTGACCATATAAAGTTTAGTTTTGAGGAAAACTATAGGCCCATTAATTTTAAAAATTCATAAATAAATAGGTTTATAAATACATATATAATATAACTCGGGTGGGCAAATATTTATATTTTTTCTGAATTGCCTAAAGTTTATTTCGGATAATTCTTTGAATTACTCGTTTTGAAAAATTCTTAAGAATATATTATCCAAATTTGTCGGCATAATTCGCATGTTCTGAACACTGCTCACCTTGGCAGCCAGAGCCAGTCACGTCCCATCAAGTAGATCATGCGCATGCAGAGACTTCAACGGCTGTCCAGTATCCACTCGGCTCGATCGATCAACCCTAGACGATCAATTAATGAACGAGAAGGCCTTAAAACGACTGTTGTACGACAATGGATACCCATTTTTAGTTTTTATATATGCAGGGACTTTTTTTAATAATAGTCAGAAAAGGTGTATGAGGTTATCTTTTGGCTAGCTTGAGAAAGATTTTCACATCGCAAGTAAAACAAAAGGCAAAGCAAGAACTGGCTTGTTCCTTACTCAACCATGGCATCACGTGAGCAAGCATGCAGTCCCATTCCTCACATCAATAACGAGAGGAGGAGGTGGGAGTGGGACTCATCAATGGCAAATGCGTTAAGCAACATCCTCTGCATTGTCTACTGAAATTCTCTGTTTAGATTTCAGTCAGATTCTCTAATCCAGTTAAGTTATTGATCCCTTTACAAGTTTTTTAATTTGATTCCTTCAAATCCCAACAAAATGGGAATAAGGAATGAGTGATATGGACATAATTTTACGTAAGGAGATGAGCTTGTTATCATTCTACGCAACCTCTCCAACCTCGTTTCCTGCCTGTAAAAATAATTATGCTTCCGTGATGTGCTATTTTGTTTTAAAAATTATTTGATTTCCCCCCTACTTTTGTTTTTGTTTAAATATTCTTTTTTTTTTTCATGAGTCGCATGACACACGTAGACACACAAATGAATCTACACCTACTGCCGTTGAATTTGCACCTAAAACTCACTCTCAAAGGAACAACTCAGGTGACAAATGAAAAAAATAATAATAATGATGGCTAGTGGAGATAGTATCAAAAAAAGGCTTTTATTCATAGATAATTTTTTAAATTACGGTTGAGATTGTTTTTTAAGATATTTTAATTTTAGAAATAAATTAAAATAATATTTTTTTATTTTTTAAAATTTATTTTATATCATCGACAATCAAAAATCACAGAAAAATTAATTTTTTAAAATATTACAACTTTCTAAAACTCCAATTAACAGCTTCAACCATTGCTGGTGTAAATAATCCTCTGGTTAAACTTCCACAGCAATTAACAGCACCATCACGGTCCCTAATGGCAAAACCTGCTCCCATAGCCGCGCTTTGTTCAAGAACAGCTGCATCCACGTTACACCTTAGATACCCAACTGGAGGTTAGTTTCTCCTATTTATGCAAAGGAGGCCGCGAGATACTGAATTAAAATTCTTGTTTCAAAGAATTGTAACTAAATTGACATTAATGTTTTTTCTGTATTAAAATATTTTAAATTTGAACCTCTATTTTATATTAAAAAATGTATTTTTAATGTATCAATATTAACGCAATTAATACATATACTTTTGTACAAAATCAAATACATTTAGAATATGTTTGTCAGTGTGGTAGCGGTTGCTTTTCAAATAACTTTTTGTGCTGAAATACATGTTAATGATATTTTTTTTATTTTTTAAAAATTATTTTTTACATCAGCACATCAAAACAATCCAAAACGTACAAACTATATTAAATTTTAACAAAAAAAAATATTTTGTATAGTAAATCAAAAATCATTGAAAAAAATACTTTAAAATATATTAATTTTATGCTTTTCAACAAAAAAAAAACACTTGAAAAAGTTGTTAAAACACATTATCAAAACACCCCTTTCGTTTAATTAAAAAACACCATTTACAACCATCTAGGTAGTGATCCAGTGGTAAGAGCTTGGGACCAAGAGGTTTGCTCCCTCTGTAGTTTCAGGTTCGAGCCATATGGTTGCTCATATGATGGCCACTGGAGGCTTACATGGTCGTTAACTTCAAAGCCTATAAAATTAGTCGAGGTGCTCACGAGCTGGTCCTGACATTCACGTTAAATAAAAAAAACACCACTTACATTTAGAAGAAATAGTGAGAGAATCAAATGGATGGTTGATTGTGTTTTACGTGTGAAATCATAATTAATCATGCCTACGATTTACCTGTTTATATTCATGTGTATTACAACTCATCAAAAGAACGGAGTTTTATAGGGACTAGTTGTCACTCACGATTCATGAATGGAGGAGGACTACAGCGTGCATGAGTAAGAATTGGAGAAAAAATCACAGCAGCAAAGGAGGCGGAGCCCCAGGAAGTGGAGGAAAAGCAACAAAACAGGCGGTGAAGGGTTTCCGCTGACTAGCGAGCTTATTACCGTGCTGTCAATTTAGTTGACCCTTGCTTTACTTAAACCATGTCATTCTCACTCTGCCAAACGCCTGGGTTCCCGTTTTGTCTTTCGTGTCAAAAGGGGGTGTGTGCCAACACAGAGGGCAGCAAGAGCCCAATATTCAGCCACGTGCCGAGTGAAGAAAAGAGCCGCGCACCACGCATAGGGAACGACAAATAACCTGTCTATAAACGTAGCAACAAAAAAATGGGATCCCCTTTTTGTAGCAGACACGGAAGGAGGGCCTCAACAGATTCTGTATTATTTGAGGCGGTGGTTATTGTATTTGCGGTTAAAAACTATTTTTACAGTAAACTTTTTAAAAAATAGAAATTAATTTAATTTTTTTCTGTGTACTTAGGTAAAAATAATTGTGTAAAGTATTAATTTAAAAGTAAACTATTAATTTAGGCTCAAAAGAAAAATAATTTTAATTAGTTTCCCTAATTAAGAAAATTCTTCAAACCTCAATCTACTTAATTTCATAAAAACGTTTTTATAAAATTCGACAGATCAGTTTGATTTGTCAAAACTATGATTTCTTCATCTAATTAATTTAATTGGCATTAGAAACTCATATATATCCAAATAGTATTGCTTTCATTAAATAAAACCAAGTTTTGTAAGCTATTTTCCCCTCTTTTCTCCTCCAAGTCATAAGATTTGAGTCCATCGTATCATTTTCAAGATAAATATATATCTAGATTATCGAGAAACACTACTAAGAAAAAATTTAATTATATTTGTTTTTGTTTTTGTTTTTTTAAAATGTTTAAAAAAAATTAATATTTTTTAGTATTTTTAAATATATTAATTCCAAAAAGTATTATTTTAATATATTTTCAAATAAAAAAATTAAAAACAAACACTATAATATTTTAAATAATTTTTAAAACCTGCCACTATCAAATCATCTGTAAAGTGGTAGGGATATATGTGCCACGTGAGTGAATAATTGAAATGTACTCCAACAACCATGCAAGAGTGAAAATTAATTAATTAAACCATCAAGGCATTAATTAATAATAGGTGAGCAAGGCCAAAAATAATAGCGTGCGTTGAGAGTGTGTTTGGTTTCTGCTTCTCCCTCTTCTTTACCGTGTTCTAACGCCATTTTATTTTATAGACAGCTATCACGTGTACCCGATGTGGTGGGCTCTTCCTTCCTTTGCCTTTTGCATGCAAGCATATGTACCTACTTAACGTGTGATATATCTAAAAAAAAACACACTAGCCACAGCTCGCAAGAAAGCGTGGACTGCCAAGTGCCAAGTGACGTTAAATCCAAATAAAAGAGGATTAGCCTTTTCCGAGCTGTACAAAAAGAGATCCACATCCTCTCTCCAATATTATCCTAGCTAGCTCGCCGCTACCTGACATGGCTAGTTCTCTTCACCTTTGCTTCCAAATCCAGAGTATCTAGCCCAGGCCTCCTGTTATCTTAGCCGAATGAGGATATGTCTATGTTATTGGTATCCCACCACGTGTCGTTTGTTTGAAAGACCGATCCAGATTAAAACTTGAAAATATCTCAGGCTACAAAACCCTAGCCAGCTTGCGAAATTGATCATGTCAACGTCAACGAAGTTATATGGAAGCATCTAGTTTCTACCAGCAACAAAAGCTCCAGGACACGTCGGCAGGATGTGTGTTTGGGAAACTGTTCCAATTCACGGTTCTTTGAGTCTTGGGGAACAGGGTTTATGCCATGTGTTTTAGTTTTAATTTTAATATAGCTAGAATACTAAATTAGGATTAACAAGCAAGTTAAGGGAAAGAGACCGACTGCTGGTGCGTGAAATAATTGAGACTGGGCTCTCAAATTATAGCACTTCTCTAGAAGCAATAATCCGGTAGTGAGAATAAACATGAACAATTTTGTTAGTTGTTATCCTTTAACTTGTCCGTATGATAAAAACACCATCACGTCGAATATGTTTGATTTTGAAACTGTCTCCTGCAATTTATGTAATATAATCCTCATTCTAGCAACAAGATTTACTCGCGAGCAGTTTAGTGAATATTTGTTTAGTTTTACCGTTACATTTTGTTTTTTAAATTAAATGCTTTTGAAATAATTACATTTTTTCTAAAAAAAATATTAAATTAATGTTTTTAAGTGATTTCAATATTGTGATTATATCAAAGAATTTTTAAAATATTATTTTAATTAAATTTCAACAAAAAAAAAAACTTTTAGGCTATTCATTGTGCATCATTATATATTGTTTTTTTAGCTAGTGAAGCAAGATTGGAGTGTTAATTGATGCATTTTCTTGAGTTCAATAGAAGGTGAGAAGAGGATTATCCACGTTGTTTTGTTCCAGTTCTAGATTCGTCGAGGCTTCCGAATAGAGTAAAAAAAGAAATCATAAGATATTGATATTTCTATCATGATTTCCCCTTGATCCTTTGGTAATTAATATGGAAATCATATTCCTCGATGCTCCCTTTGTTGTGTATATATTTCCAATCATGATTTCGTATCTATACTCCCTCCCTCCTTTGATTATATGGAAATTATATTCCTCGGTGCTCCTTTGTTGTGTATACCGGAAATTGTTATATTAATTGTTCCTCTATTAGCTAGGAGTTTCCGTGCCTTATTATAGTACTATACTATAAACTAAAATAGCTTGAGAAAACAATCAATTGAGTCCTTGAAGCTTTGCAAAAAATTAATTTCATCCACAAAGTTTTTTTGATTCCTATAATTTAATTAGTTGTTTATGATTGGATCTTGAACTTTGTTTTCAATCTGGTCCATGATTTTTTAAAAATATTCAATTTAGTCCCTGATTTTTTAAAAACAAATTATTTTTATCCTTGTAATTAATATCATGAGTTAATATTTTAGTTGTAAAACTTCAGTTTGTTCATGTTGTGCATTTCGAGAAATTTTCGACATAGTTTTTTAAAGTTCTTGCAAAATTTCAATTTCATCCTTAAAGTTTTTTATTTCTATGTTTTTAGTCATTATAGTTTTAGATTTTTATATTTTGGTCCTAAAAATTTATTATAATTATCCATATTTTTCTGTAGCCTATACGCGTAAAACACTTGCATATGTATTAATCTTTTACTTTTTACTATATAGATAAATTTTTAATTTTAATATTTAATTATTGTTCATTACTTTTTTTGTGATTTATCAGTTTTTATAGTTTTGAATTTATTATATTAAGTATATGCATCATATTTTTATACTTGAACAAATTTATGATATAAAAAAATACATTTATAAAACTGGTGATTTTTTTATTTTATATATATTAAAAATTAACTTTGGATCCCACCCTTAATGTACGGGAAAATAGCTAAAGCTTCCTACAGGCTCAATAGCGACACGGCAAGTTTTCGGTACAAAATATATTATCCCCCACACCCAAATTGTTTTTTATTTAAAAAATATTAAATTAATATTTTTTTATAGTTTTAATATGATAATAAAAAAATATAAAAATATTTTTTATATATTTAAAAGCGTCACACGCTGTAGTATTATTAGGTTTTATATTAATTGTAATTTTTTTCTTTTTTAAATTAATTAGTTTATACCTCAATCAAGAATATTTGTTTTATATACGTATTTTCACAACAATATGATATATTAAATAACATTAATTCTTTTCAACACTAATTTCAAAATTCGAAATTAAAAAAAAAAAAAAAAAAGCAAAGAGAGGAAACTAACTCTCGTGGGAGTGTGCTGAGAGACAATAGGGAAAATGTGGAGGAGAGTAATTTAGATGGCATAGATCTAACCATGACAAAAATCCATCGCATCAAGAGACAAAATATAAAAACATAATCCAGAGAGATATCTTCTTTAGAGACAGAAGAAGAAAAAAATAGGAGGATAGTTGAAGTACGTCTTTGACTAGTTCTATATATATATATATTCACAAGTTAGTTAAAGAGAAGCTCTCAACTCCCCTCTTTTTAAGTTAAAGAAAACACTACCCTCTCTCTATCTCTTTAGTGTGAATGTGATCTGATTCATTGGTTGGAAATTGAATCATTATACATAATCATCTCAATCCAATATCTTAAATTATTAAGTAAGGTCTCAACTCAAGTAAAAACTTTTTGAATTTAAAACTTGCATATGCTCATTTTATCTTATACTTAATTTTTATCAAATAAATAAGGATGGTGAGATTCGAACTCGTGACTGCTTTGTCATCAAGACTCTGATACCATGTTAAAGAACCATCTCAACTTAATAACTTAACCTTTTAGGAGAGGTCTCAGAATATGATTTATATTATTATCTGACAGTAATATTCTTAAAAGAAATTCGTTAATTTGAATAGCATAGACTATAAATGTCATGTTTTGCAATTGTGTTATGTAAAACTGGGTTATTTTACCTATTATTATTTTTTACTATGCTATTCATTTAATATTTTTAATTAATTGTTCTATTTTTAAAAAATATATATATAAAAAAAAAAAACACCCACACCAGAACAGTCGTATATATCCTTGGTGCCACTAGAAAGCACTCAATGATAGAACATCCAAAGAGAAGAAAAGGCACCAAAATCTATAAAGTCGTGTTTACCAGCAAAAAAATAAAATACTGTCAACCTCATAAAAAAAATCATCGGCACAGATCAATAGTTGAAATGCATTAATCGATGCCATGTCATGTTTTATATTGCCTGCCAAAAATGACGCGAGTTTCATTGGCGATTTGAACAATGGGCATCTTAATCACAGAAGAAGAGGAAGAGGGGGAAGAGGAATCATATCCTTTTCTTATTATTTTTCTAATACAGTTATTCAACGGATCAACCCAGCAATTAAAATCCTGGGTTTGAATTTGAAGGTTTTGGATTCAAATTCTGAAACAATGGAATGAGATTTAAGAAATGGAGGTAAGCTCCTCCTTCTATATAGTCAAAGGCATGCTAAAACTCTCACGAAGCCAAAAGGAGTTTTTCTACCACATGGACAATTTTGAATGATAGGGCGTTTCTTTTGCTTTCCGAAATTATTATTTTGAATAATTTGCACGTTAGCAAATCTTGTTGAAGGGGGAGATGACCGTTGGCCAGTAGAGGAGCCTTTCACGAGCTTATCTAGCTCCCAACCTTTTCTCTCTTGCTACTGAAGACATCTTGTAATTAATCAGCGAGGCAATCAAATTCGCATCGAGGACATGTTTACTCGGACACCTCGTCGAGGAAACAGTAAGAAGTACCTCGTCATTCGACGACCAGGAATTTTTCTAACACGAAATACAGAAAATAAAAACAATCCTTTCAGTCTTTAATTGGTCATCAAGAAAGCACGCTCAGGCTTTACCACTTTCACAAGTAATCGATGTGATTTTGGTATAACATTTTTTACAACCCAGAAATCGGCTACGTTGATTGCGGGGGCCAGCCAATAGTGTCTATAGCTTTAGGCAGAGTGGCAACAACACATGGTCCCCCCAGCCCAGTCCCTCCTCCTTTCGTAGTGAAAAAGCGGGTCCCGTCTACGTTTACATAAGCCAAAAAAAGCCCTGCAAATTTGCTTCTCCTCCACTTCGAGAAGGAGCTGTTTGGAGAGAGGGAGAGGGCAGACAGGTGGGTCCCTAGTTGCTTGACATGAGTGGTCGACATCACTCCTTGAGATCCACGTCATTCTCAACTTATCCTTTCACTTCACAAGCTGTGGCTTTGCCCATCCTCCCTCACTCACCCGCCCATTCAAATTCATCATCTATGAGACTATGAATACCTTCACCCTTCATCAAAGTCACCTCCAGTTTCTCTCAGCAATCCTCGTGTCTTGCTGAAGATTCGCCACGTGGAAGAGTATCCACGCGTCAGTCATTGTTTTGTGGTGCTGTGAGGGACAACTATTGAATTTGCAGGTGGCCTTTAATTTTTTCAATCAAGTAAAGAAATAGCTAGCAATCTAGCATTCAGCGTCTAATGAAATAACCAAATAGAGAAATAAAAGTTAAAAAAAATATAGTTCTTTTTTTCATTTTTTATTTTACAGCTCTAAAAAGGATAGTCAAATAAAAAGTTAAAATAGTTTTTTTATATGTCTGTCAAAAAAATTAAAATAAATTATTCGAAGATTCAGTCTTTCATCTCCACAACTTTTCTCAATATTTTTCCAAAAAATTAAGAATATTAATATTAAATATATTAAAGAGCAAATAAATTATTAGAATGATTTTTTCATTGAAGTGTACATTAAAAAACTATATTTACATTATTAAAAAAACAATATCAATAATTTAATTATTGTAAATAACTATTATAATTGGAGATGCTCTCACAACCAACCGTGACATTAAAATAGCTCTCGGAAAATAACTCAAAGAAAAGTCATTTGAGGTGGAGACACCTTGGCGTTGGGCCATTTATTTTCATGGTAGCAGGCATCCCTAATACCAAACTACTAGTATCATGTTTTTATAGTTGGACGGCATTGACATTTAAGAAAATAAATAATTTAATATGAAAACAATTGGATACCCACTATAGAAAAAAAAAATATTAAACTTATGGATTTTTACTAGGTATATTTTTTTAACTTTTGGGTTAAATATATATATAAAAAACTTTATTGACTCAAAAATTTAAGTTTGTAAATAAATTTCAAAATATAATTTATATTATTTTTTAATATATATTTTTAAGTGAAAATCCTTTACTACTTTATAATTTATTTTTATTAAATAAAATATGATGAGACTCGAACTCGTAATGATTTTATCAACAAGTTTATATTACTTTATATTATTAATTCTGTTAAATAAAATATAATTCGAATTTATAATTATTTTGCTAACAATTCTCCGAGCATTAGCTAAAAAAAATATTGAATTGAAAACAAAAATCCCTGAATTCACAATTAGAAAGAGATTTTTCTAGGATTGCACGCACAAACAGATGATGGGAGGAGAAGTATAGAATTGAGAGAGAGAGAGAGAGAGAGAGTCTAAAACCGCATTTCAAATTCTTACTGAAGATGTTTTAAGATTTTATTATTTTTATTGTGGACGACAGGTTTCGAGTTCACAGGAGCGTAGCTTGAGTAAGATTTCCAAGGAAACATCGTCGAATGCTTTTATTTCTCTGTAATAAAATAAACACTTTTTTTAATACATTAAAAAAATACTTTAAAAATAAACACTTTTTTTTATTAAACCATCAGATGGACAGACACGCTCTAATCTCATGTAGATTTTTACAGGATATAATTCTTGTAAAATAGAACGTGATAATAATTTAATTCATTAAACACGTCTATAAATGATTTGGTTGAGCTATTTAAAGTAAGAAATAAGTCTAAATAATTCCGAACCAATCTAAGTTTTTGGTAGAATTAAGATAGGTTTTTAACATTTAAGGATTTTCATTTTAATATTTTGAATTATATTTTTTTGATAAATAATAAATCATTTAAACTTGTTTTTCAATATTAACTACACTTTAAGGTCACTTGGAAATTTTAAAAAGTAAAACATGTCATATTGACTTAAATTTAAAACATAATACATGTATAAAAATGTCAACTAATGAAAGTGAAACACGTCATTTTTTAAGATTATCATATGATTTTCATATACAATTAGTGTTAAAAAAAAATGGGTTAAAAGATCTATAATTTATTAAAAAGTAAGCTGTGGTAGTAAAAAAAAATAATTTAAATTACTAGCCTGTCTCAATTTGAACGAAATATTAGATTAATTTTAAATCATTTAATCTAGAAAAAAACAACCACTCCACTGGCTTGAATTCTCAGTTGCCAGAGGATCGATACTTCATGGCATCTGTGCAACTTTGGTTTGATCTCTGCAAGAGGTGGAATCTAACTAGTAAATAATAATAAGTAACAAATTTTTAATTAAATTGTCCAATGATTTTTTTTCCAGCATTCAAAGTATTATAGTGTCAATTTTAGGATAATAATTTATATTTTTAAATAAAATTGATTTCTTATATTTTTTATTACTTAACCTGTTGATATCAAAAATAAAATTTTAAAATAAAAAAAAATATTATTTTCATATTTTTTAAGTAAAAAATATTTTAAAAAACAATCGCTATCACAATATCAAATCCAATCATAACCTATTAAACTAAAAAATAAGTTATGACAGATTTTAAATTCGTAATATCATAAAATCTTGACATGAATTTAGATCTGCAACATATTTTTCTATACCGAGGAAGTTTTTCAACTGGCAAGTGATTAGAAAAACAATGCGTGTACTGCTTCTTGAAAGAAAATGGAAAACTTATATTTACTGTTGAAAACTTAATCAAATAATTATAATTAAAAAAAATTAAGGTGAGGTTTGCTCATTATTTCACTTTTTCATTTTAATTCAAGAAATTATATTTTATATTTTGTATCAAGTAAAAGTTTTAAAAATAATAAAAAATTTAAATTGTTTTCATTTATAGTATAACATAAATAACAAATATCATGTCAATTTTATTTTTCAAAGTCTTCCATTTCCTTCTATTGCTTCCCTTCTCAATTAAGATTTTATAATCAATGAAAATCAATTTGGGTTTTTTCAACATAGCAAGCTTGAAATAAATGCATTGTTGTATCTATATGAATCAAATTTTCAAATCAAATTCTTCCTACTATGTCTTATTTACCTATACACCCTTTTAATGCGGTCACTACAAGCATCTCATTCTGGATGGTAGATCCGATCCACTACAAGAGTCTGGGATTGGATCATATTGTTAGTATGTGGGGAATCATTTTTCTATTTGAAGAAGTTCAAAAATCCAAGTAATTTAAGAAGATGATTATCAGGTTGAATAATTAGTTAATTAATTGGTTCTAATAATTTTATGTATTTTTTCTAGTCAATGTGGTTAACAACTTGTATTTGATGCTCTGCAAAACAAGGTAGCTTGAAGCTAGTAACTGTAAAAAAATTATTTTGATGGAGATAAGAATTTTTTTATGTTTAAATAAGTATTTTTTTTTAAGAGAAAAAATATAAGAATATTTTAAAGAGATGCTATAAAAATATATATGGAATAGAAAATGAAGATTGTGAATCTTTGTTTTGAAGGTCTCATAGTGTATTTATAACTCATGAATTTTGTTATTTTGTAAAGATGAGGATTTAAAGTGTAATTTTACATCGATTGTATTTAATGAGATATAAATATTTCTTACATCTATATTAATGTTTCATAGAACTTTTATACATCTAAATATCCTTTCTCCGAGGCGTATTTGTTTTCTTGAAAATTTATAACTGTAAATCTTTTTTGATTTAATATTTTTTAATAAGGATATACTGATAAAAACTTGTTTCATCGCTATTTTTGTCATTTCTTCTACTCTCAAAACAATAAAACTATTGCTTTTGAATTTAATCTATCTTGAAAGAGATAAAATAAAGTTGAATTAAAGTATTTGTGGGTCTGTCTCTGTGTTGCTTTTTTTTTTTCTCATGTAATTTGAAATTTTGATCAAACTCTCCATTTTCAGCTTTTGTCGATCAAAGTTGAATTAGCCCATGTTAGAAATAAATGATATTGTTGCCATGTCTCTAAACCGAGGATGCCACAACAATCAGTTTTATTTCAGGAAATCGTGGATGATGTTATTGTAATTATAAATTATGAATGATAATTTTTTTATTTAAGGATTTTAGAAGCTTTTTAGTTATTAAAAAAATATTATAATGAATTTTTAAATAATTAGATATTGTTTATTGAATTTTTTTTAAAAAAATGTAAAATATTATTCTATGTATAAAGTTAGAATATAAAATATAATTAAAAATGTGAGGATATTCCATGTAATTATCTGTAATTAAAACGGTGAAGTTAAACATCCGGACCCTGCAGTCATAAAAAAGGTAGGCAGACAATTCACTTTTACCATCGCAACGAGGATATTGAGATCTCAAGTCGACTACAACATGGTAAAGATGAGGTCTATAAGACCCCACCAGAAGTGTTGATCTCCTCTTGTGCTGCTTACGTTTTATAAAAACTTTTTTAATCTATTGTCACGGGCTGCACCTGAAATTCTTTTTGGAGGTGGAAAAAACAAATTCAAGTCTTGAGCCTTTTTTTTTTTGGTGGCTAATAATTTAGCATTGAAATTTCATGACCAGTCTCCGTATTTAATTTCAATCAAGTTTTATAAAATATTATAAAAGAGCATTTTATGTTCTTATTCAGTTAATTTAATTTTAAAAAATTTAAATTCAACAAAAATAACAAATAAAAATACTCATGATAATATGGATTATTTTTAAAATTGATAAAAAAAATCCTACACGAAGCATGTAGAAAAATTAATGAAGTCCAATCTCTAATTAAATAAATATTAAAGAATAAGACTAAAAAAAATATGAACTAACAAAATATCATGAAGTGATCATCTCATCCTTTTATTTAATCAGTTAATTTTATTTAATTAAAAAAACTATTTTTTTAAAAGCTAAATTTAACGAAAAAACAGTAAATAAAAAGACCTTAGACAACTCAGGTCATTTTCTAAATCAATGAAAAATCCTAGAGAAAAAAAATAAAAAAATTAATGGAACCCAATTTTCAATTGAATAAATACTAAAGTATAAAACTGGAAAAAAAAGGTATGAGCTTAAAAAAATAAACAAGCAAAATTAGATGAACTTTTAAAACATGAGTTAATCTCTAAAACTCGCAACTCGTGAAATTCTAGATCATGGCTCAATGAAGAAACTTAATTCCTAACCAATTTAATATTGAAATATGAAATTAGAAAAAAAATCATTTGAAAAAATTTGTCAAAGTGAAAAAAATAACAATTAAATGAATGAAGATCAAATTTGATAAGAAAAAAACTTAAGGATAATGAAATTGTAAGAAAAAATCGATTTAAAAAAATTATCTTAAATAAAATAAATAGTAATTGAAAGAATGAGGACCAAGAAATGAAAAAAAATTAAATGGGTGAAATTGAAAAGGGGTTCCAAAATTATAAATTATTTAAAATAAAATGAATAATAATTAAAAGAACAGGAATCAAATATAAATGAATATCAAATTGAATGACTGCTTAGAAATCTTGAAGAGGCATGCGTGGAAATTAAAGAGAAGAGAAAGAGAAACATAAATGTCACACTGAGCTGAAATGGATGGTCATCGGCAACACACGCCGTCTCATAGCAGAGGCAACATTAAAATGATTCAAAGTCGGCTATGGAAGGCGGTTTTTAACCACCGAGCAGCCCTACACACAACGTTTGAAAGACACGGGGTCACTCACGTGTGTATTGTACGCGTCAACAACCTTTTTATAATAATGTTTAAACTTGTTAAATTACAAAATTGCTCATAAACAAGCCTGACAATAACAAAAAAAAAAAAGTAAAACTATAAAAATATCCCTAGAAGTTAGTGTTAGAGAATTTAACTTTTAAAAACGTGGCAATATTATTTTTCCCAAATATTTTAGAGTTTTTTATAGTAATAATAGTTCGTAGTAAAGCTATTAAACCTGGTTTGGTTTATGATCCAATTTAGAACTTGAATTATGAGTTGGACTAGACGTTGCCTCGATTAATCTATAATAACATCATTTTAATATTTGATTTTTTTTATTAAAAAACAAAATTAAATTATGTTTTAAATTGGTGATCACATCAACATTCAATTTGATAGAAAAATTTATTCAAGTTAGGTTATAAAATGACGGACTAACCAATCAGACAAGGCTCATAACAACACTGGTTAGTAAACCTTCTCAGTTACATTATCATAAAACGGGAACTTCGAATGTTAAAATTCGAATTGGAGTTCATTTAATAAAGCTATTACAGATAACCGGCGAACGAACAATGCATGGCTGCGTTAATTTACCTCTCTGCCGTTGCTGGCTAGCTGCCATCTCTGAGCAATCACCGTTCTGATTTTCAGTTTTTAAGAATTTACCAGTTTATACGCTTCAGGATTTGAGGCCATATAGTCATTTGACCCGTCAAGAGCTAGAATCATGCCGTTTCTTTTATAAACAATAGAAAAATACGTAATTGACCTTGATCATGACATGAATTACAAGTGAATGTCAATGGTTTTAAAAATAAATAAAACCCCCATGATTCGTATTTTTCCAATATTAAAGTAGAGATTTGTATTGTAACAGCTAAACTCTTTCGAGACGAAGACAATAAAATATAATCCGAGCTGTATTGTTCATCAAATCATAGGATTTGATGATAAGAATCACAACATAAAATAGAACAAAGTATCGATGTTGTCTTTTCTTGAATTTCAAGGAAAATCTAATTATCTAAATGAATTTGATTGTTGGCAACCAATGCATTGCCACCAAATCACGGGTGCAGATTCTATTTCCTGACCTAATTGAAAGATCAAACCAAGCATGATTTTTCGACAAAAGAGGGCTAATTCAATTATCTATCCAATCTCTTGACCAGCGGACCCATTCCTCAAACCCTTCCCTTCTCCATTCATAATTTCTCTGCCGTGGAATTCCTTCCGTAATTTTACATTTCTCTAATCCGAGCACATCTCGAGTGTAGGAGATTATCCGGTTTTACCCATTTATATGCACAGTGCGGTAGCTGGATTTTTTAAAAAACTATATATATTTTATAGCCTAATTAAAAGAAATTGGGCTTGATGTTATGGTAAAAGAATAAAAAATTTAAAGATAGAGGACTAGGATATAAAACATGAAAAAATTTTATAGCTAACCCCACACTAGCAATAATTCTCATTAATCCAAAAGTTTATTTTCATGTTTTCTTAGTAATTGAGTTGGAAAGATGAGAGAGAATCTTGCACAGAGAGAAGAAGTGCCTTTTTTATAGTAATTTTGACCATGATTTTAGTGTTAAATTATTCAAAAGTTCAATTAAAGTGTTATTTCATCTTTACCTTGTCTAAAATGGTGAGTTGAATTTTGTTTTTAACTCAATTTTTAGTTATTTATTGTTTTAAATGAGTTTATTTAAATATTTTTTAAGAAAAAAACTAAATAATAAATTTTCAGGTTCAAAAATCATTGATCCTACTTTTCAAACCATCTATGCGATGTCCGAATTCTAAAAAGGAGACAACCTTATTTTTTATTTTTTTTTAAAGGGTTGTTTTATAAAAATAAAACAAGGCGCTGAAGCGCGGCCTGTCAGCTAGTGTTGGATATTCCAAAATAGGTACCGAATTAATTAATTAATTAACGTTGAAAAGTAAAAACAAATGGGCTTTTAAGGCATTACCTATCCATTTGCTGTCCTGTCAGCTAGTGCTGCCATAAATAGTGGCTCGTAATATAGGAAAAGAAAAAAAAAAAAAAAAAGAGCAACAAATTATAAATAGTCAAGGAAGGAAGAAGTGGAGGCAAATTTGAGTGAGTAAAACCCTTTTACTGCAGATCCATGCTGTTGACCCTATTTTACTGGATTTAAATCAAGGAAATAGCAAGCGCTGAGTTAATTAGAGTCGAACTGTTTTTTTACTTTAACCGCCAAATTATTAACCATCCAAGCATGTGGATCTTGGTTCACGATAACCGGAGGGATAATGTTGTAATTAGCAACCCCCCACCCCACTCTGTTTAATTAAGAAAATTATTTATTCAAACCAAATCGGTTGCTGTCGTCGTTGTTGCTGCTCTCTTTGCTTTAGATTACCTTCCTCTCTTTTTATATATAAGCTCTCATTTGGCCTCACTTTTTCCCGTTTCTCTCTCAAAACCAGAGAGACAAGAAAACCAAAATAAAAACCAGATAGAGAGAAATGAGAACAAGGAGAGGGATCTCTTATCCTAGAAGAGGAGTAGCAGTAAACGCTTGTAATACTGCAGCGGAGAAGAGGACATCATCAACTACTTATAAGAGGGGGAAACCTGATTTTACCGCCGGAGAATATATGGTTTGCCGGAAAAGGAATCGATTAGTCTCGACGGGGAAAAAAGGAGGGACTGACTTGTTTGATTCTTTACCCGATGATCTTGTCATTTCTATCCTCTGCAAGCTTAGCTCTTCTGCTTCTTGCCCCTCCGATTTCATTAACGTTTTAATTACGTGCGTCCCTTTTCTTCTCTCGCTCTCTCTTTGGATATTTCTTTTTTGTTGGCTGGTGCACTTGAGATTTGACCGGAAAACGGTTACACTTTTGTTATTTTGATGGTGCGAATAGAGAAGCGTTATTTTCTGAATCAAGCTTTTGATTGAAACTGCAGGTGCAGGAGATTAAATGGATTAGGCCTTCATTCACTAGTATTATCCAAAGCTTCTCCGAAATCATTTGCAATCAAAGCCAACAATTGGTCCGATTCTGCTCACCGTTTCCTCAAACTCTGTGCCGATGCCGGAAATGCTGAAGCTTGTTACACTCTTGGCATGGTAATTATTAATTAAATTAAATACAAATAATTTTTCAACAAATATCATCGCTCTCAAGACACAGAAAAATCAGTGTTTTATTATCAGAAAGTATTAATTGGAATTTTTATATTGCGTACAGATTCGGTTTTACTGTTTACAAAACCGGGGGAGTGGCGCTTCTCTAATGGCAAAGGCGGCGATTAGCTCACACGCGCCTGCACTTTATTCACTTGCTGTTATACAATTCAATGGAAGCGGTGGTTCCAAAAGCGATAAAGACCTCCGAGCCGGCGTCGCGTTGTGTGCACGCGCTGCCTTTCTAGGTCACATCGACGCCCTGCGGGAGCTAGGCCACTGCCTGCAAGACGGTTATGGTGTCCGTCAAAACGTAACTGAGGGACGTCGTTTTCTCGTCCAAGCAAACGCGCGTGAACTCGCGGCTGTTTTGTCTAATCCTGATTCTGGACTGCCAACGCGCGCTTGGCTCACGTGGAACCCACACGCACACCCAAACCATCGTCACCCTAGTGAGAATGGACCCAGCGGCTGTCCTTTGTTGAGTGACTTTGGGTGTAATGTTCCAGCTCCTGAGGCTCATCCGGCCAGTCGTTTTTTGACGGAATGGTTTGCTATTCGGGGCGGGTCTGCTGGTTCGGGACTCCGTTTATGTTCTCATACAGGTTGTGGCCGGCCCGAGACAAGAAAACACGAGTTTAGACGGTGTTCTGTTTGTGGAGCCGTTAACTATTGCTCACGCGCTTGTCAAGCACTTGACTGGAAGCTCAGACATAAAGAGGAGTGCGCCCCTGTTGAGAGGTGGGTGGATGAGGATGGTGAAGGCGGGGATGACGCCGGTGGTGTTGGTGGAGGGGAAGGCGATGATGTCATGGTTGAGAGCTAAATTAAATCTAAAAATGGTTTAACGATGGAATGGGTAGAGACTGACGGTAACGGTGGAAAACCGTGCGCGCTTTATCGGCCACAAGAAAACGAGGTGACTGAGGTTGCATTAATCCTTTTTCTGTTATGTTTTTTAAGGTTAGTGTAACTCTTTTTTTTTTTTTATGGGGTCGTTTGAATAGCGCACAGGAATTTTGTTTCCACTTTTGGTTTCTTGTATAGAGAGGGGTATATCGGAGAAAACAAGGGCAACTTTTGGTGTTTTCCTTGTTATTATTATTTTTTATGGGTATCAAGGCGGTCTCTTATTTTCTCTGTTTTTCCTCTTTTTGTACAATATTTAAACTGGCATCAGTAATTTAAACATTCAAGTTCCGGAAATTTTCTTCTCTCCTTTTGCCAATTTATTATATGTTTAATTTCTGAGAATAGAATAGGCCAAGTGTTGATTGGTATTCTCACTCCTGTTAAAACAACTTTAAACCTGTTTATCAGAATCAATCTAAGAAACGATCACTCCTTGCTTAAATTTGTGTTTTAGTTGTTGCATCTTGTCCATAATCTTCATGCTTCTAAATTTTATGTAACTCAGAAATGATGCCAGCAGTCTGAAAAGAGCTGCTGCGGTCATGATAGGTGATCGTTTTTCGTTTTTCTTTTTTTCTGTTTTTTTGAAAGATCTATAAGAACAAAATTAGGTACCACAGGGATGGGATGAAGAACCAAACTACCACGTGTATTACATTTATGCCTTGGAGAGTATGAACAGGCCTTAGCTTTGAGGTAAAGGTAAGGAATTCTCGAACAAGCTTAAACACTAGAGAGAGAGTCAAATTTAAACATGAGATTAACTATAGATGGTGGAGTGATTCAATTGAAAGAGCAGCAGCAGCAGCAGCAGCAGCAGCAAGTTGTGTGTGAGGTGGTGGATCAGATATAGAGCTAGCCAACAACATGAAAGGATTGCGGGTGACTGATTATTTCCTCTTCTTTTTCTACCAGTACTATTTTCTCGTCAACTTTTTCTAGCTTTTTTGGTGGTCAAAAAAGCCAAGCCACAGACCAAGAAAAAGAAAGATTTGTAAAAAAATAGAGAAAAAGAGAGAGTAGTGGGAGACATGCATTTTGCAAGTGGAGGAAGTGGTTTGTGTCCAAAGCGTTATTGCTCTAATCAACATACAAGAAGAAAGGGAAAAACACAACCCAATATATTTAAAAAGAAAAGGGGCATCTTTTCGTTTTTTGGGGGGCGGGGAGGGGCACTCATCCATTTGCATTAGTTTTTATCACCATCACACTCGGTCGGTATTCAAAACTAGGTACTTGTTCATGGGTGGTCCAGGCCCAGCCCATTTAATGCTATCAAGTAGAAATTCCAGCCGTGGTAGCAAGCTATTGTCCAAAGCACGAGACCTGATCGAGCTGGTGATGCCATGCAAGAAACCGATCCATCACGGAAGCTCTGCAGATTTTTCTAGTTGTTTGACAGTGTACTGTATATTCTTCCTTGGTACTGTGCCAGCAAACGTCCAGGAAGATCAAGAAAATAAATTTGGGATGTTTTAATTCTGTGATCTCACAATAAGGATTTCAAGCCACCTAATCTTGCCAGCATAGGGTTAGGTTAAAGGGTACAGACCAGATACCTCCTCCGTTTTTGCAACTGTGATGTGATGGGATTTTCCACATATTAAGTGCGTTAGGAATCCTTTTCTTTTTAATATCCTGGTAGCATGGCCGTGATCCACTTGCACATGTACGGGTGCCATCTTCTTCTTCTTCTTTTTGTGTAGAGGTAATGCTGGGAATATTTTCAGCAGTTTAAAAGTGTCCATCACTCTGTGTTTTATCTATTTAATTAAATTGATTTACGTTTACTAGTTGATAATTTTCTAAGATTGATCTGATTTGCTTTTCTAATTTTGTATATTATTTATCTCACTGCTAAGAGCACCGTTCAAATTTAAAAGTTCAGTATAAGCAAATAAAGAACTTTAAAAGCAGCATTTTTTTTTAACAAATTGAGAAAAAAGCGTCGACGAATTCCCGAACAGCAAAACAAAACGAGTGTGGATCCCTTTTTCTCTTGAATTATCGGATGGTGTAGTCTCACAAACCGTCCGCCAAGAATAAACATGGCTGTTGCCTTAAACCCTAGCCCGTATACAAGATTAGAAGGATAGTTGTTTGGGTTGGACATGATTCGACCACCGTTCTTAATTAGTATGGCCCTCCTGGGTTGGCTGACAAGACTACTATCTATAAACCAATCATTTATTAGAAATTTATTTGTTCGTTGACATTTAGGATTTAGTGTACTTGTTGTTAAACAGGAAAAGGCAAGAAGTCGTCTTCTTGTTTCGAGATATGAGGGAACAAGGAAACTAAATGAACAGCAGAAGATGTCTCTCTGCGAAGGCCGAAGTCCAGCACAAGAGGGCAACTGTTGAGCCAATGGAAGTTGGTGTTGGAATCCATGGACCAAGGAAATGAAACGGTAGAAGATGTCTCTGTGAAGGCTCGAGGAGGTTCAGCAGCCAATACCTGCAGGTGGGGGCTGGGCAAGGTTAGAGTTATTGGGCTGCCAATACCTCAAAAAGAAGTTCGTTTTGAAAAAGATTTTCTTTTTTTGCAGATAGGAAAACAAGAACCATTTATAAGAATAAAGAACCAGTATTCTTGCGATAAACTTTTTATAAAAAAATAAAAATTAATCCTAAAAAAATATAAATAAAAATAAAAAATTGAATAAAACCAACAACATTTAGCACAAACTAGATGTCATATGATACCCACACGATAACAAGGGCTTGTGGCATTATTATGTGTTTTCGTGGGTTTGTGGAAAAAATTATAAAAAAACTTAAAAATTATATAGAGAAAAACTGTTGCAATCCACAATATTTTCAAAGAAAAAAATACAAAACTAAATTCTCAATCAGTTTAATATTAAAAAATAAAATCGACAAAAATAATTTTTAAAAAAATCATAACAAAAAAAAAACCATACAGGGAAACACTGTAACAATCTATAATTTTTCATGAGAAAATCTACAATTGTAATTCTCAACCAGCTCAGTATTAAAAATAATAAAATCGATAAAGATAATTTTGAAAAAAATTATACAAAAAAATAATCATGTGGGGGAATACTGTAGCAATCCACGGTGTTTTAAAGAAAAAAACTACGAAGCTAAATTCTCACTAGCTCAATATGAAAAAAAAAATCTACAAAGACAATTCTTGAAAAAAACAAAAAAACAAAAAAAAACATGTGGGAAAACACTGTAGCAATCCACGATATTTTAAAGAAAAAACTACAAAGCTAAATCTCTAACCAACTCAATATTAAAAAAATAAAATCGACAAAAATAATTTTGAAAAAAAAACACAAAAAATAAGAAAAAACCATGTGAGGAAACACTGTAGCAATCCACGATGTTTTAAAGAAAAAACTACAAAGCTAAATCTTCAACCAACTCGATATTAAAAAAATAAAATCGACAAAAACAATAAAAAAAAAACACAAAAAAAAGAAGACAATTTTGGAAAAAAAAATAAGAAAAAAAAACATGTGAGGAAAGTTAAGTTAAATTCTCAACCAACTCATTATTAAAAAAAAATCAACAAAGATAACTTTGAAAAAAATACATGTGAGGAAACACTGTAGCAAAATAAAAACCATGTGAGGAAACATTGTAGCAATCCACAGTGTTTTAAAGAAAAAAATTACGAAGCAAAATTCTCAACCAGCTCAATATGAAAAAAATAAAATCAACAAAGACTATTTTGAAAAAAAAATCATAAAAAAAAGAAAAAAAAACAGGTAGAGAAACATTGTATCGATCCATAATGTTTTTTTTAAAAAAAACTATAGAACTAAATTCTCAATCAGTTCAATATTAAAAAAAATCAACAAAGATAATTTAAAAAAAACACAAAAACAAAAAAAAATAAAAAGAAGAAGAAGAAGACAATCTTGGAAAAAAACATGTAAAACCCAAAAAAAGGGAAAAAATAAAAAATAATGTGGGAAAAAAAATTTATAAAAAGAAAAAGAAGACAATCTCAGGGAAAAAAAAGAGAAAAAAACATGTAAAAATAAAATAAAAAAATAAAAAAAAAGTGAGGAAATCTATATTACATTCCCTACATGTTTTAGAGTATTACTTAATTAGTAAGGTATAAATATGAATAAAAATTTATTTAATGATTGATTAAATGCTAACATGATTATAGTGACATCGTAGGCTTTTTACCTTTTATTTTAAAGATTTTCTTGTCGTAAAAATTGAAGATATAGACACGAATAAGAGTTTATTACACCTTTTGACCAAGGAGTTTTTTTTTTTTAATATCATTAGAATTTGACAAGATTTTTAAGTTAATTCCTTTAAAGGAGTAAAAAAGGAATATAAGAAAAAAATCATAAAATTTTTGTTATTCATTTTTAACATGTATATACATATGAAAAAAAAACCAACAATTTAATAAATTTTGATGTACTTTATTGTTTTTAGATTTTAATTACTGTCCTGTTTTTAATCATCTTGAAAGTCTTGATAGTTAAAATAAAGTATATGGATTTATAAAACTTATTTTATATTATTTAAAGTTTTATATAATGTACAAATAGTCAAATAATTAAAAAAACAGGATGAATCTGTTTTTACAGCTATATGATATTTTAGTCTCATTTTTAATTAGAGATAGATTTTAAATTATATAGTAGTATTGACATAATTATGGCGTGGGGTGATATTTTCAATTATCAAGACCAGGCCTAGCTGAGATGGTTATCTATATTTAGAAGCCCGAGTGTTGATACATTTTAAAATCCAAAAACCTAAAACTTGGGCGGGCTTTTTAGGGTTTCAGCCTACAAATAAATTAAGCCTCGTCCCAAACATTTCTATTTGGTCCCCGTGAAGATGTGGGGCTGCATCTTCCTGCGGAGGCGAGCCTCATTCAACATCAAAATCTCGGCTGAACAATTTGTTTTTGTATTTAAAAAAAATTAAAAAAATATTATTTTATTTACTTTAAATTAATTTTATTTTATATTTTTATATGCTAATAATTTTAAACAAAATTTATTTTAAAAAACAACGATAGGATGCCTAGTATCCTTATATGCCCCGTGGGACTTTTTGTGGTTCTCAAATGAGCAAGTAGACTGTCTCCAAGTTCATGCCACACTGCCGCGACCATGTTGCCAGATGATTGATTTGATGTGATGTGGTATGATGTAATTACCAATTTAATTTAATTTAATGGAATTTAATTTTTAATTTTTATTACTCTTTTAGCCTTGTAACATGATAAACAACTCCAGCTTGTCCTCGTCCAGTCTATTGCAATTTGTTTTGTAAGTTGCAAAACTATATACAGAATATAGGAGTCATTAATTGCAAAGCAACTAGTTATGTAACCCTTGTTTTTTCACGAGTCAAATATCTTTATTTTTTATAAAAAAATATTATATATATTTGTTTTTTCAATGTATTTTTATAATTTAAAAAATCTAAGTTCAAATAAATTTTTTTATGCATTTATATAATAAAATAAATCGAGAACTATGTGCGCGAATAAATAAACAAACAGTCATTAACGATACATAAAATAAAACTTGAAAAATCAAGAGACATGTATAAATTAAGATATTTAATCTCAAAAGACACGACACTTGATTGCTTGTGTTGGCTAGATTTTTTTATTAAAATAATTTTTTATTTAAGTAAACAATAAGAGAAATAGAGACACAAATTAAATTGATCAAATAAAATAAAATAGAAAAAAAAATTATGCAAGGCTCCATTTAGTAGAAATATTTTTTGAAAATATTTTTTTTTTATTTTCAAAAATAAAGTTGATCTATACAAAAGAAAAAAAAATATAGATGAATAGAAAAAACTTTTCAAATTTAAATGTATAACTAAAAAAAATTGTTATTTAAAAGATATTCTCCAAACAAAATGAAAGAAAGAAGGGACACTAATTTAAATATAAATTAAAAAAAAATAGAGAATAAACCATAAAAAAAGAATCATTAATTTAAAAAAAATAAATTGAAAAAATATTAAGGTATTGAAATTATATAATCTGCATCATTTTTAAAGTTCAAGAATCAAAGTACATGCCATACATGTTTTAGTAAAGAAAAAACAAAAGTCAACGGATTGCAACCGAGTTTTTGATCGGGTCAACTAGATCGCTGAGTCACCCTGGATTTTGATTTTTTTTGTTTTTTTTTTAACCCAGTTCAATTCCAGCTCTAAATCAACCATCTAGGTCAGGCTGGTTTCAAACCTATACCTTTTAGATTAATAATTAATGCATTCTTATTATTGTTTTTATTATTGGGCTTGCACTTCCTTCAGAGAGTGGGTTTAATCGCTGCTCTGTTTTTCTCAGGCCCGTTGAAAAAAGGAGTGTTTATGGATCCCGAAGCGCATGCTGGGGCCGAAAGGCAAAGTGCAATTCATTCTTCGGTGTGGTGATTTCTTTCCTTAATCAAACATCAGGCTACAATGAACAGCAAACAACAATGTTAAGCAGCAGCAACCAGAACACGTGGCCTATCCCACAGGGAAGGAAACCACCGTTGCAAGCAGGCAAAGGCCTCGTTCCATACAAGAAAGGTGAGAATCAAGGTGAAAGCAATGGCAATGGTTATTATCAAGAACAGCAAACAAGAAGCCAGCCACTCTTTAACAAGTCTAGGTTTCAAGAAAGGGATCAGACACGGAAAAAAGTGGATTTGCACACGTAAAAGAAGGGAATCCATGATGATGATGATCATGATGAGCCATGATGCATATACCCACCAAAAATCAAAGAGCTTCTCTTCCCCAGACAGTTGAAATGATTACCCACCGCATCCCATCCTCTTGGTTTTGACGAAACCTAATCATTATAAAACACAACCTCCTCCCCCCCTATTCCCCTTACCTTTAGCTCCTCCATCTTTCATCATTACTCTCTCTTTTTACCGCCTCAACCCCCACCTTTATCCCTCTAATCACACTTTACTTCTCCCTTTTTATTTTATTTTATTTGTCCAGGTAATTAAAACCATGGAAACAGATCCTTTTCGTCCTCGTTTTTCACTTGTATTCTAATTTTTTAATATATTAATATTAAAAATAAATTTTAAAAAATAAAAAATATTATTTTAATATATTTTTGAATAAAAAATATTTTGTAAAAGAATAGAATACCAAATACTACCTAAAATTCTTATAGCACCAAGAATGTTTTTTTAATTATAATTATTAAATCCAATTCTAGGTGAGAATTAGGTTATTAGTGGGACGGTTTAATAAAAAAATATTAGAAAAGCATGATGACTCATTTTTTAAAAAATTAAAAATTAATAGATTTTAATACACTCACAGTGAATTCATATTTTTTACCGGATTATATACGGGTTAAGTTTTCTTGTTCATTATGAAGCTTAATCCAAATCAAGCTATGAATCGGATCAACCCGGTAGGCAAACCGGGTCTGGTGACTGGGTTTTAGAATACTGTTTTGACAACTATTTACATATGTAATGACTGTACTATTTACCCTCCCTCTTCGTTTCTGTGTCTAGAACAATGGTTAGCAGTCTACTTTATTGAAAAAAATGCAGATTTGAGGAGTGGGGCTTGTGATTTACCAGCAGACAGGTCATGACAGAAAGGAAAAAAAAAAAAGAGTCAACGAAGTTCGGGCCAACTTTTACCAAATTTCGGAAGATTCATATTTGTCCTGATAAATTTAAGAAATTATTTCTCAATAAGATTATAATATTTGGCAGTCTAATAGATTAATAATTTTGAATATTATGGCATACTTACTCCGGGAGGGTTTTCAGGTGGTCGTGTTTGACATCAAAACAAGACTTCACATTAATGCCTAAAATTCAATTATGAATCCTTATATTGGTAAAGCTGCCCGCAACAAAATTCCCATCCATGTTGCGATAACTTGAAGTATCAACGTGCCTTCTTGTTTTTCAACAAAAAAACAAAAAACAAAACGAGCCTAACAATTTAATTTCTCCCAAAATTCTTTTAATTCAATATTTTTTCAGACATTTCTTTCCGGGTTGGGTATAAAAAAATTAATAAAAAATTATTCTGGTGGATCTACCAATTAAGCCGTGATTTCATTGATATGATTAAAATTTATTTTATTTTTTAAATAAAATTACAAATGGCCTGATCACTTCTAGAACAACTTTTTTAATTCATAACCTTAGCCCCGCGTCAAATCAATCTCCTATTGGGTTTAATAAGAATGATTTGAATTTTAAAATTTATGGTATTAATTAAATAAATATAAGCTGATCTGAATATTTATATTAATAAATAAATAAAATAACTTGAACTAAAATATTTCGTCTACAAATTTCAATTCGTAATCATGAGAGAAAAATTAGGGACAAAGGGATAAACCTAACAATAGAAAAGGAAAACAATGTTGGAGTGGCGTACGTTCGAGCAGCAACAATGTATGTGTGAGCTGTGACGATATTTAAGGTTGTAGATGCATCGTTTGCCACGTACATGATTTCGAAGTCGAGATTTTGTCTTAAGAGCTAAGATGCCCGTGACATTTTACCTGTAAACTGTTGACATTAGCTGACTCTGCTGTCACGGCACATTTATGAACTCCTGCCAGAACAGAGCAGGACTTAAGTATAATCGAGGAATAATTAAAATTTATGTTTAATTGATGAATATTATATGCTACCCTCTCATGACTCACTGAGGCATTGCCCCACACGGTAGTCTTGATGATTATTGTTTTGTACACGTAGCTAGCAAGGATTTATCATTTATGTCTTGGTCTTTTGCGTTCTAGAAAATTTAATAAAATAAAAGGGACGATTGCACATTATAACCTATGTTTGCTTCTACTCATTTCGATTCTTGTTGTGGTGGCTTTATCCCCGGCTTTTGCTTTTATTTATTTTGAAAAAAGAAAAAAAAAAAACTAACCCTCCTACGGTCCACATTATCACCCCTCACTGAGTGTTCAAAACACCACCTTCATGTACATAAGATGAACAAATATAAATACTCTTAAATGGTGCACGAAATGTTGAATACTTTATTTTTTTTATGCAGTTTTGATGTGTTGATGGGAAATAAAAAATCAAAACTTCTAAAATACTCAGCTCTGGATGCAATACCTGCTTAAAATGAATTATATGGGACAAACATTTGAATCATGTCTTCTTCTTTTTTTATTATGACACAGAGTGTTTTTTTAGTTAAAAATATATTAAAATAATTTTTATTTATTTTAAACATTAACACATAAAGACCATTGATAATCATCTAAAAAAAATCAATTTAATGTTTTTTCAAGCGAAATTTTTTTTTTAAAAAAAACATTTTAAAAAACACGAGCTACCTTAGTGTCAAACGCGATAGGTAGGGTATTCCTGAAATACAATGCGCATTGTTTTGGATTTTAATCTACTACTAGATAGATAGTGTGGCCTGCGCAACACAGTAAGGTGGCCCAGATTTTTTCTAGCATAAAACATGGATGTTCAGGTGATGATAGTGTTTCCAAAGAAGCAAGAAAATCTGAGACACGAGTCATTGATCTGACTAGATGCAATAAACTCAGTTAATTTGATACTATGATTTTAAAAACAAGGCATCGATTATAAATAGAGCGGAAAAAAATTGACAATAATTAATTATAAAAAATGAGATGTCGGTGTCATAATTTGGAGAAAAAGAAAGAAAAATTCGTTGGAGACTCATCATCGTTCCGTTGTAAACATTGGCCCACTATAAGAAATAGCTCATTGAAACGGTTCTAACACCATTGCGAAACGTTGCATGATGATACCTAAAGCTACCACATGCATCATAAGGGCAACGATCCAGAAAGCAAATAAAATATCATGAAATGAGCATATTATGCCTACATCTTATCAATTAATTTAATTTCATTAAAAAATAAAGTTTCTTTAGAGAAAAGCTAAATTTAACAAGGAACAACAAATAAAAATATTCGAGGTAACGTAGGTCATTTTTAAAATAAGTGAAAAAATTATAGGAAGCAAAAAAATAACAATGAAGCTCAATCTCCAGTTAGATAAATGTTGAGAAATGAAAATGAAAAACCATGAGCTTATAAAAAGCAAAAAACAAAACCAAGTAATTTTTCTAAACCCAAGTTAATCTCCGTAACTTGCAAGCCATAAAGTCCTAGACTTTAACTCAATCAAGAAGCTTAATCCCCAGTCAATTTAATATTGAAATGTTAAATTGGATAAAAAGATATCAATTTAAAAAAATTTCCTAGCAAACCCGGACGAATCTCTTAATATTGGGTTAATCTTCCAAACTCATAGCCTGTGAAATCCCAGACACGGACTCAATCAAGAAGTTCAATTCCTATCCAATTTAATTTTGAATGATATAGCTGAAAAAAATATAAATTCAAAAAAATTGTTGAATTGGAAAAAAATAGCAATATAAATAACAAAGATTAAATCCGATAGGAAAAAACTGAAAGAGAATGAAATCATAAAAATAAAAATAAAACAAATTATTTAAAATAAAACAAATTATAATCAAAATAAAATTGACTAAATCTATAGGAAAAACAATATGAAAGACCGTTTTGATAAATTGAAGGGTTAGATGCGAGAATATAGTAAAACGGAGAGAAGTTGAGAAAAAATAGAAAAGGACACCTACGCCAAAATGGAGATTCGGTGGCCACATGCGTCATTTAGGGATGAAGGAGCCATTAAGATAATTTGAATATCGCCTCGAAAACCACCATTTAGGCACCAAATATCACCTTACGCGTTGCTTGAACGGCATGAAAGTCTTGCACCAACACACACCAACTATTTTTTTTAAAATAATATTTTATATTTAACAAGATACCAAATTACCCCAACAAACTTGACTATATCAAAAAACCTAAGTTAAAAATACAAAAACACTCATGGGCGCCAACTTAATATTTTTTTATATTTAAAAATGTGATTCAATCATTTCACCATGCTTAGAAAAAAGATGAAAAAGCTTTGGATGCGAGTTTGATATTTTTTGCTTCAAGGGTATTTAAATTATTTTAACCATGCTAAAAATATAAAAAGACCCATGTGTCCCCGATCGATCTAACAATGACCAATGAATCATTTAGAAAAATATCATACTACCTCAGCAACAAGTTGATGAATTTTGCTTGAGAAGGGAAAAATGATCATTTTATTGTTAAAATCCACAACAAAACGTGTCTTGGTCACTTAAAATTCACAACAAAACGTGTCCTGCCCAAGCACCTTGTATGTGCTGGGGAGTGCCAAACCCATAAGCTTAGCCTTTACTAATAGTGCAGTTCACAGTGAAAATTGTTACAGTTCACAGTAAAAGCCTTCATAATACATTCACAATGCAACATAATGTAATTCACAATAAATTCACTTATAATAAATAATAGTTCGCGAAACATTAATCCTTTTTAGTTATAGGTAATTTTTTCGAATCAATCCATAAAGTCAGTTTACCAACCATAATTAGTGGATGTGTGAAATATAAATGGAAAAAATAAATAAATAAATAAAGGAGGACATCGAGTAGGTACTTCCGTAATTCTAACAAAATCAGGATAAAATGGGATAAAAAGTGGTGGGACAATCATTCGGTGTGCGTGGAACGAAGAAAGTAAAATAAAGAGAGAAGAAGCATGACCTCAGCCGTTGATTTTCCTCTTGCCAGGAAGAAAAAAAGCTTTGGTTCGAAAAAGTTTTCGGGTTTGGTCTTCTTGACCAGCGACCATAACAGGCCTGCGTTCACACTGAACACACGTGGAAGACTGGCCCAACTAAACATTCTCCTTCGTGGAGGGAATCATGCACTCAAACATGATGATCTGTCCCTTTTATTCTAATGCCCTCTACTGTTTTGATGAGGAAATCCATAAACCTAAGAGTCTATTCGCTACTTTCACGTTTTTAGTTTTGGCTTTTGGCTCGACAGGGGCTGTGAAGTCTGTCTGTCTGTGGTAGTGGGTGAGGGATTTTTTTGTAAAAATACTTTTTAATTAAAAACATTACTAAAATAATTAGTTTTATCTCTTTATTTTAATATCGAATTCCAAATCATTCGCTCACAGCTTAGTTTTTCCACGAGAAATTAATTATTCTTCCTCCTGGAATATCCACCATTTCTAGTTAAATTCTTCAATATCACCTACTACAAATAAGTTTAAAAGGGTAATCTATAAAACTTTTTAAAAAATAATAGTCGCTTTTATTATGATAAAAACTTATTATTTTCAAAAAAAATTGGGCCGTGAATGTTGTTGTGATTGTTTTTCAAAGTGCTTTTCACTCGGAAATACATTAAAATAATATTTTTTTATTTTAAAAAATTATTTTTAATATCATCACATCAAAATGATTTGAAAACATAAAAAATATTAATTTAAAACAAAGAAAAAAATTAAAAAAATTTAAACTTTTTCAAAAATATTTTTAAAATGTAAACTTGCCGACTTCCAAAATGCTAGAAAATATAAAGACTAGATTTTATTTGTCTTTATTATTTTATTTTTGCAATTTCGAAACCCTGCCACTGTGGATAACAAATAAAACTTATCAGGGCCGCCCATCTACTTCTTGAGTTTTCAAATGTTATCCTTCTAGTTTCCTTAAAATTCCGATTTTACTTTAAACCATTAAAGGCTATTTGAGAGTGGTTTTTAAAAGTGTTTTTGAAAAAATTTAAATATTTATTTTATTTTGAAGTAATATGTTTTTGATATTTTCAAATCATTTTGATGTACTGATCTCAAAAATAATTTTTAAAAAATAAAAAAATATTATTGGCACACTTTTCTGAGTGAAAAACATTTTGAAAAGCAACCACAATCACACCTATCTTTTGAATCTGATTTTTTAGCTTGTTAAAAACTATTTTTATGAGAGATTACAACATTTATCAGGGTTTGAGAGCAATAATATATATATATATAAAACAGGAACAAAATGTTTTTTTTTGGTGATTTACTTGCTAAAATTGAAAACATTCTTAAAACTATAAGAGTAAAATTAGAAAATTCAAACTAAAATAGTAGAAATGAAATATGGATGAATTCATATATAAAAAAACATAGTTTAGAACAACTATTATTAGTAAAACAGCAAGAAAGAATATCAATATTTTCCACATCAAAAGCTGAACCCTGGCAGTGACCACCAACCAAATCCAGCTACCAAACACAAGGAGCTAAGGGAAAAAAAGGTAAAGGTAATAGAGGGAGAGTGTGTTGTGTTGTGTTTATTACAAGGACAAGTTGTTGTTGTTGTTTTTAATATTACATGATATTTTGAGGGTTTAGGAGATTGTGATATATAGTGTTTTTTAATATAGTATTTTATTTAAAAATGTATTAAATATTTTTTTTTAATTTTTTAATTTTTAATATTAAAACATTAAAACTTTTAAAAAATATTAAAAAAATCATCAATTTATTTCGACAATGCAGCGATGATTATTTTGTAAAGTGCTTTTTATTTAAAAATATACTGAAACAATATTTTTTTTAAAAAAATTTCACAGCACAAAAAATAATATAAAAAATTAGTTTCAAATAAAAAAAATTAAATTCTTACAAAAAAAATAAACAGGTATTTAGAATGTGTTTGTACAGACTTCTGTTTTCCTTTTATAGTAATGTAGCCACTGCTAAAAATAAAAAATATAATAGTAAAAACATAATTTTTATATTTTGTGCTGTAAAAAATTGTAATAAATACAAAAACAGAAGCTAGGAGAAACACTCTTATTAATGTTTTTTCAAGTAAAAAACACGTTTGAAAAGATTTGCTGCCAAACACCCGGGAGGACAAAGGTGTGTGCGCCGTGCGGGGTTGGAAATAATTACACTACACTGCAAACAAAAAAAAATTCAATCGATTATAAAATGGGCCAGTTCAGTTTCTGACGTGTAGAAGGCCCAGTGGCTAACCAAGGAAAGAGCATCATAAACACTACAGAGAAGTGAGCTGAGAGAAAAAGAGAGACTCAGGGTGTGTGTGTGTGGGTGTTGGTATCGGTGTGGGTGTTGGTGGTGGCCGAGTCCGCCGTGGCATGGAAGAAGAACTGGCCATGCTTAGGCAATTCATTGGTCAGCTTCAAGACCTTTTGAATCTCTACGGCTCTCCTCTTCCTCCTTTTGATTCTCTTCAACCCTTTCACTTCCATAACCAACAACAACAAAATCACAACAACGGCAACAACGGCAACAACAACAGGTCTCTCTTTAGATCTCTTTCATTTCTCGATTCTTATTTCTTCCTCTCTACCCGCTCCGTTTTCACTGTGACCTCACATTTCTTACTTATTTTCAAATTTCACTTCATTTGTTACTTAGGTTTCCTGCTTCCTTTTTATTTTCTCTGTTTTAAGGTTACTTTATTATTAATAGTATTTATCAATAGGTTTTTTCTATCAAATTTTATGTGTTGCGAGTTTGGTAAGTTAAAGTGACTTTTTCAGGATTTCTCTTTTTGCCGTGTTTTTGTACGCAATGTGATTTTTTTTTTCTTTTTGGAAATTTGACTCTAACGTTGTCTTGTTTCGTTTTTTAAAACTTCTTACCATGTTTTCGATAACTAAGGATTTTTATTTTTTTTTTAAAAAAAATCTCTTCTCTTAGGCTGTCCGATTGTTTAATTTTGGTACAGCCAGTCCCAAGCTCTCGCAGTTCTTTTCCTTCTGAGGTTTATATTTTTCTGTTCATTTTTACTGTTTGCTGTTTTAGGAAAGTTTTTAAATCTGTTGTTTGAGAAAATAGAAACGATTCTTTCTTATGTGATATTTATAGTATTCATTCATTGAGCTGTGGTGGATTACAAATATAGGAGGATCTCAGGTATTGAGTCTTTCACTAGATTCTCTATGGGTCTGGAAATCATGCATAAATTGTGCCTTTTTTTGGGGATCGGTTTAAGAATTTAGCCTAATCACCCCACATGTTCATGTTTCTCCTACGAAAACGATAAGATGGAAGAATTTTGTTTCCCTTTTATTTGTTTAAAATATGTGTCTGGATATGCTTGCGAACGAGGTCCTGTTATAGCTAACAGTCACAGAAACTTTGTTTCCCTTTTGCTGCTAAGAATTTTCTTCTTCCTCTTACTCGCTGCATGTGAAGAGAGGCTTGGATTTTCCATATTTACTCTTGGGATTGGATTGTGACATGTTCATTTTGGTTTGGTATTTGTGTAACAAAGTCATTAAAGCTGTGATGATAGGATCTGAAATATGGATGCTTGCCCCAGGAGAGTAGCATCTCCTGCATCAATTGATTAAAAGTGCTTTTGCCATCCTATTGCACGTTTAGGATTTGCACTGAACATGCACATGTTGGTTATGTGGAAGTGATTCTTGGGAGCTGAGATTCATTGCTTGTGAGGAGCTGTGTTATTATTATTACATGTTGGGATTGGGGTTAGCAATTTTCCTCGTGCTATGGCAACAACATTGGTCTTGCAACCACCAGGGATCAGTGTCTAAAGAGCAGCCAGATCATGCTAAAATTCTCAATTTTCCCTGTACAAGCTCCAAATCTGGGTAGAGTTAGAAACATATCTGATTGACGGCCTTTTCTTTCTGGCCTGCAGTGAAAGGCATCGAGTTTCAGGACAGTAATGCCTTCCCAAAGGAAATCCTGATTAATCTAATTTGCATTCATTTGTGCCAACAAATGACAATATTACTTGTACTATCATGTCAATACATGTTAGCCATATCACTGTCAATATTCTGACTTCCTGGGTTGATATTGTCGTTGACAAGGTAAGCTTATATGATATTGTTTAGATCTGGCTGGTGTATACCACAGCCACGGTTGAAGGCCAGGAGAGGAGTCGAGTGTACCGTAAGGCTGAAAGTAGGGAAATTGATTTGAGATAAGCCGAGGATCTTGCAGATAATAGCTGGCTGAGATTATTAGTCTAAATCCATTTTAAGCTTCTTTGGACTCCTCTGGCCTGTAACTTCTGGGATGCTAGAACAAGTACTAATGAAACTTGTAAACTGGCTGTTTAGAAGGTTTAGTTTCTAATTTCTAGCACCATCTTCATTAGTTCTTAATGCTTGAACCTGGTTTTTTATTTTATGGGAGGGGAGGGGGGATGCTGCCGAGTAGGTCACAACAACTGCATATAATCCATTTCGATGTGTGTGATTTTTCCTATTCTTTTCCTTCCTTTTATTTTTTGTAAATTTTGTGGATTCACTTCTGTTTTTTATTTTTTTGTTTCTTTAGCCAGTTAAGAATTGATCCAGTGAATTCATGTTGGGATCTTCCTTGTAATAATCATGGGATATGCTAGATTTTCGTGCAAACTCTTCTTCTATTGTTTTCCCTCGTTGATCCTCATACCATCCTCATGATATTTCTTATGTTGCTTGTCTTCATTGTTTTTAATGCTTCGTTGAAATTTCCTTTTCCTGTGTTCCATTCCTCTTATATTTCCTACATAAGTTTCCATATGATTATTATCTTTCCTCATAAATAACAGTGGCAGGAATGTCCCTACCTTGCATTGTCATGTGGAATCAACTTCCTTTCCCTCACAATAGCTTCCTTCTGTATATTTTTGTTATTGTCTGATGTTTTCATATAATGATGTCATCAGCCAGTAATGCTTATACTCTTGAATGTTGCTATCTTATGCTGCTTGTTGATATGCATACAACGAGAGCAATATCTACAGTATGCATATATATTATATGCAGTACCTTGGTTAGATAGTATATATGCATGCAATGCCATCCTCTACTGTCTAAAACAAAAAAAATTAACCATGCCTAAAAACTTCCTAAAGAAATGAAAATATAGAAATATACATGTATATGCTTTGGATTCTCTTTTACCTGTTAATGAGATATATATAGTGGTTGTTTATTTGTTTGATACTCTTCAAGTTTACCCCTCTGCTCTAACTTGTGTGGTCAACATGGATAGCAGAAAGTGAAGAAATCTCTGGGTGAAATTATAAAATAATGTGCTTGGTGTTTATTTTGGAACTTCTTGAGTTAGAGAGATCAAGATCTCGAAGCTGTGTTGTGTCTAAATCTGTTACCTCAACCATTTTTTTTGGTATTTCAAACATAAAAATCTGCAACTTTCATTTGGACTCAACTCACAGGCTTTAGTTTGAACATAATTATCTTTGTAGGTCATTTGAAATTTGCTTGACAGATATTCTATCTATTGCATGTTTAAGCCCCATCTGTATTTTCAGCCTCTCCGTGCTTATATTTTGTTCGAACCTGACATCTGCTTATATTGTGGTAGTGATTTTTATGCTGAATTATTTTGGGCGTGTGCATTAGTAGCACCGGGTACTCTGTTCACTGAATATGAATTTCGTAGCTCATTTACAGATGGTGCTTCCTCAATCTTGATGATGGCTCAGCAGATGATTACTGTAGTCTTGTGATGGCGGCTGGAAAATCTGGAAGTTTCAAGATGTTGGAACCTTGCAAGCCTCCACCCTCCAAGAAACCTCGCAAGGAGCGGAATCGAGGAAAATCACTGGGAACTACCAGTTCAACTGAGGTTATGCAACAAGAAATTTGGAAAGAATTCCCTGAAGATCTGTTTGAAGCTGTTATTGCTAGACTTCCAATCACTACATTTTTCCGCTTCCGCTCAGTTTGTCGAAAATGGAACTCCTTCCTTGACTCTCAAAGTTTCTCTCAGCATTGTGCCCAAGTTCCACAATCCAACCCCTGGTTTTACACCATCGCTCATGAAAATGTGAATTCTGGAGCCATGTATGACCCTTCTTTGAAGAAATGGCATCACCCAACTATATCTTATCTGCCCACGAAGACGATAGTCTTGCCAGTTGCTTCAGCAGGAGGTCTTGTGTGCTTTCTTGATATCGGTCACAGGAACTTCTATGTCTGCAACCCTCTGACTCAATCTTTTAAAGAGCTGCCACCGAGGTCAGTGAAGGTCTGGTCCCGTGTTGCTGTGGGCATGACTTTGAATAGCAATGCAGCCAGTGGGGGCTACAAGATCTTGTGGGTGTGCTGTGATGGAGAGCATGAAGTTTACGACTCACTGAAGAATTCTTGGACCCGACCAGGAAGCATGCCCTCTTGTATAAAGCTACCCCTATCACTGAACTTCCGGTCACAAGCAGTTTCCCTTGGAGGTACGCTTTATTTCATGCGCTCAGATCCTGAAGGGATTGTGTCCTACGATATGGTTACTGGGGTTTGGAAGCAATCTATTATACCAGCCCCGCACCATCTGAGTGACCGCACACTTGCACAGTGTGAGGGGCGGATCATACTTGTTGGCTTGCTAACAAAGAATGCAGCCACTTGCGTGTGCATATGGGAGCTGCAGAAGATGACACTCTTGTGGAAGGAGGTTGACAGAATGCCAAACATATGGTGCTTAGATTTCTATGGAAAGCACGTTAGGATGACTTGCTTGGGCAACTCAGGTTTACTCATGCTGTCATTAAGATCAAGACAAATGAACAGACTAGTTACTTACAATGTGGTGAGCAGGGAATGGCTCAAGGTTCCTGGTTGTTTGGTGCCACGTGGGAGAAAGCGGCAATGGATTGCATGCGGCACTGCTTTCAACCCATGCTTGACTGCTACAGCTTAGCCTCTTTGCTTCTCGTGGCAGCATTTGCATGTTGGTGAAGGGGAATTGGATTTTATGGCTGCAAGCTTTTTGTTATTGTTTTTTTAATGAAGTAGATGATACGTGAGAGGTTTATGAATGACATCTTTTCATGTACAAACATGTTGACAAATAACTTCGAATTGAAAAGACTAGCGTTTAAAATGGAATTCCGCTGGTTCAGGTTTCTATTTCGTTTTAAAGTTATAGTAGTTAGTTTTTCCCCAATCCCAAGCTAATGATAGTTTCTGCTGAGAATTGCCATCTGATTAATTTCTATTGAGTAACATTTGCATGAGCTTGCCTGATGGGAGCTTAATTTCCTGCAATTGACCTGCCATCTAAGGTGATGTGCCTGGAGGATTATTTTAGAGCTAGTAGAAGCATAGTTAATTTACATGGCCCGTCGTATTATCAGTTTTCACCTCAAGAATTACATTGAAGATGCTACAACGTTTTTGAGGCACAAAGCAATTTCCGTAGGAAAGGTGTTTAAAAGTGAGCCTACTAAAAAGCCACTCCATGGTTCAGCTTAGAAATTAAAGGTGTGCACACAGAAGATCCATATTCCACGGATAAGAAATTTTGCAGGCCTCCTTGCGATTCTCGATATGAGCCTCACTAGGAAAACTGCAGGTGGCTTCACTGAGCTTCATTTGGACAAGTCAAGAGTCATGAATGGCGGACATTCCGTCTCACTTGACTGAATATTGGACATCCACGCCAACTTTTGGACATTCCGTTCAATGTGATCCATATTCCAACTTTGATGACCGTCGAAACAGAGTAACAACCAGTTGTCCAAAATGCAATTGCTGGATGCTGACATAATAGTTATCATCAGTAATATCATTTCTAGCAAGTTCACAGAAAAACCACGCCGAGGGTTGATCCCTCGGACGAAGTCCACTCCAGCCTGACTGTGGTGGCTAGAGTGACCCCAAGCCCAAGAAAGGTAAAACCAAAGCCAGTTCTATAAAGCAGCTTCAATAGAAACACGGAAACATGCAAAACTAAAATGGTCAATTTGATTAAGCAGTCATGGTGAGGCGCAGTTTTTTTGTCAAATTATAGTTCCATACAAGGATAAACATTGATCTAGTAAATGTATTCTTCATCTCTCCTACATGCTACTAGGAATGGGGACCGAAACAACCAACCATCCACTGCTGCCATCTACCAGATCGGCGACAGTTCATGCCTTGCCTTCGCTTGTGGCTGTCCTGATTATCTGGAATAGAGCTGTTACAAACAACAAAGAAAACCTAATCAATGACTAGGAAAAAGATTTTGGTTCCTCGCAACAGAAACATGCAGACACACAATAACCAAATTATATCACTCACTCACTTTGTAGAAGTAAAAAAAAATCCTGATCCAACCAAAGCAACAATACAAGTGATAATGAAGAATATAACATGAACAGAAGGAGATCATGTTGTAATTATCAAGCTTTTGTTCGACCACAAACAAATGCATTAACCCACACTGGAAAGGACATTTCCCTTTTTTCAGGAATGGAAAATTGCAAGATAACAATTGCAATCTAAAAGTGGCGAAATTACATATTTATGATTTTCAAGATCCAAATTCAATTATAGCACCATGCTGCTTTGTTTGACGACTACATTGAAGTAATACAAAACAAATATGGAATTGATATCCAATCATCATAACAACAAACTTCAGCAAGTTATAAATTGAGCAAAGTTTAATTAGATTAATTTAAAATTATTTCACAAATTAAAATTTCAGGACAGCAAGATTTGTTGAGAGAAAATCATAAGCGTGTCTAAAAAGAATAAATGAAAAGTTAGACACACGACTAAAAGGAGGTTAAATGAAATGAGGCTTACATCATCCAATGACAACAAAGATGAAGAATCCAAAGAGAACAGGACCAACAGTATAGTCCTTTCCCTTTTTCATGGTTGTTTCGGGCACAGCTCCTCTCTTGGTAAAGTTCTCAAATCTATCAATTTTCCTAGCAGCAAGATGCCCTGATGTATTCTGAACATACAGCAGTAATCACAAAAACACAAATCAATCCTCAACATGTCATAACCTAGTCAAACTAAAAAAATGCAATAAGCATAACATCATTAGTGATGTAAGGATGAAATGATCAAATTCTAACCTTATTAAAATAAAATGAATTATACAGCTATTATTAATTCAAAAAAATTTAATAGCAAAAGAATTGACCAATTAGTCTATCATGTGCATACCATAAAAAAAAAAATGACAGCAAATCATAGCATGAAAAATAAATTTTGCAGATCAGGTCAGGTTGATTATCTATCATTTTCCTATTCTTCCAAATGAATACGATATTAAACAAAATACAGCAGACCAAAAACCCAGAACTCTCAAAACATAAATTCAAAAAATATATATATTACAAAAATATAAATTACCATGATTACAACAGTGACCAACATCCGGTTGCCAGAAACAGTCACAAAGTTACAGGTGATTGACTCTTTCCCTCTCCTGCGAGATTTTTTTCTTGCCTCGCCCTTTGAATCACCCCATTCTCCACAATCTCTTCTTCCTTGACATCTACCACAACCTGAAGAAGTTCTGGTGGAGTAGCCGCTGGGTCCAGCTCCCGACAACCTTTCGGAGCATTCGGACCTTCTTGACCCATAAGCAAGTATGAGGGAACATGGTGAGAAAATCTAAACATCTCTTCCCTTGGGATCCTCCTGACTTCCTTGGGGTCCAAATGCTGGTGAAACACTGTCTTGAAACCAGCAACTTTTACCAAGGGAGTAACAGTTACACCTAGTTCTTCACTGTAGTCTTCAAGTACTTCCACCATGTCATACTTGTGTATCACCTCATCTGCTGTCAGCTCGTTCCACTCTGGGGACCAATTCCGATAGAGAGCCCATACATCTCCTTTTCTGGGATATATGTGAATCACCCCACGTGTTCCTTTTGTCCACCTAACCTTGTGTGAAAAGGAATTGAGTGAGTTATAAATCTCATATCTGCCCACTCTGAAGTCACCGCAAGTTTTTGAGAAGCCAGAACCAACCCAGTTTAGTGGACCCAGTTCACTATTAGTTTTTGAATTAAGCCAACTGATCCGCATTTTGAATGGATTCAAAGAAATTACACTGTGGATCATAGCATAATATCGAGGCATCCCATCATCAGCATCATATGCAGCCCATACCTGGTTTTCCTCGAAACATCTTTCAGTTCGGTCTTTGTCAAAATCATGAAAATCAGGATCTGGTACATTTATTGACATTGTCTCCAAAGTTTCAGCATCTGTTTTCCCACCAGAAGTGATGGAAGAAGTTTTGATGCCATCGGCTCCATTTTCCATGCCCATCGAATCAACTGACTTGTTTCGGTTAGCTATGTCAGGGTTTGACAAAGAAATTCCCCCCTGATCAATTCCTTTCTCACTCCCTGCTCCCTCTTTGGCTGCAGATTTAACTACTTTAGCTGACTTCCATTCATTTATTTTCTTTTGAATGTCTGCCTTTGCCTTCTCCATTAGTAAGGTTTGAATTTCAGATTGGGAGACATCCCTCATGCCATAGGGCTTAGTGATTCCATTCACCCTGTTTTCAGAACTTCCCTGCCTACATCCTGATACATTAGCAGTGCGGCCAGTGCCAGATCCACCAAATCCTACACCCATCTGATTTGCAGACAGATTTCCATTGTTGCCATGGCCAACATCATCCATGCCTCTTCTTCTCTTTGCAGCATTAGAATTCACACTAGAAGATGCATTGGACGTCTTCTTTGAGGCATGATTCTTTCGCTTCAGGGCCTCCTCTCTTTTTGTAGCTGCCTGTGCTTCCTCACGCTCTCTCTTCACCTTTTCATGTGCCTGCTGGACCACACTTGCAGGTTGAGTAGCAGTTGAAGCACCACCAGCTCTGGAGAAAGGGCCCCACTGAAAGTTGGCCTGATTATTTGAATCAGGGCCATTGGATCCCCCTGCTCTCACATTTGAAGAGTTGACACTACTCCTTCCAGAATTTGATGTGTGTCTGCTAGTAGCAGCTTGATGGTTTGAGTGCTGCTGCTGCTGCTGAAAAGAACTCCATGGTGCGGCTGACCTAGACGCATGTGAAGGTGGGGGTGGCATTTCAATGGCTAAAAATGGCTCATGGCAATTAGGACAAAGGAGCTTATGATTAAGATAGACTCTGAGATACTCATATTGCATCTTGCATCCATGACAAACAGTCCAAAAGGTATTGGGTTTTGTCTTATAAGATGAAGCAGGAGTTGAAGAATGCCCAGTTCGAGGACTACTTTTGTGTGTCTTCACACTCGATTTAGTGAAATTGTAAGACCCATTGGACCCTGGTTTTGCTGATGAACTACCAGCAGCAGAAGAGCCCTTTTGAAATACTTTGCCATTTCTTCTCTGGTCATACGCCACCCTCTTGGTTTTATCAGACAATAAACTCCATGCCTCGGATATACATTTAAATGCACCATCCGCTCCAATAGACTTGTTTTTATCAGGATGAAGCATAAGAGCCAGTTTCCTATAATGTTTCCGCACCATCTCGTCATCTGCTTGCGGATCTGCACCAAGTATCCCATACCAATCTGCTTCCCCATTTATTTTGTTCTCAGCAGCAATATACACATCAAGTGTGGCTAACATCTGAGGAATGCCTTCAAGTCCAGGATACAAGTTCTGGGCCTTCAAAGCAAATTTCTTTGCCCCTGCAATGTCTTTCGCAAATAACTTCTTCTCAGCAATCTCTTTGGCTCTAGTGGCCTCATCTTTGTTGCATTCCATTTATGCTATCTCTCCTTCCTTCTTTAATTTTTTAACAAAATAATAACACCAAGGCTGATTTCAGATTCAACAAAGTTCAGCTATCCACTACTCCTTTGTACAGATTCTGAACAAATGAATTACTATTATTATCATTATTATTATTCAGCAATCATTGACTCATTCAAATAACAAAAACTAATTGAGCAGTTAGTCTATCATAAAAAAATAACAGCAGAAATCATACCATAACATAAAAAAAATTCAGCTTAGATCGGTTCAACTATCTATCATGCTTCTGGTTCTAAATCCGATCGCATAAGCTATTTAAGCAGACTACGAACCCACAACTCTCAAAGTATAAAAATTAATACCTTTAACCATTATCACAACAGCCAAGGAGATGCCATGGCCGGAAATGGTCACGAAGTTACAGCGACTCCTACCTCTCTCCTTCTCCGGCGAGATAGTTTATTGCCTCTGCCTTCTTTTGTTTTTTTTTTTTTTCTCCTTCTCTCTCGATCGTCTGATTGTTTTTTTCGGCTGTGAGAAAAGATTAGATGAGAACATTGTATGTGACATACAAAGTGTTGTCTTTTGACGGGGCATCTCTGCGACCATTCAAATGAAATCCAACGGTTTACAATTGATGTAACCATCTAGTAACCATATAAAACATTAACACAAATCTTATATCTGATAACATCTTATCCATTGAAAAATATATCAAAATGTGATCTCAGCTGTACACGAATTCTTATTATTTTTATATTTTTAAGAATTTGTTTCATTAGTCCGAAATTTTTTATTATTATTAACGTGGTGTCTAGGTTAATTTGTGTATATCTCAATTAATTATACGAGTTCTAAAATTAACAATCATGTAAGTTTCCAGTGACCATTATATTAGCAACTACAGAGCTCGAACCTGAGACCAAGAGATTTGTTTTCCCTGTACCACCTATTAGATAGTTTTGTTAGTCTTAACTTAATAAATATTATGTTAACTGTCAACTAATCATATATATATATATATATATATGATTGAAGTGATAAAATATAAAATAAATTTGTATCTAAAATAATTTTGAAGTTAAATTTTATATTTTTTAAATAAAAAATATATGAATATACACCTCCTTGTTTCAATTGTTCATGTCTTTTTTATTCTGTATCAATAATCAATTATTATCTAAGAAGCAACAAAATTATAGTAAATTACATATTAATAAATATATATTTACTTATATTGAAGCTAGAATTATGGGAAAAAAGGATCTATTTGTCTTAAAATAGCATCCTCTCTAACATAAATTTCAATTTGATAGATGGGGATCCAAACATATCTTTTTTCACATGATATACAATTAGTAAAAGAATAACAGAAATGCAATTTATCAATAACTAGTTTGATTAGAATAAGGTGGTATTACAATTAACCAATTAGGCAAAGCAAGTGAATAATTGCGAATTAATTTCAATCAGTAGTCTAACACTATATCAATATAACTATTCCGTGTTTAAATTGAGCACCCTTTTAAGTATAAACCATAGATAATTAAATTTTTATTTAACATGAAAATTTTTTTGCGTTGATAAATTTTTTTAGTAAATTAATAATAATATTGTATATGAATTGATTCGATATAACTTAATTATCTTGATGGATTCAAAGACAATTCAGATAACCAATAATAACATATTTTGACTCAAACTAAATGTTTAAGATATGATCTTTTAATAAATATTGAGACAATAACATATTGGATTAATTTGAATCAACTCAAGTTAATCTGTCAATCTGCATGTCAAATTACAAGATCATGATAACCTTATAGAAAGCAAATCAAAATAAATATCAAGGTTCGATTCCCAATAAACCTGATGTTGAAGGATGAGACTGAAAAAAAAAAGCAAAAAAAATAACCTGAGTTAACGCATTTAATCTGCAAAACCTACCGTGGTTATGAGACTAAGATAATTCAATAGAAAACTAATTAAAATAAATTATAAATCACAATTCTCAATCAATTCAGTGTTAAAAGATGAAATTAAAAAAAATTAAAAAAAAACAAAAAATAACACGGGTCAATTAAGCTTAACTTATCAAAACCTTAATCCGAGTTATGAGATTGGGATAACCTCATAATAAACAGACCAGAATAAATCACAAAGTTTAATTCTTAATCAATTCAGTATTTAAGGATAAAATTGAAAAGGGAGGATCAATTAAGAAAATAAAAAAAATAAACTCGAATCAATAGAGTTAATCTGTTAAATCACGATTTGAATCATAAGTTTAAGATATCTTTATGAATCATAAGCTTAAGATAACTTTATAAAAAGTAAAATGAAAAAAAAAAAACTTAAACCCCAATAAAATTAATATTGAAGTATAAAATAAATAAAAAAACTTAAATTGAAAAAATATATTATTTTAGTGAATGGTGTAATGTGAGGAGGGGGGTACAGCAGAGGCCCTCCTCCTTTAATTTTTTTTGTTTTATTTTTTAATGTTAATGTTAATAATTGAAGACCCAACGTGCTGGTTGACTGACTATTCTATTGATTGCTGTCAATAACAGTTGCTTTTTTTTATATTATTATTATTTTATTGAAGAAGCTAGTAATTTTTCAAAAGATTGATACGATGACTTCAGGGGATTTGCTTTGATATGATGAATAAGGGGATCTGCTTACTTTTTTTTTTTTTTTTTTGTAACGTGTTTAGATACAGATCTTGAGACCAGCATCCAAGAAAATTTAATCTTTCTATATATATGTTTGTGAAAATACATCTTTAAAATCAGTTGAGAAAATATTTAATTTTTATTGATGCACAAAATGGGCGGCGGATAGCTTACCATCAAAGCGAAGGGAAATTGAAGATGCTAGAAGTAACTTGTAAAGAGGATTTGAAAGTTCTGTGGAGCAATTATCTTGGGTTTAATGGAGTGGCAAGATTAGTGATTGTGATTCATATCTTTTACAATGAAGATATTTGCGGAGTAGAACTAATCAAAACATCCTAAATACGTGCTTGTTTCTTCTAACATGATGCTTTCGGAGCTCATTTCGGCAAGAGAATGGCGGCCTTGCAGCACGAAATGGATTTTGAATATAAATTAGAGACTATTCCATGGTCTGGCTTGGGAATTAACAAGGAAGGGCGGCCTTGCAGCAGCCACGTTTTTCATTGCTGTGGAAAAGAACATCGTCCGAGGAAAACTCGTTATTTCGCCAAATCAAAATTTCCAGTCCATAAGATTCCTGATAGGAGGAGACTACCTAAATCGAACTTTCATGGTGACCGCGTCGTAGTCAAGAAGGGTCGACATCCAGCCACGCTTGATCAAAAGCTGGCCGCCTTCAGGACATTCCGTCAAAGCCATTCACATTCCAAATTTGATGACCGCAAAACAAATACAGTAAGCAATGGTATTGGAGACCTTTGTCCAAACTACAATTGTAGGTTTCCGAGACAATAAGTATCAGTTCTAGTGAATTCGCAGAAAAATAATGGCATTGGGGTGGTCTTTCTCACAGAGGCTAACAGCATGATTGCAGTGGCCAAGTGATGCAAGAGATTTAGGTATCGTGCATAATTTTTCTTTTGGGCTAAATAGACACCATTCCTGGTATTGGCCAAGTGATTTTTTTTTATTCTAGTTTAAAATTCTTTTATTATTATTCATGTTATATTTAGGTTTTGCATTATTCAAGAGCTTCGATAAAATTCAGACTACTTTTGGAAAATTAATCATGGCTAGGGTTTCTCGAGCCCTTTTCATCTAGCCCGAACCCTAGCCCTTTATCCGTCTGCGTCACAAAGCCCAAGAAACGTCTCTAAAGCAGCTTCAATGGAAGAACAATGGAAATTAAAATGAACAATTGAATTAAGCATTCATGGTAAAGCGCAGTTTGTTATCAAACATTGGAGTTCTTCAGAACACACTACTGAGGATCCGTTGATCTAGTAAAAGTATTCCTCTCTCTCTCTCTCTCTCTCCTACACGCTAATAGGAAAAGTAAACGAAACATCCATCCGCTGCTGCTCTCCCAAAATCAGTGACGGCTTAGGCCATGCCTCCACTTGTAGCTGTCCTGATTATCTGGAATAGAGCTGTTACAAACGAAGAAAGAAAACCTGATCAATGACAACAAAAAGATTTTGGGTTCCTCGAGACAGACACATGCAAGCACACACTGTCACTTGAATCCCTGATCCAACCAAAGCAACGTAAATAACATGAATGGAAGGAGAAGACATGATAATTCTCAAGCTTTTGTTTGATCACAAATCAATGCAAATGCTGGAAAGGACATTAACCCTTCAATTGTAAAATGACAATTTCAATGCAAATCAATTCCATTATTTATGACTTTCAGGGGCAATCTCCAAACTCCAAATTCAATTCGAAAGCACAATGCTGCTATGTCTGACAACTACATTTAGATAATCCGAAAGCAATATGGATTCGATAATATCCAATTCACCATAACAACAATCTTCAGCAAATTATAAACAGAGCAAGATTAATTAATCCCCGAATTAAATTTTCAGGACTCCAAGATTTGTTGAGAGAAAATCACAAGCAAGCGTGCCTAAAAAGAATAAATGAAAACTCATGAGGCTTACATGATCCAATGACAACAAAGATGAAGAATCCAAGGAGAAGAGGACCAACAGGATAATCCTTCCCCTTTCTGGTGCTTGTTTCGCCCACAGCTCCTCTCTTTGTAACCTTCTTGTCAAATCTATCGACTTTCCTATCAGCAAGACGCCTTGATGTAGTCTAAACAAACAACAAATTAATAATCACAATAATGCAACCCATTCATGAATGTAATCAACAAACATAATTCTAATTTTTCAAGGAATTATTTACCACACAAAATTAAAAACATAACAAAAGAGGAACTTTTGGAGATCAGATCGGCTCAATTAACCATCATGTTAAATACGATCACGTAAGATAATTAAATAAAATGCAGATCAGAAACCCACAACTCTATAAATATAGATTAATCTCTTTAAAAAATAATTATTATAAAATTACTAATTACCATGGTTACAACAGGGAGATCCGGCAGCCGGAAGCGTTAGAGCGAAAAAACGTAGCACGAGGTTACAGGCGAGTTCTACTCTCTCTCTCTCTCTCTCTCCGCCGAGATTTTTTCCTTCGCTCTCCCTTCTATTTCTCTCCCCTCTCGATCTGCGTTCGATATTTCTAGGGTGTCTGGGTGTGTGTGGATATAGCTACACATACAACTTCTAGATGATAGGTTCCCCGACCGTTACGTCACCGACTTTGCTGTGATTGGTTATATCCACGCGTATAGAATACGTGTCACCTTGTTATTGGATTTTAATAGGTGTCCGTGGACAAGAGTTTTGGGTTGACGTGGTATTTGCGTTAGAAACGGTCTGGAAATGGTTTTACCTGTGTTTTGACCATTTAAATAGCCCTTTAACTCGTTTTATCAATTATGACAATAAAAATAGTTTTATGAGCATTTGTTTCCTAAAATTAACCTTATATTTAACTGAAAATCATTTATTGAAGCATAAATAAAAGTCTTCTGCAACTAGTTTATTTATACAGATCTCAATTAAAGATTAACTTGTTATAATTTTATAGTGTTTTTTAATCTGTTTATTGATATGAGTTGAATTAAATGATAACAAGTTAATCTTTTTATAACTATAAGTATAATGGTAAAATTAGATTGACATGGTGGGTCATTTCGGGATTGAAACACGATCGATAAAATAAAAGAAAAAAACTGAATTGACTTAATTATAAACCCTGATTGATTGATTAATTCAGCTAATTAAATTTGACCATCAAAACCAACATTTTAATTCATTAACTTTTTTAAAAAGATATTTCAAAACAATGTTTTTTTAATTTTTTTTTTAAAAGAAAAAACATGGCTGGACCCCTTCTATGATTCAAATATTGTTCCGAATCAGGTTTTAACTATGCTTATAAAAGATACAAGTCATTTCCTGAAATCTGAAAAGCATTTATTTTAATTGTAAGTTATTTTAAATTAACTAATTTTTTAAGACTTAATCAAGCATGAAGAAATATTCCTCGCAAGCAAACACCCCTGCAAACTAAAAAGAAAAGGTCTTAAAAAGAATACTGTTTATCATATATTCACAAAGCCTGTCTTATTTATCTAATATTTTAATCAAAGGGCACTCATGTCATTTCCCTTCTAATTCTCAGAACCGGTTATTTTATCCTATTTTAGTATTTTCACACGCAATTGTGAAGTCGTTTATCAGATTATTTACTGACAGGAACTCTCCGCACAAGAAATGGCGAATCATAAAAAAAATAAAAATAAAAATAAAAAAAGGAAACGTGTTAGAGGAGGTTATGACAATACTATTTCTTCGGTGGCATTATCAGTGGTGCGTTGTCGATTTCTACAGCCATCTGTCACATCATGTCAAGCCATACCTTAAAAAGAAAAAAAGAGAGGAGAGGAGCAGTTGTCACGTAACGATCTCATTATCCATCCACGCGGATGGTGGGGTTCGCGCACGTGGATCACTTCAAGGACATTTTCCTTTGCGTAGAAAATAACTTCACATCATAAAATCTCGAAAGAAAATAATAATAATAATTTAGAAAAGTAAAAAACAATTTCCATGAAAAACTAAAAAATCAAAGTGATACAGCATTCCATTATTTTTATATAATAATAATAATAATATATTAATAATATGATTGCTTCTTCCCTTTCTTTTCCTTGATGCCGTTTTGGATTTGTAAACTCTCAGCGCATTCTCAAAAACAGGAACGAATTTATAAACCTCGAGTGAAAATCAATATCAAAATGGATTTTTTTCCATGTCAATTTACCATTCTCTACTGGAAGGCTTTGTTTACAAACTTGTTTTGAACTAGTGCGGTGGACCCATGTTGGACCTAAGGCCCACGAATCTAATACAGAGAGATCAAGGCCCACAGATCAGGGTATATAGCTAGCTGGGCTAAGAACTAACTGATTGAGCTTGGAGCACATGAAGGCCACCAGATCTCAAAATGTCCACTCAGTCTCAGGCTCCCAGCAGCGTCGACTTTACGTGTGATGAGCAAAGGGAGGAGCGGCAATATTAACGGAAACTCTCTCTGTATTAGTTGGGGTTTGCTGGACGTTGTCTTGCAACGAATTATAGTTTGTTTACACTTTGATTCTGATTTCCTCGTTTGATTTACATATTCTTTATCATAAAAAAAGGGCCTTACTGTAGTTTTTTATGGCAAAGAGTATCCTTGGATTAATTAATTAATTTATTTATATATATACCAATCGAGACTCCTTTTTTCGGTCCTTAAATTCAAACTAAAGAATAATTTATTGTATGGAGAAAGTGGGTATGGAAATTTAAGAAAAATGCCCAGTCAACTTGCACAGTCCCTGGCATTATAAAGATGATTGCAGGGACTGTTCAGAGATTTTCTTGTGGTGATTTAAGACCCTTGTCTGCTTTCTGTGATAATTTCCTTCTTTTTCTCTGGCTTTCTCTGATAACGAGCTGGGTCTCTTGAAGCAATGTTACAGTAGAAACAGAGCCAGTATGATGATATATGATTGGAAAGGGCTGCTGGTGTGTGCAGGGACTTGGTCGGCAAGACTAGTGTGTGAAGCAACTTAATTGCCGTGCCACGACAAAGTTTCACATTCTAACTAGCTTCTGGATGCAAGCAAATCACAGACCTAAATATATCTTTATTTTATTGGATTAATTGACGTGTATTTATTTTTATATATTTGACATATTCTTTGATGTGCTTTTTTAATAGACTTTTTAAATCTTGTGTACCTTTATACATCAACGTTTTCTCTCACATGTTTTTTTCAATTCCTAGAAGAGAATTTTATTTTCAAAACCTGAAAACTGTATTTCTTAGTTTTTTTATTAATTTTTTTTCTATTTTCTTGTCTTTTCAAATATTGTTGTGTTTCTTAGAATTAACTCTTAATTTTTCATGTATTAAGAACAGAAATGATACAGAAAACTCTTTTATTAAGAAATAGTTGATGAGAAAGTTCACACGGGATGATTCCCAACTAACATCGGGATCCGTTTTGTATCATATACGTTCCCTCAATAATTTTCAATTGTCAAATTTGCTTCCCGTTTTCCATGTAACAAACACTTGCATTTTTCAAAGGCAAGTTGGCTCCTTTCACTTGCTGAGGATTTTTACCAGAGACATATGATAGTGAGGTCAATTTGATAGGACTGTTTTTTGTTAAGAGATGGGAATTTTCCTTGATGTTTTGCCAGCATGCAGAAAGAACTGCCCAGGACCCATCAAGCAGGGACACCTCCACTTGCAGGTTATCCCTGTAAATGAACTTGACTACCTGGTTAACCCGTTACCGTCCGATACTTAACATTCTGGTCTGGTAGGTCCAGATCCAAAGTGCTTGATGCATGCCATGATCCTGATGTGGGATGGTGATGTTTTTTCTTCTCTTGCTCGGTGCTGTTCACCTTTTTTACTTCGTTTATTTTTTCTCATATATATCAAACTCAACAATTTATTGATTTTATTAAAAAATAATATAAATTATATTTTAAAATTTTATCTAACAGCTTAAATTTTTGGATTGAAATAGTTATTTGACATGGTATCAGAGCCTTGATGATCAAGCGGTCATGAGTTCAAATCTCACTATCTCTATTTATTTAATAAAAATTAAGCACAAGGTAATATGGATCTGTACAAATTTCAAGTTTAAAGAATTTTCATTTGAGAATATATATCGAAAAATAATATAAATTATATATTAAGAACTCATCTAACAGTTTAAACTTTTAAATTGAGATAGTTATAAATTCAAACAGCCTGGCTTGCAGACTGTGACCAGCCTGGAGGACCCATTTTCATCTGGTAGCAGAACATCTCAGAAAGCTTAGTATTATGGATTCTTTGATCGTCCATGGCCATAGGATCGGGGGACTCTGCCTGTTGTCAACAGTGAAACGTGTTACTAAAAGGAAAAAATAAAATAAAAGAGTTTTTTCTTCCTTCTCTGTACTGCTCGCAGATGCCGTGTAGTGCGGCTTTTCTGTCAACCATTTATTTATTTAAATCCATCTCTTTTCCCACAAGTTAAGTTTAGATCTAGGCATAGCATGTTTTTTCATTCACGCCACGTTTTTTAAAAAATTAATTTTTTTTTTATTCTGATATGATTAAAAATTTATTATTTTAATATATTTTTATATGAAAAAAAATTACTTTAAAAAACTCTACTACGGGCAGCGGATGTCAAGGCTGTTGTGTCATTAAACTTTCAAGTTATAAATCTTACGTGTTAGAAACAGGGATGGGACGTGTCGAATTAAAAGCCAAACGATGAATTATGTATACAGCCGGCCGGAATAATTAAACCAAGGACGGCGGACGCTGTCATGAATTACTTTTGTTAAAAGCATGTCACATGAATTACCGTGGGACATGATTTGTAAAGTGCTAGTGAATTGTTGACAAATTAGCATGTCACATGAAGATTAGGCCTTTTTGTTGTTGTAGAACAAAGCTATTTTTTATATGTTATTTTCACAAATTGTTTTTTGAAGAAATGCATTATGCTACGGTATTGCTCATATAATTTTGATATTTTTTCCAACAAAAATACTAAACCCTTTTCTTTTCTCTCTGGCTTATATTTAGTCTTGAAAGCAATTCATGGTAGTATTTGAAATTATTATAATGATTATTTTTTAAAATATTTTTTATTTAAAAATATGCTAAAATAATATTTTTTACTTTTAAAATTTATTTTTGATATCAGAATAATTTAAAATAAAAAAATTAATTCAAAACAAAAAAATTCAAAAAATATTTTTTAAATGCAAAAACAAATATGCTATAAATTTTGCTAATTAATTACGACTAACCAGGAAAACCAATCTAATCTTTTCTCGCTTTCTCCTGAACACACAAGAGATTTGTGTTAAAAAACAAAGGATTTGTTCTCTGATTGGAAGTGATTTTTCAGAGGACAAAAGGTCCTTCACGGTTATTTTGGGCATGCCTTGTACGATTAATCGTAGGAAAAAAAAACTTTAGTTTAACTGATAAAAATTTTAGTTTATTTTTTAATAATTATGGGTTTGAGTTTTTTTTAAATAATTGGAGATTTATATAATTATTAATTTTAAAGTATATAAAATTAATTGAGATATATATAAATGGATTTGGACATCCAAATAAAATAAAAAAAAACATTCAAAGAACACCTTTCCGTCTATTTTTAACCTTCCGTCGCTTTTGATTTACCCTGGGAGAAAAAAATAATTCCATCGCTTTTGAAATCGGAAATAAAAAAGAAACAAGAAGGGAAAAAAAGATGGAAATTAGAGATGAAATAAAATATGTTCTGCAGCTAGCTAGCTATCTAGACATAGCTATATTTCAACTAGAATAATATTTTTGAACAAATGAAATTAAGAAGCACCCTTTGAGTAACGGTTGCTGTCCAATCCTGGTTTGTGATGAACTGGCTGTCTGATCAGAAGTCAGAACACAATGGCTGATGGGTCCGTTAGTACAGCGGTACAGTCCTTGTCTGGGGTTGGAACCCTTGGTACATGATAATTATTGCTAGACATTTAAAGCACCATTTTATTAAAAAAGAAGAAAAGAAGGGGGCCCAGGTGTTTTGACGGGATAGAGAAAACACTGTGAATTTTAACAGTAAAATAACCTTAGCAGTTAGCTCCAAGATAATTAAGCCCTGCATGTGGTGGAATAGTATTTTTTCAATTGGTCAAAAGGTTATTAAGAGTTTGTACGGGGCAATAATGTCCTTGTAGTTTTTCTTCTCACGGTGTAATTACTTTATTATCTTTACAAGCAAAATTTCCTCATCATAAAAGCTTTATTGTCTTTTTGCTTATTTTAAAAATAAAATTACTAATTTAATCTTATCTAACAAAAACAGCATTCAGTGTCTTTGGTTTAATTTCAACGTGTTTAAATTACATCATTACCCTTTAGTTTAAAAAACATTAGCCTTTGATTTAGGAATCCTTTTATCTTTTACATTTGATTATTTTGTAGTTAACGAGAATAATGAAGACAATAAGATAATTGGATAAATAAGTAAATTTTAAAAAAAAAATTGGAGGAGTGTGAACCGTGATTGTAGGGTTTAGATAGCATGTGCAATACCTTCTAGTAGTTGAAACCCTACGTCCTAGGCAGCAATCGATATGTCTCGATATTCTCTTTATATAAAGGTGACACGTATAGAATAATTGTTTTTTGTTTGACTTGTGTGTTTTTTTTACCCCCCTCTCCTTGATTTTCATGTTGGCCTTCTGAAAATTCAAGTCAACCCCTAAAGTTTATTATTTTTAAGATATGGTCCTTACTCTTTTAATTATAATTTTTTATTTTGAAATAATTTATGAAATTAGATATATTTCTTTTCATCCCCCATTGATTTTTTTCTATTATATTTGGTTCTGTTCTTTTGAGTTTTGATTGCTATTTATGTTTATTTAATTGTTTTTACAAGTTCATCCTTCGTGATTTTTTTTCCTATCAAATCCAATCCTTTTTTTCTTTAATGCTATTTTTTACATTGAAAATCTTTTTCGATTGGTTTTTTTTTATTATTTCGTCTTTCAACATTTAATTGGCCGGATGTTTAGCTTATAGGCCGCGCCTAAGCCTAGAATTTAACAGATTGTGGGTTTGAAAGGTTCACTAGAGTTTATAAAAGTTTACCTGGACTTACTTGGTTTTTTTCTTTTTTATATATATATTTTTTTATAGTTTCACACCCCAACATTTTTTTATTCACTTTCTATGAGATTTTTTGTTCGTTTTGAAAATATCACAGGTTGCTTTAGTTCTTTTCGGTCTCCGTTAAATTTAGCTTTATTAAAAAGAATTTTGTTTTCTAATTAAATTATTATTTTTATTTCATCCTCCCCAATATTTAATTGGTCAAGTGCTTGTCTTATTGGTTGAGCTCGTGGTATAGAACTTAACAGATTGTGAGCTTGAGAAATTAACCTGGGTTTACGATGTTTATCTTGGCTTACTTGGTTTTTTTCTCTTTTTTGAAGTTTTTTTTTTGTTTCATCCTACAATATTTTGTTGTTTTTCAATTAGTTTTTATATTGGATTTTTCAATCATTTTGAAAATAACATGAGTTGCCTCAAGTTTTTTTATCTTCGTTAAATTTATCTTTTTAAAAAAGAAATTTTATTTTTTAATTAAATTAAATTAAATGATTTTATCCTTTAACATTTAATTCTTCAGGCACTGAGCTTTTAGGTTGAGCACGAGTCTAAAATTTATTGGGTTGCGAGTTTGAGAGATTAATCCGGGTTTACAAGATTCACCTAGGCTTGCTTGTTTTTTTTTTAAGTCCTTTTTTTTTCATCATCCAACATTCTTTTTATTCGCTTTCTATGAAATTTATATAATCACTTTGAAAATAATCGGGCTGTCTCAGGTCTTTTTTTTTATCTTTGTTAAATTTAGCTTTTTTAAAAGAAACTTTGGTTTTAAATTAAATTAAACTCATTGATTTCATCCTCTAACATTTAATCGGTCGAGTGTTGAGTTTCTTAATTGCACTCAAGTCTAAAATTTAATGGATTGTGAGTTTGAGAGATTAAACCGAGTGAACAAGGTTTAATCCGGTTTGCTTGGTTTTTCTTCTGCTTTTTTAGGCTCATATTTTATTTTCTTGTTTTCATCCATCAATAATTTGTTAGTTTTTTACGATATTTTTTATGTCATTTAGAAAGTAACAAGGATTAACCCGTATTTCTTTTTGGCATTTGTTGACTTTAGTTTTTTTAAAATAAATTTAAATTTTTAATTAAATTAAATTAATTAAATAAGTGTAAGCACGAAATAATCACTTTATAATATTTTATTTTATTTACTTTCCAGCTCACTACTCTAATCATACATGCTACCTCTTTCAATTATCAAATTCATAGATTTTTTTTTCACTCCTCTTAAAACATCAAAATCACATGAATATTTTTTAACCTTCAAAAAAAATTACTCAGCGGACAGCGTATCACGGCCATCTAACTAGTCTTTGGATAAAACTGATCATTCATATATACCCAAATTTTCCAGGACAGTTGCACTTACAAGCCCATTTATTGGAGAGATTGGAGGATCGATCCTGGATTCTAGAACTCACCCAACTTTCCTCCCTGAGGGTTCCCAGTTACCTCACATTTCTAAAGCTAATGGCTTATGATTGGCAGTGTTATTGGGGGATGACCACCAAGAACAGAAAAGAAAAAAAAGCACTGGATGATAATGAATTTTGATCGTGCATGCCGCTTAGCTAAGCAGGTTCATTATTTATAATCGCATCGCATATTCATTTTTTAATTCTCTGGTTTGATTAAAAGTAAATACCTTTTTTTTCCCCTTTTATTAAGTAGAATATAATTAAGAATTAGTCGGTGGTTGGCTACCAGTTTTTTTTCTTCTCTTTTTCAAGGAGAAGAATAAGGTTGGCGAATTCCCACCATTGATCACGTGGACATATCTTTATCGCATAAGAATTTAATGGACATGATGGCCCACAATGGAAAATGCTCTGTTAACGAATATGTCACAATTAATTACTAATAAATTAATAGCCTGTTTAATAATTTCATAACAGTTACTTTTTAAGATTTTTTTATATAGAAATAAATTGAGATAATATTTTTTTTAAAAAATTATTTTTGATATTAGTATATCAAAAAGTTTTAAAAATATATTTAAAAAATTATTCTTTAATAAAAAAATAATGCAAGGAATTTAAAATTGAAACTTGTTTAACATTTCAACCCTCTCATTCCACCTGATTGGATCTTTCCATTTTCGGAACCATCCAGCAGCCGATGGCGTGCCACTCGGAGTATCATTGTAGGACCCGGAGAGAAGCCGGCATCCTGACGAGGCTTTGCAAGAATTTGAGACAATATAGTAGCGTGATAGAGGGAAAAGATTAGCGAAAAAACAAGGGTTAGATTAAAAGAGAAACCTAATTAGGAGTACTGATGACTATGAGATGCTTCCGTGGGAACTTTAAACCTTTATTTATTCTCGTTTGTTGACGAAAGCAATCAGATCACCCTTCTTCCATGCTGTGATGGAAATGCCGCAATTCCTGACGTTTGGTTTGTTTAATGATCGAGCCAGGCTTTACGAGAGAGACCTAAGCTTTGTTTATTTACTTTGGTTTGGTTGTGGCATGTCCCTCTGCCTTCTCTGTCTTGCTCTGATAAACTGCTATCTAATTATTTTGTCTGTTTGGACAAACCTCCTCTTGTTATTATACCAAATCTCTCTCTCTCTCTCTCTCTCTATATATATATATATATATATATATATATATTGCCGAGTCCAAGTTTTGGGATCGTTTCCAGTTTAGATCCCTTTTCTTTTTCTTTTTCTGTCCCCTCTCTGTTTTTTTTTTGGGATCAAATGTAAGTAAATCCCCTCTCTGTTTTTAATTGTATGGTATGAGGTTTTAAGGGGCCTGGCCCAAGCTTTAATTGAGGAGGTACCTTTCATTATTTGTTGGAAACCATATTTGTCTTTCCTTTTGTCCTCTACTAAAACCCAATGGTGCTCGTCCTTTTATGTCCTGTGCTCTTAATTATTGGGTATAGATGCAGGAAGCCATTTCTCGTTTGTAAATAGTAAATACAGTCTCCCGCTCATGTATTTTGCCGCGTTTAGATCATTTGCCGTCTCCTCCGCCCGGTAATTAATTAGTGGGAAAGAGATGTTTACATTAAAATTTACTAATGGAATCTATCACATGACATCAACGGACACTCATGCCTTTCCTTTTCCTTGCCACGCTCATGTTACTCACTGACTTCTTTTTTTCTATTTTAACCGGTAAAATATTATCTAATTAATAATATTTGTACATTAAAATTATCAAAAAACATTAAAATAATATATTTTTCAAACCAAAAACACTTTTAAAAACATCTAAAAATAAAAATAGAAGCTATGATAAATATCCCCGATACTCTTTTATTACTAAAAGCAAGGTTGATTTTCTTTTGGGAAAACCAACTCAAACCCGTTTTTCACATCTTAATTATATCCAAAACCTAAAAAATTAGAAAAGATGGAGAAGCTCCATTTTAAAGCTTTTCTAGCCTTCCAAGCTTTTTTGTTACTTTTATTGCAACATTTCTTTTAACTGGACATTGTTTTAATCAGCACTATAACTATAACCACAATCGCAATGAAGCTACAATTATAGCCATGATCTAACCTAGGAGCCAAAAAAGATTCTTAAAGGTAAAGTTGTGATTATAGCTTAGCTCTGCCTAGGTTTTTGGCAAGACTGATGCATGCAGATCTCATACCACTTATTGCAATTCTACTTAAATTAATATTTTTTTTATGTATTTTTAATAATTTTAATGTACGGTATAAAGAAATATTATTTTAATTATAAAATATTATGCATTATATTATTAAACCCACACTAAACAAGTACAAGACGACATTTTGGAAGAAAAACAAATCTACACCCTCGAAGTCTAGATTAGTGCATTAAGAAGAAGAAGAAGATATTTTGTCACGTCTTTTTCTAAAATTTAAAATATCCATATTATATTATTAGTGAATAATTGATCATAGATCGAGGGGCATTCGTTAATTACTGTACAAAGAGCAAACTCTAAGGGCAGCTCAGAATATGCAGCAAGAAACCCCCTCATCCAATTTCCGAAACGGCAGGGCATTCTCTTTTAACTTGCTGACAAAACAAACCACTTGAACGTACCAGTTACAGCAAAAAAGGGTAATCTGTCTTCAAAACTCAAATTTCAGTCAATCTTTTACAATGGGAAATAATATCTTTTTCTAACAATCATTCAAAATAATTAACATATACTAAATTAAAGACAATAACAAGAAACCACTATATATATATATATATATATATATATATATATATATATATATAAAATTAAGCCGAGGGTGGGTTAGCCTGCAGCATTTATGTTCACACACACCCCAATGCCGAAAACATTATCATACACTTATTTGGGTTCAAATGTTGGCGAATTATAAGTTGAATAAGACTTTATTACTGATTATTGACGAATTGATTAACAGGCACCATTATTTTAGGCAGGTGGGATGCATCATGCTGTGGATAGCGAAATAAGAAATATTTATTTATTTATGCCAGTGTGTCGTGCTTATTTCTCTTTGGTTTCTCTTTTGTCTTCTTTGATGTTCAAGGAACATGATCGGTGGCCTCCAATGGCATGAACGTATGCTGACGGATGGTGCTATTATTCATTCTTTTGTTTTTTTTTTTTATGATATAAATAAGTGGTCACACATTTTTTTATTATGACATTATTGTCAAAACTCGTCCTTGTGTTTTTTTTCGACTAATGACTTTTGATTTTCATAGTCGCATGATCCACAGCTAATCCTAAAAATAAATTATATTATGTTGCGCATTTCAATTCTAAAAATAATCGTCGAGGGTCAAAATTAAGAATGTTTGTCACTATTTGTTTTTTATACTGTTTGACTTGGTAAAATATTAAATTACTATTTTTTATATGAAAAATAAAAAAGAAATTTTAATATATTTTTAAACAAAAATTATTTTTTAAAAATATCATATGTTACAATAACAAAACAAATATTAAGATGCCCTTCGAGCCAAAGCCGTGGGGAAATTTCCACCGAGGGAGCAAGTAGCCGTACGTCAACCCTAGTTTATACATTGAGAAAGCAAATCTTGAAAGGGAGGAAATAGTTCAACTTCAACGTATTAGTTGTTTATCTTTTTTTTTTTTTTTATTAGGTCGTTTATAAATGGATATTATGTAGTGCTGTGTTTCAAAAGAACTGCCCACCATGTTTGCTTATTTTTAGAGAATTTTGTCAACTTAATTTGTTATAAAATAAGCTAAGACACTGTTTGGAATTTCATTTCAAAAAACATTTCATGAAAATTTAATTTAAAAAAATTTATATTTTTATATCATATATACTGATATTAAAAATTATTTTTTAAAAAATAAAAAAAAATATTTTAATATGTTTTTAAATAAAAAATACTTTTAGAAAAAATTACTATACTTTTAAAATCAGTCCAGGAGGCCATCTCGATGGAATGGATATTGTATTTGGTTGGTCCGGACAAAAGAACATCACGCCTTCTACCTAACGTACACTTACCTGTTGCCGACCCACTGTAATAATAATAATAATAAATTGTATAGTTATAAGATTTAACATAGGATGGATTTGGCTTTGAATTTAGATAATAGTTCAAGAGGTTCATCCTATTAAACTTCATTTTTTATTTCTTATAAAAAAATTAAAATGATATATATTAATTTAATAAAAACATATTTTTTATATTTCAAGATAGTAAATCATCAAGTTAATCAATTAGATTAAACCAAATCTTATAACGACGATTAGTTATTATGCCCCGTGTCATAGGAGCAATTTACATATTATATATAGCGATTGCATTATCAATAATTCAGAAATGTATTTAAAATCAGATATTGTAACTAAATAAAATCTAATTAAATGATTTGGTTACTCGGTAATCTTCAAACCCAACTAGTACTCAATATCCCATCTCAATAAATTTTGGATAATTTAATATATTAATTTAATTCTTAAAAAATTAGTACTTCCAATCTCATTTTACTCAAAAATGGATTCAAAATCAAAGTTTTTGTGATGTAAATGCAATATGACATCTTGATTAAAGGAATAAAAGTGACCGTTGAGAATATTGGAAGACATTAATAGGATAAATAAAATAAAGTAGGATAAATAAAAATATCAATAGAAAAAATAGAATAAACTTATTCATCATGGCATGTAATCATTGTCGTTAAGGTTAAATCACGTCATTGAAATACTATTTTTTATTGCAATAAGTTAAAGGTGGCTTAGGCTTTAAGATACAACAGTTGATCATATACAAGCGTGCACCTACGACATGTAACATGTGAATGCTCGATTCCACTCATCAAATGTAATAAATAAAATACTATTTCTTAAGAGTCTCTTCTCACACTAGATATGCTAAATAACGTTAACATGCTTACATAAGATGAAAATAAGTAATAAATTAATTATTACATTATAATTAATACTCTTTTTTTTTATTAAAAAAATTACTCTCACATTTAAAGTCAACCAACCTCATCTTTTTCAAAACCACAACTTAAAACAACAATTATTCTCTCACATAACAATAAACACAACAACTACTTACCAAAACCTTCGACCTCTATAGCTATGGATTTCAAATATGATAACAATATATCAGATGACATCATTGAGACTAGCTAGAGCATAAACCATTTCAAGTAATAATTGTTGCCTTTACTTTTTCTAGTTTGAAATGTATTCTCTCTCGAGACTTAGCTATATGGATCTATTGTTTGACCCATGTATAATTAGGATGAATACACCCAGCTCTAACAAATGTAGATAATGAGTAAAGAATGATCCTAGGAAGCATTTTTTCATTATTATTTATATATTCATGCAATTCTTTGTTGGATGGATAATAACGAATAAAATATTTCACCATTAATAGAGTCTTTATTTTTAGACAAAGTGTGGAGGGAATTAAACATGCAATATAAAAGATAGTAATGATACGAGAAATATTAAATCATCTTTCGAAATCTCTTTGGTTATTTGTTTTCAAACTTCATCAATTTTTTTTTCCTGCCAAAATATATTAATTAAGGAGGATTTAGCTCTATTTTTTAGGGTTAATTTGGCTACGATCCCGCGACTAATGTTTATTTATAGCGTCGTGTGAGAGGAAGGAGTTGTGATTGCTAGATGTAGACGATGACAACTGAATCAGGATTGGAAAATCTAGATGAACAATGGTGGCTTTGGTTTTGTTTGGCTGGCGAGGGAGACGATGATGTAGATCTTAGTTAACACTTGTTGGTTGTCGATTGACAAAGAAAGATGAGGGCATTATCGGCATAAAAAGAGGCCATGTAGGAGAGAGAGGAGAAGAAAATTGAAAATAAAAGCGGTTAGGTTTCCTGATTTTTTTTCTTTTTATTTATACAAGACCAAGTTTTGAGCAGAAGTCTTTAGTCATTATTTCAAATATAATAATAATATTGTAAATAAATATATATTATTTATTTATTTATTTATTATATCAAATGTAAAATGTAAAATGTTATATACATTTAAATTTTAGATTACAAAGTGAATATTCTAGAATTTAGTTATAAAGTAAAAAAATAACCAAACTATAGGATTTTCAGAGTAATTAACCCTTATGTTATTTTTCTTTTCATACCAATACTTAATAATGTTTATGCTTATACGGTGAGAGAGTTAACAATAGCGAACTGCAATTATTATTTTTTAATTAACTCAACTAACAGTGGCCTTATAACAGGTTGTAATAAGTACTACTGAGAGTAATTAAAACTATTTAATATCACCACGATAAAATTGTGTTTGAAAACTTTTAAAAACTAAACAATATTTTTTAAAGAGAAAGTATTATTATTTTATTTCTCTTTCCATGTCAACTGATCAAGAATATTTATACTTGTACAGAGAGGGAATAAATAATAAACTAGTAATAGTTGTGATAGGTATTAATAGTAGCTGAAATTATTTAATATCATAGTCATTAATTAATTATATTAATATTACTGTAAATGTTCCTTCATTTAATAGCAAAAAAATAATAATATTATTATTATATTTGACATGGAAAAGAAAATCTCAGTCAGCATGACGCATGGAGATAGCACGTACATTTCTACATTCGTTTTGCCATTATTGTATATATATAATTTTTATTGCGGCGCAGAATATATCCCTAAAGCATTCCCACCAATAATTATATTTTACAAAGCTAAAATGGCAAAACATAATAATTTATAAGCTGTTTTTTAAACCCCTTCAACGGGCGAATATAAATGAAAGATAATTTATTTGTTATAAGAATATGCAAATCAATTATTTATTTAATAGACCATACCGTGGTCTTTGAATCATATCTCTCTCTGCATAGTCATCATTTTTTTATTCCAAACATGTTTTTTTTTTAATATGATACGTTACGGACACAAATACAAATACAACACATGGATATCCCGATATGCCATTTTTTTTTTTTAATATGACACGTTACGGACACACAATTAATTAAAATGTCATTTTAATATGCTATATTTAAAAAAATTAAATAAAATATCACATAAATATTAAAATTAAATACATTCAACCAATTCTTAAAAACAAATATAGAAAGATTGCTAATTAAGTTAGAAAAATAGTAACTACGAGAATATATATAATTTTTTATTTAATATACATTTAAAATATATAAAAACTATCAAATCATATTGAATTTTCAGAACAATGAAAATAGCTTGAATTAGTGTTAATGAATTATTTATAAGTATTGGATAACGGAAAAAAAGTATATATTTCCAAAATATCCACACGAGTAATCAAGATAATGTTTTTTTATGGTAAATTAAAATAATCTCAGGAGTTAATATAGAATTGCAGAGACTACTCCATAGTTCGAAGATTAAACATAAGTTTCTTTACTGTTGAAAATTTCCTTAATTAATTACTATTGCAAATAAAAGGTGGTTAAATTTAAAAATTAGAAAAAAAGTATTTCAAAAGTCAAACCAAAATTGACCATAATCAAATACTGAAATTAATACTATTTATCCACTAAAAATATATTCATGTCCGACGTTTTTTATATTCCTTTTTAATTTAAATATATTTTAAACTGCAACCATGGGCAATTTACATACAAAATAGTTTTTTTCTTAATATTTTCTTGAATATGGCGGTTTTTTTTTAAATCTTCAAAATGTTTTTTCTAAGTAAGAGAAGAAAGTTATTTTAATTTATCCTATTTTTATATAATTTAAAATATATTTGAAAAATATCTAACATGCTTAATTAGAGAATATCAACTCAAACATTATATTTAAAGAAAAACTAATTTGCCCAAGTTTTTTACTGTTTGATTACTGTAAATTCACTATTCTTTTTTCCACTCCAATCCAGACCTTTAACTTTTTTTTTTTTTTTTATTATTATTAAAAACAAGTTGTAAGCCCCACTGAAGATAGTTCCTGTGATTTGCAGGATCGATTGAGACGAAGCTTTGGTTTTACAGAACCTCCTATAGAAAAGTGTGAGCTTTTGGAGTCGAGACAGCAGCCGTTTTTTTTTTTTTTTATTTATTTATTGAGAACTCTTTATCTAGTTTTGAAGCTAATAACAACTCCCTAGATATGAGATTGACAAGAGCTGCAAAATGGGTTTCTTGCACCACATCAGAGGATGGAGGAGAAGGCTGTGACAAACGAATCTCAAAATTGCTATTCCAAAGCTGCTGGACTTATTTGAAATAAATTCGTAGTTTTTTTTTTCTATTAGTTATGATCTCACTTAACTAGATCAAGGGGTTGCCAAACATATGCATTGTTGTTTAACGCGTATAATATAGCTAGTCACTTAAAATTTGGTGAGATTGTGGGCATGTGGTTGGAGATGGTAGCTGGTAAGCGATCAAAGGTAGCAGCTAGGGTTTTGTAAGGGAAGAAGATGGTCGGGGTTTTTTTTTTATTCCATGAAAAAACTTTAATTTTAAATATAGAAGATTCTTAATCATTAAATAAAAAATAATAACAATTCTATAAATAATTAAATATTTTTTCGTGAGTACAATATTAATTATTGCGTGAATATATAAATTTCATTATGTAAATGATAATCTTTTGAACAGCAACGAGTAATTTTAATATAAATAATTTTCTCTTGCTTTTTTTAAGGATACTGTATAAACTTAAAATAAAAATAATAGTAGTTAGTAATGTTAATTGCACTAGTTAAATTATTCAAACCTTGTATATATAAACTTAAAAGTCATTTAAGAATTAGGATCTATATTCTCAATTTCAGTTTTTATTTTTTCATACTTTGATACATTTAAAATCAAGTTTTTCTTTACTTTCTTATATAAAGATTCATTTCATATTTTGCAAATAAACTAACAAAATGATTTTAATACCCTTAACATCAATAATATTAAACTAACTAATCAATTTTGATTTTTTTTCTATGGAATCAAAATCAAAATTTTAATTCTTCATCTAGAAATTTTTGTTCTGAATTATTTTAAGAAAACAAAGAAGTGATTTTAAAGTTATTAGTGTTTTTTTAAATTATTGGGGAGTGTGATTGCTATTATTTTTCAAAGTGTTTTTTACTCGAAAATATATTAAAATAATATTTTTTTATTTTTTAAAAATTAATTTTGATATCAGCATATTAAAATATTTGAGAATATAAAAAAAAAATATTATTTTAAAATAAAAAAATAAAAAAAATTTATTTTATTTTAAAATATTTTTAAAATACAACAACAGGAAAACCTTCCTGTAAAATTTAGGAGGGTATGGAACAAATTGACAAACCTGAAATTTAACACATTATAAATGAAATTCTCCCTTTTAGCCTTGTGATCGCTTAGCACTTGGAATGAAAAATATGAGCTATAAATTAACTTTTAGGTAATTCCAATGAGACAACGACAGACAACTCACAAGCTGTGAGGAGCGCAGAGAGAGAGCCCCTATGAGTACACGTGTCAAAGAGATGCTCTAATTTTATCCCCTCCCCAATGGCGACACGTAGCAAAGAAAAAGCATTATGGGCATTACACGTTGGGAAAGCTGATTGGCTGTCGACAGAAAGAACAGGTGCTGCTGACGGGGGGACGTCGCTGTCTTTAAGAGCTAAAACATGGCCCCACGTAGTGATGGCTTAATCACCCCCCTTGGTGAGTGACAAAGCCTTGGTTAAAGTGCCCTTTATACATTTGCCACCACTTTACCTTTTAAATTACAACTTTCTGCCACTGTCTCCTCTAAGTACTTAGCCTCCCCGTTTCAATGACAACATTGTCCCTCTGGGCTTCAATCTTCTTCTTCTTCTTCTTCTTTATTTTTATTTTTTTTATTACACATGCAGTAATTAAGACCGAAGTTCAGCTTGTAGGAAGGAGTGGAGTCCTTCGAAGTCAGAAGAAATCAGTGTCGTGTTCACAGCAGTAGATTGCCTCTTTTGCTTGTTGCTTCCTAGATACACAAACAAATTACAAAAGCTAAAATAAGATGCTTACTCAATTACCTATATTAGGTTAGAGGTGCATGTTGGTTACAACCACACACTTGTGTACTCTCTTTTTGTTGGGGTTTTGCTAGTTTTAACTTATGCAGACTATATATTAGGTGTCCTTCATTCAAGGAAAGAGCAACACTACCTTTTTTATTTTTATTATTATTATTTAAAGGGTAATTTGCAACACTTTTTTATATCATTTTTGTTTTTCTGATGGTGTGCTTTTTCTATATCATCTTCGTTTTTCAATGATGTTTCTCATGTAAATATTCTCTTCTTTAAAATTCATGATATTATGATAGAAATCCTGACACATGTAAGATAATTTTTTTTTATTTAGAGATCCTCCGATAATAAAGTTAATAACTTTTAATAAGAGAGGGTAATAAATGAGAGAATGAAAACAAAAGTGTTCTTCTTACTTGTGTATGATAAATGCTTTGAAAATAAAAATATATACATACTTAGAGGATATATATAACTTCTGAGATTTGTCATGTTACTTGAATAAAGGGGTTGAAATGTCATTTCATTATGAAAGCATTAATGAACGATAAATATCTATTATACCATATCAATAAAGGATAGATATTCCTTATACAATATTAATGTTGATAGAAATATAGTAGGCTCTTATGAGAGTACTTTCGTAGGGAAGTGATCATTCTTAACTCTTGATATTTTTATGTTAAAAGAAATAAGAATAAATAAACAAATTCTTGTGACCCAAAAAAGATTATCAACCCCATATGTATTTAGACCTATATGTACTTGAGGTCAGCGCATAACTGAACTCGAGAATACTTGATCTGATATGTCTCCAAACTCATATATACTTGAGTTGAGTGCGTAGCTGAACCCAAGGGTGTTGGGTTGTTGGACATCTCGTCAAACTCATATACACTTGAGCTCATCACATAACTGAACTCAATGGTGTTGGGTCTGGTATTTTGCCAGAACCACGTGTACTTGAGCTTAGAGCGTAGTTGACCAAAGTTGGTGGCTTTAACATCTTGCTAGACCCGCATGTATTTGGCTTAGCGCGTAGCTGAACCTATGAATGTTGAGTTTAGCACATCTTCAGACTTATATGTACTTAAGCTCAATGCGTAATTGAACTTAGGGGTGTTGGGTCTAGTATCTTGCCATACATGCATATATTTAGGCTTAATACTTAGCTGAACTCAAGGGTGATAGATATAAAATAAACATATTCACACACACATTGATCCATCGTGTACAGAGAGAATCAATATGGCTAGATGATAAAAATAACAAAATTAGATTAAACTTAGCTGGCTTAGCAATAAAAACTCAATGCAAATCAAAGATCAAGGTGGAACTTCAAGTATATATACAAATGAACCAACATCCTAATAAACATGCATGTTATGTGAATTAGTTTGTGCTCGAACCCTAAAAATAGAGGTTATACGCGTTAGTTTTCAAACTCATATTGCTACCATTAGCATCAACTTTTCAGCCACTGAGATACTCAAACAAGCTGTAAACTTCACAAGCAAATGAGATCGATAAAACAACACATAGTTCCCAAGAATTGAAATCTCATCTCTCGTTACTATATATCATCCCAAAACGATAGAGAGAACTACTTGTACTATAAATAAATAAAAAAGCGTAAGCAAACTAGCGACGATTATGTTTTTGTCGTGTAATGGGATGCTATATGTGTTTTGAAAGCAAAATGTGGTTTTGGTACAAAGGAATTCTACGTCTACAAGTAAAGTCTCTAACCAAATACTGGCTATCAGATTCCAGAACATAATATATCACTAGAATAGACATAATAACACCTTGAGAGGTTCCTATCATGATGGGTCCTCTTTTATCTTTCATTACCCACTGTTTTTCTTTTGACTCCACGATGCCAATATTAAAGAAGCAACAGCGCATCTAATGATAATTTCGAACAAAAGATTGATGTTTTATTGTTTTGAGCTTTCAACGATTCTGGTTTCATGCAGGGACATTTTAGTCAACATAAATAAAGTACAAGCCATACAATCATAAACACCAAGAGTTTAACAAGTTAGCTCAAAAAACAACAAGTTAGCGTGCTGAAGTTGTCCACTCAAGGGGATGATCTCATGTCCTTATGAATGGATAGGGATGTGAAACTCAAAGGGAAAGAAAGGCAGTGTAAAAGCAGTGATTTCTGCAACAACAACAATAATAATAATAAAAAAAAAGAGCAGTGATTTCTGCTTGAGGGGGACTATACCTTTCATGCCCTTAATTTGTTTTATATGCATCTTTGTATAGCATAAATATAATAAAAAATTGCAAGTCATTAAATGAAAATGAATACCTTGTCATTTTTTTTAAAATTTTTTTGTGAAATTATTTTTATGGTATGGATAGAGATAATGGGGGCATGGTAGCAGACATTTTCTATAACCTTTCTCTCCTCATCTTTACCTCATAGATTCTTCCTTTGTTAGAGTGTCCATGAATAACTCGCTTGTTACCTTCTTTTTCTACTAGCACTACTAGAACCAAGACTTGTTGTACTTTTGTTGTCCTTGCTGCTTTGTGTAATCACTTGTGTGCATATGAACTTGGTGATAACGCTGGAGAGCTGAGAGTCAAACCTTAAACAGTGGTTCTTGATCGTCTTCTCCTTATTGTTTTGAGTTGAGTAATTTGTAAGGACCCTCTTGTCAAACTTGATTTTCTTGCTAGAATCTTTGTTGGGTGTTGGAGTTTGTGATTTAATAGAAGCTGAGTTTCGAATCTTTGTTTGGCCTGGTCCTTTTCTTGTTCTGGTTTTTTTTTGGTTGGTAGTTAACAGGAAAAAAACCATCTAAGTTCTGTTTTTGGATTAGAAACCCAAGAATCTTGAGGATTCTTTGATTCTTTTTTCTTGTGGGTGTATATGTGAATTTCTTATCTTGTTCAATATTGGGTCCTCTTCTAGCATTCAAAATCTGAAATTTGTAGCTGTTTTGGTGGATAAGATAGCATCTTTTCCTGAAACAACATATCTCCTTTTCGAATTCCACTAGTTTGTATTTGAATTTCGAGTCAGGCGAAGTTTGCTAGCTATTCTTCATTTGACTGTGCCTCTTCTTGTTCTCTTAAGTAAGGATTTCTCTTGATGCTGGGTTCTACTAGACAGTCTCTGTAGATTTGATAGTGGCTCCTTTTCTTTCTCTTTATTTTTTTTTCCACACTAGGATGAGGTAGTCAGTAAGACCCCCTTAAACCTCTGGTACTGTTTCTAGATATCTCGTGTTGGTTACTGTTTTGGATGAGTTTACTTCATGTATATGGGTTTGGTTTAAAGGTGCGGCATCTACTTTGGATGCTATGTTGCTGGATTGTATCAGTAATTTCCATGAACTGGTTCATTAATGGTGGAGTTTTGGAGACCCAGGCTAGTTTGCTTGGTGATGGTGGCAAGATGTGGCTAAAATGCTTGGAGAAAGTTTCAGGGAATAGTTGCAAGATCCATCATCACTACTACCAGTATATTGGTTCCAAGAGAATTAGCAAAACATGGTGGAGAAAGCTTTTGGTCGCATGGATAGTTGGTTGGATCACTGTCTCTGTATGGATCTTTTGGTACATGAGCTCACAAGCTTTTGAGAAGAGGAAAGAAACTCTTGCAAGTATGTGTGATGAGAGGGCAAGGATGCTACAGGATCAGTTTAATGTGAGCATGAACCATGTGCAGGCCATGTCCATTTTGATCTCAACTTTTCACCATGGCAAAAACCCTTCTGCGATTGATCAGGTTAACTAGATCTCCTTCAACACTACGCAATTTTGAATACTAAATCTGTTTGAGATTGATAATTCTCCTAGAAGTGCTTAACTGGCTTACTTGGTTTATTCAAGAAAGTCAAATTGTTTAAAAACTAGTGTTGATCCATTTACTCGCTCAATTTGATCAATCTAGGCTCTTAATCACGCAGCTGCCTTTAGTATATTTTATAATTTTGGTTATTCCAAGCTTTTCTTGTGATTGGAGATCAGTCCATGGTGTCAATTTGGTGAATTTATTTGAGGTCTCTATTTCATACTGTCAATGGTTGAGCTCAGAACTAGATCTGGGTTCTTCTTGTCTATCATTGGTATTATCTTGTCAAAATATAAACTGACTTCTAAATTGCAGAGGACTTTTGCGAGGTATACAGAAAGAACCGCTTTTGAGAGGCCCCTCACAAGTGGTGTGGCCTATGCTGTAAGGGTGCTCCACTCTGAAAGGGAACAATTTGAGAAGCAACAAGGCTGGACTATTAAGAGGATGGATTCCTTTGAACAAAACCCAGTCCATAAGGATGACAATGCCCCTAAAGCATTGGAGCCATCCCCAATTCAGGAAGAATATGCTCCTGTCATCTTTGCACAGGATACTGTTGCACATGTGGTTTCCCTTGATATGCTGTCAGGAACTGTAAGCCTTTTTATTCATTCACAATTTCAGAAATGTTTCTTGTGGTTCAGTTCCTTGGCTAATCATCTATTTCACTAAAAATATGCTAATGTTCGCTAATGGGACACGATGAAATACCAAGAAATAAAAAAACTGGTGATAACTTCACATTATTGTTTTCCCTGTGGCCTCATAATTTTTGTTAAGCTATGCTTTCAATTCCTTGAGAGCTGCACTGCTGATTTAAATGAACTTATTTGTGACTTTTTGCTTACATCCTTGACAGGAAGATCGTGAAAATGTGTTGCGTGCTAGAGCATCTGGAAAGGGGGTTCTAACTGCTCCTTTCAGGTTACTCAAAACTAAACGTCTTGGGGTTATTTTGACATTTGCTGTGTACAAGACAGACCTCCCATCTAATGCAACTCCAAATGAGAGGATTCAAGCAACTGATGGGTATGATTTTAGTCAACTGTAAATTTGACTAGAAAATTTACTTAATTCATATATTTTCCCTCTCATGATGCTTGATCAAATAAAGAGTTCAGAATTAGTGTGGGAATTGATCCTAAAACTGATTGAAATCCAGAAGCAAGGGCGATGCTTGAAAATATTGAACTGTTTTCCTACTTTGAGTCAGTTGTATGGAAAGAAAAATTAATGTTTGCAAATTTTATGTTGTAAGGATGTCCTCGAAGTTGTGCTCTAGTAATAGGCTTGAAAATATAGAGTTGTCACTGTGATGAAAAATATAATTAATAAGCAGCTTTTCTGATATTCCCATCTCCAATCAGGTACCTTGGAGGAATCTTTGACATCGAGTCACTTGTTGAGAAGCTACTTCAACAGCTTGCAAGCAAGCAGACTATCCTAGTGAATGTGTATGACACTACTAATCAGTCTCACCCTATCAGCATGTATGGTTCAAATGTATCAGATGATGGGCTGGAACATGTCAGCGCCCTTAATTTGGAAGATCCTTTCAGAAAGCATGAGATGCGCTGCAGGTTATGTAAAATCTCTCTTTTGTTGAATGGGATGAGGTTCAACTCGTGTCTGAAATAGGCCTCTCTATTTGATTTACTATGCACTTCCATACCACAAGATACCACAAAAAGTTCTTTAATTCAATAAAAAAGATAGCCTTGTAGTATATTGATATGGTGAAATGCTTCGTCCAAATTTTTATGTAACGATGTGCTTATGTCATTATTATTTGATAGACACAGAGAACCTTCCATCTGGGAGGAGCTAAATCGATGTTGTAATGTGTTTGACTATATATATGTTGAAACAGTTGCGTAAACGAGTTTTGTCTCTCAATGCAGATTCAAACAAAAACCACCATGGCCATGGTTAGCAATAACAACATCAATTGGCATCCTTGTGATTGCATTGCTTATTGGGTACATATTCCATGCGACTATGAATCGGATTGCTAAAGTTGAAGATGATTGCCACAAGATGATGGAGCTTACAAAACAAGCCGAGGCAGCTGATGTTGCAAAATCTCAGGTATTTGGCATTTCTATTCTGCTCATTTTCTTAGGTTTTATGCATTATGGCATGCAGTACTCAGTAACTTTCAACTTTCTGTAGTTTCTTGCTACAGTTTCCCATGAGATCAGAACCCCAATGAATGGTGTTCTAGGTGAGTTTTGAAGTTGTCCATCATTTGTCCAATATAGGGAACAACGCAAAGTTCATGCACTCATGATAGTACCTCTTCTCATATTTCAGGAATGCTGCATATGCTTATGGACACAGATCTAGATGCGAATCAGCAAGATTATGTTAGAACCGCACAAGACAGTGGAAAAGCTCTAGTCTCGCTTATAAATGAGGTTTTGGATCAAGCAAAGATTGAATCTGGTAAGATTGAGCTTGAGGAAATGCAGTTCGATTTGAGGGCAATAATGGATGATGTATTGGCACTCTTTTCTGGCAAGGCTCATGAGAAAGGGATTGAGGTAATATATGTTTCTCGAAATGTGTTACTTGGTTTCCTTGGGGCCATACTTCTTGTCTCTGATCCTTCTTTGGTTCTTTTTCACTGTCTGCTATCTAAATTTTAAATTATCATTATACAAACTGGTGGGAGAGCAGTTGGCAGTTTACGTGTCTGATGGTGTTCCTGAAATGCTAATTGGTGATCCAGGGAGGTTTCGGCAAATTATTACCAATCTCATGGGGAATTCAATTAAAGTAAGTACCCAGCCATGTGTTTAATTTTCTTTGGTAACGAATAAATTTAAATCTGTAAATTGATATGCAGTTGTGGTAAAACTCATTTAACTGAAAATTTGAGAAAACAAACAGTGGTACAGGAGAAAACACAACCTGCCACGGTGTATTGCCATGCAAAGCAAATTTATTTTGAGATTTGATATTGTGCCTCTTTTTCATTAAAACTCTTGATGGTAAGGCGTAGACTTTGGTCTTCACATTTTTCTAGTTCAGGCAGCTGGGTTAGCTAATAATTTCAAGCCCAGTGATCTTGAAGGGATCTCTCTTTGTGCTTGCTATGTTAGGTGGGAATCAGCCCCCTTTGTGACAAAAAAAAAAAAAAAAAAAAATTACCTTTCTTAGGAAGAGTGGAATGATGAATATTGTGCCTTGTCTTTAGGGTTAATGGGAATTCTTTTACAAGCATGATATCCATCATCAAGATTTTAGAAATTCTAATGGGCTCTCCTTATGATTTTTCCCCTATCAAAGAAAAGAAAAGATATGCTGATTGATGTTTTTTGTATCTCTCCTTCCAGTTTACAAAGAAGGGGCACATCTTTCTCACTGTTCATCCCGTTGAGGAGGTGATGGACTCAATAGATGTTGAGACAGAATCATCATCACTAAACACCTTGAGTGGTTTGCCTGTTGCAGATAGACACAGGAGTTGTGCAGGATTTAAGATTTTCAGTCGTGAGGGCTCAAGTCATACTCTCTCACCATCCTCTTCTGACCTTGTCAATCTAATAGTGTCAGTTGAGGATACAGGGGAAGGGATCCCTCTAGAAGCCCAACCTCGTGTTTTTACTCCTTTTATGCAGGTTGATCCATCCATTTCCAGAAAATATGGAGGCACAGGCATTGGCCTGAGCATAAGCAAGTGTTTGGTTGGCCTTATGAATGGGGAAATTGGCTTCGCTAGCATACCAGATATTGGGTCCACCTTCACTTTCACTGCTTTATTTAGAAACGGCTGCTCCAATTCAAATGACTCCAAGCAGCAGAAGCAGAGAATAAAAAACCAATGTAACACAACGCCTTCAGAATTTCAAGACATGACTGCATTAGTTGTTGACCCCAAGCCTGTTAGGGCCAATGTTTCAAGATATCAGATCCAGCGGCTAGGAATAAATGTTGAATTGGTTTCTGATTTAAATCAAGGTTTATCTATCATAAGCAATGAAAATAGAATTTTCAAAATGATCTTTGTTGAACAGGAAGTTTGGGAGAAGGACTCGAGCATTTCAGCTCACTTTGTCAATAACTTACAAAAAATTGAGAGTGGGGTTTCTTCCAAACTGTTCCTTTTGGGAAATTCTCTCAGTTCTTCCAGAACAAACACTGCAACTTCTGGTGCTTATACCCTAAGTGTCATAACCAAGCCCCTCAAGGCGAGTATGCTGGCTGCATCTTTACAACGAGCAATGGGCGGGAATAAGGGAAATCCCCGCAATGGAGAACATCCCAGTTTGTCTCTTTGCAACCATCTTGTTGGAAGAAAAATTCTTATTGTAGATGACAATAAAGTGAATCTCATAGTAGCTGCTGCTGCTTTGAAGAAGTATGGAGCTGGAGTTATCTGTGCAGATAGTGGCAAGATGGCGATCAAATTGCTCAAGCCACCTCACCAATTTGATGCGTGCTTCATGGATATCCAAATGCCAGAAATGGATGGGTATGTTATAGTTCATGCCTTAAAGATTTTAATGTTAGTTTTCTTCCGGTTCATACTTATTTTATTTTAATGTGATATTTTATCTGTATTTATATATCCTTGGATATATTTGGTGCTAATTCTAAAATCAATGCCCTTTCCCTCAGGTTTGAAACTACAAGGAGAATTCGGGATATGGAGTCAAATGGGCATATACCAATACTGGCAATGACTGCGGATGTGATCCAGGCTACATATGAGGAATGCCAAAGATGTGGAATGGATGGGTATGTTTCCAAGCCATTTGAAGCTGAACAGCTTTATCAGGAAGTTTCACGTTTTTTACAGCCAACGTCCAACGCAAATTTATAGAGAGAGCTGCTATTGAAGGCTGCCCATGACAGGAGCTCAAGCACCTCTTCTCCAGGGCTTGAATGGGCTGGGAGTTCTCCTGAACAGTGAGTGTTCCATTTCCCAAAGTTGATTCTTGATTTTCTTAGTCTTGCATTGAAAGATTTTTCTTATAATATAACTGGAAACACATTTTTTTTCATTTTCAAAACCTGAAGCACGCCTTTCACAATTGTTCCTCGAGTGCTTCATTATAAACCTCAAATTACATTCGCTACTTTACAAGCTTGTTAACTTCCTGATCTGCATGATCTTTCGCCAGGAAAATATTTGTTTTGTTGCGGAGTGTAAATAGAAGCCATGATTGACTGGTTGGGCTCTAGTTTTCATTGATTGGTTTACGAGCTGCATAGTGAATCTGGTTCCCTTTTCCTTGTAGACCTCATCTCCTAGTTGTCAGTTATCATTAGAACTCTTAGAATAGAACGTCGAATTCAATACCACTTTCCATTGGATGAAGAAATCCACTTACCCGAGTGTATCATAGAAAACACGGAATTGCATTTCTCCTCCCTATGAAGTAATAAATTGCTGACAAGCCGAAGAGCTCTCTCTTTTCTTCGTGGGCCACCGATTGTGGCATGGATACAAGATTCTGCTCGAAGGAAAGATAGCTTCTTGGCAACAAAGGAGAGAATGCTTCATGTATATTATCTCTTTAATAAAGATGTTGATGTATACCATGCTAGGTTACTTCTTGTTAGATGTGGCTTCTAACAATACCAAAAGGTTGTGCTACGAAGAATTGATGTAACTTAAACAGTGGCATTCTAAAAAAATTGATTAATCTCAAGATTCTTGTCTGCTCATGACATTTGACTCGCTTCATTATTGTTTCCGAGAACAGATGTGAATCATGGCCCATGGCCGTGTTCTTTGTTGCTGATCAAGTACTTATTATCGGAACTTGAAAGGTTCGTCTCGCTTGTCAAAGTGATAGATGCTGTTGTCCTAAGGTTCTATTCCTTCTGCTCTTGACGAACAGTGCTAAGAAATGAGAGTCCCGTTAGTAATTATACAAGGATAATATGCTTTTCGATTTTATACATTATATTATATACTCTTAATATCTTCGAATTTATTTTTTATTTATTTTTGCAATGCATTTAATGGCGCAATAAGTGCATCCAGGCACCTACAGGCATGTATATACACCACGAGTCCTTCCATTCTCGCCGAGATTGAATTTAAATTTGATCATCAGCAAAGTGCTCTACTTGCATGAACGAATAAAGGGCAAACAAGCAGCTTTGTGATGTAACATGTTTTAGTTTTATTTTCTTCGGATCCTCATGTGTAGGAGCAGAAGGTCAGGTGATAACCTAGTATCATTGAGTTTTTTTTTTTTTGATTTACGTGGGGTGTCCGGGCCAGCTTACGCGCACCACGACTATTCCCCACGGCCCGCTGGACATCCTGTAAGCCCAGGAGCATGTAAGGCACCGCGGGGGTGACAGGTGTGCACATAGAGAGTCGAACCCGGGACGGGGGCGGAACAAGTCACACGATTGACCACAGCAGCTAGACCCTCAAGTGCATAGTATCATTGAGTTTAATTAAGCACCTAGTTCACACCCGTACAAAGATATGTTCGAAATAGGGTTGGAGATATTTTTTCTCTGATAAAGTCAGATATGTTTTTTCTCTAATAGGGTCAGGAATATTTTTCCTTTAATAAAATTATAGATATTTCTCTTTAAAAAGGAGGGTTAAATGCTATTAGAAAAAGATCTTTGAGTCATCCCCTCAATAGATGAGTAAGAAGAATGGACTATAAAGACCTATTAAATCCTAAGGGGTTCTTAATCTTCATTCTTTAATGTGTATTTATTTTTAAAGTCTCTATCTTAAATATCATCTTTTCTTTTAAAAATATGCTTACTTAAACATTATAGAGTCTTTAAATTCACTAAAGGGAACTTTTAGCAGGTATCAGACACTAGCTACCAGCAATCTTGGTCAGGAAAAATTATATTGCTAGAACCAAGAGATTTATCGATTATCCAAGATATAAGTTTTGCTCTCAAGCTACTTGGATTTTTTAGGACATCATTATTGGCACCGTCTGTGAGAACCTGATAAAAAATCCATAGATAGTTCTTCTAGAACTGGTCTATTATTAACATCCCAAATCACTATTAAAGGTAGATGATAAAAAAACACTAATAAAACAAGACGTGTGATGGACCTTCCTGCAGTTGTTGATACATCTACTCAGTGGTGGAGCCACATAGGGACAAAAGGAGGCAATTGCCTCGTTAGCTTTTTTTTTTTAATTTTTTTATTAAAATATTAATATATTAGGTTAGTGAATTTTTACTGCACGGAAGAAGGAAAGTTGTTATTATTTATTATTGTTGACTTGTATGTTAATATAATATAATACACAAACACACACACACACACAGCTCATTCGTCAAATTTTTCTCTTTTTTCCTTTGTTTCTATATCAAATCAATGAGACCGGCTTAAAAATATGGAGTCCCCTGACTAACAAAGAGTATTTTGAGTTCTTGCCTTTACCGTTTTGTTATTTTAATGAGCTGCTGTGCCACCTTGTTTTTTTTTATGAGTTCTTGTTCCTGCCTCTCCTGTAAGTAAATTTCTCATCAAATATAGTTAAGCAATTATTTTATTTTTGTTTTTTGCTTTATATTTTAGGTAAAAAATTATTTATTTATTTCATTGTTTAATTTTAATTTTATTCTTTTATAATTAATTATTAAAAATATTAGGGTTTATGATAATTTAGGGGTTTTGATATGAATATGTTCAAAATAAATTTTTAAATATGCTAATTTAATCAATTAAATATTTCTTTTCTTATTATAAAGAAATAAATTAATATTCATGCAAAACCACTATTCTTGACATCTCTTGCATTTACAGAGTAGTTTATTGAAATTTAATATTTTCACATGATTTGTTTGTAAGTAAAATATCAAGTAGAAATCATGTTTTTCAAGAATTGTTTCTCTTACACATACACTAGGCATTGCTCCTCAATTAAATATCTAGAAATGATTAAGTATAATTTAATCAACATACTTATTATATGCATATAAATATGCGTTGAAATAGGTTTTGATTTTGATGAATTGATGTTTATTTTGCTATGAATTTCATATGGAAAATTTAGAATTATTGTGTAACTCAACTGACTTTTATTTAACAGTGAACTATTGTGTAGTTGTGTTAATTATTATGTAGACACTAATGATGATAAAAAAAATCCAGCAGGTTCATATTAAATTAACATGTCACTAGACAAGTATTTCAAGCGTAAATCCCTTGAGGATGAAGAGTCAATCAAAACTTCAAGTCATGTAACTCCATCAAGTTCAAAGAAAAGTCATATTGAAATCAACCCCGACAATTATAATGTAAGTTTTTTTAGTTTAAAAGTATTTTTAAATTAATTTTACTTGATATGAATTAGTATATATGTTTTGAATTGATTTCTAATGCATATCTATATAATATAGTATTTGTTAATAATTTGTTTCCTCATTGAAAAAATTCTGGCTCCGCCACTGCATCTACTCCATTAAAGTTCCAATAACTCTCAATGAGTAGGAAAAGCTATGCAACAATTTGATCACCCTAAGTATGAGTTTTTCTACTTGCTCATGGGCTTAATAAGACAAGTAAATTTAGATTAGGCATTTGCCAACTTCATGAATATAGTTGGAGCCTAATATTTTGGAAATATTTCAATGAGTAATAGAGGAATGTTGGTTTAAACTGTAAAACATGCGAGGTTTGGTTGTCAACCACCCAAAAGATATTTTTCGGAGAAACTATATTCTCTCCTCCTTTAGAATGAGATCATGATCTCAACAGAAATGTCATCAAGATGATTATGCTTTAAAGGGCAATAAAAAATTATACCATGATCAAGATCATGACTAAGAATGTAAGTTTTATATATATGAATTAAATTATTCACAATGATGATGTCTTCTTTTTCTAGGTGATATCCAGGACAATAATCTCACAACCTTTCAAAGATGGGAGGAGCTTATTCTTCCTAATATGATTGCATAATTTACCTTGGAAATGATGAATCTGGAGCCTCACTAGTGCGGTTGCACATATCTCTAATGAAAATAGAATAATGAAGCTGCATACTTTGCAAAGAAGCTTGATAATAGCCTTTGGCTATCATATTGACTTTATACTCAGTTGAAGTCGAGGCGAGTGCAACATGTGTTTTCTCCTCGTCTAAGTTCAAATAAAGATTGTTGTTTACATAATGAGGAGGAACCTTCCAGTAATGGAATCAACCCTAAATTTGTTGCATTCCACCTCTAGGACTGACTAGCCTGCTATACCTTACAATTAGTTATCTCCCCCTTTATTTATTGACATGTGCAGGCTTCCCATATAAATTTCCTTTTAAGAATCCTATAGGCTTATTGGCAAATGTAAAAAACCAACGTATGTCATTGCCATCATCGATGCCAGTAACTAGATGGTAAAAACTTCTTAAGACATTGATTGTAGGTTCAATTCTGACGAGTCTATAAAACTTAATTAAAGCAGACAAAATGATCCATCTATTTGGATGCAACTGGCTTAAACCTAACTGATAGTATCTAAACACTTCTTTAATGAAACTTTTGAGAATGAAGGAATACCTTATCATATACATGTAAAAAGGGGTATAATCTCAAAATAACACTGGGCAGAGCCAAAGGTTTCCCGGCTGATACACCCAACCTAGTCATGCATTTGAGTTGTATAGTCTCCTGGTTGAAGACGAGAAACAAACTCCATGTCCTCCACACCTAAAGTGTTTGGAACATCATCTTCAGAGGTCTAAGGTGGCCTCAATTTCCTCTAGAAATCCCTAGTGATGACGGGAGAAGGACTTCTATGAGAAGAGTTACTTTATTTTTTACCAAAGATGGATGCTAAAGTATCACCCCCTCTAGTTATATGACCCAGTCTGATGGGCCCTTACCCCTACCACTTCTCCTAGTCTTAGGTTGGAAATTGAACTTTTTTTTAAGAGCAATGACATCCCTCATTTTAAAGATAGATTTAACTTCTTTTAAGTCCATATTTTGGTTTGAGGTGAAAAATAAAGAAGTTGGTGGTGGAAAATACCTAGAAATGAGTTTGTCTACTTGGATTAGAGCTAAAATAAGTTTGTGGTTTTTCAAATAAAATAATTTTTCAGAAATTACAAAAAGTAAAAAGATAGAGGTTAGAATGACTAGGGTTATAAAGAAAATATCTTTCTACCCACATCGTTGGATGAATAACTTTTCATGTCATTTTAGGTCTCCAATAATTCACTCAATTACCACACTAAATACAAGTCGTTATTTTGTAGGGCTGAGCATTTCCGGTTCGGTCCAGTTTTGAACCAAAATAATCAACCAAACTAAATTATTTTTTTTAAAATTTTTTGAACTGAACCGAACCGAACCGAACCGAAAACCGGTTCAAACCGATTAATTTTGGTTTGGTTCGATTTGGTTTTTTTCCCTTCCAAACCAGTTCAAACCCAATGGTCCTCTCTACTTCTCCTACAACCTCATACAACAGATCCCAAGTTGCTAACTGCACCTGCATCCAACTGCACATAGCGTTGATTGAGACGATCCAGACAAAACCCAACCTTGCAAATCAGGCAAAAAACCCAAGACTCGAACATTAGCCTCAGAAAATATAATCACAGAAACCAGAGCAGGTTGTCCTACTTTAAAAAGAAACATAAAGGAAGCAATATCTTAGTCTTTTCGGTGCTGTAAGGGAGTCGTTTCTCTTGAAATCATTTTCAAGGGTGGAGTGAGTCATTTGGTGAGTTAACTCAGCCAAGTAATCTTCTTCGTCACTCTCTGTCTCAGTAGAGCCAACGACGACCAACTTGTTTTGCTTTGATTTTTCACCAGCCAGAGAGTGAAGGGAGAGAGACGCAGAGAGGGGAGGGGAGGGGAGGGGGGGCGACCCACCAGCCAGAAAGTAAAGTGAGAGTGAAATGAGAGAGACGCAGAGAAGGGAGGGGAGGGGGGCGGCAGCTGATGGCTTAATGTTATTCTAGGGTTAGAAAGCATGGTATTTATACTTGCTTTTTTTTTTTTAAGTGATGGCTGGTTGAACCGGTTTGGTTCAATCGGTTTCAGACTTTAGAAACCGAAACCGAACCGAACTGGATTTTTTTTGTGATTTTTTAATCGGTTAATTCGGTTTTTTTTTCGGTTCGGTTTTTTCTGTTATTTTTTTCGGTTTTCTCAATTTTCTCGATTTATCGGTTTTTTTGCTCACCTCTATCATTTTGTCCCCAAGGGTCAACCCCTTCAATAAAGATGAGCCATCCGGCCAAGAAAATCTCAATAGTTCTATATGGGACAACCAAATCCTATGAGGAAGGTAAAAAAGCTCTCATTTACTACTAGTAACCTTTAAAAAATCTTTGCATAAAAAATACATAAAGACTTATAGGGCCACTAATGGAACAATATATTTTTTTGGATCCTCATTTAAAGGAACCAGAGGCCAGGTTATAACCCATTATTTTTTGGCTTAACCAAACACTGAGCTCTAACATATATAAGCCTAGCGAACCACCAAATCCAATATATTTGGACTTAGTCGAGCGCTTATCCCACATGCCTACAAATTTATTTTTTCTCTAATAAAATCAAACATATTTTTTTATTTGATAAAATTAGAGATATTTTTTATCTGTCAAATATATTTTACTCTCTTGTAGAGTCAAATATATATATATTTTAAAAAAAGGTTCGATACTACTGAAATTAAAAGACCCTTGAGTTATTCTTTCGATAGAAAAATAAAAAGAATGGATTATAAAAACTTAAATTATTATTTTTTAATATATTTTTTTTGATTAAAAATATATTAAAATATTTAAAAATTAAAAATAATATATATTTTTTAAAAATACTGTTAGATGACAATGCAAAAAGGCACCTGACCCACCCTCCTACCCTTCAAAGTGTCCAACAACATTCTCCCAAAGTAATTAAAAAAACAAAAGAAAAAAGAAAAAGCTTGCGTTAAATGGACGCAGACAGTAAGTATAAGAGGATGTGTACAGTAAAATCTTCAAAATAAATCCCTTGTGTTTCCAACCAATCTCAATCCTAACCGTTGGATGATCAGATAAAATCAAAATTAAAAAACCCATCCCCTTCAGGCCTTCACCCTCTCTCTCTCACTCACTCACTGTGAAACGAAGAGAAGAAGAAAGAGAGGGGGAGCGCGAAAGAGAAACAAAAAGAAGAGAAGAGTCGGTTGGAATGGATCCAGACCAAGTAGCAAAGGCGTTTGTTGAGCACTACTATTCTACGTTCGATGCGAACAGAGCTGGATTAGCGAATCTGTATCAAGACGGTTCCATGCTTACTTTTGAAGGTCAAAAGACGCAGGGATCCCAGAATATCGTTGCTAAACTTATCGCTCTCCCTTTCCAGCAGTGCAAGCATCTCATCACCACCGTTGATTGCCAGCCTTCTGGTCCTGCTGGTGGTATGCTTGTTTTTGTCTCCGGTAATCTCCAGCTCGCCGGCGAACAGCATGCTCTCAAGTTCAGCCAGGTATTTCTTTTTAATCTCTTTCTGAGGTGTGCTTGGATTGATCTGTGATTTTTACAGATTTTATTCACGATCTGATTGAAATTAATTTTTGCTGTTAGGATCTCAAGTTTTTTTTTTTTAAATAATAATTTGTGTTTTGTTTTCTTGTTTATTTTTAATTATTTATTTGTTTTGCTAGATCTAGGGTTTACTTGTGGGCGCCCTCTAGAAATTTCCAGTTATATTATTGTATTTGTATCTATTTTATGCGTGTCTAGAGTCTTAAAGGCCTTTTAAGTTCTTGAAATAGCAGGGACCTGAAATGAAGTTTTTTCTGGGTACCGATTTTTTTAATCTATTATTTACAATGGTTTAACTTTTTTTGGTTTTTTTTTTCTGCAAATACTTTTGGGCTGGACCATTTCTTAATGTTTATGCAAATTCTTTGGGCTGCTGTATGATTTTCAACCAAGTGTGTTTTTCCTTGTTTCCAATTGTTGCTTAAGGTTTTTTTATTTATTAGATATATATGAGATGCTTAGACACTTGTATTTTATGTTCTTTGAAAGTTTGTTTGGTGCTCTACCTCCGACAATTTCATAGGTGGCTATTCATTTCATTGGATAAAACTTCAAATGATTAAATCTCTTAGACAAGGGCAGTTAAACGTTGGAGTAAATGCTCTAAAGCTCAAACTGAAAACTCCAACTCTTTGTGGTCTTTGGAGGTGGTCTTCATTATGTTTCTTGTGATGAAACCAGTTTGATGAATGCTTGTGTTGTCAGAAGCTCGCTTTGTTGTAAGATAGATTATAAGGACTTTAAGAAGCTCGTTATTTAGGTGGTTTTGAAAAAGGTTTTGGATGTGTTTTGCTAATTTTATTTGAAATCTTCCTGCCAGTGAACTACTGGGAAGTAGTAAGGTTTTCGCTTGTCTTAAGGTTCATTGTTTATGGTTTATACAATTTTGGGTCCTAAGTGCATACTTTTAACTAGCTGATAGACATGCATATGCTTAGCAGGTAGAGGATGAGTTCTCCTGTTTGTGGGATGGGTTCTCTAATCATTTGTATATTGGCACCTATCAATTTGGTTCATCTGAATTCTTCGTGCATGTAATTTCGAAGGCCAGTGTTAAGTTAGCATATGATGATATGGCGCTGACCTTTTTTTTTCCTGTCCTTTTTCTAGCATTGTTATAGTACTTGGTGGATGGTTATATTGATCTATGTGATCTATAAATCTTTTGAAGTTTAATTTTGTGGTGTATGTTCCATCATGCATTTATTTCTTTATCTGCTATTCTGGGACCAAAAGGTAAATATTTCCTTTTATTCTCCTAACTAAAATTTCCTGCCGTACATTCTGCTCTCAGATGTTCCATTTAATGCCAACTCCACAGGGAAGCTTTTACGTGTTCAATGACATATTCAGGTTGAACTATGCTTGAAGACAAGAATGGTCACTCCAAATCTAATTTGCTCATAATGTCCAGGATTAAACATCTTTCATTATATCTGTTCAGTTCTAGGCATTTTAAATGAAGACTGGGATTTTTGGTTGGTTTTATTTAATGTTACGTTGTTTCCAAAGTTTATAGATTGCAATATTGTGGCTGGTTGAATTGGTAAAAGATACTTTGTTGGATTACTGTTTAAAGAAACTGGTGTTGGAGATTTCAAAACATTCTCCGAAAAATTGAATTCTAAACTTCATGGTTCGGTGTTTCAGATTTTGCTTTCAACAACTGCCGTCTCTTGCTACTTTAGTATGTGGGTTGTATCCACATTAAATTACCCGAGTAATGTCATTGTTTCTATGTTTAATTATCATGGTGGTTAGCTAGGCGCGCCTCCATGGAGGGGCAAATGGACCCAATTGACTAGTCAGATATGAAAAAATTGTTGTGATGTATATGTTCCGAAGGCTCCAGATGCACTTTTCAATTTTCGAATCTGTTTAGCCTGACCAGGTTGTCAAAGCAAATTCTTCCTGATAGCTGAAGCTTGCTTTTGAATTGCACTGCTGTGCTCCATTTCGGCTGTAGAGCTTGCTTATTGTATTTACGATCACTTTTCAGCTTGAATACAGGCAATAAGATAAAGAACTGTGTAGTTTTTCGCCGTGTGGTGCTTTAGATAGCTAATGCTGTCTGTGGCTTGTTCAGTATCCAAAAAAATCTCTGGCGCTCCGCTCCCCCTGCACACCAAAACATAGAAATCTGGCCTTATGGTCAAAGTAATTTGATGTTGTATTAGCATTTCTGGATATTGAACGTGCATAGCAGTCCAGGTGAACCGCCATAGCCATAGCCATAGCCATTGCCATTTATTGTTGCCTAACGATGGCCATAACCATTAATTTTCTATTCCACAGCGGCCAATATCCTTAATTCATGAAACATCAATTTTCAACGTTCATTTGGAAGAATAGGCTGTTCAGCAACTGAAGTTTTGTGGTATCCGCAGTTCTTTTAACTGTTTCTTTACAAAAAGGGCACACATGGGCTCGGTTAGCTTGAAACCCTCGATGTTGATTATTTAATGATTTCGTTTTGCAGTCACTCTCAAATGCATCTTGATTGCAGTACAGCAGCAGCTCACTCAAAAAGAAGCAGGCCTTGCTCACATTTTAGACGCGATGAGAAGTCATGTTTTACGTTTTGCTTTCCAAAATCTCAACCCATCTAGACAAGTCAACATAATTTCCTCTCCCTGTAAAAGCCTTTGCTTATACCTGGATGCCATGAAGACTGTTAACATTTGGTTTCTAGAAAATCTGAACATGCAATTACAATAATGCATCGGATAGGCAGAGTTCTGGCCCTTCACTTTAGTGATGAATCATTACAGATATACCAGGGAAGAGCATGATAAATTACCCTTCCTGGGTTCGCTTTCAAATGCACTCGAGATGTTACGAGTGCTTTTCACCATTAGAACCTTAATCGATATGCGGAAGCTCCAGAATTTAAAGAGGAGGAACGTTGACAGGAACCTCTTCTGACTGCTGTTTTTCTGAATCTTGGTCATTGGCTCTGGGATCTTTCAGCATCTCAGTTAACATGCTTCCAAAGGATTTAAACGGGTGTCTCATCCCATCTTTAACTTTCAAAATGAGGGACACCTCAGATACCTGCCAGGCAACAGTGAGGACAATCATCGCTGAAAGAAGGCAATGAGTAACAAAATTCTGCCTCCTCACTTTTCTAAGCTCTTTCACTATCTCTTCAGCTGCAGCATTCTCCCTGCTGCCACCATACGCAGGACCTTCTTCCCCATGTTTTGACACCGCTTCACCGATTGCAGGAGAATTTACATCCTCCGTTGCAGATGATGACTCAGATTGCACAAGTTTGGCATCATCCCCTTTTAGTGATTCCAACTGTTAATACATGCGGGACTAGCTACGTTAATTCTAATCTTACATTCAAACCAAGACAACGAGACATAATATGAACAGATTATACAACAAAAGCTAATCAATCTATATATATTTTTTCCCGTGTTTAAATATACCAATACGCAAAATGAAAGATATTAGTTCTAGAAAGTCAAATCAGACACAAGAAATGATTTCAAAACTCCTCTAGAGAGATGTTTTTACCTCAGAAAGTAACTTGGAGAGAAGCTGATCACTATCATCCGGGAGGAGACCATCATCACAAGAGGTTTCTTTGTTTCTTTTCTCTGCTAAGAGCTTCTTGATTGCTTGATCAATAAGCTCCAGTTTCTTGGTTGATTCTTCCATGGCTAATTAGGTTAGGCTATGAATATGATATGGATGGGAGGAGAAATGACAAAACAAGCCAGATGATGAAATGAATCTAGTCGAACCCTCTAACTGGAAGCTTATCATGTTTGAGAAGAAGCCACGTGGCCTTGTAATATCTCAAAATGACAACTATCCATAGTGCGCTGTCTATTGCATTTTGCACTTAGGCCAACAATTTCAGGCGACGCACATCGGAGTTCCTTTTGCTTGCATTTCTACTAGTGAAGCTCCAACAACATCAATTCTTCATTTTACGTACATAAAGGGAAGATTTTTTTTTTCTTTTAACAGTGATTAAGATCCTCAATATGGTGAATTCTTCCATCTCAGTTGCCTAGTTAGCAAGATGGCCAGAGTTTTGAGACTCTGACTCACGAGGGAACTAGGTTCTGGTACATATCTTTCACCAGACCTTTAAGCCCCGCAATTGTAATGAATATATATACTCGTTTTACTATCGTGAACTATAACCCAAGTAATTGGACGACATCTAAATATTTTACTAGAAAAAATAATGTGGATCCATAACGTATAGCAGGTACCAGTCTAATACAAACTATAAAAAAAAAAGACAAACCTGAAATTAACATTAACAATTAATAAAAGGAGGAGGAGGTTTTACTGTACTATACACCTCACATGTTTTTTTCTTTTTAACTTCCTTTTTTTCCTCTCTCTCTCTCTCTCTCTCTCTCTCTCTCTCTCTCTCTATATATATATATATATATATATATATATATATATATGAATATGGGCATCTTTTTGCAGAACTTCTTTTGCGGATTTACAATCAACACGTAGAAGAAATTTTTGATTTAATAAATCACTTTGAAATTTTGTAATACAGAGAACAATTGAAAGGATCTCCTTTTTTATAGTAGAGTAATTTTTCTGGCAGTCATTCCAGTGGGCAGATGTATATTGGAGGATCTGTTCTGTCATTGTGAACTTGTTTGAGAATTCCTCCATAACCTATGTCAGAGGCGTCGGTCTCAACTATCTTAGGAGCTAACGGGTTAGCTAGATGGAGGAGGGGAATGGTTTGGACCTGTTTCTTAATCTGTTTGACGAGGTTGGTATGAAGATCGGACCAAGGAATGGGGTTTGTTTTTAACCTATCATGTAAGGGTTTTGCTAGACGGCTAAGATTTGGGTAGTAATCCAAAACATAATTAAGACTGCCTAAAAACCTTTGCAATTGGGTTTTATCGGTGATCTTATCAGGAAATTTGTTTGTAAAGGTAAGGGACCTCTCTATTGGTGTTATAGTGCCTTGGCAAATATAATGGCCTAGGAATCGGACACGAGTTTGAAAGAGAGAAATTTTTGCTTTAGAAACAACAAGACCATTTTGTTTGGCAGTATGAAAGAAAATATGTAGATGTTTGAAATGTTGATCAATGGAATGTGAAAAAATAAGCACATCGTCAATGTAAACAATGCAGAATTTTGAATGTGCATTGAAAATGTCATTCATGATGCGCTGAAATTCAGATGGAGCATTTTTTAGACCAAAGGGCATGACATTCCATTCATATTGACCAAAGGGAACTGTAAAAGCAGTTTTGTATCTATCTTTTGGATCAATCTGGATTTGCCAAAAGCCAGATTTCATATCAAACTTAGAAAATATGAATGCAGAGTGCAATTTTTGTAACAAATCTTTTTTGTTAGGGATTGGATATCTGATCCATTTGAGAGCGGTATTCAGAGGTTTGTAATTGATCACAAGTCTTGGTGTGCCTCTTTCAATTTCAGAATTTTTATTCACATAGAAGGCGGCACACGACCAGGGTGATCGAGACTTTTGGATAAGACCTTTAGACTCGAGATCATGGATTTCAAGTCGACAATGCTGTTCTAAATCAGCATTCATTTGTATGGGCCTTGCTGTTGTAGGTATTAGTTTTTCTGAAAAAGTATCTTCATAAGGAAGATCAACAATGTGTTGTTTTCTTTTCCAAAAAGCATTAGGTAGGTCCGAACAAATCTGTTGCTCAATCTTATTTTGGAAATCAACGATTTTCTTTTGTAAATCAGGATTTTGTAGTTGTTTGGTTATACGACAAAAAGAAACATGGTTTTGTAAATCATGTAAATGGAATTTTTTGCCATGAATTAGTGCATTGATTTGATAAGTATCTATGGAGCATGCTTTAATTAAATTCAAATTTCTAGTTTTAGACTGTTCTAAAAATGGGAAAACAAGTTTGATGCCGTTAATTTTGGAAGTAATGCAATTATGATGTGCTTGGTATGGAGTGATCATGTCAATGAATGGAGTACCGAGAATGATGGTATGATTAATATCTTTTGTAACAACAAAAAATGTCTTAAGAGAGAGGCCGTTGTTGAAAACAGAGGCTTGAGTTTTTCCTGCAATATTTAATTTTGAATTATTAGCAGCAGAGAGTTTTTCAGATGTATGTTGCAAAAATCTTTTTGGAACCACTCCTTCTTTGATGCAGTTCAAATCTGCACCTGTGTCAAATAAGGCGATGGTGTCAAGTTTGAAATCTTCTGAGAAAATAAGAGTAATGTTAATTAAATATTTTTTGGAAGATATTTGTGTTAATACATTTAGAAAATCATCTGGAATATGCTCAATATTTGTAAGTGTATGTGGTAATGCATGAGTTTCAATGGTCTGATCTTCTGTATCAGACTCACTATCGGACTGGCTTTCAATTTTGGATAAAAGATGTTGTAGTATGACAGAGTCTTTTTGTTGGGCTTGTTTAAGGGATTGTAATTCAGATTTGAGGGTTTTTATCTCAGAATGTAATTCTGGAATGGTAACAGTGGTTTTGGATTTCTTTTTATTAAGGATTTTTGTAAGATCATATGTATTGGTACTGGTAGAGGGTAATATAGAGCGGTTAGATGATGGAGGGTTGTCTGGCTGATTGAAATCTTTCAATAATTTGTCTAGATAGGTCTTTTGAAGGTGAGGATCATCAAGCCTTTTGATAGCTTCAAGGATGAATTCCTGGTCTTGGGTTAAGACGTTGATTTGTTTGGAATTGGTGGAGGTATCTGAAGAAGCACTGGTAGTTGCTATTTCATCAATTTGAAATTCTTCTTCAGAAGTGTCTGAAGAAGAGTGGTCGGTGTCTGTAGCTTCAATGTAGAGATTTTGTAGTTGGTTGATGGTATCTTCGTCTATTTGAAGCTCATGAAGTTTTGTATTGACTTTGCAAAAACAGGACGTATGTCCTTTTTGGTTACATTTGTAACAGGTAACGTTTTTGGGGTCAAATTTTGTTTTGGGTTTTGACTGGAAAGGTCTTTGGGGTTTGGTAAATTTGTAGGGCTTTTTGTAGTAAGGTGAATCTGGTTTGGAATAAAACTATTGTCGATTTTTATAGGCTGATCGTCGATAAGGGGTTTTGTGGCTTGGATGTTTTCTTGGTTGTGAGCAGTTTCCGCTGCAGGAAGGGTTTTTAGTGGAAAGGTCGAATTGTTGACGAAACTACCAAGTTCTTGTCTGGTACGTTTCATTTCCCACTTTAGGTGTTTCTAGAGTTTAAGATCCTGGCAGATCTTAAGACCTTCTTTTTGGGTGAAACTTACAAGTTCACCATATGTGAGCTGGTCATATGGTATGGTTTTAGTTGTAAAGGTGTCTTTGATTTTGTTTCTAACCTTTTCTCCCAAGAGAATAGGTAGACCTGCAAGGAATTTTTCTTTCCAAAAGGGTTGGTTTGAATCTTCTCGAAGCATGACACGGGTAAGGAAGGTGTTTTTATACCATTGAAAATCACTGAGCTTCTTACACCTAAGATTGGAAAGGAGTTCAGCATTTTTGTCTTTCAGATGAGAAGGGTCTCCAACAAAGTGTAAGGAGATTATAAGAATAAGGGTCGATACAGCATCTTGGATAGTGTTTCCGGACGGGTTAAGGATGGGTGTTTGGTCTTCATATGTTTGGAAGGAGTTTAGGATATGTAGGTGGTCAGTTTCAGTTAGATGGTAGTCCCACCATCCTTTTAACTGACCAGAAAAACCAGCAATAAGGAGTTCAGCAATGGCTTTGTCTGAGGTTCCTGTTTGGGTTTTGTAGGCATTGGCTGCCATAGTCATTTGCTGGAGGGTGTTGAGGATATTGTATTCGGACATTCCATCTATATTCCATTCATAGAGGGAAGAAGCATTATATTTGTGTTGAGTAAGGATAGTTGGTTCAGGGGTTATAGAAATGTCTGGAGCAGTGGATGTTTTTGGATTTTGCCATGTAAGTTTGTTGAGGGTAAGAGGTTGGTTTTGAGAAGTACTTTCATCGGAAGACGCCTCAGGGCTTTTATGTAGAGTACTAACTTGATTTGTGGAGGTGGAAGGGTTAGTTATTTGTGGTGTTTCTGGGACAATTAAAGATGAACTGTCAAGGTGTTGTAAATGTGTTTTGATAGCTTTGAGAAAGTCTGTTTGGTTTTCTTGGAGTTGTTTTTGGCTTGGTTTTGTAATTTGGTAAGGTTTGAAGACTGGGTTTTTTAGTTTCAAGTCAGTTGAGGTTTTAATGTCTATCGAGTTTGTAGTGGTTCTTTGTATTTGTTTTTCTAGTCTTGTAAGCTGTTTTCCCAAGGTGATAAGGTTGGTATTTGTAAAGTTGTTTTGGTTAATAATATGTTTTGTATTGGAAAGGGTGTCATCAGTGGAAAATTTGTAGGGGGCTGCCTCGACAGTCTGGTTATTATAGGTTATTTGGATATTTCTCAAAGGTGGGTGTTCAGACTCAACTGTAGGTCCGCTGGTGAGGTTCCATACAGGGGTTTTTGACCTTGATGTGACCGGGCATGCATGTTTAATGGATGCAAAAGGATATGAAATGTGATGTTCAGATGCATAATATAATTCGAACCAATCAAAGAATAGAATCTGTATTTTATGTAGCTTGATGAAATTATAAAATTGTTTTTGTATTTCACTTCTATGTTCGAGAAAGTTCTGAAAAAACCAAATTCGTTTTGTAGAGTTATAGGCCGAATAAAAATCTTTTTTGAAAAGTGTTTTGTCAAGAACAAAATGTTTCTCTGAAGTCAAAACATTCAGCTCGTTTTGGATATTTTCAGTAATGGCTGAAAAGGTCGGTGAAGTTGGAGGAGATGATTGCTCAAGGTTTGTATAGACAGGTTTTGGTATATTTGTAGTATAGTCTGCATTTTGGAAACTAGGAGAAGGGATATCGGATGTAGATTTTCTTAGAAGGTTTTCGTGGTAAGGGATGTTGATAACAGAAGGGATTTTGGAAATTCTTCCCAAATCTATTGTACTAGAAGAGGAAGAGGCTTCTGAGAATCTGGAACTTGTAGAGTGTCGGTGGAAAAACAGTTTGACTTTTCCATCTGTGTATTGGGTAATATTTTTAATTTGGACATTGGGTTGAGGTGGTGGTGGTAGTTCTGGTGGTGCTGCACCTTCAAGGATCCAATCTTCTGGTAGGGATATGTCTTTCCATTGGATTGCTTTTGGGACAACAGTGTTTGAGCGGGATAAATCTGTTTGTAGTAGGAGTGTTTCGCCTTTTTGAGATTGGAATTTGTGTTTGTTGGCAAAGGCTGAGAACATGGCTTTGTAATGGATTTTGAATATGAGAGCAACAGGGATAGATCCTTCGAGCATGTCATAATTGTGGGTCTTTATTTGTAGTAGCATACTTTGCAAGATATTTTTGTCTTTGAGGGATATGGTTATGTTTGGATAACAATCAAATGATACTGGCCCACTGCAAAGGCTAGACTCAATAGAACTGAGGAGGGAGTCTTGGAAGTTTTGAAATCTAGCATCACGGAGGACAGCTAGAATGGAAGTGTTTAATCCTTCTTTTGTAAGGGGTTTTATCCCGACTTGGACAAGGCCAACATGAATATACTTATAATTTCGGGCTAGATGTTTTTGTAGGGATTTTTGAGAGAGGAGTTGAATGGTTTCAAAAGGTTTGGTAAGCTGAATATCTCGCTTTTCAGCTTTGATAGTAAAATCCGTTTTGAAAATATCATATTTAGATTTTTGATAAATCTGAGTTTGAGAAATTTTTGGAATCTTCCAGTCATCAATGTTTTTTGTAAAATCTTCAATAGTTATCTCTTCACTTTGTACTATCCTTCTGCTTTCAGAAGATTCAGAGGTAGAAGAAGCTGAAATAGAAGTAGTCCTATGAAAGACGGAATCCATAGAAAGGAAAGATAAACTAGGAAACAGGCTGCAGGTTATATGGATTTATGGCCCTAAAACTCAAACGGGACTTACACCATTCAGTTGCATACCTAGAGTCTAATGGTCTCTTGTTCTTTCTAAGAATACTGGCTTTTATGTTACTATTCCTACCCAGATCCCAATAGGCTCTGATACCAAATTAAACAGATAAAATAATAACAAGATAAACAGATAAACAGATTAAGAGTAACAAGATAAATAGTAAACAGTACGTGGCGTTGTTATACCTGAGAATGATCTTAAAAGATCGGGTCACAGGTTTCCAGCCTATATACTGATTATATAAAAGAACAAGAATAAAGAAAAGAACAATATAAACAGATTTCTGATGTGAATGATCAAGGCAAGACCAATAATGTCAGGATCCTTGATTAAACACAGAGCATACTTAAATGTAACAAGAATAAAAGAACAACAACAGATATAACAGGAACGTAGATAAAAATAAGATTATCTTACTTAAATTTATAACAAAATTAAGACAGGAGATATTGGTTACAGAGGAGAATGGAGATGGGTTACAAAGTTTTAGGCGAGAATAATATTTTCTAGGGAAAAGATTAGTCTGCCTTCTGAAGCATTTGGAGTCCCCTTTTATAGACGAGTTGGCATGGAAGAAGCCAAAATATATATATATCTTTTAATATTAAGTTTACTAGAGATTGACTTACATATTTTTTTTTCAATTTATTTTTTTACGAGGATGTCCTAGATTTATGACCCGGACTGCAGGTTTGACAGGTTAACTCGGCTGACTTGAGTTTTTTTTTTTTCTTAATTGATTTTTCCCCTTAATTTCATCCTTTAACATTGAGTTAATAGGAAATTAGACTTCGTGATTTATTTCGATTTGCTTTCTATGAGATTATCTCCATTTCATGACTCAGGTATTAGGTTTGGCGAGTTAACCTTGATTGACCCGAGTTGTTTTTTGTGCCTTTTTTAATATATTGTTTTTTCAATTTTATCTTTCAATACTAAGTTGATTAGGAATTGAATTTTATAATTGGTTTCAATTTGTTTTCTATTAGGTTATCTCGTTGTCATGATCTGGATCTCCAGTTTGACAAGTTAACCCAGGTAGACTTGAGTCATTTTTTAATTGTTTTTTTACAATTTTATCCTTCAACATTGAATTTATTGAAAATTAAGCTTCATAATTTGTTTTGATTTGCTTTTTATGATTATATCTTGATCTCATGACTTAATATACGACTTGACAGTTTAACTCAGGTTGGCTCAAGTCGATAAAATATGTTATCGTCTCAATATTTATTAAAAAAAATTTATATTAAATATATATTTTGAATCAAACTGTGTTTTTATCATTTATCGGGGTAGTTTTTAGACCCACTAAAACAACTGAAGCATATCAAATTAATATTAATGTTCACATAATTTATTTTTCTCTGCTAGAAAAAAACATTAACACCACCAAGATAATTTTTTTATGTTGAAAAAAATATGTAACCCACGCAGGACAATCATCCAGTGTCATCTCCTTCCAATGACAAGGCTTGAACCTAAAAATCTTTCTATATCTTGAGTCAAGTCCATACCTCTTGTGGTAACCATTGTTTGCCATCATTCATCAGGCTGTACTTGGTAAGTGCTTAACAAAGAACCAAAAAGTTTAATCCCAATATGCCACAAGATCAGTTCAGCAGAGATGAGGCAAGTCCACTGCAAGAAGAGTGAAACTGCTTCGAAATATGGTGGTTGCTTAATAATTGATTTTTCAATATTTCCAATTAATACTTCAATATTTAATTTTTCATTATAACAACCAGCAGGGAAATAATTAACCCCTCTCAAGTGCCCCAAAGGACTCGACAGAGAGAGAGAGAGAGAGAGAGAGAGAGAGATCAGGACTATCAACACGGTCATGCATGTATAATAGGGTTAGATTTATGACTTTACATATTGAAGAATTTATGTTGGTTTCCAAGAGAAAATAGAAACTACATCAAACTCACCAGAGACCATTTACAGCACTTACAAGCAGCATCTAACCAATCAACATGGGATAATGCGCTAATCATTCTAAAGACTATTGTGAATGCAAAAGCCATTATACACGGTTGAATCCAGAACCCTCCAATCCAAACTTAAGATCAGTCAACTAGAGTGAACATCGGTAAGTACAGTACATCAGAAGTTGCTTCTACTTGAAATGGTACAAGATCATTTTCCATCTCAATCGCATCAGCCAGAGAAGTAGATGCTGCTGGTTCACTGGTGCCACCAAGTTCCGCCTGCAAGAATGGTTGAAGAATTCACAAGTTAGGCCAAAACAAATCAACATCTGTCCACCACAGAAACACTAAAATCAAACGGTGACTCTCTTGGGATAATCATGGTGAAATAATAGTAGGAACGATTATCTTGTTAAAATTTTACGGTTGATTCAAGATAAAATGGCAGAAACTCACAATTTATCCACCCCTTCATACCTGACTTTATATTTTCAACAGTGTAATTAGGCTAAAAATAACTTTATCAAACAACATGATATGGGATTCATCATATTTCAAGAACACGCATGAAAAAGAACAAAATTACATAATTGTTTCTTGTTAATTCTATCAAATTGCTTGTTCAAAAAAATCCCATCAATTGCACAATCAACTGATGCTTAGATCTAAAAGGCTTAAAAAACACATTAACCATTTGCATTAGAAATCATGGACATTCAAATTCCATATAAAGTGTAAACACAGTTTTCTGATCTATTTACCTTAGCTTGGCGGTATTGTTTCAGCGTCCGATGATATTGCTGACGTGCATCTGGAGACTTAACCATTGATAGCACACGTGAGACAGCCTCATTAATAGCTCCATCCACTTTCTGTTTGCGGAAAATCTTGAGAATATCTTCATCTTCACTTTCATCAATGGATTCCATCACATTCCGGAAACCTCGCAAACCGATTCCTTTGCGTCGCCACCGCAATACTGCCTTATCTAGAATTCCAACAGCCCAGCATATTATCTTGTAGTTCCTCCTAATCTGATAGCCTCTCACATGAGCCTGCCAAAATACCAAAAAAGTGCTCAATCCAGGTTGCTGTACTCATCAAAATGAATGTATGTTATATACTCAATGGCTCATTGATTGTGCTATTTGATACATCAATACACGAGCTGTCTACATGCTGACTAAAGCACACTGGTCATGATTTTATTACATGCTATTTTGAAAAACAGAGATAAAATTAGATCTGTGGTGAAAAGATATAGCACCTGTATCTTCACAACTTTCTGTCTAAGTGCTAGAAAATCCCTGCGACTTTTCCATCCTCGATATTTCTTCTGAATGGTTAATGCAGCTGAATTAATGACATGGGAATTATTACGAAAGGCCAGCTTTGACATAGACGAAAGCCCTTGAATTTCACCAGCACAGATACCATACTCATCTAAACTAGTAGCTTCTCTCTGTAATCGCTTTCTGAAAGAATGTGCACGAAAAGCAGATTGTATTCGTGCAGCTGCCAGAGCTGCATTCCGTGCCGCAGCCAAGGTATCTTTAAGTAAAATCTGATCTTCAGTGGCAGCAAAGCTCTCCTTTGAGATGCTATCTAAAGTTCTTTCAGCTTGAACCTCAGCAGAGCCTATAGAAAGCTGACTTTCCTCCAGTCTGAGAGATGAAAGATGGCTAGTTAGTGCCACCTCTGAAAGATAACCTGCAAGTCCCATGTGCCCACTGGTGGCAGCAATGGATGCTGGGGTTTTGCCAATTGGATCTTGTGGACTAGGATCAGTCACAGCCCCAGCTGATGCACCAGAAGCTAAAAGGGAAGCAACCATTTTTTCCCTGTCACAGAAAATAATGATCACCATTCAAAAACTACTAGGCAATTAATAACAATTTTGGTATGAGATTTAATACATTCTACGTCATAACCTAACATCATCTGTAATCATTTTCTGTTTTAGTTCATTTGGTAAATTGGCGAGTTAGAAGCTAATTCTGCCATTCCATCTCTTGCTGTCTCAAAACTAGTCAACTCAATCTTTTCAAAAGCTCCAAACATATACTGGAAGTTACAGGTCTATAACTAGATGCCCTTTCCTTTTGTTGAAAGTATCCATGGATATTCCCTTGAGCTATAAGTTGTAAGCCTCTTCTTACTTTTCAAGACTAACAATCTCTACAGCCAAAATCAATATATAAAAAACTATGAAAACACATCAGGTTTTAAGTTACCTTCCAAAATGAGCAGCCCAGTGGAGAGCGGTCCACCCATTAATGTCACGGAAATTTATACTGGCTCCATGACTGAGAATTGGGCTTAAGGCCCACTCAAAGCCTAACCCAGCAACCATGTGAATGATCCCTTGCTCTTTCTTGGAAAATGAACACCCAGGTTGATCATGTGCTTCCTGAGACTTGGAGGAAAGCCACTGCTGCAGCTTGTCATTCAGAAGTTGTTGCAGAAGCCAATCGACTGTCATGGATGAAGTTCCACTGCCAACTAAGAGAGCCTCTATGATATCACCCCATGTATCATCATCAGCCTTCAATTCTCTCAGAAGATGAATTCCCATTTCTACAGAGTCTCCTCTCTGCAAAGAATAATCAGACAGAAGCATCTGCACAAATCTGAAAAGTAACAATAGCTCATCTGGACTCTTAGTAGCTTCTGTCTGGGATAAGATACAGTGAGCACAACTACTATACTTAGCTCGGTACTCAAAGCCTCTGATCTCACTGCAGGACTCCCGATTGCCAGAAGTAATGCAGAGAGTGACCTTTCCGGGATGGTGGGGAGGACACTCACAACAAATGACACCTTCTTGAATGATTTGAAGAGGAACCTCAATGTCACCGAACATGCACATCCATGAAGACTCCGATGGGTCACAGAGAAACGATCCAACAATGATGACCTGCATTAAGAATCAAGGCTTGAAAATTTGGACTTGAATTTCTTAATTGAGATCTAAAAAGAAAAAACTCCTCGAAACAATGCATAAGAGAAGTCCAGTGGTGCATTAGGAAGGTTTATGAGATCCTTGCTGTTTAGTTTGCAAGCGAATTGGTAGTTCAAAGAAGGTTCACCAAAACATCGAGTTATTAGGAAGGACAATTGAACTTCCAGTAAATAGTCTTATCTGGTTTTTCAAATGGTACCAATCAGAACCAGGGTTGGGATTGCTGTCCATGAAATTTTGAATTACTCTTAGCCTAGAAAGAGAGTGCAGCAATCTATCACTTAGAATTGGCATCAGACAAGCATAAGATGATTCTGGTCTTGCACTGATTTTATAATTTATTTGCAACATGATCATGGAGTACATGCTGCATTCAAGCACCTCAGTGTCCTGGAATATATAGTCATGTTTTTCTAATTTCTTAAAACCTGTCTTCATTGAATTCAGGAACCAATTTAGCCAGATCATAAACTAGGAATAAGTTATAAGAGATTTGTTTCCTCCATTTCCTTCTATCCTGGTGAAGAATGAGGATGGTTGCAAATAGGCTGTCAGGTAGCATAAAACTAGTCACATCTCACATGACATGGTGTCAGATGGATGCATCTGTGAAAGCATAAAAGCAAAAGAAATGGATGAACACATCCAGAAACAAGGAAAACTGTACTATCAAATTAGAAGTATGTCACGTTGCACTGAAGGAGCAGCCTATTTTTACATGCATATTAATGAGTTTGTACATTCTTCAAACTACACAGCAGTTCCATTCTTGGAATAATACTGCCATCTCAATGAATGAATAATGAGAAATGTTGTAAAGAGCATAGCAGTTCATGGAATCTGATGACTCATACCTTTGTAGCCTCAGTGGCATAACCCCATTCTGGGGATATTTCATGGATAGTAAACTTCTGCTGCTGTGCAACTGTCAAATTTGAATCTGCTTCATTGGGTATTCCAAGATGGTCTTGGTCATATAGCATTGCATAGAAGTTGGAATTGTTTTCATGTGTTTCTTTCACAGAAGAATATGCAGGGAGTTCAAAATTTTCAACTTCTTGAGGCAGCAACAAAGAAGCTGGTAATATGAAAAAATGTTAAAAGCTTGAAGCAAGTTCATTAGATGCTGAAAATTAAAATGTCAATCACTATTAAGGGAATAAGATATCATACAGTTTCTGACATTGGGTTCATTGAAATTTATCCAATAAGAGTTTTCTTGCTCTTGAGCTGGTTCTGTACTTAAAGAGGACTTGGTCTTTTCCTGTTGAAAAATACAGCCATCCATAAACAATACAACCATAATATAAGAGGATATCAAAGAGGTAACAGAAAGCTATATGCCCATTTACAGTGTCCATATATTTCACCTGGTACTCAATGCCTGATGAAGTCTTATAGGACTCAATCCCTTCATTCCAGGGAAGGGGTTCTTCACTTCCATCTGTATAATAATGTGAATATGGTTGCTGGTAAGCGCCACTATCACCTAAAAACCATAAAGCCATCAGCAGCTCTTTATTGCTTCCTTTCCTATTATATCTTATTTATACATCAATGAAGAAATGAAGGCAGATACCTAAACAAAAACCTAGTAGATCTCGTAGTTTCCATTTACAGCACCAATGCAAGAACAAGCATGGAGTAACACTAGCAAGGAATGACTAAAGAATCTCCAAGAAGTGTTTTCAGGAGGTAGCAAGCTGGTTGCCAAAAGTCCAAAATTCCAGGTTTTCAAAGAACAAGAGAATAATTGGTGGTCAGACCACAACTAAAATAAAAGGATCATATTGAACAAAATGTGGACCTTGGAAGATGAATAACCTCTCCATCCATGATGAAAAGATCACTTTTAATCCATTAATTCTCAGAGGCCATGTACAAGTAAGTGTGAAATATCCCGAATAGCAACTTGATGAGTAATGAAACTCAGTGCCTCAACCTCATCAAGCCTCAACATCTGATGACATTGGAAATTCTTTTCCCTTTTCAACACAATTGTGATTCTAATATAACTACAACATATGCTGTAAGAAAGACAAGTATCAGGTCCACAATCTCGAATTTACATTGGGACAATTACAGAATCAGAAAGATGTATATTGTATTCACCTTCCAATCACAACTCTAGTATTCCTCTCAACCATTTATTGACCATCATACCAAAACAAATCCATTGGACTTCATCTGTGAGGGAATTTTATTTTCCCTTATTTTATTTGAGTATTATGGTGAGAGTTTTACTCACAAACTGTCTGTCAAATAAAACCTCTTCTGGAATCTCTGGTATGCCTCTCTCTCAACAGGTAAGATTTGAACCACGGATATAAGACAACCCAGCCATTTATGACCACCTGAGCTAAGTCGTAGAAATTAAGAAAACTGAAACCCAGAACAATAGCAAACTAAACATTGCACTCAAGAATTGGACTTGCAAAATTTTAAGCCAGTGACACTGAATAAAATTAAATGAAACTAATGAAACGAATAAGAAACTAATGTCAGATATAGAAAAAAAGACGATTACCAATACTAAACATGACATAAGGATACAAATGAAACGATTCAAATAAAATTAAATGCAGCCAGACATAATGCAGCTTTGATAAACTAGCAGAAGAAGAATGTCATGTTTAAATGAGTACAAGCACCGAATAAAGACAAAACAAACCTGCATCCTGAAGAGGTGCAAGATTGTTTCTCTCTAGTTGATTTCCAGCAAGTCCACCATAAGATTGATAATCAACAATATACAGTGATCCATGAAGTAAATTCTTGGATTGATCCTCTTTGGAGATGTTATTTACATATTCCAGAATTTTTGTATCATTTATGGCTCCCTCTTCAGCACCAAATGGGCCAATTTCTTCAGCGCTGTCCTCATTCAAACTCAACTGCTCCTCTAGCCTTCGGAAAAATTGAGTAACCTCATTATTAGCAGAACTAGTAAACTCTGCTGTCCTATCCACCCCATTGTCCTTGATACCTAATCCAGAGCTAACATCTACAGATGCTGGACTGGAAAAACTCTGGCATGGTTCATATACACTACTAATTGCAGAGGTAGATCCTTGAGTCTGACTAATATTAGTGCCTGGACTATAAGAGAATATGGGTGATAGCTGTGCAGCAGATCCAGGAGACGGTTTTCCCTGTAGACAAATAAGTGAATGGTGACATTAATTTGCTATTCATAACAGGCTGTGCAACATTTGACCAGAAATTATTTGATGCCAAACCAAAGGACTGATAGGCAACTAAAATAGAGAGGTTGAGAGTGATCGGTTGAGCAAGCATGATGGAAATAGCAAGGTCATATATTAACGTTGAAACAAGAAATACTACAGAATTTGTTGTTTTTGCATAGGTCCTAACAGCTCACCTCAGTGATGTCTCTATAATGGACAAGCACGATGTGCTCAAATGCCCTGCCAAGAAAGTAATATGTCAGCAGATATGACCCAACACTTTTACCATCCATTCCTTGCTCATTAAAAGTGAGAGTTGTTAAAATGGCCTTGATTCTGAGGATAATGTTAGATTAGCTTTCCTGTGTTTTGCATAAAACTTACATTTCCACTTGCCTCAAAAGCTTTCATGAATATGAGATATTCTCTAAGATCACAGCACATCATAAAAGGAAACAAATAGTTGCATAACAGTACAGAGTATACTCACCGGTCCAGCATCCAATAGCTGCGTCTCTGAAAATTTTGGTTTTGCTCGCCATGAGCATAATAACAATTTAAAGCCTCAACGTTTCCAACCTAATCATCCAAGTAAAAATGTCAATACACAGAACTCCATGGACTTTAAGATAAACACTACACGCGTTTCGCTAAACCTGTCCAACAGCCATTTTCAACTTGTAGGACACCATTCTAATGCATTCATCCTTATAATTGATGCATCTAATACCTAATACTATGAATGGGATCAATAATCATATACTTAAGAGAAAATGATGACAACCACACAAACAAGTGAATGGTGATTGTATGTGCCAAGGAGTTGAAGCAATACAGAAATGAATATTGAGATTTGAAGGCGTTGAAATAGCACCTTAAGCCTTTCATGTGCTTCTCCAACACTTCTTCCATCCTTCTTTTTACGCCAATTATGACCATCTCTTCTAAAGAACTTAAGAACCCTCTTATTAAATAGAAACAAAGACCCACCTGTTCAACACTTTCACACTGTAAGTGACTAATTAGAAGTAATTTTCAATTATTAATTAAAAAAAACCATAAATTACTTACTGGTTGGCTTTTGAGGTGGTTTCTCTGTGAACTGATACTTATCATGATTCTGTAAAATAAAAACCACTTCTGCTGGTTTCAGCCACCGCGTTTGTGCTTCTTCAAACAGACTATTGATATCATACCCTGGTTCCATTCCAAATTTCAATAAGAAAAAAAAATTGCTGATCATCTTCAGAATATTATCACAGTAATTCATTTTAAAACAAAATAAATAAAAATCTTACCTGATTGCAGCATGTTCGAATTAATTTCTCAAAAAAAGAGAAGAAATTAATCTAACTGGAAGAATTGCAGAGAGAGAACCTAAAAAAGAAAACAAAGAAAGACAGACTTCACTTCACTTCACTTTGTACTCGATCATGTGAACCGGAGAATCCAACTTATTGAGCACGAATTCTACTGGAACAAGAAACGGAAGTCTCTAACTAGTAAACCGTGCTTACGGCCTGGATGTATCAATCCTGGACCGGTTTTTTAAAGCTTAAAACTGGAAGAAACGAACGAGAGGGGGTTGGAATTTTTTACCACACCGTTTTTCGAGGTTTTAACTTTCAAGATAATAAACGAAAAAATAAAACACGACAGAGAAACGAAAACGTGGAGACACTGAGGGAAATTATCTGGTGTTTCGATTATACCCGATATATTTTGACGTTGATGCTGTTCAAGGATTTTTTTCACTTGTACTAAACTAACCCTTTCACGAAATATCTAGATGAGCCCATAGCCAGCAATTTAACTTCATAAGAACAAGAAACTATTATGAGGTAGCCTGCCCGATATAATTTCTGAGTTACCCCTGACTCGGCCCGATACAGAGAAGTCAAGCAAAGCTGTGTTGTGTTGTTGACTACATCATCCGAGTCCACTCCCGATATTGAGTCCTGCACCGGTGGGATTTCATTAGCGGTGCTATCAAAGGGTCGGTGTAATTCAAGGGTGTTTTGGTCATTTGGCTGTTCTCAATATAGTGGCGATGTTGCTGTCTCTTCTGGTTGACAAGAAACAATTTATATAGTGGCAATGACTGTTCGCAGGAGTGGTGGGTGTGGGGGGGACCATACAGACAGAAGCGTTAACAACACGTTGTAAAGATGCATTCCACTTGATCAAAATTTAATTTTTTTTTCATATTTTTATATTTTTGACCATGTTGATTTCAAAATAAATTTTAAAAAATTTTAAAAATATTATTTTAATATATTTAATAAGTAGAAAAAAAATTAAAATATAATATCTACTTACATTTTCAAACAAGTCTGAAAAAAATATTCAAGACTTGTGCTTGGCGATGAGGTGATTTAAAAAAAAAAAATTGGATCGTCTATTGTTTTATATAAATTTGAAAATATTTATGTTTCTTTCAAAATTTGATCACAGCCCAACATGTCCAATCATAAACATGCTTTGCATTAGAGTCATCCTTGTGTTCATGTTTTAAACGACCTCGTATAAATTTTCAACATTTGATTTGATATAAATATGTTAAAGTCCTATCAAACATAGATAGATGGCAATACACTTTTTTTTTTTTAATCTTGAGAGGGTTTTTTATTTTTAAAAAATATTTATAAAACTTTGGTTTAAATTTCAATTCTTTTTTTTTTTTACAAAATGCAATAACTAAGAATCCTGATTTTGCATTTTAATGGATCACAAACAGATTCATGATTTCTGTTTTATTAACAATCATATTAAATTAATCACATGTTTATTTGAAATTTATTTGATATGTATTGAAAAGATGGTGTACAATTGTTTTTTATAAAATATATTAGGTGTATAAAAAAAAAATGGAATAATTCACTTAGTAGTTATTGCATGTATTTCATTGTCCTATCATTTCAACAGAGATAATATATGCATTTATCAACTTCATATATGATAGAATTCAACTCAAAAGCTTAAATTATTAAATAAAGTGTCAATTTATAATTTATATTATTCTCTAATACATCCTCTCAAGCAAAAATTATTTGGGTTTGAAATTTATACAAGCTTATACAACTTGATATCTAATTTTTATCAAATAAATAAAAATAGTGAGATTTGAACTCGTAATCGTCTGATCATCAAAACTCTAATATCATATCAAAAAATTATCTCAATCTAAAACTTTAATTTTTAAATAAAATTTTAATATATAATTTATATTATTTTTTAACAACACATTCTCGCTTAAATCTTGAAAGACTTTAGTTTCCATATTAATTTGTGACCGGGTTGCCTTGTTGAGAATGTTAAATGATTTGCTACCGCTCAATTTGACGGCAAATGATTTTCCTTGCCGGTTACCACAAGTGTAGGCAAGTCCACCATGTTTCGCTCGACCACGACCGCGATAAGTAATCCCCCCTGAAAAACTTGGATTATAGATTTATTAAGTTAATTTGTTTTTTTAAAAATAAAATAGTGTTATTTTTTTATAATTAAAATAAAAATATAATGATATTTTTTTATAAAAATTAAAAAATATATCTAGAGTTGATCTAATTAATTTTTTTAAATTTAGATAAATTTAACCGAGTAAATTACTATCTAGATTTTATCAAATTAATTTAAAATATAACTTGATTAAGTTTAAAGTAACCAAATCATTCCGTCAAAATGGATATAATTTGATACTATGTCACAAAATACAAAGCAATTAACTGAGAGGGTGGGACAGATTGAGAAGTTTCCATGTCTTCCCTTGTTGTCAACGCCAACCAATTCGTAAGTTCCTTTTTCATTGAGTTGGAATTGTGATCGTGTTTTCATGGCCTTTTATATTCAACTACCACTTTTGAATTTTTTAAAGCTTAAAAGGTCGTCATTATTAAAAAATAAAATACTCGGGAATACATCAATTCAACATAAATGATACAGTTAAATCCAGTAAAAAAGATTTAATCTTGGAATACGAATTAACATGAAAAGGTTAATTTTGATGATCCACCAGTAATTTTATAATTTCAAAAAATACTAACATGTTCTGCATTTCAAAAAATACTAACATGTTCTGCAGCTTGGATGTTTTTGAACTCTATATTTGCGACTCTAAACATTCAAGGGAAGGGAAGGTTATTTTTGTTTTTATGTTTTAAAAGTATTTTTAAAAAAATATAAATTTTTTTTATTTTTTTTATTTTAAATTAATATTTTTTTAGTGTTTTTAGAGTATTTTGATGTGTTGATATTAAAAATAATTTTTAAAAAATAAAAAATAATATTATTTTAATACATTTCTAAATAAAAAATATTTTAAAAAAACCATACAGTGGGTAAATGTTTTTCTTTCACTGTATGGTGACATGTCTTTTTGCACGTCCAAATCTTCCGTTAAAAAAAATATTTCAGCTGAATTATATATAGATATTACATATATTTATATATTAAAATTGAAACTAATCGAGAACTTACTCCTTGATATTTTCTCGCAAATCAATCTTTATAAAATTGCAGTTTTGGCTGAAATAATACAACCCAAAGAAATAATAATAAAAGAGGCATAATTTTATCACATTTGATTAATAATACATACTTGTCATAGTTTTGGCTTCATTTGGCCCGTGGTGTGTGAACAATATTAATATTTCATGTTTTAGCTAAACATACAACTTAGCATACAAAACAATTTAATTTCCACATGGGACACATTGTTAATGGGATTACTGCTACCAGGTACTGCAGTTTAGGGGTTTTTTTTATTAAAATTTAATTTTTTTTCAAATCTTTTTTATTTATTGATATTAAAAAAATTAATATATTTATAAATAAAAAACACTTTAAAATACAATTTTTACCCCCACTTTCAACTAAACTCTTAATGTCTTATCAACAATACTAGTAACCTAAATTAAGCAATCAAATACCAACTTGACTTAATTACAGAATAATTATGTTTAACTAATTGTCTAGCTTACTAGTGCTATGTTTATTTCCTGAAAAATGGTTTCTGAAAAATCATGTTTTAAATTTTTCTATGTTTGTTTGCTGTTAAAAAAGTTGGTCAACGAAAAACACTTTTCAGTCAAAGAAGAATTTAGTTTGGTTTCCAGGAAAGTGTTTTCCTTTTATTTTAGGCGGAAAACACTTTTTAGAAGTTGTGAAAAATTTAGAAATGTCATATTATTTGTTGACGTTGTTAACGCCAACCAAATTGTAAGTTCCTTTTCATTGAGTTGGAATTGTGATCGTGTTTTCATGGTTTTTTATTTTAAATAATTTATGAAATGTTAATTATTATTATTATTTTAATTTCTTCATCTTTCAATTTTTTTATTTTTTAAATTTGATCTCTATTATTTTGATTATTATTTATTTTATTTGAGATAATTTATGAAATTATTTTTTTTTAATTTCATTCTCATTTAACCTTTTAATTTGTAAGATTTGTTCCTCATTATTTTAATAAACTTGAAAAAAATAAAAAATTAATAAGTTATTTTCTAGCTCATTTTCCATGATATAATCAAATACTGAAAAGTATTTTTCAATTTATTTTTTATTACACTACAAAACATCAAAAAATAACTCACTTTCCTGAAATCTACTTTTAAAAAAAAAAATTCAGCAACAAACAGGATGTTGTAGGTCTGCTGCCTAATTTGTCAACTCAAATTCTACTTAAGTAACACTGGCTAGAACATAGATCGATCGATGCACCTTGTTTGACCCAATCATATCCAATTAATTAAAATATATCTAGTTAAATTAATCTTTAGCAGCTGTGAAATGTTGATTACTTGATGATGAGATTTGTGCAGGGCACGTGGCATCCGTCATCACTCTACCTCTCATTACCGTCACCCGCCATGATCACCATTGTCTAACAGCATGAAAATTAGGAAGATAATTGTAGTTATTATGAGCAACTAATTAATTATTATATATCATAAGAGGAAGTTGTTGTATCTTTAACAACTTAATTATTATATATCAACAGTTGTTGATGATAATGACGATGGGCATTATTCATAATAAGGTTATTTTTATAACGTGAGAAAAAGTTAATTAGCCATAGTGCGTTGTTAATTTATAATTTCAAAGGCAAGTTGCTTAGTTAATTCTGTGATCCAACTAAATGTGTATTTAAAAGAGGGATTAAGCTAACCATCTAAGTGATGGTTCAATGGTAAGAGTTTGGGATCAAGAGGTTTGCTCTCTCTGTGGTCTCAGGTTCGAGTCCTATGGTCGCTCATATAATGGCCACTGGAGGCTTACATGGTCATTAACTTCAGGGCCCATGAAATTAGTCGAGGTACGCGTAAGCTGGTCCGGACACTTATATTAAAAAAGAGAGAGAGAGATTAAGCTACATGGTATCACAGAAGAGCTTATGATTTAATATTAATTTTAGGTAATCATGTTTACTGAAATCAACATCTTAATCACGTAATTCAATGTCACTTAGGTCCATTTGGGATGAGGGTGATGAACAATATGTAGAGAAAATAGGAGAATTACCTTAATTATGTAATTTATTAGAGAATAATAATAATAATTAGAATCTATAGTCTTCCTTTTCCGTATATAAATAAATTAATCCATACAAAAACCACTACCTATATAATGCCAAGATTAACACAAACCACCATCTATATTTTTATTAAGAGCAATTGGGATTTAATTAGGGATAAACAAGTCTTCCAAAAAGTTGACATTTTGATTCCATAAGATTCACCGGAGAGAATCAAGTTGAAATTCACCAACTGGGTTGATAAATTCCACTGAGAATAATATTAAAAAATCAACCTTGTTTGTCCATTTGACTTTAAAAAATAAAGCAAAAACTACAAAATAAAATGGAAAAAACATATAAAATTATGCTTTAATTTTAAATTGCTAACTACCAAGAAAGCATTCCTTGTTCAAGATGATTCCTATCCTCAAACAAATCAAACACACAAAAAATCATATTTAACGCACTGTTAGAAAAATAAAATAAAATTGTGAAATTACCAAATCATTTCATAAAATTTACGTATTATATTATCAATCTATACCTGTCGTTTCAACACTCCAATGGCTGGCAGTCCTTCAATTTGCTTGGACATGACACATTCGATAGTATGTATGTGTTTGTGTATTAAAAAGTGTATAAAATGCACATGATAAAAGAAAAAGGTGTATAAAACATGCGTAAAAGAAGCATGATTAATGAGCAAGCTATTCTTATACGAATTGTCACCTGCCCTTTAATCCACAAACTTATTTTAGATTCGTTCCAGAGTTAGATATCAAGCAATGCAGATAAATACACAAATAATAATAAATAAATAAATAAATAAATAAAACATTTGTCGACACACCCTAGCTATCCATAAATCACTTGTATTAACTATGCATAATTATATTTATGTTACATTAATTGTTCTTTATCATATTAAATATGCAGAGGGGACCGGCAGGCCTGGCCCTGAAAAAAAGAAAAACCATTAATATTATTATGTCCCTATAAAAAAAAATTAAGTTTTAGAGTTAAAACTAGAAGAAAAAAAATTGAAAAAAAAACTTTCAAATCTTAGCCCCTAGCTTCGCCCCTCGGGACAATGACATTCCTTGTACTTTTAATAATAATACATTGTTTTTGTAATGAGAACACTGTAAAACGAGGATTATAAGGGCGTGAAAATAATATATTTGAATAACCATAAATTAAAAAAGAAAAGAAGAAGAAGGTGGCGTGGTCACATGCCAATAAGGCAAAGACCACCAGTTTGAGAAACGAGATGGTGGTGGTTGGCAGAGAATCCAAAATGTGACTTGATTGCTAAGTTCCGCCCCACGCAGCAATCCCTCAGTGTCTCCCTTTCCATCCATATAAAAACCCCTATACAATTCTATAATTTTCATTATAGCTTTCTTGTTCTCTCTGCCATAAACTCAGTTCTTCACAAAGAAAGACACAAGGATCAAGACCAGGCCGAGAAAAATAACCGAGCAAAATGTCAGACTGGGGTCCAGTGTTTATGGCTGTGGTGCTGTTTATTCTGTTAACTCCAGGGCTTTTGTTTCAGGTACCAGGGCGACATCGGTACGTTGAGTTTGGCAATTTCCAGACAAGTGGCGCATCAATTATGGTTCATACTCTTCTCTATTTTGCTCTCATTTGCGTTTCCTTGCTGGCTGTTAAGGTTCACTTGTACCTTGGTTAGCACGTAGTGCTACTCAGTAATGTAATTGACTTGCCCCCAGCAAGTAGAAATACAAGATCAAGTGTAATAAATTGAAGATGTTTTGTGGGGTTTGCTTTTCTGTCAAATGCAAGTTATATCAAATATGATCATTTTACATTTTAGTACATTCCTTGTACTTTTAATAAATTAGGGTTTGATTGATAGTTATATGTGTAACGTAATCATCATAGCTCTTGCTTGCTTTGTTACTTCAAGAATTTGTGATGCGTGACTTCAATTAGTATCTTAATTATTCTTCAAAAAAAAATGTAGTAAATGGCAATGGAATTACTATAACTCGATTGTCATTAGTACTTGCAAGAATTTGTGCTTCCAGCTGCCAGTGCTATAAACACAGGTAGAGCAGGCACAGAATCCTGATTTCTTTTGTGGCTAGGCTGACATGGAAACATTTTACCAGTGAGAGACCGAGAGTATTGATCTATTAAAGGCTTTAGCGTGCTGGGTCATCATATTCTTTTATTGGCAACAGATACACCTTATTAAGCCAGAGCACTGGTTCTTGCTCGGCACTTCGTCACCTCACGCTGCTACGTTAGCATCTAAAATGTAAGCGGGTGGTTGTGATGGTAGGAAATCCATTGCGCATGCCTGACATTACTCAGAGAAAAAGAAATGGAAAAAAAAATCAAACCTGCTGATACTAAATTATCATGTGGTGTTGTTATGAACTATTAAGAGTGGTATCATCATCACCCTCAAACATGATATTGTCTTTCTGTGTTTAGTAGCAGAGTATACCATGGATCGGACGCCTGGGGTATGTATAATCACTTGCAATACAAGACAGTGTCAGTGACTTTGCAAAATTTACCTGAATTCAAACAAGCAAGTAATATTCCAACTTCCAACTAGCCACTTAAGTTTTCCTGAGAAAATCATGGTACAGGGCATTGTAAGCTGACGTGCATGGATGCCAGGCGCTAATCACACAGTCCTCAAACAACAAGCAAACTGATTTCTGAAATAGCAAAACAGTCTAGAAATCTTGGCAAAGTATTAGCAGGAAAGGTGGCATGTAGACAACACCTCCTCTATTGCCAGCATTTCAACAAGGTATCGTGCTGTAGAAAAGTATCTTTGGCACCCCAGCATATCTCAATATCAAACAACCCAAGTGACAAAAAGAAATCAAACGAAGACTCTTGTAAACAAGCAATCTGCTCCAGCTTGCTCTTGATTATCCTCGAGATACACGATAAGAGAACTCGGTGCTACAAGATCCTCCGTCCTGAAGAGTAAAGATAATATTTCCTTTCCCCTCTTTCAGATATTTCCGGGAAAACCTTTGGGGTATATTCCTCACTTGCAGTTCAAACAAAAAAGGGATATGTAATTAAATTTCAAGGAAAATTTTGTTAGTCCAGTAAGTTGTTTTGACAGATTACCAGAACCTCTCTCGTAGAGACGTGTGAAACCTAACATGCTAAATTATTCATTGAAACTTCTTGATATGCAACTGAAAACATGAAAAAAAATAAAATTAATTTAAAATAAAAAAAATACTTTTCTCTGTTGTCTTTTGACCCTTTCTCTTTTTCTTCCTTTCCTCCATGTGCGTGTTGCTAAATCTAGTACCATTAAGTGGAACCGTTCCGGTGATTGTGCTGCTCTCTTAGCCTTTCCAGTGGAATCGTTTTCTTCATCTTACTTGACTTCGAATAAGAACCTGGCACTACTGCTACCTCATCCATGAATTGTACAGAAATGCCATCTTCATCTTGAGTTTCTTCTCTTTTGGGTTCCTTAATTAAGTTTTTCATCCTTTTTGCACCCAGGGCTACTAACTGGATAATCTATATGTGTTGCCTTTGTATTAGATATTACCACAGGCAACTAATAATTCCCCTCATATTTAAAAACTATAAAATCCCCATAGTCTATAGAGTAATAATCTGCAAACGCTATCCAACCATTTGCGAAACCAAAGATCATCATCACTCTTCAATATATAGCTCCACTTGCCATTAGGCACCACTTGGGACCTTAAAGAGTACTCGGTTTGATAGACTACTTCATATTTTTTCGCAAACCTTCTTGGAATCGACTGTGATGATGAACATAAAAAACTAAGCACAATGATTTACATTAGGCCTCATAAGAAGATTCAAGAGGAAAAGGGAAGACGGGGATGCATTTAACAGCAACAATTTTTATGCAGATAATGGTCAAAACTGAAAACTCAATCAGCTCGCACAATCCAAAAACCAGAAGGGTAAAAAAAAAACATTCTCACCATGAAAAGTATCTAAGAACTAACGAAGTTATTACCCCCATGCTGTACGCTGCGGATCAAACATAATTTATTTTTTTTATAAAAAAAATCAAAAGATAAAAACAAAAAAGCACAACTCAAACGGTCTAAAATCAACCCAAACAACCAATAATCATGGTTTGAATTTAAAAAAAAAATTAAGATGATATATTTTTTAAAAAAATATTGTGACAGTGACATATTGTATTAACTCGGGTCCACTCAGTTTTACTTGTTAAACTCGCGACTCGGCTTATATAACCTTGATAACAGTATAAAAAGAAAATTATAACAAATTAATCCTTAAAAACCAAATCAAAACATATTACAAAAATCAATTCAAAAAAATTTTGAATGCTTTAATTTTTTTTCAAGATAGCATCTTGGTTTTAAAAAATATTAAAACGTTAACATCATTGAATCGACCTCAGCTTCAAAGCTTAATTAACCATGTTTTACTTAATTCTATGTTAACAAAATCAATAAAAAGGTTAAATGATGAAATTGGAAGGGCAAAAATTTTAGGACAAAAAAAAAAACCCATGTGTGGGGTTTCCATGACCGTGCTTCTAGGTTTTTTGCTTTCTTTTTTAAGGTGCGAACAGCTTGTTGTTCACCCTATCTTTTTTAAATAAATAAAGTCAAATAACGTGTTATCTACCTATTGAAGTGAGGGAAACGAGATAACGATCCCACAATCTCGTTTTAAATAAAACAAGACAACGTGTTGTTTACCTTTACCAAGAATTCGGCCACCATTGTGATGGTTGAGAAAGGAGGGCTATGATTTGTTTGTTAAAATTTTTTGGATTTTCATCCATTTTGACCCTAAAATACCTAATTAACACCTTTATAGATAAATAAATAAATAACCAATCAAATAACCCAAAAAAACACCAAAACCAATCAAAAATACAAAATCAAATCGGAAAGTTTTTTTCTCTCTCCATCCAATTTGTTTTTTTAGGCAAATGAAGGCCCAAAACAACCATCATCATCAAACTCTCCTAATTAAATAAAACTAGTTGACACCAAAAATAATGAGTTTCATCATCAAAAAGTGAAGAAACCGATATTTTTTCTTTTCTCATTGTTTTTGGGAGAGTTCTTTCTCATCTCTCTAATCCAAGAATTAAAAAATAAATAAAATAAATTTTATAATCAAAATTAAAATTATCGTAAATTTAAAAGTAACCATGTATTTTCTCGTATCCTACTTTTCAATTCTCTTTATTTCAAGCATAATTCCATTTAATGAGACATTAGTTGAGGCCAATGAAATTACTCGACCAGGTGTCCCATGAACATGGGCTTTGTCATGCTCCAGAGTGCATGGAGCTAAGTATTGCCAAAAAAAAAAAACTTGATGATGGAAGCCACGACTGAGCTGCTTTTGGTAGTGGTAAAAGCATAAACGTTTTGGGAACACCTGGAAAATTCACCGAAAGCTTGTGTTATGTGTAGTGCATTGACGTTCGTAGAACCATTCAAGTCTCTGAAGAAAGAAATTTTATTTATGAAAAAACGGAAAAACAGGGGGGGGAACTAAATTAACATGATCATTCAAGTCTGAAAAATGATTGGAGCTGGTGACCCTGTTGGATAACAGGGAAAAAGCTGGACCTACTGGAATGAAAGTTTACAGGCGTTGGTGAGATTGCGATAATCCGATGGGGCCGAGGTCGGAGAGTTCTCCATCGTTAAGCAATTGATAAGGACAACAAACTGGTAGGAGTATATCAAATTTATTTCTTCCTTCCAACCCAAAACTCTACCTAATAAAAACCTCTTTTTTCTTAGCCGAGAAACTGTAATTTGTGAATCAAAATTATTGGTGGAAATCCTTTAGCAAAATGAGAGTGACGAGAATCAAAATAAAAGGGAATTGGGAAGTCACATCTAATGGCAAAAGTATGAAATCTCATCTTAGATTGGCATTAATTTGGACCCCGTCTAAAAAGCGAAAGATGCAAGATGTTTTATTCTGATGAACTCTGATTAGCAAAATATATCAAATTTCACTAGAAGCAGCGAAACAACTAGTAAACCTGCCACGTGCATTGCTTCAGCATCTGCCCAGTGTGCACAGAATGTGACATTGGAGCCTATAACTTGTTGCTAGAATTAGATGTCTTGTTCTTTATTGATACTCCCTTTCTTTGCTTCTTTTTATATATTCGTTTCCTTCTTCCTCAATGCAATAGCACCACAAGTCTGAGATCAGTACGAGATCACCCTTGTACGTACCTTCGTCCTTCCCCAGATCAAAGAAGAGTTTGAGATCAGAGCTGCAGTTTGTGCTCTTTCTAAAAAAAATCAAGAAAAAAAGATGGCAGACTAAGTGATAGCAGTGGTGCTGTTTGTGCTGTTGAGTCCAGGATTGCTATTCCAATTTCCGGGGAGGAGAAGAGTTGTTGAGTTTGGGAACATGCAGACTAGTGGAATAGCGATACTGGTTCATACCATCGTCTTCTTTGGTCTCATAACCATCTTTCTCGTTGTTATTGGTGCTAACATTTACACAGGATAGCCATTTAAAGCTTAAAAAAGATCGTTCCTACTTTCTTTTTCTTTTTTTTTTAATATTTAAGCTAACCCCCTAATTCGCCCTGATCTCTTGTATTTTGTTAGGCGCTTTCCGTGGTTGTATTGTTTGTTAAGGTTGTTTTGATAGTCCTTTTTAGGGATGTTCAAAATAATCGATTAACCGAGAAAACCGAAGAAAAATTAATCGAAAAAAATGAACCGGAATGAAAAACCGATTAAACCGATTTTTAAAAGCATAAATTTTAATAGGTCCGGTTCGGTTTCGGTTTTGAACCAGAAACCAAACCGGACCGGACTCATTAAACAATTAACAAAAAATTATGGTATAAATAGTTAAGTTAACCTGACTGGCTAACCCTTCCTCCCTGTGCATCCCATCTCACATCCCATCTCACAAAAAGCTGCCTCCTTCCCAGATAAATTCTCAATCTTCCTCTCAATTAATTCTCAATCTTCCTTTCCCAGTTTCTGCACTGCCATCTGCATTTAAGCGTTTAACAAGCAAAGCCCTGGCCTCCTTTGCTTGGTTCAACTTGATAGTGGATGTATCAGATATGTATGTAGAGAGGTTTGGTTTAGATGTTTTCTTGGCTTCAGGGATCGCAAACATTTGAAGAAGCATTTGTATTGTGCTTATGGTTCAAGAAACCCTAATGGTACCTGTTTATGTTCATAGGAGCAAAGGTGACAATCTAGCCAGGTTTCCCCAAACGAGCCCATCATCCCTTGATATACTCCTGAGTGATGGCAGTGCTAGCCTTGAAGGAAGCAGGGAGATCATGGACGGCGTGTGAAGTGACATCGCGGATAATGGCGGATTCATTTTTCAAGCCAGATTCGAATTTTTCCATGTCTTTCTTGTAGATTTCGATGACGGATTCAAATTTGGTTGTTAAGGTTTGGATGAGAGAGCCAAAGGACCAGGTGGAGTTTTGGGTTGGCGGGTTAGGGTTCCGGTTTAGGTTTCCCGATTTTTTGCCAAGAAAATCGGATTTAACTGAACCGGACTGGTTTGGTTTGAACTGGTTTTCGGTCTGATTTGGTTAATATTTCACAAAATTAATGTAATTCGGTTCAGTTGGTTTTTTTAGCCTAAACCGAACCGTGAACACCCCTAGTCCCTGTTATTGTGTATCACTCTCTATTTCGTAATTATGCTTCAGCCAATTGCCGACTAAAAGTTTTGATTCTTGATCTCCATATCTCTCATCTATTTCCTAGTTGCGTTGAGTCTTTCTTGTTTCTTTATTTATTTATGAGCTAAAATTTGATGAGTGTATTCATTAAAAAAATAAAGAATCATATGTATCAATAAATGTCAAAAAGAGTTTTTAATACTAACTAAAAACTAAATAAAAATTTTAAAAGATAGATACAGATTAAAATATTTGATCTCGTGCCACAATAAGTTCTTCAACTTTTTCTTATCCATATGACAATAATTTTTTTTGTAAGAATAGCAATAAGTTAAATCCCATTGGAGAAAAATAATTTGCTAATATGATTCCTTATTTTCTCATTAATTTTTTTACACCAAAGAAATATAAGTTTTTTCTATGTTCTTTATTTAATATAAATAAAAAGCAATAAGAATAAATATAAAAAAAATTGATGATTTGAAATAAGAATAAGAAAGGTATCTCTCTAATTAAAACCATTTTATCTTATTAACATGCTCTATTTTTTTCTTATTATAATATTTGTTTTTCAAACAACATCTTATTATAATCATAAAAGCAAGTTAAATTAAAAAAATTTATGATAACATCGACGTAAATGTATTAAAAAATATAAAAATAATATATCCCTTGCAAGTTGTCATAAGAAACTTTTTGAAAGTACTACCAAACCCAGCTCGGCTTAATATGTGATTATAGAGACAACTTAGTCCAAGCTTCAAATAAAATCGAGTGAGAGTTTGACCTGGTTGGCCTAGTTGGTCAAAACTTGATTTAACTAAAGAAAAAATATTTAAAACAACATCATTCTAGCCTTTGTTATATATTGAGATGACAAATTCTTGGATGAATCTAGGTCATCCCGAGTTCAATTACAAAACTCGTGACTTGGATCACGAACCTAGTTATATTTAAAAATTTTATTTTAAATTTTTTTTTATCTTATCATATGATAATATAAATCAACAAGCATAAAGAAGCAACCAAATAAAATTCTTAAAAATAAATCAAGCATTACGAAGGGATGTACAAAAGAAATTATTTGCTAATGTTATAAAAAGAATATTATGACATTACTAAAAATAAAGTAAAAATCAAATGATATTTAATAAAATAATATTTAAAATATATTTTTAATTTATTTATTTAAATAAATTATAGTTAAAGTTAAAGGAAAAAAAAGACAACCTAAAAAGAGGTCATGTGCCTAGGTCTCAGTGGGCCTCGACATCTAACCCATTAAAAAAAAGCTCATATGTGTGGGCCTGTAAGGCCAAACCCACACATCCGACTTTTTTTTTCACAAAATAGATGAATGACGCATTGTTAACTTATTGTTTTTTTTTTTTTAAATAGTAAATAACATGTCATCTACTTAACCAAATTCTAACTATTGGAGTGGTTAAGAAACTGGGCCTTAGCTTTTTCAGCCCAAAAAACAATTTACATCTATAAATACCTCTAGAAACTTAATAAACTAAATTTTTAACTTAAAATTATGCTAAATCAATTCAAAAACACAAGAAAAACCTCCCGACCCTTATCTTATTTTTATTATAAAATAAAAGCTTAAAAACACCTCAAGTGTATTCTCTATTTAATTTTAATTTTAATTTTAATATTTGGGAGCTTGAAAGACGCCTAAAATCTTGAAAAGAAAAAAAGGATTGAATAAAGTAATAGAATTTTTTTGAAGCGTAATGATATAGTAGAACGCAATTTACTATTTTCTCTAAAGAAAAAGGAACTTACTAAATTCGAATTCAATAATAATATAAATGTAACCTATAATGAAAATATGCCCACCTCATAGCACAACAGTTGAACTCCAATTCATTTACTTCTTAATATTTTACAAAAATAAACAAATAAATGATGAATTAGAATAATACCTTCCTTCTTAGAGAGAGAGAGAGAGCAGAATTATCATTTGTCAAGAAGTTTGGGCCAGGAGCAGCGCCGGGGACCAGGACTCTAAAACCAATGGTTACTGTCTGTGGTGAAAGCGCCGCCGAAATTGACCGTTGACGCAGGATAAACACTGAATCCCGCCGTTCATGTGATAGATGATCCACACTTGTGTCACTTCCTCTGCAAAAAGAGACGAAAACGTTACCAGAACTTATGAGAAGCTTGCCATCTTATACTTCAATGCTCTTCGCAGTCATTGGCTTTGAAATCATCGTATCCTCTGAAGTTTGAAGCCTTTTATTCATAAAACGATGAGAAAAACAGTGGGGAGAAAGTTCATCCTATTTTTAATCCAAGTAACTAACAATAAGGAGTTTTTCTGGGATTCAGTAAAAAGAAATTAATAAAATAATACAATGCAAAAGATATTTAGAAAAATACCAAAATTTAAAAAATAGAATGTAATATTTAATCATTTGCGAGTAGAATGTGTTATTTACAACTTTCTCGAATTGAAAAATTATTAAATACAAGATTTAATAAATAGAAAAAACAATTATTTTAAAAAAAATACATCAAAACTCTAATTATGATCACACCGATACAGTTAGAAAAATTTTGACGAAATGAACTAAACGAGATCAAGAAAGGCAACCAACAATGATCGAAGGGATTCACACGAGCGACGACACCTTTGGACAGCTCGTATGACCTATTTTGTTCACCGTTTAATACCTTCTTTGGTGTTGTTGAGTTTGTCTTGTTGAGATCTTTCCAACAGTACCAGTGGTGTTGTCATTAGAGTTTCCCTGTGCTTTCAAGATTATTTTATTTTATTTTATTACTTTTTTCTCTTCACAAATTACAAGAATAAGAGAGTAGGGATATAAAAAAAGAAAAAAAAAATAACAGTACTATTAATATAGAAAAAATCTGGACTGGATAAGATTAATAGCACCAAAAAATCACAAATAATAAATATACTAATCACACAATCCGTCCAAAAATATAACTTGTAATTTTAAATTATCTTATTTTTTAAAATATTTGTTTTTTTATGAATGTTATTTTGTTTATTTAGTTTTTATTAGAATCCAAAAAACTCAACAATAACAAGATAAGGGAGAACTGTGATCAAATCAGATAAAAGAGAGAGAAAAGACAACTGCGATCCAACTCTTTGCCAGGGGAGTGATATTTATTATTTTGCAGAAGGTTCCATTCCATATTTCCATGCTTTGATCTGACTTGAAAAAGAGCAACCATATGCTCTTGTCGAATTGACCAGAGCAAGCCGCCGGCTTCATCCCCTACTTCAAGGGGCCTACGCCATAGGCACAGCTGACCTTATCCCTTTGGATTTGTCTCTTCTATCAAGTGGGCTGATGCGGACATCTGTTTCTGCCATGAAGCAACAAATACAGCAATTAAAAATCTGAAATTTAGTTTGCTATAAATTCTCTCAATTTCAAGTTATACTTTGCTACCTTCAGTTTTCCTGATAAAATAAAAGGAAGAACCCTAGCAGAATAGAGCACTAACTCTTTGTTCATGCCAAGCTTGGTTGCTCTGCAGAATATGCAAATTGCCTTACTGGATGTTGGATGAAATTGCTTTTAGTTTCATGAAAATTTATTTTTTTAATTTAAAATTATTTTAATGTATTAGTATAAAAAATAATCGCTATCAACAACTCCCAATGTTGTTAATATTTGAGTCACTTTATTAAAAAAAAAAAAACTCATCTCCTCCATCTTCAGTTGAGCACAAGGATTCAGCATCTAACTAAACCATGGTAAATACGGCTGCATTCAAAATTTCATCAAACAATAAACAAATGAAAAATGAAACCGCTCATGTGAAATCTCAATTTTTCTCCTTGTTAGATACAAACAAGAAAAAACCTCATTCAGTAAATCTCCATCTCTACTTCCTCGTCAGAATTAAATATGGCCATAAGACAAAGGATGAAGATGAAATAAGGTAATATCGTAATGCTGATGTATTGTTGAACAGATAGGAATTAAATTTCAGATATACCCTGGGAACAATTCTCCCATTTCTTCCCATGAGTAAAAACTCATTACACACTAGTTGTTATAATCTTCAATGTTCACCATTTCTACTTGATTAAAGAAGCCATATCCAAAAGTTTAAGCCATCAGGAAAGACAGTTATCCACAGTTCCTGCATCAATTCTTGAAAAAGATGGGAAATCTCATATATATTCCCGTGTCTGTAAGTTGCAACACCACTCACTGCAACATTAGTGCTACTCGTTAATCCCGTACACAGTTCGACTCTCTGAACCACGTTGCATTCACAAAAGTTTCCATGCTGCGGTCACAAGAAACGAGGAAAAAAGAATTAACAAATCAACATATATATATGCGTTCACCAAAGGAAAGTATAATAACACGAACGGAAACAAAAGTAGAGAGAAATGGATCGATAGAGAACATGCCATACGTATCATCTTCCCACAAGTTAATACAGCTTTCTATAGTTCTGTGTTATTGCAGAGAAGGCAGGATGACTGATGCCACTAAAATACTTGTCAAATATGTTTAATTGTTCCTAGCAATTCTGAATTTTCCTGGATTTATTTTGCACTAAATATATCCTCATACAGTGTGAAAATGTGAACAAAGTGTAACACCATACAAAGTACAAACACATCTCAATTTTACTTGCCTTGTTAGAAGAGTAACACGAGCTTCAGTTTTTTCCATTTACAAGACAAAATAGCCATCGCCTAACAAACTCTACCAATTACAGATTTGGAGGTGCCTTGAAGGCTAATCAGTACAGATTTTCACGCCTTAACTACACCCAACTACAAATAAAACATTGTCCTGTGGTTGCAGGACTAGACAAATAGGACTGCAAATTCTTCAGCAACTTGAAATTTGGTATTCAAACAATAGAAAAATATATGTGTGTGTATATATATATATATAAGCAGTGAAAAGGTCAGAAATGGGATATAACAGAGTCTCTTTGCATTTGAAAGATCCAAATTATATTTCCAAGATGAGATTCAAACAACTAGCAGAAGACATATTTATGATATTAACGAAAAATCACTCTTTGCCTCCATAACCATAGTCTCAAAATAACAATCACCCTAAATTAACTTAAACCTCACTCCTTGTATAGCATATATTCTTTAGTATCCAGCCAGCATACCAACGTTGAGTTCCAAATAGCAGCAACATATTAAATGGAAGATTGCAAGGCAAGCATCAAGAAAGCAGGTTTACCAGAATTGACAGATAAATGGGATGCAATGTTACATGATACAAAATGATAATGTGCTTTAGAGAATCAGTTCAAGAAATCCTGTCAATCTAAGCTTCAGCCGCGTGTGAGACTAAAGTTCAAAAAACGGAAAGAAAGAGGGGAATTGGCTGTATCCACGAAAACATCTTTTATCGTTTCAAAAATCCCAAAACAGAACTCAAAAGAATTATGGATAGTTCGACCTTATTGATCAAAATAAAGGCAAGGGTGTAAAGGAATTTCTTTTTTTTTAAAAAAAAATGTCTCTCTTTGGGTTTTAATAATTCAATCAGCATAAACATTATAAATAAAAATCTGCAGAAGATGGCACATCCATGTTCAATTTATCAATCTTCATGATCGCCAAAAACCTCCCAACCTCCACCAACCAACATATATTCAAGTCCAAAATAGCAAAGCAGAGCTACATGAGCTCTACAGGTGAATATTCTAGACACCCTTTCTCTTCACCAATCACGGCGTTACATAGAAAACAAACAGAGACAGAAAAAGAGAGATCCAAAAAAATACCAGCAAGGATACTCTTAAAAAGATTTTATGAAATTAATGCATAAACAGACCAAAAAAAAAATAAAGAGCATACGAATCATAACAGACTAAACAGAACAAAACAGGGAATTCTCGAGTAATTACCAGGAATCTCCTTTCGAGGAGAAGAGGGAGGAGCCGTGGCGTAACAAAGAAGAGAGCGGCCCAGCATGGAGATAGTTGAGACAACCCCGGCAACATAAAACACCATGACCAATCCAAGAACCCAGGGCATCAACAGAAACCCAATAAAAAACGTCACCGATCCACATAGCATCAAAGTCAACGACATACCTAACAGCAACGACGCAAATCCTGCTGGCGTTATCTCCGGCAACCTCCTCCTCACCGGCGTGGTGGGCATCGGAATTTGATCGGAAAACGAGACCGGCGTTGGTGAACGGAGGAGATTTAATACTAACGCTGATAGCTCTTCAAACACGCGAGATTGTTGGTCTTGATTCTGTCTTCGCATCATATTTTCCGTTTCTTGATTTTATTTTATTTTTAAAGAAAATAATACCACCAGAAATCTTGAAAAGTTGACGACCTTGCTAATTATCTGTCTTGAAGACGTTGGAAGTTGAATAGATTTTAATGCTGGGCGTGATTTTGCTAAAATCGAGACAAGTGGATAAACACAGAAACTTTTATCTATTGGAGAAACGCTTATCAGAGAATTTTCATAACTTTTTTTTTTTTTCTGGTAACAGCTGAGGGTGAGTTATAGTAAGCAAAGATTTGTTTGTTTCTCGGGAAATTCTTGCATGGAAGTGAATAGAAGAAAGTGTTGGACGTGGCGATGGATGGAACTGTTAAATACAGTGTGGATGTTAGCAATTTTGTTTGAAGAAATTCTCAGTGCAAGAGTTTGGATTCAGAGATAATTTAGAGGCTTGGAAGGTGATGTATACGTGTACTTTATCCCTTTACTTTGTGGATTGGGTTGCTTTGTCCATGAAGGAATCCTGCTTTATCACGTACTTTTTTATTTCATTAATTAAAACTTTGATGATGATGACACTGTCCTTATAATAATTTTTTAATTCCTCTTTTAATTTTACATAATATTTTTTTATTTTTTAAAATTTATTTTTAACATAAAAATCATAAAAAAATATTAAAAAATTAATTTAAAATTAAAAAATTAAAATTTAATAAAAACCAAATTAAAACTCAATCCAATCAACTCAAATTGCAATCATACTAGAGGGTCAAGGACTGCTTCGTAAGGAATCCTATTATTCATTCAAAGATGACACGAGAGTGACAGGGCTACACGCTGGTGAAGGAGGTGTATACCACGCTATGTGGATTGGATTGGAGGCAACTTACGTGGAGTAAGATGACGTGGGACGTTATCAAGAAAGATATTCACGACCTCGTGTTACTATTGTGCCATTGTTACAGCGCGTGGGTAGATTCCTATTATTCATTCAAAGATGACACGAGAGTGACATGGCTACACGCTGGTGAAGCGGGTGTATACCACGCTATGTGGATTGGATTGGAGGAAACTTACATGGAGTCAGATGACGCGGGACGTTATCTAGAAAGGATGTTCACGACCTCGTGCTACTATTGTGCCATTGTTACAGCGCGTGGGTAAGTTCCCGGATTTGGTTTCAGTTACTTGTCGCGGATCAGTAGAGGATAAGTGCACGACACAGAAATAACTGACTAGGTAGATTTTTTTCCCCGTGATTATTACAGTAAATTGCCGTCTTAAAAATGCTTTGACCGGAATCTCACGGTTTTCCAAACTATTTTTCAATAATCATAGGAAAATCAGAAATATCTCAAGGCTGATTGTTTGGTAACATGGATATGGTAGTTTTTAAAATATTTTTTATTTATAAAATATTAAATTATAAAAAGATAAGATAATTACTTATGGTTTATTTAAAAAGAAGGAGTTTGAAAGTGCGCTAGAAAATGGTTTTTAAAGTATTTTTTACTTGAAAATATATTAAAATAATATTTTAATTTATATATATATTATTATATTAAAATGATCTAATAACATAAAAAAATAATTTTAAATAAAAAAATCATATTTTTTTATAAAATATTATTTGAAATACAATTTCAAAGGAAAACTAAATCTATTTGGTAATTAGTATTCACTACTAAATGAATAATGTTTATTTTTGATAAACAATAATGTATGTTGAGTGGTAAGATAAATTATTACAATACAATATTTTAATAATATTCATAAACCCTGGATATTAACACGTAAATGTTAAAGTTGCAACTTCTTTTCGTACCAACCCCTCAACTACCCGTATATGTTTTTATTAAATATATATTTCTGTTGCAATCTATATCTTTCAATTCCTATACATTCCATGGAATATTGAATACCATGGAGATAAATTGGAGTTGCCATGAAGGAAATAAACATTCAGAACAATAAGAACGTTCGCCAAGCTACCCTTCATGTTTTGTGTGTGTGTTCTTGTAAATATAATTATATGTTTGTAAGTATGGTTATGATTTTTTTTTTAAGTTATTTTTTATATCAACGCATCAAAATTATCTAAAAACACTAAAAATAAATATTTAAAATAAAAAAAATAAATCAAATCAAATTTTTTCAAAAATATTTTTAAAACAAAAAAACAAACAGGGTCACAGACTAGACAATAGCATGCCGATTGTACATATAAAATTGCATTTTTTTTATATTGATAGTGTAATAATGTATGTTTTTAAAAATATTTTTTATTCTAAAATATATTAAAATAAAATTTTTTAAAATTATTTTTGATATCAGCACATCCAAATAATATATAAATATTAAAAAAATTAAATAAAAATTTGTTTGAATTTTTTTTAAAATATTTTTTATGGTTATATATTCTTCTCCTTTTTTTTCTTCTCATCACCATCTTTTATCTTCATCATTCATTTAACTCAGCTTGAAAGACATTAGGAATTAAGCCTGGGGCCGTGAATGGTGGTCATTAAGGAGATCTCCGAAGTCAACACAACGAAAGGACTAGCCAACCACTTCATTTATGGCTTGTTTCTCCCATGTGTTCGGAATGGGCAACAGCAGGAATAGAATATAGAAATACACACACATCTATATAATAAGTGATAGGACATTAATCATAGCAGAAGAGAGAAAGCATCAGTGAAATTGTATAAAATATATAGAAAAAAAGTTTTGCAGGTGTAAAATATGCTTCTTATCGAGTTTTAAATAGTAAATCCACGTTCAGACTAATGCATTGACTACAAGATAAATTTTTTTATGACTAGTCGTAAAAAAAACGAAGCTTGAAGGAATACATTAGTACATTAATTCAAGGCTGCTTTATTTTAGTTTTGTTTGCTTTTAACAGGCGATAACAAGCATGGCTTTGTAGGATTTTGTTGTGCTTGAACTTCAGAATCTTACGTTAATTTCATCGATCGCTATGATAATTCATTATAATTAGTTTTCTGAGTTCATACAAGATTAGATACATGCTGAAAGTTTTATGTCCAATTTATTACTAATGAAGAATGAGACAGGAGTAAGTACAATTCCACGAGTAGCTGAGGGCACTAGCTTGTTCTCAGGTATCACACATGTTATTCCTTGTGTTGTTTTTTTCTGGGATGTTTGAGAGTGAGTTTCAACTTGTTTTTTATTAAAATTTAATTTTTTATTAAAATTTATTTTGTAATGTTTTTATATTGTTTTAATGTATTAATATCAAAAATAAATTTAAAAAATAAAAAAAATATTATTTTAATATTCTTCTAAACAAAACACTTTGAAAAACAAACACACAATATTATACCATAGCATTACCATTCTATCAAACACCCTTCTATCAACAAAGTTTTCTTCATAATATTACTGTCCCACCTCACCAACTACATCAATTTTTAAAGTTATCTCGTGTAATTATATAAAAAGAAAAAGAAAAAAAATAGTTGCAGCATGCTTAAGATGGAATATTTAAAAATTCCGGTAGACCAACCAAGAAACGCACGGCCTTGCCTATCGCCATCATCATCGTCGAGAAAGAAATGAAAAATGTTCCACGCCAAATCACGTGGGTGTGTGTGTGTATTCCAAGAGAGTAAAAAGAAAGTAGGTCTGTTTCATAAAAAGTATAAATGATTCAGGCATGAATTATGAGACAAAGATGTCTCAACAGCACTCACACGCCTAAGAAGGAATTATTAAAGCCCCGATTTCATTGCATATACTTGATTTGTGGTCGTCTATCGATTTGAATATACGTATTATATATAGCAGTTGATGGCACATAATTTTTTTTTTTAAAAAAATAATTTGTTATCATTTTGGCCAGCTTTGTCGGTAAATGTCAATCCCCTTAAATAATAAGATAAGATTTCAAAATCTTTATTTAAAGGATATAATATCTAATAACTGGAGATACAGAACTCCCATACAGTAGTAAGAGAACTATACCTGTAAATCATATTTGAAAGAATCAGACCCTTTTTGTAGAAAATAAGCAAAAATATGAGAAAAATCCCATCCATATAAAAGAAAATAAGAGAAATTAAAAAGGAAAAATAAGCTGGTGACAATCTAAAATGTTGCCAACTAATTATTCACTGAATGATGCATCTCAACAATCTCATTGTTGAGATAAGGGGAATTGATACGGATAACATTTCTCCCTTCACAGCCCAATAAATAAATGAATAAATAAATAAACTCTAAATTTAACATCAATCTTCGGCAAAAATTAAAACAAAATTCTAATTTCTTCCCACATATATAGTTAGCAACGTAGCCTTTATATAAATATAAAAATAAATACGAATTAGAAATAAATAAAAAAATCAAATTCATAAGAGAGACATTATCCCATCTGAATTAAATTAACCCTCAAGCAGGAAGGCAGAATAAAAAATATTTATTTTTTTTATTTTAAATTAATTTTTTTTATGTTTTTAAATTATTTTAATATATTAACTTTAAAAATAATTTTTTAAAAATAAAAAATATTATTTTAATATCAAATAAAAAACATTATAAAAAATAACCGTAAAAAGAGTCAGTTCAAAAGGGCCGAACAAAGCAAAGGGTGGAAAAGCCCACCTGCTACAAGTCTGTCTTCAGCAACATTTACTCAACGTGTAAGTGGAGGGTTGGGGTGTCACGCATTTGCCTGGCTACAAGGCATCCATTCGGTGATTAAGCGATATGTCTCCTCTTGGTTTTACCCTAATTAGCTCAAATCAAAACGCTTAAAGTGTTGTCAGCTGTTACCTTCCTTTCTTCACAAAGAATCAAGAAAGATGCCACAAAATACTTGTTTCTTATGTCTCAATTTGCACATCACACGGCTAGTTGCTTTGCTTCTTTGCACATAATCAGTAAGTGCTCAACTGCTAAAACTCTCAACTATTTTCCCTTGATTCGAACACGTTTATTTTTCTATTCAAAGCAGACATCTTGACTAAAATGTTTGATCAGTCTAGCATATGCTTAGGTAGCCTGGAAATCACTTGTCATCAAACTGCAATTACTACCTTAAAAGTATTATGTATACATACACCTTTTGGTGCTGCTTCTTTTTTCCTTTTTTGATGTCTGAACTTTTTGTACTTGTGTGATGTCTAACTACAACAGTTCAAATATAAATCCTCTGCATCTTGTAAATTAAAAAATTCCATAAATTAAACATGCATGGGAAGTATGAGATTTGAAAATAAAAAATAAAAAATAAAAAATAAAATTCCCGGGCTAATTCCCACTGAATCCGAAATTTGGAAAACCCTTTCATTGATAATATGAAATAATCACAGAAGAGGCTTAGATTCAGGCAATTGGGTGGGCATAGATTAGAGACGGGGGGGAGGAAATAGGAAGGGTAGTCTTTGTCCGTGAGCTTGTTCTTCTAGATTACTCCTAATGAGTTTTATTTATACACTTAAGTGTATTTTTAAATATTTCGATGAATTTGTCAAGCATCTTTTCAAAGATAATCCAATTCTCCGCATGTTTCCATATGAATATTTAGTGCAAGCTCCTCAAGCTCATTTATTTATATACTCTTACAATGAATGTCAACAGCAGGCCATAATAGAACAATGAGTCACTGACGGAAAAATAAGCTTTTGATTTGTTGGAAATGCTTGGAAACAAGAGTTAAGATGCTTGGTCGTCTGGAGGAAACTTATGCACATAGGCTCAGATAAGATAGAGAACAGAGGCATAAACAGTGGAAATGCAACTTTGGCAGCATGACAATGAAGGTAAATGCAGGCTACTAGTACATGCACGTGAGATCAAAGAGGTAACTACTAGAGTGTCTGCCATTGTGGCGCACCTCCAGCGGTAAGTTGTCACACATGCAGTGCTGCCTTACTATTTAAGCAAACACAGTGTTGTTTGTTGTGGAGGATGACCCAAAGGGTGATCCACCTTGCCGTTATAAATTTCACCACCATTCTTCATTGCTACAATCTGCAAGTAATACAATCAACCCAAAAAAATCCAATATGCACTTGCTGAAAGAGCTAATGGAAATAGGCTACTTGTAAACAGGAGTGAGTTTCTGGATTATACACTACCTGTTTCTGTAGCAGTTGGTTTTCCTCTTTCAGCATCTTTTCCTGTTGAGAGCAAAAGGCATTCTTCAGAAAAATTAAAGGTACCTATTTCTGTTTTACCAAATAAATAAATAAAAAAGAAAGAAATCTGCATCTGATATTACTTCATTCATGATGAATTGCAAACAAGCATACAGCAGCACCTGAGCACACGGCACCAAAGAAAACAGCAGAAAGCAGGCATGGGTTTTTTTTTCTCCCAATTGTGGCGTGCGTTGTATTAATAATTACTGGCTGTCCTTCTTTGTGACGTTTACTTTAGTATATTTCTTTCTTTTATTCAAATTAATCCATCAGTTTATACCTGATGATGTTCCTTGATAAGAATGCTGTCAGAACAGCACAGCACAGTTGGTAGAGACTATGCTAATCAGACAATACCAGGGAGAACTCAGGCGGCCCAAACTAGATCATCTCACCATAAGATAAACCACAAACTAATCTTCCATGATAAAGTGCAAAGATTCAAAGTATTTAACAAAAGAGTTTTTAGTCAAAAGCTTCTCATGGAGCTTGCATGATTAGCGAGCCTTATTTTGAAGTCAATTTTGATATTGATATCCTTAGGGAAGTCTTTAACAGGCAGCAGCAAAGACTTGCGAATTGATAATGCCCAACAATTGAGCCCTGGCATATCATTAACGAAGCAAAGTTGTGTTGACATGATGTGACCATTTTAGCAGCTATACAATGCAGGATGCATAGAACAGGCAGGCTTTCTTAGTTATGGCAAGGTGTTTCGGAGGCTCCAAATTCTGGAAGCTTCTGGTGGTCCTTTGTATCAGAATGCTATTTAGGTCAAAATTGGAGCTGCTAGAGAAAAACGAGGATCCTAAGCTCATGATGTCTTGCTGTGTCCATGAAGGATTCATGCATTGATTGCAAACAGAAACATGGATATTGCATGGATGTTTTCAAAGCTCACTTTTGGTGTTGGTGGTCGACTTTTAGAGTAAATTTCGGGCAAAATGATGAGGAATTATGTTCATTTTTACTGGTTCAAGCATCTATCACCAAGTGAACCAAATATGGTCCAGTGGATTATAATTTTTCTGTTTCGAACGGAAAGATCCTAATTCATGTTCTAGATCAGGTATTGAAGGATAAAGCTTGATTCCAAAAAGGCATGGTTTGGTGGAATTATTGGGGCATGATTTTCCTTTCCCAGGGTTTCCAATATAGAGTTTTTAAAACGTCGAATGGAGTGACATGAAACATAGAACAGGGTAATATGTTACTCAGAATGACATTCGCCAAGTAACACTGAAGCAGTAATAACCCGACACACTTGCATACCTTGTCCTGGAGAGACTTCACCGACTCCAGCATCAGTTGCATCTGAAACCAAGTAAAAAAAATGATGAAAAGAGCAGTAGTGAGACTTTACGAGGTAGCATTGTGCAGGTGAATGAATGTGCCCAGAAATACAAATATACACTAGGTCTAAAATCCTAGAACAGAAAACAAACTAGTAATCGTGCAACAGATAGTGGACTGAAGATAGTGTATGTCAAAGTTGAAATCAGACAAACTTTCATCTAGTTCTTCCACTCAAGGTAGCTAGTTGGACATGTAAAAACGCTCATGAGTACTATTGCTTGAACTGGGGCTTGTGGATGCTTCCTGGATTTCTCACCTTGAATTCAAAGAGATGGATTGCTTGTATTGGATCCCTAGGTCCATTATTTTTTACAGGGATACGTTGTTTATGAGCAATTTCTAAAGAACTCATCTAATTTCAGCGATGCTTAGACTGAAGTGGTTAACCGTAGCCTAGGAAATCTATTGAGGAGTTTAGAAGGAGACGAACCAAAAAAAATGGGACTTAGCTTTGCTACAAGGAAGTTCGCCTATAACAAGTCTAGAAATCAAACTACTTAGCCGAGCCCATTTGAGGTTGTGTGGACAGAAACTTTCTGGTGTGCTTGAGTTAGCATCTCTTTTTTGTATTGAACACTTGATGTTCAGACTGAAGATATGATAAATTATCTACTTGGAGTGCACAAATAGGCCAAGCAAGCTATTTCAGATAGTAATGCCAAGTATAAAGCCTAAGTAGACATTCATTGTAGAAAGGTTTTCTTTGCGACTTTGTTTGAGCAATACTTATTAGTGACAGATTTACCGTGAGAGAGCACAATAAACTCAAGGAAAGGAAGATTGGTCTATTGCAGAAGATCAATGACAATGTCACAATGCATATAAACTCTCTCCCTCGTCGGTCGAAAACTTTTGGTGTGTTTAATGTGCATCATTTGTCTCTGTACTTGATGGATGAATAGAATTTAAAAATGAGTTTTTTCCAACTCATGGATGCTGATGTTGGCAAGTTCATAGAATTTGATAGTTTTAAATAATCAACTATGGATAAGCTACTAGTGGATCATGCAGAAAGATTAGCAGATTCGTTTACGGACCAAATAATATTAAAATGTAGTTGTTACTTTTCAAAGGGTTTTTTACTTAGAAATATATTAAAATAATATTTTTTTTTATTTTTTAAAAATTATTTTTTATATCAGCGCATCAAAATGATCTAAAAACACCAAAAAATATTAATTTAAAGCAAAGAAAAAAATAAAAAAATTTAATTTTTTTCAAAAACGCTTTTAAAACACAAAAACAAATAGGTTTGACCAAAAAAAAGTATGGCACAAGAAAAGTTATTACTTTCGATTCAATCATTGAGTCAAGCCTTAAATTTTATCTTACATGTCTAGTTTTATAACAGAAAAACTCGCTCCAGCTAACTAATTAAGACTTAAAAACTCTTAAATTAGATTTGAAAGTCTATTTATTTTTGAATTTTTAGCCTAGTTTCCATTTTTATGTCTTTCATTTTTAACTTAGTATTCTTATTTATCTACCTTATAAAGATTGGTTTCCAATGCATATTCAAGGAGTTAGTAAACTTCTTGAAAAAACAGATCAAATTAGAGAAAAATATCTAAAAATAAAATTCAAATTAGTGTTCTTATAGTGATAACCCTTTTCATTAACAATTTAATCTTTCTTTACTTGCTTTCTTCTTGTATTTTATTTTCCATAAACGTGACACCCTAAGCGAAGATCAAATCCAGAAATGCAGAGTTCATCAAGTAGAAAATGGTGCAAATACCAAGGAAGACAATCTGATATCCAAATGCTTGTCCGGAGGAAAAGTATTTAAAATGGCAAAGGACAAAGAGATACAGTTGACCTTTCTAGCTCTGACATATGTTAGTGCAGCATCAAGCTGTGTCGCTTGTTGCACAAACTCACTCAAGGTCTGCTCCCCAGGACATGAACCTTCAAGTTTCCTGTTGACAGAATACAGGTCAATAGATGCTTTGAACTTTTATGTAAACCAAGTGTATGGAAAGTTGTACGAGATACCTTTGAGGTATTTGCAGTATCTCCGCAGCTGATTTCAAATTTGCGTATTTACCAAAGTATACCTGCTTAGGAAATAGGTGATGTTTAGCAGTTGGTTCCATACTTCAAGGAAATATCAATTAGAATTTAGAAAAGTAGAAGAATATTGCTAGGTCAAAAACTAGGAATACCAGGCCATAAATTTATTTTGACTCTCCAAGGTTTTTGCTAGTGCAAGTACCAATAAATCTAAATGACACAAGGGTCGCATACCTCTGAATCATTAGCACCTTTAGATGAAGTAGCCATCACTTCAGAATGACTCTTGTAACGCTCGAGGATTTTGGCTATACTGAATTGCATAACAAGGGGACAGACAGCCTTGGTAACTAAAATCAAATCTTTAAATAAATAATATAGTTATAATGGAAATTTACATCTAGCAAGATGGCAAAATGTGTCAGGGTGAAGTAAATTAACACCTCAACAGGATCAATGCGATGGGATAAGCTAGTGACCAAATAGAGCGACCTGTAACTTTTTTGTTTTAGTTTGATTTTTCCTATTTTTTTCTAAATTTTGCAGTGTAGATAAAACCTTAGGATACTAACTAATTGTTTGCCATTCTTTGAGTTTGTTTTGAAAGATAGAAGTTGTTTTTTAAAATGTTTTATTTTACTTAAAATGATATATATATTAAAACAATAATAATAATAATAATGAAAAAAATGTAATCCAGCCTCTAATTAAAAAAAAGGACACTAAATTTCTTAAAAAAGAAAAAATATTAATTCTTAAAAAAAGTGTTATTTTCTAGGATGTAATTTAAAATATAGGTTATTGTCTTACATTAATTTTTAACTCTTTTGAACAAACATTAGCAATATTAAAAAGGAAAATTTTATTAAAAAACTATGTATTATATTTTTATTCATAGATTTACAAAGATGTTTGTACTGTAAGTTTTAATAATCAAATTAGCACAGAAGTAATTGATTTAAAAATAAAAAAACGAATTCTCACATCACAAATAAGTTTTCTTTAACTATAATGGTATTAGAGCGTCAAAGATGAAAAAAAAAAAGCTATTTTCTTTCAACAATGAAAACTTACCTCTCCATAAGGGTTACACACACACAAGTAGAGGAAACAATTATATTTTTTAGTAATTCTTTTAAATATTTGAACCAGACCCATCTTTCATGGATGAAGCAGGTCTAATCCAATAACCAACCATTATTAATTTAAATTCATGTCATGTATAATTTAAAAAAACATTAATAGTAAGTAAAGTTTTTTTAATAGTTATTATATTTAAGAGTTGAGTATATATAAATTTTAAAAGACAATCTCCTTTAAGTCCAATATTAACTTAAGCGGTTAAAAATCATTTATATTGTTCAAAAACAAATAAATTAATTTGATTATTATTATTATAAAGATATATATAAAATCACTTGAAAATAAAATATGTTAATATAATAAAAAAAATAAAATTTATCCCTTTATAAATTAAAAAAAGAAGTAACTAGTTGATTAAAGCTTGTACTTTTTGTTTCTCGGTAACCAATTTTTCATGAAGACTAGGTTATGCTAATGTTTGATTACGAAGATCTTGACAGACACCGCAGGACAGACAGACGGGAGTGTTGACACTACATTGCAGAACAACTACTAGGAGTACTATTATGTGTGGTTATAAATTTATAATCCATGAATGAGAGGTTTTTGGCATTATCCAATCTAATTTAATTCTCATGGGCAAACTGGCGTGCAAACGTTCGTTGTCAAAAAAAACTTATAGGATCCACAAGATCATATCATATCTGTACAATCAGAAAGCAATAATTGAGTGATGCACTAGAGCCAGTATAGATAAATAAATAATAAACAAGTTCCGCTGCCATATTTTATTTCATTTTTTTCTCCGGATCAAAGCATGTATCAAAGGGCCTTGGATTGCCCCATCAACGGCAGACCGTCAGATTTCTTCAAGGTGAGTCATGGACTCAGGTAAGGATGCCCACTGTCCCCCTACTTGTTCACATTCTTATCACAGATTCTATCAGCAAGTATCTGTGGTCTAAGCCTAGGCCAATCAACAAGTGTGAAAAAGCCCCAAATGTTCAAGCAATCAACCACGGACAGTAAGCAGATGACATCATTCTCATAGGGGAAGCGAGCGAGTCTGAGGCAAGATTTAACCAGTGAAAGTAGCAGTGGGAGGGGCAAGAATTTTCTTCTTTGTGGAGTCAACTCATCTTCCCCTAAGCGGAACACATGGTCTACAGGGTCCCAAAATCTTGAAGCAACTCTTTCAGAGTTAATTTCTGAGGAGACCCGAACACTATGCAGCCCAAGACTAAAGATATGGTCATGGCCACTCCAGCATCAGGCCAGTATGAAGATCAGTCAGCATCACAGTCTCGACCTTCTTCTTCCCCTATTATAACTTCTAAATTGATTTGTCATGGGGATAAAAACTTAAAAGCTTTGGCAGAAACATTGTTCGATAGCTCTTCTAAGAAACCAATTTAAACTATAAAAGCCAATCTGTCCAAACTATCTGTGAGAGACTCCAACTGCTCGGATAAAAAAATGAAAACCATGGAGAAAACAACGTGGATAGGAAAAATATTATTGTTTTTGCTTCTTTTTTCCGCCTTTCAAACAGAAAAACCATTATACTAACTCCTTGAGGTAAAATGGTATTTGTACAAGGATTCTTTTGCAATTTTAAGATTGAACAAGGACAATATAATACTTTCATCTATTTTTTAATCGGTAAAATGACTAAATATTATTAAAAACAAAATCTATAAGCATTGTGAGACTTTTTATATTTTCACTAGTAAAATGACATACTTATCCTTGAAAAAAATTTCTTTAATTAACATGCAGGAGTTTTTTAGTCTTTTTCCTTTTTGAAAGCACATTTAAAATACCTAATTACCCTTAAAAGGAAAATATTTGGGCCAAGAGCATGTTTGTCATTAAGCTATGAGTTTCTTGTTATTATTAGGTACAATAAATAGCAATTTGTTATTTTTACAAATATAAAATATTAATATAAATAAAAAATGGCACCAAAGTGTTAGCCATCCAGCCGCATTAAGACTACGCGTGCGGCTGATTTCAGCAGCTATAAACACCTTTCAAGTTTCAACGGTAGTGATCGAATCACTCGGCAGCCCTCCTTCCCTCAAGCAGACTAATTGGCAGAGGACATTGAGTTTGCAATTTCAGAGCATTGAAGTGGCATATGGAAATATCGAAACATCTCCACTTTACGTTATATGAAAGCACTTTCACCGAGGGTATTAACCATGACCAAGACATTCTTGGGTATTGTCCCTAATAATCTACACCATTGTGCTGGTGCCTATGCTTAAGTACGTCTTCATTGTTCTGTGGGTCAACGACAACGGTGATGGTAAGCTAACCAAAATTTAATTAATTGTTAAGAAGATTCCCAAATCATTGAAGTTGAATCTTGTCTGCTTGACTATTTATACAAGTCTAAACTTTTGTGTAGGGTTTTCTGACATGATCTTTATCGTCATCCGTCTCAGTCACAGTTTATGATAAAACGACCATATTCATATTGGAACACTGTTTTTATAGTTCATTTCCTCAGAAAATTAGATGGACACAGGTTGATGGTGGGCTTTTCATGGAAATTAATGAGAAGTGTGAATTTGAACTTCATTTACAGTATTTCCGTCACCTGATATACTAAAGGAATGGAAAACAGAATGCACATGATTATGTGAAGCATGCCATATATATGTTTTTTGTGCAGATTCCGATTAATGAATCAATATATATATATATATTGGATGTCTGTAACAATTTCCATGCATCTCGACTAATTTCACGTATTTTGAAATTATCAACTATATAAGCCTCCAATAACCCTGAAAAGAATAGTATATTTTTTTTATTATATAGACATGTGCCGATAGTTTATAGGTCTCCTTGGTATTTTCTTTTTTGTTTCTTCTCAAAAAATCATTTATAGCGTGAAATAAAAATCAAACTAAACCAAAAAATAAATTAATGTGTTATGTTGTCTATGCAGAAAGATTTTTATAAATGAGTACTACAGATGATATGTATAATATATATATTACTAGAGTCTTCCCTTGCTAACATTTTACTGATATTTTTTTGGCCGAGTGATGTTCATTAAAAACCTGAAGATCTCAATAATTAATAAGCATCATGCTCGGATCAATAGAAGTAATATTGTAGGGGATTGAGGACTGGAGACTCTGTTATGGATGCATGATTCTTTATTTTGGGTTTGTTCGGTTTTGTAGTGCTTCAAAATAAACGGTTGTTTTTAAATATATAATTATACAAGAAGCAAGGGGATGAAATTATTACCAAAAACAATTATACAAGCAAGGGGATGACTGCTTCTTTCATAATTTGTTTTTACACGTGTTTCTGTTAAGTAATTGTAGATTCTCACATGTGGTGAACATATTTTTGATTTGGCGTTGATGATTTTTTTTTCCTTTTTATTTCTCTTATATCCTTGATTTCCACGCGTCCCCACTAAACTTTTAATATAGCCATTAAATTTATTTTTCCTTTGAATTTGATCATTTTATGTCAATTGATGTTATTAAGAATCCTAATAGTGATACCCACTCGTACAAAGATATTGTGTTAAGAATTTATAATTAAAAAGATAGTCTGCACAAAGATGCTACAAATTCATGATAGTGTAATCCATACAAATGATATTTGTTGTGGAGAATATTTTTTTTAATGAAGTGTAAACTCGAGAATGAATTTCTTTCAACTCAGAAATTAATGTAGGAGCTTTTTATTAGAAAATATATATTTTTCTTAGTTGATTTTGTTTTTTCCTGATTTTATTTTTCTATCATGTATTATTAAGCTTTTATAGATTTTTTTTTCTATTTGAAGAAAATAGATTTTCTAGTTTATTTTTCAATATTATTAAGGTTTTCTAATTTTTTTCTATATAAAAAGTTGTAATAATTTTTTAATAAATAAAATATTGATGAATAAAATTAAATATTTTAAGAGACTTCCAAATAATTATGGTGTTTCTATTCTGGTTTTGCCTAATAACATACTTCATTATCCTTTATTCCCGTTTGCATCACTTACCATGTGTGGAATAGTTTACACGCGCAACTTATCAAAACTGTGTATTAATTCTCAATTTGTCGAACCTAGTTAGAATCTCAAATCTTCTTTTCTTACTCGTTATTCCTTAATGAGGAGTATTTTTGAAGATATAAAATCTAAACTTGTTGATCACGTACATTCTATTAGTTTTAAAAATGAAAAACTGGCAGGCACAAACTCCTAAAATAGAAGGATATATATGTGGAGCTATTTCTCCTAAATTCTCAGCTCATATTGAAACTATTTGTGTGAATAAAAGATTATAAGCTTAATGAAAAGACTAATTTAATCACTCAAATGTATTAGAATGTAAGGGTATATATGTTAATCAAATTATAAGCTTCGGGCAAGAAGTTTAAATTTTTATATATAGTATGGATACGCGCATGCAGCAAATACAAGACTCGCAAGGATTTTCCTTTCAAAGAAAGGAAAGTTCATCATGTGCAAGCCGTGACGGCTAGCGTGAAAGGCAAAGAAGAAACCTAGAATCCAAATCTATCTACCCGTTGATTCATCATTCATTAATTAAACAGGGCATCAACAACAGTAAACATCTCGCTTAAAAGAATGTAATCGATCGGCAAATTAAATTACTACAGAACATTGAGAATTCATATTGCATTGTAAACATGGAAAAAAATTTGGAAAAAGAGGACAAAAAAATCTATAGTGATCTGACGTTAAGAGTCTATCAACTATATAAATCACTATTTGATTAATGTACTCAGTGTTTAGAGGGGAAGAGGAGTAATGATAGCACCAAATCCCTAGAAAATTAACAAATTAAAGCAAACAAATCAACAAGCTATTTATGTGCAAGGACAAAACTAAAACAATGTAATTATGTGCATTAATAGGAAATCAAGGGACCTAAGAATGAAGTTTTAATAAACAACAGACTTTTTTTAAATTAAAAAAAAAAACTTGAAGCTTATGAACAAATTTCAGACACGATTCGGAGAAAAATTGAAAGTTCGAAAAGAGTTTGGTACCTGCCAACGCTAGAGAATTCATAGAGCTTGCCTCCATTTGAGAAGGTGAGGAGAGCTACTTGGACGTCACAAAGAACAGAGAGCTCGTGAGCTTTCTTAATCAATCCATTTCTCCTCTTTGAGAAAGTAACTTGGCGACTGCTCTTGTTTTCGATTCGTTTTAGCTCTACTTTCTTACGACCCATTCTCTCTGCCTATCTATCTATCTCGATCGATCCAGATGTTCTGACCTAATTTCTTTCCTGATTTTGCAATGTAACCTTTCCTCAAGTGAAGACAAATAAAAAGTTACCAGTCGATTAGTAAGAGCTCGTTTAAAAACATGACGATTATGGCGTGGATGCAGGTTCACTCGGTTCTTAAACCAAAAATATTTGATGCTTGTAGTTTGGTAAAACGGATGCAATCATAACTACATCCACGTTTCCAAACATGCTAACAAAAAACAAAAAGAAAAAAGAAGAAGAAAATGGAATGGATGTTCAGATTTTTACCAGCAAGAAAGTAGAGGCTCTTCCTCAAGTCGGTCAATGTGAGGCGAAATATCCGAATTGTCCGCCACGGTTTATAACTGCATGTATGGATGTCTCTCCTCTCCTTGTGGCGGCTTATGCTCTCTCTTTTTTATGCAATACGTTGTTTTCTTTTTTCCTTTTTTTTTTTTTTAGAAATATGGAGCATAAGAAAGACCCTTGATTGATAAGTGCACTGTATAATAAGCAAGTAGGTAAAAACAATAATTTAAATTTGTTTTTTTCAAGAAGAGATTTGTTCTTCTTTTTCTTTTTTGGTTCAAGGCTCTCTTTAATTAAGTATCAAATAAAAATAATAATAAAATTTATTAAGTAGAAAAATAAAAGACATGGGGTTTTAACCGTAGAGCCGGCACTATTCACATACAAAACATTGTGGACGTAATGTGTATTTTTTAATAATTTATTTTGATCTTTAAAGTTTACTTTTTAGCAATTTAATCATAATTAAAAGCCAATTGCTTCTAATTTTTTAGTTAAATGTAAAAATGGAAGATAGGGATTGGAATGAAAAATGCATCAAACATGAGTGGGGTGCCAAAAGTTCCGGGAAAGATATATTTTGTCCTCACACTTTAAAAATTAAACAAATAATACGATTTTGGTACATCAATATTTCTCCAATTTAATTCTGGTACAAAAATTTATTTTTATTATTTTTTTAGTCTCTATATGGGAGAGGTCATCAAATTCTGATAGTACAGAGAAAAAGATATTGTTGACATCAATTTAGGTCACTAAAACGATTGATATTTGTGTCAAATGGTTTCATTCGATAAGGGGAGTTCATATTAAGTGTTTTTTACCTTTAAAATTCATAAAAAACAAATATGAGTTTGGGTTGATTTTGGTTTTTGGGACGATTGTTTGGTTTTTTAGGCTATAGATAGATTTATCACGATTCATAAAAGTGTTTTTTAGGTGTTTTGTGTCAAAGAAATAATTGAAAAACAAGTTTTTAAGTAAAAAACATTAAGCCCCGATTTTTCGACCACCATGGTGGTCAGAATCTAGGCAAAACCAAACAACGAGTCGTCAGAGTTTTTTTTCATGGTGGCGAAGAAAAGGGGCCTAATCACACAGACCCTAACAAATGGGGCAAACGGGCTGGCTTATCTTGTCAAGCCCAGCAACATCTAATCTTTTTCTTTTCTTTTTCAATTAATACTTCTTTTTATATTTTTTTTATTATTTATATTTAGATTAATATCTTTTCTTTTTTTTTTATTTTGTTTGGAGAGCCTTTTTTAATTGAAGATTGTTTTTTTTATGCATTTAATTTTTAAGAGGTTTTTATGATTCATCTATAATTTTTTTTTATAGATGAACTTTATTTTTTAAAATATATTTTTTAATTTTCATATAATATTTCTAATATGTACAGCCTTTCATAATATTTTTCTTTTTATTTTAATCAATTAATTTAATGCGTGTCTATTTCTATTGTTGTTTTATTGAACAAAAAATTATTGTAATAAAAAAATTAATTAAACATAACCAGGTAAATATCTCATCATATGAAATTAAATATCTTAATCTATACCTGTTTTTTTTTTCAGTTTTTTTTTTGAGTTATTTTTTATGGTTTTTTTTTTTCATTTATTAACCTATATAGTTTTTAATTTATTTTATTGCATGCATGGATAAATTTTTTTATTTTTATTTATAATTTGTTTTAACTATAAAAATATATTAAAAAAGTACATGTATAAATATTTTTGTTAAAAAAATATCTAACATGTTACCAAACGTAAGATAAATATCTAATATCTACTTTTAGATTGAGAGGCTAGGTGTACAATTCATTGCCATTTTAAGTTAAAACGGTGATTATCTTTACTCAAAATAGAAGATAAGCTGCCGTTGTTTGAGCAGTGAGCAGACTGCAAAACGCGGATAAGTCAAGCGTCTATGGTTGATATTTATATGTCTACCAGCACTGTAGTCTCTAGCTCCGTCTTAGCTGTTTACATCTGGTTGATATTTATTCCAACGTCGGATACCACGTCCTGCCAATTAGATATTTTTAGGGGTAAACTGCAGTTTTTTATTTTATATATATATATATATATATATATATATATATATATATATAATGTTTTTGTAGATATGGTTTTAAAAAATATTTTCTTGAATATTTTTTTATAATTTTGATATGTTAATATTAAAAATAAAAAATATAAAAAAATTATTTTAATATATTTTTAAATTAAAAATATTTTTAAATTTTTTTACATGACAGTACAAATTAATACGTATATACCCCTAGCATAAAGTTGCCTAATATTACCCTTATAGTTATTAAATAGTTTCAAGTTAGCCCTTCATTATCAAATAACTAATAAAATGTTATCTTCCCCTCCTAAATCCTTGTAAAAATTACTTTAAAACCTAAAAATTCTCAAAATTAAAATTAAAAAATAGGGTGGTTGTAATACTCCACTCCTCCTAATCAATAAAGACAATAAAATAATGATAGGGTGTTTTACAATCATGCTTATATTTTGGAGTAAAGGTTATAATATTTTTATTATGACTTGAGTAAACTCGTCAAAATTAAATAATTTAAATATTATAGATGATTGCGAATAAAAATCCTATATCATATACTTATTTTGTCTTTATATTTGATAGCTTATGAATTGAATATTTATTTTATTTAATTTATAAATGTTTTGACTCTAAAGTTATTGTTAATCGGTTCCTTTCGTATTTCTTTAATGCAATTAAAAAAGCTTGTTTATTTATTGGAAGGGAGAAATTAGGTAACTATAATTTAATTGTGATGCAAACTATAAAATTAGATTTAATATTAAAAGTGTCATGACATCTATAGTCCATTTTATATGCCTGTCTTTAAATTGTGAATTGAACATTTATTTTTATTTTATTTATAAATGTTTCGACTCTAAAGTTATTGTTAGTCGATTCTATTATATTTCTTTAATGCAATTTAAAAAAGCTTGTTTCTTTGTTGGAGGGGAGAAATGAGGTAACTAGATGCAAATTATAAAAATTAGATTTAATATTAAGAGTGTCATGATATCTATGGTTCATGTTATATGCATGTCTCTAAATATATATTTATGAAAATTTGCAATATAAACTAAAGGCTTGAATATTTATAATATCCACAAAAAACTAGTTCAACTCGATATATTTAACTCGCTAAAATCCTAAAAAAAATCCAATAAATCAATTTTATAATCCTATTTCTATGTTGGTATATATAAGTTGAACGAACGATAAATTAGCAGGAATGTGAAAAGAAATAACAACGGGCAAATATGGATAATTGTCCTCGAGTACATATTTCACTTCATTTTACATCAATATTCAAAACCATGCTTCTTTCCTTAATAAATTATTTATGCTAAAAGCCATGAATTTTTGTCAACACAGGTTTAGATCCGTCATTTCCACTTCCAAAGTTGTTCTCCTTTGAACTCTTTTTTTTTTTATCCATACCGATCTCGCCAAGGCAGACCCAGCAGAAGCAAAACTCTATAAAAAATGTCGAAACCATAGAAGAAGAACAAGAGCCGGACTCAAGTGTTCGTATAACAGATAAAAGGCCAACCTCAATCACAATTTTACTGAAACAATGAGACCAGGCCATTAATTCGGAGCCCAGGGAAAACTGCCCAAAGGTCTCCCTTAAACAGTGGCCAACTCTAGCTGAAAATCCCATGAGCCAATTACCATTTGCGTTTCCGAGAGGCCCACCAAACTCCAGTGAATCTCCTCCCTAATGACGTAATTAAGCTGTCAAATTCAAATAGGCTGTGGTAAACTGAGCAAACAAAAGTTATAGAACTATACGTGAAAGTAAAACTGTAAGTTCGAAACCTATACATGAATGCTCAATTAGGTCCACCAAGAATTTTTCCCCCTCAATTTGGATCTTCAATATCTAAAATCTTCAATTGAATCCTTCTTCCTAAAATCATCATGAGCTTTTAACACAAAAGGATAATCTCTCTATTGAATACAAAAGGCACTTCATTACATGTGGAAAACGCTAACGTCCACAAATAAGGGATCCAATTGAAACTTTCTTATAGATTAAGAACCCATCCGAGGAAAAAATAATTTAGGGATCTGATTAAAAAATGGTGTACTGATTAAAGACCTATAGGAGATTAGCCTTACAATCTTTTTCCCATTTACTCAACTTCATCAATCTTAAATCGGATTAAAATTCAAAGGAAAGTATATATTGTATAATATAGACATTAAAATGTAAATATTGATTTGTACATAGAATTTCGGAAAGCAATATAAAAATTAATGAGCAGACACAATCGTATTTCAGGTTAACAAATTGGTGAAATAATTCATTAAGTTTTTAGTTTTTTAAAAAAATAAAAATGACCGAGTCTATTATTATATAATGAAACGAGTTTTCAACATGTCATTATTGAAATGTGGTTGCGGAATGTGATTGCGGTTGCTTTTTAAAGTACTTTTCACTTAGAAATGTATCAAAATAATATTTTTTTTATTTTTTAAATTATTTTTAAAATCAGTGTATCAAAATGATTTAAAAACACCAAAAAATATTAATTTAAAACAAATAAAAAAATAAAAAAAATTAAATTTTTTTAAAAACATTTTTGAAACGCAAAAACAAACAGTGCATATCCTTAAGTCAATTTTATCTTTATAAAATAATTGATTTTCCAATACATCATTTTTAACCTTTTCTGTTCGAATTAACATAATTAACCATGAACATTACTTAATATTATATGAAAATGATAATCTCAATGAAGAAGAAGAGGAGGAGCCACGAGAAAGAGGGAGGAGGAGAGCGAGATTTTCAATAGGTAGAGATGTTCGGTCTTGTGATTTTTTTTTAGTTTAACATGAGTGTTCGGGCCAGCTTGCCTATACCTCGACTAATCCCACAGGCCCTGAAGTTAATGACCATGTAAGCCTCCAGTAACTATTATATGAGCAATCACAGGGCTCAAACCTGAGATCACAGATGGAGCAAACCTCTTAAATGATTAATTTTAATTAATTCTTATATTGGTCACATATTTTACTCGTGATTAACATGTTTATAAAGCTCATAGCCATTTTTAGTACAGAATCATGTCATTTACATGACTAATTTAATTCATTTAAATGAAAAAAAAAATTAACAAAAAATAGACTGGAACTCATAAGAGTAAAAGAGGGGAGGAGATAAAGGTTTCTAATAGGGACAGAGAAGGTATGGCATCAAGAAATTTTTTTTTTTAAAAAAATTATCATGTTTGCTACACAAAAATAGATTGTAATTCAATTATAAAACAAATATTAAAAACTCACCCCCGCAATAATTATTCTTTAAAATAATGCAAGAAATATATTTTTCTTTCTAAAAAAATAATCATAAAATATCAAATTAAAAATACATATATTTTTGAATTTTTGATTTGACCCGCTCAAATCACAATTTAAAAGAGTTGAATTAGGTCAATAATCATTTTAATTCTTATCCAAATTAGTGTTATTTTGGATTTTTTCCAAATGAAAACGAAATTATTTTGAAAAAGCATAAAAAAATTCATCAAATCTCACATACATTGCAAGGTAACCAGTTTTTCTGGATCCACTCAGAACTCGGCATAGTCTAGAGCCAGGGTCGACGAGTCCTCATGTCTATCTGCTGGACCGGATTGGGTTCTAACACTAATGGTTTACAACAGAGACAAGTTTTGCAGTTGTTAATCGTGTATATCCTTTCATTTCAGTGAACTAGGCCGTGATGCCACTTGTGACGGGCCAAAACTGGGCTAATACATGTGTTGGAGAGGCCGTAGAAATGGGTCGGTTGAAGAGGCTATGGGAGGAGCACCTTCGCACGACGCTACTTGTCACGGTGCTTCACGTCTCGTCTCCAGGTCAGATATTGAAAGATTTAAGGGCATGGCTTTTGACAAGGCATCCATCCAGGCGGTGAGTTCTGTACTCTGGAATCCGAGTGTCTCCGGCTCAGAGCAGAGTTACCCACAAAAAGCATGAAATTTAAAGGTCACAGAATTTCATCATCTACGGCGAGGAATCATCGCGAAACGGAATGTCGTGGCGTATAGGGTGGTGTGCAAGCAAAATCGCAAGAGACGAGAAGAGGTAAGGATGATCCATATCCCAATTAACCTCGTTCTTCAAGATTAACCCTACGATACTCATACTCTTGCAGGCTTCATTAACTATACCAGGTTATTAATTTTTTTATCAATTACATGCATGAATTTTTCAGTGCCAAAAAATGAATGGCGTTTATTTTTCAGCATCTTTCCAAATGAAAATCCTGCACAAGCTTTTCAATTTTATTTACTGTTCATAACAGAATTCAACAAGAGAACATCGTGCATCAGTTCCGCATAAAATACAGACAATAATGATGAATACCACTCTGATCAGAGACGCGATGGTGACAAGAGTCAGATGTGGAGGAGTAAACTTTACACCCATTAACGCGGCGAAGAGAGAAACAACAGTGGAAACACAAGAGCAATATAATGAAGTTACATTTTTTTTTCCTAATGCAAATGCATTTGTTGTTTTTTTATGCACACGAAAAAAAATCAACTTTACCACACATCTTATTTCTAAATATACAATTAGGGTCATCGAAAATATAGTAATTATTATTTTTTAAAGTATTTTTTACTCTAAAATATATTAAAATAATATATTTATTTTTTTTTTTTTAAAATAATTTTTAATATTAGCATATTAAAAATCAAAACAATAAAAAAATAAATTAAATTTTTTTTTTTTTAAGTTCTGTAAAATTCCATTTTAACGCTTCTTAACTTTGAATGCAACACATGCAGTCTCCAAGCCTATTAATTGTATAAGAAAGTTTAGAGCCTGGATTTTCTTAAAATAATAATTTGTTTTGTTTTATGTTTTTAAATTGTTGATATTAAAAATAAATTTTAAAAAATAAAAAATATTATTTTAATATATTTTTAAATAATTTATTTTTAGAAAAACAACATAAAGACTATCTTCGCGTCCCTTATTCCGGAGTATACAGTGGTTAGAAAATCCAGTTAGCATGCCACTAGTCTCATTGTCATTCTTCGTCGCTAGCTACAAGTAAAATAGTCATCTCAACAACATCCAGTTTCCCTATAGAAAACTTGATGAATGTGCTAACAGAGTGACCATATTCTAAGATTGTTCATTCTTATCACCTGTGTCTATTTTTCCTCTCTCAGTGACTTTTCCCGTTGAGAGCAAGAAGGCATATTTCACCAAAATTAACATCTAATTCTGGATGGCGGAATTAGCATTCCACTAAACATTAATGGCGTTCAACATTCTCACTCTAACTGATTATTTTTCTCTCTGTAAAAGTGGGGTGGCAAAAAACAATGGGTAGAGTGCTAACAGTCGAGACCACCCCTGATTCTAACACAGTTATTCATGTTGAATGACACGTGCATCTCACCCGTGCACAAACACGGGATACAGAGACATTCTGCATTGGAGAGAAATATTGTGCAAGAACAATATATATGTTTCTACGTACCAAGACACAGAAAGGATTTTAGATAACAAGTCCTGATCATGATATTCATATCTACTTTAAATTTATAACTTACCGTCGCAGTTCTTTGTGATATAGTCAATTTCTTGCCCCTGTTCGCCTTTATCTGACACTGTTCCTGGCTTCCTGCGGGTTGGAAGGCCGTAAGAACAACACAGTAGCGTTCTGTGTCTTGGCTGCCCCCCCTTCCTGCAAGTCAAGGCTGTAAGCCCAAAACGGGTCACAGAAGGCATCTTTATTTTCAAAGTTGCTCATGCTCACACAGACATACAAACACATACACACGTTCACAAGCCATGAGAACGAAAATAAGATTTTTCTAATTTTGTTTTCCTTTAAAGCAACAATGATTTCTACTCTGCGGCCACAATCAACGCAGAACATTTCACAGCACCAAAAAATGATGATGGCAAAGGCACATTATGAGCGCTGCCTGTAATCTGGCAAGGAGACTATACAGCAAACAAGGTGTGAGTAAACGGTCCCAGCTAAGGTAATGCCTCATCTGCGGCATTGTAAGGCGCTTGTATAGCAGAAATTACTCGGAAAAGGGTCTGTCTGGGATTGAAATTCCAGTAGTCTCCATGTCTGCAACTATTGCAATCGCTGCGTCTAGTTCCCCTGGCTCAAGACACAAGAAGATTATTTCGTCGTATAGCGGACTGCAATACATGAGAATGTGATTAGATTAGCAACAAAAATTGTTGGATGGACATTCAGTTTTTGCAACTAAAATAAATATTTGAACACTTGCTTTGATATATAACTTTTTAGCTTGCAAAAAGACAATTCCTCTTCGTTTTCTTATAGCAATGCACATGATCTTACCTCCCAAATGCACTGTTTTTCTTTCAATTTAGTCGCTATATTTTTAAAATCTCTTCAATACAGACCCATACTTTTTAAATTGTTTTTCAAGATTTGGCATTAATTTCCCTTCCTTTTTTCTGTTTTGTCCTTTAGTTTTTAAAATCTCTTTTGATTCATTTCCAGATTTTTTTAATAGATTTTTTTTAATTTTATTTTTGATTTGATCCTTCAATATTGGATTAACTGAGAATTAAATTTTATAATTTATTTATTTTATTTTGCCTTTATATAAGGTTATTTTAGTGTTAAATAAACATCTTGATATTAGGTTGATGATTGATTTTATGAACGTCTATTTTCTTAACATTTAGTTAAATAAAAATAGTTTTGGTAAAAAATCAAGCTATTAAACTTTGTGGACTTCAAAACTTTATTTGCGGGTTTAACAAGTTTAAATTTTATTTATTTATTTATTTTCAATTAATATATATTTTTAAAATTTTATCTTTCAATACTGGGTTGATTGAGAATTCAATTTCATGGTTTGTTTAGTTTTGTTTTCTATGAGGTTATCATGGTTTCAAAAAAATATATTATTATTGTGTTGGTGCTCAATTTCACGATTATGTTTTTTTTTTTTTTTATCATATATTAATATAAATAATAGTTTTTTAAAAAGTAATTAATCCCAGTTGATTCTATGACTCGATTTGTGGGTTTGACATGATGATCCGGATTACTTGATTTATAAGTTTAACAGGTTTACCCACCGAACCTGATATGCTTTTTTTGTGCTTTTATTTTTTTATCTGATTTTGTTTTCGATTTCATTATTTAGTATTGAATTTGTTGAGAAATAGACTTCATGATTTATTTATTTTTACTTTCTATAGAGTTATCATGATCTCAAAAAACATTTATTACGAGCATTTATTTTTTATTATATAATTAAATAAAAATATTTTTTTAAAAAATAAAGTTATGAAATCCAGTAGAATCCACAACATGGATCGTTGAGTGACTGTAATTGATCCAATATGTCGTCATTTTAATATTAAATTGTCATTTAAAAGTTTTTTTAAAATTAAATTATTTTTTTATCAACCATTCAGTTTGTTTTTAAATTTATAAAATCGATAAATTCACATCAAAAAATTATCTACAGCACTATTTTCAATTCGTTGTAGCTCCACTTTGTTTCTCTTTATTTCTCGATCCAAAATTCAATCTTACCTTTTTCTTTATAAAAGTAGAGAGAAAATAGGAAATGAAAGGAAAACTTTATGGTGTCTAGGAGGTAATTAATGATATTATATTATTTATTTATTTTTATTTTATATTGAAAAAAACCTTAAAAAACAATTAACCATTTTCACAATTTTCAGAACCATCTTTTATTTCCAAAACTTTTAAAAACTGATTGCTTTGTCTTTTAAAAAAGAAATATAAATGATATCAAATGACCTCACGACTAATTTGGTTGTTTTTTTTTGTTTTTATAGTTTTTAAAATAACTTTAAAAAAATAATAAAAAATAATGATAGAAGATGTAATTTTTGGGGATATAAGAAAACAGTAATAAAACTATTTAGATTTTGAAAAATAAATATTTTAATTTAATAATAATAAAATTATTTACTTTTAAATAATTCAAAATGATATATATTAAGAAATTTACAAAAAAAATATATTTAATAATCAAATAATACATGTAGTTTTTCTTTAGAAAAAAAAAACAGAAAAAAAAACCGCTAGTTAGAAGATAGGCCTAAATAAATTATGAATGAGGCCCATAATAAAGAACCGTGTTTCAATTTACCACGAGAAGCATAAGTGACAAGTCCAGTATGATGCCGGTGCTGAAAAAATCTTTTCCAGCATAAGCTTCAAATGGGCTTGTCAAGTTAAATAATAATAATAATAAAAAATAGCTACTGTAGTGGTTAATTACTGTTCAAGAACATAAAAAGATAGAGATAATAAAAATATAAACGTGTTTGGTTGAAAAAATAAAAATAAAAATATTAAATTTATCTTTTAAATAATTTTAAAATAAATTTATGTATTTTTAAAATATAAGGTACAAAAAAGACATGTCTTGATAGATAATATTTATTATTTCTTATTTCTAAAATATTATTGTAAGAAGCTCTTAATTTTAAAATTATTCAATAAAGACATGTAAGGATAAAAATAATAATTATTATAATTTTAAAATCTAAACTATGAGTTGACTTAAGGCAAGACCCATGTTATAGGTTTGGAGGGTCAACTCAAGTTGACCACAATTTATTTTTTCTAAAAAAGGGCCAAAACAAAGTCGTTTTGACTAAAAACAATTTTTAGAAAAAAAGTCAATGATTATTGTACTGGATTTTACCACGAGTCGATTCAGTCACGGGTCGACTTTGGTTTTTGATTGGGTTAGGCTAGGTCAATCATTCTTTTATTTTTGCTTAAACCTGAACGTGTTCAGGCCCTAAGACGGTTAAGTCCTAGGTTGACCCGCTAGGTCGATCCAAGTTCTTTAAGTAAGATTATTATACTATTAATAATGTCAACACCCAATATAAATTAAAGTAAAAAATAATCAAAATAATGTTGTTTTGACATAAAACATTTAGAAAAAAGTCAACGGTGTTTTATTTACCTTGAGTCAATTGGGTCACAGGCCAATCTGGTTTTTTGACTGGGTCAATCCCTCCTCTATTTTTTTCTTAAACCCAAACCAGTCGAGACCCCAGATCTGCTAGATCTTGGGTTGATTCGTTGGGCTTATCTGGATTTTATAACTAAGGTTATTGTATTATTATTAATTTCAACATTAAATATAAAAAACATTATTATTATTATTATTATTATTATATATAAGTTTGACAATAATTAATATTAAAGATAAAATAGATTTTTTTTTTGTCTTGTCCACCATCAACCAAACATGATACATAGACAATCATTATATCTCGTACACCACTACTAAATATAATTCTATCTTCGTCTCATGTTTTGTCTTGTCTTTTTATTCCTATTATCTCTGTTTTTTTGGTCCCGAGACATTAACTAAATGTTGCCTTATAGACCATTACATTGTTAATTAGAATAGTGAAATCAAGTTGTACTTCTTCCTTTTCTTTCTCATTTATATTTCTTGATTATGAAAAATCAAAATACTTCCCTTCTTTTTTTTTCTTCTTTTTCTCTGGAAAACATGCTTAATTTTTCTCATTTTCCTCTAAAAAACAAGTAAGAAACATTACATTACAAAAAAATAAATTAAATGGATAGCTAAATCCCTATACACTTAGAGACCTTTATACCGTGGATTAAAATAATAAAATTTAGCTATTTCTTTTTTTTCTTTATCTTTTATATTTCTTGATTTTGAAAAACCAAAGCACTCCCCTCTCTTTTCCTTCAGCAAATGAGCTTGCTTTTCGTTCTTTTTCTCCTAAATTCTTGTACACTTAGAGACCTTTATGTTATGGATTAAAATAATAAAATTTAGTTGTTTTTTTTTCTCTCTTTTATATTTCTTGATTCTGAAAACCCAAAACACTTCCCTCCATTTTCCTTCTTTTCCTCCAGGAAATGAGCTTGCTTTTCGTTCTTTTCCTCCCACCTAATTTTCCTTCTTTTTCACTAAAAGATGGGCATGCTTTCCTCATTTTCTTAAAAAAAACAGGCAAGAAATATTACATTACAAAAAAAAGAAGAAAAAACTAAAAGGGATATCTAATTCCATGTATATTTAGAGACTTTTACATTGTGTATTAAAATAGTAAAATTCAATTGCTTCTTATTTTTCTTTTCTCTTTTATATGTCTTGATTTTAAAAAATCAAAACACTTCCCTCTCTTTTCCTTCTTATTTTCCTCCAAGAAATGGTCTTACTTTTCCTTATTTTCCTCCAAATAACACTACCCTGTTTCTTTTGTTTTTTTTTTCTCTCTCTAGTAATCAGGCATGCTTTTTCTATAAAAATAGATTGTAAACATTACATTAAAAAAAAAGAAGCCTAAAAGGGATATGTATTGCTTATACATTTAGAGACCTTTACATTGTGGATTAAAACAGTGAAATGCAGTTGTTTTTTATTCTTTTCTCTCTTTTATATTTCTTGATTTTGAAAAATAAAAAACATTCCTCTTTTTTCCTTTTTTTCCTTCCATGAAATAGGCTTGCTTTTCCTCAAAAAAAATGCAACAAACATTACATTAAAAAAAACACTAAAAAGGATAGCTAATTCCCTGTGCAGATAGAGACCTTTACATTATGGATTAAATAGTGAAATCTAGATGTATCTTTTTTATTCTTATCTTTTATATTTTCTGATTGAAAAATCAAAACACTACCTTTTTTTTCCTCCAAGAAACTCTCTCCCCTTTTCCTTAAGGAAATGGGCTTGCTTTTCCTCATTTTCCTCTGAAAAACAAGTTAGAAACATTACAATAAAAATAAAAGGGATAACTAATTCTCTATGCATTTAGAAGCCTTTATAGTGCTATGGATTAAAACCATCAAATCCGGTACTTCTCTCTCTCTCTCTCTCTCTCTCTCTCTCTCTCTCTCTCTCTCTCTCTCTCTTATATTTCTTGATTTTTAAAAGTTCAAAACACTTCCCTCCTTTTTCCTTCTTTTCCTCCAAAAAATGGGTTTGCTTTTTCTTATTTTCCTTCCAAAAAAAACTCCCTGTATTTTCCTTCTTTTTCTGTAGGAATTTTCCTCTAAAAAATAAGAAACATTATGCAATATAAAAAAACTAAAAGGGATAGCTAATTCCATGCATATTTAGAGACCTATACATTATGGATTAAAAAAATGAAATTTGTTTGCCTTTTAGTGTTTTTTTCTCTTTTTTTTTCTTGATTTTGAAAAATCATAACACCTCCCTCCCTTTTTCTTTTTTTACTCTAGGAAATGGGCTTGCTTTACCTTATTCTCCTTCAAAAAAATACTCCCTCCTTTGTCTTCTTTTCGACCAGGAAATAAGTTTGCTTTTCCTTTAAAAAACAAGCAAGAAGCATTACATTACAAAATAAATAAATAAAAAGGATAGCTAATTCCATTTACACTTAAAGAAATTTACACCGTGGATTAAACCTAAAGTTAAAGGGTGAATATGATTAAAAAAACACAATAAAAAAAATTAAATAACTCGAGTCAACCCAAGTAAATCTGTCAAACCCGTGATCTGGATTATGAAAACTAGATAACTCTATGAAAATCAAATAAAAAAATTACAAATATCAATTGAAAACCAACCCAACATTGAAAGACAAAACTAAAATAAAAAATTAATTTTAAAATAATCGATCTCGCATTGGAATCTTTCCTCAACATCGCAGGATCTCTATATGGAAAATGAAAAACATTGTCAAGTTCAATCCCAAATGAACTCAATATAAAAGAATCAAATTGAAAATAAAATTGAGTAACCAAAAAAATAGTGTTAATCTTTTCTTTGCCTATGCAATCTAATCCCCAATTCTTTCAAGAAAAAAAGGACTAAATATTTGTCTAATGTTCAAATTAGATTCCTATAGTTTCAATTATTTTAAATCAATAAAATTTTATTTAATTTTAATAAACCAAGCATCAATCGAGTGAGGATTTTTTTTCTCGACACCTCAAGATCCTATAACTTAGATAATTAAAATAAATTATCAAACCCAATACTAAATAAACACAACCTCTAAAAAACAAATCTAAAAACAAATTGAGTCTCCCTCTCTTTTTTCCTTTATTCACAATACATTGCTTGAGTGCTTGAGTGACCGAATCTTAAGTTGCTCGAATAAAGTCGATCTTTACCTCTTTGTGAGAGTATCAATGTATCACATGAGCCATAACAATTGGTATCATAACAATTATTGTAAATGTTGAAAATTCATTAGTTCTTATGGACATCATCATTATATCAGCTAATTTCTTAATAAAAAGCCAAAGTATTTTCGATCAATATTGCAAGGCAATATCACTCATGTAACATGCCATGAAAATCTGGGTTGCTGCATGCAACCTATGAAATAGGCCACCTTGTTCTCTGTCTGTGATTCTGCATGTCAAACCTCTATATATGTTGCGACAACTGATGGCATGGACCATATAAGGGGAAAAGAAGATAATGCATCAGCTAGCTCCACCCATCAAGAAATAAATAAAAAAGAGAGCCCATAATTATAACGAGTCAGGCTCACTAATTTCCAGTGTTCTATTTCTATTTTCTGCATAATTCTAAACGGCACAGAACATCATGAGAGTCACGTAAGGATAAACAGATAGATAGAAACACATTAAAAGCTGGAGTATCTTATGGTCTTACATACAAAGGAGAATTATTCTTCATTTGAAAAAAAAAAAAAAGCCTGCAACTGCTAAGTGCTAAACAAAGCAGCGCAGTGCTTTGCACACGCCACACAAAGCATTACTTGCACTGTTCCTACGGTGCAGTAGAATTATGATATAGACCACCTACGTGCTAAACGAAGAATGTTTCATCAATAACATACAAGACAAAACACAAATTTGCTGATCAAATATGGGAACCATCATGTTGAGGAAAGGAATACCATGCATGGCTGAGAGTGAGAACCATAGCTAGTCTTCTTATCATGCTAACCAACCTGGCATGTAAGTAGTCATACTTGGGCCAGCAGTGACCATTGTTATATTTTCTGGCTGATACCTGCAATTCAGAATAAAATCTTTGTAAGACAAATCCCCCTCGTCACTTAGCTTTTGCTCTTAAACGTTGACAAGTGATTCTACAATGTTGAAACGATGGCTTCCAGAAACATAACTGACATAAAACAATCACTTTATCACTTTAGTTTCTTCTTTGTTCTTTTTTTTTCTGTGACCATCATTTTATGTATCCAGCCGAAAGGTTGCAAAACAGTAAGGATTAGACTTGAGAGACCAGACATACCCAATTTGTAGTGTAGGTTCACACTCCAAAGCATGAAAAAACCCATCACCCTGGGGTTGAGCTTGTTGTCTAGCGTACTCCACATCTTCTGCACTTGGATTCAACTGGAGTGAATTTAATTGGTAACCTTCCATCAACTGCAAAGTGAGCAAATAACAGCCAATATGTCATCATATTCAGGCTATTCTTAGAAGGGGAGGCCAAATCAATTGGACTAATTTATGTTCAATGTTATCGTAAACTCAATCTAGAAGATTAAGGATGGTAGCCACCAACCATTAACCGGCAGCCATATATAAGTCATTTTCACTCTGCCACCTACTATTATTTTTTTATACATGGAATTTTGATTTTTAATGTTTTTATTTTGTGTATAAATAAACAGCTAAATTTATGTTATTGGGTGTAAGAAATAAAAGAGAAAAACATTACAGAAAAAAAGAGAGTAAGAGTTTGAGAGTTTGCAATTTATGTAAGCTAGCTTGTTGTTTATGAAATAAAACAAATTGTTTATTTTTCCGTTGAGTGTTTCAAAACCACCAGTAGTGATCTTTCCCGCCAATATTCAATCTGTGGAAAGGAACTTAATGCTTAGCAGTGATTTCGATTTCTACTTAACAGAAACTTCTGACTTGAATTAATTTTAGGGGTTCTTGTTTCTGAACTAACTTGCTTCCACCTAAATGGAAAAGTAACATACCCTTTCTTTCAGGGACTTATTAGCTGCAGTCAGCATGTGCTCCTGCGTGTAATGTTTGCAGTTAAATAGAGAGTGCTAGGAAAAGGAAATCGATAGACAACAAGGAAGCTTCAGAAGTTTCCATACCTTATGCTGTAGGTCATTGAGCTGATCCAGCATGTATTGGGTCTGTAGAACAATAAGAGGAATTATGAAGTTGAGATATGTACTGCTGGGTGTCAAGTGCTTTGTTACATATATAAAGTACTTATTTGTGTGCAGTCAAGTCAAATTTAACATCCAAGAGAAGTTTTAACTGTAATTGACTCTGTTCTATATTTTCAGAATTTTACTAATTATTAATCAGAATGCTAAGTATAGTCAATTTGATAATATATATCCAATCCTTCTATCTTCAAAATACCCTTGTTGATCTGATCTGCTTCAATGACATATCAAGCTGCCTTTCAAGTGATTCTAGCTCATTGCTGCTTAGAGGGCCAAGTTCTTCTCCCAAAAGATTCCTGTAGTTCGATGGCAATTGAAATATTTGGTGATATCAAAGGTCAGATTTCAATATTATTTTTGAATGTAGATAATGACACTTTCTAATGAGGATCACCCTTGAAAGACTACATTTTAAACATTGCTGCTTAAGGCATTCTCACCTTTGGGTTCTTTGCAGGGCTTCATAACGTGCTTTAAGCTTCAGATATTCCTGCTGACTGCTCAGTTCCTACAGCCAAAGCAGTAAAATCCATTTGAACATGAATGATTCAAAATTAACACCTAAAAATTATGTTGATAAGATTTGCAGTGCATATATGCAAGTGTACTGGACTATCAGTAAGCCTTGACGAGGCAGTAGCCATAATATCTTATCATAATTGATAATGTTGAATATTATCGAAGCTCCAAATTAATATAATAATTGAGATTACTTGCTTCCTGAAAATAATATATATATATATATATATATATATGATAAATGCAGTTAGAGATTTTTAGCTGCTGTTTTTTCTGCAATTTTGTTCTTCATTCTCTTAATGACGACAAACTGTTATTAATTTTTTGATGAATAAAGCCGATCATTTTTTAAGAAAAAAATAGACTCATTTTCTTCAAATTATATAAAGAAAAGGGGCATTTTCCAGCTACCAAAAAGTAAGTTGTTTACATTCCCTCAATTACAAAGATGACCTTGATCGGAACTACGAGAAAGTGCTCTAAGGACATGGTATTGTAAGTGAGTTATAAAGACCATTGCTAATTGTTTTACTTGAAAAAAATTTCACCAACAAATTATTGTTAGTTACGCTTGCGTATAGCACTTGCTTCTTGTTACTGCACAGGATCTCGCTGCAGTCTTAATTTTCAATATATCAACCAGACAGCAGGCAGGCGTTCTTTTCTAAAGTTGTTTTTATATATGCCGGTCCAGGAGAGCATTTTTCCTATTATCTAATAGCACCAAGAAAGGTCAGCTTGAAGAAGAACAATACAAGAAAAGGAAAGCTGCGGCAACAGATTGCAACAACTAAAATACAACTGTTATGTGTCTTTTAAGAATGCTATTAGCTTGGTTCTACATTGTAAGAAAGCAAACTTAGTTCCACAGAATCTAGCTGACTGAAATAATAATGATTACTAGATAAATTAAATATTGGCTAGAATCATCACAAAAAAAAAAAAAATCCTCAAACATTCTGGTTTTGAATTACATCTCAGGGGGGCATCATATATCTATCTTCTGTGATAATTTCTGGACTTTTATTCTTTGTTGTGATATTTATTGCCACGCAAACCTGTTTGTTTGTATATAACTTACTAGAAATTCATACTTTGGAAGATTAAATAAAGGACCAGAAGAAAGAGGGAAATTCAAAGGATATAGGAAAAGGGTAAATTTGCGTACCAGGGCCTCCCTTGCAGACACATTTGGCTCTGGTGCTCCATAATTGCACTTCTGGTACCTCTCAAGAGTTTTGAGCATGCTGAACAACAATAGCAAAAATCAGTAAATTTTAAATCTTAAAATCTAACCATCAAGATTGATGCAAAGATTGTAACAACAAATAGAGACATGTATGAGGACAATAGATATAGCAAGGATCTATTTTGAGCATAATAATCCTTTTCAGATAGTGTTAGTTTCTTGTGAAATTTTCTTACTTTTCCTGTTTAAGTTGGTAAGAAACTCATTTACATTTTATTTTATCATTAACCCAACAAATTTATTTTGAGATTGGATTGCAATAGCTAACAATTCACAAGGGGAGATAGCCGTTCTGTAGTGTAGTTATGACATGGTATTTCAATAGAAATATGCCAAAGTCGAGTGAATGAACATAAAATTGACCAATATTTCGATCTAATGCATTTTTTTTTAAAAAGTTTGTAAAGATCTTAAACTAATCATTGAAAGTTACCAATTATAAATTGATTACATTTCTCTATTTAAAGAATTTTCTTTTCCAAATCTTAATTTGTTGTACACAACATCAGTTCGAGTCCTTAAATATGAACAATCTTTTGCTGCTCATTTTCTCTGGTTATTAAGGCCAACCAGAAGCATACGGATAGCACACCCTCTTCATAATTAAGAAACAATTTGGTGATGTTTCAGGATGAATTTATAAATAAATTGGGCTGTGGAGATCAGGTATGGTCATAGTGTTGATGGCATGCATGCGAAATTGGGAAGCCAATTTTCAAGCAATTAGTCAGCTATATAATAACAAATATTTGGTGACAAATGATGATGATTAACTTGAGCAATGAAGTTTTAAAAAGATAGAAAATTGACTGTAGAAGCATCCCCCCCCCACCCCCAAAGTTTAGCAGTTGTCATTGCAATTCTATATTTTTTTCTGTCACAAAAGAAAAAAAAAATCTCTTTAATTCTAAGATGAAAGAGATGGGAACAAATTAATTAAGAGGTTTTGTTTGATGTGTTTTTTGAAAATTTTCTTGAGAAGATCAGCAATAATTCAAGGAAAAAATCCATTAATTCAATAGAAGAAATGTAATTAACCCTACTTTAACAAATTAGTTAATTAAAAATGTCTAGACATAAAAATAGTCAATTGTACAAGCAAAACCCTAAGATAATTAAGAACACAGAATGTAATGTTGGACTAGAATTTAAGGGCACTAATAATTGTACTAGAGAAAAGGAACCTCTAATTAGGAGTCGTCAAAACATCCTGTGGATATTAGACATATTGATCACTCCAAAGACACAAACTCAATTACAGACTTCGAGAGCACACCACTATTAAGATAACCTCTGATTTGAATGAAAGAGAACAATTCAGTATACTGAAAAGAGTGAGAGGACTACTGATCTGTAGATATTGAAACCCTAAGTATCCTTGGCAAAGATCAAAACCCTAGATGTCTCTATCAGTTTATGTGATTGGAAATATCCTCTCTCCACCGAAACAGAAAAGAGAGAGTTGAAGATCCAATGGAATGAATGGAAGCTCCTATGTGAAAGGACTGATCTGAAGGGAGAGAGAAGAAAAAACAGCAGTCGTAATGTCCCATTCATATTGATTGATAGAAAACATTTGCAGCAAAAAGTATGAGGGTAGAGAGCATGAATTATTACGAACTTGTCTTTTCCATCATGTAATTAAATTTAATCATAACAAAAGATTGTGTTTTTATTTTTTTCTTCTTAAAATTAACTCTGAAAACTCAGTGAGGTAGTTGGGAAAAAGCCTACATAATTGAAAATGTGTTAAACAGAAAATCAATGAAGACATGGACTGGCAAATATAAAGATAAATTAAAGGAAAACCCTAGGCTTCATAGATCGCAAATGATCAGAGAGAGAGAGAGAGAGATAGGCAAGATCAACTAAATTGCAAACTTTCTCCAAACAAAACTTCAACAACTCCCAGAAACTCTAACTTGTTTAACGAAATCAAGTTGATTGGAGTTTTGAATTGAACAATCTAAGACCTTATTAACCTCAAAATGGTTGAATGAAAAAGGGCGGCACTTTCAAAGATTAAAGAGGGAGAAAGAAGAGAAGATTGTTTTTGATCTTATGTAACAACCATGCTTGTTGGATCCTGAAGAGAAAATGAAAGGAAAAGAATGATAAAGAAAACAAAAGATGAATTAGGACTATGCGAGATCAGAAAAGAACATTTTTAGCTTGTATGATCATGAAGAAAACTCCATATACATCGCATAGCTTGATGGGTCTCTCGAACTGTTGGAAGAGCAACAGATCATCAGATTTTTTTTTACTTTTCAAGAAGAAAAATGAACACAGAAATGGAAAATTCAGATAGTAAACGTAAAAGGAAAAGAGACGGAGAAAGGGCAAAAGACTATGGGAGCTAAGAAAAACTGTATAGAGTTTGAGTCAATATAACAGTAGATATTATAACGTTTATCTCTCTTTTTTGTGGTTTTCCAGTTGCAGATCTAGCATCAATACCAACACGAACACACACTACCTGCTATAAACGCCGAGACATTCACAGAAACGGAAACAAAAAGAAACCAACTTTTATTTCCCTCTCTCTCTTCAATTCTCAGAACAAATGCTTAAAAAACCCAACACTGAAAACAGAAAAAATCAACTTACCGAGCTCCGAAAATCTAAAGACAGGTCTCAAAACAAGAAACAAAAAGAAAAGGTCAAAGAAAAATTGAGCGAATCTAGCTAGCTAAGAGAGAGAAGGAGTGAAGGAAGCTGAGAGAGTTAAAAGAGAGAAGCTTTTGTGTTTTTTTTTCCTGTGTGTGTTTGAAGGGTACAAAAATTGGTTTGTTTTGGTGATACCTTGAACTACTGCAAAACTCGTACAGCTTTCCTCTATTGGAGAAGATGATGAGAGCAACCTCTGCATCACAAAGAACGGAAAGCTCATAGGCTTTCTTCAAAAGTCCATTCCTTCTCTTTGCAAATGTTACTTGCCTGTTGATCTTGTTCTCAATTCTCTTCAACTCAACCCTACCTCTCCCCATATCTTCTCCCTCTCTCTCTCTTCAAGAAAAACCTTTCTTTAATTTTAGCACTCAACAAATCCCAACAAGTCTCCACACATAAAAAGTATTCTTCTTCTTTTTTTTATGGCCCTTTTTTTATACACACACACACACTCGCTCTCTCTTCAAGCACCAGCACCAATCTCTTTATTGGTATTTAGGCTTTATTTATTAACTCGGTGGATCACGCTAAAAAACACATACTTAGACCCCGTAAACACAGTATTTTAGCTATGTTCAGCTTAATTTGTTTGGAATCTCACTAACACCCTTAATTAACAAAATAAAAAGTAAGCCCTCTCTCAACATATTCACCTCTGTTTACACCAAAATTACTCTTCTGTTAATACTGTTTTTACTAGAAATTAACACTAGCAAGAATAATAGTGTGTGTGTGTGTGTGTGTGTGTGTGTGTGTGTGTGTATAAAAGGATGGCTAAATGAGAATGATAATGATGCCGTATAAAGTTCTAAAAAATCAAAATCATTTGCTGGGTTGCTTACAATGTACGCTAATACTACATTGCTGCTCAACGAGCTACAAATTTGTGTATTGTACCTGCCTAGCTGCAGGGGATTTAAATTTTGGTGGTGTAAGGTGTAAAGCAATGTTTATTTTTGTATTTTAAAAGTTTTTTTGAAAAAAATAAATATTATTTATTTTTTTATTTTAAATTGATATTTTTTTGGTGTTTTTAGATTATTTTGATACACTGATTTCAAAAATAATTTTTTAAAAATAATAATAAAAATATTATTTTGATATATTTCTAAATAAAAAGTACTTTAAAAAATAATCATAATCACACTCCCAAACAAGTCTGAAGTTAGGGAATTAGATGTAGGGATGGAAATTTAATCAAAATCTGCTTTATGGATGAGTTTTTTTTTTTTTGTATTAGATGGATAATGAATCGAATATAAATATTATCAAATTCAATTTGAGACTCGACCGAATCTTACTTGAAATATATATTTATATTATATAAATATATTTGAAGAATATTAGATTTTTTCTAATTCAATATAATATATGCCTACTTTAATATTAACATAAAACACACAAACATATATATATATATATATATATATATATATATATATATATATATGTATGTATGTATAAATTTTATAATTTTTTATTTAATATACATATACATATTTTAAATATATATTAACTATTTTATTTTTTATTAATTAATAAATAAAATCCGATAAATAATTTAGAAATATTTAGATTTTTTATCCCATAAATAATAAACATAGTATAAATATAAAAAAAATTCAATCAGTGAATGGTCATTATCATACCTAATCCGATGGACGGTGGAGAACCAGATTGGAGAAAGTAAATGTACTTGATGAAAAGAAAAGGAGAGTTGGGGTATTTGAGGAATAAATGTTAAAGTAGGAAGGGCAAATGATATACGTGTCTAAAGCTTAAGTGGAAGGACATCTGACTATTTTCCAGTTTGGGCAATCATCTGACTTAACCTTAAAAATGTTTTATTCCTAGTTCCTTTGATTTTACCATTATGTCCTTGCATTCACTTTTGTGGTTAGGCTTTGCGTAGGTCTGTTTGGTTGTGTTGTCCACAGAACCGAAGGGACCAAGGGGGCGAGTACGGGCGCTGACACTCTCTTCGGCCAGTCCTCCCTTCTCGAGCCGAACATGGTGGGATCAGTCACGTGCCCAGATTTCCTTTCTAAAGTCAAGGAGAGTGAGCACTTATTACCAAAGTTTCGAACTGCTCTAGTAAAGCGAGTGCTGGAATCGTCCTGCCGAGGAAGAGTCTGTTTTTGAATTTAGATATTGGATTATTTTTTAAAATATTTTTTTATTTAAAAATATATTATATTAATAATTTTTTTAAAATATTAAATCTTAAATCATAAAATAAAATTATTTAAAAATATTTAAAATAAAAAGATTAAAACTTTTTTTAAAATACTTTATGGACATGACTACTATTTAGCTGTGCTTTAATAGTCCTCGCATGACTCTTCTTCACACTGAATACTAACTCAACGCTTGATTCAGGTCTTCTTAATTCTTCTTCGTCCATTTCCTTGTAATTATGAGAAGGGATAATGAATTAATTTTCCAGGTAATTATTTAATTCCCGATTATGTGGATAATAATTTATATATTTTGACCGAACGTGTAAAATAAATGACCTAATTAATGTATTCAAGTATTGATTGAACTCTTTCACATTTATACTGACATGAATTGTTAGGTTAGCTTTTTTTTTTTTTTTGGTGCTAACCAGGGTATCCCAGGCGCTGGTCCAGACTAATCCCCGTCCCGGGTGGCAAGGGCTCCCCAAATTGTTAGCTTGAGTACATTAATTAGGTCATTTATTTTACACGTTCGGTCAAAATATATAAATTATTATCCACATAATGAATTGTTAGGTTAGCTTGAGCATACCAAAATAATAATAATTATAATTTTAAAAATAAAACAATCACCATATGAAATATAATAAGTTGACAGATTAAAATTATAAATAATATGGTTATGCACTCTCTCTTTGTATATAGTAGAGTATAATATAAATATATAAGTTTTACTTAACAACTTAAATTTTTAAGTTAAAATATTTATTTGACATGTTCTCAAGCTGTAATAATAAAATATGAAAATTTCGAGGCTAAAACACTACTATAAAATTAAAAAAAAGAGAAAATATCGATGAAAAATATTTCATAGAGGTTTACAAAATAGAAAACACGATGAAGAATCTTCGTCAGTAATTTTAGATGGAAACGGTGACAAAATAAATAAAAATCATTGGCATTTTTATTGACATTGCTAACGTGTGAAATCACTGATGGAAATCCCATCGATGATTTTATCCATTAGTGATTTTAAGAGAAATTAAAACTTGATAGTGGCTCTCCACCACTTATTTTCCTCATAAATTTCATATTAAAACCCTTTCTCTTTCTCTCTCTAGCCTCTTGACAACCACCTCCATAACCTCCACAAATTCAGCCACCACAATTAGCTGGTGTCGACGACTCGACGCAACAACTCTTCAAAGACCTAAATTTCCCTCTCTTGGTTTCTTTTTTCACTACACCAAGTAAGTAAACTCATCCATTTATATTCTTAACCTATTTTTATTTTATAGTTTGTTCCAGATATTGGATAAAATGAATTTAATTTGTCACTTGGTGAAATTGAGTGTGATTTTACGACTTAAGCTTGTTAGAATTGAAGAAATGATGAGAAATTTAATGGGTACAAATTAGTTTTTGTTAATTTTATGGTTCAGTTGAAGATTTAGGGAAAATTAATTTTGTGTGGAATTGATAATAATTAAATGCATTAATTAGGTTGAATAAATTTAAATTAAATAAAGAATGGATAATTAGTTGGTTTCCAATTAATTTTAGTCAATTTAGGGTTTTTCTAAAAAAATTTAGGAAAAAATAATTTAATGTATAATTGATAATCATTAGAGTATTAATTAATGCTATTATTCTTGAATTGGATAAATAAGAGGTAATTAGTTGGGCACCAATTATTTTTTTATTAATTTTATGGTTTAGTTGAAAATTTAGAGAAAGTTCTGTATCCACCTAATATTTTTAGAGAAATTTAATAAATTCTCTAAGTATTGCCCCAAGTATTTTAACCTGAAAACTTAAGGAATTTTTTTTTTAATCGTCTTAGTCACTAGGCTACCCTATTTTCATATAATTTATTCAAACATGACAATGTAATTAAACATGTTTTTTTTTAGTGTAAAGTATTCAATCACTATCTATTAATTAACCTATAATTACGGAGTACATTTTTAATACTATTACATTTACATCTATCATTAGATGATCAAATGACCTAATTCTTGCTAGCCAATTGAAACTCTTGCAATACATGCTCATTATAAAGATCATTTGCCGTGGACCAAATATAGGGTTTAGTTTCTATTTTGAAATAAAAGAGATACATACAATTGAGATAGCCAGTGGAGACGAAACATAATAGAGAAGGGAGATGGGATTCTGTCTGATAATAATATATAAGACAATAAAAATTTTAAAAATTTATATTATTAACGAGGGATAAGATAAAATAAATTACAGAGAAATCAATTACCATCAAATTTATTATGTTTGGGATATATATATATCATTATTTTTTTACTTTAATTTATAATGAAAATTAATTTTTTGAACTAACATAAAATGATAATTTATCTATTCATCAAAATCATGTTAAAAAAGGATTTGCAATCACGTAAAAAAGATAATTGTCAATGGTAAGAAGATAATATTATTAAATCATGATTTACTTTGTCATTCAATCATTATTTCAAATATATTTAATAATAAAATAAATAATCAAATCAATCACATGTCAAATTAAAACTAAAAAAAAAAAAAAATATTTGCACCAACACAAAGTTGAAATGTAACATAATTGGAAATGCAAGATAATACTTTCATCTCAAATACACACTTTTGATTATCATTCAATCCGGCCCCATCTCTTCATAATTAAATTCAATTTTTTTAGAACACGAGGGATTTGCAGATCTCTATATCATGTATATGTTTTAATTATTATATTTTTTTTTCAATTATGATATTCATTTTCTCTCAAAATGTTAAAAACTCACTCATTATGTAAAAAAATAAAAATAATTATACGTTTTAATAAAAAATACTCTTTGGTTAATTGTTTTTATTCAATTTATAAAAAAATAAATTTACTATAATTCATTTATTTTTTTAATTGTATCAAATTGTATAAAATAATTTATTATTTAATTTAAGTAATCTTCTTCCAATCAAATTTAATGAAATTGAAAACCCGGAATTCTAATACAAATACATTCTTAAAAAATATTTTTAAAAATTAAAATACATGATAAAATATATTTAAAAATGAGTAAATTAAAAACTATAAAATACTTGATAGATATTTTCTCTATCTTGTTTATATTTCCTATATTTTGTTTTATAATTTTTGCTTTTATATTTTCTAGTTTTTAAATTTGATAGTGAAAATTAAGTTAATTAAAATCAATGGCCCAGACATAAATGTAAAGATAGAGATTGAAACTATAACATATTAAAGGGATATTTATATAAAAAGATTAATTTGATTCTGTCTTTGTCCCACTGTTTTACAGGGACAAGAAAATAACTAAAAATAGTCCCTAATATAAAGATAAAAACTTAATTTTTCGACAATAATTAAGTTAATAAAAAAACAAAAGTAATATCATCCTCTCTTTTTTCGAAACTTAATTTTTGGTTATAAAAAAGTTATAAATCTTTGATTTTCTCTCTAAAAAGTGATTTTTTTAAAATTTATTTTTACATAAAACACCCTGAGTTAAATTAATAAATACATATCAATATGTTCTTTTAAACAACAAATAGTTAAATTAATTAATCTTCCATGCCTATTTCTACAACTGTATTCACACCTACTTTTCCGACCACTTTTGAAGCTCATCATAAGCACCTCCAATTGACTCAGGGTGCTCGAGAACTATCAAAATAAAGTGACAACAGTCTTAATCGACGCTGAAAATCAATTTTCCGATCATTTCATCTCTCTTCCATTTCTCCAATCAGGAGCCTCTCTCTCTAACAAGAATCTTTTCTTTTCACAAATTCATCAACTTATATGAGAGGATCAAGAGCAACTATGCAAAGAAGGAGGATCGGAACAACTAAAAAAAAGGACTAAATTAAACTACCTAGTTTTATAATAATAACTACAGCCGATTAGGTGATATATATTGTCTAAACTTTTCCAGTACTCCCTGTCTTGATGCATATCCATTTCAGGTCATGTTGTCCAGGCAGAGATTTATGATGAGAAGACTGATCTGAAGTATTTTTCTGAATGAAAATGGAAAAGAACTCCTAGCTAGAAACTATATGACATGCATTTTTAACTTATATTGTTGAGACATATATAGGCTAATTAAATGATCATGGTGATATCATAAAGACGAGCCAAATTATCATTACCTTGTCTGTGTGTTAGAAGTGGTTATTGTGTCTTCGCCATGCCAACAATTTGTCCGGCGCATCAGGTAATTAAAGGCTTGCATGTGTGGTTAATATTCCTCAGGTTTAGCCTTGAAAGTTTTAGATATTGATAGGTTTTCAACGATTTTGCTACTGTAGGCAACACTTTTACGTACTTTTTGCACCCCCCAACACTACCCATTCAATGGGATTTGGAAATTTAATTAATTGAGAGCAGTGCGTATAACTGATCCAGTACTACTTAATATGCTGTGTTAATTTGACTATATCGTGGTTAAAAAAATTGTTAAAAAAATCTTTAGTTCTTAACCCAGTTTGAATATTTTAACAAGAGTCAATTAATGCATGCGAGGCGAGGACACACTGAAATAAAGGAAGGACAAAAAGAAAAGAAAATAGTGCAAATGAAGGGTCGACTGAATAAAGTTTCATATTATCTTAAAATTAACATTGAAAATAGTGCTTGTCTGGTTCATTATTTAATTTGACAAGTAAACAAAAAAGAAGAGGAATTTGTTCATGCACCGGAAATCCACATGCGTGATCTGTTGGAGCAAGGAGGAGGTATTTCCGACGAAAGATTTTCCCCTAAAAAGTAAAAACCCATAACGTGAAGAACATTGATATTTGATGGCAATGCTGACCAGCTGAACCTGAGCCTGGTTGACTGGCCACTTTTGACCCGTAACAGAGGCCATGTGATTGTGAAAATTGTGGGAAATTGCCTTTTCTGTGAGAGGATAAAGAAAAATGCTCTTTCAACGAGCTGTGATGTACAAAATTTATCTTCCTATTTTTTCTTTTTATTTAAGACAGAAAAGAAGAAAAGGGATGCCATTATTAGCCCATTAACACGAGCATGAGTACTGATAAAGACAACATAAACGAAAATCAAACTGACAAATGATCACTTGTTTATATGTATGCAGCAGTATAATTAATTATCTGAGTATTATGATTTAAAAAAAACGTGTGGGTCCTTTGTTTCTTACCAAGGAAAGAATGGCCCACTTATTTTCAGAGTAAGTTTCGTCGTGTCTTAGAGGTTATTTTTTATATTTAGAATTTTATAAAAATAATATTTTTTTTTAAAAAAATTATTTTTAATATTAACAAATCAAAATAATTTAAAAATATATATAAAAAATTTAAATAAAAAAATATCATTTATAACTTCCAAATAATTTCAAAATGCGCATCCTAGAAATTTTATTTCCCATTTGATTAAAAGTGAAAAACAAATGAAGTGATTACATAAAAAGATAATTTTATATTCTAATATTGGTATTCATCCTTGTAGGTCACTTTTATACATGCAGAACAAGCGTGAATGCAAGAATAATTGGATTTGTGTAAAACACAAATCCGTGATGAAGTTTCTTAAAAAGTTGAAAGCCATAATAATTAATGAATTTGCGAAGTAAATTATTTTTAAAATAAACTCCAATTTTCATTCAGAATTCTTCTTCTAAAAGTCAACCATATAACAAAACACATTATAATGGTGCCCTAAAAGCTAAAAAAAAAATGTTCTTTCCTGGGACATAATTTATATTTGTTTTTTTGGATAGAATTTTTATCTTTTTTTGGATAGGATCAGCCCAATTAGATTGGTTTTTTTTCCTACCATGTTTGGACACACATCTCAATGTATTTTTGAGTTTTGAAAAGTCAAAACGAGCGTCATGCACCACCCATTGATGCACACCTGCATATCTTCAAACCACTAATTGGTGTTTGAGACACACCCCAAACTCTTTATGCAAAGCAAAAACACCAACATCTTCATCATCAGCACGACGAAGCATCACAGCTAATGGCAAACACCAACCTTCCCACCAATGATATAACACGCATAACATCTAACGACTTAACTTTTTAGGTATTCTCCATTATCTCACCACTCTCCACGAGATAAGATGATATAAACAAGATTTATAAATACCTTGGATCATTAAGTAAACATGAATATTCATCCACATACAACATTAATATATACACTCTCTCGTACTTTCCTTGTTATTTCTTACATCTTTCCCTACTACATCTTACTAACTTCAACATTGGATGGTCCCATATTTTGACAGGCAAGAATAACCAAGCCTAGAGAGAAGATTCCACACACTTTAACCCAAGATAAGGCCAATGAAAGTCTAATCCAATTTTATAGTTTTCACGATTCCATCAGTGACATCATTTATGACCTGGACAAAAACTAGTTCATTCTCATTCATATTACTAGAAAAAATCTTTTCATATATGATGACTTAGAAACTTTAGGACATGAAAGAATAATTGACCTCCTAATTGCAAGCACACTATTTCCTCCAAATCTCCAACAAATAAACTATCATGTGAAAATGCTTAATGATGTTATTGTAGCTGTACAACAACTTTACACTCTCTCACTCCCTAGAATAAGAATATAGCACATAGCTCCATTACATGTACATTTGAATGCATAATGACAACTCTAGTTCCCTGAAAGATCTTAGGGCACAATGATATATAAGCCCGTAGGCACGAAAACTCTTATAATCCAACTCTTTAAAGGAACCATTCCCACTATAAAGAGTATTCTTTAACAATTCCTAACCATAAAAGTGACTACCATCATCAATCCTTTTTTAAACCTTGCTCGTACATTTCTTATTAAAAAACATCCAAACATGAGAGAAGATTAGTAATTACATCAGCTTTTAAGAATGAACATTTCCCCTATCAATTGAAGATTCTTCACTTTATTATCGAGTGCAACATAATTGTTTCTCTAAAGACTATGTCTTTACCAAAGCTAACTTAGACCACTACGATCGTCTTATAAACCTAAGAGAGCATATATAAAATGTGAGAAGCATCATGGAGCTAGTAATATAAGCAAGTGACACTATATACAAGATTCTCCCGATAATATTTCATGGATCTGATCGAGTATGGTATTCCAGCTTTGAACCTAACTTTATCTTTAATCTTTATGATCTCTATGTTAAACTCATTGTCCGCTTCAACACTAGCATACCAGCTAAAAAGAGCATAACTAAGCTTTTCGCCTTTGCACAATAAGACAGAAACACTGTAGCACAACTCTGAAGGTTTAACAAGAAAATTCTCAACATGAATAATATACTTGAATTCATTATCATTGAAGCCCCAATTAATGAAGTTTATAGTTATTCTCTATGTGAATGATTGTATACACTTCCCAACTAAAGTCTTTTCAAAGTGAAATAGACAATGAAAAATCACATTTGAGTATAAGAAATGAGCATAAGTAGATAAAAACACTTGCTTTTCCAGTAATAAAGAGAAAACTCTTCCAAGCACCATTGATCTCCTAACAACCCAAAGGCATCTAAAAGGAACACCAGAAGATCCATCACAATCACCTGATGTTTTCTAATATCATGACCATACTTTTGACCACCATACATATTAAGATATTGGTTTTCATTAAAGAAAAAAAAAACTCATATTATGCCCACCTTCTATAAAAAAATGATACAAATAACTTTTGATTCTTTTACCATGACCATGATTATAATACTGAGAAATATCATGCTTTAAAAATAGAGATAGGAAAATTGATCATTAAAGGTCACCTCCAACAATTTATAAGGAATAAAATACAACTTAAGCAAATAAGAAAATATCTCTACGGTGCATTATCCGAGATCATATATTTCTTAAAAATTGTATCTCCTTTTTTAATGAGAAAGTATTTTAAAATTTTCAATAAAAGTAGTAGTGTTTCTTAATATCTCTAAATAAATTCTCCATGTCTCAAAACAGATCCCCATATCTCTAATAAAATCCTCACGATGAGATCTTCATACCTCCGTTAAAATCTTCATTTCTCCAAACAAATTCTTCATGTATCCAAATGAATCTTCAAGTCTTTAATGAAATCTTCACGATAAGATCTCTATGTCTCCATTAAAATATCCATGTCTCTATGCATGTTAACAAAAACCATAAGAAGGTAACATGATATGTATAAAAAAGTAAGTGTTTTTTTTTCCTTCCTACTTCCATTAGTTCAGTATTTCAAATATGATTGTTTAAAAAACTTGAGGGCAAATGATAGTGCATTAAAAGTTTTAAAAAAGAAAAAAAAATATGTTTGTTCTTGAATAGGACCAGCCTAACCGAACTTATCTCCTGCTTTTTTCTACCTTGTTCGGGCATACATCTTAATATTTTTTTTTTAAGTTATGAGAAGTTAGGTTCAGCACCACACACCATCCACTAATGCATATTTGTACACCTTCAAACTATCAATTGGTGTTCAAGGCTAAATTCTGTATGCAAAGTAAAAATACCAACCTCTCTATTAATGGCACAACGAAGCACCACAACTAATGCCTAGTATTAAACTTTCCACTAATGACTTAAATTCTAAGGTATTCTTCACCATTACACCATTCTCTACGAGATAATTCAACCACATACAACACTCATATATACACCCTCTCATTTTCCTTTTTCTCTTATATATTTTTGCCTCATACATCTTACTAACTTCATCATTAGATGGTCTCATATTTTGACAGGGGGCTTATTTTTGCAAGAACAACCATGGTTAGAGATAAAAACCGATACATTTTAACCCAATATGTGATCAGGAAAAGCCCAATCCAATCTTAAAATTTTCATGATTTTATCACATTGTAAATCATTTAGGACAGTAAATAAGCATCTAAGTAGCAATTTTCATGTATAAAAGATCCTATATGTGTATAATATATGTGTATATATGAAAAAAAAAGGATGATTTTCTTCTTGTTTGACTGAGCTAGTTGTTATAGGACAAATTCCAGTTGTTCACTTTCTATTATTGGTTTTCCATATTTTAGAATTTTCCTTTTTTGGAGAAAAACAAGTACTTCTTTTTATTAGTGATGCAAGAAGATTTGAATAGTTAGACATAATTTTTTCTGCAATTAGATCACGTAGAAAGCATAACAAACATATTTAGACTAGAGAAACAAGTTCAAACCTAAGAAGTCATTTGGTTACTCTAAAAGACCTATCTAATAGAAACAAACATAACTAACCCAATAAGTGGTATGGTCGAGCCAAGCAATTTATCTAACAAAAACAAACACAACTTTTGATCTGATCATTAGATCTTACTCAAAAAAATTTATATAGATTCTACATGCCGTGTTAGTTTTTTCTTTTTAATGATAATCAAGGAATATACTAAAATAGCCATATAGAGAATGACTAAGGCAGAAGAACAAGAAGTTATTTGTTACAAAACCTAAAGATTGCTAAACATAGAGTAAAAGTAAGAATAAAACATAGAAAACACTTGAGTGGCTATTAAATGGCCAACCATTAAAAATATAAACATTGTCAATCTATATGACTTTAATCCACCAACTGTTGGTGTTCGTCCTCCTTCGGATACCGTATGAACTTCCGGTGAGGCCATTACCTATGTAGCTAAAGTTTAAGTCATAATTTTTCAACCAGGCCAACAATCAGTATAGTGTTAGAGTAAAACATACTTCACAGTCTGGTTGTATTTCCTTGAAAATCATATTATTTCTAGTTAGCCAAATACTCCAAACAACACTAAAAGAGAAAAGATCCCACGCTTTCCTTTGAAATTTTCCCTTAGCCATTGAAAAAGTAGCTCATTGAAAGTTTTCAAGATGCACCAAGAGATACCCTACCAAGCAAACTTGCACTGAAGTAACAAATGGTCTGAAGTTTCTAGATCATCCGCACAAAAAAGACAACAAGATTGATCAATTGAAAGTAACCATCTGCTAAGAAGAAATGATCTTGTACATAATTTGTTTTGCATAGCTAACCATAAAAATGTCTGAATCTTTAAGGGAGATGAATCTCATATGTTTGATGTGAAAGAGCACATTCCATTATAACCCAATTCATCAATTAAGATTATTTTTCCTTAGTAATTGAGGTTGGTGATGTCAAAACACCAATTCAACCCAAAAGTTTAAGCTGTTACGTAAGGTCCTAAGATATGATTTATATTATTATCTAACACACCCCATCAAATGAAAACCATTTAGACTTAAACTTGCACAGACCGACACTACATTGTGCTTAATTTTTATCAAATAAATGGGGATGGTGAGATTCGAACTCGTTGTCGCGGGGGCGCAAGCGACGCGACGTCGTCTGGCAACAATGGAGAATCTTTGTCGTGCCTCCTGTATGAGGTGTTGTGTGTTGGGAAGGGTTTTTGGATTTAATCATAAAATTATGATTAATGTTTAGGAGTCGCCACCTAGTATTATGGTTACTGGGATCCTATGGTCTGCGAGAGTCTGAGTAAGGGACTGGTTGTGCAAAGGGGAAGACAAATCACCCCAGTGCACCCTACCTAAGGTTGTTTCATTGATTTTTCTAAGTTGGGTCCTATTCGTTGGTCTTTTCTAAGGTTCAAGGTAGATTTATCTTCATGAAAGAGTCTCTACCTTATCGGGTTAAATCCTAACCATTCTAAAGTCTGAATTTTAGCATCATATTTATTTAAACCTTGTATCTTTAATACCTGAGGGTGTACTTTATCATGTAATTTTACACCCAACAAATATTAAAGTCTACATCTGGATCCTAGAAAAAAAGATTGGAAAAAGGTTTTTGACATTTTGGTCAAACCCTAATGGATGATCATAAACTGGTTATGATATCCATTTTTTGGATTTTCAAAACATGAAAAAGATGCAATCTTTTAATGAAAACATACTTGTAAAATTTTTAGGATTTGGCCGTATGAAAACAAAATATTTTTTTTGTTTTTTTGAAAAGGGAAATTGATTTAAAAGTTTTTGAGATTTTTTTTTTCAAAATGTTTTGAATTTTTTTTTTGAAATATTTCGGAGAAAGCCGGGTATTTTAATGCCGGATTTGTATTTTACAGTGTAAATATACAACCCAATATTATGAAAAATTAGTATAAAAATATTTAAAAAATCACAATTTTTTTGAAATGATATTTGAAAGTTTTTTGGATTTTTTTATAAAGAAATATATAATATAATATTATATATATATATATATATATATATATATATATATTAAATAAATGTTATTAAAACAGATGGGCTGGCCCGGCCCAGCTGACTGGGCCAGGCATGAGCCCAGAAAACAGTGGGCCGATATCGACCCAAAACGGTTGGGCCGATCACGGCCCAACATAATTTCTTTCTCTTCTTTTTTTTGGTCAGGCCAGACCCAGCGACTTGGGCTGGCCCAGAACTGGCTGGGCCCACATGCAAGGTGAATTATTTTGTCGCTGCATGCAGAAATGAATTCTGCATGCAGTAGCCTCAACGAAGAAGAAGGAGGTGAAGCAGGGAGGAGAAGAAGCTGCTGGTACTGGCCTAGAGTGAGGTTGGAGGTGGTCTGGTCGTGGCAGATAAGAGGTTGATGGCGGCATTGATGGAGAGTTTTGGCCCGCAGTCGCTGTGGGAGAAAGAGAAACTGGTTTGCAGAGGAGAGAGAAAGGTTCACGGTGGCTCTCGGTGGTCGGTTGGTGGACGTGTTGGCTTCCTGTGGTGTAGCTGGTTTGTGAGGAAGCTGGTGGTGGCTCTGGTTGGTGGCTGGAATGGCGGAGAGAGAGAGGGAAAGAAAAACTGCAGAAATGGGGCAGAGAGGCTGGTTTTTCTCCGACTTTGGACCCAATTTTCTCCTCCCTCAGGCCATGAAATGCGGCCCTATTTATAGGAGGTGGAAGAGGAATTTAATGGTGCCAAATCGTGGCCTTTGGTTTGGTTGGTAAGCATCCCAACCGCTGGTTCAAAGTGTGCACCTCGAACTGCCAAATTTGACAGTCCAAGGCTGCCCGAGTTGCCTACTTCAGGCCAGTCATCAGAGCAGTTTTGACGTCTATAGGCCTGAACGGATAATACTCGAGGATAGAGGGATTTCAGGTGGCCATTTTGGTGCATGAGTTGTCAATTTTGCGAGACAAACGACGCATTAAATGCACCTGCAAAACTGCTACCCTGACAGCTTCACGGGGAAGATGATGAACAGTGACCAGGCGACGCGTCGCCTGGTCTCTTCTCTCTTCTTTTTTTAAGTACAAAAACGGCGTCATGTCGCCTGGTCTCTTTTTTTTTTTTTAAGTACAAAAACGACGCCGTTTCGGGTTAATGAAGGAGTTTTGACTGATCTTCAATTGAGTCTGCGTTCTTTCAAATTAGTTCAATTGAACCCCTAATTGACCGTAAACCTTTAATTTAATGCAATTAGGCCCCTGCAGAACGTCAATTGGAACCCCAAGTTTGTGCGCCTTTTACAGTGTGGTCCTTGGTCTCGGATTTATGCAATTTCACCCCTAATTGACCATTAAACTTTCAATTTCTTGAATTTGACCCCTGGATTTTGTCAATTAGGCCCCCTAATTTTGGCGCCTTTTGCAGATTGGTCTTTGGCTGTGAATTTTGTCAATTTAACCCCTAATTGACCCCAAAACTTCAATTGTCTTGCAATTTGACCCCTAATTTCAATCAATGAACTTGGTAAAAATTAAATTTGGTATTTTAAAATTCCAATCTTCTCAATTAAGCCCAAATTAGGCTCCCAAACTTAAGTTTTCACCAATTAAGCCCCAAATAAAATTAATTTGACTCATTTAAAGTATAATTAAGTCCTTGCACTTAATTAAATCCTTCAATTGGACCCAAATTAATTCTTAAACATAATTATAATTTAATTTGACCCATGATTAAATCAAATTGGCCTATTAAAAATTTAATTATGTCATTGGACTTAATTTTTATGCAAATTCGTCCAATAATCATTTAATTTAACCTTGAATTTGCATTTTTTTTCTCCATTTTTGAGCATAATGGGATGCAATTAGGTCTTGAATTTCCTCCAAAAATTCCAACTTGATTTCCGGCCTACTTTCTCCACTTTGTCAGCTTTTATTTGATTTTTTAATTTTTATTTTGAAAAAAAGTGAATTTTTGGGAATAACCTAGAATTGGGTTATGACACTCGTGACCACTTGGTAATCAAGGCTCTGATACTATGTTAAGAAACTAATTCAACCCAAAAGCTTAAGCTTTTAGATGAGGTCTCAAGATATGACTTATATTATTCTATAACACACACCATCAAGTAATAGCTAGCCCCTTGAGCTTGAAACTTGTGACTTATTGATTATCAAATAAATAGAGATGATAAAATTCAAACTCGTGACTTATTGATTATCAAGGTTCTGATATCATATTAAAAAACCAATTTAACCCAAAAGCTTAAGTTATTAGTTGAGGTCTTAAGAATAGTTTTATATTACTCTCCATCAGGAGATGTAACTATGTAAAATGTTATAATTTTTTTAAGACATAGATTGACATAATAATTTTGAATTAGAATAAACATTAATGGTTCATTTCCGTAAATTTTCTGCCTTCCTATTCTTTTGATTCTTGATATATTTAGATTTGACTACGTCATCTAGGTAGTCTTTCACCTTTCTTTTGATTAAGCATGCATAACTTATGCAATTTAATTACCTTTTGATAAGCAAATGTGATTGAGTCAACAGATGGCAAAATAAATGCAATTTAATTACCTTCTCTCTAATAATTGCTTTCTTTCAGAATACGGAACATCAATATTCCGTCGATGTAGTCTCTCTCTCTCTCTCTCTCTCTCTCTCTCTCACACACACACACACACACACACAGAGATATTTTGGCTTAAGTTGAATATTGGAACATAATCAACGAGAACAAAGCAAGTCATTATTTTGGTAGTGGAGGGAGAAAAAAATCTGATAAAAAGTTTCCATAAATCGTAAGCCACAAGGCGGGGGACCCATGACAGAAGCAAATCCCACATGGGTTCACCTAGAAAGCTCTGTTTTTCTGGCACAGTGAAGTGGTCCAATAGCATAAGGCATGCCTGGTGAACTTCTTCGTGTATCAGCCAGGAAGTAATGGAGCAAATCCCGTCCTTGAATAAGCTCTGTGTTGATTCATGTAGACAACCGAAGATGGGGTAATTAGTGCTTACCATCAGCAAAATCGTACATGGCATGCAAAACATGGGATCATCTTTCACTAGCTAGCTACGGCATTTTTATTTTTTTGACAATATATAGGGGACTTTTAGGGGCGATTAATTAATAATATGAGAGGAGCTCGTAATAATCTGGAAACATAATATATCGGGGCTAATCCTGCAAATTCTATAATGTATAAATTAAGACATGGTTGATTAATTTACTTTCCTTATTCTTGTGCAAGTATAAAATACAAGTTATTAAATATATAATATAAATTAAGACTTAACATAACATGTTAAGCTTTTAAGTTAAAATAATTTTTTGATATGATATTAAAACTTTAATGATTAAACGATTACAAATTCGAATCTGATCATTTTTATTTTTTTTCCAATTAAAATTAATTAAAAACATGAAAAAATATAAGTTTGTTTATTTTTTAAATTCAAAATTTATTTACTTAAACATATATTTTAAAAAATAATATAAATCATGTCTTAAAATCTTACCTAATAATTTAACTGATAAGTTTTAATAAGTTTAAGTTTTCAAATTAAAATGAATCTTTAATAATATATAATGCAAAGCTTCTAAGTTTTTTTTGATTTGATAATAAGGGTATCATTGGGTTAGGTTATTCGTCAACCAAGACTAAGTATTCGTCAACATTGAGGTTTTTTTTTTTTCCATCGACGATGGAAACTCATTCAAATATTCCATGGTCAAGAGCAATAATTGCAAGTTTTTCAGAAAATGTTTTCGGACAAGCAAGACGAAATGAGTAGCACCCGCTGAGTAAATGATCAGCATAAAGAGGAAGGAAAAGAATTAACTCAAAAGGTTAAGATGTTAAGCAAAACTTTAAAAATAATCTTATATTACTCTCTAAGTACTATGATATATGAACAATCTCAAGTCATTTTATGAATTTTTCCCAATACTAACCATCTTCCCTAACCAAATTTGTTGCTTTTCTCTGTGAAATATGGCACATATAATTGATTGATATTAATAGACTATAATTTGCTTGATATTCAAGGGGCTGAAAGGCTAAAAGATGGAGGCCGCGGCGTCCTTGGCTAATTTGACTTCGTGTTCAAGTATTTGCTGATTTGGTGAAGCAAAGAACCCAATCCCAAGCCAATTACATGAAATAGAAAGATTAAATTGTTGATTACAACCTTAAATTATCCTCATTTATAATATGTTATTGAGCTACAACTCTCAACGAGGCCAGACGACAACGAATGTGCTTTGTTTCCTTTCTTTTTTTACAAGGAACAGCGTAACTTTTCTTTTCTATTACCCTATGGCGACTCCCGAATTAATTCTCCTTGAACAAGAGATATCCCTGAACTCATCCGCCATTAATATACTCCAGGCTTTGCAGAATACCCAACTCAGTACAGTGTCAGATGGGATTAAGAAAGCTTAATCACTCTTTGTATCCAAGTTTAATCTCAACTTGATTCCCTAATTGAAGATCAACGGTTGGTGAAGCTAATTTAATGGTCGACGGGGGACCAGTGGAAATCCAAGAGACGGTGAAGTGGGCCACCCCCAATAGATTAGCAACGTCAGATTTCATTCCGTTTCAGGGTAAACAGTATCAACGTCAACAATAATGGCACGTGGATTGGATACTGATTTTGGATACATCTTTAAGGAAGTCACATCGATCTAGCGGGTTGGTTTTCCGATCCCTTAGCTAAAGTCTTTATCCCTGGGAACACTCAACCAGTTTTCTTTGTCTAGCTGTCTTACATTTCTTTTGTCTTGGTGCACAATCCTTCTCGTCGGCCCACCTTGAATGTTATTATAATTAATTTATTGATGAAGATATTAGCGTGTATACTTGTAGTGTTTAATATTGTTTTTCGTCGAGATATTGATGAACATCGGTAAGGGAAATAATCATTGGTTGAAAACAAAATTGCATTGTTCTTTCCATCATAAATTATTAACGAAAATTTTTAATCATAAATTTTGTGGTTGTTTTTATTGTTGTTTTTTAATTTTCTGGTAGATCCTTATGCTTTTAAAATAGATGCACTAACTTATAAAATCATTAAGAATAAAATTACTTAGATTATAATTTACCCAAACCATATCATGTTTTGCAGATAACTAATTGATTGCTCGGGTAAGCTATTTGTTCTGTGTTTTGTTGAGGATAGAATAAATTTATTTTTTTAAAAAAAAATATACATGCATTCTTTTTCAACGTGTTTTGACAAGTAAGAGAATTATCGAGCCAATAAAATCATAAAAAAATTCTCAATGAACAAAAATTAAAATACTTATGCATACATCTAATTAAAAAATCAAGAATTATTTGTGCCAATAAAATTTTAAAAAATTTGTTAATGAGAGGTAAAGACTAATTTAAAAACAAAGATAGATAAATATAGATCAAGATATTTGATCTCGCAATATAGGTCATGTACCTATTGTGTTTAATAACTTGGTTTCTTTGAATAAATTCTTTATTTAATAAAATAAGTATCCATGCTAATAAAACATAAAAAAATGTTAACAATAACTGAAGATTAAATTTTAAAAATAAAGAAATACATATAGATCAAGATATTTAATCATGCAACACGGGTCTAGTATCTAGTTGTGTCTGACAACTTTGTTTCTTAGAATAAATTTTTATTTAATCAAATAATAATAGAAACACACACACACACACACACATATGAAAGCGATTGAATAAAAAAAATACTATGCAACCCTACACTTTTTTGAAATTTTTTTATACCTTAGGGTGTGTTTGGGAACGCGGTTGAAACCGTGTTTTCTAAAAATATAATTTTTTTGTTTAAAATTATTTTTTATGTTTTTAAATCGTTTGATATGCTGATGTAACAAATAATTTTTTAAAAATAAAAAATATATATTATTTTAATGCATTTCTGAGTAAAAAACACTTTGAATTGCAACTGCTACCACATTCCCAAACACATCCTTAACCAAAGCCTAAATTGAAAAGCGGAGAGATAGATGTGGCTATAGATATTTGATCTTGAAACCTAGATCAGATACTTAATTGTATTTAAGAACATTGTTTGTTTCATTTAATAAAATAATAATAAAACAACATTTATAGAAAAACAATTGAATAAAATAAAAAGGAAAAAAATTAATAGGGCTACAAAGAAAGAATGCTTCCTAACATAAAAAAAAAAAATCTTACCTGTAAAATAAGTACAAACCAAATCATATTCTATATATAAAAAAACAATATAAAAACCTATTAAAATTTTATTAAAATTGAAGGAAAAAAAACAACCAATAAAAAATAAAATTGTAAGAAAAAAATAAAATAATAAAAAAAACAACATCGCGCGTTGGCCTGACCTGGTTGGCCTAGCCTATTTAAGCTTAAAAACGCTTAGGTGCATGAACCTTTTAGCCCAGGCCCAAATGTCTAGGCTATATTTATTAAGGCATGTGGACATATCATCCACCTCTAATTTGTTTGAAAAATAAAAAATAAATAGGGGATGTACCATCTGTTTTTCCCTAGATTTAGGTTACTATAGGAGCTTTAAAAAATAGTGTTGATGGTTTTTTTTATCTAGAAACTTATTTTTCAACTCATTTTTAACGCAAAACACCTATAAAAACACCCTAATCACTTTGATAAACATGTATATGGCCTTAAACAACCTAAAAACTTGTCTAACTCATATTTTCTATCTCATGTAAATTTAAGGGCAAAGAACATTTAGAATAAACTCCTCTTATCAAATGGAACCCATTGACATCAAAGTCAATATTTTTCGTGGCTAAAATCGTATCAACTAAGATTTTCTTTCTAGTACTAAAATCCAGTCATTTTCTCTCTCCTCACTCAAACTAAGAATTAAAAATAAAAAAATAAAGTTTTGGATCAAAATAGAATTTTTTTAAAAAAAATATATAGGGACCAAAAGTTTTAAATTTGAAAAATAGGAGGACCAAAGTTATATTTTTAACTAAAATTTGAAATGGTCACCGATTTTCACTGTTTTTTTCAATATGATCCTACTTTCAATGTTGATCGGGGTCGATAAATTCGAATACATTGTCCTTTAATTTGGTCTTGAAAAGATACAATTGCTAAAAAAAATCAAAATAAAAAATAAAATTTTTGAAAAATAAATCCACAGTTAAATGCAAAAGGCTCTATGATGCAATTCTCCATATATAACAATTCAGACACACCTTTTAGTGTTTCTTACAATATAATAATAATCCAAGCTAGATTGATGTGATATTGCAATCAATGGTTCACCTTTTACACCAATAATTTTAGCGCCCCCTTTACATTTATCTTCAAAGTTCAACCCACTTACCCACACCGTACCACGCACATGGGAGAAGCAGTGCATGAACAGCGACGTGCATATCTTCTTCTGTTAATTGTTCAGAGGTAAGAGAATCGCATTAAAAGTTCCATTTATTGCCTTGTGTTCTTCCACTCATGAATCAACAGCATTCGCCATCTTCATCGATTTAACTAGCAAATTAATTAAAAGATGGTCCACAAATATTCCCCTCCCTATCCAAAACAAAAGCAAAAATATTCTTTAAATATTTTATCGATTCCTAAACTCAAAAGCAAAAGGAACCACTAATGTTTTCGGTCCTTTTTTTCAATGATATGTAGGCCTAGCGCGATACCAAATTAAGAACTTAAAGTAATCAGTGGTGCATAATTCTGTTTATTTATAGGACTTGTAAATCATTACTCCTTGTCACCTGTGGTTGTTTATCCACTTAAGTAAAAGAACCCTAATTTTTAGTCGCTGATAAGAACATATTTAGAGTAGGTCACCTGGTTCTATACATTAATTAATACCTGGATGTATCAGTTTTGTTTCACAGTGGATCAGTGTCTTGATTCTTGAGGTTAAACAATTCCGTTTCTGGGTTCAAAACCACGACTCAACAAACGTAATACATTCTTTATTTATTTCTTATAACTCTAATATATATAAAAAAGTAAGATTAATTAATTTTTAAAATTTCCCTTCCCTTAATATTTGAAATCATCAACTTCTTTAAGTGTTTTAAAAAAATTCCTTCAGGGTTTGGTAGATATATGATCATATAATGTGTAATGTATTCGTTGAAAGAGTTGAGATACAGCAAAGGGGAAAAAATAACGAAAAAAGGAAGGAAATTAGAAAAAGTGATTTCTTTTTCAGAGAGAGATGCCAAGGACAATAATTCAAGATCATCTCAAGAATTGCCGAGTCAAGCTCAGCCACAACCATAACGCACGGTCTGATTGCGAATCACTGTTAACTTAACAAGCTTATATATATATATATATATATATATATATATATATATATATATATATATATTCCCTATTAGATCTTACTTTCTTGTATTTTTTTCCTAAGAAAAATAAGCCATGAAAATTCATTAGCGCCTCCAATAAGCCCTGCGAGCTAAAAAAATGGAGGAAGAGAAGAAGTACAAATATTCTAAACAGCATCATAGAGGAAGAAAGCTAAAATTAACAGAGAGCCCCTCCAAGGGATGCAAGAGAAAAAGAAGTTGCATCTGATTTGAGCTGGGCCCTTGTGCTTAAATGGAGCACAGCTGAGTGATCCATGCACACTTTTGCCTATGCTTACGTTGGTGGGCTTACCTCACAGGTCACAACTCACAACTCACAATTGCATGCTTAGTGTATAATTAGCATAGCTTTTGTGATGAAGTTTTTAAAAAATATTTTTAGTTTTGATTTTAAAAAAATAGATTTAAAAAATATATATTTAGTTAAACATGCTATGTAATAGGTTTTTGCATGTAAAATAAATAAAAAACAAGTTTTAATAAATAAAAAAATATTATTTTAGAATTTATAAAAATAAGGTTTGTATGTGTAAAGCTTAATATTAAAAGCAGAATTATTTGACTAATCAAATGATTTTTCCCTGTGATTGGACCAAAAATAAAGCTAACACTATCAAAAAGTCTCTTAATTAAGTGCATTTGAGAGTGTAATGGGTTTTGTTTTTTTTTTAATGTATTTTAAAAGTATGTTTCACTTGAAAAAATATATATTAATTAAGTTGAGGTTTATTTTTAGTGTTTATTTTTATAGTTTTAAATAGCTAATATAAAAATAAAAAAATTAATTTTTTTTTAATATATTTTAAATAAAAAAGACTTCACAGACAATATAATTTCCCCAACCCTAAAAACTTAGATTCCCGCTACGTATGTGTATCAAGTTTATCTGAAGGAAACTTATCACCTTTTCCCTTTCCTGAAAGAAATTGCAACACTTCCACAAACCCACTACTGATAAAGTTTTCCCAACTGCAGAGCTAATAATTTTCTGTGGTATCTTTTGATAAAAGGTTCTGGGTCTACGTTATTGGTTAGCTTAATTATATGGATGGGAATATGTTCTTTATCCCGATTGTTATAGCTCATTAATTATATGTTAAGGTACTATATATTAGGTACTGATTCTGATCAGCATGGTCGGTTTTTGATATTTTCTGATTGTTCATCCACTTTGATTTTGAAGACTGGCAGTGCATTTTGATAAACTATGCTTCTGGATGAATTAACCAATCCAGTACTGGCTATGTATTTTGTGGTACGTAATCATTATCTACTCCATATGTGGTTATAATTTTATTAAGCCAACTGAAAAAAGAAAAAGAAAATAAAAACTACTTGAATGATAATTTCTTAAATATTAATGGAGAATACCATAATTAAATATGAAATTTCTTGAAAAATAAATTATAAAAATGAACTTATTTGGTCTTAAAAAAAACATTATAAAACTTCTTAATTAAGACGAACTTATTGGTACTTTTTCCATCTTTTTAACATCCAAAAAACCTGTATTAAATTTTCATTTATATGTAGTACGTACTCCACGAAAGCATAACTGCGAACTGATTTCATGCTGGGTGAGCAATTTGTTTCCTACCAGTTTTTTCACAATTTAATCTTTATATGTTGCAGTATTATTTTTTAGTGTCAGTGTGTGGTGTGTGAGTATCTAACGTGGACTGCAGATTTCCTGATATATAAAACTATAGATGATTAGCAAGAGAGAGACACGTATATACATACAAGATCGGAAGCAAGATTAAATATTAATTATTGCCATAAGTATCTAAAAGAAACTAGTTGATCTCTAACTCAGACTCAGTGATCACTAGGGAGTATTTCGTGCTCCATCTTACAATGCCTCCAACTCAGCTCTCTCAAGCATGAATCGCTCTCGAACATATGAAATGTAGGTTGCAGCTTTCATGTCTACATTTTCGTCGCCACCAATGTCTGGAAAACCTCTCAACTTAGTAGTGGAAACCTTGTGGATTGATGGAGGATTTGCGTAGTAGCTCTGGCGAGTGGGGGAATCTACTTCAGAACCATTTGGGGTACATGGGCTCGGACTGACCCTGCTACTAGATTGCACTTGCTTTGAAGCTGGTTTGGTGACTCGAAACAAGGACTTGACCATCTTATTACCTCTCACAAACCCTTGACTTGATCCTCTGTGTTTTGCCTCCATTTGTTGTTGAGCTAGAGAAAGCTAGGAGGAGTTTAGTGTGACTGGATATGGTGGTTAAGATTACAAGTTTTTTTGCCTGTCCATTCCAAGGAGGCATTCGTGCTTATATATAAATATAAATGGCACTGCTTTGGGCGTCCGATTCTAGTCATGTAAATTGCAAATATACCCTACACTTTACATATATAAATGGGATAATTTTCCTTCTTATGGTGATTTCGTGTCTTTTGATTGGGCAATAATTAATGACCAAGTCATAATACAAGGGCCTTTGTGTGAACTGGGAAAAAGTGGTTTTAGATAAGCATGAAACATATTGTTGGCCCACCGCCCATTAGGGTCCAAGATTTTGAATGAAGGGTTTGGATTATATTCCCTAGTACTTGTTTAGTTGCTTTCATTTGAATTGTTTGCTTAGATATGGATTATGGAGAACTTACGTGTTGATACTTCCCTGCCAAGCACATAACAATTAAGAAAAATAGGGTTCCTTTTCTTCTCTCTCTCTCTCTCTCTCTATATATATATATATATATATATAAAAGAAGTGGAACTCTATCTAAACAAGGCATCGTCGTGTGATTAAAATTCATCATAACCTAGTAGGGCCCTCTTTAGCTACCCCATTGTCAAGCGCGGAGCCAGGAATCTTTTTTATCTTGGGCTACGAACAAATAGACATAAATTGTTTTTTAATATCCATTATTGAATAGATACTCTGATTGTTTTCATCACTTCACTAATGATGCATGAAAATTTTTGTATTATAAATCAAAGGATGAGCTAAGAAACCATACTCCATACCAATAGGAGTTAAGCAGGTGGCAAAGATATGGTAAGTACGTGAAATATCATGAAATTCGCTTGAGTATTTATTTATTTATTTTTATTAATATGGATATCTGGATCAGCTCACATATACCTCAACTAATCCTATGGGTCCTAAAATGATCTTTAGAGATCAAACCTAGAGCCTGACCAATTAAGCTACACTCCTCATGGTTGATTGAGTATTTATTAGCTACTATAAGATGGGGCTAAAGAGTAGAGAGCATTTGGGAACGCGGTGCAAACTGCGTTCCCTTAAAATTTATTTTTTTGCTAAAAATTAATTTTTTTGGTATGTTTTGAATCATTTAGATGCGTTGATTTCAAAAATAATTTTTTTTTTTTAAAAAAAATATCATTTTGATATATTTCAGCACGAAAAACACTTTAAAAAACAATCGCAACCACATTCCCAAACTTATTTTTTTAATTTTATTTTTTAAAATTAATTTTTTTAATGTTTTTTTATGAATCAAATACATATAAATTGAGATATATAAAATGGGTTCTTTTATCCGGAATAGAAAATCCTAGAAATTTATTCAACGAGTAAGAAGATAAATTAATGGGATGCTAAAGGCTAAGAAGCCAAATGAAAAGGTACGAGGCTAATAAGAAATAATGCAAAGGAAATATTTACATATCCGGATTTGAAAAAAGATAAATAAAAAGACTATACTTATAATTATAAGATGAGATATTATATTTTTTTTAAGATCTATTTTTCTACCTGGGCTACAGCCCACCTTAGTCTTCTATGCTCCTCCGCCCCTGCCCATTGTTATCCTCCAAATAAAAAGCTTCAAGATTTATGGTATATTACACGGTTTGATGGAGTATAAACCATCTTGAGACGGTCCAAAAGGCATATGAACGTGGACCAATGATAAATTGATCAGACGTGTTTGAGCATGAAAAACGAATTTCTCTTTTGTCTTGCAGAGCGCCATCCCAAGGATTCAGATATATGGTAAGCTTTTTGAGGATCCACGGTTAGTCGCTTAACCGAAAGGAAACCGCCCTTGTCTCTTGCATGTCTTTTCTTCTTGATGACTCGTGAATCATGACATGATGATATTTACGTGTTCATGCTCTGTTTTAAGGTTTTTTCTTTGAGGGATTTCACAAGCAAAGAAAGTAATTGCCATTGTTTGTACAAGAAAAAAAACAGTCACCGCGGCCTGGCATACTATGTACCGATGATGTTTTTGATATTTTAATATATTAGGTAATTAATCGATTCTTTACATTTAATATTATTTTATTCATGTAAAAATATATATTTATTATTAATAAAAACTTAATTTACTTTTAATATTCATATTTTAATATTCATATAATATTAGATTAATAAATCTAATATTTGATTTATGAATCTAGAGCAAAGGTAAAGTGCATGAGACAAAAAAATTTTGAAAAAAAACTATAATTTTGTTATAATTATGAGATTTTTATTCGTCAAAACTTTGTTTCTAAAATGTTCCTGATCGATGCTCTCTTAAATCCTGATATTTATTAGAGCCGTAGAGACTGATACATATTATATTCTCTCATTTATGAAACGAAACAGTTGCTCTCATAAGCTGAGATATAAATGATATTTAGAACTAATATTTATAGAAAGACCCACGTGACGGTTGTGTAAGTGATCCTTAAACTTGAGATCACTAAATTATCTTGTAATATCCCACATCGGCGGGTGAGGGAGTGATAACTGGTCTTATTTAGAGTGATGGTTGCTAACTTGTCATACGCGATTAGAGGCGTCAGGCTCAAAAATGGGCTCGCGTCACCAGGAATAAAACCGTGAGGACAGTAAGGCCCAAAGCGGACAATATATGGCAAGTTGGGTCGGGCTGTTACATTTGGTATCAGAGCCAACCTCACTAGCTATCTTGTTGTGCCGACGGGGTCGTCAGGCTCTTTAAGGGGGTGGATTGTAATATCCCACATCGGCGAGTGAGGGAGTGTTAACTGGCCTTATTAAGAGTGCTGGTTGCTGACTTGTCATACGTGTTTTGGGGCGTCAGGTTCAAAAGTGGGTTCATGTCACCAAGAACAAAACCGTGAGGGCGGTAAGGCCGAAAGCAGACAATATATGGCAAGTTGGGTTGGGTTGTTACATATCTTATATAGAGAATGTTATGCTTTAATCTTGTTACATGTTATCTTAATCGAGGCAACATTAGGTATAACATGAATATATGAAGGTACTTGAGTGATCAAGAGAGGATTCATCACCCTAGATGAATTAGCGAAAAATGTTTTATTTGTTCTCGAAATCCTTGGCCAAGGTGGAATGAGATTTGAAAAGAGTTTCAAATCTTATTCAAATGATCAATGACTATTATGTTAATAACAAACATGATTTAACATGGTAAACATGCTACATTCTTTAATGTTAGATCAGAATATTATTGATGAAAGAATATTAATTACACTGAGAAATTGGTCCCTAAAAGGTTAAGTCAAACCACTAATGATTTTTCTAATATTTAAGGGATAATAACATGTTGTTAAACGATGCACCTAATTTCCAAATATAAATTAATCAATTGTTGAATTGATAATAAATTAAACTGTTTAATTTATTTAATTCTATTTAATTATAATTATAATTATAATTTATTTTTGGGCTATCATATTAGAAACCTAATGGGTCATACACATTAAAAACCGTTAGTCAGAAATTAAAATGGGATGATTTAATTAATTATGACTTGATTAAAATATATTTTAGAAATTAAAAACTGGAATATAATTAATACACAGATATATATTTCTAGACCTAGAAATATCAAGTAAGGACTTGATTATGTTCATTTCTAAAATTGTACTGAATTAATATATGGATATTATTTAGGGGGTAAATTGATATTTTGTTAATTTATAGGATTTTTCATATTTCCCTATAAATTATAAGCTATGCCTCTTATCTTTTTAATCGTTGTCATTTATACAGAAAAACTTCATAAATCACAGAATAAAAAGCTATTACTCTAGGCATAGCAATCTCTCTTTTCTAAATATAGATTTAAAATATTTCTCACTGATGGTTCATGTGGATTACCATTGGAGGCTGGATAATTGAACGGTTTGTGGTTTGTGACAACTCAGCCCTTAAAGAATTATTCAAAGTTGAATAAAATCGGATCTTCATGTAATAAATCCTTAAACAACTCTAGATTTGTCTGACAAAATCTTAGAGACTCCTGAATAATTTTGTTTTATTGTTTTTGTTGCGTGTATGATATTCAGAAATCTAACAATTTTAAAGTTCAATATATTTAGGAATGAGGTTTTTAGTGTTTGGAAAAGGGGTAATTATATGTTCATATCAATATTCTCTTCTCTGAAGCTTGGGAAATAGATGATTGGTGGTAGAAAGCTCAAAACCTGCAAAATAATCCTTTTTAGTGGGGTTTAGTGACCCTCAGATGATAAAGTCAGTGATTTTTTAGTAAAGAATTACAATAAATAAGAGAATGAGCTTTAAATTCTAAGAAAAAGAGTGTTTGTTCTTGTTTTTGTATGATAAATACATTAAGAATCAAAATATTTATGCTTAAAGGAGATAAATTATGAACCATTTACATGGGTGGTTTAATGAGTATTTATAGCCTTTGAACCTTGTCATGTTACTAGAATGGAGGATTTAGATAGTCATTTTCTCTTGTTAGCATTAATAAGGGATAAATATTTCTTACACAACATTAAAAAAGGAACAAATATCTCTTACACCATATTAAAGATGGATAGATATCTCTTACATAATATTAATGGCGATGAAAATATGGTAGATCCTTTAAAAACTTTTAGACAACTAGGGGTGTAGAAAGATAAGTATTCCTAATATTAATATTTTATGTTAAAAATCATAAGAATAAATAAGCGAAGCCTTATGACTCAACATGAAACCTAAAATGACCATCAGATTCATATCTATTTGGACTTGATATGATACAAAGTCCACGAGCAATAAATCTGATAGGTTGTAAAACCTATATTTATTTGGGTTTAGCGCGTAGTTTAACTCTATAAATAGATTAAAATTATATATTAAACTCTAATTAAATTTAATGAATCAAATTTAGCAAATCAATCACAGCAACACGCGAGTTTAGTTGTTTTCATTACAAATAGGTGTCAGCACATGCGACGTGTGTAGCTTTCATGAAAGAAATTTGAGGCTTTTTTATTTTTATTTTTATTTTTGAAGGAATTAAAAAGCAAATGGAGTGGGTGTGTTTCAATAGGCCTAATCAAAGCTCGACCCACTTGAGGATTTGTGTTTCAATCTCTTATCCCTTATAAAATGTTGGGTCAGGCGTGGTCGACTCAAATATCACTTATTACATCTGGAACCCGTGGATTTATTTTATTCTTTTAATTTCAAAAATAAAAGCGTATCTATTCTCTTCTTCTTCTTCTTCTAAGAAAGAAAAAACAAAATTCATGCAAATTTCCAGGTATTGACAGTAATGATTAACATTAAATAAATAAATAAATAAAAGAATAGGGGTTCATTATATCCCTTGTGGCTATTCATTGAATTAATATTTTATTTTAAAAAATATTATTACTGTTTTTTTTTAATTTTATTATTTAATATTTTTTTATTGTATTATCTTACTCTCATGAAACGGATTGTAGATTTGACTGATTGACTCGGGTTTTTTTAATTAACTTTATTATCCAATTATATCTTTTAATATTGGATTGATTAAGAATTAGACTTCATGATTTATTTATTTTTTATTAGGTTATTTTAGCCTCATAACCTGATAATAGTTCTTAATAGATTAACCTGAGATGACTCGGATTATTTTTCGTGTTCTTTTTTTAATTGAATTTTTTTTTCAAAAACTATCATTCAACATTAAAATGGATGAGAATTGACCTTTTATAATATGTTTTTATTTGCTTTCTATAATGGTATTTAATTAGTCTCATGATCATGGTCTCGAGTTTTGGCATTTTAACCCCAGTTAAATTATGTTATTTTTTTATTTTTCTTTAAAAAGTTATCTCGGTCTCATGATCTTGATCAAGAGTCCTTCAAAATTAGATTTGCTTTTTATTGGTACGTTCTCATCTCATGACCTAGGTCGCGAGTTCAACGAGTTAACCCAATTGATTCAATTTTTTTTAATTGATTTTTTTTCTAATTTCATCATTAAATATTGTGTTTGATTGAAAATTAGACTTTATAATTTTTTTAGTTTGTCTTTTTTAGTTTATCCCGGTCTCATGATTAGATAATAGTTTTCATGATCTTATAACCTAGATTATAGATTTGACATGTGAACTATTCATCCAAGTTATTTTTGAACCCTCAAAGTTAATTAGATAATATCAAGCTAACTTCTATATAATTTAAAATTTAATTTTATTATAAAAAATATTAGTAACATCTGAATATTTTTTATATTTTAAAAAAATTTAATCCAACTCAGTAACACGGCTGAAAATCCAGTTGAGACTAAGTTTCTTAGAAATCGAGTCTTAAAACAATATTAGTAGTCTTGTGAGGAATTAATGGACTCATAATATAACCCAGGCCCCATATACAGTGCCAACCTCAAAAAAAAAAAAAAACAGAGAAGGAAAACTGCGCTGCAACGTGGGAGATCATGCATCAATGCATTGCACAGTCCAGGCTGGCTGATCTTGAATACATTAATACATTTGTAGAAGTTGTCAGAATTGTCCTTGATTCTGGGAACAGATTAGATGGTTAAAGAAAAGGGAGTAGAATTTAGAAATACAACAGTCATCGGGCCGGGAGTAACACTTTTTTTTTTTAGAGAGAGAGAGAGCAATGCTGTACCCAGGGGTGGTTAATGTCTTTCTTATTGCTTAAAATTTCTTTGTCGAATAGTATAGTTGAACAAAAATTAGTGAAATAATACAGTTTATACATATCATTATTAGATAGCACGATCTCCAACGCTAATGCTAAATGAGAAGCCGAACTGAAAAAATGCTACTTCTTGGCTTTTTATCTCTGCTTTACTCGCTCCAACGGGGAAGCTACATCAAATGGCAAAAAATGCTCTTACTCTGTGCTGAACAACACAACCTGTATATTTGGGAGAGATTTGGAAGTTCTTGAAAAGTGACAAGACTCTGGCTCTCACGGGTTGGAGGTAGATCTGGGAGAGATTTTATGACCTCTGGAGTCAAAATTGCACTAGAGTTTTAACATGAGGTGACCTGGTAGGCTGAAACTGAGGACACACATGGCTGGGGCCTGGGGGCCCAAGAACAAGTTCTGTTTAATGACAATGTCAGTGCAGGCATTACCTATGGAAGAGAATGCAGGAAAATTTTCTTATGATGCAAAAACTTAGCTGCCTTTTTAGCAAATTCCCTCCATTCTTTTTCCCTGGTAAGCTTGGATTATAAATTCTTTATCTATAAATTGGCAATATAAACAAATGTCACATCCTGATCTGTGTTAAAAAAAAAAGTGTCACCGTCTTTCTTTTGCTTGTTTCCAAAGTAAATCAAAAAAGATTTTGAGAAATTACTGGGAGAGGAGGATGCACCCCCACCAGGAGGTCAGAAACAGAGTTACAATTAATTATTGCATTAATGCTAGTAATTAGAGAGTAAAAGCATGCAGCGCTTGAAGTACTGGTGGGGTACCAGGCAACAATGGTGGTAGCCCTCTTTTGTCCCGGCACTCGTAACCATTGATGTGAATGAAAGTTTCCACGGGCAGCTACATGAAATTGGAAGGATTCATGTTACTTGAGGCAAAGTTGAATCACACAGCATGCTTTTGTTCAAAATAAAGAATCACAGCTTCTCTTTCTCAAACCTTTTCATCTTTCTTTTTTTTAACCATGTTGAGATCCATATTCGTTAGAAATCTTTCCTTGGGTATCAGATTGTTAATATGTGATACACAGCTAGTACCTGTTAAAAAGCAAAACCTCAAATCCAATAACATCAGGAAACATCTTACAGAATTGCATCCTGCGTTGACTTCTGCAAGAATGAGACAAGGATAGCACCATTGGTGTGGCCTTTTTTTTTCTCCTCTCCTTTTACGTAGGTACATACATTTAAAAGTCCAAGAACAAAACAATACATGCGTACACATTATAACATTGTCGCGTCTTACAAATTACCACAGTTGTGGAGTGGTGATACAAACAAAATGGAACATCTTAACAATCTCAGAACTTGGAGCAATAAATTCTTTTATCGGTCAGATTTAGAGCCGTAGGGGAGATTAGAACCAGAAATGGCATGTACTACTCCCACGAGAAGGAAAGTGTCTGGTGAGATCCATTTGCAGATAACCAATCAGGTCCGATCTGAAACATATGCTGACCATGGGGGTTGGAATTGCTGCTGCCATCAGATGCTAAGACAGGTCCTACTGGCTCACTTTCCATTCCAAGAGCATCATTATAGTTCAAGCTTGGGATCAAGGACTGAGCAGGAGGGTTCAGGTCAGGCTGCACTACGTGGCTCATACCAATATCCCGAGTCTCAGATGGTGGAGATGACAGAAGAGAGAGAGCACGGTTGGAGTCTATGACTCGGTTTAACCCATCAGAGAACATTTTCTGGCTGTTGCCAATATTTCCTAATGTGGAATTGGCATTGAGACGGATAGAATCTCCAGGAAGTGTGGAACTAGTGCCTTGTAAAAAGGGGAACTGCTTTCCTCCTTTATAGTTGGGAGACAAGGAACCAGGAAAAAGATTTTTTCTGCCGTCGAAGTTCATTGAGGATTGACTAGTATAAAGCATTGGATCCCTCTCGGCTTTTGCAGCTCCAGTCCAAGCAGAGCTCATAGCACTGGTTGAAAATATTTGAGAGCTACCGAATTGTAGATATCTAGTACCTGCAGTATAATAAATTAGTATGTTTCAACAATGTTCAACAGTTTTGGAGTGCTTTTGAATTTTTTTATACTGGAAGACAAACTGAATGGCGGGGAAAGAGACAACTCTCCGAACACAAACACAATTTCTCAAAGTTAATATTCAAACCTTGGTTGGAAAATATCCTTGCAGAATTTACTGAAAGTGAATCTGGCTGGGGCTTCCTTCGACGCCGATTATGTCCATCAAGACGTTTTCTGCAGCTTCGCTTCCCCTCATCAAACTCCCCCAACGAATGGAACCTGTTAAAAGGAGCATTCAATAGCATTAATATTTCGCACCAACAAAAGAAAATTGTGACCAAAACAATTTCTTTCTAGAATGGGTGACCGATCTATCATGCCTAAAAGACCATAGACACCATCCCCGACCTCGATGGTATGGAAGTGGATAAGAAAGATACAGCTAGAAGCCTAGAACTACATAGGTTATTAAGCTGCCAAACACTATAGGCAGCATCTGGCAAAGTCAACCTACATAGAGAAAATAAAGATCCTCCCCCTCACCTACGTTTACTCCATGGTAGCGCAAATACTTTCATAGTCAATTAGCTTGCATAAACTACGCTTTTATAGACCAATCAGTTTTCTTCCGCTACTTATGTTCCTTTTAAACCTCTTCCTAACAGCAGAGCGGCATTAGTAGGATTGCTTTAGGCAATCATACCAAAGCTAATTAGTTGTTTGATCATATTGTATTTATTGGATGGCAAATAGGAAACATATCCTCTGAATTAATTGTGAATGAATCTTGTGCAATGCAAAGAATGATGGTCAACCAATAGAGTCTCACTTGTTGAAGCAAAGGATGTGAGTTAACCTCGATAATAGTGTTATTCCAAAGCTAAAATGTATTCATGCAAATTTATGAATCTAACAAAAGAGATTCAGACTCAACAGCAAACATCTCGAAACACACCAAAAACATGGTGTCAGGAGAACATGCAGACAGAATCTCAACAATCGCAGCATACGGCAACTTAAAAAAAAAGGATGCTGCACTTCTGATTTCGTTCTATTAAAATCAATTCTAATTAAAAAAAAGTTAAAAGTTGGAATTGCTAGAATTCAAAGAGCTCTCTACATTCACAAGAATGCTAGTTCTTACCTGCTGCACTGCTGGCAAAACCGTTGTTCCTGACCTTTAATAAAAACCTGAGACGACTTGGAGTGGAACTCACATACTTTATGTCGCCGATGGTAATCCCTGCATTTGCTAAGGTCCGAAGTGCATCCATCAACCAAGCATGAGGGGACTAGGGTTGCATTGTTAGGTGTCCTAGCTCTCTTTGATGATCCAGACGAAGATGATTCCATTAAAGAGCCCCCGGGATCCTTATACTTGTCCTTGAAATTACCAGAATTGCCGAGCTTCAAGTCTACTGAACAATACCCGGTAGCCTGAGGTACCCTTAAGCTGCTAGACACAGTGATTTGAGTAAAGTACGGACTGCTTTGTTTTTCCGATTCAGCTAGTTCCCAAGGAGTCTTAAAATTATAGCCCATAGAGCATCCTTGCTTTGCAAACGTATTTCACTCTTTCCCACCCTACAATCAAATTCTTCTCCAAGTGATCCACCAAGCCAATCATTACACGGTCTGTAATATTAACAGATAACAAGAAGATCATAGAAAACAGGGACTGTCAAACATTTTGTGTTTGAACATTACATTCCCGGACAAAGAATTAGTTGGTGGTTTACTTGTAGATAAAGCAATAGCTTACATCTGTTTATCAAAGTTACAAGACATTTAGTATAATGGACCAAATGCAGTTAACTGGTAAAGCAATAGTAGTTGGAGTTCAAAATTTGGAATTTGCAGGAAAGGCAAAAGGGCCACGATAGTCATTGCACTTTAATAATAAAGAGCACCCTTCAATGCTATTAAAAGACTGGATGCCTGTCACATCATGGGAGTCAGCACTCTCATCCCAGCCACAGAAAGCATTGAAGAAATTTCCTTTCATTGAAAAACAATTTCGCATATTATTTTCTTTATTTTAAACAACGAAAAAGTAAACTTCAAGCTCATTAATGAACATAAATTTAAACAAGCTGGTTACAGGCCAGTATGACTGCATCTAATTGCGACAATTATTGTAGGAGAGGGGCATGCCTAAAACTTTCTCACAAGTTTTTTTTTTTCTAGGCAAAAGCTGTCAAAACCACTTTATTCCACATGTGTCCCTAAGACTTTTACTGTTCAGAAGTTACTATTGCAGTGTGTGTGTCTTCTTTCAGTAATTTGTTCTTCATTGCAAGCAACAGAGAGAGACCAAACCAAACCAGCAAAAAAAAAACCCATTCTGAATTATATAATTAAAATAAAATCACAAAGAGCTAAAATGACCGGCTTAAAGGAGGAGTTCAAATTTAGAGATGGGTACCTGAAACAAACAAAGAGGTAGAATCCAGTCTCGGTAACCTCCAGGCTATTAGAAATCGTTAAAAAGAGGCCGCAAAGGAAAGAAACTGCTGGTTGAAGTGTAAAGAAGCCAGAATTCAGAATCTAAAGCAGTGTGGAAGAAGTGAAATGAAGAAATTGGCAAAGGGTTAAGAAGGAGAAGATAAACGATTCCTGTTGACTTCACAGCCAATAAATCCCTGGCAACAGTAGCATCAAATAGTGTTGAAAGAGGAAAAATTAAAGAGCTTAGCTTTTGCTATCTGCTAATGCATAGAAGAAAGACAGGAGCGAGAAAGAGAGAGAGAGAGAGAGAGAGACTTGGGGGGAGAGGGGCGTTATTGTAAGAATAATTGAAAGTAACATGGAAAGCGGATAATGTATTCAACTTTTGGAAGGGTTATGTTTAAAGAAAAGGAGAGGCCAAGAACTGGAAAGGAGACTGCGTATGAAGAGTAAAGACATGCTTTTTCCAAGTCTCTCTCCCTTCCTTTTCAGGCTTGTGGCTGTGATAAGAGTAAAGAAAGATAAATAAAATACTGTAAAAGAGATTTTAGAAAAAACAAAATCCAAAAATAAAAAAAAAATAAAAAAAAAAGAGTGGTAAGGAAAGGGACAGGGTGTTGTTGCTTTCAATTTTGAGAGAGAAAAAGTGCAAGGCAGTGGGAAGGAAAGGTGGGAGTCGTTTCTTGTGTTTCACATTCCATGATGAAACAAGTCGTATATATGACGTGTAACTCCATTTAAATTATAAAATACTGTGTACAAAATTAAATTAAGAGAAAAAAAAATTTGAGGACACAACGAAGCTTGACTTGATGACAATAACACCACTTTAACGAAGTAAATTATGATATTTTTTAATGTCTTTAAATTTATTTTAAAAAGATTTTTTAAATCGAAATGAGTGTTTAGACTAGCTTGTATGCACCTCGATTAACTAATTTAACGGGCTATAAAATTAACGATCATATAAATCTTTAATGACCCTGAGATTTGTGGGACTCAAACTGGTGATCTTTAGATAACAAACTTAGAACCTGATCAATTGAACTACACCTCTAAAAATTAAATATTTTTTTTAAAAAAAAAATATAGATATTCTTAACTATATTAGTGGTACTGTGATCAGATTTTTTTGGAGTATTTCTAAGATTTTTTTTCCTTCTCTTCTTAATTTAATTTATTTTGCAAATCATTTTATAATTTAGAAAAAGTCTCTCTCAAGTATACTAATTTTCTAAATATTTTTTGAATATGTTATTGTTTGTTGCAGTCTTTTGTCATCCGTTGGATTTCGATTCAGTAGCTGTACAAGTTTGGAAGTCAACCCAAATCTGGACACAAATGTTGTCCCTCCCGTGGAGAAGATGCAAGACTTTGCAATTTTCTATTTTCTGGTCTTAATTTTTTGATAGCTCGTTTGGTGTTACCTTCTTCCCTGCCAAATCGTTGTTAGAGACTTGTCCGTTTTGAGAGTCGTTCTGTCTACTTAGAGCGTGATTGATAATGTGGTAGTGGTTGCTTTTCAAATAACTTTTCATACCGAAATACATATACATGCCAATGATGTTTTTTCATTTTTTAAAAATTATTTTTGACATCAGCACATCAAAACGATTCAAAATGTACAAACCACACTTAATTTTAGCAAAAAAAAATAATTGAAATTTGATGAAACACAGGTTCAATCGTAAAGCCAAACAGGCTCTTAAAACTAAGCGGGTAAGTGTTGGACAGACTAGTCGATGGGAATATTGAAAATTACCACAAGATACCATAACAAGAACAATAGGTCCTTGCACTTGAGGGTCTAGCTCAGTGGTCAACCGTGTGACTTGTTCCGCTCCCGTCCCGAGTTCGATCCTCTATGTGCACGTCTGTCACCCCCGCGGTGCCTTACCTGCTCACTGGGCTTGCAGGATGTTCAGTGGGCCGGGGAGAATAGTCGTGGTGCGCGCAAGCTGGCCCGGACACCCCACGATAATCAATCCAAAAAAAAAAAAAAAAAGAACAATAGGTCCTTTTCCACCATGCTTACCTTTCTCAACTCGGGGCCTATCAGCCCACGGACAGGGGAAAAAAAAACCAGATAGAGAAGGGAAGTCGTGTTGAGAATTTCTGATTTGATTTAGTGTTAACTGGATGGATAGGTGGCTACATCCAAGTGTTTTTAAAATAGTTTTAAGAAATTAAAACTCGGGTAGTTGGATTTGAATAAGTTTAATAAATTTAGGTAATTTAATAACATCAATAAAAAAAATAAAAATTAATTAATGAAATTAAAATAAAAAATTAATTAAAAAAATTAAATGTTGAAGAATCTTATATGATAACAAAACAAAAATTAAAAGAAAACGCAAAAATCCTATAAAAATAAAAAATATAGAAGCTTAATTTCTAATAAATAAAATATTGAAAGATGACATTGAAGAAGAAAAATAATCCAAAAAAGGTTGAAAAAACCTGACCTAAACCCACTCAGGTTACTCCGATTAAAAGCAAAATGAATAAAATTATGAAATTAAATTATTAAACAACTTAATATTGACGAGTGAGGTAACCATGATTATTCAAAATCAATGAAAAATCATATAGAAAATATATAAAAAAAATAATATAGCTCAATCTGTAATTAAATAAATTCTGAATGCTGAAATTGAAAAAAAAAACATGAGGTTTTATATTTTTTATAAAAAAAAAACATGCTAGCCCAGGTGAATTTCTTAGACTTGGATTAATCTTCCAAACTCGCAACATGTGAAATCCTATATCTTAGCTCAATCAAGAAACTCAATTCTCAACCAATATAATTTTAAAGAATGAAACAAAAAAAAAATCAATTTAGAAAAATTTTCAAGGTAAAAAAAATAACAATTAAAATAATAAGGATCAAATTTAAAAGGAAAAAAACTGAAGGAGAATGAAATTGTAAAAATAATTAATTTTAAAAATTATCTCAAATAAAACAAATAGCAATAAAAAGAATAGGGATAAGATATGATAGATGAAACAAATTGAAAAATAATGAAATTGAAAAAAAAATTTATAAATTATTTTAAATAAAATAAATAGTAATCATAATAACGAGAACTAAATCTGAAGAAAAAATAAACTCGACGTGTGTGATGAATAATCATAGTTATTAAACAACTCAATAAAACAAATAGCCAAACTGAATGTTTGTTGACCATATGAACTATCCATGGATGGAAGGGCGCCCGCCAAGATGATTCGTATATTGCCCTGGAAGCCACCATATCACCCTTAACACATCATTGAATGGCATGGCAATAACCAACACGCTAACGTGTGTGATGCAAGGGTCAATAATTTTTTTTAAATAATATTTATTTATTTATTTATGAAATCATCCCTCAATTAAATTGATTATAACAAAAAAATCATGATGAAAATACAAAAAATCTTTTGGATGCTAATTAAAGAAATTTTGTTTTTAAGAGTAATTTAATCATTTTACTGTACTCAAAAAAACAAAATTATAGAAAGCCCTAGGGCACTAATTTAAAAAAAAATTGCTTTTAATGATAATCTAGCAATTTCACAGTGCTTTAAAAAAGATAAAAGATCAATCTACCCCTAATCAATCCAACAATAATCAATAAATCATGTGAAAAAGATGTATTGCCCTTGACAACAAGGCCATTAGTTTTTGTTAGGATGGGCAAAAACATAAAAATATTTTTTTTAATCCACAGTGTTTTGTGTTTTCGTTTATAATGAAACCCTTATCTTTTAGGTTTTTGTTAATTTATTGATTATTAGATTTTTAATTTTTATATGATTATTTTTAAATTAGTTTAATTAATATTGTGTATATATATATTGAATTTTTTTTATTTCTCAAAAATAAAATCAGAAGATTATTTTGTTTTTATTCAAAGCATGGTATCAAAACATTGATTTCTGAAATCTTTGAACCCTCAAGTTTTTTCTTTCTTTTTTAATCCTTATTGATGTAACGTAGCAGCAACAATTTGTATCTCCTCAAGCCTTTTTGACAAGGCAGTAAATAATGTAGCAGTAACAAGATCTTCCATGCTCAGAAGCAAGTGACAAGTGGTATCAAAAAAATAATTGATAACAAATTGACTTCTTGTTTGCCTTCCCAAATCAGACTTCCAAGTTCCAAGCACTCTTGTGCAAATAAGAAATTGAATTGAATGGATCCCTTGATAAATTCAGAAGGAGTAGCGGTTGTGCAGCAGCGGGAGAAACAGTATTGTAAAAAAAAGGGAGAAAAAGAAGAATCAAACCAGTAGAGTTGAATTGAACAAAATTGGCAGGAAATAAAAGAGAGTGAAAAAGATGTTAAATTGATTTAAAAAATCTTGGTTCCTATTATTGTTTAAACTAACGGTGTTTTTAGTGCCAGAATCATTCTTAATAAATCAAATTATGATGTTTGGTCCTAATTGATGGAAATGCATATTGCCAAAAGGAGAAAATTCTTCTATATTTGAGGCAAAAAATCAAATCTCACTTGCGTAATCATATGATGAGTATCAAAAGTAGTATGCAAGAATCCAAAAGTAAAGAGGTGGCTATTGATATCTATGACCCCAAAAATTATGAACCGTTGTATATTCTTACCAATTGCCCGTAAAATCTGAAATGCTTTATCAGCAACATTCTATGATGGAAATGATGATGAGTTGCAAGTTTTTGTCCTAAACCAAGAGGCTTTAATTCGTTACCACACAACATGGAAAGTCCCTCTCTAAGTATTATGGAGAGCCAACCGAGGTTTTTTGAAAGTTAGATCATTGTGAAAAAGTGGTCATGAAAGATCATAATGACAATGTAGCATATCAAAATTCCACCAAACGTCTAAGGGTACACATTTCTTATTGAAGGGGACTTTCAGAAGTTCATGAACAGATTTTAGGTGAAGAGCGAGTTCTAAACTTGCAAGGATGCTTCATTTTTTTGTTTGATGAGAGGTAGTGCGTCATACAACTTTGAAATGGAAGATGATGTTGTTGAAAAACCTCTAACATTGTTAGTTATTGCATATAGTGGTGGTAAGTTCTCGATCAAATACTTTTGTACTTGTTTCTAATTCATCCTCATAGAGATTCATTTCCATTAAAAATGGTACTTTGATCCCAGTTATTGAATAACGTTCTTTGACCCTTATTGATATTCTAAGCTTATATTAGGTTATAATTGTTCTATCATTAGATTATAATGTGTTATCAGTTTCTAAAATAATCTCATATTTATTTTGTGTGATAATTTTCTTATTTAACTATTTAATGTTAAAGGATATTTGAACTAGAAAAATGATTGATTATGATATCAAGAGAGAAGTTGTAGTTGTATTGCTTGGACTTAAGGTCAAAAAGTTCTAATACTTTATGTCAAGATTTAATGAAGGATTGCTTTGATAGGAAGAGAACAATGGTTGAGATTTGGTTATGACATTGACATCTAGGACATGCTTCATTGAGTTTTTTTGAATTTTTTTTTCTAGTTTTCAATATGATATTTGTGATGTAATAAAAAGCCATCAGACTTTATTTATAGTAAATTTAACTAAAAGATCATATTCATTTATGAATATACTTTTAGATGTATGGTCTATCTAAAGTCAATACTTTAGATGGGTCATGTTGGTTTGTTACTTTTATTAATAACTATACTAGGATGACCAAGTGTGCTTGATGAAGTCTAAAGTTGAGATAAACTTATTATTTCAAGAAAATTATAAAATGATTAAATCTTAGTACAAAGTATATGTCATGGTTCGTTGTAGTGATAATAAAAGAGAATATAATAGTTATGAACCTTAGCAGTGTTTGGAAGTACATGAAACTATTTATCAAACTATTTGTTCTAATACACCTCATAAAATAGGGTCGATGAGTGTAAAAATGTGTGTTTAAGGCTGTTTATGCTTCATTAATCAAATCTTGTATACCATTATCTTATTAGAGAGAAGCACTTTACTCTATAACATATTTAATCAATCAGGTATCCTTCAATTCTATTAACTTTTGGACTGTATTGTAGGCTCTCACTAATCAATCTATGCCTCAATAGTCCCAAACTTACTACCCTATGTTTTTTGTTATGTTGCATTTATACACCTCCATTACATTGGTATAACAAATTGACTCCTTAAATGTTGCAATATGTTTTTCTTAGGTATGCCAATAATAAAAAGGGGTACCAATATTATCATTCTCCAACTTAATAAATGTTTATTACAATGGATGTTTTTTTTTATAAAGACACAATGTGGTTTTCCTCTAAGCCTAAAATTCAAGTGAAGTATCAAAAGAAAATTCAAACTCATGATTTTCAATACATGAATTTGGATTCTAAGATTGAAGACTTATAAGCTAGATTAGATAATCAAAAAGGTGAAATGGATTTAAATAGTATAATTTCAAACTAAAATGGTGATGAACACCTGGGAGCTAAAGATGTTACTATAAAAAAAAGTACTTCATTTAAGTTGGAATCCCTTACAACCAATATATCAAACCAATCAATTATTAAGGATATTATTGACTTGGTGTTTGAGTCAGTCATAAAATTATCACATCATTACTTTAAAGGTATTTCTAAACACATATATGAACTTAAAATTTCTAGTAAATTTAAATATCATTTGAGTCATTATGTATATATTCTTAATAGTGTGTAGAAAGGATTAACTGACCCAGTATAGAAAATAATTATAAACAAATAGATGAAATCCATGTAAAAAAGTAGAACGTATTAAATCTTGGACCCTTTGCTAAGAAAGAAACCAGTTGGATATTGATAGATTTACATGGTTAAGTACAATACTAACAGTATAATCAAACATTTTAAAGCCATATTGGTGGTGAAAGGTTATACTCGAACCTATGGGATTGATTCCACAAAGATATTTTCACCTATAACTAAAATTAACATAGTCAGAATCTTATTATCTTTAGTTATAAACATAGGTTGAACATTACAATAACTCGATATGAAGAAAACCTTTCTTCATAGAAAATTATCTGAATAAGTCTAAATAGATCACCCATCAAAGGGCATGATACTTTAAAAAGCATAATTAGAAGGTATAGGCTGAAGAAATCATTGTATAAATTAAAACAATCTTCAAAAACATGGTTTGGAAGGTTCACAAAATATATAATAGCCTTTGGTTATCATCATAGTAATTTCAATCACACATTGTTCTTAAGAAAATAGCTGAGTAAGATTACAACACTTATTGTATATATAGATAATATGATGGTTACGATAAATGATTTTAAAAAAAGAAATGCCTCACAAAATTCCATGGCTAGAGAATTTAAAATTAATGAAAAACCTAGGTTCTTTAAACTATTTTTTAAGTCAAAGTGTCTTATCTCATAAAGTAATAATTCTATCTAAAAAACATATGCCTTAGATCTCTTACAAGAGACTAAGTATGTCAACATATCAAACAATTAATATACTAGTAAAAGAAAGTATAAAATTACATGTCGAGTCCAATAAGATACCAACTGATAAAGTAAGATACCAAATGCTTATAGAGAGATTGATGTTCTTAGCACACACGAGACTGGATTTGGATCATGTATTAAGTAAGAAACTAGATGTTGTTGCTAGCTCAAATGCAAAAACTGAATTCATAGGTATGTCTATTAGACTTTGCGAAGCATTGTGATTAAGAATTATATTGTAGGATTTGAGTTTCTTCAACTATATTGTGATAATAAAGTGGAATGTGACATTGTCAATAATCTAGTTCAACATGATTGTACAAACATAGACACATTCTTATTAAGAAGAAGTTAGATAAAAAAAATAATTATGAGTTGTCTAAGATAAAATATATGGATCAATTTGTTGATATTCTCATCAAAGTCGTTTCAATTTGAGTGTTCTTAAAGGTTTTAAACAAGTAGGGCATGTGTGATATTTATGTACCAACTTGAGGGAGAGTGTTGATATTTCTAGGTATATATATATAAGTTAGCTTAATTAGTATTGTACACTCGATCATTTCATGCACTACGCTGCGAATTAGATTAAATTTTTTTGGAAGTAAAAAAAATTTAGATGTTATTAATGTGTTTTTTAGCAGAAAAAATTCAACTGTATGTGGATTGACCTGATCGACTTGGTAGGTATAAAGATAGATAAAAATGTAGTTTGACTTAAAAAAATAAAGATGATATTAGATCGATTGAGATCAGTTCAGAATAACCTGTTAAATCTGTTACTCAGGTCATGAGACCTTGATAACCCTATAAAAAAATAAAAAAAATTATTAAACTCAATTTTCTATATCAACCCAACGTTGAAAGATGACATTGAAAATAAAATTCAATTAAAAAAATAAGTCGATTCAACCCAGGTTAACTTGTCAAACCTAAGTTATTAGACCAAGATAACCTCATAAAAAAACAAATTAAAATAACTTATGAAGTTCAATTCCTAAGCAACTCGGGTTAACTTGTCAAACCCGAGTCATTAGACCAAGATAACCCCATAAAAAAACAAATTAAAATAACTTATGAAGTTCGATTCCTAATCAACCAATATTGAAGGATGAAATAAAAATAATAATTTAAAAAAGAACACAAAAAACCACTCGAGTGAACTGATCAAACTCATGACCTGCATATAACAAAAACCAAAATAAATTATAAAGTATAATTCTCAATTAGTCCAATATTGAATGATAAAATTAAAAAGAATTCAATTAAAAAGGACATAAAAAAAACCCGGAGTTAACCAGCCTAACCCGTGACTCGAGTCATAAGACTGTGATAACCCTATAAAAAAATATATGATACTTAATTCTCAATCAACTCAATGTTAAAGGATTACATTGAAGAAGAAAAAGGACAAAAAGATAAACTCGAGTCAACCAGCTTGTCAAACCCTAGTTAGGAGACTGAGATAACTCCATATAAAGCAAATAAAAAAATTATATATTTCAATTCCCAATCAACTAAGGATGAAATTAAAAAAAAATATTCAATTAAAAAAACACGAATCATCTTAGCTAATCAGCAAAACCCGTAACCCTAGTCATGAGATCGTAATAACCTCATAGACAAAAATAATAATTATAAGACTCAATTAATTGTTACAAGATAAAATTAATAAAAAAAATTAATAAAAAAGAATAAAAATCTGTCATCCTGCCATAGGTTTGGTTTCATTGAATGCCTGAAGTGCCATGATCAGTGACTCTTTCCATTTAAAAGACGGATAAAAAGCTAGGCCCTTTGCCTTCGCTTCCAGGTGGTCTCTAACTTTTGAGTTTAGACTCTTATATATGATAACTTATTGCATATGTTAAGGAAAATTGGAATTCCTAATTAAAGTTCCATGATCAGTGACTAGCCCTAGCCCCTAGGTCAGGTGGTTTCTAACTTTCGACTTCAGACTCTTATGATCATAATAGCTTATATATATCGCGTATGTTATGGAATGCTGGAGTTCCACCTGATCAGTGCTGCTAGCTAATAACGTGATCGACAGAAATGGAAACATGGCATGCATTACTCCATCATAGCAAATTAAGCCCTATAATATTCAGCTCACTACGATATGCCAACGTACGTACTAGGTTATTTTTCTATAAAGTTTACAATAAGAATATTAGAGGATAAAGGTACACGTATGGGCTTAATTATGTTTATACAAGTCCCGAAACTTTTGACATATAGTCATTTTAATCCCTCTAATTTAACTTTGGGCTCAGCAACCCTCACCTTTTCAGTTCTTTTATCACATATGGTCCCTCTGTATAACCCATTAATTCCCCCCAAAATGCCTACTACGAGACATGTATATAAATTAATGGATAAAGGTACACGTATGGGGTAGACATGCCCAAAACTGCACTACATGAAATGAATTTACTAAAGTCTAAGACCTGAGAAACCATATATCATGATCCTTTTATATATATTTTGGTTTTCGGAAGAAAAACATTAACATATGAAATATTAAAAGATTGCTGCAGCCACTCTCCTTGGACTTTTATTTTATTAAGGTGAGGGTCCCTCGACGTGAAGAGACTTTAAATAATACACACACACACACACACTAAAAAAGTTCATAATTCATATGTTTTCATGACAGCCACCGCCTATTTCAAGCAAGTGGCCCAAAAGTTGCTTTACATTTCATACCATAATAGCAGTGCTTTTGCGAGGAATATTCCATTCCATTAATATTTTATTTGCTTTTCGTTACTTGTTGTTTCCAGTCATGCAGCATCATCGCATAGAATCATGTTAAGTGTACGACTTTCACTGAACAGGGTAAGACCCCAGACTGGATTAAAGAAACAAATATTGTTGTGGCAGTTTACCTCCTTGCCTATTAACAGATACAATTTGCAGGCACCAACACGAGGAAAAACCCTAAACCCCCAAGTTTTTTTTTTTATATATAAATAAAAGAAGCCAAAGGGTATAGAGAATATCACTCCTACAACTACATTGCTTAATTGACTGCAAAGGATGCCATCCAAATCCTTCATGATTAACTTGACCAAGTGATCTAAAGGTAACAGGAATGAGCTTATACAAGGTAATTAAGCAATACAGCACCTGAGAATAGTCGGGACCCAGAGAGCTTGTGCATATGACTTGAAATGCTCATGATTCAATACACATGGGAGTTAGGCGATCTTTCTCTTGTTCTCTGCTGGTAGATGTTCCTTTTCTGCAAACAAAAAACATTCATTGTAAGAACTTGATGTTAACGAAAGCAAACCCCATCTATAAAAGCAAGTGCATAACATGTACTGTGCAGCCATGGAAGGACATGTTGCAGCATCAACCTGGCCTTGGACACAATATGGTTTGGATATTGAACCTTTCTTTCATGATTATGTCAAAATCTTAGCTCTATTGTTTACGTAACTAAGATTATCGCAGATATGATCCAAACACAAAATAAAAGGAAGCTTTTGCAACATCAACATATATAGAGGAATATATAATCGTCTGTTTGTTAGAACAAATGCTTTTGATAGAAGACCACGGAGTTGGGTAACAAGGGAAACAACCTGAAAATGAAAGGAACACGCATTATATTTAATTGAAACAAGAATTGACTACCTGATTAATAGCAACATAAAATGTATATATTTTGTAGTAAATCAATTTATTATAAGTGGTATTAATTTTGTTTATGTAAATATATTTAATTTATTAATGAAAGCTTACTTATCTTTAATATTAATTAATCAATTTTTTGATAGCTTTTATATTGAATATTTATTTTTATTTTTATTTTATTTAGAAATGTTTTGGCTTCAAATTTTTTATTAGTGCGTTTACTATTAGATTTTTTAATAGAAAATGATTTGTTTTTTTTCCTAAAAGACCTAAGAGGTAACTAGAATTTAATTCTGACGACATGAAATCTAGAGTTCATGTTACAAATCTGCTTCTAAATACATATCCATAAAAAATAACAATATAAACTATACTCTTAGATATTTATAATATCCACACATAAAATTTAATTCAGCCCAATATATCCAACCCCTTAAATCCAAATTTTTTTTTTAATAAATTGAATTTATGATTTATAAAATATCATAATTATTAAAAAAAAAAAACCGACCTATTTATAGAAAAAAAAAAACACCCCTAACATCGATGGTGAGACACGAGTTCAGTTAAATCAGTGCTCACTCTGTCATAGAATCCCGACCCATGTATATTAAAGAAATACCCCTAACACCCCCTTCCACGCTAGAACATGTCAAAACAATGACCATGACATGTGTTGCTTGGAGCAAATATCAGCTTCAGAAAATGGCTCCCGTTCCACTACACCTGCTTCCTTCTTAAATGCTTTACTGTCCCCGTCTCTCAATATGCCAGCACCATTTTGGAATTAGCATCTAGGCTTGTCTTCGATCCTTAACATGAAATGAGATGTTGCTTATCCTGAGGAAAGCAACACCAACAGTTTTAAGCCAAGAACTATGCGTGCCAGTGATACATTTGTAACATCGAAAAACAAATCTCCCATCAAACTGAAGACGTGATGAGGAGAGTTCTTCCATTATTATTTGGCATCATCCTTTTAAGCAGAAATTCTCATAGGTATTAAGAAGTACCTTGTTTTCCCCCCTTTCCCCTCTAAGATCCACTACTCATATTTCTAACCTATATTGTTCATATCAAGAATGATATTAACCTTTAAACATAAGCATCTCTACAAAACTCAGCACCATTCAGGTATTTGTATTCATAGGGCGACTCCTACCACCAGTAACAGCCAAACTTGAAGCATCTCCCAGGGTAAACTAATTACAGCACAGGAGTAAAATGATTTTCATTGGAAAATATCATCATGATTGCTGTTTACTTGAACTTGTTTGTTGCACTACACTGTTTATTGCACTGCGGGTCCTCATAAGAAATGCTGGTTTAAACCAACTTGTTTCTTCTGGTGTATGGATACCATTTGAAATCCCAAGGCTGCTAGCAACCTCAGCCACTCCTGAAATCCCAGTACTTCCCTGGAAACGTTTCATTAAAAAATTTAGATGTCAAGAGAAAATATATAAATAAGAATGTAAGTGCAAAATGAAATTCAATCTTAACCTTCTGGCTGGAGGCTGATGCAGCATTGCGAGGTAGCCTTTGAACCTGAGAAAGGAAAAATCAAGGAAAGGAAATTGAGGTAATTATATTCTTAGAAGTGCTGGGAAGAGTTTCAGACAAAACACAAACTGAAAGGGGGGAACATCAAGCAAGCTCATAGCATGGAATAAAAGTCATAAAGCAATTTTTTAAAACTTATAAGATGGCTTTATTAGATTATTCTTGGACTGGGAATCAGGGTAAGTCATAACACATGAAAAATCATAAAAAAAACTCTCTTTGAAGCTCACAGAATTTATTTTGGCCACAAGCAGAAGAAACAAAGTTTTCAAGAGTACACAAACCTCTTGAGATCCATTCAAGGCAGAAGGAGTTGATGGTTCACTTGATGGAGTTGATGGTTCACTTGATGGAGCTGGTAATGCCCCGGCCTGGTTAATAACAAGACAAAAACTAGTGAAAACGTTAGGCACTAGAAACCATATTTGGAACATAGCTAGCACTTTAGCAATGCTATTTTAAGCATATGGCCAATGATTAGGATAACAGAAAGCATCTTTTGGCCTGGACATGTCCAGTAAAAATAATCAAATTCTAACCTCAAACAGATTCCCCCACTAACCTAAAGCTAGAGAAACGAAACAGACATTATCTAGCTTTTAAAAATATAGGTATGGTGTCTCCAATAACTACAGCTACCTTTGATGAGAATGCTAGCCGTGAACTGGAAGCTGAAGTCTGCAGAATTTGTGGAGCATGGTTAACAGTAAAGTCAAATGACAAAGTATTGAAAAAGGAAACAAAAAGATGTCGACATGCCTGGACATTCTCTTCAAGTAAGTTGTTTTCCAAACTGGAGGCATAGTCACACAGCCTCTTTACTCCTAGGGTTGTCAAATCCTAAATAGATATCAAATTAGATGTTACCACAGGTAGAATAAACGAATCATTTCTGATAGCACTGCATATGATAATATAATATCAAAATCAATAACAGTTACCACAGATGGAATAAACAAATCATTTCTGATAGCACTGCATATGATGTTGATATAATAATTACCTGTTTCCCTTCAATTCTGCTAATTTTTAGTTCCTAAGAAAATTTTAAAAAAAATCAAATAAGTTTCTGATTTCACATCCAGAATGAATTTCTAAAAATTGGATGAGCAAAAGGAATTATTAGTATCAAGATTGATCACCAATGTTTCAACAGCATCACGGACATATCGAACATCGTTGCCGATCTTACTTGAATCTTCTCGCAATTCAGTAACCTACATGTGTCAACATACATTATATATCAGTATTACTACGGCACTAACAAATTAGCTAATATCTAGGTTAGACCCACCCTTTCTTGAGTACTGGCTGTCAGTTCTGCAATGGCATTCAAATTTGTGTCCACACCATCAATCTTTGAAGATAAATGCCTCCTGGTACTCTACAGACCAAAAAAACATGTATTGGGATAAGAAAGCTCTAATTTCAAAACCCATAAGCAAAATTAAACATTTCAACTCCTGTTTTATTTCATTGAAAAACCAATACAAAAGTTCAAAATATTACCCGGATTGACCCATAAACATTCTCTAGTTGTTGGCCTATAGAAGTGCAAGCATCAGATAAACTACGCCTGGTTGCAAACATCATATCAGGAAGTTTCCAACCCTGAAAATATACAACAATTATAAGAACAGAGCACCAGTCAAACCAGAGAACAGGATGGAGCTCAAGACATATCGACAAGAGGTAGAGTGATAATAAACTCAAGTATTAACCAATTGCTGAATTTGGTTACTTGGCACTTCAAACCTCAAGGGAAGAAATATTTTTTCAGTATTAATAGTACTCCATTAAACGATGTAATACCAGGAACATGAATTAGATCCTTGTGATATATTGTAATGTTTGACAAAATGGTGCCTATACACACATTACACCAAAAGATCAATCGAGAAAGGAAACCATTACCTTCCACCAAACATAGCCATATCCAACAACTATCACCACAACAACTACACCATATTTATTAGCACCTGCACGTTATAAAAGTGTCAGAGAACAGTCCAAAATTAGTGCATAATCAAAGCTAGCATATATTATAGGAACTTGACCAAAGATGAGTATGTAGCAAGTTGTTTATATGGAAGATTAGCACTTGATGTCAAGAATAAGAACATGGTCTAAGATTTCTCAAGAGATTATACAGAGATGAAGTTGCAAAGAGATAAAATAGCACTCGCGTGCAAAGATGTATAGCAGCAAAGACAAATTTGATCATTGTTTAAATATGAAACAACAGAGCATACAGTTAAGGATCCAGATACATTTCAGTGATGTAAATTTCCTAAATTGGAAATTGAAAGGTAACAAACAAGTAAATGGAAACTCAAGTTCACAACACACAGATGTACAACAACATTGGACAGCTTCAATCGATGGTTAAAATGTGAAACTCTCACAGCATAACCATTGAGAAATGAGAAACCTGATACAGTTCAGAGATGTAGATTCCCACATTAAAAAAGGAAAAAAAAGGAGGGGGGAGGTAAAAGATTGAATAAAGCAAGGACATCCATAGGCACATAAACTTTACAGGTATATTACAACATAGAAGGACTAGCAGCACCACTCCCCTTCCGAGAAAATTAGAAATTACAAGAAATATCAAAAAATTTATTCTGTTGTTCTTTGCGTCATGGATTTTTGCAAGAGAAAAAGACTTTAAAAATTCAATATTATATTACATTTAAACTGAATTTTTGAGAAAGAGAGAGACATTTATTTTAGTGTATTTCGTATTTCTCAGTGTAGATGGGTATCTGTGTGACAATATAGTGCAGATTCAGCCATAAACTTTTTCAAGCAGACCGTTGACTGGAGTGACAAATACATACAATGCAAATATGGCAACTGTGTGAAGCAGACTGTGATTCCTGGAAATCCAAGTTGCACAATACAATAAGGAGTATATAGCCTCATTATGCTTTCAGTAATTTTTCAAGCAATAAAGTGGGCAAAAGTTCCACATTGACCAGTCCAGTCCACAGATGTGTGGTTAGAACAGGATGGACACAACATAACTCATCTCCTGTTTCAGATGCAAGAGAAGGATCAGAACCCAAACCTGTCCCACTTGCAGTTACAATTGTGACTGGTCTACTTGATGCCAACATTTGCAGCTCTTGTCGAAGGCTGGTTACCTGTAAAACATGTAATCTAGCACTCTCAATCTCTAACAGACACCTCAACCTAAAGCACATGATAATTCATTTCCTGAAATGATGAGCGCATATAATTACAAAAGAAAATTTGAACAAATTAAATCCGGAACAATCAAATTAGATCCAATGAGTGACTGTTTAACATTCAGGCATTCACCAAAAAAAAAAGGAAAAAAAAAGATGAACGAAATTTTGTTCCTACGCAATAAATCATTCAGACAGTACAAGTTCTGATGTTTCTTTGGTTGTCCAAACAAGTGTCACGAAAGAAAGCGTAAAAAATAAATTATTTCCAGAGTAGGAAGCACAGCAAAACGAGTATTTCTCACCATCTTATCCAGTCACTTTGAGATTTTTACCTTTGCTACCAAATGAAAAAAAAAAAACCCTGTCATAAAAGTTAGATTTTAAAGAAGATTTAATTTAGTCACTTCAAAATGCAATCAGTCATCACCAACAACACTATCAGTTACAACTGGGTTACTGGAGTATCTTCGAGAAAGTGCAAAGGCAAAATCATTATCAATTGAATTGGATTAAAAGATAAAAGCATGTAAGAATGTTGCAAATTAAATTTGAATAGGTGAGAACTTATAAAGAACCATAAAATTGACAAGCAAACCTGAGCCATCAAAGAGTCATTTGGAGGCTTGCTAGACTTGCTAACTGATGAAGTAGAATCATCTCGTTTAAGTTGCCTGAGAGCAATCTGTGGTGAAAGATAAATCACTAGCAATCAGTATGAAGCAGACTAAGAATTGCTGAGAATCTAACGCTACATGTTGAATCGCATTATAGTTTCTAAAAGACATAGGCAACAAGTATAAAAAAAGTACTTGACAAAAATATTTTATCCAAAGAGTCAATTAAACAACAGTTAATCAGTGGCAACAGATGCTACAAGCAACGTGGTAAACCAAATTTTATGCAAATAGCAGAGTTCAAATAATCAAGGCTGTAACATCACAATAACATTCAAGCTGTATTGCATTCAATGAGGTCCTACATTAATAGAACCCAAAAATTAAACAAATGACAGATTATCTCGTGAAAGACTGAATTCAAACAATGCAAACCTAAGACACAAGATTTTCAATGCACTCCACCATAGACACTGAAAAATGCCAGTAAAGACAAGCAGTAAAAGACAAAAAAAATCATCACAAAAGCATGTCTAGTAAAGATAATACAAAGTTAAAGGTAAAAAGGGCTGATGTAATGGATCATAATCCACCTGTTAAGACATATATAATAGAGATACTGCAAACAAGTCTACTATCAATGAAGATAAACCCCCAAATATTCATTGAACTTTTTTCATTTCTAAGAGATCAAAATAAGTCATATAAGTACCTTGAAAGCTCCTGAAACAAAACTAGAAACATCAGGCATGCGCCCCTCTTTCGCAAGAACTGAGCCAAGAATACCTAAAATCCAGAAGACAACTAATTAAGTAAGAAAATTATTTCTACAAAGCATGGCTTTGATTTAGATCAAAAGGAAACATCTGAAGGTACAAAGGAGAGAAATTTGCTTATCAAGGCTAGATCACACATGGACATTCCTGTACCAGTCTGGTTAAGATACACTAGACAGAAGCATTAGACATGCATAACAGAGATGAAGTTATTGACTATCAGCAAGGGGGTCAATAAGGTGGTTGGAATAATGGCGAGATGTGGGTAAATAGGCTTCCTATGAAAGTTTGATCGGGACCTCGGTGATGGGTTTAGGGGTACGGAACAATCTAGAAAGAATGAAAGTGATGCCTAGTCTATTAATAATCCCCAACCACTAAAGTACCCTAAGTGAGTGTTCCCCAGCATTCCGCCTATTCTGGACTCATATTTCTCCAACTAAATAAGATATGGCCCAGCTAACATGATTATTAGATTTTAGACACTGGAAGTTGTTGCCCCTCACGAGCACATATTGTCACTTTTTTTCTTTTTGGCCTACAAAATAGAAGGCACTTATTATTCCACTTCAAGGTACTACATTTGTCTAATTAAATACCCGGTTGCTAACTAGCCCAGCATTCTAGAATTATCACATCATCTAATTCAACTACCAGTGGCAAGATAAGGGATTCAAGTTCATTTTTTTCTGGTATCATATAAAGCCAAATGCTTACATTCACTTCAAACACAATAATACTCATTAGTATTAACAAGAAGCAGAATCACTTTTAATAACTGTAAAAACACACACACACATAGAGAGAGAATTCTAGCTAATGTGAGAGCTGCACAGTAATTTCACAGCAAATCAAGTATGACCGATGACATCAATGCAGCAGAACAAAACCCCTTAACCAGACAAACTAGCCCAGAATCTCACCAACTCAGTGTTGCAATTGACTATAGAGCAAAAGAAAGCAAACACACAAAAAAGAAAAAAAAATCCCAACTTTATATCAAGTGCCTAAGGTCCCTAACACTAACAAAACCCCTCCCTAATACAATCGCACATAAACAGGCACATACTTCGTTTCAAATTTAGAGCTAACGAACAAAATGTTCACACACTAAAAAACAATCGAATCAAGGGGTCACCTCCAAAAACCCTAAAACTCACTCACTGCTCCACACATCCCAAATTAAAAACAAATACAATCAAATCAATTTGCGAATAAAATAAAGTAGTTAAAAAGTTTATAGGAAAATTAGAAACATAAAATCAAACAAATTTAACGGACCTGCACCGACGAGAATAGTTAACTTGCCGAGAGGAATAGCCATGGATGGATAGCCACTGACAACAGTAATAATAATGTAATAAATAGATGGTTTTTTTTTTAAGTTTGATTTTGAATTAAAAGAGTGCGAGCAAGAACAGAGAGCATGATTTTTTTGGGGAGTGAAAAAGCTAGTATTTAAGATTGGAGAACAAGAAATATATATTTGTGTTTATGCTTGTGTTGTTGGGCTTTGTAGAATCGGGCTTTTGTCTGGTGTGGTTCTGGCTGCTGTCCAGCAACTGTCCGTTTTAAATTTATGTCATAAAGTATTTTTTATTTAAAAATATATTAAAATAATATTTTTTTAATTTTTAAAAATTTATTTTTAATATCTAAATATTAACTTAAAAAAAAGAGAAAAAAAAAAAACAATACCACCACCACAAAAACAGACACAACTCATAAACAGACGGAAAGGGAATCAGTTACTCATATTTGTTGATGTGTTGTGTAATCCACCGAAATTACAACGTTACCCCTCCAACATCTAATATGCAAAAATACCCCTCCCTTTTTCATTTTATCACGAGAATACACATTGATGTGAGCATGATTTATTAATTTTAACTGTTTGAGCATAATTCTGAGAGCTGAAGAGGTAAACATTCAACTCCCAATATATTATAATTATAATCACATGTTTTTTAAACTCCAAGCGTGTGTGTTTGTCATCGTAAAAAGGCAAACTTTCGAGGATAGGCAAATCAGGCGAGGCGGGGCTACAAACAGACAAATGAAAGAAAGAAATCATAAGTCCTTTGAACGTGACTATGTTTGCTTGTGCTGTTTGGACGCAAATCCTAGACCTGTATAGACAAATTAAAAACATAAGAGTCTGAACTCGACTGGGCTCAGAAAATATCTTTTTCTTCTAACACGAGGGATAAGATAGTATAATTTAACTAGTCTAACTTTAAATTTATTTTTAGAAGTTATCAATTTAAGTATTATAAATCTCAGGATTATTGAAGATTTATATAATTATTAATTTCAGGATCTATAAATTAGTCAAAGTATACATAAACTGATTCAGATATCCACATTAATTAAAAAAAAATATCATTTCCTTCTGCTATGCTTCTTCGAATTTCATGGCGTGCGTGCGTGCGTGCTTGCACTTTATTTTGGAATGAAAGGAGCTCCAGATGGTATGGCAATTTTCTCTCCAGATTGCTTTGTACAATCTATAATCTTCACTGTAAGAAAAACACTTTGGCGTACTGATCAATATCTATAAATCTGTAGTTAAATGCCTTACTTTGTTTTGACAAGTGTCACGAGTGCGGTTGAGTTCATCAAATAAATATTAAATATACGTTTTTTTTTTTCGGATCAGCTAGTGCACCTCGACAGCTTTATAGTATATATATAGATTGACTCCCTTTTTTCTTTTTATATCTTTTCATTCATCAACACACATACTGCATGTATAAACTACGTCGAATCGTTTTATTATTTTTTATAGTATTTGAACTTTAAATTATTTTTTATTTTAAAATATATCAAATAATATTATTTTATTTTAAAATTTTTGTTTTTAATTTTAATATAGCATATCAAAACGATTTAAAAAAAATAATTTAAAAAAATATATACATCACGTTTTATATTGAGGTTTAATTTTTTACCTTCTAATTTCGTGTAAACTGACATATATGATATATGGAGTGTATAATTACATAGCGAGGTTATTATTCTAGAACAAAAAAAATAAAAATAAAAGAGATAAAAAAAATATTTAGTTGAAGAGATAAAATATAAAAATAAATGTTTAAGAAATAATTTTAGGGTAAATTCATGTACTTTCAAAATAGAAAATGCAAAGGAAACTTGTCTCTAGAGATAATATTTATTATTTATTATTTTTAAAATATAGTTGTAAAAAAATCTCAAATTCAAAATTATTAAATTAAAATATATAAAGATAAAAATGATTATTATCATAATTTTAAAATCTAAATAACGGGTCGATCTGGTGCAAAGCCTGGGTCACAGGTCGGACTGACCCAAGTTGACTCGAGCTAGCGTAAGAATAAAAGTGATTATTATTATTATAGTTTTAAAACCCGATTTAGGGGTCGACTCGAGGCAAGGCCCGAGTAACAAGTGGGGTTGATTGTTGACCCAGGTTAATGTACAAACAAAAATAATTATTATCATAGTTTTAAAACTCGACTCGAAAGTTAACCTGGGGTAAGGACTGAGTAATGTGTCAAGAGGGTCAACATGAGCTGATTTGAGTCAACATAAAAATAAAAATTATTATTGTCATAGTTGTAAAACTTGATTCGAGGGTCAACCCAAAGCAAAGCTTAGTTCGTGGATCGAGAAGGTCAATATAAGGATAAAATATTATTATTATTATAGTTTTAAAACTCGTCTCGGTAGTCGATCCGAGGCAACGTTTCGGTTATGGGTAGGAAGGGTCACCTTGTTTAACCCAAAAAAAAATTTAAAAATAATCAAAACAACCTTAATATTTTGACCTATTTAAAAAAAAAAGTCAACGGGTTTTTTACCCGGATTTTATTATGAGATGACTTGGTTATTTTACTGAGTTAGGTCGAGATGATCCTTTTTTTCTATTTTTTCTTAAACTCGAGTCATCTCAAGCCTAGAGTTGACCTAATTTCAGGTCAACCTACTAGATCAGTTTTGGTTTTATAACCAGAGTTATTATAATATTATTAATTTCAAAATTCAATATATAACTAAAGTAAAAAAAATAATATCTAATTATTTTTTAAAATATATAAGTTTGATAACAATACATATTAAAAATAAAATAAATTTTTTTTATATTTTATTCTGTTTTGTTTATCATATAACCAAATAGAATATAGAAACCATCACTTTCTCTTGTACACTACCACCAAACACGATTTTGTCTCCATTTCCTTCTCTATTGTATCTTTTCTATCTTCATTATTTATGTCTCTTCTATTCCTAGATAATAACCAAACACTAGCTTAATATACAAGTCTAAGCGATTGATCTGCTGCTATAATTTCTTCTATCTAACTTAATGCAGGGACTTGGTTACAAGGGTTTCAGGAGTAGATTTGCATCTGCCTCAAGATATGCTCAAAGTTATCTGTAGACTTTTCAATCCGATGAGAATGCGTTCCTTCATAGGTTGTCACCACGATTCCTTCATCTTTAGTTAATCTTTGAACTTGCTTTTTCACATTACACCCTTGATGTGTGCACCGATAGTAGCTTCTGCAGACAGAAAACAAAGAAATAATTAGTTATATAAACTTTATGATTAAGGTCAATTAAGCTATGTTAATTTAACAAAACATGACTACTTTAGATATTTGCAAGTCAAGGGGATCATGCAATGATTTTCTTTCACCACCACACACACACACACACACACATATATAAATACTGGGTCCAAGTTCTTCCACCTCAAGGAAGCCTACCTATTAATTAATAAATAATTCTTCAATGTAATTAAAATCTTTCATGTATCCATCATCCAAACTATATATTCACTATAAATTCCGAAGCATATCGTAATCACAGAATACGAATTATTTTCCAATCGTTGGCTACTTCAACCGAGGCAAGTAAAGCGAGGAATATAACGTTTACGTGCTAACAATTCACTAAATTGCATTAAAAATTAATATTCGACACGTAACTATTGGAAAGATGTTGAAGGAGCACTAGTGGACCTTGCGAACAATATTTTTCCTCCACTACAGGATCGAGTCCCGGACACTTGGAATTAGCATCCTCATCAGCAACTTGAAGCCACCGATGAGACAATGTGCCATTCTGCTGTAGATTCATTTAGGTATTGAGCTTGGATCACGAGAAACATCAAAGGAGAAACTGCGAAACCGATGAGACAGAAGGAGAGGAGTCATAATATCTTCGGGCCCTGCCAACAATTCCCAAGTATTGATAGTTTCTGGCTCTCCAGGTCGTGTGATAATCGGAGTTTTTGGAACAATATTTGGGATTTTTTCTTGTATCATAGTAGACTTGCGCACAAGCGATGAACACCATCTCTAGTCCAAAAGTTTAGACTAGTCATGGATCTATCTAAATATATATATATATATACACACACCTTTTTTTTTCAATGGGATAGTTGCCACTCATGTCTGCCTAACAAATATCTCCCTCTCGTATGTGAGTATGATCCATTCAAACACAAATTCTCTTTTAGCGGTCTGACCATAATCATCTCTCGTCTCAAAGAGTTGTTTGTGTTCAAGAGAATGTATGACCTTTGCATTATCTATGCACACAAGAGCTTGCTTACACACAAAGATAGATATCATCTTCAATTTAAGAACTTAAACTATTATCTCATGGATCTAACTTATAAGCATTTCTCATTTTCTCTTTATATTTTTAAGATAATTATTAGTCATATGTGCAATCTAACGGTTCCTAATGATACAGCTTCCAATTTCTTATTTCACCCTCTGCTATATGAATTCGCCTCGACTGAAATGATAAAACCACAGAAAGAAAAGGTCAATCTCCATCCAAAATGTTGCGCAATTAAGATTATGATACAGAAATAAAAAGTAATTACATTTTAACTAGTACTTAATATAAAAAAAAAAACAATTTTTAATAGGTAAAAGAATATATTAAAAATAATGAGACATTGTCCGGTATTGAAAAAAGCTAGACGGAATTGTATAAAAGTGCAATATATATATACATACACACCAAATTGATCAATCATACCATCTCAATTTATTTTCTATATATATACACACACACACTAGATTTTATTTTTTTTGCGCTACACTGCGGGTGTTAAATCATTTTTTTATAACCTTAAAAACAATTCTAAAAATATTAAGAAGTAAAAAATTGGATGCATCCTAAATAAAATACTTTTAAAATATTAAAATGGTAATATATTGGATGACATATTTTAAAAAAAATATTTGAAATGATAACATGAGACTGTAATAACCTAATACAATCCAAATCGAAACAAAATAAGAAGTTCAATTCTACTCAACCAAATATTGAAGGTCAAGAATGAACAAAAAAACAACTAATTAAAAGAAAAGACCAAAAAACAAGCAATATTTAAGAAAAAAAATATTATGAAGTGAGCATAACATGCTTATATTTAAGTAATTGAATTAATTTAATTAAAAAGAAACTTTCTTTTAAAAAAAGCTAAATTTAACTTATAGAAATCAAATGTTGAAGGATGAAATTAGTGAAAAAATAAAAAATCCTATAGAAATCAAATTAAAAAATAGATGTTGAATAATGAAATTGATAAAAAAAAAATATCAGTTGAAAAGGAGAAAAAAAAACAATAGAGTCGGACAAATCTTTTAAACCTGAGGTAATTTCTAAAATTTGTAACCCGTTAAATCGTAGATCAGGCTTAATCAAAAAACCAAATTCAATGTCGAATGATGAAATTAGAAAAATTATCAATTTTAAAAAAAATTATTGAAGCAAACAAAATAGCAATAAGAAATGAAGGAGAATGAAATCGTAAAAAAAATTAAAATGATATAAAATAAGATAAATTAAAATCAAAAGAATAAGGATCGAATTTGATATATTAAGAAATTAAAAAAATGATAAAATTAAAATAAATAATTCTATAAAATAACTCAAATACAAAAATATCAATTCAAAACAATCAAAAGAAAAAAGATCAAATCTAACAGGTTAAAAAATTAAAAGATAATGAAATTAAAAATAAATTTAAATATATAAAATAATTCAAATAAAAATATATCAATTGAAAGAACATAGACCAAATACAAAAGAAAAATAAATTGAAAGGTTGCTGTGAAATTTTAGAGGTCAAACCTGAAAATCAATGAGAGATAAAAGAAAAAAAAGAAGCAAACTAGCATCAAACTGGAGGGAATAATATCACAAGCACCGTCTAGGAAGGTAGACCCTGCCATGAGTAATCAAAAAACACCAAAAAAGACTGTATTGGGCTGTCATAAGCTATCGGACGTGTCGTTGGAGTATGCTTTGGTGCCTTACTCGTTGGTAGGTTTTAAGCACGTGCTATCAATTTTTTATTTTTTTATTTACTAAAAATATAAAATTTCTCCTAAGACTAAATCACAAAAAACCAAAATGAAAGTACAAATAAACTCTTGGAAGCAAGGCAAGGAAAATATAATTTTAAAAAAAATAAAGTCATTTTATTGTGCTATAAAAAATAAAATACAAAAGAGCCCCTAAACCAAAATTAAATATTTATTTTTCTTTTAAAAGAAATTAAATAATTTTATAACATACAAATTTTTTAAAAAATGTCAAACTATTCAAGATCAAATCTAAAATTATCAATGAATCTTGTGTGTGTATGAAAAGATCCAATTATCTCTTATAAACACTTTAGTATTTTTTTAAAAGTAAAATAATAATAATTTTACTGTCTCAATTCATAAAAAATCAAGATATTTTTACTGTGTTTTTCTGACTTCCTGAAAGTTTTGTTTTTTAATATATGGAATCATATTCCCTCCTCACCACCACCGTTTGATTGAATCTCTTTCGTTGTCTCTATTTCCAAAATTTATCTCTTTTATTTTCAAAACTCTGAAAAGAAAAGGATTTCTGTAATTTATCATCATAACCCACATCTTTCACATTTTAAATTCCAAAATATATTTACTCCGCGTTCAGTTTTATATGTGTGAACTATGGATCATTCTGATACAGTATTTTTTAGCCCTCCAAGAAAAACTTTTCTAACATATATATATATATATATATGTTGCCAAAAGGAGAGCTTATTACATGAATAATTCTGCTAAACTGCATGGACCGACATGTAGACAGAAAATCATTGCTGAGACTAGCTCCTCCTTTTCAAATATATAAAATTGTAAAAAAACATATATAATTAGAAAATAAATGGTTTTAATACCCTCTGTTTGTAGTAACCTAATTCGTGTATATATACTAAAAAAATAGTGGCCCTTAATGTTTTCTATAATACTGTAATAGATCCAATCAGAAAATTCCATGTTTTTATTTATATCCTTCTTCCTCCATGATTCTACACTCAGGCACTTTAGATTAAACTGGCTATTTTCCTGTAACATTATTCTCTTAACTAAGAAATCAAAATATAATATTTAAGCTACATGAAATAAGTTATAAAATTATGAACTAATAAATTAAAAAAAAATTGCTAGTGTAAATAAAATTTTAAAATGTTGAGATATTTGGGGACCAAAAAGTCATAATTTAAAAAGTAGGACCAAAGTGAAAATGTATCCTTATTGTTTTACACTTTGATATCTTTTATTTTAATAATGACCTTTCTTAACATTTTTTATAAATTGATGATGAATTTGTTTATAAAATAATAAAATTAAAAAAAAATAAAGATTAAATTGTAAAAAAAATTATTGTAAATTGCTATCATAAAAAACTCAGGTATTTTCAAGTTTTTGTTAATATATTTATATATAAATGCTTGGAAGACAAGATTTTAAGTATGAAAATCATTTCAATCTCATGAATAGAAATAAACAGAGGATACAAGCAATTCACCTATGTAGCTTGCAAAATTGCAAGTTGCCCCTAAAACTTAATTGAATAAATTATAGTCTTATTTGTTTATTAGAAATAGTTTTATTTTGAGAAGCAATTTTTATAAAAAATAAATTATCTTTTAATGTTTTGGTAAATATCATGAAAAATAAGTTTAAAAATATTTTCAGTATTTGACTATATCAAGAAAAATAAACTAGAAAATAACTTATTTTAATTTTTTTCAAGTTTATTAAAAAAATAATGACCATATTTTATATATAAAAAAATTTATGAAAGATGAAATTAAAAAACAAATATAATTTTATAAATTATTTTAGAATAAATAAATAATAATTAAAATAATAAAAAAATTAAATATAACAGATAAAAAAATTGAAAGATAATGAAATTTAAAAAAAAATCATAAATTATTTTAAATAATATAAATTATAATAAAAACTATGAATCAAATATGATAAAAAAAATTATTTAAAATAATAAGGATCAAAATTAATATAAAATAAAATTTAATTAAATGTTAAGAGATAAAATTAAAAAAATAATTAAAAATAAAATATATAGAAATCAAGAAATTTAGGAGTCAATTTGATATAATTCACAAATAATAAGACATTTCTGATTTTTTTATAACTTCTAAAAAATATTTTTCATTTAAAATAAAATAAAATATCTTTTTTATAAACCAAGCTAAATTTTTTTTAATTCAAAAATAATTTTTTGTTGATTAATTAACTTTTTTTTAATAGTAAATAAAATTAAAAAGGGATCTATTTCTATGAAATAAATGTTGCCTAAAGTTCTTTTTTTGAGCATGAGTGTTTAGAATATTTTGGGGAAGTCATCCTTAATAGTTAATTCTCTCGGATTCAGAAACTCTTATAACCAAACAAGAGTTTTTTCTGCGGAACGTTTTGCTTAAGAAAAAAAATATTTAAAAGAGTATGAATTATGCCATATAAAATACTGAATTTGTTGTCTTAATTATACATGTGAGGATTTTATAATAAATAAATAAATAAATGTTGAATACTTTAAATATGTTGTATTGAAACAAATTAAAGATCAGTATAGTTAGTTATAAAAAAGAAAAAAGAAAAAATTAAGGAGTGTATATAGTACTTAGTTACCTGGGGAATTTGTTGTTCTTCACTGCCTTTTGACCATACTTTCTCCATCTATAGCCATCATCAAGTATATCAACCTGGCTCCTTGTTTGAAAAGCATACTTAGGCTTTCTTGTCTTCTTCTCTCCCCTTTTCTTCTCCAATCTCCCTTCACTAGTTACAGACCCAACAAGGCCTCTGTTTTGAGAGATGTTGTCGACATTTAAACTGGCTGCAGGAGCTTCCATCTCTTGCATCAATCCCAAAAATCCATTTCCCTTGGCGCCTTCCAGGTCAGTAGAAGCATAAGAATTGGGCACCATGTTCAAAGACATGGAGGAAGCCGGTGTGGTTGTTGAGGATGAAGATGGAAGAAATAACGTGTAGAAGGAGCTGAATGTAGGAGCTCTGTGGCTAGGCATATATAAAGGTTGGATTCACAAGGCGGCGTACTTAACCTTGGCCCCCAGTTTTCTTTATCCCACGTTAGGTGGCGTAAACGAGACGTAAAAGATTAATTGAGATTAAAAGTAAAAATGCAATGATTATTGGTAATATACTTAATAATTTCTTACAAATATTATATGTAGTTTTTAAACGTTTAAAACAAAGATTCCAACCCATGAGGATTGATAAATAAGGGAAAAAAAAGAAAGAGGAAGTGGTTAAGTCTTAGATAGGACGAGATAACCCGTCAAGTCCGGGATACATGACATGAAAATTTAATAATTAAATAGAAAGAAATTTAACATTAAAAAACTAAACTAAACAAAAAAAAATTAATTAAAAAGAAAAAAAGCAAAAAACAAATTCCGGGTTAACTCGTCAAACTTTAAAAAAAGCAAAAAAAAAATCCAGGTTAACTCGTCAAACCCGGGATCCGTGTCATGAAAGTCTGATAACTAAAAAAAAAATTAACATTAACAAACTAAAATAAACAAAAAAATTCATTAAAAGAAAAAAAGCACAAAAAAAAGCAAAAAAAAAACCCATAAAGGCATAAAAAGAAAAATAAATAAATAAATAAAACAAAAAAAACAAAAACGAAAAAAAAACAGTTAACTCGTCAAACCAGGTTAACCTGTCAAACCCGGGATCTGTGTTATGAAAATTTGATAACTAAATTAAAAAATTATTAACATTAACAAACTAAATTAAACAAAAAAAAATCATCAAAAGAAAAATACGCAAAGAAAAAAGGAAAAAAAAAACCCATAAAGGCATAGAAAACCAAAAAAAAAATAAAAACAAAAAAAATAAAACACAGAAAAAAATGGGAAAAAAATAAAAACAGAAAAAAAATAAAAATGAAAAAAACGAAAAAAAAAGAAAAAGAAGAAGAGAAAAAAAATGGGAAAAAAATAAAAACAAAAAAAAAGAAAAAAAAAAGAAAAAGAAGAAGACTGCTCAGCGTTTCACTGTGGACTTGCACAGTGAAACACTGAGCAATTTTAGTATATGTTATTAATTAAAAAAAAATTCGGGTTAACTCGTCAAAACAGGTTAACCCATCAAACCCGGGATCAGTGTTATGAAATTTTGATAACTAAATAAAAAAATTTAACATTAACAAACTAAATTAAACAAAAAAATTCATTAAAAGAAAAATACACAAAGAAAAAAGCAAAAAAAAAACCCATAAAGGCATAAGAAACCAAAAAATAAAACACATAAAAAAAATGGGAAAAAAATAAAAACAGAAAAAAATGGGAAAAAAATAAAAAGAAAAAAAAAGAAAAAGACTGCTCAGCGTTTCACTGTGGATTTGCATAGTAAAATACTGAGCAGTTTTAGTTTTTTCTTAATGCATGAAAATCTTAAATTAATTTCTAATCCTTATAGCCTTGGGTTTTTTTCCAAACAAAAGAAGGATCGATAGTTTTCCAGGAATTAATCATTCTAATTATAAAAAAGTTATGATTATACAAAAAGATACACTGGTAGAAAAAATAGATTCAATATCATATTATAATGATATCTAGAATTTTTTAGAAAATAATAATGATTGCGGTTTAAAATACTTTTTATTTTAAAATACTTTAAAATAATAATTTTTTAAAAAAATTATTTTTAATATTAATATATTAAAATGATATAAAAATATAAAAAATTTTAAAAAATAAAATTTAAATCGCGTTTCCAAACACCTACGTAATATCTAATAATTCAACATTAAAGAATTCCATAGTATAAGAGGATCATTTTAAGGAATAATTAAAGAAATTAAAATATCGATATAGCAGTCCTTTTAGTAATGTTTCAACGAATATTATGTACGATATTGTATGTGGGTTGGATTTGACTAAATTTTGATTTCGTAGGAGAGTACTTGATGGTTTAATGGTAAGAAGCTCCATATAGGTGAGCATTATTCAAAAGAAACCTGTATTACCAAGATCCCATTCGATTAAAAAAAATCAAGAAATTCAAGTAATATTAAAAAAAAATTGGATTACTTGGATTATATATATATATATTCTTAAACTAGTGAGCTTATAACTTTTCCGGGACCTAATTTTTTTTATCTAATCAAACTTTCCTAAGGAATGATTTCAGTTAGTTAATTGTAATTTATTTATTTATAGTATTTTAGATAATAAAATCAAGTTACTTGAATTACCTGAATCATTTAATCAAATAGAATAAGTTTCGGATAAAAGGAAAAAAAATTGAGTTAGATAAAGAAAACAATTTCTCATAATTATCCAAAACGACAATACTTCCCCGAAATAGCAATAAGCCGCGGAGCATTAACAATTTACCGCTCAGTAAAAAAACAACAACAACAGATAAGGTTGCCTGTCATTATGGAGAAGTAAGATGTGTCTATTTTTTATGGCAAGGAATTTATGGCATTTGAGTTTATAGACACACACATGAAACAATACAATATAAGAAAAATAGCAATAATTTTATAGAATAAGGTCAATATACAAAATCAATTGAGATTGGCGACTATGAGTCTGTGAGTATGGGAGGGAGAAGATGAGACGGATGTGGCTAATGTTTTTTCTTATTATTATTGTTTTTGTTTTTTTTTATATGTTTGGTAATATTATAAAAAATAAGATGGAAAATAATTTTCAGTATTTAACTATGTCATAGAAAATGAGTTAAAAAATAAATTGTTAATATTTTTTAAAAAAAATTATTAAAATAATAAGGAATAAATTTTACAAATTAAAAATTGAATGAGAATAAAATTGAAAAAAATCTAATTTCATAATTTATCTCAAATAAAATAAATAACAATCAAAATAGTAGAGATTAAATCTAATAGATAAAAAAGTTGAAAGATGATGAAATAAAAAAAATACAATTTTATAAATTATTTCAAATAAAATAAATAACAATCAAAAGAATGAGGACTAAATCTGATGGATTAAAATTTTAATTAAGAAAATAATAAGAGAAAAGCAAATAACAATCATAAAAATAAGAACTAAGGTTGATATAAAAATCAAATTAAATCAAATTCTAAGGGATGAAATTGAAAACACAATTCAAATCAAAATATATAGCAATCAAAAGTTTGAGGACCTAATTTGATATAATCAGCAAATAACATGATATTTCTAAATTTTTTACAACTTCTGGAAAATGTTTTCCGTCCAAAATAAAAGGAAAACACTTTCCTGAAAACCAAACCAAATTTTTCTTTGACTGTAAATTGTTTTCCGCTGACCAACTTTTCTAATGATAAACAAACGCATGAAAGTTTGGAAAGTGTTTTATAGTAAATCACTTTCCGTGAAACAAACAGGGCCTAAGTGTTTGTTTAGTTTTGTGATTGCAGTTTGAAAAAAAAATTAAAAAAAATATAAATTATAGTTTTTTTAAATCATTGTTTCAAGAAGAATTTTAAGTGAGATTCGTGCATAATTATTGTGTTTTAATTAATCAAATATTTTTAAAATTTTAGTTGGGGGAAAACATATTTTCAACCACGCCGCAATATACTCCCAAATGGACCTTGACTACAAAAATGGAAATTGCTATTCTTTTCTTTTTTTTCTTTTTTGCCTATTTGTACTTAAAAAACCCAAAAACTGTTAAATAATAATTATTTTGCTTATAGAAATATAGAATCAAGTAAGAATATCTTTAATGAAAAAGTTATTTAGAAGAGTCAAATTATTAATATAATTTTTTAAATGGTGAAAATAATTTTTTTCCCTTATATATACTCCAATAAAAAAATATTTTCAAAACCCATTTGTATTCTAATATATTTAACATCAATATTTTTTATTTTTTTAATAAAAACACTGAGAAAAGTTGTAGAGATAAAAGAATGAATCTTTAAATAATATATTTCAATGCTCTTGACTCTTTCGATAGATATTGAAAAATGATTTTTCTTTGGAAAAAACAATTATCTCTTTATTTAGCTTAAGAGTGGAGAAATTTTTGAACAAAGTGTACATCAACCATAAATTCCTCGTCGTCTCCGGAATCAGTCGCTTTTCTGGACGGGGATGTGTAGTGGTTGGCAGAGAGAACAGTGCAAGACATCCTATTTGTTCCACCTCAACCGTTCTTCTAGAAGACATTAAATTTTTAGTACAAGACAAATATTTAACGGGTCAAGAAATATTGTACTTTCTATATTTACACATATTTGGAGGGATTTCGCTAAAACGATATCATATTATATGTTAGGGCTAATATTTACTATATAAATATTTAACGGGTCAAGGGTCACTGGTTTTGAAAAGGCAACACTGCCACTATTGTTAATCCAGGCATGTTTTGACTATATGCCGGTCAGATATTAATTAATTAAGTTGCACATACAACTACTTATATATGTACGAGCCCACGTAAAAGATTAATTAATAATAATCATACAAGATTAATTAATAATTATGATACGGAAGCATGTGTGCTTCATTAATTAGCACATAAATTTATATTAATTTTTTTTTCCTTTGAAACGGAGCACATGTATGATAGTGGCCGAGCCGGTCATTTTAAGGGTAACTAGTTTTATCACCCTGTATAATTTCAGAAGTGTGTCAGTATTATAAATATGTTTTATTGTATTATGATTTTTTTTAATTGAAAAATATAAAAATATCATTTATATTTAATAAAATAAATTTAATATATATATATATATAAATTGATAAATTGTGAAAAAATTATTAATGCTAATTTTAATTTATACATTTTTTTTATTTTTTTATCTTGGAGGTTAATTTTTCTTTCTAGAAATAAATAATTTTTATTTTTATAAATACATCTATAGATAAATTGGCTAGAAAATCGGGGGGAGGGGGGTGACCTAAAAATCCAAATCTTCACCTAATTTTATCTAATAAAACCTCAAAAATACCATAAAACCTCTTATATCACTTACTAACCTTAAAATACCCTAAAATCACTAAAAATAATGAAAATAAACTGAATTAAAAAATACAAATGGATCCCAATTTACTTTTTTAAGCATGTTTATATGAAACAATCATTATTATCAAACTTCTCTTGTCTAATAAAATCTTTTGACACTAAGATCGCTATTCTTGTTGTCAAAATATGACAAAATAACAATGTTCTCTCAGTGAATTTTTGTACTTTTAAAATAGAAGGTATATGGAAGAAATGTCTTTCGAGATAATATTTATTATTTTTTATTTCTAAAATATTATTATAAAAACTTTCAATTCTAAAACTATTCAACTAAGACATATAAGGATAAATGATTATTATTATATTTTTAAAACTCAACTCGGGGGTTGATTAAGGAAAAATCCCGAGTCAACTAAGACCCATTTGTTCACTTTGTCTTATACATCACTATTAGTGGCAGAGCCATGATTTTTTAAATGAGAGGGCAAATTACTAACAAATGCTTGATATTATGTAGACATGTATTATATATAAAAATCAATTTGAAACATATGTATTAACTCATATCAAGTAAAATTAATTTAAGAATATTTTTAAAATGAGAAAACTTATATTATAATTGTTTTCTTCAAGTTTTTATATCTTAAAATCACTTCATGATAACTTCATTATCAATCTAATTGAAGATATCTTTCTTAATTATGCATACAAACCAAACTGTCATTTATCCGTTTATCTCTCAACTTATTCCGCAATCTACTTTTTATAACATACATAACAAGAAAAAAAAATCTCCATTGTAACAGTTGCAACTGGTAGAAGTAATAACAATTTGATAAGCATGTATACCAATTTGAAAAACTCTTCCTAAATTGTCATTCTTAATTTGTTTTTACCACTTTCTCTGCGAGACCAACAATACATTCAATACTAAATAACTCCTCATCATTGTGTAGATCAATAATATACATATCGAGTTAGTCACCAAGTATCACAAGGTCATTATAGAGAACTTATTGGGATAAAAGTGAGTAAGGTAAATAAGTTTTTCTTTGTTGAAAGTAAATAAAGAGTTATTTGGGTTTAAACATGTCACACAAAGAAGAAACTACATACTCACTTTGGTGAAACAATCATCCTAACTCATTAAACTGTATATCAATGATATTGTTAAATAATTAACACAACCATACAATAATCTACTATTAAACAAAAGTCAATTGAGTTACACAATAATCATTGGAACATTAAATGTATTTGATTTGACTATCACACAATCTCAATTATATTTAATCTTAAAGTACCAAACACTCATTACATGTGCTAAGGATTAAGTTGTTTTCATCTAATATGATGAAACATATTGCATGAAGTATTTATTCATATAGAAAAATTATGATAATTAATATTTTACTCCAATATTTTTACACCAAATTTTCTATTCACTAGCATTTTTTTTAATAAAAAATTACTAGCAATGTAAACTAAAATATGCAACTAATAATTTCTAGATCATTAATTATGTTTTTGAGGTTATATTTTTAAATTAATAGCTTTCTTTTATAAATAATTAGCAGCAATAATATGTAAAAACTGGAGATTAATAAGTATTTTTTTCCAGACCTAAGTTATTGAATTCTGTTTATAAACTTGATAATTACTTTTTGAGTCCTTGACTAATAAATAATAAAATAACAAGTGATTAAGTAATCTTAAAATTGCTAACAGAACATATTAAAGCACTTTGTGTCTGTGTCTTAAAAATAACAAGTCATTTATATAACTTTTTTTAAAATATAAGATCAAAAAATTTGATTTTATTAGCTACCTATTAAAACTTGAATTCAAAATTCTTAAACTTTCTTGAAAGAGAAGGAAAAAAAATGAAATTACTCAAACTAAATTTATTATTTAGAGAACGAAAAAGAAACTAACTCTAAAAATTCAAGAATCATAGCAATCTTGAAATTTTAAAAAGTGAAAATGATATATATATCTAGTTAATACAAATAAATCAAGACAAAAAGAGAAGAAGAAACTAACTTGAGAGAAGATGCAAAGAAATTGACGAGAGAAAAATAACAAGAAGATAGAAATTATTGAGATATAAACCCACAAGTTGTGGTCTTTCTCTAGCCATGTCATTTTCTACTTTCTTTTCCTTGTTGTTTAATTTTTTTTTGCAAGATATAAGTTGTTATATTAATATTTTAATATAAAAAATATTTTGAAAAAAATATTACTTGCCTAGGTGGCTCTGTCCTGGTTATTACCAAATATTTTTTTTTATTTTTGTTTTCTTTGTTGTTTCTGGTTTTTTCCCTTGAAGAATAAAATTATTTTTCTTATGCAGTGGGAAACGTACACACCCTGATGACGACGTGGGTTTTGAATATTCTTATGTACACGAACCAAAACAGAAGGCTTACATATTTCCAAATGCACGTTATCGGCACGTGGTTTGAAATATTGCCGGCTGAGATAGGCTCAAAACCAAATTGTGTGATGATAATAAAGCATGCCATATCATTTTCCATCCATGACCATGATTCCCTTTTTTTATTGCATCGTTAAAATTTTCTATGTGCGACGTGTCGTTGGCTGATATGAACTCATGGATGAATCAAACCACAAGCACCTCAATTTCTTAAATTGAAATTAATAGAGTTTTTTTTTATAAAAAAAATCCAAAATTGATACAACATTAATCTTCAATATCACCAAGCTATTTAATATAATATCATACGTTCATATATGTTGGGCGGATAAAAACTTTTCACACAATTTTTTTTTTTTTTTATATATATATATATATATATATATATATATATATATATATAAAATCACTTTCAATGAAATACAGCTGGTACATTATATAGGCAATTGCGACATCTAGCTCCTCCATGTGCTCTTTTTTTTTTTTCTTCCCTTTGTCATGAACCCTAATGGCCATTATTGTACATGTTGGATGACTTTCATTCCAATTTTGAGTGGCAAAAATGCACGTAGAATTTCATGGACATGGAATGTATATATTAGTAATTAATTAAATTACACCCAATACGGACGATACATGTCCATCTTTCCCGTACATGTATGTGTAGACTTTTGTCCCCTTCAAAGATTTGAATAGACTTTTGATTAATTTCTTGGAAGCCAATTTCTATGAGATGTTGAGGAGAATATGGGGCACAGATTAAACGCGGGATTGAACGAGACATGAGCCGAGCTAGATCTTGACATGTTCAAGCTTTGTTAATTTAAATACACAAAATGGTAAGAGTTAATTAGATAATTTAGTATTTTTAGATCATTTTAATATGTTAATATTAAAAATAATCATTCAAACACCCCGTAAATCTCTGCACTCCAATAGAACCTGCGTTGAAGTTTCTTCAAGAAAGACTATTCCAGTTAAAATTTGCTGACAAAGCCTTCGGCCTGATAAGTAACCCATTACATCATAATTTCTTGATATTCTTGGCCATGGGCCGTGATTCATGACTTTCATTGCTTGTGATCATTGCGGCCACTTTTTGTTTTCTTGGCAATCTGGGACTTCATTGCTTTGCTGTATAAATTATTGTAATTGCATTACTGCGTGCTTTTATGAACAGTATATATATACCTGGTTATCTGGATTTAAAAAATATATCTGAGCAGTTGATGAAGATTAAATCCAAGTTAACAGTACTTGGGTTGGTACCTAAAGATAGTATTGGATTTGCAGATGTGTTTGTATTTGGTGCGGTAATGCATGCTATTTTTTAAATAATTGTAAAATTTATTCATCCAGTAAAAATATTATTTCTCAAACCCTTTTGTATTCAATATATGTTCATCGAGTAAAAATATTTAATATGATTTCTAAGAAAAAGGATATTTAACATGAACAAATTCGATGTTAGTGATAATGTTGCAAATTTATGAAATTAATATTTGTTCTTAGAAATGTTTTGGACCTTGCAATTCATTTCAAACTATAATTCATTATCAAGGAACTAATCCTATTAAATCTTGATGAGTTGGGAAATATTAGCGATGTAGCCCATAATTTAAGAAGCTCAGCCCCAATATATATATAAAAAAAACCATTTATAAAGCAAATTCCAGTTCTGTCCCTGTCTGTGTTCTGGTTGAACCCTAGGATTATTATGTTTTGCTGCGACTCATCGCAAATACCCTGAAGTACCACCTACTTTGGTCCGGAAACATAGAAGATTGTTGCTGTGTGCGTTTTCTGAAAATTGAATTCTCTAAAATTATTTTTTAATTTTTTTTGTGTTTATTTATTATTAAAAAAATTCATCAACAGAAAATACTTTCCAGTCAAAGAAAAATTTGACTTGGTTTCAGAAAAATGTTTTTCTTTTATTTTGAGCGGAAAATACTTTTCTAAAATTATAAAAAATTTAAAAATATCATATTATTTGCTAATTATATTTTATAAGTGTTGATCATATAATTTGGTTCTTAAACTTTTGGTTGCTATATTTAAAATATATATATATATATATATATATATATATATATATATATATATATATATATTTTAAATATTTGTTTTTCAATTTCATCCCTTACAATTTAATTTTTATATAACTTTGATCCTTATTTTTATAATTGTTATTTGCTTTTCCCTTATATATTTTAACTGAAATTTTTTAACTATCAAATTTGGTCTTTATTTTTTTGTTTGTTACTTATTTTATTTAAAATAATTTATGAAATGTTAATTATTGTTATTTTAATTTCTTCATCTTTCAATTTTTTTTTTAAATTTGCTCTCTATTATTTTGATTATTATTTATTTTATTTGAGATAATTTATTAAATTATATATTTTTTTTCAATTTTATTCTTATTCAACTTTTAATTTGTAAGATTTATTTCTCATTATTTTAATAAACATGAAAAAAATAAAATATTAATAAGTTATTTTCCAGCTCATTTTCCATGACATAATCAAACACTGAAAAGTGTTTTCCAACTTATTTTTCATTACACTATCAAATATTAAAAAATAATTTATTTTTTTGGGATTTATTTTTTTAAAACTTACTTTTCTTTAAAAAAATATTTTTTAATAAACAAACAGGTCTTAGCTGGACGGAGAGAGCTCAGCAACAATTTACTTCATCCTGGACAAGACTTCACCGAGAAAATATCTTGCTCAGACCAGATCTTGAACAAAATAAGAGACGCATTACAAAAAAAATAAAAATAAAATTGAAGCTTGCTGTACTTGGCAAAAAAATCAACAACGCACAGTATTGAGAAAAGTTGAGAATAAATTTCTATTCCTGGTGTGTAGTGTTGGCTAAAACAGGGAAGAAAAAGAAGTCCATGTATCTGATCTTTACACAAATTATCATGCAGAAACGAAGCAGAGGAACCTTAGTATCATGATTCAACTTCTGCACTATGTTCCATGACTTCAAATTCCCTTTCAAATAATCTATGCTAGCTCTCTCCATGAGAGCAAGAGTCTTTGAATTGATCCCCCCCCTCCCCTCCTACTTCTTACAAGAAGAAAGAGTACAAAAGACTTCACTTCCCGTGGAAGGTAATCATAATAAAGAAGGCAGCAACACGACTAGCTATACCAGTTAAAACAAGAAAGATTAAACAACGATACCAATGGCCTAGATCATACCCACTTTCCATGAGTGAACCACACCTTGTTATCAGCCAAACTCCGTAGTACCTGAAAAACAGAATAATCAGAAGGTAAGTTGGTACATTAATTACATGCAAAACATTAATTAATCACCACATGTGGAGGAGGAATATCAAAGTCAGACACAAACCTTTTAGCATTTGATATCACAAATGCTTCCAGTGCCCACTTGGTATAGCACAAGTCAGATATATAATCCACAACAACGCCGTTTTCACTTTGGGTTGCTATCAGGGTTAGAACAACCGGAAGCAACACTGACCACTGCACAGCACAAAAAATTGCCTCGTTAGCGCGAGTGAAAATGTTTGCAATAATCGTATGTGGATATGGATTGCATGTCTGTTTATTATACGAGGGCGATGGATTCATGATTTACCAACTTAATTTATGGAACTAACAAGTTCTCAATGCAAATGGTACTTCAAATGCTCACCAGTTGGGCTGGACCAGGTTCAAAGAAGATGGCGATCGCGTAAGCAATTCCCGTCACACAATACACCAGACAGATTAAGACTACGTAGTTATCTATGACTGTTGATCTTGGATTGTTGAAGTAGTAGAACATTGACAGATAGACAAGTGGCTTGACAATTGTGCTGAAATGGTCTATTGTATCCTTCGCAAGAAAGTTTGCTAGGCTGCTCATACCAGAAGATCTCTCTCTCCAGTAATGTAGCTTATCCAGGGAAAATGATCTCAAAGCCGCAATCTTACAGAGCAGTGCTGAAAGTCCGAAAAACATTTAGACTAGTGGGAATGAACCTTGTACAAAAAAGCACTTCATAAAGGCCCATAGGGAAGCTAATTTACAGTGAAAAAGGCAGATTGGCATGCAAAACAACAAGCACCCAATAGAGTGCAAATTTGATCACAAGTTACCCTACATTTTAAATATCAAAAGCCTACATCTAAGCAAGAATATTCTAATGGAGCCTTGCATATACAAGAACTTCAAGAGGTTTTGATCACTTACAAACTGCAATGACAGTGTATGTGTAACCAAGCACCCCAAAAGTTTCATCGCTCACTTTAGCTAGTGTTCCTAAGCAGATTCCAGCTAGCAATAAAATCAAATAATCTACAGCTTGTGCCCTTGCTTCTCGTAGCCGCTGCTTTCCAACCCTACAAACAAGCCATTCAAGAAGAATATGTTAATTTTTTAAGATGAACGCAAACTCAATAAAACTGATCATCCCAAAATAGAGTAATTTCGTGTGAGAGATGCAAGAGCCTAATATTGCACAGTACTTCAATTAGCATAGCGCTATTATCATGATAATAATGGAGGGTTACACTTTACATGCACCAGCATTAGAGAAATGGGATCTCCCTTACCTCCCAAGGAAGTACCTATACTGCTGATATACTCCAGGGCTTCTCCGTCCGGATAAGTCGCCTGATTTTGATAAATCGTGCAGCAACTTTTCTTTCTCTGACTCAACATTAGCTTTCAGATCCTGCCAAAAACCTCCAGCAAAAGACTCTGTTTCAGATCCAGCTTCACTTGCTCTATGAGCAGAATTTTCACCGGAGGGTAGTCCCAGCCCATCTGTATTCTGCAGCATATCCATAGGAACTGGGTAGCCATTATGAAGCATCCATCTAACTGGAAGTTGCTTATAGTTCACCCCTGATTTTGGTTTTGCAATGCCCTCCAAAACGTCAATGAAGTAATCTGGAGGATTCACACGCTCAGGCACAGTAATCCCAAGGCCAGCAAAGTACTCCTCAACTTTCTTTGCTGATCCGTGATATGCTGTCAAGCCACCTTTAGCTAGAAGTATCAAATCATCAAACATCCTGAATAATGTATAGCTGAAGCAACCAAGAAAAGCGAAGGAAAAAAAAGGAAAGTTAATATTCTCTTATGGCCACTATATCACATAATCTAAAAAGACAACTCTCTATCATAATAGAAAGGGTAAGTTACCTAGGTTGGTGTACAACCATGCATATGTTTACTCCTTCAAGAGCTTCACGTCGAAGAGCTCTAAGTAGCAACTGGGAGGATGAACTGTCCAAGCCAGATGTGGGTTCATCTAATATCAGAAGTGAAGGTTCCATAACCATTTCAAGACCAACATTGACACGTTTTCTTTGACCTCCAGAAATTCCTCGCTTTTCCACTGTCCCAACCAGAGAATCTCGCACTGCCTGCAGGCCCAAGGCCTCAATAACTCTTTCAACAACTAGAACCTTTTCTGGTTTTGGTAGATCAGCGGAGAGTCTACAATAACAGAAATCCAGTAAATATATATGCTAAAAAAAGCAAGTACTGTTAAACAGCCACAGCATTTGTGACTGTGGGTGTAAGAAAGAGAGGGAGAGGGTAATATCTAAGAAGGCAGAGAAAATTAATACATAAAGGGTGTGTCTGTATGAGAGAGGGGGGAGATATAAGCAGCCAGAGCAAATAAATGAATAACAAAGGAGGAACAGAGAAGAGAGAACAATTGGACATTCTTGTTGTGTTGATGCAATATGTGTACATATAAATATATGAATGATGCCAAGCAGACTGATAGAAGAAATAGAAGGAAAAAAAGGTTTTCTTTTACGAGAAAAAAATCTTTGGCACACCATGACGAAATTCCAAATTTTCAGGAAGCTCCAATGCCATCAATTACAATAACAGAAATATTCAGAAAATTTTAGCTTCCCTTGTTTGGTAGAAAAAGTATATATAAATGTGTACAATCAAAATTAACCACCTAATGCATGTAACATTTCTAGCAATGTTCACAAGTTTAGATGTTTTCCAACTCAATATCCTAGTCTGAAATGCGTTAACATAAAAATCATTTTATAGTTTCTGTTGTTCAACAACCCAGAAAAGCCAGGTTCTACTTCCACCATTTAGGGGGCCTGTGTCAGTCAATGTTGGTTAAACACAAGAAGGACTAACACCAGATGCATGCATTTTGTTTGATGCACGAAAACTTGTTGGATGTCAACATTGATGTCATCACTATGATGGCAATGTGAATTGAGACTAACAAAAATGTGGTTAGTAATGAATTGTGAATTTATAGTTTTATACCTGCATCTTGCACTGAACCAGAGATTTTCCTCCACTGTCAGGTTTCCATGCACAATATCATCTTGAGGCACATAACCAATGATTTTCTTGTATGCTTGGATCGGGTCCGTCTTACCATTCACAAGAACCATACCAGACATGGCGCAACCAGTTGCCTTTCCTGTCAAAGCAGAAAGAAATGTTGTTTTTCCAGCCCCAGATGGACCCATTACAGCGGAAACTCGGCCAGGCGATAATTTCCCAGTCACACATCTTAGCAGATGTTTGCGTTTACTCTTCAAAGTGAGGGTTAAATCTTTAAAAGCAATCTCCAAAGTTGGCCTTTTCCTGATTTCAATATCGTTAGCCATTGAAATTACCCCAGAGAAGGTCAAATTATTGTTCTGCTCCTGCATAGCTTTCTCTCTCTCAATCTGTCCATATGCATACCTGAACATTTGACTCTGAGTATGCAACTTCTTACCCCTTGGTGCATTCTTTCTTGTGTTTTTATCTCCAATCTTAAAATCGAAGCCTTCATGACCCTCGGGATTGTTCTCAATGTCATCCAGCATCTGTGTGAGGTTGCTCTTTTCCTTTTTCTTCCCTTTTGCAGATGATTGATAAGATGAACTACCTCCAGGCATAGGTGGTAGAGCAGCATCTGTTCCAGGTTTAGCTTGACCTAAACCTTTTAGCTGTTCTGCTGGCTTTTTAGACTTTGTACGAGAAAATGTGCGTGACAACTGAGTTTGCAGTCCAATGGCACCCTTCTTGGCAATGTCTCTTGCAGATTTCCATTTTTCACGTGCTTGTGCAGTTTCTCTTACACTTTGAACTGCCTTCTCCCTTGTCTGTGCCTGTCTTTTCTCTCGAGTCGCAAGAACTTGATCAGAACAGTTGTAAATAATGATGAGCAGAAAGCTTAATCCAGCCTACATTGACAAGTGAAGCGATTAGATCTGATGGTTGTGCACACAGGATCATATATAAGAATATTGCGATTTTGAAGTATGTCGTAAATATTTTGTGTGCATTCTGACACTTATTTTTCTGCCGTTCTTCTCATAATAGTATACCGTAATGGAAACTCAAATCCATCGCCAGACAATGATTAAAAGGTAAACTGATCACTCACGAAAAATAAAATGCCGTATGCAGTGATGTTCTGATTTGTTGAGCGTGGTTCACAAGTTGCCAGCTTAAAACACCCTGCAAGTTCATTGTTAAAGATTATACATGCTGCTAAAATTGAAAGAAAATAAATCATATTTCTAAACCAAAAGGCATGGATTGTTAACAAGCAGAAACATAGCAGATGAAAAAAGTACGCCCCGGCAACAGAATAACAAAGTAGCACAGACTAATACAACAAACACAATGTCCTCTCAATAAACTAGTAAAAGAATGCCCACCTGTTTGAGACGTTGAACCAGTCCTGCAGTAATGTCTGAAACAAAACGCAGCTTAGTTTCATAAGTAACAGGAAAGGCAAAACAGGTGGCTGTGATATGAGGAAAGGTGAAAAATGCAATTCAATAGATAACTGCTGGAAGTTCAGGGATAATTATCAATACCCACGACTGCAAGGAATTTTTTGGATATTGGACGGACAGTATGATCCTGCTGAACAGAATATCTCGCCGCTACTTAAAATATCGGCCCAAACATCTGCTCCACCACATGTATGGTGTGGGTTTCCAGGAGGCAATTGGTAATGGTATCTGCAAAACTTTTCTGCTAATAAATATTAATGTATGTATGATAAAACAGAAAAAAAAAAAAACTTGAAATGAAAAGGCACGAAACAAGAATGAACTTACGGGTCGCATATGCCAGTGGTTTTGTTCAGTTTCGCTAGTGGGCAGTAAGCACCCAATGGACAAGCTTCAGAGACAAGATAGAAAATGTCAGAATATAAAGAATGTTAGATGTGGCTCAATTAGGAACATATGGCACAATGAATCCAACAAACTAACTTACCAGAAAGAAACCAATGTAAACAACAATTTAAAATTCAGAAATGAAAAACAGAATACAATAACTCCATGTAAGCCAGAAACATTGTTAAAACAATTCCACATAGAACCAAATTCAGGTGAAATGGTAACTTCTTTTACGGGACTCTGATACAATCATTGTTTTCCAAGGAGCACTCTTTTAAGTGTCTTGTTCATCTCAGCATCATCTATCAGACAAATTCTTGGATGTTTCAAAAGGTCCATCTCCTAGAAATAGGAGCAATACTAAAGAGATTCATTGACTTGATACAGACTAAAGGGGGTGTACAGAAGTACTTCCTTGGCTTGTCTGGACAAACACTTTGGTTTCATGCTATTTTCATTAGAGCCCAAAACTGAAAAGGAATCTTCAAGGCAGCTTGGAAAGTGAAACGATTTTTCATACTTCAAACTCTAAATTTCTGTCTGTTTAATTATCTTCTTCTTTTCTCTGCTAATGCACGGAAAGAAATTGAAAATGAGTGGTAGACTTTCTTCATGCCCCCTTTCCCTGGAAGAAGTTTATGAAATTGCAATAAGAGGCTCAGACTTGGGAAGGTCACTTCACCAGTTTTCCTCCATTAAGGATCAAAATACTTTAATACTTCCTTCTTGCCAACATATAAATTTGTTGCTAGTTTGCTCTTCAGACAAATGGGACATACAGGGGGAGCTAAAATGAGTGTTCGGAGGGAGAAAAGAGTTTTGGATTGAAAGCATAAAGTATGGCCTTTGAGTCATCTAGATTCTGGAGTGGAGATGTGAAAACCACACCCCCAACACTTTTCAAGGCCTTGACATTAACATTTGACTTTATAACTTGAATGGTCATGATCTGAGGTCACTGAGAATGAATATATAGAGAAAGAAGTAGTGGTCATAAGTCTAATGTAAGCAGATTTCGGGGAAGATCTCTACCCATGCTAATAAAAAACTGGTAATTAGACCAAGGAATGCAACAATAATACCAGGAGCGCATAACATATGCAATTCTTAACTATTGCCATGGCTCCAGACCAAAAAAAAGAAGAAACTATTGCCATGATTGATGATGGGTTTCGGAATACTTACGTATCATGCAAGTAATACCATGAGGGCAGAAGAAACCCTCACAACAAGTTCCACAGTTTGTAGTTCTATCAGGAATGTCCTTTGAATCTCTGAAGTCAACCTTTTGACCTTTGCCAACTCCACAAGCCCATCCTGGTTCACATCCAGAAACCCATGAACTCAAATTACAATTCTTGTTAGGTTTCAAATAGTTTGCTTTCTTTGTGCCTTTTTCAAAGAAACTGTTGAAGTAGAATTTTATTTCTGCTGCTGTGCATATACGTGCTGTTATATCTCCTGATGCACAGCATGAGAAATGTCAGAAAGATTTACCACAGAAAGAAAATGGATTAATAAACTAAGGGGAGTAGCTAAATGTTTCGATAATATAAACTAAGGGGAGTAACAAAGTGCATCCGATTAAGAATAGCATAACTGAAACTAGAATTAGAATGATAACTACAAAAACACTCCACAAGTTTGAGGGAAACTTGTAGAAAGATATATGTAAATATATAAAGAAGCAAACCGGATCTTTAAAGTTTAATCTATTAAATTAGGCATTAAGATTTGCTTTGTGATAGAACAAAGGAAAATTAGCACGCTTGTGCTATGTTTTATGAATCACTCTTTCTTTCCAACTTGTGAATTAATTGGTTTTCCATAAAGGAAAGAGTCAAAATGTCCGTTGAACTGATTAAGTTATGTAGCGTTCGTTAAACCTCAAAATGCAGAAGCCTATGTAAAAAAAAATACACAGAAAACTCTAAAACCTTTATCAAATCATTGTTTTCAGGCTCCAAACTTTGAACGTACCGTTTGTTTTCTTGGCGCAATCGGATATGAATTGTGTTTTTTTGGAGAAATTGAATGCCATATTCCAATCTTCATCCCTGCAAATCCAAATAAAAAAGAAAAGAAGAGAGAATATAACCACTTTTAATAATCAACACTCATTCCTGAAATCCACCATTACATTAAAACGAAATAGTGGCTGAGTAACCTACACGTCAATTATGCAGAAACCAAAATATTTGGCAATATCTTGCTTGAACACAGAGGTAAAATTTGAGAAACTGTTGTAGACCAGCTCTGAAAACAGGTCTTCTGTGGCCGTACTGTTGTCATTGCCATCAGACTGTTGACAATAAATAGGGCTCAATGACAACGCTAATGCGAAAACAAAGATGGATACAGAGAGAAAACAGCAATGGTTGTGTCTTAATTTATTAAACTTATCTCTTATCATATCTTTGTTAAGAACAAAAAATGTAATAGCTCAAGCTTCAAAGATGTTAAAAGTAACCGACTGACTATATGGTAATGTAAATACGAGGAAATTAAGATTGTTGGAAAAACAAAGTTGGGGAAATTAAGGTTGGTTGGAGATGGGGTTGATGATGAGGAAGAAAGGGAGGAAGGGAAGAGATGTTAGTTTTTCAAAATAAGGAAAATAGAGGCCTCAGGATTTGGGGAGAGTAAGGTTTGGTTTTTTCTCGGACGAAGAAATGGCAGGGAGGAAGAGTAGGAGATTCAAACAGTTGAGTCTGTCTATGTGTTTTTTCAAATTGAGGGGGGGAGGCTTACCTTCTATCGAATTATTTTTTACGTTGTCAAAACAGTTTGTAGCTCAACTCGTTCGTGCCTATGCCCCTCTTCCTCCAAGTGTTTAAAAAAAAACTCCTTTACACATCCTTGATGTACAATTTCTTCTTACTTTTTTCAACACATTTATAATATTTGATTTTAACCAATTACCATAACTTTCCATCCACCTGATAGGAAGCTTATTAATTCTGGCTGAATGCTTGAATCACATCTACAAAAAAAAAATGAATTTGATGAGCCATGCTGTTCTTCCTGAAATAAGATTGAAATCATTTTTTTAAGGGAAAATAGCATTTAAGTAAATGTGTCTTGGTTGTTCAACAATCATTCAGTGTTGCATAGACACATGTACAGAGCATGGGCATAGGAGAGCTGACCTCTTGTAGGGTTTCTTTGGCGGGGAAGGCTACAAGAGGTTATCTTTCCAAATTCCCTGATCTCAGCGTTTTTTTATGAAGAACAGGAAGGGAGGAACAAAGAAATGAGAGAGGCGAAAGAGAGGGATGCTGAACCCTCGGCGGTGTCTTCCTTTAGCATAAATTTTGGAAGGTCAGAAAGAAGCATGGGAGAGGACACTGTCGTTCTTAAACGCAGAAGAACATCTTCCTTGACTCAGACAGACCAAGACTGGGGGTCTTTATTACTAGGCTAAACCCACTTGTTTGTATATTACTTGATGTAAGATTTGAGATTAGAGATTTGGAGCATATCTATGATATCAAGCTCTTCTCGTTTGTATTCAGGAGATAATTCACTAATAAAGATGGGCAAGGAAACTAGAACTCTTAAAAGAAAACCGAGAGAGCTCTCTCTACAACTAGAATGTCAGCTCGAGCTTCGGTCCTCGCGGAAATTTGAGATCATTTCTTCATCTTGATGATGAGGTGAAATTGATCAAGGCACCTCCTCAATAACCTTTTTAGGCTGAAGAAATATCAAAACAGGTAAAGTAAAAACATTAAAAGGTGAAGTATCATGTGGAGAACGGCATTAGCATGGAAGACTCGAGTATAATATGCCATAGATGCAGTAGACGCCACAGCAAAAAATAAACAATCATAGCCAAGAAAAAAAGCTTCTCTGCCTTGGCGTTTTTTTTACGATTTCGGTACGGAAAAAATAAAAATAAAATAAACAAAGATAGATATGTGTTTAATTATAGTGAACAAGATATATAAAAATTTATTTCTCTTAATATATGTTATTGTTAAACTTATATAGTAAAAAAATAATTAAATATATTTATTTCAGTTTATATTGAGCGTTGAAATTAATAATATTATAATAATCATAATTATAAAACAATGATTGGCTTGACGGATTGACTCAGAACCGGGTCGACCAAGGGTCTGGATTGATTCGAGTTTAAAAAAATTAGAGAAAGGATTGACTCAACCTAACTCGATCAAAAATCTAGGTTGACCAGGGATTAAACATGGGTCAAAAGCCCATTGATTTTTTTTGGAACTTTTTTTAGCTAAAACAAGGTTGCTTTAATTACTTTTTTAAAACAAATTAGATCAATTGAGTTGACGCTTCCAACCCATGACCCAAACCTTATATTGAGTCAACTCTGGAATCGGGTTTTAAAAGTATAATAATAATCACTTTTATCCATACGTTAATTTGGGTTGACCCTCTCAACCTGTGACCCAAGCCTTGTACTGATCGCCTTCTTAGTCGGGTTTTAAAACTATAATAATAACATACTTTACCCTTACATTGACTCATAGCTACCCAAGTTGACCCTCTTGATCTGTGACCCTGACCTTACCCCGGATTGACCCTCAAATCAGGTTTTAAAACTATGATAATAATCACTTTTATTCTTATGTTAACCCTCCTAACATGTGACTCGGGCCTTATCTTGGGTCATCCTCGAGTCGAGTTTAAAAATTATGATAATAATTATTTTTTTATTAAGTTAACTAGGGTCAACATTCAACCACATTTATAACTCGGGCCTTGCCTTAAATTAACTCCTAAATCAGTTTTTAAAACTATGATAATAATTATTTTTATTTTTATATTAGGTCCAGTCAACTTGACACATTACTCGGGCCTCGACCAATGACCCAGACTTTTCCCTGAATCGACCTCTGATTGGGTTTTAAAACTATTATAATAGATATTTTTATCCTAACATGTCTTGGTTGAATAATATTAGAATTCAGATTTTTTTACAATGATATTTTAAGAATAAAAAATAAAAAATATTATCTTTGGAGACATGTTTCATTTGTATTTCTTGTTTTGAAAATACATAAATTTACTTTAAAAATATTACATAAACATATTTATTTTTATGTTTATATCTATGTTTCTTTAACCAAATATATTTTTATCTCTAATGTTTTGATCTTTTCTATTTTTGAACAATAACCAAATGCTAACTTAAAAAACAAGTATTGTTGCCATAGAAGTTAAGAAAGCCTCAATAAACTATCTTAAAGTGCTCACCATCCACCAACTTCACATCATTACACAAAAAAACTAGAAAGCATCAATTTTTTACTATTTACCAAGATAAAAATTATTGTAGACAGTAGCAGTATAAAAATGATTTTGCCATTACCAAAAAAATTGACTAAGCATGCAATTGGGGATAGAGATGTTTTTTTTATGGGATACATTTGACATTGCATATTTGATTGGGCAAAATAGTACATGAATTTCCTTTTGCTACAATATAAATATTATTATGCCCTTAAAAGCACAAAAAATTAATCTTTAAGTGAGGGGCTCTTTTGTCTTTTTAGATAAAAAGGAACAATAAAAGTACGACCAAACCTTTGGAAGTGAAAAAATATATATGCATAGAGAGACTTATTTGCTTTTTTCTTTTATTTACATAGTTAATGACGGAATTGCCCTCAGAATTTGAAAAATCAAAGGCTGATTGCGGGAGTTTTTTGGTCTTTTTAGATTGGTTTTTTTTGTTATTCTTGGATTTTGACAAGAGCGTCCTGGTAATTTTAGGTTTAAGAGTATTATTAAAAAAAAGTCACCCTTTTTATATGTTTTTCTTATCTTGATCTTATATCGTAGGTTGTTGGTTTATCAAGTTATCCTGAGTTGACTCGAGTTTTCTTCTTCGACGTTATATTTTTTTATTTTTTTCATCTTTGACATTAGGTTATTAGGCCTTGAACTTTTGTTATTTTTTTTTCAAGTTCTTTCGATCTCATATCTTGGGTCATATTTTTAGTACATTTAATCCGGTTGTCTTGGATTATCGTCGCTTGAATATTTTTTTTAACATTGCAAAATGTTTAGTTCGGCTCGCGGCGTAACACAGGCCACCTATCTAAAATTAACTGTAAGAGAAAAAATCATAGTTTGATTGCTTAATGGGGTTTTTGGGAGTGTGGTAGATGTTACTTTTTAAAGTGTTTTCCGCTCAGAAATATATCAAAATAATATTATTTTATTTTTAAAAAATTATTTTTAACACTAGTACATTAAAATAATTTGAAAATATTAAAAAGATATTAATTTGAAGAAAAAAATAAATAAAAATTTAATTTTTTAAAACGCAAAACTTTCCCTAAAATTTACAAGTTACAGTGGGGGCATAAAAAAAATACCAATTGTATAGGGCATAAAAAAAAAAGGGTCGTACACAGCCTTTGTTTGTTTTGCAGCATCATTCCAAGAGTTTCTTCATCTAGCAAAAAACACAGAACAAATGCTCAGCCAACTTGCAAGTAGTGAAATCCTCAGGAAGACTAAAGTTATTTTGAATAGTTCACTCACATAACTTCGCATCCCTTCGGGGTCAATTTCCAGAAGCACACATATCGCCTTCCTAATTGCCCGTTGTTGGGAAAAACCAGGAACAACCAGCAATCAGTTTTGTCAAATCAATTCATAAGTTCCAATCCTTTTTCTCTTTATACAATCAAAATTAGGATCAAATGATTAATAAGATAATTCAAACAATCACACAAATCAACATCAAAAATTTTACATGAAAAATTCAATACAGGAAAAAACTACAAGACCGTAATCCATCTAAAAACTTCCACTATCAACAAATAATGGGTTTACAATTGTTCTTTCTCAGATTTAACTAAGGGTTATAACATTTATATTATTAAGAACAATCTATTCTTGAAATACAATAAAATTAAAGGGAGAAGTATTTAAAAAAAAATCACAATATTAACAGCTATGTTTTTCATCAAAACAACTAACTTTCATATGAAGAATCTTCGATCCAATCATTTAGAATGAAAAGTAAAGTGTCTAGAAATTTCTGTTAAAATCTCAGCTTGATACAACGGTAGACAAACCGGTAATCAAAGAAAAAAAGACAGACTGCTCTGCTGCCTCTTATTTATTTTTTCTACCGTTTTTCTATGCTCTCTTTTTGTTAAAAAACCACAGCCCTCTACAGTGGCAGACCCATTTAATTCAAAGAGATGCCTAGCTGGCTCTTACTAATTAATGTGGTGGCCCCTTATTACATGGTGCGGGAACACACACAACACCCGTGCCATATTACAAGGATCCGGTGATCTGCAAGTACAGTCATGTCCTCTGAACGCCCATAGCAAGAGAAGTAACAATTTAGCTGTCTGTATGATTTAGGATTACCAGAAGCTTAATACCCACTAGAATGTCTCTAGCAAGATGTACAAACAGTGACAAGCATCTGATAACTAGATGGAGAAGAAACATCTCATGCTACATGCCTCAGGTATGCCTCCTTCGTGTACTGACTGTCAATAATCAACAACTTGCAGCCTCTAATATGGCTATGCATGATGCCTCTATCAAAGACTGCCCAGTGAGTTTGTTGTTCTGGCGCAATCAGCCCTCCTCTTAGACAACTATTATCTCCTAACATCCCATTCTTTGTCTTCCTTTCTTCAAAAGCTTTCAAGCGCGGATCCAAATTCACTACATCTATGATTGGAGCAATAGATTCCGCACATCAAACACAAACACAAGTATCATTTCCCAGCATCATTCACTACATCTATTGACTTGTCTGAATAATCTTTCTCTCTATAAAAATAGTAGAAATACACGTATTCTTCATGGTTTTGCCGTCTCTTTCATTTCATTTCAGTGTTATCTATCTATCTATCCACCATCTTCATCAACAACAACGGCAATGGATCATGTCATTTCATCTTTGATTGATTTAAAAGCTTCAGCTAATTCTTTTTTATCAAATTATGAGCCTCTTGCTTTGGTTTTCGTACCTCTTCTCTCTCTTTTTATTGCCCGAATTCTTCGATCCTTTCTTCTTATTCGCGATAATGGTCTCAAATCCACCATTTTAGGGTTCTGTTCACCTCCATCAAGTAAGTAATTACTTAATTAATTCACTCTTTCATTTTGATTCTTGAAAGAGATTTTATATAATAATCGAATCTCTCTCTCTCTCTTGTTGAATAAAAAACAGGATGGTGCCTGGTGTCAAGACTCGAGGATTACATAGATGCAGAGAAACAAAAGGTAAGAAAGATGAATTCCTCTTATTATAAATGATGGGTTTTGTTTGTATTTTTTTTTTCCTGATTTTATGGTGTCTGTTTTTAGTTTTTTAATTGGGTTTCGATAACTACGAAAATGTGAATTTTGAATCAGGCCAGGCAAGGGAAACATTAAATGAGATGTTAGTAACTTGATTGTGAAATTCTCCAAAAGGTTTTTGTTTGTGGGGCTATTTTCTCCTTGTGGCATGGTTGGAAGACCTAAAATTGATAAGCAAGAATTAGATTACATATAATTTATAGAACAAATTAGCTTGGCAAGAAAAGAGATTCTAGTCTTGTCTTTTAAATGTTAAAAAATCATCTTAATTCAAAAATTTAAGCTATAAATTGAGGAAGAACGATTTTATATTAACTCACTAGCATTAATTACTTGATCAAGAGAGTGCAATTGATTAAAGATCAGTCTATATTGAGGTCACGATTAAGCTCCAAGTCATTTAGGGCCACAGGAAGGATGTTCCATGCAAGAAAAGGAGTTTATCTTTCCTGTTGGAAATTGGACAAGGAAATGCAATAAAGGGTGCTTATCGAGCAATATTGCCCTAGTTTATATAATTTCTCTCAACCTTTGACAGTAGACAATGCTCTAACTAAGAATGCATGTCTTTGGGGAGACCCTATCACCATGGTGTCCAGGCATAGGAGTTTAGAGGCCTTTCTGTATCCTGGACTACCTTTTCTTTCTAGGTCTATGCAAAGGGGCTAGTCCAAGGTTCTGCTATTCTTCACCAGGACAACATGTGACTATTGTTGGACTTGACTGAAAGCTGTAACTGGCTTTATTATTATTCTACATGTGTTGCATCTGTCTGTTGTGTGCTTTATAGATTTTGGTACATGGTATGAAATATCAGACAGTCAATTGCTCCATTTTCTGTCCCTGGTTTGGCAAGTTCAATTTTTCTTCCCATTTCAGGTACCCGATTCCACCTTTTGATTTCTCCATTAAAGGAGTCACCTCAATATCAGTGGATGTGCATAAATATGGACTGGCACCAAAAGGAACAAGTGTAGTTCTATAAACCATGATATTAGAAAGGTAAAACTACTATAGGTTTATCTGTAAAAAATTTACCATCTCTCTAGTTTTGAATTTGATGAACATATTATACTAGTACTTTTAGTTTCCATCATGCTGCCTGGCATTGTGGAACTAGTGTTTAATTCCTATTCTTTTCTTTTTCTTTTTCATTGTTTTTCATTTTGAGCAACTGCTACATCTTGTTATCGGATTTTTGTTCCTGAATTTCAAATTGAAGACATCTTGCGTTGCTCAAAAGCCTCAAATAGTTATTTAGTTTTTCCTCTTCATTATCATTGATTCCAAATTGCATTAATCTTGCATCGCTCACATTGTTAATACAGAGCCATATTGTTGCTTGACTTCTGAATTTTATGTTTCTGTTGGTGGTTCTTTTTATGTAAATTCTTTCTTACATGAGTTTCTTGTGATGGCATCTTGATGGGCATGCTACTGAAAATTTGTGCACTGGGCTTTTTCCCAACAGCATCAATTTGTTGCTGCTAAGTTTTATTAATCTTTATCAAATAAATTATCAGGGAAAATGAGGGCTGATTTTTGGTTGATTATTCTCAAGACTCACATTATTAAATTGTCAAATGTCTGGGCATTCATAAGCACTATTAATGTGGAAAAGAGCAGAGCTTATCTTAATATCAAGTTTTTATGCAATAGACTTTTCTAGTTGGCTGTTTGAAGCCTGTGCTTCTGGTGTTCTAATTGTGTTTTCTTTGTGTCCTTGCTGCAGTGACTGAGTGGTCAGGCGGGCTCTATGTCTCCCCTACCATTGCTGGAAGCAGGCCTGGGGATTTGATTGCTGGGGCTTGGTCTTCATTAATGTCACTAGGATTAGAAGGTGCTACAATGCATCTTTCCCTCGTTGCCTATCTAGATGTTCCCTTGAATGCTTGTGGATAACCTGATTTTCATGACATCCTATCGGGTACCTGGAAAACACTAAATCAATAATGGAAGTATCAAAGAGAATACAAAAGGGGTCTGTGTTGTTTGTACCTTAATTTTGCCACTCTTTTGAGTTGTAAATTCTTTGAACCATTGAAAATGAGGCATTCTGTTTACAGGATCAAGGAAATACCTGAGTTATTATCATTGGAAGGCCAGACATGACAATTGTGGCAATCAGATCAAATGATCTAGACATAATTTGAAGTTAATGATATCATGACATCCAAAGGCTGGCATCTGAATGCATTGCAGAGACCCAACAGGTAGGCTTTTTTCTTTCTTTTTTTCCCAGAAGAACTGTGTTTCTGTAGGGCATACTAAATGCATGGTCATCTCACGTTCTCATTGTCCCCGTTAGAAGTTAGCCACCTATGGAACTGTGTTTATTTTCTTTGTATTTCAGTCTCATGAGTTGCGTCTGAGCATGCATTTATGAGCATATTTTTGTACACTGATTACAACTTTTAATGTGGTTGAATCAGCATTCATATCTGTGTTACCCTTCAACACGCACCAGTTTTTGAGGACTTCCTCCGGGATTTGAGGGAATCTGTACGTACTGTAAGTTATTTTCACCAATGGGGTTATCAAAGTAACTCTGTAATTTTCTTACCTTTAGGGATGTTCATGTTGGCTTTTCGGAGGTGGTAGTGAAGGATCTTCAGTTATGGCTTCATCTGTTTGATTTTTTATTTTCGTTCCTTTTTTCTGAAATCATCCAGGTGAAAGAAAATCCTGGTCCCAGTAAGTGGAGGGCTAGCCCCAATATATGGTGCTGCTGGGAAGATACCGGATAGAGGAATGCTTGAGGAATTGTTGGTAAACTACATGGACAGTACATGCTGATGACATTCCCATGTCATGGGAATCAGAACGTGTTGGTGAAACCTATAAGATGAAATAAAAACTCCATTGATCAATATTTATTTTTTCCATATTCACCTTGCATCGAGTTGTACGTATGTGGTGCAGTGATGGTCGGATTCTTAAGCAGTTTAAACCATTCAATCTGGATTCTGGAATATGGATAGTGAACACTCCTTTACCGGACAGGGAGTTCCACTTGAACAGAGCTTGCCGGCTGGGGTCCTTTGACAGTGCTTAAGGCATAATCTTACCTCGTTGACAGCTGTTTTGATTTTTTATGCAGCCAATTCTAAATTAGCTATTAGATTACGCTGTTATCATGAGTTAATTGAAAGTATATGGATCTCCGTAATGCATGGTTCCATCTGTTTTCTCCATTAACCAACAAGACAGCATAAAAGCATCAAGCTCAGGGAACTGTTGGTTTCCTGTTGTCCTAAACCCCGTTCTGGCCTATGATGTTTGGGCCAATCTACTTACAGATATTTATCGAGTTGGGACTAGGGAGTCATTGAAATGGTTAAATGTCATTTCCATGCAAGCTTGCCTTCCTCTTCAATACAAGTCCGATTATTGACTATATGTACAAGTAGACAGGTGCAATTATTACATCTTCCATCCAAGTTCCTGAAAGGTATCTCCTTCACTAGATATTTACTAGAGAACTAGCTAGGTTTGTGAAGTGTCTTTTGTATCTGTCATGTTTTAAAAAGGTTTTTGCTTTAATCACACCGATGGGAAGTGGGTGTGTGCTGGGATGTATGGTAATGGGATTCTGTATTTCACAAAATTAGGATGTACTGATGAATTTTGGGGCATGGAGGTGTGTTCAAGTTTTACTTGTGAAATATGCAATTTCACTGCCATGATGTCATCTACTCATGGTGAAATGTCCAGTACGTAGTGTTCTCTACGATATCGCACTTGCCCTGGGTATCCTGGCCATCAACTACTCTTTCTGTATCTTACATGAAAGAGAGAGCAAATATCGTCTGTCTTGGTCAATCTGGTTCATAATTTGCTCCACTGTTTTGGATAGGTCGCCTGTCTAATCATCCACGCATGAAAAAAGTTTTGGCAGGTCGAGGCTCATCTGCTGGTACCCGATATGATTCTATATGATTCCCAGCTCATGTGTAGTCATGGTCGAGGATGATTTGTTCTTAGAAACACTTAGTTGGATGCCTGAATATGTTTCCGGTGAAAAAGACAGAACATTACATTATGCATCAGTTAAGTTTTTTAGATTCTATATGATTCCCAGCTCATGTGTAGTCATAGTCGAGGAGGATGATATATATATATATATATATATATATATATATATATATATATATATATATATATATATATATATAATATTTGCTTGGATACCTGAATGTGTTTCCAGTGAAAAAGACAGAGAACACTATGCTTCAGTTGGGTTCTTAGGGATACGGCCAACAATCACCCACAAGACTAGTCACAATAAAGACTGATAAAGGTAAAACCACTCACAATTGGCCAAGACTTGATAAAATGTAGCAGCAGGACTGCTGCATCTGCCTTTTAGAGCTCCGAGACAGGAGTCTGTAATGCGAAACATTTGAATGAATCAGGAGACTATCAAAATCAAAACAGAATATTAGACCTATGATAGCTGGTAACACTACTTAAAAAGCAACTGGCCTGTAATATATAGTCCTTGAACAGTCTTAATAAAGTCATGCATGGATTCAATTCTTCTTCTGCACGACCATACCCTTGACATTAGTTACTCACAATTGCAAGGGTTCTTTCTTTCTTCTGCCTTTTCTCGCTAGGGTTATTCTATGATCCTTAAAGCTTCGTATGGAACTATTTTGAATAACAATCATTAATTCTATGGTATTCTTTTCTTTCGATATCTTACCATGTACATTTAGCATCACTGTTAGTCATTCTTGTGTAAAAAAGCTTTGGCAGCTTGAGCCACATTTGTCTGTAACGTTTCGGCTCATGTATATGAGCTCTTTTTTTGGGGTCAATCGATCATTTGCAGTTCATTTACCCAGAGAAAAAAAATATATGAAATTTTACTTGGACATAACTAAAATATGTCTACCACAAACAGATTTACATAACAATTACTCGAAGGCACGTACTGTAAGAACTGCCCTTTTCATTTATTTTTCCCACTCAAGTTCTTCATAACATAATAATCACACTCACATTTTACAAGCATCAATCACCTATAAGGACATGTTTTCAAACCCATTATTACTTCTTTCTAATTGAAGAAGATATTTTAGAACCATACTTGACTGCTGCATTTTCCTTTCACAGCTCCAACACCAGGTCTGCAAAGCATAACACACAAAACTGAATTAGGACAGTTACAGCTCCCAACAAAACAAGCACCATTACCAGCCATATGATGCCTGGTACTGTTGCTAAAATTAGGTGATCCATATCATGTCCCTGCTCAATCAATCTTCATAATGCTTGACAATAATAACATGGAAACGATCAAAGAACTAACACTTGAGAGAAACTAGAGCAGGATCTCAAAAGATCCCATATTTAGTCAAAGAACAGATATGTTTGTCTTTTCATTGATCATGAGAATCAGAAACTGATCCCAGCCATATGTTCCAGAATTTGAGTTCTAAACAGTCAGGTTGTGATCACAACAAATTTAGTGACCGAGTACTTCAAGAAATAAGGCCATTTAGTTATCGTTCTATCAAAGAGCAGTTCTGAGAGGGATTACTTACAGTCTGCATCTGTTTTAATCCAGCATTCCCTGCTTCCATTTGAGTCACAGCCAGTAAACATGAAGTGGGGTGGGTTAGATTGACTCTTGAAGCGCCTTATGCTCCTCTTTGAAAGGGTTCGGGGAACTATGGTGATATCCTCATCCAGAAGCATCTGTCCTCCATTGTTGTTTCCCCCATTGTTGTTGCTCTTCTTATTCTCGGTTTTTGGGGGCTTGTCGGCCTTCCTTGTCGATGTTGAGCTTTCAGGATGAACTTTCCTGTGGAACATGTGTAGGATCTGCACAACACACATCAAGCAGAACTTCACACCTAGGATATTGCACTTATTCAGTATAACAGAAAATATGCTGGCTCGAAAAATGTGTTCGGTAAATATACATGAGCAAAGAAAAATAATAAAATATAAGGGTTGATCTGTATTTCTGTCTTCTTTTTAGTTTTTTTAATGAGGTCATTTTTTTGAAAGCAAGCATTTTGGACTTGGTGAATTGCGTCATATTTGCTGAGTTTATTTTTATCAAGTTCATTAGATGGTCAGCGGGTCTCTAATAAAGCAACAGTGACAGTATTCTGTATTCCCTCATCTTCCAAACCTCCCAGCACCATCTAGTGGGATTTGAACTTGGAATTTTCAAGTTGGTATTATTGATTCTATATTTATCCAATCAGGATTTTGGCTTGGAAGTTATGGTATCTGTAGACATACCTTGTGCAGTTTTGTTTCTGCTGAAGCAGAATCAACAGTTGCTCCTCCAGCGGAAGTAGAGCTCCTAGAAGAAGCATGGAGCATTTTCTTCTTCAGAATCTTTTTCATGAGATTCACGGCAGATTTATCAGCCTCCTTCTCCACGCGCTTCTCCTCCCTCTCAAATTTAACACCATAATTTTCCTCTGCTATTTTTGTTTTCTGAAATAGCTCGCCAAGTGATGTCCTGTGCTCCTTCTTTGCCACAGGTGCTGTCTCTGACAGTTCAATTGCTGATCCAAAGAGATATCCCTGCAGAGGACAGACTGCATTGGAATCTCGCCCTTCCATTGGCTTGCCACTGAGTGTAATGGTGCTGCCATGACTGCTTCTCCCAGCACTGACATGACTGTTTCTTCCTGATGAGTCATTGCTGCAATCTTCTGCCAGAACCTTCTCCAACTCATCATTGATAAGCTTAAGTTCATTCTCTGTCACTTCAGTCTCTTTCTCAGTTATATTCTCAACAGAGATGGGAAATGTTGGTGTTGAAGGGTCAGTGTTGACTGGCTCCGAACCAAGAGTTCCAATTGCCAGAAAGCCATGGAATAGTTCGGATATTGCGGCTGAAGATTCTTCTTCAAAGTCTTCTTCTTCTTCTCCTTCTTCTTCTTCTACTCGAGCTGCTTCTAAACCAGCAAAAGACTTACGAAGGTGCTCTTTCTGGGCTTGCCTAAATGTTCTTATCCCATAGTTCGGTTTCGTGTAGTATTGTTGGTCATCAAGGGATGGCTGTCCTATAAGGCAATTGCAAGGATTGCCTGACACACACACGCAAAAGAAGGAGAAAGTTAAATGAACTTGATTCTAATAATGCATTTTGGCAGGAATCCAATCCAATGTCTTGGTTTTTAACCATATTGCGTTAAACTAAGGTACAAATTTAACGAGTTTTCTGCTTTCGCATATTTTTCAAATGAAGTTTATTTCACTAGGGTCTTATGGATGATATTCTATTCATAGTAGAATGCAGCGTAGAAAATTATTGCCTCAGCCAAAAGTCTGGAAATATTTCTGTTGTATTATGCTCATCATTTTTGCTTTTCCTTGGTAGACGGTGGTAGCATCGCACATCAGGTTTCTGATGGTGGCTAACTACCTTTGCTGGGAGATTAATACGATCCTGAAATTCAAGAATTTGTCTTCTGTGCAAGTGTATAATACGAGTCATGCATGACAATCTTTTCGTTCTGCGCTTACATTTTGCCTCTCCTCTACATGTGGATAATCTTATATTAACACAAAAATCTAAGGCCATTATTTCCATGGTCATGCCTATATTTGAAATAGGGAAGTGTTTAGCAGGAAAATAAAAGTCGAAGATACCTACCAATAGCAAAATCCTTAAGTGTTTCACTACCATTTTGCCGAAGCTTACGGTGCATCCAACCTAGTAACTGCAATAAAGTGGGATTCAGTTATTAGCTCAAGAAGAATTGAGAAAGATCAATACTTTTCTCTTTTTCACGTGTACAGTAGACTTACCTTCATCTTTTCTCTCTCTTGAGAAATCAACCCTCAGTTTCAATCACTTTGGTTGTTATGAGAAGCTAGGAGGAGTTGCATTTCATAATTACAGGTCCAACTGTTTATGAATAAGATGACAAATACAACCTGGATAAATCCAATGATCTCAGATGAGGGTTTCTGGAGAGAACCAAAAAGATAGTTCCAAGATTTGGGATGGGAATTCTTTGTCAAGATCAAATCATGCGGTGGACAGTGTGTCCTGGACTTTATGAGTAAATGGTTCTGTATAAGCCATGTACTCGTTTGGGAGTGAGGTTGATAAATTCTTTTGCATGATTTCACTTTGATCGCTAAATCTGTAGCAGTGTTTTCACACTGTTGAACATCTTATTGGCCACACATCCGATAGACCTGTATTTGCAGATGCATTTTATGAGAAGGGGCTATGTCAGATGACCCGTGGGCCTTTCGAATTTGACATGTTTGCACACATGCAACTTCTATATTGTTTCAATAACACCAACTGTTGCAACATGGTGTTCTACTAGGTACTTCGTGGAAAGACTTCGGACTCAAAATTGGGGACCGAAAAGAATATCATGTCGGAATTTGATGAATTCAAGGACAATTTGACAAAGAAGAAGATCTTTTCTCATTAGGGCACAATAAGCTGAAATGTCCATTGCTTTCTGGTTGCTCGACCCCAGGGTGTGGTATTTTTCTGAAGGTCCCTTATCAGATAAACTATAATAAATTGTGATTATCTTTAATAAATATCTTGAGACTGCATTTTCTGATCTTAAAATTTGCCGCCATGTTTTGCTATTCAGTAAGCAACTTGATGTGCGTAACAATTGGGAAGCCTGAAGCTCCGGAATCACAGACATGACTAAAATCTAAAACCTTCTCTTAGTTCTGGTTCCATGGCCAATTTGTTGGAGCTATAATTAACTCCTTGTTTTATTTCCTTGTACAGAACGGAACTCCTCAGAGCCTGATTTTAACTTACGGCTATATGACCCACACCGCTTCCTGGCAGTTTTTGCTGTGGATGGCCAAGTTGCCAAAGCTACTGTTCCAGTTGTGTTTTTTCGGAGTAAGCTATCAAATATTATAATAATATATTACAATCATTAGATATGTTTTCTTAGTTCATTTGCCTGTTTGCCGTGAAATACTGACTCTGCCCCACAAGCAACTTCAAGAATAGGAGCGAGCTGAAAAATAAGAAAAAGTGTTTTTAGCTCAGAGACAAAAGGAAATAGGACATCCTGGATGGGAACAAATACCTTTCCACGCTAGTGTACTCATAACTTATTGAACGCGAGTATCGAGTGAGCAACTTTGGTTTCAATAAGTGACTCAGAGGACAACCAGGGCTTAAGATTTGGATTTCTACTAGGAGGTTTCAGGTTCAAACTCTGTGAGGGCAGGATGGTGGAGTTAGAGCCTAGAGGGCTACCGTGCGCTTTGTGTAAGGCCTCCCATTGGAACACAAAAAAAATGGTATCAATAAAAGCTGCTATAAAAATTCTTTTGTGATGACAGCAGATGTTGAACAAATTCTTATAGAAGCCGCATTAGCTCAGTTTACTTGTTCTTTGGCTTTCTGAAGCGAGTAATTGGGCAAACTGCAAACTTCAATTCTAATAAGTAATAACTAACTACTTGTGCTTGGTCTACATCACGTTACCTGTCAATACCAGTGGTTTTAAGTGCACACCTAGAATTACCTTAAATTGCTTCCATAAATTTTATCGTAAGAAAATACCCTGCAGAGTATTCTAAAAATCCAAAATATATCTGACCAACATCAAGAGATCCGTTAAAGATATCGAGAGAGATCTGTTAGAATTTCTAGTTTGTCTAATAACAAGATTTAGAGATAAGAGGTTTAAAGAGTTTTTCAATGGATTTCTTCAAAACAGATGGGCTAAGAAGAACTTTAAAAAAATATTAAATAAAACAGTGCAAGTCTTGATTAATTTAATTCGTGCTTAAAAAGAGCTTGTAGATGGACATTATGAAATTACAAAAAAATTGAAATAAGAAGATTTAAATTATCAGTTTTGACATTTTATTAGTGTTTTAGTCATAATTGGAGCTGGCATAAATTTTTTTAATGTGGTTCCAATTTTATTATAAAGTAGATATTCATAGCTTCTAGTAATACATTGCACGCCTTCTAATTCATTCAAAAGAGTGAAAACCATGCATTTAAAGTTAGGCTTTGATTCTGCCTAACATATTACAAAAACAAATTTAATATTATTTAAATTAGTTAAGGTATTGTTTTATTTGTCTCTTAGCTAATATTAGACTTTTGAGAAACATTAGGGTCTTTATTTAAATTTAGATTCATTGTATTATTACTATCTATTAGGTTTATTTATATTCATTAAATATATCCTATTAGACTTGGGAGGTTTTTTAGTATAAATATTTTTGTAGAGACTTTTTTATATAAAAAAAAACTATTTTTAATAAAGAAATTGACATTCTTGCTATTTTATGTGGTTGAATAATTCTCATGTTAAATTTTTTATTGAACTTACAAATTCTTTGAAGAATTAATTGACTTTGTTGTAATTTTATACTACCCATTTGTTTTTTTTATAAGCATAGAACAAGAGTAACCATTGTGTATAACATTGGTTTTTTTTTTTGGCAAATTTTTGTTAAGTTAAATTATAAATTATTTAAATTTGATTTTAGCTGATCTTGAAAGATAGCCGTGAGGTTTGCTAAGGACGGAAGCTAGTAAATTATTGTACTACTGTTTGATTGATATGCTATTTTCAATCTATTTCCATCGATTTGATTTTACCTTTTCCGGGTAATGAAAGCTACAGCGGGAAGCAGAACAAAGATAATTGGGCCATGTACTTTGATAAACTTCATCATCGTCAGGATATTGTTGCCTCTTAATTTGTGCACTATCAAATTGTTGCTTGGAAAAGAATAGAGTTTGATGAAATCATAGCATCATGATCTGCTATGGAATTCAGATTTCAGCCAACACTCACTGATCAATGATCATCATAACTCAATGGTAAAAAAGTGTGGTTAGTAGGAGTTTCGGAATCAAAGGTGAATGACTAAACGAAGTTAAGAAGTCGGCACATATTATTCATGTTTGTTTAGTGATCATCGACTAAAAAACTATCATAATAGGATTGGTAACAGCTTGAACTCGAGGAGATTCAAGGCTGCTCACTTCAACCTGGATTTGTTTCACATCTGAAAGAAATTGTAAATCGGATTAAAAGACATTTGGGGTGTCGTCGATATATATAGATTAGCCTTGATATTTGAGAATCTATTGTTGGAGCACACAAATGTTGAATTGGTAACTTGGTTGTTTGCTAGCTGGGGTAAAAATGATGCTGTTGCATTTATGTGTTTGTCTTCATTTATGCTTTCAATTGCATCACCAAAGTTCATTAATTTATTTTAATAACTTCTGCTGCGATGTATATGGTCATGTAAAAGAACATCTATTCAGACAAAGCAAGATGCAGTGAAATAGAAAGCTCGCAGAGATGGGAAGCAAACCACGTGTAGGCATCCAAATTATGATGTCAGTTGAGTTTCTGTTCCAACCTCCTTTGGTAACCAACATGAAACTAGAATACGAACTCGTGGAACCACAAACATGAGGGGAGCCGACTCGGCAGGAGACACTAGAAAAGGTCATCCATCCCCTCTTGACATTTTGCTCTCGTCAATTCTGGACACACAGATCCCCCACAGCGATACGAGTGCAAGTCGGACCCCGAGTTATGGTGGTGTTTGTCACTATCCTAGTAAACTATCATTCTCGAATCAACTTTAAAGACGGTGGGCTCAGGGGCGGAGCCACGTGAGGACAAAAGAAGCAAATGTCTCTTTAAATTTTATTTTTTTAATATTTTTTATATTAAGATATTAATATAATAGTTTTGGTGAGGTTTTAATACAAGGGAAAGAAAAGTGAAAAGTTATTTTATATATATATATATATATATATATATATATATATATATATATATATATGCAACTCATTTATCCAAAAAATTATTATAAACAAGAGCTATATTTTCTTTTAAGTCTCGGTTGTATATCTTTTTCTTTTATATAAATTTTTTTTTCAAGTCCAGGTAAGCAAGTAATTTCTTTTGCTTTATGTTTTAGGTAAATTTCTTTTATTTTTTCTATTTATTTTATTGTTTAATTTTAATTTTATTCTTTTATAATTAGTTATTAAAAATATTAAGGTTTATGATAATTTAGGGGTTTTGATATGAATGTGCTCAAAATAAATGTTTGAATTTATTAATTTAATCAATTAAATGTTTCTTTTCTTATTATAAATGAATAAATTAATGTTCATGCAAAACCACTATTCTTAACATCTCTTATACTGACAGAGTAGATTATTAAAATTATTCAACTGAGGTCTCTTAATTCACTATAATCATTGATTAATTATTTAATTGAGGTCTCTTAATTTACAATGTATATATATTGATTGTCATTTTATATCACAAATTTGTTTGTAATTAATGAGATGCTTGGTGTTAGGAGAGGGCATGAGTTTAAATCCCATAAGCTACACTTTTTTTATCTCGGTGTTTTCTCTTATTTGAAACTAGAGTATAATATTAAAACTTGTTTCACATATTTGATTTAGTAAGTTCATATAATTTTTGTGTGTGTGCCTAGAAATAATTTAAATGTCTAGAAATGATTAAGTATAAAAAATTCTGTTTGGGAACGCAGTGCAAATCGCGTTCCCCAAAAATTCAAAAAACTTTTTTTGTTAAAAATTAATTTTTTTGTGTTTTGGATCATTTTGATGTGCTGATCTAAAAAATAATTTTAAAAAAATAAAAAAAATATCATTTTGATGTATTTCGGCACGAAAGCACTTTGAAAAGTAACCGCAACCACACTATTAACATACTTATTATATGCATATAGATATGAATTGAAATGAGTTTTGATGAATTGATGTGTATTTTGCTATGAATTTCATATGGAAGATTTAGAATTATTGTGTAACTCAACTGACTTTTGTTTAACAGCAAATTATTGTGTAGTTGTGTTAATTATTATGTAGACATTAATGATAATAAAAAAAATCAGCAGGTTCATCAATTAAATTAATATGTCACTAGACAAATATTTCAAGTGTAAATCCCTTGAGAATGAAAAGTTATTCAAAACTTCAAATAATATAACTCAATCAAGTTCAAAAAAATATCATATTAAAAAATTATATAATATTTATTAGTAATTTACCCTCTAATCTAAAAAACTTGGCTCCGTCACTGGTGGGGCTAGCCTTAATTTCTCCCTCTGTTGAGAAGTAGGATTTCTGCTACCAATTAGCAGCAAAGAATATCATGCAAACAGATAGCGTCAAGCAAGTAGTGCTGGTGCATAAGGGGGGTCATGAATGAGGATGACTTCACATTCTTGCATTCTTGCAGGAGTTTTTTATTCTAACGGATGGTTGAATCTCGGCTAATCGAACATGGTACAGTACTGGATCAACGTCGACAACTTCAATTGTGGATGGTATCGAATGGCCATTTTGAAGCCTTACACTTTGTAAGGTCATCGATTTTGCGCAAAATGCAGGCATTAGCCCAATCATGGCTGGGAGCGACGGGCTCTGATCAACCACGTGCAATTAGCAAACACTTCGAGACAGCCCATGCTATATCACCAATGGTCTCTATGTTGTTCCTGATTTCGAGACTAGGGGCCTTTCGAGATTCATATGCTTCTGAACAGAATAAAGCAAGTAAGCGAGTGACAGATTATCATGATTAATTCAATCCAGTGTTGTCACCTTTGAGTTTGTCTGGAAATCTTTTCTGTAAGGAGTCTTGATTTCGGGTTAAGGTTGATTTCAAAAAAATATTATCTAAGCATAATTTACATTTCAAAGATTTATGCTCTAATAATCAAGAAGTAATTGCACCAGATAACCGGAGGAAATTGTGCACTCATTTATTTCTCAATGCCAACTACACTCATTAACATTTTAGGTATTTCTTCAGCTAAAACAAAATAATAATGCATATGCATCTCCCTCTGATATTTTGTTAAGCTAGTGGGCAATAGCTAGATGCTGTTGAAGTCGCTTGCAATTTGGAATCCAGTCTCCCTTGCTCTTGAAATTGGAAAAATCTTGTTTTCTAGCTGAAGGTCCAATGAACCATAAAAAGTTATTGATCAAAAAGTCTTCGGCTCCTGTAAGAAAGAAAAATATAATTTGTTGGAGTAAGACACCAATGTAAATAATCTTAAATGCTGATCAACGTAAGAAGCCTTGAAGGCACATAGCATTAAGAATCAATGTATCCCTTGGATTGACTGGATACCTACAGGAACTTTCAGTGATATACTACTACACTTGATAAGCAAAAATTATTTTAGAGATCTCAACATCTAACAGTTAGTAGACTCATTGCTTAATTTATGTTTTTTTTTATTATTATTAACATGGTTATCAGGTCAGCTTATACGAACTTCTATTAATCCCACGAATTTTAAAGTTAATAATTATTTAAGCTTCTAATAACCTGAGAAGACTCAAACTCATGACCGTTGAAAAGCAAACTCAAAACCTGATCAGTTGAGCTATCTCTCAGTTTGTGCGTCATGCTTCCTTTGTCTACACTGGTTGGCAGCAATATTAACATGATCGTAATGGCAGCATCCATCACCGTCTGGAGGACTTTATGTTGAATGGATTGAACCATTGCCCCCACCCCCAAAAGTGCGTTCTTTCACCTACCGGGTCTAAACTATACAGTTAATCGGATTATATTTACAAGCGTCAACAATAATCCAGTCTCATCATAGGAGATCAGTGGATGCCATCTATTTTATTTTGGTTGCAAAGCCTGGGGAAGCTAGGAGTAATTTCTTAGGGGAAAGATGAATATGCTGAGATAAAACGAAATAAATAAAAAAGCATTCACACACATGCTGAGGCGCCTCCGTTCGTGCACGATATGGCTTCAAATAGAAAGATAATTGGTAAAAATCTTGGATATTCCTATAATTACTTTCCAAAATGGTATAAAAAAATGAGAAGATCAAAAGATGTTCAATCCTACTTAATAGCCCAATTTATAATTTCTTCTATGAATGGATCTTATTAAGTATGGAAGGGGGGGGAAACACCATTCATCAGTTCTTGTTTTTGTATCATGCAAAAGTCTCCGTGATCCTTACATTTGATGTATATTCTTTTGTTTTTATGTTTTGGCGGTGGTGAAGCTCGGGATCAAGCTATTAAAAATGATAGCATTGTGTGGGGGGTGATCTGGGGAGGGGAGGAGAAGGCACCACGTGTATGATGGAAGCATTGTCATAATTATATCAACACAAAGTTGAGGATAGTTTTGTCATTTTTGCTAAGAAGAGATGAATAATTATAAAAGGTGCTTAATTTGTACAATTACACATGCCTTGGACGATAAATTTAGAAAACATACGTTGATTTTCTCGACCCATCAATACAATAATTAATTAATTTTTATATTTATTTTTTAAAAATTATCATTTTAAATCTTATAAATTTTAAAATTATTGAAGATTTACATAATTAATAACTTAAGAACTCGTAAAATTAATCGAAATACATGTAAGTTATGTCGGACATTTATATTAATTTTAAAAAAATTATGTTGTGAAGGTTTCTAAAATTAAGCTCTTTAATTTTCAAAATAAACGATTTGTTCTTAATGCAAAATGAACGAAGTTAATTACCAAGTGAAAGTTATGAATGAATTGAACTTGAAATTAATATGGATACATGGAATCCAATAATTGGCATGGTACGTAGTTAAGGATTTCACTTATAATTTTATAAATATAAATTTTGTTATAATTAATAGAAAAGCAGTAAGAATAAAGATACAAAATTCTTAAAGGAATAGATAATACAGAAACTTCTAATTCGCAATTATGCACGCACATGGATTTAATTACTAGAGGCTAATTAATCGTAACATGCCCTTGTGTTGTGTTCTACGTTGGCAATCCATTAGACCTTAACAAACCAGACACACACACACACACTCGTGTGTGAGTATATATGGTTCTAAACCTTAATTTAATTATAAATTTGTATATTTATTCTTAATTATAACTTAAATCCATAAACTCTATCTTTTACGTTCTAAACATGTTCTACATGTCGACGTTGAACTGCATAATATGAATGCAACATCAATACATGGTTCTTCAGAAATATCATTAAGAAAAATGATATGGCGTATAGAATGGATACGGTCTCTCAATTCCTGAAGTTTCACGAGAGATGGAGTTCACGAATCTTAAGATTATAACTGTTAACTACATAAAAAAAAAATTATAGAAAAAACTCTCTTATATTTTGAAATATTTATTTCATTAATCTTTTTTTAAAAATATCCTACATGACTGTTTAAAAACAATAAAAATATCATAATTAATAAAATACTAATTAAATTAAAATTCCTAATCTAAACAAGAAAAGAATCCAAATACAATTATAAAAATGAAAAAAATCTCAAATGGTAATTTTTAGACTAAATTTAGACATTTTCCCGAGCTCCGATGAAGTTGTCTAATTAAGTTATTGTGAAACATGGTTTTAAGAATGTTTTGGCAAAATTTTCAACTTAATTTAATAGTTGTACTAAAAAAATTTGTTTTTTTTTAATATATATATAATGGACTTTTACGAACTCCTTGAAACCTAAAAATATTTAATAATTAAATATAACTATTCTAAACATAATGAAGATAATGCCCAGTCAAAAATATAAAAAATATTTGTGCTCTTACTTAAACTGAGACTATAATAGCATTAACATGATAATTTAAAAATTATGATTTAGAATTTTGAGGGATAGTTTAACTGGTCAGGTCTTGAGATTGTTTTTCAATAGTCACGTGTTTGAGTCTTTTCAAGATCACTGAAAGCTTATATAGTCATTAATTTAAAATTTTGTAAGATTAGTTTATTAAAGATGATTCCTTGAATCATGCTGCAGATCCCATCAGTCACAAATCTGCCAATAATCAAGCATGTAACAGCTAGGAAATAAAAGGAAAATTGTCTGTGTATGTTAACTTTGCTTTTTCAACTCTGTAACCGTTAGGCAACATATCCCCAACTTTAGCTTCCCTTGTTAAGAAATAGATTGTGCAAGCTTTGTATATATAGAATATTAATCTCTGTATTAGATGATATTCTTATGTGAGCAATATAATATTCTTCTGTAAATAAAAGTTGAAACAAGCTGTGTAATAGTCTATATTCAATATGGCATCAGAGCATCACTCCACCGAGAATTTGATCCCCAACCCTGAAAATTTTCTTTCACCCATCATAAACCCGCATTCTACCACAGAAGCTCCACTCATTGCCCTGAATATTGCAACCCAAATCAATGAGAAACTTACACCTTCAACCTTCCCTCAATGGCGTGCACAGTTTGAAGCTCTTTTAATTGGCTACAATCTCATTGACTATGTTACTGGTGATAAACCATGTCCTCTCCAAAATAATTCCTTTGTTTCTTCTCTTTAAAAATCTCATTGGGTCAGGCAAGACAAGCTGATTCTAAGTGCTATCTTAGCCTCCACTACACCCACCATCACTCCATTTATCTCCGCTGCAGCAACATCCCAAGCAGCTTGGTGTAAATTAAACACCATGTATGCCAGCAAATCATGTAGTCGTGCCATGCAATTAAAAGAGGAACTTACTTTAATCAAGAAAGCCAATCGGTCGATTCCAGAATACATGCACACTGTCAAGGCCCTTGCTGATGAGATTGCACTCATTGATCATCCCATTTCAGAGGATGACCTTACTCTTTACATTCTAAATGGTTTGGGACCCGATTATAGAGAAATTGCAGCACCAATCCGGGCACGGGAACGCCCACTGTCTTTTGAAGAACTTCATGACTTGCTTGTTAGTCATGAATGTTATCTGCGTCGTCTTGATGCTACCACGCAGCAGCTCATTGCTACAGCCAATTTCTCCAATCGTCGCTCGACCTCTGGCTCTTCAAATGGAGGTAATGTTTACAGGAGTTTTAACAAACCAGCAAAAGGAGGTTACTTTAAATATGATGGTTCTCCTGCCTCATCTCGTTATAATGGTAATGGTAACTCACGTGACCATAAGAAGCACAACCAATTTAATGGTCAACGCAGGTATTCACCAAAATGCCAAATATGTGATCAATTTGGTCACACTGCTAAGCATTGCTCACAGTTCCACTCCTGTAATGCCACCGTTAATTGTGCCTCCACATCACAAGCCAAGGATACTAAATGGCTTATTGACTCTGCTGCTTCTCACAATATCACTGGTGATCTTGCAAAATTATCTGTTCATTCCGAATATGATGGTACTGATGAGGTTGTCATTGGTGATGGATCAGGTTTGCGTGTTTCACATACTGAATCCTTAGCATTTCATTCACCCACTCGTACCTTTCATATTACTGATACTCTTTATGTTCCAAGTATACACAAAAATCTTATTTCTGTTCATCATTTTACTCTCCTAAACAATGTTTTCATTGAATTTCACCCTTTCTTTTTTCTTGTCAAGGATCATATCACGGGAGCGGTCCTATTCAAAGGTGTATGTGAAAATGGTGTTTACACACTCCCGGACTCACTGGTATCCTCTCCAAAAATGGTTGCAAATGTGCATGAACGGACGTCACTTGATGGGTGGCACAAACGTCTAGGACATCCGTCTCAAAAACTTGTTAACCAAATTATCAAGTCTTTTTCACTTCCAATAAACACACAAAGATCATGTATCTTATCTTTGTACCTCTTGTTCAATCAATAAAGCTCATAAGTAACCATTTCGCTCAACTAGTCTTGTAAGTCATGCACCACTTGATCTCATTTATACCGATGTTTGGGGACCCTCCAATACAGTTGGCTTTGATGGTTCACGCTTTTACTTGATTTTGGTTGATCATTTTACCAAATATATATGGTTTTATCCCATGTCCAATAAATCTTGTGTTAGCCGTATTTTTCCTCAATTTAAACACCTTGTTGAAAAACAATTTCATACCAAAATCAAAAGCATTTATTCGGATAATGGTGGTGAATTTGTTGCCCTCAAACAATATTTTTCTATTCATGGCATTAGTCACTACATCACTGCCCCTCATACACCTCAACAAAATGGTGTATCGGAACGTCGCCACCGTCACTTAGTAGAAACTGGTTTTACTCTACTACATGATGCCTCTCTTCATCTATCTTATTGGCCTCATGCATTTTCCACAGCTGCATATCTCATTAATAGGCAACCAACTCCCCTGCTCCAAAACAAAACCCCATTTGAAACCTTATTTCGTCAGCCCTCTAATTATCTCAAATTAAAAAAATTTGGATGTCGCTGTTTCCCCTCACAAAACCATACAATACAAATAAACTTCAACCAAAAGCCACCACGTGTTTGTTTCTAGGATATTCTACAACTCAGAATGTTTAAAAATAGCTAGGGACGAATGAGGATGAGGATGACTTCACATTCTTGCATTCTTGCAGGAGTTTTTTATTCTAACGGATGGTTGAATCTCGGCTAATCGAACATGGTACAGTACTGGATCAACGTCGACAACTTCAATTGTGGATGGTATCGAATGGCCATTTTGAAGCCTTACACTTTGTAAGGTCATCGATTTTGCGCAAAATGCAGGCATTAGCCCAATCATGGCTGGGAGCGACGGGCTCTGATCAACCACGTGCAATTAGCAAACACTTCGAGACAGCCCATGCTATATCACCAATGGTCTCTATGTTGTTCTTGATTTCGAGACTAGGGGCCTTTCGAGATTCATATGCTTCTGAACAGAATAAAGCAAGTAAGCGAGCGACAGATTATCATGATTAATTCAATCCAGTGTTGTCACCTTTGAGTTTGTCTGGAAATCTTTTCTGTAAGGAGTCTTGATTTCGGGTTAAGGTTGATTTCAAAAAAATATTATCTAAGCATAATTTACATTTCAAAGATTTATGCTCTAATAATCAAGAAGTAATTGCACCAGATAACCGGAGGAAATTGTGCACTCATTTATTTCTCAATGCCAACTACACTCATTAACATTTTAGGTATTTCTTCAGCTAAAACAAAATAATAATGCATATGCATCTCCCTCTGATATTTTGTTAAGCTAGTGGGCAATAGCTAGATGCTGTTGAAGTCGCTTGCAATTTGGAATCCAGTCTCCCTTGCTCTTGAAATTGGAAAAATCTTGTTTTCTAGCTGAAGGTCCAATGAACCATAAAAAGTTATTGATCAAAAAGTCTTCGGCTCCTGTAAGAAAGAAAAATATAATTTGTTGGAGTAAGACACCAATGTAAATAATCTTAAATGCTGATCAACGTAAGAAGCCTTGAAGGCACATGGCATTAATTACTTAATCATCATGGCTTCGAAGTAATCAAGAATTAATGTATCCCTTGGATTGACTGGATACCTACAGGAACTTTCAGTGATATACTACTACACTTGATATGCAAAAATTATTTTAGAGATCTCAACATCTAAAAGTTTGTAGATGCAATGCTTAATTTATGCCCTTTCGTTTTTATTTATTAATATGGTTAGCTTGTACAAACTTTTATTAATCATATGGATCCTAAAATTAACGATTATTTAAACGTTTAATGACCTGAAAGGACTCAAACTCATGACCGTTGAAAAACAAATTCAAAATCTAATCAGTTGAGCTATCTCTTATGCGTTATGCTTCCTTTGTCTACACTGGTTGGCAGCAATATTAACATGATCGTAATGGCAGCATCCATCACCGTCTGGAGGACTTTATGTTGAATGGATTGAACCATTGCCCCCACCCCCAAAAGTGCGTTCTTTCACCTACCGGGTCTAAACTATACAGTTAATCGGATTATATTTACAAGCGTCAACAATAATCCAGTCTCATCATAGGAGATCAGTGGATGCCATCTATTTTATTTTGGTTGCAAAGCCTGGGGAAGCTAGGAGTAATTTCTTAGGGGAAAGATGAATATGCTGAGATAAAACGAAATAAATAAAAAGGCATTCACACACATGCTGAGGCGCCTCCGTTCGTGCACGAAATGGCTTCAAATAGAAAGATAATTGGTAAAAATCTTGGATATTCCTATAATTACTTTCCAAAATGGGATAATTAATCTCGTTCATGTATAAACAAATGAGAAGATCAAAAGATGTTCAATCCTACTTAATAGCCCAATTTATAATTTCTTCTATGAATGGATCTTATTAAGTATGGAAGGGGGGGAAAACACCATTCATCAGTTCTTGTTTTCGTATCACGCAAAAGTCTTTGTGATCCTTACATTTGATGTATATTTTTTTGTTTTAGTTTAATATGGGTGTCCGGCTAGTTTGCATATATCTTGACTAATTCTACGGGCCTTGAAGTTAATAATCATGTAAGCTTCTAATGATCATCATATGAGCAACTACAAAACTTGAACTTGAAACTATAGAAAAAACAAATCTCTTAATCCCAAGTTATTATAACTGTGTCATTACTGTTCATATTCTTTTGTTTTTATGTTTCGGCGGCGGTGAAGCTCGGGATCAAGCTATTAAAAATGATAGCATTGTGTGGGGGGTGATTGGGGAGGGGAGTAGAAGGCACCACGTGTATGGGTAGCATTGTCATAATTATATCAACACAAAGTTGAGGATAGTTTTGTCATTTTTGCTGAGAAGAGATGATTAATTATAAAAGGTACTTAATTTGTACAATTACACATGCTTTGGACGATAAATTTACTAGACATACGTTGATTTTATCGATCAATCAATATATAATAATTAGTTAAGTTTTAAATTTGTTTTTTAAAAATTATTATTTTAAATTTTATAAATTTTAAAATTACTAAAAGCTTATATAATTATTAATTTTAAGATCTATAAAATTAATCGAAGTATGTGTAAGTTATATCGAACACCCATATTAACCTAAGAAAAATTAAGTTGGGAAGGTTTCTAAAATTAAGCTCTTTAATTTTCAAAATAAACTATATGTTGTTAATGCAAAATGAACGAAGTTAATTACCAAGTGTAAGTTATGAATGAATTGAAGTTGAAATTAATATGGATACATGGAATCCAATAATTATAAATTTGTATATTTATTCTTAATTATAACTTAAATCCATAAACTCTATCTTTTAGGTTCTAAACATTTTCTATATGTCTCGATTGGATCATTTTGCTAATTTCTCTTACTATTTTAGATTAAATGTGCTTCCAGGTTATCACTAATTTACTGATTCCAGCGTTACTGCTTAGCATCCTGAAAATTACCGCTATTCGTGGGCTATTAGGAGCATGGCATGCTGAGTAGAAAATAAAAAAACTGTAAGCACCTTTTGATATCCTGATTACAGATGTACAAGTTTAGCTTTGCTTATCAATAAGATTAATATTTGTGATTCATCAAAGTACTATTAGTTTCTCCGAGAGGAATGAGAAGATTTTTGGAAGAAAGAAGAAGAAGAAGAAGAAGAAGAAGAAGACAGTCCCATCATTTCCTTGCAATTCAGCATTTCTACATGTCGACGTTGAACTGCATAATATGAATGCAACATCAATACATGGTTCTTCAGAAATATAATTAAGAAAAATGGACACGGTCTCTCAATTCCTGAAGTCTCACGAGAGATAGAGTTCTCGAATCTTAAGAATATAACTCTTAACTACATAAAAAAAAATTATAGAAAAAACTCTCTTATATTTTGAAATATTTATTTCATTAATCTTTTTTAAAAAATATCCTACATGACTGTTTAAAAACAATACAAATATCATAATTAATAAAATACTAATTAAATTAAAATTCCTAATCTAAACAAGAAAAGAATCCAAATACAATTATAAAAATGAAGAAAATCTCAAATGGTAATTTTTAGACTAAATTTAGATATTTTCCCGAGCTCCGATGAAGTTGTCTAATTAAGTTATTGTGAAACATGGTTTTTAGAATGTTTTGGCAAAATTTTCAACTTAATTTAATAATTGTATTAAAAAATTTTGTTTTTTTTCAATATATATGGTGGACTTTTACGAACTCCTCGAAACCTAAAAATATTTAATAATTAAATATAACTATTCTAAACATTATGAAGATAATGCCCAGTCAAAAATATAAAAAATATTTGTACTCACACATAAATCGAGACTATAATAGCATTACCCTGATGGTTTAAAAATTCTAATTTAGAATATTGAGAAATAGCTCAACTAGTCAGGTTTTGAGATTTTCTTTAATGGTCACGTGTTTGAGTCCTTTCAGGATCACTAAAAACTTATATAATTATTAATTTTAAAATCTACAGGATTAATTAAGGTATGCATTTCATGTGAGGAGGAAGGGGGGCATTTGCTATACAAGCATAAATGTGTAATACAATTGACATAAAACTTTAGCAGGAACAGGGTTCAAGGCAACAGGATAAGGGCTATGTCATTTGCTTGCCCCTCCCCTCCTCAGGACTGTTCCAGTTTCAGTGCTTCTGTCAGATCACGAAGCAAACAAAATGGAAAGAGACAATTCTACCGCTGACGGCCATTGGGTTTCTGATGGGGCCCAACCCATAACATGCCCCCAACAACTTGTATCTAAACAGGGATAAGGCCTGTTTAGCATCCAATAATTGTCCTAAAGGACAACCACAGCTCGTCGTCACCCTATGGGCACCCTTGTGGCCCAAATGCACGGACAGCACTGCCATTACCCCGATACAGACTTTATGCTTCAACTAGACTCTTGTCCCGTTCTGTGTCGCGGGGGCGAATCAAAATTATATAATTAATGTTGTTATTTTTATTTACATGCAATAGAATATTTAAAATGATAATTAAAAATAATGGTGACTTGTTCAACACAACAAGTAAACAACAAATTGTTTGCCGCGCTCAAATGGTAATTTAGTTTAAAAAATAATTGTCAATTTAATATTCTAGCCCTAATTTAAATGTTATAACAAAGAACTGTTAAGAAATTAAATTAAAAAAACAAATTTGAGGGAGTTAAATGAAAAGATGATGATTAACACATAAACTTTACAACATGGATAATGAATATAATCATAATGAGTTAACCTGATTGGATAATTTGTTTTTTTTTCTTTCCTTTCCTTGTCCTTTTCCCGGTTGCATCTTCATTTAGTCTTAATTAACTACAAATCAGATTAAATCTTGATGTACATAAAAAAAAATTATAAAAAAATTTAAGCTAAAACTTTAAAAATATATCATATTATATTGATTTTAGTCCACTTTACTTAACATGTAAAATTTAGAATCCAAGTCAAAACATAATCCAATTAGGCATAACTTTTTTAAGGTAAGTGAAAAAAATGATGAAATTGCATTTTTTAAATTTTAAGTTAAATAAAAAAAGAATAAAAGATAATAAAAGATTAAATTGTATTTTTCAAAACATTAAAAATAACAGAAGGGATGCATTAAAAAAACACCCTAAATGTTATTTCATTACATGTCAAATCACCAATCCATGCTAACAACTCAACTAAGTCTAATGGGTTTTTTTATTATTAAATTTGTCTTCCACCTAAATAAAAAATAACAAGAATTGAAGAATTGAAAAAAATCCAAGGTGCGCGGGCTAAACGCTCCAATGCATTTAGGGTTATTAAAAAATAAAGTTCAGGAACAAACACGACATTTAAAAATAAAAAATAATCAGGTGACACATTACCCGCTAAAGCAGATAACATGTTACATGTCTACCCAAAATTTAGTCATCACTATAATAGCTGAAAAGGCAAGACAAAAGTATTTTTACCCATAAAGACCCTCACAATATCTAAAAACCAATCTATCAACCTTAAAAGCTTCATCCAAAAACATAAAATCAAACCGGGTTAAAATCCAAAAACATAAAATAAGGTCTAATTCTTCTGAGTTTAAAATAACCACAAAAAAACATAAGGCCCAAAAAAGATCTAATTCTATAAATGGGAGGATTCAAGTGTGTTTATGTCCACTTCAAAACCCACCACCTATTTTCAATGCTTTTTCCAAATTGATATATATATATCATATCAAATGCCAACCCCATCCATAAATTTGGGAGGTAGGCCAAAGGTTGAGGCATATCTAAGAGCACATCGCAACTTACTTACGCAGAATTAAATGTGGTTCTAAAGTAACTTTCAACTCACTAGTTTTGGCGGTCATTTTCTATTATTTCTTAGGTTGGTTGATTATAACACTATAACCCTCAGGAGGTAAACAGTTGCTTTCATGAATTCCAGGTCAGATATAACTTGGTAGACAAACATGCTTTTCAGTCCCTCCAACAACAAAAAAAAAGCACCCATTATTGCTGCAGCCATAAATGAAACACAAAAGCATTAGAGCAAAGGCCAGAACCAACAGGACATGTCGCCGTCGCCGTCGTAACATCGATAGCCCATCCACAATTTGACAATTACAGCTCCATTTGACCTCAAATTCTACAGCTCATTCAAAAAACCATCTCAATTCATCCACAATTTGACAATTACAACTACATTTGACCTTCTTTAACACAATCTCACATAACAACTCTAATATCGTATCAGCCAACCATGTCAATTAAAATTTTAAATTATTAAATAACTTTAAAAATATAATTTATATTATGACTTAACATCTCAAGAAATTGTACTCTCCTGCAAACTTATCCACACAGGCAGCCCTAGGAACGGCAGGGGATGAAGGGTAGTTTTGGGCTTTCAATGGCTTCATCTTTTCTTAGGGTAACACTTAAATCAAAGAAACTAAGGACACCTAAAACCCAAATTAGTGGGACTACAAAAGCGATAAATCAACGAAAAGAACAATTAGAAGACATTATTACTTGGAAGGATTCCCAGCCTAAGGAATCAAAAGAAAACATAGAAAGCCACACCCATTACATGATGACATCCAAGAAAAGGGAGCACCGAATAAAATAATGCAAATTTCATTTTTCATGGATTTCCCTATATATACAATATAGTATAATCTCCGTTCTCCACTAAGTAGATAAAAAACTCATTTTCTTGGCCTACCCCAAGTAACTATCCTCACCTAATCACGATGCTTAGTTCCTAAGCAAAAAGATTAATCCGTCCAAATCAAAAAGATTATGAACACTTTTTCCGGGAAAACAATCGAACAATTCCTTGCCGAGAAAATGGCTTGGTGCCGGCAAGTTTACATACTTTCCAGCCAAAAATATCACTAATCAATGATAACAAAAAAAAGCGAGCTACTTAAAAAATAGTTTCCATCGAGAGGGGACATCATACCGATATATTCTACCCATAAAAAATTAAACATATTTATCTCCAAACTTTTTTAAAAAAAAAAAGAAGAGAAAGAAAGAAATTATAATTATAATAATTTCTTTTCTTCTTCTTCTTTTTCTTGGGAACTTACACATTTGGACTCCAAAGATTCCATAATCGCGAATTTAGTAACCCTAGCACATCCGGTAATACCTTCCTTGCCAAACCCTTGTGGTGGCTACACACCGCCACCCCATGAGCCGCCGCTGCAGTCTCCGCTACCACCACCTCCTCAGGCACTTCATCATAAAGCTTGACACACTCTTCCATTTCCTCCCTCTCAGCCACTTTCTCAGGGGATAAGCCATTATCCGGACAACCAACATTGACATTAACAACATCAGCGACAGAACAAGAAGATGAAGACTCATGGGATGTAGTATTACTGGTCTCCAGAACCGGTAACATTTCGGGTTGACCCGGAACATCAAGAACCGATTTTTCACCGACCCGACGACCCGCTTTGTCTCTTCTTTTACCTCTTGTATGTTTCCTTGACATTTCATCACTGGTCAGGTGTTCTTCAAAGGCTTCAATAACTTGATGAATGAGTTCACGGTTAGGAGAAGAGTCCCACCTGAACCAGTAGCTTATATAGCAGTCAAAGCAATCACAATCAAATATTGGGGCTATATGATTACTTCTCTGGCTATTATTGTTGTTTTGTGGTTTCTTGGAGGATTTTTTCTTTGAATCTTTAAGGGATGGAGATGGGTTATTCGTGGTGGTGGTTTTTAAGGACCTAGTAATCATATAAGCAAGAACTTCACGGTCTTCAAGTGAAAGAACAGAAGCTAGAGCAAGAATGGCAGCAGGTAAAAGCTTTAACACAGAAAGAACATCTCTATCTCCATTATCACCAACAGACGAAGAAGAAGATGATGGAGAAGGATAAACTTTACCTTTGTTCTTTATCTTCATTTTTCTTTTCTTGGTCTCTTTTGGAATTTGGTTTGATTTTTTTTCTCTCTTTCTAGGTGGAGTGACTGGTGGGCATAGGTGAATATTTTTTTTCTGGTGATATTTGGTGAGGAGAGAGGGAGAGTAGGGTTTGTGTTGTTTTGACTTGAAAACCAAGGAAGAGAAAGGTACTGCGTGAGGGATTATTAGTAGAGGAGGAGATTTATTTTTCCAGGTTATTTATGCTATCCTGCTCTCTTGGTACAGTACATTTTAACTAAACGCTCCATTTGGGGCGCGTGTTTTCCAAGCTGTCAAAGTGCATCAAAGGGTAAGTTTATGGAAGGAGTTAAATCCAAAATATTATTTATGCTATCCGTTTACTAGTAATTATCTCGATTGATATTCTATCTGTTAATTTTGGGTCACTCCGTCGAGACAATCCCTGGTCAACATTAATAGAAAAATTAAAAAATTAATTAAACTAAGAAAATCAAAAAAAAAAAAATCAAAGAAACTAAACCGTGAAAAAAACTCAATTAAATTGATTAAAATTTTAAAAAAAACGACATGTTCGGTTTTGGTTTTATAAATCTGAAACCTCACTGAACCCAAACCAGAAAAAAAACCAAGTCAAACCATAAAAATCAAGTCAAACCGGTTTTTGTCCAAAAAACAAACAGAACCGAAACCAATCGGTTTAAACCAATTTTGGTTTGGTTTATTTTAAATTCGATTTAGTTATTTTTATAAAAACCGAATCAAACTGAAATTGATTACCCTATGCACAATAATAAGATGTGATTAACCACAAATATTTTTTTTTTTAATTTTTTACATTTGTTCTATCTATTGCAGTTAAATAGTGATGAAGTGTTTTAGGAGTGGCAATCATTTTCCACTCAATTAATGCAATGACACATTTAGAATGTTTTATAGTATTTTTGTTTTTGTGGTGACATATATTTTTTTAAAAAATTAATTTTTTAATTTATTTATATCAATATCAAGAATGAATTTAAAAAAAAAAAAGGGGACATCTTCAAAGTAGTCTCGTCACTCGTGTATTCTTCATCTTCGCTTGTCTCTTTTAACTTAACACCGAGTAAAAAGCGGGCTGTGTATTCACGGGGGAGGAAAAGGCAATTCTATCCCTGGGGGGAGCAATGATTTGGCACCGCCACTATTTATTAGAGATGATGGACCGCACACTGTCTCACGATGCGAGTGCGGAAGCAATTCGGCCATCACCTCATAGCCACGGATCACAAGCTTTTTTTATGACAGAGCTGGCCTTGCTGGTACGGCTTTTGATGTTTTTAATTTTCCTTCTAAGGGTTAATATAGTCTTTTTGTATCTCCTTGGGCTGGAATTTCGGCAAGGACAACCGACCAAGAGCATAGAAAACGGCATAAAAATTTAATTGGGTGTTTGATATCACTGTAGTTTTTACGGTTATTAAAAAATAAAATAAAAACAGGTTGAAGGTATTATTTGTTAACTATGTAGTTGATAATAAAAATAAATGGATTGTAGGAAAAAAAAAGTTATTAATTATAATTTTTTTATAATTATATTTTTTAAAAAAAATCAGTAAAATCCATGTAAAATTATGATATATATTACTTAATGAAACACTTTTAGAATAATGATAGAAACAAAACACAATTTTAACTACACTGTTACACAGATACTTAAAGATGCATTAGTTATTTATTTGTGAGTCAGTTTCTTGAGATTTATGTAATGATTTAAATTTTTTTAAAAAATATTTTTTGTTATACAAATTATTTTCTATTATAAATTTTTTATCTCACTAAAACATTTTTTTATTAGTAGCATGTTTTTGAATAAAAAAGTTTAAGTCAATTAAATTAACTTTTATTTAAAAGTTACGAACAAATGGAATGTTATTTAAATATAATGAGTTTATTTATTATAATGAATTTTAATCATAATTTAAGAAAAAAATAATTAGAAAAACTCAAATAGCAATATAAAAAGATACAAAGTGTTTTCAAGTAACAATAAAAGTAAGTTAATTATCTAGTAGGTGGTACAAAGAACTTGAAATCAAAGTGTTTACTTCTTTTATGGTCTCAAGTTCGAGTCATATGGTTGCTAATATAATGGTCACTGGAGGTTTATATAGTCGTTAACTTCAGGACCGTGAGATTAATCGATGTGCGTGCTGGCTGACCTGGATACCCGTTAATAAAAATAAAAAACAATAAATGTGCGTTACATACATACATACATATATATATATATATACATACATACATACATATATATATATATACATACATACATATAGTAGTAGTAGGTAATGTAAAGGGTATATTTTATAAAACGACTTGACTGGTGGCGGTGACCTTGAGCAAAATTATTTCTCCTTTTTCTGCTCCTTGTTTTTGACATAGGGAAGGCTAGTTTTAGCTTTTCCTAGTTTTTCGTTGAAAAGCAAAACCAACCCCTCGATTACTGTTAATTCTGCAGTGTAGGCTGAAATTCTCAGTCGCTACTTCGTAAACTGTACTTTGTGCGCTGTAACTTTTTTTTTAAAATCAGTACAGTAAATTAAAAAAATAAAAATGATGTTGCGTTGAAATAGATTCAATGAATTTTTTTTTTTAATTTAACGTGGGAATCCGGGCCAGCTTGCGTGTACCTCGATTAATTCCACGGGTCCTGAAGTTAACGACCATGTAAACCTCCAGTGGCCATCATATGTGGACATCATATAAGCAACCACATGGCTCGAACCTGAGACCACAGAGGGAGCAAACCTCTTGGTCCCAAGTTTTTATCATTGGACCGCCATCTAGATGGTTAGATTTAATGAATTGTTGTAGTTTGATCTTGTGGGGTTTTAAAAATATGATATCTATTAAATATTTTAAAAGACAACGTAACATTAATTAAATTTTAAATAAATTGAACATTAGTAAAATATATAGACATTGTCTCCAAGAATCCTTTGATATTTTCATTATTTTTTTTGTATTGAAAATCTTGGTGGTTAAATATTTGCTCTACTAAACTTTAAAACTTTAAAGAAGGTTTAAGATAGTGTTTGGCTCCGCTTTAGCTTCTGCTTTTTTTGTGAAATGCAATAGCATGATGTTTGGTTATTTTCAGCAACTATGTTTTGGCCATGGGACCCACGAAAATTTGGCATTTCACCTGCGGTTTTGGCAAGCAATTTTTTCTTGCTTTTCTTGCATTGTTCATGTTAATTGTACTGTTCATTGAACAGTGCAATTAACATGAACAGTGCACATTGGTACACTGTTCACTTAAAAATAGTGAAGAGTGCAATTCTCTCGCACTGTTCACTTGCACTGAGCTTAACCTCTCTTTTTTTTTTAGTGTGATAATTTTTTTAATATTTTTTTAAAAAATTAGTTTAGAGTGAATTTTACTTGATAATATTTTATCTAATTTTATTATACGCTAAAATAATTATGGAAACTGTAATTCTTATCAGATGTATTTCGTACATAATGGAATTGTAGATGCTTTCATGGAATAATAAAAAATATTTTATATTGAGTATGATTTATTTCAGGATGAAATAGCAATAGTTAAATCCATAATATTTAAATTAAAAATTATCAATATTAATATATATTTTTTAAAATTATTTTATAACCTCAATTTTAAAAGCATTTTTAACCAAACACATTAAACTACTTTTTCTTCAACCCCAATTTCAACCACAGTTTTAACCAAATACCTATTTTTTCAAACCAACCTCAATTAATAGTACTTTTTATAAAATAATTTTTTTCAAACTACAACCACAACAGTTACTACAATACCAAACACACTCTTAACTCTTAATGATTCCATACAAGAAAACGTGTTCATTTAGACAGAAGTAGGTGCTTAATCTAGCTGTGCTCCTAATAAGTATGGATAGTTCAATAGAGACGTAAACATAAATAAATAAATGAGTTATGTTTATATATTTTAAAATTATTTGAATATTGTATTATTGAATTATTTTATTTATTTATTTTACATGTATCTGTCTTATTCTTGTAAGAGCAGCATTAGTGATGGATTAAGAGAATTAGCTCAATGGTTTTGAGCAGATACACTTAAATCAAGTTTGTTGTTTATACACACATATTTATCTCTCCTACATATTACAAGTTCATTAAACAACAGCTAACAAGGAGCAGAAAACACCCTGTGATATCAATTAATAGAAAGAGGTGCCCCCGTTCATAGAGGGGGAGAGACCTAATTATACACGCGGAGATCCATATGAGCTGGAAAATCAGCACATATTTTTGTTTTATTTGTTTATTTATTTATTTGAGAAATAACGAATGCATGGCCTTAGGCTGCCAAGATAGATTTATTTGATATCGTTTCATAGAGGATGGGTAGAAAAAGGCTCCTTCGGGAAAGAATAATAATAATAAAAACCCTCTTTATAACTAAAAAACCATGATAAAATTACGAACAAGCTCCTGAAAATTTATTTTAATTTTTTTATTTTTAAAAATAATATAATCATATTGTCATACTTGCAAAACATAAAAATACCAAAAGATTCTTGAACCTTAAATTTAAAAATTTTACTTTGAAAGTAATAGAGTTATAAAGATATAAACAAACTAATTTATCCCCCGTCAATCTAGTAATGTTTAAATGTATTTTTGTGAAAAAGACAATATTACCCCCAATAACAAGCTTTGTTGGTTTTTTTTTGAATTATAAAAACATCAAAACACTATTATAATCCCTCTTGTGTTTTTCTTATGCTTTTTAGGTTTTTGTTAGTGATTAATAATTACTTCTTAAGATATATAAGTGTGAAAAAAAACATGAGAAAATTAAAAAAAATGTTTTAAAATTTAGATGAAAATATTCATATTATTTCTGACCAATTTATATATATATATAAGAAAAATAAATCCATAAAACAGTTATTGATGGTTACTCGTGGACCATACTTGGAGTGCTCTTAAATTTTTCGCTTGAAAAACCTAGACAAGTAGATAATTAGCGAGTATGTCTAATGTCTTACCTCAAGCAACTCATCGACCAAGTTAGCAAAAACCAAGATTCGTGCTCTACGTAGCCAGGGACAATGTACAAGAAGATGCAAAGTTGTATTTGAAAATTCGCAATATTCATGTTTCCACCGCAAATGCAATATGGAAAAGGTCCATTATCGTTCAAGAAAAGAAAAGGTCGATTAAGCATTTTGACGTGGGAAATCAAAATGTATTGAATATTTTACCTCAAATTGAAGAAAGAAAATCAAATTATAGGAATCGTTCTTTCATCTTCCATTTTCTTGGCATAAAGCCCTCACGACCTCGCCTTTCCCATAATCATCACATGCTTAATCGAGTAGTAGTTAATGTCCCTATTACTCATGTGGCAACTTGCCTTTCAAGTTCAATGCTACAATTGCCCCCTGACTGCCTCTTTTTGTTGAAAAGAGGCAGTATGGAAAAAGGGAAAGCTGCTGCCAACAAAGGCTTGCACTTAGGCAAATTTATCAGCCCAGGCCCCAAGGACCATTTTCCTAATAGTGGGATATTCAGTTGCAGCCTTGAAAGATATGGGATCGCCCAACTTGGTTATTGCATGGGTCGGACACATGCCAATTCAGAATGGCCTTTACTTATTTCGAGAGCACAAGTAGCCAAGACATTTGCCCACAACGGCTCGATGGATGCTTCCAACTCCAACCAGAAATTTGCAGTGCTCAAGAATCAAGGAATTCGTAAGTGTAAGATTATAACTGGTGCCCAAAACAAGGAAAATTAAGATTCCTATTCCCACTAATGTCTCTTAACCTCTCAACAATCAAAGAATTATGGAATATCGTTGAGTGGAGGATTTAAATCATGATTTTCAAGCAAAGCTATCGAGGAATCCTATAAAATAGGCTAATTGGTGTTCAGAAAAGATAAAACAAGCGATACATTGTCATCAAGATATGGCTACTGTAACTGGCTTTTATCATGTGTGTACATATGTACGCTTTGAACACGCCATATTAAACAACTGCTACGGTACACTTTTCCAACACCCCGAGGCCACAATTTTCCCTTACGAAATAGAGCTCATGGGGCTAAACTCTTGAAGAATGAGCCGAGTATGCCGAATGCTCTCTTTCTAAAGGGATTGCATAGGCTTGGTTTAACGATATAAGTTCATATGCATACATATATTTTGCTATATTTTGCCTATTCTAGAATATAGGTGGTATATAAATAGCTTGCCCGGCCTCTTGAAGCAAAAGAGGAATTCATTAATTTAGCAAACATCAAGAATAAACACAACAGTCAAGATTTGCAATGTTCAAGTCCAAGAGGTTATAGAAGAAGTAAGAGTCTAGTTGGTGGTAAAAACATGTCCTTCTCCAACAAAAAATCCTTAAACAAGTAAAAGAACTGCTCCAAGTGTTACGATAAACAAACAGAAAATGAGCTAAGCAGCTTTCTTATATGCAGATGATTTGGGTTTGCTTGCAGCTGCAGAACGCTTGTCCTCTGCCATCTTTGATTCAATTTCATCCCTCTCCCTGAAATAAATCTCGAAAGCCCGTGGAAGGAATATCGGAATCAAAAAGATAAATAGATTGATTGAGAAATATGCTAGATTGACTACTGCTAGACTCCTCCCAAACCAATACCACGCAATGTCCTGAATCAGCCACATGAATTGTGTTAAGCCATTAACTCTCATCCAAGTTAAACTATATTATGGAAAAGAAATTAAGAAGTATTCACCTTAACTTGAGCATTTGCTGGTAGAGTTTTGTTAAGCCACACATCATTAATCCAATCAATGACGACAAAGATCCTCCTGACCGTATAAAGCAAGGGTACCAATGCCCTCACAGGTGGTGAAAACAACGACAGACCGCTTATTATGTTCTCAGTAAGAATCTGAAATGAGAGCAAGAACAAATGGGGTGTTGCTGACCGGACTGCATGATCATCACCCCTTGCAAACCCACCCAACACATAGGATAGAGGCAAGAAAAGCGCTATGGTAGTTCCCAAAATGACGTAGAACCTAAAAAATCTGCTTCCTTGGAAAATTTCTGATGAGGTTCTGCCATATGAAGGGAAGGCAAAACGCGAGAGGGCTAAAAGATAAGCAGAGGTAAAGGCAGGGAAGACTAGATCAAGTAGTGGGACAAGGCCACTAACTGAGAAAACCATGATAAAAGCTACCAGTTGAAGTTCTATAGCACGCAATGATCCCATTACTCCTCCAGCCACAGAATTCTGCTGTAGCTGTTGTTTAAGCGGAACCTCTTGCTGATGCTTCGTTGCTGAAGTTGTGGTTCCATCAGCCTCACGTGGTGGAGTCACAGCGAGAGAGACACCCGACATTCCTCCTTCAGATTGGTATAAATTTCTCTGTATTACAAGTTTGTTAACTCAGAATAAGAACAGGGCATGTAAAGAATGGAAGCAATGAACATGTCTTGAGCAAAATTTGCATGAAATGTCGATGAACAATCAGATAAAAAATGATTGTCTGTACAGAAATCAATTAAAATTAAAGAGGCTGACCCTGGGATTTATTAAATAGAAAAACGACTATTAATATATGATCAGCAACCCAAGCTACAATTGGAGAATTATCCAACCTAAAAGGTTAAGAAAAGTACTAAAACAGGCTAAAAAACCATTTAACATTACTGACATGCAAAGCAACACACGAAGATCAAAAGTTAATATTCATCTGATAAAGATAGCACTGAGGTTTTACACTCTGAAGAAACAAAATGAAACCACGGAAATGAAACAATACTTACAAAAGAACCTTAAAACAAAGGGATTGCTCGTTCGAAACCAAGAAGATAGAAAGAGAGATCTCACCTATAGATACAAATGAAAGAATCATTCAAAAGTATGGTCACCGAATAGAAAGGATCATGGATGAACCAGTGGAGTGGAGTGGATATTGTTGGGTTGTTAAAAATGTAAAGCAGCGCTGACTATGCTGCATGTGTAATTGCCATAGCGTGCCAGGTGGCTGCTCTTGAACGTGGGATACTGTCAGCCTTACACTTGTCAATCAACTATTTTTAAGGTAGATTCGAATTGCTGTTGCCGGGCTGGCTCAGGACTGTGCTACTCAAGTAGATCTCAACACAGCCCGTCTATTCATCCGGAAGGGGACATTATTTGGAATATAAAGTGGTAAATTTAGTTGCATTTCTTTCTGTGGTTGAAACGTTTTGTAATTTTTATAAATAAAAATTATTTGAAATTATTTTTATATATTTTTATATATTAATATTAAAAATAATTTTTTAAAATAAAAAAATATTATTTTCATATATTTTAAAACAAAATATATTTTAAATGGCCAGATTGATGTTCGGTTCTCAATTCATTCCATGCACAGGTCATATAGTGGCTGATGAGACATTTATAATAGTGTTTGTAACCCGATTGAAATTATATTTTTTAAAATTTTGTTTTTTATTTAAAATTATTTTTTATATATTTTTGAATTCTTTTAATATATTAATATTAAAAATAATTTTTAAAATATAAAAAATATATTATTTTAATATATTTTTAAATAAAAAAATATTTTAAAAAACGACCTCGTTTAATTTTATTTTTTCCGTTATCCACGTTCCAGCAGCCACTACCCCCCTTTCTATGACTAGCATAGTATTCCCAGGAAAATATCTTTGTAGTGCTGTCGGTAGAAATTGATTGAATCCACTAACCGTTTCGGTAGACGCCAAATAAGCTAAACTTGTTGCGTACAAGAAATTATAATTGAACTATGAGCATGGACCGTTAAATCTCTCTAATGTGGGTGAACTTAAAACATTTGATTTTACAAGATTAATAAAATGTTTGAAAGGGAGCAAACACATTTAATTACAAAATGAGTTTATTTTTTTGTATGAATTTTTAAAAATTTATTTCAATTAATAAATAGCTTTCTAAATCTTGTTTTACTTAGATAGATATGTAATATAAAATAAATTTGATTTAAATAAATATTTTACATATAAGTTTATAATTTAGTTCTTAAATTAACAAATTGAGACTTGATTTCTCATATATAAATACAACAAGAATTTTGTTTTTCTTTATTTTTAATGACATAAAAAATATCACTATAATTTCTCGGTCATTTATGCATGATTCCAGTAGCAGGGTTTCATAATCCATCAAAATATATATTAGGATCACATCAATAAATATTCTTTTCATATAAATATATATCTAATATACAATGTAAAAGAATTATAATGAGATAATATAATTCAATTTAAAATTGCATATTTACGATATGATATAATATAATTTTATTTTTTATAATATATTTTATTTTCGTACCAAACATATTATATATCAATTAATTTTATACTACATAAAATAAATTGGACTATTACGGATTGGCGCAACGCCACAGCATGTAATTAGTTTATAGATCCAAATAAAATGAACCAAAAACCCTCTAAATAAAAAAAAAAACCCAAAATATTTCTCCAAAATAAGCTCAACAAGAACACACCTTAAGCTTAGGCTGGGTATTCCAAACCCAAAATACATCATAGAGTTTAAGAAGAGTAGGCTTGGGCGTGGTAGCCTGAGCCCAATACTCGTCATAGATTTTTCTAGGACTTCACGCGGGTCCTTCAATATATTATATTGATCTAATAAGTATTATTTTAAGTAGAATACAATTTAAAATATCACAAAAATAAAATTATATTTCAGCCCCTTCTTTTCCACAAAATGATAAGATTCATAGACTATAAATACACCCTGAATTCTTCAAGTTAAAGGTTCACAATTTTCTTTCTCTATTGCATATATATTTTTCAGATCATCTCTTTCTATAATATGCTTGTATTTTTTTCTTTAAAAAGATATTTATTTAAGCATTAGAGAGTTACCAACTCTATTAAAGATGACCTTTTGCAGGTACTATCATAAGCCACCGTGATCTACCTAGTATCAAGTATAAATTATCAATCACCTTGGTTAGGGAGAATGGATAAAATTACTATGATCAATTAATTAACCTATTATCCAAACCAGAATCCTATTCCAGGTTTAAAGGGAGAATGGATATAATTACTATTATCAATTACTTGAATGTTTTTGGACATCATAACTAGTAATTTTATGGTTTGAACTTAAGATCTTTACATAGAAATATCCTAAATGCAACTATTAAATGATGTTTAAAGGGGACTGCTTCTTGCTTACAATGTACAAATATCATCATGAATTTAATTCTCGTGACTAGCAATTGAAGTTCAATATAGAAGAAGCAGATTTTTCTAAAATAAACGAACCCTTTCTAGCTTATTATACATTTTCAGGTATTTTATATCTTATAGTTTCTTGACTCTTTTTTTTTTAATTGAAAGCAAATGCATATATTGTTGTTTGTTTGGTAGTGTGGTTGCGGGTGAGGTTCATCCGCAGCCACACATATTACCGTTTAGTTAAGAAAAAAAATGATTTATACTGGTAGGACCCATCAATTTTGCAGCTGTGCAGCAGGTTTTGTAGAAGCAACATTTTGTTGTTTCTCGTGGGGGAGGAATCAGTAAACAGTGGAGGTATGCTCCACTGTTCCGGCTGGACCGGATCCGGTTCAAAGCTAAAAATACATTGAACCAGGTTCGGCCGGCAAAATAAAAATAAAAATAAATATTTTTTATTTTTAATTGTGTTTTATTCGAAAAACTAGTGTTAAACATTATTCAATGACACTACATAAATTAGACGGAGATTCCTTAATGACATATCATTTACAGAATTTGATCGCAATCCCAATTTTATTCCTGATTATATTTTACCTGATGTTGTTGCGCTCTTAAGAAATTTTATAGATAGTTTAATGGAATAATAAAAAATATTTTATATAAAATATTATTTATTTCATGATGTAATAGCAATAATTAAATCTATAATATTTAAATTAAAAACTATAAATATTAATATATATTTTTTAAATTATCTTATAACCTCAATTTCAAAAGCATTATTAACCAAATAAATTAAATTACTTTTGTTCAATTTCAATTTCAACTACAGTTTTAACCAAATATATATTATTCAACCAACCTCAATTAAAAATATTTTTTATAAAATAATTTTTTTTAAACTTCAATCATAATAGCTACGGAATACCAAACATATGCTTGATTGGTTTTTGTAATATATATATGGCGGAACATAGGATTACTCCAAGATTTGTCTTTCTTTCTTGGGATATTGATACGCTGTGTGTGTGTAGGTGTTTATAACGTGCATGCGTTCTTTTATTCCCAGTTTCTAGAACCACACGACTCCATGCTCTGCACGTTGTGCTTGATGTCTCGATAATGATAAAGTTAGATTACTGAACTTTTTAAGTTTTCTGTCACCTGCAATTCTAGGGTTGAGCATGAACAGACGCAAAGAGGTTGTTCAAGAGATTACCAAACATATTTATAGATTAAAATTATATGTATTAACTCATTTTTATTATAAATTATTTAAAAGTCATAATTCCAAAGTTATATCAAATCAGATCATGTAGCGAAGTAGAAAACCAATCAATCAATCCGCACCCAACACAGGCCAGCGTAGCATCCAGAATATTCTATGAAATAAAGACAAAAACTATGACGGCACCCATTGCGCAAGGTGGGAGCTTCTTTGTTCTTGTCTGTCAACCAGAATACAAAACGTAAAAGAAGACAATGCGATCTATTTTATGGCTGGTGTCTAAATCCTATAATTCAATGGGGTCCCTGTGCATCCATGTCTCCTCGATCGTGTCCCCTATTGCTGACAGCCCAAGACGACGATAACCACCTTTCCCGCATTATAATTACGTTTACAAACGTTGTTTAAACGCCCGTACATGTGATTCAGTTCATTAACCACCGCAAGTTCTCATGTTCCTCGCTAACCCTGTGTGGAAGAATAAGCATTCAGAGAGGAATAAAAGTTCAGATACATAAATTTTTATCCTTTTTTATTTTTTCAAGAAAATCCAAAAAATACATGTTTGATGCATATGCGTTATTTTTTTGCTTCTTCTCTCTTTGTACGTGCATTATCAACTGCCAAGAACTCTTTCAGTCAGCTTCTTAACCAATACCAGCAACAAGCCCACCTCTATAGCATTAACCTCCTTCTCTCCATCAGAGAACAAACTGACTCACTCTTCTCTTTTTTACCCCTCACTCTAAGACTAACCTCAACCACCACCATGCGCAACGTCCTCTCTCAAACCCTCAACACTAGTAGCAGCGACGGATTCTCCCTCACAACAACAACTCTCTGTGTTCCTCTCGGCCAAAACAACTCCACTAGCTTCAGCCACCAGCTCCTCAACATCATAGAAACCTCTTCCAGTACCAAATCCAACAATAATAGCTCCAGCAGCATCGTCACCGTGAGTGCCACCACTAATGACTTCTCATCTCTTATTTAAGCCACCCACGACTCTATCTCTCCAGCGACCAATACTCTCTTTCTTCTCCACGTCATCCATATGTAAAAGAGAAGAAGAAAGTGTTAAAGAAAATCAAGCACAGAATAGGCAGTTAGCTTAGTCAGTAATTGAATCTTTAATTAATTATTAGTTTCTTTATTCATAAATAATTAGGCTTCATCATGGGCAATAGTATAGGATCTTGATGCTAAACCATTAGTATAAGTTGTAAACTTTGCTTACTCTGAAATATAATAATAAGAATAACATTCTCTTCCGAAAGTGAAACAAAAAAATAAAATCCAGAGAAAAGATAAAAACCAATTGTTTTGTGTTAATGATTTATTTGCTTGCAGGTGACAGATTTCTCTCACCACTAACATAGAAGTGAAGATTAGAAAGAGATAGCACTTGAGGGTCTAGCTGCTGTGGTCAACCGTGTGACTTGTTGCCCCCGTCCCGGGTTCGACCCTCTATATGCACGCCTGTCACCCCGCGGTGCCTTACCTGCTCCTGGGCTTGCAGGATGTCCAGTGAGCTGTGGGGAATAGTCGTGGTGCGCGCAAGTTGGCCCGAACACCCCACGTAAATAAAAAAAAAAAGATTAGAAAGAGATAAACCTGATCCATCTATTTTTTTATCTTCAACGGTGAAGATTTGTGAACCCACACGCTGTCACTGTTTTTTTATTTTCGAAAGTCTTATAGCACTGCTTTCTTGATTACAACAACCTTTCCAATTAATTTTTAATTCTTAAAGGTCCATTCATAATCTTAAATCATTTTTGTTGATAAATTACTAAAATTTGTGAAATTTTAGGATAAAATACATATTATTGTGTATAATTTTAGACTGTTTGGACATTATTAACTTAGTTTGGTATGTGTTTTTAATTACCACAATCGTATTGTTTTTTAGTCTTCTTGCATTGTTATACAAGAGGAGTATTTTCATGATTTTTGGGTTTAAAATATGATAAGTTAAAATCCTCAAAGACTAAGAACATTTTATGATATCATAAAAAGACTTCTAAAATACTTAAGATTTATTTATTAATATCTTACTTGTCAAAAAACTATTAGAACTTTTTATATAAAATAAAATTAGAAAACTTTACTGAAATAAACTAAAAAAACTATTTCCTTTCAATAAAAATAAATAAATTAGAAAAGCATTGTAATACAACATAATTTTATAATAGAATAATAAAAAAATAATTTTAAAAGCTTATATCACAAACTCTCCCGCACATAATTTCATAATTATTTTTAAAAATTATAATTTATAGTTTTCAAATCATAATAAAAATCAATAGCAATAACTTTCCCAAACACACATGCCAGGGAGTTGCCGCCTTTCTATCTTATCGCTCAGTTGGTGGAAAAACTTTAGGTAATCTCCATGGATAAAGAGCCGTTGAGGGACATTAACGTCAACGAGACAACGACATCAAAATAGAAAAAAACTAACAGATAATCCCACGTCATTTTTTGACCGTTGCTTTGAATGCCCCAACCTCAGTTTCATTACCACAATCGTAAGTAACGCCGGGCAGAAGCCGCACACGCACGTGCTCCCTTACGGACACATAACAAATTTGAGCACCCTCATTGGACAGCCAAAACAAATGGTCCCCACTTTGCTGACTTGGCGAAATCCGATTTGCTCTTCTTAGACACATCAGCATCCACCTACCACCCAATCCTAAAACATGCCAGCCTATCGCCACCAACAACTGCCTCTAGTAGAGCATAGAATAAATTTATACAGATGGAGAAACCACAATTTCAGCCCTCCAATTACACTGTGATTTCATGTGAGTTTCTTACTTTCAAAATTAAGCAACTGCATCATCAATGAATTACATAACAAGTAGTGGTAAATAAATTAATTAATTCAAATGTACTTAATTAATTTAGCAGGAATTAGCTATATATAAAAAAAGCATCTAATAAACATAATTAATTTGTTTCACTTGAAATTATATTACGATTTTTTTCTAGTAATTGATAAGTTAAAATAATTGTATTTGAATCTTAGAACTTCGGAAGCTGAAGTGAAAACAGTTTCTATTGTTAAGGGACTGATCTGTAGTTTTTCCCAAATAAATATAGTATAATATTTCTGTCTCAGGTTTGGCCGTAATGGTCCACCGGCTTAACGCCAACTCCTCTCTCTCTCCTCCTCTCTTCCCTCTGCAACTCTCCTCTTCATAGAAGAAGGTAAAGGAGAAAGGAAAGAAAAATCAAGAATTTTCTGCTCTTGATTTAAAGAAAATAAAAAACAGAAATTCGATTAAATGGGGAAGTTGTTGTGCGATTCAACAACAACTGTCGCCGAAACGACATTTCAAACACCAACATCACCGATTGTTCACTGGAGGGACGATCCAAAAGTCACCGTAGATAATTCGGAACAGACTCTAACCATCTCCGAACAAACCACGTGGGAGGACGTGATTGGCTTGGAAGACCAGCAAAGACGCCACTTACAGAGGCTCCAATCCAAAGGCGTGCTATGGAAGCATCCCAAGAACGACGAGTCGTATCCCGTGGTGGTATTCAAGCTGTCGCACGGGGGAGACGTGTCGGCGGACGGGAACTGCCTGTTCACCGCGTCGCAGAGGGCGATGGTGGCGAGTGAAATTGACGCGCGGGAGTTGAGGAGGAGGACGGCGAGGAGGTTTGTAGAGGACTTTGGATCTGTGAGTGGGGAAGAAAGGGAGGCGATAAATAATGCTATAAAGCATATGTATTCGCCGGATCTGAAGAACGGGTGGGGGATACATGTCGTTCAAGAGGTTAAGCTCTTAGCCAAAAAAGAAGATCGTGTTGCGTTGGATTCTGCCATCGATGAGCTTGTTCTCTTAGGGATGCAAAGGTAATTATTTCACTGTTTCTTTCTCCTCTCCTTCTCGTTTTTTATTTTTTTGTGTTATCTGTTTATTGGATCTGTTTTTGTTATTTTCTTTATGTTCAAGAAATGAAAAAAGAAAGGTTCTTTTGTCTTGTTTTAGTTAAAGATATGCGTTTGTAATTCTGAAGTTTAATGTTATATTGTTTTCTTGAAAGAAATGGAGAGTGTTATTTAATGGAGGATTTTGTTGCAGATGATTGTTTCTAATTCTTTTTGTTTATTTTTGTGATTTTTGTCTTAACAAGAGCATAAAAATGTTAGGGTTTTTAGCTAATGTAAAACGACTAAAATGAAGTATCAAGGGTTTTGCCAATGCATTTTACTAGATTTGTTTGTTTCTGATTCTTGATGGAAATTAGGGGTTTAAGTAATTTAAAATGAATCATCACTGTTTAGGTTCAAAATATGAACAATGAATAGCTTTTTTTTTTATTCTAGTTTTCATTGATTATTGATTTTTGAAAAGCGAAGTGTGCTATTGAAATGAGGGTTATTTTGCAGATGATTGTTGTTGTTTCTGCTTGCTTTTTTATTTGAATTTATTTCGTGATTTGAAGAGAAATGGCAGCAGAGTCAATATACAAAGAGAGGTGTATGGCGGTGAATGATGGCCCGAGTTGGGCAAAATACATGTCGATCTCTGGTTCGCATGATGATGAGTATGATATCATCACTTTGCAATATACTGAGGAAGGTTTGTTATACATTGATGAGAATAGAAAAGGTCATGCTGCAGCTTTTGGTGATGATATTGCAATAGAGTGTCTTGCAACAGAGTTCAAGCGTGAAATATATGTGGTAAGGACTATTTAAACTTGTTATTCTCTCTCTCTCTCTCTCTCTCTCTCACTCTTTTGAATCAACATATCTATTTGATTGTTTATCCTGTTTTTGGTTTACATAATGCTGCAGAATATATGCAAGTATCATAATGTGTGCCATATGCTAGTAGTGATTTGGATAGACTACATATAGGTTCCGAGTCTGATATTTTGAAACCATTTATGTAGAATGTGTCATCATTGCAATAGCCTCCTTGCATTAATCCATATGATAGAGTTTGTACTATTTCACTGATATGTAGGTAGATACTACTGGATAGTCTGTTGGTTGGATAGCTATTGTATAATCCATGTGTGTTTGATGAGCAAGCTGCCAGAGGCCATCGCATCGTTACTCCTTTTGGAGTTTTTCTGCTATTCCAATGTCACCTTCCTGTCTGTGATGTCTTTTTATTTCTACTTTCTATTGTCGATGGATATAAAGTTGTATGGCGATGGTAACATATATATATATATATATATATATATATATATATATATATATATATATATCATAGGTAATTGTTAGAGAGTCTCAGTTGTAATGGGTTATTTTTTGTTCTGATTTAGCCCTCTTGTCTGATCAAACATTTTACAGGTGCAAGCACATGGATCCGATGGAATGGTTGACGAAGAAAATTGTGTCTTCTTTCTCCCACATCGACCTAGGAGTGAAATTTGTGAACCCCCCTTCTTTCTCTTTATGAAGGGAACAGGTAATGAAATTGTCATAATCTATTTGAATGTTCAGGAAAACATAATTTTGTTATGGATATTCCATGAATATGCGCCACACAAAAACAATATACGACCCAAGATTAACTAATATGTTGAATTTTGGCTACTTTAGTTATTGGCTATAGAATTAAATTTTCATTTGTATACAGGCTGGTGTGGTGCTGGAGCTGATCACTATGAGCCTTTGATTGCTCATCCATCTTCACATCTTTCACAGGAGAAGGTTGCTGTAGTACTTGGAGGGCATTAGTCCTGCTGTTTTGTGACTTAGGAGTAGCTGCATTCTTTTTTCTCCATAGTGTTCGGCTTGCAATGTTGTTCTCCTGATTTTTTTTTCCCGGATCATCAGGAGGCTTGCGCATGACACTCATTTTTTTAAGATCATTTAGCATTGATCGTTTGACTCGCAGGTTCACCGCCTGCACTTGAGCAATCTCGTAGTACTCGTAGTTGGTTTTGTCGGCTTTTTATTTTTATTCTTGAGTTTTCAGAGAGGGTTGTTGTATGATCTGGTGCATTTCTGTCCAAAGCTGGAACAGTATCATTCTGTTGTATCGTAAACTGGATCGATTCTACTCAATGATAGAATCTACAAGTGATTTTTTTCCCGTCCCTTCTCTATGATGACAGCTTTATTGTCTGAAAACTCAGGTTATGGAAACGAAGTGAACAGTGTCAAAATTGGTTCTGCGTGGGACCAGATCAACCATATTAGTACTGTTTTATTGCATTAGCCAAAATCCTTCTCTACTGGCCCTCGCGTGGTGCTTTCACAGAATGTAGGGCTGTTTGGCATTGCATTGCGTTTGTTGCGTTTGTAGTTGTGTTTTATTAAATTTTAATTTTTTTTTTGTTAAAATTAAGTGTGGTTTGTACCTTTTGGATCGTTTTGATATACTAATCTTAAAAATAATTTTTTAAAAATAAAAAAATATCATTGACATGTATTTTAGCATAAAAAACTATTTGAAAAGCAATTACTGCCATATTAACACACAGGCTTGGGAATAAAAACTCAAGCTCAGAATGTAACCCACGATTCTGCAAGATTCAGGTTCCGTTTGGGAATTTGAAACGGGTGTCTGTAAAAAAATTGATTTTTTTTAAAATTAATTATTTTAACATTTATAAATAAAAAAATATTCTAAAAAGCAAGTATACATGATGTGACAGACACTATGAATGGCTGTGATGTTGCGTGATGAAGCAAGACATTGGAAGAAAAGCAATATAATTATAATTTCTCCCAGGTACTGTGATATTCACTGATTAATTTGTGATTGCAATAATCAGCTTCACAAGGAGGTCCTGATTATTAGTCTAATCAATATAAGGGACACCTCTTCGAAGCACCACACACTGATTCAAAGATTTGATACATCACAGCAATAGTTGCTTTAATTTCTCCCCTTGTAGCATATAAAGGCATCTCTTCATAGCCCTCATGCTTTTGCCGAGTCTCCAGAAAATAAATTGTACTTGGAGACGAAAGCATCAACTTTTGCGCGTCATCCTTTCTTTTAAAGCTCTTCATAATTCCTCTTCCCCCCTACGGTAAACATGGTTCCTTGGGGAATCTAAGGAAATTTCCAGCTCGCAAAAGCAAGTGCATGCCAATTTGTTGAATCTACAGCCTACAGGACTCTTCAAATTAAAAAAGGGTGTCTAGCATTTGTATCTGTGAGGAAGGAAGGTTGTATCCGCAGAGGGTTATTGTCATGGCCGACCATGACATATAAGACAACAACTTGGATAATAGCTCAAGACTGCTTCCACTTAAAAGAAAAAAAAAACTTCAAGAATAAATAGAGTATATTTGTTAATTATACTTTATAAAATAAAAAAAAAAATCTCAAATACAAATGAAGATTGCTCAAGATCGATCTTGTTATAAATACATAAAAATAATAAAAAAGTATTTTTAAAATATTTTAAAACAACTCAATTATAATTTATCCAAGATAACTATTTACCTTACACAGGCTCCAATTATTGTCGCTGGTAACTTGACATAACCCCTCAAGGTTGACATCAATAAAAATCATAGCATCTACCAAACCAGATCCACCATCCACGCATGATTTGATTTGATCACCTCATGTGGTAGCTTCTCTTCATAAAGCCACTACTATTTCCTACAGAAGTGACTCGAAACTACTCAAGCTTTTAAACTTTCCCCTTTCCAAAAATAGAAGTATATGGTGAATGAAATTGTTATGCTCAAGTTTCTGATAGCCTTCCTAATACTTACTATTCTGTATATTGTAGCTAGCTAGGTTGGGATCATGAGCTAACAACTAATTCCAAGTATTCTATACTCCCAGCAACAATTGTTTTTAGCAAGACATTCCTGTGCAATTAAAAATTGTTGGCGAACTCATACGACCAAGTTAAAACTACAGAAAATCTTGGATGTGGATGAGTCTCTCTCGCATCACAATTTAGGAGTGCACTACTCGATCCTAAGTCCTCACAACGTGTGACCTTTACTGTCGATATTGAAATCAACGTCAAGTAGGCCATAATAATTTAGGTTTCTCATCTATAAAATCAAAGCATGGCCATGATGATTAGTTTAGATACTAAAGCTGTACATTGTGCTGGGTTTCATGCTGGAATCTTGCTTTGCCCAGTAAAAGAGTTGCCGACCTACAACTATTTTGACAATGACCTTTGCACCTCTTTCACAAGTTCCTGTAGTGTCTCCATTCAACAAATGTGCTGCCATCTGCTTCAATTATAGGAGGAAAAGCATGGAAAACAAGAATAAAAAAACATAGAAAATAAATGTCCATTTCCACCACAGTTCTCTTCTGTTCAAAAGCCAAAAAGCAATTATCAGTTAGAAATCACGTGCACTTCTTGAAAGAATATGCATAACATATTCAGGGGCAAGAAATTAAATCTAAAAGATTAGAGGAGGAAAGATTCTGAGCAGCAAATTAAGGATTAGATTTCACAGTAATTATAATAATAAGCATTTTAGTGCAATAATTAACTGAAAACAGACAGGACGTTTGTACCTCTAAGCCCATAACACCATTATTAAAGAGATAATGAACCGGTATACCATTCCCGCATTGCTATATATGCTACATGCATGCATAGCTTGAACTTTTGGCCTAGTTCATAGTTATCCTATGCCAAATTGCCACTAGGTCTGATTTCACAGACTGGATAGTTGAATCCAGCGAGTAGGGGTCATCACAGGTTGCTGATGCTAAACACGTATTAATTAAGATTTAGATGGAGTGTTCAAAACCACCAACAGAAATAGTGGAAAGCAATGGAGGCTATAAAACAAAAGCAACCAAACGAACGCAATTTCTCAACCTGCCATGCCTTTTCACAAAAGTAATTTCCTATTCCCTTAAACAACAAGAAATTAGCCTCTCTATATAAGTCCTTGTCTCCACTGCTTCATTGTCTGTCAGATGTGAGTCCTCATCGATAATTAGCCTCTTCTAACTAAGTTCTCCACGACTTTCCAAAAAAAAATCTCTCTAAACTCGCTTATAAATTAACACCACTAGCCTGCTTGTTAAACCTGTTTCAACAATGGATTCTATAAGAAAGGCTAAAAAGATTCAAGCTATGCACAGTTTCAAGAATCAGTTTTATTACAATCTCATGTTTCATTCTTTCCTTGCCTTGACATGTAGTTTGCTTTGTTCCTCTCCTCTTTGGTTTCCCTCTCTGTGTTCATCCATGAAGCATTTTCTGTTTCTATCTCTCCCAAATAAGCTTTCCTCCTACTTTGGCCCCAAGTGCTTGTTTATACTGGTAAATGTCATTGTTGTCTTTCTTGTTGGAGAATCAAAGCTTGTTGGGTCACAGTCATCTCCAGTAGGCGGAATTTATGATGACTACGTAGAGAGGAGCAGGAGTCTTAGAGGAGTCTCAACTCACCAAGACAAGGCAGAGGAGAACAAACCGGAGATTGACCAAGACCAACAGACTAATATTCAAGATAAAGAAGTAGTGGTGAAGGCAGAAGATGATAAAGAAGTTACTGAACTAACCAACGAAGGAGATAAGGATGTTCATGAAGAAGTTGGAGTGGAAGATGATCAGCATGAGGAGAAGGACATAATTGAAGAAGAAGACAGTGGATTGCCTCCGGAGGAACTAAACAGAAGAGTTGAAGAGTTCATTGCAAGGGTTAATAAGCAACGGTGGCTCGAAGGCCAGTTTTTAGTCTGTTGTAAGTCGTAATTATTAGGATTTAGGACACTGTTGTGCCATCAGAAAGTGGGGTAAATAAATTCATGGAAATATTGTTTTTCTTATTGCTATGGCCATTGTTTTTGGCACAAATCTGTCAACATTTCATTTTTCTGCACTTGGAACTTAGAAGAAGGGCTTTGTGATTAACTCTACTTAATTATGAATATTCATCTCTATTGATAAATAGTTTATGAATAATGGACTCTTTATTTTAAATTTTTACTTTTCACTTAAAATAAAAACAGAGAGAAAAACAAAAAAAAATGCTCTGGTGCTTTGTATAGAAACATTGACAATTATTAGATTAATTGGTCTGGTGCATTTTGCAATTTTGCATCCACGCCCATCGTCAACTTTTTAAAAAAAAAGAAAAAAAGAATCAAGGTTGTAATGTAAAGGAAGATTTGGCGTTCTAATGGGGAGAAAACGACATAGTTGAATGGGGAACAAAACATGTTATTATACTGATATATTATGATTTTATTAATAAAGCTTGCGGTACTTGATTATTTTAGCCCCATTGCAACTCCCAGCTGGGTTCCGCGATGGTTTTTCAAGCAAGGGAGATCAATATACATAAATTAGTAATTTTTCAAATCACCACTATTTGTCTCGTCTAAGAAAAACAGGACTTCTTTGTCCACTTGGTGCACGACAAATTTGTATAGTTAATGTTCTGTTACCAGTCACAGCACTTCTGATGGCTTATGGTAGATAATGACTCCCAGAAGAGGTAAGTATTCTCTTCGCATACTGAGTTTTGATGGTTTGCTGCAGTAACAGTAAAAGCACAATGTTATGTCTGCGTTGGGAATCGTATCGAGTTGAAAAGAAAAGAAAAAGAATCCCAAATGGGCATTTAATACCCTCTTTAGCTAGAACCATGAACTGCAGAATTTCAAAATAAGCAAATAAATATTACAGCATGTGGCACTTCTTGCTAGAGTTACAGATAGCTTAATTCAGTCATCAAACACTTTTAATGATCAGTTTGGTCACGAGACATGGAAGACAGGCGGCTGTTTCTGCTGTCTCTTTAGGTGGTGGGTTTGAAATGTCAAGGGGAATAATATTGCTTTTTTAGGAGGCGAGATAGTGCTCTTTCAATTTTCAAATGGGAACTCCTTGGATCCTGGGAGTATTTTCTGGGCCAGCCATGGCTCATATTCCTTCCTTCGCACACAAGTATGATAGTTCAACAGGAAAGAGGGCAACCATTGAGTTCGTTCTGATTAAACATAATCTCTTTTAATAAAATTGTCTTCAATCACCCGATCGAGTGTAATAAGTTGAAAACCTGCACACTAATTTTTTTCTCAACTATAAAGACAAAGCTATGTCCTGGTAATAGAATAGGTTAGAAGAGGGTCACTGTTAAACTACCTCGTGATGGGTCCGAGTCTCCGTTTAGTCTGGATCAATTTGGATTTTTTAATAAATTTACGTTCAATAAAAAATAGCATATGAAGAGAAATTTCTTATTTATTTATTAAAAAAAATAAAAATAGCATTATTATTTTAGAAGAATTGGAAGGCATACTTCTTTGTCTTAACAGCGTTGGACCAAACGGTTGCTCAACCAATCTCCAGTGATTCGATCTGTTCTGATTGATCTGATGAGATTCTCAGGGCACCAAATTCAGCTCTGTTTTCTCCCACAATTATACTCTGATGCCGAGTCCCTCTTAACACTCATCTCTATTCTTCGAAATTTGTGTTTGACACTTTTAAATCTCAAAAGAGAAAAGGAAAGAAACTGGAAAATTAATAACCATCAAATAGCATTTGGATTTTTTTCCACTTCCCAGCTCACTCGATTCACTAAATTGGATTTTATGGTAAATGTGTTCACAAGCACAGGGTGACTTTTGGAATCCCAAGGTGTTACCTAGCGGAAAAGAGCTGGAACTTGGCAGTGTGATCTTGTTCAAGATCCTAGATTCTACTCTTGCCGGTGCAAACAATTCCATTAAGTTATCGGATTTGGGTAAAATCCATGAAATAACCGCGGTGTATTGGCGGAAAAATCCTTGTAGAAGGCCTATGCTACTCCGGAATTAGTCGGGAATCAGCCTAGACATATTTTTTTAGGGGTGAGTAAAAAAACTGAGAAAACAAAAAAAAAAAACCAAAAAACCGAACTGAAAAAAAAATTTCAAATTAATCGATTAAAAAATTACAAAAAAATTCCGGTTCTGTTATAGAATTCCTTAAACTAGTCTCAAGACATCTTGTTTGAAAATTTTTTATTTATTTTTTTGAATTTTTTATTTATTTAAGTTTTATACTATTTTGATTAGTACTATATTTTGATTCAATTATTGGATTGGACTCTGCCGTCTGTCCTCCGACGAGAAATCCTTAAACTAGTCTCAAGACATCTTGTTTGAAAATTTTTTATTTAAATTTTATACTATTTTTTTTGGTTCTAGAATTCTAATTTATTACCACCAGAAATCAATTTTTTTAACCAATTTAAAAGAATTGTAAACTTTTTTAAAATGAAATAATAAATTTAAAGTTCAAGTTTACAACCATTTTTGCTTTTCAAATATGTTTTTCTATGATTAATTTCGCTGTCTTTGTGCTTGCGCTTGCATTATATATACTATGCTTATACAGAAGAATGAAATAATTTCTTAAATTTCATAAGCCATCATATATTTTTATGGCACCTTGCAGCCTGTTGTTTGAAACCTTGCCTATTTACAATTTCTATTTATTGATCGATGTAGTTTGCAATTGCGTCCTCCATCCAAGAGCAATTTATTGTATTTTAAGGTTAGGAAAAAAAATTCACTTCTTGGTTAAAAACCATTAAACTGACCAAAATGTCCCTTCTCTTGAACTCAAACCAACAGCATTATTTGCCAAGTTCCAGCTAGTATTTTATGTTTTTTAAGAACAATACCCACATCATCATAAGGATATTTTGGGTATTTGAAAGTTGTTGCCTGAGCTGTTAACCTACTTATTTTGAGAACGGGTTGTCAAGTGGAATTGGGCCCTGTCCCAGACCCTTTCCGGCTGTATTTTTTGTCAGGCGAGCTGAGAGAGGTATACAGGCTAAGAATACCAGGGCCTTATGCTCCTTTGATTTTTGTCAGGTATCCATCCGTCCATGAGATCTTTAACATTTTATTTGAAAGCAGCAAGTCCAAGCGAACGGGGAAATATGGGAAACAAAAAAGGAGAGTTAGATAAAAAAAATATATATATGAGAAGGAAATGGAGCTTGATTTAGTCCCATTTTTATATGGTTTAATCTCGTTTGATAAATTGTTTTGATAGTTGATTTTCATGTACTCTCTCTGCACCATGTCTAACTCATTTCTGTAAATGTTACCAAAAAAAAGGAAGAAGAATAAAAAGAAACTCCTGCTTAATATGCTACCAAAAAATATTAAAAAAACTAAAGTCTGCCATGAAACTCGAACCAGTACATTTTTTCTTCTATTTATTCTTTAGGTGATATACCTTCACTAAATTCCTGTTTTTTTAATTAAAGGGATCTAATAATTAAGCAATGTGATGTAGGAGGTTTTTTTAAAAAAAATTATATTTTCTAGTTATTTTTACTTTTTTCTAGTTTATTTAGGACTTTTTTTTTTTATTTTTTTTAGGTTGTTTTGAAACTTATTTAAGAAGTTATAAAAACCTCTTAAAATGAGATTACTTGATGATAAATTATTGAGAAATAACATTTTGAATTAGGTTTTTTTTTTATATGGTAACCCTATTCATTAGAATTTTGTGTTGTTTATTATTGATATTTTCTTGTGTTGTTTTTCGTCTGTGTTAGTTGGTATCAAAACCCAACGATTCCTGGTGGTTAATAACCATGAATGGAAGATGTATTCGCATAACAAAATGTGCTCACTTACGAGGGGATGAGATATTTCTCCCTCGAGAAGGGGTGTTCAGGAACCGGTGATATAGCACATGCAAAGACATATTACAAAATTGACTTGTCAGTTAATGGTGATAAAATTGTAAAGGCAAGATGAAGAATTATCATGTTGATTAACAAATATGAAGAAAAAAAAGAGTAGAGGATCATGTGGAGAGTAATCATGGATCCATGACAAATTATGAGAACTCATTTCAAAAGCATGAGTAGAGGAGGCAGCTTCTTGATCGGGATAAATATCGTTGAGATTTTGGTTATTCCATTTATAATGAAATAGATATGGATTGCTATTCTCCATCAATTTATGATGTTTATTTTGATGATGATAATTTTGATAATGATACTATAAATAATGAAAATAATGAAAGTGATAATGTCATCAATGGTGTCCTCATTAATAAGTTAGGGGTTAAGTGCAAAGATAACGCAAAAGTGTTTAATAAAAGAAATTTTTTAATTTAAGCTATGTTGATCCATTTGATTATAAATTGACTATTATCAAAAATGTATATTTATTCAAGGTTTATATAGATACAACATATGATGATGAAGGAAGTTTGAGGTTTGTAATCCATTACTCTAAAAGCCAGTGTAAGAGGTATTATTTGTCAATTGATATTTTTTTTATGTAAAATCTAACATGAAAGAATTGAAGTTCACATCTAAAATTGTTGTACATCCAAATAGAAGAAAGAAAATAGGTTGAAGAGTCTTGAATTTATTCATAAGATCGAGACAAAAGTGATTTACACTCGAGGATAAGTTCTTTTAAATTCAGGTAAACTGATGTAGAAGGTTTATAAGGAAGATTATTTTTCCTTAGTTATTTTTATTTTTCCTAATGTATTTTAGAAAATTAGATGCTATGCTTAAAAATTAGGACTTTTATTGTTTTCCTTTATTTTTTAGATTTTTTTTAGTTTCTTTAGGTTGTATGTGGGTTTATTTAAGGAGTTGTAAACCTGTTAAAAATGAGATTACTTAATGAATTATTAAGAAATAAAGTTTTTAATTAGAGGTTTTAATGTAGTGACCCTATTTGGTAGAGTTTTGTGTTGTTTATTATTGTTATCTTTCTTATATTATTTTTTTATCTATTTTAGTTGGTATACATACAATGTTTAAACTTGATGGATATTGACCCGAACCAAGTTGAATAAAGTAATGGTTAATTGAGATGGTGACACGAAAAAGCGATGGTTAGGGGTGACAATTTCATCCAAACTTGATGGATATTGACTCGAACCAAGTTGAATAGGTAGAAAATTTTATGCATAGTTTGGGTAAAACTTGAAGATAAAATTTTGAGTTTCAAGTTGGGTACGAATGCTGTTTTACCCTACTTGAAGCCCTACCGAAATGCATTAATAACTTTAATACCGCTATATATATATATATATATATATATATATATATATATATATATAGAGAGAGAGAGAGAGAGAGAGAGAGAGAGAGAGAGAGAATTTAGAGTTTTAACTGTTAGACTTCCATTAGGATAATATTTAGATAGTGACTAGAGTTCAACAAGCATGGATCTTTACTATAACTGGTATGGTATGATAAGTCCTACACGTATCAATATAACTTTTCTAATTTATGAACAAGCAATAAACAAACTATGCCTAGTATAATATTCTCTTAGCTTTCCTTTTTTTTTTTTTTTTCTCTCTTTTAATATTTGTAGGATAACTTGTTGGAGGGTGACTTGCCTCACCCTAAAAGCTCTTCAAAGAAGTGTGTTGTTGGCTTTCAAGGGAGGGTGTTGTTTCATTTCTTTGTGCTCCAGTTTATAACCTTGACAATAATCTTTTTATTTTTTTTATCCTCGTGTCTCATTCACATCATTAGTAATTAAAGGAAACCAACTAGCTTTGTAAACCCTTGAACAAATTTTTTTGGTGTTAAAAAAATTAATTAAATTAAATTAACTTGATAATAAAGTAGGTTAATCAAAAAAATAAAATGAAATAATATTGAATAATTATAAAAAAGGTTTATGGAATAAAACTTTTATGTATGGAGTTTTGAAAGAGAACCAAGATGAAATATCCAGTTAAATGAAAAATAAAACATGGAAGTTCAACATAAGAGAATTTTTGCAAATAACATAAATTTGGGACTATAAATATGGTTGTTTATTGGTCAATGGCTGACGATATGAAGAAAAAAGAGAGGAGGTTAGGGTTCTTTCATTTTTCACTAGTTCATGAGAGAAAAGGTGTAATTTCAAGTTAGAATAGTGAATCAAATAGAGTTTTGATGAATTAAGAGAAGATTTGAAAAAATTTAAAAAGGGTTTTAAGCTTAGAAAAGGGTGGAATTGGGAGTTAGAGAGTAACAGTGGAGAAGGTTAACAAAAATTGGATTATTTCTTACAATTTATTCTTGAATGATTTTTATTATGAGGCAAGAACTACCCATATTATGATTCATTTAAATTCTAATGTGTTTTAAAGTTAACTGTGTAGTGTATATATTATGGAATGTTGGATTATATAGGTTGGATTGCTTATGATGGTAATCTTGGTTTGGAATTGTCGCACCCGACATCGCGACAACCTTTATGTTTCTAGAAAAAAAAAACAAATATTTGACATCTTATTCTTAGAGGGGAAAAAGGTCTAGTTTATGGAGTCATCACCTAATATTATGGTTATTAGAAACCCTAACTGGTCAACAAATATTCTATGGTATGAGACTGATTAGTAAAAGAAAAGCTACCATCACCTTTTAAGTGTTCTACCAGAGGTAAGCTGCATTGCTGATTTTGTTTTAAATTTGCTAAGGATTTGTTGTATTATGCTTTTGATGGTCTGACTATAATATTCCTAAATATTTAACTACAAATACTTCAAACTCTTGTTGTAACACCCTCAATTTTATTTATGTCATATTCGTTGAAAAATTAGGAATTTGTTTTGTGTGCATATATATATATATATATATATATATATATATATATATATATATATATATATATATATATATATATATTATGATCCCTGATCCCTAACTATCCTGATAACAATTTTAAGCTTTTTATTATTATTTACACATAGATATAATTTACACATTTTTCTTTCTTTTTAACGTCATAATCTCTAATAAATTTTCTGTAGACATATCCTTCAACTTTAGTTACTTGAGATGACTTCTCCATTACCAAGCTTCATAATTGGCTTGTAAAGTTTACTCCTTTTACCACCTTGGTCCTCATCTTAATGGAAACCAAGTAATCACATAAACAATTCAGGTCTTTTTTAATTCCTGATCAAATCCATTACCTTCTTAGCCATTTCATACATAGATGACTAAGTTCTATAACCACACCTTAGTTTCTGTTTTTACGAATGATTAAGTCATTTGTTCGTACCACCTTAGCCATACCTCTGCGAATGACTAAGTCAAATACTATTCACCTTAGCTTTCCATCCCTTTGGAAACTAAGTCAAAATCAAATATTTATATCTCCTTAATTTCTGACCATTTAGATAACTAAGTCATACACATTATCTTTTATATTAATTAATTTCATTCATCAAATAATTTTTTTCATTCTTAACCATGTGTTCTCATAATTCTCTTACAACCATGACACAGTTCAGTTCTAATAATTATCAAACGTGCATAACAAAGACAACCCAATCACATAAAAGAAAACGAAAGAACAACTACAATAACTTTACATAGTTAAAGAGCGAAACACCTACCTGCAGCTCCAGGTGTTCGAGCTCGCTCTGCTAAAGTTCCAGCCACGAATGATCCTCCTATAAATAAAAGGAAGGTATTCGTGTTACATTATTCATATCCAGAATTGTAACACGCACATAATTTCATTGGCATGTTTCATATTTCAATATTACATATTCCAATAATTCTTGTCTCAACATTAATTCCGTTCATACTAATTAATTCTTCTGTTAGTATTTCTTATCAAAAATACATATTTTCCTAACTTAATTTTCCTTAAAATGCATCTTTTATTATCGGTAATAAATACCTTCACTCCTCATTGATTTACACTTTCATACTTCAATTATTTCTTTTTCATAACTCGTTAATTTAATTTTTTTTTGTTTATATTTGATTTTACTAAGCATGACAAAATAACCATGTCATATGATCATCCAAATAAATCCTCACACCATTTCTTATACCTTCATAATTAACTAACTTGTTCATGAACATATAATTTAATACTCTTTCTAATAATTTGCATTGTAATATATTAAATTCTCTACCTATATATATTAGCATGCATTGACATTAACCATTTATTTACTTAACTTTTCCACATATTATTATATCCCTATTTACAACTTAATCATTTATGCATCAACACACCACAATCACACATAATTATACAAGCTTTATTACATTCCATGTTCCTCCTCCTTTATTTCAAATGTGATCGGCATTTTTGTTTTTCATAACACCCAATTTTTATCTTCCATCTTCCATTATTTTGCATCATTATCAACCTATCCTATCAGAATGTATCAATTTCAAAAATTTCACATTTCCCCCCATATTCTCTCCTAAAAACTATAATTCAAGAAATCCAAGAACAATGCATTAAATCTATTTCTTTCCACCTAAACTTGTTTAAACAACTTAGAACTCATTACCCAACACTAAAATGAACTTCGAAAGCTAACCTGGTGATGTTTTCCTTCCCTTACTTACAACCCCTTTCTCTCCCTTCTCCTTCAGTTATTTTTCTTCTTAAATCATTGCATGAGGGAGTGATTTGTTGTTTTACACCTTTTAGATCCTTGATTCTACACAATTTTTACTCTTTCTCTCACGGTAAATTTTTTTTTCAAGCGTTTTTCCCTCCTTCTTTTCTCTCCCTTCTATTTTATTCTTTTGTTTCCGGCGTCAAAAGAAGGGAGAATAAATTGCTGGACTTTGTCGGCTCATCATATTATTTACAAAACTGCCATTGATGAATTTTATGTTATTTACTATCCGACTATTAACATTTTTAAAAATATATTCCCGAACTCGGATTGCCATAAAAATTTTATCAAATGTAGGACTATATGTTATGAGATTTCTCATAAAATTTTAGTTCAATCTAACTGTCTGATTGAGCGTTCTGTTCAATAGCATGAAACCAGTCAATATGAGAATTATTATTATTTAACATTTAACCATTTATTTTAATCACTTTTTTTTTCAAGGTTTCACACTGGCATTGACAAATATTACGTAAGAAAAAAAGGTAATATATCCTTGCCATTGGCATCAATGAATATTGGGGGGTTCAGAATGATTCTCAGCCCTAGTTTCAATATTCCTAACTTTAACTTTAGTGAATACCGAGAGTACTTTCAATTTGGCATTAGTGAATATGAATATTCCTGACTCTAGCGCCAATATATAAATAAGTAAAATTTGAATTGAAAGAAAAATATATTATTTTTTTTTGTATTGAAGGAGCCTTTTTTTTTGAGAAAAAGAAAAGACAAATATATTTTATATCAGATTCACATTTTTACAGTATAAGTTTACAACCCAATACTAAGTAAAGTCATAAAAAAAAAACATGCAAGGGACCCGTAAATAAATTCAAGAAGATCCTTGAATTTGAACTTTAGAATGGTTATGATTTCACACAATAAGGTAAAGACTCTTTCACGAAGAGAGATTTGCCTTAGACCTTAGAAGAGACCAATGGATAGAAAGATGACATAGAAAAACAATCATACAACAATGCAACTTACCTTAGGTATAGTGTACCGAGAGTGATGCGTCTTCTCCTTGTACAACTAGTCCCTTACCCGGACTCTCGTAGACTATAGGTTTCATAGTAACTTTAATACTAGGTGGCAACTCTTGAATCTTATAATCATAATTTTATGATTATACCCAAACCTCTTTCCTTTCCAACACACTCTCAGGAGGCTTAGCCTGCTATTCAATGTCGCCTCGCGACAAGCATAGTTAACAAGACATTTTATTGGGTTTCAACATATCGAAATCATTTACTAAATTTGATTTTTGGAATTAGCTTTGACTCAATAGTTACAAAAATTTAAAAGAATTATAAAATTATTTTTATTATTTTTTACTATAGTTACAAATATTAAAAAAAAACTCATTTAAACAAAACAATTTATACCATTTATATCTTGTCTATATTTTTATTTTCTTTTGCTCGACATATAATTATAATTCTAAAATGATAAGTTACATTAAAATTTAAAATATTATTAAATTGGATCTTAGTATTTTTTTTTTAAAGGGATATTTAGCTATAGTCTTATTTTATATTTCACATCATTAGATTACATTATTTTTTTCTTTTGAAAAACTCTTCCTATTAAAGAAAACTTATGTCAAAAGATAGCATGAAATTCTTATGTGTCTATATTTTTTATATTTTCCTCACATTTATTAAAAAAACTCTTCAATATTTGCAACATATTTATTAAAAAATATTTAATTATGTTACAATTCAAATCATGTAAATAAGCATCAAACTAGATATGAGAAATGTTTGAAAAGGTGAAAAAAAATCTTTAATTTTTGAAGGTCACATTGTGTGCTTCCTTCTAAAATTTAGGTTTCATTTAACCTTAAATTTTATTGATTAATAATTTATTGTGATGAGAACAATCAAGTTATTATCTAGTTTTCATATACTTCTTAAAATCTATGTTATTAATCACTCATTGGTTATAATATTATTGATTTTCTTTATTAGATTTTAATATAATTTAATTTTTTTTGATAAAACTATTATTATATAATAAGTTAAAAAATTTACATATAATTTTATAATTTTACAATTCAAATTTACATTATATTTTTCATATTATATTAAAAACAAACATTTTTTATAACTTTAATTACTATGTAAAACACTACCTTCATCTTTCTCTTTCTATAAAGAGAAACAAAAACAAAAACAAGACAGGTGTTGTTTGGTGAAGACAAAAGAGCAGCCTTTCGGAGATCTCAAGGGCCTTACGCCCTTGCCCTTTACCCCTCGACGTTTCCGAAGTTTGTTTTTAGGCCCCAGTCATCACCATCACCAACTCCCTCAAAACCGATCTCTTTGATTCTTCCAAAACAGAAAGCTGAGAAACTGTTATCTTTCTAAAAACATGGCTACCCTTTATTCGACGACATGTCGTTCCATTTCATATTCTCTAACACCATCTTCTTCTTCTTCTTCACTATCAATTAACGGGCAGAATCACCATCAACGACTAAACTTCTCTTCTTGTATTGCTAAAAGGGTTTTACCTGTTAAGGTCTCTTTTCATTCTCGAAGAAATTTTCATTTAAATGTGGTTCTCATGCAAGATGGTTAGTCCTTTTAGTTTTATTGTTCTCATTTCTTTTTTCTGAAAAAGATGATTTTTTTCATTTGTTGTATGAATTGTTTAGCTGATTTATTTGTATATTGACAAAAATGTTTGGTTAAACTGTCTACATGTACCGTTTTGTGCTTTTTGATTGCCGAATGTTTGGTTTGTCTTCTGTTTTATTGCTTGAAAATCCACAAGATGCCCTTTGATCTGTATAGCTTCAGTTGTGATAAGTTCTGTTTTTTTCTTCTTTTAGAAACTGAAAAACAATATAGAAGCAGAGAAAAGTTTTCAGCTTTTAATATTTTCGCAAGTCATTTTTTGAGATATTACTTGGTCAGTTTTTTTTTTTTTTAAAAAAAATGAATACCTATGCTCTCTTGTTTGTTCTTATTTGAATGGTAACTGATTGTAGGTGCAGTGGCCACTCCAGTGACCCCAGTTGAAAATGAGACTCCTTTTAAGAAATTGAAAGATGGGTTCTTGTCTTCAGTTCCATCAACTGAGGAAATTAAAGAAGCAGCTAGTTTTGATGTAAATAAAGATGAGTCGACTGTCAGTATCACCGTGGTTGGAGCATCTGGTGACCTTGCAAAGAAAAAGATATTTCCTGCACTTTTTGCTCTTTATTATGAGGGTTGTCTCCCGGAGGTTCAATTTTGGATTTTTCTGTTATCCGTCTACACTTGAAAGCTTGATTTCAATGATTGATTGTTTTTAAAGTCTTCGTCTTCAGTTTATGATCATATTCATATTTTAAGTTGTGAAGTTATTTGGTTGCAGCATTTTACTATCTTTGGTTATGCTCGGAGCAAGATGACTGATGCTGAACTTAGAAACATGGTTAGCAAGACCCTTACTTGCAGAATTGATAAGAGGTGATTTTAGTCCTTTCCTTTTTGGCCATGACGCGAAGCTTACATGTTATAAATGCCTGTGATTTATTTGGAGGTTGGGACGTGATATGTATTGCTGCTTCTGGATTTTCAGGGAGAACTGTGATGAAAAGATGGACCAATTTCTTAAGAGATGTTTCTACCATTCTGGTCAATACGGTTCTCAGGAAAACTTTGCTGAGTTAGACAAGAAGCTGAAAGAACATGAGGTAATGGGGATCTGGGCTAGCATTGCAGCAGAATGGAATATCTCTATTAGTAGTGGATAACTTATTGGTGCTTGGCATGTAAAATGAACATTTAACAAAATTCTTATTCCATTTGTGGTTTGTGGATCAATGTGAGGGTTTTGTTGATAAGAATATCACTTTTGACTATGAGTTAATTGGACATTATGCCTTATTGTTATCTGTAGACATTCCTAGTAAGGTGCATAAACTGGGCTGAATGGGTGGTAGGGAGGTTTTGCACTTAAGATATTTTTATGCCAATACCCAGATTTTGTGCACCTTAGCTTGTGGTAAGTGCACACTGCTGTATCACATAGCAAATTCTTGGATCACTATGTTGGTGTTACCATTTACCATCTCCAGGCTGATTGAAAGAGGTTTTGATGTAATTACGGGTATAATTGTTGGGGAGATGTGTTTAGTAATCACATGCAGTATTGCAGTGCATGAGTGAAGTATTTGGTCATTAATGTATGGGTCATATGATTTGTACAACCAGTCACTGTAACTATGGATGTGGCAATTGTTCATGCAAATTGGTGGCATGTTCATATTGCAAGGATTTAGCACCATTCTTCATTATCATTTTCATGATTTCACTTTTAAATTGTAATTATCATTGTTCTGTACTATTTTCAGTGGCTGGTGAACTATGCAGCAACTGAGATACGATTAGTATTTTATCTGTTGGTTAGAATATCATAGAATGCCTTGTTTTTTCTATATGGTTAAGATAACTAGAATGGGGGTTCCTTACAATTTTCTATGAAAGGTTCTACTACTTGAGCATTTATATAATCTGATTATGTTTGATAATGAAATTTGCATGTGCAGGGTGCGAGAGTTTCTAATCGCCTCTTCTATCTATCAATTCCTCCAAATATATTTATAGAAGCGGTAAAATGTGCAAGCTCATCAGCTTCATCTGGTATTGGCTGGACCAGGGTCATTGTTGAGAAACCCTTTGGCCGAGATTCAGATTCATCGGCTGCTTTGACAAAAGCTCTCAAGCAATACCTTGATGAAGATCAAATATTCAGGTAGAAGATTTCTAAACTTAATCAGCTTTTATCGAGGAAATTGGAGCACGATCTGATCAGATGGATATTCCTTCTTTTTTCAGGATAGACCACTATCTGGGAAAGGAGCTTGTGGAAAACCTGTCTGTTCTGCGCTTCTCTAATCTCATTTTTGAACCCTTGTGGTCAAGGCAGTATATCAGAAACGTACAGTTGATATTCTCAGAAGATTTTGGCACTGAAGGACGTGGAGGGTACTTTGCATTCTGAGATGAGAATACAGCTTACAGTTCTACATTCTATCTAACAGCTTATGGCTAAAATTTTTGAATTGGTTTAAATTAGGTACTTTGACAATTACGGAATAATAAGAGACATAATGCAGAACCATCTGCTTCAAATACTAGCCCTCTTTGCGATGGAAACACCTGTCAGTTTGGATGCAGAAGACATCAGAAACGAAAAGGTTATTGTTACTTGCATGAATGTGGGATTTTAGTAAGTTATTTGTTTTCTTTATTCTTAATTAAATATTATTGCTTACTGATTGCAGGTCAAAGTTTTAAGATCAATGAGGCCGTTACAACTCGAAGATGTTGTTGTTGGGCAGTACAAGAATCACACAAAAGGAGGAGTTACTTACCCAGCATACACTGATGACAACACTGTGCCAAAAGGCAGCTTAACTCCAACATTTGCTGCAGCCGCTCTCTTCATAGACAATGCAAGATGGGATGGAGTGCCTTTTCTAATGAAAGCTGGCAAAGCATTGCATAATAAGAGGTGAGCATTACATACTACACTGATAACAAAATGTAACAGGTTGTTAGATGCATGCAACTAACCTGTTCTCACAGGACCGGGTAATAGGTTATATAATACATGCAATTTACTTATTTTTGTCAGTGCCGAGATAAGGGTACAGTTCAGGCATGTGCCTGGCAACTTATACAACCGGAATTTTGGAACGGATCTTGATCGGGCTACAAACGAGCTTGTTATTCGAGTGCAACCAGATGAAGCTATCTATCTGAAGATCAATAACAAGGTTCCTGGATTGGGAATGAGATTGGACCGTAGCAATCTACATCTTCACTACGCAGCAAGGTAAAATTTAAGACCATTTGAATCATATACATGAAAAGACTTATTTATATGCAACAAGGTCTATTTAACACAATTGCCTTGATTGCAAATCAATTTGGTGTGCCCCATTGTAGATATTCAAAAGAGATTCCAGATGCATACGAGAGGCTTCTGCTGGATGCAATTGAAGGCGAAAGGAGATTGTTTATCAGGAGTGATGAACTGGATGCAGCTTGGGCACTCTTCACTCCTGTTCTTAAGGAGCTTGAAGAGAAGAAGATCATCCCCGAATATTATCCTTATGGTAGTCGGGGCCCTGTTGGGGCTCACTATCTTGCAGCAAGATACAAAGTCAGATGGGGCGACCTTGGTATAGAGCAATAACTCACGGGGAGGTTTTGACACTTATAGCGTAGCGGGATAAGAAGAGCATATCGCTTTGTGATTTTGCTGTCATTTGTTAGGGTACTGAAAATAATTTTCCTTTTCTCCGTGGGTTACGGAAGAGCTCTTGTATTTGAACTCGTGGGATACAAGGAGCATGCCAGTTACTGGTGCAAGCAAGCAGAATTTATCATTGAAGAAAAGGAATATCCTTCCTTTTGTGATTTGAATCATCACTTTTTTTTCTTGCGTTGCCATGTATTGTTTGTTCTTCAAGAAAAATAGGAAAAAAGAAAAAACAACACATTGATTGTATTCCCAATATTATATGCCACATGCATTTACAATCTATATTATATATATATATAAAAAGTTGTCAACAATAACTAAAGATGAATATGGAAAAATCAATAAATAGATATAAATTAAGATATTTGATTTTGTAATGAGTCATTTATTTATCTGGTTGTGTTTAATGATTTTTTTTAAAAAATATATATTTTTTTAATTAAATAATAATAGAAATAGACACACATATGTAATCGATTGTAAAAATAAAATATTATGCAATGTTGTATATATTAGAAAAAAAATACTATTATTTTATATGAAAATCAAGTAAAAGCCAAGCAATATTTAAATAAATAATAAATTTAAAATTTAAAAGATAAATATGGATATAGATATCTAATTTCAAAACACGTGCTATAAAAATGATAAACTTGATTGTATTTAATAATATTATTTATTAAAAATAATGTTTTATATAATAAAACAACAATAAAAAAATATAAAAAATGATTTAATAAAATTAAAGAATTTCTTTTAAAATAAGGCTTCACAAAAAAAAAAGGCCTTCTAAGATTTTTTAAAAAATTAAAAGCATATTTATGAACTAAATAAAAATTAAATCATATCTTTTTAGAAACCAATTGAACCAAAACCAAAGATTCAAGAGCGCGAGGCTCGCAAGGATGGCTTGTACACCTAGTTTTTTTTAAAAAAAACATTAAATAAATAGTCTAAAAAATCAAAGAGAAGTAATATTAATTTATTATTTCAAAAAAAATACATATTAAAAAAAGGTATCAATTAAAAAAATAAAATTAAAAAAAAAGATGTTAGGCGTTGTTGGGTCTGGTAAGCCAGGATTACTCGCATAACTCATTTGTTGAAAGTGTCCGCACTCATATGCTTTTATTTTTTTAATTTGAAAATAGTGCGGGCGACATATTATCTACCCCATAATTGTTTGAAAAAAAAATAAAAGCATGCAACATGTCACCTACTTTTCCCTAGATTCTGGTTACTATAGGGGTTGGAAAATCAAGGTTGATAGTTTTTTAACCTGAAAACCTATTTTTCAACTCATTTTTGACTAAAAACACCTATAAATAATCCTAAACACCTTGATAAACTCACATATGAACTCAAACGACCCAAAAATTCATCCAAAAACCAAAAAAAAAAAAAAAACCCATGCTCATATCTACCATCTAGGGAAACTCATGGTCAAATAACATCTAGGATAAACTCCTAATGGAACCTATTAACTTTAAAATTGATTTTGTTTTGTTAGAATAGTGTCAACTGAGATTTTATCTCTCAATCACTAGATATGGCTCATAAAAATTTTATTTTTTAAAAAAATAGGAATCAAAGGTTGATGATTTGAAAAGTTTCACCAGAGTGCACTATGGTCAAAATTTTAATTCTGCTCTATTATGCAGGATTACAAAAGATTATACAACATTGATGTTTTGGCAATAGCTTAACCATCAACCAAGGGTAAGTGGCATTGTTGCTGATAAGTGTATAGAAAAGCCTAGTTTTACTAGTAGTTTTAGGGTGGAAGCTCAAGGAAAGTCTGGTGGTTTATGGCTTTTGTGGGGGGGGGGAATATGGTTGACCTAAGGGTCTTACAATCCTCTCGCTATTTTACACATACTTTAATGGATGATGGCAGAGGTTCATCATGGACATGTACTGTTGTTTATATGAATCCAAAAGATTACTTGAAGGAGTGTTTTGAGGAGATTGGGTTGTTAGCCAACTCTATAGCTTCCCTCTGGTTAATGATAGGGGATCTCAATGAAATTTTGATTTCAGAGAAAGTGGGGGGGGGGGGGGGGGGGGGGGGGGCAACAGTTAATGTGAGGAAATGTCTTCGTTTTGGTAAATGGGTACAAAATTGTGGACTAATTGATCTTGACAGTGGAGGTCCTAAGTACACGTAGAGAGAGCAAGAGAGAAGAGGGTATAGAAGAGTTTATGAACATCTGGACAGAGGGTTTGGTAATCATTCTTGGAGATTGAAGTTTTCTGAAGCTTATGTTAAAGTACTGCCTTGAGTTAAGTCAGACCACCACCCAATTCTTGTAGAGTTGAATAGCACAGACAAGAGGATTCAAATTTCCAGCGGATCTTTTCGGTTTGAAGCAGCGTGGGCCACTTAAGAAAATTTTGCAGAGTTCTTAAGAGAAAATTGGCAAAATGATCGAGGATTGACATCTTCACTAAACATGATGACAGTTAAGTGAAAGGAATTGAACATAAGAGTTTTTGGTAACATCTTTGTACGTAAACAAAAGGTGTTAGCTCAACTTGGAGGAATACAAAGAGTCTTGTCTAATGGAGGTAATCAGTATCTGTATAAGCTAGACATAAACTTACAGAGAAGTATAATCATATTCTTTCCCGAGGGGAGATCTTTTGGTTCCAAAAGTCTAGATGCCAATGGATTTCATTTCAAGATAAAAATTCAGCAACATGGGTCCCAACATCTCCCATTTATGCTTCGCAGATGACATGTTATTTACTAAAGCTAGTGAAGTACAGATGGGGCGTGTGTTGCATTGTTTCAAGTTGTTCGGTGATTCTTCTGGACAGAAGGTGAGTATTGCAAAGACAAAGATTTATTTCTCCAAGAATGTCTCATCCATGTTAGAACGAGCCATTAGTCATAAAAGTGGTTTTGCTAAAACGGATGACTTTGAAAAATATTTGGGAGTCCCTCTCTTCAATCGAAGAATTAATGAGCATACTCATTCTTCCTATTATTGAGAACATGTAGCGGAAGCTGACAGGTTGGAAGTCTAATAATTTATTACTAGCAAGGAGAATAACCTTGCGTGAGTAAAAACTAGCAACGGTATCGTTGTATCCTATGCAATCTTCCCTTATCCCGAAATCAGTCTGTTCAGATATTGAGAGAATTTGTATGGATTTCATATGGGATCTGTTGGATTTTAACATAATGAAATGCAAAGGCTAGGCAATTATCACACTTTTTCTGAAAACTTCACACGTTTATTGATCATACTAGTGCTTATTTAAACAATAAAAGAAAAGCTTAAATGCAACAAGCAGCACAATCGGCTGCTGTTACGTAACAGAATTAAAAGAAAGATAATGACTAAATAAAAAGGATTATGTCAATCCTAACAGAACTTGACAAATTCAAAATAACAAGTGTTTTATTAAATCTAAAACTTATATCAGACTCCACATCAGCAGCTTCTGAGGTATCAATTCAACACTCTTTTTTAGCTCTGAAGCTGCAGACTCCAAGTCTCTGTCTAAAGAAATCATACTTAGCTTGAAGAAGTGGCTTGGTCAGAATATCAGCATTTTGATTTTCTGTTTTGCAGTAGATCAGCTGTATTTCACCTTCTCTTTGAACTTCTCTTAGGAAATAGAGTTTCAGTTTAAAGTGTTTCGTTTTGCCATGAAACACAGGATTTTTTGCAATTGAAATTGCAGCTTGATTGTCTACAAGTATCTGTGTGCATGCTTTCCTTTTGCTCCATCTGCAGATCAGCCATCAATTTTCTAATCCAAATAGCTTGATTCATGGCAACAATAGCAGCAACATGCTCTGCCTTTGCTGTGGATTGAGCTATGACTTCTTGCTTCTTAGAGCTCCAAGAAAAAATAGCAGAATCAAAGCTAAAACAATAAAATGAAGTGCTCCTCATGTCATCAACACAACTGGCCCAATCACTGTCAGAATAACCATTGAGTATGGAGTTTTTAACTTGACAAAACTTCAATCCATAGTCAATTGCTCCCTTGATGTATCTGACAATTCTTTTTGTTGCTTGAAAATGAATTTCACTTGCACAATGCATATACCTTGAAAGTATACTTGTAGCATTCATAATGTCGGGTCTTGTTGCAGTAAGATACATCAAGCATCCTATTAAGGTTCTGTAGAGTGTTTCATCAATTTTTGCAGCTCCATCTTCTTTGCAAAATTTTTCCTTTTGATTCATTGGTGTTGCTGTTGATCTGCACTCTTCCATGTTGAACTTCTTTAAAATCTCTTTGGCATATTTTTGCTGGCATATGAAGATTTCATTCTACTTTTGTTGAACTTCCATGCTGAGAAAGAATGTCATCTTTCCCAAGTCAGTCATCTCAAAAACATTCTTCATTTATCTTTTGAACACATCAATCTGCTTCATGTTACTTCCTGTCACAAGTAATTCATCCGCATAAAGAGAAACCACAAGTAATTCATTATTGACTTTCCTGAAATAGAGTATAAATTCACTTAGACTTTTTGTAAAGCTTAAGTCTAACAAATGTGCATCAATCCTGTTGTACCAAGCCCTTGGTGCTTGCTTTAAACCATAGAGAGCCTTTTTCAGTAGATATACTTTCTCCTTTTCTCCTTGAATGACAAAACCTTCAGGCTGCTCTACAAATATTTCCTCCTTCAAATATCCATTTAAGAAAGCAAATTTGACATCCATTTGATGTATAGTCCAGCCATTTTGAGCAGCAAGAGCAAGCAACATTCTTATAGTATCAAGCCTAGCAACCAGAGCAAATGTTTCAGAGAAATCTACCCCAAACATCTGAGCATATCCTTTGACAATAAGCCTTTCTTTGTGTTTGTTTATAGAACCGTCAACATTGAACTTGGTTCTATAAACCCATTTGACTCCTATGGCTTTTTTATGTGCAGGTCTGTTCACTAGCATCCAAGTCTAATTTTTCTCAATCATCATAAGCTCCTCCTTCATTGCAACCATCCAATGTTGATCTGCAGCAGCTTCTACATATCCTGCAGGTTCAATTATTGCCACATTGCAACTCTAATAGATATCAGAGAGCAATCTGATTTTTGTAATAGATCCATCATCAACATCAGCATTCTCATCAACATCAGCATTCTCCTCTTGAAATTCAAGCTTATTTTTCTCTTAGTTCCAGCTTTCTGACTCAAAGAATTGGATGTTCCTGCTAACAATTACTTTGTTGTCTTGTGGAAGATAAATCCTGTAGGCTTTTGAAACTAAACTGTAGCCTACAAAGATCTCAGGTTCTGCCTTTTTATCAAGTTTGTCTCTCTTAACCTGTGAAATGTAAGAGAAACAAAGACAGCCAAAAGTTTTTAAGTTCTGCAACTTTGGTTTATAACCATACGATGCCTCAAATGGAGTTTTTTGTTGGCAATCTATTCAAAAGGAACACTGCTCTGTTTGCAGCCTCAGCCTATAAATTTTTTGGCAATCCTTTTTCATGTAATAAACATCTTGTCATCTTCATGAGTGTTCTGTTTTTCCTCTCAACAACCCCATTTTGCTGAAGGGTATAGGGTGTTGTCAACTGGTGCTCAATGCTTTCCTTTTCACAGAATTTGTTGAATTTTTCTGAGGTATATTATGTTCCATTGTTTGATCTGATCACTTGCATTTTATATGTGCTTTGTTTTTCCACCCAAGCTTTGAATTTCTAGAAGATGTCAGCAACTTCAAATTTATACGTCATGAAATAAATCCAACACATTCTTGTATGATCATCAATGAAAGTAATGTAATACTTACTGCCATTCAATGATGATGTTTTCAGAGGTCCTCCCACATCAATGTGCACTAACTGTAGTTTCTGTGTAGCCCTCCAGGTTTTATTTTGTGGAAAAGAAAGTCTTGTGCAGGCTGCACACAAAGGAAGTTCTTCTTCTAAATCAGGTAAGCCTTTCACAAGATTGTTCTTCTTCATAAAAAGTAGAGCTGTATGATGAAAACGCCCCAATCTTTTATGCCAAAGCATTATACTGCTATTTTCTTCATGTACTGCAGCCTGCTTTTCTTCCGTAAAATTCAAAGCAAAGCTTTTACTTCGTATCTGAACTTTAAACACTTCCTTGTTTTGTGCATCAGTAATCAAGCAAAACTTATCTTCAAACAGCACCTTATATCTTTTTTCCAGCAACTGACTAACACTCAAAAGATTTTGATTAATTTCAGGAACATATAAGACATCAGAAATTAATTTTAATTCTGTGTTGCCTTTAATTGCCACTGTTCCTTTACCCTTTACTGCTAGATATGCCCCATTTCCAATTCTTACTTTAAAAATGGCAGTTCTGTCAAGCCTTTTGAAAAACTCTTTATCATAGGTCATGTGGCTGGTACAACCATTGTTTATAAGCCAACTCTCTGTTGAGCTATTGGCAACAAAGCATGATGCCATAAATAGTTGTTCTTCTTCAGGTTGTTCAACAACAGTTTTGACTTCTCCTTGTTGTTGTTGTTGAAATTTGCATACCCTTCCAATATGTCCTAGCTGACCACACTTGTGACATTTTATATCCGACCTCCACCAGCATCTGCTCTGTGGATGATTGGATTTTTTGCAGTAAGGACATGATGGAAATGTTGTGTTGTTACTGCTGTAATTTATGTTTCTTTGTTGTATGTTGTTCTGTGATTTAGCAAAAAAAAGCACCTTCCATAGAACCTGCTTGTCTCATGAGTCTTCTTTGTTCTTGAGCCTGCAGTGCATTTAGTAGCTCTGCCAAAGTGATGCTTGATACATCCTTTGAATTTTCTATTGATGATATTGTAGCTTCAAATTTTTCAAGAACTGTGACAAGAATTTTTTGAACAATTCTAAAATCAGAGAAATCAGTACCAAGAAGCCTTACTTTGTTTACAATGTCAAGAAGTCTGTCAGAGTAATCCTTGATGGTTTCTGATTCATTCATTCTTTGCATCTCAAATTCTCTAATTAGATTTAGAACTTGCATGCCCTTCACTCGTTCATTCCCTTTATATTCCTTTTTCAGGAAGTTTCAAATTTCATTTGCTGATACCAGTGTCATAATTCTGGTGAAGATTGAAGATGAGACAATTGCAAATAAGCTACCTTTTGCCTTTGATTTCCTTTGCCTACTCTCCTTATGATTTTTCATTTGAGCTATTGTTGGATTATCAAGCAAAAGAAGAACCTCATATGTATTTTCAACTGCTTCCCACTGATCATTTGCATCAAGGTAAGCTTCCATTCGGATAGCCCACACTTGATAATTTGTTCCATCAAACACTGGAGGCTTTTGAACTCATTTTGCGTTGGTTGGTTTTTTAGAAGGATAATAAGTGTTTAAGGTAAGTGTTTAAACTCTCTCAACCTCACAGATCTCTCAAGAAAAGAATCCTCACAGATCTCTCAAGAAAAGAATCCTCACAGATCTCTCAAGAAAAGAATCGGCTCTGATACCAATTTGTTGGATTTTAATAGAATGAAATGCAAAGGCTAGCAATTATCACACTTCTTCTGAAAACTTCACACATTTATGGATCATACCAGTGCTTATTTAAACAACAAAAGAAAAGCTTAAATGCAAGTAACAAGCATCATAATCTGCTGCTGTTACGTAACAGAATTGAAAGAAAGATAATGACTAAATAAAAAGGATTATATCAATCATAACAAAACTTGACAAATTCAAAATAACAAGTATTTTATAAAATCTAAAACTTATATCAGCTTCCACATCAGCAGCTTTTGAGGCATCAATTCGATCCCTCAAGTACAAGCTACAGGCTAAAGGCAAAGACTCTCCACTATGAAAAACAATCTGTAAAATCTGGCCTACAGTAGTTGATGGAGTTTGGTGGTCTACAGGCAAAGGGCCAGAAATGCGGTTTTGGATGTATTTGGACCGTAATATCAAACTGCAGTGCAAGTGATTTAAGAGGATTTGAGAGGTTGCTCTATGGCTGACTTTGTGGATTCTAGTAATCAATGGAAGCGGGAATTCTTCGCTCATTAATTACCCGTGCAGATGCAGGTGCTGATGATAATGGCTAGCTACCCTCCTCCATCTAATGACAAATGAGAGTAGAGTGCATAGACGTTATGCTGAGGATCCATATATTTGTCAACATTGCCCGTTTGAGATGGAATCTGTTCTTCATGTTCTGAGGGACTGTCCACTTCCACAGAATGTATGGAATGTTATTATTAAACCAAGTGACAGAGAAGTTTTGTCCTCTACAGGTTTTATCCCATGGCTAATAAGTAATCTCTCATCTACTGCTTCTATTCCATGGCTAATTATGTTTGGGGTTGTGCCTTGGTTCTTATGGAAATGGAGAAGTAAAGGAGTTTTTGGAGGAGAAGCCAGTTTACATTCCACTCCGTTAAATGCCAAAAACCCTGCTGCTCGCATCCATTTTAGCAATGAGTCTGTCTTAAATTTAGTGGTCAAGAAGCAAGCTGCACTTACTGGTTGGAACCCCGCCTCCCCCCCCCCCCCCCCCCCCCCTCGAGAGAGAACTATGGAACTCATTTATCTTTTCTCAATTTAGAAAAAACTTATTTTATGGGATCATGTATCTTTTTCAATCTAGGAAAACGTACCGTTATGTTTGTATAATCTGTATATGTTGATATGAATGGAATGAAGAATGTTGTCTCCTTTTTTTCTTTTCTTTTTTCAATTTTAGCATTCTCACAATGAGTGATAATAATGGAGACGTACGGAGATTTGGAAATCCTTCACGGCGACCATATTTATGTTTGGCAGAAGGTAGTTAATCTCTACGCACACTCTTATAAGTATATATGTAGGGTGCCGAAAGGGACTAAAAAAAATCAAGCGTCTTCTCAAAAGTCAAGACAAAAGCAAAACGAAGGAGAAAGGTAGCCTTTTAATTTGATTTTGATGGAGGGTACCATGCGTTCAGTTTTGGTGTTTGTTCTTGTGGGATTGATTTTCATGGAAGCCGGTCCTAGCACACAGTTAAAGCAGAATTTGGCGTTGTTGTAAACCCATGCATGTACCCCTGATAAGTGCATCGCTGCTTGCAAAAAAATTATCAAGGAAAAGTTTCTCAGCGCTGCTAGCCACAAATGGAGGGGGTATTTGTTGTGGCTGAAAATTGAGAGTGCTTTACCTTTTAGGAATTGACGTTGCAAGGGCAATGAAAAAATAACAATCTCAAAGTTACGTCCTCCTTTTTTTTCTTATAATAATTGATCAGTGTTATCCTATACTTCTACTTATGAAATATTCGTGAGGGCTCTTAATTCCTTCCTCTCTTGCATCCATTTTCTTGTAGAATCTTCATTTGGATAATGAAAAATGATTGGGTGGTTATCATAAAAAATTATATATTTCTCAAAATGTAAAATAAATATCATAACTAATTTATAATTATCCATTATTATTTGGTTAAAATATCAAAAACTTTTCACCAATCATTTTGTTCTTTCTATATTTAAAGTGTTAGAATTTAGCAGTAAATTTTAGTATTTAGAGGTATAAACTACATTGTAGAGTATACCTTTAGATATTAAAGATACAAAAAATAAACGTGATGTTGAAATTTGAATTTTAGAACTTAGCCCAACAAGGTAGAGATTTCCTCATAAAGAGAAATCTGCATTGGATCTTAAAAAAAGACCAACAAATAGAAATCTGACATAGAAAAACAATCAAATGACAACGTAGTTTATCTTAGATAGGATACACTAAGGGTGATGCGCCTTTTATTTATACAACTAGTCTTTTACCCAAACTCTCGCAAACCATAAATTTTCTAATAATCTTAATACCAGATCCTAGTAACTTTAATATTAAATAGCGACTCCTAATTTTTAATGATAATTTTATAATTGTATTTAATTTTTTTTTAATAATATCATCTTTCAAGAGGTATTTTAAAGCGCAATATTTGATGTCGCCCGTGACACATGGATAATGAAAAATAATTGGATGAATGCATATGCTTGTACGCAATTAGGATACACTTTAAAGTTGTTTTGTTCGCTTCCTCCAATCCAACGTAGATCATATCGATTCTGTTACGAGGGTATTGTCCCATATGGAATCATCACGGTGGTTGCAATGTCTAAGCCACTCTAGGGATTAAACGTGAGGTGCTTATAGACGTTTTTTTTTGTTTGTGTGTGTAACATACATGTCTATCTTTAATGCTATATATAATTTGCTTCATGAGGCCGTCTAATTCATTTCAGGAGACAAGTAAAAGAGAGATAAAAATATGGTGAGTGTAGTTTCTTCCACCACCCCCTTTTCAACATGCCAACAAAAATCTGAGGTTGTCCTTATAGAGCCTTTACATTTTCCACATACATGACATGGGGAGGGAAAAGAAGTTAAATGGTCCATACCCTCGAACTAATTTCCTTATCCTAAATTCAAGGCTTCTGTAACTAGGAGGTAGGAAGGACAACGAGGCTTGGTAGATTGTTACTATTTAATTAAAATTTATGTTGTTCGGCACGTGATCTTAAGGCCCTCGCCTAGCTAGGATACACTGAGACCGAAAATAGGGTTCAGCACCGGTAATGAAGACGGTGGATTTTAACAAGCTAACCAAAAAAAATAAAAGGGAGGCCGGGGGGGTCGCTATTTTATTTCTTCTTGTGAATTGGTGGAGGGAGTTGAGATATGCAAATCACCGCAGACTTCAGTGGACCACCATAAAAGCAAGAAACCTGACTAACAAAAGACCAGCCACCATAGTATCAAGTTTGAGATCTGCTATGACCTGTGTCATTAATTAGCAAGAAGTTTTTCTAAAGAGGCGATGGACAAATGGTCAAGGTTTGGTTGGTTTTCTTGGTTCTCAAAAGTATTTGATTGGTGGCACCGTTCTGATTCACAAAGATAAGGCTTTTTTCAAAGGGATTTTAGAGGTTCATGAGTTATGAAAGAAACATCTTGAAACCTACTAAAGTTGAGAGTACTCTAGATAAAAGCTTTGAAGTTAAGTGAATTTGGTGATATGTCGATAGCTAACTTTTGAAGGCTTGTCCTATATGTTCCCAATATGGGCAGCAGATATGGTAAGAACAGTACTGCATGCACCAAAACTTTAATCATGGCCTACCCCATTATCATCAATCATCATCTGGTTGCTCTTCTACTTGCGGAAGTCTATCTTACAGCTGCGATGTGATTGACATATGCACTAGCTTTCAAGCTTCAAAATCACGTTGGGAGGCAATTTGAGGAAGGTAAAATAATTTCCCTCACAAAGCGTGGGCAGGTAATTGAAAGAACTGATATATATACATACACACACACACACACATTTCCCTCTCTTAATGATGGGTAATTCTCCATTCCTTAATTACATTTCAAATTGGGAGCTTTTTGCATGCATATCTTAAGATGATATAGTATTGGTTGTAGTCAAAGATACCTCCCACAAGAAGAATAGCATTCCATATAATTAGGGTAATATAAACTTCTGTGTCAAAATACATTCCTTGGTACGTACTAGCTATTTTTTATGCATCATTAGATTTTCATATATATATATATATATATATAGGTAATTTAAAATTAAGAGATTTAATTCAGTTAACTTTTTTTAAATTACCATTTACTTTTAATGTAAATTCATTTTTTAGAATGCAAAATAAAATCTTTTGTAAGGCCAAACCAATTACACCTTATTATTAGGGATAATCATGAGTGCCCGTGGATCGGGTTTCTTGATATTCATATACTAATCATTATTTATTAGGTAAAAAATTTAAATATTCATAAAATATCCATTGGGTTTTGGGCATCTAATGGGTATTCATTATCTATTATTATTTATTAATCAATAAAAAATAAAATAGTTAATATTAAATAATAAAATGATGAATATTATTCATATATATGTGTGCACCCGCGTGCGCGTATGTTTTATGTTAATATTAAGATATGTATATATATCATATTGTATTTGAATATAGAAATATAAATATATATTTCAGGTTAAGTTCTAGCAGGTTTCGAGTCAAGTTTAACAATATTTATACTCTATTTATTATCTATCAAGTCAAAAAAAATAATTATTTATTCGGGTCGGGTCAGGCGACAACAATAACCACCGCATCTGAATTAAATTTCCATCTATACTTAATTAATATTTCCGCACTCCTTAGTTAGCTGCATCACATGAACATTATGCGTTGATAATGTCAACAAAGTGATGACATTATTGAATGGAGTTTTATTATTAATTATGTAATGTCAATATCATTGGGCCACAATGGACTATAGCATGGTTTTAAAAAGGAACGATACTAGTTTTTCGAATGGTTTTTTCAAAATTATTTTTCAATCAATCAGATAAATTAAATTGTTTGTTTTTTCTTTTTTTTCTTTAGAAAATGATTTTATAAAACATTTTCCTATAAGATTAGCATTATTTTTTAAGGGTATAGATCATAAATCATCAACTTAAAAACAAAACTCTTATTTCCAGACTTCCTGTATGAACTTCTAAGCAGCAGACGAGTCTCCAAGCTCGTTAAATCGGGCTTGTTGCTTACAGAATACATGCTTACACGGAGAGGAACAGTCTCTATCTCACGCATACACACTGCATAAGCAATCATGCTGGCTTGTCAGGAAGATGGAACTTTCTGCATAGCCCATGTTTCATGATTGGCTCCAAAAGCTAAAGAATTGAAGGGCCCACTGCAGTTGCTTGATCAAGAGAATTGAACTGTATGCAACTCCTAGATTCAAGTACCCACTCATCATCTCCAATAGAAACTCGGCCATGACAATATCATCTCTCATGTCCACGGGACATGTGAGCTGTTGTCTTCACTCTTTATTTCTTCTACCAGAAGAGAAAAAACTCGGTGCTTTCACACATGCACACAGCCCACAAGTGGACTGACTAGCCGAAGATTAATTTCACTTATTCTAGGCACAATTGACGCTCTGATTGTCATAAGTCCAACCATAACATTTTTGTCCTCGACAAGAATGCAGGACATGACGACAATACCATGTTGAAATTGCCAATTCGAGTGAAATCATACTTCGACATTCTTTTTTTTATAAGATATTTCAGATCAGCAGCTTGAATACACTGAAGTAGATCCTAGTATTCTGAACAAGGCTTTTATTTTGCGATGAGTGATCATCAATCAATATTAATGAACAAAAAAAATCAAATTGAAAAACACACAGAAAGCATACTGCTTCGCTTCCATCCCCTTTGACATTCTTCTGCCTTTTTTTTTCTTCCCAGTTCATTGCCTTTTCATTTCATGTGACTTCATTGAAATACGTTTTGTATTGCTATAAATCGCTGCGTGGTGTACAAAAAGCGTAGCTGCTATGAGAAAGACACGCTTCCTTTACTTTCTTGAAAGCTAACTAGTTTTTCTTTTTCTTTTTCTTTTTTTCTAAGAAAAAATGTTAATTTTATAGGAAAAAAACTTGACCCATTGAACTCATTGCTAGCTACTGTGGTCACTCTAAGAACTTGAGTCATCCTCATTATAACATCTATTTTATTTTATTTTTAAAAGATTTTTTACCAAAACTAAATCAATCTTCTCAGTGGGTAAAAAAATAAGTCATGCGTATGGAAATTAAGGGATTTACAAGGATTTACTCCTTGCCACTTAACTTTGGGTTTAAACACTTATGTGTTTAGTATTATTTTTAGGATATTTTTTATATTAACATATCAAAATCATAAAAAATAATAATTTAATATATTTTTTTTATGTTAAACACACCTGAATACAATTCTAAACTCAAAAACATAAAATAACTTCTAGTGGCTTAATTAAATCTTAACCAACAACAAGAAGCAGATGCTTAGTGCCTGCCATGTGCATTGTGTAAAACCAGTGAAATGCAGTCGTATTTAAGTTGACAAGCATGACAACAACCTTATGTACCTTACCTGTATTCAGGTTGAACTCAAATGTTAATTGATTACGAAAATAATGATAACTTTCGGATCATATAACATCTTTCATCCTTAAGAACATAATATTTTAGCTGATGAACATTAAATTTACCAGACTAATAAAAGATATGGCTCGGTCAAATGAAAGAGAAAGGCGGTTGCCTTAATCATTCTGTAGTAACTTTAAGCCGAAACTTTTTGACAAAAAAAATTCGATAAGGTTGGAAATTTCAATCTTTGAACATGGAGACAAATATATTGACAGATGAGATTGAAAGGACAAGAAAGTATATGCCCTTTTGAGGTCACCTTCTTCAATCAAAGAGGCTCCTAGTTTCCTCTGTTCCCATGGAACCTAAGGGCCCAAATCATCATCAACTACAGGTGCCCTCTTTCTTGAATCCTCCACAAAAAGCAAGCATGCCAGAGAACAACATCAACAACCATAACAAGCAGCCTGCTGAGATCAAAGATTTCCAAATTATGATTGAAAACAGAGATCATAACAAGAAGCAATTAGCACCAAAGAGAAGCTCCAACAAGGACAGGCACAAGAAAGTGGATGGTAGAGGAAGGAGGATAAGGATGCCAGCTCTTTGTGCGGCGAGGATTTTTCAACTGACGAGAGAACTGGGGAATAAATCTGATGGAGAAACAATTCAGTGGTTGTTGCAACAAGCAGAACCATCGATTATTGCTGCGACTGGTACTGGGACTTTTCCTGCTTCAGCTCTTGCAGTTGCAGGGGCCTCTGTTTCAGAACAGGGGAACTCTGTTTCAACAGGATTGCATACAAAAATGGAAGGGTTGGGACCCGCCGTTGTTGGGTCCAGAGATAGGACTAACTGGACCATGATGAATACTAATTTAGGAAGATCTAATGTGGCAAGTGGGGTCTGGCCCTCTGTTGGCGGGATTGGGTCAGGGTTTGTTCCAAATTCTGGTCAGTCAACATCGAATTTTGGAAATGAAAACTCCACTACTTTACCAAAGTATGGGTTCCATGGGGTTGAGTTTCCAAATATTAACATGGGATTAATGAGTTTTTACTCCATGTTTAGTGGCACTAACCAGCAATTCCCAGGATTGGAGCTTGGACTTTCACAGGATGGGCATAGTGGGATGTTCAATCCTCAAGCTTTGACTCCCTTTTGCCAGCAGATGGTGCAGGGCCGTGGTGTCTTAAATTCGTTGAATCAAGAACAGCAGCAAGAGCAACCTCATGATAAAGATGATTCCCAAGGATCAAGGCAGTAGAAATATGAGATAGAGGAGTTTCTAATGGATGAAAATCTATTAGAAATCAGTAGAATTAATGGTAAAGCGTATAGTTCCATATTCTCCTGCCTCTGAGGACAAGAAATGAGCGCAAGACTTCATCAGCAGTCTCATCTAAGTTTTGCTAAAACAGGTGCTTTTCTGTCTTTTTTTCTGTCTTTAGTTCTGTAAGTGAAGATAGCATATTTACTCCGTTTCTCATTTAGCTGTAACAATAAATAATACCACTACTACTAATTTGTCATTTGCAGGTTGAAATTTGAAGATTACATTTGAGTTTGTTTCACATAGATTATTGGGGGAGTGTTGTGTCACAAATATTTTTGCCACTGCATGATCAAAAGAAAAATACTTTTGCTACTGTAGACCTATATGTTTCTGTATTTTCTTGCCTATCTTTTCAAGTTTTGATATTTCAATGAAAAATACAATTGAATGGTTTATTGCCCTGCTTAACAACAGATACATTTCTTGAGTTTCCGCCATGAACTCTGAAGAATCTTGTTAAATCAAGTTCTCTGGTTTCTTTAGCTCAATATTATTTCTTTCCTGTATTGATCACAACTGAAATGGCGAGACCGAGTGGCAGCATATAGCTGGTTGGGTGGTATGTTTTCATGCTTGAAACTCCTTTGAGTCATCCCTTCAAGTTATTTTATCTTTAGTGATAAGATAGAATTTTGAGCTTCAGTGTCTGCAGCATCACATGGCTACGATTTATATATTTCTATTTTGAGCAAAGGGGTGAGTTTCCAATCTTTAGCATAGATCTTTCATGCCGGTACAGTCTTAAATGATTTGATATTCAGGTTGAATGCACATTTTCTTGCAAGACACTTTGTCCCTACTGCAAATCTGCTTCTAATAGAGGCACTCCATGCATGTTTCTTCTTCTCCAAGGAGAGGAGTTCTCGAAGGTCTTCGCACGGCTTGACAAAGCGTGCTTAAGTGATTGCTATCTAATTAACTTCAATCCTAAGTAACTCAGACTTGTGGGTATGAAATTGATGCTATATTCCTCAGCAAGGTGGACAAGCTCACCTCACAGCTTATGTTTGACAATCGACACTAATTTCAACCTAAAATGATTTTATTTTTTTTTGGGTGCTAGCACCTAGATTTTAGGCTTTTCCACCTTTCTACCCTCTTACAATTCCATGAATCTGCAGAACAATGAACTAATTCAATGAAGTCCAATTATATGAGAGGGTAATTTTATAGTCGTACCTCCCCCACCTTTTTAAAAAAAAAAAAAATCTTTTACCTCTACTAATTATTAAAAAATGGTACAAGCTAGTATGCAAGGGAAGAAATTAAAAAAAAAAAATGTTAAAATAGAGCTTACAAGTTATATTCATTTTTTAGTAAATGTACCAGAACTTTTTTTTTTTAATTTGAGTACTTATATTCATGGTTTTTTTATTAAAGGGCTTGGGTTGCTTTTTTTCTTTTCTTTTCAATCAAGTACTTATATCCCAATTTTCATAATTATAAAGATAATGATAAAATCAATTCCTATACTTATTGGTTTTTTTATTGGAGTACTTGTACTCATTTTTTCTTTTTAATAAAAGGGTCATGCTGCTATTTTTTATATTTTTTTCCTTTATAGAAAAACCTTGGTTTTATATGAACTTTATTTCCACCCCAAGTCTTTTTTTTTTTTAGTTTTAACGTAGGTGTCCGGGCCAGCTTGCACGCATCTCGACTAATCCCACAGGCCCTAAAGTTAACGACCATGTAAGCCTCCAGTGGCCATCATATGAGCAACCACAAGACTCAAACCTGAGACCACAGAGGGAGCAAACCTCTTGGTCCCAAGCTCTTACCACTGGGGCACCACCTAGATGGTTCACCCCAAGTCTTTTTTTTTTTAGTTTAACGTGGGTGTTCGGGCCAGTTTGCGCGCACCTCGACTAATCCCACGGGCCCTGAAGTTAACGACCATGTAAACCTCCAGTGGCCATCATATGAGCAACCACAAGGCTCGAACCTAAGACCACAGAGGGAGCAAATCTCTTGATCCCAAACTCTTACCACTGAGGCACCACCTAAATGGTTCACCCAAGTCTTTTAATTGTATTTATAATGACTTTTGGTTAACTAGCACATTAACCATGGTCAATGTTGGACACATGGAATTCAATTAGGTTGCCATGTGTCAAATCTGAATGTGTTCTTCTCTTAAATTTTTAAATATTATTGTTATTTGAAAATTTTAAAAAAAATCAAATTCAAATATAGGACTTATGTTTTTTTTTAAATAGTAAAATTAAAAAAAAAATCAGATTCAAATTCAGGACTTGTATTTTTAATTTTTAAATGTTTTTTTATTTAATAGTAGAATAAATAAATTCAAATTCAATCCTTGACATGTGACAAGCTTCTGACATGAATGAATGTGATGTATTGAATACTCTAATTATGCGTTTGTGTTACGAGAGGTACAACGCGGTGCAACCTGTAAAAAACGCGCTTTAATAATTGTTGGTGTAGTATTTAACTGAAGGACGCAATAAGGTAAGAAAATATAGTAGAGGGGGGTAATAGACTAAAGTAATAGTAGAGGGGGGTATAGTAAATTAAATTGATAAAGTAAAAGGACATTTTCATACTTTAACTTCATCTCACCGTATATTTTTCTTTGTTGGATTCTGATGAAGTTGTCAAAAAATCTCATATATAAATGGGGATTTTCATGGATTGCAAGGCCCCAATGTGTGGGCTTGAACTTGATAACAGGCTTTGTATATGGGTTTGGTTGATGAGCTTGAGTAGTGGTTGATGGTTCGCAACGAAATTAAAATCAAGATCTTCTAAGTAAATTAATAAATCTCAAGTGTTAGGAGCAGGAGTGTGTCCATGGAGACTTCATTGAATTGCACATCAATGAATTCACATGGAGCATAATGAGCGGCTTGAATTCAAGAACTAAAAAGCATGGCTGAACTGGCGGTGCATTCTTCATGGCATATCATGATGGAAACCCTAGAACCAGTAAGCCGACAAACTTTATTACCTTCCAAAGACTACAGAACCAATCGATGCAAGGGGGGCATTTCATCGTTGTGAGGTGGCCGCTCAGATAGGCTAGTGGTCCAATTCAAATGGGTTGCTGGACCACTTAAAGATAACCTGAATCCAGTCCATTAAGGATGGTGACACGTTAACACCTCACTTGCCAAAATTTTATATGTTTTTGTTTTTACTCTGCAGGATTCCACTCCAACCGAGAGGTGCTTTTCTCGTGATTTTCAATATATATATATTAAAATAATTTTTTATATATTTTATTTTATTTTTAAAATCAATACATCAAAACTATTAAAAAAACATGTTTTTTTCATATCAAATGTACTTTTAAAAAACAAGTTCCAAACACCCTCTAAGCAAGTCAAGTCATATGGATCTCCCTCTGGAATCCACAATCACACGTATGCTGAGTGCTGATTATGATGTTCTTTTTTGTGCTTCCATCGCATTGCTTGTAATGGCATTGATTAGCGACTGAAGCTAGGGAAGCTCTAGCACAACGGTCCCTTCTTGCCTAGACCACTCATTGTCATTCAAAATGATTGAAATGTTCCTGAAGAGGCTCCATGCTGTGGAATGTTAGTTATCAGACGGACAATGTTGCAGAAAGCTAGATAGCATGAGGTGGAGTTATTTATGTAATCCACAGATTAAACACAAAAAATCGACTTGGAAAACTTTGATGTTAGCTTCGTTGCAACTCAAATCCCCTAGAATTGCACTTCACCCCACATGTAATAACTGTGGTGAATATACAAAATCGAATGAATGTAAGAGATTTTATTTACCTGAAGTGGTACCTGCGTGCTGGTTCACCGGTGGCCACTGAATATTATTGAAAGGAGAAAAGGTACCACCAGCCAATGACCAATTCGCATGTGGGAAAATGGCTAGTCCCCTTCTCTTGAATCATGTAAAGGAAGAGGCCGAGGGAGTACCGTGGCTCCCTTGCTACGGCAGGTGGGCCTTTGACATCCCTTTCCTCCCGGCTTGTTATGGAAATTGTTGTCATCTTAGTGATCCCCTCTGGCCCTCTTGACTATGCTTTTGGCAAATCCAGGGTAAATAAACAAGAGTTTGCAGAGGTGTTTGGTGCAATTAGCATGAAGGAAGCATTGATGTGAGAGAGGACAGGACTTCCTGAGCTAGTATTTAAGTTTAACTAGTCGACACATTTATTTACGTCGAGTAGGATTCTGAATAAACTTACAATGCAAGAGAGTAAAGTTATGGCATCATTATAGAATGTGTTTTTTTTATATATATCATGAAAATCCTTAATTGAATACTGAAAAACATGCATGATACTTATATTTTATAAAATAAATTTAAAAATATATAAATCAATAAATAATAATAAAAATTATTAAAATTAATTAAAGACTAAGATTAAAAGTTGATTTTCATTTTAGCAAATGATATATAGATGCACATGTAAATATTTGATTTAGTAATAGGAGTGATTTTTTATTTTTTATTTCACTATATGGTAGTAAAAATAAATATTAACAAGAAAGACAATTATTTAAATTCTCTCTTTCTATTCATGTTTTTTTGTTGTTGTTGATACAAGATATATCTTTTTTATTAACACTATGGTTTGTTGAATAAAAATGAAGGCAATTGAAATAGAAATTAGAAAAAAAAATCTAATTGATTTGAAATTAAAATAATAATAATGTATGTCTCTAGTGAAAAACCTCTTTTCTTATTCATGTGTTTTCTAATTTTTTAACTAAACCAAGTGATTTTACTAGGAGTGTTGTTTTTTTAATTAAAACATATCAAAGTTTTAAAAGCAAGTTTCAATTAAAAAAATATTATAAATTGATAATTTCAAAGCAAAATATAAAAAAATAAGATTTGATAAAAAAAAACATATAAAAAATGCAATGAAAATAATAGAATAGATATTTTATCTGCATTAAATGTCCATGAGGGATATATGTTTTTTTTTAAATAAGCATTTTAGATTTGTATATAATTATTAAAAAATAACTGTAGTTTAGGGTTTATACATAAAATGTTTCCATGCACGTGCAGTAACTAACTTTTTACATTTAAAAATTATAAATTAAATAGTAAATTATATTATTACTCTTAATCAAACAAAAAATTACAAAAACACATCGAGAGAAAAGAACGTCAATACCCTTGTTTAAATGGCTTAATTTTGATTATTTTACTAGTCATAAATATATTAAATAGATAAAAATACCTCCAAACAAATCCATAAAGTCTAATACACCGTATGTAAAGAAAAAAATATCTTTGATTTAAAGGTAAACAATTTTGTTTTTTAAAATTAGTATTCCTTATTTATTTACCTTTTTTTTATTGAATTATCTTGGTATCATGTTCCGAGTTATGAATTCAGCAAGTTCACTAGGTTTGGCATGATCCTTTTTTTCATTGTTTTTTTTAATTATTTTAGATCTAGAGTCGATAGTCATAGTCTTGGATCTTGTTATTTAAAAATAAAAAAATGCATCGTCTCAATATCTTTTTTGTAATAAAAAATAATAGATTCGCAATGTTGCGCAAGCCACCTATCAAATTAAAATTAAATAAATGGATTCTCTTTAAATAAATATTGAAGGCTGTTGGAATTGTATTTTAAATGGAGTTTTCTTAAAAATAAAAATTAAGATTTTAATATATTTTTAATTAAAAAATATTTTAAAAACAATCCTATCCTCATGAGTTACTGTATATTAGAGTTTAAAAATAAAAGCATTAACTCATTCATGTTACATGCCATACTGCCCAGAATGTGTGGGCCAATCAAATGTTCAACGACTCTGAATCTCTCTAACCTCCATGTGCACAAGAAACCGGCATGGTAAGTGGCATTAATTGCACGCATCATTCGGTCTGCTCTTCATGGTGTTTTTTTTTTTTCCCCTAGAGAAATTTCATGGTGTTTTTCGATTCCTTCCTACATGTTCTTTGTGCATATATTCATGTTTAGGAGTTTGTATGTGTCCGATAATATTTAAACATCGTACATTAAAAAAATTATGGTTGGCTAAGATCGTGGGATCAAGTCTGTTTCGACTTGATATAAAAGAATTATCATATAAATAGAGGAATGTATAGGATTTAATTTAATTTAATGGTGTGAAAAAAATCCTCCAAAAATAAATGACAGCTTGATCCCACGATAATTACTTGTATTACTTGACTTGTATTGTTTTTTTTTCAACAGTAAATTATTTTTTAAGAAAGAAAAATCTTAAAAACACATTAAAATTTAAAACTTGAAAAATTAAAAAAAAAAACGACCTTAATTATTAAATTTATGTTTAGTGTTGGATGACGTATTCCTGCCAAAAGCATACCACTCCCCCATGTGTAATAACATTATATTCATATCCCCACTCCAAAGGATATCTATTATGATGTTCCAAAAAAATCAAATACCTTGAGAATAAAATTTATTTATTGGATAATTGATTTTTTATATATATAATCTGATTTATTTTTCCATCCAAGATGTAGTTGATGATATAGATTCATAACCTCCTTTTTTAAGGATCATTGAGTCTTTATAACCTATCATTTTTATGGAGGGGAGGATTAAAAGGTTTTTTTTTATTATTATTATTTTATAGCATTTAGACCTCTTATTTGTCAGAGAAAAAAATATCTTTGAACAGTAGAAAAAAATATCTCAAACATTATTATAAAAAAATATATATGTGGATCAACAGTTAAAAATAAAACATACTGTTACGTCAATAACCAAATCCTAATATAAAATGGCAACAATAAATAGTTAAAGTAATCGGCACCCACCAAATAAATAAATAAATAAATAAATAAATAAATAATTCATTCCTCGAGACAGAATAGGAGGGTCAAAGGAAAAGGTGAATACGATTCTATCTATGTTCCCGCAACTAGCCAGACCAATAAAACCCGGGGACGGTAGATCTAAAGAGAAGTTTTTTTTGTTTCTTTAAATGAAGAATCTAAAATAGAACGACAGCCAGAGGGATTCCAACAGGGTAGAGGAATCCTGCTAAAAAAGGAAAGATAAGGAGAGAGATACGAAGAGGTTGCCATATACACAAAGGGAGGGAGAGACTGAGTAACCCTGAAGCCAAACAAAATCCAAGAAGACATCTAAATAATTAAAAGCACAGCAAGATCTTGCTAGATTTTCGTGGGAGCCTGAGATGGACCAGGAGTTGATTACGGCCCTCAAAAGAGCGCACCTACACCCCCTACAAGCGAGTCAAAAAGAGATTGGAACACAAGAAAGACGAACCTAGGCGTGTCTTGTCTACTGTCTTGTATTGTATTGTGTGCCACAACAACACTGCCGTCTGAGAGTATAGAGCGTAGACCATAGACAAAACCTATTAACATAATAGAGCCTGTAAAACAAGGGCAAGAAACAAACATTGAAAACACACTTTGAGCCGCCTTGTGAAAGGAAACTCATCCACAAACCCATAGAAGAGAAGAAGACCAAGTGTTAGGAGGTGGGTAGGCCCCATGTTAGCAGACGACTGCAAACCTGGTTGACAGTGTCCCGTGCTCTCTCCTCTTTATCTATCTTTGTATTTTTATTTGTAGGGGGGTAGTTGTGCTGATAAATGATAATGTTAAGTCCCTCCTAAACTCTTCGTCCAAACCAAGAGCCAGCGCCACCCAACCAACACACAACACACACACACACCATGACACCACAACATAACTCAGAATCCAGGGGTACAAAAAACGGAAGACACTGATGTGAAGAAAGTGCGCCAACAAACCAAAACAAAGCCAGCCCATTTCTCTACCTTTTTGACACCCACACACACCCTCTGCTTTGGTTTGTAAATCTCTCATTTTCCTCTACTTGTTCTTGTTCTAGTTGTTATAGAGAAAATGGACTGTTGGTCTCCTCTTACAATGGATGACGAGTTTGAGAAGCTTGTAATTCGGATGAACCCTCCAAGGTGAATTTACCTTCCGTTGTTTTTTTTTTTAAAAAAAATCATTTAATTTGTGAGTTTTTGTTTGAATTGAAAAGGGTTGTTATGTTCTCACGAAATTTTCATTCCTTGAGCTCAAAATTTGGATTTTTTTAAGGATTTGGCAATATGTGTGTGTGTGTGTGATATTGTTTTCAGTTTGTGTTTAATTTTGCAGGGTTACAGTTGATAATGCTTCAAGCAGGAAAGCCACTCTGATTAAGGTGTTTATTTGAATCATTTGGATGTTATTTGTTCGTTTTATGAGGTTAAGGTCTGTAACTTGATTTTGTCTTGTTGATAATGTTCAGGTTGATAGTGCTAATAAGCGTGGTAGTTTGTTAGAGGTGGTTCAGGTCTTGACTGATTTGAATCTTATAATTAGACGAGCTTACATTTCTTCAGATGGAGAATGGTTCATGGATGGTTAGTTTTTGGTTCTTGCTTTACATTTACGTTTGGTGACTCTTTAATTCAATTAATTGTGGTTGATTTTCTTGTTTTGAAATGGTTCTTTTGCAGTGTTTTACGTTACAGATCAACACGGGAACAAGTTATCTGAGGATGATGTGGCTGAAAGAATTCAACAGGTAGATTTGCTAAACTGTCCTCCATTTGTTACCAGAATTGGAAATCAAAATCATTTCCACTATACTTTCGTTGTCAATGTGGAATCACAAATGGAGCCCGGATTTGTTTCTCATTATAAGAGACTTTAAAGCATATAACTTTGATTCTGACCGCATTTCTAAATTTGTTATGCCCTAATGGAGCCTTAGCTCCAGCAACTGCCCCTATTTTTTTAGTCTTTTCACTCCTTGTCCTTAATTTTTTACAACAATTAGAGAGCAAGGCTTCATTTTTCGTGCACATTTTTAGACTAGAGTACCACTATTCTCTTTCAGTTCCGGTTTTACTTTATAAAAGGAGGTGGAAAAAATTTAAGTTTAGAGAACTGTAAATGTCACAGGCCAAGTTGTATATAGAATTCCAGGTACAGTGAAGTCACTGTGCACTTCTTCTGTAGATCAAAATCCCTCCAATTAATTATTCTCCTTAGTTTCGTTTAAGAAGATAATGAAAGGAACAGACATGGAAGAAATGGTGGTTGTTATTTTGTCTGTACCATTAAGTTTTCCAACAATATATTTGGAGCCTTGTGATTTTCATGCCATGCTCATGAATTAATTTACATGTCACAGTCATTGGGACCAAGAGGGCGAAGTTTCCGGTCTTTGAGACGGTCTGTGGGTGTGCAAGCTGCTGCAGAGAACACAACTATTGAATTGACAGGAAGAGATCGACCAGGCTTGCTTTCTGAGATTTTTGCTATTCTTACTGACCTCAAATGTAATGTGGTGGCCTCAGAAGTCTGGACCCACAATTCAAGAATGGCATCTGTTGTTTACATCACTGATGAGACTACTGGATTGCCAATTGATGATCCTGATAGGCTCACTAAGATCAAACAGCTTCTCCTATATGTTCTAAAGGGTGACAGAGATAAACGAAGTGCCAATACAGCTGTATCTGTGGATTCCACTCATAAGGAGAGGCGGCTGCATCAGATGATGTATGCTGATCGTGACTATGACATGGATGATGCAGATTTTGGCACGGCAAGCGAACGCAAACCTTTTGTGACAGTGGAAAATTGTGTAGATAAGGGTTACACTATTGTGAACTTGAGGTGCCCTGACCGGCCAAAGCTACTATTTGATACGGTGTGCACATTAACAGATATGCAATACGTTGTATATCATGGAACTATCATAGCTGAAGGACCGGAAGCTTGCCAGGTTATCCTTTATTACCTCAAGATGCATTACTAATTTTCAGTTTCACTGGCTTCGACTCTGTTTGGCCTGAACCTGGGCTACCAAAAGTCAGATTATAATTTCAATTTTTCTCATTATCAAACACCTGTTTGTTGCTGCTGAACTTATTGTTCTCTGATCATCATAGCTGCTATTCTTTTGGTCGACGGCTTTGCTGTTCTGATTAATCTATTTTCACCAAACAAATGCTTTTGAAAATTGCTACATAGCATCTCATTTGTTTCTTCTTGTACAGGAATATTTTATAAGGCATATGGATGGTTCCCCTGTTAGTTCCGAAGCAGAGAGGCAAAGAGTAATCAATTGCTTGGAGGCTGCTATTAGAAGGAGAACTTCTGAGGTACAAATATGCTCAAGTTTGATTTTGATGCTAGTTCCAAACTTGTCATCTGACCAATATTTGATTTATTGAATTGTCTTAATGCAGGGTGTAAGATTGGAACTTTGCAGTGAGGACAGGGTAGGCCTTTTATCTGACGTGACTCGCATTTTTAGGGAAAACGGCCTTTCTGTCACCCGAGCTGAGGTTACTACCAGGGGTTCCCAGGCAGTGAATGTTTTCTATGTCACTGATTCATCTGGATATCCAGTGAAGAATGAAACAATTGAAGCAGTTAGAAAAGAGATTGGCTTGACTATACTTCATGTGAATGATGATGCTCACTCGAAGTCCCCGCCCCAGGAGCGCGGTTTATTCTCTTTGGGTAATATCTTCCGATCTAGGTCAGAGAAGTTCCTTTATAACATGGGTCTGATAAGGTCATATTCTTTGTAGTCCAATAGCTAAACTAGGTTGTCAGCAACGTAAATGTTGGTTGTTTTGCTTAGTCACACAGGTTGTTCCTTAGAGCTTCGGTTCAATTTCTTGTTGATCTTGAGTGAGGCATTAAAGTTGCAATCAAATTTGAATTTGTAAAGCTTCTTTTTAAGTATCTTGTTCCGGCTACCTTGATCCCATGTGGCATTGTAAATACTGTTGTGCTGGCTCAAAAACTTCATCCAAAATGCAGCACTGAAGCTCATTTTGCATGATGTTTTAAGCTATGATCGCCGGGATTTGCATTCTGGATTCTAGTGCCCCACGTAAAGACTCGTTTAGCGCAGGATGTGTTGTAGATTTGGATATACATTGGAGCATTGAATTTGAGAATGGTGATTTCCATGAGAACGGCCGTGCATTATTCTGGTGGGAATATTTCCTTCGGGAGATTGTGTGTTTGGCTTAGAGGTGTGGTGGCTTTTTATCAGAGGTACAATACATTTTAAGCACACACCACATCTCTAAAAGCTATAAAAACATGCTTTTTACTCAAAAAAGCACAAGCTACCTCCAAGCCAAACACCCTAGCTGGTGGCTAATCAGCTATGTCATGAATGAGCTACACTGTTAGAGGATTCTTCCCCTAAAATCATTACGGAGATGGCATACAAATATATTGGTGAGATGTTTTAAAAGTACTTTCCCCTACAAAGAGTGGACAAAAAATGGCGATGTGTAATGGGACAAGGAATGTTTTAACAACTTCCCTGTATATGATACTAAGCCATCATGATTGACTTTTGCTGCAATTCCGAATAAAGAAATCACCTCGTGCTCATGACACCATGGAAGTTTGGCTGTGGTGGTGACATGAGAAATTTTATACCTTGTTTCAGGGCTCTCCCGAAGTTCTTACGAGGCACCGCCAAAACAGTAAGCCCCAAACCATTTCCTCTTTCCATGTGGCACGAGTACTGCGGGAATGAAATCCATTCAAGGCAAACCTGCATTCCTGAATCTGGCATGTTCTTAGAGATTTGTAAACTTTTGCTCATTGTTCAATTAATCTCTAGTATTTGAGTTCTTCGATGCAACCATTTTTAATTTTATAGAAGTATACTATTTTATTATTTTTTTGCTAGAAAGGTGCACTACGCTTTGATATTTAATAATAAAATCCTTGTAAATATATATAGATGTCAAAAGATAGAGACATAATGTTTCAAAGATACAAGGGAAGGGAATAAAAAAGAAAAGAAAGGGAAAATAATAAATGAAATAATAAAATAAATATAAATAAAGAAAGAAAGAAGTGCCCAAATTCAAATCTTAAAAAAAAAAAAAAACTCTTTCGATAAAAAAAAATATTCAATTCTTATTATAAATAATGTCTCAAATATTCACACACAGAGAAAGGAGAATAAAGTCGAAGCCCTGTGCAATAAGAGATAAATGACGTAATTATGACATAATAGAACGCGTAAGGACTCATTAATTAATCCAAATTCTGGTTCCAAAATGCAGACTTCAGCAATTGGATAAGCACAAGAATCTAAAGTCTAAAATCATATTTAAAAAAAAAAAGAAGAAGAGATTATCACGTTCATTTAAAAATTTGGGTACAATAACAAAATTTAAAAAAATTGGTGAAATAGTACACTCTCACCTTCTCGGGCTTTTGAAGCGCAACATTTACTAAAAGATATTATTTTGAAGCGTGACAATTATTTTGTTACGCTTAAAAATAACACCATTTAAACATGTCGCACTTCTGAAGCACGATAACTTAATATGTAGCCTTATTGTCAATTCTCTAGCTTAACTAATTGCCTGGTTGATTCAATTATATGAATCAGTTGACCGTTTCACATAAAAACTATAATTTTATGAACTTTTTATTTCAAATGTGTTTTATGAGTGTCATGATGTAGTCGGGCTTATGATAAGAGTGATTCTGAGCAATCAAGTGTGAGTCTACCACACTAAAAGATGATATGCTCTAGACAGATTATGTGGATGATTTAGCAGATACATTTAGACAAATGGGACAAGTACAGACCCATAATAGATATAGTTGCGCAAGACCAAAATAATAACTTAAAAATGTCATAACTTTTAATCCGACCATTGGATTGTTCTTAAATTTTTACAGGAGTTTCTAGAGGTTGTTTCCCTTATAATAATCACTACGTCGCTATGCAGACCGTCAAATATCTAGATTTCAAGAATATCGCATTGAGATCCTGATTTTGACAGTTTTGTGATTTTCATTGTTATTTTTTAACAAATCAACCAATTTATTTGACAATTACAAACCGATCAACTGGTTAGTCCTGAATTTAATTGATGTCACGATTCTAAACCGTAACATCAATTATAATTTTGTCGTGGTTCTAAACCATTATATTAATTATAATTTTATCGTGGTTCTCAACAATGATATTTAATTAAAGTTACAGTTCAAAAACATGATATTTAATTAAATATCACATCTTAAAATGTAAAATCTAAAAATATGTTATTTTACCATAAACAAATTTTGCTGCTATGATAATTCCAATTTATTTTTATGTTAATTTCTAAATTTGTCCAAAATCATAATGATAGAATTAATTAATCACTAATTAGAAGATTTGTTCGTGGCTCTCATTAATTGTAATGATTTTGTAATTAAGACTTACTTTAAGAAATAGTAAAAAACAAAACGGCAGAAAAGTGACCGACTGAATCTCAACGGGGGAGGAAAGATGTCACGCAACTCCACGTCCCTAGCACCACTTGTATTACTGATTTATGATAGCTTCATCAGCGACGTTCACGTGTCAGGATAAAGTAAAACAAACACCAGCCGCCTCTCTACGTGGGGCCAACTTTCTAAGTGTTGGTGGGAACCAAGCTCGCCGTTTTGAAGCGGGGCGAGGGTCGGATACTTAGATGAACAAAATGGTCCAGCACATTGGTCACGTGGTTGAGATTCTCTAAGATCTTCTTCGAAGCACGTGTAAACTTTTTCCAGACAAAATCATTATACAATGCCATATGATGTCATGTCATAACATTATTAATTTATTACGTTTATGAGGTCAAAGACGAATGTTGCTTGCCTACTCTGCACAGTATGGAAATGGATACGTAGCCAAAATAAACAGGATTTAATATATATATATATATAATAGTTAATTGAAAGTTTTGGATAACACCATTTGAAAAAAAAATAGTATATTTTTATCTTTTTATATTTTTAAAACATGAAACTTATTAAATATTATAATTTCTAAATATGATAAAATATTTATCATTTTTTATAATAACATCATTTAAAGGGTGACATTACCAACTAATCAGTGGTTGAATACAATTATATAATTAATCGACCGTTTCACATATAAATTATAATTTATTTTTATCCCGTTATGTTTTATGAGTAAAAATATATATTTTTGTCCAACTTGTATACTTAAAAAACAGACTCTAATTGAAATCTTAAAAAGTTACTGCTCGCTCATTAGTTCTCACGTGTGATTTTTAGTAGTTAAGTGTGAGTTTGCCATAACTAAATGAGAATTTACCTCGGACAAATTGTGTGAATGGTCTAGCAGAAGCATTTATATACCAATGAGACAAGTCTAGACCCAAGAGGAGGTCTGGTTGTACCAGATCAAAATGATGACTCAAAAAAATCATAATTTTTTATCCAACTGTTGAATCTCACTCAAATTTTTACAGGATTCTTCATAGGTTGTTTTCACTATAGTAGTTATTATACAGATCGTAAAATGTCTAAATTTCAAAAATATCACATCAGGGCTTGATTTTGACGGTTTATAATTCTTATTATTAGTCGGTTGACTAGTTAGTCCTGAATTTAAATAGATGTTGTAATCATGAACTATGATATTAATTAGATTTTATTATGGTTTCCAACCGTGACATCCAAAAATATGTTATTTCACCAAAAGTTTTTATTCCTGTGTTATTTCATTATTTATTTGTATTTTTCATGCTAATTGTTCCATTTATCCAAGCAAACATGACAGAATCCTGGCGAAACTTTATATATATATAAAATTCATTTTATTCTCGTTGTTTAAAACATGACAGAATCGAGGGTATACGGACTTGTGTTTCCATTAATTTTCAAAAACATCATTGTAGATAACGAATAAGGTCGAGTGGTGGTTCCACTGTGTAACTTGAATAGTTGCTGGATCTATAAATAAAACATTGAACATGTTATTCTCGTTTCAGGGGTGTAGAACATCTGTTCAACATGGCATTTAGCTAGTTCCCACACTAACTAAATTCGTCTTTCGATGTCGTTTAACCTGAACAATCGCAAACCTAAAGATGTAGTACTAGGTTTTAATTTATTATCCTCTTCGACTAAACTTAATTCATTACTGTAAATAAATCATTGGATCTCTTTATCTGATTTTGATTCCTCTTAATCTTGAGATTTGCAGCATCCAATCATTTTCTCTTTAAATGTGTCGCATTCCAATCATGCAAAAATCATACTCCATGATTGAGTCTTGAACGAGATTAAAGTATACAAAAGCGAAGAATAACAAAATTTGTTATAAACTAAAAAAGCACCAAATTTGTGGAGAAACATTCAATGTATCTATTTTTTATTCATTAAAGTCTTTACTTGGAAAAAATTATTACAACTATTTTTATAGAAAATTAAACTAAAAAACCCTATTAATATGGAATAGAAAAATAAAAATAGAAAACTTATTCGCTCCATTATGGGTCTCATCATCAGAATTTTCAATAACAACAATCGATTCTGATAAAAATAACATACTAATACCTGGATTTTTTCTTTTTATTGGTGGGAACCTCTTCTTCTCTTCTTACACAAATATATCATTTTCTGCAACATTTTCTAATTATGGTTGTTCAACAACACACAATAACTAATTACCATGAATCTTTAAGCCTCGATGCACAACCTCTACAATCTCCAACCAAAACCACCAGGATTCCTTAAGCCTTGATACCAATTGACGCAGATAATAACGAATGATAATTGAGTGAATTATAAGTCAAAACTCTCAGAAATCAAGAACACTATAATTATAAGAAGACATTCAAAGTATTCAATTTTTATTCTTTTATGTCTCTTATGCTAGAAATTATTACAATTATTTATATGGAAAAACTAAAATAGAAATATTAATATTGAATAGAAAAATTATTTTCTTTAAATAGAAAAAATTATCCTCGATTGTAATCTATTCAAACGACTCCTGGCCTATCCATATAACAAATGAGGCACTCAAATACACAAACTCAACTTAAACAGATACAATTCATCAAAGAAAAAAGAGATCATAAATGGAGCCATAAGCCTAGAATTGAAAAACTGTGTACCTTGTCAGCACCAAAATAAACTTTGAACTATACGTGGTGAAGAAGGCTGTGAAATACAAGTGCTAGCACTCTACAGCCTTCATGCGTATTCCACATACACTATTTTATATATATATATATAGCCCACTCCAGCATCCTTAAATCGCTGTTTATCTCTTTAGAACATACATTGATTCAAGTAACTTATTTAAGTATTAACTACCAAGCTATCTGTGGGAAAAACTCTTTTAAAATATGAACACCCTGTTCCTGAAATTTGAAAATGCTGCAGCTCTTTTAAATTAGTCCCATTTATAATTTATTTATTTTTTTATAAATTTGAAAGTACATTTTCATTCAAAATACATATATTTTTTTAAAACTCTTTTATGGTTTTTTCAACAAATATGTTTATTTTTTTAATAAATATGAATTAGTTTTAATATATATCTTTTTTTAATAAGGCAATGTTATTTCACTAATATTTTCAGTTCAATAGAATCTTCTATGATGTTTTTCATTAAAAAATATATTTTCAATCAGAATATGTATTTTTTTTAAATAGCCTTTTAAGGTTTCTCATTATTTGAATTACGAGTTTAACTGGTTAACTTCGGTTGATTAAGAATTAAGTTTCTTGATTATTTTTTTTATTGCATAAATAACTATTAATTTATTTAATTAAATTTATACATAACTTTTAAATTTGACATCGAGATTTTTTTATATTGAAAAGCATGTATGAAATGTTATCATATTTATTTTTTTATGCTGAGAATTTTTTTTATCCAGCCCGTGAGTACTTAAGTACGGGTAGCTAGTTCCCAACTATTGCTCGGCTATTGGGATATTTGTTTTTTTTTTTTAATCTTTTTTAAATTGATGGTAAAAAGAGCTGTATAGCTTCATTTATTGGTGGTCATCGGAAAACAACCACAGCTATTGGAGGATAAAATTAAGGCCATGATTGTCAGAACCTTTTATATACTTTTTATTACCGTGGAAGTTCACGCTGTTGATCAGATTCTCCTCGACCTCCATATTAGAATTTTAACCACAGGTATATCAAGCTACTATTATGATTACTCTCCGAGTAATCACCGGGATCAGACACAACAGGCTTACCTGTTGTTCGGTAGGAGCACGGACACTGGTAAATTAGGATCATGCTTGATTTCAATCTAGGTTTTCTGGGAGATTTTAACGCCATTGGGAGATTCTACGAGAATCATGATACGTAATAATTGTGTTTTCTGTGATTGAATACTGAAATTTCATTTATTTTTATATAATAATCTACGTTTTCTGGGTGAAGTTCAGAACAATTTAGTGGGCCTTTTCCAATGTCTCTCACATTTTAGAAGTAGGGGTGTTAAGATAAACTGAATCAATCTATCATCCCAAGGCCCATTGAGTGGTTTTCTGGTGGCCTCATGGAGCTTATGTATCCTAAGGCCATACTCGGGCTCAAGTCCATCCTAATCAAGCAAACCCACTACAGATCCGGGTCGCAAGTAAATGTCGAAGGAGGCCGCCTGTGATCCCTTGGAATCACTGAGAGCACTATGAAGAACAATCATCGTCCTGCCATCATGAGTAAAATAACAATGAAGTCCATTGTGGAAGTTCGGATCAAATGTTGAAAATGATATGCCTTAACAACCATCCGATAATTTTTTTCCTATCCGAGAAACAACTCTTTTTGCTGAAGCTTTCTACTGGATACAAGTGAGCAAAGAAACTGTCAGAGATTGATTCCATACTCATTTAGACAAAAGCCCTCCAAGAGGGGTAGACTTCTCTCAGGTTCGATGTTGAGGAGAATAGAATAGATGGATAGAATTGATCATGCCTCAGTCATGGGAAGCTCGCCACTTTCAAGGATCACCACTCTCTTTGTGGGACGATCTCCTCTGTCTGTCTCTTGTGACTCGATCAATTTAACAATGTCCATGCCTTCCAAAACTTGCCCAAAAACAACATGCCTTTGATCTAGCCATGGAGTCTTCCATTTCCCGTGAACAGACAAACAAAACGTAAGCGTGTCAAGTTATATAAATGTAAACTAAATCTGCAAAGATTTGACCACTGAACTAGAAGGAATTGATCAACAGATCACATAAGAAGCATTTGCAGAAAATAACCTGTCTCTATTAGTGACTACTAAAAATCATGCTAGCTATAAGAAATAGGTGCTAAGCCGACAGAAAAATGAAAGTAGCCTACTGTAAGAGAATGGAACTTCATTGGTAAAACTTTAGTTGATATAGACCACATCAGCTATCACAAACAAAAAGAGTACCAGATGGATTTGGATTGTTAGAGTGGATTCCAATTTTCAAGCACCTACATATACTATCTACACACAGGCACGATCAACATGAAGTGGTTTTCAATACATAGCAATTTTGCCTTCTTTATAATGGCCTCATCACACGCAGAAAACAGTCCGACAGGCAAAATCACCTGCATAGTTTCCAGAAGAAGGGGATAACCCAGAAAATAACCAGCTGAACATTTTATTCCATTCCTTCGCCCCTCTTGGGAGGTACAAAGTTAAACCCCATTTAACTACAACTAAAATTCTGTACCTTCCAAAAGCTGAGTTATAGAGTTGCTTCAGAAACAATGACCTATTTTCCTAGTTCCCTTGATCTCTTCCCCATCATACCTCAAATCAAGTAACCATGCAATTTATTATGTTAACCATATTTCAAGTTCTTGACTTCACAAAGAGAGAACCCCCAGGGAAATTCATAGTAGATATAGGAATCATTTTCCTTCTTTAATCTCTCTATTTGAGATCCTGCTCCATATATATTCAAAAAAACACTAATGATAAAAATTCTCGGGTACTGTTACAATAGGATATGATGTGTTTGTATGTACACCCAAATATGTGCATGTCCGCACGCACATGCATGAGGAACATGTATCTAAATGGAAAGACAATTATTTACCTTAACAGTGCAGATAAAAAATTGGCTTCCATTGGTGTTGGGCCCTGCATTTGCCATACTAAGAACTCCTGGTCCAATATGTGACACTGCAAAACATTTGATTGAGATTTCATAATTAGACATGTGGTGGCACATAGATAAATATACAACATCAACCACCGAAATGTAAAAATGATGACCGGGCAGAATCCAGGAAGAAGCAATCACTCGATAAACTCCCAACCATGAAGAGATGTTCTTGGCAAAAACTCATTATTAAAATACAGGAAAATTTCTGTTTAGGGACCGCTCAAACTTAAGACAGGATGAGGGTGAGTTATGGAGAAGGGATCATCTATCTTCAACCAAAGAAACTTCCTAGGTGGGATTTACAGTTTACTGAGCATGGGTTCCAACCTAGAGCAATAGTTACATGAGAAGTACTGACTTACACTTGAAGTTTTCATCTTTGAATGTGCGGCCGTATATGCTTTTACCTCCAGTGCCCTGCAAGTATTTCCAAATACTGACAATTAGAATACATTACTAATTTAAAACACTTTAGAATGCCCTAAGTACAAAGCTTAGAATATCATGGACAATGTTTCATTTCTTAACAAACACTCACAGAAACAAGGGAAACAAAAGCATAGAAATTGAATAAAGAGAAAATTTTGAGGGTTTTAGAAACTGAACTGAACATCTTTTTTCAAAATAAATCCATTAACCCTAAACTTAAATGGCGATCCCATCCCAACTAAGATATCCTTTTCAAAATAAATGTTGCCAGGCAAACTGGACAAATCATGTAAACTTTCTAACTAAACCCACAAGAGTGCAGAGATTCCCATTCATTTGACCCTTAACTTTATCTGTAAAGTGCACATATCCTTGTTCAACTTAAGAAAATATACAAATGGGCCATTTAAAGCATTAGGTCAACACCCTCACACATCTCAATCACAAGTTCGCAACTTGAATAGTGATAAACTCTATATATTTGCAGCACAGCCAACGTATTCATTGAATCAAATTTCACAAATTATAAGTTTGACAAGTAAGCACCTTGTGTTTCTGAAATGCATTTAAATACTGGTGCAGCTCTGATATATCAGACCAAGTGATGAAAAACTTCAAAGTGGTCTCTTATTTCATAAATAGTAAAGTATTTCTTAGAATAAAGAACACCACATTGTTCAATAGGAACTTGAAAGGTGAAATTGTTTAGGAGGTAAGAAAATTAAGGTGGAAATGAGATATTCAAGTTCCCGTAGCATGCAACCGAAATTCTTGCTCTTTTATCCGATTTTAAGCCAATATTACAATTTCTAGTGAGACAATAAAGGGAGGCGAAGAGTTCCTTTAACAATAACAAAGGCCACTAGCACTGCAAATTAATTGATATCTTTAGTGGTACGTATACTTATGAAACAGGGATTCAAAACTTGCTAACTAACAAGACAATATATTGCAAGAGGGCACTCACATTTCCTTTGTCAAAGTCCCCTCCTTGAATCATGAAATCTTTGATGACACGGTGGAAAGCAGAATTTTTGAAACCAAAGCCCTTCTCTCCTGATCAAAATACATAATTGAAAGCAAATTATAAGAGATTCAAAGCATTGATGTTAAGGAAAGAAAAGAGCTAATGGATAGTATAGATCCAGAGTTCATATGACACAACCTGTACATAAAGCACGGAAGTTCTCTGCTGTTTGTGGCACATCATCACCATATAACCCAATGACAATTCTCCCAACAAGCTTCCCTACTGGATTCCCAATCCCTATATCAAAATACACTTTGTTGGTCACCTTTGACTGCAACTCCGCAACCTGAAAATTTTAACAAACAAAAGGAAACAAAAAGAAAATCAAGACACCGATATAAAAAAACCACATACAATTCAAACTTCATTCATCCACAAAACTAATTCCACATCAAAACCATCACAAAACAAACTCTAATAAGCATTTCAAACAGCAATTCAAATTTTCTGATCCCAAATTGGTTTCTTAAACTTTACAAAAGGCTGCATATAATCGACAGAGTTCAAGAAAGTTAAAAAAAACAAAACAGTTCACTAAAATCTTAAAGGAATACAATATCCAGGTCTCAAGCAAACAATACCCTCAATCGATTGAACCGATAAAATCTACATAATAAACTAGATACATAGAACAACTGGAAAAAAAAATAGAAAAGAAAAACCCTGCAAAACCCCTTACCTCTGCACTAGCTCTAACGGAGCTTAGAACACGGGATTTCATCGGAGACGAGGTTGTAAGAGAAGCAAAACGAAGCGAACCCGAGAAGAACAAGCTCGATGAAGACGAGGAAACATTAGACGGCAACAAATTTCTGCTGGGAAACTTCACTGCATTACACGCGGTGGAGCTTCCTGATTTTACCCGCGACATGGTATTTATAGGGCTGAATAGTGAGCCAACATTTGGCTGCAAAGAATAAAACACAAATTTCATGTTGGATTAGTAAAAAAGAAGAACAGTAAAGTAGGGGTGTGTTTGATCAGTGAGAAAATGAAAAGGAAAAAAGGGAGTACCAGAGTTGTAAAAGAAGCCGCCATTGATGGGGATAGGGATTGTCTATGCAAGTGATAGAGATAGAGATAGAGATAGAGAAAGGGAGAAGGTGTTTGGTGTGGAAGCGCTTGCTGGAGAGATGATGATGATGAAGATGAAATTTACAGATATTGTGTTTGGTGTTAAGAAAATGACAAATGTGTCCTCTAAGAATCACCAGGGTTCAGGTGTGTTGAAAATCCACAACCATACCAACAACCCTTTAGCGGCCACCATAACCCCAAAAAACCCTACCCTTCCCTTCCCCTGCTGAAAACAAAAGGTCAACGGAAACAACAAAGATTGTATTATCATCACTATTCAATTTACTGGTAATTTTGACTTAAACCATAAAATTAACACCTTACATTATGCCTTTATTTCGTTATTTTAACATTAACAATTAATTAACAAAACAATTAAATCACGTGTGTTAGTTTCACTGTTTATATAAAAAAATAATGATATGAGTGGGTTTCACTTTTTCCCATTTTAATTTAACCTTTTTATGATATTAGGTTCCAAATTATCATGAGAATATAAAAATTAAAAAATCAAGAACAGGAAACTAAAACATGAGGACATTAAATTCATAGTAATTTTTTTTATTCTAATTTTTATTTTATTTTTTTTAAAATAAATAAATTATTACTTTGATTATTTTTTCCCAAAGAAACTTATTCTTCATGGTGTCAACAAGTTTTATGCAATGAAAGAAATTTAGTGATGGTGGTTGTTTTCTTTAAACATCTATGAAAAAGAATTCAATCTTATTTTAGAGATTTTTTATTCAATTATTTTTTTGTGTGATTTTAAAATATTTTAGGGTTATTAGGTTGTTTAGGAAGGTGTTTATGGCATTCTGAAAGTGTTTTTAAGTAAAAATAAGTTGAAAAATATGATTTTTAATACAAAAAAACCATTCATCCTAGCACCACGATGATGGCTTAAATCTAAGTTGCAACCCAGCGGATGACACGTCATTTACCACAACATGTGACATGTTGTCTATTTTTTTTTTAATAAAAATAAATAACCTGATTTAACATGTTCTCTGCCTCATAACAAATAAAAAAAACTACTAGCATAGATGTCCGGGCTTGCCTCCAGCCATACACTCAGGCTTTTTTCTAAAAGGACCAACCAAGCTGGGCTACTCAGGGCCACATTTATGGGCTCTTTAAGTTGTTTTTTTGATCATTTATTTTTTTATTTTTAATTTCATTATTGTTGTTGAATTTTTATTTTTTTATCTTATAATAAAATAAAAAATTAATTCAACTCATTTGAATCCATAATTCAATGCAAGTTTGATGGATTTACCAGAGTTAACCTGCTATATTTTTTTTTTCTCTGATTTTTTTTTATACATGCCAAGTTAATAATATCGTATCAGACAATGTCAAAGTTGCTGGGTCATTTTATATAAACCTAGAATTGCAAGGATTGAATTAAAGCATTTCAAAAAACCACTTTTTCCCCCCGTAAAAAGCCTCGTTAGATAAAATCTTTTTGATTCTTTTATGTGGTGCTAATATGTTGCCATTGCCCGTCCTTCTGTTGCGAGGTGCTAAGACGCCAAATTTTTATCTTGGGAATCTGGTCCTAAAATGGAGTAATTGACTCTCAATGCTCCCTCCTCCACCAATTAACTTTCGTTTGCCTTGACAAACACGAAACGACACGTTTCTTGCCGCCTAAAATCCCTAACTCCAGAATCCACTCCTCACGACGAATCCAACTTGTTCACATTCTCCTTCTGATCTCGTCTAAACCGGTGTTTAATCTGTATCACGGCTCTAGTTCGCCTCCTAAAGAGATGATAACACTGGCTTGTACCGCTTTTGCGAGGGAAGGAGAACCGAGAAGAGCAAGACACTTCTTAACTTGGACACACTACTTGTAGAATTGCCTGTAAGATTTTTCTTAAGGTCTAATATAGCCTGTAATTTTTCTGGGTCTAATGCTTTTAGCTTTTCTGTATGGAAATTCCAAATTGATTACGGCTAACAACCATGTTAGGTCAGCATACCCATCACTTAAAATTAAGATTTCACTGAATTATAACGCCAGCTTTTAGCCCTTTTTTTAGTTCTTCGAAAAATGATGCTTTTAAATATGATTTGCCTGTACATACAATACAATGATCAACATCTGACTAAACTAATTCCAATTTCATCAAATCAAAGCCGTTTGATCTGTAAAAGAATCCATCTTCATGTCAATTTAATCTCAATTTGGAGAGACAGTTTTCGTGTCCAAGGCTCTTTCACTTATTATCAATTTTCTGAACTCGTCCTGCAAGCGTTTCACCAAGATTACAAGCATTGTTTCCCAATTGGAAGACAGAAGAAACATGACTTGTGGGGAAGTTTTAGTTTGTTGTCCACATCTCAGTTGATGGCTGTGCAGAGGACAATCATTCCGTGTCGCCATCAGAATGCAACATCCTTTCCAGGAACAACTGCAAGCATGGAGAACCTTCAGAGGAAACAAATCAGAGGACATTCATTCTGTTGGGTATGCTGATACCAGCCCTCTTCAAAATCTTGCTAGAAGCTTCCTTTGCCGCTAACAAAACCTCTCCCTATTTTACAACAACTTGCAATCATAAGCATAGCACAAAACTCCATCGGTCATTGGGGAAAGAGAAGATTGATAAACAAAATGATGTGCAGTACAAAGTACCTCATCCACATTCACAATCTTCTTGTCCTTCATAATCCATTTGCCATTGCACATTACGGAGACAACATTCTCAGTCCTCATACTGTACACAAGGCTTGAAATGCTGCAGAACAGTAAAACAAATATCAATCCATTGAACCAAGTACATTTATAGGCTGTTACACACAAATCTAATAGAACAAATGCTGCACTTCAGTTCTGAACAGTTCCAGTGGAAAAGAAGAAAGTTAGACAGAAGGACTGTGCTGCAATTTCTGATGGTTGATGGCCATGTAGAATACATGACCATAGTTACCAGGAACATGGAACATTTCGGTTGTGGTATAAGATTCAGGACCAGGGTACACACTTAGGTCAATTTGTGGTACGTAGGGGGTAAGCTTAGTAGGCACATAACTTGACAGTTGTTTATAATTCAGATAAACCTCAAAAGCCCTAAATGAGAATTTTGATAAATGCATTTACATGTGGTTAATCAAAAAGCATACGTTGAGTAGAAGCTGGAGAAACTTCTTTACCCTAAATGGTTGAGTTGGCATATATTTAAGGCACTGAGAACATGAGATGAAGAGCTATAACGTTGCTAAAACTTCAAAGCTATTTTCATACCAGTCATGAACAGGAACCATGGACCATGAGTTGGGATGGACCACAGTGATGTCAGCCTACCAAATCATGAAAACAAAGATTAATCAGATTCAACTGCCTGAAAAGACATTAAAAAACCAAGTACTTGTAGTTAAAAGAAGCTAGATCTCTAATTGCAAGTTAAACGTGAGAGGGGAGGGAAGGGAGAGGAGGGCAGGTGGGAGGGAGAAGAGCAAGTGATCTAACTTAGAATCCATTTGGGACTGCAACACAGTCCTAATTGGAGCTTTAACAATCCGACCTTTTTCCCAATTTCAAGGGATCCTATTTCATTATCCCAGAGCACTGTTTTTGCACCATTTATGGTCCCCATTCTGAGAATTGTTTCAGCTGGGAGAGCTGTTGGATCAGTTGTTCCCTTCGCATAAACTTCCCGTCCTTTGTTGATCAAAGAAGCTAGATACATCTCATCAACTACAAAGAGAAAAATACCACATAAATTTGCAGTCACCTGTATTCCAACGACCAAGGACATTTTGACCTTAGTGTAAGTATTGACAAAAATTGCTTAAAGGATGAGCTTCGAAATATTATTTTATTCTCCTTAACCTATATTATAGTGCAAAGGAAAATTATCTGACCATGTCTCCAATACGACCCAGGCCCAGACATTTTTATAATGGTACAGGGTGAAAATCTTGTGTTTTAATAGCTACTCTCACTATCTATACATGCAAGCATGTGCGACGAGGAGGTATTCCCTGTTTCTTTCTTTTTAAAGGTCTGTCTAGAGTTCAATAAAAGGGAAACCAGAAACTGAAAATGGCCAAACTTGCATTAAAATCACCACAATAACAGAAAAATACCGAACATCAAAGAAATGTGAGAATGGAAACAATAAAATCATAAATCAAACAAACCGATGCTCATTCTATTATTTGATGGTGCCCCATCTGTTCCCAAGGAAACACAAATGCCAGAATCAAGCATCTCCCTAATAGGTGCAAAACCAAGCATTCTCATTGCAGCAGCAGGACAGTGAGATACTTTGACACCAGCTCTTGAAAGAAAACCTATCTGAAGGAGAAATGATAACATCACTGAGAATATGATCTTAAAATTAGCTAGAGACAAAAGCGCGGATCACAGATGGTAAATGAGGAACAAGCAGCCATCAGTCAACCCAAAAGCAAATATAACAACATATGTTAGAAAGTGAGGGGGGGGGGGTGTTGGATTACAAAAAGAATACAATCTGTAAAACATCAAGCCACTTCCTACGTTTCCATTTAGTATAATATCAACCTCTAGCATTTTGCTAATATATTTATTACGATACTAACTGTCTGTTCAGTGACACTGCACACATCAAAATGAAAAATTTCTTTGATTCCAATGGGAAAAAAATGAAAAATAAAATCGTTGGGAGTCAGACTAATCATAGCCTACAAGGAAGCATGCCATCTATGATAATCCATCTCGCATAATCTTCCTTGAAATCCAACTAGAAACTGTCATCTTGTTATAATTACTATAACATGTCCAGTTCCAGAAAATACATTATTACATGGATTTAAAAATGTCTCAAATAAGAACCAAAAATAAAAAAACCAATGGAGATAGAGTAAGCATAAAGAACAAGTTTATATCAAAGAAGTATTATAAACAATCTCAACTATCCACTAATAAAAGAAAAATTCACCTCTTTGCAAATTTACTGGACCTTATTTATCTACTTTTTGATGCAAGGATGGTAAACTGATATATTTCCATGGCGTCTAGCAGAGAATTAGCAGGAGCAATTCACCTCAGTGTCGTCAACCCAAACTGTATGAGCTGAAAGTAAGTTGTTTTGAAGAAAGTTTATCTTCTCCAAGTGTGTAACAGTCCCGTGTTCAACTTTCCGATTACCCTTCACGAATTGATTCTCATAAGGTATCTCTGCAACATGCTAACAATTGGAAAGATTAGTCCAGCCTGTTTCAACATCTTCTTTCTTTGGCAGGACTTTCAACTTCTGAACCAAGTAAAGTTTCTCATGATGGAAAAGGAATTAACAATATTTTTCATTGCCTTTAATTTATCATTATTATTATTTTGGAAGGAAGGAAGGAGAAACATTGTCATAATTGTTTAAGTCCATATCAAACAGATCATTCTCCTTGCAGTTGACAGCTGACTTGAGTGTTGCATCCTAATTTGGATGGGATATATCCACAGTATCACTATTACGAAGACAAGCTACATGCAGAAACTGAGATTCGTGTCCCTATATATTCAAATTGAATTATGGCATAACATCAAAGAGTCTTGTCACGCTAAAAATTGCTGTTTATTTGGCAAATTCCAGTGCATCTATACTTCCAACCCAAAACAAAAACGTTTTAACAGTTTTCTAATAATAAAACATTTCAATGCACATCAATATCCACCAGATAATAAATCCGCATGTGATTTACAATATAGATGTAACTCTGAGGTAAAGAGAAAGTTCAGTACCATGTGAATTCCAGTTTTCAGTTCCTGAGCTGTATTTCTAGTTTCAAGAAGTAGGCGATCAGTTGAATTCATAATTTGCCTAATTCCAAACCATACTCTAATGCGTCCATCTGCAGTATTATGATGCTTCTCATAAAGCTCCATTTGAGACTGCCCTTGAAGTGAGAAATTTGGCTTCAGTCGATGATATAATTGTCGTTTAAAGTAACTAGAACAACAATTGTGGATATAAAAGGGGGGAAATGATACTAAACAACAGAGGAAAAGGATGAAATATCTTTGCATAGAGACTTGAACAAAATTGCAAAATGCAACAACAATGTGATAGTGTGTGCCTGAAAAGGAAAAGGGCGTAAGATTCACAAACTGGACACGCCTCAAGGGATTTTGAAGCACAACTTTGATCCTAGCTCACTAGCAATGACAAGCCTGAGCATTACCTATTTTAAAATAGTTCATGATCACACATATCAGCATAAATGCTTGTCTTTGAGTGGGAAAATCATGGACACAAAGACACTCATCAAGATTCTAAAGTACGATTACAGTTGACACAACTTTGATCCAAGCTCACTAGCAACGACAAGCCTGAGCATTACTTATGTTACAGTGGTTCATGATCACGTATATCAGCATAAATGTTCATCTTTGTGGGAAAATCACGGACGCGAAGACACTTATGAAGATTCCAGAGTAAGCTTAACTTTCCCTTCTTAGTAACACTTGCTCCTCCAAAGGAAGAAAATTGTAATAACATTCGAAAATGCAAAAAACCAAAGCCCGTCATATATTCATCAATGGTTTGCATTTTTCACTACTCAATCAACTCAACAAGCCTGGTTGTTCAGACATTAGTGCCGTAATATAAGCACACATCAACATATCAAAGAAAAGCATGGTAATGAACTCCACAATATCAACTAAAAATCCAGTATAATCCTCAACCTGAATACAGTCATCCGTAGTTCGCATAGCCCAAGATGTAGGCAAACCCTCGCCAGTATCCATAATTGACTCAGTTAAGCAAGCGCGCAAGCCCAATTTTTCAACAGCACGAGCCATTCCAGACACATACTGGCCCCCAGCTTCAGCAAAGCAAGTAACCTATATAAAATAATGATAGTAATAACAATCCCAAACATCAAACTGAATTCCAATTTAAAGAGAAAAATAAAAGGACTTACACCAGAGTGAATGAGTTCAATTCCACAAAGTAAAGTAGAAAGATAAGAATCATCCTCAGTCATATTAGATTCATAAGGCCAAATACGATGATGCAACCATGTCATCAGATCAACATCATCAGCTATCCCTCTCGCTAGCTGTTGCGATGTGTGCACGTGCGTGTTTATAAATCCTAATGTATTATGATCAATGGATTCGATTGGAGTATATCTATCAATACAAATAAATAAGCAACAAAAGAGTGAGGGAGGGAGGGAGGGAGGGAGTACCAGGAAGTAAGATATGACTGTGAAGGTCGATGATTTGGAGATGGTGAGCGAGAGAGGAGAATTGAGAAAGAATATCGGCGGATTGACCTATGGCTTTGATCTTATCTTGTTCGATAACAATCCCTCCGTTCTTAAAGACTCGACTGTCGGGGTCCATGGTGACGATCATGGCATTGTGGATTATCGTCACTGAATTGCTGCTGCTGCTGCTCTTCGTCTCCATTTCTCTCGCACTCTCTGCAGTGCTAGTGCTACGCTCTTAGAGTTTGACTTCCCAGAATAGAGTAGAGTTAGAGTTGAACTGCTTCGATTTCTAACGGTGTAAACTTGTAATTAAGATTTAAGGCATAGATCGCACCGTTTTGCATATATGCAAGCGTTTAAAAGTGGATTTAGTCCCTCTACTCCAGGTTTATTCTCAATGTCATCCCTATACAAATTATTGTCGGATGATGTTTATGTTGAAACTCAAAAAATCAAACCAGCAAAACAGCAGCAGCAGCAGCAGCAATAAATCCAAGAGAGAAATGGTTCTAAAATACGCTACATGGAAGAATAATGATAACTATATATAGGATAGGTGTGTGCTAGTTTTAAACAATAGCATCTATGAAATAATACGGTTAAAATTGAATCAATAATTTATTATATAGAATATCTGATTTATGAATCAATAGTCTTATCCATCGTTTTTAGATCCGGTCCGATCCAAGCTTCAGGTTCTGAGTTTTAACTGATTCATCAGGTTTTGATTAGGTTGTCAGGGTCAATTTTTTTTAAAAAAAAAAAAATCAAAACAACGTCGTTTTAGTAAAAAAAACAAAAATCAACGGATTGTAACCGGGTCTTATCGAGTTAACCTGTTTTTTTTCTTCCCCTATTTTTTTTTCAACTCGACCTAGTTTCAGTCATGAATCAGCTGAGTCTCAGGTTAACCCATAAGACCAGGCCGAATTTTAAAACTATCATCTTATCCAAGCATGTATAGTGTAGCTGTGCTCGTTAAAAGTAATGTTAGCTAGTACATAATCTAAACACAACTAGCTAGAAAGCTAATATATATTCATGAAGAGTTCTCCTAAGAAGGGAAATAACACCTATGCATACGGAGAGAATTAAGTACAGTCTCAGATTATAATATATTAGAATTATATTGAGTTGTAATATTAGGAAATCTTAGTTTAAGGTCTAATTAGTTAAAAACAACAACAATAATGAGTATACGGACCACTTGGAATTATGGTATCAACATTTTAGATTAAGGATTGTTTGTCATTGCTGTTCCAACGCGTTTTTTTAAAAAATAGTTTTAAATTAATATTTTTTTTTAGTTATCTTTGTTGTTCTAATGTTAATGTCAAATTAAAAAATATATAATTTTAAATAAAAAATACTTTAAAAATTATTTTTATTATATTTTTAAATATAAAAGGCTCTTAATTTCAGAAATAAAATAAGATTCTAATTTTATTGATACCAAGTCATATTTATTTAATTCAATACGGCTCCACAATTTAATATATGAGAATTATGTATTCAAAACTTAATATTGATCATGTTTTAGATTAAATAGAAAATGACATTGTAATAGTAAAACTTAATTAATTTAATGAGTTTTTAGGTACGAAAAAGAATTCTAAACTTGGATTTAAAATAAACAATCAAGAAAAGGAGTAATGCTTGTAATTTGGATGGTCTGATGAGTATATTTGGGATCCAATTCTGGTAGCTTGTTATATGCTTAACGGTAAAGATATACTTGAAAAATCATTCTACTATATTATTCTCATACTATATTCGGAGAAAAAATAACAATAGAAATTGTTTGTTTTTTCAAAAAATACAGACGGAAAATAATCTTTTATGAAACAATTGATGCTTTCAATTAGTATGAAGAACAAATAAAACTCCTTGAAATATCTAGACGTGACATGCTAACGAAGAGACTTATTACTGGTAGGTAATATGGCTATGTTTTGTGATTGTAACTTGAAAATTATGTTTTGAAAATCATGGTGACCTAATCTCTTGCAAATTTAATTTCTACGAAGAATTTTATCACCAAATGCTTGCAATATCTCTTACAACTTTGAATCAAAGTTAATCTTATAGGATGTTAATGACTTTTTCATAAAGGTTACTATCAACAAATTGTTATTAAATAGCTTCTATATTAGATATTAGATAGATAAATATAAATAGAATTTTATCCCTTTAAAATGTTTTGTTATACTTTATAATATAAAAAAATAACAAATCAATAGATTTAGATGTGGAGGATAGATTAGAAGGGAAAACACCTAATTTGGTTAAATAAAACCTTTTGATTTGGATTTTTTTCAGTTCCATGGAGAGAGAGAGAATTGAGAGTGATAGAACAACGTATGAGTCATAATATTATTTAATATATGGTTTCAAATTCTAGTTTGATTAGAGATGTAAAATGTAATATTTTAAAAAATAAAAGTAAGGCAAATAATTAATTAAATTATAAGATGGCTGATGTAAAGTGAATACAAAGTCAACTTTGATAACATGGCATGCATGCGTGGTGGTGACATTCTGAAATATCCTTGGCTGGCAACCTGCTTCTTGAAATGGTCCATTGTTGATAATAATTGTTTACTTTTTTATTTACTACTAAAAAGTTTTGTCACATGTATGTTTTTTTTTTTTTTTTTTTTTTTTTTTTGCAATTGATACATATGAAGATAAGGATTTGAGTTTAACACATATTTAAACTCTAAGATTAGATAAAACATGATCGAAGTTGAAAAAATCTATAGTTTTTTCTGTCAAAATCTCATAAAATCTAAAAATAAATGTTTTAAATACCCTAAACATTCATGAATATTCATAAAACAACAAATAAAAAATAATAATAAAGCTAAAATTCAAAATTAACAAGGAAAAAAAAAATCTAAAACGCACCCAAAACCTCAAAGATAATTTTGAGTGTATTTAGAGTGGAGTTTAGCGAATCTAAACAGCAAATAAGAGATTAATATCAATTTAATTTTTTATTTAGAATCTTCTTGTAAAATCTAACTTTAATCAAATAATCAGATAAAAAATTATAATTATTTTGAATCGTTCTTCATTTAGATAACTTATAAATTGTTTCTATTTATCAATGTTATCCATAAAATTATAAAATTATAACTGTTCCACGTCACTAATAAGAGGGTAGAGAACATATAATAATTTACATTGATTAAACAACTTTTTAGTCAATACAAAGTGTGGTAGAGGAAGTGCATGATTTATTTTTCTTAATGAACATTAAGAGGGGACATATAGTGGATTATTTTTTTATTACAAAAAGGCCAAGGTTTTCTCCAGCTTAAGTGATACAAACATGGCATGCCTTATTTATTACTCCACCTCAAGGAAATATTTATTTAAATACTCCTTTTGGACAAGGCATAGCAATCAACTAATTGCCAACTACAACTTGCTGACAGATGTTTGCATGTGATATCATTTCCATCACAAGTCAATTTCATGATTTGAACTGTGGTGAGGGAAACACCGGGTAAATTGAAGCTGGTTATAGTTACGTTTGTTTTTTTATTTTAAAAATATTTTATTTTTTTTATTTAAATTAATAATTTTTTTAGATGATTTTAATACATTAATGTTAAAAATAATTTTTTAAAAATAAAAATAAAATTATTTTAATATATTTTAAATAAAAATAATTAAAAAAAACAATTGTAACGACAATCTCAAATACGTTATAATTACAAGCAGCGTCGATCGCTTTCTTTTCTATAATTGCTGAGTTTTCCTTGATTATCTTTTCTAAGAGAAGGAATATTTTATTGCAGGTCTTAGTCCGATGGGAGAATCTAATAAGATTTGAATTACATATCCTGTCCTAAATAATCCAAATTTTACATAATTTGATGCTGCTGAGGTTCTTTAACATGGTATAATAGGATCTCGGTTCGCGCTTCCCTGCGATAAGGATAAAAAAGTATATAATTGCATTAAAAAAATCTCACATTATTTTTTTTTTTGTTTGCATGCAATAAAATATTTGAAATTATAATTAAAAATTTAATTAGTGTATCAAAATAAATTAATCAATCACCATAAACATTAATAAATAAAAAAATTAAAAGAGTAAAATGAAAAGATTAACAACAAACTGTATTAACTTGGGTTAACACATAAAATTTACAATCCGAATAATGGATACGACTATAATGACTTAACCCAACTGGATATTTTTTTTTTCTCTTCCTGGTTGGATCTTAATTGATCATAAATAAGATTAAGTCTAAAAGTAAATAAAAAAAGTTTTTTAAAGTTAATTAATAAAAAATGATGAAATTGTATTTTTTTTATTTTAAGTTCAATAAAAAAAACCAACCATAACAAAAAGTTAAATTGTATGTTTTTTTTTTTAATTTAGGGGGGGTGCATTAAAAAAAACCTAAGCCTTAGAAGTTGTGTTATAACCGTTGAATTAGCAATCTATGTCAAGAATTCAACAGGGTCTAATAATTTTTTTTATTAAATTTATGTTGCACCTAAATAAATAATAAAAAGAATTTTTTAAAAAAATCTCCACAAAAGAGCCTAGGTGTGCGGGCTAAAAGTCTACTGTGTTTGGGCCTATTAAAAAAAGTATCCAAGCGCATAGGTCTAATGGTCGAGACCTGCACGATTGAGCCTTATATTTTTTAATATTTTTAAGGAGTGGACCTTTTAAAATAAATAAATTAGGCGACACATCATTTGCTGAAGTAGACAACGTGTTGCTTGTCTACCTAAAAACCGGCCACAATAGTAGTGCCTAGAAAATTAGGGTGTAGGTATTTCTGCCCAAAAATCCCCATTTTTAACCCATTTTAACAAAAACACTTTATAAACATCATCTCAATACCTAGAAATTAATTTATCAACCTATAAAACTCCAAAAATAACCTCAAAACATGAAATCAAATCAGGTTAATTTTTTTTCCTCGACTTTAATCTATTGTTTTGGTAACATTAAGATTCAAAAAACTACTATCAAACTCTTTTCATCGAAAGAAACCCGTGAATACCAACATCAACTAACTTAGTGGCTATAATATGTGAAAACAATGACTTTCTCTCTTTGTATATCGAAATATGACAAAAAATTTCTCTTTCCTTGAAAATTCAGGAACTTAAAAATAACAAAAATAAATTTGTGTATCAAAATTAAATTTAAAAAAAACATAAGGAACCGAAAAGGTCTAATTTTATAAATTGGGGGATTAAAGTGTATTTGTTAACCTAAATTTAAACACACCACCTATTTTCGGTGTATTTTCTAAGTTGATCCTCTGTTTTTTAATTTTGTTCCTGTTCAAATATTTGAAACAATTGGATGTTAATTTTACAGTTAAATGATACAATAAAAAAAATTAAAGAATCAAAGTAAAAAAAATAGCATTGCTTCAATTCATAGTGTATTGTAAGTGTGTAAATAATATTTGAATAATATTTTTCCACTATTTGGATACACCCTCTCACTTTAATTTATTTTGTTATGCGAGTATGATATTTGTCCTTTTATTTTTTATATTTAGATAAATACTAGAATTAATTTATATATTAATCAAGATTAAATTTTTTTTTCTCCTAATGATTTTAAAAACACACATTCTATATCATAATATTGCATTAAGAGGAATTCAATAAGTTATTTTGAATTTTAACTTTAAATTTGAATATAAAAATCTAAGAAATGAAAACATCTCTTTAACAATTAGACCAATTTTTAAAGATCAAAGATAAAAAAAAATTATGCATATGCAACATACTATATACATTTTCAACTAAATTACTCTTGTTTTATAAAGGAATAAAGATTCATATTTTTTTTTATTTATAGTTGAATAATTTTGGAAAAGTAGGGTTCAAAAACTGGCAACTTCCTCCACCACTTTGATCTGGCACAAGTCACGACCAATTAGTTGACATATTACGTATATGTAAATTGTTTGTATAATTAGTTTTTTGTTTTATTTTCCCTCATAATATACTCCATTAATATTCTGTAGAATAATTTCCAGTAAAGATTTATATTTCACAAATCAAAATCAAACAAAAGTAGGCTCATGATAAGACAACAATATTAATTAGACAGCTTGATTAAACGTAAATTCACATAACAGTGGGAAATGTTACAGAGGTAACCTGGATAAACTTTCCGAGTCCTCTGCTTATCCTCTAATACTGTACATGATTTCATATAGGAGAAGACATAACTCACACACCCTTAAGGCTTAAACTCAAAGCTCACCTTACCACACGCACTTGGAAGTGCTAATTATGAAGATCGTAACAACAACAAAATACTACATATATAATCCTAATTAGAAGTAATTCAAAGCAGTCAACTAGATGGGCTAAGAAGGTGATAAGATCCGTAGTTCTTGGCAAAGCCACATCCTAGATGAATCTTGTCGTCAATATTAGTGTCCTCCACGGCCATCAACACTCTGTAGAAGATATCAACGTTGCACGGTAGTGTAAGAGGGCCTTCAGAGCTGTAACCATACTCAGACTCCGCTTCTTCAAGCAGCATCTTGAATAGTGGGTGGTTCGCATACTCTGTCTTGATCACAAACCTTTGTTTCTGGGGTCCAACATAGACAGAGAAGCAACCTTCAGGGGCTACGCGTCGTTGCCTAGAATGTTTTCGATCATGGTCGTCTTCGAGTGAAACTTTAATGTGTGGATATGATTTGCTCTTTGGTGTTAAAGAACGTACCAGTCTTGATGTTCTCTTGCTTCCCCTGCCAATAGATTTGCATCTCTCCCATGTCTTGATGATCAGATTACCTTCGGTCTTTCCTTTTCCCTTACTCATATCCATTAAAGAAGCAATTAAGTAGCAAAAGAAAAGTAAGAATATTTTGGACTTAATAACAACCAGACATACCACCTCCTTATAATTAATAACCAGGAGAATGAACTGATAATCTGGTATGAAGTTATTACTCAGAAAGACAAGGAGAAAGAATGCTTTGATAAAAAGTTGATTAGATATATAGTGGATGTTCAGGTGGTTAACCTCTATCATAAACCAAATAAACCATAACCTTCACCCTTGGCATCATTGTGTTACTCATATCTACTAAGCAAGGAGAAGTTGTGATCAAAAGGAAACCCAGAAAAGGAAAACAAACCGCAAGAGATTCTTTTGACTATAAAGTGACACAAAAAGACGATTCAAGGTGGAGTGGTGCCCATAAATGGAGTATATTTCAAGAATTGGAGAAGGGATGGAGGAGCAGATGGATAAAAAGGGCAAATTAAGGAACAAGAAGAGAGCGGCTCACAAGATATGCATTCACTTGCGTCTTCAAGGGGGCAATCTCGGCGTGGATCGATTTTTACAAGCTCTAGCTCAGTTCATATACAAAGCCCACAAATGGACCTTAAATATTGTTGGAGAGGCCCTCTTGTCAACGCAAGAAAGGTCTTTTTCTGTTTTGTTATGCCGTCTTATGTTTGGCCCCCTTTTTTTTTATTTTTTTTTTGAGAAATTTGGCTTTCATGATCCCTTCAATGACATGAGGTGGCTCGTTTATGTGAATCGAGAAATTTTCAGACACGTGGACACTCAAGTTTTACTTTTTTATTTTATTTATTATGGCTACAAAATAATGTTATTTGTATAGAATTTGTCTTAAATCACCTGCTAGTACGTAATGTTTTTGGATCGAAGCTGCTAGTGGCCTATATATTATGATATATAATTGCAGAATAATAATAATAATAAATTATTTGTTTTTTAGTCAACAAGGAATTAGTCCCTAGCTAGCTAAATATTGCTGGTAAATTCGTGGCCTAAATATTATGATATATTATTATTATGCATGTGGCCGTCATTTAAAATTAAGAGAGTTTTTATAAATTATTATATTTGTCCATATTATTTTATGTCGTGTGCACTATTAGTAATTTTATTGTGTAATTATGATTTTGTTATTTAATGTGAAATAACTTATAATCTAGGCGTGATTTACTAAATTAATAAATAAATGATGTGGACAAATTTAATTATTTGTAATAGTTTTATTAGTTTAGTTTAACTAAATATGTCTGGTTTAAGTGATAATTTAAATAATATAAAAACAACAACAATAATAAATAAATTGATAAAAAAATAATCATATTTGAGTCTATTCAGATTATAAAACAACTCAATGTTAACCTAATAAAAAGAAAATCGCAAAAAGAGAGTAAAATTTCAAAAAAAAACATCAACTTTAAAAAGGGGGGAAAAACACAAGAAAACTCATGTGAACCTCTTAAACTTATCTTAATCTTTAAAACTTGCAACTCTTTAAATCTTGGATTCAAGTTCAATTAAGAAACTTGATTGTCAACCAATTTAATTTTCAATGATGAAACCGTTGAAAAATATTAATAAAAATAATTGCAAAATAAAAATAAAGCAATAAAAATAATGAGGATAAAATTTTAAAAAAATAATTCAAAAAAATAAATAGCAATTAAAAGAATGAATATCAGGTTTGAAAGATTAAAAAGTCATAGGGGATGAAATTGAAAAATATTTATAATTTGATAGATTATTTATAAATTAAAAAAATGATAGGAGATGAAATTAAAAAAATTTATAGAGGGTTAACCCCATAGAATCAAACCCAAAATATTAGACAACAAAACAAAAAAAAAGATTAAAAAAAAAAAACCTAAGAAAACTCGAGCGAACCTCATAAACTTAGTCCAATATCTAAAATATGTAATTTATAAAATTTTGAATTTGAGTTCAATTAAAAAATTTAAATCTCAATAACTTTAATTTAGAATAATAAAATCACATAAAAAATAATAACAAAAAACTTGAAAAAAAAACAGCAAAAAAAACACTTTATTTTAGTATTTCAATGTACATTGACGTGTGTCTTGATACATGATGGTATTAATTTTTTTAATTTTAATTTAGTGTTTGTTAAATGAATTGATTTATAAAATAGAAAAGAATAAAATTGACTGTTTCTCATATCCAACCAGTGATTGCATCGACCGCAACCAGTTTATTAGGCCCACCGGTCAAGTCAATCAGTTTACTAGGCCTTTCATTGATTAGCATATTATTTCGATTTGATGGCATGAGCTCTATCCATAGAGCCTCTGCATTCTGTGTAGTTCCACTTTTATTGAAATGATCAAATCCCTGATGGATCTTTTATTTTTAATTAACCAAAGGAAGGGTTTGAACTTCTTCAAATCCAGTTGCTGTTTTTTTTCCCTTTACAAAACTGGATTTCTTACATGTATGTGACCATTTTTTACTTGTTTTCTTGTCACTGCTGATTCGACTTTTGGTTTAAATATATGTATTTCGATGTTTTGAATTTGAAGAAAACTTTGATCAGCAAATACAAATTTTAATACTTTTCTCGACTTGGGCATTAGGACATGTTCTCCTCTAGACCAATCATGCCCCATGTAATAATGAAGTGCAACCTTGATTCAGGATTTTCAGGGCAATTTGGTATCTGCATTCTTAGGTCTCCTCGAATGTAGCATCTCAGGAAAGTACTACCAATCAAACACAATATTCTCAAATTCCCGGGAACTTGAATTTCCAACAAGCCAACATTGGTTGAAATCTCATTTCCTGGGAGTTTTTACTCATCCCTTGTACCAAACACTACCCAAGTTATGCTTGCATTTTGTTCATCACTCACTTGGAGCTATGGCAGCTGACTGCACTCTGCAATAACGGGGATCTTCTGCCTGTGTGCGTGTCCTCACATGCATTGAGTGTTTAAGAACAAGCTTGTGAATACTCGTGTGTATGTATCTATCTTCTTGCTTGCATGCAGGTGGATGAGTGGATGGGTAGTTGCATTTATACATGAGATGTCTTATTTTGACAAAGTCAATAATAGATGTGAGTATCTTAATTATTAAGGGATTAATGGATTACATTGTATTTCTATGCTCGTCTGTTTTTTATCGTACATAGAAGCTTCATATAATTATGAAATATAACATGTGAAACATAATCATTTGGAGATAACTGGAGTAAACTATCATGGATTTTGGTTCTGAGGGCTACTGGGAGGGGATGGAGGGATATATGGTATCCAAGTTTTAGGATCTCTTAGATTAAATGCAGGCGGAGGTGGAGGTGCTAATGAAGGGATATTCGGTATCCATGTTCTTGGATCTCCTAGATTAAATGCTGGTGGAGGTGGTGGATGGAACAGAGATGGGGCTGGTGGAAAGGGGGGAAGGGGTGGGAGGGGTGGAAATGGGAAGGGCAAAGAGGGTGGGCTTGGAAATGGTAAGTGAGGAAAGGGCAGAAAAGGAATGGGCGGCAATGGAGGGAAGGGTAGTGATGGAAGTGGAGGGAAGGGAAAGGAAGGAAAGGGTGGCAAGGGAGGGAAGGGCAACGGGGGAAAATTAGGCAAAGGAGGCAAATTAGGCAAAGGAGGCCATGGGAACCCATAGGGTGGGAAGTAAGGGAGAAAAAACTTTGAAGAGTTGAGAGAATTTGGCAACCCTTCTTTATGACTCCCACACAAGGTAATATTTTTTTTGGATGGCCTGTAACTCAAAGCATTCAAGCTGTAAATACAAAGATTATTCTGCTTTGACTTGACTGATATCTCGTTTGTTGAGATCTTTAAACCAGGAACGTTGCAGACTGGAGACGAGCTCCCTATTAAACTTGCTTGGCATACTGATTCAATCGCGAAGCCCTCCTCACAGTCAACACCATCAACCTCTGGTACTTCCAGCTTATATATTCCATATCTATCTGTTGTTCTGTTAACAGAGAACTCAATCTTCTCTCTCGTTTTTGGTGAGTTTGCGTTGAATATACATTGAATGTGGACATCCGCACCTGATCAGTCCAATAACATTGGCAATAAAAAGATTTCAGAGATTTTCTCAACATAAACATAAAATTGAAGATTATAGTTCTAAATTAATGTACCTGGCAAGAAGTAGCTGTGCCTGGAGAAAGTGTTGGTTGAACAGGTATCACAGTAGACAACACCAACAACAGAGATCCGGGAGGTTGGATTGGTTGCTGGTCGAGCAATTAGAGAAAGTGGGAGAGCAAACAAAGTTGCCAGAAAAACAAGAATGATGATGGGAGCCATGGGAGCGGACATGGGAGGAGCAGGAAGAAGCTTCTACAAAAAGCATCTATTAGCTAGTACTTAGTACTCCACCATCATGACAAGCATATGTAATGTCGAATTATTCCATAGATCTAGAAAAATATACTGTGTGTGCATATAATGAGCCCGTGAGTAGTTTGGTGTTAGGACCAACTGTAACAGGAGAGCAAAAATGCTTTATCTATTCACTACAAACAAAGACATGTGAAGAGCTCTTTTGACAGATTAAAGATTCAAACTCTGTAGCAGATAAATGACAGATTTGGAGGCTCTATGATTTCTCATATTGGAACAAATCAGTATCAGGTAGTCCAAGGCATAAAAGGACAAGATTGCAGGGTGGTAGCGTTGTAGTTCTTGGATGTTTTGCATGAAGGCTGTGGCTTGCTTTCTGATCCAATAATTTTATTTATTTTTTCACCTTGCATTCTTGGCTACATTTTCAACTCACTAGTCAATTTCTTTGTCATGCGCTGTTCCCATAACCAACATGTTTGTCTTTAGACTCTTTACAGGACCCAGTTTGAGCTGCTCTATTCAAGTGGCATGCGTCTGATAACAAATGAGAAAGTGTGCTCTTTGGAGTTCGGACCCTAGAAGAGTTCAGACAGGCTGTTATTTCAGGATTTATTATCTCCATTTATTTATACCTGATCGCCTGGCTGCCAGTGCTTCGTTTAATGGCACCCGGGATCCTCCTTTGCAATCTTCAAGCCTGTACCCAAGTTTTTCACTTCGTGATTTTTTTTTTTATATATATATATAAAGTAGAGGTTTATACTCGACATTTTTATTATTAATTACTAGTGCTAATTAAAAAAATAATGTAAGAGTACACTACCAAGCTTAAAGAGAACAAGCCCAAGCTTAAAGGAGAGAGCTTAAAGAGAACAAGCCTAAGCTTCGCAAAGGAAATCCACAATTGAGCTTGTACTAGTAATGGGCTTGAGTACGTGAATTCTTGCTACCTTGGGCTTCAAGATGAGGCCCACGACATCTTTCCGGCACAATTATCAGCGTATATCATCATATGTTCAAGAAGTCCTTCAAAACTAAACCGTATTCTTTTTTTTTTATCAATAAAACTGGATTGTTTGAGAATCAACAGAATTTTCAACCGCTTTTAATTAAAAAAAAACATTAAATCATATTGCATCACCAACTAAGATATTCAAGTTTGAATATGCTGTCATCCATTTATTTTTTTTCTCAAAATCTAGGTATGTACATAGATCTGTTATAAGACTTAATAAATACTAAAATTCAAATAAAAATTACTTTTTTACCATCACTTATTTTTTTATTTAAAATGGATTAAAAAAGAAACATAAAACTTTATAGTAAAACAGTATATTTTCTACAGTTCGAAAAGGGGTGCGTGTATATATATATATATATATATATATATATGGTGGGCCGGAAGTGAATCCCACTTGAAGCCATTTCTGAAATTGGTCAAAGTCAACGATTCCGATTTGTAACGTGGCTGATTATTTGATGACTACGTACAGGGGAAAAAAAGGTGGGGGAAGAGAGAAAGCCATTATTTACACATAGAAGAGGGATCGATTACATTAATTTCTTCATTAAACATCCATTCCATTAAAGGAGTTAGAAGAGCTTCACAATAAAAGCTTTGATGGTCACAATCTTAGACAAGAGAGCTCAAATTAAGACAATATGACAATTAGCAAATGTATCGTCATGGAAAAATTAGAAAAAAGAAAAAGAAAAGGAGTTAAGCAATTAAAGTTAAACTAAATCTCTTCATTTTTTCCTTGTTAATGATAACTTCCATGTTTTGAACCCATCCTGTGATGTTAACCTGTGGAAAACTAGAATCAAAGCCAAAGTGCTCCAGCTTCCTTGAGGAGGGGCACGAGAGTTCCACTGATATGGGAAGCCATGACTCGGTCCATGGCACCAATTAGCTTCCCTCCAATGAATACCACAGGCACAGATGTTGAACTCCCAAGCAGCCTCATTAATGCCTTCTCAATCTCTTTCCCTCTTGGATCGTGGTCCAGCTCATAGACAGTTGGGTTCACACCCATCCCACAAAAGAGTCTCTTCACGGCATGACACATGCAACAGCTGCTGATACTAAATACCACAACAGCACTTCCTGATGCCAGCCTCGCAACTTTCTCCAGTGGGTCTGATACCATGCTGGTCCTCATTGGCACATAGTAACCCCATGACTCAGCCTGATGATATTGCATTTTAATTAAATTCCTCGTAATCCCAGAACAAAAACAGCTTGAAACAGCAGAATTAAGAATCTAAAGGAGATGAGAGCTTCAAAATATTGTAAGAATGTGAGAGTGCTATGATGGATCGAATAGAGTTGTTGATGGTGGGGGTTTTATATAGGAGGCGGGTGTTTATGGAGGGCCATGCCTGTAATAAAAATGAGTTTGTCATTTGTTGTCCAAGCGCGTGCTTAGAAGATCTTGTGTTTTTTGCTTTAAAAGGATTGTTGTCTGTATCGAGTGGACATTATGTGGGCACTTATTGAAGGGATTTAAGCTTTGAGATGAAGTAAAGGTGTCAGGTTTAGAAGGCGGCTATTGAATTGTTTGTCTACTGTAGAGAGTATCAGAGTGTACAAGTTTGCCATCCATCGTTTTAAAGCGAAAAAAGAAAATAAAAAGGTGACATTTACTCAGGCATTGATCAGAGACAATGTAGCAGGCTAGCTTTTAAAACAATAGACAAACCAAAGCCTGAAACGGAGATGTGTAGAGTATAGACGGCTGTCTCCGTCCTTGTTGTCGGATTGTAAGATGAAAAGGTTTGTTTCTGGTACGTGAAGATTTCACGCATGTTAAGCCAAACATCAAGTCTTCATTTATTTGGATTGGATATATATATTGCATGCATGGCCAACATGATCATCCTTCTCTGGCTTTGTGAATTGATCACTTGTGCTGTTCAGCTTCGAGAATTGCAATGGTCAAAGTAAAAAAAGAAAGAAGAAGAAGCAATAATAATAACAATGAGTAATTGCTAGGTATGATAGCTTTTGCCTTTTCGACCAAAATAAAACATGTCTGGAAAGTTGGTGCATCTGGACATAATTGTGTGTTGTTGATTTGTCCGATGTTCCCACTTAGTGTGTACGTTGCCTTAGTAGTGACCTAATTTCTTGATGTAATGTTATGTTAATGGACAGTGTATGATGTCTATTATAAGAGGATTGGAGCTCCAGGGACATCAACGCCCACAGCTTGGTATAAACCTAGTGCAAATAATCCATTGTATGCTCTTAATTTATGTGTGTTAAGCTTGAATTGGCATCAGCTTCCTTTTTCTTTTATTTTGCTCATTGACATCATCTTCTTTTTGAAAAGTTCCGTTGCTATGTATCTGGTAATTAATCTCATGCTATTTTGTCGATGCATCCCGTGAGGAAATCATCGAAGACAACATGTGATGAAAAGCCATTGGAGAGCTCCTGTAACGTGTAAAAGCACACTTCTGACGTAATGGTTAAAGAATGATAGAGATGCAATAATGTAAAGTCCCTACGACACAGTGGGCTTTTCAGCGGGATACGTGCTGCGAGGAGGTGGAGAATTAAGCTGGCTCGTAAGAATCGTTAATATACTGTGCTCGGATATATATATTTTTATAAAAATTCAAAGTATCTGTTATAGAAAAATAACTATAGGCATAAACGTTTTTCTTGGTTCTTTTTAATCGCATCTTACAAATATTATATGCTTTTAATTACATGTCAAAAAACATTACATGAATAACAATCAATTTCTTTAAATTAAAAATTAAATGGCCATATCTTTATTATTTAAATACATCAAAATATATACCCCTAATGATTTTCCACCAGCGATGATCTTTTTATAAATATAAATTTATGCAGATATTTAATTATATTCATAAAATATAGCTAAAGTACAAGAATTTCATTTATGCAGGTTGGATATATAGACAAATTCCACCTTTTTAGCATTAATATTACTTATCACCAAATTTAATTTCTTCACAAAAGAATATTATGGTCACACAAAGAAAATATTTATTTCAAAGATCTAATAGAGTAATTGAAATTTTAAAATCTTCGATTTCTACATGATTCTTGTTTTTTATTTGAATAGCATTTGCATTTAATAATTAAAAACTAACGTTTTAATAAAATTGGATCATGTCAGAATATGATAGGATAATTAATTTACTGTTACTTTGGTCTTAAGAATACAATTTTGAGTTTTTAACAGATCTAATAAGGCTTTAATTAATGCTCTACTCTGAACATTAAATGGTATGATCCCACAACATCGTAATTATCGAACCAGTTTAATTAGCACTAAAGTTATTCATTAATTGGTACGTACGAAATGCATATAGCTACAGAAGCGGGAAAAGATCATTTTAACGAATATGTAATGAATAAACTCAAAAAATAAAGAACCAAATAATTGCAAGAAATTATATATCTTTTGTAGCATTGCTCAAAGTTGTCATGATATTTTGAAAGACATGAAAAGGACTGCAGAGGATGAGTATGGATTTGTAAAGAGATTGTTTTTCAAAATTTTAGGTTGTTTTTTGAATTAAATTGATTAATATTAAGTTTTATTTTCAAAGAATATTATAAATGCATTAAAAATAGAAGAAATAAATTCTCATATAGCTTAATAATTAGTTAATTAATAGTTAAACCTCATTGTACATCGAATATTAGTATTCACCGATCAAGAAAAGAAAACAAGAGCAAATGAATCAAAACAAGAAAGTCAAATAATCCTAAAGTTTAATATTTTTTTCACTTTACGTCCATTTTATTTTTAAATTATAGTTTATATTCCAAGTCAAAATAATTTTTAAATAAAAATAAAAATAAACAATTTATCCTTATACATAATATATTATGAAATAACAAACGACATTTCTCTCTTTCTTTTCGCTAGAACATAATCCTGAACTCAAATCATGACCTAATCTTCTTCTTCTTCTTCTTCTTCTTATCTCTTATGAAACCAACTCAAAATTACCATGATTTTTTAATTTCATGAACCTAAAATTACCAAATCAATTCTTCAATGGCTTTGTAGCATTGCCCCATTTCCTTGCCGCCGCCGCCATCTTTTAAATACCAATTTTCATAAAACTCACACCAACCTTGCTTAATCCCTGGTTGTTGAAGTAAATTGTTAGTTCCTTTAAAAGTGTTTTTAAAAATTTAATTTTTTTTATTTTTTTTTACTTTAAATTAATATATTTTTGGTGTTTTTAGATTATTTTGATACACTGATATCAAAAATAATTTTTAAAAATAAAAAAAATATTATTTTAATATATTTCTAAATAAAAAATATTTTTAAAAACAACTATACCGTGAAACAAGCTGAAATCCCTTTCTCTCTTTCTTCAACTCCCTTTGTTTCCCGGTTTCCCTTTTCATTCTATTAATAATAAAAACAATTGGGGACAAAATGGGGTCCCCGCAAGAAATGTTTTATATTCTACTTTATGACAAATCAAAAGTTTCTGTCTTTGTTGAAATGAGCACACAGTTTTATTTCATAAAATAAATAAATACAAGCCAAAGTACTGGGAACTTAGCTGAAGGATGAGTCATGCAAGCTAAAATTTGGTGGCCCTCTCATTGAAGTGCACTTGCCACTTGTAAGGAATAAAAGAAGAGTGGGACTGAGGATAAACAAATGTCAAATTGCATGCTTCTCTTTTCCTTTTTCCTCGTATGAAATGAAGTTGATAAATGATAACCCCTGCTGTAGTTGATAGCTTGATTCTCGTTGTTCATGAAGAAGGACAATTTTTTAGTTTGCATTCACACCAGCAAGGTAACCTCTACTGTTTAATTAGTAGAGAATGGACATGCATTGCTGTTTGCGAGCAGAACAAGTTTTTCGCATGTATATAAAGTGTCATCAGATTATAGAATATAAACTGTAATTTTCAAGAATTTTTTTTGGAAAAAACTAAATCACACGAGTAATTTTCCCAGTATAAAACAAGACTTCAAAGTACAAAAGTCATTTTCACTCTACTGTACAATTCAACTTCAGCCCTGCGGTTGAAATACAGAGGCAAGTAATTATAATGCATCTCAATGTACGTACCCTGGGCTCGGTACATAGTACATACATGCAAATAGCAAAAGCAATACCGTGATAGAGGGAAAAGGAAAAAAAGGGGAGGGCCTCTTTTATTTCTCTGATGGTGTGTTCACCTAAAGCAGAGACAATAATGACAAAACAACAGTTGCTACAACATAGACGACGTCTGTAAAACCAAACATGAGAAAAGAAGGGAAGGCGTGGCCTGCGTCACAGGCCTATCCAGGCGGCGCTGCTGTTGGGTACGGTCGTGCTGAACACCGGCGAAAGATGAGGATTCTTGATGTCCCGAAATCTAGCTTGCTATTAAGGAGATTCCTTCTTTTTTGTTACCTTTTTAGCTTGTTACATGCACTATATATCGTTTATTCTCTGGTTTTTCTTTGCTCACGGTATTTAAGCATGCAACAAAATGTCCTTTCCTGTCATATAGTTGACCTCTGATGTCTGAAGAAGAACATGGACATGCCATGCTTAATTAATTATCCCATGAAATATCCACCGTTCAAGGGCAGTTTAGCCAGTGTAGCGGTAATTTTCCAAGTACTGGTAATTAATTAGTAATTTCCAAGAAAAACAAGAAACAGTGATTATCTCATCAGGTCATATGTTTTTTTAAAATGTAAAAATAAATAAAAATTGTAAAGACGTTGCTAGCAGAAAAAAATCCAATCATGAACTAAAAAATTTGAAGTATATATACTTGACAACAAACTTATAAAATATTAAGATATTTACACGTTAAACAACATATTATGCAAAGATATATTGTCAATATTATCAATAATCTTACTCGATAACAAAACAAAAATTAAATAGAATTTAATAAAATAATATCTAAGATATATTTTTAATTCATCTAAGAATTACAAAAAATAAAAATAAAAATAAAACCAACTAAATATTAGAGGGTGAAATGGGAAACAAAACTTTTAATTTTAAAAAAATAACTCGAGTCAACTCGGGTTAAACCACTAAACATGTGACCCTATATATGAGAATGGGACAAGTTTATAGAAAGCAAAACAAAATCAAATCTTGATTCTCAACCAACTTAATATTGAAAGATGAAATTAAAAAAAAAATCAATTTTTAAAAAATAGAAAACTACTCGAGTCAACATGAATTAGCTTGCCAAACTCGCAACCTAAATTGTGAAACCAAGATAACCCATATAAAGTAAATTGAAAAAAATTATGAAACTCAATTAAAAATTAATTCAATGCAGAAGAATAAAATAAAAAAAATCAATTAATAAAAAGGAGATAAACAAAACAATCCCAGCAAACCCTGTTAAGCCTACTAACCCCTGTGACCCGAGAAATGCGAACGGGATAAACTATTGGAAGGAGAGAAAATATGAAGCATAATTCTCAAATCAATCTAATGTCAAATGACCAAAAAAGGAATTTAATTTGAAGGAAAAAAAAAACCCAAGGTAACCTGAGTTACCCGACTAAACCTGTGACCCAGGTCATGAGATCAAGAGATAACTCCATAAAAAAAAAAAAAAATTATAAAGCTCAATTCCAAAAAGAAAAACCCAATATTGAAGGATAAAATTGAAAAACAAATAATTTATAAAAAAACATAAAAAACAACCAAAATTAACCTGAGTTAACCTTCAAGACACGTGATTCGGGGCACAAAATCAGGATTACACTGTAAAAGACAATCTAAAAAAATCATGAAACTCAATTCTTAATAAATCTAATGTTAAGTGATGAAATTGATGGAAAAAAATCAATTCAAAAAAGGGAAAAATACAAAATAAATAGCAATTAAAAGAATAATATCAAATTTGATATAAAAATAAAATGATGCAACTCTTTGCAATTTTATATTGATTAGGGTGCAAGAGAGAAGAAGAGATAAAAAAGAGGGAGGAGAAGAAAGAAAAGCTCGTTATAGCCTTATCATCGCTTGTCCATTGCACTTGGCGTCTCCCATAAAAGACCTCGCCGAGTCACTTCCAACGCAGCCAAGAACAATGATATTCTGACAATAGAAAAAGTCGCATGCTTTGCCAGAGTACAACAACTTTCCTCCCATGCTGACGTGTGGTTGCATTCTCCATCTAGTTTGACATTTCCTGTGCACTTAAATCCCTCATAGTTGTTTTAGTTTCAAATTTGATCCATCAAGTATCAATTGTTTTAGATCAATAAAATTTAATTTAATTTTTCCCATTAACTGAGCACTAATTTTTTTCCTTAATATTGTGAGATACTCATTTCTCATATCTAGGTAACCAAAACAAACAATTAAGTCTAATTCCAAATAAATTCAATGTAAAGGGATCAAATAAAAAAAAAGTTGAGCGGGTAAGAAAGTAGTTGAACCTTTTCCCCGCCCATGTTGAACCGTGTTGGATCCCTCATAAATTCTATAATTGAACCGTGTTGGATTTACTATCACAACATCCTCCTCTCTATAAAAATCTGATTAAACTTTAGCTCCTGAAAGGCCTGTTTGGGAGTGTAGTTGCGGTTGTTTTTTAAAGTGTTTTTTGTATTGAAATGCATCAAAATGATATTTTTTTTCATTTTTAAAAAATTATTTTTGAGATCAGCACATCAAAACGATTCAGAACATAAAAATTTTGAATTTTTTGTAAATACGAATTGGCCTGCGTTTCGAAACGGGCTTATAAAACTCAAGTTTTATTATAGTGTTCAAGTTTGAATTATTAATTGAGTTTGTTTAAAACCATACAAAATTCAAATAGATTTTAATATAATATTAATTAATAATATTTTTTTTTCTCGTGTATTATATTTATTATCCTGAATTTTAATGTTAAAATCAAGCAATATCTTATATGTGATTTTATATTTTCTTTCCAACAAAAGATAAGATAAGATAATTTTATAATATTTTATAAAGAATTGATTTTTTTATAATATTCCACGTTCATGGATATTTCAAGATGATTAATAAATTTTCAAATTTTGCAATTTCAAATTGCGATAAAATTAGATCATTTGGTAAATTCTATTTTTCCTCGTGAGGTTTATGTGTTTTCTAATTTCTCATAAATTTTTTAATTTATTCAATTAGATTCAATACCTTTCATTTTTGTTTCACTCCGTGTAAATTATAATTTCATCTTCAACGTTTATAGTATATCTCAATATGATAGTATCATTTTTTCCAATAAAAAAATATTTTCTATCTCTATTTGTGTCATTTTTCTTTACTTTTTGGATGATGTTGAGATATCATACAAACTTTGGGGATGAAATTAGAATTTACACTCTTGATGAAAATGGGGAAAAAATGAAAAATGTGGGGGCTGATTGAAATAAAAATAAAATATATCCGGTCTAGTTGAAATAAATCAAAGGTTTTGATGAAATTCAAACACCACATAAACTTCAAGGGGGCAAGTTGAAAATTTACCCTAATATTTTATATAAAGTGGCTCGTCTTGCTGCCTTTGGCCTATTCAGTGCTCTGTTCTTGCTCAAATGATTAAAAGAGAAGATAAAATTAAAAGGCATCTGCGTGTCTAAACTTCTACAATTGTACAATCGAGTCTCTCCACTCTGAATTGTTTTTTAAACAAGTGTCTCGAGCAGGCACGGCGTACTGACGGAGTAACTTCTTGCGATGGCCCAATCGAGCCCAAATGGGACTGCGGAAAGATAGGCTGGGCTTGACTAGTATGGGCTTGAGTAGTCTGGGCTTGACTCGCCTGCCTCTGGCTATCGTCCTATTTTTCAATTGTTGTCTTTTGTATTTGTTCAACGCATACATAATAAACTAGTTACATGCCTGCGTTACGCTACGGGCAGTTACAATTTTTTTTTTTTTTTTTTATCAATGCAAGAAAAATAATTTTAGCATAAACAAAACGTCTTGCTGAGAAAAATCTTAAATTAACATGTTTTATTTTAATAAGAAAATACTTTTTTTCAAAAAAAAAAATTTCCTATTATAAAAATGGCAAGCAATTAGAATTAATAAAAAAAAGCTAAATGATTTGAAGGTTAAAAATATTTCTTTTAGTTAAAACTCGTTACCTACCTAAACAGTAGCTTTATTTTTTCATTTTACTTAACCAAAATAATTATTTTTTAAATAAATTATTTGAGCCATAAATCAGAGTTCTAATAAAAATACACAATATATATATATATATATATATATATATATATATATATATATATAATTTAATCAATCAAACATAAAAAAAAATTAGCTATCGAATAGAATTTAGAAAAAAAAAAATCATGAAGAGTTGTATAAAAAAAATATTTGCTCATATAATAATAAAAAACCTATAATTGCATAAAAAAAGCTCACACACTTGGCTTGTTTTGTTTCTTTTATTAGATTTGTTAAAAAAATAATTTGAAAAACATGTCTTGCCTATTAGAAAGAGGTTTGACCCACACTAGAGGTCTCTTTTTAATATATTGAAAACAAATATAAGCCACACGTCTAGTTATTAAAATGCTGGAAAACTGTGACAAGGGTATTTTATACATAAAAAATCATTTCTTAACCTATTTTTGATTAAAAAGCGCCTAAACACATTTTAAAGACTTTAATAAACTAATTTATGATACTACATAACCCAAAATTTGATTAAATACTCGAATTCAAAATGCTTCCCAACCCCATTTTAACTCTATGAAGCAAGGTAAATGAAAAAAACACAACCAAGTAGAACTCTTTTTATCGAATGAAATTCGTGGATAACAAGATCAATTTTTTTGCTAGTCAAAATGAGTCAACAGTAATTTTTATGTTTTCTCTAAAACTGAAGGATTAAAAAGTAAAAGAAATGAAGTTTTACATCAAAAATGAATTTCAAAAATTAAAAAGATTGTGATTGTATTAGCTGAAAAGTAGGAGGACTAAAATTAAATTTTCATGTTATTTTTAAATGGCCACCTAGTTTTCTCATGTTTTTCACTTTGATCCTCTGAGTTTGAATCTTGTGATCCTTAATAAATCATAAGCAATTAATCAAAAATCTGGCCACAAAAGAATCATAGAAAAAAAAAGGTGGGATGATCAAATCACCATTAATTAAAATCTTGAGTGTGTGGATAGTGAATTTTGCATATTGAAACCTCTACCTCTTTTAGTTTTTTCCATGATATAATATAATATTCTACCAAGCCCATGAATGCACGAAGCTGCCGGATGTACCTGACTAGAAGATCAAAATAATTTCACTACCGAATTTTCCTTAAATATTGCGCAATCGAAAACTCCAACATGGAATCGAAGGATGTAGCAAAATCTCCTGTAACATTACTCAGATCATATTCATACACAATTAAAAGCAAAAATAGAATACATAATGAAATCTCTACTCCAACATCACTTAAGAAGAAAACAATCCATTCAATGACTTGATTATGTCCTCCTCCTGGCCATGGACGTAGGATTTCCATCGAACAATTCATCAATCAAATTCTCAATATCTTCAGGTTGGTACTTTATATACTTGTCTGGTTGTCTACCAGATGCCAAATACTGCTGGAACCTCCCTACAAACGAACGGTAAGCCGGGGTCACCACTGCCGATACCGAAATCCGAAGCTCAGACTGAAGCTGATCATCACTCACCACCCATGTGCTTTGTGTCCTGTGTATCTCATCAAACATGGTGGAGAACATCTTGAACCTCTCTTTCAATATAGTCTTGGATAACTTCCCATTTACCATCAAACCATCATGGTTTAGGCACTGCAACAATCTAGTCCACGTCTCTCTTGTATAGGCCTTGTGGTACTGCCTCAGATCGGATGATCGCTTTCGACACCAAGTATCACCCATCATATCATGAATCTCGTCAGAACCTTTTATCTTTTGCAGAATGTATCTCCCATTATTCATCAGGAATATGCACCTCAATGCAGGATCCCTATACAGCTTTGATTTCATGTCAAGATTCTCGTCCAACAAATCCATAATCGAATTCAACTGCACTGAAAACGGTGAAGTCTTTGGAGTCCCATCATCGTTGGCTCCATTCTTAATATCCAATACAGTGCCATTTGAATTGGCAAACCCTTCCATTTTCTGGTGCTTCTGAAACACTTGCTCTAACGTGTCTTTATACTCACAGGCGTATTTTAGATAATTCATGGTGTAGCGTGTCAAGGGGTGAACTGCACCACTCGGGACAGGAGTCCGGCCATTGTCTCTTCTTATTGAATTCTCCAAATCACAGAAAATGCTCACGGCCACCTCTCCCAGGCGGCCTTTTGCAGCCCAGATTTCAGATTTTAATTCTTCGTAGCATTCACTTGAACAGGTATCATCATCAAAAAAAGGAATTAAATCGCGCAGTGCCTCATACATGTCCAAAATTTTGAATAATTTTTCAGCTGATCGCTTTGTTAATGCTATTGCATCTGAAAAATTGACAAACCTTACAGCAACTGCTAATGCAATATGGCAGAATAATCTCTGAGATATTGATGGATGCTCAGAAAATATGGAGCTGCAAAGCTTCCGCTCGCCTGAGAAGAGAACTGAGGAAGATTGCTTGATTACAGTGATCCACATAGCAATTACTCCTTCCAATGATTGCCATTGCATCCTTTGTACGTCATCAATGCTGATATTTTCAAAACCGAGCTTGTCCAATTCGCTAGAGAATGCATTTCTCCTTACCATGTTGTAAACCATGCAACACTCACTCTCATAGCCTGATGAGATCATTGCTGTGGCGATTCTGTTCATTTTCGAGATTGCTTCTGATGTATATGCAGGGAATTCCACGTCTTCGCTTGATTTGGACTCTGGTATAACACAATAAGTAGATTCCTGACGGGAACTGAATGATGATTGTTTTAATGGCTTTGGAGATTTGAGATCTGCATTGTTACCCTGATTACAAGTTTCAAGAATTAAACGAAACTCACTGTCTAAAAAGGACATGGCTAGATGCAGGATGGTGCTGGCTCTGTTGAAGCAGGAGGCTGTGGTGGAATTAGAAGGGAATTCGCCGAGAGCATTTATCAACTTCGAAGTGCAATTCAAAGATTCAATGAATGACGAGTCTTCTTCTTGCTTTTGGCCAAATTTTGCGTTGGAATCATATTTGGTGATCATTTTTTGGATCATTTCCAACAACGATTCTACAGAGTTTGGAACATCCAGGGGGTTGTTAGATGCATCATTTCTCGTAGATAATGATTCGAGAAATCGATCAACATCTTTCAGGACTTGAGGCAGGCTTAATTCTGGATCAGAAGAAGGCTCTTCAAGGTTTGAATTAGGCTCACACTCCCCTGGTTGCTGGCAATCTAATCTCACATGGACAGCTTCTGATTCAGGTCCTGCAGGGCCTGGATTGTCATCCATTTGATTGCCATTTCCATTTCTTGAAAAACTACCAGATTTCTCTGGTGGGGGTTTCTCCATGAGGCCTGATTTAGCTATTTAGGTTTTAATTAACAGGGAAGATGCAGAGAAAGGGAATAGACATGAAGAATCATAGCATAAGCATAGCTAATGAAGGGTCATTGTTCATTGCTGTTTCTGTTTTTTCTTTTCAATGTCTTGCTAAATTTTGCTCGGATGTGAGATTGGGAGTGGAGGAGGGCGAAGGGATCTCGGTGGCAAATGGGGCAAAGAGAATTGAGGTGTGCGAGGATGTTTAGTTTTTGACCGTTAATTTTATGGCTCGTCATTAACTGTTGACCACCCGTTTAGGTCGTGCTCTCCACTTTGTCCCCAAGTTGCATGTTCTGTCGACATGTCGCCATACAAAATGTGTTCAGGATCATGCAAATCTATACCACCTCGTCAAGTTTCTTAAATATAAACAAAAGGAAAAAAAAAAACAGAGAAAAAGGATGGGTATGAGCCAAGGTTGGTGCAACAATACGTCTGCATTTTATAACTCTAATTGAGCTCTTATATTATGCATGATCTTCTTCTGACTCCTGAGTTTTCTGTTTTCACTGATGGCCCAACTAGTATAGTTATGATTCAACTTTGAAACCCGATAATGTGCGTGCGAGCGAAAATGGGCTGGGTTAGGCGGATTCCATTCATTATAATCTCATTCAGTTTTGCCTCTCAATTATTTAGCCCCTTTCCAAGTTTGATTCCACCTCTACAGGGATATAACGCCCTAATAACCAACCATGCAAGCAGCCGGGTAGTGAGAAATATTTTTTTATTTAGAAATATATTAAAATAATATTTTATTTTTAAAATTATTTTTGATATTTAAGCATTAAAAACGATAAAAACACACAAAAAAAATATTAAATTGAAGTAAAAAAAAATTAATCTTTTTTTAAAAACACTTTTAAAATACAAAAATAAACAAAATCATAGTAAATTTGGGGATGCTTCGGAAACATTTTCCCTATTCCGATGCTACTTCTGGTTTCATCTCTTCTTCTACCTTTTAACATAAAATTAAAAGGAATGCTTATTTCTTTTAAAAAATAAATAAAACTTTTAGATCACATGAAATTTATTAGTGAATTATTTTGACTTTTTCTTATAACAAATAATTAAAGCTGAGTAACATAAGAAATTAATTATAGTAATTACAAGAATTAATTCTGATCTGCTCTTTTGCCTTCTTTCCTATGTATTTCCAACTTATTTTGCATTTAGTTTTACTCAGTTTTTTTCTTCTTTTTTTTGTAAAGCTTAGGTTCTAGTATTATACTTATTAGAAATAATATTAATATTAATTCAAATTAAAGTATCATCGGATTTGATTGTGATAGATTCAATTCATTTGCTTAATAAAATTGGATCACGATCAAACTTTGATTATAGTATATCAAATCTATTTAATTACATCGAAATCGTTGTGGATCATATTCATAACAAAATCCGATGACCTCACTACCATTAGTATAGGAAAATACAACTGGAAACTTCCTCAAGCCAAAAGCCCAGTTTACCACTGCACGATACATGTCCCTATCGACTCCTCTCCAAGACATTTTCCGGTGTAATTCAAAATTAGCACACGTTTGCGGGGATAGAAAGCGGATTTTTGCCAAAAAATTGCTTACGCTCAAGTTAAGATGATGATTTGATCTTGAAGAGGCGAGGGCACAGGAAGCGGTGAGAGAACCTTTCGGAATCAATTCCGTCTCATTGATTTTATCCTATGCTGGGCTAAATTTGAGAGAGACTTCACCCCTAGTATTAATTAATTGTAGCAACTTCAATTTGAATTGGGTGGAAACATTATGACTCTTTATGCACAAGTGCCTGATTGCCCACAGAAGAGGTAAACAGGTGTTCAATGTTGTCTTCAAGAACCCATCTAAACACATTTATTATCCCCACTGCTTTTGCGTAATATGTTCACCGTGCCAGTGGAGATAACATGGACCTCATGTCCACCATCCTTGGTGGCTAGTACAACGCGGTTCACTATACAGTGATGCTTTTTATTTTTTCAAGTCAAGGGATCATGAGTTTACCTTCACACAGACCTAGACTGAGTGCATATCTCCAACTAGATTAGAGACATTATTTACGTAAGGGTTAAAAGATTTACGAGGATTTTTACTTCCCATTGCGTGATTTAAGGTTAGAATTATAATGATCAAGAAAATAGCATATCCACTTAACCCTCAAATTAACAAGGATTCTTTGTAAACCAATCAACTTTAATTATACAAGGAATTAACATAGTAAGGGGGCACTTTCTTACAAGTCAATCAACAATTCCTAGTTTCATGATGATGATTATGCGTTTGAAATCAAAGTGTGAAGTTATGAAAAGTATCGATATCAAGCAGTCAAAAAATATGAACAATCAGTATCTCTGTGCTGCCATTATTTCTTCCGTGTATTTTAGTTTGGGGAAAATACATACATAGCGAGTTGAATCCCAAGTAATTTATTCCTGGGTGGTGATTAAATGATGTGACACCGTCGAATGAGGAGGAGTGGAGGGCGGCTCACAACATGCCAAGAATATTAGCGGTGTGGTGCTTCTGCGGTTTTGCCTGTTCTTCTTGGACTCTTCCTTTATCTGGTTCTGAGCTGTGAAGTTTGTGATCTCAATGTGCCCTTGGCAACAGCCATCTGTTCTGCACTTGACTTTAAGTTTGTGACTGGATCATCCATAACCATCACCCGTTTGGTTTTTGCTGGTTTTTCCATGTCAAAAAGTTCTGCGCTGTGCTGGGGGTTTCGCAACCAGTCACTCCTAGCACCCACGCTTCCTATCTCCCACTCATTCTTTCTAAGAAAAGAACATGGGTGGCAATATTCTTGTGTTTAATTAGAGTTTTCAAAGTCATAAATCTTAAAATGATCTTTCTTTATTTTTATAAAAAAATAAGAAAAGAAGTAGATATCTATGCCTAGATATTTATGGCTTTATTTTTCAAAAATACAGGTCAAGTAAATTAATATACTTCCTTGCAAGTTTAAAATTGAGTTGGTAGATATTGCAAAATTCTACGAATATGTCACTTAATGAATCATATAATCTTAATTTGTTTTTAATACCAAATATTATATATTATAAATCATAAATTATCACTAATAGTTTGATATTGGTTATTGTAATATCTCAAATCGGCGGATGAGGGAGTGGTAGTTAGCCATATTAAGAGTGCTGGTTGTTAACTCGTCATAAGTGTTTTGGGGCGTCAGGCTCAGATGTGGGCTTACATCATCAGAAACAAAACCATGAGGGCGGTAAGACTCAAAGCGGATAATATATGGCAAGTTGGGTCGGGCTGTTATATTTGGTATCAAAGCCGACCTCATTGGCGTTCCGGTTGTGCTGACGAGGTCGTCAGACTTCTTAAGGAGGGTGGATTGTAATATCCCGTATTGGCGAGTAAAGGAGTTGTAGCTAGTCTTATTAAGAGTACTGGTTGCCAACTTGTCATACGCATTTTGGGGCGTCAGCCTCAGATATGGGCTTGTGTCACCAGAAACAAAACCGTGAGGACGGTAAGGCCCAAAACAAACAATATATGACAAATTGAACCGGGCTATTACAATTATGATGTAATAATGACTTCACTATTAAGGTGTATATATTTTGGAAACCAAGAATAGTCTAGTTTTTCATGTGATAGTAAATTCTTGAGTTTTTTTAAAGAAAAATAATGTATATTTTGCGTGATTGCTTAATAATAGTTTTATCACTTAAAACTAATGAAAATATGGACTCAAAATCCATTAAGGGAGTGTTTGGGAATGCGGTTCAACCTGCGTTCCCAAAAAATTTGATATTTTTTTTTTGCTAAAATTTAATATGGTTTGTGCGTTTTGGATCATTTTGATGTGCTGATGTCAAAAATAATTTTTAAAAAATAAAAAAACATTATTGACATGCATTTTGGCACGAAAAAGTTATTTGAAAAGCACCCGCAACCACACTGCCAAACAAGCTCTAAAACATTCAAGAGTCAAGTCCTAGTCACGACAGAAAAAAAATAAAAATAAAAATAGGTCAGTGCTCTAATAAAGACAGTTCATAGAGATTGGGGACTTTTTAAGGTTCACTCAATTATTTAGATTTATTATTATTTGTACCTAGGCTCTCTCTTGGTATCTTCATCGATTTATTCGGAAAACAACTTAAAGTGAAGGAGAAATTAATATAATCCAAGATTTATATTACTATTTTATTGGAATAGTGATTTGATAATATTGTTTTTTACTTAACTTTTTTTTTCATCTAGGTATTGAGGGTAGGTTGATATTTTAACCATGATATAATTGTTTTTTATAAAAAATATATTTACAAATTATACAGGTTAAATTAGTTATTTTGTTTTTCTTAAAAGTAAAAATAAAAATTTAACTCTAAAATAAATTAAAAAAATGTCATTTACCAGTAATATTTTGGTTTTTTAAATAAAATAAAATAAAATAATGGAAAACACTGTGTTTTCTCCTAATTCATCTTATCTTCCGTACATAGTAAATTAATATTCAAAGAGTCTTGAAAATATGGTAAAGATTATTTTTTAAAGTGTTTTTTTATTTATAAATAATTAAAATAATATATTTTTTTATTTATATAAAATTTATTTTAAATATTAACATATCAAAATAATAAAAAATTAAAATTAAAATTTTAAAAAAATATTGTTTTTAAAACACAATAAAACCAATCATTGCACCAAACACCCTGTTAATAAAGACTGAATACTCACATTTAAACCTTGTAAACCAATGTCTAAGTTCTAACGCGTATGTATATTATGTTTGGAGCATGTTTAATAATAATATAATAATTGTTTTTTAAAATATTTTTTGCTTTAAAGTGTATTAAAATAATTTTTATTTTTTTAAATTTATTTTTAACATTAACATATTAAAACAATTTAAAAACATTTCAAAATTTTAATTTAAAATAAAAAAATTTAAATTTTTTTAAAAATATTTTTAATACTTAAAATAAACCGCAATTACAAGTACTAGGAGTCCATGCCATATCGTTTCAAGACTGAAAAGTGAAAACTCCGATCTGAAAATAACCATTTGACTTTTATTTTTTAGTCAAAGACAAAAACTGAGATTTCAGCGTATAGACTTTTCCCATTTCCCACTAATTTCTTGATCTCCTATATACATCAATTAGATTGGTGGCCCGTAACACGCCACGGCCGAACCAATTTTTTTAACCACGGAAAAAAATATTTAGTTAATGAAAGCATTTTTTAAAAAGTAAAATAAATTTGAAAATTGGGTTAAACCTCTATTAATTTAATAATATAATAAAAAATAGACAATAATAAAAATAAATAAATTAAAAAAATATATTGGGTCACATTAAGCAAGGTTAATACGCCAAATATGTTACCTGACAAATGAAAACAAGATAACTCCATAAAATGATGGAATTAGAAGAAATCAATTGTAAAAAAGAATATGAAAAAAAGATCTAAACTAACCCGGTCTAATCTTTCAAGCTTGTGACCCGAAAGATTAACAAAATCTCGATCAATAAAATATTAGGGGATGAAATCAAAAACGAAAATTCTAATAAAAAAGGATTAAAAACAAAACAAATAGCAATCAAATAAAATATTGACAAAATCCAATATAAAATAAAATGAACTAAAATATTGAGGGATGCAATTAAAATAAATAAATTAAGAGAATGAAATAAAATATTGAGGGATGCAATTGAAAGGATAATTTAATTAAGAGAATGATTAAAAAAATTAACAAATCAAAAGAATAGAGACTAAATTTGAAAGGTAAAAAAATAAAAAGAGGGTTGAATTGAAAGAAATTCTCAATTCTATGTATTATTTTAAATTAAAAAAATAGAAATAAAAATTAAAAAGAAAAAAACAGAAGGGTTGCTTTGAAAATGTGCAAGGGAAGGCTCTAAATCTGAGAAGGAGTGAGGAAATAAGGAAGAAAAAAAAAAGATCATTGATGCAAAACCTGATATTTTTGTGCAACACGTCACCCAAGAATAGAGGCGATGCCATGAGAATTAAAACGCTGCCATGAAAGTTGGATTTTGGCCACCAAACAAGGATGTACGCGCCATCTGAATAACACAAAAGCACCCACATGTGTCAGTGTGATGTCAATCGCAAACGATTTATTTAAATTAATTAATATTTTATATATGTCTAAATGCTAGATTGCCATTCATCAGACTCAATAATTATATATATATAAAAAAAAAAAACAAGAGGAAAGGAATATAAAATCCCTTGATTCAAGGCTAATTTTAATTCAAGGGTATTGTGTTCATTTTTCTATATATTTAAAATGAAAAGGTCAAAAATAACTATGCCCACCAATGCTTTAATTTTGCCTCTAAAAATATATTAATTATTTCACCGTACAAAAAAAAGAAGAAGAGATTATTACACCTGCTTCTAAGATCATTTATGTTTTTGTTAACAATGACAGAATTATAATTTTATTATTTTAATATATCGTGTAAATGAGTCTAGATCAACGATAAAAATGCTATCGTAATTTTACTCCACCTTTTAATTTATTTTAATAGTTTAATAATCCTCCCTCCAATTTTGTGTTTGCTTTTGGAATACTGTCCGTGGGATGATAGTTATGTACCGCCTGCTCAATTTTTTTCCTCTTAAATCCATACGATGGCATATATCTACCCGTCCGAAATTCAAAAAATTATGGATATAGAAAACGTTATGAACCTCCAATGGAGGTTCGCCTGAAAAAATAGATAGACGTGGAGGCTTAACAATTACAATCGGATGAACTCGGAGGATATGAAGATTGAAAGAAGCTTGTGAAAAGGGAGATGATCAATGGTGCATCATTCGGATAAATATGCCTCCATTACCAGTTAGTTAATTTGCAATATAATTAATAAAATGCAAAGTAAATTAAAAGCTTATTTAAATTCTCAAATCTAATTGCATGCATAAAAATTGATTGTATGTATATATCTCGTCCACATAAAATAATTTGAATCAAACCATCTAGATGGTAGCCCAGTAGTAAGAGTTTGAGATCAAGAGGTTTGCTCCCTCTGTGGTCTCAGGTTCGAGCCCTGTGGTTGCTCATATGATGGTCACTGGAGGCCTACATGGTCGTTAATTTCAAGGTCCGTGGGATTAGTCGAGGTACACGCAAGTTGGCCCGAACATCATATTAAACTAAAAAAATAATAATTTGAATCATTATGAATCAATGCAAGAACAAGTTATAAAAAAAAAAAAAAAAAAAAGTACACGAGTAGTCTCAATATATAGTACAATCAAATTAACTTTTTATATCATCTTTGCCCTCGAATTTGTAAAAATTCTCAATTAAAAATTTACATCGATTTCAAAGGTTTTCCGTCTGTATTTCCCTCCAAATTATGCTTCTGTTTTATAGGAAATTATTTCATTTTATAGAAAACTAACATTTTTTAAAGTGATTCTAACTTAAGTCCTTGATTAATAAATTAAAATAGTTTACTGATAGAATTGATACAGAAAATAACTTGGAAATAAAATTGATAATACCTAACAATTGAATAGTAAATACATATTGTAAAATATATGAAAAGAACTTGGCAATTTACTGTCCCCCTACACCTAGAGATGTTATAAATTACACTATAGAGTAATCTTTGGTTAGTGTACGAGAATAAAAGAAATAAAAACAATATAAATAGAATAGAACAACAAATAAAGACATAATTATATTTAATAATATTATATAAGATAAAAATAACTATTTTTGTATTCTAGATGATTGATGATGAATAGGATATAAAAAAATCTATTCTACTATTAATATATATTACTATTTGATGCATGAGGATTTTTAGAAAAAAATATTGTTTTTTAGTTATTTTTATTTGATTTGTTTAGGATTTTTATTGATTTTTTTATTGATTTTTTAAAATTGTTTAGATTTGTTTTTAGAATTTATTTAAGGAGTTGTAAATCTTTAAAAAGGCACACTACTTGAAAAAAAATATCCAGTAATAAAATTATGAATTAGAGTTTTATATGATAATCTTATAAGACTTCAAATTTATCTTTTTAACTTGTTATCTTCTAGTGTTGTGTTTTTATTTACGTCATTGTCAAAATTACATATTTAAAGAGTATGTGTATATATATCTATATTACTTTAGTTTACATATATTTTTAAAGTTAATAGTGGTGTGATAACCAAAGTTTTGAAACCCGCCCTGGCGGGTCGATCTGAGATCTGGGGTTGAAATCGGGCCGGGTTTAAAAAAAATAAAGGAAGTCAAAACCTGGGGGTGACCCGGCAAGACCCGGTCAAAAACCCGATTACAACTCATTGATTTTTTTTTTTTAACTAAAATAACATCGTTTTGATTTAAAAAAAAATAAAAATTGACCTAGGTAACCTAATGACTCAGTCAAAACCCGATGACCCGGAAACCTGATCCTGGGCCGGGTTGACCACTGGGTCAGGTTTAAAAAATCTGGTGATAAACCTAGCTACAAAACCTGATTTGAAACCTATACCGGTTTGAGTTTAGAAAAAAAATAAAAGAAGGATTAGCTTGGCCTAACCAAATAAGAAACCATGGTAAACTCATGACATGGGATAAAATCCATTGTATTTTTTTTAGTCAAAACAATAATGTTTTGATTTTTTTTTTTAAAAACATTTGATTGTATTTTAGTTCATGGGTTTTGAGATATGAGAGAGAAAATCATCAGAAAAAGAAAAGATAAAGAAAAAACTTTGATCAATCATATATCGAGTATAAAAAAGCTAATTTTAATATTAATGGATTAGTTTTAGAGAAGAAAGTTAAATGGGGGTTGATTTGCCCTTTGAATGCGCTTAAAAAAGTAAATCGGGGTCTATAATTTTTTTAATCAGCTTGATTTAGGGTTTTAAAGTTGAGAATAGTAGTATTGAGGTCTCTAAAATACTTCTAGTGTATTTTAAAGCGAGAAAAACTTGAAAATTGAGTGTAAAGGGCTTTGGAATTTTATGATTTGTTTTTTAATTATTGTAATGTACTGAAATGACCTTGATATTGATGAAAAAGTCATGTTTTAGTTAAATAAGAAAAATTGAATAACCAAGAAGATATAATTTTAATGGAATAAATACATTTTACTTTATAATTTAAATTATCAATGTTTTTTAAATAATTATCTTAATAGTTAAAAAATTATATAAAAATAGATTTTAATTGATAGCCGGGAAAAAACTAGTTTCTAACTAATGTAATCTGTTAAACCACTGTTTTTAAATCCGACTCGAACTAACGGGATGGCATGTAATTTGGGTGATCCAACACCAATGCTAGGCCAAGTTTTAATAAAAATAAAGAAGGAATTGACTTGATTAAAATTTGGGTTGATCCGATATCTAGATAATTCATAAAAAATTCAGTCAAAATCTATCAATTTATTTTTATTTTTTTAAATAATTTTATTTTATTATTTTATAAAATAAAAAAATCAAGTTAACACCCACATAACGTATAATCAACCTCCGAATTGGATTTAAGAACTATGGGTAAAAAATTGTTTAAGTCCCTGAGGACGTGCAGGCAAGGGGTGCAAGTTTTATCATGTACCTAACTACAAGGAAAAAAAGTCCCGTTACGAATGACTTCCCGACCTGCAAAACAAAACAATGGAATTAAATCTTCTTGTTTCCTCCGTCAGTCCCGCCATTTGACCTTTTTTAATTAATTCTCTCGTCAGTTCACACCGTTTACGTTATGATCTTGTAATGAAAAACCAAAGGCAACATAACATGGTAACAAAAATTTCTCTCCTTAAGCGGTAAGAATATCCAGACTCACACACTATACATAAAAAAAATAAATAAAAATAAATTGTAAAATTTAATAGCGGTCAAAGACAGGCAAGAGAGGGGTAGAGTGTAGAGAGAGACGCTGTCATACCCTCTCTGTCTCTCTATAAAGTTGGGACGTATACAGTTAGTTGTTAGTGTAGACAAAAGCCGGCTTCTGTCTTCTTACATTCTGTTCTCTCTCTCTCTCTCACTGCCAACAATCCCCCCTCTCGCTCTCCTCACCAGCAAGAAATGACACGCACCCAAGAAAAGGTTTTTTCTTTTTGGTTCTTGATAAAGTAAAGTCTCTTCATATTCCCTCTCTGTTATTGCTATTGGTGTTTCTTCAACTTCTCGATTCCTTTACTTTGTCGTTTTGACTCACCGGATAGAGATAGAGAAGTTAATATTATCCTGACCATTATAATTCCATTCCATGATTCTTTTGACGGGATTTGTGTGAAACATTATATCTAAGGGGAAAAGAAGAAGAAGAAGAAGAAGAAGAAGAAGGCAAATGTTTTTTAGAGTAATGAAGCTCTGATTTGAGTTTTGGATTGCACCTGTAAGCTTAAGGATTTGTGAAACGCTTTGTTATTGGATTTCTGGAGATGGGCTGTTTTCCTTGTTTTGATTCAAGGGAAGAAGAGGAGCTGAATCGAGAGAAACAATCTGATGATCTGAAGCAAACTTTGCCTACTGTTCCTTCTAACATCTCCAAGTTGTCTTCTGGTTAGTTTTTGTTTTATTATTTTTTGTTAATAATCAATTTCTTTGCTTTTTATGAATTAGTTGTTTCTTCATATTTGTCATTGCTTGATCTGATCTGGTTACTTTCTGATTTTGTAATGTTTGTGGATATCACATCAATAACACTTGCTTTGCCTTTTCTTTTTTCCTATTTTATTACGAGTACTTGATGATGAAATTCTAGAATGATAGACTTAAGATTGGTTCTGGTAGACCCCACTGGATTGTCATGCAGCTTGTAAAGAGTTTTTCATTCTCTGGTGAAATATTCGAGCATTCGGGTTGGATCTGATCGGTGATTAGAAGGTTGGAGATATTGGGGGTATTAGTAACTTAATTCAATTATCAATTTGTCTCTTTGGAACCATCATTTATTGGAGGTTCAATTCATGACCATTGCTATGCAACTGTTCTATTGATCTCACTGAATTTGAGGACTGAAATTCTTAATCTTATAGTGCCTGGTTGAAAGTAAATGAATTTTTTTTTTATCGATCTGAGTTCTTTGTTTTGATGGAATTTACAGGATCTGACAGGCTCAGACCAAGAAGCAACGGAGGACAATCCAAAAGGCAATTGCCAAGTCCAAAGGATGCACCTGGTGTCAATATAGCTGCTCAAATTTTTGCTTTTCGTGAACTTGCAGCTGCAACCAAGAATTTTATGCCGGAGTGTTTCTTAGGTGAAGGGGGATTCGGACGTGTATATAAAGGGTGTCTTGAGAGCACTGGTCAGGTAAATTCTTCTTCCTTTTCTCCCCCATCTGATTAACAGACCTATAAGCACTGATTTTAGACCACCTATTTTTTGTCAATGAATTATCGTGCTTGAAATAATGAGAGGGATGAAGTAAAACAACACAAAGATCCCCAGGATCCTAAGAAAATGTATTTAAATTCGATACAAGACTGATTCCAAACTTAAATACTATTTGCAATCACTTGAAAGTAAATTAAAGCCACTGAACAACTGGATACAGCAGAAAAAAAGACTACAAAATCAGTCACTGCTAAGAGGTATATGGTCAATTTACTATTTGCAGTTCTGAAGGCAAAATGTAACCGAGATATATTTTAGTTTGTTATGGGTTTATTATCACAGGATACCTATCCGACCTACTTCATTCACAGTTTAGCACAAGAAATCGATTCTTAATTGTTTTCTCCTTTACTTTTCAACTTAGATGAGGATAGAAATATCAAGTTATGAGGACCTGTCTTTGTTTATTACAGTCCCTTAATTGGGTGACAAGGATTAAAGCTTTGTTAAATCACCATTAGGTCAGCATGGTTGTTAAACTCTTTGCAGTGATATTAGAACCTTGTAGTTCTTGACGATCTCATATGTACACACTAATTAATCCATCTCTGGTAACCTTGACTCTGAAGTTTGTGGAATCAATTTTTATATCTGTATGGAGCCATTGATATGCTAATATTCTAATGAGTCATGGATGGTATCCTTTTTAATTTTAGGCCAGTTAAACAACACTTATTCCTTAAGTTTTTCTTTGTTGTTCAACCGACATCGAATCCATTCCTGGCTGCTGTTGTTGCTTGAAATTGATAATTTTTCTAGGGAAAGCAGCAGATGGGATTGATTTTGGCAACAAATAGTTTTGCTCTTTCTGCGAAGCTTAAATTTATGATGCCTTAGTGAAAGTCTGGTGGGTTTCTGGTCAGAAGTTTTTTGAAATTCCCATTATTCGTTGATGGACTAACATGAGGGCGTCAGCTTTGGAGAGTGGTGGACATGGTTGAGTTTTTTAATTTCTACTCACTTCCTATTTTTCACAGGTTGTTGCTGTCAAACAATTGGATAGGAATGGCCTCCAGGGTAATAGGGAATTTCTAGTGGAGGTTCTCATGCTGAGCCTTTTACATCATCCAAACCTTGTGAACCTGATTGGCTATTGTGCTGATGGGGATCAGCGGCTCCTTGTCTATGAATTTATGCCCCTGGGATCATTGGAAGATCACCTTCACGGTAACATTCCTTGCATTTCTAAATCTTCAATTTTAATTTTTGTATCATTTCTCTCTCATTTATTTGTATTATCAAGGTCCCTAGCTCCTCTGAAGCTACTATCAGTGTTAAACCCAAAGATTGAACTTTCAAAATAAAATTACTGTACAATGCTGAGTCATCAAAGTGATAAATATTCCAAAGAAAAATTTCAAAGATAGGACCAGCTATGAAGCATCATGACCTATGCCATAGAGAAGCTAAAAGGTAAGCCTTTTAATTTGAGGTTGGTTAAAGCAAAGACAAGAGCATGGTCATGTCAGGTTATTGGAGAATCTAGTAGGGACATCCCTGATGACTTATTAAACCAATGAGCTTTCTCCACTGATTATGGTTAGAGGAGGTATCGTGATCTCTGTTTCTCCTCCCGTTTCCTTGTAGGTGATACTGATTTTCTTTAATAAAAAACTCAGTGGTGGGTAGAAATCGTGATGCATGTTCTCTTGTCTTTCTATCTCTTCATTTTGTTTAGCTCATCTTTAACAGCATTGAAACATTCCATTAACATTGTTGGATTGATTCTGGTTTCTGAGGTGGATTTGATTGTCATTGAGATCATAGCATAGCCAGTGAAAGTGGAATATCTTCCATCATAAAACTAGCATTTGGTCAGAGTAAAATTTTCAAATAAGTTAGTTTAGTTGTACAAGGTTGTTCTGATTTCTGAGGTAATGCACTAAATAAATATCAGAGTATATATTTCATTTTCTTAATTGACGAGTTTATTTTTGAGATATTAGAAGCAGAATTTACTGCTTAGTGATACTCACTGGCTTATCATTCAGATAGATTGACCGTCCACATTAATATTTATGGACTCTCAATTCTTTGGTTGGTTTCTTTGAATGACAGCTTCAAATATCAAAGATTGTGTCTGTTGCAATTTGAATAATTTGGAATAGGAAAGTAAAATTTATAAGGGACATGATGGTCACATCATCAAATAAGGAGGCAGATGTTGATATATGAACACAGTAGGCTATTGAAATGTCAATTATGCGCACATGCACAGAAGCACTAAAAGGAAAATGACGTTTCATGCTTGAGATTTTAGGATAGTGTTGATTGAAGTTAATGCTTGGTGTGTGCACTACAATTCTTGAGTTGCTTTTCACTGAACATATTTCATATTTTTTGACAATTAAATTACACATTATTAAGAGGAAATAATGGCTATTTATTTTATTTAACTCACTGGTTGATGGATCCTTCTGCAGATCTTCCACCTGAGAAGGAACCACTAGATTGGAACACAAGAATGAGGATAGCGGCTGGTGCAGCCAAAGGTTTGGAATACCTGCATGATAAAGCAAGCCCTCCTGTTATTTATCGGGATTTTAAGTCATCCAACATTTTACTGGAAGAAGGATTTCATCCGAAGCTTTCTGATTTTGGGCTTGCAAAGCTTGGCCCCACTGGGGACAAGTCACATGTTTCCACCAGGGTTATGGGCACTTATGGTTACTGTGCTCCTGAGTATGCCATGACAGGACAATTGACTGTAAAATCTGACGTCTACAGTTTTGGGGTAGTGTTCTTAGAGCTGATAACTGGTCGTAAAGCAATTGACAGCACTCAACCACACGGAGAACAGAACCTTGTCGCATGGGTAATTAACTTTGACCATTCTGCAGTTTAGCCCATTCTCTATGGTCTTTTTGTCTGTACATTTTCCCTATGCTCATGTGATAATTGTGTTGATGGAGGAACTTTTACCATTATGCAGGCACGTCCATTATTCAATGATCGCAGGAAATTCTCAAAATTGGCAGATCCACGACTGCAGGGACGTTATCCAATGAGAGGACTTTACCAGGCTCTAGCTGTGGCATCCATGTGCATACAGGAGCAGGCTGCTGCGCGTCCTCTCATTGGGGATGTGGTCACCGCACTTTCTTATTTAGCAAACCAGGCTTATGAACCTAATGGTCACGGCCACAGAGGTTCAGGGGACAGGGATGAAAAAAGACAGAGAGATGAGAGAGGTGGACAGTTATCAAGGAATGAGGAAGGTGGAGGATCGGGACGCAGATGGGACTTGGATGGGTCCGAGAAAGAGGACTCACCAAGAGAAACTGCTAAGATGTTAAACAGGGATTTAGATAGAGAACGAGCAGTTGCTGAGGCCAAGATGTGGGGAGAAAATTGGAGAGAGAAACAACGCCAAAATGCTCAAGGAAGTTTTGATGGCAGTAATGGATAGTACACAAAAATATTATAATGATGACTGGCATCATATTTCCTTGCTGTCTAGTTTCCTGCACTTGAGTCACCATCACCGAGTGAAGAAGAAACATTGGAAAATTAAGCTTTGCTTTGCTGCTTGTAAGGGATTTGGTGCCAGTTAGTGTTCTTTATGTTGAAACATAGAACAAGAAGATGATGATAACGAAGAAAAGCATAATCTGAGAGTGTACATTATCATCTAGGAGAGCAAGAAAAGAACAAGACGTATTCAAAAAAATTTTGAGAGTTAAGACGTCTAGGTCATGTTCTTCTTGCTCTTGTAGGTTCCTTCAAAGCATAAACATTTCAGCTGTCTGTACTCTGTAGTCTTCTTCGACGACATTTTACCGACCAATGAAAGTAATTTTATCAACTAATTGATGTGGTAATCTCGTGATGCATTCTTTGACACATAATTTACCAGAGCACAAAACAATCTTTGCATTTAAAATATTTCTTGTCAAGGTGAAAAAGACTCGATGCAACCATTTAACAGAGTAAATCCCCTTTCCCCTGTCAATGACCACTTACCATCTTTCCCAGAGCTGCTATTTATTGGAATATGACTTGGAAATGTACAAGGTTTATCCATACCCTGGTCCCAGGTGTACCATGTTTTATCAGTATGGAAGTGCCTGTTATGTTGCTTTAGATGATAGGAAAGTTCATTTCATTGAAGAGAGATCAAAAGGAGGATGCCATGCCAATAACGAAACGGAACTCACGAACCTTCTACACGTGGCCCTCTGGTGGAAGTGTTTTATATGGCAACCAGGATTTCACATGGCCTGCCCAAAATCAAGGGTCAATCAGAGAAGACCGCATGAAATTGGGCTCACAAGATGCTGCAAGCTAGCTAGGCCACGCATCTATTTTAATAAAGAGAAGCCTAATTTAAGCTGTATGGTCTGTTTTACCCGGTGTTCCCAAGTAAGCTCACTAACGTGTACACAAAAAAAAAAAAAAAAACACAAACAAAATTAACATTTTGTACTGCTTTTGATTCATTCATCTCTTATATCAAGAGGGAAGCATCTCACTCATACAGAGTGTACAGCATGAAATTAATGCAACTGGTAGGGGATCAATGGCATAGCATGATCATCAGTGAGGAAGATTGTAACAAGGTCATAATAAATAAATACAGGTAGCTCAAACTGCACATTCACTTGATTGGAGGTCATCGTGGGAAGCTTCCATGCTTTTCTCATTCTCCTTAGACTCCTCTGTTCGGTCATGCTCCGCTGCACTCACATCAGGTTGAGCATCAACTGGATAAACTTCAGAAGCCCCCAATGTGCCTAGTATGACAATGCTCTTCAAGTTTTCAGCTGGTATCTTCTTTTTCTCTGCATTTCTGTAGATTCCATACAGCAGCATCTGAAGTAACCCCAAGACGAAGCCCAAGATGTTCGGAAGCTGCGAATTCACAAGGAAACAAAGAGATTAATTTAACGGCCGAGCTTAAATGAAATAGGTGGATTTCTTTTAATTATTTTTCGGAAGTATTGCATGGAAATCACTTACAGCAACACACATGTCCTTGATGAAAAGGCCATAGGCAAACCATATGACAGCGCTCAACGTAAGGAAAAATGACAAGGTGAACGGCATGAACTCAACGCTCTTTGTTCGAATGATTTGTTTCTACAAAAAAACAAGTAAATGATAGGTGAAAAACATGAAGCTGGCTAAAATTATGAAGTTGTAGTTCAGTACTCAGAAGTCAAACTCACCACAATGTTTAAGGGTGCTGCAAAAACGCATACAGAGAAGGCAACACAAAGCCAACCAAGAGCCTTGACACGAGTTGAACCACTTGCAAGATAATGTGTAAGGAGAAGGATCAACGAGAACAACCCCATGTTCATAGAAACAAGCAATTTGATTGTTGAGACCTGCATCCCAAAACTCAATTCATATCATTAAAATGGATTGTTGATATTCCAAGTTAAATCTTGAGTAAAGCAGTGGTAGCAATTGATAAATCATGCATATATACCCTGCTCTCTCTTGTTGCATAAGCGATATAAATGGCAATGTATATAGTCTCTATGACACATCCAAATGAGTTGATGGTGACAAGAAGAATTGCATCGTTTTTGAGCATTGCATAGTAGAGCCAAAGCATAGAACTAAACAATGCCACGAGATAAGGCAAGGATTGGAAATCTTCTGTTGATTTTTTCCTTAAAATCCTGATAAATGTTGGCCTGTAAGAAAAAACAGCTATTTAATATTTTCTTCGTTGGATTTTCATAATCAAGAACAACAAGCGAAGAAACACAAACTCATGCACAATATGTACTTACACTGGAGCCAGGTACACCATGAATGAGATGATGTTACCTGTCATTATGCATAAAAGAATTTTACCGATTAGTCAGCTAGTCATCCATAAAAATTAACAACAACATGGAGCAACATCTTGATGATCAGAGAAAGAATGGGTGAACATAACTAGGATTGACAATAAGATTTTTCTTGTTTTCTTTCTTTGTCCTTGTTTTTCTTCTAAATTCTTTATAAGGTGTCAGGGTAAGATCTCTAACATATGATCACTTTCCCCTGAATTATTTTTAGCAAAGGTTAATTTCAGGAAAGGAAAGGAGTACAGGTAGAACAATCTTACTTTTTTTGGTTACAAAACAAATAATATATACTCGAATAACGAGGAAGGTATATCGTGATTTTATTATCGAGTTCACATACATTAATTATTAGAAGAATTAAGGATCTATTGGCATTATTACTAGCAAAGCAAATAACTATCTGGAAACCAACAACTACAAGTACATAGAATTAGGACAACTAATTGACATCTTAGCCATATTACTTAATTAGCATTATAATTGCGTGACAAAACGTTGAAGAAGAAGAAGAAGAAGATGTGAGTAGATTGCAAATCTAGAAGTTAGCTAGCTAACTGTTGACAATACCATGAACCTAAAGGAGATTAACTACTGAGAGGATGCTAAAGATAAACGTTTTGCAAGTATCGATCATGTAAAGGGAGGAAGTTGTGCTTCCTACAGCTAGCTTTCTTTCTGTATATTTGTATGCATTGATTTTCAAGCTAAACTCTTTAAATTTTTCCTCATTAATGAAAAGAAAAGGATGGTGCATAATATACCGAGGATGCCGAATGTAAATGCCAAAGGATGCTGCATGTTCATCACTGCCATGATCTGAACTAATTCCTCCTCAATAAATTAGCACCAAACTAGAACCTCTCTATATGTGGAAACTAAGAAACAGAAGAAGCAGAGGGCCTCAAGCAAATGAAGGATCCCTTGCTTTCTGTGTCTAAGAATCACTCGCTACCTAAAGCTCCCCCTTCTCTCAATGATCTCATGCAAACAATTAGAGCTAGAGGATGGCAAGCCAAAGTTTTGAGCACCCTTTATATACACACAAAACAAAAAATTCACACTGTTGATTTACATGTGAGAAACTTTACAGGAGAGTGTGCGTATTGAATTCATTCTTGTTGCATGAGACAAGTGGAGAATTAGTAGGTGGCGTAGCTAAAATTCATTTTACACAATCACCTTTCCTTTTCCCACGTACCTTCCTCCTCGCGTGCTTACATTTCGGACCCAATTAACGAGCATGCACACAATAATTTTTTATTCTTAAGAACAGCACCTTTTACAAAGAAAAGTTTCACTCCTTGGTTATAATTGTTGATTTGGCTCTAATTAATCAACAGTAGAATTTACTTAATCATGAATTCTATGACAGTTAATTAGATGCACTAGCAGTGGTCTTTGTGGAGGATCATACATTGCACGCACCCTGACAGAGAGTGGGATGGATTAGTGAAGAATGTGTCGAGGCTCATACGTTACTAACATACAGCAAAGCTATCCCCTAATACAAAGCTTAATTCACGTGACTTCTCCATAGCTCTTCTTTTCTTTTTAGCCGTTTCGATCTCTCCTCTTACAAATCTTCTCCTCTCCTCTTCTTGAATCCTCTCAAACGAAAACAAAAGGAAAAAGAAAAAAACCAAACACGCATTAACACGTCAGCTTAAGTTACAGTATTTCTGTTTTTTGTTTGATAGCCAGCAGTGTGGTGTGTGCATGCATATGTATGTTTTATGTAAGCATTTAGGCTTATAATAAATGTCGTGTTATGGAGGGGATCTTGCTTTATTCTCCTCCAAGCCATCTGTTTTTGCAGTTATACAAGGAGAAAGCAGATGACAAAATACATGGCCTTGCTATTTCATATATAAAACAACAAATGATTAATTTTCTGCTGTTCTCTCTTTGCTGTTATTCTTTCTAGGGTTAGCATTTATTTCAGGAATATGCTACGTTTATATTTAGCTGTACTTCATTTAGCTAATTTATTTATTTGGCAGCTAATTTGTAGTTCTTGTTAAGGCTGAATTTACTAACTGCTAACTAACCAATGGCTTGAATTTCTTCACTTGCCTGTCAGTTTCTTTAAAAGGGTACTGTTATTAATTAATTATTTCCATAAAAGATCTTGAGGTTAAAAGCTTAGTCCAAATCATATATATATATATATATATATATATATATATATATATATATATATATATAGAGTGCTAGCTTAACTGATCACACCCCACTAAATACAAATTTAACTGTTTAATTATTGCTAGTAATTTAGCTATTCGTGTTCACCAACTACTGGAAATCTTCTTTTTAATAAAGAGAGAGGGAAACATTTAAATTAATTGAATCAACGGAGTTCGCTTGTTCGACATCATGTTGAGTAATGTTTTGTAAAAGTAATTTTTAAATAAGTTTTTTCAGATTGTTTTTTATTTTTAAAATCTTAAAAAAAAAAACTAAAAAACCCATCAATTCCGAAGGAAACAAACTTTTAAAAAAAGGCAGATGAAAACGCAATCATATCTTATCCTTCGTTTGCTTTTGATTTGAATGAAAAGGTATATATATATATATAGTGTCATATTGTCTTTCTAGGCAAACAGTTACTGTTCTTCCGATTTCAATGATTAAAGGGACATGATTGAATAAGAGAATTAATAATAAACGTAAGGATTCAAATCAATGCTATATAGCAGACAGCAAGAAGAATAAAAAATCAAGGCAAGCAACGAAACTAAATCTGGGGCTGACATTTGTTACATGAAATATCAAATACTGTGATCAGCTAAGCATGTAATATGATCATACGCGTGGCATAATTGATTGCTATATATGTTGATGATTTGAAGACATCGATCTATCCCTCTCGTATAATAATTGAATGTGAACAGCAGGTAAAGGCAGAGTTGCTAGAGAATGTGATCTCGGTAACAACCTTCAAGTTTCAGTCAAAGACAAGTACCTGAGATACTGCCGATGTCTTTTAAGTGTCCACATTTTCTTTATCTTCATCCGTTGGTTTCAGACAGAACACAGCATCATTATTGGATTTTGGAATGGTGATAAGGTGGTGGTGGGGTGCGTTAACATGTACGATATGGGACAAATGTAAGCTTTCGATCCCTTTGTTTCTGCGGTTGTAAAATGTTCTTCGTAAAAGGTTTTCTTTTTTTTTTTTTAATTTTTTTATATTATTTTGATGTACTGGAATTAAAAAAAATTATTTTATAAAAAAATCTGCCATCAACTTTGAAAAATTAAGATGACGTTTACTGGATTAATTTAATAAAGCTAACATGAAGATACATACCTTTTGTTTCTGGAGATAAAAAGCTGAATTCCCAAACTTTAGAACTCTTATCTGCTCTTCATCAGCTTATAAAAATTCTGGTGACGTGGAGATTACTTGATTACGTGCAATCTCAAGATAAATCTTCAATATATACATGTCTGCACAACAACATTTGATCGAACTCATTTCATAATTGGCACGTCATCCTTTTTTCTTTACTTTTAATCTTGATTTAATGCCCCTCTTGAGGTCATCGACTGCATCAATCATGACCGAATTAAGGAATTTTAATATTTTGCTTAACAAAAACCATTGATTAATCTCAATCTCGGCTTTTATACAAGAAATTAAATGTCGTACACAACTCTTCTAATGAAACATCAACGCCTTATCTCTCAAGAACTTAATCAAGCATGAGCGAATTAAGGAAAGGTCTTTTGTTTATACCGAAACCACTAATTAATTTCAATCTCATCCATATAAAATATCATTGTGCACAACTCTTCTAATCAATCACCAACCGCATTTCTTTTTAATTCTTTATTATCTCTCAAATTCGTTCAAATTTGTATATAAATTTTTATAATTACTTATACTGCTTTTATTATAGAATGTGAAAATATTATAAACTGATTTAATATCAAATCAAGACTTTAAGTATATCAGCTCTTTTAATTCTGATGATCTTTTTAATTTGGTTTGGTTTTTTTTCTTATGTTTACTTTTTATTTTTGTAATTCTTTTTTTTTTCTTTTTTATTTTTCTTTCATATATCTTATTATTAGCTACCTTAGCATTTTTAATATATCAACTTCTTCCAAAAAAAAAAAATAATCACCAACCGCGTTAATTCTCAATTATTGAGCAGCAAAATTATTGGTTAAATACCAAATGAGATATATAATAAATTTAGGGATCCTGGTCAAAGATATTTCTTGGTGTAGTGGTTTGCACTGTGAAGTGTGAACGTAGAATCTGGCCACCTGAGCTCGACTTCCTTTCTCTTTTTCTTTTCTTTTTAACATGAACATTAGAAACGTCGTCGTTTAGCTTAGGCCTTCTTTCTTTCTCTCATAAAAGTTTTCTATCATTTTCTTGAAATTACTTTCTCACAACCCAAACAAAAGCCAGAAATGGAGCACTACAAAACTCTCCATGTATTCCAAAAATACCCAAACTCAGGTGTTTTCCAATTAAATCTCAACCGTCCATCTCAGCGAAACGCCTTATCGCGTGATTTCTTCACTGAATTCCCGATTGCTCTCCAATCCCTCGACCAAAACCCTAACGCGTCCGTCATCGTCCTCTCCGGAACCGGCGACCATTTCTGCTCCGGTATCGACATAAAAACCCTAAACTCCATAGCCAACGATTCCGGCGATCGCGGACGATCCGGAGAGAGGCTCCGGCGAGACATTAAGTCCCTGCAGGACGCGATCACGGCGATCGAGCGGTGCAGGAAGCCTGTGATCGCTGCGATAAAAGGAGCGTGTATCGGTGGCGGCATCGATATTGTGACAGCTTGTGACATTCGGTATTGTAGTGAAGATGCTTTTTTTTCGGTGAAGGAAGTTGATTTGGGGTTAACGGCTGATTTAGGGACGCTACAGAGGTTGCCGGGGATCGTTGGATTTGGTAATGCAATGGAATTGGCTTTGACTGGTCGGAGGTTCTCGGGTCAGGAAGCCAAGGAGTTTGGTTTGGTTTCTCAGGTTTTTGGGTCTAACGAGGAATTGGATGAGGGTGTGAAAATCATCGCCGAGGGTAAGTTGGTCTTATCCTTTGTTGGTTTTAGCTCTTACCGTTATTTGTAGGTCTAAAATTTAGACAATTGTGTGGATTAGGGCATATGTTTCATGCTTGCATATGGTGGGATAGTTTGAACAATTTTCTAGGGGAAGTCTAGATAGAATGCGTATGTGTTGAGCATAGGTGCAATCCTGATTATCATCAGGAAAATTAGTTTTGAATTAAATTGCAAAGATGGCTGTTGCATTGGAGCAAAACCCCATATCTTCATTATCAAATTAAATGAAATTTTTTACAATGTGTTGATCTATGATGAATGATGATGTAATATATGCATTGAAGTTATCAAGTGAGCATGTATATGAAACAATGTGTTTCTCTGTATGAGGTGGTTGGGCTATGTGAAAGCCGTAGCTCAGTTTGTATGAGACTTGAATACTAGAAATTTTGTTGTTTTGGGCATGTGTATGTTTGCATTAGGATGTTGGCTAATGCAGGTTTTGTTTAAGTACGATTTTTGTTTGGTGCTGATGTGATGTTTACCAATTTCTCTCTCTTGCATTAGCGAACATAACTACACTCTGCATTTTGGTATCTTGTGATGTTTTTTTAGTAAGTTGAGGCGTTGTGGGAAATGTGGTAGCTGCCTCATAAATTATTGATTTTGGCTGGCTGTAGAAGTTATTGTTATTGTTAGCATATTACATGGCAACTGCGTCAGCAAACTTCACTTTCAAAGTTTTTAGAACCATACAATTGCTGAAGACGATGTGTTGTGAGGGTGATTTTAACAGGGATTGCAGCAAAGTCGCCTCTTGCTGTCACTGGGACAAAAGCCGTTCTATTAAGAAGTCGCGAATCCAGTTTGGAACAGGGATTGGATTATGTAGCGACTTGGAACTCTTCAATGCTTGTGTCTGATGATCTCATGGAGGCAGTCTCAGCACATTTACAGAAAAGAAAACCCGCCTTTTCGAAGCTTTGATCTTGTATTCATGGATTGGACTACGTACTCTACATTTTTCAATGATGATATCTACTAATATAATAACTTGATGTATTTTATTCATCAACGCCACATGATGCATCATTTGTCGACCTTGCAACTAGATAAATACGTTGTTTCTCAACAGTTATGAATGCAAATGGAAGTCCAATGGACTCTTATTAATAAAAGCTCGCATTTGGAACTGTCAAAAATCCAAATATCAGTTGAACGAGAACGAGAAGTGTCGATAAAGAAATAGACAAAATGGAACTCTAATTCTAGTGTTGGCTGCAAAAAATGAAAGAAAATCAGAATTCAATGGATGGCTAATCTTGGCTATCTAAACTTTGGATCGTTGTTGCATGGCTGCAGCATAGGGAATTAAGGACCATGTGACCTCATTTAGCTACTAACAGATGAAATCTTAGTTGGGTTTAATTACTCTACTGTAGTTTTTATGCGGAGGCTGGGTGTCCAACTCTTGTAGTTTGTGCAGTTCTGTTCTGTTCTCTTCGAAATAACTCGACTGTTTTCCAGAGGTTGCACGCAGCAAACTCTATCCCAAGTCACTCCTCCCGGGTTTGAACTTCAGAAATCTTTGTAGGAATCCCATGTCTTATCAGCTAGAGCATCCCCTTCCTCCTATTTGTTTTTAGCATATTCCTCCCTCTGTGAAAGCACTGTGATTTTATCTCGAACGTCGAATGTTTGAATTTTAAGTTGGAGCTCAAAGCTGTGAAACATGATCAGGCTTAATTTGAGCATTCGAAGGTTTAATTGGTTTGATTTCCTTACATTTCTATTCATTAACCGTTAAGTATTCTAGTCAAAAGTTTGATCTGATTTGCTTTCTTCAGAAAACAATTTCGTTGCTTTTGAGATATTCCTATCCATAATCTGACCAGTTTGGTTTGATTTACCTCCAAACTGAAGCAAAATTTGGGGCGTGTATGAACTTGATTTCATCAGGAAGTTTTCATTTCAGGACAAGGCCAGAGGCCTAGATTGCTAGACCTAAAGCCCAACCACAGCTTGATAGACATTGATGCCATGACCAATGACTTATTACTATTGTTGCTGTTGTTGTTTATCAGAATAAGCAGCATGTTATTGGTTGGTGGTTACCTATTCTTCGTGATAAAGACAATTAGACCGAACAGATTTAAGATTGAGAGCGAGTCTAGGAATACAATAAGTATCGGGAAGAGAGATGTTTAATATTGAAATTGTTCCAATATGTGTTACAGTCATGAGAGAACCATTGGTAGTTTGAATTGATGGATTATAACTATCATGATGTTTGGTAGGAAAAAGAGTGGAACCAGGTGTTATGTGACTGCAACAGGGAGAGTCAAAAAACCAAGATGAATTATCTTGTGTGACTGATAGAGAGGGTGGATTACCAAAATAAACAGGGACTTGTTTGAGAATTTGTTCTATCTTAGAAGCAGAGAATTTTTCAATGGGAGCATTGGATGATGAACCTTTAGTTGTAGTGGCAGTGACTCTAGAAGAAGTACCATGTGATGTGTATTGTTGGGAATATCTGTTGGGATTTTGAAAACAATCACGTTGAAGATGACCGGGAGCTTCCTTATGACAAAATCGACAAACTCGAATCGGGCATTCCAACAGAATGTGTCCTGGTTTCTTACAGTAATTGCAATTTTTCTTGGAAGATCCATATGATTGATCTTTGTTATTGGATTGAGGTCCTTTGACAGTGGTAAAGGCAACATTTATAGGAGTTGGTTTGCGAGGGGCAAGATGAGTTCCTTCTGAGAGAAGTTCAGTAATAGCTTGATCCAGAGTAGGTAAGGGACTGCGATGAAGAAGAGACATGAACATGCTCAAAATCATTAGTGAGGGACATGAGAAAAAGAACCAAATATCAAAAAATTAAGAGGTAAAATGAAGATCAACTTGAGTTTGAAATCTAAATTCTAAAAGTTTTAGAAAGATATGTCTCAGTAAAAATATCAATAATTTAATAAATAAATATAACTGAGAATAACTCAATAATCTCACAAGTAATATGATGTTATATAAAATAATAATCAATTTTAATATGTTTTGTGCGTTCATAAAATATATTATTATAAATAATTTAAATAGCAATATGATTATCGTAATCAATGATGATATTTGCAATAGAATAAGTGACACCCATGTCTTAAAGTGGCCAACAAAGCCAAAAAAAAGTTCCTAAATTATTTCAACAATTGCACAATACTTAATTTGCTTTTTGTCGTGTCCAAAAAATAAGAGAATAAACAATAGCAAGTGGTGAATCTATGATCGATAAAATCACATGTCCAATCAGCATCTCAAGTGACGAGTGAGCATTGAAATGGAGACCATGAATCAGTGTCCTTTTAATGTACCTGAGATAATGCAAAGCACAGCTGCATAATGGGGTGTACTAGGAGCATAGAGAAATTGACTACGTATTTGGTGTATCCATTATTTTTCCCACTCAAATGTTTGATGCTTGCCTGCTGTGCGGGAATATATCCAGGTAAATGCAACTTGCTTGTTGTCCACCGTAGAAAAAACTCAATTCCATGAGCTCAACGAAGAATTCAATTCCAGCCATGATGAATCTTGCATAAAAGATTTTCTACATACATGACTTAGAAGCTGGTGCTTTTCCACTTACATCGAGGATATTTTAAGGTATTTCAGGAGTCTCAAACTCCCCCAGATGTCTTTGGATCCGTCAGAGCGTACGTAGTTTGGACGGTATGGTCCAAATGTCAGCCATAAATCTTCAGGGAAAAAGCAAGGCGGGAGACAATTAATGGTATCTTGTTATCTGTATTTACATATCTATCTCACGTTAAACACTTAATCAATCCAGAGATTTAGTCATGAAAATGACAGTTAAACTGAGATTTCTAATTCCCTTTTGACTCCCAATTGTTTTTAGTGTTCGAACAGAACCAAGAATAAATATAATAGGCAGATGTAAATCTCATTAATCCCAACAACGAGAAGGAATCCAAACAAGGGCAATCATAAATCAGAAACACAACATCTTCAGTATTTTGGATTTTAGCTGACTGAGCATAATTTATCAAATCATAAAAGATTATGGGCGGCGACGGTGGAGATAGTGATAATATTAAAGGAATGAAAGGAAAGCTGATGATAATAACTTAAGCAGTGAAAAGACTATTCAACTTACCGAGATAAATTCTTAATTTTTTTTATTTTTAATTAGATTTCTGTTAGAATTTTTTTATTTTTTGGGATATTCAGCCCCGTAATTTTTTTAAGATTAATTTTATAAAAGTAAAATCTAAACTTGAAAAACAAACCACATCTTTATCCAGGAACCATTAAATTATAGAATAAAATCCAAACTTTAAATCTATACATAAAATAATAGAAATCCCCCATGATTTATGAAGTAAAAATCCATGAATTGCATTGAAAAACAAAATCACAACTACACTAAAAAAAAAACCAGGTGGAGGTGGGTTGAGGGATGCTCAGTCTCTTGTCTGGTAACAGAGCCAAGCTAGCAAATGCGACGTGCTTGTTGTCCACCATACAAAAAACACTCAACTCCACGAAAAGTCTCATCAAGATCAATTCCACCGCTACGGAGCATGCGTGAACATTTTATTTGCACGTGACGAAAAAGCCTAGTGCTTTTCCACTCATATGCCATGTTTCTTGAGATTGATTAGCTTTTGCTTCAATGAATTTGAATTATTTATTAAAACGCCGTCTGTTTTGTTTTTTCCATTAAAATGAAGTGAAGTGAAGTGACACATTCCTAATGGCTTGCAGCTATGCAAAACGATGTACATGCATCCAACACCATGGTAGACTTCAAGCTTACTTTAGCTCAAAGCCGTCCATTGTGGATGGTGAAATCACGCTTTCTTTGACATTCTCTGCAAAATTTATTCATTAAAGCAAATTCCCTGAATTATGAACTACAAAGGGTAAATTTATATTATGCTTCAAAACCTATCTCCAAGTACAGTTCATTGAGGTAAGAAAGCACCCAAATACGGTAATAACAAGCGTTTAACCTCAGTTCCTCCTCCCTTTTCTTTTCTATTGGAAGACATGATCTTACAATGCCCAAAATCTAAAAAATAATAAATAACAATTCACAGCTAGTTTGCTATTTGGGCATGTGGAATTTTCAGCCCAACACATACCTCGGTCTGTCCCAGCGTGCCTTTCTATGTATTTTTTTTCCATGAGCCACGCACACAATTTTCTACTACACGCACAAACAACTCTTCATATTATGTAGAACAAGTATTATTTTTAAGGCTGTTAATTTCGTTTTATTAGTATTTTGTTTTAGAATGATAGATTTGAGCTCCAAAATATTTCTGTTTTATGATCTTGTATTGTATTCGTTTTGATTAGCCTGTTGTTTTTTCATTAGAATGATAAATTTGGGTTCCAAAATATTTCAATGTTTCATTTTGTGATCTTGTTTTTCTGTGTATATAATTCGAAATATTGACTAAAAAAATTATAATTCAAATATATAAACAAATTAACTTTAAATTGTACAATACAAACACAATACCAATCATCTAAATATAATTTTAATATTCCTAAATAGTCAAAATTCAATACTAATTAGAACACCAACTTAAAATAATTAAACACAAATAAAATATCAAAGTATTAAAAAAAAAAAAGGTTTTAATACAAAATAAGCACAAATCAAACATCATTGTCATACTTCTATCCTTAATGACCTTTAATAATCACCACTTTTCTACCATTTTTGTTTGTTTATTTCATTGAAATAAATTCTCATTTATAGGCAATTCATGATAAGAAACTCAAAGCGGATAATACTGATGACGATGATGTAAAGATATCAACGGTTCTACGTCTGCCAAGTGTCAGAAGATTAGAGATTACTATTGTTAGAATGCAGTTAGTATTGTTTGTTAGTTAAGTGAATCTTGAATCTATTAGCATTATTTCAGTGCAAAAAAAAAAAAGCAAATACCGTGTAATATCTTTCTAATACTGCATATATAAACTGAGGATTAGTGATGTGAACATTTAAGCAAAAGTAATAATAAAACAGTGCTAGAATTCGTCTTCTGCTTCTTTGTATAACAGATTCATTCTCTGTTCTTCTTCCTTTCTATTCTCTGCACTTTCTTCATCTCTCTTCCTTTCTGTGTAAATCTTACTGTTCTCACATGGTATCAGAGCATTGGAACTCTTGATCTTGTGGCCGTTAGCTTCTGAATTCTGGCTTTATTCTCATTCTCTTCATGAAATTCCTGTGTATTTGTTGATGTGCCTATCTTCTGTTTGATAAACCTCTGTTAGGTGTTGTTTTTAGAGGATTTTTGTTCATGGGTAAAATCCAATCTAATACAGGATATATATATATATATATATATATATATATATATATATATATATATATAACTTTTAACGTATGAAGAGCTTAATCCTTCTACCACTAGTTAAATGTGTTAAACTCATGAATTTGGAGGCTGAAACTGCACTTTAAATTTCAATTGCAAATGGAAATGCTATATTTCCAAATTCAAATCATTTGACGGTATGAATTGAGGGCTGATCTGCAGTTTTACTGTCTGAAGGGTTGGAGTTGCATGTTTTGTGCTATGAAAATTTTGCTAGCAAATGGTGGCCCAGTGATAAGAGTTTGGGATCAAGAGGTTTGCTCCTTCTGTGGTCTCAAGTTCGAGCCCTGTGATTGCTTATATGATGGCCACTGGAGGCTTACATGGTCATTAACTTCAGGACCCGTGGAATTAGTCGAGGTGCGCACAAGCTGGCCCGGACACCCACGTTAAACTAAAAAAAAATTCTGCTAACAAGTGCCATTCTAGCGATATCAGAATAAAACTAACAACCTTATTAATAATATTATTTAACACCAATAATTTTATTAATGGTATAAATAACATAACAACCAATAAGCCACCATACACCAATTTCTCCGCTAATAATACATCTCTTTCTTCATTATTAGATTTCAAGATTATATATATACACTCTCAATCATCAAGGAGCTTCACTTAGACATTTTAAGTTAGGTGTGACAACAACATACATTCACATTTTAATCATAAAAAATCAGTCATGTCATTATTCTAGGGTTTAAAAATTATTCATGTTATCCTAGCTATCTACGTCATTCTAGATCATATTCTAGATCATCAACTTAGGCCATGATGTTATAATTCTAGACCATAGACTTTTTCTTTCAATGTATTTATTTTCACACACTACACTTGTCTTAGATTACCTAACTTAAATATTAGAGGGTATTTTATTCCAAATAGAAACTTATTTTTTAAGGTAAATATCTAGTCTTTCTATCAAATCCATTAAAGATCAGTCTAGTCACTCCATTAATCTAACCAGGACATAGTCATGGAAAGTTCATATTCTATCTAAATTTTGTTTTACTAGTTCATCATGATTATACAACTAATTATTATTATTTTTACAAAATAATATCATCAGTTCATTAGAAAAGAAAAAACAACATTAACCATAACTTGGTAAGCACAATTTAGCCCCAGAAACACCTCATTGTCTATTTGGATACTCCAAATCTCGATTGGGAACAGAAATTAACAATACTTATATGTTTCACTTCTTCTGTTGGAATCAATTGGGTACACGAGCACACATCGATTGAATGATGCACGACGTGGTTGGATGGTCACCTAATTATAAGAAAAGAAAGAGAGAGAGGGGGAGAGAGAGATATTGAAATCCAAAAAAAAAAAGAGGAACCCATTACCAAATGATCGAGGGGGCACATGGGAAGAAAAGAATAAAGAACTGTACTTGACGATAGATGGAAAAATCTATAGCATCCTATTCTCTGTATGGATTTTGATTCAGCAAGTATATATATTGTTAATTTCTGTAATTGTTCGTGCATCACTAAGAATCCAACCACACAAAAACTTTTACCTTTTGGTACAAAGGGGAAAACAAAGTAAAAATTAGATGAGCAACTCCTGGGGTAGTGATGCTAGTTTTTGCTCTAAAACTTCTAATTCGAGCTTTATTTAATAATTAGAATAAATAATCACGGGTCCAATAAATTTTCAGCTTCCAACCGGTAAAAATGATCTGAGCCCATTCTTTAAATCTCATTATGTATTTTAATTAAATAGTCAAATAAATATCATATACTGCTATAATGTATCTGGAAACAAGATCTCATATCACTTTAAATATTAATTGAAAGTAAAATGGCTAATATAACCAAAATTAAAAAAAAGAGAGAGAGAGTTTATTGATTTGATTAGAAACTTTTGGTTACATCACTGTTTGTTTTTGTATTTAAATAGGTTTTAAAAATATATTTTATTTGAAAATGCATCGAATTAATGTTTTTCATAGCTAGTATCTTTTATAGTTTTAATTAGTTGATGTTAAAATTTAAAAAATTATTTTAATATATTTTTAAATAAAAATACTTTTTAAAAATATCATGTACCAATGTACCAAACACATAATTAAATGTGAAATCAGGGTATATAATCTCCATAATAGGCCATAAACATGCACTATTTCTTTTTTCATTACATGAATATTATTCGTTACTAAAAATTAAAACAGATATGGAATGGCAAACCGAATTAAGAATATACAAGTGAAAAACCACATGTATAATGACATTATATGTCATAAAAATTCATTAAAGATCTTTTAGTTTATAATAAAACTAGTTATTTGATTCGTGCTTCAAGCGTAAGTTAGATAATTTTAAAAAAAAAATATGCAAGTTTTTTAAATATATTTTTTTTAATTAATTATAAATAAAAAAAGGCCTATACATATATCTATTTAAATATATTCGATAAAGGCAAAACACAAAGTTTCAATAAAATGAAGGAAAAAGATTTACGTAGCTGATTGAAATTTTTTTAATAAAGTAAATTAAAGATTAACCGAGTTGGGTGGAGGTTACTGAAGATTCTTGCATTGGATCTCTCTACAACAATCTCGAAGATGAAGGCAGGCAGGGCATTTCTAGTGTTTAGCTATTTCTACTTTCTCGTGTGATTAGAAAATGATGTCGTGATAGGCATGTGAAGGACCTTCTTCTTTTTTGTCTGTGTGGGCGACCCTTGCCTGCCTGCCTGCCTGGATCTAGTTATTCTCAAAATGGAAGATCGAATTCAAGCCACGGATAAACGTAAACTCATAATTAGCTGCATCAAGAACTGCAAAGGGCAACCAAATATAGAAGTTTTATCTGAAACAGAAAGACTAAACTGGAGGAATGGATATGGGCAAAAATAAGAGCCTAATAAATGAGGTGTTCATGACGAACATCTGTGCCTCAAGTTAAATTAGGACACCGCAGACAATGAGATAAACGAATAAAGCACCGCAGTTTCCTAAGGAAGGACCAAAATTAACCTTCTCTATATGGAATATTCTATCCAATCTCTGGAGCCTTCCCTTACAGCATTAAGAATATGCTTTTCCTTTAATAAACCAAAAAAAAAAAATATTTCTCTCTTCTTTTTTATTTTATTTGTTTTTGCATGTTTAGCCCTTTAAATACCACCTCCATATCTTGCGTACATACATACCTCAAGCACCCCTGTGTGTTAGAAACAAACCTCACAATCCCTTTTGTGTCCGCTCTTTCACTCTTGAAGAGGAATGGCTCTAAAAGCTGCTCATGTCTCCGATGTTCCAAAACTTGATCAAGTCCAAGAAAATGCAGCATTGGCCCTCTGTTCTTCCCGATTGATCTCTCAATGTAAGTAACTCTTGATCAATCACCACCTTGCATTCTTGATCTATATTCTTTTCTTTCTTAAGAAGAAAAAGCATGAGTTTCTTTTCCTTGTTTAATTGATGATCAGGTGTGAATATTGAGGGAAGTGATGACACCAAGAGAGGATTTAAATTCGGAAAATTTGTGGTGATGGGACATAGAGGGAGTGGAATAAACATGTTACAATCTTGTGATCGGAGAATGAAATCCATCAAAGAGAATTCAATTCTCTCCTTCATTTCTGCTTCCAAGTTACCTCTGGATTTCATTGAATTCGACGTTCAGGTAAAAGATTAATCAAAATTGTTCATCTTCTTCTCTTTATAACCAACTTTGTTGGTATATCATTGTTATCACATGCATGAATATCTGGGAGGGACAACCAACAAAATAAGAAAAAGTTGTCAGGTTTCTTCTGTCTCCATTCGCCTCAAAACTGACGTAGCTTTTCATCAACTTGTTTTCTTGTTGCCACGTCTGTGGTCGAGTTTGCTGGCCTGGTTCATTGGATTTTGTCTCTTCTTTCTTGTCCGTTTTAGTATGATGTCTGTCTAAAATTACACGTCGTTGGTTGCGTTTTGGTGATCTAGAATGCGGCTTCCTCACTTTTGTCCAGGTCCATCTAAAGGATTTACGGCCGAGAATCTTCATGGGCTTTTGTGAATGCTTACCCATTTTTACTACATTCTCTTTTCACTCATTCAATCCAAGAAATTTTGTCCACACTTGAGACGAAATTTTGTCCACACAAGACCTCTATCTCAAAGGCCCAAGACCCTTTTTTTCATGTTGATTTTCTGTTTGTGCTTGACTGTAAAATTTAGAATCTCAATTGAGGGTACTGATTAGTTTCCTTCTGTTGGTTTGTTTTGCCTTCTCTTGATTTTACTATTAGTGAGCGAAGATCCTTTTAAAAGGAACTGTAAACAAAAAAAAAACTATATACCACCATATTTGTTGTAGGTGACCAAAGATGACTGCCCAGTCATTTTCCATGACAACTTCATCCTCACTGAACATAAGGTTAGTCCTTTTTAACCCTAGTTCTCTTCCCATTGTTTTAGTCATTATAACTGAGCTGTTCAAAACTGATTATTTATCTGTGTTGGCTATTGTTTTTCAGGGAGAACTTATTGAGAAGAGAGTTACTGACCTCACTTTAGATGAATTCCGTTCATATGGACCCCAAGATGAAGTTGGCAGTGTATGAATCATTTCAGGCCTTGAACCTTGTTTTTAAGCATGATGTATATTAACAGGCACTAAATTGTTATAAAATTACAGGAGGGGAAGTCCTTATTTAAGAAAACAAAAGATGGGAGAATCTTTGAATGGAAAGTTGAAGAAGATGCTCCTTTTTGTACACTGCAAGAGGTTTTCCAGAGAGTCGATGATACCATGGGCTTTAATGTTGAATTGAAGTTTGATGATAACATAATCTATAAAGAGGAAGAACTAAAACATATTCTTCAAGTAATTTTACAGGTATTTACTCCTGCTTGTCTCAGCTTTTCGTTGTTTAGTAAATTTGATCTTCGCAATTAGTAATGGCTAACGTCCACTAAAATTTCATGAGCTAGGTGGTGTTTGAGCATGCCAAGGAGAGACCTGTAATGTTCTCAAGTTTTCAACCTGATGCAGCTCTGTTGATGAGGAAATTGCAGAGTACCTACCCTGTAAGATTGCTTTCTCATTGGTGTTTTCACTAAACTAATTCGATCTAGGACATTTGACATCTGTATATAATTTCTTTCCTTGGGTTCAAAATGAGTCTTGGTTGTTCGAAAGATTTTAATGGTCTTTACTAATGTTGTAATCCAGGTATTTTTCCTAACTAATGGAGGTTCAGAAATATACACGGATGTGAGAAGGAATTCCTTGGATGAGGCCATTAAGGTTTGCACAGAGGGTGGCCTCCAAGGAATAGTATCCGAAGTCAAAGCTGTCTTTAGAAATCCAGGAGCAGTAACAAGAATTAAAGAATCTAAGCTTTCCCTGATTACCTATGGCCAATTGAAGTAAGAATTGCCTACTTTACATTCTTTCAAACTTGTAATATATTCCCTAAATTTTGAACCAAAAGATTTTCATCGATTTTAGTTTATCTTAAAAATATTTGCATATTTGCAGTAATGTGCCAGAGGTGGTACACATGCAACACTTGATGGGCATTGAAGGAGTGATTGTTGACCTAGTTCACGAGATCACAGAGGCAGTCTCCCATTTTGTAGACTCTGCCAAAGATGGTGAAGAATCGGGCTTGTTTGCAGAGGAAGGGAAGATCCAAGTGAAAACAAAGCCTCGATTTTCAAGTGAAGAGCTCTCATTTCTGATGAAGCTGATATCTGAATTTATCCAGTCTTGAAAAGGGTTACATCTGCCAGTATAGTTTAATTCCCATAGCATCAAACAACTTTGGTTTTGGAAAGGAAGTGCCCTTCCCTTCCTTCTCCATGTCTTAGCGTGTACATTATATCCCTTTGATCTCATGCATCATTTGTAACTTGTAGGTACAAATCAATCACCATCTTTAGCAGCCCTTTCCATGCTAGAAGCTGTTGGTTAGACTATAGTTGTTTGGAAAGCTTTGAAGTTAAACCACTTCAAGCTTTTATGTAAAATTGAAATGCATGTTACTACCATAGTTATGAAAATCTTCTTGTAATTTGTTGGTAACAGCAGAATTGATCGCAAGAATTTTGTTCTTCTTTTTAATCCTAGTTCAATAATCGGATTCTCTCTCAAAACAATGTAGTGTTTTTTGGTATAAAGTAAGAGGCTAAACGCTAAGAACATGAAACTACATGGAAGCTTGACGGACTATAGCAACCCCTACACTCTGTCTATACAAAAGATTCGATATTCTTATGCATGAGAAGTTTTAGAAAATTAAATATTATCTTTATTATTAGTTTAGGAATTCCTATATTAACTATAATTTATTCTTGAGATTTTTTCCTCTTTAAATATTAGGATTCAGATCTTAATATAAATAAGGTTTTGGCTTATATTCTCATATGAATAAAATTAAATATTTTAATGTTTTCTCATTGTTGTAAATTTACTTGGTCTTTAAGAGTTTTGATATTCATGGGTGAAAGTTTTGGCTCATAACAAATATTGTGAGTCTTTGAGGGTTTTAATTAGTAACAAATATTGTTATTATTCGCTTCTCTACTACATTAGGCAGTATTAAATTTAATAATCCCTAATATATTTTGTCATGTATTGTCAAATCACAATGGTTGGAGATTATAGTGGACGAGTCCATTATGTAAGATCAACTGAAGATATTCTTCTTGAAGAATTATACATTGAATGTCTTCATGGACAATTTAAATTTAAGAATGAGTTTTTTCCAACCTAGAAAAACTGATACAAGAGCAATTTTTTGAAATTAACTATTGTATTTGTAAAAAATAATTTCTATTTAGTTCCCTATATTAACTATAATTATTTCAAGGGATTTTTTCCTCTAAAGATTAGGGTTTAGACCAAGGATTGTTTGGCTTATATTTTTAGCACCCATAAATGAATAAAATTAAATATTTTAGTGTCTCCCCATTATTATGAGTTTGCTTGGTCTTTAAGGGTCTTAACAGATAACAAATACCGTGGATAAGAGTTTTGACTTGTAACAAATCTCGTAAGTATTTAAGAATTTTGACTTGTAACAAACCACTTTACCATTTGTTTTTTGACTACATCATATTTTTACTAGCGAAGAATTAAAATAATTAACAAAAAAACTAAAAGGTGTGGCGAAAAACATTATTCCTCTCATACAAAACAATGTGGATTGGAACAATATTTTTTTTTCTCTTCATTTTAGTCTTTTTTTATGGTTTTTTTTTTAATTTCATCATTCAATATTATATTAATTGGGACTTTAATTTGGGGTTTGTGATTTGTTTCAATTTATTTTTTTATGTGGTTATCAAGGTCTAAAAAATATCCGAACATCAGGTTAGTACTCGATTTCACAAAAAAAAATATCAATTTTAGTGTTTGAAAAATAAGGAGATCAAAATTGAAACAAAGAAAAATGACAACCCTTTTGATTCATCCTTCATAAGCTATTCCACTTTATTTTTTGTCAATGTTTTTTTAATCATATTATTAAATTGACCGATCTTATATAACCTAATAAAGCGAATAATTCGTGTCTTAGATCTTTCTTGCTTTTAAAAAAATATTAGTATTGTCCGAATTTATTTTTTTTACATTAAAAAGACTTTGACTCGATGATGCATAACGTAGTGTGAGCATCAATCTAATAATAACTAATTGTTGGGCTTTAAGGTTGAGAAAGAAGAGTTTGGTACTACAAACCAAGTTTCATATATATATATTGTCTTAAAAGATAGCGTGTTGTATATTATAGGGATAATAAATGAAGATGATAAATACCGGAAATAAGAGGATAAAAAAGTTTTTTGATATGAGATTGAATTTTTTTTCTTTTACATGGTGATTTTTTGGTATTTATATATGTATAAATCATGTAAAATTACACGGAGTATATGGCAAAAAAAAAAGATTGGGTAGCCTATTTTAAGAGTAATTATGTAAGGTAAGATCATAGTTTTAGATGATGGATAATTACCCTGTTGATTTAGAAATGATATAATCAGTTAGTCCAACTTCTAGGCATGAATATGCCTGCTTAACACCATCTGACTAGCTTAATTATAGTAAGGAGATCATATTAGTATGACCCATACATAAAGTTGGTAGATAAAAAGGGACCCAAATAGTTAGATCACTCTCTAAACCGAGCTATCTAAGTGATGGTATTGGTTCGGGCATGAGCCTTCCAAACCCAATTGTTAAGGTGGTGAGCTAATTAGACAACTTAAAAGACCATGTGGTGCTTGGATCCCACTGGACATTGGGTCAAGGTTGTGCCCAAATCCAATACAAAATTATGTTCAGGATAGGTTGTGTGGCCTATAAGGCCTTGGGCAAGTTGGTTCATAGTCTGCCGGTGGAACCTCTAGGCTCAATCCTAGACCGAAACCTATTAAACTCAGACCCATAAATATGTAGAATAAAAAAAATTATAACAGGCAAAACATTAATAAATCAACAGCCAACGTGCACTGTAAAGATCTATGTTTGTAAAGTGAACGCCAAAAACGGGAAGTGTATTGAATGAAACTGGTAACGGTGAATATGTTTATAAGTGGTCGAAAGTGGTGACCTGTCTAATCAACAACCAGAAATGGGTATGCTTTTTATTTTTTTAACGTGTAATAAATTTCCCGTTTCCAGTTTCCCTGCACTGTTCTCTTACATAATTACGAGAAGCATCCCCCCCCGAGCTTCCCTATGGGACTTTGAATTGTTAAAACCACCTGCTTTTTCTTCTTTTTAATCAGTGCCATCGTAGCATGTTGCGAAAATAAATGAATATTTTTTTAAATTTTAGAGATGTGTACTATACAAATGTGAGTAGATATATTACAGAGTGTTCGTGAGCAGTCTGCACTTGCATTGAACATTGATCTTGAAATCAACTCAGAATCATAAATCTTTTAAAGTTTTAATTTTTTTTTAAAAGGAAAATGAACACCAAAATTCATGATCATCAAACTTCTCTTGTCAAGTAAAACATCTTTTACAATAAAATTGATCTTTATTATTATTGAAATCATACCAAACAAATACTTTATTTCTCGTAATTTTTTAAAGAGACATTCTCTCTTGACTGGAAAAAAAAAAAAGAACAAAATTAACTTTTAGATCAATATAAAAATTGCCAAGAATTTAGGATCAGACTTGAGTTTTTATCCTTTTTAACATTTGAGTACTTTGTTTTTTAATTTGGTAATTTTATTACAATTTCAAAACCAAATCTAGCTAAATAGAAGGACTGTGCCGGGTTTTTTTTGTCGAGGAAAAAAACACAAGAGACAGAGCCAGCCAGGAAGGAAGGACTGGAAGTTCAAATTGGGCCCTGAATGAATTCTATCCCAGGCTAGTCCTGGACTTTGGATTGAGATTAAGAGCCCAAGCTTTCGTAAAGCCTACGTCTGGCTATCTAAGAGTAGACCAATTTCACTCTACGAAGGCGCGGTTTCTTGATTAATGAATTAGGGCAGCAGCTGCATCTTCCCAGAAAAAGTGGTTGCCCAAGCAGCAACCCAGAAAAGATGGGAAAAAGAAAAAGCTTAACAGATGTAATAATTCGCTTATAAAGATGGAAATTGTAGCATGGAATATGAACATCTTTTATACGTTAAGATCGATAATAAAGCCAGCCAGTTCGTTCAGATACCCCCTCTTCTTTAGCTTGATCGGAGCCTTTTGAGGAAGTTTCTTTGAAGGGTACTTACTGTTAATATTGCTGCTTCACGGGATGCTTCATTAGATTCCAAGCTTTAAAACTTAATTAACAACTTGTTAACAGTAGATAATAGACTAAGTAAGGTACGTTTCGAGTACGATTTGTCACGCTACAATATTTGAAGAGGAGTGTAAGAGATTTCTTTATGTCCCATCGAATCTGGTGTGCTACGCTCAATCAAATCAACCAAGAAGAGTGGTGATTTAGTCTTTTAAATTTCATTAAATAAGTTGGAATTTTCTATCTAGTAAATATACGTGTAGCGTCTTAAATTTGGATATTACTTAAACCGACTGGCCACCGCTCCATGCGGCTGGTCTGGTCTTTGCGGCGTTCTTTGACACTGGCTTCCACTCACAATTGAGTCACTTGGAATATTTTGCAGGAGCATTGAAATCTCTACATGCTTACAAAATTGTACTTGTCTCTTGAACCATGTAATCCAAGATTTCTTTGCTTAAACAACTTTCTTTTCTTTTCTTGTCTTTCTATTCTTTCTTTCTTACAGTATGCCCCAAACTCAAGCATTAACAAGCGCTAAAGAGGTCCTGGGAAAACACTATAGCCACATAATCATTTGCACTGTTTACTGAACAGTGCAACAATGATTTTGTTTTAGTAAATAAAAAAAAAAAAACTTTACACTATGTATCATGAACAAATAAATCTTTTATTATCTTAATTGCACAATAAACTAATCAAAATATTATTAAGAGAAATAAATTTGAAAATCACATCAAATGAAATTTTTGTATTTTTAAAATAGTTTTTTTTGTTATTGTAATGTTATGGGCAATTTAATATTTGATTGAATATAACAAAATAATGGATTTTTAAACAAAATTGTTTTTTTTCTAGATTATAGTTATCATTGGTTTTTTTATTTGTTGTCATTATATATTTTTTATCATCGAATTAAAATAAAATCAATTTATTTAACCTCATGTACAAAACTAGTTGCCACTAAGAATTTGAATTTCTTCATTGAAGAGAGAAAAAACCCATGCAATTTAGCAGCGAAATGAATGTAAGGCAGTGACATTGATTAAGTTAATTTGCGCTGCTGAACCAAAGAAATCCCTAGCTTTAATTTTAGGAAGGCTGGTAGTTAGGAGGAGTTTATTGATATACAACTTTTCCTTTCCAGTGAATTAAATAAAATGGAGTATGCAACACTTCTCATGTGCGCGCTATAAATGCATATATAAAGAAAAGTTTGCCAAACCAAAATTGCAAAATTCAAGCAATGATCAAACATCACAAGTTAATGAAGAATTTAGCAACGATCAATTTCAGAATATAGTCCTTTCAGCTTGCTTGGTCGCACCCGCCGGCCAGTTGCTGAATTGGATGGAACCCTATCCTATGCGTCCCAACCTTGCGGCCACGAGTCTGATTGAAGCTTATTCACGAAAGTGGCATGGACCCATAGAGGATGTCTATTTTTTTATGCAATTTGTGTGGTCCTAGTCTGACTTTAATTATGTTCTTGATAGGGCACCCAAAACCCTGTCTTGCCTGTTAGTGAAGAAAGGCAGCTATTCCCTGTTCTATTCTATTCCATTCTCTTGATTTTATTGACATGGCATATCATTTACAATGCCCTCTATGGCTTGCTTCTGGCGGGTTGACAAATACCCTTTAGCGTTAAATTGAAGAAATTGTGCGCAAAAAACACCCCTACGAAAAAGCAATGACCAGTTAAAGGTAACAGCGTCAATAATATTGAACAAATCGACAATATATGCGTGTAGAATGTATTGTGCCCTTGGGTCAACTTCGAAATCCATTGCGACTTTGAATTTCTCAACCCCTTGTTCTAGAATTTCAATCGCGATGGAGGTTTCTCTACTTTTGTAATCATCAAAACACTCATGTATTGACATATTGTTTATGCTCATAAGTTTATTCGTTTATCATATGATTGCTTATAGCCACCTTTAAACTCCATGATAGCATTATTCATTCAATTTCTCTTTTGTGTCTGAGGGGGGAATTGGAGTGATGAAGGCTCCACTCTAAACATGGCATATGATGCCAAAAGGAAAAGGAAAAAAAAAAAAAAAAGAGGGGGCATGATATAGAAATGATTGGTATAAAGGCCTAGAGCACTAGCAGTAGCTCGTTCTTAATCACTTCCGCATCCCTTGAGCGAGTTGCGGCTCTTTTCGGTTAATAATTAAAATGACAGGATTAGCTTATAATGTCTTTGAAAAGATGAGCTTATAGTGTTCTTGGTTCAACTAGTTATATTTTATGCTTCAAGAGGATCCATGTCTGAGCACTGTTTACATTTGAAGAGCAAGTTCATCTCTTTTCAATTAAAACCACGATTCTAGCAGTGAATATTACCATGTTATTAAATAATAAAAATTAATTAGATTATATCTTAAAATTTTATTTAATTGTTTAAAATTTTTTTATAAAGATAATTTTTCAATATTACATAAGAAGCTTGTTGACCAATCGGTTATAAATTTGAATTTTATTATTTTTATTCTATTTGATAAGATTAAATACAATTAATAAGTGGTGGGTTTGTGTAATTTTTATGTTTAAAAAACTTTAATTGAAGTGAATATATTAGAAAATAATATAAATTATATATTAATATATCACCAAACAACTTAAAAAACAATCCAAGTACAACAATAACACAACTTCTTTTCTTTATACGAGTATAAAATTCTCAGATATTTTTACGAAACCCAATTCAATATGTCAGCATTAGAACATGCAAGGTCTATGTGTGGTCCAATTCCATGGTATTCAAATGCTTCCGAGGAGGGCAATCGTAAGAAGGTTCATTAAGCCAATACAAAAAAACTATAAAAGACCCGAGAAAGAAAGAAAGAAAGAAAAGGTAGGAGAGGAATAGGATGGCTAACCCAAAACCAAACTAAAGGGGCATGTGATATTGGTATGAGGGGAAAAAAACAGATTTGGAAATTAATTATTATAAAAACGAAAGCAGCACTGGAAGACATTTTCCACTGGACAAAATATATTACTCACAAGACAATAATTGCAGCCTTTGACGTTTCTCAAGTACTCCTTAAAACTCTCTTCAACACCCACACGCAAACTCCTTTGACTCTTAAAAACAAAAGGGAGGAGAGAGGAGAGGGGCAAAAAATTAATCACAGCCGCAATTTAGCATACGAAAGCCAATTTTTCTTCCCATACAAGGTGGCTTAGCTCATTCGCTTGTAGGCATCCAAATCTTTATTTATTTATTTATTTATCCTTTTGCTCGAAAGATTTACTTTTCTTTCAATTTAGTCCTCAGCACCTTTTAGAATTGTGGAAAAAGAGTTTCCCCCCTCCATACGGAATTAGGCATCTTCATTTGTCAATGTTTGAGGCTCCAGTTTAACTAAATCTCAACTGTCCCACGTTAACTCGCACCTTCGATTATTATAATCCCTCAACCACCCTTATTATTTCACCACTACCGCCCTGAGATGCCATTGCTGTAGCTATAAATATATGTATATATGTATATATGCTCCAGTATCTAATTAATTTATTAATGAAGACTTGTTTTTAAATGGGATGCAATCACTTCTAATAATAGTTTTGTTTAGTTTCTTATTTTAAAGTTTCGTGCTTCAACTTCTTGAAGCATATATATAATTGTTATTTTCGATTAATTTGATGGTTATGATTGGCTTTTGAACGTTATTTTCGGACAACTAATATCCTAAAGTGCATGCCCATTGCATAAACACCTACTGCTTATCCTTCCACGTTACATTGTTAATTTCTATGAAGATATTCTATACCGATCAGTATCGTGAGAACGACTATATCAGCAGGGTGATTAATTATATATGAAAGGATTAAGTTAAGTTTAGGGGATATTTTAGTTCCTATTTATGAATGGAATAGCTGAAAGCCCGAAACTTATGGCTGTGAAAACTTGGTTTTAATATCTCAAATGCATAGTATTTATTATTGTTTTAAAATTCAGACCGGCTTCTCCACCTGGGATCTGGATCAGTCTAGATTAAAACAACAAAGAAATATATGTATTAATCTAACTAAAACCTAGTTATTTTGATTTTATTCTATTTTAATCTTGAATCGGGTTTAAATATTATAATATTAATTAAAGGAACAAAGGCAGTAAAATAGCTTATGTTCCATTACACCACATGGAGGGGGAGAGAGAGAGGGGGGGGGGAGGGGGAGTAAAGCTAAGACAACAAGGAAGATGCAATGAAACAAACAGTATCGGGTTTGTAAGGTCACATTTGTCCTTTCGCTAAGATAATGACTCATGAAACGATTAGTCCTAAATTTCTCCATCTGATCCGAAATAGTGAGACAAGAAGATTTAGGAAATCTGGAAATGGGGCATCTCTTAAAGGTGGCATTTTTGTCAGTTACCCTAAACCCGACGTGTGTGTTCGTCGTTTTGGAAGCAAGTAGGTCCCTTCTCTTTATTCCCTCACCCACCTCCCCCAAGGTCACAGCATAAATGAAGATGACGGGTATACCCTTTTCAAACCCATTAAGGTCACAGCAATGATAAAATGACGGATATACCTTTTTCAAATCCAACCGGTGAGGAAACTGATTTCTCTCATCGAAGAAAAACAAATTCTGACATCTGAATCATTATAAAACAAGAGATAAGTCGTTGCAATCTAATAAATATCAAATCCCATTGGGATGTACTCCCTCTTTAATTATCATAATAATTCAAATATTAAATCAGGTACTGAGAATAAAAATCTTTTTTCATATCTTAAAATAAAAAAAATATATATTGTTCGGAATAAAGCTCCACTTTTTAACTCGGGTCTTGGGTCATGTCATGTAATAACTTTGGTTTCAACATTTTTTTTTTATAAACTCACTTAAATTTTTAGACACAGTAAAAATCTTTTTTCATATCTTAAAAAAATATAAACATTAAAAAATAGTAAGGCAAACAAGCTAAAAGACTGTTCAATAGTATAATAAATATTATTTTTTAAAAGTAGTTTTTACTTAAAAACAAATTAAAATAATTTTTTTATTTTTTTAAATTTATTTTTAATATCAAAATGATTCAAAAATACTAAAAATTTAATTTAAAAAAAAAATAGGTACTGTCACAGTTTCAAAGAAACCCCAAACAAATCAATATTATATATAAAGGCATAGGCAAATGGACCCTCCATGGGAAGAATATGGAGCACAATGGTCAATTTCCATGACCCCGCGGCCTCACAAATAAGGCCTTTTTGTACGAAATAATCAAGTTAGTTAAACACGCACTGCATTGCATTGCAATGCAACGCAACGCGTACACCCCATGATGTAAAAGTACCATGCTCGTATCGGTTTATATGCTATTCTCCATTCAAAACCTAAAAGAAAAGGAATTGCGTTCAAAGATTATTTTGGGTTGATAAACTATGTATGTACGTATCCCTTTTGCAATAATATTGGTTTACTTGATTATATTACACTGGGATCGATCGATCTTTGTTCTACTTGTGCAAGCAAACTTTGGCATTTGAAGATATTTAGCCTACTTGTGTGGCCATGTTTTTGTTCCTAGTAAAAACATTACACTACAAGATTTCATATTTTTACCGACGGACATACTCCGTCGGTGTGTGATTAGCATTTCGTTGGTGATTTATTTACCGACGAATTATGTCTGTCGGCTTTCCTTTCGTCGGTGATTCTCCATTCCGTCGCTATATCGGTCGGAAAAACAAAAAAACCATTTGCCGATGGTTTTACAGACGGAATTTGCGCGCCAAAAAAAAGTTTCCCGCTTGAAATATACCGACGGATTTTAGTCCGTCGGTGATATCGTGATTTACCGACGGATACGTATCGTCGATACATTTGTCGATGAGTGTTTGAGATACCGACCGAATATATCCGTCTGTAAATTCGTTGGTAAGTGTGGCAACTACTGTCAAATGCCAATGGATTAAGTCCGTCGGTAAAGCTGTCGATGAGTGCTGCTGTCAAATACCGACGGATTTAATCCGTCGGTAAAACCCTTTGTAATAGTTTTTTCTAAATTTGTTTTTAAAAAATTATTTAGAATATATAATATAAAATTATATAAATTAATGGTAATAAAAACCATAAATCCTATAAAATATATTCAATAAATAAAAAAAATTGTAGACTAACAATTAAAATTAATGGAAAAAATTAAACATAAATCATGCAATAATATGGTAAAATTAACAATTATTCCAAAATATTCAATTACTAATACTAAGGTAAATTCAACATTAACAATTACAATTCAAAAAATTATTCAATAATTATGCCAATACAACAAAACAATAAATTAAAAAAAAAACTCTAGAATAACAATCAAAATAAATGGAAAAAATTAAACACAAATCATGCAATAATAGAGTAAAATTAATAATTATTCTAACATATTCAATTACTAATTCTAAGATAAATTCAACATTAACAATAAATATTCAACAAATTAACTAATAATAATTATGCCAATACAACAATAAAAAGTATTCAATAAATTCAAAAAAAATACTATAGACTTTAGGAATGAAATATGCTTACTTTAATAATATATTGAATTCAATACTTTATCTACATTACAAAAAATACACCAAAACAAAAAACATAGAAAAAAAAAACCCTTAAAGTAAAATGAAATAGAACAAACACATACCTTTTAAACTGATGAAGATTCACAAGAAAACTTGCTAGAGATTGCAGGTGAAAACTTTGAAGAACGGAGAGGAAAAGAATCGAAATTTAAGGTGAAAACTGAGGAGAAGAAAAAATGAACTGACGGGGCAGTCGCTGGAACTTATATGGCAGTTTTACCGACGGATTCACCGACAGATATAAAATTAATTTTTATTTTAATTTATTCCGTCGGTAAAGTGTCAAAAATCTGTCGATATTTTTTGAATTTCGCACCAAAATTTTTAATGACCCTCCATATTTTTCGTGGTCCATCGGTAATTCCATCAGAAATCGGTCAGAGATGCATTTAATGCACACCCCTTTGGAATTCGCATAGTCCATCGGTAATTTTGTCGGTAATATTGACCCGCCGACAACTTACCGACGGATATGTATCCGTCTGTATGGACGTCGGTGATTGTGGCATTACAAGTAATTATTTCCCAAACTCTCTGTGAAATGCCAAAGGGCTTATTACGTCGGTATGGGCGTCGGTGATTGTGGCATTTCAAGTAATTATTTTCAAACTCTCTATGAAATGCCGACGGACTTAATCTGTCGGTATAGACGTCGGTGATTGTGGCATTTCAAGTAATTATTTTCCGAACTCTCTGTGAAATGCCAACGGATATGTATCCGTCGGTATGGACGTCGGTGATTGTGGCATTTCAAGTAATTATTTCGTGATTGTGGCATTTCAAGTAATAAATATTTCGTGTTACAAAATATATCATCCATAATCTAAATTACATGAAAAAAAGGGTTTTACACAGGGCTTCATTTTGGTAGTTAGTCAGAATTTTCTTCTTCTTCGTCATCAATTGAATTGTCATCACCTTTATCGCAATCTTCAATATGGATATCATCTTCTTCATCGACATTTGCTTGTCCGCTAGAGCTCAAAACAAAATTCAACTCCTCTGCGTCAACATCAACAACACTATGGTTCAACCAACTCAATAACTTGAAAGACTTCAGCTCGTACACTTGTGTCTTCGTTCTCATCCTGAACAACCTCAACACGACCCCGGGGTTTTGTTTTTTAAACGGACAACCAATCCACTCTTGATCGATCCTTTCTAAATGAAGGGGTGTATATGTAATAAACTTGTTGAATTGCTTTGCGAAAACAAAGACATCCTTTATGTTGCGGAGTCTAGCTTTTGAGTTGATTTCGACCAGACCATAGTGCGGATCAACTCTGATTCCTCTGTCAGTCGTTTCATACCAATAGCATTTGAATAAAAACACTCTATTCTGCTCGTTATGATATTGCAGTTCGACGACCTCTTCTAATCTACCATCGTAGTCAACTTCTAACTCACTACTAGTGGATCCCTTAACACAAACACTGTTGTTGTATGTCTTTCTTCCTTGCCCGTATTCTTCAGTATGGAAAACATATCCATTGACAAAATACTCGTTGTAGCACTTTCATTTTCTTTCAGGCCCCAGGCTTTAACTTTTTCCGACGGTCGAATAAGGGAGGAGAGGGTCGGCAGAGAGGACGTATATTAACTTTTTCCGACGGTTTCACCGATGGAAATCCGTCTGTGATACCGTCGGTGATTCTGACGGAAAAATCGACACGTCACCGTACGGATCTGCCATTTCGAATCTCTCGGTGATTCCGTCGGCATTTTAAACGGCGAACCGGTCACGTTACTGTACGGGCTGTCGTTTTGAATCCGTTGGTGATTCCATCGGGAAAACTAACCCCACCAAAACCTCCACGTCAGCTACCCGCCATTTTTTAATTCGGAAACTTTTCCGTTCGTAATTCAGTCGGTAACCACCGACAGACAGTGTTCGTCGGTGGTTACCGACTGAATTACGAATGGAAAATAGTCCGTCGGTAATTACGACTTCAAATTACCGACAGAAATATTCCGTCGGTAAATCCGTTGCTATTTAGCGAATTTCTAGTAGTGTTAAGATATTTACATGCTAATTAAGGTGCATTTAATCGTGTTTATTGTAGTAATTAACAATCTTGACCAAACAAGATACTACACATCAAGATAGTAATTAAGTCTCCAGCCCATAGTAAGTACATATAATTAGAAACTGATTGTTTTATAATCTATCTATAGAGTGAATTAATATACAAACTCCATAGGCCATGGACTCGATCATCAAGATTTCTCTTTCGTTGATTTCCTTGGTATATATCAATGTCTTTGTGCATGTAACGACCATTACTAACTGTGAAAAATGGATAGCTAGGGGGGATGGTGCCAAGCATTTTGAATCCAACATCCTAGCTAGGGGGAGTTAACATTTTGCCTTGTGTGTGGTCGAAAGAGATCATTAAAAATGTTAAACATAATATATATTATAGCTACAAAATCATATTTTGTGTTGCCAAAGAAACGTTTTGATTGTAATTAGGGGTGGAATAAAAAGAAAATGAAAAAAAAAAGAGCTCAAGATTAGAAAAAAATATTCTAGGGAGGCGAAACTTGAATTTCACAAGTTTTTTTGCTTAAAATTTATTTATTTATTTATTTATTTATTTATTTGCCGCTATTTGCAATGCTTCTTTACAAATTTCATAAGATTTTTAATAATTGAACTCGTAAAAAAAAAATATTGAATTATGCAAAAGAAGGAACATAGAAAGCAACATTGCCTTCCCTTTTTTAGCTAAAAGTGCAGACATTTGATGAAAGGCTTTAAGAAACCAGCGGCTAACAAAAATAAAAAAATGTTCGAGACTATTACGTGGGGGTAGTTTGTACTTTCACCTTTTGCCATCAAGGCAAAATAGCAAGTGACCTCCAGCTGTATGCATGATGTGAGCTGACTTCAGCCCTGCGTGGCTTCAATCTTGTAAGAACAACCTTTTTCCGGCTCTTGTATTCTTTCTTATTAAAAAGACCAAACTATCCCTGTGCGGTTACCATGACCGAATTGTCCCCTTCGCCGTCCAAAATGTTCTTAGCTTGTTTTCTTTGAAATCATTAGAAACCTATTTCTTATTATTATTATTATACTACTAAAAGGAAATAGTGTTTTTATGTGGAAATGTTATAACTGTAAGTTTTACCCTTTTTTTACTGTAGCGGTATTATAGTGATGGTAAAATTGTAAATTTTGAGTTTTTTTAGAAAATAAGTTTTTTTATTTGCTTTTATACTTCGTATTTTTATTAGTTTAAACTTCATGTATTTATCATTATTTTTTTATCTTTATTTTTGTGTAGTTTTTTTTGTTTTTTTTATACTTTTTTTGAAAAAAATTATTATTTTTTATTTTTTACACTTTGAATATTTATCACTCTACATTTGACCTATCTATATCATTTTTTTTGTTCTTCTCTTTATTCTTTTGAAATTTTTTTCTTTACATTTTTTTTAAAAAAAATATTAAACAAAGACTAGGAAAATAGTATTTCACTGTAGCAATTGCAACATTGTTCTATTCTTTCACTACGTTGAAAATTAGCTTAAGATCTTACAAGTTTTTATTAACATATATGATCTTTACTATATTTTATTATATGCAAGCATTGACTTTTTGATTCATGAATATATTTTTTACTCGATGTCAGAAAAACACACTAATAACACCTACACATTAATTATTTTGCGTTAGAAAAAAATAATCAACCTGCAGCGAGGCGAGTTGAATAGACGCGTTAACACTTTGTTTTTTATGCATTTATTGGCACAAATGATTCTCGATGTATTTAATTAAATGCATGTATAGGCTTTTTTATTTATAATTATAATTTTAAAAAAAATAAAAAGCTTGCATTGTTTTGCCAAAAGAAATTATTCATGAGTTAAATAACTACTATATACTCGCACGCATCAGTGCATTAGCCGCTCCCCCGCCTTTGGGTAGCACATGCGGCTGACTCCGGTGGTTTGAATAGTGATTCTGCCACATCATTGGAATCGTCTCATCATCCTCTTCTTTCCCAGGTGGCGCGTTTCCGGTGGTTTGAATATGATTCCGCCACATCATTGGACTCATCCTGACATCCTCTTCCTTCCTGGGTGGCGCGTATATGGTGGTGGGTCTGGTTTGGTGTCAATTTACTTTATTTTTTTTCCTTATGTTTCTTTCTAAGATTGTGTGTTGGTCATGCAAAGAAACATTTAATTTTGATATGTTTGTTTTTTTTTTCAATTCCTCCTTAAACATTTAATTTCATGTAATTTTTAAGTTGAATTTAAACCTAATTCTTTTAATTGTTATTTTTTTTATTGATTTTTTTTTTATCAATTTCATCATTCAATATTTGTTTGATTAAGAATCTTATTTCTTGGTGTTTTTGAGTTTGCCTTTAATGGGGTTATCCTGGTCTCATGACTCAGGTCGTAAATTTAAAATAATAGCCCGAGTCGACTTTGGTCATCTCAATTTCATGTTTCAGATCATGTGTTTGATTTGTTGACCTTGGCTGTCGGGTTAGCTTAAGGATTTTTTATTTTTTTATATCTTTCTATCATATCAGTAAATATCCATTCCTTACATTTTGCTGGCGTGTTTGTACTTGCATAATATTTTTTATGGTATGAGTTTATTAAGTCAATTTTATTTGTATTTATCGTATAAGTCATAAGTTTTTTAGGGTAGATTTATCTTTTATTTATTTAAATAAATAAGTTTAGCAAACATAATTTAGGTGAATGTCTCATTTTTGCAATTTGTTTATTGGTTATTGTTAGCAAAAAAATTTTATTTATATAAATGGTTGCAATTTATTTATTTATATGATTGCATAGACTTTTCAATTTATACTTTAATATTTTCATGTAATAAAATAATTTAAAACAATCTTATACTTGATATTTTTTTTTAAACAAAAAATTATAACTCGTGATAAAGTGCAAGTTAAATGGCTAGGAGTTACCTGAAGAACTATTTGATTATTTTTACAGTATTAAAAGTAATTGACCTCCTTAATTACTCTCTGGATGAACTTGTATCAAGAGTGAAAGGTGTCAGCCGTAAAGGAAATGAGCTAATAAGAAAAAGTAAAAGAAAGAAAGATTTACACTGATATTGATTTTACAAAGCTCAAGCTATTAAATGCGTACAGGTTGATCAAAATATATTTATCATCAAGATGATTAAAAGAATTTAATCAAATTATCGAATCTTTCGGCTCCATCATATCAAAGTTGTCAAAGAAATTTCTTGATGCTCTTACACTATAACTAATGGATAATACCATAAAATTTTCCCTAGTTACCAAGCTAAAGAAACTTGTGAAAAAAAAATATGAAAAAATTCATTTCAAAGTCTATAAGAGCACCAACTTCATAACTAATATTATGCTCATGGTAAATAAATTTATATATATATATATAAAATAAGGTTATATTATGTGTGTTCAACTTGATGTTGTAAAAAAATAAAAAAATCAAATGTAAATAAAGTTAGACCCAATATTCTTGAATTTGGATTGACTACGAAACTATACTAAAAGATATTGGATGTGATTTTTATTTAAACTCGGTAATTATATTTTTTTCAATTTTAAAAAAAATAATAGCACCAACTTCATTCATTTACAGTATAGGCTCGTAATATAAAAACCTTATCTTTCCCTTCCAAATTAAAACCAATAATTGCATTTGTTTCTTTCTTGAGAACACTTGTGACTGCTGAGCCCATCTGATTGATAATGAGGTGAGGCATCCATGCATGACAATACACACCCAAGCAATGCCTGTAGAGCTACAGGCTACACCATACTTTCCTCTCCTATACTTCTTTGCTAGCTTGCATTGCCTCTCTCATCATGTGATAAGAACAGAAGGAAAGGAAAAGGAAAAGGAACTGTACGTTAGAGGGGAAGGGTGAAAAAGTGATTTCAGAGAATATAAAATTGAGAAATCGTAGGTGGAAGGGAAGAGGAAAGGGTTGAAAAGAGCTTTAACAGCATCGGTTATTCCCAGAGGCCGAACAGAACTAAGCTTAGTTCTTCGACACTTGTGGGTTTGGTTTAATTTATTAAAACTTCAGAACTTTTTCGCAGAGAAACAAAAAAATAAGTGCTTAAAAGTCTTAAACGTTTATTATATCCTCACAACAAACAGTGTCAAAAGAAAAGAGTTTGAGTCTTGTCTACGCCATTGGAGTCGTCCTTATTCTGAATGAACCCCCCTCCTCTCCTTTCCCTCAAACACACCCATTACTATAAAAGAAGCCACACTTTCCCTCTCAAATAGCCACACCTCTTTGATTCCCTCTCTCACCCTTTTCTCCCCTCTTTACATCTCTTTCTATACTCTAATAATTTATCTATTGCTCTCCTTTTCTTCTTCTTCTTGAGGCTCTTTGTCTAATATTCTCTTTATGTAAAACTTTAATGGGTTATTACAACTATAAGAAGTGTGCATGAGTTTTTAGACTTTGAGCTAGAATTGCGCAGCTCCAATAGCTGGTGGAGACATTTTTGAGCCACAAGGCACATACATACATATACAGTCTTTTTTTGTTCCTTTTGAAGTTCTTGTGAGGTGCTTTCATAAGGGTATGGAGAAGCTTAGTTTTGTTAAGAATGGTGTGCTTAGATTGCCTCCTGGATTTAGGTTCCACCCAACAGATGAGGAGCTTGTTGTCCAGTACTTGAAGAGAAAGGTGTTTGCTTGCCCCTTGCCTGCTTCCATAATCCCTGAAGTCGATGTTTGCAAGTCTGATCCTTGGGATTTGCCAGGTTAGTTATCACGATGCATAGACAGCAAGCACTGAAAGTTGAAATGGTATATTTATTGTAATTGTATCTTTGTAGCTAGGGTTCTTTGTAAAATTGTCAGTAGCAAAGGCATTTCTAAAGATAGATTTTCAATTAAAACCAAACTGCAATGTCATGTGGCTCACACTACTTGAGTAAACGAAGTTGCAAGAAAAATTACGAAGATAATTTCTACTCTGTTCTGATATATGGCGTTTGTGGGTTCAGGTGATTTGGAGCAAGAACGGTACTTTTTCAGCACCAGAGAAGCCAAATATCCTAATGGGAATCGATCCAACAGAGCCACAGGCTCTGGCTACTGGAAGGCAACTGGAATAGACAAGCAAATTGTGACTTCTAAGGGCCACCAAGTTGTGGGGATGAAGAAAACTCTGGTTTTTTACAGAGGAAAGCCCCCCCATGGCACTAGGACTGATTGGATCATGCATGAATACCGCCTTGCAAGCACTGAAACCACAGCCTGCAATACCCTGAAAAATAAAAATTCAACTCAGGTAGAGGTTTTACTGGGTACATTTTCTTTTCTACCAAGCTATTTAAAAAAAATTCATATCAGATCTTTAAAACCCATTTCCACTAAGATTCATCTCTCTGTTCCTGCAAAGTACAATCCCTGAAAAAGAAAAAACCTTGAGCACGTTTAACCACTTGAATACATTATTGTTGCTAACTCTGTTCATGCTTGCGGGTCAAATTGATCATTTCTGTCGAATTTTCTGCAGGGCCCTGTTGTGGTGCCAATGGAAAATTGGGTTCTATGCCGCATATTTTTGAAGAAGAGAGGCACAAAAAATGAGGAGGAAAACATTCAAGTTGGCAATGATAATAGACTGCCCAAACTCAGGGCCACTGAGCCTGTTTTCTATGATTTCATGACAAAGGAGAAGACAACTGATTTGAATCTAGCTCCTTCCTCATCATCCTCAGGATCCAGTGGAATCACAGAGGAGGTGTCCTGTAATGAATCAGATGATCACGAAGAAAGTAGTAGTTGGAATAGTTTTCCTTACGTTAGAAGAAAACCATAGCTAGAATGCCCCTCTTAATTAGTCTTTAGTTCTTGTATCCGTATTTAGGGGTTCTGGCTTCTCAACCAGAATAGTCATCTTAAGCAATCTAATGCTTGTGTCTTTCGGTTTCGTCTCTCTCATCTGTGAGTGTATGGCTATATCAGGAAGGGGAATCACAAGAAAGGAAAGAAAAACAAACCCGGCATTAACTGTTACCAGTAATGTAGAGAGGAAGTATGGATGTCAAGCTGTCAACAAAGGGTATATCACATATCGATATGTAATCAATCCCAAAATTTCAAAGCTAGTGATATTTCTCCTCTTTTGCAAATGGAAACGTTTCTTCAAACATGTTTAAGCAGCAATTTTACGCTACTCCATTAACCGCGCAGAGCTGATTCTTTGTCTAAAAGGCAAATGATTTTCAATGGAATAAATTTCAAAGTTATGGACAAGGAAAGGAAAGAGAGAGCATCTATATCTTATCAGAGTGGACTTTGTAAAAAGAAAATCCTTTCGCATGAGCATCAGAATATAAGAATAAGAGTAAGATTTTTGCAAGAATCTCAGCTCCACACCACACGAGGTTCCTCTCTCCCTTGTGGGAAAGGCAAAATGACTTGGCAGAACCAAATTCCTTGAAGCTATATCAAAATGGATCGAATCTCCAAGGATTCTGAACCTGTTAATTTCAGGGTTTTTTTAAAAAAAAATACCACACTAAACTTAAAGTTTTTACATAATAACACCATTTGAAAAAAACTTGACGAAATAACACACTTTGACCTTATTAAGTTTCAGAAACACGACATTTAGTAAATATCATTATTAAAAAGCACGACATGTCTAAATATCATGTTTTTAAAGTGGGATATCAATTAAAATTTAAACTCTTTCTCAGATTAAAGAGCACACAAACCAAATACTTTTATTTTTTCTTTGAAACAACCAAAAATCAAACTTATCCTAGTATCTAAACATCCCCTGATATTTTTGTGTTCAAAGTCCATTGTCCGTTGTCACTGCCAACATTACAAGAATATCTAATTTTAATATATTTTTTATTTACTTATCATTAAAGATATGATGTATGTATGTAATTATAAGTTAAATTGTTATGTAGGATGAGTCCATTATTTATTGTCGTACACACAAGTGGATGAGACTACATGAATGGGTTTAGTCATATATGTTCTAGACAAGTTTTTTGTATGTTGTTTGTCTAGACTACATCAAGCTTGATCGCGGCTTGATCCATGTTCCATCTTAGGCATGGAGAAATGACACCGACACTACAAGATGCGCTGGTTTTGCTTGGACTGCCTATTGATGGATGGGCAATCATATCTACTAGCGTTCGTAGATGGATTGCATTATGCGAGCGATCATTTGGATTGACACCCCCTCTTTCTGAATTGAAAAGGGTAGTATACATTTTAAATGGATTGAGAAGATATTTATGACATTACAAGATGCTTACGACAAAGTCTAGCTGATGTACAAATTAAATTATGATTTGAATGATATTTTAATGTGTTAATTATTTGCTAAGTTTGCATGAATTATTATGATAATCTTAATATGTTATGTAGGTATGTCAGAACATATATATTACATCTATTTGGCAGTATATTATTCACAGACCTTAAGGAAGATATGTGCCATTAATTTATTTGACGCCTCTGGATGATTTTCACGTCATCCCTATATATAGTTGGAGATCTGCTGTCTTGACATGCTTATACAAGCATCTATATCTTGCATGCAAAAAGAGGATCGGACAGGTTACGGGATGTTTGCCACCTCTTCATGTATGAATTGAAAAATAGGGTTATAACTATTTACATTTAAAATATTTGTTGTTAACAATAAATAATCAACTCGTTTTTCTTTAATAATAGTTATGGTCCTAGGAGCATCTTCATGTTGGTCGACCCCAGATACTCAAATTGTTGCCTATGACTGTCCAAACTATTGGGGTTACACTATATCTCCCACTAGGATGCATGTATTGCAAAGTTATTTTGCAATATTGATGCAAATTTAAATTGTTTAATTGTAACTTTTAAAAATACAATTAAATTGATATATTTATAATTCTAGGTGATGTGCTGGTAGAATATTTGAAAATAATCCAACACATGTATTGAGATTTTATCAGAGCGAGCTAATTGGGCACCATATTATCCAAGTTTTTTTTTTAACCATTTGTTAAATAAAAAACTTGACTTCACTGAATTGTATCTGTTTAGTATTTATGAAACTTATATTTTAAATGTCATGTGAACGCCTTACTCGAATGAAAGATTTGTGGTTGCCCCAGCTATTTGCACTATCGAAATGGACATATAGACATCAATGGTTTCGCTGATATTTTTTCAAAATGGTCGAGCTACATTGCCCATATCGGGCAATGCATCAGTTTTATTATAGACAACACATTCCATTTGACATCGATATAAGTAATGCTTTGTGCGCCATAACTCATCGGGTAAAAATGATGATTATAACTGGTTAAGCCGCCATGTAGCTTATGTGTCGATGTGGGATGCACGGATGAATGAGATATTATGCATCTTGTTATTACATATGAAAAGTATTTGATTTGGTATTTAATTATCACACATCATGTCATTACTCTAGGTCTCGAAGAGGTTCCTCCACCAGGATACATGCAGTATAAGCAACTTGTCCAATGTATTCAAAATATCGTAAGTAATCTAATTTCTTTTATAATTAATATATGTTAAACTTTGAGTTTTATGTATTGATATTTTAATTTAACATTAATGTTTTATTATTATTAGGTTGGCCTTATACTACGAAAGGATCTAGAGGCCGCATTGGTGCTTCGTAATATTGATAAAGAAAACAAGTTGCATCTATACGTTCTAGTGGTTCAATATTTGCTACACTGGACTTGAGATCTTTAGAGAAAGATTAACTCTTGATGATGTCATAACAGAGAACGAGACCCCTCAGGTAAGTGTAGGAATTGGATCCAAGTGTGCTACTGATGAGACCGGATCATTTAATAGACGACATAGACATAAATAGATTAGTTATGTTTATATATTTTAGGATTTTAATTACTTGGAATATTGTGTTATTAAAGTATTTTAGATTCATTTTGTATGTAAATATGTTTTCTTAATTTTGCATTACTAGGGCTACCTTTAATTATAAAGTATGAGAATTTATTTGTCAAAGCTTCTTGGTAGCATGTCAATTCATTATTTATTTGCATTTTGTATGCTAATTTTTCAATTTATTAAGCACCAGAAAAAAAAAATCTTGTCATACACTGCAATCAATATCTTTTGAAAACTGGGATGCAACATTGTCCAAGGAAACAGACATTCTTGAAATTTTTCTACGACATTTGCTGTAATTTGTCATATCCTCACCAACAACACGAGAAACAAAGTAGGTTTGCTGGTGTTGGGAAACAGGGTTAACTAAATTTTGAATTTACAAGACCAGTAGGTGAAAGTACAGAGACTAAAAGCTCTATAGATTCTAGGGCAGTGGAAAAATTTGAAGTTCAGATGTGGTCCCCGGTCACCAAAAGCTAACCCTAAGAGCTTATTGAATTCATAATTGTGATTCCATTTACAGAAGTTAGTATGGATAATAAAGCAGACCCAGGTAAAGTCCAGCTGGGTAGCAATACACCCCCTCTCAACACAGGTTCATAAACTCAAATCCTCCTTCCAAGCCATCAAATTAAGGTTACCTGTAGATGAATTTGCTGGACAATATAGAACAGTTTTTGAACAACGAGATTCTCCTGCTATTTCCAGCCACGCAGCCACTCTGATTTGCTTGCTAGCCCTGTGATGTGTATTATACCTGTAACAATCCTCAATCAAAAAGGCCGTTTCGTACACGTCATGCATGCACAGGCCAAAGACCTGGTTACAGTTGACTCGATTACTTAAAAAATAAATACAGCCTCTGAAACGATAATAGCCATCCAATCCTTGTCGATAACACACTCATGCCATTGTAAAATATGGAGCAAGACAAATCATGAGAGGTAGGTTGTCATAGCACACACAAATTGATATCATAGATGCCTAAATGGGTGGGCCAGAGACACTCCAAATGAGCGACAAGTGGACACCGGACAGACAAAGGACGGCATTATGTGCCATAACAGGGAGAGGAAGGGAGAAACAATGCTTAGTTAAATAATTAGAGAGCTAAGCAAGAAAAATCTAAAAAATAAGCCGACCAGAGTTTCTTGTGACAATGGTTCAGCATCATCTAAGGCTGTTGGAGTCCTTCACGTCACTTTTTCTATGTATATTTTATTTTCGAGAGAGAGGGAGGGGAGGCTGGATTGGGTTGTGGAGTGCTGACTTGGGCTTCAAATTGTCAATCACGTGGGGAGCCCGTCATGGTAGACCACACACCAAAAGGCTCCACTTTTGTAGCGTCATCACCAGATTAGGTCAATCACACAGAGAGAAACCTAGCCCATCCTAGAAAAATACAATACAACGAGGGCAAGGGTGTCTCTATCACAGATGGGCAGTTCTGACATTTTAAAAAACACAATACCTTGCAGACAAGGAATGTGGTTTTATCAAATCATGTGTTTTGATACTTCCAAGAACCAACCACTTCTTAATGCTGTTTTGCTTGGACCGGTTTAAGTTTAGAGAGGTTGCTTGGTATCTCTGCAACAAGGACGTACAACTGCTATATTTTAGCCACCATCAAGCAATGTGGTCTGATCGTATATGAATCTACCCTGAGAAATATGAACACGCGATGGGGTCCCTTGTCATAAATGAAGGGCCTGTTGCCCCTCCCAGCCACACCAACCAGCAGCTGTCTGTGCCTATCGAGGATGAGCCATGTATCATTTCAAGCCTCCACAGTTAATAAATAGAGGGATCCAGAGCTAACATGTTCAAACATCCCCGTTTGAAATTACCTAAGGAATTTAAGAGGATGCTATTTAGTTAAAGTTGCTATACCTCTACAACACGGCAACTGGGTCACGAACAGCTCATACCCAGCGGTTAAAGAAATCAGCATTCTTAACTGCTCTGAGTAGATACTGAATTTTCTAGACAGCTGAGACTAATGGTCGATGATATTTCAGGCTGTTGCCTGATAGAGAGGTTGCTCCATGATCCATGCATTAAAAGCTCAAAATGCTGAGCTCATTCACGGATAAGAGCATGGGATTGCATCAGCCACAAAGTAAAAGATTCTTCACGAGGAGTTGCAACATAGGCAGCCACAAAGTACAGATACTTCACGACGAGTAGCAGCGCTAACACGCTCCAGCAGCTGTAATTAACAGCATTAAAATGTCAAGATCTTAAATTTCTAGCCATATAAATCAGCTGTCATGCATGTATGTAAACGACATAAAAGTACGTGTTGGATTGATTTTATGATCAATTTTCACAGAGCTAATGTGAGTTGAGTGTAAATGCAAATTAACTTAAATAGAATGAGATGAAGAATCTCCTTGATTTCTCAGAGTTAAAATGACATTACAAGTGGAATTCAAAACTTTATTCCAATATGTTTGATGTCATAATCAGCGCTCTGGCCTACACAAGGGGGACTCCAAGGGAGTTTTCATTTTCTTGGCTTTCGTGCTTACATTTCTATCTAGCCTCAGATTTCCTTCAATATTATACGGACCACAACATCTCATAGCAGGATCGGTATTATCCACCCTAATGCTAATCCAAGGGCCAAATATTCTCCAAGAAAAATCATTTAAGATTCCATCAAGCTTTCAAATTTAAAAGGGACTTGGGATGAAATACTAGCAACATGTATTTAGAAAGCAACTACCATTTGCAAATTTCTAATCCAAACAATGGTATGAAAACAATACAGTAATACGTACAAACAAGTAAAGTTTGAGGTGTCAATTGGCAATATAGAAAGCTCTTTTCACCATCTATTAGAGGTTTTGCATTGTTACCACACACACACACACACACACACACAACCTTGTCATGACTTGCAATCAGAAGAACGTTGACTAAGTTTACACACCGGCTCAGCGCTCAAGTTAAATGATATGAGCAGTGCAATAGCATACAAGTAAATATGCAACCTCATGTCGCATTGTTTAATGTTCACATCATTTTCAACCAGTTTTACAGTCTCTTTGGCTCATTGAAGTTCCACAGAGAGAGTTGACAGGGTTTCTTATAAGATTTTGCTTGCATTTAGTTGAATGAATAAAACTGTAATGGTACAAACATTCGTAATTCCTTACAGTATAAGGATCGACATGGCGTTATAGCTACCCAGAAAAAATGAAGCCAGAAATCGCAAAATCCTTTCGGATTTGAGTTGCATTCTTACTTGTTTATCAAGTGAAATTTCGCTACTTCTGCAGTCACTTTCACCAACTCCACCGGCACTAATGACCAAAGTTTATGGAGCTTTTGCAGTACATGCCTTTAAAAAAAAATGAAGTCCAAATATGGGCATGAAAATACATTAAAAAACACAGAAATGGGCTACGCTATATACAAGGCCAAAGGTGCACGAGGGTGATTCCTCAGTAAGCAAAGCAGCACATAAAACATAATAACTTGAACAGGCACCTTCAACCACCGCAGTGCTTCCTGTGAGAAAAACATAGAATTTAAATACAAATCAACCAGAGCACACGGATAAATTGAAAAGATGGTCTGATCATGTACAATGCAGACATAAAAAAATACATCAATACGAGAAAGCAATCAGTTCAAAGAGTTGGAGTGACAAAATAGGAGAGGAATGCCAAAAATAGCTTGGATTGAAGAAAAATAAGAACATTCCGATCACAACAGAAAGTTTGATGCTGCACAGAACAACGTGGAGAACAAGGATCCAATAGCTAGTTAGAGACTGTAATTTGATTGATTGGAGTTGAGTTAAATGGATTCGTGAACAAATAATGAAGTGCTTGATGCAAGTATAATGCAGGGAAACTGTTGCATTACAGCAGGCTAGTCAATTCTTATTCATGTCAGTATTTACTAAAACTAAACACAACCCCCATAATTAAGGGCTTAATGCTGAAACACCAATAACAGATCTGTTAAAGCTTCGATCAATGAGATTTATCGAAGCAATTACATTTCAGATGTAATATTAGCTTCCTAGTCTCAGCTATTTCCGTCGAGTCAAACCATGAAGCGAGAAACAGAACTTCTTGCATTGCTGATTCACATTGATCCTCGAACTCAGGAGGTCCAGTAGATGATAGGCAGTCACAATGTGCAGAGCATGCTCCATGCATAATTGTGGTGAATTCCGAAACAAATGAAAATAAGATTTGAGTTGAGTAGCATTCTTGCCTCATTTCTCAAAGCAATACTTGATTTAAACTGCAAGAAAGAAAATACAGTACAAGCCACATAAACTCTTCCCTCCCTTGCATTTTGAACAGTTGCTAAGTAGATTAGTGGGAGTTTCAACAAAATTTAGAGTTTTTTTTAAAAAAAAATAATTATTATTTTTATGTTTTTAAATCGTTTTGAAATGTTGATATTAAAAAATATTTTTTTAATAAATTTTTAAATAAAAAATATTTTAAAAAATAACTATTATTACACACTCTCAAGCATCTTTTAAATTAATTATTTAGAATGAATTAGATCTGGATAATTTTTTTATAAATTTATGATGGTTTATGTGATTCTTAATCCAAGTAACATGATGTTGATAAGAGAAAACTATTCTCCATATCTTAACAAACATACAATTGGCATTGCCATTGCCATAGAAATCAACCTCTTCGCTTGTTTGATCAAATATGAAACACCAAAACTTAAATAAGTTGCTCATGTCAAATCCCTATTTTAGTCAGAAAAATGAAAGAAAGAAAAAGTTTTCATCCCAAATGAACGAAACTTCACCTGGATGTTTCTGTCAGGTAGATTCAATTAGGTTATTAAATTAAGGAAGCAAGTGATGATTAATCCACGGATAAACACAATAAACTAGCAAAGGAAATTATGAGGTAAGGCACAGGCACCTGAATCCTTCTCCTTCACCATATATATTCTCGAGTGCTCTCTCTCTCTCTCTCTCTCTCTCTCTCTCTCCATCTCCCTCGCATCCATCTGAGTCTATAGCTTACAAATAGTGGGCCGTATAAGTTTTTGCAAGTCGTCGGCTCTTTCTATTATATGCTGGGCCTTGGAGCCTACAATTAGCACTTCAGCCCTTTCAATTACATTAAGAAACAAAACTTCTTCTTAATTAGACGCTTATCGTTATCAAGTTCCTCGTCTAAACACCAAACAAAATACTATACTATATAAATGGAAGTTATTGCATTATTGGTCACACATGTCATCTCCTGTAAAAAGAAACAAGACGGGGGTTTAATCATTTACAAGGATCTCCTCACAGCAACTTTCACTACGATAGAACCCAACAATGAGTTTACGAAGTCTTCGAGTAGTGCGAGATAGGCTAATCGCCAGACTGCTCTGAAATAGGTGCCGGAGACAAAAACGAGTAAATCTAGTTTTGAGAGCATGTATATATAATAAGGGGCGTAGAGTTTCTAAGTGAGGGCAAGCGCAACTATCTATTTCATATATTCCCTGTCAGCAAAGCAGGTCCGCTATGCTATAAAGCCTATCGGCTAGAATCAAGAACGGGAAAGCCGACCAAAAGCCCCTTCCATAACCGACTCTTGTTGCCAAATCAAAGAATTCTTAATCATGTTTACATTTCTAACACTATCAACAGCATTAAAAAAAACATAATAATAGACACATCTCTCATCCCTAAAGCCACCATTGACAGCCACAAAACAGCCTCTCAAAACGCACCCATAATAGCAAAAAACAGCACCCATAACAACCATAGATACACTAATAACAATCCAAAAAAAAGCACTACCTTTCACAACCAAAATAGCCACCAACAACCATTAAAAAAGCCACTAACAATCACCGACAGACCACCCTGAACTACCACCAAAACAGACCCACAATAGCCCACTAAGTATTATCTTGATTTTCTGAACATCAATTGCCGATAGAGTTGAGGCAAAAAAAAATATTTATATATATAGGCAATGTTTTTTTTAAAAAAAAAAATCAAGTACAAAAACATTAAAAAAATTAACTTAAAGCTAAAAAAAAATAAAAATTTTCAAAAATACAATTAAAACACAACACCAAACAGTACCAAACAGGACGCAGGACTATTACTAAATAAACCAGCATCAGTACACCTTGACGAGCAAAAGCAGGCCATTTGTCACCAGTTGTAGCTGCCCGCGTGTGTACCACTTTTGTAAACGTCATCATTTTCTGGGACCTTTATCGTCCATGAACTCCAATGCACGGCCTAATCTGGTCCCATTCGTTTATCATTATTGATAATAAAGAGAGCAATCCTCGCCCTACACGGTCCAATCTTCCCAGATAATGCAATTGAGATGGAGGAGAGTGAGGTACAATCGGAAGGGAGGGTGTGAGTGAGAGACGCGAGATTTTCAAGTGGCAGAGAAGGAAGGTTTCGGACGCTCGCCAGCGTTGCACCACCAAAACTTGCAAAAGTTCTGATGGTGCCACGCTGTGTGCGTCTAAAATCTCTTAACTCCTTGGTTTTCTTCATATAATTAATGCCGATTGAAGGGATTCAAGCATCAAAACCTGGATTGGAAGAAAATTGGTGAAGAGCTGAGATACGTTAGCTTTTGCATTTTCTTTTTCTTTTTTAAGAAATTTAAATCCCCGCCATGTAATCTTTATAATCGCACGATGGTTTCTTGTTTTGTTCAATTACTTGCTTCCTTCTTTTGAACATTTTCTCTTTGCATTGTTCTTTTTCTTATTTCATGCATTTCCAGTTGAGCATGCTAGCATACTGGACACTGGAGTGAAGCCAATAACTATAGTACTGTTTATCATTGCTCTTTGTTTTTTTTTCTTCCAAACTTCATCCTAATTCTCCAGCTTATTTAAATCTTGGTTATGGTAATTGGAATAGTTATAGCATTGTTCATCTGCTTGTCATTGTTATAGTTCTTTGCATTCTATCGTCCTTGTTCTTTTATGTATGTATCAAGTAATTAATTTGACTCTAGTCTCAGGTTTCAATTTTGGCAGAACAAATTATATGAACATGATCAGTAATTTTTTAGCCAAACCACCCTCCCTTCGACGCCCCAATTCAATCTGTGAAGTAACATTTGTTATCTAGTTCTTTTTCGTTATGAATTGCTACATTACATGACTAGTTCTACATTATCTAAAACAGCTTGCACTTGAGGGTCTAGCTGCTGTGGTCAACTGTGTGACTTGTTCCGCTCCCGTCCCGGATTCAACCCTCTATGTGCACGTCTGTCACCCCCGCGATGCCTTACCTGCTCCTGGGCTTGCAGGATGTCCAGTGGGCCGTGGGGAATAGTCGTGGTGTGCGCAAGCTGGCCCGGACACCCCACGTAAATTAAAAAAAAAAAACAGCTTAATTGGTAAATTAATTTAGGTTACGTTTGATATGATTTTAGTAAATTAATTTAAATTGTTTTTCTAACTTTATAAATATGTTTTTTAGATATAACTTTTTTCAAAATAATTAATATTAAATCAATTCTAAAAGACAAAAATGTCTTTAATTACCCCGGTAATTAAAAAAAAATCAAAAGGCCTTGAACCTATGGGTTTTTTTTTTTTCTAGAGGCATGCTTGTCAATTTAGTGTGCATGGTTAAATGAAAGATATCTATATCCCTTTTTTTTTTTTTTTTGCTATTTTTATAATATTTTTTTAATCGACAGCTATTAGATCATTTTATAGTGTTTTAAAAGACAAAAAAAATTAATTATATTCTGGGATAATCCTTTAATAATTAATGCGCCGCATAAAAAATCAAAATACAATTAATGTTTTTGGAAAAGACAAAAGTATTGCAGTGAATAATACATTAAGTACATATATAGTGTTTATAAAGTAATAACCGGAGTTGATGTCACGTGACTGGCTTTTTATAGCTCTTGGAGATACAAGCGGTTATGCTCTGCGAGCTTCCAAGGGGCCTTCGGTTTGATGTACTGATCAGCTTATAAGAGACAGAACACGAGCACAGATTCATGATGTTCCGACTTTCCCTGGCAGTGGCTTACAGTACTGGGCTTGTTTGAAGGTTTATATCAATCCTATTTTTGCAGGCTAGCATGATTAGTTTCTCCATCCCTTGCCTTTTAAGACACTGGCTTACACTGGTCACTGGGCTTGTTTTTTTCCAGAACTACTCCTTTTCCTTGTTATGTTTGTTTTCTGCTATCAATTTTATGCATCAATGAATTAAAAGGATTGCTTATAAGTAATCACCCAGATCAGGCTTCAATACATGATGGTTGCTAATGGTGTTTATATGAACACAACTTGCGATACCCAATAACTAAGGCTCTCTTTAATAATTTTCATTAACGAAATTAAGGAAGGCCCTGCAGGATGACTGACAGGGTTGCGGGAAACTTTCTACGTGGAAACTTAGGGCAAATCCAAGAGACAAATGCTACTCAAACGCTGAATTGAAGCCCTAATTCACTCCAAACCTAAGCTATCAGGAAGCATTAACCAGTTCTTCCGCAAGACCCTGTAGTTTTGGAACAAGATATCAACCTATCAAGGAAGATGGTCGATGACGCGGGATGCCTTCAAGAGTTCCGGCACCAAATATTGAAAAACAAAACCCGGATTGTTGTGGAAATTGCATCCTTAGAGCACCAAATTTTGCTTTTTATCAATTGAATTCATGGACTTTAGTTTTTATCATCTTAGTATATCAAGTTTTTCGATTATGCCAGTCAAAGATTTCCAAAACTTGTCAGTTTTTTTTGGTTTTATGAGGAAATTGATTTTGACTTTGAACAAATAATTTCAAGTTAAAATAAATACTTTTATTAAGAGATTTATTTGAAAGGTTAATTTGGTTTCTTCATCATTTTATGATTTTTTTTTGTAATTTTACAATCACATTGTATCTTAGGATTAATTTTCAAGTGTTAAGATTAAATTTATAGTCTTTGTTCAGATCAAATGCAAGCCATTTGCACGTGGATTAAAAAGTAAAAACCGTGTCATAATTAATCAAACTATTAAGTAAACTGTTAATATAGTTATAACATTTTAACATTAACCAAATGAACGTATGTCGTATGTGATTAATTATAAACTAAAATAAACGAGTTTGCTTTAAAACTACTCAGTTGAATTTATTTTAATTAAATAAACTCGTTTATTTTAATTTAAAACATATATATATATATATATATATATATATATATATATTATTTTGAATGAGCTTTCCATTATATATATAAAAAAAAATCCCGACTCTAAAGCCAGTTGGTTTAAAGCCAACTCCATGTCATCATAAAATAGAAAAATGATTTTTGCTAGGAAATTTATAAAAATAATATTTTTTTTATTTTTTAAAATTTATTTTTAATACCATCATATCAAAACAATTTAAAAACATCATAAAAAATTAATTTAAGACAAAAAAATCTTTTGATTTTTTTAAAAAGCACAACCACGCCGCTAAAACAAATGGGCTCTTGGTAGATTGCTTTGGCTACCTCTAGAGGATCTTGCGGTGTCAAGAAAAAAAATATTGTTTGGTTGATGCTTGATTTTCCTGAATTAAATGAAAATTTATTGATTTTAAACAATTAAAGCTTTGGAGACCGATTTTGAACAATTAAAAGATATTCAACCCCTTTTCTTGCCAAATTCAGGGACTAAAGTGAATGGGTAGGGGAAGGTTCAACCTTCCTTTTTATCCCTCGATTTATTTTTATTTTTTTTCAATTTGATCCATTGAAATTGCTTTAATTTAAGATTTGACTTTGTAGTTTATTTGGTTGTCTTGGTATAGAGATCTCACAATAACAAGGGAAATTTATAATGCCTTGTTGATGCTCGATTATGTAAAACAAAACAAATTCCATCTAATTTAAAATAATTAAGTTTTAAGGAACCAAAATTAAAAATGTAACAAGTTTTGGAACTGAGGTAGGAGAATTTAGTTAGCATTTTGGATGTTTCCGCCATTTTCAAATAAAGTATAAGGCGTCATGTGGTTGTCAAACATTGCCATCCGCGGCATCATTGGAAGCATCACGATATCTTATTTCTTTGGAGACATTTTCTTTCTTTTCTCTCATTTTCCCTTCTCTTCCCCTTGAAATTGATTCTAATCATTCAAATTTTCAAAGTTTTCCTTATATTTATTGAGATTTCAAATTTGATCCTTATTTTTTATAATTTTAATTTTTTTATTGGCTCTTTTGTAAAATTTTAATTTATTTTTAATTTCATCATTAAATCCAAATTTGTGATATGTTATTTTTTTTCAATTTGATGCTCATTGTTTTGATCTTTTTTTTTTCTTTCTGTTAAATTGATTTTTCTTTTCAATCTCACTCTTCAATAAAAATTACTAGTTGTCTTCTAATTTATTTTTTATTTCAGTTTTGATCCTTATTCTTTTAATTGTTATTTTTTGGATCCTTTTGTATAATTAATGTTTTTTTCTCAATTTTATCATTCAACGTTTGATTAGTTGAGAATTGAGATTCATAGTTTTTCTAGGTGGGGTGCTTCTAGTCTAATGTCCCGGGTCACTGGTTTGAAAAGTTAATAAGGATTTACATTATTTTTCAAGACTTATTTTATTTTTTTAATTTTATTTTCTGACATTGATTTTTCTTTTTAAACCAGCTTTTTTATTTTCTTCACTTTATTTTTCTATTAGGTTATTCCGATCTCATAACCTAAACTGCAAGTTTGGCTAGTTAACTTTAATTGGCTCAAGCTTTTTTGTGAGATCGCTTTTTTAAAATAAAAAAAAAGTTGATATTTTTTCGACTCTATCCTTCAAAATTTGGTTCTCTTTGAAATTAATCTTTTATCATTTTCCTTGTTTTGAGTTTTTTGTTTTTGGGTTATCCCATTAGTATAATATGGGTTGCGAGGTTTGACCGTCTTACTTGGTTTTGATTTAATTTTTTAGATCCTTTTTGTTTGTTGATTTTTTTATTGGTTTCATCATTTTATATTTAATTTGTTGAAGATTAGGGCTTGTGATTTTTTTCTCAATTGTTTTATATTGGGTTATCCTGCTTTTATTACTCAAGTTCCAAATTTGTCATATTAACGTGGGTTTACTCAAGTTAATTTGTTTTTGTCTTCTTTGTAATCTAATTTAATATTTTCATATTTAGTTGATTAAAAATTAAGTTACATCGTTTTTTTTCTTTTGAAATTTCTTTTAGGTTATAATAACTATTTTTTTTTAATTTGATCAACTTGTCGTTGTTGTCTATTTTTTATCATATAATTAAATTAAAATCAATTTATTTAATCATATTGAGTCTATGATCTAAATCATATATATATATATATTCTTGTTTAAAATATGCTTGTGATGCTTGAACATGAAGCAGCTTACACTGTAGCACGGATGCACAAATCTAGTTTGATCTAATCCTAATGAGTTTATATATATAAAAACAAAGTTATGGAATAGCAATTAGTGAGTGAATTTGTTGCCAGATCTTGTGGAATTACTGTATCGGACTATTGAAAATAATATCGAATGAAAAATACAAAAATCCAGTACTTCGTACCAAAACAAAAATAGATAATTATAAAATTAAAAACTAATTAAATACCAAGACAACTAGATAAAAATATCAAACCAAAACAAATTACATTACTCAATTATAATCAACAAAATATTAAAAAAAAATAAGCAAGAAAAAAAATACAATTGTAATGTGTAAGATTTGGGGAAAAAAGGAAAAAGGCCAAGGCGTGCGGGCCTAAAACATCCCATGTGTCTGAGCTTTATTTTTAAAAAAATATCTTAAGAGGCGAATAACAATTTTTTTAAAAAATAGTAGGTAATACATTGCATGTTGTGCCTAGATTTTGGCGACTTCTGGTTGCTAGGAAATCATGTTGTGACGTTTTAGATAAAAAAAAAAAAACTCATTTTCAATAATATTCTGACCCAAAAAAAACCTTAAACACTTTGTAAAACATATTTATGACCTCAAATAACTCAAAAAAATATTTGAAAATTCACAATCAACCCTTAACCAAAATTGTTTTTAGACTCAAATCTACCATGTAAGGTAAGTTCAAGTGAAAAAAAAACACACTGGATAAAATATTCACATTGAAAAGAACTCATTAATGCCAAAATATCCTCTCTTCTTTACCTTAATCATTGTAAACAATAATTTTTTCTCTTTACCATTGAAATCTGATCACTTTTCAAAGAAAAAAATTGAAGTTTAGGACCAAAATCAACTTTAATTTAATTTTTTGAAAATTGAAGGGACCACAAATTATATAATTGGGAAATTACAAGGATTAAAATGCACATTACACACAAACTTTGTTAAAATCACTTATTCCCCGTGTTCTTCTCTTAGGTCCCCTCGCTTTTAATCTCACCTGTTCTAATAAATTAACCCTGGCCTTCAATTTGACAATTTAAAAATGAAAAAAAAAGTTTTATAATGAAAAAAATGTTCACTTTGAGAGAGGTTACATTGCGATCGAGGAGGAACAGTCATCCCCCGCGCCTTTTAGTTTATAGTGTAATGTAATGTAATGAGTAGTGGTGGTGGTTGTTGTGCACGCGCTGCTCGCCCATCCACCTACTTCCACAATTCTATATTCAACAGTAACCTGTCGGTCTGTCACTCCCTATGTACTGTTTTTTTTTTTTTTTAACAAAACAAAAAGATTCAATCACTATTACTTTGTACTTTTAACAATTCTTATTTTATTTTCACTGTTATTGTAATTTCAATTTAGGTTACCTTTGCGAAATATAATAAAATTGCGTTTGCATTGTTCATCACTATTCATTGGACGGTTCATATGACATAACGTTTTCTTTTATTTAAGTTATATTTTTTTATATATAACTTTACTATTCCAGATTATATTAGCATGATTTTATATATTGATATTTTTTTATAATTTGCATTTTCTTGCATGTGTAAAGTGCTGAGAAATATTCTAGAATTAAAAATCAGTTTTGTAAAATAAAAATTTATTTATAGTTAAAAAATTGAAAAGGAAAATTAAAAAATTAAAAAAAAACATATCCCATCTAGATTTGAGCACATAAAACTTCAATTAACTCCCTAAAGTTTTAATTTATCTATTTATTTGGTCCCTATTGTTTTGTTATTTCACGTTTAAACCCATACCTTATTTTTTAACTAACTATTTGACTCGCGCATCATTGTGGGTTATAATTTTTTTTATAAAAAAAATAGTATACAGGTTATTTTTTAAAACAACTCAAAATACAAATAAAAAAGCTCGTGCAAGCATCTAATCAAATAAACTGATAATCATTTATGTAAATAAACCAAAAAAATCGTTAACAATAACTATGAGAGAAACTAGAAAAATTAAAAGCTAGATGTAGGCCAAGATATTTGATCTTCTAAAATGAGATATTTACATGTTTGTGTTTACTGAATTTATTTATTAAAATCAATAAAAGATAATAGGAACATAAAACAAATATGAAACTAGTTGAATAAAATAAAAATAGAAAAAACATTATATAGTGCCAAACATATGAGAAATACTATTTTAAAATAAATAATTTTTTTATTAAACAAAGCTCACATGTATAAAATAAAAAGAATTACTCAAAAATTAAATACAGGCAAAATTATTATTAAAAAAAGGTCTGCAAAACCCATGACCAAGATCATGAGAAACAAAATAAATTGATAGAGAAAAAATTAAAGATAACCACAAAATCTTCGAAGACCAAAGGATGAAATGAAAGAAAAAAACCACACAAAAATTATGATTAAAAGATAGAGAGAGAAAATTGAAATAGAAAATAAATCAGAGGGCATAAAAAAAAATTTAAATTAGAGGGTTAATTTAAAAACAAATAATTTTTAACAGAAGGAAAATTAAATCAAAATAACAAGGGCTAAATTAAAAATAATAAAACAACATAAATTTTGATTGAATGATGGAATTGAAAACAAGCAAGACTTTAACAAAAGAGTCAAGAGGAAAAAAATAAATAATTAAAAGAATAAGGATATAATTGAAGAAAATAATATATGATAAATTATAATTCAAGGACTTAGTTGAAAACATTTAAAACTCTTATAATGGAACCATGGATAAGAATAGACAATAAAAAACATAAGGATTGAAATTGACAAATATAAAAATAAGAGGACAAACATACACTTTTTCTGGAAGAAAGATAAAAGAAAAAAAAAAAGACCGCTGGCATAAACCAACTCTCATCTGTCACCACGGGCCACCTCATAAAGAAAAAAAACATAGTGGTGGATCTAAGGACACTATGGAAGGGCAGGTTTGGCCACCGGATGGCACCGCACACGTCACCTAACACGCCGCGGCCAACACCCACTCACGGCATGTTGTGCACGCGCTAATAACTTTTTCCAATAAAAAAATACTTTCCCAACTTAAAAATAAAAGAATGCCCTTCATGAATTTGAGAATTGCAAAAAAAAAAAAACATCATCATAAAAGTACACAAATGCCTTAGACACTTGCTTGATTTTTGTCATTTCTAAGGGTATAAACGTATTTCCATTATATTCTAAAATGTTCAAAACAAAAAAAAAAACCTTGGTCAACAACTCTAGGGTTTTTTGATCTTGGGGGTAAATAAGTATTTTAATTATTTCAAAGTTTATGAAAAGACTAAATCACCCTTTGTCAATAGTTCAAGAAATTGATAACTCTATAGGTAAAATAGTATTTTACTTGTGAAAAAATTAAAAAATATGAACATGCTCCTAAACAATCTTTTAATGACCAATAAATATTTGAAAAAGACTAAATCACACTTGGACCATGATATTTGTTGTTTCAACTCAAGGGTAAAAATATATTTTTATTGTAACGATACATAATGAACCGCGTCTTGTACTACAGTGAAAAACCCACATATTATATATTTTTGTTAGACATTTTAGTCACTCGATGTTGAAATAAAAAAAATTATCAAAAAATATTAAGAAGAGAAAATGTATTTGAAAATTTATATTTTGACTATTAAAAATATTGATCTTGATATCAATGAGTTTATTTTTTTAAAAAGAGTTTAATACAGGTGGTGTTGCGCTCTAGATCTTTCAAGTTTTTTTATTCATTTAATTTTTATTTTTATAAAGATTAGAGGCTGTTCTAGAATAAAAAATGAGTATATTAGTGTTTTTAAGGTGTTTTAAAGTAAAAATAAACTGAAATGAGTTTTTTGAGTTGCAAAAATCACGGGCACAATTTTTTGGTTACCAAATGTGAACAAAAAATGGTTTAGAGGACGACAGGCCGTTTGTTAGACGACTTGTCCATTTAGAAAAAAACCTAGAGCAGACTAATTGGAGACACGCAGGCTTGATTTATTTATTTATTTATTATTAATTCTTTGTTTAAATTTTAATCAATGCCCTATTTCTTATTTATTTATTTTTCGTCTCTCTTATTTTTTTAGTTTACTGTTTTTTTAAATAGTAAATGTTTTTTTATTTTTATCAAATAGAATATTATAAATTATATTTAATTCTTTTGTATTTTATATAAATAAATTTACATTTATTTATAAAAATAAAATAGATTATTATTAGCAAATATAATTAATTTCTGAGATAAAATAAATAAAAATCTATAAAATAAAAATAATAACTACAATTAAATATATATATATATATATTTAATAATTTATGATTAACGGTTTACCTAGTTATTTGACTGTGATTTTTATTTATTACTTTATATATTTTTTAATTATAAAAATAACGATACATTGCATTAGAAATTAATTTGAAAATTTATCCGCGAATTAATTAGGTTACAGTGCTAATTAGAATACGTGGAAATAGCAGGTTAAACGAATAAACTACGACCGTGGAAATAGTAGGTTCTAGTTTGGATTTTTTAAAAATTGCTGACAAAAATTCGATGCCATCTGGCTTTAATGGACATTGGATGAACCAATAAAACGTTGACCAACTTATTTTCAATTTCTCTTTTTTTTGTAATAATTATACAATTGTTTTAATGCAAAACAAGAAAATCATTTTCTATTTTATACCCTATTTAAAATCACGAATACATAATAATTTGAGTTTTTTCATATATTTTACACATTCAATTGATCTACAAGTTGATTAAACATGGTGGAGTCTTATAACAACTGTGCTTGAAATTAGATTAAATATGACGTAATCAATTAATCATGTTCAGTAATTATTTTAATTTAATTCAACATGAATCTAATTTCCATGATTTATTCCTATCACAAATCTTTTATGACCTACAAGCTGTTTAATTTTTTTTTAATCGAATTCTAAAATTAAATTAAGCATGATATATATATATTGTTAAATCAGAAGGAAAGGGGTTTCATATGCATCTGGAAACTCAAGGAAGGCGAAAGGTCGAAGGAGAAAATTCCAGACCAGGTATAAATTTAAGTTTATGGACGAACCAAAATTGAAGATATTTAATTGCGAGATCTTGTTACAAGAAACTATCCGGTAGGACCGGCACCTGACATTCTCTCTAAGCAGTAACCACAAACAATCACCAGATCAAGCCTTCAGTATCGCTCACCGTTGATTTCCCCCCAACGTTTTAAGATGAGATCATGACCACAAATGAGATGATCTCACAAGCGTATAACGAAGTAGGTTTCCACTGAGAATATTCCTACAAGGAAAGTCACAGTTGTATTTTGTGGAATAAATGAATCAACGCATAACAATATTAGCGCCCGCCTCACCCACCAAAATAAAACAAGTGTGTAAAGTAATTACCAATTATAATAAAAGATAAAAATTGAATAAAAAAAAGGAAAGGAAATCCATAATAAATAAAAAATAAAAAAGAAAGAAAGGAAAAGGCAAAGAAAAAGAGCAAGTGAAAGTGGTGGTGGCTGTTTCGATCATCAGATCCCGCTCCAATTGTGAGAAAAAATTTAGTTTGTTAATTTGTTAATCGTCGCCTTAAACAAGGTGTTCTTAGGACGTGTGTTTCCTTATCGCTTTGATTTTTTTAATTTTTTGTTTTGTTTTATATTCTCCTAAAATCTAGTTTTTGAATCATTTCGTTTTGTCTGGGGATTTTAGTGCATTTTTTGAAAGAAAGAAAGAAAGAAAGAAGATGTTGGGGATTATAAGGCAAAAGGTGAATGCCGGAGGTTCTCCTATTTTGGTATTTTTTTAAAAAATATTGTTGATTTTGTATTTTTATTTTTTGATTCATTTAATTTGTAGCTTGTTCATTTGCTATTCTCTTTCTTATTTTTTTTTTGGTTTTGTGTGTAGGCTTTTGGGCAGAGGATTCGCCCTGCGGTATCGGCATGGAGAGGTTATTCATCTGCAGCGAAAGAGGTAAATGCAAAGCGCTCTTTTCATTTACATTGTAATTTTTAATGAATTTAACGTTCGGCTTTTTTTAATTTCTAGTCTTGTTTGAGGTTTTGGATCCTTCCTTTTTTCCCCTTTGTTGGGGTGTGGAGTTCCATTTTTGAATGTTTTTGTTATCTCGTAGTTTAGTATGCTTCGTTTTTCCAGAGTAGATAAACTGAGATTTTGCTTTTGTTGATTCAATAATCATGCACAGATGACAGTTAGAGAAGCGCTAAACTCTGCACTTGATGAGGAAATGTCTGCTGATCCTAAGGTTTTTTTGATGGGGGAAGAGGTAAGAATAACTTCCAATTTTTGAATGGAGTTTTTTTTCCCCCTAGTTTCATGTTTCAATGTTTTCTCTTCTTATGTGTTTTATGTTTGTGTGAAATGCAGGTTGGTGAATATCAGGGTGCATATAAGGTCAGATTTTCTTGTCAATGATATAAATTTGAAGTTTTTCATGTTTTTTTGATATCCCTCTCTCTTACATTTTATTTTTCCCATTGAAAAGTCTGACAGTCCATTCGCTTTGAATGTTTCATTTTCCATAGATATCCAAAGGGCTTTTGGACAAGTATGGTCCTGAGAGAGTTCTTGATACACCAATCACAGAGGTTGATTTTATTTCTTTAATTTATTAATGCGGAATTTGATTTTTTGTTTCATTTCTTTGGTGATGGTTGTTGGCTGACCACCACCTGCTTTTCTTACATGTCTAACAGGCTGGTTTTACTGGCATTGGAGTTGGCGCTGCTTACCATGGTCTTAAGCCTGTTATTGAGTTTATGACATTCAACTTCTCTATGCAGGTTAGTAGGATTGCGTATGGTTTATAAATACCTTGTGGAAGGAGATTTTCTAATTCAATACTGGCAAATAAATGTTTGGGCACCAGATAATACATCAATTAAATGTATTTTAGGGTGGTGTTGATAGAGTATATTTCTGTGATGTTTCAGATATCTTTTGCTGTAAGTGTTAACAAAATAATCCTTAGTTGTTCTAGATTTTGGCTTTTGTTGCAGGCAATTGACCACATCATTAATTCGGCTGCAAAATCAAACTATATGTCTGCTGGGCAGATATCAGTGCCCATAGTTTTCAGAGGGCCCAATGGTGCTGCCGCTGGAGTTGGTGCCCAACACTCTCATGTATGGTTGAAGTGCTTTCTTATTGGTCTGTCATTTTGCAAGCACACACACTCTCTATCTCTCGCTGCCGCCGCGCCCCCCCGCCCCCCCCCTTCCCTTTCCCTATCTTGTGCCTGTGTGAAAGATGGTTTGTTAGTTTGATACTAGATTATATGGCTTGGTGGCTTAAATCATTTTTTTCATGCTCCAGAGCATTCTGAAAAGACGCTGCATGTTTTTTTGGATTTTCTGTCTCATCATTTTGGCTTTAGAATTGATCATATTAAATCTCGGAGAAGACAACAACAGCGTTCTCTTGTTTTAGGAGAATCTTGGTTCAAGTTTCAAACACAATTATTGATTCCTAGTATTTGATGATGGAAAAAGGGTATAATTATTGTTGTTTAACAAGTTCTGTGTGTGTGTGTGTTTGTGTGTGAGCAATTTCATTTTCTTTCCTCTCTCTCTCTCTCTCACTCTCATTTGAAAGTCAAATGTTTTGAGTTGACCCTACTCAAAGAGCAGCTCTGCCACTGCTTGGGCGACAGTATGCCAAGCACGCACTTTTCTCTTGCACTATAAAATTTTTATGTTACTTGCCAAATTGTGAGAAGATAGTATGTTTATGTCCAGAGTAGTGATTGTAACTCAGTTTATTAAGGGCTAAATGCTCAATGACACTCCCTTTTTACTCCTTTTCAGTGTTATGCTGCATGGTATGCTTCCTGCCCTGGTTTGAAAGTACTGGCTCCTTACTCATCTGAAGATGCTCGTGGTCTGCTGAAGGCTGCCATAAGGGACCCTGATCCTGTTGTTTTCCTTGAAAATGAGTTATTGTAAGTATCTTGACAAGTGGGGATCATTATGTTTTCCTATGTTTGCATGATGCTTGATGTCCCAAGTTGATCAATCTTTTGTGATTCAGATATGGTGAGACATTCCCTGTTTCTGCTGAAGTACTCGACTCCAGTTTTTGCCTTCCAATAGGGAAAGCCAAGGTATTCCTCCCTCAAGTCTGAAAGATTATTCTTCTCAATGTTTCTGCAGTTAGCTGCTTTTTCATTATGCTTTTCAATTATTATTGCTGTACTTACATCTGCCCTACAAATTGTTTACTCTCAACAGATTGAGAAAGAAGGGAAGGATGTGACCATTACTGCCTTTTCAAAAATGGTTGGCTATGCTCTTAAGGTTTGTTCTGTGCTTCAAATGTTCTAAAACAAATATGTTGGTTTGCATCTGGTATGATCAATTCAGATTTAGCTGGTAGGTGCACTAGAAGATTTTATTGTAAATCTGAAGTTGACATTCCTTGGGAAACATTTTTTTTGGGGCACCAAATTAGTATTGTGTGAGGCAAATGATCGACTGCTCAGTTAAGTTACTGCAGTTTCAGTAAATATGCCCAAAAATCAATGTGCTTGAATTTTGGTGCAGGAGTTATTTCCTCTCTTGTTGTAATATTTTGCTACCACTGCCTATCAGGAGGAAGAGAGATGACATCTATAATAGTGGCTTGCTTCTTTTAGTGATTGGCGTTGCATTAAAATGATGGAGTTGAATTTGGGTGGAGTTGTGGCTGTTATTGTTCCTTAACTTAATGTTATCATGTGACATTGCATTATTATTTTGCTGAATCTCTCTTTTGGGAAGCATCCCTGATTGATCTTACGGTACTTATTGTTTAGTATAGATGGAATGTGTTTAACAATCTGATATGAAGCTATATGTTTGGGGAATTTCTTGTGCCATTCCTTTTCATGTAGCTCATGTAGCCTCTACCTTTAAATCACAGAGTTTTTTGTTTCACAGGCTGCTGAGATACTTGCAAAGGAAGGAATCAGTGCTGAGGTAAACTGATACTAGGAGGACTGTAAAGTCTCTATAGGTTATAGCACTTTCAGGTCTGATGACAAAAAATAACCAATCTTGTTAATGCAGGTGATAAATTTGCGATCAATTAGGCCACTAGATAGAAACACAATCAATGCTTCAGTCAGGAAAACTAACAGACTGGTGACAGTTGAAGAAGGATTTCCTCAGCATGGTGTTGGTGCTGAAATCTGGTTCATATTCTTTCCACTATTATATTTAACCTCTCCTGCTAAATTATTCCCACATATTTACATAATCTGCCTTTTCCTTTGCAGTGCATCTGTTGTTGAAGAGAGCTTTGGTTATCTTGATGCCCCAGTTGAGAGAATTGCTGGAGCTGATGTTCCCATGCCTTATGCAGCTAATCTAGAGAGATTGGCTGTGCCACAGGTATGCTGTTTCTTTTTTCTTTCTCTCTTAAAAAAAGTTTTTCTGGGTGTTAAATCTCAAATCTTCTTGTTTGATCATTTTCTGGTGCTTGCCGGAGATGTGCTCGCCATCTTTGATGTCTAAAATTCTTTGCTGTTTCCACTGGACTACCAAAACCAATTGATTAGCTAGATGCCTCAAACTTTTCATATAACCGTATCCATATAAACATTTTATCAATGATATTAGACAATTGTTTACTACTTTCCTCACAGCAGAAGCTCTTTCCCCTTGAATCCTTTTTCTCCAAATGAACCCCTCCCTCTCAATCTTCGCTATATAATCAGTCCTTGTCTGTGGTGATTTTTGGAGCTGTAGTTTTATGCAACATGAGCTTGTCCACGAACGGCCTTTTGTTTCCTTCTTTATATAGCTATAGTCTTTTCACTCATTTGTGTGATGCACATATCAGGCATGCTGTATTTTTGGGTTATTTATCTTTGGTCCATGGCATGTGCAGGTTGAGGATATTGTTCGTGCAGCAAAGAGAGCTTGCTACAGATCTGTGTAATTGGCTGCAGCTGCTTGATGGTATACTCATTGAAGTCCAGAAACCACATCCTAAATTCAGGTTAGTTTAATACTGGCTGTTTGCTCATCATTGGTGAGATTTTGTTAATAGTTTGCGTAAACTCTTCACTTTTATTTTATTTTTCTCATAATGACAAAAATGATGCTTTCAGGAATCTCAGAGATGTGCATTTTCCCCCCTGTTACTACTGGGGAGGAACAGCTCATTGAATAACATGGAGTGTGTTGGTGACAGCGGGAATTTTTGTCATTGTTTTGTTAAATTGGTACCTGATACGAATCCATTTCCACACATAAGCCAAGAATTAAATTTTCTTATGGATTTTTATAGAGTGCATTCTTCTTCGAAGGTCTGTTATGTTTTCAATTTATTTTCATATGATCACTTCGATTCCCTATTTCACTAAAAGCTGAAGAATTACATGCTGTTTGTGACATCATCTTGAAGTTTTAGAACCCATCAATACATCTGTATAGGAAATCAATGTGTTCTGGGTGCGACTCGAGTATATTATGTGATATGCACGTATATGAGAAGTTTCATCTGCTTTTTCTGTTTAGCATTGTTAGAAATACAAAGATCACAGAGAGTCTCCGTGGAGATCAATACATGTTCTCTTTTGGTTTTTGTTTACACAAATGCTGAGTTATATAACCTAACCAGTTACAGCCTGCACTTAACCTATGTATTCCAAGATATTTCATTTTTTGGATCTCAACTCCCTCCGAAGCCATTCCTATCACTAGCTATTAATCCATTTTTGGTGTTTCTTTTTCGTACTTCAGAATCTTGTGATAAACTGTGTACTGTGTAGTATCTTTTCTAGAAAATCATTTAATTTAGTCATTTATTGTAAGCTCGTAAATAAAACATGGATGAACTTAATTAGTTTAAATTTTTAAATTTTCAAAAAATTCTACTTTTGTTTAGCTGCAGAAATGAAAAATTCATTAGTTGCTTGATTTAAAAACAGTTTTGTATTGTGGTAACTTCTACTATTTGGCTAACCACAAATAAAAAGTAAATAATATGAAAAAAAACTAATGAGAAAAGAAAACATTTTTTTAATAAAGTAATGTCAAATTAAGCATGGTTAGCACCGGTTGAAACGCTAAGTGATTAGTTTTTGAAACAAGAAAAACTATTTAGTTTGATTTTTTTTAATTAGAGGACTTAATTCATAATTTACTCTTAAAATTAACAAAATATTAAAGGATGTGGTAGCCACCGTCATAAAATATTATTTACTATTTACTAGAATAGTGATTTGTTTTCTTTTGTTTTTTTAAAAAATTTACCATTCAACATCTCAATTTATTAATTTTTTTAATTTTATCATTTAATATTAGATTATTTTAAAAATTGTGCTTCATAATTTATTCGATTTTCTTTCTGTTAGATTATATACCAGTCTTATAGATTTTTTTTTAATTTCAACCTTTAATATTAGATCTATTGAAAATGGAGTTTCATAATTTTTTTGGTTTGCTTTCTATAAATTCATCTTGATATCATGATTCATATTGCGAGTTTAATAGGTTAACTTGGGTTAACTCGGATATATTTTTTTCCTGCCTTTTCTATTTGATATTTTTTGAATTTATCCTTTAAGGGTATGTTTGTTTCCTGTAAAATGTTTTATGGATGAAAATATTTTACATGCAAATGTCTTTTTAATGGTTATGGTGGTGGTGATATAACAGTGATGGTGGAAGAGATGGTCATGGTGGTGGTGAGATGATGGTGACATGACAACATTGGTGGAGGAGATGGTGGTGAGGTGGTGGTGGTAAGATGATGCTAATGTCGGTGATGAGATGGCGGTTGTTACATAGCAATGGTGGTGATGTTGAAGGTGGTCGTGGAAGAGAGTAGTGACATGATGATGATAATTGTGCAAGAGATGTTGGTGAGGTGGTCGTAGTTGTGGTGAAAGAGAAGGTGGTGATGATGATGGTTGTTGAAATAATTAGATAATATTATAAGTGAATTACTATTCGTAAAATATTTTATGAAAATTCATGAGTTGAAAATATTTTTCATTAAATAAAGTAACTTTGAAGGTTGACTATAAAATATTTTACATTGATCAATTTTCTGTAAAATATTTTACGGGAAATAAACACATGAAAATATTTTTCAAAATACAAATACAGGAAAATTTAAAAAATATTTTTCTGTAAAATATTTCACGTGAAACAAAGAGTTGGTTGGAAATTAGGCTTCATATATTTTTTTTTATTTGCTCTCTTTAAAGTTATCTTGATCTATGACTTGGGTCTTGGGTTTGACAGGTTGGCCTAGATAAACTCTGTTTAATTTTTAGATCCATTTTTATTTGATTAATTTTTTAATCAAGATTTGTAATATTTTTTGATTTTTTTTCTATGAGATTATTATGATCCTATAACTAGGGTGATCATTTTCGGTTCGGTTCGGTTTTTATATAAAAAAGTAACCAAACTGATTTTTTTTTAAAAAACCAAAACCGGTTCAAACTGACCGGTTTCAGTTTGGTTTTTTAGGACAAAAACCGGTTCAAACCGGTTTGGCTTGATTTTTTCCGAATTGGGTTCGGTTTGGTTTTTTGGTTTTAGGCTTATAAAATCGAAATCGAACCGAACCGAACCGGCCGGTTTTTTCAAAATTTTAATTGGTTTTTTTTCACGGTTTGGCTTTTTCGGTTATTTTTTTTCAATTTTCTCAATTTTTCAGTTTTTTTGCTCACCCCTACTTATAACCCAAGTTAGGGGTTTGACTAGTTGACCTAATTGTTTTTTTAATCTTCTTATTTTTTTTTCAATTTAACCCTCCAACAATTCAATCTTATTCTTTTTTTCAATTCTATCTTTCAATATTAGGTTGTTTAGGAATTAAGTTTCCTGATTTTTTTTTCAATTTGTTTTATGTGGAATTATCTCGGTCTCATAGATTTAGTTTTTTCCCCTCGATTTCAGCATTTAATATTGGATCTATTGAAAATGGAGTTTCGAAATCTTTTATTTGTTTTTTATGAAGTTATCTCGGTCTCACAATCCTAGTCCCATATTTAACAGGATAGCTCGGGTTGACTTGAGTAGGTTTTTTTTTGTCTTTTTTAATTGATTTTTTTTCAATTTCATTATTCAACACTGATTTAATTAAAAGTTGGGCTTCATATAATTTATTTTTATTTTTTTCTATGGGGTTATCCCAATTTTATAATCTAAGTTGTGAGTTTGACAGGTTAATCCGAGCTGACTTAAGTAATTTTTTATTTAATAATTTAATATTATTTTTCAATTTATTCCTTCAATATTGAGTGAATTAAAAATTAACTTTTATAATTTATTTTGGTTTATTTTTTATAAAATTATCATTATTTTACTATTCGAATTATAAATTTAACAAATTAACATAGATTTATTACCAGCATAAGTATAATTTTTGATATAAAAAAAAATTAATCCAATCTCCGTAACGCGAGCTAAATATTATAAAATATCTCAATACCTGGCGAATAAACGTGACGGTAAGATAAGGTGGAAAGGATATTTAAGGTTTAAACTGAGCTTTTTTTTACGCCCTTTTCCTGCAGTAAAAAACTTCCTTCTTCTGCATTTTAAATTGTCCTGCACTCTCACTGAATTTTAATATTCTGTACGAATTGGTCTTTTACTATACATGAAAAGAAAATTACTAGTTCCTTCCCTCAGAAGAGAGAATGTTACAGCCACAAACTTTTGGCACTGATCGCTCTTTCATCACCAATGAAGCTGATCTTAAAGCTCACGGGTGGATAAAAAAACCAAAGAACCGATTAAACCGATTAAAAGTTTAAAAAAATTGGTCGGTTTAGTTTAGTTTTGGTTTTATAAGCAAAAAACTGAAAAAACCTAACTGAACCGAAACCGAAAAAAACTGGAAAAAAAACCGAGCCAAACCTGAAAAACGAGCCAAACCGAAAAAACCGAGCCAAACAGAAAAAAAAACCGAGCCAAAACCGAGAAAACCGAGCCAAAACCGGAAAACAGAGCCAAACCAGTTTGAACCGGTTTTTGCCCTAAAAAACCGAACCAAACTGAAACCGGTCGGTTTGACCCGGTTTCGGTTCGGTTTCAGTTTTTTTTTAAATTTTTTTTTGATTTGGTTATTTTTTTGATAAAAACCGAACCGAACCGAAAATAATCAGCCCTAATAAAGCTAGCAGAAAAACTTGGCTGAAAAGTTTATCAATTGGCCTATTGTTTGAACTTTCCTTTGTACTTATTTAAGGAAAAAAAAAGTTATTTATTCATCTGTGGAGTGGAGAGACAGCAAATATCACACATCTGAAAATTACCAGGACACAAGCGACTGAGCGAGTTATAAGTGCTTATGAAGTTATGATTAAGGCGATCATATGTGCCAAGTTCCTCACATATGGCTATGTAGATCTGGGTGATTGTGGCACCCTTGGCGGAGGTGGAGGGGCCTGGAAGGGCGGCCTTGATGCAGCTAACAGACCAGTTCCTCCGTGCATAAACCCACAGAAATTATCTCGGAGATTAATGATCACACACACATATATTCCCAAACCATAGGTGGAAGAACAGTGCAAAAACTACGCAGACAGAAATCATCATCACACTGGCATGTATATATTAATCGAAGTACGTCGTGGAATTGTTCACGACTCCCCTCGTCTTCAAGCACAGCAAAACTTTCTCAGCAGATTTTGACAGTGACAACAACTAATGGGATATCGAGCAGTTGAGTTCCTCATCTACTAGAATACAAGTAATGAATTCCCCTTACTATATTTTCTGTCTATAATTAGACACTCTATTCAAGATTTTGTTAACAATAATTTAATGACTTGTTAATTATATGGGCAACACATGTCTAGGTATTCAATTTGATTTGACTTTCAGCTTCTCAAAGCAAAAAGAGTGACTTGAAAAAATCATATTTCATTCTCTAAAAATTCAGAAACCGAAAAGAAAAGAAAAGCAAAAATTAAAAAATAGCTCAAAAATTAACATTTTAAAAACAAAATCATAGAAAAATATTAAGTTATTAACATATGGACACATCATTAATCATTGTAAGAAACATCAAATAATACATATGAGATGGCTTGTGAATTACTATAACAAGGTATGAGAGTGGTCAACACTGTAGATTTATTCATTCAATGATGTGATAGTTTTTATTATTAAAATAATTTTTAAATTATTATTTACTTGAAAAAATATTAAATTAATATTTTTTTATAATTTTAAGTGTTAATATCAAAATTAAAATTTAGAAATTTACTATTTTAGTTAAATTTTTTTTAAAAAAATACTCAACCGAATTAAGGCATCATTTGGGAACCCGGTGCAAACCGCATTCCATAAAAATTTAATTTTTTTAAAAAAATTAAAATTTTTTATAAGTTTTGGATCATTTTGATACGCTGATCTCAAAAATAATTTTTAAAAATAAAAAAAATATCATTTTAATATATTTTAGCATAAAAAATACTTTAAAAAATAATACCAACCATACTCTCCAACATATATAAGGTGAAGGAAGTCGGGAAGATGCGATGACTTGGACACCAGGGAACACGTTTTGTTGACGAGAGAAAGTCTCAAGTCTTTTGAGTTTTGGCTTTTGTAATTTTAATAATTAGAAATGATAGAACAAAAAGAAGAAGAAGAAGAAGAAGAAAAGAAATGCAAAGCGTCGCGTGGAAAACCTTCAAAGCAACAAAGAACACAACACATTATTGTCCTCAGAATATCAAAATTAATTTCCAGTTTTCCCATTGAGTAGAATGTGATTGATCGGCGGGCAAATTGAAAAAACGGAAATGAGAAAACGATCACTTTCCTCTCCGGTCAATTTTCTGGTATTTGAACGCGGGACGTCGACATCCATTAAGAGGCTGCTTATTTGTGTGATTGCTTTTGTGTTGGAAGCAACCATAGTAAACAAGATGTTTGGTAATATCAAAAACGCTATTTAATGACCGGTGGGGCCCATGTCAATTCACGTTTTGAACACGAAATTGGCGAAGCAGCTCCTAGCTGCTTTTTTAAATTTTGTGTTCGTGTGCACAGTGCAATTCACTTGCACTGTGCACGCAAACAGTGCAATTCACTTGCACTATTCGCTATTCAAGTGAAATTTATTTATTTATTTGAGTGTGTATAGTTTTTGTATATATTTTTTTTAAAAAACTAGTTTTGTATTTTCATGTAAACAATATTTTTTTTCTCGAAAAATTAGTATAGAGCGAATTAAATTCACTCGCACTGTAATATCAAATTAATTTTATTTCTAATAATATTTTATCTAATTTTATTGCACGCTCAAAAAAATTATAGAAACTGTAGTTCTTGTCGAATGAATTTTGTACGTAATTGAATCGTAGATGGTTTAATGACATAATAAAAAATATTTTATATAAAGTATTATTTATTTCATGAAGTAATAATAATATTTAAATCTACAATATTTAAATTAAAAATCATCAATTTTGATATATATTTTTTAAAATGATTTTATAACTTTAATTTCAAAAGCATTCTTAACCAAACACATTAAACTACTTTTTATTCAACCTCAATTTCAACCACAGTTTTAACCAAACACCTATTTTTTCAAACCAACCTCAATTAAAAATACTTTTTATAAATTAATTTTTTTCAAACCACAACCACAACAGCTACAGCAATACCAAACCCACTCTAAATACTTATAAACAGAGGGGGTGCTGAAGTCAGTATTAAACCCTAAAGACCAATATAAAAAATTTAAATTTATTGTCCATCAATTTTTTTTTTTGTTTTTAATTTTGGTTAGGTGATTTAATTTAATAGAAATAGCTATTAATACAATCAATCTTGATAATCTCTCTCGAGTCTCGCCTCTTTCTTTATGTTCCCGACGAAACCAGCTAGATATTCCTCCACAAATAGATTAAAAATAATAAAAGAGGGAGTGTTAAGTATTTCATTCCCATTTCCTCCTCCCATCACAGTTTTCCATAAATAAAAGCTCTTCGATTTTGGAATTCAACTACAATAAGAAGGAACGAATTGAATTCCCTCCTCGTCAAAGGAGAGAAAAGGAAATGAAATCATCCCTGAGGAAACTGAGAGGACTTGCTGCCTTGCACAAACATGGACATGGTGGTGATCATAAAGACCGAAGGGATCTTCTCTCTCTCGCTCAATTAGACGAGCTCGCTAAAGCTTATCGGGTACTCCTCTCTCTCTCTCTCTCGCTACCGTTTGTTTGGTCGCCGAGAAATCCACGGAAATTGATAAATTATCGCGTAGCTTTTGAACCTGTCAAACCTTTGTTAATCGCTTTGTTTCCTTTCTTTTTTCCTCTGATTTCTCTCCAACCAGACACGACCTGAAAATTACTTCCTTTTACTTGTACATAATTTACATTTTGTGCTTGTCAATTGCAACTTTTATTTGTTGTTGAATTCCAAGCTTAATTTGATCCCATCAGTCTGTTGGGATACAACAACAACAACAGCAACAGCAACAAAGCAATGAAGAATGATCAGTTCGGTTTATGAATAAATTAGCTGTAATTAATTAATTAATCAATTAATTTAAGCTATAATAGTGCTGTAATGATGGGAAGTTAGTCACTTTATTGTGATCACTTGGGTTTCTGTTTCTTATAAAATATTAATTGCTTTTTGTTATTTTCAGGACATGCAGGACATGAAAGATTGCTATGATAGCTTACTTTCTGCTGCGTCCGCGACTGCCAATTGTGCCTATGGTACTTCTTTCTTCTTCTTCTTCTTCTTTTATTCCTTCTCCACGGATGTCGCTATCAATTTATAAAAGGCTCATGAGGTTTGCTATTCTTTTATTGTCCGAGTATTTACAGCCTTACTAGCGTTATCATTTGATTGTTAGTCTACTAGGGCAGTTCGCATTTCCCCATCAAGTTGTCTTTTCAGTTAATAAATGAAGGGTAAAAATCATATTCATTCACTGCAATTTTCTTTTCTTCTTCTTCTTCTTCTTTTGGGAATTTGAAGTGCAACTAATAATGATAAAGTTTTGGTGGAAAGTCCTTTATTGAAAGGAGAAGGTGCAGTTAGAATGAAGTAACTGCCATATACTTGAAAAATGAAGCTAGAAGTTTTTTAAGGCAATGTGCTGGCTATAATAGCAACGTTATTCTGTGATTGAAGAAGCCCACCCCCCTGTCATCAACTAACATCCAAGGGCAACATTGCAAAAGCGAATTATTATGGTTTACAGCACAAAACATTTAGAAATGGGATGGAGTTGCCTTCTCCTTAAGTAAAGCCTTAGTAGTTGTGATTTAAATATCGTATTGGTTCTGTTTTGGTAGCACTGGATATGAAGTTATTTAGATCATATGAACCACATTTACATCATACGAGGAATACACAATCTCATGAACAAACTTGATGCATAACAAAGGGGCAAGAACTAAATTTTTGCATAATACTGGTGATACGATACTAATAATGGAGTACTTGCCGACATGGATTTAGAAAGCTGCTGACACTTGACATGATGGAAATCAGGCAGAGTGTTATAATTTTGCAAACCGCTGCTGCGGCATTTTTTCATTTAACACCACCACAGACCGTTACATTACCATTAGAGCTATCATGCTTGTTCAGGATGTAAATGCCAGGGAAAACCTCAGTTTTGAGCCATTTTTTTTGTTTTGTCATTGATAGTCTCCTCCAACAATTCTTCACATTCACTTCTAATTTTGTTTAGTAATTTCACCAAGATGAATCTTTCACTCTTCAGATTTTGCATCTAAACTAGACATCCTACTGATCATTTTAAGATCTTATCCTAATACCTCAACTCGCTTCCACATTTGATTTTGCAAATTATTGTTATGAACTTAGCTTAAAAAGATTACGTAGCATCTTGTATTGCTTTTTTGATAAGTATTTACTACAGTGTCCCTTTGTCAAGGTTATTAAAAATATATGTTTATCACTTAATTTTTTAAGTTGCTAATAATCTGTGAATGTGACTGCCGTGACTGTTATGTGATGCCTGGGATGCAATGACTGATTTAAACCATGCATCTGAATCTTATCCAAAGGACAAATCTGCTTTGGAAGCTTACATTGCAATAGATTCTCACCAGATGAACGGTAACCGGTAATAATCGATTTTGTGCACATGTGGCACCACATTTCCAACATTCTAACTTCTTGTTGGCCTTCTGGTTTGGAGATTGTCAGGCTTTACCTTTAAAATGAGTTCATTAGTGAACATCACAGTGTTTTAGGTGTTAATTGGGAGCCCCTGAATTGAAGGATCCCTTTTTGGTGTGTGATTCTAGAATGCTCTTACATCGTTCTATCTTTCCTCAGAATTCTCAGAATCAGTGCGTGAAATGGGTGCTTGCCTTCTCGAGAAAACTGCATCGAATGATGATGAAGAAGGCGGTAAGTTAATGAAACTTTTATTTAATTCTTTTCAGTCACTAGATAATATGAACAGATAGTGGGTGTCTTAATTTGCTAATAATCTTAATATTGGTTTTAAAAGCTAAAAGAAAATCACTAGCTGAGACTTCCTTTCAGCATTATAGTAACATCTGAGTGTATCATTCGTATAACTTTAGCAACTTTTGCAACAAAGATATAAAGTTAAACCTTCTTAATCCTTTGCTATTGATCTATGCTTTAGATAATCATATTTGACTGAGAAATACCTAATTCACAGTCAATATATTGCTGTGTTTGTACATACTATGGATCCAGAGACCTAACTAGAGTACTATACTATGTTTGTTTCAGTAATTATATCTTTTCGTAAATCTGTACTTTGGAAACCGTGTTTTTATTATTATCTTCCTTTCTTTAATTGAAGTTATGTTCAAAATTGATTCTGCTTTATCTACTTAAGTTGCTAGAGAATTTACATGTACATTTGACACAGAATCAACCATTTAACCTGTTTTTTCATCAGCTTTAACTGAGGATGCTGTTTCAAGTTCCAAATGACACGAATAAATTCGAAGAAAATTTAGTGCAATGATAATAATCGGCTCTTTAATTCACTGAATTTATTCCTTAGGAACGTGTTGTCTTTCACATGTAGTTGCACTCCAAAAAGGAGACAGAAGCTGAAGTTGGATCTGTTCCTTTGCAGGTAGTGTCTTGCTGATGCTGGGAAAAGTGCAATTTGAACTTGAGAAACTTGTTGACTGCTATGTGAGTTGTTATGAATAAAAATTGCAACGAAACCTGGCTTCGTTGTGGTACTGATTTTTTGTTTAATATTTTCAGCGATCCCACATCCACAAGACGATCATAAGCCCGTCAGAGTCTCTTCTGAATGAGCTTCAAACAGTTGAGGTTAGTGGTACCTCTTTCAAGCTTTCGATATCTTAGACTTATCTATAACTTTCGTCTTAAACAATCCTTGGAAAATGCTTAAATTCTTAATGACTGAAATCAGTGCTCATGCTTGCACATTTTATTTTATTATTTTTACTAGGATAAATTACAATAACCCCTTGAGGTATTGTGAAATTGCAGACACTGCTCAAAAGTTTAAGATTTGACAAAAAAAAAAACCCTCAATGTTTAATAAAAAATTACAAAAACTTTCTTTGGTACCAAAAATGCCCTTTATTAAAAAATTTAAATAAAAAAATTAAGAAAAATTAGAGAGAGAATATAAAATAATTGGACATGATTATCTTTTAGTACATGAATAATATTAATATCACTATTTAATTTCAGTTAATTTTGTTTTAAGTTTCTTTTTTAATATTCTCTCTAATATATATTTTCTTAATTCTATTCAAGTATTTCTTTTATAAGTAGTAATTACAGGTTTTTTGGGTGTAATAGAAGGTTTTTGTCAAAGTTTCATACTTTTGGATGGTTCTTGTAATTTCATAATACCTTAAGGGTATCAATGTAATTTAATTTTTTACTATTATCCTGTATATGGTAATTCAAGCATTTTACTGAAGTTGCTTAAGACTTTTTTCATTCATACAGGAGATGAAGCGACTGTGTGATGAGAAAAGGTTTGTGGTACTATTTGAAGCACCTTTATACACTTGCACCCACACACTTAAAAAAGAAAAGAAAAGAAAATTGAAAGCCCAGAAATTTAAGATAAGTTTCATCTCCCATTGCTACTTGGTCTACAGAGATGTATATGAGTACATGGTGAGACAGAAAGAAAAAGGGCGGGGAAGAAGTGGAAAGGGAGAGAGTGTATCTATGCAGCAAGTACAAGCAGCTCATGATGAATATGATGAGGAGGCAACTTTATTTGTTTTTCGTATTAAATCTCTGAAGCAAGGACAATCTCGCAGTCTTCTAACACAGGCAGCTCGGCACCACGCTGCTCAGGTTTATTCTTCAAACAATGTTTTTTCTTCATATTGTTGGTTTAGTTGTTAACTATGCTTTCTTGCTTGAAAGCAGTTGTACTTTTTTAAGAAGGCTCTTAAATCTCTTGAAGCTGTTGAGCCGCATGTCAAATTGGTCACAGAACGGCAGCATATAGATTACCACTTTAGTGGACTTGATGATGATGGGAGAGATGATGTTGATGATGATGATGAAGATTATGATGATGCCAATGATGATGGAGAATTGAGCTTTGACTATGGACAAAATGAACAGGAACAAGAAGTTTCCACACCAAAAAAGTCGATGGAGGTAAGAGTTCAATGCACTTTTCATCAGTGGGGCTAATCAACTTATCATTTCTTTTCAGAAAAGCAACCATTATGCATTTTGCTTTAGGATACTATGAATATCATTGCCTTGTAAGAATGAAATTTGCAAAATTTGCAAGCTTGTGGTTACTAGTGCATGAATTCAGAATTCTATGGACCGACCTCTCTGCCTTATTTGTTTGTGTTGAAACTTATTCCACAGGTTAAACAATTCAAGATGATGTTTATCATGATTTCCAAATTTTTCTACCAATGCATACTTCAGTGGAATTTTCATTTCATTTTAACTTCAACTTTCTGTATAACAATTTGTGCAGTTGGATTCGGCGGGTGTTACATTTCCCCAAGTTGCGACATTGGAGATGGCAAAGGTAAACCTTCTTATTATGGACTTGTGCATTCTGAGTGATCATGCTGTTTTCATATCTGTGTTATGCAATTGTAGGCCTGTTAATGAGTGACCTGATCTGTTTGGCCAGGCATTCTAAGAACTACTATCCAGTATTTCACCATCCTTGTATGGTTGAACTTTTTCAATAATTTGTGTACTTGAACTAGTCACCTTTCAAATCGGTATGAAACCTTAGCATGGAGAATCTGAATAGGAACGTAATGTAATGCAATATCCATATTTCTGCTATCAGATAATTTTTTTTTAATTTCTTTTATAGATATCCGCTTGAACATGCATTTAAAGATCTCCCATATGAGTTGGGTTGGATGAGTTGACGGATACATAAAATCTTTCACCCTTGCTTCCCATAGAGCACCCTATATATCTTGCACTATTCCAGCTCTAACATGTATGTTTGCTGTAATTTATTTTCTTAAATGCAATACCAGAACTTCAGATCTTTGACTGATGATGAGTTTGATACTTTGATTTGGATTGCTTGCAGGAAAATCTAGATAGAAGTTACAGGACAACGTCTTCATTTAAAGGAGAACTTCGGACAGGCACCCAATCAGCTCCACTTTTTGCTGAAACTACATCTGATCCAGCTGGAAAAACAAAAAAACTGACGCCATCATCCACACGAAAGCTCAACACTTATGTTTTGCCTACCCCGGCAGACCCTAAGAGTTCAAATCCTACAGGATCTGGTAGCCCGGTTTCTGGAACACTAAAGACAAGTTTGAGCAGACGCACGCCCAATTTGTGGCATTCATCCCCTCTCGACCAAAAAAAAATTGAGAAGTTATTAGGAGTTGAAATGTCTAACAAACCCACTACTAAAAATTCACAGTCAGTACTCAAGGAGAGCAACAACAACACCGCATCCACCCGATTACCTCCTCCTCTAGCTGATGGACACCTGTTTTCACGGCTTGAACCATTGGCTGCTTTTGATTCTAAGAAAACCAGAAGATATGCCTTTTCTGGTCCTATTACAAGCAAGCCATTGTCTACCAAGCCGGTCTCAGCAGAATATCCCCAATTATTCTCTGGACCCCTTCTGCGAAATCCAGTGACTCAATTATTATCACCTCCAAAAGTGTCTCCAATAATATCACCAAAAGTGTCTCCAATAATATCACCAAAAGTATCTCCTAGTGCTTCCCCTACTTTTGTGTCCCCGCCCAAAATCAGTGAGTTACATGAGCTTCCTAGACCCCCACTCAGTTCAACCTCCAAGTCTCCAAGGGCTGAAGGTTTGGTTGGTCATTCAACCCCATTGATGCCCAAAGGTCGCATGCATCCTGGAACAAGAAAAACACCAGCGTCAAATGTAGCATCTCAACTGCCCACACCTTCTCAAGTTGTCACTCGCAGTTTTTCAATACCCTCCAGAAGTCGTAGAATAATGGTCGCTCAGAGTTCAGGGATTGTTGAGGATGTTGCCTCACCTCCTCTAACCCCGATATCTTTATGTAACAACTACCCATCATCCACCGGTTCCCATACTGTCAATCAGATGGTTCAAATCAGAGGTAATTCATAATCCAATGTGTTTGTATGGTTGTCTAGTTTAGGGTATTTTATACTCGCACATCACCATCAAACTGATTTAGGTACTTTTGTGGATCACATAAAACCGTTCTTATACTTGTGGAAGTCCAAATGAGAACAAGTTGTATGCTTTTGAGAAACTGCTTCATATATTTTTTCATCAGCTGTCATTTTCTTTTAAATAATTCATGGAGGATACATAATTTGAGTTATTTAGCCAGACAGGTATATGCACCAAGTGTGAAATGAAGTTGGTTTTTAATGTATACATCCTCATGCATCCCAGCTTTGTTTTGTTTTATGAAGATGTGTTATTTCTAAATATCAGTACATTTGGTGTCTGCAGGTGCCGATTGATTCTATAATTTTGTAGCGGTAGCTTTGCTTCAGATTCAGCAACCAAAAGCTGAGCTCAGAAGATTCTCTCGTCATTTGGTACAGGTGTAGATCTGTAAATATAATCCTTGTCTATTGTTTTTATATATGTTTGCATGTTTATCTTTGTTAATCCAGTCCTTATTCCTTATCGATGAGCACTTGGAATGAACCAATTAAGTGATTGGCTCAGGGTTTCATCGGTGACAAAATTTTGCTCTCCTTGGATTTAATAGGCAAATTCCATTTATTTTCTTTTTGGTTTGAAGTTGATGGGGGTGCCTCGTAGCCCTATCATCTGTAAATTTGCATGAATGTAAAAAAAGAGAGAAAAAAGGGTAAATTACTCTAACCCCCCTGGAGTATAAAGGAATTACAAGCACTATCCAAACCTTTTAGTATTTGACACCAACCTCCCTGATATTTCATATGATATATCAACAACCCCTTTCATCCTAGTGTCTGTTAAGAATTTAAAAACGACGTCTGATGTCATTATCCAGTAACCAACTTCAATTCCAAAAATAACCATATCTAGTGCCTAAACCATCACTAATCCAAAATCCAGAGACCTAGCGCCACTTCATGTGCATCATCATCTCAACCCACTTCCGCCTTTGCATCATCTCAACCTCTAACTCGGAGACACCGGTAAAAAAATGAAGCTCAAGAGCTGTCCTGTGCAAATATCAAATTACTCCTGATCTCATACAATATTAACTAAAAAAACATAATAAAAAGACAAAAAAACTTTTCAATCTTAGCTGAAGATTATTCGAGTTAAAGGACACTTAAGTAATTATACTGTTCATAGAATAAAGAAGAACCAAAAACACCCCTGATCGTGCAGCCAAGGGAAGTAAACATCCGAGAGTATTATTGATATTACACTATACTAAAAAAAGTTTAAAAAACTATCTACCCCTATCTAATCTTGTAATACCAGATGTGTTCTATGAAAAGTATTATATTATCCATTACTCTTGAGTGCATGTTATAAGATTTAAATTGTGAAGGACAAAATGACCAAAATATGACTTGAATCCAAGTATTTCTCCTCACAGTGCACAGGAGAACGCTGAGCTCGTTTAGTTTTTTTTTGTAATGTATGAGATGGAGATGGTTCAAATGGATTTAAAGGTGTCGTTTATATATGTAGATCTTGATGGCAAGTGGTCGATTTGGGAAATAACTTCATTTCTGTGTAAGTTGATTTTGAAATCTTTGGTCTTTCGTGGGGCAATGAATTCGATCCTTGTGATGCTATGCACAGTTCAATGTGTTGAATATATAAATGGTTTCTTCATGAAAGATTCCACCATTTTAGAATTTCCAGTAATCCATTAAGTCTGGGTTCGACTTCGTTGTTTGTACTGTCCCTTTTGAAGGAATTTCGCATTTCACCCCCAGCATGATGGACATATCCGAAGCTGTGAACAGAGCATACGGCGTACGTTTTTTTCTTTTCTCGGTTAATGCCATGTAAAAATGGTACTTAAAAGCTACTTTTAAGAGGCATCATCTTTGAAAAGAAACGGATTGAAGCTATTCAACGTTAGCACCCACAAAGGACAAGTACTGCCTGCCATAGATCATTCCTGAGATCCGTGTTGACCAAGGACTTTGGCAAAACCTGTTTGAAACAATATTGCTGGAGTCATATCCCTGTCCTAAAGTAAGGATCAGTTCGCATAGAGTTGAGTTGTCTAGTGGATCGCTAACTGGACAGATCTTACATCTTACATTTTGTATTATGTTTTCTTGGGTGGTGTGTCGTTGTCCCAAAGCAATCATGTTCCACAATGTTCCTTGACTTGCCAAAGATTTTTTTTTTTCAAAAAAAAAAACCTCCATTAACATGAAGGCATGGTTTCCCCCTCCTTATCTGTACGCCATCTCGTCGACATCGATCATCAAGGAGTTGACTATATGTATTCTCTATAATATATTACCATTAACTGAAGGCTGAAAGTGACTGCAAGATATGGTGACTGGATCGAGATTCTTCTCTTAATTAACATAAACATGATTTCTTGGTATATGACTTTAATAAGAAACATCTAATAAATAACTATAGGAGTAAACAAACATACAACCCTTGCCATATAGTGAGTTAATATATGGAATTAGGTAACTAGCTGCCTCTTAGTGGTCTGTCATTTACAACTTCCAGCTGCATTGTATCTCACAAATCCCACCAGTTCTGGTCCTTCCAGTCTTGAGTTATTCACAAAACTGCTTCAAACAACCAGCAACAAAGAGCCCACCAAGAACAAAAAAAACAATTAAAAGACGTTCAAACAGAGAAATGAAATGAAAGCTTTTTTGATACCAAGGATGTCTGGTTACCTTTCCTCTGTCAACTTGGAGAAAGAACCTGAGGTAGGTATGGTGCCACATAAATCATTGTTTGATACGTCACTGCATACAAAATTAACAGATTAGATTGTTACAGGGGCAAAGATTGTGTAGAAGAAGAAAGGTGTTTTGGGGATCACAAAGAAGGCTCACAGGATCTTTAGGCTGTCCAATTTGGTAAGTTCTCTTGGTATCCTTCCAGTCAGTCTGTTACCGTTCAGTCTCCTGCATGGAAATTACGTGACTCTACGTTAGCAAGGTAGTAATGAAAGTGGAAAGGAACTGACAACATTAATGACGACCATCCTCTTGATTCTGATCAAGCATATCGGTATATGAATTTGGCAGCTAATTAAAAATTAATACAGATGAGAGAACGCTTACAGGAATTTAAGATTGGATAGCTTAGAAAGTGAAGCAGGAATGGTCCCAGTGAGGTTATTGTGGTACAGATCCAAGCTCACAAGACTCTTCAGGTTTCCAAGTTCCCTTGGTATAGGACCCACCAGTTCATTCATGTACAGTTCCCTACACATGGAACATAAATCACTTCAAATTTAATACCAGTATCCCACCAGTGTCCATATGATCACAAGGCCACCAGATGTTAGGCAAGGTAGATACTATATCGTGAATGTTGTAATGATCTAGTCCACAATAAATTACGAACAAACTCTCTTAATCAAGAAGACTATCAACCCAATTTCTAGTGTTCTTACAACGAATCAAAAAAGCTAGCTAACGCTTTTAGCAATGATTAAGGTATCAAAGCACGGGCTTCTTTTCCATTCAAATCAATGAAACATCAAACAGTTGCATCCTTAATCTGTGTAATTAAGAAAATGAAAGAAGGTGCTGGCGTTGCCAAGGCAGCTTTAAATTCTATAGATAATGTGAAATGCTTACAGATACTGAAGATGCACGAGCTTCCCCAACTCAGGAACTAGACTGCCCGAAAGCTTTGCATTTCCAAGGTCTCTGCAACAACCAATATTTTACTCGCCATTAATTTATTGCTCCTATAATTTTGTTTGAGTTAATTAATTCGGTGACAATTAAACAAATGATTATTCCTGTCGTGTTAATTATTATTTCCATAGGAATTAATTAAAAAAACACAAATAAAAAAAATTCCTTAACAGCCATGGGATTTATAAGGTCAATATATTTGCATACAAAGAGATGAAATACAGTGTATGATTCAAACATCAAAGGAGCAAAATTTATTCTACTCTTGAATTTACATGTGCATGTATATACATAATTACAAATATTGTCATGCTTTTTCTCTCTGCCTTCTCCTTTATTATTACATCAGAGTCACACAATCTGTTTCAAAGATTTTGAGTTGTGAAAAAGAACAAAAATCAAGGATATAGTACTATAATAATCTTTAAACATCATGTTTGAAAAGGTCGTCCGTCCTTGAGATTATCATGTACAAATATACGAGATGCATGCGTGGAAATTAATTGAATATGGTCAGAAGTCGGGCTTGTCTCTAGTGCCTAATTAGATTTCCTGGTGGATTAACTAAAGTAATTGGATACTTGGCTATTTATAGGCTAAATAATAGTTAATTTTGACAAGCAAGAAAGTTGGCGATAATTTTTCTTGACATAACAGCCAGACAAACACAAACTACAAACTTAAGCATACATGCACAAAGGGTCAAATAAAATGTAACAAAAATAAAACAACAAGAACAAGAACAAGAAGAAACATGATGCTGGAAGATTAGTATACAGTAAGATGCTTACAGTCGGGTAACCCGATTATCACCGTCACAAGTAACGTGGAACCAAGTACATGGATCTGTCAGGGTTGGATCCCAGCTCTGGAGAACATGTCCTGGATCCTTCACTGCTCTCCTCAAAGCGTACAAAGCATCCCCTAGTTCATGGATTAAAGAAAAAATAATCAAGAAAGCTACCAAAAAAAATTTCATTTAGCTAGTTCGACTATACTCGGTACTGTCGATGAAAAATGAAAACGAGAAAGAAAAGAAAAACCCATGTGTACCTTCCAAATTTGCATTTGTAGGTGACTGAATGGTTGATAGAAGAAAAAGAACAAGAAGATGAAACGCGGTGCTGCTTGCCATTTAGAGAACTTTAGGCCTTGGGTAAAGAGTCAAGATGCTTATGGCACTTTTACAGAGAAATATGGAGAGAGGGAGAGTAAAGAGTTTCAGGATGTTTGTTTAAAGAATGGAAGCGCAACGAAAGCAGCATTTGTTGGGGAATTTATAGAGCTCATCAAAGAGTTTGGTTACTGTGCATTTTTTTATTTTTTTAAAAAGAAGTTTTCTCCAGGTCAAATTGTAAAAAAAACAAACACCCTCGATTTTATTCAAAAAAAAAAAATTACCTCCTTAAACAAAACAATCTCTGATTTTCATCCTAAAAAATATGATTTATTGAAAATACCATTTCCATTAGGGTTTTCATTGAGAATGGATTATGTTTTATTTATTTATTAGGAGTTGTAAAGGAAGAGAGAGGAATTAAGAGGATATTATGGGCTTTTCTATTAATTTTTATTATTTAGGGGCAACTTCACGAAAAATCAAGAATGTTTTTATTCAAAAGCAAAGAAGATAATAGGTAGAGTTTGATTTATAATACGAGGCTTAACATATAGTGCGTCATCCTCTCTCTTTATATATAAATAGAATTAGATACAGAATATAAGGTAAATTATACTACACAAGATAAAACTATACAAGGTAAGTATAATTTCATATAACAACCCTAAATTCAAGAATTTAAAATTTAATAAAAAAATCAATTAAACCTCTTAATAACTTGTTCAAATAAACTTAAAACACTTTGCCTAATATGCACTTTAAAAGCTAACCAGTCAAGATTTCTCCAAGCTTTCTCCTTTTCCTTCACCTCCCTAATTTCCTCTCTCTAACTCCTTACTTTCTCATCATTAATCTTTCTAATTTTCAATGATTAAGTGTTTATAATAACACAATCTCACATTTTTTTCTCTAATATTTAGTTTTCATTAGGTTCTAAAATTATCAAGCTTAATAGAAATGAAGAACTTTTTTCCCTCCCTTTTCTCTTTACAACCCCCCCCCCCCTCCGCCACACACACACACATGAATTTTGTTATTTCCAAATATGTCTCTCATTTACACTCTTTTATGTTTCTTGAGTAATATTTCCCGTATTTAAGCTGGGCTATTTTGAATTTCGTTGAATTTCTCATTTTGTTCCTTATAGATCACTTCCATTTAATTTTTATTCGTGTTTCTGTATTTTTTATTTTTCATCCATTTTTTATATTCTTACTTTTAAAATTATCACATAACCATTTTATTTCAAATTCTTAAAATCCATTACCATCCTCCCTATGCAAATATTCAATTTACTTAACATAATATTTACTTCACTATTCTTACATATCTTATCTAGGGTTTACATCCTATTCTGACCTACTTTTAAAATAACATACATGAAGTTTAAAATCTTTAAGAACTCATCTCAATCTACTTAATGTCTCCATATTTATTTTCTAATTAACTCATTTTAATCTTGGGCTAAAATTTAAAATTTTAATAATATCGAGAAATTCAGGCTGGGGGTTTACACCATCAGCTAAAGCCTTGTATTTAGCTTTAGTAGAGGAACGAGCAACAGTACGTTGCTTGCTAGACTTTCAAGAAATAAGAGTATTGCCAAAATACACAAGGTAAGCACTAGTGAAATTATGATCATCAATATTACCAGCCCGATCAACATTAGTAAAACCATAGAGAGACAAAAAGCAACAACGAGTAATGTGCAAACCATAAAAAGTCATACCTTTCAGATACCTCAAAACAAGTTTAACCACAACCCAATAACTTTTTATAGGAGCATGTATAAAATGACATATTTTATTCACAGTATAACATATATTTGGCCTAGTAAAGGTTAGATATTGAAGATCACCAATAATTTGTCGAAATCGAGTGAGATCAGAAAACAAATCACTAGACTACAAACTTAAGTTAGATGAATAATATCTTGTTTAAAAGATGATGCACCTACTCTGTAAAGAATATCAAGGACATATTTATGTTGACTAAGCATAACACTCATATTGGTAGGTGTAACCTCAATCCCCAAGAAATGCATAACCTAAATCCTAAAATTTAAACTCTAAGCTCAGCAAAATGATTAGGCATTGAAGCAAAATAAAGTTACTTTCAGTAAGTAAATTGTCATTGATATAAATAAAAAGAGAAAAGATTTCATAGCCCACAAATAAGATGAACAAAGATGCATCAACCTTGGAAGTATAAAAGCCAATATAGAGAAGATAATCACTTAACTTTATATACCAAGCCTGAGGGGTTTGTTTCAAGCCTTAGAGAGATTTGTGAAGTCGACAGACATGAAATAAAAGAACATGATATGCAAAACCCGAGGGCTTGTCCATATAAACCTCCTCTCGAAGGGTTCCATTTAGGAAAACATTATTATGAACATCAATTTGACATATCTGCCAACCTTTAGAAACTATAATAGTAAGCACTAACCGAATGGTGGTGGGTATAACCATGAGATTGAAAATTTATGAGTAATTAATACCTTTTTTTTTAGTAAATTCTTTATCAACCAAACAAGCTTTATATCGTTCAACACCATCATTAACTCGACTTTTAATTTTATACACCAACCGGCTGCTAACCATATTTATAAAAGGATGAAATGAAACTAGTGACCAACTACTATTACCGTGTAAAATATTAATTTCAAATTACATAGCATGATGCCAGCACACAAATTGGTTGGCTTTTTCAAAAGTAAGAGGTTCATGGTTAGGAGTGGAAGTTACCTGTATTTTAGATGATACTAGTGAGGTTGAGATGAGGCTCAGATGGGTTGCTCTATTCTGTCAAGGATGCAAAACCATAGGGTGCATTCGAGGTACTAGAATGATAAAAAATGGAAGGGAAATCAAAGGTTGTGGAATAGAATAATTGGATAGATCAATAACCAAATCTAAGCCAAGAGGTGAGATAGTCGAGGGGCTAGAAGGTGGTGTACCCGAAGCTAAAATTGTATGTGCATCAACATCAAAAGAGACAGACACCGACAATCCTAAAGGTGCAGAAGCTGAGACAAAGATACATGTAGTGATAGAGGAATAAAGTTAGAGGGAACGGTGGAAAGATTATGAGAGAAACGGGTCATGGAAAGTGGTGATAAAGAAGATGCCAAGAAGTGAGCCAGAGATGGTAAGGTGGTAATATGGTGTGTTGTAAGCCTGCATAAGAGAGTTGGCTTTATGTTCAGAGTCAACAAATGGAAATTAATGTTTCATGAAATCAAACATGACGAGAAATGTAAATTAATTTAGATGACAAGTTAAAACAACGACCCTAAATGAGAAGAACTATAGCCTAGAAACACACATGAGAGTGAGCAGTAATCTAACTTGTGAGCATTGTATGAATGAAAAAAACAAAAACAAAATCACCCAAAAGTACACAAAAAACTATAATATAGTGTACAATGAAACAAATATTCAAATGGTTATTTATTGTGTTAGATATAAGTAGGCATACAATTAATTAGATATATAAAGGTTTCATATGCATAACTCTAAAATTTTAAGGGTGCTTTACATTGACCAAGAATAGTAAGACCAGTTTCAATAATATGCTTATGTCGATGTTCATGAGTATGTGGACAAATTAAACGATGGTGACTACCAATGGTTAAAAAAAAAGGTATGTAATTTTTTATATCCACCATCCTAGTCTATCTGGACAGATTTAATTTTGCTAGAAAATTACCTTTCAACTTAAGCATGGAATTGGTGAAAAACATTTATGACATCAAATTTTGCAACTAGAGGAAAAAACCATACACACACACACACACACACACACACACACACATATATATAAGCATCTAAAAAATAACAAAATAACAAAAATAATCAAAAGAAAACATAGGACCAGGTCCCCAAATATCATTAAAAATTAATTCAAAGGGAGTATAAATTTTGTGACTAGTAAACCCTAATGATGGACGTGATAATTTTTTTAATTGACATGTTTGACATTGAAAATCAAAATATTAAGAATTATAAATAAACTTTTTATTTAATGCTAATAAACTCAAAATACATGAACTATGATGACCCAACAGATGATGCCAAATATCAGCAAAGGTAGACACACTAGCAAACTAAAAAGCTTGAGGCATAAATGTTGCGAAAGACTCGGATAGAACATAGAGACCATCTTTACTTTGACAGGAAAGAAACACGTCATTGGTTATTAGGTCCTTAACATAGAAAACGAATGAGTGAAATTCAAAAAACAAATGATTTTCATAACAAAATTGTTGAATAGATAGTAATGGTTTTTTTTTTTAACTTGAGGCATATGTAGAACATTAAACAAAGTAAATATGTGTTTGGTGTATGTATTGTAGTATGAGTTGTGTTAGATATGATGAGTCATTTACTATCACCAACATGCAATTGATCATTACCAAGATAAGATTTTGAACCCTTCATGCTCAGAACGTTAGGAGTAACATGTTAATTTGCACATATGTCAGGAAACCAAGTAATGAAATTTGCTATTAGAGCATCACTAAAAGATAAATTTACAGTAACTTTGTTCCCATGAGTGACTAACTGGGAACAATACTAGGCAGAATGACCAAAACCATAACAAAGCTGACACATAACCTATCGTGTGTGAGACCACTAATTATGTTGAGGATTATGATTGTTTTGCTGCTTCCAATTACTCCTATTATGACCACTATTCCCACAGTACTATTACCTTTTACCACCACTGTTAACCAAATAAAAGTTATTCCCGGTACCAGCAAATGTGTTTTGGTTGTTCCTCCATCCATCACGATTACAACCTCTACAATGATGTGTGTTATAATCGCTGCCATTTGAACCAGAAAATTAGCATTGAGCAAAAAAGGTCGAAGAAGCTTGTGTTAATGTAGGCAGTAGAAGTGCAGCAGTAACAAAAGAGTAAAAAAAGCTCTTATAAAGAAATTATGTGTAAGAAGGTGACTGTGCAACTCGGAATAGGGAAAAGGCTCAACCTTAATGGACAAACTAGTCACCAAATCTCTTAATTCACCACGAAATCCTTTGAAAACATATAAATTGAAGTCTTCAAGGGAAATAAGTCGGCTCACTGCTACCAATTCATCAAACATAGACTTGGATTTTTATAAATAATCAATGATAGTGTCATTACCCTGACAAAGTTCTTGGAAGAAACCATGAAGTTATATAATTTTAGAATTGGATAGACAAACAAGGGCTTGTTCAAAAGTTCTCCAAACACTGGACGAGGTTTGGCAATCAACCACAAGGTGTAGAACATCTATAAACAAAAAAGAAAGAAGAGAACTTAGGATGCGTTGATCTTGTAGTTTCCAAGAGAGAAAACTTGGATTAATCACCGAAGCAGAACTGTCAGAATCAACAGGAGGTAGGAATTGAGAAGCAGCATATGGAAACAAGCCATCAATTAAAGGAAAATCTCCTTGATCGATGAGATAGGGTTTCATATGCATCTTTTAATAGAGATAATTTGTGTTGGTTAATTTCAACAAGATAACCTTCGTGTTGGAGAGAGGAATAACAATAGTGAGAGGACTGTCAGTGTTGGTAGCAGTAGCAAAAGAAGGAAAAATAACAGTTGCTACAACAAAGATGAAGAAAGAAATTAGTGGGGTTGCTGCTGCAAATAGTGGTGCCAATATAGGTAGGATTAATTGAAAAATAAATTTGTTAAGATAGCGATTTTGATACCAAGTTAAAAAAATAATAGGTTGAGGCTCAACTTGTTATAATACCCATGCTCTCTATATATAAATAAGACTACATACAAAATATAAGATAGATCATACTTCACATAATAAAACTAAATAAGGTAAGTACTACAATATATCGTATAATTTAGCATTTTCTATACTATTCAAAACATAGTTTTTAGAACCGGCCCGATTCAAGGTCCGGGTTTTGATCGGGTCGCCCGGGTCATTTTTTTTAAATCAAAACGACGTCGTTTTAGTAAAAAAAAGTCAACGGGTTATAACCGGGTTTTTTACCGGGTCTTGGCGGGTCACACCGAGTTTTTTCTTTTCTTGTTTTTTCTTCAACCCGGCCCAGTTCCAGCCCCGGATTGACCCGCCGGGCCAGACCGGGTTTCAAAACTATGACTAAAAATGGTGCTTGTTTTTGAACTAAAGTTCGGGGGGGCTTTTTATAATTTGGCCTATTCTCCCATGCAAAGCCTGAAGAGGCGGGTCTCTCTCGTCTATTGTTAAGTTTGTCTCATGCTGCCGAAGTCCTTGCACGTTCTAAACTACCCTTACTCATTCACTACCTGGACGATCCTGTCCAAATTACCTTTACAGTCTGTGTATATATTCCCATTCCTTTTCAGCCATTGCTGGCCATGTCAGAAGTTAGAAGCGTAGGGGAGTAGGCGTAGCAAAAGAGCAAGTAAAACAAGAGTAGTCCCGTTCACTCAGGACCACTGTATGGTCCTCATCATATGTGACTGGACAATGACATTCTATAAGGGCATACTTTATCAAATAAAAGACAAACATATGATCATTACAAAATCAAACAAGTTAGAACTCCACTAATCCGTTAATATCTTGCATTTGGATTCATCATGAGAATTTTCGATTTGAAGCTCCACAAAATATGGTTGAAAGAAGCAAAAATGCAGGTGTGGTGCTCACTAGTCAAGCAGCAATGATAATCACAAGTCAGATTTATCTTTTAAATATCATCAAGTTAGTAATAGTAATTAACAATTACTTTTGTAATTGGATCAAATTCAAGCACCAAGCAGTTTTTTTAATACTGTGTAGTGGTAATCATATACAACGACAGTAGTCATAGAGATTGCAGAGTGTTGCGTGCATGCAGTATCGGATGGAGGGAAACCAGCTAACCTTTTAGTACAAGAGGGCCAAAACAGGATAAAAGAGAATATTTGACACTCATCAAGCTTGTCCATTTCCCACTTTCAAGTTTCAAGTTCCCCAAGCACGAGGGAAAAAAAAAACATATCTAAAGCATGACTTTAATTATTTATTTAATATTATTATACTATATATGTGTTATACACTTCTTTTTATGCGTATCTTAGAAGTATTAAAAATACGGATATGGGCAAGTCTGAACGGCATAAGCATAAGAGAATAATATCACCTGGAAATATATATATGTTGTGGTCGAGAAAACGTTTACTACATATTTATTTACTGTTTTCCTCTAATTGCTTCAATAATATTTTAATGTGTCCTAAGAACTTAAACATATACTGTAGATTCGGCACTGAAAGGCCCAATTTAAAAGAAGTAGAGTACTCACAATTTACTAATGGCAAAAGAAGCATCACTCGAGTAATTATAAGTCAACCAGCTGGGAGGAGATTCGTTGGCTCTCAAGCATTTCTTTCTTCTTCGTTTTTCCTTCTTTTTTTAATTCAGCAGTCATGTCACATAATTAAAGGTGCCGCATACGAGTAAAATTTGGTCTTTGGATATTTACACATGTATGGTCATATGTATGGGACTTAATTACCCTTCCTCGCATTATTTGGAAAAGTTTCAAATAGCTCATAACATTGTTTTGAGTTGTAGAATAATCAATTGGAGTCTAAACCAATTGTCAGATGATGAAGTTGGAAAATCTTTTAAGGATGATGTGTTTTTTTTTTTCACCGCATAATGGATGATATCGTAATTATAAGAACTAGTATGGATTTGCAAGTAAAAATAGTAATTTATTATCTAGGCTTATTCCAGATCAAGTTAATTTAAAAAAAAAATTTATATTAAAACATCATTGTTTTGATCTAAAAAAAAAAAAAAACAAGAAAATCACCATCTAAAATTAGATTAATTTCTTAATTTGTGACTCGATATTAAAATTAAATTGACCCTCAAGTCAAATTTTATTAGCATAAATAATATGTAATTACTATTAAAGATTGAGATGTCAAAAAATTTTCAAAACAAGTCTCTCTTATGGGCTAGGTAACTCTTTGATAATTAAGTTAATGTATGGAGGAGAAAATGGTGACTAAAAAAGCTAATTAGATTATGCAAGTACTAAACAATAAATTTTAAGTTGTAGGATAGAAGAAGAGAAAGCATATGATCCTCTAAACTCTAAGCTCCGGACTTGTTTATATAAATGCATGTTTTGTCTTCTTGCATAATAACATGGGTAAAATTGCATGTTTTGTCTTCTTATATAATTAATGTACTATCTATATTTGTGGTTAGTAGAAATTTGTGCTCTCCGAGTTTATGATTAGAGTAATTATATATGTGTGTGTGTTTTCTCTCTCTCTCCCCCCATTTGAGACCTAATCATCTAAAGCTTTTCCTGGACAATTAACATCAAAGCAAAAACATTCTCAATCGTTCAATTTTGTAAGTTGTATCTTTCGGCGAAAATTAAATAACTCGACATTTCAGGCCCGATCACTATCATTCATAAGAGTTTCAAATAACCTTAAAATAATGTGTACATATTAATTAGTCACAGCCTTTAATTTCCGAATTAAAATCATTGCAATCTACTTCGTGCTTCTTTGCAAATGTCCCAACGTACAATCCTTTCTAACATCCGAAAAGATTTGCTAAACAAAAATCAAATGATCTCAGCAGTATTAGTAATTTCGAAGGATATTGGCCTTTCCAATATTGTTTCTTTTCTATTTTCATCACGGTTATTATCCTGCAAGTAAAGTGTTGCTTGAGTTGGAAAGGCACCGAGACGACGCAGCTAGCAAGGAGGAGCTGGTGGGAAATGTGTGGTTGTTGGCATGTGAGACTCGTCTTTTAAAGTTTGAAATAATTGTTCATTTGGGGGTCCATGATTAGTGTTCGAGTCTTTTGACTTACTGATTCATAGTTGATCTTCACATGCATGGTAGGGTTTCCTTTAACCAGTCACTAGCTAGATACATATTAGTGGAAGAGACACCAGAGAACAGCTTTGTACATATGCAGGATTAGATATAAGATTGAACCTTTCTCCTTAAAAGGAGTGACTTGACTAAGCCTAGCACTAGCATTGCACCTCCTTCCCTCCTTCCCCACCTCCTTCCTCCACCCCCCCTCTCTCTTGTCCTTCCTGTTTTTGCTTTCATGATGGGAATGGGAAAAGTTGGAACAAATGTTAAAAGATTATGTTGGTCTTATGCTTCTTCAAACGGAAAAGATTTCCATACGGACCATTGAGAGTTTAATCAAGAAAAGACGAATCTCTTTGGTGTCCACCCTCTCTTATCAGCAATAAGTCATTTTTAGCGGGGATTGATGCTAAACAGTAATTTTAATCCAGAAACTTAAATTTTAAAATGATTTATATTCAATTCTTTTATTTATCTCTTCAAGTATATGTATTTTAAGCTTGACATATATCCAAACTATCTTACACTAATTTAATTTTTAATTAGAAAAGAATAGATGTTTTATATAAACACAAACAACTTATTGCTGATTGACCTCTTGATTAGTTCTAAATATAAAATAGAGACCAATTCGAGGTAGCTCCTTCCAAAAAAGTCATGATCAATGACCTCTCATGTCTCCTGTTTGAATCGATGCTACGTCAAGAAAACGAGATAATGATGAGACAAATAACGAGATAATAAAAACTGTAAATTTTCAAAAGATTTCAAAACAAAAAACATGTTCATTTTTTTTTGTTTGCCTCGTCAATGCTAGCCTACTAACCTTCATAGAGAACATAAAATGTAGAATATTACTCTGTTAGAACTTCGGTCTGATATAAGAATTAAATAAAAAAAATATGTTTATTTTTATTAGAAAACTACGTTCAAATTAATTACTTTTTAGACGGGTCCGTGTTAAATACAGAGTAGCAACTTCAAGCACAATAGAATAATTAAATATTCTTGAAATTCAAAAGAAAATCAATTCAGAATTGGCAAAATATATATTTAATGCAAAAGCGAGGCAATAAGTCTTTAATTAAATAATGTCTTGGCCCCATGGAAAAGATGAATTCACCATGATAAGCTAGCTATCATAAAGGACGAATTGGGGGTCAAATATCTTTTTAGTTTGAATAATGTTAACGATAAAGCAAACAAGTTCCAGCTGCTTTTCATCCTTTCCATCTCCTTTTTCCCTCTGTACTCAAATTCAATCACTATCTTTTTAAAGCTTCATTTATCCTTGTTAACTTTTGGTTGGTGTTTTGGGGTCGTCCAGATCAGCAACCTCATTAATTCGGCCTTTATGATACGTTGAGAACCATTTGTTTTGTTTATCGCGAAATTATTAGGTCGATTTTAATTACAACAGCTAGCTGCTCATGGTGGCAGTCAATTTTGCCTGTTGACTAGGATCGATAGCCTGGACCCTTGCATGTGTTGAAGGGCTCTTCATTAATTATAAATTAGTCCTTTAATTTACTTTTATAAAACAAATTAAATATTGGTCTCTTTATTCTTAAAAACTAATCAATTAGTCTTCTTCTTTTCAATTAATTTTATTTTAAAAAAATGAAAAAAGAAGTAAATAATATACAAATATTGAGGAGAAGAGAAGACATTTTTTTGAAATAAAGTTCATATTAAATTAAACTTGTCCAACATTGATTAAATGGTTAATTAATTAATTTTTAAAATCCATTACAGTAGTCAACACCCAACTCATAATTTGAACATTCAGTCAGTTGAATCTTATAACTATAACTATGCTATTATTTCCCGTTGTTCAAAACCATTCTCCACCGATTTCCATAATCATTTTCATAGTATTGTGTAATTTCTTGATATACCAAAGCCACAAATTGCGCCATCAGTTGAAAGACACGAGAATAAAAGAAAATAAAGTCATTGAACTACAGCGTGAATTCAGCTTTTGAAAATAAAATCCTATCTTTTACAGTTGTAAATCAAATGGTAATTATTAATTGAACAAAATTATATAAATAAAACTAAGACACAAGTTATTTGTTTAATTAGTAATTTAAATAATATGGTAAAAAAATTACAATAATAATAAATAAACAAACAATGAAAAATTAATGACAACGAAAAAATTAAGAAGTATGTAACAAGAACCCAATCTTAGCCAACCTGGATTATTAAACAACTTAATAACGAAGGAAAAAATTGAAAACAAATTAAAAAAAACCTCATTAAACCGGGTTAACTCGTAAACTTTGCGACGATGGATATAAAATTGAGATAATCTCTTAGAAAGAGAAGCAGGAAAAAACATTTAAAGATTAATTCCTAATAAAAATGAGAACATGATAACTTCACCCAAAAAAAAGGTGAAGCTCAATCTCTAGCAAATTAATAAAATGTATTGAAGGAAAAAAAATCAAGAAAAAATATAATTTAAAAAAGGTAAAAAAAAAACTTGATTTGAGCCTTCCCGGGTTAATCTGTGGCGATTGAGTTTGAAAGCAAATTGAATGATATCATGAAGTTCAATTATTGAAAAACTTAATGTTGAAGGATGAAAATGAAAAAAATAAATTTAATTAAAAAAGCAATGGAAAAAAATATAAGTCAATCCGGGTTAACCCGCAAACCACGCAACCATGAAAATCATGAAATCCTTGAACCGAGTTCAATCAAGAAGCTTAATTCACAACTAAATTAATTTTAAAAGATGAAATCATAAAAAAATATCAATTTAGAAAATTTGTCAAAGAAAAAAAATAGCAATAAAAAGAAAGGAGATCAAATTTGATTAGAAAAAACTCGATGATGAAATTATATATAAAAAAATGATCGGGATAACCCAATAGAAAGGAATATGAAAAAAAAAAGTATGAAGACCAATTTCTAATAAATCAAATGTTAAAAGATAAATTAAAATCATTAATTTAAAAAAAAGTAATAAAAAAGGTCAATCCACGTTAACCTTTGAAACCAGTAACTCTAGTTATGAACCTAGGATTTACCCCATAGAAGCAAGAAAAAAAATCTTAGTTAACTCGAATTAACTCATAAACCCCGCGATCATGGGCATAGGATTGGGATAACCAAATAAAAAAGAAAAAAAAAGTAGGAAGACTAATTTCAAATAAATTAAATGTTGAAGAATAGAATTGAAACAAATCAATTTAAAAAAAGGACCCAGAAAAAACAAAAATCAACTCATGTTAACCTTTTAAACCAAGGATCCTGGTCATGAACCCGAGACTAAACCTATAGAAGGCAAAACATAAAAAACAATAATGAAAAACTAAAAAAAGGTCAAAAAATAAATAAACAATAGCTTTTAAGAAGAATATTATAGAATGTACTTATATAGGAAATACTGTATAGGAAATATTGTCTACATACTCTTGTGTGGTAACCTCCACCATAGTTATTGTATATTACCCTACACATATATATAAAAAGGGTTGGCTAACCATTAGGTTAAGCCTCCCAATTATTCTAAACTTGGTATCAGAGCCTGCTGCCGTCAGAACTCCTTTCTCCCTTCCTCCCTTTGCAGCCGGCCCTCTCTTTACTTTCTCTACATGGATTCTACTGCTGCCGCTGACTTCTTCCTCTCCACCGGTGGTGTAGCACAGCCGGCCAGCCATCCCCAGGTTGCTGCCGCTGGTGCCTTTTCTCCCCCACAACAGCCTCCACTTGCAGATCTTGTCTCTGATTCTTCCTCCCAAGTCCCTGTCGTTCCTTTACCTCTCATGGGAACCCACACTACAACTATTGTTCCTTTAACGAACACTCACCAAGTTGTTTCACTAAAACTTACGAACATAAATTATCTCTATTGGAGAATGCAGATGAAGCCATATCTCCTTGGTCAAGGTGTTTTTCACTTCGTTGACGGCTCAGTGCCGTGTCCTCCATCTTATATTTTTGACAGCTCTGCTGGTTCTTCCTTTACCATCAGCCCCTCTTTTCTTCATTGGAAGCAACAGGATCAACTTATTTTGAGTGCTTTGCTCTCCTCTCTCTCCGTGGATGTGTTGCATCTCGTGGTAGATTGTTCTACCTCGCATTGTGTTTGGCGCACTCTTGAGAAAGCGCTTGCCTCTCCGTCTAATTCTCACATCATGCAACTCCATGGCTCCTTTCAAGACCTTCGGCAAGGTGACTCATCGGTTAGTCTATACATGCAGCAAGCCAAATAGTTATTTGACGAATTGGATGCTGCTGGTCGCCTCATGTCTCTTGAAGATTTCAATCTTTATGTGTTTCGTGGCCTTCGTGGCGAGTTCAAAGACTTGGTAACGAGTCTTATAACCAAGGCAGAACCATTATCCTATGCTGATCTTCACAGCCACTTTCTTACCCATGAATTTCTGCACAAGAACTCTTTCCATTCCATAGTTGTCACTCCCTCTCTGCTGTCTTTTTCTTCTCTACCGCAATAGCCACCTCTGCTGCCTACACCACAGTTTTCTGCACACCATGCTATGTCTCATCACAGCCCCAAATTCAGCCGCAACAGGGGTCGCTCTAGAGGTAATTGGCGTCCCCACAGCAACCGTTCCACTCCGCAGAACAAAGGCCAATCTGCTGCAGATTGGCGGCCAAACCACTGGCAGCAGACCAGACGCAATTCCGGGGCTGGGCAGTGGTCTGGACAGCAGCATGTACGCTGCCAATTGTGCTCCGGTTTTGGGCACACAACTCTCCATTATTCCCAGTTTCGTAGCAGCACTTAGCAGCCCTCTGCTCATCTTGCTGTTGGGAATATTTCTGATGTGACTTGGTTCCCCAACACCAACGCAAATCAACACGTCACACCTAATCTTAGAACTCTGACCGATTCTGCACCCTATCTTGGTAGTGATTATTTACATGTTGGTGACGATAAGGGCCTTGACATATCCATATTGGACATACTAAATTTCATTCCCCAAAACGCATGTTTACATTATCTAATGTTCTCCATGTGCCTCACATTACCAAACCGTTGTTATCTGTTCAAAAATTTTGTCATGATAATCATGTTTATTTTGAATTTCACGCTTCTATGTTTTATGCGAAGGATCTCATCACTAAGGAAGTTCTCCTTTCCGGTCAAGTCATGATAGTATTTATGTCCTCTCCGAGTCTTCTGTCGCGTCAGTTCCTCAAGCTTTTTGGTCTCTTTGCATCTCCGCGATTATCGACCCGTGGCATCGTCATTTGGTTCATTCAACCCCTCGCATTTTCAATTTGTTAGTTTCCGGCAATAAAATCATATGTGCTTCTAGACGTTCTCTTACTCAATGTCAAGCTTGTCCTTTAGGAAAGTCGTCCCGTTTGTCATTATGACCTACGGGTCACAAAACTTCTGCCCCACTTGAATTAATTTTTAGTGATGTTCGGGGTCCTACCCCTATGTTTTTTTCTGATGGCTTCCGCTATTTTGTTATTTTTATCGATGCGCATACCATACATATATGGTATTATCCGCTTGTTGTGAAATCTGATGTTTTTTCCACTTTTCAACGTTTTCAAACACTTGTTGAGCGTCAGTTTTCCCTTAAAATTAAATCTGTTCAAACTGATTGGGGCAGTGACTATCGTAAATTAAATAAATTTTTTCAGACCATTGGTATTCATCATCGGTTAATTTGTCCTCATACTCATGAACAAAATGGCACTATTGAACATCGTCATCGACATATTGTAGAAACTAGCCTCACCCTTTTAGGCCAGTGTAGTGCACCATTGTGATTTTAGAACTATGCTTTTGAATCATCGGTATACCTTATTAATTGCATGCCTACTCTTGTTCTCCACAATAAATCTTCATTTGAGTGTTTGTTTCATCGCACCCTTGATTATAACTGCCTACGTACTTTTGGGTGTCTTTGTTTCCCCTTTTTGCGTCCATATCATGCTCATAAATTAGATTTCCGGTCTTCTCCTTGTGTGTTTTTAGGCTATAGCTCATCACATCTTGGTTATCATTGTCTTGATTTAAAATCTCATCGTATTTATGTCTCCCGTCATGTTCGTTTTCATGAAACTGTCTTTCCTTTTGAGAAGTCTGAACAGGTAACATCCTCACTAGTACCTCCCACACCACCTACCTATCTTCCATCCTTGAACCCTCCTCCATGTTTTCTGCCTACTACTCCCCAACCTGCTCCTCCACATAATCCAATTCTGCCCTCTTCCGCACCCCACCAGACCATCCCTTTAACCATAGCTTCTGCCACCCCTTCATCCCCATCCTACCCTGCCATACTGTCACCATATGCTTATCTTTCTAATGATTATTATGCAGGAACAGGTTCTTCATCATCATATGCATATTTTCTCTGGTCTACTACAGCAGAGCAGCCAGGTTCTGCTGCAGAACATCCTAGCTCTGTCGCAGCCTCCCCATCTTCTGCAGTACCGACCAGTCCATCCATTGCGTCTCCATCCAGTCTGCAGCTTTGTGTATACCTCTCTTCATATCCTCTTCAGCACCTTCCAGTTACATGTCACACTTCTCCATGTCCAGCAGCTCGTCAACATCCCATGGTCCTCCGTCCAAGACAGCGTTGTCCACTGCCACTGCCACAAGCTCTGCTGCCTCCTTCAGCCAGGTAGTTTCTCCTTCCTTTCATGAGCCAATTGTTTTTAATGATGCTAACAGATATAAGGCATGGAATAGTGCTATGCATGAGAAAATTCAGGCCTTGCGTGCAAACAGAACTTGGACCTTAGTACCGTTTCACCCCTCCATGAATGTTGTTGGTAGTCGGTGGGTGTACAAGATTAAAAGCAGATCTGATGGTAGCATCGAAAGGTATAAAGCGCGTCTGGTTACTGGGGGTTTCACTCAGCAAGAAGGTATTGATTACTCTGAAACCTTTAGTCCTGTCATCAAACAGGCGACCGTCAGATTAGTCTTCTCTATTGCCATTTCGTGTGGTTGGAAAATTCATCAGTTTGATACCCATAATGCCTTCCTTAACGGTGTTCTTGAAGAGGAGGTCTACATGAAACAACCTCCAGGTTTTCTTGATTCTGCTCTCCCCTCTCATGTGTGTTGCTTACATAAATATATGGTTTAAAACAGGCTCCGCGGGCTTGGTACACTCGTCTGAATGATTTCTTGTTATCTATTGGTTTCCGTGCATCTAAGGTAGATACCTCATTGTTTATCTTCTATGTTGGTACTGATATTTGTTATATTCTGGTCTACGTTGATGATATTCTGCTTACGGGTAGTAACTCTCTTCTGCTCCAACGCCTCATTCAGCTACTGAGCTTAGAATTTAAGTTTCGCGACTTGGGTTCTATTCATTATTTTTTGGGTATTGAGGTTCAGTCTACTAGTATGGGTCTTATTCTCCCCCAGCATAAATATACACTTGATATCCTCACTCAGGTTGGTCTGTTATCTTGCAAACCTGTTGATACTCCTAACTCTACATCCAAAGCTACCATTATGCCCTATCCATTATTTATGATGCTACACGCTTTCGTCAAATTGTGGGTGCTCTTCAATATCTCCCTTTTACGCACCCAGATATTTGCTTTGTTGTTAACAGAGTCTGTCAGTTTATGCATGCTCCTACAGATTCTCATTGGGCTTCCGTGAAACGCATCCTGTGTTATCTTCGGGGTACGGCATCCCATGGCTTGCATATTACTCGCAGTTCCTCTTTTGCCTTACATGGTTTTACAGATGCAGATTGGGCAGGCAGTGTTGAGGATAGAAAATCTACGGGTGGTTACCTTGTGTTCTTTGGTCAGACGCCGATTTCGTGGAAATCCGGTAAGCAACGCACAGTTGCTCGCTCTTCTACTGAAGCTGAGTACAAAGCCTTAGCCGATGGCACTGCTGAGGTTATCTGGCTTCAGTACTTATTAACAGATCTCCAAATTCTGTCTGCTTCTGCTCCTATCATCTGGTGTGACAATCTTGGTGCCACCTATTTGTCTGCGAATCCTGTCTTTCATGCTCGCACAAAACATGTTGAGGTTGATTATCATTTTGTCCGAGATAGAGTTGCCAAGAAGGAAATTCAGATTCGTTTTATTTACTCTCGGGATCAACTTGCTGATGTCTTCACTAAGCCACTTCCTACTTCTTCCTTTACTGCTTTTCGTTTCAAGCTTCGGGTTGATCCTCCACCCTCAGCTTGAGGGGGCATATTATAAAATGTACTTATATAGGAAATAGTGTATAGGAAATATTGTCTACATACTCTTGTGTGGTAACCTCCACCATTGCTATTATATATTGCCCTACACATATATATAGAAAGGGTTGGCTAACCATTAGGTTAAGCCTCCCAATTATTCTCAACTAAGAAGAAGAAAAGGAAGTCAACTTGGGCAAACCTCCTAAACCCGATCTAATATCTAAAACTCGCAACCCATGAAATCCTTGAACCAAATTCAATTAAGAAGCTTAATTCCCAATCAATTTAATTTTGAATGATGAAATCGTGAAAAAATATCAATTTCAAAAACTTACCAAAAAATAGTAATAAAAAGAATGAGGACAAAATAAGAAAGAAAAAAAACCATGGAGGATGAAATTGTTAAAAAAAAAAACCTAAAAAATGATAGCAAACAAAATAAATAGTGATTAAAAGAATGAGGACCAAATTTGAAAGAAAAAAATAAAATGGGTGAAATTAGAAAACAATTGTAATTTAGGTTATTAAAAATAAAAAATAGTAATTAAAATATTAGGGACCAAATCTGAAAGATTAAAAAATAAAAAGGAGGTGAAATTGAAAAACATATGTAATTTCATGACTTTTTCAAAATAAAAAAAATAGTAATTAAAAGGATATGAACCAAATGTGAAGGGGAAATAAATTGCAGGGGTTGGTCTGATTTTCTGAAGGGGACGACGTAAATTCGAGGTAGGGAGAGAAAGAAATAAGAGAAAAAATAATTATTGACGCCAATCCCCATGCATGTTAGGGACATACACCTCCCTATTAAGTTGAGAGCGTTGGGACCTTTCATATATCATCCTAAAATGCAGCGTCTGGTGGCCAAACAACCTCGCACAAGCTTCGCGAACAACGTGGAAGGCATCCACAAGCTAGCTTGTGCTATACACGCATGCAATGCTTTTTTAATTATATTTAATTAATGTAAATTACAACAACTTTGTTGAGTACCCTTAAAATTTACAATAAAACTAATATAAAATGACAAAAAAAACCTCTTGAGTGATAATTATATTATTTTTGTCTTTAAGGGCATCAAAGTAATTACACTATTTAAAAAAATAAAAAGACAAAAAAAATCCCTAAGTTGTAGGAATTATATTATTTTATTCTATGGTTGAATTAGTAATTTTATTATATAAAAAAATAAAATGATTAACCTCGTATAATTTATAAAAACCAATTATGCCATGATGAAAAAATCATTTTGTTTCTATACCTAGTTTAAAGATTATTTTTATTTAAAAGTAATTTTATAATTGCACTTATAATGAATAGTATTATGAATACTAACATTAACTTAACTTTTCGAGGATATTTAGTTTTTTTTCTAATTTAATATGCGAGCGTTTCCCACAAATTTCCATTACCGGGTTTTCATGTATTTAATTTTGAATCTGGCCTGTCTGCTGAGTTTTTTTTTTTTTGGTTGATAAATCAATAAATACGGCAATGGTGGACATATGTCTAAAATCCATTGAGTTCCAAGTAGAATGGGGTAACGTTGCGTAGAAGAGGACTTCTCTGTTGTATACTGCAAGGCTTAAGCCTCTCGGCGAAGTTTAAAACGAATAAATAAAAGAAAAATTTACAATTTAACGTGGCCTGCAAAACTGATCGTTTTGTCCTTTCTGAAATGAACCAGTCCTGATAGAATATGTTTCCGAACATAATAACTTGCGCAATTTGTTTTCCTTTGTTAAAAAATGTTCAAAAGAATTTGCACTAATCTCATGAAATATAGTTTTATGTATTGAATGATAATACAAACGCTACACAGAAAGCAAGCATGTAGCTTTATTATAAAAGAAAGTAGGTCGGAGAAATTCCGACTTTTAGTTTATAGCATCAGGCGGGAATAGCTACTGCATTTCCCATCTTCAGTACATTTACATTGCAGGAGCCTTTGGATCTTGTATGACTGTCGTAATTCCCAATCCTACCAGATGAAACAAAACTAAGTTGATTAGTAAATAAGAACACTGCAAAGGGAAAAAAAAAGAACATAGATGCCATGATCTTGCTGGACTCTATAGTGTACACAAACAGATGTTCCGAATTTTATCAGAACGTCGATGCTTAAATTTCATGCAACTTTATGCAAGGATGATGCTGGACTAAATTGGCAGGGTTTGCCTCAACAACCCCGTTAAATTAGACAGCTTTGATCTGGTCAGTGTTAACTATTATCTAAAGAGGGGTATTGAGTTAACGAAATCTCAATTCTTCTGCTAGAAAAGTAGACAGGATTTACCCGTTGAATTATTGCGATGAACAGTCCCTGACAATAAATTGTATGAAACATTCCTGAAAAAACATCATTTGCAGATTTGTCAATATATAAAGGAAGGGAGACCATCATAAATAACTGGCTAAATTTTCATGCGAAACGTCCTCTAGTTGGAATTAACATGTAAGCATCTAAAACATGCATCCATGTGAGTGTATGTGTGTGCATGTATAAAAGAATAGCAGGCTAGCCCGGATGATAGGCGCCGAACCCCTGCGTGCCCAAGAAATAAGTCCCTAAAAAAGCTGTAAAATAGCAGAAATAAGTGAGTTGACTCACAGGATCCTCAATCTTCCTGTAGTAATGAGGTTAATAACTGATGTTGGTATTGTTCCGGTTAGCTTGTTACCGTGCAATCTCCTGGAATCAGAAAACATGTAACAGTATCATGAAGAAACCACGATGCTAAATACTTCTCAAATTTTTCTTCCAATCAAGATAATTCAAAAGGTTTTGGATATACACTTACATAAACAACAAAGATCCCAAGTTTCCAAGAGAAGCCGGAATTGGGCCAGACATTTTATTAAGGTATAAATCCAAGCTGACTAGTTTTGTCAGATTACCCAATTCTCTAGGAATAGGTCCACTGATATTATTGCTAAATACCTCCCTGCAAGAAAATAAAATATTAATGTCAGGACATGCAATAGCACACTTATGTACTTTGTCCACTAGCTTGTCAGAGAGAAAATGGGGCTTAGAATATCAAATGGTACATTAGTAGCTCTTAAAATAAAATGGCATATACTTCCCAAGCTGAGATGTGAGAAGGCTTACAAATATTGAAGATTAGCCAAAAGTCCGAGCTCGGGGATAAGAGGTCCTGATAGTCCAGCTTTGCCAAGGTCCCTATAGTGATCAAAATCCATTTTCAAGTCAACCTAAAAATGTATTTATTCTCAAAGTAGCAAGAAAGCAAAACCCAGACGAAGAGCATGCATCAAATTTGATAAAGACTAAAGAGTAACGTACACCCTAGTTATGCTGTTATTTGAGTTGCAGGTGACATGAAACCATGTACACGGGTTAACTAGCGTTGGATCCCAGCTCTGCAGTACATTGTTTGGATCAAACAGCTGGGTTTTCCAAGAATTTAGAACATCCCCTGTACACAAATAAGCATGTTGGCCATTTTAATTACTAGAAGAATAAAGAGTAAAGACACATATTAACGTACTCAAATCAATATTTCTCGGCCATTAATTTATAATTTTCTCTGCAAGGATCGACAAAACTAAGGTTGTAAAGAAGAAATTTATGTGGAGATGGTGTAGGATATAGAGTGGGGTTTCCTTACCTTCCAGGTTACAATCTACAGTGGCAATAGCAACAGCAATTACGAGGCAAGCTAGAATTCTTGATGCCATAGTGGGACTAAAAAAAGGAAATAAAAGCAATTAGATAGATGTCTTTTCTGTGTAGGCACCTAATTCGTTTACTTATTTATAAGCATACGATACATGTGCATCATTGGCACAGCCGGCCACTACAGTGCTCACTAGTAACCACAGATACCAGCTAACATGTTAAACTCTAGAATTTACAACGCGTTTTGTGTCTTTGATACAGACACGAAGAACTTTCCACGATCAACTCATCCAAACCAATTACATTCACCCTGAAGAATACCGCAGCCACCAAGTCAAAGCCAAGTCGACAATATAAAAAGTGAGTCTTCTCAGTTGTTAAGGACGTAATAGATTATATGTAATGGCTTGTTCCTGCTTTTACTTTGAATAGAGAATCAGTCAAGAGTCTTTGGATAGTTACTGCTTGCAGATACTGTTAGTTTCTAGAAAAGTAAAATCATCCATTGTCAAAGCTAGACTACAACAGTCGGGATGTTTAAGTATAATTATATATCCATATGGGCTGTTGATTGATTGTTATAGACTACAGAATACATAGAATATCCCTATTTGATGCTCACTAAATTCTCATTCATTTATCTTTGGCACCTTCAAATTACAAGTTTCTAACTTTGACAACCGGGGTGTCCCATGGGAATCAATCCATTTGACCAATTAAGGAAGCCTTTTCAACCTCTAAACAAATTCATTCTTGGTAGTTTCCATCAACTATCTTTGGCTACAATACCATATGATCGATGAAGAACCAACACAAATGCTGTATCCCGATCAGTAATCTCTTCCTGAAAAACCAATTTGTTTATAGTCAGCCAGATTCTCCACAGGATACCAAAAGCCAACATGAGAATTGCATTGCGACGAGAATTTTCACTCAAACAACAGTTCATCTATGGTGTTCGGCATACACCATAGATACAAGAAAAGAAAATGAAGTTCCGTATATCGATCGGAAGATGATGGTGATCTCAACAGTATCCCTTCTGGAAGACCCTCGATGTCAATTGTCAAAATTTGGCAGCCGCAAAAGGACAATAATATCCACAGCTTCCAAGTTAATTACAAGCTACCTTGGTAATTACAACAGTCAACAGCATCTATACCTGTAAGAGATGGGAAGAACCTGGCGCATCACAGCGGGAGCTAGTGAGCCTAAACAGAGACAATAAAGTAAAACTTGAATTACATTGTTAGAAGTTAAAACTGCTTGGAAATGTTGCAAATGCAACGTTGTTGAGAGGTGCATGCTATCCGGACGACAAGAGCAAGACGCCGAATTAGATTATTCAGGGTGTTTGAATGTGAAATAGATATTATTTTTTAAAGTGTTTTTTATTTAAAAATATATTAAAATAAAAAAATTATTTTTAAAAAATTATTTCCAAAATCAACATACAAAAATAATCTAAAAATAATATTAATTTAAAGAAAATAAAAAAATAAAAAAATAATTAAAAAAAAACATTTATAAAACTAAAAAACAAAAAGGATTGATTACAAGCTGTAGAGCCCCCGGTAAAACTAAGTCCTTGTATAATATTGTAATCATGCTACTTTGAAAGAATCCAAACGATCTTTGTTGAAACTTGAAGGTAAATGACCTGTTGCACTCAAGTTCGGAAATCAAGGCATGCATTGAACCGGTGCCCCATATCTAGAATACGAGTCTTCATGTATATTAATTTTGTTCAAGTTCCAAAGAATGGTAGCAGTTAACAGGGATTTCGCGTATCCAGCTAGAATTTTTTAATCAATCTTTTGGAATATCGGCAAGAACAATACCGGAGCATGATGACCAGGTTACTTGTACTATAAGTTGGCCTCCAAAATGAATCTGATTCCCTTTTTCCTTTTGAAAAGAAATTAAAGAGAAAGCTGAAAACACTTGGGCAAAGCATTGTAGATATATTTTTGTTTTCCTGTGGATTGTAATAATTAATTGATAGCTTTGCATATTAAAAAAACTCTCAATAATCTATTTTTAAAGGGTAATATGATATTTGTTTTTGGTTATAGTCATTTTAAAATTGTTCAGAGATGTTCATGACTTTTTATTATTTTTTTCACAATAAAATAACTTTGATATCTTTAAAAGCAAATAATTATTTAACTATTATTTAGTCTTTTTGGGCTTTTTTTTTTATAGTATAATAATTTTATTACTCTTGGATTCAAATTTACAAAAGCTTGGCTTGAGGGGCGAATTTATAATTTCAAAATGTTTATTTGTAATAATATTTGGGTCATAAGGATAGAATAGTATTTAAAAAAAAACTTAAAAACTTGTTGACGCGTGTGTTCCACGCATCAGACTACTCTGTTGTCTTAAGATGGGATGTGTGGTTGACTTCAATGGAAAAAAGTATTATTTCACCGTGTCATTTGATTTGTCTCAGCCTTCTTTTCTTCTCTGTATGACATGTGTAGTCGTCAGACCTCTGATGCGCCACCAATATCTTTTCTTTTCTTTTTCTTTTCTCTTTCCACCTAAAAATCAGTGTTTGCCCTCCATATTTTCATATCAGCCCTTCAAGTTATTTTTCTTTTGATTTTGTCCCTCATTTTTTTTTATTCCTATGTGTTTTATTTTAATTCATTTCTCAAATTTTGTTTTGTTTTCAATTGCATCCTCCTTTAATTTTTTTGTATATCAAATTTGATTTTTATTCTTTTGATTTTATTTTTTAATTAAGATAGGTTTTTTATTTATTTTCTTTTTCAATTTCACCCTTTCATATTTGATGCTCTTTTTTTTTCTTTTTTTTTTTGCTTTGGTTAGTTTTTAAATTTGAGATTTGTTTTTCAATTTCTTCATTTAACACTAAATTGGTTTACAATTGAAATTTTTAATTGAACCTATATTTTCAATTTCACAGGTTGCGAATTTGAAATATTAACCTAAGTTTAAAAGATTCATTTGGATCAATTAATATGAGTTGAAACTGTAAATTTATTAGTTTTTTCTACAATGGATTTCACACTTAACCTCCTTTAGTTAGTGTGGATTAGTTATTTTTTAATTGATCGAGGTTAATACAGTCTTTTTATTTTAGTTTTTTGCAATGTTAAGTTACTATAATGCCTATAAATACAAAACAACACTTAACTTGAATCTAAAGTTTTTTTTAAAAAAAATAAATTTTAAAAATTGACTTCAGGGTCTTAATCGTCATCTTAGAAGCAATTTGATCTTTTTACTTAATGTTGATAATAATTTTAAAAAAAATATTTTTTTCTGAATTCATCCATTAATATTAAATTAATTGAAAAATTAATATTAAATTGATTGAAAAATAAACTTCGTGAATGTTTTTTTGTTTATTTAAAGTTATTACAATCTCAAACAAATATATTTTTTTAGAATTAATACTCGAGATTACAAGCATCTAATTTTTATCACATAATTAAATAAAATTTATTTTAAAAAAAATTATTAAACCTAGCTAAATTTATAAACCGAGTTACATTTGACCAAGATCATTTAATATACCATCATCTCAGTGCTTTTAAAATAAATTCCTCTTGGTTTTTTTTACAAGATGATTCATGCATTATACAGTTACCTAAGTTTCCTTTGAACCCATTAGATTAGTTTTAATTAAATCTTATTACCTGTGTGGATTTAATAGCGTTGCCAAAAGAAATCCACACACTCTTAGTGTTCTTTTTTACATTAAAAAACAATTCATCCAGCCCATGTCAGAGCCCAGGGCAATGGACTAGTTAGAACATAAAACTCCTCATCTCTCAGGTACTCCAGATCTGTCTGCCATTACCATATCGATCCCACGATGCCTCTTACCAACAGCTGTTCTCAGCCAGACAACCTCTAGTGCAATAATTTAAGACGAAACACCATCAACCGTAACCATATCAAGGGAAAGCTGGCATGATCAAGAACAATGCACAGGTGCGCAAGAAAGATACTGAGAATTGTACATTCACTGTGAGACAAATTTAAAGAACATTTACAATGAGATCAAGGACCTCTAACTAAGCATGAATTCAACTGTCAGGAGCTTCAGTTGTCTTCACAAATCGACCCTTCACTCGCTTCCTAGTATCAGCTCTCGCCTTTCTTGATTCATAGCGTATGTGCTTATCATATCTATCAACACAATTTAATGGTTCAGAATGCATCACTTGATAAGCAAGCGGCGCAAAGGAAGGTATGCATACCTTCTGTTTTTTTTCTTCTCCTTGTATCGCTGCATGGCATCGCCTCGATTCCTGGCCAGCAGCTCCATGTCAACCTTGGTTGCTGCTTCCATTTTCAAGCCTTCACCTCTTATGAGAATAGACTGTTCCATGAACTGGACATCATTAGAACTACTCGAACATCTTGGTTTACTAAAACCCGATCTTGCTATAGGAAGGTTGTTACTTTCAGATGTTGCTAGGCCCTGGCTGGATGTTGGGTTATTTAAGTTGTTCTGCATTTCAAAAATAACGTACAAAGAAGAAAAGGCAAATAAGCCACTGACAATGCACATGGGTTGGGGATTGGCATAAATAGGCAACAGATGATATAGAAAAGGCTCAATAACATCAAGGTCAAGGACCTATCCAATCAAATGCCCAACAGTATAAATCAATTCATTTATATATCATATAAGTGAATATACAGAAACGGACTGTATATTAAAAATTAATATTCATAGCACATAAGCTATGTGTTATTATAATTATAATTTAAAAATTGGGTTTGAATGGTGTGGTGTTAGTTGGGTCACTATAGCATAAAGAATCATAGAAGATATAAATTTTAACTAATTCTATCTACAATATCGGACAGTAAATTTAAAATGAATCCTTCTATCAGCCTACAAACGTTGTTACTACTCGAATCTAGATGTACTGAGATGTAGCACCCCAAATCAGATTTTTGAAGGTTATGCTATCTTTACTGTAAATAATTAGTGCACCAGCACCTTCTAAGAAAATTTTGTAGCACCAACTAAAAAACAGAAGGTTTGCAAAGAAATCCCTCCCCAAAGAGTTTTCAGAAATTTCAGCCAAGATCCCCACAATTATCAATAGAACTTACATTAAATGACGTCATATCATCATGCGCAGTAGAACAATTCATCTGGTACATGTCTCCCAACATTTTTGGGCTAGTTGACGATGTTTCTTTCATTAGTTCACCAAAATCCTTGATCACAAATCCTGCATCATTTGCAACATATTCAATTTCTAACTGGCCAGATTCATCATGATTCCTCAGTTGCCCTAAATGAAAGTCCCATACCTGCAAAAGTAGCAATCCACTGTCATTATTGAAGACACATGATATCCTTTCTTCAGTGTTTTCACATGAAAAACTACTCAGTCATCTGAGCTGTGTGATAAAAATGATACGAGCAGGGATATGACCTAGAGGCAAACGTTTCCTAGAAAAGCAAGATGAAAATCCTCTACCAATTGAATTTTCCAAAAGCAAAATGCCGAATTCATGAAAACACTCTTAAATTTCAAACCTTCATGAAACCTTCAAGAAACTACATGCAAAACGGGATACATGATCATGATAGATAAACAAATTCACCCCAAATTTTTTATTTAATAATTTAGGAAAATCCCGTGTCTCCCAATTACAAGCCACAATCAATATTGCTATTCTATTACTCGAAAGATGAGCAAACAATTCTCAGAGTGGCCACCATATTCACTTGTTTTGTTTGGCAATGTATACATTTAATCTACATTAACAAAAACAACAACAAATGCTCACAAAAAATCACATTTGGAAAATCTCGGTAATTCATATTTTTACCTGAGTGCCATGAGCTTTGGCATTGCTATCCCACGTTATATCCCCACCAACAACTCTCCCATTAGACTTGACATCCACCTCCGTCGGCAGCATAAGCAAAGAAGTAAACGGCCTTTGTTCCTGCAGCAAGTGCTCACCTCTAACATTACCACCACTACCATTACCACCACAAACAACAACATTATCATCCCCAAAACCCTCATCATTCCCGTTCCCAAATTGCACTCCCTTCACGCCACTCCGCCATCCGCTTCTATTCTGCGTCACCAAAGTCTCTCCTCCACCATCACCACCGCCAAAACCACAACCCTCGCCATCACCAAAACCACAATCCTCGCCCTCAACACCACCACCCATCAAATCCCTCTTAAACAACTCAAACAACTGCTTATATATCACATGCTTATATTTCCCACAACTTGGGCTCTTGGTCACATTTCCAAAAAACATAACATTGTCAATATTCGTATTACCATTATTATTGTTTTCATTAGGCACCATCAAGTCTTGAAAAGTCAAATTACCACTGGATTTATCATAAACCCAAGGCTCATTTACCAAATCATGAATGACCCCACAACTATTATTACTCCAATTTTCAATCAACGGCTCCGGTTTCTTCTCTTCCAAATCAAAACCCCAGATGGAAGCCAAATCAAGGGCGGAGGGACAACCGGAAAACCCTTCAATAGTAGTACGATCGTGTGAAGCAGACACAGAACAACTACCGTGAGCATCCCAATCGCACTCTTGACAAAGTACCAAATTGTCAGTTGAGCAGCGGAAAGAAACCGGCTCCGAGCTGCAGTTGTCGCAGATCTGCGAGCGGACATGCTTTCGCGAGAGGAGGTTTGCGGAGTGGACATGTTGGTCGCAGAATAAACAAAGTTTAGCGGAGTCAGCTCGGCAGTAGAGCACTGCTGTTTGTTCACTGCAGAAATCACACGGTACTGTTTCTTTGGTTTTTGATTTGTGGGTAACCATCTTTGATACGCTAGAGAAAGGCGAAGCCCTAAAGAGAAACGAGGAAGAGAGTGTGTCGTTGTGGGAGTGGAGGAGGAAGAAGATATTTTTTTGTAGTAACTTTTCGGAAGTGAATAATAATAATAATAATAACAATAATTCAAAGTTCTTTTGGACATGAGATGAGACATGAGAGTGATATTGTTGTAATAACAATAAAATTTGAAAAGATTGAGCCCCTTTTCGAAAATATCTTCAAGATCTTTTTTCGCTGAGCTGGCATTTTAGGCTCTTTTTAGATTTTGTTTGAAACTTTTTTTATTTAAATTATTTTATGTTTTAAAATTATTTTGATTAACTGATATTAAAAATAAATTATAAAAAATAGAATAAATATTATTTTAATAATTTTTAAATAAAAAATATTTTTTAAAAAAAACCAGTAAAATGAAAAATAGCTTCTTACAAGATTAAAGCTTCTTTTTTTCCGGTACTATAATTTAATGCTTTGAACCTACCATCTTTTCTTTATTAAAGCGGTATTTGTAGGTAGTAAACTAGTAATTTAACCATCTAGGTGGTGGTACAGTGATAAAAACTTGGGATCAAGAAATTTACTCTCTCTGTGGTCTCAGGTTCGAGCCCTGTGGTTGTTTATATGATGGTCACTGGAAGCTTACATGGTCGTTAACTTCAGGGCCCGTGGAATTAGTCGAGGTACGCACAAGCTGGCCCAAACACCTACATTAAATTAAATAAAAAAAAAACTAGCAATTTATTTATTGCCTTTGCCTACGAAATTGCCGGATTTTGAATCATTATCGATTCCAAGAGTCAATTCATTTACCAATCACTTGCCTTTGGGTTTTTTTTAAAAAACTCTTAATATTTACTGGATTAGGATGTCAATGAATAGCCGAGGGTTGTATTTTTTTTTTTTTTTACAGTTATATTCTACGTGTTATTCATTGATTAAAATTTTAAATATTTATGAATTATTTATTAGGTTTTGGATATTAATATAAGTATCTATTATTTAATTATCTTTTTAGTATTCAATACAAAATAAAATAATTAATATATATTTGAAGTATGTATAAATACATGTCGAATGATACAATTATAAATCATAAATATTATACATATGTGTGTATTTTATGTTAATATTAAAATATGTATATATTATATCGTGTTAAAAAATTTAAATGTTATATATATTTCGGGTTAAATTCAAGTAGATTTTAAATTGAATTTATAATATTTATACTCTACTTGTTACTCGATTGACTGCCCAAAAAATACCTACCACTTCAAGTTGGATTGGTATTCAACATGTTCCGATTAAATCATCTGTATACTAGATATTAGCTCGCTATGGACATGCGAGCAATTCTTGTCCAATGAAAACTTGACAGTTGGCTTGGACGATACTTAAGAAAGATGCTTGGCAAGACACGTTCATTTAGCACTTTACTTTTTTGAACTTAAATATACTATGATCGAGATTATTCTAAAAGACTACATCCACATGAATGATTTAATCTAAGATTTTCCTAGTTAGTATTTGAAAATGATTGAGAAGTCCAGGTTTTTTTAAGGTTCTTATTTCTTTCTTTGACTCAAGCAATAATATTTGTCCTGATTAATGTTTTTATTTTTATTTTTTCTATTTAATTAGAGACTGCTTCCTAGATTGGTTATTTTTTCGCAATTTACTTTTTGTAATTTTATTGTTTTTAGCTTTCTGCCTTGTCGTTATGCTTTTCTCATTGCTTAATTTACTTGCTTTCTTGACGCTCTCTTTACACACTTTGTTTACAAGCTTTCAGTTCATTTAATTGCTTCTCTCTTTTTTTCATGTAATTAAATGATATTTTTTAGTTTTTTGCGGGCATTTCACTCGATACAAACTCTATACTTTTTAACTATAAATCTCTGTGATTTATTGCTCAACAGAGACTTCACTCTTTATTTGACGTAAACCTATAGGTTTGCCGGTCAAGTTTTTAATATTTTGATAAATATAAAATTTATTATTAATTAAAAAAAAATCAAGTGCATGGACAACACTCAAAATCATGTGAAAGCACCTGTGCACATTAAATAGCACGTGCAGGCCCTCTAAACATCCAGAAATATCCTTTTAACTATGTTGTTAAAAGCATCAATGCATCATCATGTTCTCTTTCCTTTTCGTGGAGTGAATATAACGTGGAAAGTGAAAGCATAATCTTAATGTTAAAGTCAAAACCACTCCACTATAATCATGAACCAGTTTTATCACCCACCGCAGTTTGGATTTTAATTTAATTTCAAACATAATAAAAAAAACGTGTTAATTGTGTTCATGTATTTTAAAATATCTTCTTTTTTTAATTCGTAAACATAAAAATACATCTTTTTTTTTTGTAAATATGTTGTTTGTAAAATTTCAAGTCAATCTTTAACATAATAGAAAAATATATCAATGTTAGGAATATTTTTTTTCTGACCAAAAACAAATAATTTTTATTTTTATAAATACAAAGAGGGTATTAATTTAATTTTTTTAAAAAATTAAAAAACTAAAAAAAGAGCTGTTAATTTTATTTAAAATCTAAAATAGAAAGTCACATGAGCATGCAAATATTTAACTATGAGTTTTCTTTTTAATTTATGCATTTTTTTATACTAGATGACTTATTTTTATTTGTATAAATATATCATGAAAATATAATCGACTCATATAAAAATAAAAGTAAACGGTTTAAAAGATAAATTATAATAATCTCTATGGAACATTATAAAAAAAAATAACTATTATTTTTTAAAACTTTTATTAAAAGATGAGATAGAGGGTATAAGGTGAAAATTTTTCAGTCCGAAATAAAAAATCTGAAAGCTTTGAAATTGACAACTTTTCTCTATGTTTTACAGGTCTTCAATATTTTAATCTTGTCTTCCTGCTATAGTTTAAAATCTTATCTCGTGAAACTAAGTCATTGAAAAAAAACCTGAAAGACAATTTTTTTAAAAAAAAAGAGATGAAAAAAAAAAGTTTAACAGAGAAGCTGCCAGAAATAAACCTGAGTTCTTTTAATATATTTGTTAACATAGGTAATACAAAAGGACTGTAGTGCTCTTGTTTGAGTTTTGAAAAGGTATCTCCGAATCCAGAGAGGAAAATAAAAACACGCGGTAATGATTCGGAGTACAATTACAAGCCCATGAAGTGGAACTCGTATATACATACATACAGGCGTAGGAATATATAGTGGCTGGACCATTAGGGGAAGGGGACACGTCTATCTTTCTCTCCAAAGTAGTTGCAAGAGATGGGGCGATTAATTAGTATGAAAACGGAGATGATAAGTAAACTTCAGAGGTTGTCAGTGGCGGAAATAAAAAGAAAACTCACGTGCGAACGGCCTAGAGAGTGGAGGTAAGAAAGGCTTTTTGGTTTGGCGCGGCGCAGCATCACATACGGGGAAGGGAAAGGAAAGGAAAGGGCTTGTGGCTACCTAACCTAGGCCACAGCTCGTCATCCATGACGTCCCTATCCTACCCTTTTTGGGTAGTCTCACCGTCCTAGGAATTCTTTTTTAATGTTTTAACTTTTATGAGTTATATTTTAATTTAGCACCACCACGGCACCACCGTCCTTAGATCTTGCTTTCTTCCTCGCTGTTGCCCAAAACAAAAGAAATGGAGCAGCACTACTCTTAGGGTGTCTCGTGTCTTTATTTTGCATATAATATCTTTTTATCCTTCTTCTTCTTTTCATTTTTAATATAAAACAGACATTAAGAAAGATAATTGAAAGAATTTAATTAATTATCTAGAGTGTTAATTTAGAGAAAAAAAATGGTAACCTTCAACACATAATATTAATTAACACTATTATTTAACCATCTAGGTAGTGGCCCAGTAATAAGAGCTTGAGACCAAGAGGTTTGCTCCCTCTGTGGTCTCAGGTTCGAGCCCTGTGGTTGCTCATATGATGGCCACTGGAGGCTTACATAGTCGTTAACTTCAGGGCCCGTGGGATTAGTCGAGGTGCGCGCAAACTGGCCCGGACACCCACGTTAAACTAAAAAAAAAAATTAACACTATTATTTAGCCAATCCAATCACCATTATTAAAACAACTAAATAACTCCATTATCAACTATCTAGGTGGTGACCCAGTAGTAAGAGTTTGGGATCAAGAGGTTTGCTCCCTCTGTGGTCTCAGGTTCGAGCCATGTGGTTGCTCATATGATGACCACTAGAGGCTTACATGGTCGTTAACTTCAGGGCCCATGGGACTAGTCAAGGTGCGCGCAAGCTGACCCGGACACCCACGTTAAACTAAAAAAAATAACTCCATTATCTCACTACTGCTATTCACTTTATTATATTACTACTATTATTATATTAATTTCCACTTTATAACATAAGCATTGTGCATGATTTTGTCTACATATTTTGTATTTTTTGATTCAGATGTGGTAGGCTAAATACACTTAATAATTTTTCAAAATTCTAGTTATAAAGTTGAAAATGACTAATGGGCGTCTGATATTATTTTCGGTTCGTGCTAAATGATACGTGTCCGCTTTCTTGATTAAAAAAAATAAGATCAAAGTCACGACAATTCTTGAAAATTATTATTTTTTAGATTCTTATAGGTGGCACCGGCTATATATATCCTGGTCAACTCGGGAGGCTGCTACGTGTCAGTCTATTTGGATTTGATTGAAGTATGTTTGGATAAGATCGTCCTGCATGTCCTGCCGAGGTCGTAGGTTGGAGAAATGGAAAGGAGAGCCCGCTATGGTTTGGAGACCTGGTCCTCCCCCTCCATGATTGAGAAAGTTGATGCCAGAAAATGAAAGCCTTACCTTCTTACGACGTTAAATTTTTCCTTGTTGTCTTTTGCTGCTTTTTTACAGGACAGCGAAATCACAAGTTGAATTTGTGGAAGAATAGCCGTGCTTATCATGCCGACCACAAATTGATTCTCATCGATTCATTTATGGAATTGTATATGTAATTTAGTTTATTCTTTTGTTTAATTATTCCTTTCAAGGCGAGTGTTAATGATTTTCCATTTTAAAATCTTTCAATAACACAAAAATGCCATCACGCCGTGTTTTTTAAAAGAATAAATTTTTTATCATTTTAAATAATTTAAATATATATTTTTAAATTGTTTTGATATGTTGATATTAAAAATAAAATTTTAATAACAAAATTTATTATTTCATTTCATTTTAGGGAAAATAATATTTAGGGATAAATCCTAAATAGTATCATTTTGTTTCGTGTTTTTGTTTTTAAGTTTTGTTCAAAATAATATTTAGGGATAAATCCAGTTGACTTGAAGATTAATCCAATAAACTCATAACCCGAGGAGGTATAATAACTGTGCTTAATAGATTCAAAATTGAAATTTAATGACAATGTGAGATCCAATATAAAATCGTGAACCTTTGGAACCTTTTCATTTATTTGATCCTGTGCTTAAAACAAAGTGAGAAACGATACTATCTTGCCATAGAAATTATATTAAGTCCAAGTATTTCTAGAAAAGGTACCAAACCTCCATCATTAATTCTAATGCATCACACGGTTTTAAACAAAATCAATGAGAAATTTAAAAATGATTTTTTTTCAAACAAAAAGATCTTCCTGATCGGGTTCAGGTGTTCATTGGGTATTTATTGAAAATCCATTTGCAACTTGACCCATACTTAAACCCGAATTAACAAAAATGCCATACTTAATTACAATGTATCATGACCCAAATATGGGTGGTCACTTTAGTGCTATTGTGACTGAAAAAAGGATGAGAAGTCTATTCTATTAAAGAAAAAAAAACAAAAACATGTGAGATAATATGCGAGAGAGTGGGAGTGTCCCATTTGTTAGAAGAACAAGGCTAAAAATATACTTAGTCTTGTACTATTACAACCTCTTCCTATTACTTCAACACTATTCACTGATAATAGTATGGATTTTATGGAAGGAATATCCAAATCTAATCATAAGCAGGAATCTAATGATAAGAAAGTTATTTTTGTGGTGATGGATAAGTTCAGTAAATATATACACTTTATAACTTTGGCTCATCCCTATTATGCTACGAAGGTGGCTACTATTTTTATGGATAATGTCAATAAACTTCATAGCCTACCTGGTAGTATAGTAAGTGATAAAGAGTCAGTGTTTTTAAGGCTAAATTTTTATATGTTTTTTTGTTTTTAGAAAAATTGATTAATGAAAAATATTTTTCGGTCAATAAAAAACACTTTTCAGTCAAAGAAAAATTTAACTTGATTTTCAGGAAAGTGTTTTTCTTTTATTTTGAGCGGAAAACGCTTTTCGAAAGTTGTGAAAAATTTAGAAATGTCATATTATTTGCTGATTATATCAAATTTGACCCTCAAACTTTTGATTGTTATATATATATATATATATATTTTTTTTTTTGTTTTGAATATTTGTTTTTCAATTTTATCCATTAAAATTTAATTTTTATATTAATTTTGGTCCTTATTTTTATAATTGTTATTTGCTTTTCCCTTATCATTTTTCAATTGAAATGTTTTATCTATCAAATTTGATCCTCATTATTTTGATTGTTACTTATTTTATTTGAAATAATTTATGAAATGTTAATTATTATTATTTTAATTTCTTCATCTTTTTATTTTTTAGATTTGATCTCTATTATTTTGATTATTATTTATTTTATTTGAGATAATTTATGAAATTATATTTTTTTTTTCAATTTCATCCTCATTCAACTTTTTAATTTGTAAGATTTGTTCCTTATTATTTTAATAAACTTAAAAAAAATAAAATATTAATAAGTTATTTTCTAGCTCATTTTCTATGACATAACCAAACACTAGAAAGTGTTTTCCAATTTATTTTCTATTACACTATCAAATATAAAAAAATAATTCACTTTTCCAGAATTCACATTAAAAAAAAAATACTTTTCAGCAAACAAACGAAACTTAAATTATTTTTGGAGGAATATATTTACTTACCAGGAAATATAATTGCATTACTCTATAGCCTACCATCCTTATAAAGATGGGTAGACCAAATCAGTCAAGAAATGCATAGAACTATTTAAGATGTATAATTGGTGAAGCTCCTAATCAATGATTAAAGTGGTTACTCTTGGCAGAATGATGATATAACACTAATTACCACACTTATACTAAGTCTATTCCTAATGAAGTTTTGTACGGCCAGGCTTTTCTAATACACAATCCTTACTTTTCTAGAGAGAAGACATGCTCAAAGTCATTAAGATTAATCTCAAGTAAGCTCAACATAGGATGATACAGTTAGCAAATAAAAAAAAGGATTGAAAAGGTATTTGTTGTGGGAGTTAAGGTTTATCTTAAACTGCAACCTTACATAAAAAGACTAGTTGTTAATAAGATCCCCCGCAAACTAAGCTTTATGAGACTTCTCAAGTAATTGAACGCATTGGTGTAGTGGCATACAAATTAGGGTTGCCTGATTTAGCTACAATTCAGCCTTTCAAGTGTGTTAATTAAAATGTCATACTAGAAATAAAAGGGTACGTGAAGAATTACCCATAATTTTGATTCTTTGAAAGGGTCTACCACCATCAAAGGCCACCCGAAAATTCATCAATGAGTTCTCTTTAAGATTTCCTCAATTTTCCCTTGAGGGCAAGGATCTTTTGATGGGAAGAGAATTTTCACAGGTCTTGCAAGGAAAAAAAGAGTAATAGGGGAAAAGAAATTAGGGCTGGATGGATTTAAATTACATGATCGTTAAGGTTACTGTATTGATGGCCAAAACGCATCGTTTACTTTATGTTTTTATTTTACTATGTTAAGAGACCTGCCACGTATTGGCTTATTTGTCGAATAATGTTAGCTGTTGTCTAGAAGGAATATTTGGAGCTACATGTAGCAGAATGTCAGCAAGAATGATGGACATGAATCATTTGATGAATTAACAAATTTTGTTCTCTCTCTCTCTCTCTCTCTCTTATTCTTCTTCTTCCAAATCTTTGACCTCCACTGATCCAGTAATGCCATTGCTGGAACTTGGACATTAATCATCCCTTGCAGGAAAACACGTCCGGATATCATCCTGGTTAGTACTCATTTTATCAAAAACTTGCTCCAAGGATCAAGTCCATTGTCACCACCCACCAAAGGAATACGCTATCAACATATTCATATCCAGAAGTCAGAAAGTCCTACCTTAAATAGGTTGTTTAGCCACATTGCCAAGAAGAAATCATTTTCATCAGAAGATATTTTGAGTGTTTATGTGGGCTCAAGCTGATAATGCGTGTCGAAGTGAAACAGGACCCAAGCTTAAAAAATAGCTTCTTGCAGCAGCAGTCACTTAAAAACATGCATTGTACTTACTGTATGGAGAACACTGCACACAAGAGGTGCTGAAAGTAACAATACACAGGTTGAACATAGAATTCGGCCAGGCAAGATATAAATAACAAGCAAACATATCATGCAGGCAATGCGAAGCTCTCCTGTGTCCAGTGGGGAGGATCCATCACTACACAAGGATCTGATTTCTCAAAGTCGGCAACCTGCAACAAACAAGAGTACACAACAGTTTTAATGATAGCATTCTGATTACAATACCATACGAGAAACCTGAGACAATAGGAAAAGAAAGAAAAGTGACAGTATGAATAGTCTTACCTTTTCTTTGCAGCTTGGGCAGTAGTGATGCTTGTGCCAGAGGCAGTCCATAGAAGGGCAAAGAAAGCAAAATCCAACCATCAAAGGCATCATGCAACCAACAACAGCTGCCAAACTAGGCTTTGATCTGTGTCACGAAATGTCATCATTCAGGAGAGGGAGGGTCAGTCCATGGAAGAAAAGACAGGACAATAATAGTCTGTGAACTTCAAAAACTATTGTAAAAATTGGATAATAGTTTTGCCCTTTTCTGTTTGTGCGGTCCTCCTCTCCAACAAAGGAGAAAAGGAATTAACTCTATACAAACGGAAAAGCTATGCATAAAAACTCCTATTAACTGAACTGGCAGTAATGGATAGTGTTACATTAGAGATTTGTAAAATCATTTTCCTAAGAGTTCATTTGGTATGACTCACAAAAATAACTTTGGCTTTGAGTCGATTCAAAAGTTATTTTTCATAACCAACTTATGACAAAAATGAGTTAGGTTACGAGCATGTCTAGCAAAAAATGACTTAAAGAACATTTTTTTTTTTTTTTGAATAAAAGAGGTCGTCTGTAAGGAATCGACAAGTTCAAAGGTAAGAATTTTAACGCTCGAGTAAAGCGGCATTCTAACTCAATTTTGTAAACCTTTTGATTTAAATCAAGAGTTTTTAACTCTTGAGTAAATCTAACTCAATAATATTGGTTCAATAAAAGGCTAAGAGTGGCAACAGCTTTACTAATCTCGGTTAGATACAGTATTGTGTGAATCGAAAAGGAAATAAATAGAGGTGAAAAAAAGAGAGGAAGAAATAACTTCATTATAAGATTTCAACAACAAGAAGGATCCCAAGAAATGCCAGAAAACACATGGAAGATCAATGCCATAATGCATACAGAGAAAAGGGTTTCCATTCCCATTTCCATTGCAATAGCTCATGAAACCAAGTTGAAATAACAGGCTACATTAGGAGAAAGTTCATTATTTTTTCTGGAAAAAACTATATCCTCTACGACAGGAAAGCCAACTCACATTTGTACCTCCACCATGACCCTGGAATTAAACTTGGAAGGTTTTGCAATTAATTGTACAATATGATTTTGTAACCATACATTTGAAAAAAAAAAAACAGCACTCCTTCTATAATGGCAGCTCAATTTTGCATAAATAATTACTACTGCAATTTTATCATGAAGATATTAAAAATTAAAAACATATATATGATTTTGTAACCTATAAGGAACAGAGAGAATTAAGTAATGAAAGATAAGTTTTAATTACCTAACGACGGTAACGCCAGAATTACCACAGTAGACGCAGTTAAAAGGAGCAGGAGTGTCGCGATACATAGTCTGTTGAATCGGGATCCCCCTTGGATCATCGACGATTGCGTTTGGCGGTATAGCTCCGGCTTGGTACGGGTTCTGCCCAGCGTAGTAAGGAACTCCGATGACAGGTTCGTCCTTTTGCCCCATTTTCAATGGATTTTGTGATTAGAGATCGACGAGGAAGGATTTTTTGTTCTTGTTTGCAATGAGCAATGGTCCTCTCCGTGTTGGAACAATTCTTAGAGGATGTTTCTGTCGTTGAAAGCAAAGCTGGAACGCTAGTCTACATTGACTATTAAATTATAATACAAAATAAATTTGTCGGATTGATGAACGATACATGGTGCCTGGCCCTGTTAATTTTCCATCAAAGTAGTTTTTTTCTTTCTTTCTTAATGATGTTTAGGGGGGGGGGGGGGGGGGGGGGGGGGGGGGGGGTGGGGGTGGGGGCATGTATTTTGCATAAAATATTTTTAAATATTTTTCTTCTGTTTTGTTTTTAATTTTTTTTATCCATAACATATATTTTACTTATAATTAGCTTTTAAGAGTCTATTTATTATTATAATAGTGGTGGTTTTTCAAAATATTTTTATTTAAAAATAATATTTTTTTTAATTTTTAAAATTAATAATCAAAATGATTTGAAAACACACAAAAACTTAATTTGAAATAAAAAAATAATCTTTAAATTCTTTCAAAAATATTTTTAAAACGTAAAAATAAATATATTTTAAATTTAATTAATTTATTAAAAAGCATGTGATATATTATCATCATTATATTTTTCATACCATTACTTATTATATATTATAAAAAAAATTCAATGTAAATTATTTCATGAAGGATTACAAAATACTATTTTTGTTTTCATTGATGAGAATATTTTCGAATTGGTTTGTGCATTAACTAAGAATAACCCTTTCTCAAGGGATGTTGGAGCCATCGAAATGGGCCTTAAGCCCATGGTTTCTCAAAGAGTTCAGCCCCATGGGCCACGACAAGGCGCTTCAATCTAAAACCCAACAGCCAAGCCGTTCCCGATGTCTCTTCTTGCTAGACTCGCGCCATGTCTCAAAAAATTCATTGGCAAGCGTCGTTTTGCATTGAGGTCAGCCATATTACGCGTCTGTCTGAAACTTTCGCATCTGTTGCGGTGCAAGAAAAAATAAAGTTTATGTAAAAATATTTTTTTAAATAAAATAAAGAAAGGATATAAGGGATTTGTTCATTATCGTAAAGCAAATATGAATACAAAATTAGAATATAAAATATTAAAAAGAAAAAAAAAATCAAGTGTTCATATGACCGTATATATCCCTCCTTCCCACTTATAAAAAGACACAAAAACTAATCAAATTGTCTAATAAAAAAAAGCACATAAAATGTTATGAAGCTAAGCCATTAGAATGAATAATTACGTGTCTTTCCTCAGAAAAACACTGGATTCTCTCTCCTTTTTATCTCTGTTGTTTAGTTGTGGAGCTGGCACCATACATATTATTGGGTAGCTTAGATTTGGTTTGTTACCGTTCTAACGCCCCGTTTTTATATTGGGTTCGTCGTATATTTGAAAATTTTTATTATTTTTTAGTGTTTTTAAAATTTTTTTAATATAATAATATTAAAAATAATTTTTATTAAAAAAATATTATTTTAATTTATTTTCAAGTAAAAAAAACATTTGACTGCTGCTTCCATTATGAAAACTAAATTGTTTTTTGTTTTGAGGCTACCGTGTGTATGGTTAAAAAGTTTAATATATGAGATTAGAATAATGAATTCTATTTCTAGGCCATTGAAAATTAATATACAGCGACAATTAGTTGCTGTTTTTAAGGGCAAGAATAATAAAAGTGGTAATTAAAGTAAATATATCAACATCAAGTATTTAACGACAAAAAAAAAAGGTTAAGAAAAAGAAAGTGGTTATTTAGCATATTTATACTGAATTAATGATCATAAATCCTTTAATATATTAAGGGTATGCCACCATTTAAATTCAAGGATCATGTAGTGAAAATGAGACTAAGTTCATTATGTGATATTAGCTGTATGAAGTATATTATTTTTAAAAAGATTCTACTTATTATGATATTTTCTCATATTTATATGCACCTTAATTTATTTGAGAAAACTCGTAGGAAAGAGAATAAACATAAGGTTTATTTGTTAAGTGAGATTGCCACACAAAATAATACTTGAAAAATTACATGCATTGTAATACATTAAATGTAATACTTGTTATTAGAGGATTTATCATCATAATTCATGCATTTGTTTTTGAAGAAAGATAAAAAGTAAGAAGAAGTTAAGACATCGTGTTAAATATATTGACCAAATGGTATAATATTAAAATCATTCTATTAACCATCTAGGTGGTGGCCCAGTGGTAAAAGCTTGGGACTAAGAGGTTTGCTCCCTCTGTGGTTTCAGGTTCGAGCCCTGTGGTTGCTCATATGATGGCCACTGGAGGCTTACATGGTCGTTAACTTCAGAGCCCGTGGGATTAGTCGAGATGCGCGCAAGCTGGCCCGGACACCCACGTTAAACTAAAAACTAAAAAAAAAAAAATCATTTTATTACATCCTTTTTAATTTAGGATTCAATTTTTCAAGAATTTTAACTTTTGATCTAATAAATTACTCTCATATTAAATGAGAAGACAACAAACTTATAAATCAATTAATTAAGAGTTTAACGAATTTTTATTATATAAAAACAAATTGTTACTTTTACTTACAAAAATACACTATTAAATTTTAGTATGTTAGATGGAGTTGAGAAGCATCAAAACTTTTAAAAAAAATTACATGAGTTTTTTTATCAATGATAAAAGGTATATATATTTTGATATACTTATTTTTTCTAGTAACAGATTTTAATACAAATTATTTTAGAAATATATTTAGATATATCAAGTATATAAGAACATACAAGACACCTCAAGTAGCACTCATTTTTAATTACACATGCTCAGATTATTTTCCCATTTCCATGTATACTCGTTTTCTCTCTATGGAACGGTGAAAGGGATTTTAACAAAATTGTTTGCGCCAGTTAATGAGTGAAAACAAGGGCCCAGAAAACATTCCCCGCTACTCGACCACATAGCCATCGTAAAGGGAGGAGGCATGCGACAAACCTTGTGAATTCGTACATTATTTATATAAGCAAGTAGTGCTTAAGCAAAAAATAGAAATATCTATGCCATCCCATGTAGTTAATTTGCAGAACTCAAATATTATGCAAGAAGCTGTGGAGCCACGGGCATTAATTTTTGTTATTTTTTTTGATGCAATGGCAGAGATAGCAAGGAGCACACTGAGGCCACTAAGGGATGTTCCCTTCATGCGCAATGCTAAACCTCATCTCGTAACGTGCAGAGAATGAATAGGGAAACTCGAAACACCAACTCCAACATACAGTAGTTAGCACCAGTCAACATTGTTAAAATAAACCATTGTTTTAAATGAATTAAACCGTGCTATATATATCAAACTTTACATTAAAGAAGTAAAATTTGAGGTTTGGTATGATGGGTGACACACATTTCTCAAATAATACACCAGACAATGATATATCCCGAGGACTCCAGCTGGGGAAGCCAGAACCAGAAGGGAATATTAGTGCAGACTGCACACAAACACACACACACACAGTGAAAGAAAGTGGGAAAGGGAATGGTGTCAAGACTGACAAGAGTTCAGAATAGATTCCACAGCAGAAAAAAAAACCGATCCATATTGTGGCCTGTAGCAGTATTCCAAAGGGGAGGGTCCCGATTACCCCATCTCGTGAAGTTCTACGTGTACGTATATAACTTTACAATATTCTTTTCTGTGAAAATATAACATGTATAATAAATAATATAAGTGCTTATAAATCTTCTTCTTCTTCTTTTTTTAAACTTTAAACAGAGAGGTGGCTGCCCCAATACATTCGGCCTGCCGACTCTTATTTGTATGGTCGTCTGTTTCTCCTTGTCCATTACTTATACTGTTCCTTGCTCTTGAATTTGTGATCAAGATCATTGCAGAATCAAAATTTAAGGACCTTCACTTTCAAGTTTCTAGTCTCTATCCTTCAGATTTAAAAGTTCACGCTTCAATAAACAAAAGGGGGTTTGGCATATTACAACATACCATCAGCACTCGAGATTCTTTTAAGGTATGGTGTCCAGTGAACTGGGTTGTGTGGTCCTCGATCATACCCTTATTACTAAAGAACCAAAACATAAATTAAAAAAATTAACAAAAAAAAAATATAGTCAGGATTTCTCTACATGCAGTTAATCATGACAACAATTATCTTTTTTGGTCAATTTAATCTGTGAGGTTTCTTAATTATATATATGCACACCTCTCTTTTGATTCGGTGCTAAAAATCAGAAGGCACTTCTTTAAGCCAAAGCAAACACCTGGTTTTGCAAGTTTATTCGAAATTTATTGTTTTTTTGTTTGCAAACGCGATAATCTTGTGGAGAATATAATAAATATGTTTTGGGCTTTTTACGCATACACACGCTATTGACTTGTTATATTAGGGTTGAAATCCAACTGCACATTTGACCAAAAAAAAAAGGAGAAATTATTAGGTAACTTCATTTACCGTTCTTGACCGTGAATCAATCAATTTTATGATAATCTACCATTCAATTTAGCAATATATATCATCAATATTTAAAATAAATAAATGATTTTTCTAAGATGAGAGAAAAATGAATAATTAAGATGGTATATTAATTCTTATACAACTGGTTATTGCATAGTTAAGAATGGTAAAATGATTGGATTTACCTAGTAAATTATATATCATCTTAAAATTATGCTAGGCGATAACATTATGTGTTAAATTCATAGATCCTAGAAGGTACAAGAAAAAAAAGAAAAAAAAATCATCGGAATATATATAATTAGTGGGGTTCTCATAAATACATGTCCAGCTTCTAAAACTATATTACTTTAATTAATATACTATTAATTAGCTATGTTTCGATCTATTTCCTCATCCGATGATTTCTATATATGAGAGTTTATATGAAGGGAGAAAGCTCTGCGTCTTTATAATGTATATATCCCAAATCCCGAGTCCATTCTGATGAACAAAAGGGAGTTCTATAAGCAATCTCTCCTGAAGTGAATTATTCGTAAAAGAAAACAGAAGAAAAAGGCAATTCGTAAATCATTTGCCGACCATGATAACATGCAAAAAGCATACAAAGTAGCTTTTCAATGGAAAGCAGTTCGAATGAGAACGATGGGCAGCCACACAGAGAAGAAAGAAAGAAATTTCTCCGTTACTCAAGCAGCTGATCTAATCTTCGAATTGTTTTGGCATTAGTGTTTTTCTCAGTACTATTCTTTGGGGTTGGTGTGGACTAATAGTTTTAGTTTATCAATTATATACACTTAAATATTAGTTAAACGCCAAATAGCTCGACATTGCAATCTCAAGTTTTCCTATTCAATTTGGCGAGTCTCTGCCACGGTACGGCAAGTAGAAAAGGCTTCTCTTATTTTTCAGTGCTATTCTTTCGGTAAATATGCAAGGTTATGTATCCAAACACGTTGACTTTCAAGTTTTTTTTAATTTTAGTTGACTTTGTGAATGAGTACAGTATTAGAAGATGCATGCTCCTCATAAACTGATGGTGAACCTCCCCTCATAAATTCATCCTCCTGGTGTGAAGAAAATGCCGACCGAAAGGACGTCTTCCAAGATTTAATTATTATAAATTAGCAAAAGGTTGTCTCAGACCTCCAGAAACAATATTCTAACATTTGGATTATTGAGTTTCCTCAACGATATCCCTTAATCTCACACGATAAGACAACAGATCTGAGCTGGCTTGAGTGTTTAAGCACAAATTCAAATGCATAGTGAACCATTAATTCCTCAAATGATCTAGCAACATAAGACCATGGGCTAGTTAAAAACCCCAAGAAAATAAAATGCTTAAACCTAGGACTATGAAGACATAATGGCGCAGGATTGTCCCTTGTGTTCATTTATTGTAAAATAAGGCAAGTTGGGTGGATAGCTGACCAGGGAATGTCCCGCTCATAAAAGATAAAATAAAATAAAAATGGTCACCAACTTTTATAGAACTCCTCACAAACTGTCAAACAAACTTCCGGCATTCTCTTCGGCAATCGCGTTTTTACCGGATCGCTTCTCTCAGGAAAAGAAGAAAAAAACCCTCTTTTTCAAGAATATGAAGCTAACACGAACCCCTTTTTCTCTTTTTCTTAATAATCATGATCATGACCTGACATTAACTCACCATCAATTGATAGTATGGATGGGCGCGCACCACGCTCCATCCTCTGCGTGTGTGATGTTGAATCCCGATAAGGTGATGTGAGACAAAATGCATCCCCAGTGGTTCCCTGGTGCTGACAGCTCTGGTCCCACCCAGGGTTTTGTGCAAGATTCCCACGCGCAGTTACAGCCAGTATATGTAGAATTGTAGTCCAACGTTTGTACATCTCTAATATAATCTCTCCCCTTCTCCCACAAGTTCTCTCCTCTTCGTATTATTACTACTACTAGACAAATATTCCCTTCAAAATCTCAACCCCTAATCCCTTTTATCTCCTGTTATCTTTCCCTTTCTATCTTATAGACCCCCTTCTCTCTCCCTATTTCTTGTTTAATCTTCTTTAAATACATATTCACACCTTGATTCTTAGTTGTGGAAGAAACAAAGGTAAGGAATGACAGCTCCAAACATGGCAGCAATCACAGCATCTTTGGAGAGGTCTCTTCAAAACTGTTCTCTAAATCACCACCACCACCATCAAAGTAGTGGTATTTTGGGTGGTGGGAGAGAAGAGAGGTCATCGAGTTCAGATGAGTTAGATTCACAGAATCATTTACAACAAAATTCTGATACCTCCTTGGAGCTTAAGTCACATCTCTCTCTTCCTTACCATTGGGAACAGTGTTTAGATTTGAAGGTAAACAGACCCTTTTAGATTTGAAGTCACTTTCTATCGATTACAGTTACAATAAATGGAGATCTTGTATTTTGGTTTCCTTTTTGTTTTGTTATATGGTGTCTTTTAATTCTTCACTGTCTTTCATTAACTGATTTGTATTTAATGCTTTCTTTCTGCTCTCACCTCCTCCCACATATATAAGATTAAAAAATAGGGTTTCCTTTTCCTTCCCCCCCCCCCCCCCCCCTAGAAAGAACCCTAAAAAGAGAATAATACTTTCTCAATTAGTTTTGGTTTTGCCCCCTTTGAATCTATCCCAAGATTTGGTTTGCATTTCTAGAGTGAAATAAAAAGAGAAATCATGTCTAGGTAAAATTTGTTCCTTTAATAATGAATGTTCAATTTTGTTAACATAAAAAAGGAAAGTGTTTTCAGGGTTTGGTATTGGGTAGGTACATTTTGATGAAGATGGTCGAGAATAAAAAAATGGAAATACGGCATAGTATACTTTTCTGCTTTTACTAGTTCATGTCACTGGATGTATGGGCAGCAAAAAAACATTTTCTTTATGATGGCCATTAATTCAATAGCTAAATTATGATGGTCATTGCTTGTTGCTTTTTCTTCTTTCATAAATTATATTCTGATCATGAATCGTATCTTTGTTTATGGCGTTCTCTCTTTTCTTTATTTTTTTGCTTTTTCATAATTTTTTTTTTCTGGGTGTAAATGCAGACAGGGGAGGTATACTACATAAACTGGAGGAATGGAATGAAAGCAAGAGAAGATCCAAGGATCACACAAGAATACAATGGAGATTTCTACTCAGAAGATGACAGCTCATATGATAGCGAGGAGTCATCATCAGAATCATCTCCTTCTTCCTCGAGAGAGCATTGTCATAATAGGCTACAGAAAGAAGACCATGTCTTGGTTGTGGCTGGTTGCAAGAGCTGCTTCATGTATTTCATGGTCCCAAAACAGGTGGAAGTTTGCCCCAAGTGTAATGGCCAACTTCTTCACTTTGACAGATCTGAAAATGGGTCGCCTTGAATCAGATTTCTTGTTTGATTCTTTTTCTTTGTTTCTGTGTTTTTTTTCTTCCGTTCTGGAAACTCATTTGTGTGCTTTTGATGGAAATTCAATGCGGAAAGATCATGAAACGCGTGACAAATGAGTTGTTACTTGTTAGCTTACTACTAGTATTCTACCAGATCTTTGTTTGTTTGTTTGTTTGTTTTTTTTTATATAGTTATTTTGTACCATTGCTTTATTATGGAAGCCATTGACATTGCCGAAGAGTCCTTAGGGCCAGTGGCAAGGTTAATATACTCGAAAGAACAGTTTCTTTTTTGTCAATGATTGCAACATGTAGCTCTCCTTCTTTAACTTCCCTTCTTTAATTTTAATACAAGAGTATTTCTTAAAATGTGTTAAAGAGAGTGCTAGGAAAGCACTGCGTTCTATTAATATTTGTTCTACTTTGTTTGTTTAATTTTGTGTTTCCCATCCCGCCACTGGTATGGTAAACTGCCAGCACCTTGGAATCATAGTTTATAAGTAATGTCAAGTGAGAGAACATTTGTTAATGTCTTGAACATTCTGCGCTTGCAAGCTGCTTGTTTCAAGTTTTGATTTAGAGGGGAAAAAAAAACATTGCTTAAGTTTGTTTGTATCCCGATTAACAGTCCCTGTAAAATCATTAGCACATATAATGTAAGTCGTATATATATAATATTAAAATAATAACAATTCACAGAAAATTTTTATAGTGAAAATTGTTATTTTAACACTTGGACATGTCATCTGTGCAAAAAACCCGTTATTTGCTAATCATATTTTTATACTATATGTTAGAATTATGAAATGGGATGAGTCTCTTATCTTATATCATACGATATGCTAGTATAAAAAATAAAAGACAAATAAGACGTTAATGAAGCTTTGAAGAGAGAGAAATAAAAAAAATTGAATAAAAAACTTTGGATCAAGTTTTAATTGTAAGTTTTAATTTAAGAGGTGTGTTGGGTTTTTTTTTTGTGAGTATAAAGCTAGAAAAATGATAATGAAATTATTTCCATGCTATATCAACTCTTATCAAAGCCCTTTAAATTATTTAAAGGATTATAATAATATAATAATTGAATTATTTGTGGTTTATACTTTTAATATTTTTCAATTAAATACTTTGTTAATAAAATGATTAAATCATTTAGTACAATTTTGTAATATTTTCTTAAGATGAATAAATGCGTTGAGATTATGGAATATACAAGAGTCATTTTTCTTTACATGAGAACCTGGGACGACAGATTTCATGAGAAGGTCAGATGGGGGAATAGATAATTACTAATTTACAGGATGTTATACTGCAGATAATTTTTTTTAATATAATAAAAAAATATATAGATGATATAGAATTATTTGATATTATTAATAAACTTGATTTAGCCATCAATCTTGAATGTTTTAATTCGGTTTCTTATCTAGACCGAGTTTAAAATGAAACCATATGAAAGTTGACTCGATATGACCCAGTCAACTTGGATAGTTCAAAAACAACTTGGTTGATCGGTAAAAAACAATATAGAGATGAAATTGAAAAAAAATGATGAAATTAATATGAAAAAACCTCTCAATTCACTTATTGACTAGTCCAAATTTAAAATTAGACTATATAAAAGTTGTTCTAATATAACCAAGTTAATTTGGTCAGTTTAGAAACAACCATATCGACCAATAAAAAAAATAAAAGGATTAAATTGAGAAAGAAGAAGATGAAATTGACTAGAAAAATTTTTCTTAACCTGACTTATTATCTTATCACAGTTTAAAATTAAATTATGTAAGAATTATTCTGATGTAATGTAATTAATTTGACCGATGCAAAGCAATTCAAATAATTGTTATAAAGAGTTCGAAAACGAGATTGAAAGAACAAAATAAAATATAAAATAACGCTGAATTTTTTTATTTAAAAAAAGGAGCTTTAGTGTCATCTGTGAACAGTGAAGCTACACGATACATTTCAAGCGTTTTAGTAGTATTAAGTAGTTATATACACATATCCATGATTTGTTTTTTACTTTTTCCTGTCATAATAATAATAAAAATTATTAGTTCATTTCAACCAACATCCATGCATGGATGAAAAGGCATATTTTGATTGAATGTAATATAAAAAATTTTAAGCTAATCAGGAAATAAATTAGATTATTTATAATTTAGAATATAATTTTAAAAATTTGGATCAATAAGCATCGATCATTCACTAATATTTTTATTTGTTATGTTCTTGATTAAATATAATAAAAATAATATGAATAAAAATAATTATATCGATTAGCATAATATTGTTTCTATAAAATCATTGTATAGAATCCTAATATGGATGAAAATTTGTTTATTTATAAATAATTAAATTATCAAAATTAGAATGCCCTACACATTGTGAAAGTATTGTTAAATAATATATATAGCCGAAAGAAGTTCACGAAGTTATGGAAAAACATGCGAGTAAACAACTTTGACTTTGATGAAAGTTATGTAATTCAAGAATGTAACACGGCATTTGAAAGTTATATTCTACATTCGATATTTTAAAAAATTAAAAAAAATTATTTATAAAAAATCGAATAATCATAATTAGACTATCCTAGATATTGCAAAAGCATTGTTAAATAATATAGTCGAGAAAACTTCACAAAGTTATGGGAAAATATATATACCAGTATATAACTTTGTGTTTAGGACCCCTCCGACTTTGATTGTAAGTAATTAAAATGATTGTGAAATAAATCACAAATGATGTATTTTTCTAAATATATAAAGAATCTACTAGGCATTTAAAACTTATATTATACATTCAAATATATATACAAAATTAATTAAAAAGAACCATGATATTGGATAGTAAATGGAAATTAAGAGGAAGAAAAACTATTCTATCCTTCTATTTTAAAAGTAATTGCCTCTAATATGCCGATACTTTAAAATAGCCTATGTAATATCCTTCTTACATAATCACAAAGTATTTTATAACTCCTTGATGAAGTCTTAAAAATTCAACTTCTAGGTTGGATAATTAATTAATCAATTGATCTTAGTAATCTTATTCATTCTTTCTAACTAAAATGATTAATAACTTATACTTTGTATTTGGTAGGCTTTGTGACTAATACCTGCAAAAGATCTCTTTCAATAGAGATGAGGACTCTTCGATAATTAAATAAGTATCTTTTTAGAAAAAGAAAATATAATAATATTTCTAAAGAGATATGCTCTGAAAATATATACGCAGTAGAGAATGAAGATTATGAGTTTTTGTTCTGAAGGTCTCATGGTGTATTTATAACTCATGAGTCTTGTCCTTTTATAAAGATAAAAACTGAAATGTAATTTCACATTTGTAATATTTCAAGTTGTATTGTGAGTTGTATTCCACTTATTTTATTTAGCGAAAAAATAGAGACACGGCGGGTCATGAAAGACTCTAATAGATCTAATGGTGTTGACAGAGTGTAGACTTGTTTAATTAAACTTATTTATTGATAAATAAATTCTTTAAAATTTTATGTAAAAAATTATAGAATTAATAGTGTTTAGGCCCAATAATCTCTTATGTTTGGTAAGCACCGGGCCCAACACGCCTAGACTTGGCACATTGCCAAACCCACCTATGGCTGGGTCTGGCTAGCACCAGACCTAGCACGTCTGGGCTTGGCACATTGTCAAGTCCACTTGTTATGGGGTCTGGCTTTGGCCAAAATCAGCACGCCTTCACTGAGTGTGTTTGGTGTTATCATGTGCTAGTCCAACGCATTTGAGGATTCGACAAAATTACACCCGTATGTTTTTTTTATCTAGTATTTTTTTTATAAAGATATACTAATAAAATCTTGGTTCATCACTCCTCCCTAATAAATTTAGCAAGTTATTTACAACTAGTTTACAATATATTTTCTAAGTCCAATATTTTTTGCAGATATGATTTTTCAATTTAATATTTTAATGAAATTTTAAATTTTTTGTGTTCAAGATTTTGTTTTTTCACATAAAAGTTATTTATTTCCAAAGACTTTTCTTTGATTTCTTAAAATAAAATAAAAAAAAATAGCTTGAAAAAATGAAAAAATCTATCATAAATAAATATAAAAGTCGAAAAAACCTTTTCATATTTTTTTTCTCATCTTTTTATTTTTAAAATAGTAAAAATTAGCTTTAATAAAAAAATCCAAACAATAAAAAAAATTCGAATTAATTTTTATGATACAGTAGCCAATAGCAATCTTTATTGATGCTATTCCATATTTGACCCTAGTTTACAGGTTGTAATTTCAGGCTTTCAAATTAGAGGTCTGAAACATCTGAGCCGTCTCAAATTCGGAGGAGATATTCGCATGAGATAGAATTACGGAAGGGGACATCAGCGTTTGACTATTTTACTCCTACAATACAGATTACTTTTCAAAAGGTGAACATGTTTTCCAGATTTTCTTCTTCCAGATGTAGATCGACGACCTGCCAACGCAATTCATGGGGGGTGTTGGTAGCTTATGGTCAGGCAGTGCTTTTAAAAAAAATTATTTTTTTTAATGTTTATGAGTTGTTTTAGCTTATTGAAATTAAAAATAATTTTTTAAAAAAATATGTATTATTTAAAAATATTTTTAAATAAAAGTTATTTTAAAAAACAACTTCTTACACCGTTATAGTTCTCAAAACCCCGAGGGATAGTTCAATTGGTCAGGTTTTGAATTTACTTTTTAATGGTTACGAGTTCGAGTCCTCTTAAGGTCACTGAAAATTTACATGGTTGTTAATTTTAAGTTCCGTGAGATTAATTGAGATATACGTAAACTGACCCGAACATTCACCTTAATAAAAAAATAAAAAATTCTCAATCATTATTTTGATAATAGATGACAAATTGTTTCAAACGGGTTGCTATGGTCCAGGTTTGGAGTCTCGTTGGGTCATGGTTCGGGCATGAGAAACATCCTTATGTACTGTTCCGCAGCTGCAGTTTCGTGTTTTAGAGAATTGGGTTTTTCTTACTGTTTGTTCGTGCAACTGACATATACATAAGGCTTTTCCTTCCTGGTCAGGTCAATCTTATTTTCTATTTTGTTTTTTTTATGATAATTAAAAGAAAATATTAATAAGATTAAACGGCACTATTAATAAAATAACAAATTGACTAAAAAAATTATAGTAAAAAAAACAAAGAAACAGAAAAAAAATAATAATCATGAGCATTAATAGATTACCTCATTATACAATCTGAACATCTAGTTAAGTAAAATTTTGAAATCTAACTCAAAGCTATTAAATTAAACAATGAAAAATTAAATCATAAATTTTATCCCAATGAGATAAGTAATATCAAAAACTAATTTGTTGCGAGGAATTCAAATAGAAGATAAGATATCACAACAAAACATATAAATAGTTTTACGCTGAAATTTTCCATGTAACAAATGATTTTATTCCTGGAAAAAAAAAAGTTGAACAGTCTTCGGCATCCACCCATCAATTCTATTCTTTATAAGTCACCATTCCCTCTACTTGAGGTCTAGCAACCAGTAATCTCTATTTAGCAACTCCATCAAAACACAACGTATTTATACAGAAGTGGTGTGTGTCTGTGTCTGTGTCTGTGTCTGTGTCTGTCTGTGATGGGAAAAAGAGGAAGTACGTACCTTGTGTGTGCCACTTCAGTCTAGGTTTTCCCTCTGTGTCATTGCTACATTCGTTTTGTATACCATCTTCCCCCAGGTCTTCCAACAAACCAAGGCATTTAATTGTCCTTTCGATACATGACAATAAATGGAATCTAGAAACCAAAACAGCAATAAATTGTAGAAATTCTAAATTGTAGCAATAAATGGAATCTAGAAACAATCTTTATTGTTTCTTGTGATCTGACCATGGTTTTCAGACAAGAACTTGCTTATTTGAGGGCAGTTGGTGTCTTGTTGAGGATTATCTATGCAGTGAATGCAGATGCTAAACTTGTTTGGAATTGGAAAAGCAAGTTTCGATATAATATATATTGGGTTATTTTCATCATTTCAATTAATTTAAAATTTTTCTTTAACATGCTTTTTGTAATTTTAAAAACAATAAAGGTAAAATGTTGAATAGAATAAAATATAAAGATGATAAGGTAATTTTTTACTTTATAAAATGCTATTTTTTCTCTTCATTTTCTTTTGCAAGGATTTGTTTTTAACATTTTACTAATCATTAATAATTCGAGTTTCATTGTGAATGAGAAATTCATCATAATAATAAAAATAAAAACAGAGAGAGAGAGAGAAAAGTACTAGTAAATAACTAGAAAGATGTTATGAGAGAAAAGGAGAGCAGAACATACTGTACAATCTTTTGTTTGTTTTCAATTGTTAGATTTCAATACTAGTAAATAACTAGAAAGATGTTATGCACTAAGCTGCAAATCAGGTTAAATTTTTTTTAATATAAAAAAAATATTCAAGTAATGTTAGGATTTAAAAAAAAACAAAAAAAATTGAAATTCAAATCATTAACTTGGTTGAGTTTAATAGGCTCAATTAATTTAATGATATAATTAAAAAAGATAATAATTAATTATAAAAAATAAAATGTCAATATCATACTAGAAAGGAGAAGAAAGAAAAGTCTATTAAGGACTCATTATCCCTCCGCTGTGTACACCGTTCCACCACCAAAAAGAACTCGTCAAGATGGTACTAACACCAATTCAAAAGGCTACATGATGACATCGAAAGAAACTGTACGCATCATTGGAGCAACAACCCAGAAAGCAAACCAAATAAAATATCATGAAGTGAGTATCTCATACTTATATTTAATAAATTAATTTGATTTAATTCAAAAACAAAATTTCTTTAAAAAAATGACAAATAAAAATACTTGAGATAACTCAGGTCATTTTCAAAATCAGTAAAAAATTCTATAAAAAGCAAATAATAAAAATAATATAGTCTAATCTTCAATTAAATAAATGTTGAAAGCTAAAATTAAAAAAAAATATATGTTCTTAATAAAAGGAAAAAAAATCAAGCAAATCTAGACGGATCTTCTAAATTTGGGTTAATCTCGTAAACTTGCAACCTGTGAAATTCTAGATTTAGGCTCATTGAAGAAGCTCATTTCCCAGCTAATTTAATGTTAGCGAATGAAACTGGAAAAAAAATCAATTAAAAAAATATAACAAAGTAAAAAAAAAATAACAATCAAAAGAATGATGATCAAATATGATAGAAAAAAATTCGAGAATGAAATCATAAAAAAAATCAATTTTAAAATAATATGAAATAAAACAATTTACAATTAAAAGAACAAAGAGCAAATCTAACAGATAGAAAAATTAAAGGATGATGAAATTGAAAAAGATAAAAAACACGGACCAAATATAAAGAAAAAACCACTAAAGGGATACTTTTAAAACTTAGAGGGTGAAGTATGAAAATTAAAGAAGAGAAAGAGAATAGAAGGAAATATATAGATAAAAGATTGTCGGCACCAAACTAGTGATCCTTGGACACACTTGTTGCCCGAGGATGGAGGGGCCGCTGAGACGATTTGAACGTCATCTTAGAAGCCATTGTTTGGCCACCGAAAGACTCCTCACGAGTCGTTCAAATGACGTGGCCAGAACCCACATGCTGATGTGTGCAACCATTTTTTTTAATAATATTTATATTTATTAAATTATTAATTTTCCCTTATATCAACTCGTTTGTAACCAAAAACTCGGGTTGAAAATGGAAACACCACTAGACATCAGTTGAAGAAATTTTACTTTTTAAAGATAATTAGATCATTTTATTGTGCTTGAAAAACTGAAAGAGGCCAATTTTAAAAACTTTGATTTTAAGAGTAATATAGTCATTTGTGCTTTAGAAATGTAAAAAGATTTCTTTATCTCTTATCAATATGATAATGAACAATGAAACATTATTAACAGATAGTCATAAGAAAGGCAAAGTGATCATTTCACCGTGAATTGCTAAACCTATGCATTTTAGATTTTTATTAATTGGTTAATCTCCTAATTTTATAATAAAAATATAAGAAGCTATCTTAAATTTTTTTTATTTGATATATGTTTTCCAAATCTCATAATAAAAAATGGTGTTTTTGTTATATCAAGCAAGACAGTCTGCGTTTTTTTAATATAAAAGATAATAGATTTATTGAAGGTATAAATTAAATAAATATATTATTATCTATGTGATATAAAGATATCAAAAACAAAGGAAAATGGACAAAATTATTTTACAATAATGGTGAATAATGATATTTCAAACAGTAAATAGTCTCTCCCGGCCCTAAACATTATCAAAAGTTTGCTAAAATTATCCGATTAGGATTGCCTAAATTAGGACTTTTCTCGCATCAAGCATACATACGAGCTTAGCACTGCCATAAATCAACAGAAAATGAGACGCACCGTCGAACTTCATTGACAAATAGTCTTAACCATTTAAAATTATCAAAGAATATCAATCTTTTTTAACCAACCAATTACAAAAGACATATATCACAAAAAATCACCAAAACATTATTTTAAGAATATCAATGATCATTAGAACTTTTTGATTTAATTTGTTGACAATGGAGATGAGCTTATAGCCTATGCCATATATATATATATATATATATATAATCAATTGAGAGGGGGGGGGGGGGGGGGGGGGGGGGGGGGGGGGGGGTCCGGCGCCATGATTGCTCTTAGAAAATATTGAAATGTCGTCGAGAGAAGAACAAGCTTATAGCCTATATATGCCTTTCAAACTTTTGGGAATCTCTTCGTTTCACCTCCCCCTGCATTTAAAATTAAGAGAAGAATATTAGTTCCAAAAAAGAGAAAAAAGAACATGCATGACATCACTATAAACAACACAAAACACTCTCTTAAAACATGATTCACCGTAGTTCTAACTTCTAATGAAAACCCACTGATCGTAGTCTATTAATTTATTCCTTCACCCGAAAATGGAAAATGAAAACTAACTATCCAGTCGCCGTGCAAAAAATTTAGAAAAGCTGAAGAATTATAACCACAACAACATGTACTTTTCATCACCAACCTGTTTCAGAATTTAAAGAGACATGTGGAATTGATTTTTGATAAAAAAAAAAAAAACATTCGTGTGATTAATTTTAATTTAAACAATTATGTTTTTATAATTTAAAAACGCATTAGATAACACGGGTTTCTTCCTTCGAAATGAAGTCAAGTTTTCCTTAATTTAACTCTTAAATAAAAAGGGGGAGACGTGCGTTGAATTTCTGTCGATCCCAGTTTTTTAACTTCCTTATTAAACTAGTTTCATGACCCGTGCGATGTCGTGGGTTAATTTATTTTTGCTTAAAAAATATTAAAAAAACTAAGGTCTAAAAGTGTTACGTCTTTCTGCAAAGTTATACCTAATAGTATTGGGTTTGGCGGCAACACCTGACCCAATAGTAATATTTATAATATTAATAATAACATTAAACTTGCATGACCCAAGTTTAAGTGGGTCTGACTACAATACCGGACCCAATACCCTTGGATATGGGTCTGACTGCAAGGTTGTGTCATAAAACTATGATAATCAAATAGATTAATTAAAAAAATAAAGGAAAAAAAAACCAACAGGAAGAAAAAAACTAACAAAGAAAAAGAATTTTTTTTTTTATTAACTGGGTTAACCCTTCAAATCAGGTTAACCCGTCAAACCTTGGATTCGTGTTTTGAAAGTTTGATAACTAAATACAAAAAAATAAAATGATGGGTTACCTATAATTAATTGGGCTAACCTGTGAAACCAGGTTAATTCATCAAACCCGGGATCCATCTTATGAAAGTTTGATAACTAAATATAAAAAAATTTAACATTAACAAACTAAATTAAACGAAAAAATTAACTAAAAACAAAAAAAAACAAAAAATAAAACAAAAGGCATCAACCTTTTCATTGTGGACTGCACTGTGCAGTCCACAGTCAAAGGCATAAAAAGGGAAAAAAAAAGCAAAAAGAAAAAATAAAGAAAAACTAAAGGCATCAAACGATAACTAAATAGAAAAAAATTTAATATTAATGAACTAAATTAAATAAAAAAATATTAATTAAAAAGAAAAAATAAAGAAAAAAAACCTATTAGAAGAAAAAAACTAATGAAGAAAGAGAAAAAAAATCTAAATTAACTATGAATCAACTGGGTTAACCCATCAAATCTGGGATCCGTGTCATAAAAGTTTAATAATTAAATAAAAAAAATTTAATATTAAAAAAGTAAATAAAAAAATAATTAAAAAAAAACAAAGAAGAAAGCTAAAAAAAAAAGTAAAGGCATCAGCTTTTTCACTGTAGATAGCATTGTGCAATCTACAGTAAAAGGCTTAAAAAGGAAAAAAAAAAAAACAAAGGCACACGCTACGGGTAAATTTTTTTTTCTTGCATAAAAAATATCAAAAAAAAGCTAAGATCTAAGAGTGTTAGGTTTTTCTGGAAAGATATACCCAAAAGCCTTGGGTCTAGCTGCAACGCTTTACCCAAGAGTAATATTTATAATATTAATAATAATATTAAACTTACGTGACTCAAGTTTAAGTGAGTCTGACTGCAACACCAGACCAATAGCCTTAGATGTGAGTCTGGCTGCAAAGTCGTTTCATAAAACTGTAATAATTAAATAGATTAACTAAAAAGAAAAAAAACCATCAGGAAAAAAAAACTAATGAAGAAAAAGAAAAAAAAATTGAATTAACTAGGTTAACCTGTCAAACCTGGGATTCGCGTCATGAAAGTTTGATAACTGCATAGAAAAAAAAATTGACGGGTTAACCCATGAAACCAGGTTAACCCGTCAAACCCGAGATATGTGTCATGGAAGTCTGATAACTAAATAGAAAGAAATTTAAAATTAACAAAGAAAAAAAATTCGGGTTAACTCGTCAAACCAGGCTAACCCGTTAAACCCAAGATCCGTGCCATGAAAGTCTGATAACTAAATAAAAAAAATTTGACATTAACAAACAAAATTAAATAAAAAAATTATTAAAAGAAAAAAATAAAAAAAAATTGACGGGTTAACCCAAAATTAATTGGGTTAACCAGTGAAACCTGGAATATATGTCATGAAAGTTTAATAACTAAATAGAAAGAAATTTAACATTAACAAACTAAAGTAAACAAAAAAATTAATTAAAAAGAAAAGAAAAGCAAAAAAAAAAAATTCGGATTAACTCGTTAAACCGTGTTAACCTGTTAAACTCGGAATCTGTGTCATGAAAGTTTGATAACTAAATAAAAAAAATTAACATTAACAAACAAAAAATTTTTATTAAAAGAAAAAAAAACAAAGAAAGAAGCAAAAACAAAAAACCCTTAAGGCATAAAAATGAAAAAAAAAAAAAGAAGAAGAAAAAAAACAAAAAAAAGGCTCATCTTTTACCCAAAAACAAAAAACCCTAAAGGCATAAAATAATAATAATAAAAAAAAAAAGAAGCTCATCTTTTACTGTGGACTGCACTGTGCACTCCATAGTGAAAGACTGAGCCCTTTTAGTATAGTTTAACTCGTTAGATGACCCGCGCGATGCCGCGGGTCAATCTTTTTTACATAAAAAATATCAAAAAAAGTTAAGATTTAAAAGTGTTAGGTCTTTCTGCAAAATTATACCCAAGAGTCTTGGGTTTGGCTGCAACGTCTGACCCAAGAGTAATATTTATAATATTAATAATAACATTAAACTTGCATGACCCAAGTTTAAGTGGTTTTGACTGCAATACCAAACCCAATAACCTTGGATGTGGGTCTGGCTGCAAGATTATATCATAAAAGTGTGATAATTAAATAGATTAAGTAAAAAGAAAAAAATATAGAAAAAAAGATCAACATGGAGAAAACAACTAATAAAGAAAAAGAAAAAGAAATCTGAATTAATTTGGTTAACTCTTCAAACCAAGTTAACCCGTTAAACATTGGATTTGTGTCGTGAAAGTTTGATAACTAAATAGAAAAAGAAATTGACGGGTTACCCCAGAATTAACTGGGTTAACCTGTCAAACCCAGGATCCGTGTCATAAAAATCTGATAATTAAATAGAAAAAAATTAATATTTAAGAAAGTAAATTAAACAAATAATTAAAAAAGAAAAAAAAAGAAAAAAGCTAGAAAAAAACTAAAGACATCAGTTTTTTCACTGTGGACTGCAGTGTGCATTCTGCAATAAAAGGCTTAAAAAGGAAAAGAAAAGGGAAAAAAACAAAGGTATACCCACGGGTTAATTTTTTTTTCTTGCATAAAAATATAAAAAGGGCTAAGATCTAAGAGTGTTAGGTCTTTCTGCAAAGATATACCCAAAAGCCTTGGATCTAACTGCAACGCTTGACCTAAGAGTAATATTTATAATATTAATAATAATATTAAACTTACATGACTCAAGTTTAAGTGAATTTGACTGCAACGCCAGATTCAAGAGCCTTGGATGTGGGTCTGACTGCAAGATCGTATCATAAAAGTATGATAATTAAATAGGTGAATTAAAAAGAAAAAAATATAGAAAAAAAACCAACATGAAGAAAAAAATTAATGAAAAAAAAGAAAAAAAATCTGAATTAACTGGGTTAACCCTTCAAACCAGGTTAACCCATCAAACTTGGGATTCATGTCATGAAAGTTTGATAACTAAATAGAAAAAAAAAAGTTGATGGGTTAACCTAGAATTAACTCAGTTAACCCGTGAAACCAGGTTAACCAGTCAAACCCGGGATATGTGTCATGAAAATATGATAATTAAATAGAAAGAAATTTAACATTAACAAACTAAATTAAACAAAAAAAAATTAATTAAGAAGAAAAAAAAACTTCGGGTTACCTTGTTGAACCAGATTAACCCGTTAAACCTGGAATCCATGTCATAAAAGTCTGATAACTAAAAAAAAAAAATTAACATTAACAAAAGAAAAAAACAAATAAAAATGGACAGGTTGACCCAGAATTAACTGGGTTAACCCGTAAAACCAGGTTAACCCGTCAGACCTGGGATATGTGTCATGAAAGTCTGATAACTAAATAGAAAGAAATTTAACATTAACAAATTAAAGTAAACAAAAAAAATTAATTAAAAAGAAAACTCAAACTCCAAGTTAACTCGTCAAACTAGATTAACTTGTTAAACCTGGAATTCTTGTCATGAAAGTCTAATAACTAAATAAAAAAAATCAACATTAACAAAATAAAAAAACAAAAAAAAATGGACGGGTTAATTCAGAATTAACTGGGTTAACCCGTGAAACCTGAGATATGTGTCATGAAAGTCTGATAACTAAATAGAAATAAATTTAACATTAACAAACTAAAGTAAACGAAAAAAATTAATTAAAAAGAAAAAAAATATGGGTTAACTCGTGAAACCAAGTTAACCTGTTAAACCCATGATCAATGTCATAAAAGTCTGATAACTAAATTAAAAAAATATTAACATTAACAAACTAAATTAAACAAAATAAAATTTATTAAAAGAAAAAAACAAAGAAAAAAAGAAAAAAAAAGCTAAAAGCATAAAAAAAAATAAAGAAAAAAAGCTTAAAAAACAAAAAAAAAAAACTCAGCCTTTCACTGTGGATTGCTACAGTGAAAGGTTGAACTAAAGTAAACTAAAAAAATTAATTAAAAAAAAAATCCGGGTTAACTCGTGAAATCAAGTTAACCTGTGAAACCCGGGATCAATGTTATAAAACTTTAATAACTAAATTAAAGAAATATTAACATTAACAAATTAAATTAAACAAAACAAAATTTATTAAAAGAAAAAAAAAACAAATAAAGAAAAAAAGAAGCTAAAGGCATAAAAAAAATGAAGAAAAAAAGCTTAAAAAATGGGAGAAAAAAAAAACTCAGCCTTTCGCTGTGGATTGCTACAGTTAAAAGCTGAGCAATTTTAACTAGGATAACCCGTAAAATCAGGTTAACCCGTCAGATCTGGGATATGTGTCATGAAAGTCTGATAACTAAATAGAAAGAAATTTAACATTAATAAATTAAAGTAAACAAAAAAAATTAATTAAAAATAAAAAAAACAAAAAAAAACTCCGGGTTAACTCGTCAAACCAGATTAACTTGTTAAACCTGAGATCCTTGTCATGGAAGTCTAATAACTAAATAAAAAAATTAGCATGAACAAAAAAAAAACAAAAAAAATGGACGGGTTAATCCAGAATTAACTGGGTTAACCCGTGAAACCTGAGATATGTGTCATGAAAGTCTGATAACTAAATAGAGATAAATTTAACATTAACAAACTAAAGTAAACGAAAAAAAATTAATTAAAAAGAAAAAAAATCCAATTTAACTCGTGAAACCAAGTTAACCTGTTAAACTCGGGATCAATGTCATAAAAGTCTGATAACTAAATTAAAAAAATATTAACATTAACAAACTAAATTAAACAAAACAAAATTTATTAAAAGAAAAAAAACAAAGAAAAAAAGAAAAAAAAAAGCTAAAAGCATCAAAAAAGAAAAAAAAATAAAGATAAAAAGCTTAAAAAACAAAAAAAAAAAACTCAGTCTTTCACTGTGGATTGCTATAATGAAAGGCTGAACTAAAGTAAACGAAAAAAAATTAATTAAAAAGAAAAAAAATCTGGGTTAACTCGTGAAACCAAGTTAACCTGTGAAACCCAGGATCAATGTTATAAAAGTCTGATAATTAAATTAAAAAAATATTAACATTAACAAATTAAATTAAACAAAAAAAAATTATTAAAAGAAAAAAACAAATAAGGAAAAAAAAAGCTAAAGGCATAAAAAAAATGAAGAAAAAAAGCTTAAAAAATGAAAAAAAAAAAAACTCAGCCTTTTACTGTGGATTGCTATACTGAAAAGCTGAACTAAAGTAAACGAAAAAAATTAATTAAAAAGAAAAAAAATCCAAGTTAACTCGTGAAATCAAATTAACCTGTGAAATCTAGGATCAATGTTATAAAAGTCTGCTAATTAAATTAAAAAAATATTAACATTAACAAATTAAATTAAACAAAATAAAATTTATTAAAAGAAAAAAAACAAGTAAAGAAAAAAAGAAGCTAAAGGCATAAAAAAAATAAAGAAAAAAGGCTTGAAAAATGAAAAAAAAAAACTCAGTTTTTCACTGTAGATTGCTACAGTAAAAAATTGAGCAATTTTAGTATATTTTTAATTAATATCATTTGTTTTGCATATTGTTTTGTTGTATGTATACAAATATCTCGATTATTGTAAAAATGATAAAATATTATATATATAAAAAAAACATATGATTTGTTAATATTCAATTATAAACATTAAATGTCAATTTCCCCGCACCACGGTATCATGCTAGTTAACAGTACAAACAAGGAATATTATGAGCAGCTTTTTCAGTTTCAGACCCCAGGAGTCACAAGTCTAAAACTGTGTTAGGGTCACTGGTCACCATACGACCTTACCACCGGTTTTATCTTTACCAAATCTCAAGTTGGGCATTTTTACCACTTCCAGTACAGATGCAAGAAGGGTGATGGTGATCATGTTTCAAAAACTAAAAAATGTTCAGGAATAAGTATATTTTTAGCGGTTGTATTATGGGTTAATTATATATTTTAGCAATATAATTTATTGTTTATTGTTTATAAAACTTGTTGTTTGATATTAAAAGCCTGTAATATACAAAATAATATTTTTTTTGAAGGGATTTTAGAATCCTTAAATGATAAAATCGATGCTATTTAAGCAAATAACTATAATAAATGAGAGAATAAGTAATTCTCAAGAATAAAAATATTTGTTTTTAGTTTTAATACAATAAATACTCTGAAAATTAAAAAGATATTTTTATTGAGAATATAGATTATAAACATAGATTATAAACATTTTACCTTGATAGTTCAATGAATATTTATAACCTATAAACCTTGTCTTTTTACTTGAGTGAAAGGACTTAAGAGTCACTTTGCCCTGATAGCGTTAATGATGGGTAAATATCTCATATACATGTATTAATAAGAGATAAATATATCTGATATAAACATTAATAAGAGATAAATATCTTTTACACTAATAAAGAACAAATATCATTTACATATGTAGGAGATAAAAGTGGTTGGGCTCATGCCACAAAGTTAAGCCCAAAAAGGGCTAGGACACGTATTAAGCTCAAGTTGTGTTGGGCGTATGCCTAACGCTTGGGCCCTACATGCATATTGCCTAAGCCCGTGGCAATGCTAGGCATGGACTCAACGCTTGATCTTAGGTGTAGCGTTAGAGCCCACAAGACTCTAGGTGCATGCCTTGTGTTTGGGCTTAGGCTTCACACCTAAGACGAAGGGATGTTTGGCATAAGCCTAGCACCTAGACTCAAGCAGAGCTCAAAGTATATTAAGCGAGGGCCCAACACCTGGGCTTGGGTGAGCTACCCAAGCCCTCAGGGCACTCGAGCTCAAGCTCTTCTCTTAAGCTCACAAGGTGCTGAACGTAGACCCTACACCTAGCTTGAGTGTGTTACCCCAACCCACGGGGAGCTGGGGGCATGCCCAAAGCCTAGCGCCTAGACTTAGGTGTGCTGCTCGAGCCTATGGTGCGAGTGCTTGGGCTTAGGCCTCATGCCTAATTAGACTCCGCATGCAATCAAATTTAGGGATGTTGGGTTTGGCAACTCGCTAGACATATATCCACTTGAGCTCGGTTCGTAGGTACGTCCAAAAATGTTGGGCATGTAAGCAAGTTAAATTTATGTTATTTGAGCTCAAATATAGAGATGTGAAGTATGGACAGAAGCCTCGTCCGTCTATCAATAGATTATCACCATGTATTATTTATGAAGTGGTAAAAATACTGATCCATCATATGGATGTTCTTTTTATTTATAAACAGCCTAATATAAACAAATTTGTTTTGAATTACAGTCAAGAATAAGTTTCTAGCTCTGCAAAAAGATTCAAGAAAGTGAAAATTGACAATGTATGAAGCTCGAAATACAACGCTTATAAAAAGAAAGTCTGGCATGCAAAAAGATGAGACATGGCGCAGTTGCTTGGTCTGAGAAGGTGAGGCCCTTCGTCCTAAAATATTCGAACTCAGACACACGCAGAGATGCTTTAGAGATGGTCCACGGGAGTAGGTCAGTCATAGCTGGAATTAAATGAAGTAGGGACCCTAAGAAGAAAACAAAGAAACCTTTTGCTTGACAGCAGAAAGGAATCTAAGCTGTGACGGATTTGATAAAGGGGAGATGATATTAACGTTTCAAAAAAAGTTAACAATTCTTCTTCCGTTGCCCTAACTTTTGATAGAAACAATAATGCCATGATCTCCCTTTCTATCAAGGTTGCATGGTGCACTATAAAAAGAGAGTGTATAGAAAAGGGTGGTGCAGGTTAAGTTGACCTGTTGTTCTAAATTTGTGTTTTCTTTATGCATATACAATGTTCTGAAATTTTCTTTATGCGTGTTATGTTTAGAAGCGTATAGTTCTAGGATTTAGAGAAAATAATTAAGTTTCTCAGGCCTCATATTACAACTTTCAATTATGAAAAAAATTATAGGAAAAACTCTGATACATTCTTGAAGACTTTTAATTCATAAATTCTGTTGAAAAAAAAAAGAAGCAAAATCTGACACAGCAAAACAATTCAAAACTAAGTAGGAGAAATAATTAACATTTAAAATTAACTTAAAAAAATAGCGAAAACAACAATTTTTAAGATTAATTTGAGGGTCTTCTTGATTTCGAGTAGTTATAACCAATCAATACTTGTTAAAATAAGCTCGGAAAACCTCTTGAATGAATTTAAATATAACTCAATAATCAGATTAAAAATTATTTTTGTTTTTATTAGATTAGATGTTTAGCAAATTCCGATTATTTTATGAGTTTTACATAATTAATCTTTAAATTAACACATCTACAATGCATTTAACATCACAATGATTATACCAATATAGATTATTTACCAAAAAAAAAAGTATCCTAATCAATTTTTTACCAAACATGTTTTAATATATCTTAAAAAAAATAAGCAAATAAAACTTGTCAATTCTATATTTTTATGGATCTAAAACAGCTAATTTCAAGTAAAGATTTCAAATCTTAGGTACATTTATTTTGCATAAAATAGTTTATAGAAAAATGTTTTTAAAATTTTCTCATGTTTATTTTTGAAAGATATTGCATAAAATAGTTTATAGGAAAATGTTTATTAAATTTTCTTGTGTTTACTTTTAAAAGATATTTTCTTGTGTTTGTTTTTTGTAAAATATTTTACAAGAAAACTGGTTCATAAAAACTATTTTATAGTCAACTTTCAAATTTTATTTTATTTACCGGAAAATATTTTAATTCATAAAGTTCCGTAAAATATTTTATGAATAGTGATTCACTTATAATGTCATTTAATTATTTCAACCATTATCTCCACCATCACCACCACCACCATCACCGCCATCTCTTTTTCATTGTTACAATAACTATCTCATCACCACTTGCTCCACAACAACCACCTCTTCTTTCATTATTACCATAACTACCTCATCACCACCTACTCCGCCGCTGCCGCCATCATATCCTCCTTCATCATCTCTATCTCATCACCACTATTACCTTCTCCTTCATGACCCCACCTTTACCATCATCATTATCATCTCACTATTATCACCATAATCATTTCACTATAACTTTTTTTTTTTTATCTTCCACCGTCATCATTAAAAATATTTTTTAAATCAATTATTGAAAAGTATTTTACGTGAAAATATTTTGCATAAAACAAACATACTTTTAAAATATCTATTGTGCAAATTAACTAATAAGAGTACATTTGAAATCCATAAAAGCCATGTCTTAATTAGTTCACATACATTAATTTATCATCAATTTATTTATATTCATGGAGTCATTGCAGTTGCTTAATTTTGATATCTCGTCCCTTCTTAAAAGTAGTTAAAGTATGTCCATTGCACTACAATATGTTTTTTTGTTCGAGCAAACAAAATTTTGATTTTAAAATACTCAGTTTTGATTTCTAATTATTATTGTTTTATTTTTTTAAAAAAAATAAGAGTTATTCACATTGCCTTATGAATTTTTAAACCAACATATTGACAAGGGTGATGCGGCAGATTTGTAATCTGCTTTAAATGAGTGTTAATATATATATATATATATATATATATATATATATATATATATATATATATATATATATATATAATCATTTTAATACAATTTTATTTGAAAAACACTTCTAAAGAGCATTCATGAACGACATTACCAACCACAATAAATGCTATATAATCTATAATTAAAAGGAAAGAAAAGAAATATTTGTTGAGGGATATTTTATATTACCGGCAATCTCTTTTCCCAGATATCACCAGGTAGAGAAAAGTGAATTCAAGTTGGATTACAAGAGAAGAAGGTGAGCTAAAAAGACAAGGAAGGAACAATAGGGTCAGGAATTATTTTCCCGTACCTCGCAGCGTACTGAGCTTATAATAATCCTTCCGCAAAAGCCCATTACATATACTATACAGAACAGCAAGAGCTAGCAGAAGACTAGGGCCTATGGTATTGTGTCACGGGCCCATGTGCAAATTATTGCTCTAAAAGGCAGCGCACTACATGGACATGGACATGGACCGTTCGATGACCACTAGATCTCCAAAAGGGAAAACAATGCACATGCACATAGTCCATTATCAATACATAATGTCCAACAACCATGTGACAGGCACTAACATCTTGGGGAAGACTACAGGACTGAGCCCTCTCGTTTTGTCCAAAATTATTTAATTCAATCCACTAAATTTAAAATAGATTCTTAAAGTGTTTCTGTTCATTTTAATTGATATTTGATCATGCATGTATGGTCAAATTCTAATTTTACCTTGTATTCAGCTTTCTCAATTACTTTTCTTTTTTTCCCCTCTTGGGCTTGGGCTTATTTCCCTTCAATATCGGTTCCATGAGGCTTAAGCGATCTGCTGGGTGTTGACCAAAAGACCCAATGGGCCTAGTTTGGATATACCAGGCTCTTGGGTTGGATTAAAACAAAGAATTTCCAACTCTAAAATCAAGCTCTTAATCCAGACTCGAAATAACCCTTCCCTTTGCCATCCTCTTTCAATTTGCATGGGAAAGTTGGTCTAAGAGACTGTCTTAATTTGAAAATGCCACAGTTAGATAATATTCATCTGAACTGCTCTCTGTGTGCGTGTGTGTTTTATACCAACATATAAAAAAATGGATTTATTTAGAATCAATACCGGAGATCTTTGTTTGACTGACATTACAACACACGTTATTCTAACAAATAAAATACCTTATTATAAATATAAAATATCTTGAATCATTCACTGAAAAATTTTTCCAGTATATTTTACAGATTGTCAATAAAATGAAACAATATTTCTAGAACTAGGAGGAGAAAAAAAGCCTGAAAAATGAGAACTTCATGGAATGTATCATTGCACTAATCAATGAAAAAATAAGTTCAGAAAATTATTCATTACTCTCTTTGATGATGGTAGTTTGATCTCTTCATACAAAAAAAGACCTTTTTTGTTCTCGAGAAGATATAATAAAGTTATTATTATAGTGGTGGTGGTTGTTGTTGTTATGCATGGAAATGAAGAAAATGGGGAAATTGGATTGAATTATATTGATTGTTAATGTTTAGTGATATTATGAATGTCTGAGATATTGTACTGGAAACAATGTGAAATTATTAATTTAGTTTATTTTTTATTCTAAATGGAAATGAAGAAAATGGGGAAAATTTTTATTGTTAATATTCATGTGAAAACATATTGTTAAAGATAGATAGATTGTGTAAATATTTAGGACTATTAATAATGTTGTGATGTTATAAAATTAATTGGGATTGAGAAAAATTATATATGTAGTGTCTTTCTTGACAAGTGGTGGAATGGAAATGAGAAAAACATTTAGGTTAGATTCATAATGATAATTATGAATATAAAATTTTATTAAAAAAATATATATGTGAAGAAATTATGGGACAAGGTGAAATTGTAACGAGATATAATATATGGTTTGAAAAGAATAATGGTATGCTTGATTGATTTTAAATAATGACTTAAAATGCTTTTTATTCTATTTATTTATCATATATAAAATACATTTATATGTAGATTTATTACTTATGTATCTTTTAACCATTAAATAGAGGTTATTTCAATTTAATTGGATAGAGAGATCTTTTGATCTTTTATTATGTTTTGTTTTCTCTATTTATTTGCCTATTAGTTATTTCTTTTAGTTTATATTAGATTTCTTTTTTAAAATAATTTTTATATCACTATATATTTTTTTATTTTTTATTTACCTTGACTTCATAATAATATGTCAAACATTTACATAGAATTATCTTTTTTATTTTTGATATGGACTGATCATGTGGGCTGAACTATGCAACTCAAATGCAAAGCCCATGTATCACAATAACAACATTGTCATTTTTTTAGGATGTCTTTTAGATTAGTGATCATTGTTATGCCACACATTAGACCAAACCATTTCTAACATAAAAAAAAATGATGTTCGGATGATGGTAGTGTTTTTTTTTAAAAAGGAAAAATTTGAGAGTTAGGTTATTTACTTAGATTCAATAAATTTGGTTAATTTAATAATATAATAAAGAAAAAGACAACGATAATAGATAAATAAAAAAATAGCTTAAGTCAATCTAAGTTAACTCGCTAAACCCATGATCCGATACATGAGATCGGGATGACCCCGTAGAAAAAAATAAAAAAATAATAATGAAACTCAATCTTTAACAAACCAAATATTAAATGATGAAATTAAAAAAATTAAAAAAAAAACCTCAGTCAACTTAGGCTAACTAGCCAAACTCACAACTCAAGTACAAAGATTAGGATTACCTCTTAGAAGGAAAACCTAAAATAATCATGAAGTCAAATTCTCGATTGACAAAATGTTAAGGCATGAAATCAAAAAGGAAAAATTTTAATAAAAAAATTATCCAAAACAAAAAAAAATAGCAAAAAAAAATAAGGATCAAATTTAACATAAAAATAAAATCAAATTAAATATTGAGGGATGTAATTAAAAATTAAATTCAATTAAGAAAATTATTTAAAATAAAATAAATAGCAATTAAAAGAATAAGGATCAAATTTGATAGAAAATAAAAACTAAAGAAGGAAAAAAACACTAAAAAAATCAAATTTAAAAGCTGTCTCAAATAAAACAAGTAGAAATCAAAATATTATGAACCAGATATGACAGATAAAAAAATTAGAGGATGAAATTAAAAAAATCTAATTTTATAAATTATTTTAAATAAAATAAATAGTAATCAAAAGGACATAGTCCAATTACAAAGGAAAAACAAATTGGATGGCTACTTTGAAAATTTAGAAGGTCAAACGTGAAAATTAAATAAGAAAGAGAAAAGAATGGAAAAAAAAAATAAGGCCATCAACACCAAACTAAAAGTCAATAAGCTAAATGTGCCGTCTAGGAAGGGAAGGTCGACCGATATGATTCCAACAACATCAATGGAGGTCATCCTTGGTCGCCACACGTGCTGCCTAAAAATAGTAGAGCGATGTATGTATTGACGTGTGCAATTCACATGTCAATCACAATCATGTCTTAAATTATATTTAATTTTTATTAAAATATCAAATTTTCTTCAATCAACTTAATTATAACTAAAAATCATAATGAAAAGTTAAAAAGAATCTCTAAATACCAATTAAATAAATTTTTCTTCTAAAAATAATTTATTTATTTTACGGTGCTTTAAAAATTTAGAAAAACAAAATTGTTTCCAATTATTATAATGATAACTAATAAACCTCGCCAAAAAATTATATTAACCTCAATAACTAGTCCATTGATATTTTTGTGAATAATTATACTATTTCATTCCATAGTTCAATTAGTCTGTATCCATAGTAATTCACTATCTCTTTTGGTTTTTTTTTTTAATATATGAAAAAAAGAAAAGAAAAAAAAAGGCGCTTTCCAGAATAAAGACGTGGTAATGCGGTGACGGTCCCGACGGATACATGTTATAATTATTGCAAGACTATTAGGTAGAGCGCGCAATTAACAGAGGGAGAGGGTAGATAGAGTAGAGCAACGTATTTTCTTGAATGGATTGGTATTTTGACTGTTGAATGTTAGTTGTGGTTGATGGGATGAAAGAGTGATCAAGGTCATTACACTAGTACTTAGAGACCTTAATAAGGCCATCAATCCATGATCAAATCAGTATTTTTAGCGGGAAACTCCCTTCGAGGTAACCGCTACCCCCAGACTTTCTAAAAGATTATTTATTTTGTTTCATATTGGCCTTCCCTCTCTGCATCCCTATCTGCAGTGTCAATACCTCAAGCGAAATGAGTGGCCCCCACCGCCACCACCACCATCACAACGACCATTCACCACCGCCACCGGGTAAGTCTCCAAGAGTTTACCTCGTTTTAATGTTTATGTTTCATTCAGTTTTCCTTTTTACAGAATTGATGTTTCTCTTAATGATCTAATCATGGAACTTCTGTTATCCCTTTATTTGATATACTTTACAGAACTACTTAGCAATGCTTGTTTGACTTAGCTGTATATGGATTAAAGAAAATACGGCTGCATATGCAATTTTTTGTCATCATATTTTGTGAAATTCAGGGATTCCACCTCCATATCCTCCCCAAGATTTTCCGCCGCCGCCGCCGCCAGTGCCGCCGCCGCCGCCAGTGCCGCCACCGCCGCCGCCGCCAGTGCCTGCACCGCCTCCACCTGGCTATCAAAGCTATTTCTATGACCCTGTACCCCAACCTCCTCCTCCACCCCCTCACACACAACTTGTCCATCATGATCATGATGACAGTAGTGGTTGCTGTTCATTCCTAAGAGGGTGGTACGTGTGATATCTGCCGCTATTAATTTTTGGCTCCACATCTTTTAAAAGCATGATTATTCAATTTGTTTCTTGTTTTACAATTTTCTGGAGTGCATCTCATTTGGGTTTCAGCTTCCATTGAAATTAATTTTCCCCGTGTTATTGAGCCCTTGGAATTTGTTACAGAAAGAGGTGATCATGTCTGAATAGGTGTTACTTCTTAGAGGGTCACTTGTTTTGTCTGATTGATATATTTTATCTGTCACTCCAGTCATTGACTCAATGCTAGAATTGAAAACTGGTGATCTAGCTAGAACCTTTACTGGATCGAAATATGCATGTGTTTATAACTCTCTCTCTCATGCATGTATGTAAATGTGAAAAATAAGCTAAAAGTCTCGAAACAACTCTAAACTTTGATCAAACTTAACTCCTAACCTTCGACTCTTTTAAGTTCCCCTACGTCCAAGTTTCCGTCTCCTCTGGCAAATCGCCAGAGAACATCTCTGCGAAAGCCGAAACCTAGCTTGTTTAATCTAATTGCACGCCACAGCCATATGAATCTTTAAAAAAAAATTGTGCAAAAGCATATGCAATCAAGCCTCTTAAAGTAATCCATGACAGAAGAAACTCCACTAAGTACGCAGGTAAATTCATCATGAACTGATATGGAATGCAACATGGAGAGATTGAGTTAAAGCACTACATTCAAAACTTCAGATGAAAAGGAGCCTCAAAAAAATAAACTTCCTTTAGATTTAGACCCATTAGAAGAACATTATGGTTAGAATTATGTCATACTTTCCTAGCATTCAAAATACTGTTGTGTTTGCATTTGTATCTGCTTACACGGCTTCATTTCTACTGCTCATCTTGATTCCTATAAATATCATGCTGAAGCAAATTTGCACTTTACTTTTCATTAACGTTGCTGTACCCCAATAAGAAGTTTGCACCTAATGTCTAGCTCATGATAGTGATCAGAGCAGAAAACAACTCTGTATCTTCCCCTAAAGCTTTGCTTTAAGCTTGCACACTAGAGCATCTTTGCTGGCAGACCACCTGGTGCTTGCCCTGATTGAGACAGAAAGAAATTTTGGATTGGTCCTGTACATTGAATCCAAATGACCCAAATCATTGGGCTAAACCAAAGAAAGTGATGAATAGACTAGAGATCATGTCCTGAATACAAAATTGATGTTAGATTAATCTTTTGTAGAAGGCACTAAGCCAGCCTGTTAAAATTGACCAGCATGTAAAGCAAATGTGCAATTCAACCTAAATCCTCCTAGTGCTTGTTAGTTTCGATCTGTCCACATACAAGAAGATGATTGAAATTCTTTCTTAATGATTTGTAATCTCTAAATGTATCTTACTTCTTTTCTTACCTCCATACTTTGCAGTTTGGCTTGTCTTTGTTGCTGCTGTGTGTTGGAGGAGTGCTGTGGCTGCTGCTTTTAGGCTTTTTTATGTGTCTGGTCTTTTACATTCATGGCATTTGGTTATTATGTACTTTATAATCTGAGGACTTTCCTTAACATTATCCATTTAATGGAACATGAATCTTTAACTTATTAAATGAAATGTGCTAAGACTCTTTCAACCTTCAAAACTGGAGAGCTAGCATGCATATATACCTTTATTTTCTGGTGTCTATTTAACTACTATGTTTCAAAGTTGATTTTGCATATCATATTGTAGAGCAATGACTCCAATAATTCCATCCATCTATCTTTCCTTACAGTGTAATTAAGCTATTGCTAATGTTCCTGCATTGTAACAGCAAGTTCAGAATGTGTGGATTGTGTGGGTTTTGCACACTAGAATACATTGCTTACAAGTAATGGCAGCTGCCTGCATCTTTATGGGAATTTTTACACACGGATCGTCTCTTTCACATTTGTTTCGTGGATGAATATTTTAGAGTTTTTTTTCTTGGATTTATTGATGTTCGAGACAGCCCTTCACAAAGCTCCTCCATTCTGAGTTCTGAAGTTAAAGGCCATTATCGTGATTGAGAATGAGTGAAAAAACTTGATCATTCAAGGAAGACGACGAATTTGTTGATACAATCGGTTCCATCTAATTGTCAGCCACAGAGCGAGCAGGGGCAGAGAATGCTATCCCTTTAACTAGTTATTTGACCAATAGATTTTTATTATTTGGCTTGATCGTTTAGGTCATTCGAGGTGTAATGATGATGAAAATAATTATTGAAACTTCAAATGAACACCCACTGAAAAACCCGAAGATTTTTTTTTTATCAATTTCACTGTTTATGCCCAAGAAAAAACTGGGACTTCGATCATCGACTTAAAGCTGAAAAAACTGGTGATCTAGCCTGAACCTTTACTAGATCGAAATTTGGATGTGTTTAATAACTATCTCTCGATAAGCTAAATGTCCTTTCACTTTGTTAATTTAAGAGCCCCCCCCGCCCTGTCCAAGTAAAGCCAATAGAGTAGTCTCCGTGGAGAGGTAAATCAAACTAATTTAGTTGCCGAAGCGCCGAGCTAAAGAGTCTCTCTGCTTGCTTGTTCTTTCTTAAGCTATTCCCGCTTGTAATTCCTTTTGTTTATATTAAAAAAAAGAGGTTATGACATGTATATATTTATTATCATTCTATTTAGCCTTTTTTTTAATATCAGTTATTCTCATAAAAAAAAAAACATGGATATATATATATATATAACAATTTATAAATTATTTAATATAAATAAAATATTTTTGTTAAAATATTTTTAATATATTAAATTCATTGGTTATCTTGTATTTAGAAAGTACAACAATGTAGTTTACTCAGGTACTATTTAATATTTTAAACATGTATAGCGTAACATATTAATCAATTATCAAACATTGGTTTTACATTTAAAAGAAAATACCAACAACATAGTACAACACGACAAATACCAAATAGACATACATTTTGGATTCACATCTTAATATAAATAAATGCTAGCGTGTGATTATTTATTTAATTACCTCTAAAAGTCCACCCCAATCCCAGTTGAATTATTAAATCCGGCAAGCGTGAAATGGTAAGCTTTCAAAAATTGTTTTTAATAAGATAAGAAGAAATTAAGATTCATAATTTAGGAAAACAAAGTCTGATTCCAGGAATCTATGAAATTCCAAAAAACTAGGAACAGGTGGCACATTAAAACAATCAACGGTGACTAGACGTTGGTGACTTGATTAATCTCCCACTCTTCTCCCGGAATATTAAACAGTACCAGATACCCCACCGGAATTCCTCCAGCAAATACTCTTCTCTGACTGGAACCACCCCTTGAATACCCCCTCAAACTCATCTCTGAAACCTTTGAGGTTTACTTGGCACATGCAAATCTGATAAAGAAGGGTTTTACACGATAGCAATCTGGCTTCATGACAACCACCCTAATACTCTAGCCTGCAACGTTCCATCCATAGAAAATTTTGGTTTTTTCAAGGATTTTCCTGAAACTCCTTTACCAGCTTTTAGAAGGATCTTACGAGAGAAAGATCCATAAACAAGAGTGGAGACAAAAAAAAAAAAAAAAAAAGTAGAAGAAAGACTGGAAAGAGAACGAAGAAGAGAAATGCTGGGCCTAAAAAGTCTACATCATCAAGAAATGTTGGGCCTAGCATTCCCAGACATACCATAATCCAGAATTCGAAGAGAGGGGCAAAGATGGAGAAAGAGAATGCAAGGATTGCCAGGAAAGAGAGAACGGGAGCCATAGCGAAGAAGGTTGTTGACATCTATATTCATGACCTTGATTATAGGTTCTTATAAGACGGTGTGTTATATTTCTTCGCGGTTTTCCTTGAGACTGATATGCAACACTTGAATTATAGATTGACAAGGAAGATCAACCTTGCTGCGAAATGGTGTCCCTCTACTGATTCTTCATTTGATCGATCCACTATGTTGAATGCGAGTATTGCAAAGAAGGTAATCCCTGGATCAAAGAGGCACGTTATGCTTATCGTGTTTGCAATCAATTGAGGAAGGACGTCTTGGTGCCTCTTTGTAAGGTTCTTCAGTTGCCTAAGGTGTATTGATGCTAATAGATGGGATTATATCCTCTACAACCAGGTTGCTTATTGAAGTTTATGTAGCTTGCTGTGAAACCTGAAACAATAATGAAGAATCAAATGATACGGTCCTTTTATTCACGTAGTCAAGTAACATCTAATAAAGACAATACTTTCCTAAAAAAATTAAAAATCAAGTTTGAGAATCTAGATCCAAAATTAACTTATAACTAACAACCATATGTATTGAAATTCATAAATTAACACCACAATATCAATTATATCTTCATAAATCAGATTTTTTTATTTGTCATAACAAAGAACATGTTTGCTTCATACAGAACATATATTTGTTTCATAAATCCATGCCTCCCTTTTAGTTTTCTTGTTTATCTAAGAAAATTAATTGTAGCTTTTAAGAATCCTCTCAAAATATAAAAACTCTTGTTTCCTTCCTTTAACATTTCTTGTAGGATTATGAAACTTTCTGTCATAACCCAATTTTTTACCATTTTATTTTTATAATTATTATTATTTTATTTATTGAAAAGGATAAAAAAAAAATGATGATAATGATGAAAAAAAAGAGTAAAATGAAATAAATGAAGAATGAATTAAAATTTGGGTTAAGGGCAACATGATTGGAAGTTTTGGGGTTTAATTAAACTTTGGAATTAATCTAATTAATCCAATCAAGGGTTTAATTGGAGAATTAATAAAGTTTTGAGACTTAATTAAGCTTGGAATTAATTTAATTAATCCAATTAAGGGTTTAATTGGAGAATTGATAAGTTTTGAGACTTAATTGAGCTTAGAATTAATTTAATTAATCCAATTAAGGGTTTAATTGGAGAATTGATAAGTTTTGAGACTTAATTGGACTTGGATTTAATTAAATTAATGAAATCAGGGACTTAATTGAAAAATTATCAAAGTATAGGGCTGATTCTTGTCTAATTTGAAAGAAATTAAAACCCAAGGACCAATGTGTAAATGGCGCTGAGATGCAGGGGTTCAATTACAATTTACCCAAGGACTGGATTGCAAAAAATTCAAAATGTCAAGGATCAAAACACAAAACACCAAAAACGGCGCCGTTTTCCTGCTACTGTTCATCTTCTTCCCGACTGAAACGGACGCCCACCGCCGCTCCCACCATTACACCTGCAATTAACACAATTTATGGCTTGAAGAAACGGCTTTGTTCTCTGGCTATAAAGGCGAGAGATAGTCCATGCACACTAGGGGGGAAAAAGGGGAATCACGAAAAAAAAGAGCAAAGCTGGGGGGAAGGAATCACAACGAGGGGGAAAAATACCCAGAGGCTAAAAATCCCAGACAAAAAAAAACCCAGTAGACAGGAGAGAAGCTAAACCCAGACACGAAAAAACCAGGGAAACGGGGGGGAAGGAACCACAGAACCGAGGGGCAGGCTGAGAGGGACACACAAAAAAAAACAGGGAGATTGAAGAGAAAACAGAGGTAAATAACGAACAGCAGTGAAAAAACAAAAGGGGACGCTCTCGATTTCTTCGGTGGAAGCTCCAAAAACTCCATTTTCAGCAGCCACTGATGTAATGGCTTGAGAAGGAACGAACAAATACTGAGGGGCTGACTGAAGGAGACTAGACAGAGGAAGGAAAAAAACGAACAGAGGAGGAAGAAACCAGTAGAGGGACAAACAAAACAGGAACAGGGGACAGAAGAAGACCGGAAGAAAAACCAGAAAAAAAGGTTGAGACAGACAGGAAACGAAGAGGGAGAAGACATCGTCCGGCCAGAGCTAACCGGTCGTCACCATCGTGTTCGTCTTTACCCCGCAGCTGCACCAGGTAAGTTCTCGTTTTCCCTCACATTTTGTATTTCAATTCACTAGCTGTGCATACAAATATAATTCACTTGGACTGTACACTTGTAATTTTAATTACTCTTGCACTGTGCATGATGCACGCGTGGAGCCAATCCACGCGTGCTTCTTGCTGACTTGGCCCAGCCGGGTCACTGGCTTGGGCCAGTGACCGGGCTGGCTGGGCCTAGCCCAGCCCCATGGGCTGAGTTGGGCCCAGCAAAAAAAAATGAAAATAGAAAAAAATAGAAAAACAGAAAAATAAAAAAAGTTGAAAAAAATAAAAATAGTGTAAATTTATTGGTTTATTCACTGACGCCAAAGTCAGGAATACAAATACCGATTTAAATTTATATTATTTGTATTCGTTGTATTTTATTTTATTTAGCTAGAAAAATAAAAAAAATATGTGCATGCGTAAAAATAAATTTATTTTATTTATTTATTCACTGGTGCTAGAGCAGGGAATAAAAAATATTGATCTAATTTTATTTTCGTAGCTACGAATTTTTACCAACGCCAGAGTTGGAATTATTCGAGCTCGAATATTCACTGGCGCCAGAGTCAGGAATATTATAAACAAATCATCATAGCATAAACTAATAAATATTTAGCAATTTAAGACAAAATCAACAATGCAGTCTGCCATAGGCAGAACGTTTAAGGGGTGATAATATCTTCCCTTTTACGTAACCAATCCCGAGTCATAGAATCTCCGTTGACCAGTTAGGGTTCCTAGTGACCATAATACTAGGTGGCGACTCCTCAAACAAGACCTTTTCCCCTTAAAAAACAAGATGCCAGAAATCTGTTCTTTTTCCATAAATCAGAATAATTTTTTAGGGCCGTCGCGATGTCGGGTGCGACAGGATGGCGACTCCACTGGGGACCTTAGGATTAAGCTTTGTCTTTTGTCTTATTATTGCTATTTTGTTTGTTGTGTTTATTTGTTTATTTTTCCTGCATTTACTGCTTTAGCATGCATCCTCTTTTATGTTGTCATGCCTCACTTTGGAAGCACACACTTTACAAACTAGGATAAGTGGGGGAGTAACGGTACCCCAATGGCTTTAGCCTGGGTAAGACTCGTGAAACCATCCAACTCTCGCTTGATTGTTTACTTAGAAGTGGTTGATATGCCAAACTGATATTACTCAGGGCCTCTATCTTCACACTACTTGGAAGCCTCATATCGACCTTTCATGGACGATCACTGAGCATGCGAGAGACCCTTTGAAACTAGATAATGACCAACCCCTTGATGCACTCAACAATTAGGATCTTCCTTTTAGGTTGTCACCCCGTGAAGGGCAAGTTTGCATTTCATACACATTTTTTTTATTATTATTATTTATCAATATTTTTGCATAAATTGCATGATTTTACATATTACCAGGTTGAAATATAGGTTCCCCATTGAAACTCATCTATAACACCCGTTCGAGAAAAAAGACAAATGGAAAACGAAGAAAGAGCCCGGTTGGAAGCCCAACATCAAAAAGAGATGGATAATCTTAAAGAAGAAGTCGCAATGCTTACTAGTCTACTCGAGCAAGCCTTGAGAGATAAATCCGGAAAAGCAACACTTATAACTCAGCCTGAAGGTATGCATATAACTCATTTCGATCCACAGAATCTGGGGGCAAATAGGGTGTCATCTGAATTTCAACAAGCTATACTTTTCCAGCCAGCATACCCCAGGAGAATGCCGTTTACCATTGATTCTACCGAGATAGAATCTCAAAAGGGCAAGATGGTGAAAGAAGAGGACTTGGAAAAATGGGCTGCCTTAGAAGAGAGGATAAGGGCAGTTGAGGGAAACCATTTGTGTGACCTGGTGAAAGCTGTCAATATGTGTTTAGTGCCTAACATAGTCATTCCTAAGAAATTTAAGGTGCCGGAATTTATTAAATATACGGGAACCCAATGCCCTATAACTCATCTCAAGGTATACTGCAACAAAATGGCTGAGGTAGTTGATGATGAGAAAATGTTGATTCATTTCTTTCAAGACAGCTTAAGTGGCGCTGCCCTCACTTGGTATATGCGATTAAATAATACCAAAATTAAAAAATGGAAGGATTTGGTTGATGCCTTCATGAGGCAATATAAGTTCAATATAGACGTGGACCCTGATCGGTTAAGCTTGCAAGCTATGGAGAAGAATAACAAGGAGTCCATGAGAGAATATACTCAAAGGTGGCATGAGGCTGCCGCACAGGTTAACCCTTCTTTGTTGGAAAAGGAGATGATCAACTTATTTGTCAACACTTTCAAGGCCCCGTACTTTGAATACCTGGTTAGAAGCTCTGCACAACATTTTACTGACTTAGTTGTTATAGCTGAGAGGATTGAACAAGCCATTGGGTTAGGTAAAATTGTTGATCCAACTGAAAAGAACGGTTTCACTGAAAAAGGAAAGGACACTGAAGGTGGTTGTCAAGGCACTTATCGTTCCTATAGCTGATTTTTTCATACCGACTCCTAAAAATCAAATATCTTGAAGAAAAAGCTACGGTGATATTAGGCCAAGAATGATCTGTATATGGCTTCAACTAACTGCTGAAAAGATACCCTTGTCAAGAAGAATGAGTGATTGAAAGATTCTGGAAATTCCAATCAATGATTACTAAATGTTTAGCCCCTTTATGTGTTATCATGCCAGTATTCATGTTGGTATAAGATCTTTGTTATTGAACTTATTTTCCTAAGCTTCAATGAAATAATGAGTTTGTCATTCAATCATGTTCACGACCAAGCATTATTCATCTGATTAAGAGAGTTTTCTTATAAGAACTCATGAATACACTTTTGAAGCCTCGCGTGATCTCATAGATTCAATTCATCCCTTTTACCAAAATCAGTTTCTCTATTGGAGTTTTGAAAATTTGATCTGGCGTTTTGATTTCAAAAATAAATTGATGTTCTTTCAAAAATGATATTTTTAACATTCTACTTGTAGAATGACAATTGAATCAAGCAACTCCATCATTGAGGTGACTATTATAAAAAAAAAATAAAAAAAATGAAATGAATAAACACCCTTACCCCATGACTTTTGAATCATGTGTTTTTAAATGTATGAATAATGATATGTAGTGAACTCGTTGCTCATGATCCATGAAATGCATCTTTGCAAAGACCAAAACATCACACTGGATGAGGTCAAATTTTATTGATCTTAACTGCTTGCGTTTGAAATGAGGAAAGGCCATCTTTGTTATTCCTTTCACGTTCTGAAATAAGTATATCCCTTGCGATCCCTTTTTGAGCCTGAATAATTTTTCTTTCATGAAAACAAATCCCAACTAGGATCACACCCCACACTGGGGGGCAAAAGAAAATTTCAATCAGAAAAGAGAAAAAGCCGTGAGAAAGCCAAAAAGGCATAAGAGCCCAAGAAACTCAAAATGCTAGGGGGCATGCTCAAATCACTAGAAAAAATGTCATCCAAGATAAAGTGAGTATGCTCTAGCAGAGCAATAAAAAAAAAAAGAAGCAACAAATCAAAGAAGAGCGGCAAAAAAATAAAATTGAATGACATCAATAGTCAAACTGTTGATAGTGATCCTTAGTCTTTGAAACCCTGAAATACTCTTTGAGCCTTATGAATCATTTTCTTTCATAACCAAGAACCACAGCCTACGTTACATGCCTGTAGAAGTCCTTTCTAATCAAGCAAGCAAGCAATCTAGAACAATAAACAATGCTCTCAAAATGCAAAGAATACTTTTTCATAATATTCATGACATCAAGAATAAACTACTCATTATTATTCATGCTATTAAAGATGATTGTTCAAAAAGAGACAAGTTTTTCTCATACAAAACCTCGAGCTTTTTCTCGAGCCCTTCACTTTGAAAACCTATAAAAACAAAAGGTCATCTCATGACGTATTTTCACCGAAGATCTCATTACGAAACACAAAAGCAAATAATCTCTTTTCCAAGAAAGAAAATAACCAAGGAGTTGCAAGATTTCAAAAGCAAATTGTTTTAGACTCACATCAAAATAATTTTTGTTTTCAAAATGCAAGATCAAAATTTCAAGATTCATTCTAGACCCATATTCCTTCACCAAACTGAAAAGGAGAGAAATGAGAGAATGGCCTCTTAAAACCATTATTTGTCTAAGTAGCTGACAGAGCACACTTGGGGGCAATGACCAATACGGGGCAACATTGTGTTTAGAACGAAAAATTCTAGAAAATGAGATGGTAATTTCCTACAACCAGACAAGGGGGTATTTTGGTTTAAGAAAGACAGTTTGATCCTTTCAGCAAGTGACACTGAATGTTTTAAACAGTGAGACGAGGAGTGATGAGTGTTCCTCTCAAATTATTTGACGAGTCTTTAGCAAGCAAGTGGGTCACGATAGGCACCACAAAGGCTGAGCTGTGTAAACAAATTTGGGAATAAAGTTATATGGGCCAACTCGAGTGGGCTAGAAGCCAAACGACAAAGATGACCCAAATCAGAGGTAACAAATCCTCAACAATCAAGCAACAAGAAGACAAAGAAGAAATGGGGGCCTATATTTCAAATCAGGTAAAGATGCATGCATATCATCTAAACTTTGAGACATTGGACAATGGGTTTTTGAAATTTTGATAAGAGAAAATTCTGGCGGAATCCATCAAGTGGAAGGCCAACTTGAAATGGCCAAGATTGAAATTGCTTTTGAAAATTTTTCGCTTTTGAGAATTTTTCAACCTGGGCAGGCCGCCCATGAGAATTAGGCCACCTGAAAAATCTCTGTATTTTTCCACCTCACCTCATTTCCTTTTGAGCACGCCTTCGAGCCCTCAACCATTAAAGGTAGTGCATTTCCTATCCTACCTCCTTTTGAGTGCGCCTTCGAGCCCTCATCTCATTTCTTTTCGAGCGCGCCTTCGAGCCCTCGACCATTAAAGGTAGTGCATTTCCTATCCTACCTCCTTTTGAGTGCGCCTTCGAGCCCTCGACCATTAAAGGTAGTGCATTTCCTATCCTGCCTCTATTCGAACGCGCCTTCGAGCCCTCGTCTTGTCTTATTAAAAAAAAAATCCTCGTATTTTTTTCCTCGGGCAGGTCGCCTGGAACAATTTGACCACTCGCGAAACCCTTTTCGCGTTTTATTCTTCATCGGGCAGGTCGCCTGGAACAATTAGACCACGCGCGAAACCCTTTTCGCGTTTTACTCTTCCTATCGGGTAGGTCGCCTGGAACAATTTGACCACTCGCAAAACCCTTTTCGCGTTTTATTCTTCATCGGGCAGGTCGCCTGGAACAATTAGACCACTCGCGAAACCCTTTTCGCGTTTTACTCTTCCTATCGGGCAGGTCGCCTGGAACAATTAGACCACTCGCGAAACCCTTTTCGCGTTTTATTCTTCATCGGGCAGGTCGCCTGGAACACCTAGACCACTCGCGAAACCCTTTTCGCGTTTTACTCTTCCTATCGGGCAGGTCGCCTGGAACAATTTGACCACTCGTGAAACCCTTTTCGTGTTTTATTCTTCCTATCGGGCAGGTCGCCTGGAACAATTAGACCACTCGCGAAACCCTTTTCGTGTTCCTTTTATCATCGGACAAGTTGCCCAAAACAATTTGATCCATTTTTTTTTAAAAAAAAAAACACAAACAAAAAACAAAACAAAAAACAAAAAAAATATAAAAACAAATGGGTCGTCTTCCAAATGATTTGTTTCTTGATTTCTACATCTCTCTGTAAAGGTCTTGTGTCAATCTAATGCTTTCAAAGTTTTCAAGACTAAAAAAAAAAAAAAAAGCAAAGGTTCTTTCTGTATCTACTTTTCTTTATAAATTTACTACACAAAGCTAAAGGAAAATGAAATTTGCCAATATCTTTGCATAGTAAATATTATAAAGAGGGGGCAACTGTCATAACCCAATTTTTTACCTTTTTATTTTTATAATTATTATTATTTTATTTATTGAAAAGGATAAAAAAAAATGATGATAATGATGAAAAAAAAGAGTAAAATGAAATAAATGAAGAATGAATTAAAATTTGGGTTAAGGGCAACATGATTGGAAGTTTTGGGGTTTAATTAAACTTTGGAATTAATCTAATTAATCCAATCAAGGGTTTAATTGGAGAATTAATAAAGTTTTGAGACTTAATTAAGCTTGGAATTAATTTAATTAATCCAATTAAGGGTTTTATTGGAGAATTGATAAGTTTTGAGACTTAATTAAGCTTAGAATTAATTTAATTAAGGGTTTAATTGGAGAATTGATAAGTTTTGAGACTTAATTGGACTTGGATTTAATTAAATTAATGAAATCAGGGACTTAATTGAAAAATTATCAAAGTATAGGGCTGATTCTTGTCTAATTTGAAAGAAATTAAAACCCAAGGACCAATGTGTAAATGGCGCTGAGATGCAGGGGTTCAATTACAATTTACCCAAGGACTGGATTGCAAAAAATTCAAAATGTCAAGGATCAAAACACAAAACACCAAAAACGGCGCCGTTTTCCTGCTACTGTTCATCTTCTTCCCTACTGAAACGGACGCCCACCGTCGCTCCCACCATTACACCTGCAATTAACACAATTTATGGCTTGAAGAAACGGCTTTGTTCTCTGGCTATAAAGGCGAGAGATAGTCCATGCACACTAGGGGGGAAAAAGAGGAATCACGAAAAAAAAGAGCAAAGCTGGGGGGAAGGAATCACAACGAGGGGGAAAAATACCCAGAGGCTAAAAATCCCAGACAAAAAAAAACCCAGTAGACAGGAGAGAAGCTAAACCCAGACACGAAAAAACCAGGGAAACGGGGGGGAAGGAACCACAGAACCGAGGGGCAGGCTGAGAGGGACACAAAAAAAAAAACAGGGAGATTGAAGAGAAAACAGAGGTAAATAACGAACAGCAGTGAAAAAACAAAAGGGACGCTCTCGATTTCTTCGGTGGAAGCTCCAAAAACTCCATTTTCAGCAGCCACTGCTGTTATGGCTTGAGAAGGAACGAACAAATACTGAGGGGCTGACTGAAGGAGACTAGACAGAGGAAGGAAAAAAACGAACAGAGGAGGAAGAAACCAGTAGAGGGACAAACAAAACAGGAACAGGGGACAGAAGAAGACCGGAAGAAAAACCAGAAAAAAAGGTTGAGACAGACAGGAAACGAAGAGGGAGAAGACATCGTCCGGCCAGAGCTAACCGGTCGTCACCATCGTGTTCGTCTTTACCCCGCAGCTGCACCAGGTAAGTTCTCGTTTTCCCTCACCTTTTGTATTTCAATTCACTAGCTGTGCATACAAATATAATTCACTTGGACTGTACACTTGTAATTTTAATTACTCTTACACTGTGCATGATGCACGCGTGGAGCCAATCCACGCGTGCTTCTTGCTGACTTGGCCCAGCCGGGTCACTGGCTTGGGCCAGTGACCGGGCTGGCTGGGCCTAGCCCAGCCCCATGGGCTGAGGTGGGCCCAGCAAAAAAAAATGAAAATAGAAAAAAATAGAAAAACAGAAAAATAAAAAAAGTTGAAAAAAATAAAAATAGTGTAAATTTATTGGTTTATTCACTGACGCCAAAGTCAGGAATACAAATACCGATTTAAATTTATATTATTTGTATTCGTTGTATTTTATTTATTTAGCTAGAAAAATAAAAAAATATGTGCATGCGTAAAAATAAATTTATTTTTATTTATTTATTCACTGGCGCTAGAGCAGGGAATAAAAAATATTGATCTAATTTTATTTTCGTAGCTACGAATTTTTACCAACGCCAGAGTTGGAATTATTCGAGCTCGAATATTCACTGGCGCCAGAGTCAGGAATATTATAAACAAATCATCATAGCATAAACTAATAAATATTTAGCAATTTAAGACAAAATCAACAATGCAGTCTGCCATAGGCAGAACGTTTAAGGGGTGATAATATCTTCCCTTTTACGTAACCAATCATAGTCATAGAATCTCTGTTGACCAGTTAGGGTTCCTAGTGACCATAATACTAGGTGGCGACTCCTCAAACAAGACCTTTTCCCCTTAAAGAACAAGATGCCAGAAATCTGTTCTTTTTCCATAAATCAGAATAATTTTTAGGGCCGCCGCGATGTCGGGTGCGACACTTTCCTAAATAAGCTAACTAATTTATCATTAAATACTACCGATCTTTTTTTCCTTGTGTAGTTAAGATGAATAAAGAATCATTATAAACAAATAATTTTAAAACATTAATGAATTTTTGCTACACTTGAAAATTATTTTGCAGCCTATTAAAAATCGTTGTAGAACTAGAAAATTTTCAAAACAAGCCACCATATCCTTGTAAGAAGAGGAACCTTGTCAAATAGAAAATCCACAAGTCAAAGAGAAATAAATAACAAAACTCGTACAACTTGTTCTGACCTATATCGCAAGGCTTTTGCTGAACTTTGATTGACCTGGAATTTTACCCCAACATATAACAATATGTGGGAAATTTTGGGTAAATTGCTAGCCCAATCCAAATATTGTCGAATTGAGAATTATGATTATTGTTTATAAAACTAGATAGTATACACAATTATGCTAGAATCTAAATTTTCTTGTTCAACCTTTTCTTGGATAAAATTATATTGTATAAGAGAGAAAACAAGAAAAACAAATAGATTTAATCTGGTTTGACAATTTGCTTATATCCACAAGAGCACGAGGCTTTTATTTCACTATCTGTCAAATTAGGATTACATAATGTGCATTTATAGTAAACTCGTCTTTTTCAATTTGTTCATTGCTTTCAGATTTCTTCAATCAAGTCCTTAATTATTCATCAAACTTCAATATTTATGCAATTAAACCATTGATTTGATCAAATTAACTCTTTAAAATTACAAATTGACCTCTAGACTTTAATTGCTTCCAATTAAAGTCTACATTGACTTCAAATATAATTTTATTTTTTTGCAATTAAGTCTCCAATAAAATTAATTAAGCATTCTAAAATTCTTATTGAGCATTCGCCTATTCAAATTTGTATTTCTTTACCCCAAATAAAAATATTTTCATCAAATAGGTCCTTTGTGAATTAGAACTGGGTTGTCAATTTTTTCAATCTTATATATATTAGTCCCCCAACTTTTTCACTTGTTATTTTGGTCTTTGACCACTAACTTTGGCAATCTTCTAGACTTTCTTTATGTGTATCCTCTTGTATTTTGGATTTTCTTTTATATTTTTTCTTTTCGCTTTTCTTGATTTTTTTGTGGGATCAAAAGTGGGTAACAACAAGTGGTCATAAAGAAAAACAAGTCCAACCTCAATGCCAAACGGGCATTAAAAAATAATCGTCATGTAAAAAAGGCTAAATAAGTAAAAATAAATCACATAGAAGGGTTATTAATGAAAATATAAACTTCAAAATTATTAAAATACATATAAAAAAGGTATTAACTATAAAATAAAATAATAAGGCTAGGCGTTGTTGGGCCTGGTAAACCAAGTCGAGCGTCTGACTTATGTGACAAGGGCCAGCACAGGGGATTTTATTTTTTATTTTTAAGTTAATGTCGTTCGCCCCAAATTAATTTGAAAAAAAATAGACGATGCATCATGTAGAACTCCCATGGTGGCCAGAAAAATAGAGTCCCTATTTTTTTCACCTAGAAAAATATTTTTAACTTGTTATTGACTCGAAAAATCTATGTTTATGCACTTTCAAGGTAAAAAAAAATATATCTAATTTGAACTTTCCTCGTCACGAAATAATTTGACATAAAAATCAACTATTTTGATTATTAAAATCATCATCAATAATAAATTTTTTTTAGACCGGAATTTAACGAGCACCTCTCTTCTTCAATCCAAAAAAAAAAAATTAGAGAAAATAAAGCTCGGTACTAAATTCAATTTAATACCAACATGCCATACCTCCGGACAATAAGACTTTGTATTAATTATTACCTAGGATGCCAGTATTTCGCTGAATTGCTGGCATAGGTGGACCTACTATTGCCGTCACGCTTAAAATATTTAGAGACAACAGTAATGAGATGGAGACCGGTGAATTTAAACACGTGGGTTAAATATCTCGAGAGACTCAGTCACGTGCCCCCTGGGTTTGTACTTGTTTGCGTTCACGTTACTTGATATCGCTGCCCATTGAGGTCAATCTTCTGACTAAAGTTTAAAGTTCAAACCACCGAACTTCATGAAGTATCTTTGAGCGATCTTCTTCCCCAATTTTCCTATTAGCCTAGCCCTTTGATTGGCCATTCAACGTGGATCATGATTCTTTAATTCTCTAGATCGTCAAATTTCAATTGCGTGGAAAGCTTAGCGTATAGACTATTATTATCTTGAGACTTCTTCAATATGTTGAGAAGAAGAGCAATGGATCGAAATTGGGAAGACATTATTGACTTGTAAGTATTATTATGGCTTTTTCTGTAAGCATGAAAAATATGGCATCCACCGGAATTTCAAATAAATAAATAAATCATCAACTTATTCATTTTGATATATATATTCATTTTGATATATTCAGACAACTGCCTGTTTAGTATCGTAATGCAGTGTATTTTTTAAAAATACTTGAAAATAAATTAAAAGGATTGTTTTAGGAGTTTTTTTTTAATTTTTAAAATTAGTAGATTAAAATCATTAAATTTTTTAAAAATAAACACACTTTAAAAAAATATATATCCAAAAATAAAAGTTACTGCTCTCTCAACGGAATCTAGATCTCCTTTAAAGCCACCCATGGTAAAATGTTTGTCTTGTTTTCAATGTTTTGGATTACTTTCGGTGGGATAATCCCTTTGTTTTGTTTTAAATAATTTTCTGACTTTATTAAAGGTATAGAAATTTGGTTCCGTTTCTCCCACCGATATCTGAAACACGCGGTCTTAAATGCCCCCCCCGCCAATTTCTCCTTCGTGTTCGAAAGTATTTTTCTCATATATATATATATATATATATATATATATATATATATATATATATATATATATATATTTGTTTTTTTTGGCAATCCGGGGCGGGGCGGGGCGGGGGGGGGCGGTAGTTTGACAGCTTTTATTATTTTTATATTCCTGTATTGTTTATGATTCATGGTTGTTTATATATATAATAATGGACTAAATCATATTGAAAAAAATACCCAATTTCCGTACATATAATTATTTACTTGTCAACAAACACTAAGTTTATTGGAACAGACAGCAAATGAAAGGATATTGTCTTCTTTTATTTATTATTTTAATATCAGAGCTATATATCCTTAGATTAGATTTCGATATGAAAGCTACATCCATTTTAGTTCATATATTGAGAAGCCCGTGCAAGATAATACTCTTTTTTTTATTATTATTATTATTTATCATAAGATCATATAGATTTATTTAGCACTCGAATTAAGCCTTCAAGAGCAAGGATATTGTAGGTTGACTTTTCACAATATCTTCTTTTTTTCTGTACGAATTTTTAGACTCGTGTAATCCTCTTATAAGATTTGGAAATTATATAGTTTTTTTTATGTGCTGGAATTTTATTTTTTGACATAGTAATTGATATATTCCAGGTAAAATTAAAAGTGAGGTCTAGTTAAAATTAATTTTGTTAGGAAATATTTTTCAATATAAGTGTTTTAACATGTAACGTCAACATGTCTAGAACTAGTTTGGATAAATAAAAAATTTATCTTAAAAAATCTAATTAACAAAAAAAATAAATAAACTTAAAAAGTTTTAATCCCACGTTAAAGTATTACAAGCTTTACAAGTAGTTTATTATATAACAGTGCATTTAAAAATAAAAATTAAACTCATAGGCACTGACAATTTTAAAAGGAAGAGGGCCTATACAATGTACGTTTTGGGTATGGGTTATAATAATATTTTTTTTATTTTGTTTATTTTAAATTAATTTTTTAGTGTTTTTTTTATAGTTTTCGTATAAAAAATTTTTAAAAATTTAAAAATAATATTTTAATACTTTTTTCACATAAAAAACACTTCAAAATACATCTTCTATTTATATTTTCTTATTTGGATATCTTCTTTCTTCTTTTCTAATTTACTCTTGTTCTAGCTTTTAGGTTCGTTGTCGTGGAAAGAAAATAAATCGAGTCAAATTTCTAGTTCATAGATCTTAATTGGCAATGTAATTTTCCAAGATTGTGTTGTTGAAATTAAATTACCTGTGTCAAGACCATTTACAATAGATAATAAATGATGTCCAACAACAATTTTTACCTTGTCTCTATTCATCTAAAATTCACAACTATTTTGTTTGCATTGTTTTAAATTTTGTATTTATTTTTTGGTGGATTATATAATACATTTATGCAAATTATCTTTATTACATTAAATTAAATTAAATTATTATTATTATTAACAATTAACATTATGTGCTTTCACCTTCTGGTAACCAGAAGATGAAATCTTATAGTATTAAAAAAATAATTAGTGATATTTTATTAATTATTTTTTAAATTTTACTTTAAAAAAAGACAAATACAAGAGTGAAAAATAAGTTATAGCTAGTTAGTGATATTCTTATTATTTTTGTTGGGGTATAAATTTTATTTTATCTTTTTTTTGGTGTTTTTTTTAATAAACTTTCAATAATAACTAATAGAATTCCCTTAGTTTCCGGATAAGACGCTAAAGGCTCCAATAAGAACAAAAAAAAACAATCCATTCAACAATGGCTGAAGTAACATCCTACCCAATTTACACACACTAACGTCAGTCGGCGAAAGAAAAATCAAGAGCCCAATGAAAACCTAATCTACACACAGCAACGGCAGTTGGCAAAAGAAAAGGAAAAGGACTTGTGGCGTCGGAAAATCGAAATCCAAAGAAGGGAATCGATGGCTAGGTGGGCCATGCTCGGACTTGAATATGCCACCAAACAACAGCCTGCACATACGTATAAATTGTAATAGTTGGCAGCGGTACCCAGCACCCTTTATTGCTGGCACGGAAACCTCGTGTAAGAAGTGTGCCATTTTTTATGAGGCTGCCGACCCCACTATCTCCTCCCTCTCTAGAATTGTCTATGCTCTATACTACCACGCCTCTCTCTACCAAATCTCGTGCATTTTTCATTACCCTAAGACCTAACTAAAGCCACTTGACTCTCTACTGGCCCCCCTCCCCTCTCTCTCCCGCCCTTGCATTTAAGATTCAAGACATTTACCAGCATTTCCCAATTTAAATACCAAACCTTTCGTCTCAGCGTGCTCCGGAGAACACCAAAGTATCTCAGCAGTTTAGAGGAGAGGAAAAAAAAATGTCCAGAGCAGCAGCTGTTGAACTCGATTTTTTTCCCATGGGTAAAGAGAACAAGTCGTCACCTTCCAAATCCAAGTTTCTTAATCGCCAAAGAAGCTTTCGAGGTCTGTTTTCCGTTCCTTGGGGTTTTTCTTTATTATAATTCCCTTTTGCTGCTCTTCTGTTTATGGGTTAAAACTGATTTTTGCTATTTCTTTTTGGGTTTTGTAGATATTCAGAGTGCCATTTCGAAAATAAATCCTGAGCTTTTAAAATCCGTGATTGCCTCTGGTTCTGCTGCCACCAAGACTACTCCGGAAAATGGCAATCAGTTCTCAAACAAGTCATTCTCTGTGCCTTCCACTCCTAAACAGGAACAGCCTTCATTTCCTGTTCTCCCTCTCTATTCTCCTCTCCCAAGGTACTCAGCTATTTTGTCCACTGTATGTATCTCTTGGTGTTTAACGGTATTCACGGCATGAAAATAATGTGTTGTTCTCTAATATTTTAGGCCTAATATGATGATCCCTCCCGAAACCGCCCCCTTGACTATTTTCTACAATGGAACCGTTGCCGTTTTCAATGTCCCTCGAGACAAGGTGTGTAGAATTATACTCTACTAAAACATTTGGATTTTTTAAACACTGATATCAATGCACACCTGTTGTTTCTTGTTTATTTCCTTTATTAAGTGACGATTTTTTTTAAAAGAGATTAAATTATTATACAGGCGGAGAACATTTTGAAGCTTGCCGAGAAGGGAATTTCCAAGACCAGTTCTGAACCAATGACTGATCCAAAAACTGATCAACAGCAGCTTTTTGAGAGCCTTGATGGAGGTCAGTGCTTGCTGATTTTTTGTTACTGTGTATAAATTTGTGTGGCGTATTTATTTTTTGTAATGGTTAATGCTGATAACGGATGCATTTACTGGTTTGTTGAGCAGATCTGCCAATTGCCAGGAGGAAATCACTGCAGAGGTTTTTGGAGAAAAGAAAGGGGAGGTAGATTCCCTTCTTTTTAGTTTTTTTTCCCCATAGCTTGATATTAAAATAAAAGTGGATTTTTTCTTTCTTTTGCACACATCTTAGTTTGCTTTCAATTTTGTTTTTAGATAAATTAATAAAAGCTTGGGATGAAATATATCTTGAATAAAGGAGACATGAGGATGAGATTATTAATGTTTATCTTCAATCTGTTTAGATTTTAGCTTGAGATCAATCTTATCTGATTTTTTTGTAAGACTTGTCCTAAAGAATATTGAATGTTTAAAGCTTCTACTGTGTTTGAGATGATGTTGTTTTTTAAAATAATATTTTTTAATATTTTAAAATTTATTTTAATATTAACACATCAAAACAATAAAATAAATACAAAATCAATTTAAAAAAAATAAATTCAAAAACTGATGAAACAGTAGTGCTATTGTTGTGCCAAGCGGTTCTTAAAAGACAAATATAAACAAGTGTGTTCGGTAATCCTATACATGATATTTTTCAAAATTAAAATACATAAAAATAATTATTTTTTTTATTTTTAATATCAAAACATTTTAATTTTTTTTTTAAAAAAAAAGAACATCAGTTTAATTTAATGTTTTTTCTCGTTCAAAACAAGTTAAACAAAAAATGTGATTATATTTTAATCTGTGATTATGTAGGTGTAAACAAACAGTAGGAATCTCTCAACAGGAATGATTTATCATTGAGTAATGATGGAGTATATTTTAATTAACATCCAAGCCACAAATATTGTATTTTATTAACCATGTAATTTTAATTTTTTTGCAATTTCTGAAATTTGTTATTGCATGTCGTCCAGCCACTTCAATTCTTGAATTGATATAATAGCTCAACAACCAAATAAAAGAGAGTTTAATGGCAAGGGGTGAAATGGTTCTCATCCAAATTGTCTTGAAAAAGTTTAGGTGGTGTTTGTCCCATGTTTCAACTGGATTTTCTAGAATAGTTATTATTTTATAATTTTAGATTATATGGAGATATTAAAAATAAAAATTTATTTTAATATATTTTTAAATAAAACATATATTTAAAACCAATTGATATCTTGGTCCGACAATAACTTTGGCAACGACTCATAGTAAGAGGTGTTTAAAAATGATAATAGTTATTTTTTAAAGTATTGTTTGTTTGAAAATATATTAAAATAATATTTTTTTAATTTTTTAAAAAATTATTTTTAATATCAGCACATTAAAATAATTTAAAAACATTAAAAAATATTAATTAAAAATAAAAAATAAAATATTTTTTTTTAAAAAAATTAAAGATTGAATAATACGATACGAGAAAATGCAAGAAGATAACGAAGGGGGAGATAGGAATTGGTAAAAGATCTTCTGTGCTTCTGTCTGCAAAGTAATATAATAAATAGCACGCGGTTTTGATGTTTTTGCAGGTTGACTTCGGTGTCACCGTATGTTTGCAACACCTAAGCGCGTTCTTAATGCCGGAAGACCATGAAGGACTCCTATTGATTCTAGGCTAGGCCGCAAGGCAACAAGACAAGAAACGCTACCAGAATAATTGTGTTTTCTCACCTTGTCTGCCTCTAATTGGCCTTCCTCTTTTGACGGATGGCTATAAGATAGGTGGTACTAATCTACAGATAAATTATTATTATTAGTGTTATATGGGCTTAGTAGGGTCCATATTTGTTTTCCGGAGTCACGTTTTATTAATTGTCCTTGTCTACCAGGCAAAACACTCGTTGCTCACCACCTTCGTTGTAGTTTCCTATGGTCTTCGTGTCTCTTTGAGGCTATTTTTTTATTATATTTAAGAAGCTTGAAATCACATGTACACTGCTACGGACTCTTTTATCGTTAGTGGGTTGTTTGATTTTCTTTTGTCCTAAGAAGATTCGAAATCACTTGTACACGTGTCTTCGCTAGTGGGTTGTTCATCACCTAGATTGCTTTTGTCCATGCATTATTTCTATGTTTGTTTTTGTTTACTGGAGAAATTGTACAAGAGCATGTGTTTTTGCTCCCATTGTTTACTTTTGCTTTCATTGCACTGCATTGCCTTTACATCACGTGGTTATCTGGTCAACTAGCTCCAATTAAAATAATTATTTGGCCTTTTTTAATATGAATAATTTTACGGTGCCGTGAGAAACTCTACTCTAGAGATTTCTTTATATTTGTTTTGTTTGCTTAAGAGTTTTATGTTTATACGTTTTTTTTCAAAGTAATCTAGAAAATAATATTTTTTAATAATTACCCATAAAATTAATTAAAATATATATAAAATAAGACAAACAATTATATTAATTAAAAAAAAAACACCCGTAACCTCTCCAGTACCAGTGTTTCTTGTCTTGTAATTTTCTTCTTCTTGGAATGATCCGATGGCTTGCATTGGTCAACATCAAGTCTTTTTTCGTCGATCGTGCACGATAAAGGGAAATAAGAAAACCTGCATGTTAAATGTGCATCCCATCATACATTTTTATGTCTACATCTGACGTGCGTTAGGACTTAGGTAAACAACATTGATGCCAAGCCCAATTCATTTCCGGTTAGCTAACCGGCAAAAGCGAGAGCTTGAGTGCCGACAGATCCAAACGTGATTACTTTTGTACGAGGCTCCTAATTTCTGTCACCGATCACTGTGATAGTTAACCAATCCATCGGTAAGCTACACGTGCCATCTAAAGGGAGGGTTCACCGAGATGGTTCCAGCCACGTTAATGTGACTATCTTTGACCGTTGTAATTAGTCGTAAAATAACATAGCGGTCACGTCCTACCAATTTTATTTTTTAAATTTTATTTTATATTTATTAAAATACTAAATTATCCAAACTTAAAAACTAAAAATAGAAGGAAAAGTAAAAAAAAAAGTCTATAAACACTAGTTAAATAAATTTTATTTTTTAAAATAATATATCATTTTATTGTACTTAACAAAAGTGGAAAAGATTCCAAGCACTAGTTAAATAAATTTTATTATTACTAGTTAAATAAATTTTACTTTTAAAAATAATATATCATTTTATTGTACTTAACAAATTTAAAAAGTGGAAAAGATTCCAAGCACTAGTTAAATAAATTTTATTATTAAAAATAATTTAGTTATTTTATCATGTTTTAAAAATGTAAAAAAATATTATCCTTAATCTATTCAGTAATAACTAATAAATCTTGTAAAATAAATATATTAACCTCAATAGTCAATTCATTGATTTTTGTTGAGAAGAGTAAAATAATTATTATACTATTTTAATTAATGTGCAATGAGTCTGTTTTCATATTGACTCACCAATTCCTTACAAAAAAAATTTAATGCGGTTTTAAGAAGAGTGGTAAAATTGACTTATTGGATCTGGGTTAAATTTGATAAAAATAAAAGATGGTGTTATTAAATAAAAATTAAAGTTGATACAGTTGGATATTTCTTAAGAAATTAACCCTCTCAAATTTGATTATTTAATTTTTTCTTAATAAACAAGTTTTTTCAAATTGACATTATCTTTTTATTTTAATTTCATGGTTTCTATGTTTTATTAAATTCAATTCTTTTATTTTTCCTCTTTACTTTTTGAATGGTAGTAAGATACCTCGTAAATATGAGGAAGAAATTTAAATTTATATGCATTTTCATTACCATTCCTGATATAAATAGACAGATGAGGGGGATTGAAAAGCAAAAATAAAAGATGCAAGAATTGACCCGAAATCAAAGATTTAAGGTGAAATTAAGCAAGAAATTATGCAAGCATCAAACCCTGTTTATTTTTATGTATTAAAAGTGTAAAAAGATTTGAAAATTTTACTTTAAATTAATATTTTTTTAATGTTTTTAGAAAACATGCTAAAAAATCTAACCCTATTTGTTTTTGGTTTCAAAAGCATTTGTAAAATAATTTAAATTTTTTTTATTTTTTTTTGTTAGTATTTTTAGAAAACAAGCTAAAATATTTATGCAGGGAAAGCCAAATTGAAATTTACTCCATTTAATTTTATTTTCTTTCAAAAATACCGTTCTGCCTTGCAGAGGAATCTAGTAAAGCTACTCCAATTCAACTCTTCCTTGTTCCAAACACAGGAACTTGTAACAAAATTGAAATCAATTCTCTATTAATGTTTCCAGTTCTAAACCGATGATATCGAAGCTTATCAGAAGCCCAGCTCAGTGTCCATTGACATCAAGCCCAGTTCTGCTTCCATTTACATAACAACTAGCCACAAGAGTCAAACCTGTGATCACAAGCTATCTGGGTGACTTCACTTTTTAGTTAAGAAAAATAGATTATTTTTACCGAGTTTCATGATAATTTCGACTCATCCATGAACATAAATCCATGTTTGAACACAGATAGCCAGATTTATAATCAATTTATCTATGGTTAAATTACAGAGCGAGATCCATCACGAGTCAAGCAGATTAGGATCTTTACTTTTAAAAATATAGACAATCACCAGTAATTTACTGCCACCAAACTGGTCAGTGCATGGATTTAAAGCCTGTTTTCCATTAAACGAGCGCACACCCTGTCTTCTGTCGAAGCTGGGATCAAATAATTAAATAAATGACAAGAAAAAAAGGCAAAAATATTGGAAAAAAGGGGTAGAAAACAAGCAAGAAAACTAATTCGATTCCCTTTCTGGAGAGAGGGACGGAGTGGGAGAAATAAACTCAAAACTGAAGAGTGAGGTTGATGAAAAGAGCATCAGTTTTAAAAAGCTCGAATTTTGAAGCGTCATGGATTAATCAGCATTCAAAGTATTAGAAATTTCATCATCTGCTCAGATCCTCACCTTCTCCATATTAAATCAAGACCACGTAAAAGAGAGACAGGCAGCTAAATTACACAAGAAGGGGATCAAATCAGATAAACAAACATAAAAGAAAGAAAAATACAGAACGAGATCTTGTTGACCCTGAGCATATCAGCCTACCAGGACGTGTCTAAGGTCGCTATAAGGTGCTTTATATAGAGTATAGACTAGGGAGGATCCAGAAACCCTAATCACCAAAACAAACTCAAAACCGACGCCGTTTGCTTTTTGAATCAAATTAGCGTCCCAATATTTTCATTGAATCAGTCGAACATAAATAGGATGTCCGTCGATTGCCTCTTTAAGCTACCTGTGATGGAAAAACCCTCGAAATCAGCCCTGCTTTTGTGTCATTTATTTATTTTTATCCTTGTATTTTAAATTTAGTCAATTAACTCTTGTGTTCCTTAAATTCATTTGATTAACTTTCATGTTCTTTGAATATGTTAATTTGATTACTTCAATAAATAACTTTTATAAAATCTTTGTGTTAAATGTGCATGCTAATTGTGTGGGATTAAACACTTTCTATTATGAGATGACTTTTTATATTTGTTTATGCGGAACATGTATTACCATATAAATTATCTTAACAATAATTTATTAATATATCAATTTATTTTTCTAAAATAATTTATTTGATAATATTAAATTCATAACTAATAAGGATTAATTGAATAAATTCAAAGAAAACTAGGATTAATTGTCTATATTTAAAACAAATGAATGAAAATAAATAATTAACACAAATACATGGATATATTCAACGATTTTGCCTTGTTGATCTCATAACATGGCAAGATGCGCGCCATGTTATCGTACCGATGTGATGATAATATTTATGTGTTTGTTTGTAAGTGTAGTTACGGTTGTTTTTCAAAGTGTTTTTCACTCAGAAATGCATCAAAGTAATATTTTTATTTTTTAAAAATTATTTTTGATATCAGCACATCAAAATGATCTAAAAACATCAAAAAAATATTAAATTAAAGTAAAGAAAAAAATAAAAAAATATTTAATTTTTTTCAAAAACGCTTTTGAAATACAAAAACAAACAGGACCATTCAAAATTATTAACAGTCATCATGAATGTTTAGTTTATATTTATATATTATGGCAAATTTATAATTAAAATTTAAAATTCATATAAAAATCCAAACATGTGAATTAAATATATATCTAAATTTGCATAAGATACTAATATACAATTATATTTTTTTCTAGGTCAAACTCATATTATTTTGTTAGGGTTCATTTATGATTATTCAAATTTCCACTGTACGTAAACTACAAGAAATCTCATATTTTATTTATGTGAAACAATCTTTAACATGGACTAGAGTACTTCGATAGGTAATACACTAACTGCACTAAAGGATTTATAACCCTAAATTAAGATAGGGTTGGTTTTTGTGTTCTAATTTGCTTTTTAAAATGTTTTTAAAATTATTTTTTACCTGAAAAAGTATTAATTGATTTTTTTAGGTGTTTTTCAACGATTTTGGTGTAAAAAAACTAAAACACATTATTTAAATATATTTTTAATTAAAAAATACTTTTAAAGAATACCTTATATCACATTACCAAATATACCAAATATTAATTCCATGTACGAGCCAAACCGAAAAAATTAATACCAGATATAGTGTTGGTTCAAAAGATAAGTTAGGAATGTGAAAATATCTTAGAGAGAAATAGAAAAAAACAAACACGAATCACATAGAGGAGCAAAAATATTTACTCAAGATGCACACCCGCTCACTTTTGGAGCGGGCGCGCACCTGCTCGTCTTTGGAGTAGATGCCCGCTTGCTCTCCCTTGAGCAAGGCACACTCTCTTCTCTTTTATGCGAAAAACTTTAGTAAATTTTTTCTCTTTTGATGATCTCTTTCTGGATATTTTCCATGAAATCTTTGTAGAGATTTAGAGATAATAATGAAACCACAGCATGATGCTTATGGTGTAGAATGTTGCATTATATAGAAAACTATTACAGCCTAATAATCATAATAGTATCGAATATAATCTGATAATAATAACAGTATCAGCTCTATAAGGAAAGCTATTTAAGATTCTATATACACAACTAATCAGCTCCTCATAACGTCTTGATTTCCATGGATTGATCCTTGATGTTAGGAGTGATTTTCTCGTTGATTGCTGCCTTGATTATCTCCAGAGTGTAATGTGCTATTATCACCAACACCCCCCTCAAGTCAAGCGTAGTTGGCAACACGAGAAGCTTGGATCGAAACAGCAGAAACAAAGATTTGGATGGACTTTTGGTGAAAATATCTGCTATTTGCAAAGTGGATGGCACATGTTTAACTGTCAATATACCATTGCAGACTAATTCTCTAACAAAATGAACATCAATATCAATGTGTCTAGACCGTCGTTGAGCTACTGGATTCCTAGTCATGAAAATAGCACTGGTGTTGTCACAGAGTAAAGTCGGTTGTGCTGGTAGTTGAATATGTAAATCATGAAGAATGTTTAGCAACCATTTAACCTCAGCTGCAGTGAGTGCCAATGCTCTATATTCTGATTCTGCTGAAGATCTAGAAACTGTGGTCTGCTTTTTAGAGGTCCATGAAATCAAATTGTCACCCATAAAAATTGCATACCTTGATGTTGAGCGACTGGTTTCTGGACAACCAGCCCAATCAGCATCTGAAAAAGCTGAGATATTGAGATGACTTGATGAACTGATGCTGAGGCCGAAATGGAGAGTGCCTTTAACATATCTGAGAATTCATTTGACGGCCTGAAAATGGGATTCTCGTGGTGCATGCATGAATTGGCTTACTGAATTTACTGCATGTGTAATATCCGGTCTGGTGATGGTGAGATATTGCAGCGAACCAACAAGAGATCGATAGATTGTTGGTGAATGAAATAGGGGACCATCAGAAGTTAAATGATGAGAAACAATCATCGGTGTTGCTATTGGCTTCGAATCATGAAGTTCAGCCCTGATGAGAATATCTCTGGCATACTTCACTTGGCTTAGGAACAGTCCCTGTGGAGATTGAGTAACTTCTAAACCCAAAAAATAATGTAGATTGCCAAGGTCATTCATAGAAAACTCTTGCTGGAGCTTGTGAATGAAAGTGTCAATGAGAGATTCATTGCTTCCAGTGAGGACAATATCATCTACGTATAGCAGCAAATAAATGATACCATTATCTGATGAATGAACAAATAAACTGTAATCGGCTTTGCTGCAAGTGAAACCAATTGTGAGTAAGAAATTGCTAAAGCGATGAAACCAAGCTCTCGGTGCCTGTTTCAAACCATAGATGGCTTTTTTTAAGCGACAAACATGGTGTGGATGAGAAGTGGCAATATAACCGGGTGGTTGTTCCATAAAAACCTCTTCCTGAAGAAGACCATGAAGGAAGGCATTCTTAACGTCAAGTTGACGTATGTTCCAGCCACGAGTTACTGCAATATAGAGGACAATGCGGACTGTAGAAGCTCTAACAACCGGACTAAATGTGTCGTGAAAATCAAGTCCATAGAGTTGAGTATAGCCTTGAGCAACTAGGCGTGCTTTGAACCTATCAATAGAGCCATCAGAATGATATTTAATCCGAAAAATCCATTTGGATCCAACCACATTGGTAGCAGGTGGTCTGGGAACCAGTTCCCATGTTTGGTTATGAGTGAGAGCACGAATTTCATCGTCCATGGCAGCTAGCCATTCGGGTGATTTAGCAGCACTTTTGAATCCTTTTGGTTCCTTCTTAGCTAATAGCGATGATAATAAAGGAGAGACAGGAATTTGACAAACATAATTATAATGTTTGGATTTGGAGATACCAGCTTTTCCACGAGTTATCATGGAATGAGAGTTCTGATTTGAAGAAGAATGTTGAGCCTGTGCAATTGGTATATCTGAAATTGGCTCAATTCTGGAAGTAGACACAACAGGCAATTCTGAAACTCTCTCAGCTATTGTAGGAGACACAGGAGGCAGCAAAATTGGTTGACTCTGAGGCAACTTCAAGGCACATGATTTACATGGTATAGATGGAGTAATTGATGGTAAGGACCGAGAACCTGCAGAAGAATGAGTGTTAGACAAAGGAGAAGTTGAGGAACTGGGATCATGAAAAGAAATATAATCTGACAGTGCAGGAGAAGGCCGCATATGAGATGAAGATGATGGAAAGACTGTTTCATCAAACCGAGCATGTCGAGTGATAAATACTCGATGTGATTTAAGATCTAAGCATCGAAATCCTTTATAAGATGAATTGTAACCAAGAAAAATACATGGAAGACTTCTGGGTTCAAATTTATGTTTAGTATAATCTCTTAAGTATGGAAAACATAAGCAGCCAAAAATACGAAATAATTCATAGGTAGGAGACTTACCATACAGAATTTCAAATGGAGAAACTCCATTCAAGATAGGTGTGGGCAAGCGATTAATTGTAAAAACTGCTGTACTGAAGGCTTCAACCCAAAGATTAAGAGGAACATTTGCATGAAAGAGCATTGTAAGGCCTGTCTCAGTGATATGTCGATGTTTTCTCTCAGCTCTACCATTTTGAGAGGGTGTATAGGGACAAGAACGTTGATAATGAATACCACATTTGTCTAAGTGAGACTGAAAAATGTTACTTGTGAATTCTCCTCCCCCATCACTTTGGAATGTTTTTATCTTTGCTGAGAATTGATTTTCAACAAGTGTTTGAAACTTGATGAAGGTGTGATAAAAATCAGTTTTGTTCTTTAATGGGTAGAACCAAGTGAATCGAGAGTTATCATCGATAAAAATAGCATAATATCGATAGCCAGAGATTGAGTTTATTGGTGCTGGTCCCCATAAGTCGCAATGTATTAATCCTAAAACTGTTTGAGAACGACTATCACTTAAGGGAAAAGATAGTTTATGGCTTTTAGCTTTTTGGCAACTCACACACAAGGATGGATTTGGCAGTATAGAGGTAAGAGATAAAAAACCTTTCTTATTAAGCATTGAAATTATTTGAGGGGATACATGGCCTAAACGAGCATGCCAAATGTCAAAGGAATTGCATAAATTGTGCTTGTTGATGATAGCAGAGAAAACATGGTGTCCACGCTTCAGTACATAAAGTCCATCTACACGATCACCGCTTGCCACCACCTTTTGAGTTTGAAGATTCTGTATGATAAATTTATTGTCAGTAAAAAAGAACAGCAAGAGGAAAATCATTGGTTAATTTACTGACAGAAAGCAAATTTTTGGTTAAGTTTGGCACAACAAGGACATCTTTTAATTGAAGAGTTGGAGTGGAAGAGTAGGAACCCATGTGTGTAACGGGCAGGGAAGATCCATTACCAATAATAACTCTATCCTTACCAGTGTAAGGTTCTATTTTATCAAGCTGAGACACATCAAGAGTCATATGTGCAGATGCTCCTGTACCAATCTGCTATGTCATTACTGATAGTGCAGGTTGCAAGTGCTTCAGCAATGTTTGCATCAGATTTTGTGTATCTGATCTTGCAGTTTGTGGCATAATGACCTTCTTCTCGACATATTTGACATCGAGGAGACCTCCTATACTGCTGCTTCCCACGATTTCCTCCATTTGAGTGGCTTCCTTTATACCTGTTTTGATTATTATATGGCCTTGCATGTCGGTTGGAAGATGCAGAGGAATGAACCATATAAGCAGAGGGGCCACCTGCAGTATAATCAATAGACTTGGAGAAAAGATCAAAGCTTTCTGCTTTAGGAACAATATCTTTGAAACTTGGAATGGGAGTTAAAGAGAGTTGAGTGGTGGAGAAACTTGAGAACTCGTGGCCTAGACCACGCAAATACCAGTGCACTTTGTCAGTGTCTTCAACTGGACATCTCATTGCTGATAATTGATCACAATGAGCCTTGAATACTCTAGAGTACTCAGAGATACTGCGAGAGCAACGCTTCATGAGATGAAGCTCATCTTTTATTTGAAGTTCACGAGCCTTAGATTTATGACTAAAGGCAGTCTCAATAGCATTCCAGATGTCTCTTGATGTTGTAAATCCAATGGTAAAAGAAAGTGCTTCTTCTGTGAGAGAAGAAAGAAGAAGACTCATGACTAGCTGATCATTTTGTTTCCAAAGATTGTAGGCTGTGGAATCAGTGGTAGCGGAAGGCATAAGGGTTGAGCCATCAATATATCCATAGTATTTTTGACATTGCAGTAGGGGAACTACCTGACTGCGCCAAAGAAAAAAATTTGTTGATGATAGCTTCACTGTTACCATGTGAACCATAGTATTGAAGGAGAGTATGGAAGAATTTTCTGAGGCCATAAGATCAAGTGGAGATTAATCCTATAGAGGCTCTGATACCATGTAGAGATTTAGAGATAATAATGAAACCACAACATGATGCTTATGGTGTAGAATGTTGCATTATATAGAAACCTATTACAGCCTAATAATCATAACAGTATCGAATATAATCTGATAATAATAACAGTATCAGCTCTATAAGGAAAGCTATTTAAGATTCTATATACACAACTAATCAGCTCCTCATAACGTCTTGATTTCCATGGATTGATCCTTGATGTTAGGAGTGATTTTCTCGTTGATTGCTGCCTTGATTATCTCCAGAGTGTAATGTGCTATTATCACCAACAATCTTTTCACGTGAACAAGCCTTCAATCATGGAGAATGCTGAAAATATAGACAACTCTTACTTGGAAGTAAATTTAGAAGAGTGTGTAAGTTGGGAAACAGAGAGAAAGAAACATGTATAGAAGGAAGGATACTGAAACTCTATGAGAAGGGAGGAAATAGATGTGCAAAGGCACGATTTTAGAGAAGAGGCGTGCCCTCCTTTCCCAACGAAGTAGGTTCGCACCTCCTCCTCTTTTTGTAGGGACAAGTAGTGAATAAAAAAATCAAAAAATTGATTAAATTAGAAAAAATAGAAAAAAAATAACTGAAAAAACCGAACCATGAAAAAAACCGATTAAAATTTTAAAAAAACCGACCGGTTTGGTTTTATAAGCCTGAAATCGAAAAAACTGAACCGAACCGAACTGAACCCAAACTGAAAAAAACCGAGCCAAATTAGAAAAAACCGAGCCAAACCAGTTTGAACCGGTTTTTGTCCTAAAATACCAAACCGAAACCGGTTGGGTTTTTTAAAATTTTTTTTTTGGTTATTTTTTTGATAAAAACCAAATCAAATTGAAAATGATCACCTATAGTAGAAAATTGGTTTTTTTCCTTCACTCCTCTTGCTATATTAATTTTTTTTTTAATGCATTTGAATATTTTTTTGGGGACTGTCTTACAATTTTGTTGCTCTTAAGCTTTGGAAGAAAACCATGTTCTCACAATCATTAATGCTACAAATGCACATGTAATTTGAAAATAATAAATGAGGTTGATAAATTGTATAAATTTGATTTGATTTTTGTCAAAACCATGTTTATGTGTATTTCAAAAGTGTGTTTGATACAAAAAAATTATTAAATTAATATTTTTTAGTTTTTTATGATGATTTTAATATATTAATATTAAAAGTTAAAAAACATTTATTTTAATATATCCTGAAGTAAATTTTTTTTAAAATAAACTATCTATCACTGTACTAAACAAAAAATTGCTCAGTAAACATCGTAATAAAATGAGGCAGTATAATGGAGGGAGCCAAAAAACGAGGTGGCCCAGCACGGCACAGACCACACAGTACGTTTTGCCAAATGGCATGACAGAACTAGGGGTCGGATCTCAGTCACCCCATTCATTTCAAAACGCCGGGTATCTCTCCCTCCACCATAGCCGTTTAACATAATGCCCTTCCTTCCATTTACCATTTTCAATTTTTTGTTAACAAAAAACAAAAGCGCATGATCACGCTGCTTCGCTCTAAACTCTACAATTTCCAATTCCAAATCAGTGTAAAACCAACACTTACAAATACGGTTCTTTACTTCAAAGCTGTATCCAATAGGGTGACGACACCACCGGAAAATCTCTCCACTGTGAGATTATAAAGAAGGGAAATTTCCTGGACTTGTGTGCGAACAACGTTCTTTTCATTTTGTATGTAAAATACGACTCATAGGCTGATGCAGCTATGCTGTTCGATGAAATGCCTGAGAGATATACGGTGTCGTTTGTTACTTTGATTCAAGGTTATAATCAGCGTTTTAGATCTTACGATGCTATCTGGTTGTTTTCTAGGTTTCATGGAGAAGGTCATGAGCTTAACCCTTTTGTTTTTAGTACTGTTTTGAAGTTGCTTGTTCTTGCTGAGTGTACTGAATCGGGGTTTAGTGTCCATGCTTGTGTTTGTAAGCTTGCGCCTTTGTGGGTACTGCTTTGATTGATTGTTACTCTGTTTGTGGGTATGCTGAATGTGCAAGACAAGTTTCTGATGCGATTGAATGTAAGGATATGGTTTCTTGGACTGGGATGGTAACTTGTTATGCGGAGAATGAGTGCTTTGAAGAGTCTTTGAAGCATTTTTTTTTCTGCAGATGAGAATTGTTGGGTTTAATCCAAATAATTTTATTTTTGCGAGTATGTTGAAGGCTTGTGTTGCGTTGGTGGTGTTTGATGTTGGAAAGGCTGTACATAGACATGCTTTTAAAACATCTTATGTGGAATAACTTTTTTTCGGTGTTGAATTGTGGACTTGTATATTAAGTCTGGAGATGTTGATGATGCTTTACGTGTGTTTGAAGAGATGCCTAAAGGTGATGTGATTCCTTGTAGTTTTATGATTGCTCAGTATGCCCAAAGCGAGCATAGTGAAGAGACCATTGCGTTGTTCTGCAAGATGAGGCAAGGTTTGGTGCTTCCTAATCAGATTACGCTTTCTAGTTTGCTGCAAGCATTTGCGAGCTTGGTGGATTTGCAATTCGGGAAGCAAATCCATTACCATATAGTTAAGGTTGGTTTAGATACAAATGTATTTGTATTCAAATGCTCTAATGGACATGCATGCAAAATGTGGAAGAATGGAGAACTCAATGCAACTGTTTGTGGAATCTCGAGATTGTACTGATGTGAGTTGGAATAGGGTGATTGTTGGCTATGTGCAGGCAGGCAATGGTAAGAAGGCATTGAGTTTGTTTAAAGATATGCTTGAATGCCAAGTTCAGGGATCGGAAGTGACATACTCTAGTGTGCTCCATGCATGTTCTGGTATTGCTGCCATGGAACCAGACAGACAGAGTCATTCATTGCTAGTGAAAACTATTTATGACAAGAACACTGTGGTTGGAAATGCTTTGATAGATATGTATGCCAAGTGTGGAAGCATTAGAGATGCACGTTTAGTGTTTAACATGCTAAGGGAATGTGATCAAGTATCATGGAGTGCTATGATTGCAGGATATTCTGTGCACGGGCTATGTAGGGAAGCTCTAAAAGCTTTTGAATTGATGCAGGAAACAGAGTGTAAACCAGACAAGGTAACTTTTGTTGGTATCCCGTCAGCATGTAGCAATGCAGGACTTTTCGATAGAGGACAAGCTTATTTTAAATCTATCATAGAGGATTATGGCATTGAACCATGCGCAGAGCACTACATGTATGGTTTGGATTTTTGGGAGATTGGGTCATCTTGATAAGACTGTTAAGTTGGTCAAGGAAATCCCATTTGAGCCTAGTGTTATGGTGTGGCGGTCCTTACTCAGCGCTTGTGTCGTTCATATGATGTTGAACTTGGAAGAATCTCTGCCCGGCGTGTTCTTGAGATAGAACCAGAAGATGAATGCATTATTGTCAAACATATATGCTAATGCAAGGAAGTGGGGAAATGTGGCTTCCATTAGGAAAAGCATGAAATGGAAAGGAGTCACGAAAGAACCGGGCCTAAGTTGGATTGTGAACCACGGTGGGGTTCATTATTTCTCTGTAGGAGACATTTCACATCCTCACAGAAAATGATTAAGGGGATGCTGGAGTGGTTGAACGTGAAAGCCAGGAATGAAGGTCATGTTCCTGATTGTAGTTCTGTTTTGCTTGATGTGGACGATGTTGATAAGGAACAGTGGTTGTGGGTCCACAGTGAAAGACTAGCTTTAGCATATGGTCTAATTAGAACTCCATCCATATGCCATGTTCATATTATAAAGAATCTCCGTATATGTGCTGGCAGTCATACTGAAATAAAATAAATGTCAAAGATTGTGCGCTGAGATATCATAATCAGAGATAGGAACCATTTCCATCATTTTCAGGAGGGGATTTACTCTTGTGTCGGCTATTGGTGATTGACTTGCAAATATAGATTTTGATTTTTTTTGGAGCTAGAATTTACATCTCTTTGATAAAGTTCCTTATCATGGTGGTTCGCATATTAGGAGGACCAAACTTTCTGCTTTATAGCCATGAAAGCAAATCCATAATAATTTATGTCCGTGCACTGCTAAACTCTGACCACTAAAATGCAGTTGTGCATCAGCCATATGTCAGCTCAGCTGCAAAAGGTACAAAAATAGCGAAACAACCTCTTCTAACTTTTTATGATACAGTTTAGTTTGGGAGTTCGATCATAAGATTTAATTTGTAAACAAACACACATGTTCCTAAATGCAAACAAATGTTGCGTGAATAATTTGTTTATTTTTGGTACCACATTCTTAAAATTGCTAATTGCTTTGTTGGATGATACTATTTTTGTCCTTTATACTTCTCTGTGGCCTCCAGCTTATATGCACAAAATTAATTGTGTGTGGATTCAAGGAAAATGAGATCGATCGGAGAAATTAATGGTTAGTTAACTCTTCCAGTTAAATCCATGAAATAGCATAATTTGTTTTTTCTAGAAATATGTGGGAAGGACTTAATCTTGCACAGGGACTAGTTCTAGTGTATCTCAGTGGATTGTTTTTACTATTAATTACAATGAACTGCTAATTTTGTGCACTGGCAATTTTGTGTGCTAATTTATGTTGTAAGAATTGGCAGCTCAACAAGATGCACAAATTTGTGGAAAAGTTTTGACCTCTTACGCTTTCAATAGAATCATCTAAATCAACAAGAGTTAGGAGGTGATGTTTAGTTGAGCAATTTGGTAGTCATGATAATTGGGTTTCAGGAAACGGTATATTTAGAATGCAAAGGGCTTTACTTCTAATAAATTGAGAACTTCATTTATTATCTTAATTGGCTGACTGGATTCAATCATTATTTTTTGCATCATGATTGGAAATGTTATCTTTAATTTTGCTTGTCATTTTCTGCACAGAAGTGTCAAGTGTTGAATTTTCTTATTATTTTCTTAGAGCTGAACGAGAAAAAAAGATGTTAGAATCTGATATTGTTATTTGGAATGTTCATCATTGACCTCAAATATTCTTGCAGCTTCGGTATTCACAAAGGATGGATTCTTGCCCCTAGAAAATGAAGTGCGCGAGGTTTGGAGGTACGGCTCTATAAATATCCGTTAATATATTAATTGATCTTCTTGAAGTGGTGTTTTTTAATTTGGTTTAGGATAGTTAGCAACTTCTGAACTCTGTATTGAGTGATTGATTTGATGCATCCCCAATTATTAACATCTGCTGGAGAAATTTATTGCCTTTGAGAAGGACGTGGCTTTATAAAAGATGCGCGTGTCTAAGAAAAGTGCTTGATGGATCCTCTTGGATTTTCTCGCTGATCATCCTATTTTGACTAGTCTAGCTGATGAAAGTGCCTCTCAGCTGTCTTTGCTGAGGGACTATATAGTATATACTTACACAAAAACTTTAAACTTGCACAAGGGTAAGAGAGTAAGCTGCCTCTTTTCTCTTGAAATATGCTTCAACTTTAGAATTTTGGTTTTGAAAGTGTTTATCTTGTTTGCTTTTTAAAGTTGTTATTGATCATCAGAACTTGTGAACTCATAACATTGAAGCTTGGTACTTTGATGCACTGCCTTGATATATGTACATGATGCGTCTTCCAGGTTTTATTAGGGTAACTGTATCCACTTTCCTTGTTGAGTTGATTTTAGGCCATAAAAACAAGAAGAAAAAGAAGTATTATCACTAAGCAAGTTTCGTGGATGGAGATATTTAATCATTCTTGTGGTTGGGATCTATATGTATACAATAATACAATAATAAGTTTTTATTGAAGCTTTTGGACTCAGATCGCCTCTCATTTTTTGTTCAAACATAATAAAGTTGGTTTCAAAGCACCGCCTTCGATGGTCTTTTCCAAAGCAGCTATGACGATTTGCAACTAGAGTTTTTTCTTCTGAACTTTTGTTACATAAATATGTTACCATGGTTCGTCCATGTTTTATGTTGGTTAAATCATCTACTTTTGATTATTGAAGTTGTCCTGGAGAGACTTGGTTGAATTAAGTCATTGTTTATTTTGTGCAATAAACAAAAATGAAGAAATTCCCCAGCACTGTATGTGTGTGGGCATATTTATGAATTAAACAGTTATGGCCCATATGAGTATTGAAGGGAAAAAAGAAGAATAAGAATGTGAATAGCTTTCTCTTATGCTATGGAATTTTACTGATTACGGTTTTTACTATTTCTTTGATATTCTCTGTTTCTTGCACACTTCTTGCTTCTTCTTTTTTTCCACTTTTCTAAAGAGGTTATCGCTACCAAGTTGGAAGAAATAGAAAGGGATGAGAAAGTCAGATTTAAATGGTTTAAAGGGGAGACGTGCATGCTGTTAGAATCAAGAAAAGTAGAGAAGATGCAAGTCTGTAGAAATAGATTGGGGGGGGGGGGGGGGGGGGGGGGTGGGGCATGTCGATGGTAGTGATGAAGATGTAATGTCAATGGTAGTGATGAAGATGTGTGTGCAGTTAGAGGGAGGGAGGGAGGAAAATGAAAGAAAAGAGAAGAAAGATATAAATTTGTGAAAGTTAATAGCAAAATTCAAATTTATAGGATAATTACGACCAATTGCCATGCGTGTGATACTTTGTGGAGGCCCTGTAAGTACATTGTCCACATACCGTGTCTGCTCAAAATTTCATAATCATTGTTGCCAGTACAAGGAGTGACTAGAATACTACGTATTCCACAGTGATAATGTGCTATTGGCTTTTCCGTAGTATGTTTGGATTTGTAATCATAGTTCTTGACAAGCATGCCATTCCCATGAATTTAGCATCATCTATCATTTTCATACTCTATTCAAAGTTGTGGCCAATGGGAAATCTTTATTTAAATCTATTCACAAGTTGGATAATGTTTAGATTAAACTGAGAATATGGTGCTCGTTGGCCACGACATTTGTCCTTGGGAACCTTGCTCATGCTTCATTCAGATCCTTCATTGTTTAAATTCATTATGGATGATATTCGTGATATGTCACTCTAGAGTGTGAATATTGGCAATTATTATTATATTGCAATTTGCATCTGAATGTTTCATACTTCCACTCGTACATGATAGTAGGCATCATGTCACTTTGGAAAAGTTCTGGATATTGGAATCCTCGGTGCACTGCTTTGCACTTCTGATTTGTTAGTCATGTCCCAAATAAATCTCTTAAAATTATTGATGTTTTGACTCTTGAGATCCCTTCTCATCTTTCAAATCATGTTATAGCCCATAGAGAACGGTGAAAAATTGCCATGATAACAAGTTCATTACATCTCAATTTCTTACTTGATGAAATGGCTATGGTAATGCAGATGTTTCCATATTCCCACTTACAGTTTTGTGGTTGATTTTGGACTTGGAATTATCTCCCAAGAGAACTATCTTTTCTAACTTGCCCCTGCCTCCATTGGTTGAATAGCTCAGTTCTGCTAACATCATGTGTGTATATCTAGTGCTGCCATTTTATCTTGTCCAGAACAGCTACTATCATTACTCGTGTATTTGTGTTACTCTGCAAAAGCTAATGGTATCCGCTGTGCTTTGTTTTCTCATCATGAAGTCAGACAGAGGGCTTTTCAAATATGTGCTTCACATTTAAAATCATAAAGGTTTCCATCGTCTGTCCTGTAGGCATCAAATTAGATTGGTGGATATCAATTCCAGAAATGTCAAGGCAGCGATTTGTTTGTTTTTTTTTTTGGTTGAAAGCTTGTAATGAACTGGGTTTTCCTTTTTATTAATTTTAGAGCAAACTTCTAGCTCATTTTGCTTGACAAAGTCTTAAGAGAGCAATAGTTAAACTTGCAGATTAGGGAACCCATGTTGGTGAATTTTGCTTCAGAATAGAATTGACAAACCAACTATAACGATTGGATGCTCCATTTCTCCCACTCTCCCGTGGTTTAAACTAATCATGTCAATGGATACATGAATTACCACTTGACTTGGTTTCAATTTTGTCTTACTAACCATAATTTTTTAGTCTCATCTATCTCACAAGAGTGCGAAAGTGGAGTAGAGCTTAAATCACATTTATATCCAAAACTTTGCAAGATTGAATAGAGCGTCCCTCTTTTGGACTAAATTTCTCGAGACATTTCTAAATGATAAAAAGTAGGAAGCTATCCTTGTTGGAGAGTTCATGAAAACGACCTCACCTTGCTTTCAGAATTAGCAAGGACAAACACGAACTGACAAGTATGATTATCACCGAGTAAAATGATTCCTCAATGACTTCATATTAGTTATTTTAAAGCATATGATTGATAACCCAAGAATTTTAATTTCATCTGTTCCTTGATTGTTCTCAGTTTGACGTGTTTTTCCAGGAAAGTGATGTGACTCAGAGAAACCATATGTTATGGAGTGGAATATATCTCACTGCAAGATATTCTGGTCCTTCTCTTTCAGCTTGTGATCTTGAGGGATGGTTTAGTAAACGTCTTGCTCCCTGTGTCTCATGGCTAAAGCCGTCTGAGAGTCTCAAATATTGAATGGATAACAGCCTAATTATTATCCTTACAAAATTATTATTACTATAAATAACTAGCCATTCTGGCAAGCTTAGCATCGGCCACCAGCATAATTAGAACATGGAAAAAGGATGCACCATTTCAGGAGCCATGTGCAGGCTGGTGGTCCTGTGTAAGCTGCCATTAACTAACAAGGCAAGCGGAGAAAACATTCACAATTTCCCCGTTTGTTTCTCCTTTATGGAAACCTCTTTAACGCTAGCGTGGGCTGTTGGTTAACTTATCTATTAGCCCACTCTATTTCTCTCACCGCTACACCATCAGTACTGTAACGAAGCTTCACAATGGCAACAGTATCTACATCATTTGTTGAGATGGCCCAAGGGTAAAATCTGACAATTCATATCCATGAAGTCTCATATTTAACACTTCCCAACATGTTTTTTTGCCTCTCCGGTGTGCGGAGGGTGGAGAGTTGAGATGGTTCTTTCTCCGATTAGCATTACCCTCGTAAGCTTGTTTTCACCTAAAAAACAGCACTTTCTCAAGAGATTGTATACATTTTTATGGGAATGACTTGAAGGAATTTTCTTCCTTCCTTGAAAACCACTTTTAATGAGCTCTTGACCATGCTCTGAAGTTACATTACATGGACGTAAATATTAAGGGAAGAATAAAAAGGGAACAATATTTGACAGATAACATCAACCAACTGGAGTTCTCTTGCTCGTATATTCTTCATAGACATAAATATACAGGTAGCTGTCGCCTTAAAAAAACGAACAATCTCCAAGTCTATGAATATCCGATCAGGTAACTCTTGCATTGACTTGAAGTCACAAATGAAATCAAAAGTTCTAAAATTGCAGCCATCTAATCCTGCCTTGCACATTAATTGAAACAGTCAATTAGTCACTTATTTAAGTTTTAAAAAAAGCCACCACAAATTTTATTTCTCACAATAACATCTCATGCCATACAATTAAGATCTTAACCTTATAATCCAAGGAAGGAAAAAAAAGAAGAAAAAAAGGCGTGCTGACCTCTTACTTTTTCCTGAACGTTTGCACATTGTGTATTTGATTATACGCAGTTGGATATTATTGTCTGACCATATCAAAGATGATCCATCTCATCAAAGAACCTATTATTATAGCTAGGGGGAGGTGTACACGCACACCGTGCTATGTCACAAGACAATGCTATGAAAAGGTTGTGCACCTCCAAAGTGCGGAGCCATCTTGGCAAAGACTCACGTTGCCACACGCACATACATTTTATTTTTCTTAGCTAGTTGTAAGTTTTTATTTATTACATTTTGATGATAAATCAAACGTCGACGTGACTCAACCATGACAAATCCATTCATGTTCCCAAATCATGAATAAAGCCAAGATCATATTCCCTCCCCCACATGAACTAGGATATGCATGGGCCACCCTCTGCCCACAAAGTTCAAATGTTGCACATAGAAACAAAATGTAATTTTGATATCTCGGCACTCTACTACCTAGTTTTTTTTTATATATTTAAAAAGAAAAACAAAGTACATGTATTTGATTAATTAACCTCGTAAGGTGTGTGCTCGAAATGAGGATCATTCATTAGTAAAAGAGGAGAGAAACCAAAACAAAAATAAAAAAAAGGACGGTGGCAACTGCAATAGAAAATAATACGTGTTGATTAAAGTGGGGACCACAATGGAGCCCCCATGAACTCCGGCTTTGCACGCGCAGTCAGGGATTTGGGACCCACATAGAAGCAGGCCCACGCACATCCATGCAAAAATAAAAAATAAAGAAAGTAATACTAGGAAAAAAATAAGAATTAAGAGCGTGGAATTTTATGGACCCCCATGGCTGCTTGTTCTGTTTTTTGCGTGGGGAAACCGAGGCTGCATGCTCCTTATCCTGAACCATCAGTCACCCTAGAATTATTATTATATATAAGAATCCCTGCTCTGGGTAGTTTTTTTATTTTTTTAAAAGTAATAATTGTTTTTGAGGGGTGGTGGTCATCATCATCATTGTTTGTTATAAACTTGGAAAGACGCAGAGCCCAAGCTTTCAAGACTGAATTTTAACGGTGCGGAACACTGACCCCAATACAAAAGGTATTTCTCTGAGAGCTTCCTCACACAAGAACTGTACAATGGTTAATTAATCAGCTTGCATGTTTGATTCTTTTTCAGGGACTGATTTCCTTTGTTTATTTATGAGAAATGACAGAGGAGGTGCATGGATATTTGCTCATTATGTAGAATATAATTAGTCTAAATCATCTAGGTTTTATACCTATATAGGCCTCTAATTACCCACTCCAATATCTAACAAGGGATGTCATCATGAATTCTACTTGCCTTGCTGGTTGTTGTTATGTGCATGGATGTTCATTTACGTTGAATTATACATATATTTATGTGGAAATTGATGATGCTAGAGGGAAAAAGGTTAATTATGAATGCCTAGAGGTGCGTCTGGTACATGGTTTTGATTCATGCTTGTAACTGGGACTGTATTTTTATCAGCTCAAAACTCATGTGATTACAATCCACCGCCACCGGTGAGTACTTTTGTGTAAAAAGATTATTAGATCTCTTTAATTTACAAAAAAGGGTGAAATTTATATATAGATGATACTTATTATACTAGCTATCACTTTTATTTGAATGAGAGAAACAATATATTATATTGAAAGTGCTTCATAATTTTTTCTTTATGCATATAGCTCGATAATGATGCTAATCTCTAACTTCTAGATAGAAAAAGACAAATCGAAATGATGATATAATTGAACGATAATAATTAGTTTCCAATTGATTATCAAAAAGCTAGACAACCGTAGATGTTGTGATTTGATGTGATCTTTGGTTTTGTATGTAACAACTGCACAAATCACTCGCATCAAACATATATAGATTCCTGAACATTTGCACATAAAAACATGTGTTGTTGTTAGAACAAGAACAAAAATGCTGTTCTACCTTTATTATAATAGGAAAAAGGCTAATGGTTTTTCTAAGTCACTTGTTAAGAGGATAATTATCAATGGTTTCTGATGGTTGTTTATTATAATATTAAACGACTTTGAATTCATATATGTGTTTTATCTACTTAACATTACTTACTTATGAATTAACTGTCATTGGATCTCTTACCCAACTACCATTGCAATAGCTTTCTTGAATTTAATAGTTGATTATATATTGTCCAATTCATATAATATTTGACTAATTAATATAAACACTGATAATCTTTCAAAGTGTGGCTTTATGATATATGTGTTACAGAATAATATAAATTATATTTTAGGGTTTCAATTAATAGTTTAAATTATTGAGTTGAAATGATTTTTTGATATGATATCTGAACTTTATTGACCAAGTGGTCACAAATTCAAATTTCACCACTTCCACCTCTATTCTATTTTATAGAAATTAAGCACAAAGTAATATGAGTATGTGTAATTTTTAAACCTAAAGAGCTTTCACTTGAAGAGGTGTATTAAAGAATAATATAAATTATATATTGGTTCTTCATTTGACAGGGTTGAAATTGTTATTTGACAACATGTTAAATAAGTCTTCTAGTTAGCTATATCTTTTATGAAGTAATAACCAATTGAAAAATTAAAAATTTTAAGTGTCAAGTTGTAGTTCAACTAACACTAGAGTTTTTTTTTTTTAGGATTCAAGTTCAAATATTTTTTTTTGTAAAAAAGAAATTAAAAACTTTAAGCACAAACATTCCTCTTATTAAGTAAGGGTTAAATTTCCCGAGCTCTAATCTTATAAACAAAAAGTGTATTGGTCTAATATTTAATTACTATTTTCCTACTTCACTGTAATTTATTTGTTTGTAATATTTTTTTATTTATTTTGTTTAGAACGCTGGAATATTCATTTCAAAGTGGGATACAGAGAAACCCACTTTGATATATATATATATATATCAAATGTGGATTCTTTCATTCTCTTCGAGAAAAGCCCCAAGGAAAACATCTTATGCAGGAAAAAGAAAATAAAAAGGAAATTGCAGTAGAAATAGTGGCATCTGAAGACAAATGATTATATAGTACTTTTCCTTTTTGTCCGAAATTGGTGCGATCGAGCTGGAAGCTATTGCCATCATATTGTGTTTAGTTTGTCACTCAGATGAAGTGACTAAGAGGGATACGATGCTATTAATTATCATATCATTGATCCAGCTGGGGAACAACCATCCATTAATAGAAAAAAAAAAAAAACATCTTGTTTTATGAGTCGGAGAAAAGTCTGCACCAACCATTAAAATTGAAGGTGAAATGATGTGAACAAACACAAATGTTTTATGAAAAAAAAATATAGGTCGCATTCAGAGAAAAAAATAACTCTGTTATCTAAAAAAATTCCAATAAAAAATAAAAAAATAAAATTTTATGTTCGAATATGATTTTTTCTATTTAAAAAAACTAAAAAACATGTGTTTTGAATCCTTTAACTTATAATTAGTTTTAGAAAAAATTAGTTTCAATATATATATTTTATAATTAAATTTTTAAATATCAAACTTTGCAACCTAAAATTTAAAGACGGATAACACTTTACATTTTTAGGAGTTGGTATTTGAAAAAATTTCATAAAAAAATATTTATTTATAAAAATACCATTATATTTCAAATAATAACTAAGAAGCCCCTTTTTTTCAAAACTTAATCCCATATAAACAAAATTAAAAAGATATAATAAAAAAGAGAAAAATCATAAAACCCTAGCCTTCATTATTTTCCATCTTATTCCCCTCTCTCTCTTACATAGTCGCCAACCTCTTTAGCCCAACTCTCCTCACAATGACAACCATAGTTACCCAAGGCCGATCACCAATTATAAATCTCTCCTTCCAATTGAAGCACACGAAAACACAACCTTACTTCATGCTGATAAGCCTTTATCTTTCTCTTTTATGTTTAGGTTATCTAGCTGGGAAAGAAATGGAAAAGGCTTTCTAGGAAAATCAAATAAGGTGGCAACCAAGTGCCCATCTTGCTCTCCTTCTTTTGAATGGAATGGATTTCCTCTAATTTATCTTTTGTAGCTTCGCCTTATAAGGAGACTTGATTCTATTTTGCCTAAACTATTTATTTGCTTGAACTCCTTTTAACCAAGGGTGCTGAAGGTATAATACAAATCAAAGAACCTAATGGATTGAACTTTTTATTATTATAATGATAAAAAAATATAGCCCCTGGAAAAAGATTGAGTTTTGAAAAAAGAATCGTAAGCTAGTTTTGGAAAAAGATTGTCTCTACATCTGTCAAAGAACCATCTCAACCCAATAGCTTAAGCTTTTAGGTGAGGTTCCAGGATATGATTTGTATTATTCTCTAACACACCCCCTCAAGTGAAAGCCTTTTGGGCTTGAAATTTGCACAGGCCCACATTACCTTGTGCTTAATTTTTATCAAATAAATGGGGATGGTGAGATTCGAACTCGTGACCATTTGGTTATCAAGGCTCTGATACCATGTCAAAGAACCATCTCAACCCAATAGCTTAAGCTTTTAGGTGAGGTCCCAGGATATGATTTGTATTATTCTCTAACAACATCCAACAAGCTTTAACCGAGACTCACATTATCATCTCCTTCACCAGCAAAAAAAAACCGAAACCACCATTATTGATCTAGATTTTTGAGTCTTGATTCAGCTACCATCGTCTACATCCAATAATCACAGTACCTCCCTCTCACACACGCCACATACCATCATAACAACACCATCATTCTAGCATATAATAGTTGAGACTCAAACCAGTAGTTTCGAGATCCCATCAAAATTAACCTAGAAAAAACAGACCCAAATCCTCCTAAATCATAATCCAAAATTCCTATAAAATCACCTGAAATCAGTCCCAAAACTCCTATAAATCTCAACCACCATCACAACCCAAGAAGGGGAGAGTTTTTTTTTAGTATTTTCTTCTTTGGTTTATGTTATGGAATGGTTAAAGTAGAGTATGGTTTTGATGAAAAGAAAAGTCGTGAATCATGGTGGCTATGAAGGTTAATATTTTGATGGGTGGTGGTTGGGTCTGTTGTTATAAGAGAGAGAACAACTATTATCATGGGCCATGAGTTTGGAGAATTGGATAAGGTTGGTTGACAGTGAGTATGGAAGTAATTTTTAAGAAATGAGGTTATGATTTTTTATAGAGAGAGCGTTAGAGAGGAGAGAAGGTTAGCACACACATAGAGAGAATAAATTGTTTGGTAATGGTTTACCTTCCATTATTAATTAGTTTTTAGCTATGACCCAATGCTTCTTTAGGTCCATACTTTCAGGTTTATTAATAAATGTTTTGGATCAGTTTTGTAAATGAGTCAATTTAGCTCACAAGGGTAGATATATTAGATTTTTTTATTTTCAAAAGTATGAATGCTCTTTGTGAGGACAAAAATGAGGAGTGGATAATAATATTGTTGTCAAATTTATTCAGCTTATGTGAGAGAGATTCTCGTATTCTCTGGTTCTTTAACAAACAATATTGATTTATCAAAGATTAACTATCTTCGTGGATTCTTTCTTATACTTCTCATTCGTGAACTATTAATAATCGGGTGAAGGTTCTTATTCTATTAGTGTTGGTGCTTTGGGACATGTTTCCATTGTATCATACTCCTATCAGACCTGTTTTGGCTTTCCAGGATTTGTTATCAATCTTGTTGTGAGTTGTGTGACCACGTGATCATGAGGTTCATATTAGTTGGTATTAGAGCTGGGCTATGAAATCAGGTCATATCTTTCTAAAAATCTCATTTTTTTATGTTATATAAGTTTAGTTATGTTTTTCAATCTTATTCTTCTCTTTGTGTTTTTTGCATCTTAGTATAAAAAAAGTGTTATTTTAATTTTTTATTGTCCCTAAACATATCAGTAGCATAAAAACTCAATGAAAAGAAGGAAGAATATATGTTATTTAAGATTGTTTCAATTCTACCATGAATACAATCAATAAAGAAACCAAATTAAACATTCTTGAAATCATTTCAAAGTTGATATATATAATGGTTATTTAGGGTGAAATCACACTATATATTAAATTTGGGCTCTTTTTGATATCTTTTGATCGTAGTCTCAATTTTGAGTTAAATTCTACCATAAATTAATCATACACGAGTTTTTGATACCTAGAAATAAGAGAATGACTTGTAAACTAAGATATATTATTTATTAGGTATAAAGGTACTATATATTAAATTTGAAGTTATTTCAATATTGTTTTTTCTAGGTTTCAATTCTAGAGCTTAAAATTGTGTAACTATTCAAGTTTGCGTCAAGTTGCGAAAACATGTTTACTACTTTTTGTTTAGACCTTTAATTTTGCTATATCTAGGTTATTTATGAGTCAAATAAGTGTTTTCATTAATTTTTACTTTTGTTTTATTTCAAGTCTTCATATCGTCCATATTTATAATAAATAACTTTGTAATTATTGTTTTGAAATATTTATTGTGTATTAAGGGTTTTTATTATCCGTATATCAATCTAACATAAATGAACCATCATTGGGTCTTATCCTAAAATACAATTGATCGAAAAGATAATGAAATCTCTTAATACATGATTTTATTGTGTGTACATACTTTTTTTTAAAAAAAGAAAACCCTTACTCTATTGTGTTTTTCCATGCAATTATGGTTGCATATTAATTTAATTTAATTATCCAAAAATCAATCTACAATAAATGTATTATCACTAAGCATTATCCTTAAATCTATATTGAACAAATAATAGGATTGCTTATTATGTAACTTTATTTTTGTTATGTGCTAGATCTTTTTAAGATATAAAATGGTTTTTCATTGTAGTTTTTATTGTATATTAATTGTATTTATCCGTAAAAAAAATTTAGAATAAATGAACTGTCGTTAGACATTATCCTAATAAATTGCCTAACTAGCAACATAAGCAATTATTACATGTCTTATTTTTGTAAAAAAATAAATGCATGCATGTATAACAGCAACAACAATAAAAGGTTTTTATTTTATTTTATTTTATGAATCTAGTTCTATGGATTCGAGGATGCCCCGACAATACCCTATTGAGCTATTATTTCAACAATCCAATCAATCATTTTCAAGAAACGGAGTCCACTACCAAAATCTTTAGATTACTGATGGAATTTTTCGTCGGTATTTGCACTACCATTTCGTTGGTAAAACAATTTCCGACGACATCACCGACGAAAAGTCTCTGTCGGTGAATCTTTTGTTGGTAATAAAAAAAATTATTACCAATGAATTTACTAACGGAAAAAGCGAGCAAAAAAATATTTCATTTCGTCGGTAATTTCCTCGGAAACAAACCGTATGTAATTCAGTCGGTAATTATTTAAAAATATTTTAAAAAATATTTATTTTACAAAACTATAAAATATTTAATTAATATTAATCAACACTCTATAATACTCAAAATGCTTGGAAAAAAAAGAAGAAAATCAACTCAAAAAAATTTGCAACAAATAAATAACACGAAGAAATAAATTCAACTAAAAAAATTCATACGGAAAAAATTTAAAAATCCTATAAATAAATCAACTAAAAATTGATCTCATAGGAAAAAAAATCCTACAACAACATTCATACAATTATTAAGAACAAAAACAATTAAAAATAAAATAAAAAACAAATATAATGAAAAAAACACAAAAAAAGAAGAAATTGTTTTTTTACCTTAATGTAGTTGCAAGTGAAACTAAGAACAAAAAAAAAAAAAAAAAACAAATTCGTAAAGTATACTAATTAAAAAAAATGAGAAGAAAAAATAAGAAAGGAGAAGAAGACATACCTGAGCATGGAGAAGAAGAGAAGGAGTTGAGGAGAGAGCATGGAGGAGAAGAGAAGGAGTTGAGGAGAGAAGAAGAAGAAGAAGAAGACGAAAGACGGGTCTGCTGTGAAATTAGGGATTCTAGGCTTTTTATTGGGGCGTTTATCGACGGTTTTACCGACATATAATTAAATATTAATATTTTTAATCATTCTGTCGGTGATTCCGTCTGTAATATTTAATTTAAATTTTGAATTTAATCAAAAAATTTTAAAAACCGCCAAATATCATCGACTTTTCAATCCGTCAGTGATTCCATCTATAATATTTAATTTAAAATTTTAATTTAATTTAAATTTTTCAGAAAACTGCCAAATAACACCAGCGACTTTTTAATTCGTCGGTGATTTTGTCTGTAAATAACAGTAATTAACAATGCAATTGAGAAGTGAATAGTTCCAGAGCTCTCTATAAAATACCGACGAAATGTTTCGTCGGTGATTCCCTTTGTAATTAACATGATGAATATTGTTAACAGTTTACCAATGATTTTTCCGACGGAATTACCGACGGAATGTATTCCGTCAGTAATCCTGTTGGTAAAAATGGCACGTCATCATTATTTTTTTCCCACTGTAATTCCCCTGGTATTTACCGAGGAAATATTTTTGTCGGTAAAATCCGTCGGTAATTTACCAACGAAAATATTCCCTTGGTATTTCCGTTTGTATTTATCGATTTTCTGGTAGTGGTCACTATGTTAACAATTTTTTTTTTATATAAATTTATAAATATAAATATTTGTAAAAACTTAACATTTATTTTTAATTGTAAATATTATTTGTAGATATTTATTTGTTATTTGAATTTGAATTTTCTATGTTTTTGTTTACGTGTCTAAATTTATGCTTGTGTTATTGTTTTTTTTTGACATGTTTTTTTGATAATGCGAGCAAATTTAGGTTGGATCAGTATAATCCTACATAGGTTCATTGAGTATGAGTACTGGTGACCTTTGAACCTATTTCGATCAACAAAATCTTAAATAGGTCTATATCTATCAATTACACATTGTCCTCTCGAGTCCAACGCTCACGTTTCAAATGTGAGGATGGAGCTTTGTTACTTGACCCAAATCCCAAATTACTATCCCAAGTCTTAATAGTTTATACCTCCGTACGAAGCAACTTACTTTTAATAGAATGTTTTAAAATGATTTTTATTTTTCTTTTGATATAATCAGCTCCTATAAAAAAATATCTAAAAGACTAATTAATATTTATAGCTATCATAAAACTAGGTTACGACTTTTTTCCTTTTTCATCTTGATGTCTTGTATGATATATAAACAACCTCAATTCTAAGAAAATTGAGCTCCTAAAAATCAAAAAGTCACTTTCAATACACACACGAGTACTATATTAGAGAGAAAAATCTGCATAATTGGACTATTCCGGATCATATAACTCGTTCAGAAAGTAAATCATTTCGCCTACAATTCATTGGCTTTATAGAAATCCATATTGAGATTAGCATTATCACATTTTCTTGTTTAATATATATTATCATTTATTCTAAGTTTAATTTAGTTTTTGGTAAAACTTATAGTTGTAATGGTCTTATAGTTGTAATGGTAAAACGCAAGAGCTCAGCAAGAGAAATTTGAAGTTCTGAAACCGGAATGGGCGTCGATTCTGTCGGGGCTGATCCCATCCCATGGGATTATGGAACAAGAAAAAGTAGATGAGAGAGAGCAGTGGAGAAAGTGGGCAAGAAAAGAAAAAGAAAAGGAGAAGGTGGAAAAGGTGATCTCCAAGTCAATCGTAGTGTAATTGCAAGTACCCTTTTCGTAGTAAAACTCATTATCAAAGATAGACGTTAACAATGATGACAGGGAAGAAAGAAAGTGGTTGATGTTGAAAAAACAAGGAAAGAAGCAAATCTCTGAACCAGCCCGCCAAGAAAAAGAGACACTCATGCACGCACATACACATATACTATCATAGTGTTTGCGCAGCCGTGGAATATTTTTCGAAACTTATTTTTATTTAATTAAATTGATATTTATAAAGAAAGTTAAAATTCTAGAAAAAAAGAACATTTTTCAGTCAAAATTGTATTCTCTCGTTCATGTAATTCTTTTTTGTTTTAACAGTAACATATATTTCTCATTAGTAGCATGATTTATTATTAATAATAGAAAATTATTGGTCAAAGTTCTAATGAATTGGATTAAAGAGAAACAAATGCATCTTTTTAATTAAAAAAAACCTATCCTAATCTCGTCATTTAGATAGGTCATGAGTTTAACATACTAACTCAAGTTTTTTTTAATCTTTTTTAAGTTTATTTTTTTTCAATTTCATCCTTTAATATTAGGTTAAATAGAAATTGAGTTTCATAATTTATTTCAATTTGTTTTCTATGAGGTTATCTCAGTTTCATGATATCAGAAATCTGACATTTGGTTGACCTGAGTCGATTCAATATGTTTCAATCTTAATATTTGAAAAATGATTTCATCGTAAGATTTTTTTTTAATCAAACTATGTTTTTAACATATATTTGGGTTGTTTTTGGATTCATCAAATTAATCGGGTAACATTAGGTCAACCCTTATATGGTTTTTTTTACTAGAAAACATGTTAACAACATTTAAATATATTTTTACATTAAAAAAACTTATTTAACCGGCAACGAGCGCGTGATAATAATCTAGCTGGTGTCTATTATATGGTCCGATGGCTAATACTAATAATAATAAAAATATCTTAACCATCTAGGTGGTGGCTCAGTGGTAAGCGCTTGGGACCAAGAGGTTTGCTCCCTCTGTGGTCTCAGGTTCGAGCCCTGTGGTTGCTCATATGATGGCCATTGGAGGCTTACATGGTCGTTAACTTCAGGGCCCGTGGGATTAGTCGAGGTGTGCATAAGCTGGCCCGGACACCCACATTAAACTAAAAAAAATAATAAAAAAAATATCTCAATGCATTTCAAGTAAGCGTGTTCTGCTCTTATATAGGATCCAAATGACCATTGTCAATATATTTATCCCAAAATCAATATTATGATGGATTTGTTACATACTATAAATCAACTTTAGAAATAAAAGATAAAAATGGGATTAGATTTAGTAATCATATCATAAAACTATCTATATGAATTTCAAATACAGTTAAGATAAAAATGAGCTCGTTGCACTCTTTCATTGTTATCCATATCCAAAAAATTTCATACATAAAAAGCTACAAAAGAAATCCAATGCAATAGGCCTAATGGCTAGCTAAGGAATTAAAGTTCTCCTATACTTCTCTCCAACACCGCCATCAAGAACGTCATTTAGTCCTGTTTAGAAACGTAATCCAACTTGTGTTTTTTAAAAAATTATTTTTTTAAATATTTTTGGATAGTTTTAATGTATTGGTTTCAAAAATAATTTTTTAAAAATAAAAAAAATAGCATTTTAATATATTTTTTTAATGAAAAACACTTTGAACCATAACCACAACTGCATTCCCAAACAATCCCATAGTAGCCAGCTGTTTCAAGTTGCCAAAATCTTTCTAATTAAGCCATGAGAATATTTTATTATAATCTCTTGATTAATTTAATTAGTAATGCAATACAATTATAATTAAACAATAATATAAATCATATTTTAAAATTCTATTTGAATTAAAATAGTTATTTAATATTGTACAAGAATATTAATGAATAAATAATTATGAATTAAATTTTTTATTTTTTATTTTAATTAAAATTAATTAATAACACAAGTTAGTGTGATCCATTTGTGCATTAAAAATATATATTAAAAAAAGAATACAAATCATGTATTGAAACTTCATCTAATAAAAATGATTGTTTGATAATTACAACATGAAAATTAAATGTCTAATACTGGAAAGAAGTCATATTATAATGAATGATACATGAGAATTGGAACATGAAACATATATTCATTACAAATAAATCAACCAATTCCTTTAAATTTCTTAATTGATATTTGTAATATAAAAATCCAACATATTTCTCAATATTGTCCAGTATCTTATATAACTTGATTGGATTGAAGTACTTGATTGCCCTCATGATCAGAGAAAAAAAAAAGATATACTAGTTTTATACCAGTGATTTTTACCTTCATGTACTCTAGCACTACAAGAAAAACACGTATTACGTACTGATAGAAAATCCTTTTGTAATTTAAGAAATTTTGTTGATAAATTGGTTATTCATGAAATTCCATCCATTAATAATAAGCTATCTGTAATGTTTCTTCTTTTTCTATCTCGATTAACTGACAACACTAGTTCCATTAGTTCAATTGAAAATTCATCTCTCTGCCATGATTTGGAGGGAAACAAAAGTATCAATAGATTTTCATTAAGAATTTCAATTTAGATTAAAAAAAACTGAAGAATAACCATCATAAAAATATTTTTTTTTTTTAAAAACACTTTTGTTGCTAATTGTCAATAAATCAAATTTCAAAAGGTTAAAAAATATTTATGATTGTCGACAAATTTTCAATGGATCTGATAACCATGGCGATGTTTGTATATGTAATTGAAAGTATTTCCATGAAAAACACTCGAAAATAGGTTTAAACAATTTCATACTTTGTTATAAGTTGATGGAGTTGCAAAAACCTTCAAGTTGGATTTAAACTTTTCACAATTATGTCTTAGGCTGAAGTGTTTGGGCTTGAATATAGGTTTTATCTCTAGGCTTCATAATCTCTGAAAAACAAATATTCTTTAGAAATATGAGATCCCCTGATACTTAAATTAGTAAATTGTAAAAGAAAAATAATATACAAGGAAGAGAAGGATAATGAAAAGTAGTGGTGGTGGGGGTGTATGTTTGTTCTTGTACAAACTTTGGGTTATTCTTTTATTATTATTATTATTATAATAACATGAGTATTCGGGCCAGCTTGCACGCACCTCAACTAATTCCACGGGCCTTGAAGTGAACGACCATGTAAGCCTCCAGTGGCCATCATAGTAGCAACTATAGGGTTCAAACTTGAGACCACGGGGGAGTAAACCCCTTGGTCTCAAGCTCTTACCACTAGGCCACCTACTAGAAGGTTAACTTGTGGTTATTCTTCTTAAGTGCACTTGTGTGTTTATCTAGTGACTCGAGGTATTTATATATCTCAATCATATGAGCTTACCTCGTGGAGAGTAGACACCACTAAAAAATTAAAAAAAGCTAACGGAATGTTCTGTAGATGTTTAAGAAAAACTTATGGCGACAATTAGTAACTTTTTTTTTTAATAATATCGCTGATGGAATATTCACGCCAAAAAAGTTTTTGCAACCTATTTTTTATCGGTAACTCTATCAGATCCTTATTTGTTGATGAAATATTTCATCATATATTCCATAAAAAAATGCACCATAATTGCCAATAGAATATTCTATCGCTGATTTCGTTGCCTATTCTATTGAAATGTGAGTGACCAATTTTGACTAAATCACCAACAAAAGATTCTGTTGGCATTTTCATTGGAAATTCTAAAATCTTCTGTAATTTTCTAATGAAATATGACCTAAAATTGTCAATGGAAATGTCAAAGAAAAAACTAATCTATTGGCGATTCTGTCAAATTATCACACTTTTTTTATGTTGTTATAATCCCAAAATGCATTTGTGATTATAATCCTCGAAACTCACAACAATAACATCAATAAGAATCTTGTTCGACAATAATTATATTAAAATGATTTCCATAAACAAAAATTATATTAAAATGAATTTCATACAAAACAAATCCAAACATATTAAAATCTCTAAAAAGGTGATGGGGAAGGAAAAGATTCTAAACCAGAAGTGCTAGGAAGGGGAGGAAAATGTTAAGCGAAATATGCATGTATTTCCTCCTATTTTCTTATTCAATTTATGCTCTTATTTCTTCTTTTAGTTGTGTCCTCATTTTAGTCATTTGTTTATGAACTCTATCTCGAAGCATCTCATCAACGACCGATGATGTCTAGCTTGTGCTGAAATGTTGTGTGCCTATCGTTGAAATAGTATAACCCACCCTTATATCTCGGGTCGTTGTCATAAGCATTGTCGCACGTCAGAAAATCCGCGCGGCATCGGCTGGCGATTTTTTCGTTGTTTGCTTGATTTGATTTGGTTCGTTGGAGTCGCCACCTAGTAATTCATTGAAGGCTACTAGGAAACCCAAGACTGGTCTTATCAGAGATTTGCGGGTAAGGGACTGGTTGTGGTTAGGGAAGGTATTAGCACCCCTAACGCACCCTACCTGAGGTAAGCTGCTTCGTGAACTTGATGTGTTAAAGAAGTTTTAAAAATTCTGTTCTTTCATCGAATTTTAGAAATACGACTTACATGTAAGTTCATAATTCTTTATCCGTGAAGAAATCAAAATATTAAATTCTTCTTTATTCTTGCAATTTTATCATAAAAAAAAAACATTCATTAATAAAATTCAAATCACACATTCACTTTCACTATACTTTTCTTTTTTTCTTTTCTTTTCTTTTTGTACATTCACATTACAAATTAAAAATTTCAACACTAAACAAAAATTACATTACATAATTTAAAAATTACAAAATGGTCCCCAAACAGTCCAAAATTACAGAGATACCCTTCTGCACCACCGAAACAGTGGCAGCGCGTCCTTCCCACGCGCCACCATCACTGGCGGCGCGTGGGTTCACGCGCAGCCGGGAAAGCAGCCGGCCGAAACTGGCTTCTCCTCCTCTTCTCTTCTGCAACGCCGGTGACCTGCAAAACAACAAAAAAACGCAACAACACAGTCGATTCTCTCCTCCTTAGATCTGTTAAAATCTGCTTCTCTCTCCTTCTTCCTCGGCTAGCAGATCTGTTGTGGAGTGTTGAGTGGCTCACCGGCGACTCGAGCGGTCGGTTACCCACTGGTCCGGGTAGATCGCCGACCCTTCTTTCTTCTTTGGCTGGCGGCGAGGCAGGCATAGGATTAAGCAAGGTGAAGAGACCACCTCAAGCTTCGGCTCCCTTCTCCTCTCTTTCTCCTGTGGCCGGCGTTGATGGGTCTGTGGGCGCTGGAGGAACGGCTGGAGGAGAGGAGCTTGTCCGGTGTGGGAGATGAGGGTGCAGCGGTGGCTGACTTCTATGGATGAAGAAGGAGAACAAACCGGCTGTGAGGGGAAAGGATAGAGCGAGTGTTGGCTGTTGTGGAGAGAACCGGCTGAGGAAAAGGGGAAGGTCTGTGTGCAGAAGAAAAGGGGCTCTCGGTTCAATAGAGAGCAAAATAGGGCTGAGGGGCGGCTGCTCTGATCTTCTGGTTTTTTTCAAAAGGGAGGGGGAGATCGGTTGAGCAGGGGAGATGGGGAAAATGGGGGCTGCGACTTTATTTTTTGGCAGAGATGGCTCTCTAGTTTTTTCACAAGGAGTGTTTCTCTGGTTTTCTTTTCCAAGACCCAGGGGAGAAGGGGTAGTGGCTGCTTCTCTGTATTTGTGGGTTTTCTCTCCTTTTTTCAGGCGGCTGCAGGGGAAATGTGGGAAAGAGGCTGTTTTGGTTGCAGGGGAGAAGAAGATGGTGAGCCCCTCTTTGCTGGTCCCAGGACAACAACCCCCAAGCTGAAAAAAAAAAGTCGGGCGGCGGCTTGGTGTAGATAAATTTAGGTTAGGTTTTTTTGGTTCCCCCCAAATTTCCTCCGCCCCCCCTGAATAAATTTTCCCCCCCTCACTTTTTCTCCGTAGCATAGTATTTATAGGAGAAGTTTTGCTAGGTTTTCAAACTAGTCCCTCAACTTTTCCTTTCCTTCTCTTTTCCTCTTTTTTTTTGTAAATTTTGATTTTTTCTTATTTTTTTGTATTTTTGAAAGCGAGCAATATCAATATCAACTCAACAAGGAAAATCAGTGATCATAAAATTTACGCGTTAAAAGTTGAACGCGTTCCAAATACCTTTGAAAATTTACATTCTTTTGAGATGACGTTGAAAATGCTAAAAACGATGCAAATATATCAAAAATGCATTTTTTTGGGTTTTCATTGTTTTTTGCTATTTTTGGTTTTTTTCTGAAAAATTATCAAAACATGGGTCAAAAATTGGGTAGCAACAGATGCCCCCTCTTTACAATGCTTACGAAGCCAAACTCCTCAATGTTTTGCATAGTAAGCTTTGTAAAGAAAAACTTGTCTTTCTGTCTGCTTAACTTGCTCAATATCCACTCATCTAAAGACCTTGCTCTTTTTCTCTGTTCTCTCTTCCTTCTCTTTTCTTCCTCTTCTTTCTTTCTTTCTCTCTCCTTTTTTTGTTATCTTGAGATCCCTTCTGGCGATCTCCTTTCCCAAAACCAAATAATGTGTGTAGCTCGGTCAACCTAAAATCCCATATGGAGATTCCCTTTAACCAAAGCCACATGAGATCCCATCTGGCGACCTCATTCAATTGGAACTAAAAAAATGTGTAGCTCGGTCAACCTGAAATCCCATCTGGCGATTCCCTTTAACCAAAGCTACATGAGATCCCATCTGGCGACCTCATTAAAATGGAACTAAAAAATGTGTGTAGCTCGGTCAACCTGAAATCCCATCTGGCGATTCCCTTTAACCAAAGCTACATGAGATCCCATCTGGCGACCTCATTAAAGTGGAACTAAAAAAATGTGGTAGCTCGGTCAACCTGAAATCCCATCTGGCGATTCCCTTTAACAAAAGCTACATGAGATTCCATCTGGCAATCTCATTCAACTGGAACTTAAAAAAAAATGTGTAGCTCGGTCAACCTGAAATCCCATCTGGCGATTCCCTTTAACCAAAGCTACATGAGATCCCATCTGGCGACCTCATTAAAGTGGAACTTAAAAAAATGTGTGTAGCTCGGTCAACCTGAAATCCCATCTGGCGATTCCCTTTAACCAAAGCTACATGAGATCCCATCTGGCGACCTCATTAAAGTGGAACTAAAAAAATGTGGTAGCTCGGTCAACCTGAAATCCCATCTGGCGATTCCCTTTAACCAAAGCTACATGAGATTCCATCTGGCAATCTCATTCAACTGGAACTTAAAAAAAAATGTGTAGCTCGGTCAACCTGAAATCCCATCTGGCGATTCCCTTTAACCAAAGCTACATGAGATCCCATCTGACGACCTCATTAAAGTGGAACTAAAAAAATGTGGTAGCTCGGTCAACCTGAAATCCCATCTGGCGATTCCCTTTAACCAAAGCTACATGAGATTCCATCTGGCAATCTCATTCAACTGGAACTTAAAAAAAAAATGTGTAGCTCGGTCAACCTGAAATCCCATCTGGCGATTCCCTTTAACCAAAGCTACATGAGATCCCATCTGGCGACCTCATTAAAGTGGAACTAAAAAATGTGGTAGCTCGGTCAACCTGAAATCCCATCTGGCGATTCCCTTTAACCAAAGCTACATGAGATCCCATCTGGCGACCTCATTAAACCAAAATAAAGAATATGTGTAACAAAATGGTCTCATTGTAATGGGTGACCTACTCAGGTGGAAAGAATGTGGAAAACGGTCTCATTATGATGGGTGACCTACCCAAATGGAAAAAATGTGATGTGCGGTCTCATTATAATGGGTGACCTACCCAAATGAAAGATGTGATGTGACAAGTGTGAAAAATGGGACTTACCTGGCGAAGTCCTGAAGGGATGATAGAAGAAGGGCCGGAAAACTTGGTGTTTCTTGATAATTCTTGATCGCAGGGTTTGAAAACTTGATGCTTCCTGATTGCAAGGTTGATCTTTTCATTTCTTTGAGATTTTCCTAATAGTAAGGCTTATCTCATCTTCTTCCCGTTCCAAGGTCACAACCATGATTCTCTGTTATTATCAGCTCAATGATTCTCCCTTTTTTTTCTTTTTTTTTTGTTCCCCAATCTTGCTAAACTACATTGAGGATTTTTCCTGCAACAAAAATAAAAAAATATGTGCAATGTTTTAACGTTAGATGACATGCATGCATCCTTACCTGATGTGAAATATAGGTCCCCCCTTTGATGATCCATCGTCATAGGGTGCCTTTGTTTGCATTCCAAAGCTTTATTTGTTCTTTCGATGCATTGGCTCATTCATGTGCTAGCCATCCACTCAGTTGTAAGTGCAGTGCCCATCCTGGGCTGTCCACAACAATTACTGCTCTCGCTGTTTATCAAGCTTGACTCTGCCCCCAAGTGCGGTGTTGCTTGATTCATCATGAAGGATTTTCTCTTTTGGATTCTTCTGAAAATTATCTTTTGATTGATTGTGTGCATCATGCCAACACCCATCAAGATTGTTAATCAGTCATGAACTTACTCTTCAAGTATATGTTATCATCAGTCTTCATTGAAACTATCCAATCATCCAGACATGCATCTCATAGCTTGCAGTACAAAGGCTCATGGTTGTATGCTCAGTGTTATTCTCAATAGATTCCCCTTAGCTCTTCTAATCAGATTGTGAAAAGAAATGCAGTGGCATCATCAATGATGAAGTGCGTCTTTGATCTCCAAAATAAATGGTCCCACAGTCAGTCTTCAGGGTGGGTGCCTTTCTGAGATTCATTCAATGAAGTTGTGATAACATCTGTCAATAACCATGTTTCAAAGGATGACAATATGAGATTGTCCTTCAAGTGCAGCATTGTTCCCACAGTCAGTCTTGGTGGTGTGCATCTTTTCAATATTCATTCAAATGCAACTGTATGCCCACATCGGTTGATAGCCATGTTTCAAAAGATGATGATATGAAAGTGTCCTTCAGGTACATCTTTGGTCCACCGTCAGTCTTGGTGGGTGCATCCTTCCAACATTCATTCAAATGCAACTATGCGATAACATCGTTTAAAAGTCATAGCCATGTTTTAGAGGGTAACCCAAGCTGATGATAATAAAATGCCCTTCAAGTGTAGCGTTGCTCATCAATTGCTGCTGAAGTTCACTAAATCACTGACTATCTTTGAACAACATTGTCCCCAGTAATTATCTGAATGCTTGTTCTGCTGATTAGCTTTCTTTAAACACCATTGTCCTCAATGCATTGATTCATCATTTGATCATTTTTCATTGCCCCTCAGCTGATCTAAATACTGCTTGTTTTTCTTCTCAGGGTCCACTGTATTGCCCCCAAAGTGTCTCAACTTTTCAAGGAGTGTTGAGAAGAGTTGATGTCATTCTTGTCAAGGATTTTGCAAATTCGGTCGATGTTTTTGTTGTTTAACAATCTTTCTTGTTCTGGAATCAACTCTCATATATCAAAGATCATGTCAATTCAAGTCTAATTGTTGAAATGAAATCAAAGAGATATCAGTTTTGGAAAAGATCTTTTGAAAATCAAGCTTTTTGGTCAAAGACCCAACACACACTATTCAATATTGTCCTTTGATTGTCTTGTATTTTGAAAACAGAAATGACCCATTGTAAGTTTAAAATGACTTTTTTCATGGTTCTTTATGTCAGTTTTTAATCTTTGATCTTGGGTATATCTTTTCACGGTCTGCAATGAGGTGACCTTCTATGAATTTCAAGGAAAACAAAAGGCTCAAGTCGAAACTTGAGGATTCATCAAAAAAGATTGTTTTCTTTTTTTAGCACCAATTTTATTAGCATGCATAATAACCAGTAGCTTAATTCATGAAACCACGACTCTTATGGAAAAAACTCTTCAAGTCTTGAGATCGCCATTTATCGGTTCAGATTGCTTACTTGATCAAAAAGGGCTTTTAAAAGCACGTAATGCAGGCTATGGTTCATGGCTTATGAAAGAAAGGAAAATTCAGGCTCAAAAGGTGTTTGAGGGTTTCAAAGACCTAGGATCAACATCAAACTATTCATCAACTCTTTTTCTATTGTTGTGTTTGTAGAGGAAATGACATATAACCTTATCAACCTTAAATATCAGAATTCTCTTAACATAGGTTATATGCAAATCCAACTTTTTCTTTGATGAATAACCAATCTCAATCATCTGATAACTTCAAGGGCTTTATCATGGATGCCAAAGGTCATGGCTTTCACATAGCATTTCTCATAATTTTCTAACACACCCCCAGTTTAGGTCTTCTTTCTTTTAACTCTCGCTCAAACATTGGACTTTTGTTTTAAGCCTTCTCTTTCACTTTTGTCTTTTCTTATTTGCCCCCAGTGTGGGGTGTGATCCTGGTCAGGGTTTCTTGAAAGAAGTATTCTATCAGGCTCAAATGGGGACCGCAAGGGATAATATTTCAAGAAATGTGAAATGATAACAAAAATGGCATTTTCTCATTTCAAGCGAGGTCGGTTAGAACCGATAAATTTTGACCTCATCTAGTGTAATGATTAGAACTTGTAAGAATCATGATTCACGAGTCCATAACTATTGAATCTACTACATGTCATTATGCATACTGCTAAAACTAGCTATATGATGTGTGGTTCAGTTTCAGGAGGTATGAGTTCAAAATTGTTTGGTCACCTCATGTCATTTTCAAGCATCAAGTCATTTCTGCAATCAAAACACTTTTAATGTTCAGGATTAAACTTTGCATGTTGGAGTTTGATCAAGCATATTTTGTCAAAATACCCTTTGAAATAAGCATCTCTCGATTTCAAAACAACAGGAAGACAAAGGAAAGACATGTTTCGTTCAAGGATGGGATGTGACCCCAAAACAAAATGCAAGATGGCAAAATTCATGACAAAAATGATTGACAATTCAACACCATTCTTGGATCAACTATTCTAGCAATATCTGTGTTTCACCGAGCAATTTCGATCACATGTCATTCTTGAAGATGTTCGGGGACAAAATGATCGATGACATCATCTTTCACAAACTGAGCTCGATTCTTGAAACTCTTGCATTTGTTCAACTGAAATGGCTGAGGACCCCACCATGACATCCCATCTCTTGTCTGGATTATACCACCTAGAAAATGGTGGTTGCATGGGATTTGTCGGAGTCAGGCAAAAAGTCTGGAACCTGACAGGTGCTGGTAGGCCAACTTGAGTGGCAGAAGGATGTCAATCTTGGTAAAGACACTTGAGCAGTTAATGTTACAGCGAGACCTGGCTAAACCACATGAATAAGGTTTTCCACCTTCAGAGTTATCTTCTTATTCATCTCTCTTCATTGTTCTGGAATTCATGACAGACCCTTCAATCTTTCACTTCTTCATGGCTCGTTCAATTCTTTCGACAATCTTCACAACATCATGTCAATCTTCCCATATTGTTGTGGTCGTTTGTGGATTGTTGGAAACCTTCCAACAGCTAGGTAATCTTGGCAGCGCATAGAATCATGCAGCGCTATCACTATCAATGTGTGAAATGATGCATTGTTTTTATTGGAGGAGAAACTGATGAATCTGAAACTCCTTTGTCTCCTCTTCGATCCCTCACTGACAGTGCAGCAAACAAACACCTGTAGAGGGAGCTCTGCTCTGTTGAAGTTTCAATCTTCTTTCTATTTTTCAGCTGAGGTCTGCTCTTTTCCCTACTTTTGCATTTTCAAGCTAACACTGATGAGAAAAAAATTATAGATGATCAGAAACTACTGCATCCCTTCTTGGATTCTCCACTTGCAGAGCTACAAACAGATTTCTGCAGAGAGAGCTCTGCCACGGTGAAGTTCTATATTTGCTCCTGTTTTCTAGCTCAAGTCTGGCTTTTCTGCCTACTACAGTGTTTCGATGCTGAAACTGGTGGGGTAACTTTTCATATCGTCTGAAACTACTACATCCCCTCTTGCATTCCCCACTTGCAGAGCCATAAACGGGTTTTTGTAGAGAGAGCTCTGCCACGTCAAAGTTCGACGACTGCTCATGTTTTCAGACTAGGTCTGACTCTTCGGCTTACTCCAGTGTTTCAGTGCTGAAACTGATGAGCCAAAGTTTTGTAGCATTTGAAAGTACTGCATCCCCTCTTGCATTCCCCACTTGCAGAGCCACAAACGAATCTCTACAGAGAGAGACTCTGCAACGTAGAAGTTCAGTGTCTAATCATGGGTTTTTTTTCAGGTTTTTTTTTCGGGGTTTTTTTGTTTTTTTGTTTTTTTACATTTTGTGCTGCTGAACTGGATTGAGCTAACAGTTAGGGTAACGTCAAAGAAGGCTAATGCACCATGCACAGAAGGTTAGCAGTTATTTGGTGCCATTGACAGATGTGGAGGCGATGAACAATTAACAGAGCAGCTGACCAAGAACAAAAGTTATCATTAGTTGATGACTGAAGGCATTGTTGTCGTTGTTCATGACTGAAAAGAAGAGGTGTAACTTCAATGAGACATGGACAAGCAGTGTTCCCACATAAGACTGTGCAGACATTCCCTTTCCATTTGATGCTCAACACTTGTTCAGGCAAATCTGAGCCTAGCTACTTCCCCTTTGATGCTCTCAACTTTCTTTGTGATAATGAGCCTCTATCTGACATCTTTCTTCATTTCCATCATCTTTTCAATCACGTGTAGCAAACCTCGGACAGGGGAACCTATTTTTCCTCATGGTACATGCATGATAAATGTATGAACATGTAATCTATATGAAAAACTCGCCCTTCGAGGGGTGACATATGGTCGTAACTCTTGTATGATGAAACAAGAATCTTATTCTTGCCCAAACTCTACAATGAAAATTTTCTGAGTGACGGCCATTGGGTCACCCACAAGTCCTGAATTCAAGATGCTTCAAGAAGGGCTTGCTCAGATGCAAAACAACTATTTACGAAGCATACATCCTACCGGCAGGTTCTAATCTTTTTAAGTGAGACAAGAGGTATGTTTACTACTTGGTCTCTAAAAAGGGTCTCTCGTTGTCCTAGTGATCGCCCTTGTAAAGGCAATATGGGGGTTCAGCAGATAGTGGGATGGCACATGTACCAATCACTATCAGTCTAAACACTTAGCAAAGAGTTGGGGTTTACACAAACTTAAACCTTGACTCAAGTCATAAGGCAAGCTGCTAGTCCCCCACCTAACCTGAAGCTTGTGTGTGCTTTCAAAAATTAAAACATGTGATGCATGAGACAATTCTACACAATGCATGAATAAAAAAAATAAGACAAAAACCAAAAAATTAAAACACGTCAAAAACACAAAGCTTAGTCCAATAAAGTTGAAAACAATACCTTTCCCCAGTGGAGTCGCCATTCTGTCGCATGTCAGAAAATCCGCGCGGCATCGGCTGGCGATTTTTTCGTTGTTTGCTTGATTTGATTTGGTTCGTTGGAGTCGCCACCTAGTAATTCATTGAAGGCTACTAGGAAACCCGAGACTGGTCTTATCAGAGATTTGCGGGTAAGGGACTGGTTGTGGTTAGGGAAGGTATTAGCACCCCTAACGCACCCTACCTGAGGTAAGCTGCTTCGTGAACTTGATGTGTTAAAGAAGTTTTAAAAATTCTGTTCTTTCATCGAATTTTAGAAATACGACTTACATGTAAGTTCATAATTCTTTATCCGTGAAGAAATCAAAATATTAAATTCTTCTTTATTCTTGCAATTTTATCATAAAAAAAAAACATTCATTAATAAAATTCAAATCACACATTCACTTTCACTATACTTTTCTTTTTTTCTTTTCTTTTCTTTTTTGTACATTCACATTACAAATTAAAAAATTTCAACACTAAACAAAAATTACATTACATAATTTAAAAATTACAAAATGGTCCCCAAACAGTCCAAAATTACAGAGATACCCTTCTGCACCACCGAAACAGTGGCAGCGCGTCCTTCCCACGCGCCACCATCACTGGCGGCGCGTGGGTTCACGCGCAGCCGGGAAAGCAGCCGGCCGAAACTGGCTTCTCCTCCTCTTCTCTTCTGCAACGCCGGTGACCTGCAAAACAACAAAAAAACGCAACAACACAGTCGATTCTCTCCTCCTTAGATCTGTTAAAATCTGCTTCTCTCTCCTTCTTCCTCGGCTAGCAGATCTGTTGTGGAGTGTTGAGTGGCTCACCGGCGACTCGAGCGGTCGGTTACCCACTGGACCGGGTAGATCGCCGACCCTTCTTTCTTCTTTGGCTGGCGGCGAGGCAGGCATAGGATTAAGCAAGGTGAAGAGACCACCTCAAGCTTCGGCTCCCTTCTCCTCTCTTTCTCCTGTGGCCGGCGTTGATGGGTCTGTGGGCGCTGGAGGAACGGCTGGAGGAGAGGAGCTTGTCCGGTGTGGGAGATGGGGGTGCAGCGGTGGCTGACTTCTATGGATGAAGAAGGAGAACAAACCGGCTGTGAGGGGAAAGGATAGAGGGAGTGTTGGCTGTTGTGGAGAGAACCGGCTGAGGAAAAGGGGAAGGTCTGTGTGCAGAAGAAAAGGGGCTCTCGGTTCAATAGAGAGCAAAATAGGGCTGAGGGGCGGCTGCTCTGATCTTCTGGTTTTTTTCAAAAGGGAGGGGGAGATCGGTTGAGCAGGGGAGATGGGGAAAATGGGGGCTGCGACTTTATTTTTTGGCAGAGATGGCTCTCTAGTTTTTTCACAAGGAGTGTTTCTCTGGTTTTCTTTTCCAAGACCCAGGGGAGAAGGGGTAGTGGCTGCTTCTCTGTATTTGTGGGTTTTCTCTCCTTTTTTCAGGCGGCTGCAGGGGAAATGTGGGAAAGAGGCTGTTTTGGTTGCAGGGGAGAAGAAGATGGTGAGCCCCTCTTTGCTGGTCCCAGGACAACAACCCCCAAGCTGAAAAAAAAAAGTCGGGCGGCGGCTTGGTGTAGATAAATTTAGGTTAGGTTTTTTTGGTTCCCCCCAAATTTCCTCCGCCCCCCCTGAATAAATTTTTCCCCCCTCACTTTTTCTCCGTAGCATAGTATTTATAGGAGAAGTTTTGCTAGGTTTTCAAACTAGTCCCTCAACTTTTCCTTTCCTTCTCTTTTCCTCTTTTTTTTTGTAAATTTTGATTTTTTCTTATTTTTTTGTATTTTTGAAAGCGAGCAATATCAATATCAACTCAACAAGGAAAATCAGTGATCATAAAATTTACGCGTTAAAAGTTGAACGCGTTCCAAATACCTTTGAAAATTTACATTCTTTTGAGATGACGTTGAAAATGCTAAAAACGATGCAAATATATCAAAAATGCATTTTTTTAGGTTTTCATTGTTTTTTGCTATTTTTGGTTTTTTTCTGAAAAATTATCAAAACATGGGTCAAAAATTGGGTAGCAACAAGCATAACATAAACTCGATTTCTATCGGGTTCACTAGTTGCTCCAGCCTTTAACATTTTAATATTATCAATTCAATTCCATACAAAATTTAATTTTCATAAATTTCCAACTTGAGAATAATTGAAAAAATCTAATTGATACCCATTAAATAACCTATTACTTATAAAACCTATATAGAATATTGATGATGCTATTTATTAATAATGTAACTATCAATTCAAAATTCAACTTTTTACTAAAAGTGAATGTATAATCCAATAACTAATTATCATTTCTATATTAATTTATTTTTGCATCAAAATATGAACTAAAATAATAAAATTAATAGAAAATAATCATTACCTAACTAATTATCTATTATTTGTTCAATTCAAGATTATTCAACCTAAATTAAATACATTTTAGTATTATCAATTCCATAAAAAATTAATTTCCACAAATTTCTAACTTAAGAATAAAAGAGAAAAAAATTAAGTGATGCCTATTAAATAACCCATCATTTCTCAAATAAGTGATCGTTCTGACCTTACACTTGCATTCATAGAGGACATCTTTAAGAAAAGACAAAGGAGTAAACTGATTAAAGGAGTATTTGTTCTATTTATTGAAGTAGTTAGTCAGTTTTATGCCAATTATGATTATGTCAATATTGATGACCACTTCATTACTTCTACTATTTAAGGTCAAACCCTTGAGCTATCTTTTGTTGTCATTGGAAAGCTATATGAGCTACTTGAAATTACATATCCTAGCTTTATCTATAAGGGAATAAGAGCCTCTTCTAAGACTCGAATGAGTGATTTGTTTGTTAGCTCTATATGATCAAAATGATCTACCAAAGCACATAAACTGTCTATACACACTATGTTACCTCCTTACATATTATTAGCAAAAATTATGCCCACAAACCTCTAACCAATTGCAAGACATACTGAGTTGATAATTGAAAAAACTCAGTTCATGTATGTTATTGCTATTGATGTTCCTATTGACTAGCCAATTACTTTATTAATGTCATACGAAAAGCTACAACTGAGAAGGAAATGGGTATGCCTTTTAAAGGGTTGATAATTAGGATATAAGTTATGGCTAAAATACCTTTGCATAACAGTAAGCCAATAATCAGGATGCATGGAAAGATCTTAGTTATAACTCTTGTCAAATTTGAAGTTATGGTCAGTAAAAAAAGGTTACATCTTAGAGAGTTTACCTTCTATCAGCCCAAAACTCCTCAAACCAACCCCGACTCCTTTTTATAGTAGAACAATTACAAGTACTATCAAACAAGTTAGATAGTTTTACTAGTAAATAGGAACATAAGATTGATTTGATAAGTTGCTAATAGATATGAACCAAAATATTATGCAGGTTAATGACAGACTTGTTCAACTTAACTTGGATATCGAACAAGTGCATCAATTGTTGTTGGTGATGATGAATAGGATTGGTTCCAAATCAAGAGGGAGACAAGGATGCATGCAAGGAAGAGAAAGCAAGCCAGCTAGTCGTCAAATTTGTTTTTTTTATTGTTCTATAATTTTATTGATTTTTTTAATCAGGAATGAATATTGAATATTCTAGTCTATAATAAATAGGATATTTTTTTTTGTAGTATAGAAACATTTATGTTGAATACTTGATGCACTTTGAAGTTGATGCATGTAGTTGTATAGTAATATATGATGCATAGTAGTTGCACTTTGAACATATTATGAACCGTTGGGATGCAACATGTTATATGAAATATTCTTTGAATATGTCATGAGCTAATTGCATGAAACAAGTTTGGAACTGTTAGGATGTTGTTGTATAAATATTAATAATTGTTCTTATGCTACATACCATTGTTTCAATTGTATTTGCAAGAATACTTTAAAGAAGTATTTGTTTATGATTAAACTATTTGAACTACTTCCATGATAATTTATCTTTATTATGTTTTGTCACAGATCAATCAAAAGGAGCGATTTTAAATGTTAAAATGATTGGCTTTGATTAGTGAATGATTATCTACGCTATTAAAGATGAATTTATGTAGATTGTTAATTTATCTAAAATTAGATAAAGAATTAGCCATGTTTATCTTTTAGGATATGACGTGAGTATTTCTGTAATTATTTAATTTTTTTAGATAAATTATATAAGAAGTTCAAATAAAAGATCAATACAAGTTATCTAAAGATAACTGTTAAAGAAATGTTTTTGCGAAACTCAAATAATAGTATGTTAAGAACGTAACTAACTAGGAAATTTGAAGATAAAGTTCTTATCCTTATCACATGGATATGTATATAAGGAAGGATAATCTAAAGCATTAGCATGCGACAATAACACTGGGTAGAGGAACACTTGCAACGGGGCAAGAATGCCCAACTAGCTAAGGAGTTACACCAAGTTTCACACTATATACTCTTGACACGCGAATGAAGTGAGAAGAAGATTCTCAAGGAGAATTGTTCATTAAAGAGTTGAAGAGCCTACAAACTTCTAGAGGGAGTTTCTATGTTAACTGTTAGCAACTGAATGTTTTGTTTTAGTGAAAATAGTTTAAAGTATCAGGTGTTTTGGCAAGCTACTACGATAAGAGGCAAAATAGATTGTTTATCTTGACAAGAAGATAATATAGTTACAAAGAATTTATAGTTAAAAATACTACTTTTGTAATTTTCTAAACTAGTGGAAGTTCTATATCTTAGATTTGGCTCTAAAGGGTTTTTTTAAATCTTTTGAAGAGTTCTTCAAAGGGTTTTTTTCCTTCATAATCAAATAACTTGTTTATTTAAATTTTTTATATTTATATTTATTTAAGTACTTATCAGTATTTATAAAATGTTAGCATATTGCTTCTTAAATTTATATAACAGAAACAGAAACTGGGCTGTTAAAATATTTTATTTTCCTTTGGATACCTAGAGGTCAAAGCATGACTGCAATCCTAAAAAAGGATAAGAATGTCTATTCACTTAAAACAACACCCGTTCATGAAAGAAGCGACCCCAAAAGGTTCATGTAAAAAAGTTGCTTGCCATCAAAGGGGGCATGCAACGCAAAGTGCAGGGTAATCCAAAAAGGAGGGTTTATCGAAAGTTGCCTCCCTTTTCCCTTTGGAATGATCAGCCGACAACCCTCTATGGAGTATGGAGAGGCCATGCCGAAACTATCCAGCAAGCCTCCAAAAGGGATCTCTTATCTGAATTTTTCCCAATTTTTTTTTATCCACCATCAGAGTAGACAAAACTCTACCCTTGTATTCAAGATCTGTCCCTATCAAGAGATTGCGAAAGGGAGCACGTTGAGTGTTCTTGTTTCTGAAATGGGTTCAGAGAGGGAGAGTGTGGGGGATTTCATTGCATCTTTGTCGCACCTTGACGTTTTATTTTTCTCACCATCGCCTTATCTCAGCGGTCGATTCAGTTTAGCTTTATTGTGCTAAGTGAATTTCTATATCTTGATAAATTAGAAACGAAGTCATTTTGTTACCTTTTTCCTAAGTTACCTCTCCATATAAATTATTTTTAATCTTTTTTGCAGTATAATTTAAAATAAAACAAATAAATTTAAACTTTATCATGTCATTGCTTCAATTCTTCATTAAAAAAATTAATTAATTTGTTTTATAAAAAAACTAGTAGCCTAAATTAATACCCGTTCCTTGTCTTGAAAAAGCATTGTAGCCTTAAAATCTCTTCTTTATTTAAAAATAAAAAATAAAAACCAAACGTTCTAGAAGGAGATGTAAAATTGTGATATCAAATTTTTAAGAATTCAAATTGATTAGCTAAGTGTATTCAAGTTATTTCATTCGTTTTATAAGCAAAATATGGAGGAATATATCGAAATTTTTATTGGAAAAGTAACAAGAGGACTTGATTTCAAATATATCAAAATGCATGGAGATTAGATTTGAAATTGAGAATATAAAGAATAATTCTCTAATAACTTTAAAAAATCAAGGAAGGTTTGAGTATAGATATATGGACTCGTGTTATGCTGTGAATCGAATCATTTTTTCTTTTGCATAAAACAATGATGTCCATACATCACAAAGCGTGTTTTAAAGTAGTAAAACAAATATGCAACTCAAATCATAGACCTGATTGATTCAAATAAGTTGGTTTTATTTTAATTAGATGATAAAAAAAATAGACAACAAGATCAAATGGATCAAATTAAAAAAAAAATTACGATAACCTGGAAAAAAAACCATGTTTTAAAAGGAAAAAAATGATGTAGCTCAATTTCCAGCCAACTAAATACAGAATGATAAAATTGGGTAAAAAAAAAAACAAAACAAATCAACTCGAGTTAACCTGAGTTAGCATGACAAAGCTGTAACTTCGGTAATAAAAACATGATAACCCAACAGAAAACAAATAGAAAAACAATCACAAAGCCTAATTTTCAACAAAATAAATGTTGAAAGATGAGATTAAAAAAAATCAACAAACAAAAAGGACTTCAAAAATAAATCAAAACCATATAAGACGACCAAACCCTGCGACCCGAATCATGTTAATAAAATAACCCAAAAAAGGGAAAAAGGGAAACATGAAGATTAATTTCAAAGAGAACAAAAATTTGAAAGACAACTAAAAAAATATTGATTTCTTTTTTCAAAAAACAATCCAATAAAAAGGCCCGCACCAACCCTGGTTAACCCTCCAAATTTGTGATATAGGTTATGAGATCGAGATAACTTAATAGAAAAGAAAGCAAAAAAAATCATAGAACCTATTAAAAAAATATCGAATAACAAAATCAAAAAAGAAAACAAGTCCAAAATAATAATGTCAACCTTTGTTAATTTTTTAAACTTGTGACCCGGTTTATTAGACTGAAAGTACCATATCTAGAAAAACTACAAAGCCCATTTCTCAACCAATCAAATATCAAAGGATAAAATCGTAAACAAAAATAATTTATAAAAAGGATCCAAAAAAATAGCAATTAAAAGAATAAGGATCAAGATTTAAATAATAAATAAATTAGAGAACAACAAATAATTTTTGATTGAAGGGTGAAATTGAAAATTAAAATGAATTTAACTAAAGGACAGAAAAAAACAATCAAAATTATAAGCATCAAATTAAAAAAAATTAACATATCATAAATTTAGATTCAAAGATGAAATTGAAAATAAATTGAAATTTTACAAAAGGACCAAAAACAAAAACAAAAATTAAAAATCAAAAGAATAAAGATCAAAGTTAAAATCTCAATAAATAATACAACTCTAAAATTTTGAGTGGCTAAGGCAAATTTCGAGAGGAGTAAAAAGAAAAGAAAATGTTGCCGATAACAAATTGTCCCATACCTGCCACCACATGTCGTCCTAAAAGAAAGAGGATGTAGCAACACTTTTAACACCCATATGAAAAGCAGCGTTTGATTGCCATGTAACGTCTAGTGTCATCTGAAGACAACATAAGCGTTCCAAACGTTGGCGCTTCCATTGCATGCTCTAGTCATATTGTAATGCATGTTTACTCTAATCTTTATATATGTTGTATTTTTTAATTTTTATTTCTTAAAAAAGATCAAATTGAAAAGAAAAAAAAAAGGGATCGAAATAGAAAAAATCAAAGAAAAAAAAGAGATTAAAAACACTATTATAATCCAAATGTTTTCTCTCTTGTACTCCATTACTCTTTCCACATTACATCGTTTTTTTTCTTAATCTTAATTAATACTTACAAGCACATATATAATGTACATGTATCTGAAGCAAACCAGATGATTGGGGGTGCAAACCGTGGTGGGGTCGGTTTGTAAGGTCTATATATACACTTGAGATTTTGACGATAAGTGACCATGTATCAGGTTTCTGAAGCAAAGCAGAAGGGAAGTACGCACATGCATTCAAAGCCCGAAAATAAGACTTTTCTCCTCTGTGCTCGATAACCTGACAATTCTCCCGCCATACGCCATGCATACTCTCTCTCTCTCTCTCTCTCTCTCTCTCGGTTTCAGCAAATTTAAACCCCCCCACTTCAATTACCCCTAGCTTCACTCACATGCATGGACTGACATGGGCACTCATTTTTCCACATGCACATGCAAACATAACTCTTCTCTCTCCCTCTCTCCGACCACATACACAAACAGAGCTATTAATGTATTGCCTAGGTAGCTACCTAGTTGTATTTGTGGTTAGTGTATTGTGTTTTGAGTAGAGGAGTGTATGATGATGATGGTATTGATGATGGCATGATGACGAGATTAAAAGCAGAATTACTTTTATTATACCTCAATTACTCCATCTCCATCTACTTAAGTAGTGGGAGAGAAGAGAAGGGAACAACCGACCCCACTCTTCTCTAATGGGAGCATACATTAGCATATGGGAAAAGCTATTATTTACCGGTCCCCGCTTTGTACGAAAACTTGAAATAATTTTCGTGGACTCTGATACATGAAATCATCTCTCTTTTGGGTCTCCAAAGTCATGAGAGAGAAGATCTCATGCATATGATTACGTATGCACCAAGACATGCTTTGATATTTTTTCCTTCCTTTCCTTTCTAAAGACAAAGTTTGAAGTTTTTGTTTTCTGTGTATTCTTTTGTTGGGCTTTAGTTTTGTTCACTGATGAGGTAGTCAGACCCAAACAACATATCCTTCCTATCTTTTGCTCAAATAATTAACCTCCTTCACTGTTTTTTTTCCCCCTCCTTTACTGTTAGTTATACACAGCTAGCTTTGCTATTATACCGTACATATTAAGAGGTGCACTGGGCTAACTGCTTTCAATTCTCTCATCAAAAGAAAAGAGGGGAGAGGGGATTCTTCTCTTTGCTAAGACAAAACAAAACAGTTAATGGAGAGTTTTATGACATTGCAACAGATATCCAGGATTTATGTCTATCCCAACTCCTTTGAGCATTAATGGTTGTTTTCTTTTTATTTGTTTTACATGTAGGATATCTTCCGTCAGCTTGCGCGTAATCTCTATATCCCAAACAAGACTTACAAAACAAGAATTATACTCTGCGATTCGTGACCATCAGGTAAGAAAGTCGAACTAGATACCACACCATATAAAAATTTGCCAACCAACCGATGCCATCAGTATTAATGGTAATTTCATATACATATACAGTGTTTGCAAAAGTAGTTAGTTTAAGTCCCACTTGAGCTATGAATTATTATGTCCATTTAGGTCAGTAGCAACCCTAGTCCAGAAACAATTAAAGTTTAGCTTAGAAGTTGTTTAGCGCATCCTCATTGAGAAAAACGGTATATATGAGAGCCAAACGTATGTTATGTGTTTAATTAAGGGGCCCTGATTATTGGTAAGTGAATGACAAAATTCCTCCATGATCACTAAATACTTGTTGGCCAATATGAAATTGGAGAATGCCGTGTGACTTGTGACAATTGACCTATATGAAATTCACTATGATATATCTTAAGATTTGGGATTTTTTCCCTAGCATATACTAAATTTGTTGGAATTAAGCATTGCTTGATTTCTCTAATTCCCACATAACCTTAAAATCCCATCCTGTTCGAATTCAAAGTAAGGAATTCTAAGTTAAAATTTTCAAATAAAAAAATATTAGTTGGGTTCTGATTGGGAAATAATTAGGTTTCTCTTCTGCTTGAGAATCTCAGTAGGTACTGTCATTATTGCTAAGTGTGCAGATGCAATTTACTCTCTGTGGTTCACCTATACATAAAAACCACATATTCTCTATACAAGAATAAATATTTTGAAATGGAAATCTTGGGGGTGCTTATCATTACCGCTCGACATTCTGGAATCTTGGGGGTGAATTTTAGGTAGAAAGTTATCACTATCATTGCCCTTAGCTTTCATGCTTTTGTTCCAAGGTTAAGTCATTCCATGCCCATGCACTGTCACCAGAGGGTCACCCTCTGATCTTTTACCTCTCCTTTATTTGGAATGCATTTATTTATAGTCCCCATTGGATTACGAAGTAGTTAAAATTTGAAACCTTCAACCAAAAGATCTTTAATTAATCTGATTTGGTGAGAGTGAAAATCTCAGGATCTATTTTACTATTTTTGTGGTCCAAGTTTGAAGGATTTCACAATAAAAAAAACGGGTGTTGTTATACTGAGAAATTTTAATTTCTCAATTTCTTTACTTTTTGGTTCAAATTTATTTGAGGTAACATTTCTCAATCATTTCTTTTAGGTTACAATTAGTACGAGATGTATGTAATTCCTTTAAATATTATAGCAATAAGAATATTGTGAGCCTTGGTATAGTCGATTGGTGAGCATTCATTTGGTTTGATTCAGAAAATTCTATTTCAATTTTATCACAATTTTTTTTAATTAATTTCCCAAACAAAAATTAACCAAATTTAACATAATTGGATTGTGTAAAAAATCAAACCAAATGAAATTGATTTGGTTTGTTCATTCTTTTTCGTCTTTGGTTTCAATATTTAATATGTTCATAGATAAATAAATTTAAACTCCATAACCCATTTATAGGTATCATTAATTGACTTAAAAATTAATAAAAACAAAGTTCAATGTTCAGTTGGTTTGTCTTGATTTCTCTAAAACCCAACAAAAATGAATTTCCATGAAAATCGATTGAAAACCAAAATACCTATAATGAAAACACTAAATTAAGTTGATTCGAACCCTTTGTTAATGTATATTGAATTATATCACAGCTTTGATTTTAAAACTAAAAATTCTAGCTTAAATAAAGGAATCGCATTATCCCCACAATGACCAATGTGGATGCATTTTAATTTGCACAACTACTCGAAATCTTAGCACATCCCCACATGTGTTCCAAGCGCTCGGCATCCTCCAGTTAGCTTATGGGTATTTAGATTAAAAAAAAATCTAATTAAAAACAAGTTATCCATGAAACAATTAAAGAGTTTGCGAGAAATTATTTCATGGCTTGATATCATGAAGCTGACTGTTGCAAGTTTGAAGCCGAAAATATAATCTAACTTTAATGCTATTATAATGTTAAAAAACACAGCTAGTCTTAACAATATTCCTTCTATGCACAAAAGAAATTGCGTTTCTGATCTAGGAGTTTGATATACGTAGGTGGAATTGTCTCATCAATGAAGATACATGTACGTAGCAGCATTCCAGTACTATACGAAAATATTGGGCACGCAGAGTCTGGTTTTCAAATGCTCGCATGTCAATAAATACTCGTGATCCCATATGGAGTGTGTGTGTGTGTGTGTGTATATATATATTCAGAGTTTCAACGAGAGAATTCGTTGATTGACCTTTCTTTGAAAAGTGCCTTTGTTTGTTTGTTTTGGAAAACAAAAGAAAAGGAATTGTTATTACTTTTAGAGAGAGAGATGAGAAAAGACCATGTTTGATGGGCTGGAAAGAGAATTTGCAGCTTTTCAGGAATGAAGAGGCGAGGCTGCTGCCAAGAGCTCCTTGCAGAAAACCACATTGCTCCATTTAAAATTTCACTTAATTGTTCTAACAGCTATACTTTATACATGCATCAGCCATTGGAGGATATATATATATAAATACAAGGCATGGGTGTGACACCAATATCCGAGAGAGAGAGAGAGAGAGAGGATTATTTGAGAAATAAGAGTCCCGTAAGTACAGTTGTTGCAGGGAGGGTGGGAAGCACATGCTTATGCAAGGAATGTCCTACAAAGCCCACGTAGTTGTGTGCTTTTCGATTCTCGGGTTGTGGGAAACACCATCATGCATGCCAAAGTCTCCAATTAATGCTACTTCTTTATAATAATTACCTCTTAATTAAAAACATACAAACTCTTAATTCCTTCTTTATTTACTCTTTTAATTATTAATTATTCTCTTTGTCCCAATAAAAGCCTACTATACTTTTTCGCAACAGATTAAAAAATACAATAAATATCATAGTTTTGAAATCCGTTTGGCTTGGTGGATCGATCCAGGGTTAGAACCTGACCGAGTTAATAAAAAAATAGAAAAATTCATGACCTGGTGTGATCCGGTCGACCTGGCGGGTTGACCCGGCAAAACCCAGTTACAACCCGTTGACTTTTGTTTTTATTAAAATGACACCGTTTTGAATTTTTTTAAATAGAAATTGACCCGACTGACTCGGTGACTTGTCAAAATCTGGAACCCGAGCCTTGGACCGAGATGAGTTTAAAAACTATGATAAATATTATGTTAACTTATGCATTTTTGTTGTATTTATTACATTAAAAGTAATTGAATAATAATTTCATTAAAAAAAAAAGATAAAATAGAAAAAAATTATATTTAATTTTTTATGTTTTGAGATATAAAAATAAATAAAAAAGAATTTTTTTATGAGATGGGGAGGTTATTAATTACTACTATTATCAAATATTTACATTGACCGATAATGTCATTATGCCAGTACATTCATATTTGAATTATAGTTTTTTCATTACCCGGTCCGGTTCAAGATCTAGGTTCTGGATTTTGACTGAGTTATTGACTCATCCGGGTTAATTTTTTTTTTAAAATAAAATGATATCGTTTTATTTTTTTTAAAAAAAGTCAATGGGTTACAACCGGGTCGTCGGGTCATACTAGGTTTTTTTAATTATTTTTTCTTCAACTCGGCTAGGTTCTAGCTCCAGATCGGTCGAGCCGTGTTTTTAAAACTATGATTTGAATGCATCTGGGAATTTAATTGCCAAAGAGAAGTACTACTTTTATATTAAACTATTATAATATATAGGTTTTGCATTTAGTGAAAGCAATATATATATATATATATATATATATATATATATATATATATATATATATATATAATACTCCATATTTTGCTTGGTTACTCTGCTTATTCCATATTAAGCAAGTCCCCTTTTAAATATAAGAGAGCTTTCTTGCACTTGTGTATGAAAAATAAGGTAGCATTAATTTTGTAATTTTTTTTTTTCAAACCCGGTTGCTAATTAAAACACACATTGAAGTTGTTTCCAAATATTTATTAATTCAAGTGGCTTTTTGTCTCTTGGAGCTGGCGTGCCATCTATTTTTTCAGATGGCTTAGAAAGAAAGAAATTACGAAGGAGAAAACCTAAATTCAATACATGTGCTAACTAGTTTAGAAGAAATAGCCTAACAATTAGGAATTTAATTAAATCAACGGGAGGGCTATTTCGTGTTATGTGATTCAAAAATCCAAAAGAATAAATTGTCTTTTTTAGTGGAGAAAATAAATAAATATATATATATATATGTACGTAAAAAGCCTTTGGGAATATTATTAATTAATTAATTAATTATGAGAAGAAGAGGATGGATGGAATAGAACGTACCAACAGTATATGGATTTGAAAAGGGGTAAGACGCGTGGAATCTTTCAAGCTGCAAATGGGACCAAAATGAATAAAACCAGCTTGTTTTTTTTTTTTAGCTGTCTGATTTCCGCAATAATCCTGTAGGTTAGATGTGCTATATAAATTAAGAGTCTCGATATTTATAATCCTCCTGCTCCTGCAATTGTGGCTAAAAGGGACCTTTTTCGTGATATTCTAAAAAGAATGAGCCTTTTTAGTCATTTTCTCCTTGGAACATACCCTAAAGCCTAAAGGTGTTAATTAGCTGGATGACCCTTTAGAATTTCTCTCTTTTTATTGAAATTATTATTATTCCTATTCCCTTTTCCTCGATAGAAAACAGGTGGAACATGATATAATAATATTTCGTCTGTCTTAATTAACAAAGTCAAAAAAAATATTACCCTCCTAAGGAATATAGTATAATTATTATTTATTATCGTGGAGTAGTATTAATATTATTTAACATAACTGACTGACTGTCTGACCACCATCTCTCTTTGTTTTCTTTTTTCTTTCTTTCTTTCTTTCTCTCTCTTCTGCAACTATTTCATCACCTCACAAGCTTCCAAACAAAGAGAATTAATGGAAAGTGAGATTTGCAAGTTTTATTCTCCTCGTTGTCCTTGGGTATGTTTACGATGAAACATCAAATAAAAACCCTTACCTGGTTAATGGGTGTCTCTCTCTCTATTGATTCCATTATTTTAGCACATGCCTATGGCAACATCAACTATAGATCTCTCTTCCCAATATTGTCCTAGTAACACTTACAGTCAGTTTGGCAGCCGTCTTCATATCCATGGCTTACTTTGAGATCACGAACAAGAAGCATCATCTTCATCATCGATATACGCAGTTCGGGGTTCCAGCTTCTCCTTGGATATGACCATGGTTCCTGCTCGAAGTCTTTCTAAACAACAACAGCAACAGCATCAACTTGGTTATGGTAGTTATTTTGGTGGAGGTACTAGTGCTTATAATGAGAGTTTTGGTCTTATGAGCCGATTAGAAGGTTATGACTCTTGTGTTAGTGAAGCTTGCTTATTAGGATCTGATCTAGTGGTGGCTAATATTCCCATGGCTGAAGATGAATCAAGAACTAATAGTGTTAATAATGAAGCTGGCTCAAGCTCAAAAGATGTTCAAGAAGAGAGAGATGAAGGGTGGCTCCAATTGAGTATAGGGGGTCAAACAACAACGACAACAACACCAACAAGCCATGAGAGCAAGCACTATCATCATCATCATCATCATCAACAACAACAACAACAACAACAACAACTAGTACTTGATCCTACAACTAGAAGAGGAGGGTTGATTGAGCTTGATCTACTACCAGGTAGCATTAGTAGTATTTCACATCAAGCAAGACCTTTGAGTACTCCTATGTTTCATGTTCCTGATTTTAGAACTCCTCCAAGGCCAGTCATGAACATTGCTGCAAGTCATGCCACTAATTTTGGCACTACATCTTTATTCTTTCAACACCATCCAGCAGCAACTAGCTCAACCTATCCTCTTCATCAAGAGATAAACTGGCCATTTAGGCCTATGTTGCATAATATAGCGACCGCCTCATCTTCATATTCTCCGTCGTCCTCTTCTTCTTCTTTGATGCCATTGGGGTCCTATTTTTCACGTCCGTTCCAAGTAAATAGTGGCATGGATGTTGCAGGACCGAGTTCCGACTTTAGAGTAATCGATCCTCCAAGAAGACCCCATTCTGGCATTTGGTTTTTACTACAAGCGTCTCAAAATCAGTAAGTGCAAAAGAAAAAAAAAAGGGTAGACATACGAAGAAGCACATAGAAAGATTAGCCCCACCATTTTGTTTTTGTTTTCATCTTTTGTTTACTTAATTTCATTTTAAAATATTTTTTACATCCAATTAGCTACTTTGTAATGATTTGTTTTTCATGTCTAAATGCAGAACGAAAGAACCCTTCTTGCCTCAAATATCCAAGAGCTACCTGAGAATCAAGTAACATATTTTATCTTCTCTCCTGGTTTTTTTTTTTTTTTTTTTTGGGGGGGGGGGGGGGGGGGGGTGGGGGGGTTAATAAAGTTTAATATATTAATGGAATTGAAGAATCCTTTTTGTTCTGAGACTTAATTATTTCGTTTTTCTTTCGATATCTGAAACCTTAGGGATGGAAGGATGACAGTTCGGTTATTAATGAAGTATCTGGTTAACAAGCTGGGACTGGATAGCGAATCAGAGGTATTTAAAACCATTATTACATTTGTTTTTCTATTCCAATCAATACATAAAAAGAAGTAGTTGATTGTACTGTTCTTCCTACCTTATTTTACACATCTCACTTCCTGAAGATTGAAAAATCACAGACAAATAGAAGAACCAGAAATAGGGAACAACCCTATCTTTCCAAATTACTAGTTTTAATTGCACGAAAATGGACAAAGGTGGTGTTAGAGACATGACAGAAACAGCAGAACTAGATGCGTTTCTCTAGCGGTATATATTGTGTCTGATAACTTGATATTTAGGTGAGAAGTATATTTCTAGGTAGCCAACTTCTCTTTTTGTATCATTAGGCCATAATCTATTCTTGCAATGATGGTCTAAGAACAAAAATGTTTGTCTAAACTAGGTATTGAGTCTTCTAAACTGGTCATCAATTTGAAGTTTAGTTAGTTATAAATGTTTTCATTGACAAGATTAAATTAGAGGTGTAGGGTTTAAGTGTATTACTTTGGAGATAATGTAGACCTGCCACCTTCTTTCACATGACCCCCAAAATAAATTGAAATGATCAGTAGGCTTTCATCCTTCACAAATGGGTTCACTGTTTTAGACCATAACACTTAAGAAAGTAACGTCTCAATGATCCGGCATAAATAATGCATACAACAATAAGAGAAAGCACAAACAGGCATAAAGTGAAGTAAAGCACTAAAGCGCGCATACATACATATAAGCAGCTGGTGGGATGGGTTAAAATGCAAAACCTTGGAGAAGAAACCTAAGCCACTAGTTTTCTCGCTGTTTGACTTCTTTCCTGCCTGTTTTAAGATAACTGGCTGTTGATACAAGTATTGCTAGGGAAGTCCGTATTTTTCTTGGTACATTAGACATAAACAAGGGTTAGTCTTCATTATCTCTAAGAATTGAGTATCATAGAGGATTTGTCTTGATTATCTCTATTGATAATTAATGATATTCGTATAAGGAAACTCTGATTGTGCTAGGTTGCCCTATTTGGAATAGGACTATTGATAGACATCTGATACTTATCTTATGAATTAATAAATACAGAAATTAAATTTTCCATCGTGCAACAAAGAAAACTGCAATAGAAATGCGTTACTGTGTGTGTGTGTGTGTGTATCAAGAATTATCAGTTAGAATATGTAGGAAGAGACATGTTCTAATATATAGAGTTTGGATTTCCTATTTTGTGTTTATCACAAAAATTAAAAAGAACAAGAAAACAGATCATATTCTTGCTACACTGCAAATCGAATTTATTAATTATAACAGTAATCATAGGCAGCGTTCTGAAACACAGGATTAATATAGTTATATTTAGTCACTCTTTCGGTTTTTCCCCTAATTTCTTGCACTCAGTGAACTCCTACAAATAACTTTACCTTCTATTCGTCCATAGGCGATAGAACTTCAGCCTCAAAAAGTTGTTGTCTTTTAAACTGATTTAAAAAGAAATTCTTAAAATCATCTATTTTTGAATTATAATAAGATCATTATATTTTTCTATTTAAAATTAATCCTAGTATAAACACTATTTATTTTCTTTAACATGCATGGCATTGTTAAGAAACGATCTGGTTCTATCATCATGTGTACATCATAATTCACGTGCATTGTCTATGGAATAATTATATACACATAGAAAGGTGTATGAGGTCTTGGAAGGATGCAGATAATGGACGTATCAAAGTACTGGACAATAGATTAACTTTGTATTTTGTCATTATTAGGGGCTACGCTGTTATATACAATATATATATAATATAATCCATGCAAGAGATGGCTTTGATTATCAGATTCAGTGCATGCGCAATTGTGTGTCCATCATTTATACAACGCTTCTCATGCACACTTCATCGAATACCCACTAGCTAGCTATATCCTTCATTATTGTTATTACCATAATTATACTAAAGTCCCTTATAAGATAGTAATTGAGTACTCTCTATTTTTATGATTATTATCAATCGAGTATTGCTATGAAAAACATTCAGACTCGAGTTTTAATTAATTGCTTGAAATTCAGGTTTGCTGATCTCTAAGATATAATTAGTAAAATATTTTTTACTGCATCAAAAACACTTGAAGCTTTCTTGAATCATATATATATATATATATATATATATATATATATATATATATAGAGAGAGATAGATAATGAATCGACTAATTCACTTCAGGTCTTTTTAAAAGAGGGAAAATTCAGAAACCAGAAAAGATGCAAATTCATATTTGTACATGGTGCGCTGTGCGCATATATATATATATATATGGCCACGGCTTGGGGGGGGAGGAGAGTGTCCTTAGCGTATAAAAGAAGGGATTGTTGATTTATAAAGTGCCTATTTTCGTATGCAAATTTAGGGATTTAACACAGGCTTGAAGAATTATGTCCATAGACTAAATATTCTCTCCTTAAGTCTCTCAAGATGAACCTGTGGTCTTATTGTTTCTTATTATCCCTTCTGATTCATTGGAAAATCATCGACTTCCATTGTGCAGTACTGCAATAACATTGTGTGAAAACTTTTTCTAGAGCACAAAATGACAGCCATATTTTTAGGGACAAGAGCACCATACGTACTGATAAACCATTGAAAGAAATCCTTATGCAGATCATTACAGCCAATGAAGTTAAAAAAAAATTCGAATCGCTGAGTTATTTTTAGGGAACACTATGTGTTTTCATTTATATGAAAGCAAAAGGCTTTTGTACATCATATTGAACAAAACTAAAAATCTAAATGACAATAGTTGTGATGCTTTAGGATGTAATATATAGCTACTTAAGCTGTAGTTTTGGCCATTTTTTCCTTCTTTTTCTAGTTTATAGTTTCTACTCTTTAATTAGGTTATTTGAGTTTTCTAGACAAGTGATGTATATCACTATTGTGCTTATACATGTCTTTTGTGGCTAACGGGGAAAAAAAATCACTGTACGCATGCCTATATGCTTTCACTACGTAGCACCTCCTCATGAGTGTTCCATATAATTTAAGTAAAGAAAAACTAAAAAAAATTACTCTAATTCATAATCGAAAACATTTAGTCATAGAACTTGTCTTGTGCCAGTATTTTCTCAATCATATAGTAAAACCAACAAATTGAATTTAAGAAGTAGAGTCGTGAGGGTCAGTTAGTGTTCCATGTTCTATTAAAAGCATGTGTATGTGTAGAGTAGGTCGTCCATTAGGCATGAAGAAACAGCACACAAATTCTTGCTCTGAAAATTTTTCCCAATTTGTATTATTGATGCAAATATTTTCATCTCACACCATTTATTTTTTCCTTATTGATTGAAGACGATTAAAATAAAAGGCCAGTGCATGATTACTTGATCTAGAGCCATCCATTGTCCCTTGTCTTCTACGGCAAGCAATGCTTAGGTTTGTTTCTAGGGTGACAAACAAGAAAGAGAAGAGAATGCCAAGACAGCGCGCGTATCATTAAAAAACTCGAACTCAGACCTGGAAATATATATATATGGACCACGCAGTATTCCTTGTCCTAGGTGGTTACTACATAGAGCTTGTCTCTGTTGTCTTCGCTACCTACAGCACACAAATATATATATTAACACTCGTATATTTTGGGCTTGTTAGGTTGTAACATGACATGCTCAACATTCCATCTTTTTTTAAAATAATTTAGTTCTTGCGTATAAGTTTGTAATTAGGTCAACCCTTATAGGATGATTAATTTGGATCGTGTGAATATATATTAATTTCTGTTGCTGTCTTGCACTTCATGCCATGCCATGAAGTAAGGAGATATGCCGTTAACACAATATCCTATTTTATCAATCATGCCCAATTACATACCCAACAGCCAAAAACCGTCCGAACTCTTCTGTCTTTTTCCACTCTTGAAGCAGATTAAAAAGAAATTAAATAGCATACAATATCTGTTTTATATATTCTTACCTAAACTAAACGCATGTAATCACTAAACAATCATCCATGGCATAAACTATTGTAGTTAACAAATTCAATGTTCTTCTTTGCTTTCATAGACTATAACTAGCTAGCACATTTCATGTTATACCATATTAGTTGTTATATACACATAGGCTGCAGGTCAACTTAATTATGCCATTGATTTGACAATTTCTTATTGGTGTTGGATCCACCGCCAGGTGATTTTAATAAAACTTGTTTCATAAAGTTTCTTTTCTAGGAAGTAATTCGTTCATGCCGTCCAGAATATTATGCAAGACATCTTTAGAACAATGCATGCAACTAAGTACCCAATGATTAAAAACTTCTTAAGTAGGTGTGAAAGACGAGGTCGAACTTATAATTGCATTTGAGGAGAATAATGAGGCCTAGCTAGCTAATAAGTTTTAGCTTAATTCAAGGAATATGTCCTCAAATCAATTTATATATTATTAAAATGACGTTTTTGTAATATTTTTAAATCTTGAATGATCATTATAATTTTATAATATCTCAAAGGTTATTGTAATTTACCATATTATCTATGAGAGTCTAAGTATCTATTCAGTCTTTTCATATATTATAGTATATATTTTTGTAATGATTTCCCACAATCTAATGGCTGGAAATTTTTATTTAAGAAGGACATATGTGCAAGCAATAGTCGAGGAGGGTAATAATCAATATGTAAGAAAGCCAAAAAGATGCCTTCATGTTGGGAAGGCTTCCTTCCTTTCTGAATATATATATATATATATATATATATATATATATATATATATATATATATATATATATATATATATATTAGCTAGCATTGACTTTAAGATATGTATAGGAACATCATCAACTTAGATGTGGATTGTCTTGGCATATATAGTTGACACTTGCATATTATTATTAACATAAGAAAAAGAAAAAGAAAAAGAAAGGGAGATACTAAAACATCAAATGAAATCATATCGTAGGGCCTAAAAAATCACACGTGGACCATGTCATTATCGAACTCACCATCTCCAATCTGCATGCGTTATCTCTCCCTTTGGTCACGCTCTCCCTTCTCTCAGCTCAGCTTTTACCCTTAGGGTCCTCTCTTTTTCATTAGGGATTATTGTGCTTCAAAAGATCCCATGATCAAAAACACCTTAAGTGGTGCACTTTGATAGAAATATTAAACCCCATCTTCATCATCATCATCATCATCTACACCATCATAGCCAACCACAAAAAAAAAAAAGAACTCCACTAATAAAGAAAATCATAAGAACCCACCCATGTATCTAACGTCGGAGGAAAGCAATGCATGATCGAATAATCCACAGCAAAATTATTCCAAGTTGTTGAAAAAGAACAAAAACAAAACAAAGGGCATTAAAAGACAGATAAGCCTCCTCCACGAAAATGAATTCTGTATATATAGTTAGCTGGTGAAACCACGAAGTGCATGCAAAATAAAAAATATATATATATATATATATATAATAGGTCGACTGAGCAACGTGAGGTAGACGTGCATGACATGAGATTGATGAATAGTTAGGTTCTGTAGTTTATTTTGCCGTGGTTTCCGGATCCATTACAAATTTTCTTTTTAGAATATGGTGACTGGTTAGATTATAAAATCTTTGATGCTACTGTATATTATTGTTATTATAATGATAATAATAAAATAAAGTCTATGGGCTCATGATTTTGCCTTACGAGCAAAGACTAGGTGGGCCCCGTAATGATTAAACCCGGGCAGTTTTCGAGATCGTGGGTGAAGGGACGGGCAGCCCCAAAGGGTGGATTGTCATGGCTGACCGCTGACCGTAGTAGTTCTTGTTGCGCCATGGAATTTTATGGGTAAAGTAGACGTTACAGGGATATATATACATTATTATGGGGCTATGGGAAAGACGTAAGCTAGAGACAAAGCATGACTTCAAATACTTTTTTTTTTTTTTTTTTTATGAATATCAAAAAAGAAAAGCTCCAACTTCAAAATTCAAATGCATTTTTAAGTGTTTTTTTTTAATTAATTTTTAAAAATATTTTTGGATATTTTTGATATCTTAATATTATAAATATAAAAAACATATTATTTTAATATATTTTCAACAAAAAAAATATTTTTAAAAATTATTACCCACCACAACACTAAATATACACACACTAAGTCACCACTAAACTCTATTAAAAAGAGAGAGAAAAAAACCATCTACGTGGTGATCTAGTGGTAAGAGTTTGGGACTAAAAGGTTTGTTCCCTCTGTGATCTCAAGTTTAAGTCATATGATTGCTTGTATAATAGCCACTAGAGGTTTATATGGTCGTTAACTTCAGGACTCGTGGAATTAGTCGAGATGCACGTAAATTGACCTGGAAACCCACAATAAACTAAAACAAAAAAAAAAAAACAAAATGAAGTCACCACATGCTAGCTTGCTTGCATCTATACTCGGATGCTCGCATCTTTCGTTACTTCCAAGTGAAACTTGGTGTTGCGCACCTAGCTAAATGCTTACAAAAGGGTTTTTACAAAATTAACTTAGAAATCGAGATGAGTGATTTCTAGCTAGCTAGACCAATCGGGGATTAGCATAGTCATGATGATGCTCTCCCTCGTCAGACAAGGAGAGAAGAGGAAATGGCGTCTTTCCCGTTTTGACTACTTAATATTTGAAAGTAAGAATATAAAGAGGTGAGCGAGGATGTACGTAGATGGGTTTTTCTTTTGGATTATTCTTCTCTCGACTATTTAATACCTTTAAAAAAAAACAATTGATGTAGATAGAGGTTAAGGTTTCAGCTATTAATTCGAAGTGACTGGATATTCTTCTAATATTTGCTTTCATGCTCATGTGTGTGATGCTTACAGTATTTGCTTTTCATGCTCACCTTTTTTGTTTTTTTTTTTTGACGATCGTGGTTTGATAAAAGCAGATAGAGATAACCTGTAGAGGGCAACAGCTTGTACCTTTCTTGACGTTGCAGCATGTAAGGGATAACATATGGAGCCCAAGAGATGCACTCACCTTGCTTCCAGAATCCTCAACCACAGATCATGTCATGGTGCTGCACTATGGTAGAAGTGCTTAAAAGTCCCCAAACATTTCTCATTATTTATTTCTCACTTGTACCATTGTTAAGTTATCATACACTCGTTTCTTCCATTTCTTTTCTTTTATTTTTTCGGCTTTTAGGCTCTGTTATTTATTCTTGCTTTTTCTTTTCTAATTCACTTCTCTAATTGGAGAAAATAGTTTGGAATACCCGCCTGAGATGAGGTTTACAATTTCGGAGCAAATAACATGACCCAAAGTGTATTTCCAAGCTATGCCGCTTTATCGATATTTAGTTATATTTGTTTTATTAACGAGCATCAACATCATCTGATGATGAACGACAACTTTTTGCATATTTTATCAAAAGTTAAATAAAGCAAAGTTTTTATTATTTATCTTTTTATTGTTCATCAAATACATGTCATTGTGGATTAAAACAATATAATAATATGGTTATTTTTATCAAAAAAAAATTATTAAACATTTAATTGAGAATGAGATTATTATCTTTTCTATGAGATATATTTGATATTAAAAAAATAATTCAGAACAGAATAATCCGATTAAATTTTTTTGAAGTCTAGCACTAAAAAATGACATGGCTGCCGTATTGACATCAGGCATGTTTGTCAGACTGTTAATTAAGCACCGTGATCCGTCAGCATTCCAATGAGGCGCCGCGCTTCCGTATCCATATGCCAGGCATCAAGGGCTGTGAACTCATACTCGAGTAAAAATTACAAGGATTTGAAATAGGCAAGAGGATGGTCTGAAAGCCAGAGAACCACCTCCCTAATCAAGCAATCCTCCACGCCATTGCCCCCCAAATAAATTCTTCCCAGGGCATCCTGTTTTAAAGTTAATTGCATTAACCAAACTCATCCATAACCATAAACTTTTTTATGCCTACACAGAACAATTCAACGTACAATCGACAACTCCTCTGCCATGCAACAGATAGCAGTGAACGCCCACAAGAGCATAGCAAGAAGGAAACTTGTTTGAAAAACCTGAGCAAATCCATGACCTACGCACACATGTAATCCTGCAAGGAGCACATACATTTTAAGATTTGTTTATCTTGGGGATTAAGATTATCACAGGTTCGGGGCACAAATGCAATCATCTTAATTGTTATTTTGAAATAATGTAATTAAACAGCTAGAATTGAAAACAATTAAACAATAGAACACATCGCAAAGAAAGAGAAGCAAAGGCGTATGCCGATATGCGCTGCCAGAACTTCAGTAGCATCCCCCAAAAATATTGCAAACGTCAGTGTCAAAGTGTAAACAATACATGTAAAAACCATGTCAAAGAACATTAAAGCAAGAAGTCCACAGCTCCAATTAGGTTCTGCATTCCTCGTGTTTGATATTATTCCCGCATTATATACACAGAACTGCTACTCAGCTCTTCCAAATCATTTAGATCATGTGTTACAGAGGCAAGTCTTGAATATTGCAGAAATCTTCATAGTTCACTAGTTCATCACTTGCTTCATTCTTTAAACTCTAATATTCCACCAATCAGACATTCTTCAGAACTACATATCCACTTTGGCAACTTATTACAAACCTTCAACTTCAAATCAATGTCAATGTTCAGAAAAGCCAAAGGACTGCTTACAGTTTAAGCCAAATACACCAAAAATAGCATTGCAGAATGAAATGAAAGCACGATTAATTTCATCTCATCGATGCACAAATTTCTTTAAGAGGGACAACGCTTCAGCAGTTGACCCCTTCATCATTTATGAAAAGGGCATGATCTGCACTGCCCAGAATCAACATATAACAAGCAGGGACCTTACAATCTTTAGCATGCTGTTCTAGTGAGAGGAAAAGGACAAGAGACAGACCCCCACAAGATAAGATGCATGAAAGGAAATCCATTCATTATAACATTTAACCAAACTACAGAGGCAAAATGAGCAATTATTAGAAAACTTATAATACTGACAGAATAAGGGAAGAAAGCCACTAAAACCTTATTAAACTTGAGAAACGAACCAATAAAAAAGAATGGAAAACTTGCTACGGCTTGATCAAGTTGAAATTTAAGATTGAAGTAGACCCAAATTATAGATGGATCGGCACGTGCAATTAGTACCTTAAGATAGAATAAAAGGTTTCTTACTTTAGCACTCACATACAAAGAATAGTCGATTACAGCACCCTGTTTCCAGCAATGGGTAGCAATAATTCTATCTAACATCAAAGATCAGTTCCAGATCATTCCAGAAGGGGGCAAACACGACACATTTATGATGTATGTCCTTTCTGTGTGCAATGCATGGGGTTCTTCATTCAGAACCGATTCTTAACTTCCCATACCACAAGCCAGCACATTATTTATTAGGAGTCCATTTGGCATGACTTTTACAAATTGAATTAAGTTGCTTTTGACTTTTGACTCAAAGAAAAGTCACAATTATGTTTGCTCAAAAATAACTTCAATAACAAAAAATTCTTATAACTTTGAGTCAAGATTTTGCTTTATCAAAAGTTAAACTTTGTAACCTTCAACTTTTTGATTCTACGCTTTTGCCATCTCCATTATTCAAAGAAATTGCTTTGTGTTTTGAAAAAACATACTTCTATCTTGAATTATTTGTATCACAAGTATTCTACAAAGAAGATAAACTTATGAGAAGATATTGTCCCAGTACCATTCTACCTTGTCAAAACGACACCAAACCTTGAGCTGTTCATTAGCTGAAGTGTAACTCATGAAAGAGAGTTAACAATTGAGGTATAACTATTGACTTAAGAAAGACACAGACAAATAATTTTACCCTAAAATGTTCTTGCAAGCCCATGAGTTGTCTCAAACACGAGATGGCAGTTTTACTTCTCTAAGACAAATTATATTGGATCAACAATAGATTCATCCTACATGACATAAACAAGGTACAACCAACCCTATTGCTCAGATAAAAGTGGCAGTAGATTCAGAAATTTGTTAAATTAAAAATTTCCTTAAGCAAGAGGATCATCCCAACACCAGAATAATGTTTCAACAGAACAGAAAAAATGGCTGACTGGTCAACATGTATGACATGTGCCAAAGCAGAACGCAGTACAAACATGATCAGGATGCACCATCATTCTGGACTTAAACTAGAAAATGAGCCAATGAAGCCAAAGCGGTAGATAAAAAAGAGATGTCAGCCCGTCACAGTGAACAGGGTGAATACTTGGTATAAATGACAAATCCAAACAAATTCCAGACCCTGATTCCTATTGCGGTTTCGTACAAGAAAGAGGCTTGGCATCAGTGTGGTTAAGTTTTGAGAGAGCAAAGACATAAATGTTAAAGGGGGAGGGGGTGAGAAAGAGATGAGTGTGAGTAAGCAGATTATTTGGAAATTTGCAGCCACTCACGAATCATGAATTCACCCAATGAGAGAGACGGTGTCCAGTTTCAAGAATCACATGACTATGCTACTATTGTCTAGTTTCAAGAATTACAAGACTATGATACTATTCAAGCTAGTACTTGGCTTTATCAAACTCATCTTAAGCCCTAAACTTTTATGCTTATGTGTGGTTGACATGAAGAAGGTGCCATCAAAGCAGTAGCAGAGTTGATCAGTGATAGCAACAAAGCATACAAAAGTTTAACCTTGGTGACGAGGACCAGTATTGTAAGTCAAATGACACAATCGCATAACCTTCATAACAAAAAAAATTTACCGCTCAAACACGAGCATTATGTCAAGAAAATAAATAGCAACCAATCAACTCAATCTCCAAACAAAGAAAGATATAGTTGTTAATATTTAAACCAACTCCACCACAAATAGACAGTGAAACTATTCGGCAATAACTATATCAAGAAAGTATATCATGTAGAAAAGCAAGCCAGATGACATTGCTAAGAAAGAAATATCTTGAAATATGAGCAACATGTACCTGTCCAACATTAACCTGAATGGATTTTGAAATGACAAATACTATCAAACATGTCAAATTGCAAGATTAAAGAAAAGGGAACATCGCAAGCAAGAAATCAATAACAAGAAACTACCAATTGATACCAAGACTATATCATCATTATTATTAGTCAAAAAAGATAGCTCAAACCATCTCAGGCATGCATTTTTATCTATTATCACAATTCATCCATGACCGAGGTTTTTTACTCAAAAAGGAAAGTTACACCAATTACTCTAAAAGATATAAACCAAAAAAAAGAGTTCAAAACTCACTGAAACCCCTTTCTAAGCTTCTGAATCGCGGAATACAGTTTCCTTCTCGAACCAACTGCATTTATTCCCATATCTTTCAAATCCTCCAATGTCAATAACGGCAACACTTGATCATCCACTTCATGTATCTCAAAAACAGGGGCGTATCGACTTAACCCTAACTCAATCAACCAAGTCCTCACGCCTTCCCATTTTCGCTCCAAATTATCATCATTCTCCATTTCTATTCCTTCATTTTCCCTACTCTCTGTAACCCTAACTCGACCAGAACCCGTGCCTGTTCTCCGATTCCCTTGCCAGAAATCTAAAGCAACATTTTCAACAGAATGAACCGGACTTTGATCTTTTAAAGGACTATCAGAATCAAGATCGAATTCCCGAACAAACCCTTCCTCTCCATTTGAATTCTCCAAATTAGTATCTCCTTCATCGATTCTAGAATTCGATGAAATCCAATTCGATCTCACTCTCTTCGTTGTACCTCTCTTCGCTTTCCTTCCATGACCGAACTCGAGAAGATTTAGATCTCCGTTTTGATTATTGTTAGGGAGCTCGTGTTCTTCAATTTCGTTGCTGTTTCCGTTAACGAGATGGGTTAAAGAACGAGCTTTGATTGATTTTGAGGAGTCTTTAGGGATGCGCCACGTGTGGTGTTGCTGCAGCTGCTTTGTTGACCGTCGCACGTGCGTGTCATGTGCTGTTTGGTGATGGTGGTCCCCGATCTCACCGAGACGGACGCTTGGTCGACGTTGCCGTTTTGGTATTGGTGGTCGTGGCCCATGGTTTTCTGACTCAGCTAGGGCTAGAGCTGTTGTTGTTGCAGTTGTGGTGGGGTCTATGGCGGCGGATGCTGTGGTGGTGGTGGTGGCGGCGGCGGAGGTGATTGGGCCATCCGGTGGAAGTAACTCGGCGGCCATTTTTTTTATGAGAGAGAAGATGGAGAGTGTAAGCCTGTCTGGACGGAAGTGCGCGTAGGATAAGGGTTTGGATAGGGGAATCTGGTGGTTTCAGAAGTATGGTGTGTTTGTATTCTGAACCGTTCGATGAGGTTTATTGTGAACTGTTGCTGCCTGACAGATGCTAAGGCCCATCTTGACGTTCATATAGGAAGTTGCTTCGCTGGGCCCATCTTGACGTTCTTTCGATTCTGGGCTGATAAATGCCAAGGCCTATATATGTTTGGTTACCCCAAAATAGGAACTCATTTTACATCCAAAAGTAACATTTTATATTTAATATCAATAATTTTTCATTTTTAATCTAACTTTCAAAGATTTTATATTTAATTATGATTCTCATATTATTCCCTTGATATATCTAAAAATTAGTGGATTTTAGTTTCTCTTAGTTTCTTAAAACAACATTTCATCTTAATTTTTTGAGTGTAAGTTTTCCCATCTAGTCTATAATTTAATTGTAATTTATTTTATGCTACTATAATTGTAAATCATGACTAAATTCAAATGAAATTAGTTTTCCCATCTTTTTTTTAAAAAATAATTTTACAATAATCATTACCGTAATGAGATGCTCTAAACCTTTGCTAAAAATTATAGCAATTAATAAAAATAAAAATTATATCATAATAACTCTTTAATTTAAGAAAAAATATTTTAGGCAAAAAAAACTTGAAATAATATAAGTTATAAGAGAGGTTATTCCCTCATCTCTTCACCATACCACACAAATTTTATGTCAATTTACATTCTGGTGCTTTACTTCACTCTAAACTAAAATTTCATCTCTTAATGCTCTAAAAACACCTGCAAATTATCTTTCAAAAACCCTACTTGACAATATTGTTCTATTTGTAAAAATAATCTTGTGTCCTCCATTTGCTAGCAGAGCAATACAAACATTTATCCTTAGCTTCAATATCAATAACCAAGATCTATTCTCAAACATCGATGATTTAAGATAATCCAGCTCATAAGATCTATATCCTTCTCCTTTGTATTATAAAATAGCTCGAAAACCCTAACCCTAACCCAAGCAGCTGGAGGGGAGGGAGATCAACACTGCCATGAACATTAGATTATTCTTCTTTGTCTTATAATAAATAGCTCAAAAACCCTAATCCAAGCATGCAGCTGAAGGGGGGGGAGATCAACACTGCCATGAACATTAGATTATTCTTCTTTATCTTATAAAATAGCTCAAAAACCCTAACCCAAGCAGCTGAAAGGGAGGGAGATGAACACTGCCATAAACATTATCTCTTAGTCCAGAGTAGCGTTACTCCTTAATTAATCTTTCCAGCCTGAAACAAACTTAGAAACAGCCCTCGTATCATCACAACCCCCACAGCAGCCCTGATAATATCTCCTTCCACAAAGCCACAGTGATACAAGCCACCATGGACCTTCTTCAGCTTTCAAAAGTGAAAAATGAAAAAAAAAAAGAAAAGAAAAGAAAAAAGAATGACCCTTTCTTCTAAGGAAACCATGACCTGACCCTCGTCTTCCCCCCTTCACCTCTCAAGAACAAACTATATATTTTCCAAGCTCATCTATACTGTTGATGAGATCACCTGAAGCGTACGTTGCTCTTTCTCCACGACTAACGGTTTAAGTTACAACATGTTTTCTTCTCTGTTCATGGCTTCACAAGCATATGCTTGCAGAGTCCATGCCAACCAAACTGCAGCAAACATCCTTCTCTTTCCACGACATCAACAGCACTGGTTTTGGTCATAATCAACAATTGATTCTTGCCAACTATGAGCAATAGCTCATGACTCGACCGTGAACAGTAGCAGGGTTTCTCATCCTTAACAGCAAGTTTCACCGTCAGCAACAACCGGCATCTCTCCTCAAAAAACATGCAACAGTCAACATCTCTCTGCACTGTGAGCTTCAATCACGCCATCAGCATCACTAGTTCCATCAACTGTTAAATTTGGTAGTGCATCGTGACTAGTATCACCAGCAGCTCATCTCAGCAAATCAGTAGCTGATCATCACGGTGGTGACTGGTTTTTGGAGAGAAGCAGAAACATTCCTCAGCAACTCAGCCACTTCTGACCACCACCAGCAGATTTGTTCTTCTCAATCACGCCAGAAGAGGTTGTGCACCTCATTCCAACAGCAGCATAACAATTTCAACCGTGAGCATGAAGCCAGGGTCTCTTCTCAGCACTGTGAACAGTTCCTCAACAGTAGCAGCATTAGTGGTTGTCCTTCCAGCCAATAGCAACATCTCCTTCCTCAGTAGATCAGAAACCCAACCGGTCAACCAGTTACCAATAGAATTCCACTACTAAAAAATATAGTAATTATCAACGGACTACTCCGTTGTAAATAACATTAAAATCCGTTTCTAAAACAATTTAGTAACAGAATCAGCAACGGCAAAAATCGAATGCAGATTTGTCGTTGTTGATTTTTTAACAACAAATTTATTCAAGTTAAACTATGAAAAACAGAAAGGATATCCAAGTTAAACTATTAATTTTTAATATTTTTTGGCACTTATCTTCTCATAACAATTTTTTTTTTTTCTAAGATCTAACCTGAAAAATTTCAATCTTAAACATGATTCATTTTGAAATTTTAAAATAACTAGCATTTAATTTATAACAAGGAACTAACTTATGGTTTTCAAAAACATAATGACTAACTTATAAAATCATAAAAAATGCATAGACTAAATTAACAATGGTAGCATATGCAGAAAATTGTAACAGTTTGTATAAAAACAGTAAATGACATGTAGAAAAATTGCATGAACAAAAGAAGCTGGATGCATTAAATGATATTCCATGTAAATGACATGTAGTATAAGAGCACAAGACCTCAAAAGGACAAAGCATTAAGGAGACCATATTAAATAATAGTAAGAACGCAACACACCGCTTTTGTGTCAAGAAGAACCCAAAGGCTGATTAATTATTGAGGAAGATAACTTGATGCCACGCTTAAAAACCTAAGCCATCATATTGAACAAAGTCATGTCAGGATCCAGAAATTAAAAAAAAGAAGAAGCCAAATAACAAAGCAAGCATTAGGTACTGTAACAAAATGAGTAAATATTACAGATTTTTATCCAAAATTCAATAGCTGAAGCATACATATAGATGAGTCATATAGCCAGTTCCAAACTCCCTATTATATCTAGAATGCCTTTGAGTTGAAAAAAATAAAATAAAAAAATAGTTAAATTAAGGAAATTTTTAAAAACAGAGAAAGAATATTTAAAAAGATAAATGAAATTAAATAGTGAAATTACTATATTTCATGTACTAAAAAATCATGTCCCATTTCTTACATTGTTTCTCTAACTTTTTTAAATTCTCAATGTGACTATCATATTAAAAGCCTGCCACCTAAACCATTTGGTGATCAATAACGTTTCCAAATCATGTATGTTGACCTTAAGACAGGACAATCAAATGAAAACAGACAACATATATATAGCTAATGTGGGAAATTAACTAATCACCATGCAAGGAGGAGGCAACCATGAATTCTAACCTCTTTCACTACACAATTCTGCTACTTATATATATATAACAAGTAAAACAGCAAGAAACAAAAATAATGAATGAAGAAACAAAAATAAAACAGCAATCTTATTAACGAAACACAACATCAACAAGCAAGTTTCCTTATATATATATATAAGCATATGAATACATTCAAAACACCTAGGTGTCTGCGCACAGGAGTACAAAAAGACTTGCAAACATCAAAGAACACCCAGCATAAATAATACTAATTGTTAAAAATTAAATTGGTGGTTTTGATAAATTTTCAATTAAACATGCATAATTTCCATCAATCACTCTCTTCCAGACACAAGAATTGCCAGCATTGGTCAGGTTAAATAAAAGCATTCAATTTATGAACCGTAACCCTAAAAATTAATTTGGGGGTTTTCTTAAATTTTCACTTAAACGTGCATAATTAGGATATAAACCATGGTAAAAACATTTCATAAACCTTATATTATCGAATTAATAGCCTAAAACCATTATTCAAAGTATCGGGAAAAAAAATTATTACCAGTGTTCTTCAGTTACAGGTGAGGGAGATGGATCAACACGACAGAATAACACCTGAGATTGGGAAAGTTAGGTTAGAACTGTTTAGTGTAACTTAAATTGCAACAAAGAAAACAAAAACCATAAATTAATTACCTGAGCTATCGAAGAAAACAGTGCAAAACCTAACCCGTTTACAGAGAAGGGGTAAAACAGGATGTTCGATGGTGATGATGATGGGTCTGGTGCGATGTTGCAATGGGTCTCTGTTTTTGTTGGTTTGCAGAGAAATATTGAAATTTTTAAGATGAAGGAGAAGAAGATGAAGAAAAAAAATAGGGTTGCTGAAGACGAATGCGAAGATGATGAACAGTTTCGGATAAAGGAAGATGAAATCGATGAAGAGAGGGTGATTTTTGAACAGTTAGGAATCGATGTTATTAGGGACGAAGAAGGATACTGGAAGAGTGGAAGTAAATTAATTTTCAGTGTAATTAGTTTTGTTGGATCTGTATTTCGGTGTGGGGGGAGAGAGTGAAAATAAACGGTTCAGATTTTATGTAATCAACGGTCTACATAATTTTAGTTTTATATTAACATTTTAATTTTTTTTTTCAATTAGCAACGGAAAATCCGTTGCTAAATTCAACATAAATTTTGCAACGGATTATCCGTTGCTAATATTAAAAAAATAATATATGTGTAATCTGTTGTAAATCCGTTACTGAATTTAGCAACGGAATTATCAGTTGCTAAATTCAGATGCTAATACCCCTGTTCTTAGTAGTGTTCCAATCGGTCGAACGGTAGCAGCAAAGTTATCCTGAGCAGCAACAACATCTCGCGGACAACAAAGATGTAAAAATCTCAACAATACTCTGGCAAGTTGGTTCCAACACTAGACCGACGCCATCAACTCCAGCAACTCAAGGCCAGGTAAGGTTTCTCTCCTACTTCCTCAAGTTATAATAGGTACAGTGGATTGATATGCAGCGGCGGAACCAAGGGGAGGCCAGCAAAACTTTTTTTTTAATTTAAATATAATAAATAATAAGCTTTTAATATTAAATTATTATTTTATTGGTTATGTTTGACTTTAATAGGCTAAATATCCTTGTATCCCTATGCAAGTAGAAAACAAAAAGCTTTCCAATTTTTAATTCCTTTCCTTTATTATCTCTCTCACATTCTTCTCTGCAAAGTGCAAACCTAGCCGGAAAAAAAAAAAAAAACAATACAAAGCATAAAAGTTAAAGCAAAGCTGCAGCCAATTAATTCATCGAAACAACAAGGTAATTAGTAATTTAATTTTTTTTAATGTTTGTTAAGAATTTAATGAATACATATATATAATTCTGCTTTTTTTTTTTCAGATCTACTAGTTTTACCATTTTTTATTTCTTGTTATAGTGAGTGTTGTTTTTTCTAATTAATTGGATATATTTTATGGGTTTGTTTGTTTCGATTATGCTTGGATTTTTTTATGTTTTGTTTTTAGCAGAGCCACCAAAATTATCAATTTTTTCTCACGTGTACCTTACTATCACCAGGTCCAATATACAATTAGACACAGTCTTTCTAGCCAAATTGAGTTCTTTGAAGAGCGTATACCCAACTTTGATTCAGTGTAAGTTTTTTTTTTTAGGAACCAGTAATCCCATTTTTTATGTTAGATATGCTTTTATATAAATTTATTTTTTTAATATGTTAATTTTGCTTTCATATGTCAGTGTGGTTTACATGTAAAAATTTATTTTTGGTCTGATTATTGCTTCAACACATCGTTATTTGTATTTATTTTTTAAATAGAAAACAATAAAAATTTATGATGTTTTGATTTTAGGTTGAACCATGAACAAAATAAGAAGAATTGATTCCTTTTTTGAGAAAAAGAGGAAAAATATTGATAACTCACAGCCTAGTGAATCAACTCCAATGTGTAATGTTGAAGTTATGGTTGAACAACCCCAATGTGCTTCAGTTTATGAAGAACCTGCATTGATTAATGAGCAGCCTCCTACTAGAATCGACATTGCTCATCTGATTAGAGATCCAAGCAATCGTCCTCAAATTTAGAAATACCCGGTTAATCAACAAGATGAAATTAAAAGGGCATACATTAATTTGGGGCCATATCAACCTTTGATGTCTGAATATCCGCTAACTGGTAAAAATATCCTCGTCGATTTCAGTCTCATTGGTTCAAAAGTTATCCATGGCTTGAATATTCAGAGAAAAATACTGCATTTTGTTTCCCTTGCTATCTATTTTCAAGTAAGTCATCTGGAAAGCCAGGATCAGACACCTTTACTGTTAAAGGATTCAATTGTTGAAAGAAAGTTAATGATGGGGAACGATGTGCTTTTTTAACTCATATGGGAAAAGGTCCAAATTTAGCTCATAGATTTGCTACCAGGTGCTTGGAAAATTTGAAAAATCAATCATGTCATATTGAGAAGGTAGTTAAGAGGCAAACTACTCAAGAAATTCTAAATAATCGATTGCGTATTAAAGCTTCAATAGATATTGTTCGTTGGCTCACATTTCAAGCATGTGCTTTTAGAGGACATGATGAACGTCCAGAATCAAAAAATCGAGGTAATTTTCTTGAAATGTTGGAACTTTTAGCATCATATAATGAACAAGTAGGTGCTCTTGTTTTGGATAATGCTCCACAAAATGCTAAATACACCTCGCATCAAATTCAAAAAGAAATTTTGCATGTCTTTGCTAGAAATGTTCAGTCTTCAATTCGTCATGAGATTGGTGATGCAAGATTTTGCTTAATTGTTGATGAAGCTCGAGATGAATCCAGAAGAGAGCAAATGGCCCTTGTTATTAGGTTTGTTGATAGAAGTGGATTTATACGAGAACGATTTTTGGATATAGTTCATGTCAAAGACACAACTGCTTCAACTCTTAAGAAAGAGATTTCCTTTGTTTTATCTCATCACAATCTTGATGTTCAAAATATTAGGGGCCAAGGGTATGATGGTGCTAGTAATATGCGTGGAGAGTGGAATGGATTGCAAGCTTTATTCATTAATGATTGCCCTTATCCATATTATGTACATTGCTTAGCTCATCAATTACAATTGGCTCTTATTGCTGCAGCTAGAGAAATATCTGATGTTCACACTTTTTTTCAGAACTTGATTTTTATTATTAACATTGTTAGTGCTTCTTGCAAGCGTAATGATGAATTACGGGCTTTTCAAGCAGCTACAATTGAACATTTAGTTGATATTGGTGAGATTGAAACGGGTAAAAGAGTTAATCAAGTAGGTGGTTTGCAACGACCTGGAGATAGCAGATGGAGTTCGCACTTCAAATCCATTTGCAGTTTGATAAAAATGTATGGGGCAACTTGCTTGGTTCTTGAAAACATCGCTTTAGATGGATCTACTTATGCTCAACGTGGTGATGCGGCTTTTTCATTTAAGTTGCTAATGTTATTTGATTTTGCATTCATCTTGCATATAATGAAGAATGTTATGGGAATTACTGATGTGCTTTGCCAAGCTTTGCAACAGAAATCTCAAGACATTTTAAATGCTATGCATTTGGTGACTACCACAAAGACTTTAATTCAGAAGTTAAGAGATGATAGCTGGGAAACTCTTTTAGAAGAAGTAACATCATTTTGTAAGCATCAAGACATTGAAGTTCCTGATATGAATGCTTGTTTTTCTAATGTGGGACGATCTCGCCGTAGAACAAAATCAATAACAGTTGAGCATCACTACCGAGTTGATATATTTACAGCTATCATTGATCAACAGTTGCAAGAGCTAAATAATAGATTCAATGAGCAGACGATTGAGCTTCTTAAGTTGAGCACAGCTTTAGATCCTAAAAATAACTATAAATTATTCAGTGTTGAAGATATATGCTTACTTGTTGACAAGTTCTATCCTGAAGACTTTTCTGACCAAGAAAAAACTCATTTGAGATTTCAGTTGCAGCATTATGAGCTTGATGTGCCCAATCATCCAAAGTTAAAGAATATGTCATTGATTGCTGATTTATGTCAAGGATTGGTTGAAACAGAAAAATCAACAATTTATCCACTCATTGACAGGTTGATTCGGCTTATTTTGACTCTTCCTGTTTCGACAGCAACGACTGAACGAGCTTTTTCAGCGATGAAGATTGTTAAAACAAGACTTCGCAATCGGATGAAGGATGATTTTCTTGCAAATTATTTGATTGTCTATATAGAAAAAGAAATTGCTGAAAGATTCACAATTGATATGATAATCGATGATTTCTACTCCATGAAAGAACGACGAGCACAATTAAATTAAATATGTAAGAATCATTCTTTATTATTTTTTACTTTATTTCAAAGTTTTATCATACATAAATAATGCATCGCTTTAACTAATGTTTCTTATATATTTTCTATATTTATATTTGATAGGTACAAAGATCAACAAAATTAAAGTGATGAATACATTATGAAGATGACATTAACTTAATAGCTTTGACTCAATTTGGTATTGCTTTAAACTTCTTATCTTATACAAAGATCGTCATATGTTTGTAGTTACTTATTTGAATAAAACTAAATCATGCAGTTTTTTTTATTTTTACAATTTATGTATAGTAAATTAAAAAAAATATCTTTTTATATTATTTTGACCCCCCTATTAAATAATCTTACCTCCGCCCCTGTTGATATGAGAATAAAGCTTGTAACTAAAAAGGCATGCTGCATGTGTATGTAGTTTTTGGGTAAAGCAATATGAATTATAAGCAAAAGTTAATTATATGTTTCACTTAAATCCAACAAGAGAGAAGCCTGGCATTTCGTTGTTGTTTTTCTTATTAGAAGTTAGAACCGCTTTTTTTTATTGATTAATTTCTTTACGGGCCATGCTCATTAGTTTGGCATATTTGCTCTTTGGGTTGCTTTGGGTTGATTCCTAGGTTAAGTACATTTTTGCCTAATAAAATTTGTGGGTCTTTAATTTGGGTTTCAGTTTTTGTTTTGAGCTCATGCATTTTTTTGATAGGGTTCTTAGTTTTGAGTTTTGAGTTTGGCTAATGTGGCTGGGCTAAGCCTTTAAGTACTTAAGAGAAAATAATGCAATTTTTAGTTCATTAAGGTTTGTTTGGCAAATAGGTTCTAAGAAAAATTCCAAGCCTTATATTTCTTTTTTTTTTAGTGTTTTTGCAAAACATGATCTTAGTTAATTTCTAATTAAATTTAAGGATGTACTTTGCAATTAATTTTCAGTTCCACATAATTTTTACCTTCTCATATTTAAAATTTGAAATTATTATCACAAGTAAAGTAATTTTTGGTATTAAATAAATTATTTTCCCTCCACAAAACAACAAAAATTTTCTTCCAAAAATAATACATCTAAATATTTTTATTGCATATAACTAAGTCTCTCGAAAATAAATTATATTTGCATAATTTAGCATACTAAAAAATCACAAAAAGATAGTTTTTTTATTTTTATTTTGTATGCATATTGAATTTGATATATAGCTAGATGATTAAAGTCATGAAAACTTGGTTTATATTCTAAAAACATCAAAAATTTATTTTGTTTCTTTAAATATCAAGGGTTATGAACTTATACATGAGGTATATTTTAAATATTAAAGCAGACTTTTTCCTTTTTGTTTTGACTATAGAACGACTAAGCTTGACTCATGAAGTCAAGGTCCACTTTATTGGGTGTGCCAACTTTAATTAATAAACATACCAACTATTAAAAACACATAATAATACCTTAAAAACAAATAAATAAATAATGCAGATTATTTAAGGTAAAGTATATTAGCAGTGATACATTTTTTCTAAATATAATCAGTTTTTTTAATCCAGACTGAAATCAATTAGAGTTTTTAATAATTAAAATGTTATACGAAGACTCTAAACTCATTTATTGATAAAACAAAATATAAGAAATTTTTATTCTTTCCCCATCATTAAAAATCCTTATCAATGAGAATAATTGTCGTGATATTGTATACGTATAACACCTGTGAAGTAGCACGAGCCAGTAAACTAATGGATACTACATATATTAGAACATGCATGGCTTAAATCTGAATGTTTAATCATCAGTTTTTATATATATATATATATATATATATATATATATATATATATATATATATGAATCAAAAAAATTGAATTTATATATTTTGATCTGAGTCATATACTAATATATTTATAAAAAACAAAAACCAAAATCAATAAAGGGGAATTTTTCGTAACCTGTTTTGACCATTTTCCAGTATATTTTAAAAAAATTAAAAATTAAAGAATAAAGTAATGGTCAAGGAAAAGAGTGACCAAAATAAATATAAAACTTTGATTCCTTTTCAACCATAAAAATGGAATAAGAAAGATGGGAGATTAGTGCTTGTGTGTAATCAACTCATTGGCTAAATAACATTATCACTAATAGATGTTTATATCAATAATGACACTTTTCAAAAACAATTAGTTTAAACATTCTACCATAACTTTCAAAGCAAAGTTATACATAGGGAATTCTGAATCTTAGAGGACCACATGATCTAAAAACAAAGAAATACAGCGAAATATAACAAATTAACTTCCAAAATCACACGAACCAATTGAATTTGTATCACAACTCATGGAACACAATCTAGATAATGAGGAACTTGAAAATAAGAGGCATTAATTTCTGCAGGTAATGTTTGACATCTGATATTCCACTAGAAAATAGCAAATTGGCTAATCCACGCTGCTAAACAATCTTTCATGCCCTTTAAGAGTGGCTGGTTTCCTGAAAAGTAGCCATTATCGAAATTAGGAACGTAGTTTTTATGATTGTTTGCCTTACATTTGAGTAGCACTTGAAAAGTTGTTAATTTGCTGGGAGTACGTGAGGTGTGGCTGCAACAGCGAAATGCGTGCATCTGATGTCTCAACGAAAGGAGAGAGCTGGGAAGGATCCAGATTCTAGATCGGACGGCAACTGAAGTTCCGAGCTAAATAGCTCCTGGAATTGGCACATTAATGAAGGAGTCAGTTATACCATAGGAGAAGCTTTTAAATAACATGATTCAAAATTCAATGGCTTAATTTTAAATAGCATGGCAGATAAATATTTACCTGCCATGCTTGTGTCTCCATATTGTGGCTCACTTTAAAGTCATTAATGACCATTTCATTAACCAAAACAAGTTCTGCTTCAAGTGACTGAACAGTAAGAGAGTTAATGAGATAGGTAACTGGGGATGGTTAGATTTGAATGAAGAGGCCATTTTAAGCAGTGTCTTCGTTAATTCTTACCGCCACTCGATCCTTTAGAGACTGGACATATCTGATTATCTCATCCAGTATGAGAGCCTTGCCGGTTATCTGTTAGTTATATGACAACCCGTTAACATGTATAACTGAATAATCTCAATCACGGAATAAAATATTCCTCGGACTCAGTATTAGCAGATGACAAGAAAGTGTATTTTTACCTGGTCGCATCCAGGAACCAGAGATTGCAAAAGCTTCATCTTCGCACTGATTCTCTCTCTTCTCACCTACAAAACCATGTTTCCCAAAAACAAGAAATAAAACAATTTGGCCGCTAATTCATGAAAAGCTAGCAGGTTCCATCAATCAGTGCTTTAATTAATTACCCTCTCAGCAAGGCTGTGACTGTCTGTTGCTTCACCCCTTCTTGCCCTGACGTGAACATAGCCGGTCGGATGCTCGAGAGGAGGAACTTTCTTCTGTCTTTTTGTGGGCCTTTCTCTCTCTAGATTTTTCGAGACGGAACTTTTTGGGCTTCGTTTCTCACGTTTGCTTTCTTTTTTTACCTGATCACATGCAGTACAATGAAATCCAATGATATTGTATCAATATCAATTATGTACTGTTCATGCAAACTAGTCATGTGTTGATTAGCAAGTAAACATTGAGACTAATACATTAATTCATTACTTAAAATTGAGTTAACAATATTTGGTATGTAATTCTTACATCTCAGTAATGTATATAATATATATGCCGTGCATAATTAGCATATTCCCTAAACCGCCATGCGTGTATTATACTCACCATTGAAGTGCAATATTCCAGCTGTAGCATTTCTCATAAAATTCTGTTCAATTTTTATGCCAACATGGTTTTAGTTAGGAAGCTTGGTATTGGGGATCATACGTACCTTTTTGGTTGGCAATGATTGCTTTCTTATTTGCCCCATTGTCGGGGTCATCACCTGAGTAACTTGATCCTCTTCACTGTAGTCAAGACCAACCACCATGGATGGTGAACTTGAATTATGATTTACAATCGCAGAAGAGTAGTTTATAGTACTAGTGAAATGGACTTTCTCACTGAAGTTCTCATCACCATGGATAGTTTCAAGGATTCTTTCAGCATGTAAAGTGCTCTCCTGGAGATATTCATGTGTCAGATTTGGAGAAAAAATTGCTCCGCTTGCAATGGTTTCTTGCTCTAGCAGTAAACTAGACACGTCGTTTTCGGTGTTGGGATTGGGCTGAAACTCGTCAACAAGAAAAGCGAGATGCTGATGCTGGTAAGGAAAGGCTGCCATTTTGGAGTCTTCAAACTGAGCTAGATATATTGGGCAGTAATCAGATGGCTGGTGGTGGCAGGGAGGGGGGATGGACTGGGAGGCGTCGAGCAATTTAGAACCTAGCTATAAATAAATGCGAGGGGCAGAAAGACTGATGCAGATGTGGAAAACTCTCTCTCTCTCTCTCTCTCTCTCTCTCTCTCTCTCTCTATATATATATATATATATATATATATATATATATATATATATATATATATATTATTTTTTAATATTAAAGAACCATATCCATCAGTTATTTCATAGATATTATAAAAAATTTCTATAAAATAATAAATTTTATTAAATATAAGTCAAAAAAGAATTAAAATCTCTTTAATTATAATGCGAAGTAGTTATCTATATATTATGATTTAGAATGTTGCTATTCAATTTTTCACTCATGTTTTTGATAAAATTTTTAAAAAAATTAAAAATAATAAAAACACAATGAAAACTCTCAAAAATTGTATTTTAATATATTTATATTATTTTTAGTATTTTTAACATTATATCAGAAAAATTTAAATTTTTAAATGTATTTTAAATGCGTTTAATTTTTAATGTGTTAATTTTATAATTATTAATTTATTTTTTTAGTCAATATTAATATTGCTTATTTTCAAAAAAAAAAAAAAAACAAAATTTACAAATAAAAAAGGAAAAGAAAAAAAAAATTGAAGGAGTAGTTTGAAAACTAACAAAAATTTCTCCTATAAATATCATGCTACAGTGAAAAATTTACTCACGGGGGGAGGGGGCAGAAAAATTTAGAGGCTGGGGTGGCGGAGGAAAGTTAACAAGGGGGGGAAACAAAAGAAAAAACCCTAACCTAAATTTATCTACAGACAAGCCGCCGCCCCGCCCCACCCCTTTCAGCTTTGAGTTTGGTTTAGTCCAGAACCAGTACAAGCTTGCTCTCCATCTTCCCTGCAAAAAGGAGAGAACCCCAAAAAAATACAGTCCCTTCTCCTCAAAAAAAAAAACGGCCCCCCTCCCCTTTGATTTTCTTCTTCCTGAGCCGCCGGATACCAGCCTCCAGCCCCCTGATTCCGCTCTCGGTGATCCCCACTTCCCTTAGCCAAAAACCGGCCCCGATTTCCCATTTCTTCTTCTCCATTAGCGACCGAACCAGGTCCCCCTTTTGATTCGGCCTCCAATAGCAGCGGCCAAAACAACAGCCACAACAGCGCTGCCATCACTGGAGACCCAGCAGCCTGCAGACCGCTGTTCCCCCCTTATCCTTTGAGGCCAGGAACCAGAGAAACCAGAGAGCACAGGACAGGCCTCCCTCTCCCTCGGCCACAACCTCCATTCTCCTTCTCTGTAATCCAGCCCCCACAGACCCACAAGACAGCCCCTTCATCTCCCCGCAGATTGGCCTCCACAGAAGCCAGCCACCGCCTCCAGCGAGCTCGACCGTTGCCCACAATCCATCATCGGTGCCGACCGGTCTCCACCGAAACCAACCCGGAGCAGCCCGAACACAGCGGCCACCCACACACGGGTGAACTCACAGATCGTCCCCTTCCTCATCAACCGACCCTTCTTCATCGGTTCAACCCCATGTAGCAGATCTGGACCGCGAGCCAACGGCCGGATCTGCCACCAGCAGAGGGGAACGAACCGGGAGGAAGAAAGAAGACAGAACGGTCTGATCTGAAGGAAGGAAACGGTTAAAGCCCATTACTGTTTGTGCGTTTTCTTTTTGTTGCAGGCGACAGATTTCCTCACCGCCGGCAGGTAAAGGAAGAGGGGAGGCGGCTGCTACAGCCCCCCTGTTTCTCGGTTGTTTTCGCGCTGCGAGTGAACCCACGCGCCGTCGCCGCCACTGTTCAGGCGACCCAAAGGCTTCACAGCGCTGTTCCTGTGACTTGGAGCTTCCGGCACTGTTCATGATTTCAGTTTAGGACCTTTTTATGTAAATTTTAATTGTTTAATGTGTTCTTTGGGTTGTTTTCAACATTGATTATTTTGTAATATTTAGTTATGGGTGTGTGTGAGTATATTACAGTAAAAATCAGTGATATGAGTGTGTATTTTTTATTTTTGTTACTAGTTACAATCAGTATTTTACCCTCTCATTTCGGATAAAATACTAGGTGTTGATTCTTAAAATATTTAAATTAAGCAAACAAACAAAAAATCACCAATAAACACCGTTCGTGTGATATGCGACATAGAATATAAGTCAAAAAAGAATTAAATCTCTTTAATTATAATGCTAAGTAGTTATGTATTATGATGTAGGAAGTTTTGGTTTTTTTTTTTTTTCAGTTTTTGGATTCAAATACTAATATAATAGCAGTACTTAAAAAAAATTTAAATTTATTAAATTTCTCTAAATGTACTATGTTGATGCAAGGAATACCTCCTTAAAATCTTAATTAATGTATTGGCGGAGGGATTCATGATGTCTTTCATAGGTAAAACATGGGCTGTAATAACATGGTTATTGTCGCGGGCTGCGCATGGACTTTTTATCCTGTTTTCTGATAAGGTGCTGTATTAAAAAAAAAATTGAATTTAATTATAAAATTATAATTAATATTCAAGAGTTGCTATTTAGTATTATGGTCACTAAAAACCTATGGTCTGCGAGAGTTTGAGTAAGGGACTGGTTGTATAAGGGGAAGACGCGTCACCCCTAAGGCACCCTACCTAATGTAAGTTGCATTGTTGTTTGATTGTTTTTCTAGGTCGGGTTTCTATTCGTTGGTCTTTTCTAAGGTTCAAGGTAAATCTCTCTTCATGGGGAAGTTTTTATCTTATCGAGTTAAATCCTAACCGTTTTAAAGTCTGAATTTTAATATCGCATTTATTTGCACCTTGTATTTTTAATACCTGAGGGTGTACTTTATCGTATAATTTTACACCCCACAAATATTAAAGTCTACATCTGGACCCTAAAAAAATTGAAAAAAGATTTTTGATATTTTAGTCAAGCCCTAATGGATGATCATAAACTGGTTATGATATCCATTTTGCATTTTAAAACATGAAAAAAGATGCAATTTTTGTTTTTATGAAGATATGCTTGGAAAAATTTTAGAATTTGGTTGTATGCATGAAAATAATTTTTTTTTTGAAAGGGAAAATTAATTTAAATGTCTTTGAGATTTTTTAAAAATATATTTTGAATTTTTTAAAAAAATATTTCGAAGAAAATCAGGAATTTTAATACCGGATTTGTATTTTACAATGTAAATATACAACCCGATATTATGTAAATTTTGTAGAAAAATATTTGAGAAAATCACAAGTTTTTGAAATGATTTTTTGAAAATTTTTGGATTTTTTTTGTTTTTTTAAATATTATTATATATTAAATATACATGGGCTGGGCCAAGCCAGCTGACTGGGCCAAGCCCAGGAATGTTGGATTGGGTCGATCTCGACCTAACAGATTTTCCCTTCTTTTTAGGGCCGGGCTGAGTCCGGCCCAACGTCCACTGCATGAACAGTGGACATGAATTATAATTCACGCCCGCTGTTCACCATGTGAGCAGAGACAATGGAGGAGAAGAAGAAGAAGAAGAAGAAGAAGAAAAGGAAGAGAAGAAAGCTACCTGGCGCGGTGGACGTTGTACGGTGGTGAGGCCGGCGATTGGAGCTGGTTTCAGGTGGTAGAGCAGGAAGAAAGAAGGAGAAGAAAATCTGCAGGAGAGAGAGAGGGATCTGCGGTGTATGCTTTGTCGCTGGTGAGGAGTTCAGGCGACCACTAGTAGTGGAGACGATGACGAAACGATAGTGGTTGGAATAGTGATGGCCGAAGGCCACGGTGGAGAGAGAAGGAAAGGAAAAGGAGAAAATTGCACAAAAAAGGGAAAATGGCTGGTTTTTGGCCGAATTTGGACCCGATTGTTTCCTCTCTCAGGCCATGAAATCCACCTCTATTTATAAACGGTGGAAGAGGGCAATCTTATCTATATTGGGGAAAAATTATAGCTGATTCAGTTGGGAAGGATCCCAATCGTTGGCTCAAAGTAGGCATCCTGAGTTGTCAAATCTACAGGAAAAGGCTGAATGAGTTGGCCTCTTTAGGCTGGCACCGACGCCGATGGGTTGTCATTCAGCCTGAACGGGCTATATGGCGCTGTAGATAAATTGCAGAAGGTCATTTATGTGCAAGATTTATCAATTTTTATGGACGTTGGATGCATTAAATGTACCTGCAAAATAGCCTCTATGAGTTGTCATTTCAGAGATTTAAAGAAGAAGATGAAAATTACCGAAGTTTTGTTTTTGGCCAAAGTTCATTTCAGTCCTCCCTCTTTAAATTTGATTTAATTGCACCCATAATTGACCCTATACTTTTGATTTAGTGCAATTTAACCCCTGCCAAACTTGAATTAGAACCTTGAATTTACATGTCTATTGCGATTTCGTCCTTGGTCTCGGATTTATGCAATTTAACCTCTAATTGACAATTAAACTCTTCAATTTCACCCCTATATTTCGTGAATTAAGCCCCTATATTTTGGCATATTTTGCAGAATGGTCATTGGCTGCGAATTTCTTCAATTTAGCCCCTAATTGACCTCAAAACTTTAATTTTCTTGCAATTTGGCCCCTAAGTTCAATTAATTAACTCAGTAAAAATTAAATTTGGTCTCTTAAAATTTTAATCTACTCAATTAAGCTCAAATTAGGCTCCCAAACTTAATTTTTCACCAATTAAGCCCCAAATAAAATTAATTTGACCCATTTAAAGTATAATTAAGTCCTTGCACTTAATGAAATCCTTTAATTGGACCCAAATTAATTCTTAAACACAATTAAAATTTAATTTGGCCCATGATTAAATCAAATTGGCCTATTAAAAATTTAATTATGTCCTTGGACTTAATTTTTATGCAAATTCGTCCAATAATCATTCAATTTGACCTTGAATTTGTATTTTTTTTCTATTTTTGGGTATAATGGAGTACAATTAGACCTTAAATTTCCTTCAAAATTGTAGTTGTATTCCCTAGCCTGCTTTCTCCACTGTTTAAGCCTTTATTTTATTTATTTTATTTTTATTTTGAAAAAAAAAAGTGATTTTTGGGGAATAACCCAGAATTGGGTTAGGAGACGAGGAATACAAATTTCTTAAGACGTCTAATGGATTAATATTGTCCCAATCTCATTATGTTGAGAAAATTCTCAACAAATTTTCTAAAAATGACAATAGTATTGTCAAAACACCAATTGATATAAATATATATTTGTCCAAGAATAGAGGTGAATGAATAAATCAATTGGAACATTCTTGAATAATTGGAAGCCTAATATATGTTATAAACTCTAAAAGTCCTGATATTGCTTACTCAATTAGTAAATTGAGTAGATTCATAAGTAATCAATAAACGGGGTACTCAAATATTTAAAATACACCTTAGACTATGAGTTATATTATAATGGTTACCTAGCAATATTATAAAGATATAGTGATGCTAATTGGATATCCGACATTAAGAATTTGAAATCTACAAGTGGATATATCTTCACACTTGGTAGAGTAGTTGTATCATGGAAATCCTCTAAATAAATATGTATCACTAGATTAACAATAGAATCAAAGTTTATTGTTGTTGATAAAGTTAGAGAGGAAGTCAAATGGATTTAGAATTTCTTATAGGATACTTTATGTTGTCTAAAATCAGTGTCAGCTATTGTGTCCATTGCAAAAGTCAATTAACAAATGGAAGGGCACAAAGTAGTAAGTATAATAGGAAGTCTAGATATATACATCGTAGATATAATATTGTTAAACACTTGCTCTTGAATGAAATTATTTTCATTGACTATGTAAAGTCAAAGGAAAATATATTGGATCCGTTAACCAAATGATGTTTATCAAGAAAGCTTGTGTATAATTCATCGAGGAGAATGGGCTTAAAGCCTTTAAAAGATTAAAGGGTGTTATGATGGTAATCATACCTAGTTAATTGGAGATCCTAAGATCTAGCTTCAAATGAAAAATTAAGTCATATAACATTTTTTTATAGTACTAGAAACTTATTGTTTTTTACTTATTACTATGATGAAATAAATGTTAGTTGTAGTGTGATAAAAAGCGAGTTGAGCTCTTAATTATTTTCATATTTTGGTACACTAAATGGAGTATAGTAGGATACTCTTAATGAAAGATCACCTATACGAGTGAGAAATATGGTTGCTTCTTTGAAAATTTTGATAAATGCTAAATTTTCTCAAGCACTCATGAATCCAAGAATTGTCGAGGGCCAAAATGAACACAATAGTAAGAACCAAAGAAAATCTCTAGATAGAGAACTATGTGAGTACTATTGTCTTGATTTAGAAAAAAGACTGAATTGTTCAAAGCATCATACACAATAGTAAGAACCAAAGGAAATCTCTTGATAGAAAACTATATGAGTACTATTATCTTGATTTAGAAAAAAGACTGAATAGTTCAAGACATCATGTTCACTATTCAACCTAGTAAATCCAATAGTATTTTATTAATAAATATTCAAAATCGAATGTTACCTATCTTGATGTAGTAATCTACCAAATCAGTGTCTCTCAACAAATCTTTGAGTTGTTCTCAAGCTGGTGAGATGATTTTCATTTAAATGAGGGATTATTAGAAATTTATTTGAATTAAACAAATAATGGGTGAATGAGAAATTAATATAAAAAAACCTTAGGTTTTCCTACTCAAAGAACCCTTGGTTTTTTTATTTAATTCTTAATTTATTGTGGCTAATTAAAGGTTGATAATGGTAAGAATTAATTATTCACCATTTTGCTTTCAAAATTCACTATTAAAAAAAAAGATGAATGGAGAGTTTCTAATAAGAATTTTTTAGATTTTCACACACTATTCCTCACCTCGTATTTTAGTGTTTTCTTCTCATTTTATACTTTAGTTTTCCTTCCAAATATAGAGCTTAGGTTCATATTATTAAGAGATATTTGAGTTTCATATTAATTAGTTCAAATGTCATAGTTTAGAAGTGCATCTAGACTAAAATGGTGTTGTTTGAATCTTGAGAGACATATTGTATACATCTTAGTTGCACAAGTGAGGAGCAATAAAGTTTTAATGACAAATGATTCATCCTTGACAACAATAAAATTAAGATTCATTACTTTAAAGTGATTCAACAAGTAAGTATCATTCTTGTTTTAATTTAAACATATTTGTCATGAGTTTATAGATTTAAATATATATAAACTGATCTAGTGTTTCCTAAGACTTATTTTATTTAACATGTCTTTGTAACGATAAACTATCAATATATACTAATTATTTTTTAACTACAATTTTGTTATAATAAATTAAATATATTTGCACACTTTTGCTTTAGACTTCAAATTGTAATATTTAAAATGTCATGTTTTGCTTGGTGGATCATCTGATTGAGGTTAGATTCTGGAACATGACAAAGATCCTTGTTAAAGCATAATCTTTTGCATTTAGTGTTTTTTATCTTAAAAATCAAAGTAGTTATAATTTTTTAAAAACAATTTTAGTTTACAAAGCAGACGTGAACATTCCTGAAATAGGTCAGTCCCATTGTGATATTCAAAGAAGGCTACCATGCATGCATGATTGAATTCTTTCTTTCTTTTGAACAACGACCATGATTGAAACGAGTAATTAATGTCTCAAAAATATTTGGTTCCTGAGATTTTACGAACTATAAAATGAGGAGGCAAAAAAGTTTCAGCACCAAAAATGTTCTTCTTTTTTCGTAAACCGCTATAATTAGTAAATTTTATATAGACATGTCTGTTTATAAGGAAGTCCTGAATAAAAAAGCGTACGTATATTCAAGCAACATAAGAGAATGGTGATTTTCCTCTACATGTGACTACAACCGTGCGGTGTCCAACCTTTCAAAAAGCGATCATAAAAAAACAAAAACAAAAACTATGTTTGAAAGCCGAATTAAAGTAACATCACAAGCTTCCTCCGAAGCAACTCGAGTCAATCCATGGAATTCAAATAAATAATATGGGCAGTACATGCATGAAATTGCTGACAAAATTCAGTGCAAGTAAATAGCACCTCAAGCACATTTCTCGTAGCTAGGCATCTGACCAAACAAGATATTTGTTGCAAATAAAATATTTTTTATCAACTTAAAGTAATTTTTAGGATTTAACTTCTTCTTTTTTTTGGATTCGAGGAAACCCCACCCCCCGGAAAGCGCACTTTGTGGGCCCAGGTGAGTAAGTAAAACCCCGGCTGTCCCAGACTCTTACAAGAGGTGCACGCCCTGACTCGAACTCGAGACCTGCTATGCAGATCTCAAGCTCTTTGCCACCACGCTACGCCCCTTGGGGACTTTTAGGATTTAACGTGTGAAGTGAAAACAATATTTTGGTCGATCAAACATGATATCACTCCAACAGAAACCGAACATCGAGTAAATCAACGGCAAGATTTTTAAATAAGGAAACCTAATAAACCACAAGGGTTTATGATGAATAAAGGCTAAGAACATACCTGTTAAAGCATTGTCTTTTGCATTCAGTTTTTTTTTATCTCAAAATCAATCAAATTAAATATCAAAATAGTTACAAATCTTTTAAAACCATTTTAGTTTAGTAGGTGTGAACTATCCTGAAATAGGTCAATCTATTCAAAGAAGGCTACCGAGATTGAATTCTTTCTTTCTCTCTCTTGAACAACGACCATGACTGAAACGAGCAATGTCTCAAAAACATTTGGTTCATGAGATATTAGGAACTATAAAATGAGGAGGGAAAAAAGTTTCAACATGTGAAAAATGTGCTGTCTCCGACTAGAATAGAAAAATTGAGAGGACCTGCTTCTTCTTTCTTCGTCAAGCCTCGTACTAAAACGTCCGCAAACTAAAATTTTATATTGTTGAAGCTACAATTAGTAATATTCTAGTTTAAACTTACTAATTATTATATCATGTCATTATTTTATATTTTATGTCATTATATTACTAATTATTAGTAATATTCTAGCAATATAAAAAAGAAAATTATTTCCTCTTTTTTCATCCTTGTAGTAAAGAAAATTATTTCCCCTAGCAAGGTGATCGTGATTAATTACGGACATCACCTTTTTACCTAATATATTCGATGTGCTAACTACAAACTCACCGGTTATTAACCAACCAAATCTTGAACAGAGTCGTGAACTCGTTAATTAATACTGCACCCTTGACTGTTAAACAAATTTTACATTTCAACCTTCAATTGATATTAATTGAAAATTTAATTTTATAATTTATTTTTTATATAATTATTTCAATTTCATGATTAGAATGTAGTTTTGTCGAGTTAATTCAAGTTAAATCATGTTATTTTTTATTTTATTTTTATAATGTTATTTTGATTTTATGATCTAAGTCATGGGTTTAGTAAATTAACTTGAGTGTTTTTTATGTTTTTTTAGTCTCATCCTTCAACATTGAATTGATTAGAAATTAAATTTTATAGTTTGTTTTGATTTTCTTTCTATAAAGTTATCTTGGTCTTATAATCCGAGTCGTGAATTTGATAGGTTAACTCGGGTCACTTTCACTACCAGAAAAATGATAAATACAAACGGAAACACGGATAAAATATTTCCGTCGGTAAATTACAGTGAACACTACCAGAAATTCGCTAAATAGCAACGGATTCACCGACATAATATTTCTGTCGGTAATTTGAGGTCGAAATTACCGACGGACAATATTCCGTCCGTAATTCAGTCGGTAACTACCGACGGTAAATTTCCATCGGTAGTTACCGACTGAATTACGGACAGAAAAGTTTCCGTCGTAAAAAAAAAGCGGGTCGCTGATGTGGAGGTTTTGGCTGGTTATTTTTTCAGACGGAAACACCGACGGATTCAAAAAGACAGCCCGTACAGCGACCGCCGTTTATATTGCCGACGAAATCACCGACGGATTTGAAATGGCAGATCCGTACTGTGACGTGTCGATTGTTCCGTCAGAATCATCGACGGTTTCACCGACGAAGTGTCCATCGGGAAAAGTTAATATATGTCCAATCTGCTGACCCTCTCCTCCCCTATTTCTCCTTCTTTCTAATCCCAACTCTCCCCATCTGCAAACAACCAGCCCCCCTCCCCCCCAAACAAAAATCTCCCTCATATCAGCACAACAAGTTATATTTCTTGAAGTTTTGTGGTCACAGCATTCGTGTTCTGATTTACCAACGGATTTTATCAATTTTTGTAAGTAATTCTATCTTTTTAAATTTTAACATTTAATTAAATGTCAATTTTATTGTTTTTTTAGTATATGTATTTTGTTAGTAGATGTACATGTTTTATTGTTATTTCTTAAACAAACTTGTAGTATATGAATGTATAATTCATCATGTCAATTACAAAGGGAATCACTAACGGAACATTCCGTCGGTATTTTCCAGAGAGCACTGAAACTATTCACTTCCCAACTGCACTGTTGATTATTGTTCTTTACAGACAAAATCACCGACAGATTGAAAAGTCATCAGTGATATTTAATTTGGCAGTTTCTGAAAATTTTTGTTTAAATTGAAATTTTAAATTAAATATTACAAATGGAATCACCGACGGAAATGTTAGAAATATTAATAATTAATTATCCGTCGGTAAAACCATCAGTAAAATACCCCAGTCAATAAAATCCCTCATTTCACAACAGACGGGCCTGTTCTTCTTTTTCTTTTTCTTCTTCTTCTTTCCCTTATGTAAAAAACATCAACATCCCTTTCTTTCTTTCTCTTCTCTTCTCTCATCAACTCTTCTTCTTCTCCACTCTCAAGTATGTCTTATTCTTTTTCTTTTCTTTTCTCTTCTCAAATTTTTTTTAATTAACATACTTTATGAATTTGTTTTTTTTTCTCTTCTCAACTTCACTCGCAACTACATTAAGGTAAGAATTTTCTTTTTTCTTCTTTTTTTTGTGTTTTTTTCATTATATTTGTTATTTATTTTATTTTTAAATTTTTATGTTCTTAATAATTGTATGAATGTTGTTGTAGGAATTTTTTTTAGATGAGATCAATGTTGTTGTTTTTTTATTTTTTGTGTTATTTATTTATTGAAAATTTTTTAAGTTGATTTTTTTCTTCTTTTTTTTTTTCCAAGCAACTCAATTCTGAGTATTATGGAGTATTGATTTATATTAATTTAATTATTTTCTAGTTTTGTTAAATAGTTTTTTAAAAATATATATTTTTAAATAATCACCGACGGAATTGCATACTGTATTTTTTTTTTTGTTATATGATAATTTTCCAGAGGGAAATACCAACGGAATGAAGCAATAATTTTTTTGAGCATGCATTTTTCGTCTATAAAACAATTGGTTTTTTATTTTTATTTTTTTTACCGACAGAATTAGCGATAGATGATGGAATTACCGACGAATATTATTCCGATGGACGTATTTTGTCGGTGAATTAGTTGGTAAAATTTTCACCGACGAAATGGTAATCTCACCACGATGGAAAAATTTCGTCAGTAAAACTATTAAATGTTACAGTGTTTTTTAGGTTCTTTTTTTAATTATTTTTTTTTTAAATTTCATCCTTTAACATTGGGTTGATTGAAAATTAGACTTTACAATTTGTTTTGATTTGTTTTTTATGGGGTTATCATGATCTCATAACTCGGGTCACGGATTTAACATGTTAACCTGAGTTGACTTAAGTCAATCTAATATGTTGTTATCTTAATATTATTAAAAAAAAATGTCACCTTAAAAAAGTTTTTTAAGTCAAATTATGTTTTTACATGTTATCTGAGTTGCTTTTGGACTCATAAAGTCGACCGGGTTATATCGAGTTAACCCCAACGCTATTTAAATTTTTTTTCACTAAAAAAACATTAACAATATTTGAACTTCCTTTTTATATTTAAGAAATGTTTAACCTAACCCGAAGCATAGTGGAGGTCAATAATATAGTTATGTGCCGAATCTCATGGGATCAAATCTACAATTTGATTGAAGACTACAAGGTATATTAAGGAAGCTAATCACCAAGGCAGAGATGACCATTAAAAAAATTGATGGGTTATTGGATTGGTCGGCTAGATTTTCTTTGACCAATTTAGTCCCTTCATTTTGTTTCATAGAGTGGTGCTATGATTTTTGGAGTTGTTGGATCAACAAGCTAGGGTTTGTGTGCTGGTTCATTATGAGTTTCTTTGACCAATTTAGTCCCTTCATTTTTGGAGTTGTTTGATGATTATGAGTTTTTAGGAATTTTTCGGGGATGAAGAGTGATGGGAGAAATTCTATTTATTTTGCTAACCTATACATAAAATAATAACATGGTATATTTAGGGGGTGTTTGTGAGGGTAGCAACAGTTGTTTTTTAAAGTATTTTTTTATTAAAAATATATTAAAATAATATTTTTTATTTTTAAAAAATTATTTTTAATATTAACACATCAAAATTATTTAAAAATATCAAAAAAATTAAAAAAATTAAAATTTTTATAAAATACTTTTAAAATACAAAATTATGAACCCCAAGCTGTAACTACAGTTTCGACAATATAAAACTTATTTTATTTATTACAGTCAAAAGCCATTGGCCCCACGCATTTTCATAGGATCCTAGAAGGGCCCATTAGAAACGTAAATAACGCCTTCAAGAACGTAGGAAGGACGCCTGGAGCTAGCATGACGTCAGCATCCTGGGCAAAAATAACGCTGGACGCCAAAAGACTAGTGATAATCCCAATTCTAATCGCTTTTTGTCTGTGTCTCCAGCAAGCTTCCTACATGCTTCGTATGAAATCTGGCTGGAATATTTGCATTGTATGCCCACGTGTCCAACGTGATTTGCCTGTGATAGAAGCTGGCTCCTATGATTGACTGCTTTGAAAAATTGGAGCGCGCAACAGAATTATCAAGCTACGGTAGTAAGCTTTTGACAAGAATGATACAGCTACCCCGGCATCATCTGGATTATTCCAAAAGATGGGAAAAAAGCGTCATTTTAGTGTCTTCGCATGTTCTCGTGATTCCAAAATGAATCCAGCCCAGGAGAGTCTTTGAATAAAAAGGACGAATTCTATGGCTCTTGTAAAGATTTCTTATGCTTAAATCATAAAAATTTCTAATATAGCTCAATGCTGGCGAAAAAAAATATATAAATATATATCGTGTGTATGCAGGCAGCTCAATGTGAGGGGGGGGGGAATGCTAGACATATAGTTGGTGGTTTTTCATTCTTCTATTTGAAAAAATAAGAAAAAAATGGGTTTTGAAAGATTTCAAAATTTACTTTTTCTCATATTTTGTATCTAATAAGCTTCTTTGATTCTCTCTTTTTTTTTTTTTTTGAAGAGTTAGTTTCGATCTAAAGCCTGTTTGGTATTGTGATAATAATTATTTTTTAAAAAAAAATTTTAATACATCAAAAAAATATTTTATTATTATTTTTTAAAATTTATTTTTTACATTAGTATATCAAAACGATATGAAAAAAAAACAAAAATAATTTTAAGCAAAGAAAAAATAAATAAATAATTTTAAATTTTTCAAAAACACAAAAACAAATAAGATAAAAAATTTATCTTACCTTAAGTAATTACTCTGAAAATAGACTGCCCAATCTATTTTCTTTTTTTCCCTCTACTCCATGTAATTTGATGTAATTTATACATATATAAATACCCATAAATCACCAGGTAAAAGATTGAATTCCTTCTCATACTGAAAAAACATTTTCTTTTCTCTTATTTCATGTATTTATAATCTTCATTTATTATCCCTATAATATACAACAAACAATCTTTTAAGGATACACACACATATACAAACACACACACACACATTTGTGTGTGTGTGTGTGTATACATACACACACACATATGTATATGTGTATATGTATGTACACACACATGTGTCACACACACATGTGTATATGTATGTATATGTGTGTGTGTACACACATGTGTGTTATATATGTGTATATATATGTGTGTGTGTGTATATATCAAATGATCATTTTATACTGCAAGGGCTACCAACCAAAATCTTGTTCCAAATAATTAGCTATTACTAGATTGTTCCACACTATTTGATGGGCTAATCAAGTTTTTTTTAACATACAAAAAGGGTGTTCAAATAATATTAATGTTTTTTAAAAAATAAAAAAAGATTTGAAATTCAGGTTACTCACTTGATTGGATTACATAAGCTCAATTAAATTAATAATATAATTAAAAAAAGCATTGAAAAAAAATAAAGTGGAAAAAATAGCGATTATTAAATATAAAAATAAATTGACAAGAAAAAAAGAAAATTTTTTTTCTTATGATTTGACTTTAGTCTATTTATAGATTGTTATTTTAAAAAAATATATATTTTTTTCAATTTAATTCTTTGACATGAGTTATTAGACCTTCAACTTCGTGGCTTTTGTTGCTTTTTTTTTTTATGTGGAATTAACCCAGGTTAAGTCTGGTTTTTTTTTAATTGATTTTTATTTAGTTGCACCTTTTATTATTTAGTTTGCTTGAAAATTGATTTTTATTTTTTTTTATTCAATTTTTTTTTTGTAAAGAGTTATCTTGACCTCATAATCGAATCGTAGATTTGATATTTTAACTCAAGTCAAGTCATTTTATCTGTTTTAAAAATTGATTTTTTTTCAATTTTTTCTTAGGCATTTGATTTACTAATAATTGAACTTCATGTTTTTTTTTTATGAGATTATCTCATTCTCATTGATTTTTATTTTTTTATCAAATAAGATTATATATTGAGACCTTTTAAGAACTTTTATTTTTTTCAATTAATTATTTTTGTTTTTCTTATTATCATTAGATTTTTTAATAATTATAATTATTAAATCAACTAAGCTTATTAAAACCATTTGAATTATTGATCCATGTCCCAAAATCTTTTCTGTTTATTTAAAAATATTATCATTGCATGAATTTTTTCTAACTCAACTCACGGCACAACACCACAAGGCACCTATCTACTATATTGCTATACATGGGTGTAGTGTTTCACCAGAATGGCTTGCCATTGTCATGGAGTTTCTACCAAAGGGAAGTATTTTCAAGTCACTTCGCAAAACAGCTAAGCCTTGTGTATTAGACGGTGTCTGAAGATGGCTCTTAACATTTGCATAAAAAATTCCACCTATGGTGCATAAAAACCTTCTAATATGCTTTGTGATAAATTTTAATTTTTGAGCTTTTCGAGTGGAGAAATTAATTAGCTTTGGTTTTGTTTACAACAACAGTAGTCACCAGCTCATCTAAGAAGCTTTCTTTTTAACATTTCATTCCCTAATTAAAACATCAAGAAATTCATCTAACTCTGTAGCTCAAGGATGGTTTTTTTTCTGGGCTTTGCTGAAATAGTTCAAGTTCAATATTATGTTCAATAGTACTTTCGCCTTCAAACTTCCATTTCTTAGGATACATTCGATCCAATGCATAATTCTTATTCAACTTTGTCCAACCCGTTTAACTTGTGATATTTTCCCATCAATCCATAAGCGATCATCTATTTAAATTTATATTGATTTGATAAGTATAAAAATTATTAAATAATTCTTTGACGAGTAATACCTTGTCTTTAAGGGGAAAATAAAAAAAGCTCATCTTCTCATGTCATCTACTTCATTTTAAAAAAAATCTTCTTATTTCTCGTAATAAAAATATTTTGAATAAGAACATGAAATAGACAAACATAATTAAGTTATGGATGAATTTAAAAATATAAAGATTAAATATATACTTTTCAAAACTGCAAGGATTGATTAGTTAGTTTTATTAAACTATAACTAGAGTATTATTAACTCTAATTGTTAATAATACTTTATTCTTGAGATAATCTTATTATTTTCATAGAGAAATTAATCATTTTTTTATATAAAAAAAAACTCTGAGTGAAAATTTCTTCCAATATAATATAAAAATCTTTGAGTTATTAGGATTGATTCTTGGACTCTCAAGTCTATTTCTCGAGATCTAAGTGCTTTGATCAGGTCTCATCCCAAGCATTCCATATGCCTTCAAATCAATTCATGGCCAATTATCAGACGTTTCATATTCAGTCCTGGACGACATAAAAAGCGCTCTCGAACCAGTTCTTGTGCAACTTAAAACTGGTCATGGATAAAATTCTGAGCACTCGGACAAGGTCTTATCTTGAAGCCCATGCATCTCGAACCACGTCCTAGCCTGGATCTCAAATGTCTTGAACCAAGTCTTGACCCATACCCTTAACATGATTCACACCTATTTTTAACCTATTTTTTTATTCTTGAACTCAACCTCGCTCTCATATTGTAAAAAACGAGTTTCAAAAACATTTTTTGAAAGCTTTATTTTTTTTCGAAAAAAGAAAAGAAATAAACAGGTTTTATATCTTGTTTTCAAAATTTTGAAAAAAAAAAACCAAATTATCCCTTAATAAATCATTATATAGTATAAAACTTATCACCCTTCCTTTTAGTTTTGTGGTATTGGTTCTTTGTAACAGTCTTTCTCATAAGAAAGAGAGAAAATATATATAAAAAAAGAACTTAAAAAACAAAACAAGAAAAATTATTTGAGATCTTACCGTGGCCATATTAAAGAAAACCACAGCATTCGATTTCAATATGTCTATTTCGGGTAATCACATCTAGGTGGTGGTCCAGTGGTAATAACTTGGGACCAAGAGGTTTCCTCCCTCTATGGTCTCAGGTTCGAGCCTTGTGGTTGCTCATATGATGGTCACTGAAGGCTTACATGGTCATTAACTTCAGGGCCCGTGCGATTAGTCGAGGTGCGCGCAAGCTGACCCGGACACCCACGTTAAACTAAAAAAAAAATATATCTATTTCGTGTCCTATCAAAAACAAATAACAAGAAGAAGAAGAAGAGATAAGGGTTTTATCTCGAGAGAGAAGGAGAAACCAAATTATAATATTGAATGTGACAAAACTTAAATAACAAAGATTGAAAGCTGATTATTTAAAGCATACGGTTTCTTTCATTAAGAAACTGTTTGTAAACGCGGTGTAAACTGTGTTTCTAAAAAGTTTTAATTTTTTTTATTAAAATTTAATATGGTTTGTATGTTTTGAATCGTTTTGATGTGCTAATATCAAAAATAATTTTTAAAAAATAAAAAAAAAAATTATTTATATGCATTTTAGCACAAAAAATTATTTAAAAATTAACCGCTGTAACACTTCAAATATACTTTAAAAGAAACGAAAATGTTCGATTCGAAGAGAATATTCATTTAATTTTTCAAAACTCAGAGTAGTTTGGGACTTTGTGTCCGTTTGTGTTTGTGTTTGTCTTTGAAGAATGTGTTCTATCCCAACCATAACTTTAAACCTAAATATTAGGGTTATCTTCAAAAAATCTTAAACAAGAGCCTGGTTTGGATTGAGTTTATAATTTAACTTAATAAAGCATTGATTTTGTTAAATATACTTGAACCGGTTAATTAAGATTTTAATTTGTCCAAACTTAAATCATGTCCAAACAATTAAACAAAAATACAGCAATCATATTTTAATAAAAATTATTAAACTAAATTGATCTAATAACTCATAAATTCACCACGTAATTCAATATCTATATGAGAAGTTCCATGTTAATTCTAAGGATACCGGGGATTTTTCCAAGAAGAGGTCCCAAAATATATATAAACAAGAGAGGTCGGACAGATCGAAAATAAGAGGGATCAAAAATTAGAAAATCGAAAGGAGGGATTTAGTTTTCTATTGTTCTTGTTCTTTGAAGAATGTGTGATTTTACCAATTAACCTTAAATGTACCCAAGAAAAATTTAATCCATGTACTTATTTTTGCCTTCATGATCTCTTGTCAAAACCTAATCACCACATTCAATATTCTTTGATTCACATTAACTTATTATTATCGAATACCTCTTGAAAATTCTCTGCAATGACAGTTGCAGTTGCATGGAGGACCCCTTTATGTTTTCTCCCTCCTCTCCTATTGAAATGTTTTCCCGACTTGGCATTGCAGCAACTCTGCTGTAGCAGTTGCATCAATTATTGAACAAGCGTAGTTACATAAAGAAGAGGGTCATCTTCCAGTAGTTAATTCTACTTCAGAAAAAGAAAAAAAATGAGTTTTGAACTAAATAGTCTTTTTTTTGCTGTTTAAATGTTGGGTTATCTTTAATTTTCTGTATTTCAAGTAGGGAAATGGTGAAAGAAAAGCATTAGAATGTGTTAGAGAATAATACATATCATATCTTAGGATTTCATCTAAAGCTTAAGCTATTGGGTTAACTTTGTTCTTTAACATGGTATCAAAGTCTTAATGATCAAGTAATCACGAGTTCGAATCTCACTATCCTTATTTATTTGGATTGTCACACCCGGACATCGCGGCGACCAATTAAAAATTATCTGGATAATGGAAAAAGAACAGATATCTGGCATCTTGTTCTTTTGAAGAAAGGTCTTGTTCAAGGAGTCGCCACCTAGTATTATGGTCACTAGGAACCCTAACTGGTCAACAGAGATTCTATGCTACGGGACTAGTTACGCAAAAAGGAAGATGCTATCACCCCTTAAGCGTCCTACCTAAGGCAAGCTGCATTGATGGTTTTATCTAGAATTGCTAATAATTTGTCCTTTTTTCCTTTTTTATTCTTTCTTTCATGTTCCTGACTCTGGCGTCAGTGAACAATTCTTACGAATATTTCCAACTCTGCCGTTGGTAAATATCGCACAAATCCAAAAAAATACGATACTCTTAACTCTGACGTCAGTGAATATTTTCGCAAAATTTGAATTAAGAGAAAGAGAAACTATTTTTTTCTTTTATTATTTTTTTTATTTATGTAGCCCGGTCTCAAAACTTAAAAAAAAAAGGTCGGGTCACTAGTCCAAACCAGTAACCCGGCTAGCCACTGTTGCATGCATGCGTGAACAACTCACGCATGCAAGCAACATGCTAATTAATTTTAGCGAAACAGTGAAAGAAGAAGAGGACTCACCTGGTGTGGCTGTGGCTGGAGGCGAAACTGAGGGAGACAGTTGGGCGCTGCTCGCGGTTGAAGATCCAGCTTGTTGTTCATGGTGGAGACAGCTTTGGTGGGGTGAAGATGATCGTCTCAATGGTGGCCTTTGGTGTTGCTACGATCGGTGCAGCCTCTGCAGGGAAGAGAAAGTTGTTGTCGGAGGAGTAACCTATGCCCGAAGTGAAGATCTCCTCTGCTGCTGCTGGCTTGCGTGCTCACAGTGCCTGAGGAATTTGCAATGGCTGGTGATGACTGCACACCCCTGCTACTGGTTTCTCCCAGTGCAGAGAAGGTAACACTGCTACTGCTGGCGATGGGGCAAAGATATGGTGAGGGAGACAACTGGGATCAGCTGCTGGTGCAGAAACGAGGCTGGTCGCACTGCTGGATTGTTGCTAAAAGGATATGCACGCCATTGCTGGGTTGCAGAGAAGGAAACCACGCTGCTGCTACTCCGACTATGATAATGAAACTCTACTGTTACCGTGACTAGGGGCAACCAACTATGCTGCTGCTGCTGATGGGGTGGTTTGGTCCCGGGCCAGAAAAGAAAAAAAATGAAGATGGAGCTTCTTCCCCTAAGTTCTGTTCTTGCAAACCGGGGAAGAAGAAAGGAAGCTCTAAGAACATGTTTGGTAACGTGGGAGCGTCCACGTTTCCTACGGTTCCATTGAAACAAGCTGTTTGGTTAACAGCTACCTACGTTTTCAAACTCCATGGGACCCACACAAATTGCGTTCCAAACGCAGGACAAGCAAAAGCAACTAGTTGTTGCTTTTGTCGTGGCTGCTGTTCAGAAAACGCTGCAACCTTTACCAAAAAATTAATTTCAGCCCTATCTGTCCTCAACATCACGGTCGTCTCCCCTCCTCCACATTCGCCTCCCAGAGCTCTCCTTCTCCACAGCTGCCCTCTTCTCAAAAAATCAGTACTCCTCATCACACTTTCAGTACACACACTCTTCGTCCATTATCTCACGCAGGCTGTCACCAGTGTTTGTAGCCGAGTGTAGATCAAGCCTATCTGCCACCGATCCGCTGCCATGATGAACTCCTCTCGCGGTTGAAGAAGACACGCACTGAACCAGGTAATTTTATTCGCACTTGACCTAAAAAAAATGTATAGATCTTGCCTTATCAGCTAAAACAAACTGTTTTCTCTAACCAATAAGTTCTCTTGTTGTGTGTTTTCTTTGCCGGAACCAAAGAGAGCATCGAAATCAGCCTCCTGGAAAGCTCAAGCACAAGCATCTTACCAATCTCTGTCTCTGTTGCACAAGAAAATTCACGGTCAGTTGGTCTGTTTCGGTTGCACAGTTACTTTATATCTCTGATTCTCTTTTTACATGTGCTTTTGGCTGTGCGTGGTGTGAAACCATCAAAATGTTAACATTTCCTTACACTGTTATGCATAGCTAGGCACAAATACATGTGCTTTCGTGTTAAAGACTTTGGTTTTGATGTGGGTTTTTTTATTTAAATGGGAGCTAGTTAGTCATTACCTGCTTTGTCTCTGCTAAATTTGGTTTAGCATTAGTAGAATGATTCTTTGTTTTTGTTTTAAATTACTAAATTTAATCAAGAAAAGGTTAATCATTGCTGTCAAAGGAAGGTTTCAAGAGAGTGGAGTAATACTTTTTATGTTAGCTAGAATTGCTGCAAAAGAATTTTTTGATCAACTGGGACACGAGAAAAATTATAACATAAAGGATGTGATTGCGGAGTGTGGAATGTGAAAAGGGGATGGTCTTTTTTTCGCAGGAAAGAAGAGAGCATAGGATTTTGCAATATGTGGATATTGGTGTTGTGGAAATTAAGAGTTTCTTTTGCACCGGTTTATTAGTTTAGAGTGGCAATTTAAGTTTCCAGGACTGGATTTTTTTGGTTGCAATTGTATAACATGAAGGGAAGTTTCAAAGTATTAAAAGGGGATGACAAAAGTTCTGGTTTATAATGTATATATGAAGGGCTAAGATTGTGTGGGGATATTGTTGTTGCAAGGAAAGGGAGATGGTGAGTTAAAACTGTTGGTTTTTTCTTGTGTTTGTACTTTATATGCTTGTAAATAGTCTTCGTTCACAAGTCTCATAGTGACATATAAGCTTTCTTTTTTAGAATATAAACTGAAGGTTTTATTTGTCTAAACTTCTGCCAACTGTAATACTTTATAGAGCACATTTAATATATTATCATTATATTCTTTGGCATTAAATTTGAATAATTATTAGTAATACTAGGCAATGCAAACATTGGCTTGTTGAAACATTAATGGAAATAAACCTAGCAATTACAGTGTTAAGCTGATTATGTTAAGTCTATGTTCTCAATTTGCATTTTGTATTTTAGGTTGCGATTTATTAATTAAGATAGATTGTGCATTCCATGTCCTTTACATCGCCTCTAAGAAATTAACCTGTTAATTATATATTAGGCAAAACATTTTAACCGACAACATGGACGATTCTCAATCACAAGATAAGGCTTGTTGGACTAGAGAGATGTTGCATGCTTTTTGTGACATATGTATTAAAGCAATTGAGCAAGGTATGCGACCCAACACACATTTCGACAAAGCTGGGTGGAAATATGTTATGAATTGCTTTAAGGATCAAACTGGCCATGCATTAACGAAAGCACAATTAAAGAATAAGTGGGACGGAATTAAAAAAGATTGGAGAATATGGAAAAAGTTGATTTCCGAAACAGGAGTAGACTGGAGTGCTGAACTGGGAACAATTGTGGCTCCTGATGAATGGTGGAAAGCTAAAAACCAGGTCTGTTTTGTTCAGTATGTTTAGAGCTGTAATAAATTGTTTGATTGCATGCTTTTACATCATTTTTGATGCATTTTTTTCTTCATTGTCCCTTTGTTGTAGGAGATACGCGGAGCAAGAAAGTTTAGGCATGTTGGCATTGATCCAACATTGTGTTGTAAATATGATATCATGTTTACAAACACTGTTGCTACCAGTCAGTATGCTTGGGCTCCATCACAGGGTCTGAATTCTGATGAAGATGGTGTCGGTCAAAGGCAAACTAACGCAGTAAATGAGGACCTTCATCTTCAGGAAGGTAGTGGAGATTCTGAGGAGGATAGTCTACCAATTTTTGTTGCTGATGTCAATAATATGGTGGCTGGTGTCAATTTTTCCAACAGCATAAGCAATCCCACTGGTAGTAGTGGGAAGAGAAAAGGTGTGCAACAAAGTTCCCAACAAAATTTGAAAAAAAAAGGGCTGCCGAAAGGGGATCGCATTTGTTATCGCGATTAGATAAGTTAGTTGATAGTGTGTCTACCAAGAGTGAATACACGTCAACTGTTTTGGATAAAAAAGGATGTAGCATAGAAGAGGTGATGAAGGAGTTTCACTCCATTGAGGAAGTGGTGTTCGACAGTGAGCTGTATTGTTTTGCAACTGAGTTTTTCATGGTTAGAAGTAGGAGGGAAATGTGGGCAGCAATGGGTGATGTGGACCGAAAATTTCAGTGGCTGAAATTAATGTTCGATCGAAGGGCAACCTACAGACCTTGAAGTAAGTTTACATTTGATTTAGGGAAAAATAACAGTTATGTATGTTATTTTGTGTTATATGTTGCAGCAATTAAATTTTGTTGTGTGTCATATGTTTCGGTAATTATTGCATGCATTTCATATCTCAAGTGTTTTTGAATGTTTAGCACACTTCTAATGCTTGATTTGTATTCCAATGAGCCGTTAACATGTTGTATGGTTATGTGTTTTCTCACAGTTAAAAGTCCACAAAAAGGTTGGGTGCATGAGGTGTTGTTGCAGCTGTAGAATTGCCAAATGGTTGATGCAAACGGTTATGCCTTTGCTATTTTTTCCCAGGTTTCTTAACTTGTAACGTATCATATGTTGAGCACTTCATTTGTATTTGTAGTTGTCGGCTCATTGGTTATGTTTGAGATGTTTTTAACAGCTATTGTTGTACCTTTTACAAGCTGTAATTGTAGGTTTCATGTTGACTTCTATAGACTAGTTTGAATGGCTGGAACACTTTGTGTTCAGTTTGCTTTTTCAGCCTTGAATTTCATATTGTAACTTGACGGATTTCATGGTTTTTTATGAGTTGAATGGCAGCTGATTGGTTGAATGTTAGTTGACTTGAATTGCCGCTACAGCCTTGAATTATTGTTCCCTACTTGAATGTTTGATTGTGGGTTTAATGAGAGTTGCTGGGTTGAATGGTTGGTCATGGTACAAATACTGGTTTGCTGATGGGTATGGCAGTAAATATATGTTGGTTTGTGCTGTGTGTGTGTTTCTATTTAAGATGCATTATCATTCCAAAGCATTTTCATTAGCTGGCCACAAATTTTGCAAGCATTCCCACGTGTATTGAGGGCTGTTTTCAGGAGGTTTTGTTGCTGTTTTTACACTGCAACGTCAACTTCATTGACTTTAGAAGGTTAGTTGTTGATTTTAGGGCTATTTTTTAGTTAATACAGCTTTATCTTTATGTTTTGTTATCAAATTTAGATGGTAAATCTGATAGGGCTGCTATTATTGTCAATAAAACAAGTTTATTTTTTGTTTTTTTCCCTATTTATACAGCAGTCCCTTATCTTTAGTTTTTTTCCTCATGAAACCTTAATGGCCTGCCACCACATATTTCAAGCATGCCAACATGTATAAACACTGTTTTGAAGGTTTAATTTAAGTTTGTGCTGTAAAATATTGAATGCATTACTTATAAGTAAAATGTGTGTGATTCGTTGGGGTTGCTTCAATTTAAATGTTTTTTGCTTAAATTAATTTCGCCGTAAATAAGTTCGATTATTAGGGATTGATGCAATGAAGATGTTTTGGGATAAGTTAATGTCGTCATTAATGTTTAAAATAATATAAACAAATTACGCAGTGAAAACTGTCATGTTACCGTTACGTTGCTGGTTGAAAATTACAATTATTGTTTTGTTGAAAAATATTGAATGAGTTACGTATAAGTTAAAGATGTTCGATATTTAGCACTTCATCAAGCATAAATGTTTTGTGTTAAGATCGTTGTTAACGACACAACAAATCAAAAAATATTATTCAATGAACATGTATTATTTACCGATACTCTGCAGGTTGGAAATTGATATTAAGTTGTGTTTTTAGATATGGATCCGAATTGGTTTACTGCGCTTTTTGATGACCATTATGAAAATGTTATGAATAATGCTGGTCGATATGTGTCGGATTGGTTTGCTGGTACAAGTTCAATAAGTGGTTTTGGAGGTAGTGTCGGTGATGGTTATGGGAACTATAACAGTGAGGTTCAGGACGACGACCTAAATCAACAGGATGACAATGACGGTGGCGATTTATTCTGGCATAGAGAGTGTGATCGAACTAAATTAGTCATATGCACTGCTGGAGCACTGACGATGTATTACAATACGTATGTATACAAAGAGCCATATATGAATTCATACAACACTGGCATGCGATGGTTGACGGAAATTTTAAATGGGCATTGGATGCGTTGTGTGAACATGTTTCGGATGGATGCGGACACATTGAAGAGTTTGGCTTTAGAGTTGGAAACGATGTACAGGTTGAAACCATCTAGACGGATGAGTGTTATTGAGAAAGTAGGCATGTTTCTCTACACTTTAGCTCTAGGTGCTTCGAATAGGGAGGTGCAGGAGCGTTTTCAGCATTCAGGTGAAACAGTTTCCAGAAATTTCAAAGAGGTTCTTCGTTCTGTGTGCTTGCTAGCAGCTGATTTCATCAGACCAGTAGATCCGGAATTCACAACAACACCATTGGAAATTGAAATGAATCCGAGATACATGCCCTATTTCAAGGTAAGCAATACTCTGTACAAGTAGTTAAATATTTCAAAAGGTTACAATCAAATATTTAAGTGTAATTAAATTGTCTTCGGCAACAATTTTTTTGTTTTTATAGAATTGCATTGGAGCGATTGATGGAACACATGTATGTGCATGTGTTTCACAAGAAATTCAAATACCATTTATTGGTAGAAAAGGTATACCGACACAAAATATAATGGCAGCATGTAGCTTTGACATGCAATTTACATTTGTTTGGGCTGGGTGGGAAGGTAGTGCTCACGATACACAAATATTTTATGAGGCGATTGAAAATACAAACATACAATTTCCGCGGCCACCGGAAGGTATTAACCCGAAAAAAAATATGGTTGTTGTTCAGCTGGTTTAATTTCTTTTTTTATAAAGTATTTTGTAAGCGTTAAACAATTAGTACATTTATGCAGGGAAGTATTATCTCGTTGATTCGGGATATCCGAATGAATACGGTTACTTGGGTCCATATAGAGGGGAGAGATATCATCTTCCAGAATTTCATCGACGAGGACAACCGCGAAGTCAGGAGGAACTATTCAACCGAGTCCATTCATCATTACGATGTGTTATCGAACGTACATTTGGAGTTTGGAAGAAAAGATGGCGAATCTTGCAAACCATGCCTGAGTTTCCTTACAAATCACAGGTTAAAATTGTTGCCGCATCAATGGCGCTGCACAACTATATTCGACGGAAGTCAGGCCAAGATGTTGCATTCAACAAGTTTGATAGCCATCCTGATTTCGTTCCTCCAGATACTTTTCCCGATGTCGTTCCACAATCACAAACAACTGGACACCAGAGTGCGTCGCGTATGGATTATATTCGTGATGGCATTGCAAATAGTTTGATGGGGCAATAATGTTTAATTGTAATAACAAATCAAGCTTTTATTATTTTGCTGGTATATATGTGGACAAAATATTTTATTTTCTCTTAACACAAAGAATTATTTTATTTATGTCATTTTTCGTCATTTTGTGTACCAAAGCAACCACAACCACAGGTTTAACCAAACATGTTTTTAACAACAATAAAGTCAAACCACACTTTTAACCAAACACTCAAATTATATACACAAACCACAGAAAAAGTGCTTTTTGAAAAAATCACTTTTTTCCAACCGTAACCACAACAGCAACAGCAATACCAAACATACTCTAAATGCCAACGAGGGGAGGGGGTGTTTTATGGCTGGTTCTGAGACTAGGGAAGAAGAGGAAAAAGCTGGGGGAGGGGGCAGCAGCGGCTGGTCTACGATTCGGCCGTTCCCCCTCTTTTTTTATATTTTTTTGTAGGGTTTCTGATAATGGCCTTTTTCTGGGGGTTTTTCTCTGTTTCTCCTCTCTCATCCTCCTCCTCCTTTTTTTCATACCCTGAGATCTGTATTTATAGTGTCATAGTCCTTTCGCGTGTGAGAAACCAAGTTTCAATCAAACTCATTCTCTTCTTTGAAGTTTGAATTTGATTAAGAATCAAATTTGAAATCGGATAACTATTATTATCTTAAAGACAAGGATTATCTCGAAGATAAAGATTATCTTGAAGATAGGGATTATCTTGAAGATAAAGATAGAATGACAAAAGCACATTGTAGTCCTTAATTTTCACAGAAGTTTGACAAATCACACTTTTCATCGAAATAAATCTCTGATATTTTAATTTTTCATTTTAAACCCTGTAAAAATTAAATTAAAAGCCAAAGGGCCAAAATTGGGTTATGACATGGATAAAAATCAAATACAAAGTAGTGAATCTATACAAGTTTCAAGCTTAAAGAGTTTTCACTTAAAAGGTATTAGAAAATAATATAAATTATATCTTAAAACTTCATTTAAAATATTAAATTGGTTGTTTTACCTAAGGAAATAACTTGTAATTAGTAATTCAATGCTATCGAAACCTACAAGAGTGGTCCTGCTCAAGAAGAAAGGTTGGATTGCGTATGTGTGCTATTATTGATGTTGTTGCGGTTTTTGTTTGAAATGCGTGACTTGTATTGTTTGATATGAAAATGATCCTTGCTTCTTGCTTGGTGTGGGATATGAGGTCTCCCCTTTTGAGGGTTGTGTAAGGGATCTTATCTTAAAGAGAATCCAGAAAGGCTTTGATGTTATAATTTCAGCTGAACTTAAGTAGGTTGTCTCTATTTTTTATTTATTTTTTCCAGCGTTTGTATTAGCTAGACAATTGGTTTTGTTGGAAATTGGAATTGCACGGAGTCATAGTTTTGAAACACGGTTCGACTCGGCGGGTCGATGTGGGATCCGGTAGATCTGGGACTGGAACCGGGCAGGGTTGAAAAAAATAGAGGAAGGAAAAACTTGGTGTGACCCGGTTACAACCCGTTGACTTCTGTTATTTTACTAAAACGATGTTGTTTTGATTTTTTTAAAAAAAAATTGACCCGAACGACCCGGTCATAACCTGAAATCCTGACCTTGGACTAGAACGGCCACCAAGCCGGGTATGAAAACTTATGCACGACATAGTTATCCAATTACATGGTAACTTTTGGTGAGCGACACAAAGCTTTGAGGGCACGAATGAATTTTTTGAAGTGTTTTTGAGATAAATATCAAGTTCGTTGTCCGAGGAGTAGGATGATGCTGGCGAAGATAAAAATTATGCTTTTTTCATCCTACTGTACAAGTAAAATTGTCTCCCACTTCTTGCCCTGGTCTCACACGCTAACTTGTAGAGCTTCATATTCCCTCCAATCTCCATTAATCTCAAATAAATTCATATGCTATTGTGCAGGACTGTTGCTCCATTACATCAGAGAAATTGCGTAGGAAACTTCTTGCTTTGGTTGTGTAGTGTGGTGGCCTGTTGTGCTGGACTGTTCCTCTAGAACAATGGAAGAAAATTATGTCTCCCGACTCTTCAGATAATGGAGCAGGATTCTGGACTTCCCATTGAGGTTACATCTCATGATTTCATCCAAACTAGTCTGTGTCTAACCTCATTTCCTGTTTGAAAACGTAGAGTAAATTATATTTTTTAAAATTTTAAATATTTTTTTTAAAAAATAAATTTTTTATATTTATTTTCTAATTATTTTAATGCATTGATGTTAAAAATCATTTATAAAAAATTAAAAAAAATTAATATATTTTTAAATAAAAAATACTTTAAATCATACTACAATTTTAAATATACTCTAGAACAATTTTCTTTGTGGGGGAATTCAATTGGATATCTAGTTTTGCTCTTGAAATAACCAGCTCTCTAGCCCCTCTCTCTCTCTCTCTCTCTCTCTCTCTCTACCATGTTGGTTTTATTTGGCTGTCTTTATCTTTTTTTTTAGTTTAACGTAGGTGTCCGGGCCAGGTTTCGCGTATCTCGACTAATCCTACGGACCTTGAAGTTAACGACCATAGAAGCCTCTAGTGGCCATCATATGAGCAACCACATGGCTCGAACCTGAAACCACAGAGGGAGCAAACCTCTTAGTCCCAAACTCTTATCACTGGGCTGTCTTTTTCTTTATTATGATTAGTGGTGTGGTATTAATATACTTGGAATGCCATATTTTATGCTCGATCCATAATCCACGAAAGGTTGACAATGAAGATAACGGATAACAAATAAAGTCTAATACTAGTTGGGACATCGGATCCCATTCTTGAAAACTATTCGATGATGAACAAGAACATATCATGTCTTATTTTTATCAAATATTCTGTTTATTTATTGAAAAGTAGTTTATTTTGGAAAGTAAATTCTGGAAAAGTGAATTATTTTTCGATGTTTGATAGTGTAATGAAAAATAAATTGGAAAACACTTTCCAGTTTTTGGTTATGTCATGAAAAATAAGTTGGAAAATAATTTATTAATATTTTATTTTTCTCAAGTTTATTAAAATAATGAGGAACAAATCTTACAAATTAAAAAGTTGAATGAGAATGAAATTGAAAAAAAAATATAATTTCATAAATCATCTCAAATAAAATAAATAATGATCAAAATAATAGAGATCAAATCTAAAAAATAAAAAAATTGAAAGATGAAGAAATTAAAATAATAATAATTAACATTTCATGAATTATTTTAAATAAAATAAGTAACAATCAAAAGAATGAGGACCAAATTTGAATTATAAAAAATTTCAATTAAAAAATGATAAGGAAAAAGCAAATAACAAATATAAAAATGAGGATCAAAGTTAATATAAAAATTAAATTCTAAGGGATGAAATTGAAAAACAAATATTCAAAACAAAATATATATAGCAATCAAAAGTTTAAGGACCAAATTTGATATAATCAGCAAATAATATGACATTTCTAAAATTTTCACAACTTTCAGAAAATATTTTCCGCCTAAAATAAAAGAAAAATACTTTTCTGAAAACCAAGTTAAATTTTTCTTTGACTGGAAAGTGTTTTTCATTTACCGGAAAGTATTTTCCGTTGATAAACTTTTCTAATAACAAATAAATACATAAAAGTTTAAAAAATAATTTTCTAGAAATCATTTTTCAAAAAACAAATACAACCATGATAACTTCCGAATATCTTTTTTTTCTTGCGTGGTCAGATAGAAAGTGTTCACTTAACATACATGTTAGTGTTTTTTTTTTTTGTTAGTGTTGTGCATCATATAATATTTATATTTGGTACACAAAACTCCATGGATTATTAAAATGAAAAGCTAAAATATATGAGAAAAATCATTGTATATATATCTTTGTTTATTGTTTATTATAGATTGTAGTAATAAAATAATGATTTTGTCCTTTTTATTCTTTTTTATATTTGATGTTTTTTTTATGATTTTTTTTCTTTGCTAGTTTTTTAATTTGATATTTTTTTAATTTTATCATTTAACATTAAATTAATTGGCGATTAAGATTTTTAATTGAACCCATGTTTTCAATTTCATGGGATGCAAATATAGAATATTAACTTAGATTTAAAAGATTCATCTGAATCAATTAGTATGGGTTTAAACAGTTAATTTACCCTTTATTCTTTTTTTCCCACAATGGCTTTCATACTTTCATTTTTCAATGATTATGGATTGATTGTTTTTTTAATTGAACAAAGTTGTTGTTGTTTTTTTATTTTTTGCTAAGTTAGGTAGCTTGCTTATAAATGCAACACAACACTTAGCTTGAGTCCAAGTTTTTTTTTTAAAAAAATCACTTTAAAAGCTTAACTTCAGGGCTTCATCATCATTTCATAAGCAATTTGATATTTTACTTAATGTCAATAATAATGAAAGAGCTATTTTATTTGTTTTTTTTCCCGATTTCATCTATCAATGTTTAATTGGTTTGGAGATAGACTTTGTGAATGATTTTTTTTTGTTTTGCTTTTTTTAGGGTTATTATAGTCTCGAACAAATATCTATTTTATGATTGATTCTCGATTTTACGTGCATTTAATTTTTATCATATAATCAAGAAATTTTTTAAAAAAATTATTAAACCCGGTTAAATTCATGAACCGAGTCATGTGACCGGAGTCATCTAATATGTTATCGTCTCAATACTTTTAAAAAAATCTTGTTTTTTTATAAGTTGATCCATGTTTTTATCGATCATTTAAATTTCCTTTGAACCCATTAAATTAACTAATTCACATTGAGTTAACTCTTACATGATTTGGTTGAAACCAAAGAGTTTCAAGATTAACCTATTTGCTCAAGTTTAATAGCGTTGCCAAAGACTTCCCATGCTTTTAGTGTTCTTTTTTACGTTTTAAAAAAATTGATCCAGTCCATGATAGAGCATCAGCCAATGGACTAGTTATTAAGTAAAACACTAAAAGTGTGGGGGATTCACGGTACATGATTGAATTGTGATCTCCTCACAAACTATTTTTTTTTTTATTTAGCCTTTATATGACCAAATTGTAGGCCAATTTAGGCTAATTTATCTGGAGAATGTGAGATTAAAAGGCATAATACTGAGTAAAAAGCACGAAGGAGTGATTTTTTAAAACTTTGATGAAAAATATCAATTTTGCATTAGAAAAACAAAACTAAAAAAATATATTATTGGGGTAATTCAATAACTTCTTGACGATACATTTATCATCGCCAAATTTGAAAGAGGCAATTATGTCATTTTGCTATTATAATGCACAATAAAATTATCATTCTTCCTTAAGGTTCAAAAAATTTTACATCTTACCGGAGCTTTTTCATATTTTTTTGTTTTTTAAGAAAAACTAAATTGACTTTCATGCCCCTAAAAGTTAAATTTTCTATAGCGTTCGTTTCAGAGGGCATTTTTGTATTTGCACTTGGTTTTTTTTGTTGTTGCTATTATCAGGTTGAATTAGGGACAATTTTATAATTTAATATATACAAATATTATTTAAAAAAGTTGTTAATGCATGTTTTGCACGTGTCAGCATGTTGATGGCGTGTGCGGGCCTTTTTGATGACCAAACGACACCTTCCACAATGACATCAAGATCATCTCAGCGTTACCTCTATGGTGAGGCGACACATGTGGCCAACTATCATTTGATTTGGCATCGATAACTTTTTTTTATTATTTTCTCTCTCCTCCTTGATTTACCCACATATCCCTTCAAATTTTCAAAGCAATTCTTCAATTTATTATTCCTTCAGATTTGGTAATTGTTTTTTTATCACTATTTTTTTTATTTGAAATAATTTATAAAATTATTTTTTTTTCAATTTCATCCCCTTTATTTTTTTCATTTTTCAATTTTGGTATCTATTATTTTGATTGCTATTTGTTTGTTTGAGATATTTTTAAAAATTGATTGTTTTACAATTCCATCCTTCAAAGGCCTTTTCCTATCAAATTTGATTCTTATTCTTTTGATTTTTTTTCACTTCGGTAAATTTTTAAAATTGATTTTTTTTGTTTCGTCTTTCAACATTAAATTAGTTTGGAATTGAACTTATTAATTGAGCCTGAATCTAGGATTTCACGAGTTGCTGGTTTTAGAGATTAACTCAAGTCTAGAAGGTTTGTCCAAGTTGCATTGGTTTTTTTCTAAGCTCATATTTTTTCAATTTTAAACTTCATCATTTATTCAACTAGAGATTGGGCTATGTTAATTTTGTTTATTTTATTTCTATATTTCACTAATTTTGAAAATGACCTGGATTATCTCATTTTTTAAAAAAATTTACTTTGATAAATTTTTTAAATTGATTTTTTTATTTAATCCTTTAACATTATGACTCAAATTACTATTTATTTATTGTTCATGACTTTGTTTTTATCTTGGTCATCAAATTTTTTTCTAGTCGCATTAGTTTTAGCTAGGTTTTGATCTAGCAAGCCTAGATATGTGTAACTTTTTTTTAATTGATCCTGATTTTTTTTTATATTTTATATTTTTATTTTTTAAAAGAACTGTAAAAATAGGTTAACATGATGTTTCAATTATCATTTAATTTTATCATGGTTCTCTAACAATATTATAGCTTTTGTTACCAAAATAAAAACAAAACGCATGAATTAGAAAAGACATTTCACAGAACAAATACATGTTTTTTCTAATAGTTTAGTTCATTGTATTTTTTATAAATATTTATTTTTATATTCATCTAATTAAATAAAATATGAATTCTATAAAACAAAATTATTAAATTTAACGGACGCACTCGTCAGTATGCACTCATCAATTCAGTTGAATCATGGTAGGTCAGCTCCTCCGTTGAAGGGTTTGAAACTTGGCATAATCCAATAACATGGTTGACGTGTCACCATTTTAACCCACCAGCCTTGAACAAGTCTTTCGTGACAGTGCGCAGGCAACAGCGCAGCAATTATAAATTTTTGTAACTTCAGATTTCGTATCAACGTAGACATTGAATATTCCTTACTTTCACCGTTTTACTTCTTTAACAAGAATGGGTTTTAAGTAAGTCCATGCATGCTCCTCATGATTAAAATTAAACTCCATCCCCCAACTATTTCTATCGCTTGTTTATTTTGTATTTTAAAAATATTTTTGTATTTTAAATTATTATTATTAGATATTTTCAGATATCAAAAATAAATTTAAAAAAATAAAAAAATAATATTTAAATAAAAAAATTCTCATTATACTATTCTGTGGATGTAACCATTTAGGCATTCATTACGCTATAATTTTCTTACTTTATGCATAATTAACTACAATTTCATTCCTTGACTAACTCCATCGCTTTAATTTGGTCCTTTCATCCCATCATATTAAATTATTAATAGTTTGGATAAAGAAAACTCATGAAAGTCTTCTATAAGGAAAAATAAAATAAAATAAAATAAAAATTTGTGGAACGAGGACTTATTTGTACTTAACACTGGTAGCGCTGCTTTTCGGCTTTTCCAGATCGATGACGTGCAGGGTTCAGATTTAAAAGCCATGGCTCTTGATAAGTTGAAAGATTCGCATTGCATCATCCCTCTCATCTTGCAACTTCCTCCCATCGTCGTACCCCCCCCTCTAATCGAAGTCGCCATCTCTCTCTCTCCCTCTCTCTCTCCAAAAAAAAGAAAAAAAGAAATCGTAACTTCACGATCTCATTTTCTATCTACAACAACAAACAGATCTGAGATCAGATTCAAGGATTTTGAAGGTTCAATTTTTTAACTGAAATTTGCAAATATTCAGATCTTGGAAAAAGAGAAAGCAAAACAACAACAAAATAAAAAACCTAAATCGAACCAATCCGTTTGCTTTTGCACTCTAGATTCTTTGAAATTGGTTGATTCTTTCTTCAAATCTTGTTTCTTGATCGTGGATTGGGTTTTACTACATGTTTAGATCCAGTTAAGGTTAACTATATTAAAAAGAAGGAAACCCTAGATAGATAGCGATGGGTAAAAATGAGACCGCCGGAGGCGGCGGCAGTAGTGGAATAGAAGACGTTGAGGAGGGGGAAATATCGGATACAGCATCAGTGGAAGAGATTAGTGAAGAGGATTTTAATAAGCAAGAAGTTGTTATAGTGAAAGAAACACCATCTTCAAACAACAGCTCACAGAAAGTTTGGACGGTGAGGGATCTGTACAAGTATCAAGTGGGAGGTGGATATATGTCTGGCTTGTATAATCTTGCCTGGGCACGAGCTGTTCAAAATAAGCCATTAAATGAGCTGTTTGTTGAGGTTGAACTGGATGATAGTTCCAAGAAATCTTCTATAAATGGTAGCGAAGAAGATAAGAGAACTGTCGTGATCGATGATAGTGGTGATGAGATAGATGTTAAAGTTATTAATATTGAGAAAGAGGAAGGGGAGTTGGAGGAAGGTGAGATTGATTTGGATTCGGAGCCGGTGGTGGTGCAGAGTGAGGGAATGGTGAGTGTTGATGTCGAAAACAGGGTGAAGTCTATTCGTAAAGATTTGGAGAGTGTTAGTGTGATTGAAACTGAGAAGTAAGTGTGTTTTTGTTGCTGAAAGTTTGTGAATTTTGTAGCAATGAAGATTTTGAAATATTTGGTGAAGGTATTGGGATAATGATTATTATGATTGCATTAATTGTTTTGTTGGTTTATTTTTTGTAGGTCATTTGAGGCAGTTTGTTTGAAACTGCATAAAGTATTGGAGAGTTTGAAGGAATTGGTGGGGGGAAATGATAATAGTTTTCCCTCAAAAGATGGTCTTGTTCAATTGCTTTTTATGGCAATTAGAGTAGTTAATTCGGTGAGGCACTTAAAGAATACTTTTTTTACTCAATTTCATTCTTCAAAGAGTATTTATCGATAAAAATTCTGGTCTAAAGCAGTTCTATTTAATGTTCTGTTGTAATGCTGCTGGAAACTTTGTGGAGACTGAATCGTTGCTCATTGCAGGTTTTTTGCTCGATGAATAAAAAATTAAAGGAGCAGAATAAGGGCGTTTTCTCAAGGTTTGGATTTTGTCATGTTCGTTATTTTGTTTCATTAGATTTTTCATACTCAAATTGTTTAGGTATCTCATCATTGCATCTTCTGGTTACAGGTTTTTTTCCCTTCTAAATAGCCACTATCCTCCTTTTTTCTCTCCTGGGCAGAACAAAGAGGTGTGTGGTTTGTAACTTCGACTTTAGAATTCATAGTCTATATTTTCCTTGAATGTGGCTTGCTGTTAATTATTGGTGCTGTTATTTCTCCGAGGCAACTAAAAAATGTGTCTGTTTCACAGATAGAGCTCATGGTTTCCTCAATGGGTTCTTATTATATTTTATCTAGTTCAAGAACTGGTGAAGATAGTGAAACACAGGTTTCTGGTGAAGTGAATGAGAATCATAACGATTCTTTAGCGAAAACTGCAGGTTATGATTTGACAACTATGAATGAAAAGTTACCTGCTGCTGAAACTTTTGTTCAGAATAAGCCAAACAAGTCAATAGAAGCTCCTAAACCACCAGGTGTACCTAGTTTTAAGAGTAGGGGAGTTTTGCTTCCTTTGCTTGACCTCAAAAAATATCATGATGAAGACAGTCTTCCTTCACCAACACAGGAAACGACACCTTTCCCTGTTCAAAGACTATTGGCTATTGGGGATGGAATGGTTAGTTCTGGGTTGCCTGTGCCTAAGGTGGCACCTGTTGCTGAAGAGCCTAGAATGCATCCCTATGAAACTGATGCACTCAAAGCTGTTTCCAGCTATCAACAAAAATTCAATCGTAATTCGTTTTTCACAGATGAACTTCCAAGCCCAACACCTTCGGAAGAATCAGGCAATGGGGATGGTGATACTGCTGGGGAAGTTTCTAGTTCATCGACTGTTGTTAACTACAGAACTGTAAATCCACCTGTTTCAGACCAAAAGAATGCTTCTCCACCACCACCACCACCACCACCACCACCTCCTCCTCCCCATCCTGACAGTTCTAAAATTCATGGAGTTGTACCCACTAGGAATTCTGCACCAGTTAGTTCTGGGCCTAGTTCAACCATCAAAGCATCTGCAAAGAGCAGGGACCCTAGGCTTCGATATGTTAATATTGATGCCAGTGCTTTGGATCACAACCAGCGAGCCTTGCCCATGGTTAATAACCTACCTAGAGTGGAACCTGCTGGAGCAATAGTGGGTTCGAAGAAACAGAAGATAGAGGAGGATGTTCTGGATGGTCCCTCATTGAAAAGGCAAAGAAATTCGTTTGATAATTATGGTGCTGTAAGGGATATTGAAAGTATGACCGGAACTGGTGGCTGGTTAGAGGACACTGATATGGCTGAACCTCAAACCGTGAACAAAAATCAATGGGCAGAGAATGTAGAACCTGGTCAAAGAATAAATAATGGATTTGTATGTCCTAGTTCCGGTAGTGTTAAGTCCAATGTGAATGGTAGTGGAAATGCGCAGTCCCCATTTATGGGAATCAGCAACATTACTGGAAGTGAACAGGCACAAGTTACAAGTACTGCTACAACGTCCCTACCTGATTTATTGAAAGACATCGCTGTGAATCCAACAATGTTGATAAATATACTTAAAATGGGACAGCAACAGAGATTAGCATTAGATGGACAGCAGTCACTTTCTGATCCTGCAAAAAGTACATCACATCCTCCAATTTCCAACTCAGTACTGGGAGCAATTCCTACAGTGAATGTTGCTTCCTCACAGCCCTCTGGGATTTTGCCAAGACCTGCAGGAACTCCAGTTCCTTCTCAAATAGCCACATCAGTAAGTACTAATTGTCTGTAATTTTGTAGCATCCTGAAATGACAATTATTGTTCGCAAGAATGTGCTTAGTTAGGATTGAAGTTTAGTTGAGTTGAAGCACATGCATCTTTGGAGAATTTTATGCGCCTAGTGCCTATGCAGTTGGATTTGTTTGATCTTGAAATTAATGGTTTTTGTAGTTTTATAGTATATTGTGTATTTGTTTGGTGCTGGAACATTATCATCGCAATTACAAAAATTTTGTTAAATTTTAAGGATAGCCTTGGTTGCTTTTCTTTCTCTGGGATAATGCAATAAGTAAATAAAATAGAACCTTATATGATTAGTGTTAAACAGTTAAAAAAGATTTCCAAAATATCTCTCTCAGTATGTTGAAGGCTTCTTAATTATATATGGACTTGGACCCTGCAGGATGAGTCAGGAAAAATTCGAATGAAACCACGAGATCCTCGACGTTTTCTCCATAATAATTCACTCCAGAGGGCTGGGAGCATGGGATCTGAACAATTCAAAACAACAACCCTCACACCCACTACCCAGGGGACTAAAGATGATCAAAATGTGCAAAAACAAGAGGGGTTAGCGGAATTGAAGCCAACTGTGCCACCTGATATTTCCTTTCCGTTTACAAAGAGCTTGGAAAATATTGCTGATATTTTATCTGTTTCTCAAGCATCGACAACTCCACCTTTCATTTCTCAGAATGTTGCATCCCAACCTATGCAAACTAAGTCGGAGAGAGTGGATGGCAAAACTGGAATTTCAATTTCTGACCAGAAAACTGGACCTGCTTCATCTACTGAAGTTGTTGCAGCAAGTTCTCATTCACAGAACACGTGGAAAGATGTTGAGCATCTTTTTGAAGGCTATGATGACCAGCAAAAAGCTGCTATACAGAGAGAGAGAGCAAGAAGGTTGGAAGAACAGAAGAAAATGTTTGCTGCACGCAAGCTCTGCCTTGTCTTGGATCTTGATCATACTCTTCTCAATTCAGCCAAGGCAATTCTCTCTTCTTCTTGTATAAATATGGCCTTTTTCCCTGTCTGGGATAACAGTTGACAATCAAGTTCTTTCATATTAATTCAGCAATTCCTCACCTTTTCAGTTTGTTGAAGTAGACCCAGTGCATGATGAGATTTTGAGAAAGAAAGAAGAACAAGATCGTGAAAAGACATACAGACATATCTTTCGCATTCCTCATATGGGGATGTGGACGAAACTGCGGCCTGGGATCTGGAATTTTTTAGAAAAGGTAATTTTAGTCAGGTTTTGAATTGATTTAGTGCTTGAGTTGTATTTTAGGCAACTAATGCAATTTTTTTCGTGCAATTAGGCTAGTAAACTGTTTGAACTGCATCTATACACAATGGGAAACAAGTTATATGCTACAGAGATGGCAAAAGTGCTTGATCCAAAAGGGGTTTTGTTTGCTGGACGAGTTATCTCCAGAGGTGATGATGGAGATCCTTTTGATGGTGATGAGAGGGTTCCCAAGAGCAAGGATCTTGAAGGGGTGTTAGGTATGGAGTCAGGTGTTGTTATCATAGACGATTCAGTGAGAGTCTGGCCCCATAACAAATTGAACTTGATAGTTGTAGAAAGGCAAGTATTTTGTGTTCCATTGTAGACCATCATTTCTATGAAGGCATTTATTTCTATTGGTTACATCATCTTTTCTCCCTTTACCCATTTACCAATCTGTGTTGCAGGTATATTTATTTCCCTTGTAGTAGACGTCAGTTTGGGCTTCCTGGTCCTTCCCTTTTGGAGATCGACCATGATGAGAGACCAGAAGATGGAACTTTGGCATGCTCTTTGGCGGTGAGGCAAAACTCGAACTATCCCTGAGATTCTTGTAAACTTTCAATCCCTTGATCATTTGTTTTTGTTTGAAATAGGTTATTGAGAAAATACATCAGAACTTTTTTACCAATCGTTCACTAGATGAAGCAGATGTTAGGAATATCCTTGCCTCAGAGCAGAGGAAGATTTTAGGTGGCTGTCGCATACTATTTAGTAGGGTGTTCCCGGTTGGTGAAGTCAACCCCCACCTTCATCCATTGTGGCAGATGGCAGAACAGTTTGGTGCTGTCTGCACCAACCAGATAGACGAACAGGTTACTCATGTTGTTGCCAATTCCCTTGGGACAGATAAGGTAATGTAACTGAGATGTCGCGCCACTTTTCAGCAAAGATTGAATTCCAAATCAGAATTTTATTTTTATCTGGTTTAAAAATTCTGAAAAATGCAAGGCTACTGCAGACCCTTAAAAAAAATCAAACGAAAATAGAATGGGTGATTTAAACCAAAACAGACCTGTGCGTTGTTTCTCCTTCACGTGTAAAATGACACTTGAAAAGGCAAAATTTTTAGCTGTGTTTTAAATCGAGGCATGATTTCAATTGTTTTGAACAGGTAAATTGGGCTCTTTCCACGGGAAGAATTGTTGTCCATCCTGGCTGGTGAGAGTTCTGTAATTTTTATTTCGTTATGCTGTTTTGCACTGTTTTTCGTGTTTGACTAATGCCTTCTCTTTTTCACCCTCAACGCTCTTAATGTTAACAGGGTGGAAGCATCGGCTTTGCTTTATCGAAGAGCAAATGAGCAAGATTTTGCCATTAAACCATAACAATCACCAACCTAACCCCATCTAGTAAAAACTAAGACCTGATAAACATGAAATCAAGATTTCTATTAAAGAGAAGTATTGCCGGGTTGTGATGGAGAAGTTTCACTCTAGACCGGAGACTGCTTGACATGGTTTTGACTTCTGGGGCATGCTAACCACCCGTTTTGTTGCTAATAACCTGAAGAGTTCAAATGGAAATGACCGAGGGTCGTTGACCTTCATGAACTGTGGTGGCGGGTTGGTGGCGTGGAACGTAGTCTACCCTTGGGGCCAAGCCACGAAAATTGGCTTAGCAAGTGCTTCCCCGTTTAAATAGTCTCTTGGGTAACATGGACGATCATCGAATATAAGGTCAGGAGAGCCAAAATTTAAAATTAACAAAGAAAATGACAGCTAAAGAGTGATTAACCTGAGCAACTCTTCAGACATGCTATTGGAAGAAATCATTGACAGCTAAAAGGGGGAAGAGGGGGAACTGGAGCTGTAAGGGATTAAACGATAAATGAGGTGGTGGAAACGCATGCTGCTAGTGCCATGTTTGTTTGGAAAGGAGATGTTTTTTTTTTACAGTTGCTGATACGAAATTCCAAGTGGGCAGTAGTTTCAGTGCCATTTAGCACATATGGCTCGTAAATCTTCCACATTTGGAGTTGGCAAGATGTGTGCGGTGCCGATGCTTGCTTGCCTTGCGGAAGTAGCCTCTACACCTTTTCGTTGTTGTTTCTTTGATTGCTTTCCAAATGCCTACTTGATGTAACTCGAGGTGAAAAAAAAAAGGGAGTGGAAGCCCAATGTATTGTTGAAGTGCAAACGGCTGGTAGTAATTAAGAGCATAACAATTTAAAGTAGAAGGGTTGTGTAAAAGACAAGGATGGTGTAAAAACGTGAAAGAGATCACCCCAGTCTATGCTACTGGGATTGTTAAAGCTAGGAAGGAGTGCAGATCTCGTGGCTTCAACAATTCCACGCAATCTTACCTGGAGTTGCTATAAATAACTAAGAGGACCACAAGAACTAAGAACCAAAGGACGTTTCCTCTCTGGGCTGCTGTTACTGGTGGTGATGTTATCCCTCACGCATTCACGTGCTACATTTTCCCTTGCTGCCTCTGATGGTGGACATGTTTTAGAGCAAACTGCCCGCAGTTGTTCGTTGTCAGGAGAATGCACTCCTTTCTCCTTCGAGGCATGCTATCTGGTTGCATAAAAACTTTCTCATCATGGCAAATTGGCAATCGCTTTCGCATTATCACTCACAAATTGCAAGTTCAAAAACGGACAGGCTGTAAAACCATTAAGCAGGAATGGCTAAACTTGTGAATACTAAGAATTTTGTGTCACAATAACGATATGAATGCTCCAAGGTATCATAACTTGCATGCCGCCCTCCTCACGAGCTGCCGGACATCTTACATGATGATAACTCGAACTTGACTTGAAAATAAATAAATAAATCTATGAGAAATGTGGATTAGACGACATGGTTGAATTGAAAACATAAAATATTAATAATAATGCTACCAGCACACTCGAACTAATTTATCTGAGGACTTGCATGGTGTGACATTCCTTTTTTTTTAAAAAAGAAAAGAAATATTACTATTATCTATGAGAATTGTGACATTTGTTATCAAGTTGTTTCTAAATCTTTAGTAATACTCAGAAGTTGAACTCAGTTTTTAGATGACTAAAAAATTAAATCTAAATGATGAAAAATTTTCTTCGTTTTAGTCTGTCTTATTGGATAGAAATATGACCATCAATCACAATGTGCCCAAAAATATTTGCATATACAATAGGTAAAAGGAACTAAAGGAGAAGAAGAGTTTCTTTTTCTCTATTTCCACCCTCCAATGGACCAACTCATTGGATCAAATGCAGTGGTTCCTTTTCTCTATTTTCTTTTGAATTGAAAATTTGGACCACTCGAAATTGTTAGTTAATATCAGCAAAACAAAAAAAAACGAAGGGAAAAAAGAAATTTTTTTAAAAAAAGCAACGGAAAAAAGAGAGTAAATCCAAGTTAACTTCTTAATTATGCAACCATGGAGATAACCTAATAGAAAAAAAAAAGTAAAAAAAATATAAAGATCAATTTCTAATAAATTAAATGTTGAAAGATAAAATTAAAATAAATGAATTTTAAAAATTAACAAAAAAAAGTTAAACAATGTTAATTTTTTAAACCGGTGACTCTGGTCATGAACTCAGGAACAACTTCATAAAAAACAAACCATAAAAAATAATAAAGCAAAACTCTTAAAAATTTAATATAAAATAAGAAAACATTAGCCTGAAGAAAGAGAAAAAAACTAATCAAACTCGTGAAATCCTAGGCCCAGATTTAATCAAGAAACTTAATTTTCAATCAATTTAATTTTAAAGGATGAAATCGTGAAAAAAAATATCAATCTAAAAAACTTGCAAGAGCAAAAAAGATAACAATAAAAAGAATAAAGATCAAATCTGATAGAAAGAAAACTCAAGAAGGATGAAATTATATAAAAAAAAATCTAAAAAATGATCCAAAAGAAAACAAATAACAATCAAAAGAATAGGGACTAAGTTTGAAAGATTAAAAAATGGTAGGTGAGTGAAATTAAAAAATATCTGTAATTTCATGGATCATTCAAAATTATAAAAAAATAAAAATCAAAAGCACATGGACCAAATGTGAAGGAAAAACTAATTGCAAAGGTTAGTTTAAAATTCTAAGGAACTGGCGTTGAAGTCGAGGAAGAAAGAGAGATAAAAAAAAAAGGGCTTTTGGCCCCAAACCAGAGGTGTATTTGTCACACACGCTGCCCTATCACGAAGGGGGCACGAGACCTTTCAAATATAGTCGTAAAAGGTGATGTTTGGTGGTCAGAAAGCCTTGCACGTGCCACCTAAAAAACACGAGGGTCGTCCACTTGCTACCGCATAATATTTATTATGTAATTAATTGCAATAATACCCTTGAGTAATTTTCATATTAACAATAAAATCAATGCAAAAGAACAAAAACCTTTATGAGAGAATTATGTTGAATTTGTCTTTAAGGACAACATAGTAATTAACTATTGTTAAAATAATTAAAATCAAACACAAAAAGGAGGCTATAATTCTGATCTGTATATTATGAGTGCTTAGTCTTAACCTAAATACAAACAAAGTATATATAGGTTAAACTAAAAGTATTATTCTACCCTTAATAAATAAGATTACATAAATATTATTTAACATCTCCCCTCAAACTCACGATGCGGCAGCTACAAGCATTGAGAGTTTGCCAACCAGAAAACGAAAACGAGAGATGGAATGCGCCTTGGTAAAGAAATCTGCAATTTGCAAAGAAGAAGGCACAAAAGGTAAAGCAATGGTGCCATGTTTGAGATGATGACGAGTAAGATGACAATCGATCTCAATGTGCTTAGTTCGCTCATGAAAAACCGAGTTATAAGCAATCTGAATAGAACTCTGGTTGTCACAATACATAGGAGTAGGATGAGAAAAGAAAACTCCCATATCAGCAAGTAACCAACGTAACCAAACAATCTCTTTGGTAGTAGATGCCATGGTATGATATTCTGGTTCGGTGGATGATTGAGAAGCAATAGATTGTTTCTTGCTCTTCCAAGAAACAAAAGAATCACCTAAAAAGATACAGAACTCGGTAACAGACTTGCGATCTATGGGATCACTACTATGATCAGCATCAGAGTATGCACGCAACTCCAAGGAAGAGGTGGATGGAAGTAAAAGACTCTGAAAAACTGTATCCCGAAGAATAGTTGCCTAGTGAACAGTAGTAGGAGAAGCAACAAACTGACTAACAACATGAACAACATATGCAATATATGGACGAGTAATGGTGAGATATACTAAACTCACAACAATAGTGCGGTATAAAGTAGGATCTATCAAAGGTAAACCATCAGAAGAAGAGTACCTTGCGTTAACCTTAATAGGAGTATCTACAGTCTTGTTATCAGTAAGTCTAGCCCGCTCAAGAATATCTGCAACATATTTTGACTAAGAAAGAAGGTAACCTCTAGGTGAGTATGCTAACTCAATACCCAGAAAATATCGAAGATAACCCAAATCCTTCATTTCAAATCGTCTAGCCAACTCTGTCTTCAAAACTGAAATACCATCAATATCATCACCAGTAATAATCATGTCATCAACATATAAAGACAGAATGATACGACTTGCATCAGTGCACTTAATAAAAAGAGCAGAATCATGATTGCTAGAAACAAAGCCAAGAGACGAGATCATAATAGAGAATTTCTCAAACCAAGCACGAGGTGCTTGTTTGAGACCATATAATGCTTTCTTAAGCTTACAAACATATCCAGAGTCATGTGAAATACTAGGAGGGGGTGCCATATAAACTTCTTCTTAAAGATATCCATTCAAGAAGGCATTTTTAACATCAAGCTGAGAAATATGCCACTGACGAATTGAAGCTCCGACAATAAGAGTACGAATAGTAGTCATTTTTGCAATCGGGGCAAATGTCTCCTCATAGTCCATACCATACTATTGAGAGTATCCTTTTGCAACCAGCCTAGTTTTGTATTGCTCAATAGACCCATTAGAATTAGTTTTGATCTTATACACTTAACGACAACCAACAACACTCTTACCAGGAGGTAGAGGAACCAGATCCCAAGTATATGTCTTATGCAAAGCAGAAAGTTCCTCATCCATAGCTTGCTGCCAAAGCGGATCGAGAATTGGCTCTTTATAGGAAGAGGGCTCAAAGAGACAATGAATAGAAGCTAAAAAAGAAGTAAATGATGAAGAATAACAAGAATAAGCAAAATCTGGTAGTTTTGTGGACTTACAAATACGGATGGACTGACGTGGAAGTGGATCCACAATCTCAAATGAAGGTTGAGGGGCTGTAGATGAGAATGGAGCTTCAGGTGTGCCAGAGAGTAAAGTACCAGTACCTGCAGAGTTATCAGTATAAATTGATCGAACATAGGGAGAGGTATCATTACCAGAATCCTCAGAAAAAAGATCTATACGAATAAGATCAGATTTAGTCAGGCTATGAGTAGTGGATGGAATAGAAAAGAAATGTATATGCTTAAGGAAGATAACATGACGAGACATATAAAGTTTCTGAGTTATTAGATCAAAATAACGATACCCCTTTTTACCTTCACCATAACCCAGAAAGACACAAATAGTGGATCGAGAGGATAGCTTACTGCGTTTTACATGAGGACGAAGAACGAAACAAGTGCAACCAAAGACTCTAAATGAGGAATAATCAGGGACATACCCATATAACTTTTCAAAAGAAGATAGACCCGAACTATGAGAAGATGAAATTGTATTAATTAAACTTACAGTAGTAAGAACAGCTTCTCCCCAAAACTTACTAGGAACAAAAGCAGACAATAAGAGAGTACAAGCAGTTTCGATAATGTGCCTATGTTTTCTTTTAGCAACACTATTTTGCTCAGGAGTATCTGTACATGAAGTTTGGTGGATGGTTCCATCTAAGGCAAGCAATTGGCAAAATTTATTAGAGGTGTATTCCCCACCCAAATCACACCTAAAGCATTTGATCACAGCAGAATGTTGAGTTTTGATAAGAGCTCGAAAAGCTGTATATATCTCAAAGAATTCAGAACGATATTTCATTAAATAAACCTAACAATAATGAGTATGATTATCAATAAAAGAGACATAATATCGAGACCCTCTTTTTATGGCAACAGTAGAAGGTCCCCATACATCAGAATGAATCAAATCAAATGGTGAAGATGAAACAGAAATACTTCAATCAAAAGGTAAATCAGAAAATTTTGCCACTACAATCAGAAATGTCACAAGTTTTCAAATTTTCTAAAGCTCTTGTGGATGCCAAAAATCTCAAACGAGAAGACAAAACATGACCTAGACAGGAATGCCATAAATAAAAACTAGAAGATGAAAGACTGAAACGAAAGGAAGACAAATCAACAGTAGTAGTAGCAGCGGCAGCAGCAGCAACTGACACTTTTAACTCATCCAAAATATATAGTCCATTCTCCCTATGGCCCGTCCCAATCAGCTTCTGAGACTGCAGATCCTGTACACAACAAAAAGAACCAGAAAACATGATTAAATAATCACCAAAATCATATATTTTACCAACAGAAGCAAGATGCAATTTGAGTTTTGAAATAAGATAAACATTAGGGAGAGACAAGTGAGGAGTGACAACGGAACCAACACCTGCTAAGGGCATAGAAGTGCCATCAGCAGTCATAACAGGAATGGAGGATAAAGGGGACACAGAGGTAAAAGATGAGGAATCTAGAGACATATAATGGGAAGCACCAGAATTCAAGACCCATTCAGAGTGTGACATACCTGAGGAACTATGAGGCAACTGACCTATGGAAGAAGCGGACATTGCTTATGGCTGCAAGGAGAGAAACTTCTGAAATTGCTCAGCCAAAGTATTAGGATCGGTAATAGAGCCTGGGAAAGCTATTGCTGCAGTATTGTGGTGTGGTGGTTTATAACCATGATGTGGTATATGAGCATTAGATTGTGACTGACTGCCAGACTTCCAAGTTTGATTCTGCTGTCTCAACTTAGGACACTGAGCCTTCCAATGACCTTTCTGCTTACAGAAACTGCACTCATCGAAGCCAACCCTTGTGTAAGGCTTGTTCTGATGATTAGAGAATGGCTTAGAAGGTATTGCTAGTATAGAAGGATTTGAAGCAGAAAGAATTCCCTTTTCAGAATAAGACTGAAGACGTATTTCTTCAGCCAATAACTCACTGACAACAGAGTCAACAAAAAGCAGTGGAAAACGATGCAGAATTGAACCTCTAAGTCCTTCGAAATCACTACGAAGTGCTGTTAAAAATTGTACCAATCATTGCTGCTCTCTACGTTCAATATAAGCACCATATGCTTTTAATTCTGCCGATTCTGTAAGAGCCAATTGATCCCAAAGATCTTTCATGGTAGAATAGAACTCCTGAATACTCATATTCTTCTGGTGAAGAGCTCGTATGTCATTCTCTAACTGATACTGTTTTGCAAAATTTGATTGTGTGAATAACCGTTGCAGATGATCCCAAACCTCCTTTGTTGTCTCATACTTCGCCAACTGTGTACTTATAGAATGCTCAACAGAATTGTTGATCCAAGTAATGATCTTTGCATTGTTTGCTTGCCATGCATCTATCGAAGCAGTATCTCCTTCTTTAGTATTCTTGGGTACCACATAAGTTCCATTGACATATCCCCACATCTTCTTACCCTTAAGAAAATTTCTCATTACATAGCTCCAATACAAATAGTTCTTCCCATCCAACCTCACACTCACATACTGAAGCGAATCATCTCTTTCAGTAGCCATAATCAACAATCACAAAGAACTAGAATGTAAAAACAACGAAAAACAAAATACCAAATTGCAAAAACTGAACAGAGATTACAGAACTAAACAAATATCTTCTCAAAATTATACGATTACTCCAAAACACAAAACAAATTTGCAGAAATTGAATGCAAATACCAAATTGCAGAAGCTGAAGGGAAGATGAAATACCAAAATAATTGCAGAAACTGAAGAAATAGTTGGATCCGCGAAGCTGTATTCGGGATTAAGCCTCGTTCTGTAAAATCAGCTCTGATACCATGTTAAAATAATTAAAATCAAACACAAAAAGGAGGCTAGAATTCTGAATAATCAGAATATTATAAGTGCTTAGTCTTAACCTAATTACAAACAAAATATATATAGGTTAAACTAAAAGTACTATTCTACCCTTAATAAATAAGACTACATAAATATTATTTAACAACTATTACAAAAAAAAAAGAAGATCATAACACACTTGATTGAAAAAAATTATATTTTTTTATTTTAGGGTTAAATCAATAATTTTTTTGTGCAAAAAATGAAATTATTAATATAACCTTGTACAAATTATTAAAAATAATTATATCACTAATAAAAATAACATCTTACCCCAATACATAGTTTATAGATTATTTGAGGTGGGTAAAATAATGATTTGTTACTATATCTGGAGTAGTAGTGGGGCGGGGAGGGCACCACACCCGTTACCAAATCTACCATTCTGCTTGGTTTTGTCTTACATCTCAAGCTTTCATTCATGATTCTTGTATAAATGTTATCCTTGTAAATAACCTGTTACATTTGCATATTTACGGCTATTAATTATGCTTTCTTTATGTCAAATATTATCTCTGTTGTTTTCTCTCTCCTTTTCTTGAATTACTATAAATACTTCAGTTCTTTGCCAAGCAGAGATTGAAACCATTCCACCTCTGTTCTTAATGATCCCATCTTGCTGCAAATTATATCCCTCAAAGCATAAAAACATTGATATAGCTAGGAGATACATTACTTGTCTCTCTAATGCTGTCTTTATGACTTCATCATCGACTTGGAGACATTTATAGCGCAAAAGGCTAATGAAATATGAAATTTGTAACAAAACGCAGATTTGGATAACAAGACTCAAATGTCCTAAATATCATACAAGATGATGGAGATTCATTTGCCGAGAGAGCTGAGATGTTTTATAAGAGAAGACCAGAGGTTATGAACCCGGTGCATGACTTGCACAAATCCTACCGTTCTTTAGCTGAAAGTATGACCAACTTAGATATGAAAGCATTCATGTTTCCCATTTGAGATCATCATCCTCTTCGTCATTAAACTCCTCCAAACAAGTCCAGCTCTTCCAGGCCTGTAACGAAGGTATGTTGGGAACACCAAATTGGAAGCACCAACTTCCCGCCCCGATTCATTTGCAGAAGAAAAATATAGTTTTGGACAGGAAAATGAGTCAATGTCAAGTGAACAATACAAGATCCTGAAGATCAATGGAGATGTTGATGGAAACGTTAACGAAAGTGGGCTGTAAAGATCATCAATGGTATTGGATTGAATGGAAACATTGATGGTAGTGATCACAAAATGGAAAGCCTCGAAAAGGAGAAATTGCGAGATGCATTAAGGCTACAGGTCTCGGAACTTACTGGGGATAGTTTGCAGCAGCAGAGTGAGCTAATAAAGAGAAATGACGAGAAGAGAGAAGTGATCAAACATCTTAGTGCCCAAATCAACAGGCTAATGGAAGAGAATAGGATCCTGAAGAGTTATCTTCCGAGCTACGAGATGGATATGAGGCTGAACACCAAATCTCATGTATCAAAGCTGAAGAGGCTCCAATGCATTGGCAAGTTCAAGGGTTAATTGGCATTTCCAACAAGTTTTGGTTGATAACGTAATGCAATCAAAGAACAAGAAGGCTATCAGTCAAAAAATGCCACCAGTTCCTTTGGTTTTTTCGAACTGGTAGCCCTTTTGTTCTTTCATTGCACTGCATTCCATTCCATCCCATCATTAAAATCAACGCCAAACTTGATCTTAATCTTGCCTCTCGTTTTCCTATTTCGTTGTAAGGAGATGCGCGCGGCTTTCCATTGGTATTCGTGGGTTTCCATTTTTCATAGAATAATAACAGTTACTGTATACAAGAATGAATGTAGTTGTAATTTCTTAATAATTATTTCCTGGCATTGGATTTTTTGGTTCAAGCAATGGATTTTATTTGACTATATCATAGTTTTCTCTCCCGAATTACTTCACCAATTTTAAGCAGGCTTTAATTCATTGGTTCTTGTGCAGAGACGGAAAAAACAACGACCATTATTTGAAAATAAAAAAAGAGCAAGCATACAATTACACGTACATGAATGTTAAATGTCCTCTCGAAAAGAGAAAAAAACAAAGTGTAAGGCCCATTTTTAATATTTAATGAAATAAACCTATGAGGTAAGGTCCCTTTTTTCCTCTTTAATGAAATAGACGTTTCTTCAATGCTTACAAAATCACCGGGGTATTGCAAAGTACAGGCATTTTTAAATCATCAACATTTAATCTTCAAAAAAAAGAAAAAAAAAACAATTTGAAAACAGCCTCCGGCATAATCCTAAAGGCACGAAATCACTACAGATCTTTCCAACAAATCACGGCAGCCAAGCTTCATTTCTTTTTGTCTTCGTAACCCACAAAATAACACCTTTTTTTTTTACTAATAAAAAATAATGAAATAATAAAACAGTTGTCGATAACGGCTACAAATAACCCCGTCCCGTTTCCGTCCACGGTCCCCCCATCACATAGGACAGCAGTTGAGACAAAGCCAGCATTTCTCCCCTTTTCCTCTCCACCAACATTGCACTGCATTTCTCCACAAAAGATCTAGGCAGGCAGACCGGCCTTGAAAAAGATCAATTTTTTTGAAAATAAGATCCTTTTTTTTTACCCTACTCTGACTTCTATTTCTTTGTTTATTTATGGACTGGCAAAGAACTGAAAGTCCGCTCTACACGCGCCAAGGGACCAGCGACCCCGCCTCTTCTCCGACAGCGGCTACGGTGCAAAATGCGCGTCACGGTCACCATGCGCGATCCTCTTCCGCCTCCGGATTATCCACCATCAAGCGAAACCAGAATGTGGCGGCTAAAGCGGCGGCTCAGCGGCTGGCGCAGGTCATGGCCTCTCAAACTGCTGATGACGACGGCGACGACGAAAATGACGGCGATGATCTAGGGTTTCGTTACAGTGCGCCTCCGCCTCTGTCTTTTTCGAGGAATGTTAATAGTAACAATACAAATGTTACCACTACTAGTAAAGCTTCGTCCACTGCTGCGTCTTCAAGGATCAATAGATCTCCTTCACCTGCGGTAACTTCTTTTCTTAACTGTTTTTTGGGTGAGATTTTTCACTGGAATGAAAATGTGCTTCAATTTGATTGAAATAAATTAAGAAAATGATTGGTTGGTTTTAAATGATTGAAGGAGTGATTTTATTGCTTACTGTTAAGTAGTAAATGTAGCATTTAACGGCGGGAGTTAAGACACGAATCGTGGATGCTAGATTTATATTAATTTCATCTTTCTATAATTAGAGTCCTTTAACTAGGAAATTAAACTGAGACTTTATTTATTTCTTTTTTTTTTTTAATTATGATAATTTCTAATACAAGAATGCATGATGTGTAAAAATTAACTGGATTGTATGGCAATAGAATATGCTAATTGGATTTTTTTTGGGGGGGTCTGCGTTTAGTTAGCTAGGAATTTTGAAGAGCCTGCATCAGGTGGATCAACATCAGCTGGAAGGCCAGCAATGTCTCTTAGAACGGCAGCAGCAGCAGCACCACCAGTGCCACAGAGCAAAGGATCATTGAGGACTGCGGTTTCTTTGCCGCCAATGGATCCTCCGAGAAATGGACATAGAGATGGTAAAAGGTAGAATGAATAACCTGCATTAGAGAAATAGAACATTCACATGTAGTCTGCTGTAACTGTGGATGTTCAATTCTATTGGAATTCATTTCTTTTTATCTTATTTTATTGGAAAAAAAAAGAAATATGGATTTCCTAGTATCTATATCAACTTTGTGATACTGGTCATTTTTTTTCACTTATTAGAATGCGATGGCATGAAAGTTAATGTAACATGTTTTTTGGCTTAAGGTAGAAGGTTGAAGGTCTTTTCTTAATGCAGTCTAGTCAAGCAGCATGTGATTGATGTGACATGGTTTGCCTTGCATAACCCGGTAAAGGAATACCTTGCCCTTGAGGTGTAGCTAAGAAATTTGCCAAGCCTTGGCTAGGCCAAACTTTGAAGAGGGATAGCAAACAAAATGACACATTAATTTTTACAACCAAGTTCCATCTAGCTCGAGTAATGTCTCCTTGGTACTGCAACATGCATCCCCTATCAAGACCAATGTTTAGATAAACTGATCTTTGACTGTTCAATTAAGGATGCATGGTTTATGATATGACAATTTGGAGATGTGAATTGTCATAATTGCAGATTCTTGTCAGATGCTGTACATTTTAACTCAAAAGACACAGGAGATCAACGTGAAGCTTCTGCACTCCGTGATGAAGTATGTTAAATTAACCAGATTCTTGCCATTTGCATTTTTCTTCATGTACAACAATCAATAAGTATTCTCTTAAAGATATTATATGGATTTTATTTAATTTTTTTACGATAACAAAGACCCCATGATGAGATTAATTCTTTTGGCAGCTTGATATGCTACAAGAAGAGAATGAAAACATCTTTGAGAAGGTACAATTATTTTTATTTTTTTTCCTTTTCCAAACAAGTATATGTAGCATCGCATGGTACAATGAAACCTGTGTTTATTGTACAGCTCCGGCTTGAGGAAGAGAGATGCGAGGAAGCAGAGGCCAGAGTCAAGGAGCTTGAGAAACAGGTGCTACTTTGTTTCCATATTGTTAGGCTATGTTTTAGAGCCTCAGCACGTTGGCTTCTTTTTGTTTGACTTTCCATAAAGCTTAAGGGTGTTTAATTAACCAATTTAGGGTGCATTTGTTACAAGTTTTAAAGATGGAAATATACTGTTTCGTGAATAACTACAAGAGTTTTCCAAACATGTGCATTAAGGGCACACATGGAAGGTTTTAAATTTAATTCCTGGTAAAAATGTTGATAAACAATGCGTTGATGTTGATTATGGGAGCTTGTCATTACAGAGAAAAAATGAGCTATAACTCTAAACTTGAGGAAGCAAGGAAAAAAAAATAAATAGAAGGCAACTTTAACTCCCTTTGCAACCAATTCATCACTTCCTTTTCAAACAAGTTTAAATAACCCACCACCAATAAAGATTACCCTTATTTTACCCATATAGAACCCACCCTTGAAGTAGCTCTCCTCATTCATACAGAAAAGTATTTTTCTTCCTAAACCTTGCTCTTCATTCAACATTTGGATTTTTCAGGTGCTGCTTTGAATTTGAAAGCCTCACAGGTACCCCTTTTCATTCCCCCCACGTCCAGTGTCATTAACATGTACACTTTGCTGCTTGTTCTGGGTTCACAGGTTGCTGCTTTTGGAGAAGGAGTATCTTTAGAAGCTAAATTGCTTAGCAGGTCAGTTGTTCTAACAACTTAGGTGGTTCTTTATCTGTGAATATTCATGCAATGACATCATCTGCTGCCATCTGCAGAAAGGAAGCTGCTTTGCGGCAGAGAGAGGTAATGGGGATGGGTTCTTATGCCAGGCTTTTCAATTTAGATCATTGTGTCTCATTTACCTTACTGAGTTGGACAAACTAAGACACTTATTTAGGCCATCAAATGACTGTAACTCCTATGTTTAGACTGTTCATTATTATATTTGAATTGTAGTAGGGAGGGCTTTTGTGTCCTTTTTGTTTGAGGATCATGATGGTTTTCTTTCTGTAATTAGCTTCAACAATGTAAAAAATAACCCAAGGATCATTCTCGCTTTCTCTAAATGTTGTTTTGTTCTTCAGGCTGCACTAAAGGATGCAAAACAAAATAATATGGTGGACAAGGAAATTGCATCTATTCGGTCTGAAGTAGAGGTAAGTATGCCATCAAGTGGTCTTCTAAAGCCTTCCACAATATTTTCCTGGTGTTTCTAGCTTCCTAACCTATCTTATATTTCTTGCTTAATTCAGAATGCAAAAGATGAGGCAGCAGCAGTTATGCGACAGCTGCAGGGAGCTGAATCTGAAGTGAAGGCCCTTCGTTCAATGACACAAAGAATGATATTGACTCAGAAAGAAATGGTTCGTAGTATAATAGATTCAAGTGGCTCCTTAATAATTGCTTAGAAACTATTAATTGTGTATCTGCATTTCAGGAAGAGGTTGTTCTTAAGAGGTGTTGGCTTGCTCGATACTGGGGCTTAGCTGCAAAATATGGTAATCTACTGGTCAATGTTATCTTTTTTTGATGTAGCACTGGAAATGTCTTAGTTTCTAAATTTCCTTTTTCTTTCCCGCTTGAATTATGAGGCAAATATCTGTAGGCTAATGAACTTTCTCCTCACAGTTTTCTGATGTACCATGACTTATTTTAATATACTTTGGAAAAACTATGTGCATGATGTCATTGCGAGATCCTTTTGAGATTGACAATGTGCAGTTTGTCGATCACATCTAACTAATACACACAATTCTTCTCATATTTATAGGTATCTGTGCGGATGTTGCTGTGTCAAAGCATGAATACTGGTCATCCTTAGCACCTCTTCCATTTGAGGTGGTTGTTTCCGCTGGACAAAAGGCTAAGGAGGAATGTTGGGAAAAAGGCTAGCACTTGCTATTTGGCTTTTGAATTTACTATTGCCTTAAAACTGGTTATATTTGTGGTTACAGTTTTTTTAACCTGTCCAGTGTGTTGGTTTGAACTGCTCTATTGTTTGTATCACTCTTTTTTCAGGATCTAATACTGGTAACTTTGAGTAGGTGATGAGGACAGTGAGAAGAGAAGTACCCTTGCACAAGACTTGAGCGATCTAACTGGTGAAGGAAATATCGAGAGTATGCTCTCAGTTGAAATGGGTTTGAAGGAGCTTGCTTCCTTGAAGGTTGTGTCATTCATCACTTGTCTTTAAACCATATGGTTCCATCTTGTGTTTAATTTTGAGTTTCAATGCAATGCGAAATAAGCTTTGTTTTTCTTTCTGCCCCCTTGTCTCTATATTTAACTGTTATCTTTGCATGATTTAGAGTTTCTGGTTTACTAAGTATGACTGTGTTCTGATATTATATATTGCACTCCTTTCAAGGTTGAGGATGCCATTGTGCTTGCACTGGCCCAACAGCGGCGAGCAAACTCTCTTCGACTCTCCATCTCAGGTATGATCTGGCTTGTTGACATGCTGCTGCTGCTGGCTGTGATTGTTAGATTCTATTCTTTCTCATATCATTGTTTATGCTATTGTATATTTTGCTGACATGCCTTTTCTGTTGCTTTCAGATGTCAAATCGCCTGGTGATCCAAAGTATACGGAAGCATTTGGTGAGTCACTATATATGGCCGAACAATTTTTTTTATAATGTAAAAAATGTGATAGATTAAAAAAAATCAAGTCATAGGTCATTAGTTAAATTGGCAATTTAAATATTTACGGAAAAAAACAACAATAAATAAATTGACAAAAAAAAAAAACAACGAAAAATAAAAAACCACACCTGAACCTATTCGGATTATCAAATAATTCAATGCTAACCTAATTGAAGGAAAAAAAGAAGAGAGGGGTCAAACTTCAAAAAAAAAAGAAGAGAAAACATCAACTTAAAAAAAGGAGGGGAAAACCAAATAAACCTACCTAGTCTTATCTAAAAAACTTGTAACTTGTTAAATCATGGACCTGAGTTCAATCAAGAAGTTTAAATGTCATCCGATTTATTTTTGAAGGATGGAATTGTTGAAAAAACTATTAATAAAAAAAAAACTTGTAAAAAAAAAGGAATAGCAAAAAAAATTGGGCTAAAATCTGACACGAAAAAACTCAAAGGGTATGAAATCTAAAAAAAACATTACCGCAAACAAAAAAAAAATTGCAATTAAAAGAATTAGGACCAAACTTGAAAGATTAAAAAATCATAAGGGGTGAAATTGAAAATCATTTGTAATATAATAGATTATTTATAGATTAAAAAATAGTAGGGGTGAAATAAAATTTTTTTATTAAGGGCTAACCCAATAGAATCAAACCAAAAAACAAACAACAAAATAAAAGTTCAAAAAATAATAAAAAATAAGATAACATCATTTTAGAAAAAAGGGAAAAAAAACAGGGCAAATTTCTTAAACCTGATCTAATATCTAAAAGCCGTATCCCTTGAAATGTTTTACCAAGATTCAATCAAGAAGCATAATTCTCAACCAATTTAATTTTGAAGGATGAGATTGGTAGAAAAATATTAATAAAAAAACCTACAAAAGTAATAAAAAGAATGAGGATAAAATTTGATTAAAAAAAAACAAGGAGGATTCAATTTAATGAAAAAAATAAAAAATAATCCCAAATAAAATAAATATCAATTAAAAGAATAAGGATCAAATTTTAAAGATTCAAAAAATCAAAGGGGTGAAATTTAAGAAAATTTGTAAAAGCAAAGCAAACCCGAACAAACATTTTAAATATGGCCAAATCTCAAAAAGCTCACAACCTATGAAACCCTGAATCCGAGTCCTATCAAGAAGTTTATTATAAGCCAATTTAAAAATATAAATTTTAAAAACTTGTCAAAGCAAAACAAAAAAGCCTTGAGCGAACCCAGCAGCCAGCCTGGATCAACAAATCAAGCACGTGCCTAGGACATGAAATTGGGATGACCCTATAAATAGAAAAGCGAAAAAAATATTCGAAAAGAATGCTTTAAAAAAAGATAGAAATTGACTCGAGCTAATCCTTTAGATCTATTACCCGGATCATGAGATCAAGGTGACCCCATTAAAGGCAAACCTGAAAAAACAAAGAAGCAAGATTCTTAATCAAACAAATATTGAAATTAAATGTTTAGGGATGAAATTGTAAAAAACAAATCCATTAAGAAAATGATTAAAAAAATAACATTTAAAAGAATTAGGACCAAATTTGACATAAAAATTAAATGAAAATAAATTCCTAGGGGTGGAATAAAAACAAATCAATCAAGAAAATGATTCAAAACAAAACAAATAGCAATTAAAAGAATTAGGATCAAATTGAAAACAAATCCAAAAAAATTAAATGACCAGGGATGAAATCGAAAATAAAATCAAATAAGAAATAATCAATGTAAATAAAACAATTGCAAATAAGAGAAGAGGGATTGAATCACAAGAAAAAATAAATTGAAGGGCTGGTATGATTTTTTGCGTGGCTAACACGCAATTTAAAGAAGAAAGAGAATGAAAAGAAAGAAAAGAAAAGCAATTTCGGGTCAAACCACTATACTTGCGCCACCTAGAGAGGAAGAGGACGCTGAGATGAATGAAATGATGCGGCGGAATCACAGTTACAACCATCAGAGCTAGTCGCACATGCCGCCAAAAGGCGGCGGAGCGGTTGACATGTGTGAGGCACACATCAACATCATTTTTGTTTTTTTTATTTATACAAAACTGAAAATGCTCTTAGGACTAAACAATAATAACAAACAAACAAACTATGATGAAATTACAACCAAGCCCCTGAAACCAAGGCTAAAAAATTCGAATGGTAAGGGTAAAATAATAATTATATTGTTCTATCAAATATGAAAATATAAAAGTGTGTAAAAGGCATTGAATTATTTTATTCAAGGGTTACATTAGTAATTTTACTTTGCATTAAAAAACACACTTACCAAAATAATCTCGCACAATCCTCAAAAGATATTTTATGTTATGGTGAAAGGATCGCCTTACCCCCGAAGCAAAGGCAAAAGATAAAATGATTAAGGGGTAAAATAGTAATTATACTATTGTAAGGAATAGTATTTTGTTTTGGGGCACTCTCCATGATGATTAGTTTTGTGGATAATATTTGGGCCCCTTTATACATTTGCCTTATAATTTACTTGGCTGAAATAAGTAGGACCACTGCTATCATTCTCACTTAAAGTTGATGAGCATTGCCTATCATATGCTGTTGTGATCGCAGTTGTATATAATTAAAATCCATCTTTTTTCTTTGCAGAATTGAGTCCGGAGGAGTCTGAAGATGTTCTTTTCAAGGAGGTCTGGCTTAATTTATTTTTTAACCACTGCTGTATCTAATTTATTTTCTAGAATTGTATAATCTTTATTTGGTGGATGAACCTGCATGGTGAAATATGCAAGTTTCCAATTTTTCTGCTAATGTTTTTCGTTTCTGGATGTGCGATTAAGCATTTTGGCGGATTGCTGTTGTCACTGGCCTATTTTATATAAACAGTGTTATATTATAGACTTTGGTATGTGTTTGAAAATCTCAATTGATGATCAACATTCTTCAAGTGAACTGATCACTTTCAGACTTGTAGAGAGAATTGAATGGTATCCGTGTGCCTTAGTGAAATCTAAATAATTAAGCAAGGGAATTTCCTTATTCTTTCATATTTGTACCGTTTTCCTTTCCTGTGAAAAATACCACCTGTGAATAGCCCATAATATCTAGTCATTGACAGGTTAAAAAATTAGTAGTTTCTGGTCTGTAATCTTTATGTTGTGCTGATTTTGATTAAGTTGAAACATATTTAACTTGTGTAGGCGTGGCTTACATATTTTTGGAGAAGAGCCAAAGCCCATGGTATAGAGGAGGACACTGCAAAAGAACGATTTCAATTTTGGATTAGCCGCAGTGCGCACTCACCAAGTTCACATGATGCTGTTGATGGTAAGCTTCCCTCGTCCTTGATAATTTGTTGCTCGCATGTAGTTGATACACAGTTCTATAATAAGCATAGAGAGAAGATTGTATAACTGTGACACTGTTACTGGAGTCACTACTCGCTAGAAGCCATTGTAAAAATACCCACTGCCAAATCCTTTCAATTGTCCATATCATTGCGTTGGTACCTTGATCTCATGAATGATCACTTATGTTGAGTATTCATCTCAGTTGAGCAAGGCCTGACGGAGCTCAGGAAGTTGGGAATAGAGCATCGATTGTGGGAAGCATCTCGCAAAGAAATCGATCAGGACTCTTAACACAAATCTTATGGGCAACTTGGGGGCTCTGGTTGACGATGGTTGTTCCAGGAAATCTCACGCTATCAAGTTTCTTCTTGATTCATTTTACTGAATTCTTCTTCTATTTGTTGGAGAATTTACCTATGTTGCTTGGCACTGGTCCGCACCAGTCATGATATATAAAGTAGGCTCATATCTTTAGATACATGTTATATATACACATGCATCTACATATAGGTATGTTAATTACATGAAGCTAAATACAGTCTAGGTCAAATTGTAGCAAGCTTGCAATGGAAGGAAATAGCTTAGTTGGTTTTGATTTCTCATTTTCTAAGAACAAGAGTAATAGCTAAGTTAGCAATGCTTGGACGAATGCTTGTCTGCGGTGGATCTCGAAAAGTTTTGCTGGATTCTGGCGCAAAAGCCGACCATTTAAGAGACAAAAGTTGTAATTTCCGAGGAAATTTGAGCAGGAGGAGATAAACTAGGGTGAAGCTACGCTGTTTAAGTGTGCGTTTGGAAATGCAAGTTTTTAAAAATATTTAATTTTTTTTTTGTTAAAATTATTTTATATATATATATATATATATATATTTTAGATTGTTTTAATATGCTGATTTTAAAAAATAAAAATATATTATTTTAATAAATTTTAGAATAAAAAATATTTTAAAAAATAATAATAGCTGGAATCATAATCGACATAGTTTGGAGAAAGTTTATCATGGGGTTTTTAACGGGCGGTTGAGGTGCTGTTTATGTCCAAAGAGACCTGTTTATAGTTCGAAGTTTAAGATGAGTGGGTTAGGGTTCAACTTCTTAAAAGTTTGAGGGGTTGTTTGTTTTGTGTTATCTTCCTGTTAAAATTTGATGCTAACATTAAGAAGATTAGGCTAGCATTAAAAAGATTAGGCTCTGAACATTTATTTTTTGTGTTTAAAAAGTATTTTTTTTTAAATTATTTTTTTTATTTTAAATTAATATTTTTTTTATATTTTGTTAATATTAAAAATAATTTTTAAAAAATAAAAATAATAATATTTTAATATAATTTCAATTAAAAAACAATCTCTCAAACAAGCTAAAACGCAAAACTGATCCGACGCCTATGTGATAAAATTGTCGTGACTGAGTTGTAGAAACCAGAACTACAATGTGAAGTTGAGAGGTGGGTTTTACTTGATATCGTTTGTTTCTGTGTTTAATTATATTTTTGAAAATTTTTAATTTTTAAATATTTTTTAGTGTTTTTAAATTGTTTTGATATACTAATATTAAAAATAAAATTTAAAAATAAAAATAAAATTATTTTAATATATTTTAAAATAAAAAATACTTTAAAAATAATTTTTATCACAATTCCAAACATTTTAATAAAAAAACTAAAAGTTATAGCAAAAACATTTTTTCTTCTTACACAAACATTGTAGATTGAATTAGTGTTTTTTTTTTAAATAATTACAAAAACCTTGTTTTAGTTTGATCTAAATTTCATTTTTTTTTCTTCAACTTTTATAAATTACATTTTCTATAATGTAGTTTACATGTTCAATAATAATTTACATCCTCAACGTTGCATTCTGTTTGAATTTTTTATTTGATTTACGATGTAAAGTGTAATTTATAAATATATGGAGAGAAAGTGAAATTCATTAGACTATAAATATGGTTTTTGTAAATATATCTTCTTTTTTTTTTCATTTTAGTCCTTTTTATTTATATTGAATTTGTTTTTCAATACCATCCTTCCAAATTTAGTTTATTTAGGTTTTGAATTGATGATTTGTTTTGATTGAGTTCGACAGGGTTTCTCACAAGGTTGAAAAAGGTTATGTCATTAAATTGATGTTCAATTTGGCAAAATCAAAATCATTTTTTTTAATTAAACATAATCAAAACTTTAAGGACCAGAATTGATACTTTAATATTAAGTTGATTGGAAATTAGATTTCATGATTTGTTTTGATTTTCTTACTAGTATTATTTTAGTCTTATAACACAGGTCACGAGTTTAGTAGGTTAATCTAGGTTGACTTGTGATATTTTTTGTCATTTGGTTTTCTAATTTCACCCTTAAACAAGAGGTTGATTTGGAATTAAATTTCATAATTTGTTTCGATTTACTTTCTTTGAGGTTATTATGGTTTCATGATTCGAGTAATGAATTTGACAAATTAACTCGAGTTGACATAAATCCATTCAATATATTGATGTCTCAATATTGTTTTTGAAAAACCCGTCTTGAAGTTGTTTTTTAGTCGAATAATATTTTTACATGTCATTTAGATTATTTTTTGATCCACCAAGTCAATTAGATCACTTCAGTTTAATAACACAAAAAAAATAAAAAAACTTTTACTAAAAACACATTAAAGCGCATAAATATATTTTTTTCATTAATTTTTTTTTAATACGACCCCATTATAGCCCGGCAATGATCTTGTCCTCTCTCTAATTGTTTTACATTAAAGACTAGTTTGGTACCGTTGTTGTTTTATACTGTTGCTTTGTTTGGTTTTTAAAATTCGCTGGCTATGTGAACTTTTATCATCGTTTTTTTTTTTTTTATGTCTCAAGGTGTTCATTCTTTTACGGCTCTTCTTCATTTTCCTTTTTAATTTTTTTTCTCAAAATTTTAAATTAAAATAAAATAAAAAATGATACCAAACGGGTTGAGCGTTGTTCGGTTGTGTTGGTTAATGGACACCTTACAAATTAATAAGAAGTTATATATATTTTTTTTAATTACGATCACGTATTCAGTTTTTATTTTTTAATAAAGTATTTCAACTTCTTTTTTATTTTTATTTTTTTAGATTCAACCCCAATTTTACTTATATACACATATGCAATGTTTTATTTATATATAATATAAACATTGTTAATTAAAAGCCTTCTTCAGATTATGTTTAAAATACAAACAATGAGAACAAAGCTTGCCAAAATTTAATAATTTCTTTAACTCTCTTTTAGATTCTTATCTTTGAACGGATTCTTTAATTACATTTAATTTTCAACTGGAACATCCCATCATTATTCCTGATTTCATATAATGAAAAATTGGATTTCTTATTTTTACTATAATTTGACCTCAATTTTAAAATTTCACGATATATTTTGAGCTAAATTTAGATATTAATTTAAATAAATCATGTTTAGACTCAGACTTTTTCAGAATCCGTCCCAGAGTTTAATCGATTTATGACTATGCTCCTACCTAGTTATATAATAGGTTTAAAACTTGTTGATTTAGATAAGAACAGAGAAGAGAAAAAAAAGAAGAATATCGATTTCAACGGCCAGAGCTCCAGATGTTTTAACTATGAATGTTTGTATATTAATATTGACGATTTGAGTAAAAAAAACTTATACTAAATATGGGCTTTTCCATGTCTATTTAATGAACTTGAAAAAAAAGTTTTTGTTTATATAATAGGTTTTAAACTTGTTGATTTAGATAAAAACAGAGAAGAGGAAAACAAGAAGAAGATCAATTTCAACAGCCAGAGCTCCAGATGTTTCAACTATGAATGTTTGTATATTAATATCGATGATTTGAGTAAAAAAAAACTTACACTAAATATGGGCTTTTCCATGTCTATTTAATTAGCATGAAAAAAAAGTTTTTGTTGGGCTTGGGCTGATAAATTGCAGTCTATGTGAAATAAATGATCATTTGATGCTTAAATTAGCAATGTGAAGAGGAAAATAATATTTTGAAGGACAACAAAAATGTAAAAGGATGTGTATATGTGTGTGTATTTGTTGTATTGTCCTATTTTCTCATATCTAATGTGGTTTTTGGTATTTATATATCTCACATTACCTGTATTTTCGATGTAGATTATAGGGTCACAGACCTACATGTAAGAGTAATCAAGAAGAATATTTGATTTATTGATGAGGAATGCACAATTAACCTGATAGAATAAGTTATTTGTATAGACACTTATCTTGTTAACATGTGAGGCAGAGTTTTATCAGGAGGCATCATAGTGACACTTTAGAGAGTTCAAGTAGGTGTTGTACTGGTAAGTCGTAAAACAAAAATTTAAATATGTGTCAATATTAATAAGTTATGAAACAGATAGAAAAAAATTTAAGACGGTGACAATAATTGGGAAATGTTTAATATGAGATTTGCTTGACACGAAAAGGGTTCGTGGCCTTGCTAGAGTGACCACATTTTCCCTCACTTTTTTTTTTCTTTCCTTTTCTTCTCCTCCTTCGCTTCTCTAAATGGGTTTGGTTTGACCTTTTTTTTTCCTCTTTCATTTCATTTCTTTTCTTCTCTTCTCCTTATTGGGCTCAGTTGGGGCCAAAATATGGATTCAATTGAAGAGTTATTGTGGAATTAGGGATCGAAATGGAGAAATGATAGAAATTAAGCATGACGCATGTTTAGTCTGACCTTGTTTTGTAGGCATATGAGCCTTGTTGTATCGCTTCTTAAATGTTTTTCTCGGTGTCATTGGTTTGTCTTGACGAGGGTATTCTCCACATATGACACGTCATTTAAAACATCCCGGTATAGCTTTGATTTTTCTTTTCCTTCCTTTTCTTTCCTTCATTTCCTTGTTTTCCCCGCCTTCTTCTCTTTCCTCTTGTCTTAAGCTCAATTGAGCTTTGTTGCTAGACTCAGTTGGGTCATTTGTCCTTTTTTGGCCCGATTGTGCCGTATTCCCTTTCCCTTTCTCCCCACCCCTTCTCTCATTTCTTCTTCCTAAGCCTTCTTTTTTTTCTCTCTTCTTTTTTTCGCTTCTCCCGTTCTTTTACAAGCCCAGTTGGGTTCTCTTTTTTCTCTCTTCCCTTCTCCTTTCTAAAAGCCCGATTGGGCTTCTCTTTTCTTTTCTTTTTCTTCTCTTTTTCCCTTCACCCGTTCTTTTCTCTTCTCCTTTCTTTTATAAGCCCAGTTGGGATTTCTTTTTATTCTAGCCTAAATATGAAATAAAATATAAAAACGGATTAAAACCCAAAAAGCAATTTTTAAGTGGAGCCGCTTTACATGCCTCGGGCTGTAAATGCAAATAAGACAGCCACTTTGGTACAGCCACAACGGCTGGGATTTGTCTCTTCTCGTGTGTAACGTTGTAAAATTGCAGTTTGGAAGGCTTGGAATCGTTTGGAATTGGATAATAGTCCTTTTCTTGATCTTTCAGTATCTATATTTCTCTATGTAGGTCTCCCTTGCACTCCTATGGCACTTAGCACGCGCTGCAGGTCCTGTGCTCTGCCCCTATAGCTAAAATATAAAATATGTTCACACCATACCCTACCTTGTTCTAAAAAGCGCATAGGCAAATTGATGTTTCAATTTGTGCCACATGGTCATGTGCACTTAAATATAATAGTAGCATTACCTTCTTGGTGGACACACCAGGCAGAGAAAAACAAGCTCTTTTGGATAAAAGTTGAGCATGGGGAAAGAAGGGGGAGACACTAAAAATTCTGAAAGGTGATTTTGACCTAGTCACCACTTATCTACCATTTTTTTTCTTTCCACTTGGTGACATGGCCCCAACAATATGGCTTTAGAAAACTAATCCCTTCTGTTCCCATTAAAATCTTTCTCCATTGGCTAGACTATACCGACTAAATGTTTTGATGTGAAGCAAATCACCTAGAAAGAAGGAAGGAACATGCCATTTAGGTGTTTTTCCTCGTAATTATTAGAGCGAAATGATTATAAGAGATAATGTTCTAAATTCACTTTAACATTGTGAGAGTCTGTATGGGAGTTAGTTCAGAGTTTAATTCCAAGAGACGAATGAGGTCTGTGTACTGCGTGTTATACCTTTTCTTTCAAGGGTTTTGCCTTTTGTCTGCATGAATGGTTGCTCCCGGCCATGGTGAAAGATTGTCATATATATAAAAGCATGCGTAGCATGGATGAAAGCGTTTTCTCCAACATGCTCAAGTGTAAATCATCCCCCTCTTGACCTCATCATCACCTCAGATAGAAAGAGACATTCGAATTCCACACAGTTGTTTTTTCCTCTCTCTTTTCAAGTTATTTATTATTAAAGTTCTAACCTACTGTTTATAGTTCACACTAGTTAGTTGACTTTTGCCTTTAGCACGGCGTGGATCGAAATATATTATTACAGTAGAAGCAAACCTTATTATTTGCATTACCCTCGCCGGCCGGATTTAATTTTGAAGAGTTTTTAGCCTCAACAACTACCGCAAATTTAAGAAAGTACTCCGAGATTTGATTGAAGGTACAAATTTTAGACTTCTCAAACTTTTAGGAGAACAAATCTTTCTTCACTGTAAGAAAATAAATTATTTCTCACGCACAACCACGCTGAAAATTATGGAATATTACAAACTTTAGTTACGTTGATTTTGGCTCACTCCCGAAACTTTATAACTTTTAGGTTTAACTGCCTTCTGGAGGAATTTGTAGACTTGACTTCTTGCATTGTCCCTTCGAAAAGCAAGGGCATGTGTTTTCCATTAGTGGTCTTGATAGAAAGAGTAGGAAAAGTTATGGAGTATCAGCCAAAATTATGATCCGAAGATTGAAGTGCCGATCCTTGTTCCAGTACCACTACCTGCCTGCCTGTATGAGGGGAAAAAAACACAGGAAAGGAGGCTTATTATTAATTAAGAAAGCAACCTAGCTTTTTCTCCATGTGATCTTAAAATAAGAACATCTAAAGAGCATTGAACAATGGAAATTAAAAAAATGGAGAAAACAAATAAAAGTTAAACCTTGCTTATATTACAAGACTCACAAAAGCTTACATGAGCATCCGCAGCACATTTCCCAACCATGCCGGCCACAACCACTTCTCGGTTCTCCTTTTATTTCTCTCATTTTCCTTTTAGAAAGTTACCAACTGCCACTAACAAGAAGTTACCAGGAGCAAGGTCACCTACACCCTTTAAGAGGAAATGGGCAGAATTTATGTGCCATATACAGAAGAAAGAATAAATCTTTTTTTAGAAAAGAGAAAAAAACAAGTGAGGATGATAAGTGTTGGTTAAAAGCCTATTTGATTATTTTGAAAGCATTACAGGGATCAATAATCTCAAGAGACTAAGTTGTAATTAATTATTTTCAATTCAATTTGTTCATATGGCTGCCATTTGTTCACATTCGGAGGTCAAAGTACGAGAAACAAATTATCAACACCTACCATTCTACATACATTTTCTACCAAAAAGAAAAACCTGAACGCATTCATAACTAGACATAGCTGTATTGACTCTAATGAGGAATAAAAAAATATAGCGGGTAGAAAAGAAACAGAGGTTTGTCGTGATGCTGCTATCTGCCAGCAATCTACGGCACCTCCACTTTCCCTCACTGGGGGAGCAGTGCTTTGTGTTTCAATGGCCCGTGTATAGGTCCCATTGACACCAGAGCCAGAGATATTGAGAGAGGACTGGTGAATGCATTCAGTTGATTGAGTACCAAGAAAAGACTCTTTTACTTCCACAGTGATCAGACAAAATGAAAGGCTTTTAAGACAGGTCAAACAAAGCAAATCACCCCCAAAAGATTCTTCATTACTGTATGGAAATATATGGAGTTAAGAATATCATTGCAATATTTATTAGCACTGCATCTGAGGATAGCTTCAATCAAGCAAAGCAAAGTGTTAGTCCAGCAGTACCAAATATGGCAGACTGCTAATGCGGTCTAACTTTCGTTGGATTTTTATGTTCATTGTGTCTCCAAAAGAGGTTCAGATCCACCAGAAGTATCGGGGAAATATAAAATAAAGATTTGCGATTGTACTTTGTTACATATGATGCAGATTGCAGGCTGAATGACTAAAGCAATTTTATCTGGGAAAACGAAACTCACGAATAATGATTATGTCCATCTCTGTTTTTGAAATTTTAATCCATTTTCTTGAGAAACCAAAAAATGGTTCTGATCTGAGGAGATAAAAAGAAAAAAGAAAAAGAAAGAGAGAAAACAAGCTCCTTCATGCGGAAGCATACTGTATGGTGCCAAGGCAGATGCTGTCTTAGTACTAGGTATTTTTATTTTTTGCTCATTTCATTTCTTGGTTTAATTAAAGAAAAAACTAAAATACATCAGTTTTTACTGTGAATTGCGTTGTATATTGTTGCAGTGTAATAAATAATGTTTTTGTTTTCAAGAAAAATAGCCGATCAAAGGAAGACCGGGGTAAATAGTATTTTCACATGATTTAATTGGTTTTATCAAATTTCATGGGGATAAATCGGTCTTCTTGTATTTTTAACATAAAAGAATAATCTAATTACAAGTTAAAAGATTTAAACTGGAGTGCTGAAGTTTTTTAGTCTTTTTTATGTTTTGATTGAATAATAAAATAATTTAAAAGTATATATATATTAAAAGAAATGTTGTTTCGTTATGATTTTTTTAGTTATAATCAATTTTAATAAAAAGTAATTCAGTTTTTTAACAAATATAAATATAATTAAAATTTAAAAGAGGCATGCATAACACGTACCAGCAAGTGAGAGGTGCTCATGCTCCTTGAAAGATATGTGCGGCACCTCCCAGTGATCAAACATTACTTTTAGTGACGATGTTGAAAGCATCACACTGTCTTTTTCATGGTGATTAGACATGTGTGCATTGAAGATGTTGAAAGCATCACGCCGTCTTTTTCACGGTACGCACGTGTGCACTGAAGAGTAGAGATTGGGTTCCGATGATTTTTTATTATTTTTCTCTTTCTCTTTGCTCTCTCCTCACCTTAAATTCCACACTAATCCTTGTTAAAAACAAATGTATCTTGTAAAGTTGTATTAACATCAATTTTGGTCTTTATTTTTTTTGTTATTATTTATTTTGCTTTTAAGACCTTTTGAAGTTGATTTGTTCCTCAACATTTTATTTCAATTAATTTTTATATTCAATTTGATCCTTAATATTTTGATTGCTATTCTTTTGTTTTTAATCCTTTTATTGATTTTATTTTTCAATTTCATCCCTCGTTATTTTTTCATTTAATCTTTCTATCCAATTTAGTCCTCATTCTTTTGATTGCTATTTGGTTTAGTTTTTTTTTTAAACTTTTGGATGATTAAGAATTTTGTCGTGATTTTTTGTGTTTTTTTTTAAGGGGTAATCTTAGTCTCATTATCCATGTCATAAGTTTCGAAGATTACTAACCCAATTTTAGTTTGGTCTTTTATGTTAGATCATTTTTTAAATTGATTTTTTTTTAATTTTATTCTTTAACATTAGATTATTGTGCCATGAGTTTCGTGAATTTTTTTTTATTTTTTATTTTTGTGAGGTTATCCTAGGTCATGGATGAGTAAACCCAGGCTTTACTTGTTTTTTTTTTTAAATTGATTTTTTTTTCTGTTTATTCTTTCATCATTTAGCTTGCTTGAAAGTCAACCTCCATTATTTTATTCAATTTCTTTTGCGCAGGCTTATACCAGTCTCAAAATCGGACTATAGATTTGACGTGCTGACTCGAGTCATATTTTTTTATCTTTTAAATTTTTTTTTTTCAATTCATCCTTTAATGTTTAATTTACTGATAATTGAGTTTTGAATTTCTTTAATTTCCTCTTTATGTGGTTACTCCGTTCCATTCAATTTTTACTTTGTTATAAAATAAAATCATTTAGATTTTTTTTAAAATATTTAAATGGTACCTTTTTATAATATTGACAAGGGTTTATTATTTTTTTATCAGTTATTTTTTATATATATAATTATATTATTAAATTAACCAAGGTTAATGCATCATATTTTTTTTCTCCTTTAAACATCCTATAATTATTTGAATATTTTTTTTATATTAAAAAAAATTAATTCAGTCCACAGTGGAGAATGCATGTAGAGCGCATACCACCTTCCCCTTTCTAGTATACACTAAAAACAAACACAGTGGGGTGGCTTTAACTTCTGTCATCAAATTCAGGCCTTTAAAGCACATTCTCTGTCTTTTCATTTTCCCTTGACGTCGCACTTCATTTGCCGACCGAGCCTCCAAGTCAGCACACATCTCACACACACATCTGTTCATGCTCCAAATCTCTCCTCTCACAGGGACAAAATTTAACGAGTACATTTATAATAAAAAATGAAAAAGAAACCAACAAAAACACAGGCTCCTTTTCTTCGAGTGATTTTGAACACTAGGGTTCATAAAATAAAATAAAATAAAATAAGATATTTAAAAAAATAATCACAAATAATATTTATGACTTACAAATAACATGTGTTTATCTATTAGAGCCCTCACCTTTGTGGTTTGGTTTGCTTGTTTTTAGACAGCTCATGTTATTTATTTCGGTTATATTGATGATTTTTTTGATGTTGGTATGTTTATATGGTTGAAATCTTTTTCATGATATTTGTTTTGTTGTTATTATAGCTTCAGTGTGTTTGCAAGACCCCTTGCTTTCTTTTTTTTTCCTTTCTTTTTTATTTTATTTATGTAAGTTTATATTATAGTTTAAAATATGTTATTTTTAAAAATATTTCCCCTTTTTTTTAATGTGCTAAATTAAAAGAACTAGCTTTTCTTCTCCCTCTCGGTCTTTATATAACGCCTCCCCACTGAGCAACATCTCGATAACACCCCCCCCCCCCCCCCCCCCCCCACAATCTTTTAACACACTCTCCCTCTAGGTTCTCTCCAATCAAGTGTGAAGCCATGCCTTATCAGTCAAAAGAAATAATGGCATTGCCTCTAGGTTTACTTGTTTGCTTTATCATAGGAGTAGAGTGTAGTCTTTCCCAGCTAGACAGAATTACTCAGTTACCTGGTCAACCTCCAGTCTGGTTCCAGCAGTATTCAGGTTATGTGACCGTTGATGACAAAAACCAGAAAGCTCTCTTTTACTACTTTGCTGAAGCTGAAATAGACTGTGCTTCTAAGCCTCTTGTTCTCTGGCTAAATGGAGGTCCTAATCCTATACCATCCTACTAATACTACGCAAAAGATAGGTTTTTCTGTCGGGATTTGATTCTCATTTTGTTTCACTGTTGTTTGCAGGGCCAGGTTGCTCTTCTTTGGGAGTTGGGGCATTTTCTGAGAATGGACCTTTTAGACCTAGTGGGGAGGGATTGGTCAAGAACCAATATAGCTGGAATAGAGGTAAATTAAGTGCTCATGTTTATATTATTGTGTGATCCCGGTTTTGTTCTTTGCGTTAGAAAACAATCCACAAAGTGCTGAATTTTAGCTAAATGATCACTTGCTTCGCAGAAGCTAATATGTTGTATTTGGAGACACCAATTGGGGTTGGGTTCTCTTACTCCACCAACACCTCTTCATATGAAGGTGTCGATGACAAGATCACTGGTATGTTTCCACCAAGTTCTTTCAGAGTTTAACAAGTTTAATTGGCTTTTCAAATCCAAAATGTTGATATTCCTTTCTCATTTTCACGTTGAAATCTTGCTGAAGTAAAGGGAAATAAAGACTGTTTATTCAAAATTTAGAATTACACAAGAAACAGAATTTCTGTACCGAAGATTCAAAGTCAACCTCTTTTCCTTTTGTTTAACCTTTTCTTTCTGTTGTTTTCTCAATTTATTTATTTCTCTGAGTTTTCTTTTCTTTTCTCTCTTTTTTTTTATCAGTTTTTTTTAATCATATGAGTTCTTTGTAGACAGACGATCGAAAGAAAGAATATTTTTGTTATTTCATAATGCCATAGGACTGATAATTTCCTTTTCACTTTACAGATATGCATCGTCAGTACATACTGTGCTTGTTTTCTAGTCGTTTAGATTCTGAGCTGACAAAAGGTCACCTTTACAGACATTTTACCTCTCATTTTGAAGCTGTTTTTGTTTTTGTTATCTATAGCTAGGGACAATCTGGTGTTCTTGCAAAGATGGTTTGTCAAATTCCCACAATACAGAAGCAGAAGTTTGTTCATTACAGGAGAAAGCTATGCTGGTATTGTTTTCATGCTCAAAGCAAACTTTTTTTTCTTCTCTGTCAAAACAGTTTGTAAATAAATGAGGATTAATTTAATGCTTCAATTCTGTTCATAATTAGGTCACTATGTGCCCCAGCTGGCAGAACTCATGCTTCAATTCAACAAAAAAGAGAAGCTGTTCAATTTGAAAGGAATTGCTGTGAGTATTAATAAGCAAATAAAAAAATAAAATAAATCTCCCTCCATTCTCTGCCAGTAATTCTGTCAAGTTATTCTTTTTTTCAATTGTACTTGTTTTACCAAACCTATTTTACTATTCACAAGGTTTTTTTTTGTTTTTCCTTTTGAGAATTCCATTGTTCTTTTTTATTTTCAATTAATCTTAACCTATAAATTGCAGCTAGGGAATCCAGTTTTAGAGTATTCCACAGACTTCAATTCGAGAGCTGAGTTCTTCTGGTCTCATGGATTGATATCAGATACAACATACAAAATGTTCACTTCAGTCTGTAACTACTCGCGATATGTAAGCGAATACTACAGAGGTTCAGTTTCTCCTCTATGCTCAAGGGTGATGAGTCAAGTGACTAGAGAAACCAGTAGATTTGTTGACAAGTATGATGTTACCCTTGATGTCTGTATATCGTCAGTTCTCTCACAGTCAAAAGTCCTTACTCCCCAGGTAAGCACATTCCATTATTTGTCAACTGCAAAAATTGTTTGAGTTTGGCTTTTCATTGGTGCAGCGAGTCACTAACAGTTGATTTGTTAATTCTGGTCAACAGCAAGTTGGTGACAATGTAGATGTATGTGTGGAAGATGAAACAGTTAATTATCTCAACAGGCCAGATGTGCAGATGGCTCTCCATGCACGTCTTGTTGGAGTCCGTCGATGGGCTGTTTGCAGCAAGTATTTCTCTATCACCAAAATGAGATTTATTAAGCTGTGCTAATGTTAGAGTAGTAAACAAGACACTGCCTGTCTTGGAATTTATCCCACAGAAAAATCAATGACATAACAGAAGCATTTCTCATTTACTTTTTTAGGGTATTTGATAATTTTTCTCTCAATGTTTCAATCTCAGTATTCTTGATTATGAGCTGCTTGACTTGGAGATACCAACAATCACTATTGTGGGCAGACTCATTAAGGCAGGAATCCCAGTCTTGGTTTACAGGTAAGTTACCTCTTACCTTGTCAGTCTGCTATATTCTCCTTGTGAAGTTGGAAAAACGGAATTTTATCAAGGTTGATCATAAAAGTCACAAGACATTTGTGTTTAAAATGCAGTGGAGACCAAGATTCTGTCATTCCACTTACTGGAAGCCGAATATTAGTTCACAGACTGTCTGAGGAATTGGGACTAAAAACCACCGTGCCTTACAGAGTTTGGTTCGAGGGGCAGCAGGTAACTCTCACATTTGAAGATTACAATTTATGAATTTTTTTAACAGGACAGAACTTGATTGGTTTTTTTACCTTCAGGTTGGTGGGTGGACTCAAGTTTATGGTAATATCCTATCCTTTGCCACCATTAGAGGAGCATCCCATGAAGCTCCATTTTCGCAGCCTGAAAGATCGCTTGTTCTGTTCAAGGCATTCCTGGGAGGCCAGCCTCTACCAGAAGCATTCTGATCTGGAGATCACTTCATTACAGAAAATACAGATTCAATTGTAAGTAGAGTTGGATTGCTATTGGAAAAGGCAGTTCTCAAGTACCCGAGAATGAAAATTGCATCGGATTGTTTGTTTCTTTGATTTGTCCATGCTTTTGGAATGTAGACTTTTTTTTTGTAAAGAACTCGAGTACAGAAAGAACCTGCCTATTTTTTGTTTTGAACTTGACGCGGTTAGCTTGACAATCCAAAAAAAAAATCAAACGAAGTCATCCAGAAACAATGATTTACTTGCACATTAAAATGCCTCCCAACAGCATGAATATCTACAGAATTCACATAGAACTGCATGATACAAGTAGAACACAATCCACAGATCAGGACTATAATACAGTCCGAAATGTTGACGATTGAGGCTGTTTGATATTTTATTCAACATGACAAAAAAAAATGTCTGTAGTTCTTTAACTGGAAATAGTCATGCATGGTCAAGAAACACGAAGAGATTCTAAAAAGGGAACCTTTACATTGCTGGGAAACTACAACAGGGGCGTCGAACTGCATTTTCATACAACTGCAGTGCAAAGCTAGCAAGGGTTTTGATAACATCAGAGAAGCGATCAGGTCCCATCTTTTATATAGAGTTTCTGCAGAAACAGAGTCGATCGCTTCTCCTGCTTCATGATTTAGTGCTGGAAAAGGTCCTGATACTTTTGCTGGTTTCACTGCTCGTATCCTATTACCGCAATTTATCCAGCAAGCATTTCGATACTCGATCAGTCATTATACTCTTAAATTCTCTATTCAAGTGAAAAATCAAAATATGTATTGTTAAGGAAATAATTATTTCCTAATTAATTAATAAAAGGATAAAATTGATGAATTAAACAACTCACTACAATCAATAAATTATTTTAATAATCTAATCAAATGAGAAAATTAAATATTTTTCTATATGTATGTAAGTTAAATGTAATTTATCAAATTATCAATGATATTATATTTTATTTTACATTTTTACATGATATTAGACTGGATTCATCAGACATTGATTTTATTTTAAATTCATTGTTTTTGTCTAATGAGTGAATATTTTTATGTTACATCATTCATCTGACTACTTTAAAATACTTTATATTTTAGTCTTTTTCATTGTTTACCTAATATTTAATTCAATGTCTATTTTAATAATACAACTTATGATTTATTGATTCATTTTCCTTTAAACCTTAATTGTTCAAAATAGTTTGAATTCTCTCACATTATTATGAAAACCAACATTGTGACATTCCTTTTCTATACGGAGTATTTACTCAATGTTTGTTGTTAAATTCAAGTATCAATACTTTTAAAAGTACGACCAAGAGTTAGATTCATGATGCATGATTGTTTGCTCCTGATGTTTTTATAGATGCAATCCTTAAATGTCATTATTTTTATGAAACATTTATTTTCACAATAATTTTTAAAAAAATATATTAAGAAACTATGATATCCCCCCCCCCCCCCCCCCCCCCCACACACACACTTTGGTGCTTGGAAAATGTTGCCTTGGTTAGAGATCAAAATTAAGTCTTTTTGTGACCACATATGGATGAGTCCCACAATCCATATTAGTCTATAATAAAGTCATGTGTGAGTGCAATGATTCGGAGCTAAGCACTAAAGAACTCAAATTGGACACTCTGGAATGACTCGATCAGCACCTATATGGTATTTAAAGAACTACATATACTTATTTTTGTTGAATTTCTCTACCGTAGCATGTATATCATACTACATGTGCTAATGGGACCAGAAAAGAAAGTGGGTGAATGGAACCCTGCTTCCTTACCATGCGAGTCCTTGAGAACAATACTTTTGGGGCTTATTCTCAACCAGTGCCTTTAGCTACTTGTTGCTATATCACGAAAGTGAAGGATTGATGTTTGTTACTTTAGCATGTCATCTACGATCATGGTTGATTCGACCTTGCAAGATATTACTAGGAAAACAGCTTATCCTTAACTCGATGATATGAGTGAAAAGGAAGACTTTTGAATTACATTGAGGTATTATGATTCATTATCGACAAATTTTGTTGCTACTAGGTTTGCAACATAATTACGAGTATAGTGACAATAGCATGCGAATGAGGTTAGTGAAGCTCTTCTTAAGGGATTTGAGTTAGTAACTTATGTAATCTATTCTAGGCACTACGAGTCACTATATTTTTCAGGTAGATGTCTCTTCACTAGCTATAACAGGTTACTAGTGTAGAGCTTTCAGAATTATAAAAGACTCGGCGGTCACACTTTTTATTTATTTGTATGAACAATATTGATAATAAGATGAAATGAGGCATGCTTTGTGAAAGGTCATCCAAACAATATGTGAGTGGAAGATGTTGGACTTTTTAGATCTATTTTTTTTATTATTATTATTATTATCGTGGGGTGTCCGGGCCAGCTTGTGCGCACCAAGACTATTCCCCATGGCCCACTGAGTATCCTACAAGCCCAGTGAGCAGGTAAGGCACCGCGGGGGTGACAGGCGTGCACATAGAGAATCGAACTCGGGACGGGGGCGGAACAAGTCACACGGTTGACCACTGAGCCAGACCCTCAAGTGCTTTTTAGATCTATTTTACATTTTAGCATTCATGGTTAGGCCTGACCCAAATTGGATGAAAAAAAAAAGAAAATGGAAAATCAAATTGTATAATTTAACATAATAAGGAGATATTTTATATTACTAGAGAGAGAACCTTTTTACTAACCTTATTTAATAAGAAGAACAAAAATGAGGTTTGAGAATTTTTGAGCCATAATTAAAGGTTTAATTGAACGAGAATTTGAAGAAAAAGACTTAATTTGAATTAATTTAGCTAAAATTCAAAGAAAATAAGGTTTAAGGATGAGTTTGGAACATATAGTCAAGTTAAAAAATCAATTAAAGGCTTAATTGAAAAAAAAATTGAAATTAGGAGTCAATTTGGCTTTAAAATAGAACATTGAAGAACTAGGGACTGAAATGGAAGCCTTGAAGAAATCAGAGGGCCTAAGGTAACTCGGTCAGTGGCGAAATTGAAAGAAATTAAGGAAAGAAGACAAAAATTTGAACAAAAATAAGAAATTGAAAACCAGGGATCAAGGAGCAAAATGAGTTAAAATGGAGGGATTATGATGAAATTTGATCTAATTGAATTAAAAGAGACTTAATTCTGTTAGAGGAGCAAAAACAACATTGTTTCACTTTAAATGAAACAATGTGTTTTACTTAAAAGGGGAAGAACATGCTGATGAAGATAGGAAGGAAACGGCGATGTTTTATTCATGACATTGGAGCCTAGTTTTGATCCCGATTGATTCTCTTGGTGGAACAAAAACAAGAGAAACATGTTCTCTGATATGTTGGCTACAATCACGATACAAGAAATCAGGCTTTAACTCTTAGAATCCACTACAGATTTCATGCCAAACATACTCACTTAATCAACCTCCCTCCAAGACTAGCAGTCATTCTTTCCATTTTGATGCAAGATTGAACTTTCAAAATTTGATCCTATCTCCACAAATCAAACAAGGAACATGTTCTGTGATATATTATCTATAATCACGATATAAGAAATCATGCTTTAACTCTCAAAATCCATTATAGATTTTGTGCTCACTCTATCAGCCTCTCTCAAATACCAGCAACCAGCCTTTCCATTTTGATGCGAGATTTAGATTTCAAAATCTAATCCTCTCTCCATGAGTCAAAGAAATAGCAATCAATGGCTAATAACTAGGTTGATTCCAAGATTATCTACAAAGATTGGATGTTAATAAAAACAGTGATCCATTTCCTTTCCAAGAAAGATTGAGCTTATCTATAAAAGGATAGCAACAAGTCAAACCAGGGAGGGGACAAGGTCAAGAGAGAAAAAGAGTGAGCAAGAAACACTGGTATATATAAAGAAGAAGAAAAGGGAATACTAGTTTGATAGTATCAATAAGCACAAAGGTAGTTGCATAGCTTGTTCCTATAAGTCCAGTTCAAAGTTCACTCTAAAAGGATTAGTCTTGCAAAACCAGGCTCAACTATTCTTGTATGATGACATTGTTCTTTATAATAAACCTTTATATAAAGGATATTTGATTCATAAGTTTTTTCTTTTCTAGATCTTGATGTATGAATATGTGAGATTTTATACTTGATTTCATTCATTAATCAGGATCGCTGTGATCCGAAAACAATCTTCTATATACTGTTAAGGAAACTTAGTAATATGCAGGTTTAGCTTTTTAAGGGAAGAAAAAAAGAAAAAAAATAAAAGAACAATTTGAATTCAAGTTAATGTGTTCCCATTACTAGAAAGTTGGTCAACAATCTCTTCCTTTAAATATTCATGTTCTTCCCATTTTGCGTTGTTAGGAGAAATAGAAAGTTATGAAAAAGACGGAATGGATGCTGGGCAAATTCTCAGAAATTAATTAGTTTTATCTTCAGAATATGAATATGGGCTACTACACTAATTTTATTGGACTACGTTTATAAGGAAATCCAATCGGGCTTGTTGAGCCCGTTTCTTGTATGGGTTGTTTTGTATTTCGATTCTAGGCCTTTGTGTATAAATTGGGCTTTTTGTTTCTTCTTTTGGTATGGGCTTCTAGTTGTGCGCTCACAAATACTTTATATGGACTTGCATGGCCGATGGATTGATTTGTTTCATTTAAATTAGTGTGGATTTAGACTAAGTAGTAGATTAATTTGTGTGTGTATTATTTTTTAAAATTTTCTTTTTTGTTTTATCAAAATGATTTTTTTATGGCATCATTTTTCTAAAAAAAATTTGCCTTTTTTTAATTATTTTGATAAGTCTTTTATTTTAGTACGGATATCAAAAGTTTTCTTTTTGCCTTTTTTTTAGGATTGATTCTACATTTTAATAATCAAATCAAAGTATCTCTTGTTTTTAGAACCCACGTAAAAATTATTTTATATAATAATAAATAAATAAACTAAAAAAATATTAGGATAATTAATGATAATAAAAAAAAAATTAAAAAAAACACACGTAATAAAGATAATTTTTCGTAAAAAATAATAATTTAAAGGTGACACCATATATATATTTTTAGCTCAGCTGAGATGTTTATTGAAATACAACATGTATAATTTTGTTGACATGTAAAACAATTTAATTTCAACATGGATGAATTTTTTTTTAGTTTAAAAGATAGGTCCAATCAACTTTGCTTTGCTTATGCTATGAATATATATTATTCTTCACTTGTGAAAATATTTCCCAATCACGCATGTCACACCTAATCCTATCTCGCCAGACTGTAAATGATAAAAAAAAAAAAGGTTCAAAAATGAAAAAAACAAAAATCGAGGTGAAGCACCTTGGGTTATATTTCTGGAATAATTTCTGGAAAAAACAATCATGAATTTGCTTGGCCTGTTAAGAAAACATCCTAGCTCTGCCAGACTGCCTCTGTTTACAGTAATTACAATTTGCAACTACCATTATTACTCATTTACAAATAATAATAATAATAATAATAATAATGTAAGAATCAATACAGAATTGGTATTGATTGCATTCATGGATTTTTTGAACGAAAATAATGCCCTTAATCTGCGATTCTAGTTAAACCTGCTTTTAGAATCCTGGGAAACTACAACTGGTGCTTCAACCTGCATTTTCAAACAACTGAGCTCCAAAGCTAGTATTGGTTTTGATAGCATTACAGATATGCTCAAGTTCTGTCCCTCATCCAGGAGTTCTCTACTACTGGGTTCCACAGTTTTCAATTTAAGCTGGCTCTGTGACTCTTCAGTGTCGTGCTTTGGTGGTGAAGATGGCCTTGACACTTTTGCTGCCTGCACTGCTCGTACTCTACCAGCAAAATCGTTAAATCAAAATGTGTCAGATTCGAAATCAATCGCTGGTGTTGTCCTCTACAAATTTTTGCTATGAATTTATTTCAGAAGGGAAGTGATCATTTTATATACACTCATAGGAGCTGAATGTATGTGACGGTATGCTCTGGAGTTCTCCAGTCCTTGAGAAAAAACATGAGTGCATTACTTTTTAGGATGATCAGAGCAACTGGAATCCAACAGAATTGGGTTACAGGCATGATTTTGTTCTTACTGGATAAGGACCTGCTAAGGTACTTTCTGTGCGCTCTCCAAAATAAATCCAAGAAGTTAAACAATTGCAAGAGTATGAAGGTATACCTGCATTCAATACTGCAAGTATATTTCAAAAGATTGGGGTTATACTCTGTACGTCCGCTGCAATTTCACAACATATAGAGAATATAAGATGCCGTACGCATAATGCATGGTGATTGTTTAAACACCAATTCAGATGAAAATTTACCTAAAACTTGGTAGTGACATTTTTGATTGCTGGCCCCTTCCATTTGTCAAATTTTACCCCAGGAACTATCATCAAGAAGTCCATAACCAGGCATTAGATTAATCAGAAACATGATAACAAAACTTAAATATAAGAAAACCAAAAAAGGAAAATGGGATATCAGTTATGCGAAGACAGTTCCCTTTCCTCTCATATTTAGTCAAGCTCTGGGAGCAAGTAAGCTTCCAAGAGGACCTACAAGCTCTTATACGTAGTACACCACTGCCAACAAAAGGAAAAATGGTGCTGTTATTTTTTCTTAATTTCCTAGGTGCCAGGAGGAACTCAAAGACTTGTGAGGAGAATAATGTTACCGGACAAGAAGTGGTTAATTTCCTAGTTGAATCATTGTCTAACCTTGAGGCTTCTATAACCCTGGCCCATTTTCCTGAATATGAGCAGAAGCTAGCTATGGGAAGGGTCAAACTAACAAGTAAGCAAGAAAGACTGAACAGAACAAGCCAGCCTATGACAAGAGTGCATCGCTCAGACGAAGCCCCCAAGCTCATTTGTATGATAAATCCATGCAGAACACACAACCGAGAGAAATTCTTAATGCTACTGCAAAGATCAAGCAAGTACTCAACTTGACGAGAAAAATTGAATCGGTTTTGAAAAACTCATGACAATGACAGGATCTTTGCGCAAAGAGGGTTGTTTACTGAAAAACAACTAACTTGTACTAACAACAGCTAATTATAATGTTTGTCGTAGCTAGAAACAATTATTAGTGTAACATACTCACCAGAAGTTGTAATTTTGATGTTGCAGATATCAGTTGTGGAAGGACCATTAGTTTCAGTTACTAGAACATCCATGCAATCCTTCGTACTCGAACTTGCAGTGCCCAAACCAATCATGTCTAGAAAGCCATTAAATTTGCTCTTTCTTTGCCTAGGAATTTCAATGATTTTCTGTTTCAAAAGAGCACGTTATAAAACATAAAACAAGCTTCACATTTGCTGAAACATTGATGTAAGCTTCTCATGGAATTTGCAATACCATGCGTTCTTGCATCAGTTTGATTAAGTGAAGGTATAACCATAACCCATCATAGAAGATAATTTATGGAACAACTGAATGCTTTCCTAAATTGGGGGTAGCATAATCCTAAGCAATATAATCAAAGAGGGGGGCTATTTTAAGTATAGTTCACTGTCATAAACTAGCATATACACCGGATGATTAGTACAGAGCAATCAAATGATCAAAATTTTGAATTTTCTGCATACCGAGGAAGGATTCTTTTAAAATGAAATAAAATTCACTAGATCAAGGACCAATTTTTTCCTAATTTTCTTTATTTTTTACGTTGAAATTGGAAGTTTAATTGCACAAGATATGTGCACAGAACAAAAATCACCTTGGAAAACTTGGCAACTTGACTAGGAAGCCCTACATCCTGCAAGAGAACGTGAAAGAAAGATCAGAAATATGTAAGAAATTCCTTTCAATTGCCTCCAGTTCAGGGGCACAAAAGCATCATAATCATGCATAATGTCCCAATGTCAACTCGTCAGAGCTGAATCAGTTATAGCTTCGAGGAGTATGCAAGCCACTAAGTTTTATCTAGGACGTGTTCTACAAAAACAAAGAGAAAGAAAGAACAATTTGCATCTGGATGTGTATCCTGTATATAATTTTGGTTCGTTTGGCTTCAAAAGTCTGTGTCAATAGCTCACTCTAGTAATAGAGGCCAGTATCCTTTTCAAACTATTCAAACCATAAGGCAACACCTTGATGGAACTCATTTATATTAAAAGTTAAAATTCAGAACTGCACAAAAAATTTGATGACCTCCCACCTTTCGTCCATGATCACAAGCATCGCCACTGTTGACAAGCACCCTGGCTGCCCATCTGTCGAAACAAGAAAGCAAAAGTCTGCTAAAAGGATTCAAATTGCGTTGATAGCTTCCAAGATATAAAGACTTCAGACTATCCTAGAAAAGGGGGAAAAAAAGAAACTGCTAACATCTTGAATAGTCTTTAGGCCCACTGTGTCGAAAGCCAGGTGGTTCAGTTCAGGTTGAAAAACATGTCTCTGCTTTTGTTATATTAGATTGCTACTGAACATCAAAGCACAGCAGCCTGACCAGTTGCTTAGGCCACTTGAAGAAAAAATATAAAACAATTGTGAGCCCTTTAGTTGATTCCTCTAGTAATATTGTTAATGCACTAGAAGGGAAATGCATGTTTCAAAGTTGACTGGCCCAATATAGCTTAAAAAGTTGATATGATTGCCTCTATGGAATTGAGATGGAAAGACCCAAATCAAGTTTCATCAGCTCTGGGACTTGCTACTTTTTTTCTAGTAAAAAAGATTCCTTGTCCACAATCATTTACAATTCATCATTATAAACAAGAATAGATAGGTCGTTAAACTTACGCACAAGATGTTGGGGGGTTCCACACAATTCCCGCAATCACCACAAGCTGCAGAAAAGGGAAAAAAAGGGAAAAGAAAAGGGAAATTTTTCTGTCATTTCTGATAGTGCACAACGAATCAACTAAATGCCTACTTCTTTTCTTTTTTAGCTCATTAAGTCATGCCATAGAACCTCATCAAAAACCCCAGCTGGACTGTCTTCATAGCTAGCTAGAAAAAAACCTCCAAGGGTGTATCTGCAGTGCAGAAATGTGAGTTAACAGTAAAAATTGGAATCCTGAACCCCACCCCTGTCCCTTCAAAGTTTAAACAACAGTTGCAAAAAATAAACATTACCCAAATGCTTCAACTAATCTGAACTCTTTCGGGATGGATGCTCGAGCAATTTTGGATTTAACAAGGTGAAGTTGGTACAAGGCTCTGAAATGGAAATCATATCATCAAACAACATTCATGAATGGGAATGATGTTAATCATACCAGTCATCATCACAGAATAGACCAAACAAACACTAAATTAAGACTTGTAGGATCCTTGCCTGCCTTTAAATATCCAAGGAGGCTTGCCATACCCTAAGGAACATTTTGTTTGTGCAGCTGCCATGACTTCAGATACGCTCAAAGCAACCAAGATTTGGAGATGCCAATGATCGAATTGAACTGCACGAAAAATATGGCTAAGGAAATTCTTTTATTTGATTGAAATGAAATTCTAAAAACCATAAAAAAAAAAAAAAAAACTGAGCTAAAATAGGACTGCATTGCCCTGAGTGTCATGTACAGTATACAATTATAGAAGATAAATCTTTACATACATGGCAGGCACAGACTTGTAAACTGTCCAAATGTTAAACAGAGAACGTACTTATTTCCTTAGTCAACTCGAAGAAATTAAATTCAAGTTCTGGTCAATTAAAGATACTTGGCTTTAAATAGACCTCAATGAGCGTACTCAAGCAGCTAAATCTTTCCACCTTGTTTAAACGGCCTTTGTTTTTCATAATCCTCCATATTTTATGACAATTCACGAAATTAATTCAAAAACATTAGCAATTCAGTAAACGAACATGCAGAGATACTGCATGTAACTAAAAAAGCTGAAATCATATAAACAAAATTACATACTAAAAAAAGAAAGTGAAGAGACTGAAGAAACACAGAATAAGTAAAACCCACCTTCCCTTAATTACTTGATGAGGTGTGGAGTGAAGAAAACAGAGACACGGGGAGAGTCCAGCTTACAGGTAGGGATCTCAGTGCAGTTTGTGTGTGAGAGTGTGAGTCTCACAGACTTTAAGGAGAGAAAGAGAGGGTATGAGGTAAGCAATCAGCAGTAGCAGAAGAAGTGGATCGGATCTTATCCATTCATTAATAATGAGCATTTTTTGGCGCCAACAGAGTTTAACCAACTCCATGGCCTGTCGCTGTTTTAACTCAAACCACTTGTAATGCTGGTTTGCTTCTTTTCTTTATCCAATAACTCTGTTTCTCTCTTTGCTTACACGGTATAGTGACGTAACCACGGGGGTTCATGTCTCGCCATTTCCTTCTTTGTAACTAAATTAGGTTAATGATAATGCTACGATGCGAGTTGGATAAAAATAAAAAAATTGGACATAAAAAAAATTCATATGACAAAAAAAAAAAAAAAAAAACAACAACAACACTCCAAGTATCTAGGTATAAAGGCAACTTGAACATGTAATATTTGAATTTAAAAAATAATAATTAAGATGACATTAAATAAAAATATTAAAATGATATTATATTTAATTAACCTAAATTAATTCAACTTAACCTGCAAACTCATAAACTGCATCAATTAATCATGATAACAAGTCAATCATACAGGAATTAAATCAAAATATATTATAAATTCAATTTAAAATAAATCAAATACTTTAAAAAAAAATTCAATATGGCATTTTGTTTTTTAAAAAATTGAAATGGTAACATATTGGATCGACTCAGATTTCACAGCTTAACCCACCAAACCTGTAACTCTGTAATGAACTCCATTGAGTTTAATAATTTAATTATTTTAAACTATATTTTAATTAATTATATAATAACAAAAAAAAATTAAATAATGAAATTAAAAAGAAAAAATTAAAGGACAAAAAAAAATCTAGGCACGTTGGCTGACTTAGGTTGTCTAGAATGTCTAGTCTTATGCATCATGGCCTTCTTTTTTTTTTTTCAAGGTGCAAATGACTTGTTATCTAATTAAGATAGATGACACATCATCTATTATAGTTCTGATTTTTTTACCAAAAAAATTTGATTTTCCACTTGTTGTGACACAGAAGTATTTAATGAACACTCGTACAATATATAAAAATCAATTTAACTATCCAAGAAACACTAAAAAGATTTATGAGAGTGTTTTAGTATTTTTCATATTTTTTTTAATTTTAGTCCCCATTCTTTTAATTTTTTATTTCTTTTATAGAAGTTTTTTTTTCAATTTAGTCCTTCAATTACAATTTCTTATATGTTTTTTTTTTCATTGCAGTTCTCATTCTTTTAATTTTTTATTTCATTCTTATTCATTTTATATATTTTTTATTAAATAATAAATAATAGTTATACAGTGAATATTCAAAATTGAATTGCATTTAAAAAAAATTCATGATAGATAATAAATAATATATAGGTATCAAAAAATCACTAGTGAGTTGCTGTTATACCAAACGCCATTTCACCTACCAACCTCAAATTACTGAGGTTTCGTCATGGTTGTACTTGCGCCGTGCGCGCACTGATTCTGCTATTATTCTATTAAGTTTAGTATTATTGTCCTAAAATAAAATTATTTCGAAGGATTAATCCATTGTGTTTCACTCAACCAAACATTCTAGTTGCAAAGCAATCTTTACTCCGCAACTTTCAATTAAAATATTTTAATTACATGTTAATTTTGCAAATGCATCATTTTTTATATCAATGAGCTACTTAGGACCCGATTGGGATAAATTTAATTTTTCTATGTTGCGAAAGTTGGTAAAAAATTCTCAATGATTTTTTCTTTGAATTTCTATTTTATAATTTAGCCATAAACGCAAAAAACGTAACTACCACCATACATGTGAGATTAAAATGTATGTTTGGTATTATGATGTAAAGTGTTTTATTTTTTAAATATATTAAAATATTTTTTTCATAAAAACTTTAAAATTATCAGAAAATATTAGAAAAACACTAATTTAATACTTTTTCATGCCAAATATGTTTTGAAACGCATCCGAATGTAATTTCAAACTCAAAAATAAATGGATTTTGAAATGATAAAAGTTATGTCTTTTTAGATAGATGATCTGATTGCTTTATTAGCATTGCGGATTAGGCAATTTTCAAGTAATTTTTTTGAAAGATTGAAAATTAATGTATTTTTCTGGTTTTTTTACATCATTTTAACCTATTAAACAATAACAATATCATTAAAAATTATTCAAAAGCATCAATTTCAACTCAAATGCAATTTAATTTAAAACTCGTCTAAACCACAATACTAAATATATATTTAGAGAGGAGGAATAAATAACTATATCTCTTACCACTTTTTACCCAATTTGATTAAATAATTAATCAAGTTGCAAAAGCAACCGTAAGGAAGTTTCCTATCAACAGCATCACAAGGTGGCATGGAACCCAAAACAGCATAATCACGCATGAGATAATCTTCTATTTGTGTGCTTGTGGAGGCCTGATGTCCCCACATTGCTAAATAATATGCGTGTTAAGTGTTATTTCTAAAGGTTAGCACACCTTAATAAAATCATCATGGGGTTGTTAAGCGTGAGCCCCTTTCCTGAGAGAGAAAATCTTTCAGATTTGCAGCTTTACCTGCATTAGATACCCTCAAACGTGGCAGCTCACAAAGCCTCGCCTTTAGACATTCGTACTTTAACCCCACCATGTAATAATAGTAGAATAGTACTCTAGGAAAATTCCTATCATCATTTGCAAGCTGATGACCTTGTATAAACTACTGTCATGCCATGATTGGTTAATCATGCACTTGCAAGAAATAATTTAGTTTAGATAATTGGTAACCAATAAAAAAATTGGATTTTTTTTTAAAAAATAACATAATCCCGTAAAAATTTTAAGAGAATGACATGAGTTGAAAAGATATTTGTAAAATAACATAGTTTGAACACAACCGTATTTGTAAATATAAATTCTATACACAATCGTTATTCCTATTGAATATTAATTCTGAAGATCTAATAGCCATAAGATAACATTCAAAATCAAATGATTAAGAAAGTGAGGTGACAAGAAAAAGAAATGAGAAAGAAAAAATAGGTTACCAAGGACACACCAAGGATCTGTTTTTGACATATTCAATATCGTTAGAAAAACTTCTATGAGAGAATTCTAACTATACCTTAAAAAACCACCAAATAAAATCGTAATTAACCCTAAATTAATCCTAAATAAAATCGCTAACCAATTACGACATCGTTTGATAATCTTTCAAGGTTTGATTAGAATCGTCTAGTCGATATCTTTCTAACAATACCGAGTATATCGAAAACAGAGCCTACATATATCCCCAATGACTTTTTTTTCTTCTCTCTTTCTCTATTATGCCACACCAGCTTCTCTGTTGTGCCATTGAATCTTAAATTCATCTCTTGGTCATTAAATTTTAATAAAATTTTAGGTTGTTTTTGTACATATTAATTAATTTAAAAGAGATCTAAATTTTAAAACAACTCCAATGCTATTTTTCTATCAAGCGTTATTTTTTTTAATTTTTATTAAGCTGTGATAAAATTACAAAAGACACTATAAAAAAAAATTAATAGATTGAGTTATTAAAAGTAGCGCAACTTATTAAATTTGTATTAGTTGCGCTAGTTACAGTGGCGTAATTGCTCAAACTTTGTTATTTCTCTTTTTAATTATGCTAGTTTGCACACAAAAATAAAAAAAGAAAAAACTCGGACAGCTGTTTTTTTTAAAAAAAACTCCAATATTCACGTGGTAAAAGATCTTGTCAACCATGTCACGCGTGCATCCATGTCAACAGTAGAGAGTATACAACTCTGTCCCACTTACAAAGTCTCCATGACATTACACTGTCGGATATTCAGTTTCCATGATCCATATTGTTCTCGGGGCTATTGTTAGGAACTGTTACCAGTCAGGCTTGATTTATGAGACCATTGAATCTGTTGTGATGCAATGCTGTGTAGGGTCACCGGCTCACGGGTCACCAATAGTCATTGCAAGAGCATTCCCCTAACTTGAAGTGATGGAATCTGAAAGAATCTCTAACAACGATTTCACGTCCAGTGATCAAGGATACCTGTTTGCCAAAATCATGGCAGTCCTTGCAAGCCCTGAGGTTCTTGAAAACAACAACAGGAGCACTACTTGGTGTAGATATGAGCCCAAATGCCAATGCAAGTCTCTCACTATGGACAAGAAGCTGTTCTTTCCTCTCTGGCAAACTATTTGATACATCTTCTTCTGTTAAAAGGCCAGTTTCTTCTTTTATAACAGAATCATTCAATGCTTCCAACTTTGAATAGATCTCTTCGGTCTGAGGGTGGTGCTTATCACCTACTATAAACCGGTGCACTTTACCCTTGACAGTAATCCAGCTGCAGCTAAGCTCCTTCCTCAAATTTCTTTCTGCCATCATCTTTCTAACATTAGCTGCTTCTTTCCATTTCCCAAATGAAGCATACAGATTAAACATGAGAATATAACCTGCAGTATCCTCTGGGTCCAGCTGAAAGAGGTTTTCAGCTGCAAGTTCCCCAATCTCAAGATTCCTATAGGTCCAGCACCCACCCAGCAAACATTTCCAACTCATAGCATCTGGTGAAAATGGCATACTCCTTACTAGTTCAAGTGCTTCCTGCAGAAAACCAGCTCGGGAATATATATCAACCATACAATCATAATGATCAATAGTTGTGGCAACCCCATAATTGCTACTCATCGACTCCAAATACTGTCTGCCCTCTATGACCAAACCCGCATGACTACAAGCAGTTAAAACTGCAATAAATGTAACTGCATTTGGTCTCACACCACAATCCTGCATCCTTCTGAAAAGCTTTAGAGCTTCAGGAGCATTACCCTGATAAGCATAACCAGCAATTATAGCAGTCCAAGCCACTGCGTCAGGGTCATCTATTGATTCAAAGACTCGAGTGGCATAATCTAATCTGCCACATCTTGAATACATGGTAATCATTGCACTCTCTCCATGTTGATATGCAACCAGACTGCTTTTTATTGCATCTGCATGAGCTTGGGCACCACTGTTGAAATCTGCAAGTGCAGAGCATGCTTGGAAAATGCTTGTATATGTGAACGAATTTATATCCACACTTCTGGTCCTCAATGATTCAAAAGTTTTGAGAGCTTCCTCAAATTCACCCATTTGGCAATAACCTGTTATCAAAGCACTCCAAGAAACATCATTTGGTTCACTGATCCATTCAAATGCTTTAGCCGCAGATTCCAAATTTGAACATTTAACATAAAAGTTCACAAGCGGAGTTCCCACAGAAACTTCAGATTCCAACCCAAGTTTAACAATATGACCATGAATTTGCCTCCCAAAATTCAACTCCTCTAAACCAGCACATGCTTTGAGTACAATTGAGAATACATACTCATCCAATTCAACACCTTCATTAACCATTTTGGCAAACAAAGCCAAAGCATCCATTTGCCTCCAAGCTTGAGTGTACCCCACCATTATTCCAGTCCAAGCTACTGCATTCTTTTCACTCATTTTCTCAAAAACAAGCTCGGCTCCCTCTAACCAACCACATTTCACGTACATATTGCTGATTGCTGTGTTAACCGAAGCATTACTGCCTAACCCACTTCTTATGGCATGAGAATGTATCTGTTTACCAATCTCTAAACCGGAAGGATTTAACAAGGACCGTAGAAACCCAATATAAGTGGACCCATTCGGTTTAGTTTCCAATTCAAGCATATTCGAAAACATGCAAAAACCTTTATCAAAAACACCATTTTCTGCATAAGCTGATATAATTGTATTCCAAGAAACCAAATTCCTTTCACGCATTTCATCAAACACCTTACGAGCATCAGCTAAACTTCCACACTCGCAATACATCTTAAGCACTGAATTCTCAAGAAACTCAGGTGGGTCTTTCACTGTTCTTTGCATTTGTTCATGAAACAATCTCCCATCCAATAAAGATTTAATCTTTCCACACGCTTCAAACAAGCATTTATAAGAACGAGGGCTAACAGAAATACCAGCGTCCTCCATTTGTTTGAGAAATTCACGAGCTTCCTTGAGCTTCCCTTGTTTAGATAGAGAAATCAAGTGGATACTCTCAATTTGGGCTTTGTTAATATTTTCTTGGGTTTGGAGTGAAGGAGTTGATTTTAATGAGACCCATGAAGGTATTTGAGAAAAGTTTGCTGCAGCTTTTATGGATTGTGGAATCTTGTCATGTGCTATTATTACTGGCGATGGATTGAGAGATGACACAGCAAAACAGTAGTGGGCATTCATTGAAGACAGGGAATTTGCAGGAATTTCGAATTTTTTTACAATATAATTATGCGACGAAATCTTGTTCAGTGCTAACAGCCAGGCAGGTTGTCTTTGCATGTAAGCAAACAACACATCCTCTTCTCCTTCTCTTCCTCTGCAGAAGATGTGTTAGACGGAGTAAAACAGAACGGCTATAGCTTGTGGCTGCGCAAGTGCAATAACAATGCAATGAACGACAAAGTTGCTCACGCGCTGATTTTCTTTTTAAACGCTGAATTTTGTAATTACTGTTTGTTTTGAAAAAAATATTTTTTAAAAATTAATATTTAGAAATGCTTTTGATTGTTTTTTTATGTGTTAATATAAAAAATAAATTTTATAAAATAAAAAATAAATTTTATTTTGATACATTAAAAAAAAACTTTAAAATACAACCGCTACTATAATACTAAATACTATAGTATTATAGCTTGATACTCATATGCCATATTTTATTTTTATATTTTTAAAATAAAAAATTTTAAAAGTGAAATCTGTCATCACTATATCCTATGCAATGCTAATAAAACTACGAGTCAATTTATAAAATTGTATAATTTTATGAATTAATATATATTTAAAGTATCAAATCAATGTAAAACCTCGAAAACTATTAAAATTAAATTAAAATTGTTTTGATTTGGTAAAATTGGATAAAATCATGATTTTATTTTTGTTTTTACATTTTCAATTGAAATATAAAAATTCTCACCAAACTCATACTCCATCTCTCCACATCATCAATATATAAAATTAAATAAGAATAAAAATGGTACTTACTTATTGAAGCAATTTATAAAATGATAAAGCATTGTTGTTCTTGAGGATTAATAATTTGTCCTTAAAACTTTATTGCTTTTCACTTGGTATAATAGGACTTTTTTCAATAAGTCTCCCAAGATTTTAACACTATCACTTTTTTTAGGTGGTCCAACGAACCAATGAAATATTATTCAATAATTCCTCTACAATGATTGAACTCAAGCTCAAGATTAGGATATATTTTGAGAGGAAAAATAAAGGTTTAAAACTAGAAAACAACGATAGAAAATAAGGTGAGGAAGATCATCAAATTTTGTATAAACAATACAAAATTAATCAACCCCAAAACACTCCTTTTCAACCCATTTTTAAAGAGAATTTTAAGAACTAAAGGTTGATGAATTTTCCCCGCTAACAACTTTGATTACCCACAATAAACTAGAATTAAACATGAACATTTTTTTTATTTAAATCATGTGACTTTTGAGCTAAAAAATCTGTCCATGTAACCTTGCAAGAGTACTGGAAAAAATAATCAGATTCTAACATTCATGGACTAGACAAAACAGTAGGCTAGGCTAGAAGAAATAATTCTTCACAAATCAAGCATTTAGTTAGCAAAAATAATCTTTTGTGGCAAAAAAAAATATTTTACAATGAACCCAAAACCAGACCCAACTTGGAACCTTGTCAGGATAGGTCGGTACGTGTGTAATAAGATTTTTTCAATAAAAAATCAAAGATTCCAACAACAACACTTTATTTAGGTGCACTCCTAAACAAAGTCCAATGAACCAATAAAATATTACTCAATGATTCCTTTATAAGGACTGAACCCAAGCTTTGGATTATGATATATTTTGAGAGGAAAAAAAAGGTATAAAACTAGAAAACAATGTTGGAAAATAAGGTGAAGAAGAGTGTCAAACTTTGTCAAAACAATACAGAATTAACCAACCACAAAACACTCTTATTCGGCCATTTTTAAAGAGAATTTTAGGAACCTAAGGTTGATTGACTTCCCCCTTAACAATTTTGATTACCCATAATAAACTAGAAATGAATTTTTTTTATTTAAATCATGTAATTTTTAAGCTGAAAAATCTGTTTATGTAACCATGAAAGAGTTGTGGAAAAACTAATTAGATTTTTATATTCATAGACTGGATAAAATAGTGGGCCAGGCTAGAAGAAATAATTCTACTAGCACAGTCCAAGATTCCAACAATACCACCGTGTTTAGGTGCACTCTTAAATAAGATCTAATGAACTAATAAAATATTACCCAATGATTCCTTTACAAGGACTGAACCCAAGTTCTAGATTAAGATATATTTTGAGAGGAAAAATAAAGGTTTAAAACTAGAAAACAGTGTTGGAAAATAAGGTGAAGAAGAGTGTCAAATTCTGTCAAAACAATACAAAATTAATCAACCCCAAAACACTTTTCCTCAACCCCTTTTTAAAGAGAATTTTAGGAACCAAAGGTTAATGGATTTCCCTCGCTAACAACTTTGATTACCCATAATAAACCAGAATTAAACATGAATATATATTTTTTATTTAAATCATGTGACTTTTGAGCTGAAAAATTTATTCATGTAACCTTGAAAGAGTTGTGGAAAAACTGATCAGATTCTAACATTCATGGACTGGACAAAACAGTGCACTGTGCTATAAGAAATAATTCTTCATAGACCAAGAATTTTAGTTAGCAAAAAATAATCTTTTGTGCCCCAAAAAAATATTTTACAATGAACCCAAAACCATACCCGACTTGGAGCCCTGTCAAGATAGGCCAGCGTGCGTGCAATAAGACTTTCTTCAATAAGTCACCCAAGATTCCAACAACACCACTTTATTTAGATGCAATCTTAAAAAAAGATCCAACGAACCAATGAAATATTATTCAATGATTCCTCTACAATGATTGAACTCAAGCTCTAGATTAAGATATATTTTGAGAGGAAAAATAAAGGTTTAAAACCAGAAAACAATGATGGAAAATAAGGTAAAGAATAGCATCTAATTCTGTCTAAACAATACAAAATTAATCAACCCCAAAACACTCCTTTTCAACCCCTTTTTAAAGAGAATTTTAGGAACCAAAGGTTGATGAATTTCCCCTGCTAACAACTTTGATTACCCACAATAAATTAGAATTAAACATTAATATTTTTTTATTTAAATTATGTGACTTTTGAGCTGAAAAATATGTTCATGTAACCTTGAAAGAGTTGTGGAAAAACTAATTAGATTCTAACATTCATGGACTGGACAAAAAATGGGCTGGGCTAGAAGAAATGATTCTTTCATCCCAAGATTCCAACAATATCACCGTGTTTAGATACACTCCTAAACAAGATCCAACGAACCAATAAAATATTACCTAATGATTCCTTTACAAGGTCTGAACCCAAGTTCTAGATTAGGATATATTTTGAGAGGGAAAATAAAAGTTTAAAACTAGAAAAAAATGTTGGAAATAAGGTGAAGAAGAGTGTCAAATTCTGTCAAAACAATACAGAGTTAATCAACCCCAAAACACTCTTCTTTAGCCTTTTTTAAAGAGAATTTTAGGAACCAAAGGTTGATGGATTTCCTCCATTAACAACTTTGATTACCCACAATAAACTAGAATTAAACATGAACAATTTTTTATTTAAATTATGTGACTTTTGAGCTGAAAAATTTGTTCATGTAACCTTGAAAGAGTAGTTGAAAACTTGATCAGATTCTAACATTTATATTTATGGACTGGACAAAATAGTGGGCCAAGCTAGAAGAAATAATTCTTCATAGACCAAGCATTTTAGTTAGCAAAAAATAATCTTTTGTGGCCCAAAAAAATATTTTACAATGAACTCAAAACCATACCTGACTTGGAGCCTTGTCAAGATAGGCTGGTGCGCGTGTAATAAGACTTTCTTTAATAAGTCACCTAAGATTCCAACAACACCATTTTGTTTAGGTGCACTCCCAAAAAGTCCAACGAACCAATGAAATATTACTCAATGATTCCTCTGTAAGGACTGAATTTGAGCTCTAGATTATGATATATTTTGAGAGGAAAAAAAAGGTTTAAAACCAGAAAACAATGCTGGAAAATAAGATGATGAAGAGTGTCAAATTCTGTCAAAACAATACAGAATTAACCAACCCCAAAATACTCTTCTTTAGCCCTTTTTTAAAGAGAATTTTAGGAACCAAAGGTTGATCGATTTCTCTCACTAACAACTTTAATTACCCACAATAAACCATAATTAAACATGAATATTTTTTTATTTAAATCATATGACTTTTGAGCTTAAAAATTTGTTCATGTAAACTCAAGAAAGTTTTGAAAAAACTTATCAGATTCTAACTTTCTTGGACTGGACAAAATAGTGGACTGGGCTGGAAGAAATAATTCTTCATGGAGCAAGCATTTTAGTTAGCAAAAAATAATCTTTTATGATCCCAAAAAATATTTTACAATGAGCTCAAACTCAGGCTCGAAACTCGGTCAAATTTGGCCTACACATGTGGTTTTAAGTTCAATGCTAACTTTTCTTAGGATCTCTTCCATTTAAAAGCTTGGATGTTCTTTAGACTCAATTTTAACCTTACAACTTCGTACTTTATAAACACCAAAATAGTGTTTTTTCTTTCCCTTGTGATATAGAAGCTTTTAAAGAGTTTTCGGTTTCATCCAAACATGTCAACCAATGATTAAAATTAATTGATATTAATTTATCATTTATTTATAATTTGTTTAAATTTTATTAATATTTCATATTAAGAGTTTATATTAAAAATTAAATTCAAATAAAGTTTCACTTTTAATAACACATTAACCACGTTATTAAACAAACCTAATTCTTTCTCTAACACGGGACAGAATCTCTTGCCCCTTGCACTTCTTTCTTCCTCCCAAGAAAAAGTATATTTATCTTTTCAATCTTGCTGACTGCTTTGGCACAGAAACCATATCAGAATTGTCTTATTTGAGCATGAACTTGGCAATGTAGTGGAAGAGCTTGAAAAAGTTGCCGTTGTAATCTCAAGCTTGTCCGCTGGCTAGGAGTTTACCAAATCTATGGCAGAAAGAAAGTCAACAACATGTTCTGTTATACATATATATATAAAGATGGAGAGTTTTAACCCTTGCCCTTGATACTAAACGGTGTTCTTTTATACAAAGAGAGATTCCAAATGTTGCTTTTATGAGTCGCTAGGATTATATGGTTCAAGTCCTTTTGCATAATATATCTTCTTTTTTTCGTGGACACGTCATGTTATTTGCTTCTTATGGCATGCTTTTCTTGTTCTTAGAACAAATGCAGTCGATATGCAGATGATCACACAATGGGCATCCAAGGTCTTTCAACTGAACACTTTGTTCAGCATTTATGCGTCGAACTCTGCTTGTAAAAAATATTTTCTTTGTATTGTCAGTTGAAGATCTCTTTGATAGTAAATGATAGTGAAGCCGAAAGTTGTGTGAAGGCCTTTCAACAATCCCTTTTTTAGAGCGGTGATCTGCTGGAGTTAATACCAGACTGCAGGTTTTGGTAATGGCTCTCCTTCACCATTGCAAGTATAAAGTCGATGATTTCTTGAATTAGTTAGCTGCTATAAAAATGATTATGTATCTTCTTGGCTGTTTTGATTATGTTTTGAGGTGCAATAATTTGAGAACGTTCATTGAATTCAGTAGAAATTAATTTCTTCCCTGCACTCATATCCAGTTATTCGAGCACGCTCCCCCAATTTATTTGAAGTATTAAATTTCTAGAGTTTACGTTCTCGTTTGTGTAAGGATTTAAAGAGAGAAAACGAACTTCCTCTTTCAGAGACAAGTAATATCGCCTATCAGTTAAACTATGCTTTGGCTATATCTAATTTCTTCCCTATACGTTTTGGCATGGTGCCAACTTAACGATCACTCCAATACAACTTCGAGCTTTCCAATCTCTCAGTAAAATGTCGTCTTTTTAATGACTGAAGCGGGCCATCCATTTTGGTGGCAATTACATTTTTGTGAGAAAAATTGATGGGAGCTATTTGCTTTCTCGATAGTCAAGCAACCGCTAACTTTCCTTGGAAACATAAATTAAGCCCGAGGGACATCATTGCAACAAACCATCATATGCGATCTCAAACCATGTAATTAGTTTTTTTATCCGAGAAATCAACTTGAACACTGGTTCGACAACACCGAGCTTGGATTATTATTATTTTTTTTTATTATTTATTTTTTTTTTTTGCATCTAACCATCATATGCGATCTCAAACCATGTAATTAGTTTTTTAATCCGAGAAATCAATTTGAACACTGGTTCGAATACACCGAGCTTGGATTATTATTTTTTTGCATCAAACCATCATATGGAATCTCAAACCATGTAATTAGTTTTTTTTGTTTTTTTATCCGAGAAATCAATTTGAACACTGGTTCGACAACACCGAGCTTGGATTTTTTATTTATTTATTTGTATTAGCTTAGAATGCCTAGACACACGGTCTTTTTGCGCTTCTGAGTTACAGAAATTATATATATATATATATATATATATATATATATATATATAAAGCCCAACCCTTGTTGCATGAAGCAACTAATCTAGCCAGCAGTAGGTAAGAGATGGGCATAAATGATAGCAAGTAGAGAGAATATAAGGTGGAAAAAAAAAGTGAGAGGGTTACTTACCATGATATGTGTTCAATCAAAGATTTTGTGAGTTGCAGACGAGCTGTCTCTAGCAATTTTCTTTTCACGGGCATAAATAACAGAGGAAAGAGTCGAGTGGAACTGGAAAGCGGTCCCTGGTCTGCCCGTGTGTCTAAGCATTCTAAGCTAATAAAAACAACTGATGCTATTTTTCCAATCCTCCCAAGAGCAAGTAAAAAATAAACATTAGAAGGTTACATATGCTGTATGACAAAAACTCTTATCTACCAAACAAGCCACGCTGCATAAGATGAAAGGGCTTAGAAGAGGACATCACAACTGCCTCAACACTGTCATCTTGGCCACAATGCAACAACTTCGTTTGTGTCACCTTTTCAGCCTCCTGACCTGAACAAAGTGAAAGGAAATAAATAGATCGAAAAAAAGTGGAAAACTCATTTGGCGAAAAAAACGCAAACAGAATTAACAGATTAAACCTAAATGAAAATAAAAATTATTTTGGCTTGAATGGCTCAACAAGATTTTAGTCACTGATTAGCCTTTAAAAATAAAAATGACATTCCCTGCACCTAGCTTTCTGATGTTTCTCAAACTATGGCCTGGGCGCCCACGTAGATGAATCTCTTAACCTTACTGCCAGTCGTGTAGCACAAGCCTGAAAACTCCTAGGGACTCACAGCTGGAAGATGCTTTGAAGTTCCATCCTCCATCAAATCAACCATTTGGTCTGCACTTTGTGAATTTCCCTCGGCTTCTAGATTCAGGGATCGTGGCTCCATCCTGTTTATCTCCTCTCTAGTGAAGACAAAGATCCTGCGCACCATACTACAGAATTCCCTACATCATACAAAAACAGCAACTTGATTCAAGTTCCAAAAATCTTGTAGGCTACAGAATATGATCGTAGGATTAACACGTGAAGAAGTAATTTGCTGATCAATTTGTGTTAAAAAAAAGGACCCGAGTTTGAGTTCTTACTGCCAGGGATCATCTCCTACAAGCATCATATCACCCTCATCATCAGTAAAAACAATCAACCAATCTTTGTTAGGGGCAACTAATTCACCATGAAATTCAAAAATCTGATCCAGTTCTGCTGTCAATTCATTATAACCATTAAACTTTGCCAGGTCCAGAGACCTCCCCACAGCAGCCCCCTGCTTGTAAACCTAAACCAGTGAAGGCCACATATACAAATTGCAAGTTCATATCCAAAATAAAAAAGAAAAGAAATAAAATCTCAATAAAAGGAATCTTAGTTGAGCATTCAAATAGGTAACAACCTTTACACATCTTCTGGTTGAATCACCCTCGGGCATGCCCTGGACATCTTTCGAATGAAGAGCAGAAGCTTGAAAAATGTTCCCTTGTTCCTCAGGTCTAACATGCTTTGGATGCTTTGCTTGCTCCAAAAATCCTTCAGAACCCAACAATTTCAGGTGATCTGATGCAACATTGATTTGCTGCTGTTGTTTCTCTGTGGAGTGCCTGTGTATAATGGCTGGTTCTGCAGCCATAGGATTCCCAAAAAGGGAGAAGCCGAAAAGTTTGCAATTACCATCTTTAGATGTTTCCTTGTTACGTTGTTGAAAAGGAAGATGCTGTGGTTTAGATCCCGAAGGATGAGAAAAATTATCAGCATATGGCAAAGGTGAAAACCAGCTTCCACGCTGCTGTTGTATGTCTTTATCTTTTGCCACATGAACTTCCATCCTAGATGCCATCATGTTAAATGGGTGGCCTAAATACATCAAGGGAACTGAATGGCAGTTGAACATGCCTGTTTCATTAAGTTTACTGGGTCGATCAACATCATCAGAGTTCAGCTCAAAGAAGGGGCGAGTTGATTCATAGGATTCATGCAGGGTTCCAGGTCCTGTTGTTAGGTTCATGAGTTTTGCTCCATGCATTACTTGAGGAATCTTGTCATCTGGTCCAAATTTTCTATTATCAAAAGCAGTCTGATCCTTACCTTGAAATAGAGCCTGTGCAGGATTGTGCTTACTATCTGAGTAATTATTCCCAGCATGTGTGTTTCTCAAGGTCAAGATTTCTTGATGTTGCAGGTGTCTTGAAGGCTCATTATCTAGTTGACATTAGCATAACCTGAGCATATTCATAACCGCACAATGACAAATGAAGTGTACAGACTTGTAGTTTGCTATTTATACCTTTCTTTGTAGGAGCAGAGGAATCTGCAGATGATGTTGCCATGTTTGAACGGTGCCTCTTCGATTGGCACCCTGGAACGGGATCCAGAGAAGGAGCCAAAGCACGTTCTATTTTCCAAGGAGAAACCCTGTCTGGACGGTGAACAGGAGAAGTTTCATCCCAGCGAACCTAAAGCGAGTGTGAGGAGGTTTTAGCAGATGCAAAGCAAAAGAAAAAAAAATCCACATTCCAGTAAGTTATAGATATGCCGCCACCTTGAGGCATCTCCACTTTGAGCGAGGCCACTTCTTTGGATCTGCCTCTTCTACTCCAATTACAGTGCCAGAGAACCTGGCCACAGATGATGAGACAAAATTAACACAGCCCCATCCCCCTTCGACAACTATACATCTTTTCACCTTTCCTTTTTTCTGGTTATGTCCAAGTTCAAATCAATTAAAAAATGGGATGGTTTCAAGGAAAAACAAACCTTTGTTCTGGGGCCTCTTCAGCTTCGAATTTCATTTTGAACCTCATCCCTATAGCATAGTTTATCTTGACAGACTCCCTATATTTATCAATTGGAATAATAAACTCGGCAGGACTAGTCCTGAAACACATCAAACACACAAAAATACAATACGGAGTCAGAAAACCATAGACAAGGGATGAGTGAAATGCATACTACAAACCATGCATATCATCCAGAGCAATCACTCAGTTTCAAAATATGTAACAATCTCGCCAGTGTCTACAGAACAAACCACAAACCTTGGTTTATAATAAACAGTGAACATTGATCCTGTCGAAACAGCATGCCACACAGTTGCAAGGATGCCAATATGCATGCTGTGACTAGACATTACAGAAGATGGGACATTGCTTGGCTGACTCAGAGCACGTCTTACCCCTACACGAAGCTCTTCAGTTTCACCCCTGAAAATAAAAATCCAGAAGTCAATCATGCTTTGTTGATTCACCATAGAATCAGCTCTGACAGGTAAACCTACTACATAGTTTCAAAAAAGTGCCATGATTAATCCTGGGTTGCAATGAGGTACAAAAAATACTCGAGGCAAGCTAGAGGTAGCAATCTTCAAAGAGACTAAAAATGAAGATGCAAACCTAAGAAAAATAAAAGCATCTCCCGCCACAAGCTTTTTGGCACTGACAAAGAGACTCCAACCACTTTGAAGAAGGTGCCTTTTTGGTTGACCTGCAATTTGGAATTCACAATAACACATTACAACACAGCTATGTCAGATAACAACACTTTCAAATTGGCAACTATAGCATGTATATTACCAATAAATAGGTAATATCTTATCCAATAAATCAGGATCTACATAAAACTGAGACAATCAACTGGATAACTTGATGCAAGATCAAAGTGAGAGGCTCATTCATGAAACATAAAGAAGAATGGACAATTGATTAATTTTAGTGGAGCAGAGCAAGGCCAAACTGTTAGCTGTTAGCTACCTGGACATCCAATCACCAATCCAAGATTTTGAAAACTTGAACAAAAGGGAAAAATCAATCCTTAAACTGATGGTACTCACACACATGAACATAAAGCAAAAAGACTTCAACATGCACAACAAAGGTTGCATAACTAGAGAAATAGGTTATATTACATGATCTGTATAAGCACAGAATACACTCAGAGAATCCATTCCAACCTGATAACAATTACCTCGAAATATGTGGCGGAAACGCCACTCATTTCCATGCAAATCTTTGGCTACCAGCTCCTGTGCTGGAGGTTGTAGGGACATGTCCTGTTAGAGAAAAAATAAAGCCATTAATAACATGAACATAAAGGAAATAAAACATCTGAGAATGGAGAAGGAAAAAAAACCAGACCAAAGGAGGTAGACATTCATCAGCATGCCGTCTCAACACTGAAAATCCACCATGTGTGCTCGTATCTGATGCTGTAAGCATCTTACAAAAGGAATGCACCCGAGGACGTGCAGGCGGAGGCGGCAAATCCTCCTTCTCCACCAAGTCCACATCTTGCTGGCAAGTTTCCATAATTTTACCAGCATTTAATTATTTTCGGTTATGAGGTGTTCTTTAAAATTAGCATTCAAAAAAATTATATATAAAACAATCTGAATTATATAAGAATAAATCATACTTCAGCTACAGGAAGCAGAATGACTTGAGCAAACACTTCATCTGTATCCAGCTCAGCCTGGAATTAAAAAACATGAGCACAGAATCCTAACTCAATGAACCCTTGATTCTACAGATTACACGACAGAGCAAACCTTTAATTCAATATTAATTACCTTCAATTGAACATTAACCACACGACAGAGGATTTTAGGAGGAAGATTATAAGCCGGCATTTGCTGATCATCAGCAACCTGATTCGTCGATGCTTCAACCTGGATTAGTATATCACACAAATTTCAAATTCGAAAAAAAAAATATGACAAACAAGGATGAGAGAGTGAAATGACAGAAGAAGGAAGCAGATGAAAGCGAACCTGTTCAATATGACCTTGAGGAAAGTAGTAAACAAGCTCTCCTTGGCGAGGCACTGTCACTAACGGACCTGCACATGCGTGCCACAGTTCCTTGTACAGTGCATCCTCTGATCCTACTCATGCCAAAATAAAAATCACATAACGTAATCATGATGATTTACTAAAACCTAACAAAATCAAAAGAAAACGAAAGGAAATGATTGAAAATCATCATAGGTACCTTCACCGGCCACCGGAAAACTCGAACTCCCTCTCGCAATTCCATTACGTTTATTATCCACAGAATAACTTCCGTTAATCATTATTATAATCCAAAACTAATAAAAGTACTCAATTAAACGACTGTTTATGAACTAGAAACTGATTAAATGATTAATTGTTACAGGGAATGGTTTTCTACAGAAAGTGAAACGTCAGCAATCGAAATGATCTTCTGCTTCTCTTGAAGCAATAACAAGAGTAGAGCAACGACTTCAAAGATCTGTTTGGCTTCATACGGAGAAGAAAAATAGTAGAAATAATCTGATCTAATAATGAGACTGTCCTTTCTTTGCTTCTCTGCTTCGCTTTCTCTCTCTTCAGCAACCGTCTCAGCAATAGTCGCTGCCATTACCACTCGTACACTGTTTCTGTCTCCCTCTCTCTCTCTCTCTCTCTCTCCCTCCTCACAAATGGCACTACATTTTTATTTTATTTTAAAAAAAAATGAAATTTCTCACTCTGTGTGCCTGCAGCGAAGTCAGATTCTGCAATTACTTCAAAGCTAGTGGAATTATTGTCCGTTTCTAGGCTACCGGTACCTCCGGTTACTGTGCCCTTCTTCACTGTTTTGTCCTCTGCTTAACCGGCAAACGGAGACATTTTCTTTTTATTCACTGGGGCAGCCACGGTTTTCGTTAACGGGGTTGTGTATTACGTTTTGGTGGCCATATTTGATTGGTTGACATAGGGACCGCGTTTGTCCTTGGAAACGGAAAGCTGTTCTGATTTTGGGAAGAGATTTTTTGTCTCGTTATTAACAGGCAGATGATCAGATTTAAATGAGGGATAATGTTAATGTCACCGTGCAGTGAATCACCAGTCAACGATGAAAATAACAGCCGTGGACAGATGTGGTTCACCAGGAAAAATCAAAGGTTGTAAATTACATTGCTGTAAAATGAAAGGACACGTGTCAGTAAATTAGGAGATGTGAAAGACATTACTTGTGGTAGAGATGGTACAAATGTGGAAAATGCAAGAGCAGAACTCGCGCGTATTGGATGATCATGATCATCAACTTCCAGGTCTTGCAGATGCAAGCAACCAATGTTCTGTTATTAACACGTTAAAAAAAAAAAAGAGTCAAATAACACGTGTGAAAAAGATTTTAAAAATAATACCGGTATCAAAAACCACATGTGAAAACAACGGTTTATTTTTATTTTTATTTTTATTTCCAATTTTTTCTTTTAAAACCAGTAATTTTGCAACAAAAAGCTATAATTTTGCAACATCTAACATTGAAGAATTAAAAAAATTAAGAATCCAAAAAAATAAATAAATAGCAGCTAGAAAGTGTGGTTTTTCAAACAATCGCATGTGCTATTTTCCAAAAATAAAATCACATATGCTGTTTTTTTAAAAAAAATTATAAGAGCATCTTTGGTAATATTGTTTTTTAAATAGTATAAATATAATATTTTTTACTCTAATAAAAAAACTATTTAGAAATATCAATTATATTTTAATATATTTGATATTAATATTTATTAATAGTAACTAACTAATACAACTTTAATTAAAACCTTTTTCTTACATAAAAATATATTAAACAAACTTTTAACTTTTTTTACTAACATGGAGGAATAGCTCTCCAACTATGTTAGTTTGAAAAATTATCATGTTACTTAGAGCTATGGTCCCCGCATTCATTTAATACATCATAGCTATAACCTTTCTTTTCCTTGCTACAGCAAGAGGCTTCTTGACATCACAAACATGAGAGGGTGGAAGGAATTCATTAATAAAGCCAATGGTGCAGATCACCTACTATTTTTCTGAGTGTTTTGGTGAATTAACACATTTTAAGAGAATTATAAATTATAATCTGTAAAAATATAATTAGAAATCTAACATAGTTGAGAGAGCTATAAATAACATCTACGACTCAATTGCCGTAAATACTATCTACGACTCGTGTTTTATAGATAGTATTTACACTTTTTCTAACAAAGATATCCAAGGACAATCTATTTTGTCATCAACTCCTTACAAACAAAAAAAACAGAAAGTCACACAATAAAAAATAACGAGTTCTCCACTATTAAAACACAATTCATATAGTAAAACACATAATATAATTAGTTATAAATAACAAATGTACACTGACAATGAAGACAACATAATATTTTATTAAAAAAATAGATCAACTATACATCTATTCACAATTATCATAACTAATAATAATATGTAATTATATCTAATAATCTCCCCAGCTTATCCAACTCAAGGTCGGTTTGTAATAACCATGTAGGTTTGAAATGGACCGATATCATCCCAGCTTATGGATAGACCTAGGTCGCTCGTAGATAGACTTGGGATGCTCATGAACGGGTCAATATCCCCAACACTCCCACAATAAGCGATATCATCTTCCATTAATTTTGCTTCAAGACACTCAACCTTCCCAACCTATTGAATTCTTCTATGACATAAATTGAGTGTGGTGTTGGCCACAACATGTCTCATCTCATCGATACCTTTGCAGGTAGCAGTTATTACTTTCCGAACTTCTCATACTAAATAACTAATCTATACACACACACATTAAAAACCAATTAGTAGTCAGCATCCATAATAAAATTATTCTGAAATTTAATAAATATAAAACCGGAGGGCATAGTGCTTCAGTTTGCATGGATATCTCGGGAAACACAATCAGGTCGGCGTAATGAAATGTGTAATAGGCAGATACCATGTTATATAGGTATTTATATCAATCATAGGTTGTCGCTCCTTAAAAACATGATACATCCTAGCATCCTAGAGATCAAGGTAAGATGCATGAATTACTAATCAATTTTCCATGCGTTTACCCTGATGACTGATATTATGCAGCTCCTCTCTAGTATCAACATAATTTAGTATATGTTGGGATAGTTCAAATTATCGCATTACTTGATCTGAACAATTCATCTCAATAATGTCGAAGTAGTACAGAGGGACTTGTGTTAGTCAAATGTGTGGCCATCAACAACAAAACGAACATTGATTATTCAACAAAATAAACAAACCATCAACTAAAAATATATTTAATTAAAAATAATCTATAACTTAACCTAAATTAAAACTAAAATTCCAAAAATTTAATTTTGTTAATTTACAAATCAACAACGACCTAAAATAATTGATAATTAAACAAAATAACATAATCATATCTAATTAACAACTTCAATTACATCTAATTAACCTAATTTCTAATTTAAAACCCTCACATTTAATAAAATCAAATTACCACTAATTAAATATAAATTACATTAAATTGATTGAAAGGGAGTGTTTAATATACCTCTAAAAGGAAAATGCGGGTGGAAAGGGTAATAGTGGTGGCTGTTTTAGCTGAAAAATTCAACGTTCGCTGTTGGTAAAGAGAAAAAGTATAGTTGCCACTAGTAGAGTTAGAGAGAGAGAGGAGTGTTTTTGGTGATAAAGATAGCGGGGGTGTTCGCGACACGCAAGTTGTATATGGTATATACGAATCGTTAAAGTGTTCTAAGTTTTCAATTATTTTTTAACCATGTTACTTTATTATTATTTTTACTGTGTCAAAAAAAACTCCCATTTTCTTATATTATTATATATTGCATATACAAAACAACGATTGTATCTGGGAGGCTGTGGCAATCACAAAAACTTGCTTATCTTAGGAATACGAGACCATAAAGAACTATGTTGCGCTTGAAAATGAGTATCGATTCCTGTAGATGACTAATTCGTTCGAGCGATGATATAAACTTTTGTGCGATTATCTTTCTTCTACTCCACTAGTTGGACTACGAATCACATTTTAACTGAGAATGGTGTGCATCTATAATATTGTGTGACCATCAAAAAAATCTGCTTCTCGTAAAATATATTATGAAACCATGAAGAACTATATATTGTCAGAATTATTCTTACTAAAATATTAAGTGAAGTACCATGATATAATTGAATGTCAAACATTTGGAGATTATAAAAAATTCCATACTTCACACCAATTCTTTATACCACTAGTTATCTGACTCGTGCTCCGCCGCAGGTCAGATATTTTTATTTACTATAAAAATATATAAATATAGGTTATTTCAACGTTTTTATGTGGTTTTAAAAATTTAAGTTCAAATAAAAAATTTATGCATACATACAATCAAATAAATCAAGAACTATATATGCGAATAAATAAATAAAAAGTCATTAATGATACTTAGAAACAAAACTTGAAAAATCAAGAGACAAATATAGATCAAGATATTTAATTTTGAAAAACAAGATATTTACTCGGTTATGTTTGTTAAATTTGTTTATTGATTTTTTTATTCAGGTAAACGATAATAGAAATATAGACACAAATTATATTGATTGAATAAAATAAAATGAGAAAATAACACCATGCAAGGTTGTACATATTAGAAATATTATCTGAAAATATTTTATTATTTTAAAAAATAAAGTTATTCATACAAAAGAAAAAACAAATATAGATAAATCAGAAAAACTCTTCAAATTTAAATACATAACTAAAAAAATAATTGTCATTTAAAAGAGGCTCTCCAAACAAAATGAAAGAGAGAAGGTATACTACTTTAAATTAAAATTAAAAAAAATGAGAGAAAAAACCATAACAAATCATTAATTTTAAAAAAGAATTAGAAAAAAAAAAAAACAGAGCAAAGGTCAGGCAATGTTGGGTCTGGCAAGCTAGGCTAACCCGCCTAATCCACTTTGTTGGGGCCCACGCGCGAGATTGCCCTGGTAGGACCATGCGACTTGGCCTTAATTTTTTTTTGCAACTAATTTTTTTGAAAAAAAAATCAGACGACACGTCGTTTAATTTGCCTAAATTTTAACCACTATGGTGACCGGAAAATCAATGCTTAAGATTTGTTTTTACCCAAAACTTATTTTTCAACCCATATTTGACTTAAAACACCTATAAAGCATTGTAGGAACCATAATAAACTTATATATGACATCAAAAAACATCTCCAAAAACCCAAATCAACTCAAAATAAAAAGTCAACCCAAACTGAGATTGGTTTTTTTTAATGAACTTTAAAGGTAAAAAACACCTAATATGAACTTTTCTTATCTAATGAAACTATTTGACATAAATATCGTCCATTTTGGTGACTTAAATCGGTGTTAAAGATACTTTTCTTTACCTTCCACTGAAATCTGACAACCTCTTTCTCTTCTCTCTCAACCAGGGACTAAAAATAAAAAAAAAACATTATACCAAAATTGAATTGAAAATTTATTAAGGTACTGAAATTGTATAATTTGTATGATTTTTAAAATTTAAGGATCAAAGGGCATCTTTTGAGAAATTTATGTCACGCCACCCATGTTTAATGTCTTTTTATATGTTAGTCCCTTTTTTATAAAATTTCACCATCTTACAAGAAATTAAAAGTAATTGAATTTTAATTAGAACTAAATTGATGGGAAAAAAAGTTTGGATCAAAGTGCATCTTTTTTTTTAATTTCACTATTTTAAAAATTATAATTTGTATGATTTTTAAAATTTAAGGATCAAAGTGTATTTTTTGAGAAATTTATGTCACGCCACCCATGTTTAATGTCTTTTTATATGTTGGTCTTTTTTTTAATTTCACCATTTTACAAGAAATTAAAAGTAATTGATTTTTAATTAGAACTAAATTGATGGGAAAAAAAGTTTGGAGACAAAAAAAATTTACATTGCTCTGTTCATTTTTACATTTCAAAAGCGTTTTTGAAAAAAATTGAAATTTTTTAAATTTTATTTTATTTTAAATTAATATTTTTTTAATGTTTTTAAATCATTGATATAAAAATTAATTTTAAAAAATAAAAAACATTATTTTAATACATTCTGTTTATTTATTTTTCTCACCAGATACGCGATGCCTGCGACGTCATAGACAAAGTTCATTGAACTGGCCAGGGAAAAGCTTTGCAGAAATTTAATCCGTCCACTTGGTTTGTCTTCTAGCAGCAGTGTTGGGTCAAATCAACCCAACGAGGAATCTGGCTTAAGAAGAAAAAATAAACACGGAGAGAAAGAACCCTGGTTGTAGTGACCATTCTTTCTTGAATCATATGAGTCAAGCACCGATAATCAAGCTAACCTACTGGTCATATACTGCTAAAATATGCCAAATTTATATTTCGAGACAAACGATTAAGCTTTACTATTTGGATATGAAAAAACATAGTCAAATTTATTAGGAGGTTCATTATTTTTTTAAAAAAAACTATATACAGAAAAAATGATGATACAGCCCTCCAGGAATTATTGAGCAGGAGGGAAAAGGGCTGGCTATCCATTTCTATCCATTTGTAGTACTCCACTGAATTGTGTTTCCTGAATATTTAAAAATACTTTTTTAATGTTTTTAGATTTTTCTATATACTAAAGTAAAAAATTATTTTAAAAAATAAAAAAAAATTATTTTAATATATTTTTAAGAAAAATATTTAAAAATCAATAACTACTATGCTTCCAAAAACAGAGAAAAGAATCAATTCAACTGAGGCTTTAAACAATATATTTGGAAGAGAATAAATAAAAGGTTTGGAAAGCAAAGCAAGCTTTTAACTCGAAAGTCGACGATGCTTTGCGTACAAAAATATTTATTTCGTAGAAGCATTTTCCCATGGTATCCGGCCTTTTGCATCTCTCCAGTTTCATGTGGAAAATCGTGGAGAGGTTGCATAATTAACAATCATGGCCTAGTCTATGCCCAACGCTGTCCTTGCAACTTCATAGCTTCCGTTAGAGGAAAATGCCAATTGGCTGTTAGTTCAAATCATGTAGAAAAAAATAAGAACAAACAACTGTGTACGAGAGATCATACTATTTGCTTTGAGCTTAATGGAGTGGGAGTTCCGTTATTTTTTAAAATTATTTTTTATTAAAAAAAAATTAAAATAATATTTTTAATTTTTAATTTTAATATATTAAAACGATGTAAACATATAAAAAAATAAAAATAAATATGTTTTTAATTTTAACAAACCTCCGGCGTGGAAAGCAGAACATATTGCCATATTTGGTACGTTAGATAAACGACGGTGATCCTATGCTCCTAGCTTAGGATCTCTTTGATTAAAAGTCGAAAATGTGTACTCGGAGAGAAAGTTGAAAATGCGTATGATTAACACTCTTATTGTCTTGCAATGAAATCATTATACGACTGAACATGATGTTTTTTTTACCAATCAATGTTTCAATTGTTTTTTAATCTTGATCTATTAATCAATAAAATTTAGTAAAAATATACTAGCATACAACATTATGTTTGCCGTAACTTTGACTTTAATGGGACATATAATTGATTATGAAAAACAAATAAAAGGAAGATCATAACAAACTATATACCACCCAACCATCGGGTCTCCATCTAATATTATAATAAATTTAAAACAAAGCCTCGATTTTAATTTTATGATCTTCAATTTCTCTATGATACCAATTTTTTTTTAGGTTTAACGTGGATATCCGAACTAGCTTGTGCGTACCTCAACTAATCTCACGGGCTCTTAAATTAACGACCATATAAGCTTTTAGTGACACTGAGATTTATAAGACTCGAACTAATAATTTCTAGAAAGCAAATCTAGAATCTAACCAATCAAACTCCGCTTTTTAGAATTTCTATGATACCAATTTGATTGGTTAGGTTGGTAGGTCAAATCCACTACACAAATAAAAAAAATTAAAATCCTTACTAATTAATGCAAGCGAGAAACTAAAACAACTTTCATGTATTTACATTCAGATGTATTTTTTAAACAGTAATTATTTTTAATTATTTATGTTAAAACAGAAAAGAAAAGCTATGGTTGGGTTGAGAGTAAAGAAGAGGTGATCTTATAATGAAGAAGTGAAATACAATCATTAAATTTAAATGATTTTTATGAAGTTTTACATTTGGAATTAAATAAAAATGAATCGCTAAAGAAGAAAAATAATAACTTAGAAAATATTAACAATCATGATGTATAGCACATATTTTAATGTGTTTTAACAAAAGTTTTGTTTGAGTTATTCAACTTTATTTAATAAAAAACCAGATTGATTAAATTTATTTATCGTCATGGGCTTGGAAAATTTTCGATTATCGGGCTTTAAAAGGCTTCCCATATCTACACCTAGCTAAATTCTAGTAGCTTTGAAAATTTAGCAGGCAGTTATTGGTGGAGCTGGCATTCTTCTTTACGAGCCAAATGCACCAGTCCCAGTCCCACCCATTCGTGCTTCTCTCCGGCCCTCCTTCCTGGTAATCTCTCATCATACCCCAATTTCTGCAGCGGGAAAAGGTCCTTACCTCATTAGAAGCTGAGGATGATCGCAAGTGGTCTTCCTATGCAACCGTAGCATGATAGAAAGCAACCCTCCTCTTCTCTCTCAGGTAAAAACTTGATATTCTCTCCTTCGTAGGAAAAGAAATATTACTGTTTCTTTGTTTTCCGGGGTGCTATTAGAAGCTGAGGATGATCGCAAAGTACTCATTAGTTCATTAGTGTCTAAGGGGATCATTGAGGATGAGGAGATGGACAATGATGTTGTTGTTAATGCTAGTGTGGAGAAATTATTCTCCGCTAAATGATGTTATATGATTTCCACAACATTACAGGTACGCTTTCAACCCGTTCTTTTGGATTCTGTGAGTCCCAATTCCCGTAAAAGATGTGTTAATATGTGTTTATATCCGTTTATCTTGTACCTAGCTTGTTTTTGCAAATTGAAATGTTGATTTCAGCATTTGATGGTTCTAAATACTTGAACAGAAGCTTGCCTTTTCTTTTGCAATTAGTCATGGTTATTCTCGCAACTAAAGTTTCCAGGGAGATTTTCAGTATTTCCATTTCGGTTGTTTCATCTTCCTGCGTTGTTGTTAGCCTCGATCAGTTGTGCATCTAGTTTCATTACTACATCTTAAAGGTTGAATATGAACTTCGTTATTGCAAGCCGGAATCTCACTCTTTTGTTGTGGCTTGGCTTGTTAAATGCTTCACATAGTTTCAATATCAGCTGCATTTGCAAATAACCTGAACTTGAAATGATCCTTTTTCTCAGTATTAACAGCAAGCTAGCTAAGCCGGAATTTGTTCTAATAGAAAGTATCCCTTCCTAATCATTTCCAGCCCTGCGCATTTACAGTGCACTATTATATTTGATAGTATAGAAAGCTTACTTCACATAAGTTTTTTATTCAAGAACTTAATGTACACTACCGAGAGAACCATGCTACCCGAGTGAAAGAAAAGGAAGTCAAGAACGTAAAGGTGACACATTCCATTCTTTTTCCTTGTTTTTCTAGGTAAGATGTTACTACTAAACTCATCCCTGATATCCAGGGTCACAGAACTCTCCTCCGAGATCATCACAAGCCTCGTCTAGGAATACCCTGTAATGAAACGAAAGAATCCTTGTTAAAACCTCAGATATTTTGTTCAATTCTTGTCATTGCAAATCTTTAAACTTGTAAAACTAAAGATGGGGTCCTGAGATCTTACGTCTTGGCACTGTTGTACTCTAAATATTCTCTATCAATCTGCTCTGAAGTGCTGGGAGTGGTACTTCTGGCATCTGGTTTGAGCTTCACTTCAGGATACATCTCAACATTACAAGCTTCTCCTCCTATTGTCTCACAAGCCTCAGCTGGAAACACACTGGACAAAACATGTAATGAAAGTATATTGTTAACCGTAACTTTTAATGTTGAAGATAGGAAACTGAGGGTGATGGAGAGCAGAATTTACGAGGTAAAGGAGCTGTAATCAACTGTTGAAGTGTCGTTTGCCACTGGAGCACTTGCTTTGATCGGGGAACATTTGGAGGTCTGTAACCTTGGGACGACCCTCCTTGCCGAAGCTAAACTTTTGTTAGGTGTTACAAGAGGGAGAATTGATGGTGTAAGAAATATGGCTGCCTGCATTTTCTATGAATAGTGTGGGATCGGAGCTTGAAGCCACTGAGAGGAGAGGGATCTGTATTTCTAATGTGGTAGTTGGATAATGACCATGGACAACGGATAAGGTAGCCAAGATTTTTTTTTGGAATGGATAAGGTTTGATTTTTATTTGACTGAAAAATGTGGTGGTAAAGGTTTTAATTTTTAGAGGGCTTGGCATTTTCAGCCTCGAGTGTCTTGCTCATTTAATATTTCAAATGTTGACAAAAGATCAATGGAAATATTCATTAGTGTGATGTTTGGTAGTTATTTTTAAAAATATTTTTTTATTAAAAAATAAATTAAAATAATATATTTTTTATTTTTTAAAATTGAATTGTATCCAACGCATTAATTTTGTAATTAATATCATTTTTTTAAAAGAGTTTAAATACTTGACTTAGAGTGCAATTGACATGTGAAATTTTTTTTTTGGCTTTGAGTAATAGTTTAAGAGTTATTTTTTATAAATATTTTATTTCAAAAATTAGTTAAAGTTAGAGATATGTGTGGTATAAATTATTTAAAATAATTTTTTGAAGGAAGAAAAATGGTATAAGGAATCCATATATTAAAATTTAAAAATTTTAACTTTTAATTAAAATAAAATTTTGGATACAAGCATTATTAGGCTTGTGTGCTAGTCAGTATATCGAAGAGTACGAAATGAGGAAGATATGAATTTGGAATTACTAATCAATCTGCAGAAACAGTTGCTGAGCGATCGATTGATAATCTCTTACATTGGTGTTATCTATTATCAAATTCACAATGATCAGATGAGCAGTAAGTTCCAATTTTTAATTTTTCTGACAGAAACAAAACTTAAAGAACCAGCTGCTGGTTTCACATCAATTAATGCTTCTCTAATTGGGTTCCTTGCCGGATCTATCTATATCTTGATTCACACTGTATCAAGTCATCTGCTTCTTGAACTTGATTGCCATTTTATTAGCTTTTTGAGTGGGTACGCGTACCGATTATGCATGTGGATTGCAAAAAAATTCCCTAATCTTCAGATATTCAAAGTGCATTTCTTGAGACAAATGATTAACAACTGCCAGCTTATTAGGGCTCTTCATATCAAAATATGAACTTAAACTTTGTTTTATTTGCCAGAGATGGTACCAGTACTATAATTCAGAAATAACACGAGAAAAGTCAGCTCACTTGATGACGCAGCTGGGCTAAACATGGTAGAGTTCTATCCAGATCATGTGTTTCCTCCTCCTAACCTATGATCCAAGATGATAACCGAATGGGAGAAATTATATGCAAAAGCATTTGCAACATCAGCTGTGTGTAAAGTCCTCATAAGCATAAATTTCAGGGTTGGAAGCAGTGAACAACCAAGCCAATCTGCATATGCTAGGACGACTGGAAGAGAGAGTGGTGTTCATAGTTTATCTGCACTTCATCTAAACCATTAGATTTGCAACTTGCAAGTCAGTATTTCAGTTGGTCTATGGCTGTCAGATCTGCAGAATCGTATCGGTAAAAATCAGCATTGCCTCCACCTAGTGAAGATGGTTGTGAAATGTCAGGTTCATAGCTCAGTATTTGCAGACAACCAAGTGAGTCACTCCAGATATTCTACGTGAAAGCAATGAAGGAATTTCAGATGAATAGATATTTGTAATTTCTGGATTCTGGCCTCATTTGATTATAACAATGGCAATTCTTCCACGAAGGATTTCCATTTGACCACGAAGGGACTTTTTTCTTCCATGCACCATTTCTCTTCCACAATCAACTAAAGCCATTCATAACACTAAGAGGGGAAAAGAGCTTTCCGTGTGCTGGAAGCAGAAAGAGGAAGCATATGATTCTTGTTGATCGAGATTATGAACAAATTGAGCAAAGAAGGATAACGTAGAAGAAAAGAAACAAGCTAGAAGGATGCATTTTATTAACCGGATAACTCCTTTTAAATAGAGTTTTAGTTTAACAGAAAATCAACAAAATATGCTAATTGCTAATTACATGGCATGAACAACTTCTTTCTAATAACAAGTCAATAAAATAAAACAGCATCTTATTCCTAAAGACTTGATCTTCATTCATACGTAGAAATCTTCTAGCCGACCTACTCCTTAGCAACACTTCAGGTCATGCACCAACTTTTTTAGGCACTCTGTCAACAATTCTGTAGAGTCATTATGCAGACCTTGACCCAAAGTTCATCCGAATTATTCAGGAATACCAATTTAATTAATCAAGCATGGCTGAATTATTAAATCCTGCCTGATGAATACCCTGACCACCACAGTTTCTTGTAGAAGACACTCACCTGGTTAACAAGATGGAGATCCCTGCTATTAGACCTTGAAGCCCACAAGCATTGCCTGGCAAGTTGGTCAATCTTGTCACGCAACCAACATGAAATTCACACCCAATCAATGTTCTTGCCCCAAAACTTGTGATATTGGACTTCCACGCTGCCAATCTACGGTAGATTTTCTCGATAATAGCAGAGTAAATTGACACAAGTTGGCTCTGATCTTTTATGAGCAGAACACCCAAATACTTGCTCATATTTCTAAGGCGAAAGGAATGCTAAGAATCGCTGTGATCCGGTTCTTGAAAGAGACATGAACTGAAGAGTTTATATAAGCTTTAGAATTGTATCCAATTTCCCTATATAAGATTCTAGATTGATCAGGTAGAACTTGATTATATAATACAGCTGCCAGTAATTTATCCAGTCTATACTAAACATGCAAATAAAGATTGTCATCGTCTTTTTTTTTTCTTGTTCTTATACTAGAGTTATCTCGAAGCAGATTTTTCGTATTTGCAAGAACCCATAGACCCGTGTGCGACTGGAAAGCAGAACTTTGAAGAAGTGCTATTTTCTAGCTGGACTGACTATAATGCGCTAACTAGGAATGCAGCAGATATGAATCATTTATGCTAGATTTAGGCAAGAATCACTCTCCTGCAATCATGCCAGCACAGAACATAATCTCCAGACAAACTCCATCTCCTAAAGAATCACTCACTCTCCTGTAATCATGCCTGCACGGTACACAATCTCCAGCTGATCAAGAATCACACTCCTGCAGAGCCGGCCAGAGCATATGGGAAACCTGGGCAATGGCACAAAGCTCCCGCCTAACAAAAAGACCCCAAGAATAAGTAAAGCATATTTGTCAAATATGCTTTTATGAAATGAAAATTGCCTCTATTTAACAAAAAGCCTCAAATACAAAATGAATTTTGCTTTAAGGACTCGCTTGTCAGACATACATAAAAAATAATAAAATATTTTTTATATATTTTTAAATGTTTCATTTATAATTTTGCTCAAGCCGGCTCTGCTCTCCTGCACAATCTTAGCTGCTAGACAGAAGCTTTCTATGCATTCTGCTCCTTCTATTGTATAAATATCTGAAATAAAGCAATACAAATAACCCTAAAACTCATTCAACCACTAGTCTCCTTAAGATTCAATGGTGTTAAGCCTTGTGCTATATTCAGAACAGCAAGTCTTAGTTATGGCCATTGCATTCACTATCTGTTCTGGAATCAAGATTGTCCATAACTATTGGAAGACTTAGAGGACTCATGGAATTTTGTGACTAGTCAACACTTGAATTCATGCCCAAAGCATCCTTCGATTCAACAATCGAGGCTAATTTTAGACGAGAAGAACACCGGTACTACAGAATTGAACCACGGAGTTATGATAGTAGGGATCAATTGGCATTTAACAAGGAAGATTATATAACTCAAAATAAAAAAATGCTTTATTTATTTTATACAAGAAGCCAATCATATCAAACCTAAGAGAGCACAAGGCATGGATTTTTCAAAACTAATTGATGTCAGGTGAGAATTTTCGCACCAAGACCATTCTCGATAGGGGGAACTCCATAAGTAGATAATCTTTCCACTGCTCGATTGTTGAAGATGATATTGAACCGTAAAAGGAATGATATGGTGCAGATATCACCCTATCTCTTCCAACTTCTAACTCTTCAAATGAGGGCATCTCTGCGATCACATGAACCCCACATTCTTTCACTGCATTATATGTGTTGGTCAATTTCACAGAGAGTTCCAATTCCCCATCTCCGCCATGTTCTTCCATTTCCATCTCACTTATACTTACGTATCTTATCCAACCTCCACGACGCACAAAGCTTGCCAGCTCTAAGGATTTAAACAATTGAATACCGTTGCTTTTATTTTTTATAGTAAGCTCACCATCCATGATACTGACATTTTCTAAAGAAAACCAAAGAACCAAGCCCTGGAAAACTGGAGGGACATGAAATGATAATGAAGATCCTTCTCCATGGAAGCTCAACCAACTTGGCATCGTACCACCATCGAAGTGAATCTGATACCCGTAACCACCATTGCGCAATGCCTGTAGATAAATTGATTTTAAAGAATGCTGAAATTTTAGACACTACGCGCGCGCACGTATGTATGTGTCAGTGTTTATGTGTGTGCAAGATAGACGAAGACAGTACCTCAACAAAACTCTTCTTACTGTTATTTGACAAGTCGCAGCAGCCACTAGAGAAGATAACCCAACCATGGTTACTTAGACCTTCCATGCCCTGAATCTCTATTAAGTTTCCGCACCCTTCTAGAGACAGAATTGGATTTGTTTTTGACTGGATTGGCAGACATACTCTTTTCATTGACCTACAAGAATCTGCATACAATTTCTCTAAACTTGAGGGAAGCTCTGAAATTGATACAAGATTGCTGCAATTCTGAACTCTCAAATGCTGCAGCTTAGTAAGGACGCTGATGCCAGAAGGCAGACTGAGGAATTTGTTTCCCGATAGATTCAATTCTTGGAGAGAGGACAGGCCTCCAAAATAGACACAATTAGTTGCGCTTTCAGACAAACCATAATTAGCAAGTTTAAGACGTTTCACTGATCTCCAATCAATGAAAGAAGTTGGCAAGAAAGGTTGCACTCTTAAAACACTTGCTGAAATCCATGTTGAAATTGGTGAAGGACAAGATGTAGATGATAGGGAGTCCTGATTGAAATTGGATACACGCAATGACAACTTCCTCAAATGCTTTAAATGTCCAATTGAAGAGAGAAATTGCTCATTCTGAATTTCATCGGCTAAAAGCTCAGTTAAAGATTTAATATCACTCATGCGTTTCGGTAACTTCTCAAGTTGTGAACATCCTGAAATATTCAAACTTTTAAGAGAATTTACATCACAAATGCTTTCAGGAAGAATCTTTATCCTCCAACATCCTTTCAGATTCAATAAAATAAGGCTCTTCAAATGTCCAACAGATTGATGCACCTCAACTAAACTCGAGCAACCTTCAAGCATTAGTTTTTCTAGGCTTGAGCTGTGTAAATTTGGTGTTTTAATAAGATGCTTTGAATGACTGAGATTAAGAATTTTCAACTTGTTGAGAATCTGTCAGGCCAGTGAAAAAAATAATAAGAAGACTAATCATAAAAATGGCAACTTGAAAATATAAATTGTATCAAGGACAAATTTGAGAGGATTGTAGCATATTTCGCACCTTTTTCTCCTTCCATAATTCTTTGATATTACTATGCTGCATATCAAGAACAACTAAGTTATCCAACATCAAATCGGATGGAAAAGATTTCAAAGGGCATTCGAGCCAACAAATCCATATCAACTCTTCAGAAAGCAGTTTGAAAGGTCCAGTGAGATGCACTCCATTGATTTGGAGTAACTTCAAGAATCTCATCTTTGTAAATGATCCTGTGCTAAGTGATTTATCTTCTGATGCTCTGGCATCCAGCGCTAGACCCTCTACCACTTCCGTTCCCTAAAACACCAACAAAATTCAATAGAACTTCCAAGTGATTGTACGCAAGAAGTTGAAAATAAAGATAAACTTGCATGATTTTGCTTTTGTGTAAGCATTTAGTTATTACCATATGCTTGTTGAGTACATTCCATGCATCCTCACGTTGCCAAATTCGGCTGCGTTTTCCAGGGTGGCCAGGTGACTCTTTATGAATGATGTCCCTTCCCATGTCTCGTAATAGATCATGCATGCTTATCTTTCCAAAAGCATCAACTTTAATCAGAGACCTTTCACTCAGAGTTCCCAAATCATCTTCTGGATTGTAACCACAACGGGCTTCTAGTACTTTGGCTACGTATTCTTTATTTCTACCAATAAAAAAGCATGCAATATCAAGAAATGTATTTTGCAGTTCATGGTCATCCAGTGTATCAAAACTTATTCTAAGTTTTTTCTGAATTTCACGGTTTGGAATTTTTCTCAATTTGTCAATTACACATTTCCATCTAGCTTTGTTTTTCCCGGACAAACAAGAACCTAAAACCTCAAGGGCTAAAGGAAGTCCTCCACAGTAATCAACCACATCATTCGAAAGCTCAGCATAATCTTTTGCTGGCTTGGTGTCCCCAAAGGCATGCCAACTGAAAAGTTGAAGGGACTCATCTCGTTTCAATTCCTCAACCCGATATGTTCGATCCACTTTAAGAAGCAAGTGTTCATCTTTAGTCGTGATTATTACTCTACTTCCGGGACCAAACCAACTTCGCTCTCCCATCAAAGCATTTAATTGGTTCTGATGAGCCACATCATCAACAACAACAAGAACTCTTTTGTGACAAATTCGTTCTTTGATCAGAACCATTCCTCTAACAACATTACTGATGTTAACAGTATTTTGTTTTAAAATATCATGAAGAAGTTGTTCTTGTAAAAGAACCAGACCATTAGATTGTTCTGATGTTTCGTTGATATTCGAAAGGAAACAACTTCCTTCGAATCTATAGCAGAATTGGTTAAATACAACTTTTGCTATACTTGTCTTTCCTATTCCTGGCATCCCATGTATGCCCACAATGCGAACCTCATCTGTTGCAGTACTTAGGAAGTCACTAATAGCAAGGACAAGGGGATCAATACCTACTAGGTAAGTGGCAACATTTATGTACTTGGGATCCAATTTATTCAACACATCCTTGACAATCTCTTGGATAAATTTTGATTCGTGCCTGCCCATAGACAAAAGCAAGTCATTAATAGAGAGGCAATTAAACCTCCTAAGAAAATATTTTATTGTTTCATATGGTAAAATCTAATGTATGATTACTCCGTAAATGTGTGCAGGTGAATCTTGGAGAGAGAAGGCATACCCATTTTCCATATCATTGAGATTCCATCCAGATAGGTTTCCAGCCTCCTCAAGAGCTTTTCTCCACTCCTTCACCTTCTCTGTAAAAGCCTCTTCATGTCTATGAAATGCTTTTGCAAAATTGCCTGTCTGTTTTCTCACTTCTGAAGGATCAATGTCATAGAATATAGGAAGAACAATCTGATCAGTTTTTCTATTTTTGCTCTCAAGAATCTCTACAAGTTCATTAAGACACCATCTAGAAGAAGCATATCCTTTTGAGAAGACCACTACAGATATCTTTGATTCTTGAATTGCCTTGTGAAGATGTTTGGAGATTTCTTCTCCTCTAGGAATTTCATTCTGATCTCGAAAAGTGTGGATTCCTGCTTGGACAAAGGCAGCATATAGATGATCTGTAAAAGTCTTGCGATTATCTTCTCCTCTAAAACTCAGAAATACATCGTAGGCCCCTTTTGGTCTAGAGCCAGAAGACTCTGGCTCTGTCATGGCAGCTGCAGATATTAAGGCACAATTAATTAGCAGTGATCTACTAATAAAATGGATGGAAGGAACTTAACTAAATGATGTAAACATAAAAGCTTTGGCAATCAGTAGCATCAATCGCAAAGGTTGCCTACCTCTATAAGGTGCTTGTGAGTTGATCGGATTCCACCAACTTGGTGACTGTAATGATCAAATTAGCAGCAGTCGGAAAGGTTAGCTGAAGATTAAATTACTGAGGGCTGAAGGTTAGTGGAGGCAATACTCCAAAAAAGAAAGGAAGCATCTGTTATCCAATCGGATATTGTTCAGAGAAAGAAAATGCTTTCTTGCAAATTATATATATATAAAAAAGTGATAATTATCAAAGATAGAGTTCCTTTAGCCGCGTACTGATCAATATTGAGCTAGAATATTGAGAGGTAACGATTGATGATTGAGTACAGTTACTGCTTGAGCATCTAACAGTTATCTTGGGGACCGTAGCAGTGTAGAACGTTGAAAACAAAATAAAATGTGTGGTGTATTTTATCAACCGTGTTGTTCTGGCAGCATCAACATCAAATAGCATGATTTTCCACAAGGCAAACTAATAAGACCCTGGCTCTCACATTCCACTTCCATGCAATTGGCTGCGTCCATCTCTCAGACGTGATGTTTGGTCTGCGGGTCTAATCCCATACTGTCAAAAATCAAATGGTATTAAATTTCCACGAACCTTTTTTTCAAAGCCCTGGGTTCTTTTCTTCCAAAGAAGACATTGACTAGGTGACGATCCACATATAAATAAATAAAAATTTAGTATTTGGTATAATAATTAATTAATATGATAATGTTTTTGGAGTTTTTTTTTCTTAATCTAAAGGATTTCATGTTTATAATAGAAATTTTAAATACATACAAAAACCAGTTTTAAATATATACAAAAACAGTTTTAATGAAGGACTCAAAGACTCTCTATAATAAATTTAGTATCTTTATGAAAAATGTATTAAATAAATAAATAAAATCTTTAAAATCAAGAATAAAAATATTTATTTTTGAATTTTAAGTTTGTTAAAATTCTGAAATGTAAATATTTTTATCTTAAAGTATATGTCAACTTATTTTAATAATTTTTTCATAAATATTTATTTTTAACAACATTTCTTACAAAGTTACTATTCTTAATCATGATATGTAACAAATTAAATTGTTTCATCGAAACTTTTGGAAACTATATTATTTTGCTAGTATTTAAGGGGGGGAAAGCAGTGCTAATTTAAAATAAAAATAAAAATAAAAATAAAAAAATCTCCCCGAACGCACTGAAGTCTGAAGTGACTTTGGATCAATTATTGCTACGAGTCTGAATTCTCCTTCCAAAAACCAAAATCCCTACACATCACAACCGATAAGAGGGTAAAGGAAAGGGAGTTGCTAGAAGCCTAGAGCCTGGCCTAGCTTGAAAACGACGAGAGCCTAATTGTATGTTTTCTTCACAAGTACTCGTGAGGATCGAGTAAGGAGGAGTACATGCCAGCAAAATGGGTGCTTTTTCCAATTATAAAAGGATCAAACAGGAACGTTTGGTAATTACAGTTGTAAGGAGCGATTGACACTTGACAGTATATTATTACTCCCCAGCTTTTATTTTATTTTCAACTCAGCTTTTTGGAGCATGCTCCTCCTGCTTTTGGTCTCGGATGCATGGCCTCTTAGATCTCTCAATACTCCTATCTCCTCCCCTGCCAACACGACATTTGCAGGTCACACGGGTGGAGTTAATGATTCCAGGCTATTCAGCAAAATTAATACTAGAATATATTCCCAGCAAAGCTTTATGGATAATAACATGACATGTATGAACGGCCGGCGTAGAGAAGATGTTGATGTAATTTATCAATAAATAAAAAAATAAAAATATCTATTTTACATTAGAAAGAAACAATTTCTTCTAATATTTATAAATATAAATTTTTATTATATAGTAAATTAAGTTAGGATAGAAGAACTCTTTTGTTTGGCTTCTTAATATTATTATATGAATATTTATAATATTAAAAGATATCATTTAAAATTTAAAACTTAATATGTCAGTGTTCATAATTAATTTTAATATTTATGACTGTTGAAATAAAATTGAATGGCAGCTCTTCAGTTTAATTTAAAGTATAACTATTTCATCAACAGTCATAATATTTCATCGTTAGGTTTCAAATCTATAAAAACTTGTTACTGCACAGAAAGCAAAACCACAATAAAAACTTATATTCCTTTCTTGATCTTATCTTCTCATTCTTATTCTTTTAGAGGTTTAGAGAACTTAGTTGTATTCTAAATTATTATCTCTGTATAAAACAAATAAACACTTTAAAAATAGTGTTTTCACATCTCTAATCCAATTCCATATTTATTTTCATCCTAAATATTTATATCAGAAGAAACTCCTGTCGTTTAGGAAATCAAAAGGCAAAGAAAAGTTGTCACTCTTGAGCCACAAAGCAGAAAAGCAAGCATGAACTGCTCTCCATTCAACTTCAATGGGGGGAAATACAACTTGGTTGGTTCTAACAGTGTTAAAATGGTCGTCCCAAAATCACCCCTTGAAACAAGTTCAACAGGAAAGACGATATCGCCAAGCATCGACACATTGCATAAGCGATAAAATCAACAAACATCATCCCACCCTTGTTCTAATTCGAAGCAATAAAGTTTAAGGTTCATGAGCATTAACTCGTTGACTATATAGACAATATTCAACAAAGATCAGACCACAATTGGATCTAATTTGATGCAATAAAGTTTAAAGGTTCATGACATTTGCTTTAGATTTGACATCGCCTTTGCTAGACAAAGTAGATAAAAAAGAGAACAGCAGGATTTTTATCAAGGTGAAAGGACGTGCAATTTCAAAAAAGTTATGTTCAAACAAAGACAGCCAACACCACCCCACCATCATTAGAAGAGGAACACAATAATGCAAGATTGTGTCCCACGTAGTCATTTGATGATAAGTTTTTTTCTCTAGAATTAGCAATCTCCCTGGCTACCAATCTTCAGTTACAGCGTCAATTAGGTATACAACACTGTAAACTACTGCTATATGACGATGAGCAAAGCTTCCAAATTCAAGAATTGGTGGACACCCAAAAAAAAAGGCGACAACCATAGGGCTCCACACGGACCACATCTCGACCTCTTACCAATCTGAGAAAAGAGTTAGCTCCACATGGATTGCAAACCAAAGCCCTCAAGATAAAATTCCATTTTCACAAAATCAGCAGGCTTGTGATTTTAGCAATTTTACTTGCGTTTCCTTTTAAAAACTATGCAGTTGAGATAGCATGGGGACAAGCTCATCACTTGAAGGCCTATCTGCAGGCATATCTGATAGACAAACAACAGCAATTCTCACTGCCATGAGCATCTCATCTTCCTCAACTTCTTCCCCAAGAATACTCTTATCAAGCGCTTCCCTTGCCTCCCCTGCTTGCTGCAAATGCCGAAGCCAAGGACCCAAACTACCCCCACTAGCTGTTTCCCTAAAGAATGGATCGGTAGGGTCCCTCCCAGTTAACAAAACGCCCAATATCATCCCAAAGCTGAAAACATCACTTTTATCCGTATACCTATTAAAGTTGGAAGAATCGATCCATCTTTGTTATAAACACATCACAAAGTTCTAATTTAAAACAAGCATGCATCAAAAATAAAAGAAGAAAGCAACTATACATATCATAAACAAATTAAAGCTAAAGAACATGGCTAAGCAAAGATTCTAAAACACCAACCAGTTAGCATCAAGAAATCCCAATAAAAGCAGAACAGGTGGGGAACGGTAGACCTCTTAAAGAGCTTTAGCTACTTCTAAAGGTGCTTTAGCTAACCCATTTGCTTCCCATTCGTTTATTAGCCAGATTAACTTCCACTGTAGTCAGATTACTCACCTTTGTTTACCATCAAATAAAACAGCTGAAACTTCGAAGATACGAAAGAGAACCATGAAAAATGTTAAAAATCAATACAATTAGTTATCAGATTAGTAAGTTACCAAAAGAAACGCAATAATCAGAAACCATTAAGATGCAGAGACCAAGAGCAGTTATGAAGATGGCGCGAACATGTATGATGTATCCCAATTACAAGTCATTGAATCGTATCATAATTGCCGCAAAATAGAAGTGCAGCAAAAAAAAGAATTTCGTGTACCTGCAATTTTGGAAACACTCAGGAGCACTATATCCAGATGTAGCTCTATCCAGATTAGGCGTAAGCTTAGCCAGTCCAAAATCAGCCAACCTTGGTTCAAACTCAGCATCCAAAATCACATTCCTAGGCTTCAAATTATAATGCAAAATCTGAGGGACACAATCAAAATGAAGATACCTAAGCCCTTTGATAACCCCAACGGCAATCCGAAGTCGAACTTCCCACCCGAGCTGCAACTCATTCTCTCTCACTCTGTTCATTGCATCTTCAAGACTCCCAGTTGGCACACAATCATAAACCAAAGAGAACCTATCTGGTTCGCGAACATAAGCCCTTAAACTCATCAGATTCCGATGTCTCAAACTAGCTAGCATTTCCAGCTCCTGCTGTATCCTTCTCTTCACTGACTTGCTCTGCCTCTCCGGGGAGCCAATCTCAAATGGCTCAAACCTCTTGACAGCAATGGTTAGCCCATTGTCCAGCACAGTCCTGTAATACTTTCCATTGGAGCTTGAACCTAGCAACTGATTCTCATTTTCAAGAGCTGATTGAAGACTTTTAGGAGTGATTTTTGGAGAAAATATAACCGGGCCTTTGAGAATTGGAGTTCTCTTCATGTACCGGACCAGGAAACGGACTACAAAAGCAAAAACAACGGCTCCTGTCAATCCAGTCAAGACTCCTAAAAAGATGCTTACAAGTATTCTTTTGAGTCCATTCTTGGAATGGGTTGGTGTAGAAGGAAATGGAGGTGTGACTTTACTACTTTCTTGGCATTGTACAGTTGTGTAGTATAAGCAAAGAATGAACAGAAAAAGCAGTGAAGATGTGTCTTTGTTGTTGCTAATTTGAGTACTGTATCTTCTTTTCCCCATTAGGACCTAAAAAGCCTCAAAACCTCCCACGAGACCCTATAAATGATACCACAAGCTCAACAAAATCTCCACAGCACACGCCTTCGAAACTCTTTATAACTCAAGATTTTAGCTCAAACCCAAGAATCATTAATTATAAAGCTTCAGTCTTTAGCAGTCTCTAGGACATAAACACTAACAAGCTTGAAAAGGAGAACCCCCAGAGTTTCAAAAGGACCAGTTCCCTGCACCAAATTTGATTAGATAACTTTTTTAAGTGCTGGAAACGATGGAATACTATGAGATGAAAATCAAATCTCGACTCAAAATCTTCACCGGAAAGAAAAGAAGAATCATAACGTCAATTATTCCTATTTTTTCAGTGAATTTCATTCTAAAAATAGTGCACATCGGTTACTAGCCTCAAAACACACCACATTTCACCAAAGAAAAGGTCTTCAACGAACCCCAGAACACAAAAACATCAGAAATGATAGAATCTTCGCCTCTTTGTAATAGAGGAGTGACAGATCGTCTTCTCTGACTACCTCGAGAACAAGTTTTTTTACAAAAAAAAAAATATATATATATATATATATATACCCTCAACAATGTGTGTACTGATAAACTACCTTGCAAGTAGCAGGTGGAGAAACAAAAGAGAGCTAAGCGACTACTAACTAATACTGTCTCACAAAAAAAACAAAAAAAGGCCCACTCTGTGTGTGTTTGTGTGGGTGTCTATCTCTCGATTTACTTTCTTACAAATGAGAGGGGGGGTATCTCTCTATCTTTCATTTGTTTCTCTTTCTCAGGAGGACAAAACTTCCCTTCCCGCCTTTCAGAAGACCAGACAGAGTGGGGTCCATTGCCACGTAAGTAGATGCATACTCGTGTCCCTGTCACGAGGCCGAAAGCGAAACATCGAACTCTGTGTTTGTGTGTGAGGGAGAGCCACAGCCACAGCGTAAAGGAGGAGTTAATTTGGTGATGAGATCTGGACCGTTGATTTGGGGAGGACGAAACACCACGAGAAATTGTGATTGGGGTGGGGTTTGATTATTAAACAGTGCTGTCGTGGGGATTAGTAATGTTTTTCTTCGTCTGAGAATAATTTGCTTTTCCCTGATGTTCTTTCTTAATTTTTTTTTTCTTTTTTGGCATAATTATTCCCTAGGTGAGTGATGCTACATGAAATTCTATGTTCGTAAATCATTAATGCTTCGTTTTATAAAGAATTTATTGATTGATTTTGGTCAAATCAGAGATCTCAGTGCAAAACCTAATTTAAATTACGGTGGCAAAATCTCCTTTTTGCATCCTTTTATTTGTAGCAATTGGTCATTTTATCCGTGTTATACTTTAGCACCAAAATTGTTAAGAAGTCAGTAAACTTTTACAGCCGTCTTTCCAAAGACAAAACCGATGCAGACATGTTTTAAAATATACTAATTATATTTGAATGGTTTCGAATTTTACCGAACTTCAACTTATTTGGGAGAACAAAAGTTATAATACAGTGATGTATATAAAAAAAAATATAAACAAATAATATAAAATTATAATGAAATTCATCAATTCTTTAAAAAGTTTGCAAATTCAATTAAAAATATAAAATGAGAACCACTCAATTACAAAAAAATATTAAAAATATCATTTTTTTTAATTAAAAATGATCCTTTTTTTCAAAATATCTCTATAAAAAAGTATTTATCCTATAAAGAATCCTAAGTCTAATAGAATATTCCTAATAAATATAGATAAACTTAAAAAATAATAATAATCCAATAAACCTAAATTTAAATAAAAGCCATAATATATCTAAAAGGCTTAATAATAACTAAAATATAAATAAAACAATAATCTAACTAATTTAAATAAGACTGAAGTTGTTTTTGTAATTTATTGGCAAAATCAAAGCCCGGATTCAAACCTATATATCAATGAAAATATATATATCTAATTTTTAATGGAATTAGAATTGCATTAAAATTCATTTTGTAGTTTCAATTATGACTCAAATAATAGCAAAAGGTCAAAACCGACAAATCTAGATATTTTTATTCCAATTTTTGTAATGTCTAAATGTTCACCTATAAGCTTTTTTTTAGCATAATTAAATTAATCAGGACTTGTACTTTATTATTTAATATTTTCTTGAAATCTATCTTATAATATATGTCTAGAATTTAAAGTTGAATGATTCTAAAGTGAAGAAATAAAAAGATTTGATCGAAGCGTTTCTCAAACATTATGGGCTCAAATTAGAAGTTACTGCAAACAAGATTGGCCTTTAAATAATATATAAAAATAAATAAACAATGAGTTCACCATAAAACATGCTCGAAGATTATGTGAAGTGATAGCTTTAATATAAATTTTTTTTTTATCAATTAAAATTTTTTAATTGATCATCATGATATTTGAGTATGACAATATCATCATAACAAGTTAAAAATATCTTTGAGTTCATCACTTTATAAAAATAATTGGTTAAAATTCACCTTGAATAAACTGCTTTATAGAAATGCTACCCTTGGAGATGGTTACTCTATAAACCCACCGTATTTTTATTTATCTATGAGTACAATAAGGAAATGGGCAAATAATAAGTTAAAGCCAAACTCTTTTTATCATGATATTCTTTTCATCTATAAGGATGAATCCTTTGATTTTTATTTGTGAGGATCTCGATATAATCCGTTTTATTTTTATTTGTGAAAAATAAAATAAAATAAAATAATTAAAAAGTGAAATAGTGATCAAGAAAAAAGAAAGAACAAGACAAACGTGAGAGGTTAAGTTCATCTCTAAAACAATTTAAGGATAAGGAAGAGATGAGACGAGGAGATTCAGATATATATAAAAAAAAAGGAAGAAAAACATTTCTGTTAAAAAAAAAAGAGAAAGAAAAATTATTTTCTTCAAAAGAATCTCAGCCCAAATTCAGTTGCCATCCTTTTAGCAGCCCTGAAATCTGAGGAAAGCAGCGGCGAAGTCATCAACGTCAATCCAGACACCTCCACATCAGTTGATCATCCTTGCCCATCGACAAAACATGGCACGGACAAGCTTCCGCCGATTAAACTAGTAAAGAGAGAGGAAGAATGACCAAAGCTTTTTGAGTCTATATCTTCTATTTTAGACGATGTTGAATAGCACCGTTAGTGCAGAAAGGTGGAAGAAAGGGAGTCACCCTGATCCAAGTGGCCTCGCACTTTCTTAGTCGTCGGAGCATGCAAATCGACACGGGAGGTCGCCTAGCCCATCAGCGTGTACGAGACACGTGCCTCTATTGTTTCTATCATCCTTGCTCCAACACGTGCTCGCCCCGCACCGCTACTATTTCTGGTATTTTTCTATGTTTTCCAAAGTAAAAATGTTATTTCTTCTCCTGTTTTATTATTTATTTGATGGATTTTCATATTTGAACTTTTCTTATTTTTGCGTGGAAGTTTCATCTTTACGTTTAGATGCGATTTTTTATTCGGGAAAAAAGTTACACTAATTTTATTTTTTTTTAATAAAAACGATAGGAGTATTCTCATATATTAAGTTTTGTGTGGAATTTTATGAAATGATAAAATCTTTAACAAATCCTCAAAAAAAAGTCTTGTCAATTGAATTTTTATTCAATCTAAGAGTAGTATAATCCTTAAACAAACCCTATCCTTCAAAAATTAAAATAATTAACTATATGATCTAATAATAAAAGTTTAGAACTAAAAAGTTTGCTTCCTTGTAGTTTCAAGTTCGAACCTTGTTGTTGCTAATATGATAGCCACTGGAGGTTTATATGGTCGTTAACTTTAAAACCCGTGAGATTAATCAAGGTACATTCATACTCATCTAAACACCCATATTAATAAAAAAAAAATTAAATGAAATCTAAGGGTTGAAGGGTGTCATTCACAACCACATTTTTATTCATTTTTATATTACACAGTAAATCATTATCCTATCAGTAAATTAGCTGTCGAGCTGACAACATTCATTTAAAAAAAACATATATCATCCAATTTCTGCTTTTTGCCTTTTTTTTTTTTTTTTTTTTGCAAATATTTGTTTATAATTTTTTTTATATGCTAGATAGATTACCCCATCATAGCAAGTGAATTCGAGCCGGGTAACAATGATTGTAAAAAGGCCCATTATATGCGAGTATGGCCTCCAGGCTCTTTTTTGGTGTAATTAAATAATTGAGCGCTAATCATCCTTTTAGATTCAATTTTTTATTGTTAAAAGTGAGAATTGAACATTGTTGAGATGCATAAGTCTCAAATCATTGTCTTATATTTATTGATCATTTATCTTCAAAAAAGATACATTAGTTTAGGTAAATATTTAGTGAGAGCAGAATAAGTAATATTTTTTTAAAAAAAACAAACAAACAAACAACAATACAATTTACTTTAGATAGAATATGTAGAGAAATTATCACATTTTCTATTATATAATTAGCTATTTTATCTAAGATTCTGAAAATCAGTTAGAATTTCAAGTTATCATAAAATTAAATGACAACTTTTATTTTTTATTTTAACCTTAGTTCTTCAAGATATCCTAAGTGATAAAAAGCATCGATCATTTCTACAGGAATTCATAGTGTTATTTTTTTTTATTTTCTTTTGGTCTTCGATATTTTTTTTCTCCTCGATTAGATCTTTTTGTTGCTAAATTAAATCTTTTTTTTTTTACAAACACAAATGGTCACTCTGAATTTCATGCAAAAAATTCATTTTAGACCCCCTATTTTTTCTTTGACTACCTTTTCAATCCCTTTAGTTTTTATACTTTTATTTTTGGTCTATGACTTCATTATATTTTATTTTTGGCCTCTTATTTGAGGGAGGAGAGAGAAAGTTACTAAACTACAAGTAAAAAAATAGAAAGTTGTCGGTTAGGCCTTTTTTTACCATAAAAAACATGAACCCTAGTGTCAATAAGTTTCATTCTACTAGAGGAGTTCTATTGAGGTATTGTTTGACCCTCATTTTGCTAGAAAAAAGAAGATTATGGTTGAGAAATATATATTTTTGGTTTAATTTTGTATTTTTAAATCGATTTAGAAAAAAATTTACTTGATAAATTGATTTATCGAGGAGTTAAAGATATTTATTAGGTGTTTTGAGATCAAAATAACTTGAAAGTGGATTTTTCACTCAAACTAATTGAACCTCAATTTTTCAGCTGCCTTTTAGGTAGCTAGAATTTGAGGAATTAAATGATGTATCATTAGCTATGTTTTTTAAATAGATACATTAAAAAAAAGTCAACCACATGAGTCTGACCCTGTTGTATTTTTTTATTTATTAGATTTAGATTTAAATGCACCAAAAAAACCTTGATATGATATTTCAATTATTATTGTATTTTTTTTCATGGTTCTCTTATAATGTTTTAGGTTTTTATAAGGATGTTCGCAATTTGTTTTCAATTATTATGTATCTAATATGGAAAAAAAAAAAACAAGTTTATAAATATTTAGTTTGTTTTTTTTTAATTTCTAGTGGATTTTTGACATAATTTCATCATGTTTATTTTTGTTTTATATAGAATACTTGGGGTTTGTTTTAATTATTTTTTTGTTTTGGTTTGTTTTAAATCATGACGGATTTGTTTTAAAGAAAAACAGTGATTGCAATCAAATTACATATTTTTGCTAAAACAATCAAGAGAGATGTGTTAATAAATGAATGAGGTTTAGATTGGAGGGATTCATTTTTTATACTTATTTCAAATGAGTTAAATTACAAAAAAAAAAAACCCTTTATTTTTATTTTCACAACTTTTTATTAAAAAACATGGCAAAGCAAAAAAAGCAAATTAATAAGATAACAAGGTTTTAATAGAAGAATCTTTTTTTATCCTTATCACAAATCATCTCTGGTTTTTTTTTTTTTTTAGTCTTATTGCTTCCGAGTAAGAACCAATGAAAAAATGTGTTATTTTATGAGAAACTATATTGCTAAGAAAAGCATGAATTATGCAAGAAAATTACTTTTTTTCATTGGAGTTGAAATTATTGTTTTTCTTTAAAAAAAAAAAAATTTTATTATTGTATATATCCTAACATGTATATTTTTCTAGATTAACATTTATTAACGCATAATTCTCTAGCAACTTTTCAGCACAATAAAGATTTTTCTTTGACGGTTAAAAACAGGTTGCTAACGTTTATATCTTTTTATACCATTGAAAAAAAAACATTGAAAAAAAGATTGACCCGTTGGTATCGCTACCAAGCTGACAAAGGCCAAAATTGAGATGAAAAGGCACAAAAGGAGACATCAGCAAGGTATGTCATGTACTTGATCTGGAAGCAGTTGATCAATGGATTAAATTATGACAGTAATGATAATGAAATGCAAAAGTACAAATAGTGAAGAAAAAATTAACAAAAAGGTATTAAATGAAATGCAGTCAATTTAATGTAGCATTTCTGTAGTTTCTTAGTTGCTAATATTAGACCATATTTCTTGGAGGTTTCTTTGTTGCATGTTGAACAAAATCCAGGGAAGTGTCTTTGAATGGTCTAATATTTTTACTACAAATCTTGAGTTTGGGGGTGATTAGAAATGTAATAAAATTTGTTTTTTTAATGTTTTTTTTACTTGTAAATGTATTAAAATAATATTATTTTATTTTTAATATTCACATGTTAAAACGATCCAAAATTATTAAAGAAAAATAATTTGAATCAAATCCTAATAAAAAACAGGCAGTCAATTTAACGTAGCATTTCTGTAGTTTCTTAGTTGCTAATATTAGACCATACTCTTTGGAGGTTTCTTTGTTGCATGTTGAACAAAATCCAGGGAAGTGTCTTTGAAGGGTCTAATATTTTTACCACAAATCTTGAGTTTCGGGGTGATTAGAAATGTAATAGAATTTGTTTTTTTAATGTTTTTTTTACTTGTAAATGTATTAAAATAATATTATTTTATTTTTAATATTAACCCATTAAAACGATCCAAAATTATTAAAAAACAATAATTTGAAACAAAAACAATTCAAATCCTAATAAAAAAAAGTTTAACCTCAATACCAATCACCATTTAAGAGTGTTTAAGAATATAATAATAATTATTTTTCAAAGTATTTTTATTTTAGAAATGCATTAAAATATTTTTTTATTTTTTAAATTTTATTTTTAATAAAACGATATAAAAATACTATAAAAAAATTTTAATGTAAAAAAAAAAATTAAAACTCAATTTTTGATATCATCTACGAGTGAATGTAAACATTCTAATCAAACAAACTGCTAGGACTCTAGTAAATGGCTATTTTGACCCAACTGATCTACGGACGTAGGTTGGCTGGAATCTGGAGACGTGACAGGGCAACACGTGCTTTGCGGGAAGCTTTTGAGGAATCTGGTTTCCTTTCCTTTTCATTGGTTGGCTGCATGCATCAGTTGTTATTTAATTCTACGAAGATTAAAAAAAAAAGAGGAGGAAAGAAAGAAAGCTTCACTGAATTCTTTCATATTTTTTAACCTTTCACGGTTTTTTTTTTTTTGGTGGTGCAAACTTGCAATCAGAGTTGTGGCCACAAGAAAGCTCTCACTAGAATAAACCAATGTACAAATACACAGTGGCCTGACCTAAACCCTCTCCACTCCACCACAAAAGTAACAAAACAAGCTGATTAAACAAAACACATCACAGAACCTTTCCTTCTTCACCAGGGGGGCATTACCAATACAAGCTTGAGCAGCAGCTAATTTTGCAGAGATGCCCCTGGGGCAGGCATGCCAACCTACCACTCTACTCTATTTCAAACACTGCTTAAATCTTCAATGGAGAACCAGCTCTTAGACTTACAAAATATACTTACCGAAATAGCACAATATCAAAGCCAATTTATGTTCAATTCTCCAGCTTCACTGTAATCACCAATTAAATATTAAATATATTACTATTTCGAGCATGTCAGCCATTTGAGTCTGATAATAGAGCAAGGACCTCACTCTCATCAAATTTGGACTCTACTGCAAGCTCAAGTGGGGTTTTATCTTTGCCATTGACAGCACGTGGATCTGCTCCCCTGCAATGCATTAGGACCATTTAATAGATCATTTCATGGATGTTAATATCTCACTTTGCTTGAGGGGGGCATATGAGGAGGGGGGGATGGACGGAGCCATGAGGATATTAATGACGATAAACAGGAAACTCTGTGCACAGCACATGCCTAATGTAATCATGACCATCATGAACCAGTAAAATTCACCTTGTGAGGAGCATTTTTGCAAGTCCAGCTCTGCCTCTAAGAATACAACGGTGGAGTGGCGTCTGACCTCCCGAATCAGTTGAATTTATATTTGCACCATACTGTAAGAGAAGTTCTAGCATGCCAATGTCAGCAGTTTCACAAGCGAGGTGAAGCAAGGTACACCCATCTACATCCTCCAAGGTCTGGCCTTCAGTTGTACCTGGAAAGTTTAAAGAGATGGTGGAAGACCTATCCAACGAATTCCCTGTTGAGTAGCTAGAGCAGCAATTGTCAGGGTTGGCCAGCTCTTGCAATAGCATTGTTTTAGCAAGTGTCAGGGAAGAGCTACAAGATGCTTGCTCATACACAGCACTGACATCTGCTTCGTGATTAACAATAAGCCGGTATACAGCCTTCTTGTCATTAGCACCAACAGCTTCCCAGATTTGTTGTGCCACTGATCGAGTATTTTGGTGGTCTCTTGGCTTGCGAACAAATGCCTTTTCTGCATACTGTCATCCAAAGGAAACAAAAGATTTCATCTCCAACATGCCCACGTCAGTTTTAAAAATCAAGCAAGTATCTCCATAATAATAAAGAGAAAAAACCATGAGCAATTATCTGCAACTAAACAAAAAGAGATTCTAAGAGTGAAAAATAAGGAGAGTTTATTAGTTCAACCTTTGCATGGATAAACTTCTCCTTTATTGATATAGAGTCAGCAGGATTGGGTTTGCTGATAAAAAGCAGCTGCGGTTTATCCGACTTGAATGAGCTTCATCAGCAGAACATTCATGAATATTAGCAACATCTAATAAAACTAAATATGTTAGCAACATCTAATATTTAATTCGATCATGATTAGGTCCTTTACCCTGAGGGGATGAGTTCAGCCTGCAAGGCACTTCTTGACTGCAATAATTCCTCCCAGACTGAGTTAGCAAAGGCATTTCCGAGAGACTGGAACAAACTTATGACCGAAGGCTCCCACACCTTGACATCAAGTGTAAGTGACCTTACCTGCAAATACATTCAACAGAAGAATAAGAGTCTGACAGATAAACAGCAGTACTAATATCACTACTAGGTCTGGGATTTAATAATGGACATAACCAGAACACCTCCAAGAACAGACAATTAACATATACCCAAACATAAAGCAGCTTTGCCAATTTATTTTCAGACAGAAAAAGGAGATAGATGCTTAGGCCCAGCATAATAGGACAATCTTCTGGTGGTTGATAAAAAGAAAAGTGAAAAACAGTAGCACTTATGAAGTTGATCAAGTTATGCTAAAACCTGTCCACCTAGCAAATATCCTTCAGGCTCCTGAGTGTGGTTTGAATGAAAGGAACCGAGCGCAAACTGCCTATTTTATTTAATGATTATTCTAACTGCTCAAAGTAGATTTCATAGATACTGGTCTCCATTGCTGTCCAATAGATGTTTGATACCACCCACATTCTTGCAACATTAACAGCATAATATATATTAAGGAATATGGTTCAAAAAGCAACGCTTTGAAAACATCAAATAATTAAAACTTGGAAACAATTTTACCTTTGATATATGCACACCAAGATTACGGTGAACACCAGAACATTCAATGCAAACAAGAACTCCAAGATTTAAAGATGCCCAATCTGGTTCAGGGGCACCACAATCAGCACATTTATCATTTCCACAAACTCTTTGCAACACATCAATCGGCTTCTCTGCACTGGCTCGCTGCTGTTGTGAACTTCTCAATGCTCGTTCATGTAAAGCGGCAAGGCTCCTCTCAGATGTATATTCATCGACAGCAGAAGGATCAAAATCAGTACTTTCAAATGAACTACTCTCACTGGCAGACCGATGATGACCGCTTCCCAGGGGACTAGCCGAGAGACACTGAAATTTAACAAAACTACACATAAAAAATTCTATGATAATTAAATGTCAATAATGCTCTGAATAATTACCCTCTCAGGTGCTTGAGAGCTAAGTAGTGAAGCAATAACCCCAGTTATCTTTTCAATCCAATCCATTTGATCCAGTGCACTCTCTGCCTGCACTGACAAGCATAAATAAGCATTGTTAAGAATCTATTGCAGAAAAGAACCCTCAATTACACGTCATCTTATCCATCCCCGCCAGAAATCAACGATGGAGATTATATTTCAAATGCGAGGTAGCTTTTACAGAAGTCGCAGATACAAGATACATTCCACATCATACCTGCAATGTGTAGTTCTTTGTTGGTGAAATGATCCTGAAGCAAAATCGCAGATCTGACTGATCAGCATCAACTTTGATTGTTGATGTAAGAAGGTTCACGGTGTGATGAGCGACAGACTTTTCATCATGCACTCCACCATGATGGTGAGAAGAAAGCCACCGACCCAACAATCCAGATCCAAGCTCAGAGCTATTCCTTTGACCAGAAATTTGACCCCCAGAACCCTAAATGAACATATCAAGCATGATGATAAAAACCCAAAGTATCAAGAACAGAATGAACTTCAATCACTCTGCATGTAAACTTATTTTTCACATAAATTACTCACAGAAGGTTTGCTGCACTGTTTGCGATAGTAATAAAGCATTCCTCGGTTATCGAGAACAAAAAATCTTCTTTTCCAGTCACCTCTCAAGCTAGAGGATCGTTTTGACAGATAACCTTGTCTAATAGTTTGAACCTGAAAGTTTGCTTCTTGTTTTAGAAGATTTGCATGGGAAAAAATTGGTCCGTAAAAGAAGTTCCCTCACAGGCATAAGACCTCTAAATACCTTCCCCTTTGCAGCAGATTGCATAACAGCCTCTATCATTTTGTGTGAACTTCTACCAATGGCTTGTATACCATCTCCATTTGGAGATCCATTAGAACCATTGGAAGACCATCTACTCTCACGATCAATCTGCCTCTTGTACTCTTGCATCCTCTCATTGAGAGCTGCCTGCTCATAGTTAGACCTTTCTCTTGATTGTTGAGCATAAGTCAAAACCTACAAAACAAGAAGTGGTGTTGTGTTTCCATAAGTCAAATATGCAAAAGCCTTAATACCATTCCTTTTCTTTTGTATTAATATTTATCCAAATATTTATGATTGGCCTCATGATTTTTTTTCTGTTCTTTTTTCTTCTTTTTTTTACCACTGTACTTGTCATGTGGCCATGTTTAATCCAGACCTTATAGTTAGACATACAATACTAATGAAACATAGTAACTTCAGAAACGTTAGAAATTAATCAACTCAATTAATACCCATCAAACAAATTTAAGCACATAAATGCAAGTTGAATACTTGGATATTGGCTAGGCATTGAGACAACCAACACTGCTGAAGTTTTGCCTCTGTACACATCCTCGTACTTGTTAATCTACTAACATTTACTTATATTGAACAGAGCCTCTTACTGTAGGGGGTTTCCACACTAACCTTCCTCACCATTCCAACATTCCAAAAGCTCTAATTTCCATACGAGCACAAGATTTTCGAGCTTCTAGGTTTGTCAGAGCTCATATTATTGTTGGTTGCTCCTGAGAAATGCCATCCACGATGCTATGGTATTTAGGCCACTTTGCTGGACTGTTCATCCACAGGCCCACCCTATAGGATGCAAAGGGGAGGCCAATTGTTGACCAAGAAACTCTGATACATCTCCTTTCATTACCCTCCCTCATCAGTCCTTGCTTAAAAGGCTAAGTCACTTGATGGCTAAAATCCAATGGAGCACTTTTGAATTACATACCTAAATCCCCTTCTACTCTTTTTTTGGTTTCTCTCAAATTATAGGAAAAGTATGAACAAAACACAGTTTTCCTTAGCTAAATAATCAGATTTTATGTATTTTGAATATAATGACACAAATATTGGAAGAGTTTGCACTGTAATCTATAAAAATACATAATAATAATAAACCTGATGAATGTATGGCTCCATTTGATGCAAAAGTTCATAGCCCTACAAGCAACAAAGGTTTCTCTTGAGCATATGTAAGTATGATAGAGATTAAAGCATGTTCACAAAGTTCAGAAGTGCCACCATGTGTCCTACCTGTTTGAAGTAACGTAGATGAGCATCCATTGTCCCACTGACTGCTTCCAAAAATTCGAACCTCTTTTTTGCTTCGACATTAGAAATAGCAGTTACCTGGATGGAGTGAGCAGATTATAAAACCCAAGTTCTTGAAATATCAAAGACTAAATGCTAATATTAACTATACTATCTTAAAAGAAAAGAGAGAGAGAGAGAGATGCAGTGCCTAGTTTGGATTTTACTTACTAAATTAAAGCGAGCTTGCTCAAATGCAGCCCTTGCATTATGAAGCTCCTGGTATATATCAAAACTCGATTAGAAACATAAAATGGAGGATGTTCAAGATATCAGAACCATAGATAAGAACTGCAGATGTATCAAAGTTCATAATACCTCCTCTAAAAGAGTAGCTATATCAGACCTCGTGCCTTTCCTCAGTGACAGAAACTTCTCACGAGCCTGTCGCATACATGAACATTAACCATAAACAAAAACTTTTTTGCAAAAATTAAAATGTGGAACTTTCAAGACACCAAGCTACATTCTATATATTCACCCTATTATCAATGGACTCTCATTTTTAAACAACTCAACAATTGCCAAACTCTAGTTATAGTGCATCTGCAAGTCATTAGAAGTTGCATGCTATAAATTAATGCAACATCCATCCTATTGTGGATACTGCATAACTCAATTTCCAATTCCACAGCACAAGGTCCTATATGTGACATGCCAAACCAAGTAGAGCTTCGGAACTACAAAGTCCAATTATCTTTGGATAATTAAAACCTCATCCTCCAAGGGGACACAAGGAAATATATACAATATACATTTCAATTTTTTTATGCGTGATGCAGAAGGTTTCATCTCAATTCCATTCGACATATTAAAATTTGTCAGCCTAAAGTTGTTCAATTCACTTGCATGGTGTGCTTGACTTCAATTACCTTTGAAGGTAATAAAGAAGAAAGGATATTGTTCTAGCTAGGGATAATACTAAAATTAACTGCAGCATAATTGGAATAGCTATGATTTCCTTAGACTTAACAAAGACCATTATAGGTTCATCCCAACGTTTCTGACATGTAGTCTACTTCAAAATTAATAATACTAGAAATCTAGAACAACTATTATTCTGTCCAATGCTAAAAGTTCATTCAATCATGCAAGAAATGGCTTCCACCAGAATGGCAAATTATTAAGAATCTTAAAATGAGGGAAGTACCTGGTCGTAAAGAAGGCTAGCCTTGTCAAAACGCTTCCTTGCTTCCTGAATCAAGAGAAGATTTTTAAAGTAGCAATTAAAAAAACATCAATGAATTAGAGAGCATTGAAGTGTAAAGACACATAAAATGACCATCTAGGAAGATCTTCAGACCAGAATTATGAAAACAAATTTGCAATTCTTGCAACAGGGAAACCATAAACCTCCTTAGGGATCTCACACTAATCAATAGTTAAAAGAAAAAAGTTGGAGAGAGAAGAGCAGAAAGTTGATGGTTACTAATAAATCTATCCTATCTGGTACAGTATTTATATACAAAATAAGGAAGAAACAAATCATGTCACATCTTTGCAAAATTTATATTTTGCATGAGTTGCATGACATTCATTGACATTTGACCATCATAAGTCAGACAAGAAATGCCATTTCGCAAAATTCTGTACCTTCACCTCATGCAAATCAATGTTGACATATTGTAGTAATCTGTCATTCAGCATGTGCTCAACCTGAAAAGAAAAGGGAACGTTGCTTAGGTCACACCAGAGAACAAAACATTATTTTTCTAAATAAAAGCAAGAAAATGATCCTGTTCTCCAAATAAGCTCAATAAATGTCAACTATCATTATCAAAACTCTGTCTTCTATGCAGCATGGGTTCAAATACTCTATTCGAGCACAAGATCATTAGATGTCTATGCTTTGTCTGGCTTATTATCTAAGACTTAAATTGGCGTGAAGTTTCCTACGAGATTTTATCCTCAAGAATAATTTCTATGAATGATCTTATTGTACTACACTATTTGAAATGTTATGTAAAAAGAAGTCATTTTTCAAGGGCTCAATTGGGTTGTAACGGAAAAGAAGTGGGACCCGTAAGCAATAGTCTTGCCTTTGACAACAAACTTCTGCATATGAACATAAGTGCAGGAGTTGGAGCACAAGTGCCACAATTTTTTAAGTTCAATCAACTCAGCTTAAGCAATAACAATAAGAACAAAATCACTTCCAAATGTTGGGGTGTTAATGTGTGTCAAGCATTCAAAGCAATAAATCAAAAAATTACCTGGGATCGGAGAACTTCCTTGTATGTCCCAATTTCTCTCAAGGCTATGGTGAATTTGGTCATGACAGGGCCTGCATTAGCAAACAGATGTTCAATCAATAATCTCAATAAACAGACTTAAAATTCCAATACCATACACATTGAATTAACTAATATCTTTAATTTCATATAATGTTGAATTCAACTACCAAGATTAACCACAGACAATTTATACATAAGATTTTTTAGAAAAATAAATATTTTTCTATTATTTATTATGATGTTTTCTAGTTTTTTCTCATTGGAAGAGAATATTTTTCCTAGTTTATTTTTTCCTATTCAGTATTATTATTGGGGTTTCTTGGTTTTCTTTATAAAGAGTTGTAATAGCCTTTTGGCAGGTAGAAACAGATGATTAAAAATTGAATATTTGGTTGTCCCCTATACTTATGGTGTTTTGGTATTTTAAAGTTTTGACTTCTAACAAACCTCTTATCCTTCGCTCTTGTCTATCAATTGGTATTAGAGTCCAACGATCCTTAATGGTTATTTTGCTTTGTGTGTGGGAGGGGATGAGGATGTTCCCTCAAGGAAAAAAATTCAGAAACTAGTAAGTTGTTTTCGTCTAAGTCAGTTGTTGTCATTCGAAATCCTAGTGGTGGAGCCAACGATAAGACAACCTACACAAAGGTGTTGTGCTAGAGACATATGATGGGGTAGCCTAACACCCTATGCACAAAAGGATATTCTTGATGAAAGACAATTTTTAACCTCAAGGACAAGTTCCTTCCAAGCCTAGGAGACTGATATATGAGTTTTTTTAGGAAAATAGATATTTTTCTATTATTTATTATGATGCTTTTCTAAAAAAAAATTCTTATTTGAAGGGAATTTTTTTCCTATTCAGTATTATAATATTATTAATGTTTTCTAGTTTTTTCTATATAAAATGTTGCAATAGCCTTTTAGCAAGTGGAGACGTAGATGAAAAAAAATTGAATATTTTGGTTGTCTCCCTATACTTTGTAATGTTTTTTGGTTTGTGAGAGTTTTGACTTGTAACAAACCCTTATCCTCCACTCCCGTCTGCATCACCAATTTCAACATCCTACAAATTGAAATGGTACTGCATTTGATAGGTAACGAAAATCAAGCAACTAAGAAGAAACAATTTTGGTGCTTACAACTCTCCAATGACAACAGAAAATAATTTTAATCCTCGTCTAAGACAACTTATAAACATAATTTCCAATAAAATTACCTCCAAAAGCCAAACTAATAGGATCATTATGCCCTCCACCAAAAGTTTCTAAAGCACTGGCAAAACCAATGTCCCCATCATATGCCTCTCCAAGCCCTTCACTGCAAGTGAGTAAAAAAATGGCACAAAGGTAAATTCTTCACAAACTCAATGCCCATGACATAGCTAAGCCAGAGAAAGAAAAACAATGCAACTGCATATAATGCCAAACAGATGGGTGGTTTTAACTAACCAGAAAATTGAGCAAACTTAACCATCTTAAAAAATATACATTGATGTAACAGTTGTTTATCTTTAAGTCAGGAGTCCTTTTGAGAAATTTCAGTATTTAGGATACTATGAAGTATGAGAAAAGAAACTCGGTTTCAGGCTTCACCTATGAATTTGCATTTTTAATTTAGGGAATCATATCATGCACTTCTGTCTACATCTAAATAATTGGGTTATAAAGCAAGAAAATCACGTTCTTAAATCCTGAGCCCTGTAATGCACAGCTACTTCTATCCCAGTCCACATGCAATAGTGCAACTAAAACTGAAAGAGTAGGGGGTAGTGTGCAAATACTCAAGTGATTGTCAACAGCTACTAGCTTATTACAGTGTCAACAGTTCTACAAATCAACATGCATGAGACAAAAACAGCAGGCCTGCATTTACAGAGAGAAATTCAAGCTTGCTGGCAGATAATTAACTATCAAATTTTGTCTAAAACAATGACAAGATTTCTTTTCATTATAATATCATCATACGAGGAAATTCAAGCAAAAAACACAAAAAAAGAGAATGACAAGCCAAAATGAACTATAAAAGGCTTTCCATGTTTTTTCCAAATTGTATCTTTCACTGATTGGCAACAACAAAACAGCAATATACAAGGCTACAAGGAAATTCTAACCACGTCCTGGTGGAATAGAAAACTTCAATTCCCTAAAGATTTAGAATACTACGACTAGAAGCTTTTCTCTATATAATGTCAACCAAAGTAAAAACCAATACATAGATACATACGTATATTTTCTACATCCTTTGTAGAACTTTAAACTTCTCTCCCTCAATGATTCGGCATCTTCTTCCAGTGATTGCATCTGTTCCACAAAAGAAATGATCAAGAGCCCATTAAAGTATGGAACAGGCAAATTGTTACGAATAAATTTGATAAGGAAAAAATAAATATTTCAGAGTGAGAAAAAAAAAGTTAAGTATAGACGGGAGACATGTGATAGTAGCGATTGAAAGGCTGAACTATTAATGCAGATCTAATTTCTCCTAAAAAATTGACAAATTACCAAAACATTTCAAGTACAAACCTCACATGATCATATCCATTCCACAAGTAAAATTTCCTTTTCTAAAACAACAACAAATAATCAATCCGCTTTCCTTTAACTCCAAATTCCTTACATAGATAACCCAGTCATTAACAAAACAAATAAATTAAACGTTCTGATTTATTTCCTAAACAGAATATTAAAGCAACGGAAAGAAATCAAAGAAAAGAAGAAATAACGTCACTAGTGCATGTAGCTGGAAATTTTATTTCCTCACCTCTCAACAATCAATGAACAAAGCTTCAATTCCTTACAAAACCAAGCAGAGACAGAGAGAAGGCAAGATTACTGACCTGCTTGCGAAACATAGGAGAGTCATCGAGCTTTGTGAAATGCATCTTTGAAACCTTGATTCTTCGAGATTAACTCTAATTACCATTCCAACAAATGCTCGATCGAACCAAATATCATCACAGCTGACTGAGATATTGCCTTCTTTCACTCCGATCCCAATCACCACTTCGTGAGATAAAAATACTAATCAACCGCTTTTGAGAGCTGTTATTTTCATTTAAGTTTATTATTTATATATGGGTTTGTATATTCTAGTTGTTTTTAAGAACCCTAGGAGAGTGAACAAAAAGGGAAGAAAGAAACCCTAGAAGAGGCAAGAAAACATGAGATTGGTGCGTGTTTAAGGAAGTCTTGGAAATTGAGTGGATCGATTAAGCCACTTCCTTCATTCATTAAAACCTGGAATTGTCGAACGGACAGACACACACAATCAACAGCGCAAAAGCATAGATAAAAGAGTTTTAACACACCGAGAGAGACAGGGAGACAGAGAGAGAGACTTTCTTCTTCTTCTTTTTTATTTATTTTTGTTTTCGGTTTCTTTTTATTTTTCTTTTGGCCAAATTGGGACTTTGCTTTTCAGTTTTGCGAGCCAAATTTAGTGGAAAGATGGCGATTCTAGCAGAGTTCGAGGATTGATAAATCCCACTAAACAACGTCGTTTCAATCTTCAAATCCAACGGTGTCGTTTAATAGCTACCATTCCATTTGATTATTAGAGTAATCAGGAACGGTCTGAGAGCTACTGACAGTGGTCACCTTTACACGGTAAGAAATGAACAAGGAAGCCCAGTTCCACCAACGCACTTACAGGAGCGTGTGTATTTGCTAACGGAGTGAAGGAGCAAGCAACTAGCACGCGGGTAAGTTAAAGTGGCGGCTTTGCGCGTGGGTTTTAAGGGCATCGAATCTGAGAGACGCTTCTGTCAGTCCCACTAAGCACTGGAAGTAGCGGGCCCCGGACAAAAATTTCTCTCTTCTCTATTACCATGCTGGAGACACAAGGAAAATGGTAGTCGCCACAACCCCTGTAAAGGAAAAGGAAAAGAAAAGCAGAAAAATATTTATTGCAGCACTTAAAAATATCTGACAGCGATATCACTTGCACCTTCCTCCATCCTCTATCTTAAAAATGGAGAAAAATCCTTCAAGTGGGACTGCTGGGACCAGTATACGACTGCTCAGTACACACGCCCACTTGATGCAACATGTGTGTTCTCAGTGCTCCACTTGATGCAGCATGTGTGTTTTCAGTTGCTTGTGCAGTGTTTTTTGTTTTTGGTTGTTTTTTTATTTAAAAATATATTAAAATAATTTTTTAAATTATTTTAAATTCAATTTTTTAAAAAAAAAAAAACATAATGCGACCATGTAAATAAACACACCTTTTCTCAATCCTAAAAAATCTACACAAAGTTGCTTCTAGTATTTATTGTGATTGGATAAACTACTCTGGTCTATATTAGTTAAATGGCTTGCGCTAAGCCTGGATAATTTTTTTCTAACATAAAAAATATATATTTAAATGATATTAGTATTTTTAAAGTAGCAAGAAAAAATTAAGACTATAGCTATTGATATTTAATAATATAATTTAAAAAAAAACATCAATAGTAAACAAAACGAACAAAAAAATCAGCAATAACTAAAAATAAAAAATAAATTGTCAATATTATATCTAAAAGGAGAAGCAAAAAAAAGTCTGAAGAAGACTTACCATCACTCCACTATGAACACCGCTCCATTATCAGACAAAGCTAACAGAGACGACTCTAGTGCCACTGCGAAAGGCTGCACGATGATAATGAAAAAGGTTGTATGCATTATCAGAGTAGCGACTCGGAAAGCAAACCAAACAAAATACCATAAAGTGAGGAATTAATGTCTATATTTAATCAAGTAATTTAATTTTAACTCAAAAATAAAAATTCTTTTAAAAGAATTAAATTTAATAAAGACAAAAAAAAACACAAGATAACTCATGTTATTTTTTAAATTACTAAAAAATCTCATAAAAAGCAAATAAAAAAAACAGAGCCCAATTTCCAATTAAATAAATATTGAAGGATGAAGCTTGAAAAAACCAACTTGAAAAAAAAAATCAAGTAAACTCGGGCAAACCTCGTAAATCTAGGTTAATCTCTTAAACTCATATTCTATTAAATCTTACACCCAGGCTCAATAAAAAAAACTCATCACCCAAACAATTCAATGTTGAAGAATAAAACCATAAAAAAACATCATTTAAAGAAAATCAAGGAAAAATGGAAATAAAAAAAATAAGAATTAAATTTAATAGGAAAAATAACTCAAGTTGGATGAAATTGTTAAAAAAAACTCAATTTTAAAAAACAACTCAATTAAAAATAAATAGCAATTAAAACAATGAGGATCACATATGACAGGTGAAAACATTAAAGGGGTGAAATTGAAAAAAAAAACTAATTTCTTAAATTATTCCAAATAAAAAAATTAATGATCAAAAGAACATGAACCAAATCTAAAAAATAAATAAATTGAAGAGCTGCTTTGAAAATATTGAGGGACGGGGTGGAAATCGAGGAGATAGGAAAAAAAATCACTGGTGCTAAACCAAACAATTGTCAACCACACACATCGTCTAGACATAGAGAAATCGCCAAGGCGATTCAAACGCCACCCTAAAAGTCAGTGTTTAGCCAACGAATGATCCTAGATGTGTTGTCCAAAACACACGACAACCATGCACGTGCTAATTCATGCAGTGCCTGCATCAACTTTTTTTCTTAATAATGTTTATATTTGTTAAATTACCATATTGCTTTTAAAAGCTGAATACAACGGCGAAACCATAATGAAAAGATAAAAATACCCCTGGGCACCAGCTTTTTTTGTTTTAGGGATGATTTTATCATTTTAATGTTCAATAAAATAAAAGGAGGAAAAAAACCTTTTTTTGCAAGTTTAACATTTTTTTGCTTTTAAAGGTATTAACATCATTTTACTATGTAAAGGATATTGAAAAGACAAAAAAATAAAATAGACAAAAGCTACAATTTATTTATTTATTTTTTGTTTTTAAAGGTAATAATCATTATGCTAAAAAAATATGTACAAGTCAATTTGTCCCAAAACAATTAGTTAATGCTCAATGGATCCCTTAGAAAAGATAATTTTACCTTACAACAAGCTTTGTTAGTTTTTTTAAGAAAGGTAAAATCATAAAAATAATGTTTTAATATATAGTGTTGCTCTTGTGCCTCTTATGTTTTTTTTAATGTTGTTATTCTCGAGAAGAAAAAAACATGCATCCCCTTGTATAAATCAACATTAATCAATTAATTATTTGTGAAGAAGTCAAATAACTGTACCAAAAACACTTTGTTACATAATAGAACCACGAGAAATGAGAAAAATAAGTGATGATTTTCTAAAATCCGATATACTCAGGAATGAAGGTTTTTTTAGTGTTGAGATAAAGGGTGATCATATGTTCACATTATTGTTCCCTTCTTCAGAGTTTAAGAAGCTGATGATTGGTTATAGAAGATTCAACACTTACAAAGCCTCTTTTTTTTTTAAGATTTAGGGACCCTTTAATGATAAAGTCAATGATTTTTAATAAGAAATTGCAATAATGAGAGAATGAGCTTTAAATTCTTGAGAACAAGAGCCTTGGCTATTAAAAATGTATGATAAATGCTCTTTAAAAATAAAAGTATAAATAGAAAATAAGAAAAGTGTGAACCCTTTGCTTTTGAACTTTGTCATGTTACTTCAATGAAAGAGTTGAAGTGTCATTTCTTCCTTATAACATTAATGAAAAATAAATATCTCTTATACAATATTAACAGGGGATAAATATCATTCACACAATATTAATGAGGGATAAATATATCCTACACAACATTAATGAGGGATAACATCCCTTATACAATATTAATATTGATGGAAATATGACAAACTCTCTAGATACTTTAATGTACTTAGAGGTATAGGGAGATAATCATTATTGATTCTTAACATTTCATGTTAAAAAACACGATAATAAATAAACAAACACATGTGACCTAACACTGAGTTTAGAAAATTATCAACTCTGTATGTATCGGGTTTGAAAGGATTCCAAACTCAATGGTGATAGGTTTAGCACCTTGACAAACCCGTACGCACTTGGGTATAACGAGTGGCTGAACCCAATAATGTTGGATCTGACATCTTGTCAAACTCACATGTACTCAGGCTCAGCACATAATTGAACCATAGGATATTGAATCTAACACCTTGCTAGCTCCACAAGCATCTGAGTTTAATGCGTAGCTCAACCGAAGGAAATTGAGTGTATTGTCAAATTCATATGTATTTGAGCTCAGCACGTAGCTGAACCTAAGGATGTTGGGTTTGACATATTTGACATCTTGTCAAACTCACACACATTTTGGCTCAATAAGTAGTTGAACCCAAGGAGACTGAGTTTGACACATTGTAAGACCTGCATGTATTTGATCTTAGTGCGTAACTGAATCTAAAAATGTTAGGCCAGAAAAAAATGTTAGGCCTATATAACCTGGGTTTGGCATCCTGTAAAGCCTAAATACGTTTAGTTATTATCTTGTCTCTGGCTTTTTCAATCATGAACTTTTAAGCAAACATATCCGAAGGTATTTTAATCCATCAATAAAAGATGATGTTTTGTTCCTCTTGTTTTAAAAGGGTTGAATAGAGAGAATAAAAATAGTATTTGAAAACTATAAAGATTAGAGAGGAGAAAAATTAATTAGAATTAAATCACAAGGTTGTCTATGAAAAAATGAATAAGATGTAAATATAATGTCTATGAGAGTGTGGTAAATATTGTTTTTCAAAGTGTTTTATACTCGAAAATATATTAAAATAATATTTTTTTTATTTTTTAAAATTTATTTTTAACATCAACACATCAAAACAATTAAAAAGCATAAAAAAATAATTTAAAACAAAACAGATTTAATTTTTTAAAAAAACACAATTGGACAATACTCTTAAACACATACTTAATGAAATAAGACTTTCAATGCACTTTCCTCCTTGTTTGAATATTTTCTCTCCACGTTTCCTTTTTTAAAGTGAAAGGTGTTTTTCTAAACTACTGGCATGGTGTACATTGTCGGGGCATTTGTAAGTGTTTCAAATTGTTGATCTAAATGATATTTTTTTTTTATTTTAATAAATTAATGTTAAAAATAATTTTTTAAAAATAAAAAAAATATATATTATTTTAAAATATTAAAAAAAAACATTTTAAAAATAAATCATTATCTCCTCAAACACCATATGCATCTACAATACCCACACCATCTAAAAGGAATCTCATCATCCGAGGCTAGAGATAAAGGAACCTCCATGAATAAGATCACAGAACATGGAATTTCCATCAACAAAGGACTCCGATGCTACTCCTCGAACTTAAGCCCTTTAACATTATGGACGAGGTATTTTACTGCTGAGAACCCTCTAGCCTTTTCACCATATTTCCAGATACATGAAAATGGTGGGCCTAACAACAAAATTTTGGCGAGGTCTAATTTTTCCCAGTGAGGTTCAACAAATCAATGTCCCCTGGTGAAATTTTAACTGCAGATCAATGTATATTCTCCCTTTCTCTCTTTAAAATAAAAAAGAAATATCAGCTGTCGTTGGTGAAAGAATCATCGGCAGCAACATCTTCACTTTTCTTATGTTTTTTCCGCTTCCATTTTAACAAATCCTGATATAGTTTCTATATGATTCTAGATATGGTTTTGTTTCTTAATGTATTCCCTTGTATTAATGATATGGTTTTATCTCCTACTCGATGGGTTTATATATCATTTAAACAAAAAGTTTGCTATTATGTTTTGTTATTTTTTTTAAAATGACATTTTCCAACAATGTTGAAAAGATAGATTTTTCATTAATAGAGCTATGTGATACAGCTTGTTACTCCGCTAATTAACTCTATAAATTAGGAGTGAGCAGAAAAATCGATTAAAACGAGAAAATTAGAAAAAAACTGAACCGAACCTAAACCGAAAAAACCAGAAAAAACCGAGCAAAACAGAGCCAAACCGGTTTGAACAAGTTTTTGTCCAAAAAACCGAACCGAAACCAGTCGGTTTGAACCAGTTTCAGTTTTTTTTTTAAAAAAATTCAGTTTAATTATTTTTTTTTATAAAAACCGAACTGAAAATAATCACTCCTAATACAAATAATATATTTAAGCCCTATATTTTCCATTCGTTAATAAAGAAAGTGGGGGAGGTTGGTAGGGCACAAAACTCATCTAGTCTTTTATCTTTTGAACAATAAAGTATGTCAATAATATGAACGATCATTTTATCAAAGAAGGGGGAAATATGCTGTCACAGTTCACACGGGGCCGGCCAGGGCAGCAATTTTCTTCTAGAAGGAAGAAAGGAGCACGAAAGAATAGAATTATAGACCAGCGACCAAAGATAGCTACAGGTTTCTTAGAGGCTGTGTAACATTGTGTTTCAACCTGTGTTTTTATACATTTTAAAAATATATTTGATTTTAAAAAATATTAAATTAATAATTTTAATATTAAAAAATTATTTTAATATTTTTTTTAAAAAAATACTCTATTCTACAATCACATACTTACACAATAAGATGAAAAGTGGCTGAAAAAAAAGGGATTATAGAAAAACTTTGTGACGACAACAGCAGCCGGTGTTGTTTCTTTTTGACCACTTGCATTTCTTTTTCTTCTCCTTTTTCTACGCTCGTTCAAACAAATTTGCCAGGCGAGGCCTCGAAAACATGGGTGGCGCAATCTGCATCTTGGGTCGCGCTTTGTCACGGTACATGTCATGCTAGGGCGAGTGGCGAAGCTATATGCTGCAGCTTAATAGTTAATTTAGACAGGTCATACCATGGAAAAAATAAATCTCATAGCATTTTTAAATCTCATGGTCAAAATTTGTTCCTTGAATCACGAAATTATCATAATTTTATAATAAATAAATTAAAATAAATTATAAAATTTTATCTTTAATAAATTTAATATTAAATAATAAAAATAAAATAAAACAAAATACTATTTCAATAAACAATAAAATTCGGAGGAGGGGAATAGTGATTTCCCCTCTGAATTAATTCTTGTTATTAAGATTCTTTTTAAGGCCTGGTTTATTAATACAACTAGTAACAAATCTATTGTTTGATTGTAGAACAAAATATAATTGTAAAAATTAAGCATTTTAGATTTTAATTTCATTTTCAAATCTGGCCCTTTTTTTTTTAAAAAAAGAAGAAGCTGGGCACGCCTTTATGCTCTTGGCTCTCATTTAAAATAAATATAAATATATATATATATATATATATATATATATATATATATTTAAAACGTGATTATATTTAACAACTATACCATGCTTTTAAAACGTGACTAGAACTTTTGTGGTAATTTTTTTCAATAATTATATATGAAACTATACGATTATATTTTAAAAAAAATTGCATATAAATATTCTATTAGAATACAATATATATTTTATTAATTTTTTATTGTCAATCTTTCATATTATTTTTAAAATTATTTATATAAATATATAATATCATAAAAATAGTCAATGCGCTATTTAAATAAATGAATAACAAAGGGGGAATCTTGGCTAAACAAATACATTTTTTTCTCCTGAATTTAAATCATTTAAATTTATTTTATTTGCTTTAAATTTCTATTCAAATAATCATATTGTTAATTAAAAAGTCATAGTTTCGTCAAGATAAAAATAGTACATAGAAAGAAAAATTGATCAAGGAAATATATTATTTACTTGAGAATTTAAATCATTAGAATCCCCACATCTATTTATTAATGTTTAGTTGCTGCGGCACGGCACTAGAAAAAACAAAGCTATAATGTCTATTTCAAGCTGAGGTTCAAATTCTGTCAGAGGTGAGATGGGTACCCAGAAATTTAGAGGCCACGACAATAAACAACCGTTCAGTCTAGAATTTGTTGGGCCTATTGCTGGGAAGAAGAAGAAGACGACGAAGAGCTTCTTGGCAGTATGGTTACAGGTGCTTTTCAAATAATTTTTCATGTTAAAATGCATGTTAATAATATTTTTTTATTTTTTAAAAATTATTTTTGACATCAGCACATCAAAACGATCCAAAAGATACAAACCATATTACATTTTAACAAAAAACAAAATTTCAAATTTTTTGGGAACGCAAGTTGAATCGCGTTCCTAAATGTTACCAAAGAAGAAGAGAAAGAAGAAAGAGGAAGACTATCCTGGATGAATATGGCTAGTTTGTTCAAGAGTGTGCAGTAGTGGTCATGGTTAAAATGTTTTTTTAAAATAATATTTATTTATTTTTTAAAAATTATTTTCAATAACAATATATCATGGTTTAAAAATAAAAAAAAAAAACTTTTTTTTAAAAATAATTATTAAAAAAACACGGTGGAAAAACCCCGTTCCAAACAAGCTTGTACCCTACATCCCCTAGAATTGGACCTATGGGCGATGCAACTTTCTCTGGGTCCAGTTTGGGTGCTAAGAATTTTGCAAGTGTTCATGCAATGCACCAGACGGAACAGCAATGGTGGTGACGTGAGAATTCTTCCTTGTTGGGGCCATGATGGCCTGTTAGAAAAAGCCTAGAAGCATATGACTTTTAGAAGAATTTAGCCACCCTCGCCAAAACCAAAAACCACCCTAGAAGCATATATTCAGAGCTCGACTCGTGCTCTGAGTTCCATGTCCAATTCTAATTATTATTTTAATAGTACACATCATTTAAATTTGAATATATGAATTCAAATTTTAATCATGGAGCTGAATTTAAAAAATCCAAATCCCTTCAAATAGCATAGCATAGTGGATTCACACGATTCTTTAGGGGTTATTAAAAAAAATAGAGTAATACTTTAATTTTATAAAAAATTCGAGTAAAAAAAACACTAGAATTTCATGTTCAAATACAACATTTCTCCACACAGAAAATTCAAATTTGTACTGAGTTTTTCAATACAAGTTTCACTCTTTTTCAAAACAAGAAAAGTGAACAATACAATATTTTCTTTTATATACAAGTATTTTTTTAATAATGTAAAAGATTCAAATTTTTATTGTTTTATTTTTTCATATTGATTTACCGCCATAAATTTAATTTTTATTATAAATCTAACATATATATTTTTTAGTTAACAATATAATTCTTTCATGATAAATTTTAATTAATATTCTTAGATCATTACAAATACAAAATAATAAGACGATTATTATAAATTATGGTTTTGAATTTTTTATAAAAAATAGATATAATCTTGATATATTTTTTTATTTTTTATAGAAAAATGTTTTTATTTTTAAAACTTGGACATGTTTTTCAATCTTGATTGAAAAAACAACTAAAAAAGAAAAAAGAAAATTGTTTTCAGTTAATTTACACACCCTTAAATTTTGGACAAGGGAGTTAAACTCATGTCCAATTAATTGGGCCAGAATCTCATGAAAAACCCGAATATCCAAGCAAACGGCCCAAATTTCAAATAACCCCGCCCGTCCATGCCTGCATCATCAACTTGCTGCTGTCTTCTAAGCTTTTGCAATGCCATTTTTGTAATTAGTGGGAGAATGAATGGCCCTTATCTGGTTACTGGTAGCGGTTCTGGATCGAAAACTACGGCTTAGGAAAACCATGCTTTGGTAATAACTTCTGGATAACAGCAATCTCACTGACTTTTGTAAATTAGCTATTGACTTCATTGACAGTGGTGGATAAAACATCTTTTGATTTCCGAACATCAGCACAGGGCAAGAAATTCAATATTCTAGAACAAATATTTCTTGAAAGTTATTTTATTTGTAGAAGTTTGGTAAAAATTGTTTTTCAAAAAAAATTATTTAAAAAATTATTTAAATATTATTTTATTTGTGATATTAATACCTCAAAACAATACAAAATATTAAAAAGATTTAAAAATTTAATTCAACCTAATGCTAATGCTGTTTATAACATATTCATACAATCAAATCCAAAGTCAGTCAAGACCCTCGCGCATAATTTTACATTGCAATATCAAAAGATTGAATTTAGATGAGAAGTAACTTGAGGGATCAACTTTCTCCATTTAGATGAGGAGTAACTTGAGAGGTATAGCTTCACTGGTTAGGCCATACATTTGTTTTTTAAAGACACTAATTCAAATTTCACAAACCTCAGGGCCACTAGAAGCTTAGATAATCATTAACTTCAGAATACATGAGATTAGTCAAGATACACGTAAACTAGTCTGTCTACCTCGTTAATAATAATAATAAAAAAAAAACCCTAGGAGAGATTGCAATGCATGCAAGGAATGACCTCTGTAGCTTAATATAACGAATAAACTGTACAAATACCCGAAACATCCAGGAGAGAACAACAAAGAAGCAGAATGTGGTGGTGTATACGCTTATCTCTGAATTTATTATCTACTCGAGGACCCTATGTATGGCCTATAATGGCACTACGCCACAGAGGTGGCAAAATACAAGGAAGAGTATTAAGAATAAAATACAAGATGTGAAATGTGGTCCTAAGATAAACCATCAAGATCAATTTACCAATACTCCACCCCCGGCTAAATCTATGAAACTAAAAAAGAGCTTTGTTATGTGCACAATCTCCTATCTGGATTTAGCTACAACTTATCCGCTATTTTCCCAAGCGCATTCGCGAGCTTATTGAGAACAGCAACCAAGCCATCTGCATGATCCTTCCTCTGCTCCCGGTCCAGCTGAAAATTTGTGTTCTGAGCTTCAAGCTGAGCAGTCAGCATTTTGCCATTCCTTTCCAAGACATCAATCAAATGACTCTGCAAACTGATGGTTTCCTCATCACCATCTATCACAAACCGTTTCCGTTTCCGTTCCTCATGCGAAGCAGACCCCATCTCAGGATTTGTGGCGGGCCTTTTATCATTTGGTGGAACTGCAATGTACACAAAAAAGAGTACAGTTTCTCTGCATGTAAAACTAGCCGATGATGAAGTTTCAAGACCAGGAGAAGTTGGAAAATGCCCGAACCACCAATTTTTTCTGACCTACACACTGGCCCGTAGCATATATCCACTAACAATGTGTTCATAGACCTCAAACAATAGAATAGGTAATGGTTATGGAACACTTGAATACCAAACTAAACCCCACAACCGGAGACATCAGTACACATAAACTGTAAACCATGAAGTCAATTTTTTCGACGGACTACAGTTATGAAAGAACCAAATTCTACATTCAAACAAGAGTTTCACAATAACTTATCGAGTAATAAAAACCTCGCAATATATCATGCGATTAGTCGTGACCGCACAGCTGAAAGCTAGCAGGCAACAAAAACTTTTGAAAACACAGATCACATGAATTAAAGGCAAATCATGACAATCTGAGCCAAGGGTCAACTCAAAGTCCCAAAAGACAATTTAAAGTTGATGGGGTCATGATCCGACTCTTGCACTTTATCCATATGGTCATTAGTTTTCCATTTGCGCCCTGTTCAGATTTTCATCATACAGAGTCTGGTTGTAAATTACTTGCCCTACACAAACACGATCTGTTCAGGGTAAGGCTATAGAGCCACCGTCTCTTCAGGGTACGACTATGAATAAACTTGAAGAAACGATCAGCGATTCTTTTTCCATGAAAGAATAGAAGAACCAATTACAGAGGCACCAAATCATAGACAATATGATCAATAAACTACTAGATCTGAGCATTACCTTGAGCTTGACTTGCTCGTGGAGCTGGCTGGTACTGCTTCTCTGTGCATGACAAGAACCAAAACAAGGAGCTAAAAAATATCAGCAACTGTGATAATCTAAAACCTCTGTTATTGGTAATAAATAAATACGAAAAAAATAATAGATAAATAGAAATTAAAAAAAAAAGAAAAAGAAAAAGAAAAGGAGTAACCATGGAAATTGGAGGGCTTTCATTTTTTTTAAAAAAAAGTACAAACGAAACACCCCATTTCAGTACTTAATAAAATCCGACCACCAACTTTATAGCAGCAGCATCATCTACCACTAAAAATCTTAAATCTTTTACTAACAACCAAACAAAATTTATAGAATCAAAACCACAATTATTACATAAACCCAAAAAACCCACCAAACCTCAAAATTTCAGAAGAAAAAATAAAACCGCCAACCCCAATTACCTGAAATCGGTGTCGGATTAGCAACCCCTGCCGTCACCGCCATCTTTATCGGTTGCACCTCCTTAACTACAGCCTCCGGACTCCCTCCTCCCTCCTCCTGCTCAAAATCCGAAAACAAACCATCCTCCGCCGCTGCACTCCGCCCACTATCAAAAACCACCTCCTCCGCTACTGCCTCCGCCTCTGCTGCCGTCGAAGACGGTGCCAAAGCAAGCGCCAATCCCGGGACCGTACCGCCGCCACCATCGAGAATATCATATACCTCCCTATCAAAAAACCCAGGCAACTTCCTTTCTCTTCTCAAATCATTCCTCATAACCCAAAAGGACTCCGTTTCTTCTCTTATTGAAGTCTCCCATTCTTTTATCTTCTTAAAATCACCTGCTAAATTACTCCATCTTTTCCGACACTGAACCGGTCCTCGGTTCACTCCATGTCTTTTACAGTAAGAAGATACGGAGGCCCATTTCGGTTCGATTTGACCCGACCCGATGCCCATACCCGATGCGCGACCTCTCCGGACTCTGTTTTCTGCCACTCTCTTGCCCTGTATGAGTACTAGAATTTCTTGCCGCGTCCACCGAGGGAGTCTCGGTGCTTTGTTTCCGTCATCCCCGCCGTCTCGGATGTTGGTGTCAACGCCGTTAGTTCTTTCGCCGTCAACTGGATTTTGAGTTGGGGTTAAGCTTAATTGCTGCTCTAAAGCCATAATTAAAGGAAAATGATGAAAGAGGATTTTTTTTATCTTTTGGTTTTTTTAAAGGCACGTGACTTTACGAGGGTGGGGAAGTAACGGAGTTCTAAGGGAGAGTCCGTTACGGCGTTTAGAGGAGAGGGATCATCAATCACTTGTCCTCCCCGTAATTACAGAATTGAGAGAAGGAGAGAAATTGAGAGAGAGGTTTTGCTTTAAGGTTTCGGTGGTTTTTATTTTTTTATTTACTTTGGTATTGACTGAGTAGATAGTGCCTCTCAATCCATGATTAAGGGTAGTCAATTGTGTGATTGATCAGGGTTATATCTTTAATCGCTCAATTAACAGGAGGGTATATATTTCTTTATTTTTTTTTAATACAAAGTTATTAAACTTGGCATGATTTGTTAGTCCATCTATGGGCGTAACAACTTAACTAGAGTAATTAAAATGATGTTTTTAATTTTATAAAAACACTTTGTATTGCATTACAAAACACACAATGATAAATCTTGAGTCAATCCATGAGATCATGGAGGCTTTTTTAATAATTTTTTACACAAAAATTTCAATTTATAAATTGAAAAGTTTATGTAAGCATCTAATTAAATAAATCAAAACCCATTTATAGAAAAAAATAAAAAAATCACTAACGACAACTAAAAACAAAATTGAAAAAGTCAATACATATATTTTGCAACATGAAACATTTATCTAGTTGTGTTTGCTGGATTTATTTATTAAAATAAGTTTTTTATTCAATCAAATAATAACAAAAATACACACACGTGAAACTAATTGAACAAGATAAGAAGAAAAAAAATATTATGCAAGGCTGCATATATTATAAATATTATCTAAAAATAAATATTTTTATTTTTAAAAATAAAGTTCATTGATATAAAACATAAAAAAATATAAATGGATAAGAATAATATCTTCAAAAATTAAATATATGTAAAATATTTTAAAAAAACTATATTAAAAAAAGACTAAATAATAAGAAAATAATAACAGAGGAGGGATAATAATTGAAACATAAAATCTATTTTTTTATTAAAAAAGTATCAATTAAAAGAAAAATCAAAATTAGAATAAAAAAAAAAAGAAAAAGGCAATAATAGTTCAAGAGTCCCAGGCGTGTTTCAAATATATAAGAAAAACAAACGACTCGAGTCATAGCCTTGATCATGTTTAATAAGTTGGTTTTATTTTAATAAGACAAAAAAATAGACAATGATAGTAAATGAATAATTTTTCTTTTTAAATAAACCATGATAACTTGAAAAAAAACCTTCAGAGGTATAAAATTGGATAAAAAATTAGCTCGAGTCAACCCAAGATAGCAAGATAGACATGCAACCTAAGTTATAAAAAGCGAGTCAACCCAAGTTAACCCGTAAAATCTGTGGTCTTGAGATAATATGATATAAAAGAAATTAAAGAAAACTATAAAGTCAGCCTTTTTTTTTAAAAAAAAAAAACAATGTCAGACAATGAAATTAGAAAAAAAATATAAGCTAACAAAGGATGTCAACTAGTATTAATTTTTTAAACCCGTGACCCGAGTCATTAAATTAAAAGTACTTTACATGGAAAAACAACAAAGGTGAAAGCGAGAAAAAAACCAATTGCACAAGAGAATCTAAAATAAAAAATAACAATTAAAATAACAAGGGAGAAAATTAAAATAAAAAATAAATTAAAGGACAACCCAAAACTTTTAATTGAAAGGTTAAATTGAAAAGAACAATAACTTTAATAAAAGTAAAAACAAAAACAAAACAATAAAAATCAAACTGAAAAAAAATTACACCATAAACTTAGATTAAAAGAAAAATTGAAAACCTATAAAACTTTTACAAAAAAACAAATGACCAAATTAGAAATCAAAAGAATAATAATCAAATTGAAGAAAGAAAAATACATAACAAGATGGGATTAAAAGAATAAAGTGAAAATAAATAAAACTTCTATAAAAGGGCTAAAACTAAAAGAATAAGAACTAAATTTGAAATACAAAAAATAAAAAGAACCAACTTATAATTTTTATGAGAGAAGAGAGAGAAAAAAATTATTAGCGACAAATCATCACATGACCTCTGACTTTCGCTACATTAAAAGGAAGAAGATGAGGCGGAGCTTCAAATGACAAGGCAGAAGCCCATCTCTAATCACTTATAGACACCACATGCTTTCAGTAGCTTTTTAAATTTTTATATTAATTAATTAATGTAAAAAGACATAGAGATCCTTTGATTGTTATAGAAATAACAAAAGAAAATACATGAGAAGAAAAAAAAGTCCCTCCATGATGCTTCTTCTTCTTTTATTTTCTTTTTTTTTTTCAATTTCAAGAGCAAAATTATCTGTTTTACTGTATTTTAGAAAATAAAAAAAATGAAATACCTTCCGGTAATAGTTTTAAAATTTTGATTATCCAAGGTAATAAAATTATCTTATTATTTTAAAAATTAAAATTCACATATATTTCCGTATTAATAATTAATTGGCCATGATAAAAGACAAGACTACCCCTAACTCATATTCCTCTAAAAAAAGAATAGTTATAGGAAGAGCACAAAAATCATTGCACCTAGAAATGAATAATAAATTTAGTTTGTGTGTAAAGTTTTTGCTACGAATTTCAGAGTGGTAGGCTATAGATGATTACTTTGTTGATTTGGACAAGGGCTACCCTTATCTATCTTCCTGTTAAGTACTTTTCTAGGCCCCGTAATGAGGTCATTATCTTTGAGTAAAACACGGTTAATTTTAACACGTTTTATTGGGCCACCTTTCACGAGCTACGCATCTCTTTCCATCAAAACTATGTTTGGAATTCGGGTCAAGTAGAGGTCGTCAAAATTTATTTTTTATTTAAAATAATATTATTTTTTAAAATTATTTTAATGTGTTGATTTTAAATATAAATATAAATATTTTTTTAATATAAATATTTTTTTTTATTAAAAAACAACTATTATTAAACTCCTAAATATCCTAATAATCCTCCTCTTGTACATGGCTTCACAAATTCATTTAATTGGTATTTTTTATATATAATTAAGTAGTAAATATTCTTAATCCTCGAAGTGAATAATTTTTTTTTTTATTGAAGGAAGACCATCCTCTAAGACTTACAAAATCTTAAAAAAAAAAACATAAATTTCTCTTTCAAAAACATGATAAAATCATTCGTGAATTTAATGTGAATCCTGGACGAGAAAATCAACATGTTCCACAAACCTTTTTTTTAATTAAAGTTGGTATTCGAGTCAGTTTACGCGTATCTCGATTAATCTTATGGATTCTGAAGTTAACAACAATGTAAATCTCTAATGACTATCATATTAATAACGAGCTCAAATTAAAACTATAAAAAAAAATTTCTTTAATCTCAAGTTATTATTAATAGATCACTTACTAGATGTTTAACATGCTCTACAAATTATATGAGAAGATAGTGGGTACTCAAGATTAATCTTGCACGTTAGATAATTCTTTTTATAATAATTTATCCCTGAATTTTTCTCTCCAAGTGCCAGAGATTCGGCATTCTTCGGTTTCCTTTTCAGTAATGGCGTGGACTAAAATGCTGATAAGGGCATCCTACCCTCCCAATAAAAACAAATTGGTCCATCTTTCTCCTTTTCTCGAGCATGTACAGCATTTGGGATAGTTTTTAAAGTATTTTTTATATAAAAATTTATTTTTAATATAAATACATTAAAAAAATTAAAAAAATAATTTTGAATAAAAATTTACTCTTAATCATTCCTCGTAATCTTCACTTGATGGCTAACACATGAGAATGCTCCATAATTTAAAGCCACATTTTTGGGTGGTTGGATTTGAAGTTGAGAGCCCCATGACTGGTGCCTTCTCTCCTCCCCTACACGTCCTTTTTGCCTTCCATTTCTTCTCATCTGTTTATCCCTTCCCATCAAATTAAATGAATTAACCCATTTAGTTTCGTGTCAAGCAATATAAATATATTTGATTGTGGAAAAAAGCTTCCATGAAGGGGCTGGAAGGAAGCACAGACCTCTTGAGGGGTTAGTAAAGGGTCACAATCTTCATGCGATATCGTGGGGACCAGGTTGATGACTGTGGCCCTCCATTTGCGTGGGCTAGCCTATATGTAGCCGCCTTTACTAGGTGGTCGCTCTAGCCATGTTACCCCCCCCCCCCCCTCTCTTTCTGGACCTTCGGCTGAATGAAATGGCTAAGCACGCACCCTCCCTGCCCCCTCGGGCATGCAATTGACATCTCTTTTATGTGCTCAGTGGTTACAAAAAGGTTTGCACTCTTTTTTAATTTTTTAGTTTAAATCTCACATCAGCATTTAAATTTTTTTATTAATTTATGATTATATACATAAACATGACCTTTATTTCAAAATATTTGATTCGATAAAAATATCTTTAATCTCAAGAATCATCATCTTATCTTATCTTAAGAAAACTTTACGTGACAAAATAAAAAAAATACACATACTCAGAACATTAATATATGGCTATCTATTCCAATGAAAGCCCATCCAAGGGAAAAGGAAAGGAAGGACAATGAAAGAAACAATCGGCTAAACCGGGTTTTATTATGATCATGTCATGACTTTGTATGTTCATTTTATGGATTTTTTATTTTATTTTTTTAGTATTTTTAAATCATTTTAATCTATTTATATAAAAAATAAAATTTAAAAATTATTTTAATATATTTTTAAATAAAAAATATTTTATAAACAACCATCATCACATCATCATATGTAGTGATGACTTACTCCTTCTGTTTTATGGATGGGTGCAAATTTTTTTTTTGGTCTCCCAAAAAAAAAAAAGGTTAGATATGCATGAAAAAATAGACACCCCATTAGCTTTGTTGCTGCCATCGCAATAATACGATGTTGGCATTCTAGCTATGATCACATGCATTGTCTAAGTAATCAACTAAAGCCAAACAAATTATGCTTAATCTTTGATTAGATCATAGGACCACCATGAACAACAGTGTCACGAACAGCTCTCGTTTTTTAATGGCTTCTGGGACTAATAACAGGTGTGGGTCCCAGATGGCTCTTTAATCACGAAGATTATCTTCTAATCATGGCGTCTGCTACTAGAAGCAATCAAGGAGTAAGTGATGTTTCCCACACTTAATATCATTGATTTGTAAACTTAATCGCAACTCAAAAGAAAAAAGAGGATCTTTTTGTGCGTGACCTGTTTTGGATTGGATTGATTGTTTTCTCATTGGGTCAAGAGTGAAGATGTCTGATGGTTACTTCTTCAAGCCACATCTGTGTGGGGAGATAGTAGTGGTTGGATCTCCGAGTGCCACTGTCTATGAAAGAAGAACAGCTGAATCAGAAAAACACACAGCTCTGGCCCGTAGAGAACACAATCAGCATCTCTTGAATTAAATTACTGCGATGAATCGACTAATTATCTCCGAGCGCCACTTACTGGGCATGCCTCTCGGGTTTGGTCTCAAATTTGCAGTGCATGCTATAACAGCTTTGAGAATGGCAGTGGTGAGTGTTTTTTTAGCCCAAGAAAAGCATGAACAAATATTTATTCATAGAAAATTGTCATAATCACACCATCCCTGGAACATCGGTTGGTGGTAACGTGTCACATTAATAGGATGTTTGAAAATATAGTAATGGTTGCTTTTTAAAATATTTTTTACTTGAAAAAAATCAAAAATAATATATTTTTTTATTTTTTAAAATTTATTTTTGACATTAATATATCAAAATAATCTAAAAACACAAAAAATTTTAAATTTTAACAAAAAAACAAGTTGAAACTCACTCTAAAACGATGTCTAAATAACAACAATAAGATGGTTTGCAGACCATTTCGAGCTCCTAAGTTACGATATCAATGGATAAAATGTGGACATGTGTCAATGCATTATTGCCTTATTTGTAACCCAAGGTCTTCCATTAAGGCAATTCACAAAAATCTCAGCACATGCAATGTGGTTTTCCTAATTTGTGAATGGATCAGCATATGCTTGCTAGGTATGCTTAGTCCATGACATGCAAATCAATCCTTCTTGATGCAAACCTTTTTTTTTTCTCATTGTTTGACGGGTCCAAGTAAAAGAATATTGCAAGTGGAAGGGGACCGACTATTCAACATCAAAAATATATTTGATCATGTCTTGCATTAATGGCAATCTGGTGGGTGGTCACGATCCAACGGTTAACATCATCGGATCAGTCTGACTCTTCGTTTTGGTAAAAGGGACTTGGCAATTTATATGTAGACGTTGACAAAAAGACTAACAGACCACAGATGGGAAATTGGAATCTCCCCAAAAGAAGAGGATAATAAGATAAACATGCAACGTTGCAATTCACATAGCCACTAACATAAAGACGAAAAGCAATGGCTGTAAACCACATTTTACATTTTTTATGCTCTCCCCAGTGCTTTTATTTACATGGGGGTGTAAACAATTTGTTGATGACGAACCAGAAAGAACAATTTTCAGGTCCAAATAGAGAGCCATGGTTCGAGGAAAGGGCCACATGGGTTCGGCCGGCGAAGGGATTGGTTTGGTCTTCTTGACCCTGGCTTTGTGCATTGCTATTATGTTTGAGCAATGTCAAGGTCGCAGTGCCTATGCAGAGCCAGCAAACTGTCTACGCCTGGAGTGTGCTCCATATCAGGTGATTCACAGTCAAAAAGAGTATGAAATAAGAAGTTACAGAACAGCGACTTGGATTTCTGCTTCACCAATCAACTCTAACTCGTACAAGGATGCAGTTGGTCATGGTTTCAACATGTAAGCACATCTTTCTCTCAACTGTCCTTTCATTTAGGGCAGATGTATTATCCTTCAGTACTGCAAGAAATCACAAATCGCTTTTTGTTTATTTAACAAACCATGGGATCACACACGCTTTTCTTTGTTTAATAAATACTGTAAAAAGGGTCTAGTGTGTATTTATTTTTGCGTTCAAAAATCGTTTTTGAAATATTTTAATTTTTTTTGCTTTAAAATAATTTTTTAAATACATTAATACTAAAAATAAATTTTAAAAATAATAAAAAATCATTTTAATATATTTTCATTTTAAAAAGCAACCACTTATTCCCTATCACTGTCTTAATTTTAACGTTTGCTCTATATCTATAATTTATTTTATAGGTGTTTTATAGGTGTTCTCCTAGCATAGGTCGATCCAGACTTTAAGTATAAGAGAAGCTCTTGAGATTTAATATTTTAATTTTAATAATAAGCTAATCATTTGCCACACACAACCACCAGGTGGATGGATTATGGAATATCACTGACGAATTCTCCTCCACTTTAAAATTACAATCTCGTCCATGCTTATTTGCCCTTTTAAGAATTTATTTAATGATTTCATGCTTATTATGGCGCCTGTGAAGCCTCGCTGCATATATTCAAGGAAACAATGATCAGGCAGCAAACATCAACATGACAGCTCCAGTTTTGGTAGATATGTTTTCATCAACCGCAAGTTCCCGCAACACAACCTTTACTGTGCACCTCTATTTGCCACAAAAGTACCAAAATAACCCTCCTCTCTCCCATCAAGTACATCCAGTGAAGCTGCCTAAACACCGCCATGCAGCTGTGAAGAGGTTTGGAGGTTTTATGAACGACACCAACATCCCTGGACAAGTTTTGGCGTTGAAGAAAAGCCTCGAGGGCACCCCCTGGGAATCATCCATAGCAAGGACGCAAATCAAGGGTCGTGTGCCTTGCAGTGTTGCTGGCTACAACTCGCCCTACGAATATGAGAATCGTGCAAATGAAGTCATGTTTTGGTTTGATTAATGGTGACCAATCATTTGTACAAACAGTTCTGTAATGGAGGAAAAAGCAAGAAAAGAAATAAGCCATCTTTATCAAAGGATATGCTACCCAATTGCTTAAGATTTCCTTTTCCTTGTGCACAATCGTGCTCCCCTTTTCTTTAATCACGCACTTGATTTACGAGCCTGGATAGGTCCCGAGTGGCAGACAAAAACCAATAGACCTTGCAAAACTAGTTCAAGTGATTGATTTGTTCTTACCCACTGAAAAAAACTGGTTCGTACCAGGCTTGGCTATTGGCACTACAAGGGCGGAAAGCAGTATCACCTAGCATTTCAAACATACGATTCAATAAACCAGATTTTACAGACTTCAAGGAACTAATCATGAGTGTGGTGAAAGCACAGAAAATATATAGTTTTATCAAACAGGAAGGAAATGATATTAGTTGCTCTGTTCTTTCATTAAATTCTACCATATATATCCTGTGAGTTTCTGAGATTGGGTTTAAAAACAAATTACTAACACTATCATATAGCCCTGTGGAGAAGAAGTGGGGGGGCATAAAATGTAGTACAATTAACAAAATCGTCCCCTCCGATGAGTTACCATTCCTTGATAATTGCCAAAGAGTGACAAGAAATGAGATATCCACCAGATAATTTTATTAATTTGACATGTCTCAGCTATTCAAACACATCAAGCCCAAAGAAGTTCTTGTATCTAATAAGCATCCTGTACAAATTAAAATCTAGCAATGGCTTTATGTATTTGTTTTCCAATAGAAATGTGTACATAAGCTGTAATCTAATTTTATAACCTCCGTTTTACCTAATACAAGAGCCGCCGACACTCATCTGTGCCACAGTAGCATGGTGACTGTTTTAGTTTCCCATCAGGACCAGCAACAGTATCAAGTGCGTAACCATAGTCATATGTAAGTTCCTGTTTGCAACATAGCAAAACCATTTTTCATTAATTATAAATTTGCTGTTGATGCCTAGAATTTAATATTTCACATTAAAAGGAAAGGAAGCCCAAGTTATAACATCAAGCACAAAAGATAACTATTTGTTAAAATGCCAGGTTAACATGAAAAAAAGAAGAAGCTTATAAAGATATCAGAATAAAAAAGCCCCTTTCTTTTTCTGGTTTGATGCTGCTTGTTTTCCAAGTATGCTGGTAATCACTTGTGCTTGGCTTCGACTGAGATTTTGTGCAGAAATTTGGCCTTAGAGGCAACAAAACCCATATTTGTAGGTTGGCCACACTAAGAGTGAGCTTAAAATATTTTTTCACCCAGTTGAGAGAAACCCTATTTCATTGATGATAACGCTCAATTCATTTGAAATGATGTTTCAGCTGTTGCAAATTTCACTTCGTCACTCTATTGGGTGCTATTTCCTTTTCCTTAGAGTAATTTTATCACCTTTAGTTCAGATTATGTTTATTCTAATGCTATCACCTTTAGTTCAGCTTATATTAGGGTAAAGAGTAGTTTAATCACAATGTTCTTGAGCAATACCAAAAAGCAGCACATTACATAGTCAAGATTGCTTATCACGTTAATTCTATATTTGGTTGATTCAATAACTCTTACTGGTTGATAAATAAGCAGTGGGAGCACAAACAGAATCATAAAAGTTTTCTAATAGATAAACACCTTCAACAAACACAGGCATCATCTCAAGTACGCAGAAATTGAAACATGACCAATTTTATAACAATTTTCACAAAGCATTACGTTTTTGAAGTGTTCTAAATTACTTCACATAGCAATTCAAGTGTATGCCATAAATTTAAGGAGCAGACAGTAAATTAATTTTATGCCTGAATCCAGTGCTCCTCACTGATGCATGGACACCTCTCAACTCTTTCATGTCTAGGACAACGCATGTAAAGGGATTTTCCAATCATAGATATAAATAAGACTTCGATATTTTCTTCAGAACATATAAGAGACAATAAATCTAATTTGACAAGTGAGTTATCCATGCACCACAACTTGACCAAAAATGGCAGAGAAATGCAATTGAAGCCCTACAATCCTGGAAGGAAAATAATTCATTCTATCTTAGGAATGAGGTTCCAAGAAATAAGGATGGAAGTTTCATATCATGTATTGAAATGAGAACAACTAAAAACCATGTTTCACTATGTATGATTTCCTAGCACAGAGAAAGAATCCAGCCAGGCAAGAGCAAAGTAAATTAAAAGAGTACCAAAATGGAAAGGGGGAAATATATTTCTTATAATCTAGCAGATTAAACGAAAAGTAGAAAGAAACCAATTTGCCACAAAGCTTGCGTACATAATCAATCCCTTTCAACCATTGTCACAAAAACCTGTAGCCACCATATCATCTCGAGAGAAGAATTTATGCCCAACAAGAATTCGTGAAAGATGCTCTTAGCTAAGACAATTTCATGCATATCAAGGTAAATTAATGGAAACAAAAACAGCATAAAACAACTATGATTCGCCCACCAGATGGATGAGCAAATTGCTTTTCAGTGAATGATTGCTCCTTTTTCTTTGACATCTGCCGTTAATGATCAAGAGAAAGAAAGAAATCACTGTTCCATATATAATAAACAAAATAGAATCATTCAAAACTTCAACATGATATGAGAGAAATGGACCGAACAAATTTTCAAAATGATTTTGACAAATGGTGAGTTCATGCAGCTGGGAATTACCATTAGTAAGACAACATAGCATATGTGCATGATAACAACAATAATCATTCATTATGATTAAGTACTTGCATGTCTCCTGGTTCTGTGTATTCACCACCTTTATGTCAAAACCAAAGAAAAAAAAACTCGCAAAGTGTGTAATTTTTGTTGGCTAAACCACAGCTCTCAATATACAGCACGATTGATGGCAGAGGGGTTGTTATAAAAGTGCCTCAGCAATTTCCTTCAGAATCGGTTGATTTGAAGAACACTTAGCATCAGCGGATGAACTCCCCTTCTGCAAAGTTTTTATAGCACTAGCATAACAATCACAAAGACCGAGACCGCCTCCAGAGAGAGAGAGTGAGGCAGAGACAGAGAGTTTGAAATGGTGAAAGTGGCCTGAAAAGGAGTGGCAAATGATAGCCATTTTGTTCTGTATTAACGGTTTCTATTCGCCAAATAAGTTTTCAAAGGGAAAGGCATAAATTTTGAAATATGAGATACAATATTTCACGGGAAGCAAAAATGGAATGTTATTTAAATTTTCACCTCAAAGTATAGCAAATACTTGTGCAGCTTTAGTCATACAGATGATAGTAATAATTCTTAATCATAATGATTCCTGCTGCTTTGTTAATTCAAACACCTGGCAGTTGTCTCACTGCCTACCTTGATTCACAAGATAAAAAACAAATTTCAACACTGACATTTTGATTTGAAAAATAGGAAAGGAAACAAAGAATCAAATAGGTGCGTGATGATGTCTAAACCGGAAACACCTTAATGTAGCACAACCACAACAAAACAGTGTTGTGTTACTATTTAGCCAAGAGGAGGAAACAATGAAGAATATTTTCTGTAATTTTAAGGATTGCTAAAACCAATACTTTGAACAAAAAAAAAATATACATAAGCATTCACCTATTCATTTCAATAAAAGATCCTTATAAATGCAATCACCTGAGCAAAGTTAAGGTGATGAGAATTAAAATTCCTCACTGTCTCCTTCACTGCTGTGCAGGCCTTCTGCTACAAAATTTTGATAGTCTGTCCATTTCAGGAAAGCATTGTCTTCTAGCTCAATTTCTGCTTCATCAACTTTAAAAGGCAAGGAACCAAGGGCCAGACAACTTCTATCGCACCAATCTTCTCCGCCTTTTCTATCTATATCAGGTAGTCATTCTTGCATTGAATGATTCATGCAGGTTCTTCTCTTGACAGCATTATCTCTGGTCGATTCTAACTGTCTCTTCCTATTATAATCTCTTGTTTCTTTCTTGCACTCATCATGTTTAGGAGCATTTAACTCCCACCTCTGATCTCCATCATAATATGGCCTTCTCTCCCTCGGCCCTGTTGACTCTTCTTCAACTTCTTTTTTGCAAATGTCGAGTTTAGAAGCATCTAACTCCATGCTCTGACCATCATCATAACATGGCCTTTTCTCTTGGGGTGTATTTATAAGTCCAGGGCTGCATCTTCTCTCTAGAGGCCCTTTTGACTCGATGTTTTGAACTCGTTGCACAATGGTCTTTGTCACAGAAACCTCAAATGCTTCACTTAAAGGTTCTTCCTTGAGAGATTCATAACTGGGAATATTGCTTTCTTTGCATGGACTCTCCATCAGTTAATCCCAATATCAGAATTCTACATTTAGAAAAACAATCTTCTAATTTTCCAAATCAAGAATTAATAACCAGAAGCCCTGCTTGATACAATTTGTAATTCACATGTTTGGTTATAAGAAATTCTAAGCATTCAGTCTCTTATATAAACAAAATCAAAGAAAATGACTTCAAAACTGTTCCAAGAAAAAGAAAAAAAAAAGATCCTAATGCCATTTAATTTCCTAATGAAAGTTAGAATTTTCCTTATGAAACAGATCCTCCTATTCAGTACAGTACACATTCACAAACAAAATCCAAAAGAAAAAAGAATGCACAGAGACAGGCCAATGCAAGTAAAAAGGAACGTCCCAGGAGCACTTCCAGAGAGAATGGGAGACAGGGAAGGAGAATGTGGGGTAATCCTCGGGACTAACGTAGGGTTTTTTAAAAAACCAACGTTGGATTTGGATTTGAGGATATCCTACAAGGCAAAAATACCCGCCGGGATACAAGTCAAGATAACGCGTTTGAAATTATATTTTTAAAGAAATTATTTAAAATTATTTTTATTGTTTTAATTTGTTAATATTAAAAATATTTTTTTAAAATAAAAAATTATTATTTTAATATATTTTTAAACAAAAAAATATTTTAAACTGACTATTAATAACAAATACCACCAATTTTAATAGACAAACTCCAACGTTGTGGATGTAAATTTTGGTAAAATTTTAATTGAAAACAAAAATACATTCTGGTATTCTTTACTCTTTCTAAAGGTCATAATGGATAGTATTTATATTTCTTATATAGGATAAAATAATTTTTTTTATTTTTTTATTGAATAAATAAATCTAAACTGATAAAATCAAAGAAACAACTGCGCAAGCATTAATTGTGTTTATTTAAATCATGATATCCACTTTAGCATTGTGATTTTTTTATTTGAATCTTGAGATGAAATATAATTTTCTTGCTTCCAGAAGAATATTTTGTTTATTTTTAATTAATGATGATTTTGGAACCATAATATTTTTTGTAGAAAGATATTTAAAATAATTAGTGTTATATTTACAAATAATTCAAAAAATATAGATAATTTAAGGATTAAATCACTAGAAGTACATAAAAAATAACATCTTAAGATTGTATAGAATTAGAAGGTATTTTGAATAAATAAGAAAAATATTTGAAAAAACAAACATATTTTAAACATATGTGTATGTATATACACATTAGAAAAAAAATTGATCAAAACAGAGTCGGACTATCTTGCTAGCTGAGACATGTGTGCTCAGAATATCTAAGCTTACTTGTACATGTATTTAAAAAAATATATTTTTTTAAATAATAGAATTAATGACATGTCATTCATTACAATAATTTCAATAATTAAGACCCGACCCCGACACCTCAAAATTATTCCATCAACAGTTAAGAATTCATTTTCATCCTAAGAAAGGCATTTTAACTTAAAAATCATCACATCAAATTTAAAAACTCTATTATATTTGTGGTTTTTAATCTCCTTTATACGGCTATTTGAGTACCATTATTAAATTTCTCTTGCAAAGTCCAGTTAACATAAAAATAGGTTTTTTTTTACAATAAAAAGAGAGCTCGTCAAAGTTTTATTTCTCTCTCCTCTCTCCTCTATTAACCGTCAAAGCTAAAATTTGATGAAAATAAAATATAAAACTAAAATGTAACAAATTAAATATACACGAACCAAAATGTAGAGTCGAGTACTCAACCTTTGACGACCCTTGAACATTAAACAACTACAATAATTAAACACTAAACACTTAACGGTTTTAGTTTACTAGTAATAAAAAAACAGTAAAGTAAATTAGTAATTTAGGCTCTCCTCTTTTGTTTTTCTCTAGATACTGGGCCCTTGTTTGTCACAGGAAAAGAAAACTTGTCTATCCCCGTGGCCAAGAAGGGTTAAAGAGCTAAAGCCCTAACCCACCCATCAGCTGGAAACGAGAAGAAAAGGCAATTCATTTTTAAATACATATAATTTTCAGAGGGAAGAGTATTATCTACAAGGTGTTTGATTCAGCGGCTTCCATCAACGGGGCAAAAAAACCACAAGGGCATCCTGTGTTCAAATCTCATATTTTACCCATAAAAAAAAGAGAGAGAATTTATATATAACTCGTCCATAAAAATAATCCCAGTCAGTCAAATATTATATAGTTATGCAAATATATATTTATATGCAGAGCATCATTGACTAGCAAAAACATTAAAAAAGCTGCATGATTCAAGAGAGAAGCCAATCAGAAGCAGGGAAGTTCCCAAAATCAACGGCTAATGGTACATGGTAATTTGAAAGAACCAATGATAATAGCCCTGGATTAAAAAAGCAAGAAAAAACTGTACTGGGATAGGAGTTAACAGAGCTTAGATAAATAAAATATCACACGTGAAAGTAAATATAGGAGAGAATCTCATAGGGTGGCTATTCAAGACGAGTGCTAAACAATGTATCGCTACGCACATGCTTCCCTCTCCAATCATTAACAAAAGCTGGTTCGATTTGGAAAAAAAATATTGTTTACTGATTGAGAATTTACTATTTATTAAAATAGTATAATGAATTTTTTTTTATAAACTAGTTATTTAAGATAATAAGTGTTTCCATAAAATTTATTATTCTTTATATATGATCATGGATGAGTTGGTGTTTTTATATTTTAAAAGCATAGTACAATCATTAAATCATTATTAAAAATACATTTTGTTTAATTGATGTTTAGGGTTTTTTTTGTCTTTTCATTTTGTTTTTTTTTAGTTATGATCAAGTGGCTAAATAGCTTTTTAGTATTTTATTAAATATAAAATATAATTAAAAAACCAAAAATAATTGGCACGTGCAAAGCTCGCATCATAGAGTAGGGAATGTCACGGTGTTGTCTGGCAGTCAAAATTTTCTTTTGACGTGTTGTTTGAATTATTGCAGCATCTTTTTTTCTTTTTAAAGCGACACACGACATTAATAGTGGGGTGATTTATAGTTGGAGGTTTTTTTTTTGTCTTTTTTCTCTCCTACCAAAATTCATTCTGGTCATTCAAAATTTAAGAGTTCTCCTCTTATTTATTAAGATTTCAACTTTAATCTTTATTCTTTTATTTCTATTTTTTTGCTCTTAGCCTTTTTGTGAAATGTTAATTTGTTTTCAATTTTATCATTCAATTTTAATTTGTTATATTTTTTTTATTTTGGTTCCCATTCTTTTTATTATTTTCTGGATCCTTTTATTAAATTGATATTTATTTTCAATTTCACCCTTTAATAAAAAAATATTTGTTGTTCTTTGATTTATTTTTCATTTCAATTCTAATCATGGATCTCTTAATTGCTATTTTTTATTTTGGATCCTTTTGTATAATTGATTTTTTTTTTCAATTTTATTCTTCAATATTTAATTAGTTGAGGATTGAGTTTCGTAGTTTTTTTAGACGGGGTGCTTCTGGTATAATGACTCTATTCACGGGTTTAAAAAGTTAACACGAGTTAACATCGTTTTTTATTTGGACTTATTTTTTTTTCGATTTCATTATTCGACATTGTTTTTTTTTTAAATAAACTTTGTGATTTTTTTTTATTTTTTTTCTATCAATTTATCCCAATTTCATGACCTGGACGCAGGTTTAGTAGTTTAACCCGAGTTGACTCGACCATTTTAAAAGAAATTTTAATATTTTTTTGGTTTCATCATTTAAAATTTGGTTATTTTTTAACTTAATCTCTATTATTTTTTTTGTTTTTTCTTTTATTAGGTTATCTCATCCTTATTACTCGAGTTTAGGTTTATTAGGTTGAAACATATCTTTTTATTATTTTTTTTTTACTTAATTTCATCTTTTGTATTTAATTAGTAAGGAATTGAGTTGCATTACCTTTTTCCTTTGAAAAAAAGTTTTTTTTACCATGATTATTGTTTTTTTTATTTTATATGACCTATTTATTGTTTTTGGTTATTTATTTTTTATTATCTAATTAGAATAAAATTAACTTAATTAACCTGATCACATTTCTTACTCGAACTCGAGTTACTATTTTTTTTTCTTTTATGAAATGTATTTATAGATGTTGTCCGAACATCAATTTTTTTTTTAATCTAACCCTGCAAAGAAGCGCGGTTCTTTCTATTTTAATTTTAATTCATTTCTTTAATCCCCTTCTTCTGGCTGACAGTAATGTTTCTTGTACTTTAGACAAAGCTACTCGTTGTCCTGCCTCTACCACCTGTTTCGTAAATTCACAAAGCTGCCCAACCTTATGAATCAATTTGTTTCTTTTTTCCACAAAAAACACCGGCTGTCGTCTATATTATACGAGGAAGGAGATGTCTTCCATTTGGATAAAGCTTCTGAAACAATGAAAGTTTAAACATCATGTGGTCAAACTGACAGTACGAGAATATTACTAGCATTGGCCATTTATTCAATCTTACACATGCCCACTGAATTTCAAAGTTTCTACTCGTCGAGTAACAAACGGCTTTGCTTCGTAAGTAATCTAACACTACAAATTTGATTTAATAAAATAAATAGATTTTTTTGGGAGTAAGCTCTCAGCGCACTTAAAACAAAAACGAAATATCTGATATGTTTACTAATAACACATATTAGCTGATTCCAAAACAAGATATAATAATCATTTCTATCATTTTTATTATTATGCATGATAAACCAAGATTTTATCAATATAATTTTTTATATATTTATCAATAAATATTGAATAAAAAATAAATATAAATATAACTTTTTAAAATTTTTAGATGTGATGAGCTGGATAACACGAGCACCAAACAGATGTCTCAGTCAACATGCATATTGAAAAGCACAAAAAACTTTACTGGTATGTTACTGTTGTTAATTTGCATTTTCAATTTATTATTTATAATTGACAAAGTTGGAAATCTTTTTAAGAATCTTGGGTTTTTTTCATGGTTGATTGATGTGCTTTATAAATTCAGTCGTCGAGGAAGATTGCTAAATTTGGGTCTCGCGAGCACCTGCAAAATAAGTTTTCCGATGAGCTCATGGCATCGGAAACTTATGAAGTAATGTGTGTTTGTAAGGAAGATGCATCAGATAATGTGAAGTTGAAGGAGAGCGTGAGCTCTCTTTCTCTCGGTGTGTGTGTTTGCTGGGAGAGTTGGTGAGCTTATAGAATGACTCATGAGTTTTTATATACACATGAATATACATGTTATATAATCATGTGGAAATAATTTATTTATTGTCAACGGTTGCAATGTCACTGTGGATGGTCAATCTTCAATGCGAAAATATATTTTTTCTTTCCTCCTTAATACCAACACAATACATTTGAAATAATCAATAGTTATATGTACTTTATCAGTAGGTGGGAGATAGGATCCATTTCCACTCGGGAAAGAGAGGAGCAGATGAACGAGTCGAGGTATCAGAAACAGTGTCAGGTTCAAAATCCAAACACGCCTACTTCCCCTCTCAGAAATAAAACAATATGTACTTGCATGCATATAGGAGCTGGGCTGTCATTTTATGCAATGGCCAGGCGAGCTAAACTATGATCACGCAGTCTGTCCAAGTCTCATACCGCGCTTCACGCGTGTCAAAAAGAGTGTGATTGGCTGCTTGTGCGCCAAATGGGTGACACAAGGACTCATGGGCGTGGCCATGTGCACCTATCTCATCTCAACACCATGGCAGGGCACCTGGCTCCAAAACAGGCACTGATCTTATCATGACAGATTACACCATACCTAACCATTATCTAGCCATAGAAAATTTCCATTGCTTTACGTTGTCAATCCGTAAAATCAGTTCTGGGCTCGCACGTGCCTAGGGGCATTCTAGTTGTAATGGTAGTAATTATCTTTGACCATAAGTGACTTGGCGTGGATTAGATTCCATCATTCTTTTTTTTTTTTTTTGCATTTCTAATATATTTGGATTTTAATTTCCTTTAGTTGAAGTCCATATATAAATAATTGCGGTTATTTATTATAGAACAAAATATAATTATTAATTAAGATTCAACCTTTTAGATTTTAAGAATATATTTATCATACAATTACCATCCAAAACATTTAAATGTCATGGTTTGCATCAGCAATCGAAGTTAATTAAGAAGTTTGTATTCTGGATAAATATTCCACAGTGGTCCTAATTCCATGTGCAATCCAAAACATATTTTTTTTCCAGCGAATGAATCCACGTTCTCCTCCTACATATAAAAAATATTTTTTTTTCCATTATTGTTATATGATTGAGAAGCTTCTCAACTCAACTATGGTGAATCATAGTAAAATTAAAAAAAAAAAAAAACTCCCCCTTGCCATGCAGGCCGAATGATGACAAAGGAGAGTATAGGTCATTGATTCGAGAAACTTTTGAATAATGCAACAATTGGTCGAATGATATTCTAACACTCCATCAAGTCTTGAAATTGTAAAAAAAATATATATCTTTTTTTATAAGATAAAATATGAGGTGTATTAAAAATTGTACATTTATCTCCCATGTAATGCAAAATCCACTTTAAAAATTATTCTTGGATATCATTTATAAGTTCTACGACACTTCACATCATCACAAAAAAAAAAAAAATGAAATTATTTACAAAATTATCATTTTATTTCAATTAATAACTAGAAATCCTTTGCCATGTTGAAAAAAACAAAATTGTTATAATTCTCCCTCTCTTAGCCAAATCTAATAAAAATTTGTGTCATCAACATCAATTTACATATTTATCTATTTGTTCATCTTAAAAATCTAATAAAAAAACAAGAAAAGTTTTCCCTAATTTTATTTCCGTCTTCTCTCAAGAATTGATGCAGTGATGTGATTTTAAGACGATTGAAAAATGTTTTTTCCCCTCGTGATTTGGTTTCTTAATGTTGCATTCTTTGTTTGAAGCAGTGGGATTTTGCCTTCTTTGATCGGGACAAGTCACGTTGCAATTCAATTTCTAGCGTGCGAGAAGATTAAGTGTCACATGGCAAATAGAAGTATTGGTTCGAACAATTGTTGATAAGTCAGTGCTTGCCTCTATACTGACTTAAATCCTCGCAAGGGATGCTCTAGCATGGCACTCCACTACAGTGAGAGGGAGAGTGAGAGTGAGAGTGAGAGTGAGAGTTCATCTCTTATGAAAGCTTTGTCCATTGTTTTAATATCTTCATTTCAAATACCAGGTGGTGCGTTCAAGGCTTAAAAAAATGTGACCCAAGTGTTCTAATATCATCTTTTCTAGTTTTGAAACCCATAAAATATTACCCAGATGATTATGAACTGGATTTCTCAACAACTCTGCCATGATATAATGAGAAAAGTGACTCCGGGGTGAATATGTTGTTTCATGGATCTTGAAAGTGAATATTATGTGTTGTTAATTATGGGACTCTGAAAACCCTAAAAGAAATTCAAATTTATTTTTATTAGGTGTAAATTTTGAAATAATAGAGACAAAATAAAAAAAATGATAAAACTACAAGAGAGACTCGATGTAATTTTCCCGTCAAGATTCGGCTAAATTCCACCTTTTATGTTTCACGTGGATAGATATAATTAAATACATATTGATTTGCAATAAGATGGGATTAATTTAATTTTACAAAATCAAGAAACATAAAGAACAAATATAACTTGAAACGGTGCACTTCGTTGAAATAAAGAAGAAAAAATCTGGACAAGTTTTAGCATCCACCCGCCACTGATTGATCAGGGACGACAATAAATACCCACAAATCAAGTTTTTATTATATTTGTAAAGTATTTATTAGATAAAAAATTTAGAAACTTATATTTTATGTATCAGATTTTGAATATTTGATTATTATCTATTACTTAACATAAAATAAAAAGATAATATATATTTTGAGGCATGTATATATTATATTAAATTAAAAAAATGTAAATATTTTATACATATATATAGTTAAATGTGGGTTAGGTTTAGGATAGAATTTGTTAATATTTGTGCTCTATTTACTATACATAATATAATATAACTATATAGAAAACCTATTCATTCGAGTTAATTCGGATATATCCATGGAGTTGAATTATCATCTCTTAACATCCATTAGGCCGCCAGATCACCTGGCTAATATTCGTGACTCATAAAGAGATTCTAAGAAATAAAATGATTTGGCACACGCGTCAACTAAATTTTCACGAATTCACGTTTTTGACATTTAACTTCATTTTTTAAGGACGCCTCTCTGTTTATAATTTATTCAGCCACGTAACATCAACCATGATTAGAAGCAAAATCAGAATAATTGCATATTTGTGAGTATATTTATTATTGTTTTTTTAAATTGTTTTTTATTTAGAAATATATTAAAATAATATTTTTTATTTTTTTAAAATTATTTTTAATATCACCATATTAAAAACATAAAAAAAAAATATTATTTTTTTAAAATGTTTTTTAAAATACAAAAATAAACTCTCCATAAGTGAAGCTCCTCGACTCGTACTGTACGAATATATTTCCAACCACTCATTAGTCGAAGCCTGGAAAATAAAATCTAAAACTCCTGTTTCTCTACCACAAATTTCACATACCTTCACGTCACTGTATCACTGGATAATTTCTCAGCACATTAAAGAAATACTAGTAAGAACTCTCTCTATCTATCTGAGAATTTAAGCACCGCACGGATCTCAAGGCCCGCTAAATCAAAGAGGAGTTTCCAAAACTGTACCAAACCTGTGAGCACCACCACCCACAATATTTTCACCTTGTTATTTTCTTTTTCTTTTTTCACTGTCGGATCTCTTGGAAACTAACTTTCATTAACGAGGTTGAATACCCGAAAGTGTCAAACAGACACATAATCTTTTTTTATTGTGTTATATGAGTTTAATTGGTTGATGTTAGAGTATTGATTGTTGTTTAAAATATTTTTTATTTTAAAAAACTTTAATATTATTATATTAAAATATTTAAAATACAAAAGTTAATTAATTTAAGACCAAAAAAATAAAAAACATATAATCATTTCAGAGCAGACCAAGTCCTTTCTCGTCATTTCACAATTCAAATTTAAAATTAACCGGCTTCAAAGAAAAAGCCAGCGTGGCATTTTAGAGAACCGGGGGGGGGGGGGGGGGGGGGGGGGGTAATATCTTAAAATTAATAATTAATTAATATTCTATTCTATCTAATCTAAAATCCATACAACACAGCGAAGAGCTAAAGACAGAAAGAAGACCTTTCTCTTTCTTTTACTAACAACGGATTTTCTAATTAACGGCGTTAGAATCAAGTCTGAACGGTTTCTCAACCTCAACTCTCTCTCATGATCTCGTGTTTGTAGGAACCTGGTCTAGATTTTGCAACCAGAGTCTTCTCATTTGTTTACCGGCAGAGAGATAAAAGAAAAGAACAACCTCACCAATATTCTCACCTTCTGGCGAGAGGTCTCAATCTCGCCCGAGCTTCCGTTCCTCTCCACCGGGGAATCTGTTTCTTAGCTGAAGAGAGAAGATTTGTAATAAAAAAAGACGAAGAAGTAAAGTATAGGAGGAGGTTAACGTGCAATGCAGGGAAATTAAAAGAGAATCAAGGAAGGAAGGCGGTGTTTGGTTGGAGGATCTTACACGGCAAAGATGCTATGCTGCTAATAAGATGATGCCTTCTTCCTTCAATTTCCCTTTCCTTTAGCCGTAATTTATTCGATCTCTCTTTTGAATTCTCTCTCTGTTTAAATTCTCTTCTCCCTTCTCTTTCTTTCTCCGCTTTGTACTCCCCCCCTTCCCCCTCTCTCTCTAGGAACCGGAGTCTGTTTTTTCTGCTTAATAATTGAGGTCTGTTACATTTTGTGCTCCAAGCCTCCAACGTGTGTTTTTGTAATTTTTATCCTCTGGTCGGTTTTTTTTTGAGTCCAAAAATGTTCTAGGTTACTCAATTTTGCTAATTCAGGTTAATTTTAAGCTGTTTTGGATCTCATTGAAAATTGCACCTGCAAAAAATAGAATTTAATTAACAATACCGTGTTTCCTTTTAATTATTATTATTTTTATTTGAGAAAAGATTGGTTGGTGTGAATTATGAGAGATTATTATTGTAATTATTATTAGTATCCAATGAAGGAATAATTAATTTTGTTCTTGTTGTTTTTTTACTTGCCATAATTGCTTACTTTCCATTAAGATCTTAAGCTGAAACAACTTGCAGATTTTGCTATTAATGAAATTAATCATCCCTAATCCTTATCATTCTTACCCGTGCTTTATTAAGTTGCCTAGTTTTGCCTTGCTTTGCTATCCCTTACTTTCCAAATTCTTGCCTTGCAGAGTTACATACAAGACTCAGAGATTTTTGTACACAAGTGTTAATGCAACAGTGGGCCGCCCAGATTGAGATTTTTTAAATTTTTTTTATGGGTGGGGGGTTTTTATATAGTCTTGTTTTAGGTATCAATTCATAATGCCATCTGAAATAATGGACTCAACAGGGTTTGCCCTCATCATCATTTTTATCTGAGGATGTTTCTTTTCCAGAGGTACTGCCGGTGCATCTCTGTGTTTCAACCTTTAGTTTAATCATCTGTTCGCGTTATCATTTCTGATTCTGTTTCATGGTTAGGTTATATTTTTGTAACGGTTTATATATTGGTGTAGATTGTAGTGCTTAATTATTATTATTATTATTATTATGTTTTTTTTGTGGTTTATGTTTGAATTGTTACTGATTGGTTTTGTTTTTTACCCTTGGCAGAGGCAGGTAGGGTTTTGGAAGTCAGACACGATGCCTGATCAACATGGTCAGTATATTTGAGATATGTGTGGGTTTTAAGGTTTTGATTCATCAAATGGACTGCTGGATCTTTTTTGTTACCTTTACATCTTTTTGATTGAGAACTTGGAATTGTTTGTATAGCAGTTAAGCAGTATGTTGGTCAATTCCTAGGACATAACAAGTGTTTCTTTATAGTCAGCCACTTTACAACTCTTTATCTGTCTTCCCAAATTGGGATCTGATTGTTTCTAGATTCTCACTTTAACATCGATTGTGTTGTGTGGTTTAGAAGGTTGGATATATCTTTCAATTCTGTCTGCCAGATCGCTAATAAACCATGTGGACATTAAGTAATTTAATAAGTATCTTGAATTGGAAAAAGAAGAATTAGCTCTGTGAGATGACGTAAACTGCTATTAATGAGGTCTATAGGATGACATGCTGGGGCATTATTGAGAGAATAAAGGTTTAATTTTGTGAATGTGGATTGATTGACCTGCCATAGTTGCTAACATGTTTAAGATATTAGTATTCGTTAACAAATATTTAATCATGATCTTCATTTTTGTCACGTGCCTTTAATAATCTTACTGAAAATACTTTGATATTAGTCTAAATATTTAATCGCGATCTTCATTCTTGTCACGTGCCTTTAATAATCTTATTGAAAATACTTTGTCAACAAAGCTGGAACTAGAATTATTGATTTTTTTGGAAGCGCGCTAAATAATTTAGCGAGTGAGTTTCAGGAGAAAGAGCCAGAAGGAAATGTAAATCGGATGCTTCTGTGATTCCTTTCATTGAATTTTCTGCTCTCCTCAAAGTGTTTTTCAGTAGAGTCACATGTAGTTCATATACTCAGTTTTGATTATTATAGGCGGGGCTGGTGCCAAATTGAGATTTAACCAGAATTTAAGAATGGATCCTACCATGGAATTAATTATTGGTCTCTAAATTCTTTACAAACTAGTCTTCTTAGTGCATGATCAATTTGTGAAATGATGTCATCGCTAGGTGAGTATAGCACTTCTACTATGGTAAGTGAGTTTTTTCATGGAGTAGAAACTAATATAATTTGTTTAACTGCAGCTGGGAAATCAGCTGTTTTGACACCCCTAGAGAAACCTGTAGCTGTGGATTCAGTTAAATCGCTTGAACATCCTCAGCTTTCCCTAATGCATGACCATAAAATGAATCGTAGCTTAGATAAGCATGCGGTGGGAGCAGAGAGAGCATTAAGTAGGTCCTTCACATTGTTGAGACCTGTGGACATTGATCCAGGTACAAGGTCTAGTTTGAATGTACAGCCGGCATCTTATTTTGCAGAAGGTTGCAAAGTGAACGCACTGGCAACTCAGCATGAGAATAGTCTCTTCTCAAGCTCATTATCAGAAATATTTAGCAGAAAGAGTAAGTTTCTTCTCCTATTTGGCTTGTTTTGCCACACTTTTTCCACAAAGGCCATGTAAATTTAAATTACGTGCCACATGCTAGCCTTTGCCATATCTAGATTTGGTTTCTAGGATGTACTTTCTTTTTGAGATACTGCGTACTGATCTACTGTTTCATGCTCTTGATGCAGTGAGTTTATCTTCAACCAATCTTCTATATGGCCATTCTGTGGATACTATTGCATCTCATTTCGAGGAAGAGGAACATTTTGAGTCCCCTTGAAGAAATTGAGGCCCAAACCATTGGTAACCTTCTCCCTAATGATGATGACTTGTTTACTGGGGTGAACGATAGGGTAGAAAATATTAACCATCCCAGTGGTAGAGATGATATGGAGGAGTTGGACTTTTTCAGCAGTGTTGGAGGGATGGATTTGGGGGATGATGGTTCTGTGGCCCAGATTGATTCTGAATTTCCTGGAGGAGCTTCCAATGGTCAGCTGGGGGCATGCAATCTTTCAATGGCAGGAGAACACCCTTATGGTGAACACCCTTCTAGAACACTCTTTGTGAGAAATATAAATAGCAATGTTGAAGACTCTGAGTTAAGAGCTGTATTTGAGGTATGTGTTTGACATGTTGTTTTAGTTTGCGTTTCACACATGCTATTAACTTGAGCTACTTGTCTTCAAAGAATGTCTCACCCTCTGTTATTATTGTGTATGCTTAATGTGCAGCAATATGGTGATATCCGTACACTTTATACGGCTTGCAAGCATCGTGGTTTTGTTATGATATCCTATTACGATATTAGAGCAGCCAAAAACGCAATGAAAGCACTACAGAATAGGCCATTGAAACGTAGGAAACTTGACATTCATTACTCAATTCCAAAGGTGGATTTCAATGTTTTTCCTGTTTAATTATTGTGCTATTATTAGTCCATCATCACTTTAGTTTATCAGAATGACGGTCCCATTGTTAAGACTTTTACTCTTTTGCATACATTCTACATTTGTGTACATGCATGAATCCTGTCACATGACTTGTTGATTACTTTTGTCAGGACAACCCTTCAGAGAAAGATTTTAACCAGGGTACTCTTGTTGTATCCAACCTTGATTCTTCTGTTTCAAATGACGAACTTCGTCAGATCTTTGGTGTTTATGGAGAGATCAAGGAGGTGAACTCGGTTGCTGATTTTATATTGCTATTAACAAAACTCTGCAACCTAGGCATGAACCCATGTTGCTGTTGCATTGCAGATTCGTGAAACCCCAAACAGAAATCATCACAAATTAGTTGAATTTTATGATGTGAGAGCTGCAGAGGCTGCTCTTTGTGCATTGAATAAGAGTGATATTGCTGGGAAGCGGATTAAGCTAGAGGCAAGCCATCCACGGGGTTTAAAACGGTGGGTGTTGTCCAAGCATACTAACTCTGCATTTATTTATTTTTTCCTCACATTCTTTCTTCCTTCTTTTGTTTTATGTTTCTTTTGATTAACTATCCAATTTAGTGGGAGAGTTGCAGAAGTATTTCCTCTCTTGCCATGTTCGGGTGTGATAAAATAGAGAAACATTAGATTAAGCAGACAGAACCAATGGTTTTCCTGGTTGCATTTACATTTTTGTATATATATTTGCTTCACAGCATAGAAATGCAAGACCTACTCCATCCCCCTGTTCGTTACTTTTTTGTTGCCAATATTCAAACTATTAGCTGGTTTGTCATTTCTGCTTAACTAACCTAGACTTTTCTTTGGATCTCTCGCTAAACTCTAGGTTTATCTTGATTTTTGGCATGCAGTTTATCGCAACAGATTCCTACTGAGTTGGAACAAGATGATTTTGGGCCTTTTGTGCAGCAGATTAGCCCTTCCATTAACTTAACTACTGGATTCTCTGGTATGATTGTTGGAAATGTGATATCTTACTCATTATAGGATAATGCTACATAAGACAAACCAAAGTTAGTGAATTTTGCACGAATAGACACAATGGCGGGAGTTATAATATTATGCAACTTTTGGGTCATTTATTCCATCTGTCTGTTCATGTCAAATTCGTTAAATGTCATTCGTTATTTTCTTTTTTATCCCTTAATTTAATAGTCATGTCACTCATGAAGCATTGTTAACAGGAACAATTACATCCAGTGGCATGGATAATGGGCCTATTTTGGGTGCACCCTCTGCAATACAAGCTCCATTTTTGAAATCTGCATTGCATCATGGAATCTCTTCTAGTGTTCCTAACAGCTTGTCCTCACTTTTGAGAGTTGAATCAGCTGGCAATCAAACTGGCTTTGCTGAGCTCAGTCACTCACCAGGTCAATTGAAATTTGATATTCAGGGTGCTCCAAATTTTCATCCTCATTCACTTCCAGAGTATGATGGTCTAAATAGTGGTGTTCACTGCAATTCTCCTGGAGCAATGGCTGCAAACATCAATCCAAGGCCACTTGAAAGAATTGATACCCGGCAGTTAGCCAGAATGAGCTCAAATGGAAATCCAATTGAGTTCAATGAAGGAGGTAAGTGCAATGAATATCTTGCTGAAGTTGTCTTCTATTTGTTTTTTTTTTGCTTTTCGGACTCCACATAGCTGGTGGAGCCCAGCGGTGCTGCTAACAATACTGAGTTTTTAGTGGTTTGACTTACAAAAGCCAAGTTTTCAAACTACCGTATCTTTTCCATGGAACTACAGGAATTTCTAGATCAAGGTTAATAGGTTTCATTGCGTGCCTTTGGTTTGCTAGTTTCACATGCAGATAATGAAAGTTGTGATGTTAGAAGGATATACATGTTAAATGATTGAGTTCTGTGCTAGAAGAATACTGGTGATTATTTGTTACAATTTTAAATTCTTAATAGATTCATTTATCTGGCCTTTGCTCCATTTTATCAGTTTTGGATCTGCTCAAAATGGAAGCTGCCCTCTAACTGGGCATCACTATATATGGGGTAACTCCTATCATCACCAGCTTCCAGGCATGATTTGGCCAAGCTCGCCATCGTTTGTCAATGGAATTTCTATTGCTCATCCTGGACCACGGCTGCATGGACCTCCTAGAGCACCATCTCCTATGCTGAATCCAGTTTTACCCATCAATAACCAACATGTGGGATCAGCGCCAGCTGTTAATCCTTCTCTCTGGGATAGGCAACGTGCATATGCAGGGGAATCTCCCGACACATCTGGTTTCCATCCTGGCTCCCTTGGGAGCATAAGGATATCCAATAATTCGTTGCAGTCCATGGAATTTCTCTCTGCTAACATGTTTCCTCATGGTGGTGGAAACCGTCTGGAACTTTCAATGACCCCAAAAAATGTCGGGCTCCAATCCCAACAGCAGAGGTCCATGGTGTTTCCTGGCAGAGGCCAAATGATTCCCATGATTAATACATTTGATCCTCCTAGCGAACGTGCTAGAAGCCGTAGAAATGAGGGCAGCATTAGTCAGGCTGACAAGAAACAATATGAGCTTGACATTGATCGGATATTGCGAGGGGAAGACAACCGTACAACACTTATGATAAAGAATATTCCGAACAAGTATGTGGTACCTAACTTCAAAACCGTGATCATATTCTGCTTGGTGGCTACTATTTATTTATTGATGGAACTCTGTTTCTGAAGCAGTAACTTGTAGTCCATGAAAGTGTGATGTTTATGCATGCTCAATGATTTTTATAGAGAACAAACTTCACTAGACAAGAAATATTTGCACTATGACCACATTTCAGTTAAAAGGTTGCCAATAGTTCTTCTTTTCCAGGCTATGATTTAACTGTGACAATGTGGTGTTGATGGCAGGTATACTTCAAAAATGCTTCTGGCAGCAATTGATGAACACCATAAAGGGTCTTACAATTTCATTTACCTGCCAATTGATTTTAAGGCAAGTGCCCGTTAATTTCAAGGTTAAAGATGAGTAGTGGGAAAACCAAAGTTTCTGTTGATACATTTTCAATCCATATGCAATACCTGACCCTAACAATTTTTGCAGAACAAATGCAATGTTGGGTATGCATTTATCAACATGATTGATCCCAGTCAAATAATTCCATTCTTTCAGGTTTGTGATGTGTAAGCTGTAATGTTGTTAATAGATTGGATAAATTACTTTGTCCGCCCTTGTTGTACTTGCCATTCCTTTTACACTGCACCCAAATTTTTAAGGTGAAGGTATATCTTGCAATAAGATGATAAAGTAGGGGTGGCTAGTGTAGTTATAGGCCAATGGCAATTTTATCCTAAAGGTTACATGCAAAGGCTAAAGCTAAAAGGAAAGTTAAATTATGGCAGGCATTTAATGGGAAGAAATGGGAGAAGTTCAATAGTGAAAAGGTAGCATTGCTTGCATATGCTCGCATACAAGGAAAAGCTGCTCTCATTGCACATTTCCAGAATTCAAGCTTGATGAACGAGGATAAGAGATGCAGACCCATTCTCTTCAATACTGATGGACCCAATGCAGGTGACCAGGTATGCACATCACAGCATGTCAGGCAATTTGGATTTTAGTTACGTGTTTCCATATGGACTTTAACATAAAACAGAATCTAGAAATGCTGCTAAATGTGGGTGGGATGTTGTGCTGATGTCCATAAAATGGGCTTCAGTCTCAGTAGAACAACCAAATTCACCTCATTTAACGGCAGTCTTAGAGAAAAGAATGAAAGTAATTTCACGCCGACCCTGTATTTATTTGCAGGTTCCCTTTCCAATGGGGGTTAATGTAAGAACTAGACCTGGGAAACCCCGAACCATCACCCACGAGGAGAATCAGCAAGGAAGCCCATCAAATCTGGCGGGTGGGGAGGATTCTTCAAATGGGGATGCTTCCTCAGGTTCTGGAAAGGAGTCTGATTAAGCAAGCCACTTGTTTTTGAGGGTGCTAACCTTGTAGGACCGAGTAATTTAAAATGGGTACCACTCCAAGTCTTTATGAATGATGTTGGGGTGCCTGATTAAAAAGGGACCTTTTTTGTTTCAGCTTTTGAGAAGTTTCTTAAACGTTTAGGGGACATAACCAGACCTAAGGTGATTTTCCAATTTTATTCTGGTTTTCATAAAATTCTGAACTGGTTAGGCAAGAGAAGCATCTGGTGGAGCTTCGAAATTTTGGATGTTGTTGAGAGTAGTCCTATATAGATATATATATACACATACAACATATGTATAGGAGTTTCTGAAGACTGAAGCGATCATTTTGTCGTGGTTCCAGAGGCTTCTGTAATTTCCCGGGTTTTGTTTGTTTTTTGAATGTATGGCTTGGATCCCATTTGTAGTTTTTCGCTGATATACCGAAGTCAGGGAGGAGCTCTGTTTTGGAAATTTTTGAGGTGGTCACTTATTGATGTCGTTTACCATAATTGCTTATTGATAGAGGCGTGTTGTGCCCTTAACTTTGTGCCTATTCTTTTCTGGAAATCACACAATTTTACGGCCTCACATGCTGTTTATTCGTATGTGTTGTGATATCTATTATATCTATGATTGATACAATAAAGGAATTCAATTCAGCAAGTACGTGTAGGTTGACCTATGCTTGCGCCGCCTGTTTTTGTGCTCTAGATCTCGGAATAATGCGTGTAAATTTCTTGTGCTATTTTGCTGGTAGTCCCGGCACAGGTTTCTGCAACATGCAATGAATTTGCTCGATATTAAAAAATAAAATAAAATGGAAGCCAAGGTGAATTCACTGTTCCTAGACACAGATCACCGCAATAGTGTAATTATTATGTTGCTATTCCAACAAAAATTCAATGATCTTGCTATCGGTGTAATTTTTTTTACGGGTTTCATTAGTTATTATGAATTAAAAATATACTGTAAAGATTATATAACTTTGTTAAAAGGTTGATCAAAGATAATTTTATCTTTTTTATATTTTGGAAGCAAAGTATAAAGACTATCATACCATAAGAAGCAAAAAAATTCAACCTAGCAATCCAGGATATTTATGTATTTTCAAATTGAATTTCTATTGATTAACAAGTTGTCTGGGGAGAGATTTGATCTTTTCTTAAATATAGATATTATTTTAAAAGAAAAATGGTTGGCATGTGCAGATACATGCACCAGTGAAAGAGTGGCGTGTGAGGTCTTGTCTCATGTCCAAATGCTGACCTTCATAACAGTGTTTGAAGCGTTTTGCCCTAATCTTCCTGGTAGTGTGGCACAAGTACACAATGATGCGGTGGTTGAACTTCCATGAACTTTTTTCTTCTCTCTTTTCTCTTTGTGAAGATATAAAGGTGTCATTTCATTTTATTTTTTTTATCAAATTTGATCCTCATTCTATTGTTTGTTATTTGTTTTGTTTTGTTTTATCTTTTTTTATTGATTGTTTTCTTCAATCTCGTCCCTCATTATTTGGTTTTATTTAATTTTTATATCAAATTTGATCCTTGTTTTTTTAATTGTTCTTTGTTTTTATTCTTTTCCTGATCAAATTTTATTTTCAATTTCATCTCCCAGCATTTAATTTCAAATTATTTTTATATTAAATTTAGTTCCCATTCTTTTTATTGCTATTTCTTTTGTTTTAGAGCCTTTTTTATTGAATTTTTTTTTTATCAATTTTATCCCCTAATATTTTATTGATTTAGAATTTTGCTTCATTATGTTTTAGGGTTTGCCTTTCATGGGGTTAGTCCTAGGTTCATGACCAATGTCACAAGTTTTGAAGATTAATATGATTTGACTTTGGTCTTTTTCTAGGTCTTTTCTAAAGTTGACTTTTTTTCCTTCAACATTTGATTTATTAGAAATTAGTCTTTATGTTTTTTTTTTTCACTTTTCTTTCTATGATGTTATCTCAATCCTATGCCCATTATTGTGGGACTAATAGGTTAACTTGGGTCGACTTTGATATTTGTCTTTCATTGTTTTTCAATTTTGCTCTTGAGAATTTGGTTGTTTGATAATTAAACTTCATAATTTACTCAATTTACTTTCGATAAGGTTACCTTTGTATCACGATCAAATTGCATGTTTAACATGCTAACCAAAATGGACTTGAGTTGGTTTTTTTAATCTGTTTTACGTTATTAATTTTTTTGGTTATTTTATTTATTGTCGTTGAATTTTTTATTTATTTTATTTAAATTAGTTAAGCTCATTAAACTCAAACAAGTCCATGATCCAAGTCTTATATATTTTTTGCTTTTTTTATAAACGTTTGTGTTGCCTTGACATCATTTTTTTATGTTAAAAAAAATCTAGGCCGACCTGCGGCCTAGCATGGAATCCCTGTCTAGTAGTACCTAAAAGAACTAAACATGTTTCTAATCGTATCACCATTAATGGTTTACCAGGTTGTGAACTTGTTACCAAGAAATACAATTCCTTTTTTTCTCCTTTTGTTTTTAAATGCGAGGCGATTATAACAAGAGTTAAATGATGCGAGGAAATCACTGTAGATCAAGAGACCTTTTACTGTAGATTGTAATAGTAGTTTCACTTTTAATTTCTTATTTTTTGACGAGATGTTTCTTTGGCTTTCTTTTTCTTTCCTGACGAATGGGTGGCGCCTGCACAATTAAAGAGGCATGTGTGACGCTTCCCGGTGATCAAATTTGGTCATTCACCATCTCACTGGATGCGCAACTATGCCCTCTTCCACAGTTCTTAGATGTCTCTTTCCTAAGGAGGAACCTCCTCATCCTTTCCTCATCCTTTCTTACACAAGCACAACATGTTCTACAACAACCTCTTTTAACTATGGTTATTTAACAACACAGACAACTAACTACCTGTAATTATTGAGCTTGTATATACATCCTCTACGATCTCCAACCATGATGATTGGTAGCACATAGCAAAAATTATCAGGAATCGTTGGGCTCTAATACCACCTGACACATACATGAGCGAAGGATAATGAAGTTAGTTACAAGTGAAAACCATCAAAGACCAAGAAAACCATGATTATAAAGAGACTCTCAAAATATTTAATTTTATTCATCCATGTCTAACTTGTAAAAAAGCTATTACGACACTTTATATATAAAAAAAAGAAGCTAAAAAATTCTAGTAATATTGAATAAGAAAAATAAAATAGAAAAAATATTTCCTTCAAATAATAATAAAAAAACTAGAAAAAGATAATGACACATAATAGAAAAATAAAAAAAAAATTAACTAAAAAAAATATCGATTTTTTTTCAAATAAAAACTCTTGCATCACTAATGTAATTAAATGAAATTGCCACACAATTTTTTGTTGTCCTAGTCCAACTATCATATGAATCTGTTGATTCATTATTAATTGAATCCAAATATAAATTTATCTCGATTATAATCAATAATATAACTCAAGTCAACTCAGGCTAATCAGTTAAGCTCGTGACCTAGTTTATGAGACTTGGATAACTTCATAAAAATAAAATAATTATGAAGCTCTAATTCCAATAAATCAAAGTTGAAGGTTAAAATAAAAAAATAAATAAATCCATGAGACAAGATAACTTCATAGAAATCAAATAAAAAAAATACAAAACTCAATTTTTAAGCAACCTAATATTGAAGGATGAATTTGAAAAAATAACAAATAAAAAAATATTGAGTTGTTGGAGGATGAAATTGAAACAAAAATATTCAATTAAAAATTAACAAAGTTAACACGAGCCAACTTGTTAAACATATGATTCAAGTTATTAGATGGAGATATCCATATAGAAAACAAATTAAAAAAAATATTAAATAATATTTTTTTAGATATTTTTTCAATAGTTTTGATGTGTTGATGTCAGAATTTAAATAAAATCTCAAAAAATTATTTTAATATATTTTCAATTGAAAAACATCATACACCATATTACTAAATACATGTGTGGGCTGAAATTAGCTTCAAATTAAGCTAATTTATGAAAGGAGAACAAATTATAACCTCTAATAAAGCCTAAAATTACCGAGAGCCGAAAAGTGAGTACTTTAAGCTTAAATGACAAACGTGGAACGAAGACCATTAACAAAAACACTAAAAAAATGGTGTTTTTGAACTATGAAATCACTATAGAAATGTGGCGTATTTTATAAAATTTCTAACTTTTTTGGCTGCTTTAATGTGGCATTTTTACTATTTTCTTTGCTTTTTTTTTTCTCAAAATTTTGATTTTTCAATCTCATCTTCCCATGTCGTTTTAACTTTTTTTTTTGTTTTATAAAAAATAATCGCTAAAGTCACTCCTTCCACCACGCGTCATCATAAAAAAATAAATAAATTGTGGAGACAATTCTAACAACACAAGTAAGGGCACAATTAAAGCTCAAAAGAGGTTGCATGCACCACTACAGTAAGGCCACCTTCCTCACATGCTGGTGCATGTGGTACATATATCAAATATATTTTTTATTTTCATTCAATTTAATCCTTGATTTTCTAATTTCTCTTCAATTTAGACCTTAATCTCTAACCCTTATATTTTTTCACTCTTATTCAATTTTTCCCATAATTCTTCGATAACTCTTCAATTTTATATTGAATTTTATCTCAACTTTACTCGATAAAAACCTAATGGGAGAGAAACCACAATACAAGAAAAATAAAATACAAAATAACTCAACCATGCCTTAAGCATAGCTCAATTAAACGCAACACAAGGGCAAAAATATACTCAGCACAACAAAAAAATATTGCCATGCTCATGTTTAGCTATCCAATCTATTAATTTCAAAATACTATCATTTATCATTAATTATGGTCCTTGATTTTCTAATTTATCTTCAATTTAAACCTTAATTCTCTACCCCTTGTATTTTTTCACTCTTATTCAATTTTTCCCATAATTCTTGATAACTCTTCAATTTTATATTGAATTTATCTCATCTTTACCCGATAAAAACCCAATTGGAGAGAAACCACAATACAAGAAAAAAAAAAAAACAAAATAACTCAACCATGCCTCAAGCATAGCTCAATTGAACACGACTCAAGCATAGCTCAATTGAACACGACAAAAGGGCGAAAATATACTCACACAACAAAAAAAATATTGTCATGCTCATGTTTAGCTATCCAATCTATTAGTTTCAAAATACTATCATTTATCATTTATTGTAGATAAAAAAAAAAAAAAAACAGACACCCAAACACCTTGAAACCTGCAAAGAGTTGGTTGGAGGGTTTCAAGTTTGTCCAATAGGTTTAATGATAATATCAAAGAGTTCTGCATGACTTTTGACTCTTTTTTTTTGCTTTGAAAAAATTTGGTCATAGCTGCGGGAAGTAACTTAGTTCCTACCTAAATCAAGACTTGAGTCTCCATGATGGCAACACAAAGTTTGCTTATGTTTCATTCCCTAACAAAGTGGAGGAGGAAAAGAGTGGTGGGCATGCATTAAACAGTTTTCTTCCTCTTTCAGCAAATGCAATTTCACAAAGATGATTAAACACCAGGTGAGGACATGTTCCATCCTAAATTGGAACAGATGACTGTCTGAAACTTTCAGGCAACCTGCATTTAGGCCCCCACTCACAATTCAGAAGCATTTGAACATTTATCACAATGTACAGCACAAATACAGATGAGGCTAAGGCCTTTGCTTTGCAACTTTGTGTTTCGTCATAATTCAAATTGACCTTGACAGCCTCCATCACCCGGACTTCTTTAATGGTCTGCATTCTGCAATATATACAAGTGAGATTCAATAACATAAAAGATGTCCCATCCACCCATACACAAGTGTTCCATGTACCATAGCTACCAAAAAGATGAGAGCAGCTTACCAGAATTGCAGAAAGCATCACTTCGGGTAGAGAATGTCATAGTGACCCGGACGATAAAGCAAGGTAATGAAGGGATTGATGCTCTCAGAACTAGCACTAGTGGCACTTGGGAGATTGCCTGGAGCAGGAACGAAATCATGATGATTTACACTGACAACACCTGCATCACAAGAGCTGCGGTCGAGGTATACAACACGAATTGGCACACCCAATGCATCTGACAGTGCAGTAATGTGCATGTGGTCACTTTCTTCGCCCATAGGTTCCACTGATGACTTGCAAAACTAAGGCAAAACAGATATATCAATTGGGAACTCCAAGATTTTATGCATTCATTATCTAACTTTCTGAAATACATGAAACTGGATTTCTACCATGATGAATTTGACACCGAGAAAAGGTATCAAATTACAGGCTAAACAAATTATTAATGGTGTTTGGTTTGGAATGTAAAACTTTGAAAGACAAAATAAGGAGAATTGTGGACTCGATGTAAAATGACACTGGTTTAAGTTATGCTAGTGAAAGCTACCAATTCATCCTTGTTTTTCATTAAATGCACAGAACTAACAATACATGGAAAATGTTTGAAAGTAACACCAGAAACTATAATCCATTGAACAAACCTGCTCTACTGTTGTGTTCGTCAATCCAAATATAAAGGGTTCAAAAAACTGAGAACGTTTTCTTATTTCTCCAGTGGTCACAAATCTGAAAAACATGACAACTAACCAACCAAATTTGTCAGGAGAAGGTCGCAAACATCAATTCATACCATCAAGACACTCACCATAGTCTGATACAGACTGATCACGACTCCTATTTAGAAGTTCTTTGTGACTGCAAATGAAAATAAAATTTGTATTTAGAGCTCAAAAAGGTCAATTGACTAGGATTAACAAGCACAACCTAATATTTTGGCCTCATAAGCACTACATCAGTTCATGGTTGTAAATAAAAATGCAGGAGCTGATGAGTAATTTAGAGAGCTTAAAATTCCAATGAAGTTGTTATTTCTAAGCAGTTAACAGACATGACATAGCAGGGGGGAAAAGGGCACCTTATTGAATTTTCATTTCCTTGAAGAACATCATCCAGCTGCTCAAGAAATAACTGCATATTTTTCACAATGAAATCTGAGTTACAGATTATATGCAAGATAGCCTTGAAGGCAGGTACGGTTTGGTAGAAGCTTCTATGAAGAAAGCTTGTCACGACTTAAAAACTCATTGCTTAAAAGCTCAAAAGAAAAATCAATCTTCTCATCTCAAGAATAGAGCAGGAAATGAAACAAGATAGAAAATATTTTGGTGGCATCAGCATCTCAATATAACATTAAGAGCATGCATTAACTTAACTAAATTCATCCATGCCTCATGTATAAAAATAATATATATACTCGTCCTTCTTTGTTTTCCATAATGTTTATGTGAACGAGCTATATATTTAAGTGGTTCTTAAAATCACAATCCATATTTCCAAAGAAGTCCACCTCATGTCTGAAGGGGCCAGCAATGAAATTATAACTCCAATTCATCAAATCAACAGAACTTACAAACATGGAGTTCAAATGTCCAAATCATATTCTAAAACTGAGTTTCCTTTAAATTTGTTTGTACATTTGCACATGTATTGACTCCAGTTCACTCCACGGACTAATTCTTAAACAAAGTCTTTGTTGCATAACCGGCACACAAAAAAAGAAGATTGAAAGAGTTCAAAAATGTTTTAAAAAATGAATAAACGTACATCTTGCATAGAGTAACAGAATGCACATGATAGATTTACCGCAAAAAAATCCTCAAACGTGAAGTCCACATAACCCAAACTCTGCAGTGTTTTCCTACATTCTTCAACATTGAGTTTGATACGATCAACTTCCGCCCTATCTTGTGTCTCCAAAATATGCTCCTATCTCAAGAAAACCACAGCTTATTTAAAAGGGTATATTACGCATACTGTGCTCCCTCCTCCTCCAACAAAAAGCACAAGGATAGAAACCAAATAAATAGTTACAAAGACATTACCAGGTACGAAAACATAAAGCTTCGAAAGAAGCAATTCCCATCTCCACGTGTTCGCCTAATTGCAACATACTTGTCACCAAGAACCTACACGAGCAGCAATAACAATCAACTAGTACATTAACTCAAGACAGCCATAAAGAAAACAAGAAAACGTGATGACGATAACAACCTTTATTTTCTCAAGCAAGATAGGACTAGCAGATTGGTACTCGGCTGCTAATGTAGACAAAGGCTCCTGTTGTAAAAAATCCAATCGCCCAAGATATATCCTTTCAATTAAAATGCAAATAAAAACTCAAACAGAATTAAAGAATTTCAAACAAGAGAGAAATTGCCTTGTCGCCAAGTAATGGGATACTTGATTGCTTTTGCATGATATCATCATCTACTCCTCCACAACAATTTGCCAAATCTTCGATTTTACATGTCAGCTGCTCTTCATTCTGCATCTTCTCCTTCTGTTTCTTTCTTGACTTTTGGAAGATGAAAGTGCGGTTGACAGTGTTGAGATCAGTATACCTGAAAATCAAGATTCTGTTCAATAGGGGGCGAGACCTTGAAACCCTGACTAAATTAATTCTTTCTGCTAAAAAAATCGAATTCCCAAGTGATTAAATTCCCTTTTTTTTTTTTTGTTTTGTTTTCCTAAAGAAACCGATTTCTCTCCTGATATTATTAGTTACCTACCTGATTTTTATTTCATGACGAGGCAAATGCGTTTTTTTTTTTATTTATTTCTCATTTATTACCAGCATGCTATAGGTATAAATTGTAATTTTTAGTTGGTTGTTAAAGTGTTTTATTTTTTTTAAAAAAATATTTTTACAATATTTTTTATTTTTTAAATTTATTTTTAATATTAACAAATAATTAAAAAATAAAAAATATATTTTTTTACAAAAACATCTTACAACCTCAAAACAAACAAGGCTTATATTTGCGTTAGGCTACCTTGACCTGCGGGTGAACTTAGTTATTCAAATTCCTGGTTTGGTTTTGATTTTTAAAAAAAAAAACATTTAAAACTATAATGTTTTAATTTTTTTAATTTAAAAACAATATTATTTTAAATAAAATATTCAATAAAGATTATCTTTATCAACGATGGTTAACCATATAAGGAAAAACACCTTTGTGCTGCAATTAACATCACCTTTAAATTATGAATTTTTATTTTTATTTGCATTTTAATAATTTATTATTTATTATTATATATATAATATGAAAATAATAATACTAATAATAAATTATTCATGGAAATTCAATTCAAATTTCTTTTTTATTCTTAAAATTTGTAAATATATTTTTAACATTATTTTATTACATTTATGAATTTTTTTTTACTTTCAATCATACATGAAATATGAACATACTATTTTATATTTATTTTTAACTTGCTTTAAAAATTATAAATTTTTTATTTTTTTTAAGAAAAATAAGTTAAACACGTTCACTTCACTAAGATAAATATAAGATACTTTAATAGAAAAAATTATCTGGATGAAAAACAATAATCAAAATGATTAAATTAATGAGTTTAATAACAATTGTTCCTTAAACTTGAACACCTTTTTTAGGTTTGCCAAAGACTTGATCCCTCAGAATAGCCTAAATATGTAAACTAGTATATATTAATAGTTATTTATGGAGTCATATACAATTAATCAAAGCTAACTGAAAAGAGAAAATTATTATTCCCCTCGTCTATTGTTTATTGGAACAATAATTTTTTTAATTTATTTTTTAAAAAATTATCTTTTAATATTAGATTTATTAGAGATTGGGCTCTATAATTTATTTTTATGTTTCTTTTTACAAGGTTATCGTAGTCTCGTGACTCATATTGCAAGTTTTGTTGGTTAACCCTATATACTTGAGGTTTTTTTTGCCCTTTTTGTAATTATTTTTTTTCAATTTTATCATTCAGTATTGGAGTAGATTGAGAATTAAGTTTCATAATTTATTTTAGTTTGTTTTATATAGAGTTATTCCAGTCTCATGAATTGATCAAAAGGTTTGGTGGGTTAGTCTGAGTTGTATTTGATCTTTTTTTAATTGATTTATTTTTTAATTTCATCATTAAAATTGATTGAGTTTCATATTTTTTTTCTTGTTTTCCATTGGATTATCCAAGTCTCGTGATCTAGGTTTAACAGGTTCACCCGAGCTGCTTCGAGTTTTTTTTAATTGATTTTCTTTTCAATTTTATTTTTCAATACTGAGTCAATTGAGAATTGGACTTCAATATGTTTTTTTGATTTGTTTTCTATTAGATTATCATGGTTTCATGATTTAAGTCACAGATTTTACATGTTAACTTGTGTTGACTAGGGGTCAATCCAATATATTTGACATAGGAGTGAGCCAAAAAACTAAAAAACTGATTAAACCGAGAAAACAAAAAAAAATAACCAAAAAAACCGAATCGTGAAAAAAAACCGAGTAAACCGATTAAAATTTTAAAAAAACCGACCGGTTCGGTTCGGTTTTGATTTTATAAGCCTGAAACTGAAAAAACCGAACCAAACCGAACCCAAACAAAAAAAACTAAGCCAAACCGGTTTTTGTCCTAAAAACCGAACCAAACCAAACCGAAACCGGTCGATTTGAACCGGTTTCGGTTTTTTTTTTTTAAATCAGTTTGGTTACTTTTTTTTTATAAAAACCGAACCGAAAATGATTACTTAACATCTTAATATTTTTTTAAAAAAATATCATCGTGAAAACTTTTCCAGCCGAACTATTTTTTTCTCGTTGTTCAGGCGCCCTTTGGACTTGTTAAGTTAATCAAGTCACTTCGAGTTGATCCTTATATGTTTTTATTGTTTTGCTTTTTTGAAACAGGCTAATAATGTTTAAATATTTTTTAAAAAATTGATCCGACTCATAGTAATGTGAGTAAATAATCTAGTTTCTCCTTCTTTTTTTTCTTTGGTAAATAATTTTTTTTTATTTTTCCTAACTTTTTAATATATTTTTCATTAAATTGTAATTAATTAGCAATATACTTAAAAGTTAAAACTACGTGGTAAGTACAGAATTAGAAATAGAGTCACTGTGGTGGCATAAGGGAAAAGAGAAAAACTTAGAAATTTTTTATTACGAAAAGGAATTTGAAGAGATCTTGGAATATTTTGAATTTTTAATGCGTGAAAGCGTGAAAGTGAAAATGCTATTTTTAAAATAAAGTTAACTGATCTCTCCGGAGTAAGAGTATCTTTTTTTTTTTTTGTTAGAAAAAATATTTTTGAAAATTAACTTTTTTATAAATTTAAATCATGATATATGCTAATATTAAAAATAAAAAATAATAATATTTTAATATATCCTTAAATAAAAATACTTTTAAAATAACAACTACTGTACAATTTCAAATAATATACACACATGCTTTCACAGCCAACAAAGCCCCACCTTGTATTTGGTTACGTGGTTGCTTATGTGTTTGAAACAATCACAACAACTTAACCGTTTAGTAATGCTCCAACAATAAATTTATACTGGTGGGGCCTACTATTAATTGTGGCGTGGCCACAAGTTTGCAAGAAGCAGCAATTTGCTGCTTCTTGAGCTAGAAAAAGCATGAACAGTATGCTCCACTGTTCATGGGTTTTTGTTCTGGCCGGACCAGTCCAGTTCAACACTAAAAATACATTGAACCGGGTCCAATCTAACAAAATAAAAAAATATTTTTTTATCTTTAATTGTGTTTTATTCAAAAAACTAGTGTTAAATATTATTCAATGACACTACATAAATTAGACGGAGATCACTTGATGATGTAATATTTGCAGAATTTGATAGCAATTCCAATTTTATTCCTGATTATATTTTACCAATGTTGTTGCGCTCTTAAAAAAATTAATGAAACAATAAAAAATATTTTATATAAAGTATTATTTATTTCATGATATAATAGTAATAGTTAAATCTACAATATTTAAATTAAAAATCATCAATATTAATATATATTTTTAAAAATTATTTTATAACCTCAATTTCAAAAGCATTTTTAACCAAACATATTAAACTATTTTTTCTTCAATCTCAATTTCAACCACAGTTTTAATTATACATCTATTTTTTCAAACTAATCTTAACTAAAAATATTTTTTATAAAATAATTTTTTTCAAACTATAACCATAACAACTACTATAATAACAAACTAATAGTTTTCTAAAAAATTTCTCAGCAACTTGAATGATTTAGGGAAGAGCAAAAGAAGAGTATTAAAAAAATAGATTTTTACGGTTTCCGGTCCCTGCCTATTAAATTAGAAGAATGATTACTACTAATAAACTAAAACAAATAAATTTTCACCATATAAAATACACAATATCAAGCATATTCTTCAACACTAATCTAATTTTTTATATCACTGTTTATATATTTTTTTTCTTTTTTTCTATTCAGTTATCAAATCTTATTTCTTTTTAATTTTATTATTATAAGTTATATTAACATGGTTTTATATGCTAAGACTTTTTTTTTTCTTTATATGTCTTTGTACATGTATAAAAAAATATTTAGACATCAATTTATAAAATAAAAATTTTAATTATTATTAAAAAAATATTATTTTTCTTCATTTTCACTATCCAAAAGGAGAGAAAAACTTCAATTTGATCCCAAAAAAATTAATTTATGCATATTTGGTCATGTTATTTTAAATTTTAAAGTTTAGATCTCAAATATAATTGTCATCGTAATTCAGTCATGGTATGTCAAGAGATAAGAGAAAAAAAATTAACTTTAAAGGATGTAGTTCAACTGGTCAGGTCATTCTAAGATTGCTTCTTATAGGTCATCAGTGTGAGTCTCACAAACCTTAGGGCCACTGGAGGCTTATATGGTCGATAACTCCAGGACTCGTGGAATTAGTCGAGATACCCGCAAGCTGACCCGGAGAACCACGTTAATAAAAAAAACAGAGATAAGAGAAAATCTCACTAAAAAAAAGAGAGAGAAAAAAGGTTGGACTAGCTATATTTCATCATAAAAAAAATTAATTTTGATATTAATAAACTTGTTTTTCAACAATGGATTCAATGAATGTAGTTTTTTTTAAAAAAAATATATTGAAAAAAATATATCAGAATCGTGAATTTCTTGTTGACTTGTTTGATTTTTGATTTTATAACTAATTAAAAGGTATTTTAGAATTGTAAAGTTGAAATCTGGAGTTTTGGGATATAAAAACACAGAACATATATTTTGAAAAAACCCAAACGGCCCTTCTCCCTCCCCTTTCTCTCATTTTTTTTTCTTTGTGCAAATCACACACACACCTTTAAGATTTCTTCTTAATCATCCGTTAAAAATTTGAACCCATTTTAAAATAAAATCCACTCTTAAATCATCCTCCAGGTCACATTGATCCAAATCCCACTTCAACTCTCTACTCTATCATGATCCGGGGCTGCATCATGATTAAACAATTGGAATCCATGTCAAAAATTGTGATTTCTGGGAGAGACAGAGCGAGACAAGAGAGAGATGTGATCTGTTGTTTCAATGAGAAATTTCATCTCTTCATTATTATTGAAATATTTGTTTGTTTTACATGTAACATAAAATATAATTTTTCAAAACACAAGGAAAAAATAAAAATATAATTATAGATACTTTTATATAATTGATTTTTTTTAATTGATTTCATGCTTTAATTTAATTAGTTAAAGATTGAGTTTCATGGTTTTTTCATGTAAGGTGCTTCTAATGACATGGATTACGAATTTAAAAAATCAATCCAACTTGATATATTTTTACTTATTTTCTATTTTAATTTCATTGTTCGACATTTATTTTTAAAGAATGAGATTTTTTATTTTTTTATTTATTCTTTATTAGATTATCGCGATCTCATGATCATGAATATGAGTTTAATAATTTAAAATGGACCGGCTCACTATGTTTATTGTACTAACTTTAGTTAACACAAGTTATTTTTTTTATTTTTTATTTTTTTATTTAATTTACTGAAAATCACACTATATTCTTTTTCTTTCCTAAGTTATCGTGTAATTGATTCCTACCACCGCACCTGCGTGTTTCCAAGAGAAAACTTTCATTCTTTATATAAATTATGATCCACACGCTAGAACAAAGTTAGATTCTAAGTCTCATTTGTTTTTGTATTTAAAAAATATTTTTAAATATTTTTAAATTTTTTTAAATTAATATTTATTTATATTTTTAGATTATTTTGATGTGCTGATATTAAAAATAATTTTTAAAAAATTATAAAAAATATTATTTTAATACATTTTTTAATAAAAATCATTTAAAAAAACAACCACAAGCATACTTTCAAATTAAAAAAAAAAACCTTACAAATTACCATCAGGTGCGTGTTTTTCCTCTTCTCAACTCATCTATGTTCTGCTTTCATTTTCAATTTTTTTTTTCTTGTTTGTCAGTTTCGAATTTATTTTTTATATTCATCGAGGGTTTTTTTTTTTCTCAAGATTAACGGACACAGTTTGTCTAATATTGGCTTGATTAAATTTGTAATACCAAGAAATTATTAATCAATTGCTAGTTTCTGCGTGTTTTGACTCCATTCTGATATAAAATGTATAAGTTGTCAATTTTATCCTTCCATCTTGTTACAATCATTGTTTATGATGTAGTGTGTACTTTATCAAGGGCAGGGTCTTATTTACAGGGATATATATAAACATGGAATAAAATTAACTGTAATTAAACCAAAATTATTTATCTTAATTGTTTGTCTAATAAATTAGTTTCTTCAGTCGTGGGACTATTATAATTTTTTTTTTAAGATCCACTGGATTATCAATCCTGCTGTACTAGACACAAACAATTAATTACCTCTTTGTTTCTTTACAGAATGAATACAATGCAAAATTCTGTCATTTTTTTTTTAAATCTTTACAATTTCCTTGCCATCCTAAACATAAACATACAACAACAATAACAACATCAAGCATATTTAACTAAAAAATTGCTTGTATTAAACTCATAACTATAAAAAATAAAACATCTCCAAAAATATAAAAAAACTATCCCAAAAATGTAAATATAACACAATATAAAATACCAACAAATATCTTATACAATTTTTATTACATTACATAATAAAACATCACATCTAAATCAATTCATCACCTTTTAATTAGAATCCTCCTTTTTATTTTCTTCGTCGTCATGTTCAACATCATCTTTGTTGAAATCAAGGTCGATCTCAATATTTTCATCTACATATCTATGTTCATTAATATTTAATATTATATTTAACTCATCAACATCAACCTTAATATAAGTATTTGTGATGATATAAAAATTTAGATTTTTTAACTCGATAAAATAAACAAATTGATATATATTATCTCTATTAATTATTTCACCATTATTATCTTTAACAACTTGAACTTCACATATAAATTTGATTTTCACAGAGGATAATCATGTGTTAGGAAGGCAGCAGAACTTGCTACAAAGCATTTTATAGATCCTCCAATGTTGTTGGATTAATACTTGCTGGTTCTGTTTACTTTAAGACAGAGCCGAGCCGATCTGACTTGTTTGATCTTCGCCTACAGGCTAAAGTAATAAAAGCTATAGATGTTTCATGCGGTGGGGAAAACGGCTTCAATCAAGCCATTGAGTTTTCCCTGGAGATTCTATCCAATGTTAAATCCGTACAGGAGAAGTATTTGATTGGTAAGTTCTTGGAAGAAGCCAGTCAGGATAATGGAAAGTTAGTGTATGGCTTGGATGATACCACGAAGGTTCTGGAGATGGGTGCTATCCAGACACTGATTATCTGGGAAGATTTGGATATAAATCGGTATGTGCTGAAAAACATCAAGACAGACGAGATTATAATAAAGCATTTAAACAAGGAGCAACAGGGCGACCAGAGCAACCTTCAGAATTCAACCGCCTCATCTGACTTGGAGGTTGAAGATAAAAAGTCCCTTCTGGAATGGTTTGCAGATGAGTACCAGCAATTCGGCTGCTTGCTTGAGATTTTCACAGATAATTCAGAGGAAGGATCAGATTCTTGTAGAGGATTTGGTGGCATTGGAGGAATCCTTCGCTATCAGGTGGACACTAGATCACTTGATGAGCCAGAAATTTATGAAGACTCTGAGTAAGCCTACATCAAGGAACTGATTTTCATTGCTCTTCAATCTCTTCATTGTGCTGCCAGCAATATATATTGAAGCTTCTATTAGCTTCTTCTTTAAGGTGCTTTGTTTTTCATGCTTAGTGATGGAGGACAGCTAGTTTAAGGGTTTATGGAATGATTTAAGACAAAGTCTAAATAAATGAATGAACCATAAATTTGTGACAGAGTTGAAATTCCTAGCTATACTGCTTTGAATTTAAAATCGATGTGTGTTGAGTCGGCTAGGTTGGATAGATTTTTGTTTCGTTAATAATTATTTATGCATACAAGCTGTTCTTGAACGTCACTGAGAAGCTAGCTCAAATTTACTTGATGTCTCTTGCTGCTGCTTCAAGTTTGGAATTCTGACGCGGGACTGCGGGCGATTTTCTTGGGATCTATCGGTTCTCTCCTTGCAGCAGTGTAAAGACCTTTTTCCAGGGGTCTTCATGAAAGTAAAATATAATACATTACATCCATTACGTTCAAACATTTGATTTGGTTAAAATATCCTTAAAAGTTTAAGAATCATCATATATATTATTAAGAAGATTTTATTGATGAATATTAAATGTACTGTAATAACTTAAAAAATCAATGAAATCTAAAATAGACAACACCCTGAAGTTTAAGACTTCATCAATTTGGAAGGGTGTAGCTCAACTGATCAAGTTCTGAGTTTGCTTTCTAGAAATTACCTGTTCGAGTCTCATAAATCTCAGGGCTATTAGAAGCTTACATGGTCATTAACTTCAGGGCTTGTAAGATTAGTCAAGGTACGCGCAAGTTGGTCCAAACACCCACGATTAAAAAAAAATAAAAATAAAACTGCATCATTAGAATTTGAAACAGTACAAAAAATGTTGTCTTAAGTCGTTGGCATTTAAACCAATACTAAAAAAAATTGAGCCCGCGTCACTGGAATTCAAACCAGTACAAGAATTTTGATCCATGTGTCAATAAAATTTAACCTAGTGCTAAGAAGTTTGATCTTGCATCAGAATTCAATTCATACCAAGAATCTTACTCTTTAATAAGTTTGATCCTTCGTCACCAAAATTCAAACTGGTACCAAGATTTTGATCTTAGTGCCACTTACTTCAATTCAATGAAGTTAGATCCTATCTCAAAATTCAACGTGTACTTGGAAGTTCAGTCTTGCATCAAAATTCAACCTACACTAAGAATTTTACTCTCTTTGAAGTTTGATCCTGTATAATTGGAATTCAACCAAATATCAGAAGTTAAGCCTTGTATCACTGTCCAACAATAATGACACCTCTAGCCAAGTCTCATGATGGTCAAGTAAGTCAATTAAACTTTATGATAAAAAAAAATTACTTCCTTGAGTAGTCACTCTATAAAATAACCATGCTTTCAAAAAACACTTTGAGTGAGTTTCTTAAATTTCAAAACTTTAGGGGGGTAGGCCATCTCTTGACATGACCACAGAGTGGATCATCTCTCAGAATGAATGAATTTTAAAATTACATGAGAAAGGTCAATGACAATGACCAAGGGGTATGGATCTAAAGTAGTCATGGATACCAAGTTAATCCTTGCAATTACATGAATCCCAAGTAATATAAAAGCTAAAATCAAAATAATATCTCAATAAAAATAAATTACCTTAATATTATTTTTTAAAAATTCTTTTTACTCGGAAATATATTAAAATAATATATTTTTTATTTTTTAAAAAATATTTTTAATATTAATACATCAAAATAATATAAAAATATCAAAAAATTATTAATTTAAAACAAAAAACAAAAAAAATTTAAATATTTTTAAAACCACTTATAAAATGCAAAATAAAAAATGGGACATTCCACCTCTCACTCTGGGAAGAGATAAAAAAAAAAAAAAAAAAAAAAAAAAAAAAAAAAAAAAAACCCTAAAAACTAGCCTCCTCCTTTGGGGAGAACAAAAAAACCATCCCTCCCTCTCCTTTAAAACACCAAAACAAAGAACCACCATATTTTCCTCCATTGTTCATGGCAGACTAGCACAGCGAGCTTCATCAGTCACCACCAGATCCTCCACGCCGCTGCCTCCCTTCATTTTCAACCCAAACACCAGCCTCTCTCCTATGTCGACGACCATATCTCCTATGCGCCTCAACCACAGAAACCACCATCATAAAAAGTCCTCCACGCAAGCACCTACAAGTCAAATAACAACAGCTATTGAGAGAAAGAAAGAAGAGAGGAAGAAGAAAAGAGAAGGAAGCCAACATTGTGACAGACACTCCACCAGCAGCTTCGGCCAGCCACCCAACCTCCTCCACTGGTGACATCAGCATTTGTAACCTGTAAAGAGAAGAATCAAAGAGGAAGAAAAATTACAGTAGAGAGAGAAACGAAACAAAAATTTTAACTCAGCTGATCTTCTTTCTCTGGCAGTCGTGAGCCTCGCCATCGGTGTCAGCAGGAAGAGAAAGGACTGGTCTTCCACATGAAGGTTCTCACGAGTGCTGCGGGTAAAAAACTGGTAAACCTTGAGGTAAAGTAATGGAGGAGAAAATGAATGGGGACGAAGGGAAGGGAACCGTATTCACGCACTCAGCATGAGCTTAGAGAAAAAAAAGACAGGAAGAGGAAGCCGAGAGAATTAGGGAGAGAATCTTTCATTTCTGTTATATTTTTCTATATCCTCTGTTCCAATCCTCAGGGAATTTAAAGGTAAAATCTATTCTTTCTCTATAGCCAGCGTGGCAGTCTACACGTGTACATCGTAGCTTACTCAATTTTATTTAAACAAGACAAGACTGCACAAAACGCAGTCGTTGTTACAAGTGGTTTAAATTAAATCCCGCTTCCCCCTTGCTAGTTTTCATCTTCTTCGTTTCCAGCTGTGACAACGAGCTCCCAGGTCTCGTCGGCGCTTGCAACGACGCGCTAGCAATGGTGATTCTCTTCCAGCACATGCAACATAAGCGCCACCACTCTTCATTCCTCTTCCAGCAGATTCCAGACGTCTATAGTTGTTCCCGAAGGTCAAACTCAAACCTTGAAAATGACTTTTGTGGTTTTATAATTTAAATGAATTTTGTGTGGATTTTTTTGGGAATTATTATGTATGATGATTTTTGTCTGTGTTGGTTGATTATATGAGGGGGTTTGACTTGTTGATTTTTGTTGGTTGATTATCTGTTGATTTGGGAAGTTTTTGATAAACCTTGGATTAATTTGTGTGTTAGGTGAAATATTAGTTTTAATGTTTGATTGAATTTGTTAAGAATTATCATGAGAAGTTGATAAAAGATTTGATTGTAAAATAATCTTAGATTATGTTGATTGGACTATGAGATTGTTGAATTATGGAATATTTGTGTTGGAATTGTCACTGTAAATTTTTTTGAATGATTGATTATTTTTCTAAAAAAATATGAAATAAAAAAAGTATTACAAGAATAATAATGATTAATTAACTCAGTAGGCATTGTCTTTTGATGTTGATTAATGAACATAAAAAATAAATAAATAAATAAATAAAAAGATCATTGTATTAGTTGTCTCTATTAGTTGATTATTGACCCAAAATAGAATGGTCTATCTTTAGATAATGTTTTTATTGATATTGAATATGATCAATCAATATATAGTTCTTGAATTAATTGTTTTTATTAAATACTATTCCATCCAGGATGATATTGTCTAATACTAGAACTTGTCCTTCGGATGTTGATAAATGAAGAATATGATCAATTAATTCATGATCTCTTGGATGGTGATTGATTAATAAAACTTTGATCATCACATAACTGTTCATCTTATTTTTCTGAGTAATCTGATACACCTATCATTTTTAAATAACTTTGGATGGAATGGTCTAAAATTAGACCTTGTCTTTTGGATATTATATAGTCAGTTGACCATGATCATGAACATCCCAATCTCATATTAAATGATTATATTATTTGTTAAAAGACATAGGATGAAATGGTCTCATGATATACTTTGTTATTTGAATGTTAATTAACAGATAATAGAGTTAATTAATATGGTTCATCAAATGACTTAGAATGGTAAGGTTCAATATCGAGCTATGTCCTTCAAATGTTGTTTTGTAAATAAAGACAATACCCTGAATACCATCCGTATTAGTTTAGACAAACCATATTAAAATATATTAATTATTAAAAACAAATAACAATGCATCTTACCTTTGATAGGATATATAGGGTGATGTCTATTTTTTCTATTACATAATCAACCCTTTACCTAATATCTGAAGATCAGTTAGGATTCTTAGTTAATAAAAAAACTAAATTACAACTTTTTTTGTCTTTCTATTATACCTCCTTTACAAGTAAGCTTGCCCTGATATCCACATGCGATAAACTATGTCGGAGGCAGGGATTACATGGCGTGTTTTTGATCAATAAGTCATAAGCCATCAATGACTTTGACTGTTGATTTTGATTCAAAGACTGGTGTGGTTGCCAAGGATTGGACTAATGTTGCAAAGAAAGGCTTTGTTGATGTAAGTCAACTTGTTTGATTGATTCGTTATTTGCCCTAGTTTTAATTTTTGAATTTAAAACTGTTTTTCTTTTATTTTTATGCAATATTCATAATTTACATATACTATGAGTTAGTATTAAGTATGCTATTATGAAAAGAATAAAGTAGTGGAGTTCAAGGCAAGTTTGGGTTTGGTTTTAGTTGATAGATCAGAGGAAATACTCGTATGGTAGTTGTCATAACCCAATTCTGGGTTATTCCCCAAAATAAATTCCTTTTTCAAAATAAAATCAAAAAAATAAAATAAAGGCTGGCAATGTGGAGAAAGCAGATTAAGAAAGACTATAAAAAAAGGCAAAAATCAAGTTGCAATTTTTGGAGGAAATTCAAGACCTAATTGTACCCCATTATACCTAAAAATAGAGAAAAAAAATGCAAATTCAAGGTCAAATTAAATTATTATTGGATGAATTTGTATAAAAATTAAGTCCAATAACATAATTAAATTTTTAATAGGCCAATTTGATTTAATCATGGGCCAAATTAAATTTTAATTATGTTTAAGAATTAATTTAGGTCCAAATTGGAGGATTTAATTAAGTGCAAGGACTTCATTATACTTTAAATGAGCCAAATTAATTTTATTTGGGGCTTAATTGGTGAAAACTTAAGTTTGGGAGCCTAATTTGGGCTTAATTGAGAAGATTGGAATTTTAAAAGACCAAATTTAATTTTTACAAAGTTAATTGATTGAAATTAGGGGCCAAATTGCAAGAAAATTGAAGTTTTGGGGTCAATTAGGGGTTAAATTGACAAAATTCGCAGCCAAGGACCAATCTGCAAAAGACGCCAAAATTAGGGGGCTTAATTGACAAATTCCGGGGGTTAAATTGAAGAAATTGAAAGTTTAATGGTCAATTAGGGGAGAAATTGCATAAATCCAAGACCAAGGACTACACTGTACAAGGCGCGCAAACTTGGGGTTCCAATTGAAGTTTCGGAAAGGGCCTAATTGCATTAAATCAAAGGTTTAGGGTCAATTAGGGGTTTAATAGAAATAATTTGAAAGAACGCGGACTAAATTGAAAATCAGTCAAAACTCCTTTATTAACTCAAAACGGCACCGTTTCGGCTTTAAAAAAAAAAAAAAAAAGGGGGGACCAGACGACGCGTCGTCTGGTCACTGTTCATTGTCTTCCCCGATTTTTGCCCGAAAATGACAGCTCAGGGAGCTACTTTTAAGGTGCATTTAATGCCTCATACGTCTACCAAAATTGACAAATCATGCACCAAAATGGTCACCTAAACTCCCTCTATCTCCGAGAATTATCCGTTCAGGCCTATAAACATCAAAATCGCTCCAATGACCGGCCTAAAGTGGCCACCTCGGGCAGCCTTGGACTGTTAAATTTGGCAGTTCGAGGTGCACACTTTGAACGGACGGTCTGGATTCTTCCATTCAAATCAAGGGCTGAAAATTTTTCCCTCGTGAAGACAAGATTGCCCTCTTCCACCGCCTATAAATAGGAGCAGATTTCATGTTCGGAAGAAGGAGAAAATCGGGTCCAAACTTTGGAAAAGACCAGCGTCCTCCCCAGTTTTTCTGCAACAAGTCTCTCCCTCTTCACTCTCTCTCTCCATCGTGCTCTCAGCGACCCCACCACTGTCACAGTCGGCTTGACCGCCACACTATCCACCACACTTATCCCTCTCCACCTACTGCTTCTCCTTTTCCTCCACAGCGGCAGCAACCCACCAGCACTGCCATTTTTGTTTTCTTCCTTCTCCAGTATCGGCAGCAACAGCACCAACTACTCCACAGCCTCGGCCACAGTCCTCACGTCGGCCTCTCCCCGTCACGACCAGCCAGGCCTCCATTTAGGCACTCCGGCATCAGGTAGCGCCACCCCGCCGTAGCTGCAACTGAGTTGCTGCATGTAGAACGAATTCTCGTTCTGCATGCAGCCTTATTAATTTGCATGGTTGCTGGGTCAGGCCAGCAACCATGCGGGCCTGGGCCGGACCATTTGGGTCCGGCCTGGCCCAAAAAAAGAAGGAAAAGGATATGTTGGGCCAAGATCGGCCCAACCAAAAGCTCCTGGGCTCGGCCCAGTTAGCTGGGTCGGCCCAGCCCACATATTTAATATTATATATTATATTATATTATATTATATTATATTATGTTATAGTATTATATTTTAAAAAAAAAACGAAAAAAATTCCAAAAAAATTTCAAAAATCTTTAAAAAAAATTTGTGATTTTCTCAAATATTTTTCTACCAGTTTTGCATAATATCGGGTTGTATATTTACACTGTAAAATACAAATCCGGTATTAAAATACCCGGTTTTCTACGAAATATTTCAAAAAAAAAATTTCAAAACATTTTCAAAAAAATTTCAAAAACTTTTAAGTCAATTTCCCTTTTCAAAAAAAAAAAAAAACAAAAGAAAAACATTTTGTTTTCATATGGCCAAATCCTAAAAATTTTCCAAGCATGTTTTCATTAAAAGATTGCATCTTTTTCATGTTTTTGAAAATCCAAAAAATGGATATCATAACTAGTTTATGATCATCCATTAGGGTTTGGCCAAAATGTCAAAAACCTTTTTCCAATCTTTTTTTCTAGGATCCAGATGTAGACTTTAATATTTGTGAGGTGTAAAATTACACGATAAAGTACACCCTCAAGTATTAAAGATACAAGGTGTAAAAATACGATGCTAAAATTCAGACTTTAGAACGGTTAGGATTTAACCCGATAAGGTAGAGACTCTCTCATGAAGATAGATCTACCTTGAGCCTTAGAAAAGACCAACGAATAGAACCCGACTTAGAAAAAAAAAACAATTAAACAACAATGCAGCTTACCTTAGGTAGGGTGCACTGGGGGTGATGTGTCTTCCCCTTACACAACTAGTCCCTTACCCAGACTCTCGCAGACCATAGGTTCCTAGTGACCATAATACTAGGTGGCGACTCCTAAAACATTAATCATAATTTTATAATTAAATCCAAAACCCTTTCCAACACCTCATCATCAGGAGGCATGACAGAGAGCCTCCACCGTCGCCAGACGACATCGCCCCCGCGACAGTAGTTATTATGGAAGCTATTAAATGGAAGACCATTTCACTCTGTAAGATTAGATGATGTATATGAATAAAAGATGTTTTTTTAGGCATTTAAAGAGCCTAACTTATAGCTATGAAGTTGGAGCCCTAACCCAGTAGAAGTAAGAAGTAATAAGCGATAATAGAAAAAATAGGGATTCTCTATAGAACTAAACTATGATGAGTGTTTGATTTGCATAACCAATCAAAACATCAAGTGTTTTAAGGAATGTTAAAGTGCAACTGAGGTGGAAAGATTTTTTAGTTTGTCCAACTAAGATTATGGGTTCTATTCAAATAGAGGGTAAACTTTAATTGATAATGTTAGGTTATTGTCCAATTGACATTACAGGTTCAATTCAAATTTGTTGGAAAAAAATTACTTATGATTTTATGATTTGTTTTTAATATTCAAGTTTATATCGTTAAAAATGCATTTTGACAACTATTCCGGCCTCTTTTTTATCCATCACCAGGGATAGCCCCTTCTCCATTAATCAGCATCAATGTTGACCACTCATTTTGCCCCCGGTATCTTCCCCACTGGAAAAAGCCACAAACAATGGCGGCAACATCTAGTAATAGAAAAGAGAGAGATTTGAAAGAGAAAGGAAAAATGCCAAAGCTTTCCTAGCCCCAATCTCTTTCATGAAGTGTTGATTTGCCTCTTGCTAACGAGGAAATAAAAAAAGGATTAAGGAGTTCCCAATCCACCAGGTGGCAGCCCTCTCCAGTGACGGTGGCCCTTGGGTATAAGTGTTGCCACTATATTCCAGCATTATTTTGAGGCCCCAACAACTTCCACTCATCCAAAAGGTTGATTTTGAACTTTGAAAGTTTTCTTAATTTGTTGATATGTTGTTGTGCTAATTGGTTTGATAATTGATTATATGATGTGTTTTGTAATTAATGAAATAACATCGTGTGTTTGTAGGTTGTGATTGGCGAAATGATACTACATGTGTGGGTTGTTATTGGTGAAATGACATTGTGTAAGTTATAATTCGTGAAATGATTGTGTGGGTGACTAATTTTTTTTAAGTATGTGTTAGATAAATTGATAAAAAAAAATGCCATAAAAATAATAATTTTTTTTCAATTTGCATTATGGATAAGTTCCTCTAAAAAATTATTTTTTCATATTTTATCATTGTAAAAAAAAAAAAGCATGCCTTTCTTGTTTGTTTTTTTACAAAACAAGAAAAAAAAGCCCAAAAATATTTTTCACATTTTAGCATTTGATATAAATACTTGCTTTAGCATATTCTTAAAAAATACAAAATAAAAAAAATATTTTGCATGCATTTTAGACTTTATAACAAGTTTATAAAGCTTATTAGGATTTGGATCTAATTAAAAGGCATGTTATACTTGACATTCCAAATATCTTAAAGTTTAACCTTGGTTTTCTAAAAACCCAATAAAAAAAGGTTTTGTTATTTACTTTTAATGTTTGAAGTAAATAGAATTATAGTGAATCGTTACCTCGAATGACAAGAGAAGTAACATGTTTCCTAAATTAAAAAAAAAATTAATGCAATATTATTAAGATATCATATGTTGGGTGAACTTTATTAAGTATCCTTTCATGGACTTTCTTTAGATTCTAGGTTAGATTCTATTAATCCAACATAGGCTTATGGTTACATTTTTTAACATAACTTGACTTGTGATCTGAGGTGAGCAACTTAAAATTGTTAATTTACCAAGCAATTAGGAATGACAAAAACAAATCATAGTAAACTAGAGTTTAACCCATCCTAGTAAAACTCGCATGCACCTAATAGATACACCACTGGTAATTTGAACACAACAAACCTTAGTAATTTAGGACAGGACTAACAATGCAGTTTTTCTCAAGTAAGATATTTTAGGGATGATATTATCTTCTTTTAGCGTAACTAGTTTTTTTTTTTTTAGATCTTTGATGATTAATTATGATTTTATGGTGATTATAATATTAGGTGACAATTCTATTTTATAAAATTAGACCTTTTCCCATCAAATAACCAGGTAATTGATTTTTCCTTCTAAGGTCGCCTAGACTTCTAGTAGCGACATAGAAAACCTATAGTTGTTTTTTCTAATATTATCTATGAAATGATTTATACTTCTTGTCAAACTCTAGAGATATTTAGTCAAAAGATATAATTTATTTGTGTCTAAAATTTTAATACTTACCTCACTTGTATTAAAAAAAGTCTTTAAAATAAAAATATTACTAAAAACTATAATATCAATGTAATTATGTTAAAATTTAGTGAAGCCTTCACTAAAATTATATTTATGTTTGTATTTGATGTACTGTTGTGTTATACCTACAAGGTTTTTTTCAAATTTTGTTTCCACGCGGTATTTTATACTTTTTTATTTGAACTTTTTAAAATTAATTTAATATTTTTATATTAAAAAAAAAAGTATACACATGAGACCATGTGATAAGATGTGTGTGTGACCTTTGAAAATGGCATGGAGCGTCCGGAAGGTCGCTTAGGCTTATGTCATCCAGTATGTAATTGCTGGTCGTAGTCAAATGGGAATATGGCTAAGGAAGTCAGCGACAACCCTGAGCAAATGGCCGGTTGAAGGTCAGTCCACGTACCTAATATCTATCATCATAATTATTTGACAAAATTGCATAGTGTGACATTTTGAATTCTCCCCCCTCCAATCCAATTCGATTGTCTCATTCTGAATATAAATTCAAATTGATGTATGCAATATCAATTTGAATTTCTACTTCGTATATGGTTAAACTCACATGTACAAGTATATCTCGGTATGGTTTCTTTGCCTCTGATCAAACTAACCTTAAAACGGCCTTACTTCAGGATAGAAGGAAGGTTGTGTGTCCATATTAGGCTAATCATCAGGCCACTAACTAGCTAGTTGATGTGAGATTATCGAACCCTTAATTTTTTATGTCATAGTTAGTTGGATTTCAAGTGAAAAAAAAAGTCAAACTTACATGATATTGTGTTTTTTAAAATATTTTTTAAGTTTTTTTTTATTTTAATAAGTAATAATTTAATATTTTTAAAATAACCATCCACACCTAGTCATCATGATTAACCAGCTTCAAGTTAGAATTTGTCTTTCTTCAAGATCTTGACAGAAAGCAAGTATTCAAACACTATAACGTTTCGTGCGGAAGAAATCAAGCAAATAGCAGTACAAGACAAACCACCGAATCCAAAAGGAAGCAACATTTGCTCCAAACATGCTTATTAATACCCGGTGCAATGGATACAAGACTGAATATGTCAACAACTAAAGAATTGAGTTATACTCGTAAAGATTCGTCGTTATATATATATATATATATAATAAAAGTGTTTTTAAAAAATATTCTGGAAGGACTAGAATAAAGAGCTATTTAGAATTGTGATAGCGATTGTAGTTTAAAATATTTTTCGCTTAGAAATACATCAAAATAATTTTTTTTATTTTTTAAAAATTATTTTTAACATTAACACGTTAAAACAATCTAAAAATATATATAAAAAAATTCAATTTGAGAAAAAAAAATCAAAATTTTTAAAAATACGGTTGCACTATGTTCCAACACATGCTCTAAAACTGTATTATAGTTTTATTGTTACAGTTTAAAAAATATACTTTTTAAAAAAATATTTTTAATTACAGTTTTAGAAAGATAAGTTTAAAAAATACATATTTAATTAAAACTATCATAAAATTAATTTTTATATGCAAAATAAATAAAAAATATTTTTTTTATAAATGAAAAGCAGGTTGTTTTTTTTCTATAAAATTAATGTTTGAAACACATTTATATATAGTAAAAATCAAAAGTTATTTGGTTAACTAAATCTTTTTCTGTAATATGATAAAAAAAAAAAAAAAAAAAAAAAAAACAGAAGCTAACGATATCTAATTTTGAGAAAATATTACGTGGATCTGGTTTATCGAACCAAAATAATTTTAACTAATCGGTACACTGAATTCCATTATTTGTAAATGAAGATAGTGTGATTTGTCCGGTCTAATAGACAAAATCCATGCCATCCAGTGTAGCTTACACGTCAAATCTTCTTTTTTTTTTATTATTATTATATTAATGGTTTTCAGGTTAATTTGCGTGTATTTCAACTAATTTTATGGGTTTTGAAATTTGAGGAATTTAGACTGATGATCTCTAGAGAGCATATCCAAAATCTGACCAGTTAAGCTACACCCCTTAGAGTTAACCTCAAATTTTTATTTTTTTTACATGGGTGTCCGGGCTAGTTTGCACCCACCACGACTAATTCCACAGCCCACTGAACATCCTGCAAACCCAGTGAGCATGTAAGTCATCTCAAATCTTCTTCTTTTTTTAGTTTTAGTTTAACGTGGATGTCCGGGCCAGCTTACGCGCACCTCGACTAATCCCACGGGCCCTGAAGTTAACGACCATGTAAGCCTCCAGTGGCCATCATATGAGCAACCACAGGGTTCGAACCTGAGACCACAGAGGGAGCAAACTTCTTGATCCCAAGCTCTTACCACTGGGCCACTACCTAGATGGTTCATCTCAAATCTTCTTTAATTTTATAGGTGGTGGACTGAACTAAATACCCAATAATATAAATATTTGAGGTTATTTTTAATATTATATTAGTTGATTTTTAAAATGTTTTTTATATATAAAAATATATTTTTTAAATTATTTTTTATGTTAACATATCAAAATATCTAAAAATAAAAAAAATAATTTTTTTAAAAGCAATTTTATAACATAAAATCAAATGGGTTTTACGGAAAATATTCAAAAGCAACGTTATTGATCATGAATTAGTTTTTCAAATAAAATCAATAACAGAGAGGCGGACTCGTCAATCGATGAGTTTTACTAATAAAAAAATAAAACAAGATAGATATTTTATGATAGATAGATAGATAGATAGCATTATTCATACAACAGTCTTTAATACCATTTTAAAGAGTTCATCTTAGGAATGAAGAATTCAAATATTATGGATTCCTTAACACATAGTTTCTCGCCTGAATATCCTTACTTTATTGCCGAGCGGAATATACAATGGATTCGATAGGAGGCGTGTGCATACATAAATCCTTTGTCTTTAGAGGAAATACCCTAACAAGGTCACATGAAATAGTTGATACAAATGAATGTGTTCATATATATATATATATATATATATATATATATATATATATATATATAAAACACACACACACACCCATGATCAGTGCACATCTGACTTATTTCGCATGTGCTGAGCAAGGGCACATGCACGTAACATAGAGGCAAGCATATATGTACTCAAGAAATTCTGTCTCTGACTTTCCCTTTTTTCCTTCTGATGAATCATGTGTTCGATCGTTTGATAAATAGAAAGGCGAGAGGTTATCGAATGAGTGTAAGACTAGAAACTTCGGAAGCTGAGTCTTAATGACATTTTATCAATGTGTAGTGTTGAATGGAGCTGCTTGCATGTTTCTGTCTTTACAGCTCGATCCCACATCCGACATGCATAATCAAGGGAAGAAAATGGCTACCTATATATAGAAGTCGATCCCTACATAAAGAAAGCAGAACCTAAGCTTCATGGTGAAGTGCACGTTTAGAGACTAGGTTTAAACCATGTTCCATGAAATTTAAACAAAAATTATTTTGAGATTATTTTGATGTGCTAATATCAAAAAAAAAATATTATTTTAATAAAATTTTAAACAAAATAAATACTTCGAAAATAATTAATATCTCAGTCTCAAACCCTCAAAAACCAGACTGTTGAAACTTCGATCGACCAATTAATATTAAATTGTTGGCTTTTCTCACAGGCTGCAGGCTGCAGGCTGGTCATATGCAACTAGTTCTCACCCAAATCTTTTGCATTTTCTAATTCAAATTCTTGCGCTCGCCGTTGAACACAAATGGTCTTCAAGTACATGGATGACATTCAAAGTGATGTAATTACTTAAAAAAACATAGATAGGTAGATAGTCTAACTCGTAGCTTATTTGACTTTTAGTGGAGTGCTCAGGCATGAATCACTCTAGTACTGCTTGAATTCTAATTAATGAGATTTATTAATTGATTCAGTTGCTTCAAGGAAATAATCTCATGGCTACAAAGTGAAACATGATCGATCACATTTAGCTCGCGGTTATGCAATTGCAACCTCCATCCTGAGCTCTTCCGGCAGCAATTCCCTATATTCCGATGCCACGAAATAGGAAATGCTCTCAAAATATATTTTTCAGCTCTGGCATTGTGCAGAACAAGCTGTCTCCATATGCACAGCGTCATATCGATCCCCTCAGAAATTGTTTGCATTCAACCACTAATTACTTCACATTTGGTGAAAACGCTCATCAAATTCAAATATATGGCCAAATTGCAAGGTATCCCTAATATTTCAAGTAATTGGGCATCCTGATGGATTGTAAAGATTCTTGAAATTTCTAAATTCAATCTCAATCAATAAAAAAATTAAAAATCGAAAGCAAGTTGAAAAGAAAATGCTATAAAGATTATATGAAAATTTGGGTTTAGTTTTTTTAATGGATATGGGATCTATTACTATTCTTATTTAAACTTAATACAAATAAATATAATTATAATAACTACGCCAACATGCAAACAAGATTATGATAACATAGTCAAATTGTTTCATTTGATAATTAATTATTCAAGTATAATTGAATAAACAAATTTGCTTCACCGTCTTTTAAAAAAAAATCATCTCTCTCGATCATTCATAAACTTAATTCGTCTCTCTTGTCACCCGCTAACTCAAGAAATTCTGGAGCTCACCATTAACAATTCTATATATATATATATAAAAACATGTTCATGACACATGGTAAATTCGTGAAGTGTTCTTACTGACATGCAACCTTAATTTTTACAAACTTTCAAAAAAACAAAATTTGTTAAATTCTTATCTAGGTTTTTCAGAGCACAAGCATGTTTCTAGATTATATATGTCACATAGCATGATTATTAAACTCAAATCAAACAAAAAAAAACGAATTTTAGTTTTAGATTCAAGATTGTCGTGCCTTAAAACATACAATATATATTTAGTAATGGTGGAGTCGAAAGGGTGATCGCGTGGCAATGAAACATTCCATTCATTTGATGGTGGTCTTGACCCTAGAGGGGATCAGGACCTAGCTAGGAAGTGGGTTCTAATCAATATTTTATATAGAACATATATTAAAACTAAAAGAAAGAAATCTATGGGGTATCAGTCAAAAAGATTGATAATTGAAATAATTCTCTGTATGTTTTAGCCTAATTGATTGATTTAGCATGACTAATCCACACAAACATCTTTTAAATTAATAAACCACTTTTATTGATACCACTTCCCTAGAATAGATTTTTATTTTATTTTTTTATGACTTCAACCCTTTAATTAATTATTAAACTAATGAGTATTTTAGTTGACAATTGCAATCCATCTAAATTTATGTGGATCGCACATGCTTCCTAATAAAAAGTAAAAAATACATGAAAAATATGATCATAAAATCATTAAGTAACCAGCCTGGTAATGTTAGGATAAATATATCATTATTACAGCACGTACGTATAAATATCAACCTCTAACTCCGTGTGCTTTTGGGTCTTTTTTGGTGGTTTTTTAGGGAGGGAGAGAGACTTGCATGTCATATTCAATGGCTGAGATTAAATGGGTGAAATCTAATAGACCGATTTGTAATGTTATAAGATCGCAAAACACATTTTAGGGGCATTTCTGCAGTTATTCAAAGAAGAGGAGCAATCCCACTATTTTAGGATACTCGGGGGACGTTTAAATGATTGCAGTATTAATTAATTTCCACCAAAATACCACTCGTTTATTTATTTATTTTGAGAAATACGGAAATACTAGTCGTTTTTTTGTAATAAAATAAAAGTCAACTTTTTTATTTCGCGCAAGCAGATACAAGAAGATAAACACTGACCAATAAATACCACCTGTCAAAGTACCCTCACTTCTTCCGGTTCTTCCCCCCTCTCTCTCTGCCTGTGCACCCAAGCCCAACACTAACAGTCCTTTGATCTGATTCTTGATGTGTAGGGCTTATTCAGAAGCTGCAAATCTAGCAAAGCAACAGTCATTTCATGCCCTAGTGTCACCGTCCTAAAACCAAAAGATTTAGCATCAACTGTCTTTTTTCAAAGGTGGATCGCAGGTATGGAAAGAGGCCACTTCCACCGGAAGCATCAGAGGAGAAGGAAAAGGAACTTGATGACTTCCCTTCTTATTCTTCCACTTGGTCAGAGACAGACATGTCTTCTATGGTTTCAGCTCTCACTCAAGCCATGGGTACTACCGACAATAACGTCCCAACGGTGCAATCAACCCCATTTGCTCTCCATCAATCCGTCGTCAAAGGCGAACCTGACCAGTCTCAACCAGTGCAAGATCAAGGTGATGGATATTTCTTCCCTTCCTTAATTTGAATCTCTCTTTTCAAAATCCTTTACCTACGCCGGCCTTTAGCTCCACTCAAATAAAGTTTTTGGCATTATCCCAAATGATCTAGACAAATTTAATTTACACAAAAAAAAAAACGAAGACACTTGCTTCATATCTGGAAATGGAAAAAACAAGAGAAAAATAGTACTCCTAGAGCAATAAGTTCACTTGGCAAGGTTAATCGTTTTCTTGCTTAAGTTGTCAAGACTTTCTAATTTTGCTGCTTCTTCATCTTGTTTTAATAGATATTTATCTCGTCAAAGTTGTCTCACTGTATCGATACATGTCCTTTCTCTTTATTTTCATTGATAAATTATTATTTTTTTTATAAAAAAAAGGCCAGCCTAATAACCCCTTCATTTTTTTCTCTGCGGAGATGCACATGTTAGTGATGTGAAGGTGGTAACAAATCATTTACCATGTGCTCTAGTTGATTCTGTCAATCTCTTCCTATTGGCTATAACTAGCTTCACTGGTGTGAACTGATCAATGATTCACGACATTCCTCGTATTAACTAGAAGGGAAAAGGGAAGGATATGGTCACTTCCGTGAATCACTAGCATTCCTTTTTGTTGGGACATTGACCTTGTGCCTTATCCTTTGATGATCCCTACTTACTTCTTCTCGTTGCTTCACCATGCCTAATCTTGAAAGTGACAGCACGGTTTGTTGGTACATAAGACCAAATTTTTTTGTCCTTGATCGATGAACACCGCAATCTATCAATTAATTTCGTGTTTGGGTTTCTTTTAAAGGTATTGAATCCTGATTTTTTGCTTGCTTTCAATGTTAAATGTCTTCTTAACGACTTTGCTCGCATAAAATTATAATTAATAGAATCAAATCAAAAGAAAACTTGAAAAAAAATTATGAATTGCTGGCCTTTATCCAACGCACGTTCAGCTTGCTTGGCATTATAGTACTGCATCTTACTTTACCTATCGAGTTGCATTTATATAAACATATAGAGTTCTAGCTCTAAGTTGAACTTGCTTTTATTGGTCTAAATTACTTGATTACCAAACTATAGCTAGAGGAGTAAAGGAGGAGGAGTTTTGAGCTAGCTGTATTCTGAGACGTGCCAGTGCTACGTACTGTCTTCTATTGTCCCACTCTCTGAGTTATTACAGGGGATGAGTATCTCTATACGCTCAGTTATAGTAAGGGGTGTGTGTATTTAATGGCCAGGGATATATATGTTTTCTTTTTAATAAAAAAAAAGGGGTTGTAATTCAATAAAAATGAAAATAAATGAAAAAATAATATCATTTGAGACGCAAATCGTTAACGATCTAGATATTAATATAAAAAATAAAACCCACTTTGTTTTGACATCTAATTTATTGTCAGTATGAAAAAACTAATTTAACCTTCACCTGAAAATTAATTCAATGATTCTTCGATATGATATAATCTCTTAGCTTATTCAAATCTAATAAACTTTGCATGAGAAGTTCATAAAAATATGAAGTTTTATCTTTAGCTTTTACCTATTGGAAAGTGAATAATTATTATGATATTATAACCTAGCCATTATACCTGATAATATTAGAATATTACAGTGGAGAGGGGTAGAATCTACTTGCATCGTATACGTTTGCACTCGTACACTATCCCATACACTCATAACCTTTCAATTATCTAACATGGTTGCTGATGATGAAAATTTTGAGACCATTGACTTGCACTCTAATCCCTAGCGTTCATTTAATTATTTTGAGAATCCTTCTGTACTCTTTTTTTTTTTACATATTTATATGCATGATCATGCATCACTGTTAAAATTCAGTTCCTTACAATCGCTTACACGATTTTGTTTGTGCAGAAAATACAAGGAGAAGGCATTACAGAGGAGTGAGACAAAGACCTTGGGGTAAGTGGGCAGCCGAAATACGTGACCCTAAAAGGCAGCTCGAGTCTGGCTTGGTACTTTTGATACTGCTGAGGATGCAGCTGTTGCGTATGACAAGGCAGCGCTTAAGTTCAAAGGCAGCAAGGCTAAGCTTAATTTTCCTGAAAGAGTTCACGAGTTCGGCTACTTCATGGGTTCTGGGACTTCAAGCAATGTCATGACTGAACAAAATCCTAGGCCAGTTGCTCCCCCTCCCCCTCCCCCTCCCCCTCCCCCCTCATCATTTGTTCCAGACACTTACCCAGACTTGCTTCAATATGCACAAATCCTTTCTAGCAATGATGCCAATTTCCCTTACTACACTTCAAGCCTCTTTAATCAACAACCTTTCCCCGGCCATTTTTCACAAAGCTTTCTATCACAGCAACAACTAAATCAACAACAAGAAGATCTAATGAGATTCTCGTCAAGGTTTGATGGCTCCTCTAGCTCAGATCAACAGGAACATGGGAAGGGCTCCAGTAATCCTAGCGAGTAATATTATCTTTTGATTTTTCAGTACTAAGAGGCCAACATGGCATTCCTTAGTTAAGGAAATATGAGGCATGTATCAAAGCATTACCATCAAATATCGAGAAGTTCAAAAATCAAGAACTTCCAAGTATTCTTGTGTGGTGTTTTGGAAGCCCGCCTTTCTTTTCTTTTCTTTTTATAATAATTGAGTGTATTATTTAAAAGGTAATCATTTAGAAAATATCCCTAAAAAGTTGTGATTTTTTTTTTAAAAAAATGAAGAAATATTGTCTGCGAGTTTTAAAAGCTCTTCTCTTTGAATTCCTTCTAAGTTCAATGCTCGGGGAGGAGGACGCCCTTATTTTAGTCACCCCCAGAATCATCTCTCACTTGCAATTTGAATGCATGGTTTGTAAGCTATGAAAATATAACCATATTTAAGAAATTTTGATAATGTTATCGTGTTTTTTTTTTCAAATACTATTTGCATGTGGTCTTCCACGGTCTTAATCGCTTTTGATTCTTGTACTTGTGCAATAATGTTGAATGTAGCTGTTTCACTTTGTTAATTATTTTTGAATGTAGCTGTTTCACTTTGTTAATTATTTTTTAGGGTTGATTTTAAAATATATTTTATTTGAAATTATATTAAAATATATATATTTTTATTTTTTAAATTTATTTTTGTTATTAACACATCAAAACAAAATAAAAACATGTAAAAAATAATTTAAAATAAAAAAATATTAATTTTTTAAAAATAGTTTTAAAATATAAACCAAACATCATCTTAACAAAGTTGGTATTGTGGAATCATGAAAGATAACTTAGTTGGTCAGGTTTTGAATTTGCTTTCCAATAATTACGAGTTTGAGTTTTTTTAGAGCCACTGAAAACTTATATATTCATTAATTTAAAAACTTGTAAAATTAATTGAATTACGTATAAATGGATCAAAAAATCTATTTTAATATATATATATATATATATATATATATATATATATATATATATATATATATAAAAGTTGTGTTGTGGGGTTTGTTAACTAAGCGCATGCCTATCTATTCATCTATTTATATCTTTCAAACTGTTCGCCCACATTTTGCCATTTATTCAATGCAACAGTGTTTTTTACTTATTTATTTTCAAGTCTAAAGGCCAACTTTGTTGAAAACTCTTAAGAATTTGTCAAAAGCCATGCATTGCTCGTCAAACTTCTGAGCCGAACTGGTGGGGATCTTCTCGAGGACCTAAATCTAGCCAGGACCTTAGCAACGTCAAATCACCTTCTGTTGGGTAAACTCGTTGGATGCCATATTTCAAATGTGGTTGATCGAATGTATAATTGATCTTATGCGTATAGTCCAAAGTCGACGTCTACGCTTCCATCCAATATTTTGTTTTTTCATCAATAAGGCTACACTTTATTATTATTATTTACATAAATAATCAGTTTAGTTTATGTATATCTTGATTAATTTAATAAACTCTAAAATTATTTTAAAAACTTAAACTTATAATTATTAAAAAACAAATTCAAAATTTAACGATATAAGTTATCCCTCCCTCCAAGTTTAATAATGCTACACTTGCTGATACAGACGATGTTCCAGGTGCCCCCGGTGATTATGCTCGATTTGAAATCCATCCAATATTCAAAGATACCGTCACTTCATAATTAAAGATATATAAAAAAAAAGAAAAAGAAAGATAAGGATAGAATATTATTCGATCCGACTACAAATCTAGCTAGTTTCGTCAATCAATCAAATATTGTAGATAGCCCGGCCGGCCAGGCTATGATAAAAAATATTGACGTACGAACATTTCGTCGTTGGTGAAAAATGAAAACGAAATTCGAGATACGAAAGATAATACGATCATTATAGTGTACATAAAGATGATTTTAATTGCCCATATCTTCACACACTAATTAATTACTTATGAATAGCATTTAATTTTAATATTTCTTATGGAATACGTGGTTATTGTGAACGTGGTTTTTGTAACCATAAAAAAAACTAATTAAAAATTATTGGAAAATTGATGTTTACATTCATTAACTTATTCCCCGTTTTATTTTTCCATTGTTAAATTATATTATGATATAATTATATTATTTTTTAACATATTATATTAAATAATTTTTTAACTAAAAATTTATATAAGCTTTTATTATCTCGTATGATTAATTAGATGAGAGAATAAGAATGATGAAATTTGATATTGTGATCGTCTAATCATCAAAACTTCTATAACATATCAAAAAATCATCTTAATCTAAAAGGTTAAACTATTAGGTAAGATCTCAAGATATAATTTATATTATTTTTTGATACTGTATCAAAATCTTATTAACCAAACGGTTACGAGTTCGGCTACTCTCATAACCTTCATTTTATTTAATAGAAATTAAACACAAGATAGCGTGAATATGTGCAAGTTTTAAGTCTAAATGGCTTTTAATTGAGAAGTGTGTTAGAGAGTAATATAAACTATTATTGGAACCTCAGTTTCTCAGCTTAAATTTTTGGGTTAAAATGGTCTTTTGACACTTTTATATTATTTTTTAAATAAAAACTTACCATAATATTAAAAACAAGTTTTCTTTAAAAAATCATGAATTAATAGTTTTCATGTGGATGTATTTAAAAATCAAAGAAAAAATTATATAAAAAATAACAAAATATTTATTTCAATTGTTAATATATAATTATTAAAAATATATTTTTAATATTATAGGAAAAAACAATAATATTAATTGAAAATAATGGCATATTAGGTTAATATTATTTTAAAAAATATACAATTAAAAACATTAAGACTAATAGGCTTACATGCCTTATTAAAAAAAAAGAACTAGGTGTCTTGGGCCTAGAAACTTGGGCTTGTGCACTTATTTTTCAAATGATGAATAACATATCAACCATTTGTAACTTTTTCTAGTCAATAAAGATGGCTTCAAAAGACTGAAAAACCAAGTTTTATATTTTTTGACTCCTGGAAACCTACTTTTAAACCATTTTTTCACCCAATAGCATGAGAAAAAACTCTCATGCACCTTTAAAACTCCATTTACAACAACAAAAACATATTTTTGTCAGCCTAAAACCTCAAAATCAAATAAAAAAAACTGAGTCTCAATCTATTTTTTTCTGACATCATTTAAGGTGAAAACTATCTCCATTGAGTTTCTCTCTTAAAGTTAAATCATAGACACTAAAATAAAAGTTATTGGTGACTGGAATCCAACCACTTGATAGATTTCTCCTTCTTCAACTTTTTTTTGATAATTTTTTCTCTATCTCCTTTTAACATTTATAGACTTAAGTAAAATGAGTTTTAGAACCAAAACATAGTAACGTGAAATAATAGGGATCAAATGTGCAAAAAAAAAAAACTTAAGGGATCAAATAAAAAAATTTGCATCATTTTTGTGTGGAAAAGGGCTTGTTTTTTTTTCTATAAGCAAACTTTGGTCCTTCATCTCTCAATATGTTTTCTTTTTACAAAAAAAAAAATTTGAACTATATATTATAAAATTAATTGTTGATTTAATGTCCGAATATTTAATAAAATATCAAGAAAGATAGGAAAAACATGTCTTCAGCGTTTAAAACTAAAAAAACATAACTCTAAGATATAAAATTGAGAAAAAAATAAAGTTTAGTGATAAAAATATAATTAACTACACAAAATTATTGGAACCAAAATATAAATAAAAAAAAAATGTAAAATACATAGTGAATAAACAATAATATGTTTGTACTTAGTATGTGTATAGTGTTTTCTGTGCAGTGAATTGTGGGTCTATTTCGGTAGTTGTTTTTTTTAATGTTAATGTTAATTGTCCTACTTTATCCACACACGAGAAAATCTTTAAACTGTTACCCTGCACGGGCCTTGTCCACTTGCCAAAGAAAGAAGTGGGCCATACGCAGATCACCCAAAGCCCAAGAATTGCCTAGTCATCCTTTTACTTTTTGAGTTTCAACCACAAAACGACAATGGCTATAAAGGAAACGACAAAAGTTAAGGAAACTTATTTTCAGTTGTTTCTTTCTATTATTGTAATGAAAGGTGATCACCACGTAAGCCGCGTGAAATGTGACGTGGATATCGTCCCAAATCGCAAAGAATAAGCATGAATTAGGGTTCATAAAGATAATGGCATTTGGGTTTTGGCGTGGCTGGACCTGACCGTGGTTTTAGATGTTGACATGGGACGCTTTCGGCTTCTCCGTGTCAAATCTTGCAGCTCTACGTACTCCGTGCCCTGTGCTAATATTACTCCTATTCATGGCTAGGTTTAACAGCTAAACTACTAATTATGATCCTCTTCATGTACAATTATTGAAAACAAATGTGTTTTTGTTGTCGGCAGTGATTTTCAAAAATGTTTTTAAAAAAGTTTTAATTTTTTTTTTAAGCAATATATTTTTGATATTTTTAAATTATTTTGATATACTGATCTTCAAAAAAAATTTTAAAAATAAAAAAATATTATTGATATATTTTTTATAAATAATATACTTTAAAAAACAACCAAACCACACTCTCAAACACCATCGCAATCTTATACACAGATGGAGGTTTGGCCTACATCTCTTGATTCTTTCAGCCATTTTCGTGTTCGTAGACGAGTCAAGGAGATAGTTTTACAGGATTCTTACGAGCTATGAGAACTCGTGGGTCCATCCTTGTTTGTGTGATAGATATTTAATTTTGTTTCAAGTGTACTCTTGGTGTCGGCGTGTGTATTTCTGACTTGAGGTTTCAAAAGTTTAAATCATGTTTTCCATTACACACACACATATATATAAAAAACTTAGTTGAATTAAATAATATTAGGATAAATTGTGATATATCAAAATTGATGGAAAAGCATTCAGAATCTCCAAATAATATATCAAAAAACAATTTCAGTCCAATAATTTAAATTATTAGATGAAATCTCAATATATAATTTATATTATTCTCTAACATGCTTCCTCGAGTAAAAGTTCTTTGACGTTGAAACTTGCACAGACTCATTTACCTTGTGCTTAATTTTTATTAAATAAATAGGGATAGTGAGATTCGAATTCATGACCAAACCAATTCAACTCAACAGCTTAAGCTCTTAGGTTGAGATGGTTCTTTAACATGGTATCAGAGTCTTGATGATCAAGTGGTCGCGAGTTTGAATCTCACCACCCCCATTTATTTGATAAAAAGTAATATGGGCATGTGCAAGTTTCAAGCCCAAATGGCTTTCACTTGAAGGGGTGTGTTAGAGAATAATATAAATCATATATTGGGACCTCACCTAATAGCTTAAACTATTGGGTTGAGATGGTTCTTTGACATGGTATTAGAGTCTTGATGACCAAGTGATCATGAGTTCGAATCTCACAACCCCCATATATTTGATAAAAACCAAGCACATTGTAATATGGACATGTGCAAGTACTTGAGGAGGTGTGTTGGAGAATAATATAAATCATATATTGTAACCTCACCTAATAACATAAGCTCTTATAAATTATATATTGGGACCTCACATAATAGCTTAAGATTTTATAAATCATATATTGGGACCTCACCTAATAGCTTAAGCTCTTGGCTTAAGCTATTTGGTGAGATTCCAATATATGATTTATATTATTCTCTAATATATATAAAAAAAAAAAAAGAGATTGTATCATATTGCATAGTTTAAGACTCGAGTAATACATGATCATTAGGTTTCAGCATTAGATAACTAATGAAGCTCTCCTAAGCTTTCTCTCTTATGTCTCCAATTATATAAGTGAAAGGTATATATAGTCTAATGGTTTTGGCTACTTTATGACATCAACCATGCGAATAATGGCTTCTCTTACCAACATCATATGAAGTTTTGATCAATGAGATATATGGATTCAGTAGGTTGATCAAGGAGTTGCAGCTAAAAGATTTTCAAATACAAACTTAAATACAGACGGTAAAAATACGTCGGTTTATTACAGTAACTTTTACCAACGAAATATTTCTTCTCTATTTCCCTCGGTATACACCGACTGAAATTTTATCATTGGTGTATCTCAAGAGAATCACGGTTGGAAATAAAGTAATGAAAAAAAATATAACGTGTCATTATCATAGACAATATTGCCGAGGAAATATGTTTGTCGATAATATTTAAGCTATAACCTGGCAAACAATGACCCTCTCACTCCCCCTCTCCCATTTCTTCTCCTTTTCTTTTTTATTCTGCAGAAAATAGAACGTATATAACATCCCATGTTTTGTCACAAATCAAGCTCTCATCATCATAAATTTGGCCACCCCAACACTAAGTATATCAGCATCCTTGTTCTAATTCAATTTATTTTTTAAGATTCGCCACATCAAGTAAGCAAAACTAACTATTTTTTCTCGTAGCCCATTTTTAAAATGTTAATTTCTTTGGCATTTTGATGTAGTATATGTAGTTTGTTTGTGTGTTTACTTGTTTTATAGCTTTTTTCTATAGAAATTTATTGTATTAATATATGATTGAAATAACTTATTTTGTTTTGCGTGTTTTTATCATCTATTAGTAATTATATTATCGACATGATAGAAATCACCCACAATAAATTTTTCCATGACGAGTTATCTTCCATGATTCTATCTATATAAGTGTTTTTGTAACCGAATCAATGATAAATACCTAGATATTATTCCGTCAATATTAGATCGGTCGAGTACGAGTGTGGAATTTCTTTTGGAAAGAACAGAAATTAAGTCCCCATCATATGTGACGAAGTTGTTCTTGGCTTCTGAATGATTAGACTTGGAATCAGTTTCTAGCCTGTGCGCTTGCTAATCCTTTGATTATGGGTTTGGTCTTGTTCCAACATCGCTCCCCACTCGCCTTCATTGCATCTCCTTTTATTTTGTCTCTTTTAGTATCTGCCTTTACTGTTTTTTTTTTATTATGCGTCCCTACTTTTATTTTTTCTATACCTTTACCTTTTTTTTTTTAATTAAAGCTGTGTTTGTTTTTTAAAAACTGATTTTTAAAAAATTATTTTTCAAATTTTTTTATATTTATTTGTCATTAAAAAAATTAATCAACAAAAACACTTTTCAATCAAAAAATTTTTGATTTAATTTCCAGAAAAGTGTTTTTCTTTTTATTTTGGGTGGAAAACATTTTCTGAAAGTTGTGAAAAATTTAGAAATGTCATATTATTTGCTGATTATATCAAATTTGGTCCTCAAACTTTTGATTGCTATATATATTTTGTTTTAAATATTTGTTTTTCAATTTCATCCCTTAAATTTAATTTTTATATTAATTTTGGTTCTTATTTTTATAATTGTTATTTGTTTTTCCTTATAATTTTTTAATTGAAATTTTTTATCTATCAAAATTGATCATTATTTTTTTTATTGTTACTTATTTTATTTGAAATAATTTATGAAATGTTAATTATTATTATTTTAATTTCTTCATCTTTCAATTTTTTATTTTTTAGATTTAATCTCTATTATTTTGATTATTATTTATTTTATTTGAAATAATTTATGAAATTATATTTTTTTTTTCAATTCATTCTCATTCAACTTTTTAATCTGTAAGATTTGTTCCTTATTATTTTAATAAACTTGAAAAAAATAAAATATTAACAAGTTATTTTTCAGCTCATTTTCCATAACATAACCAAACACTGGAAAGTGTTGTCCAATTTATTTTTTATTATACTACTAAATATCAAAAAATAATTTATTTTTCTGAAATTTATTTTCTAAAAAAAAATACTTTACAGAAAACAGTAAACAAACAGGCCTAAATTAATGGGTTAGAATCTAATAATCTGTTAAATAGATACGTGTCATCCATTGCCAGGCTACTTACTATTCATGTAGGTGGACATCGGCGGCTTGAAGATGCGGTAAACTCTTATACTAGATTAGCACATCTAAGGTGTTTTCGGTGAGGATCGATGAGTGGGCCGATCGATATCAAGGCCAGTCCTCTTACTATATACGACGACGAACTGGTCCAGTATCAGCTTTGAACATTTTCCCAGACAATCTTCTTTCCTTTTTTTCTCCATGCATGTTTGGGCAAAAACCACCGTCGTCAAGATGGAAGTGCCATGTCCGTTCAAAATGTATACAAACAAACCCAAGAATTGCGTGAAGGAATCATCTTTTCTTCTTTCCTTTTCTCCATGAACATCAATTATTTTCTTGAGTTTCAAGAGAAGATTTACGATACCTATCCTTTGAGTTCAGCTCGGTAGTGGATTATTGAGTCACGTAAGCACCAAGACTTGTTAGAGCCTAGGTGCTTAAGCAAAATAAGACACCATAACCTTGGAAAGTGATTTTTTTAAAAGAATTGTTTTAACCTTCTTATATTTAATTATATTGTAAGAAACTGGTAAATAAAATTCACTTTTTGAATAAAAAAATATAAATTTTAGATGAAAAAAGGAGTTTTTTCAGTTTAAAAGATTGAAATATACCTCTCATGAAGGATCCGAAACTAAAGCGATATATATACATATATAAATACTTTAATTTAGATAATATTGCTAAAAAATATTTTTAAATAAAAAACATGTTAATAATAAAAAAAAACCATACATTTTAAATCATATACATTGTGTTGTAAAATTAAGATACCTTAAAAAAAAAATTACTTTCAATGTTCTCCGAACACTAAAAAATAATTATGTATGTAATATTATATTTAAAATATTTATTTATATGTCCAGTTACATTTTATAAAATAAACTATGTATAAATATATGATAATAATTTTTTTCATCATTGTACTTTTTATATCTCATTATTTTATTGTAAGTTGTCAAATAATTATATTTAATATTCTATATATGTTAGATAAACTTGAAAAACAAAATAAAATATTGGTAAATGATTTTCCACCTTATTTTTTATGACACTATCAAACTTCAAAAAATAATTTATTTTCTAAAATTAAACTACTTCTAACAAAAAAATGAGGCCAATGTTTATTGTAAAATATATAATTATCTATATTAAGGAACTTATAGAAAAAATTTGAGTATAGAAAAATATGAAATTATTATACCAAATGGTCTAATATCATGTTATTGCATAATGATTTTACAAATTAAAATTTTGCGAAACTTATCTCGTGTTTCCCATTAAGATCTACTAAATTATATAATTTTTAAATTTCTATATGATTTGTAAAGCAATATCGGTTTTAATAATTTGTTAGGTAGGTTTTATCTTATGACTCATTCAAGAAAACAATAGGAATGTTAACGAATGGGTTTGTAATGAGTTCTATTTTCCTCAATTCTCGTCCCATTAAATATCATAAAAAAATACTTGTTCTTAAAAAACAATTATTATAAGAAAAAATATATATACCTACAAAGTATTCCTTTTCATATCACACATTTAAGTTATATCATTTTTTTTCTAGTGTTAGCCTAAAATCTTAGATGTGATAATTTAGAATTTTATTTTGCTTTGCATTTGAGATGATATATGGATTTTCATACTCACGAAAGACATGCAATGTCTGTGCCAAGAAATCTAATGGCGTAAAAAAACATTAGTAATTTGAATAAGCTTAAGAATATATTGACGAGGACAACACCACTACAGTACAAGGATGAAATTCACTGAAGGGTGGCGCTATTGGCAAGCCCTTCGTGCCTCCTGAGTACAGACACCGCCTCTGTCAATTTCTAGAATAATCCTCCACTCCTAAAACTTGTAAAAGAACTAAAGAAGCCTGATGTATTTGCGATAGTGCCCATCACCTTCAGCATTGCCCGTCCTTACCAGCGTACATTCCAATAATGGCAGATGCGAGAACACAGTTACCTCACAAGCTCAATTACCCAGCAAGGGGCAATCATCTTTTGCAAACCCTAATTGTGGGGGCAAGGTAGGGGATGATGACATTATCGTAAACATGCATAGAGGATGCAATGATAATTTTGGGAATGTAAGGGATAAGGCTCCTTGCCAATTGACACAAAGGGGTGAGCACCACCATTCACTAAATAATATAAGCTCGGGGTCGTTATTGTCATTGTCATTGTCATTGAACCCCATACATATAAACTGTTGGTTATTGGGTTAGGCCTGGTCTGTCCATGATGGATGGACCTGGTCCAAGTTATTAGAGAAGTTACTAAAGGAAGTAACCGCCTTCTCTAATTATATATAAAGGGACATAACTCATATGGAAAGATAACTATTTATTATAGAAAGAACATAGTTCTCTCTTTCTCTTCTCGCATCTTGACTCTCTGCATTAACTTGACAAGATTTACAAAGACATTCGTACTGTGGAATATCACTTTGGTTCTAGTAATTGAAGTGGCACTGAAGTAATTGATCTAGGAATAAGAAAGCGAATTCTAACGAGTAAGTTTTCCTTTCCGTTCTACATTGGTATCAGAGCCATGATTTTTAATATTGCTTTTATACAGTATATTAATTATTACATGAATGATAGATGTAAATTTTGTGTTAAAAGATTACTTCCATTGAGAATTTTGAATGTATAAAATTTTATGAAGTAATTTAGTTTTGAGTTTGTCTTTTCTATAATTAATTAGAAAAGATTTTTTACATGATAGTTGTATAATTTTATTATCAATTCATGTGTAAATTGATGATTAATTTTATTATCATGATGAAAATGGAGATTGGAACGTTTTCATTTTCTTTTTCCAATTGACTACAATTGCAGTAGTCTATTGGCAGTTAATTAAATGCCATGCCATTTGATAGTTAAAAAAATAAAAAAAAACATTGACTACGTTAATTGATAACGTGAAAGGAAATGGGAATTTGCCCATTTTGATAACGTGAAAGGAAATGGGAATTTGCCCGTCATTCCCGTAGTCTATTGAAAACTGCCATTTGGCAGTTGATAAATATAACTGCCATTTGGCAGTTATTATTAAAAAAAAAAAAAACCGAATGTACACATCTTAATTTTAAAAGATGTGTACATATATTAACTGCCATTCGGCAGTTAATATATATTAAATGTTAATATATATACACATCTTTTAAAAGATGTGTGGCACTTAATATATATATAATAATTATTATATATATTAATATTAAATATAAATATTAAGAATAATATTAAGACAATTAATATTTTTTTTAATATAAATTGTCAATTGTGGTGCCAATTTATTTAATTTAAAATAAATTGTTAACTTCCATTTTGGTTAGCATTTATGATGATACATGCCTTAATTAAATATTAAGTATAATATTTATGTGTTTTGGAATATTTTGTTGTAGTGGATAGGCAACAACAAATCGATCAACATTGGTATCATTTGTTGGGTTATGCCTTTAATCCTGTTCATAAAATTCAAGAGCACATTGATTATATGTATCATTGGATGAGTAGACTGGCTATGAGTGGTGTTTATGAATTCTACATGGAACATCAAATGTTTAATCGTTCTCAATTCTCTGCCTGAGGAATGGATGTCGGTGCGACTATCGTTGGAATATAGGCTGGAATCCTTAGATTTCAACAATCTCGCAGATGAAATGCTGCTTGAGAGGGAACGTCAGTATGCCAAAAGGGTATACGACGCACTGGAAGAAGCGCAGTCGTTTGGATGCTGCTGCTAAATTCATTCCATGGTTTGAGCATAATGAACTTAGAAGAGATGACTTTGATGAAGTAGATGACGTAATTGGAGACCCTACTTATGTGCCTAAAATATAAAATAATTATGAAATGTATTATTCTTAATATTGTATTTTTTTTAAGATGAATGGTTGTTTAATTGTGAACTGAATATTTTATGTAATTTAAGTTTTAATTACATTATATGCATATATATGATATATTTGCAACCTGATTAGTGGGAGTGTTAGTTGAAACTAATAACTATAATTTTGCACTCTTTAAATTTCCAATAATAATTAGACCATATAAATAGAAATTGATTAAGTGTTTAACATTCTTTTCGTTTCTATTGTATGTGTTAGATTATTATTTGTTTAATTTAGAATGGAGTGGCAAAATCTATCAATTAAATTGTACTAGATACTAATATTTGTAATTGCTGTCAATACGTTAATATGGCTGCATCTAAGAGTATTATTGCTGATTTGAACCATGGAGACAAACTAAGTGAAAAGAATTACGATGTTTGGCATCGTAAGATTGAGTATCTCCTGGAAGAGCAAGAAATGCTGGAAACAATCACACAACCGATGGCTGAACCTGAGCAAGGAAACACTGCTCAGCACAAGCTTGATATGGAAGCATATCAAACTTATAAACGCAAAGATCGTGTAGCTCGCATTTTGATGTTGAGCAGCATGAGAAATGATATTATGCTGCGTTTTGAAAGGCATCGTTCAGCTCAATCTGTTTGGGACGCAGTAAAGATTCAGTATGGAGGAACCTCCACTACTAGACTTCGCCAGCTAACCCTCAAATTCGATGGTTATAAGAAGCGCAAAATCAACGATGAGGCAGCATCTTACAATCATGTCTAACATGATTAGTGAATTAAGGGTGTGGGCATGAGATGACTGATGAACAACAAGTCCAAGCAGTTATTCGCTCTTTGCCAAGCAATTGGGAACACATGCGTGTTAACCTTACCCACAATGACAACATCAAGACATTTGATGATGTTGCTCGTCATGTCGAGCTTGAAGAAGATCGACTTCACGCTGAAAGCCTATTAATGGCTTTTATATCTGAGACAAAGATGCGTGGAGCATATGGCTCTAAATATAAAAGGGGTAAGACTAAAGGTCCCAAATATGGCAAGAGAGGAATAGAAGCAAGTACCAGTGGACATAAGCGCAAGCGTGGGAAACGCGGCGGTAAGAAAGACAAGAATATGAATTGTTTCAATTGTGGTAAACCTGGTCACTTTGCTCGTAATTGCACTGAGCCAAAGGTAATGTTTAACCACAATCATCTCTCTAACTTATACGTTAGTAGTTGTTTAATGCTTGCTGAATCTGTTCCTTTTTGGACTATAGACTCAGGAGCAACTGACCACATAGTAAGGGATCGAACAACCTTTGTGGAATTCCATCGAATTCCAAAGGGAAGTAGATACATATACATGGGGAATAATGCTTCCGCTGCTGTGCTTGGGATCGGTACCTGCAAACTAGATTTGCGGGGCGGTCGCACACTTTATCTTCATGATGTACTCTACGCTCCAGAAGTTCGACGAAAATCTTGTGTCTGTTCTTACTTTACTCCAATTGGGCTTTAATCTTGCGTTTGTTGGTTGTTGTGTAAAAATACATCTGGAAATGTTTTTTATGGTTCTGGTTTTGTATTAAATGGTTTTATGGTGTTAGACACCGTTAATGTATCTATTAATTATGATACTTCAATTTATGTTGTTCAAAATTCCAGCACTATTAATGATAGTAATATCATAACTTGGCATGCTAGATTAGGACACATTGGGCAAGATCGATTACATAGATTAGCAAGAGCTGGTCTTTTAGGATCACTTACCAAAGAGGAATTGCCCGTTTGTGAGCATTGCCTTGCTGGAAAAGCAACTAGATTACCATTTGGCAAAGCTAAAAGAGCTAGTAGTCCATTACAGCTTATTCATTCAGACATTTGTGGCCCAATGAATGTGAGAGCAAGACATGGAGGAAATTATTTCATCACATTTATAGATGATTTTACACGGTTTGGTCATGTTTATTTGATCTCACATAAGTCTGAAGCATTGGATTGCTTCATTCGATACACCAATTTGGTGGAGAATAAACTAAGTATCAAGATCAAAGCTTTAAGAACTGATCGAGGACGTGAATATCTGTCTGAACAATTTAAAAATTTTTGATGAAAAGGGTATAGCTAGACAGCTAACTATTCCTTATACTCCACAACAAAATGGTGTAGCAGAAAGAGGAATAGAACCCTATTTGACATGGTTAGGTCGATGATGACGCAAGCTAACTTGCCAATTTCCTTTTGGGGAGATGCATTGTTAACTGCTACTTACATACTTAATCGTGTGCCCTCTAAATCTGTCTCATCCCCCCATATGAACTATGGAATGGCATCAAACCTAATCTAGGTTATTTCCATCCATGGGGGTGTGCAGCTTATATTCACAATACTTCTCATGAATATGGGAAACTTGGTCCTAGGGGAAGAAGTGTATCTTTATACGATATTCTGAACATTCCAAAGGATTTGTATTTATTGGTGAAAAAGCTAACGGAAGAGTGACAGAAATTGAATCGCGTGATGTTGTTTTCTTAGAAAAGGTTTTTCCAAAGACAGGTGAGGTTGACAAAGATTTTCAATTATATGAAATGGAAAATCTAGATTATGGCGAAACAAGCCATTCAGTAGAGGACTTAGATGAAACTTTTAATCCTCTAGAAACAGTGGGAGTGATATTTTATCTATTCCTACTCTCATGGAGGAAGATCATGAGCAATCTCAACCTCGAAGAAGCATTCGTGAACCAATTCCTCGTCGTCGATTTGAGATTGAGGGGGAAGCGTTCATGATTGCTCCACAAGATGATGAAGAACCTAAAACATTCAGTCATGCTCTATCTGGTCCTAAAGCAAATGAATGGATTAAAGCTATGGAAGAAGAAATGGAGTCAATGAAAATTAATCAAGTCTGGGACTTGGTTGATTTACCGTCAGGACGAAGATCCATTGGAAATAAATGGGTTCTTAAAATTAAACGTAAGGCGGATGGGTCAATAGAACGTTATAAGGCTTGGCTAGTAGCAAAAGGCTACACTCAAGAAGAGGGAATTGATTATGAAGATACATTCTCACCGGTTGTGAGGATTACTTCAGTTCGCCTTATTTTAGCTATAGTCGCACATATGGATTAGAGTTATACCAAATGGATGTTAGAACTGCGTTTCTCAATGGAGAACTAAATGAGGAGATCTATATGGATCAACCTTTAGGATTCGAGACTAAAGGAAAAGCGCAAAGTTTGCAAGCTTAAAAGATCCATATATGGTCTTAAGCAAGCCTCTAGACAATGGAACGTCAAGTTTCATCAAGCTATCCTTAAGGATGGTTTTACAATGATGGAAGAAGATCATTGTGTGTATTTAAAACTTCTAACAATAGTTTTATAATATATCCTTATATGTTGACGACATTTTAATAGCTGGAAATACAAAGAGATGATTGATACTACTAAAAATGGTTATCATCAAACTTTGAAATGAAAGACATGGGTGAGGCCAGCTATGTTCTCGGTGTGAAAATCATAAGAGATCGCGCTAAAAGGCTTTTGGGTTTGACTCAAGATACTTACATCAAAAAGATGTTAGAGCGCTATCACATGCAAGATAGCAAACCAATACACCCCTGTTGATAAAAGTTTGAGCCTAAGCTGTATATGTGTCCCAAACTCTAGAAGAAAAGGAGAAAATGTCCAGAGTACCTTATGCCAGTGCTGTCGGTAGTTTGATGTATGCAATGATGTGCACACGTCCCGATATATGTTATGCCGTTGGATTGGTTAGCCGATATCAATCAAACCCTGGTCAGAAACACTGGATGGCAGTCAAAAGGATTCTACGATATCTGAAAGGAACTTCAAATTACATGCTATGTTACCAAGGAAAGAAAGATTTATGATTGATTAGTTTCTCTGATGCTGATTGGGAAGGAGATGTCGACCAATCCAAATCAACTTCAGGATGTGCTTTCTTGTTTAATGATAGTGCAATACTATGGAGGAGCAAGAAACAATCCTGCATAGCCTTATCTACCATGGAGGCTGAGTATGTAGCTTGTTCCGCAGCAACACAAGATGTTGTTTGGTTAAAAAATTTCCTGTATCATTTGAAAATTGTCAAATCAGCATCAGACCCAGTGACAATTTACTGTGATAACACTGCTGCAATAGCTGTGGCCAAAGATCCAAAATACCATGGAAAGACCAAACACATCAAGATGAGATATCACTACATTAGAGAAGCAATTACTAAACAAGATGTGATCCTAAAACACATTTCTACAAATTCTATGGTTGCAGATCCACTCACAAAACCAATAGCAAGGGATGCATTTGTTAGACATGTGAGATCCCTTGGCTTATGTAGAATGTAATTAGTTTCAAGGATCATACAAAACTTACAGTGATTGAATAATGAATAAATGCCATTAGAATATCATTTTATTCATTATTTATTTCATGGATTATATTGAGTATCGTATAGTACAATTTGTTGAAGTATGTCGATAGACTTTATTGGCTCACTCACATGAGCAATCACCTCTAGCACTTGTAAGGTGAGTAGAGATGAGACTATTTGAGTTTTAATGCTCAATAAGCGACTTGGGCGCAGTGGGAGCAATTTTAACTCAAAGTGATTATTAAAAAGTCACCTTGGCTGGACCAATGAGGTTCTTAAATAAAAGAATCGGCATGAATGAATTCCCGTCATTCATGTGTCTATTATGATTGAAGCCGAGTATGAAATTATTCATCTGCCACTAATGAAAAATGAGCAAATGAGAATTTCTGATTTGAAGTCTATGTTTTTAGCAACAAGACTAAGACTCGTATAGTGTATTTCCTCTAACAAGGAGAGTAACGACATACACTCTTTGTCTTAAGAAAAGAAAAGAGTAAGCTCCACTATAGCATGTATTTCATACTACATGTGCTAGCGACCATTACAGGAATAAAGAATGGATCCCTGCTTCTTTATTATGTGAGTCCTGAAGATCATATCTAAGATCTCAAAATCTTACCCTTTGTGACTTTTGACTATATCATGAGGTGATGTATTAATATCGCTACTTTAGGAGTATATCCTATGGTCATGGAATGAGTCGACTTAAAGGAATACTCTTAGGAAAGCGAGTTAATTCAGATTTGATTGATATGAGAGCGAAAGAAAAAGTAATTTTAGTTCTACACCTGTTACTTGTATTCACCGGCCGGGATCATATCACTTGAATAGATTTGATATGATTTAGAATACTTGTAATTGTAAGGATGGATTGAATGAAATTCTTGAGGGATTGAATTATTTTCAGTCATGTGTAACTAAAAATGCTTGGGGTATATTAGTACACTTTAAGGAATAATTAATTATGAGGTTGATGTCTCCTATATGGCCTATATTAGGTTTATATATTGGAGCTCCTTTCATGTGTGCTTCAGGTCGCACGGTCCGTTCGTCAAGTATGAAATTCTTGTGCAAGTTTGAAGTATAATGTATTAGAGAGATTCAGTCCTTCATGGGCGAGTGGGAGATGTTGGTTATTGGGTTAGGCCTGGTCCGCCCATGATGGATGGGCCTGGTCCAAGTTATTAGAGAAGTTACTCAAGGAAGTAACCGCCTTATCTAATTATATATAAAGGGACATAACCCATATGGAAAGACAACTATTCATTATAGAAAGAACATAGTTCTCTCTTTCTCTTCTCGCATCTTGACTCTCTGCATTAACTTGACAAGATTTACAAAGACGTTCGTACTGTGGAATATCACTTTGGTTCTAGTAATTGAAGTGGCACTGAAGTAATTGATCCAGGAATAAAAAAGCGAATTCTAACAAGTTTTATGTAGAACGGAAAGGAAAACTTACTTGTTAGAATTTGCTTTCTTATTACTGGATCAATTACTTCAGTGCCACTTCAATTACTAGAACCAAAGTGATATTCCACAGTACGAACATTTTTGTAAATCTTGTCAAGTTAATGCAGAGAGTCAAGATGCGAGAAGAGAAAGAAAGAACTATGTTCTTTCTATAATGAATAGTTGTCTTTCCATATGGGTTATGTCCCTTTATATATAATTAGATAAGGCGGTTACTTCCTTGAGTAACTTCTCTAATAACTTGGACCAGGCCCATCCATCATGGACGGACCAGGCCTAACCCAATAACCAACATAAACAAAAGCTCTGTAACGATACAAAGATTTGTAACAACAGAAGACACAATTACACGCCCACGGCAGCTTTCATCTCAGCTCTCTCTTGCTTCTGGTCTGAGTTCCAGGCTCCAGCATCCTTTATTGACTGGCTCCATCAATAGTAGTTAATACTTCTTGCTCCTTCCCTGCACAGTCTGGTAGTTCCATATTGTCATCACCATCGGTTTCTTTTCTATGCCTCTATAACTTTTGGGATTCATCCTTTGGCTCTTCAGCAATTGGGTCATTGACTGCATCAGAAACCAGGTCTGGTTGCTCAATAGCATTATCAATTTCTTCACTACAACCTTCTGAATTTTCGTCCATCTTTTCCTCCTCCGCTTGCCGTTGTAGTGATTCTATTACACCCATCAACTCCCGGTTCACCTACCAAGAAAATTTACAAAGTTCTCAAAAGGAAACTTTGCATCTCCCGCTAATACTATTAGAAAACAATTTTGACAAATGATGCAAAACATAGGATCCCATAGTTTGGGCACAGGAATGCTGTTCCATGTTAAAATGCATGTGATTGATGCATGTGTTACCTGTGGGTTCTGAAGAAAGTCAGCTATGTCAATGATACAAGATGGACATTTCATAACATTATTTTGCACTCTTAGTGTCCGTCTGCCCTGACCTCTCTGCCTAGTGAAACTTTGGCCAGCAAAGGCACCCTCTAGACATGCTTTGCAGAAATTATGCGCGCATGGAGTAGTAATTGGATACACCATCACCTTCCGACAGATTTGACAACTAAACTCTGCTTAATGAATAACCCAGAAGCAAAAGAAATTTCCATTAATCCATTGGTATTGGTCACAAATCATGGTCAAAAGGCATTTCACAAATTAAAGGCTTCAAGTAGGATTTGATTAGGCACCACACCTTTCAAAAGTTTTTCTCTCACCGATACATTCTGCCTTTGCCGCTTAATTGTCCTCGTCACTTTGCTATCTTCTGGATCTCCACTATCAGCAACTCTTTTTTTACTGACTGGCGGAGGCTTTTTCCACATCCAGCAACTTTTTTCCTCCTGAAAAGCAAAAGTTTATATCTTGTGACATTTTAAAATGGATTAGCTCACTGCTACAATGGCCCATTGAAGTAAAAGAGTTGAACTCACATCATAGTCCCAGGATGGGGACCCCTTCCTTTCAGTTATATCAATTGCATTCTTTAGCTCCTTGATGACAGGAAGGGCCCTTGGACGGTCCCCTTGAACATCACTGCAATTTGATTTTCATCGAGCAAAGTCAGAGAGAGGGGAGGGGGGGGTGTGGAGGAGGAAAGGAGGCAGAACATACCTGGTCCATGGGGCAGGCTCATTGTCACATCTGACAAAAAGATACCTACAAACTTTAAAGCCCTACAATGAAAAAGGAATAGTAAGTAAACACATTTATCAAGTACAAAAGCCAATGCATTTGAAGATTGTAATTGGGAATTTACCTGTATTCCATTCTTACGCCAACACTTTTCGATTCTATAAACCCCATCATATCGTACACCTGTTTCTGGGGCATAAGATGATCGCTTCTCTTTGTGAGACCTGATAGCAAACAGGGAAAGTGCACATTGACATTCAAATAAAAAAATTAATTAAAAACATCCATTCTCAGATAACCTACACAATTCATGACTGAAAAAAAAAATTTATCAAAGCATAAAGTAGGGCATCACGTAGCAAAGACCAATTCGTACACACTGTCCTGGAAGGGCTGTGAGGGCTACATGTGGAGACCAAACAGACAATACTACCAAATATTACCTACAATAATGACATATTTTAACAAAATGAAAGTTTCTCATGTCATGTGGTAGGGTGCGGTGCTCAATACCAATTAAGAAATATGCAACTCCACAACACAACCACTATTAATTCCTTGATTTATGATGATAAAAAAGAAAGTAAACAGCAGCACCAACTGAACTCTAAGACACCTTTTGGCATTAGGAAAAAAAATGCATTTGAAGATTAAAGGCTGCACAAGAAAAAAAACTGATTTCCTATATTCAACTGCAGAGTATCTCTCTTGAATTAGAACACTCGTTAATTACGTACAACTGTATTGATCTCACATTGAAATGTGAACCTTTTTCCGCACCCATACAGGCTTTATATTTTTAGAAAGCCCTTGACACGACTTAAATAAACAATAGAAAATATAAGGTCACATCAAAGGTGCCAAGGCGCAATCCACACTAATAGATCATCGCATCACTTATTAGTGCAACTCACCTAACAACTCTTACAGGATAGCCCTTTAGGCAGCTTACTCGTAAGGCCTCATTCATCTTGTCAAACTTCTGATCAAAAGATTGATCCTTGTTTGTACGTTTATTGCCGCTCAGGTCCCTTCCTCCACTGCCAACGACAAATTAAAAGGTTAAAACGATCTATTTTGAAAATGAAAAAAACAAATCAAGCAACCAATCAATTTGACATTATTCATACTATGCCCAACAATTTCAACTCATATCAGTGCTTTGGCATGCCAAATACAACAACACCACCACAATGCATTCCTTCATGTCATACTTTAAGTACATTAGTTGAGTATTTATAGCTAGATCAACCCAAATCAAAAAACTTACAGAGTCTGACATTTTTGTTAAACAAAAATACTCATGACTAATGAAAAGGACATGATAAAGAACACTAATGCAAAGATACACGCATAAGACAGCATACCTTCCAGTGTAAAGGAACCATTCACCATGATCCTCGTCGTCTAAATAACCTCCAGAGAGAGCTACTGATTGTGAACCATGAGTAGACTGACCAGCAATTCCTGCAACATGGGGGAGATGGGCACCCCATTGCCTACATGCCAGCCTATCCTCCCATATCTCTCCCACCAGAACACCCATATTTCTTTCTGGGTCGTTCCCAGCAGGAATTGGACCAAAGTGATCAGGAGGAACTGTGACAAAGATCTTCCCGCTACAAGCATTAGCCTTGCCAGCTCTCTTAGCACGCTCCGTTGTGTATGCTTTGTCCGGCCTGTTTTGGTTGTGGACAAAATGATATACCTTTGGAGCCCCCCCAGCATTGCTGGATCTTGACATCCTTGCCATACGTATGGCAATAACAAGTGTGGAATTGATGCGAGGTTGGCTTGCCATCTTGGGTGGGATTTGTACACGGCAATATGCACAAGTACGTTTGCCTTGTCCAATCCATCTCTGGAAGCACTTCAGGCAAAAGTTATGACCACATGGTGTCTGAAACAAGAGAAGAAATAAAAGAAATCATAAACATTTGTCAATCCAAGAAAATCAATTAGCAAAATCTTGCTTTATTCAGTCTTGTATTAGTAGGCACGTTGAGTTATATGACGTTTATTCCAATACATGCTATAGTTTCTCCATCAGTAAACTAAAATGGATGAAATAAGGGAAAGCGACATGAATAAAAAAACTGAATTAAATAATAACTGCAGAAATTCAATAAAAGGATGAGGCATTAAGAATCTAAGCATGTTAAAAAGCATGTTAGATCATCTAAACCAATATACGAATTCAGATTTTCCCATAAAAACAACATAAACTCCATAGTTAGTCAAATGCCACTTCAAATCCACAGAAATAAGAGTCGGTGATTAATCTCTAGAGACTATTCACCGCAAGTGACCTTAATCCAAAGAAAGTCCAAAAATAAAGTCAAAGCTACAGATAGTGAGATGATCATAGCAATCTTTTTTCAGTATTTGGTCACACCTGTAAACAACTCTTTTTTCACCTTTTAACCCCCCAAAAAGGTAGAGATTTTATTTCAATAACACAAACAGCAGCATCCAAGGACACCACCTTCAACTTTTCAAAAAAAAAACCCTCGAAATCTTTACTACTAAAACAGGCCAGACAAAATACACAGTTCCGAGCAATTTTTTTCTAGATCAATTTATTTTTTAAAAGAAAACTAAAATTAGTTCAAAAAAAGAACGCGTCTATAAAAATAAAATTCAAGTTGCGCAATAATAAGATTGTGAATAGATCTCACATACCGTAACAGGTCTATCCAGCATTTGCATACAGAAAGAGCAAGTTAACTCCTTGTCAAGTATATCAAGCACGTCGTTCTTCTCTTTCTTTTCATCTCCGTCCGATGGCGACGGACCTGCGGCGGCGCCACTCAAAAGCTTCTGCCGTTTCTTTGCCTTCTCCTGTTCGGTCAAGGACTTATCGTCCTCGATCTTCCGAATCGAGGCGATGAGTTCTCCGGCCTCCTCCGATCGTCCGGCGGCGACAGCAGAAGTGGAAGGCGGATTTATCATGGAGCAGTCAGGGCACTCCCATTGGAGCGTATCTGCTAACTCCTGAGGTGGAGAGACGAGACACGTGGCGTGCCAGGGGGTGGCACATGTTTTGCAATTGAGGGTTTCTTCATTTGGTGGCTTGTTTTTGCAGGCCATGCAAATGCCGGCTCCGTCGCATGGTAGTTCCATTTTGTTCAAAAGCAACGGCGTCGTAACTGTCTGGTATTTTTTTCCCTGGATTTTAATACTGTTGACTATCGAAAGGAAGTAGTTGGGTGGGTATTTATAGGTAAAAAGGTGGGGTCCAATTGGGGAGAGAGAGGTGGGGGGCTCTTGCTTTTGGATTTTGGATTTTGGATTTTCGTGGATTTGTTGTGTTGATTCTTGGGGATTGTGTTTTGAATTTTGGACTTTCCTTTTTTGCTTTTATTTTTCCCGCTCCTCAGGATACCCTTCCATATATAGCTAACACGGATAGCAAATACTGTAAGGAAATTTACAGCCACCATGATGGAACTTTTTTACAATGAATATGTTTTAATTGTTTTTTTTTGTTTTAAAAGTATTTTAAAAAAAAACTAAAAAAATTATTTTAAATTAATATTTTTTTAATGTTTTTAGATAATTTTGATGTGCTGATATTAAAAATAAATTTTAAAAATAAAAAAAATATTTTTTAATATATTTTTAAGTAAAAAATACTTTAAAAAAGTTGTTTTTTATCTTTTCAAAATGATTGTTATAATGTTTGTGAGATTTTTAAAAATCCATTATTTATGACTGCGATTTTTTCGTTGCATCGCAATCTTCAAGATGATAACTGTGCAAGCGTGAAAATTTTAAATTCATTATTTATGGTTAGATATTTTTTTCATGCCTCAAAGTTTTCAAGACAAATATTATTGACAACCACGCATGCTACGATTATTATATTAAAAGCAAGATTTTGAAAAAAATGTTATTGATAGTTGAATATTTACTCATCTTAAATTGACTACATTTTTAAATTTATTAATGTTTAATTATCGAGATGTTTACATCACTGTATGAATTAAATGGTTCCCTAATTTCTTGCTTGTCAAGGAGTTTTAAAATAAAATTAGCATATTGATACGCACAAGTCAATAAAAAAAATAATTTAATGTCAAAAAAATATAAAAACTATAGAGAATTTTTTTAATGTCTTGAATCTAGAGGCAATATCATACCAAATAATTTTAGATCCGGTGGCTAAATCAGACCCAATAGTCTTGGGTCTCTTTTGACAGCCAAACCTATTGAGCATTGGGATGGCTGTCGAGATAAACTCCATAGCTTTGGATCTAGCTGCAAATCTAAACTTAATAGTATTGGATCCAGCAGTCGAGCTAGGCCTATTGGAAGAAAACTTAGATCTAGCTGCCCAGGCAGACCTAATGGCGTTGGGTTTGGCTGAGGGTATAGTGAAATTCTTCGATCCCATATAAATAATCCGTTTTATTTGACTGATGGAGACAAAAAACAATAATTTTAACAAATTATATAATTTTTTGAAATAATATTAATACTAAATAATAAAAGAAAAGAATTTGATTTCGTTTTCCTTCCTTCTAGTAAATATCACTTCCTCGTTCGATCAGTTTTGAAATGAGATCAATTTCCCCCTCCTACTAGATTAAATAGTACAACCTTCTCTTAAAGTAAGAATAGGATTTTTGGGTTGCTCTGTCGATAAAGAAATTCTATTATCAGACAGAGAAAAGAGAACTATCTGGTCGGCTATTGGTAAAGAACCTTTTGGCCGGTTAGGTTAAGCAAAGCAGGTAACCGTCATTGGGGTTTATTCGTGAAAGTCAACTCTAAAAGCCATACCCAGTAGCTTTGTGAAAAAAATTTGGGTTCGGCTGCCCAGCCAAAAACATTGTATACATAGATTCATTGCATTATGAACCACGTTGTAGACATAAAGTATCTGCATTGTGAACCACACTATAGCACCATTGGAGGGTATTGTATTTTTTGTGTTTTCTTTCAAAAGCTGTTGGGTCTAGCTAGGCTGCCAGACTCAAAGCTATTGGGTCCGGCTGCCCAGCCAAACCCAATGCCTAACCAAACACAATAGCGTTGTGTCCAGCTACCAAGCGTGCCCAACAACTTTTGGAATCAAAAACGGAAAAGACAACACCCCTTGATGCTACAGTGTCATCCACGGTGCAAACACTCTATATTTACAATTTAGTCCACGTTGCAATAAGTCTATGTATATAGTATGTACATAATATTCTACTCGCGTGTTTTAAAATATAGTATAATTATTTTCATGTAAATCATATTTAAATTGCCTATAAATCTTCAAATCAATCATTGTGATGACTGTAAAATTTATTTTTTTATTAGTTATGGTTAGATATTTTTCCTTCACCTCGGAGTTTTTAAAATGACAATTGTAATGGTTGTAAATTTAAAAAATCTATTATTCGTGGTTAAATTTTTTTATATTGCCTAGAAGTTTTTAAAATGTTCACTGTGATGATTGTGAAATTTAAAAATATAATATTTATGATTGGTTTCTTTTTTGTTCTCACAGTTTTCAAAATATGATTGTTGCGAGGATTATGAATGATTCAAGGTTAATTTATAATGCAAGAAAAGAAGGCAGCAGTGTTATCACATGTTTTCTGGTATCATAATTTTTTCAAGTCCAGGACAAGAAAAATAAAATTTTCATTTAATAATATAAATTAAAAAAATACACGAGATGACAAATCATAAAAAAAATGTTAATTAAAGAGTAGAATGAGAAGTTGATGCTCATTGTAAAAAGTGAAGAAATGGATGTGTATGTAAATATTTGATAATGTGTTATGAGCACCTTTTATTTTTTTTATTTAATTATGTGACAACTACAATGGATAGCCAACCTGGTTCACTCCGCTAACTCGTCAATTGTAACATGACATCAAAATAAAAATAATTAAAAAAAATAACTTAAAAAATAATTGAAGTTGAATAAATAAATGAAAAAATAACACGAGTTGCGATTAACTTGACTAACTCGTGATAGCCATGTAGAAACCAAAGGTATAAAAAACCAGAAAGCTTAAAATCCAATTACGTGATGTCAAATGATGATTTTTTTTAAAAAAGCATTGAAATAAATCCCAAACAACGGGGACTGACTTAACTAACACGCAACTCGAGATAACCTCATGGAAAGAAAAGCGAAAAAAATTAGAAAGCTCAAGATCTAATATTCAATGTTAAGTGATGAAATTGAAAAAAAAATATTTTAAAAAACAAAGTTAATCTGGGCTAATGTTCAAAACTAGTGATTCGGGTTATGAGATCATGATGACCATGTAGAACGCAAAAATAAAAGGAACAAATAAAAAAAAATCTCAATCATCAAAAGTTTAAAAAATAGCAATTAGAATGACGAAAACTAAATTTGATATAAAAACTAATGAAAAAAAATAACGAGGGGCTAAACTAAAAAATAAATTAGAATAAAAAAATGAAACGAGAACCATAATTGGATAAAAAAATAAATGAAATAAAATATCAAGTGATGAAATTGAAGGAAATCAAGAGAATGATAAAAAAAATTCAATTAAAAGAATAAGAACCAAAGCTAGATTAAAATAAATAAATGAAATTAAATACCGAAGGGAAAAATTTAAAATAAATAAAAATAAAATAAAAAAATAAAAAAATAAAAAAGCAATAAATAAACTAGCGCCATATTCAATATAAAAACTAAATAAAACCAATAAAAATTATGAAATTAAAAAAATTAATAATCTAAGAACCATTTAGAACAATTAAAGACCCATCAAGAGACAAAGGATCACGATTGAAAATAAAATAACATGGAAGGACATCCTGAAGCGGGAGGAAAGAGGGGGAGAAAAAAAAATCCCAATGCTAATAAAAGTTTGCTTGGGAGTGTGATTGTGGTTGCTTTATAAAGTGTTTTTCACTTAAAAATACATCAAAATAATGTTTTTTTTAATAATTTTTGGTATTAGCGCATCAAAATGATATGAAAACACAATAAAAATACTAACATGAAACAAAGAAAACAATAAAAAAATAAACAGAGAATAAACCGCTTAAATTTCACTACACGTGACTATTAAACGTTATGACCGACACGACAATTAGAATTTTTTGGCTATTAAAAACTGTTGCATGCACCACCTATTTTATTTTATTGTTATTTTTATATGTTAAAATCTTAATTTGTCCCTAATACAAATAGATTATACAAAAAAAAATATCAAAATACATATAGACGCCTTTTTAATAGTCATGATTCCCCTTTTTTTTTCCTGTTAACTTGGAGTGTCCGGGCCAGCTTACGCGCACCACAACTAGTCCCCGGGCCCACTGAACATCCTGCAAGCCCAGTGAGCATGTAAAATACCGCGGAAGTGACAAACATGCATAATAAAGCTTGAACCCTGATACAGAGAAGAAAGAAAACAAGTCTTTTTCATCGTTGGATCACAACCTGAAATGCTTATTATTCATGATTCTTGATTCGAAGGGGGTGAGGACTATTTTTTAAAAATGAAATTACTCAAAAGCCCCTCTTAATCTTTTTTTTATCCTTTTCTTTTCAAGGGCATCTATGTTATTCAACCATGCAAAAAACAAGTTGATAGACCATTGCAACCCCGATTAATTTTGCAATGACAAATAAATTCTCTATAAAAAAACCATTTTACCCTTTAATACAGGCCATTTGATTTTTGCAATGAAAAGTAAAGATATCATTGCACCGCAGCATAGAATCTATGGTGGAACGAGTCTAGCCCTGTATCAAAACACTCATATATATATATATATTGAAGGACTACACAATGTTTAACATGTTAATATAGTAGGATAACTTATTTTGGGTTGTTTTGATATATTATATGATATAGAAAATTCGTGGTAATTGAAATATTCATATTCATATTATAGCATGTATCCTAACCAGTTGTTGAATATTCAATTGCCACACAGACATTCATTCATCCTGGATTCAATGATATCTTTGATTTACACGGTGAACCGGTCAAATTAAAACTTCTTGCTTGATTGCAATTCTTAAAAAGGTGACTTCGTTAGCCCAGAAATACCTGGTTTTTAAATATTATTTTTACTCATCCTGGATCGACTAGAATTTTAAAATTAATAATTAAGCATCGTTTGATTATTTATCAAAAATGTTTACATCACTGTATAAATTAACTGGTTACCTCATTTATAGTCTGCGTTGGCGATTTAAAATACCATTATTTATAGGAAAATATTATTTATAAGTAAATTATATTAAAAATCTATTTATTTTTGTATTTCAAAATTATTTTTGAGAAAAATTATTAATTATTTATTTTAAATTATTTTTTTAATATTTTCAGATTATTTTGATGTATTAATATTAAAAATAATTTTTAAAAAATAAAATAAAAATTTATTTTAATCAATTAAAAAATATTTTTAAAAATAATTATTACAATGATATAAACACCCTCTTAAATTGCCTTAAAGTTCTCAGAATGGCCATTTTGACGATTGTGGAATTTAACAATCTATTATTTATGGTTGAATATTAATGGGTAAAAAAAAATATCATTGTAATCAATCACCCTAATATCAACCTCACTTCTGGTCGTACCATACAGACATGTAATTAATGGGTAGGTCGTACCATACAGACATGTAATCAATTACCCAAATATCCGGTCACCTAACCTAATATTTGACCATCAATCAAAAATGTTTAAGAGTTTGTAAACTGTTATTTTTTAAAATATTTTTTATTTAAAAATATATTAAAAAAATATATTTTAAAAAAAATTACAGGCTGACCTAAACTGGCGTAACCAATGCAATCCACCTTGCGAGCGTCACCTTACCCTTTAAAGCAAGCCACCCATAGCCCTATCATGACCCCTATATCATTTCTCGATGCAAGTGTCATAGTTTGCCCTCATCAACTTAGGCATCTGCCTCTAGCTTCCACGTCACGAGTGAACTTTACGGTAAAAGAATAATAATTATTTCGCTGTGTTTGTAGTTTAGAATGTTTTTTATTTAAAAAGGTATTAAAATAATATTTTTTTATTTTTTAAAAATTATTTTTTAATATTAATGTATCAAAATAATCTAAAAATACTAAAAAAATATTAATTTAAAATAAAAAAATTTATTTTTTTTTAAAATACTTCTAAAATACATAAACAAATAAATTTTTACTTAAGATAACACCATGCATTACTTTTCCTTTTCCTGCTCCACGCACACTTATTATATTCTTATTGCTCTTGCTAACTTAAACCTGAGATGATCTCTTGTACCATTCTGTAGCTTATTTTGCATAAAAGCTCATGCCCAGCGATCCAGACGCTTCTCTAGCCCAAGATCGTGGCCGTGAAAAATTGGAAAGTTAAAAAATTTATGGTGTATGGCTGGGTAGTTTTATATTTTCCATAGAGTTTTTTTAAGATGGTTACAATTAGCTGGCCTGGTTCTTTTTTTGCTAACATAAAAAAGGAATGTCTATGTCTAGGTATGATAACTCGATTAAACTTAAGTTAATTTAATTTGCATGTAATCTATAATATAAAATTAAGATAATTCTATAAAAAAATTAATTTTTTTTTATAAAACTTAAAATTCAATAATCTAATATTAAAAAATAAAACGAAAAAAAATTTAATTTTAAAAAAATTAACATCAGAAAAAAAAATCATAATTAACTTGAATTAACTTACCTAATCTATTTCTTGAAATATAAAATCACGATAAAAAAATAAATTTTAAAAACAAACCTATTATTACCGTATTCTTCTAGGGATTCTCATTCCATATTCCTATATGATAGTGAAATCCATTTTGCTCATGGTTCTCTCTAGCAATAATAATTGATTTGCATTGAAATAAGTTTTAATCCTTTGTTATATTACTCCCTTGTCTACCTTCCTTCTGTCTTCTGTCTTCTGTTTTCTGTTTTATGTTTCTGTAACTACCTGGTTGTGTTTTTGTTCATAGTCTTTTTTGTCTTGGTAGTCTCCTAAGTTTTCATATAACAATTTATAACATATGTTATGTTTTGAGAATTGATTAAATTTCCCATCCACTAAAAACCTTTTCGGTTCGTTCGTCTGGCCTGGGCTTTGGAGAACACACACCTTTAAAGTCCAACCACGTGTAAAATTGCACCTAGTCCATTAACAAAATCGAAATAGGTTTGCATCAACCAGCATACCAAACACCCCGCTTTAGGAAACCACTGCTAACCAATAAAATATCCCTGTAAAGTGTAAACCCTAGTGAGAAAATTGTGTAAAAAAAAAAACCAGTGACACAAAAAAAAAAAAAAACGCACTAAAACAAGAATCTCACTCTCGGTCTCTCGCTATCTCGTGTGCGCATTCTCATTTCTCTGGTTTCCTCATCAACTTCCACTGGCCACCATTTACTCTCTCTCGCCGCCCACACCCCAAATTATCCCCATCCTCAAACCTAACCCACCACAAACCTCCAGCAGCCATGGCCGCCTCCGAGTATTCCCTCCGCCGCGCTCTCGTCGAGAAACAATCCTCAATCGAATCTCAAGGAAACGCTGTCCGTGCACTCAAAGCCTCCAATGCTGTAAAGGCTGATGTCGATGAGGCAATTGAAAAACTGAACGCCTTGAAATTAGAGAAGTCTTCGATTGAGAAACAACTTCAAGCTGCCGTTAGTGGTAATCCTGATAGTTCTGTTAATAAGGAAGCATTCCGTCAAGCTGTGGTTAATACACTTGAACGGAGGTTGTTTTTTATCCCTTCTTTTAAGATTTATCGCGGTGTTGCCGGGCTTTATGATTATGGGCCTCCTGGTTGCGCCGTCAAGTCCAATGTTCTTGCCTTTTGGCGCCAGGTAAAGATGATTGATCACTTTCTCACTGTTTTACTTTGATTGTTGAAAACTGAATCAATCAATGTTGAATTTAAATTATAGCAAAGAATTGCAATGCAATTAATTACGTTCAGAAGGTCAAATTTTTGAATTGATTTATACTTTACTTTTTCTAGCGAAGAAAAAACTACCCAACTGGATTGAAAGGTCTAAGGAATTAGAAGATTTGGCAGTCCTGTAGCATATTTGTGTACTAATTAGGAAATTTATTGATGTTTTGGCAGCATTTTGTTCTCGAGGAGAATATGTTGGAGGTTGACTGCCCATGTGTGACGCCTGAGGTTGTTCTCAAAGCATCTGGTCATGTGGATAAATTCACGGACCTTATGGTTAAGGATGAGAAAACTGGGACTTGCTATCGGGCGGACCACTTGCTTAAGGACTTCTGTAACGAGAAGATTCAGAAAGATCTTAGCATAAGTGCAGAGAAGGCTGCAGAATTGAAACATGTACTTGCTGTCCTGGATGATCTCTCTGCTGAAGAGCTAGGTGCGAAAATCAAGGAGTATGGTATTACAGCTCCAGACACAAAGAATCCACTTTCTGATCCTTATCCATTCAACCTGATGTTTCAAACATCAATTGGTCCTTCTGGTTTGAGCCCTGGGTGAGTGTTTTACAATAAATTTGATTTCTTATATGTAATTTCTATAACAATGATGTACTGAATCTGTGTTTTGAGTTTGCAGTATTTCAGTGTATATGCAACATTGTATTTCTCCACCTAGGTACTGAAACAATCTCCCATTTTTTTTATGTTAAAGGTATATGCGCCCTGAAACAGCTCAGGGCATATTTGTTAACTTTAAGGACTTGTACTATTACAATGGGAACAAGCTACCCTTTGCTGCTGCTCAAATTGGCCAGGCTTTCAGAAATGAGGTTTTACTTCTTTTCTTAGTCTTAGAGAATGCACACACAAGTTATTTTTTGCAGTGCTTTTTTTAAATCCCAATAGTTATCTGTTTTAAGCTACAATATTTCATAATATAGCCTTGTGTTTGTCGCAATTGTTTGTTCCACTGATATTGACGATGTTGAAAGTCGTCTTATGGTTTTGCATGCTTTCTTGGCTGTTATGATGTTTTTTCCCTCACAGATCTGACTATATGCTCTCTCTCACTTATAGATTTCTCCCCGCCAAGGTCTTTTAAGAGTTCGTGAATTCACATTAGCAGAGATTGAGCACTTTGTTGATCCTGAGGACAAATCTCACCCAAAGTACTCTGAAGTTGCAGATCTTGAATTTTTGATGTTCCCAAGAGAACAACAAGTCTCTGGCCAATCTGCAAAGAAAATTCGCCTTGGTGAAGCTGTTTCTAAGGTTAATATGGTGGTAATTTTCAATTATCATTCTGTCTTCTGCATTACCCTCTTTGTCATGATGCTATCATGTGTTTCATCTAGGGAATTGTCAACAATGAAACTCTTGGCTATTTCATTGGGAGAGTGTATCTTTTTCTAACTTGTCTTGGTATAGACAAAGACCGATTGCGATTCCGGCAACATCTTGCAAATGAAATGGCCCACTATGCTGCAGACTGTTGGGATGCTGAGATTGAGTCTTCATATGGTTGGATTGAATGTGTTGGTATTGCAGATAGATCTGCATATGACTTGCGTGCTCACACGGTGAGAATCTCTTTTATATATGCATGTCTAAATTTGACAGCTGCAGTGCTTAACAGCAGGCACATAGGTGGATGTGAATTCTCTCATTCATGTCTTTATCTTATAATCCTGCTAGGGAAGAATTCCGAGGGTGAGCTCATTTTAGCCCTGATCATGTCACTAGTATGTGCTATTGTCATCTTTAACTCAGCATGCATCATCTATGAAACTGTATCTGCTTATGCTATCAAGTGACAGAACAAGTACAGCAAATAAGTGCTAAGAATTTATCTGCTTTAATTTTTTTAAACTAGAAATAGTAAATACATGGGAGTTTTTTTTGTTTCTTTGACAGGACAAAAGTGGAGTTCCTCTTGTGGCCCATGAAAAATTTTCAGAACCTAAGGAAGTGGAGGTAATCACACTCACTGTCATCATTCTATGTTCTTTTCCAAATTTTTGTTTTGCACTAAGTTTAAGTCCTTATATTTCTTCTGTTTATGGTGGACTCCTGCTATATCTAACCTTTAATGTTCTGGTTTCAGAAATTGGTTATAGCACCAGTGAAGAAAGAGCTGGGGCTTTCTTTCAAGGGTAACCAAAAAAAAGTGGTTGAAGCTTTGGAGGTAAAGCTGAAATTTCTCAGTGGACATAAATATCATAAAACTATTTGTGCCTGTTCTAGGTATGATTTTCCCCCTTTTTTAGGCAATGAATGAAAAGGAAGCTTTGGACATGAAATCCTCTCTGGAAACCAAAGGGGAGGTAGAATTTTATGTCTGCACTCTTGGGGAAAATGTGACAATTAAAAAGAGCATGGTATCAATTTCAAAGGAGAAGAAGAAGGAACACCAGAGAACTTTCACACCATCAGTAATTGAGCCATCTTTTGGCATTGGCCGTATAATCTACTGTCTCTATGAGCACTCTTTCTACATGAGGTCCAGTAAAGCCGGGGATGAGCAGCAGAATGTTTTCCGTTTCCCTCCTCTTGTGGCACCTATAAAGTGCACTGTTTTTCCTCTTGTCCAGAATCAGCAGTATGAGGATGTTGCCAAAATCATTTCTAAGTCGTTGACTGCTGCTGGAATCTCTCATAAGATTGATATTACAGGTGAGTGTAGATAAATCATCATGCTGTTCAGTTGTAGGCATTTTCACTCGTTTACTAAGAAATATGTGTAGCTTGTAATCATTGACATGTGATTTAAGTTTAGGCATGTTTTGATGAATGTTTGTGTATATGCTTGGGTTCGTGCATTTTATCTGAAAACTTAAAAGAAGGTTTGAAGTGTGCCTGTTTTGAACTTTCTAAATAAGGAGGGAAAATTTATATAAAAAAGGAAAAAAGACCAGCAACATTTATTTATGATGCTCGTAAAAGGCAAATTTCTTGTTGTTGCCAAGAGTCACAAATAAATACTACATTATTAAATGAAGGCTTGCAAATATTTTTAGATTGGATAAATTTCCATGCCATGCAGAGACTTGGAGCCTCAGTGATATGATATATCTTCTTGCTCTTTAATTGCAAATAACGGCTTGAGTTTATTTGTGGTTTGTCTTGTATGTTCTGAGGAGAATAATCTAGAACGGTTTGTAATGATACTAAAATTTCAGGGTGCTTATGTGCATCTTCTTATACCATTTATAGGCGTTTTAATCCCATCTTGTTCTCTGAAGTGTTTGAACCCTTGGTACCCCCCCCCCCCCCCCCCCCCCCCATGTTGCTCTTGGAGACGTTTTTCTCTACATAGAGCATCATTTCCGTTCTTAATTGCATTAAGGAGATTGCTTAAATTTCCGCACTGCATAACTTTGCTCTTTTTAATTGGTTGTGTGAATGCTGTTTCACAGGCACCTCAATTGGTAAACGATATGCAAGAACAGATGAACTGGGTGTCCCCTTTGCAATAACTGTTGATTCAACATCCTCAGTGACAATCAGAGAGAGAGATAGCAAGGATCAAATCCGTGTTAATGTGGAAGAAGCAGCATCAGTTGTGAAGTCGGTAACTGATGGACACACGACGTGGGCTGATGCGTGGGCAAATTTCCCCCACCACTCCTCTGGATCTGTAGAGGATTAGAGTTTGCGGGACAGTGGCCCTAATGTGCAAGGCATACGACAATGCCTTGGATTTTGGCTAGTTTCCCCCACCACTCCTCTCTTACACTACACAATACTGTAATGTCTTGCCCGTCAAATCTGACAATTATCTCTGACAAAACTGATGAATTACAGAAAAATCTACTTGTGATTTGTAAACTGAATCTCTTTATCTATTATAGACTTCTATCTGTCATTTGGTTCTTAGGACCGATAAACTGAGCTGAGCCAGGCAGGTTCGTTCCTTTTGGTATTCAATTTCAGAGACTATACTCGTAATAAAAACAAAGCTCCATCGTCCAGATTCCCATAGCTTCAGCTGAACATGAATTTCATGCATGGAAAATATAATTCACGAGTTTTTATTTTGGAATTGGTGGTAGATTTAGTGCGCGTTTCCATTGATCATGGGAGGCAGCGTTAGATTGAAGTTTGTCTTCGAAGATAGATGGAGTCAGGTTTTTTATTTTTATTTTTTTGTGATCTGTTTGCTCCACCCTTACGAATGATATATCTAATGAAATAATCGAAATATATGATTTATTTTCCATGTTGGGCTTTAGGTAATTTTGGGCTGATATAAAATTGGATAAAGGGAAGAGAACTAGTAAAAAAAGTAAGAATTCCCGTGATTATTGGAGAAATAAAAAAGCATGCGTAAAGAGAGCCAAGCAACGACGTCGTTTAAACGAAATAAGAAAAAAAATGTGAGGGTTGGTTGCGAACCCTTCTAGTTTAGGCCACAGACGACTCCTCACTGTAGCTGTTAATTAATATTTGCCAAAAAAAATTAAAAGTAAAGGAAAAACAAAAAACAAATCCAACCGATCTCTCTCTCTCTCTCTCTCTCTCTCTATCTCTCTGTTTCTAGACTGTAGAGAAAGTACACGCTGCCCTAAGGGTAAAAGCAAAGAGGAAGAGAAGAATATTTAGGAAGAAGATGTTGAGAGTAGCAGGGAGGAGGCTCTCATCTTTACCATGGAGGTCCTCGCAGTCGCAGACAACCTCCGCCTTGGTCTCTCGAAACACTGCTTTCGTCAGCGATGATGGTCGTGATTCTGCTGCCTCTTCCAGACCCATCCACTCCCCTTATCAATTCTCCTTCCCTCCAGATCTAATCAGAGGTCACCTCTTTCTTTCCTCAGATTTAGGCCTCGCCGCTTTCTTTTTTTTAATTCCACGCGCTTTATATATATATATATATTCGATATCTGGGTTTAGGAGATTTTTTTATTGAAAGAATGAATATCGATTGCCGCAAACATTTTTTCGTGTGTTCCGATGTGTGCTTGATTGTTTGATGTCCCATTTCTTCGCAAGCAGATTTAGGGTTTCGTGTTTGCTACAACTTGTGAATTGAATGAAAAATCTTTCATGGATTTGTCATGAGTTTTTATATTTTTGTTTTATTTTTTATTCGGATTTTTTCAGAATTTTATCAACAATTATTTGTTCAAATCTTCAGTATTTTGAAGTTTTGAGCTTTACTTTTGTTTTCAGTGCCAATCTTTTGTTACTGTTATATTAAATGAAGCATATTCTCAAAGTTCAAGCTGAATTGAATAGCTTAAGTTCTCGGTTGGAAGGAGGCGTGTGCTTCCATTTGCTATGTTTGCTCTTATTATCATTATTGTATCTGTAATTCTTAGTAGCCAGCAACTGCGGTTAATTACTACTGATACATTCTTCAGTTCCGGTGAATGTTTTGGTAGCTTTAATGAAGTACAATCAGATATATATATATATATATATATATATATATATATATATATTATGGGAGCTATTATGTCAATGATCCGTGCTGTTCTTGTTATTCTCATAAGACAGCAATGGAATGGTAGGCCAGGTATCTGTATCTCCGTGTTGTGTGTGTAAGCACTCACTGCTACTAATAATGGATAAGATCATAAAAGTTTCATCTAGAGGAGTAGGAATAGGGTATAGGGGTTTGGGTAGCTGATTGTCACTCAGTTAATGTACCATGTTTTTTTTTCTCTCCCCATATTTCCCTTCCGAGTCATTTCTTCTCAACTAATAGTTTTTGTCAATGGAAAGATCCTGTCCTCTTTGCATCAATGGCAATGTCTTCACAAGCTTGATGTCCTTTGTATATTGTTGTTTGATGTTGTTTGTCCAAAATTTGGCTGTGTAATGAATTTGCCAATGGCTGATAATTCTTACAGGGTTTTCTTCTGGAGCCCTTACTTCAGGACATGATATGGGTATCATCTCAGATCTCCCGCCTACTGTAGCAGCTGTGAAGAACCCCACCTCAAAGATTGTCTATGATGAGCACAATCATGAGCGTTATCCACCTGGTGACCCCAGCAAGCGTGCCTTTGCCTATTTTGTCTTGACAGGTGGCCGGTTTGTGTATGCATCCTTAATCCGTCTTCTGATCCTGAAGTTTGTTCTGAGCATGTCTGCTAGCAAAGATGTCCTTGCCATGGCCTCCCTTGAGGTTGATCTCTCTAGCATCGAGCCTGGCTCAACTGTTACAGTGAAGTGGCGTGGAAAGCCAGTTTTCATCAGGAGACGAACTGAAGACGATATTAAGCTAGCTAACAGTGTTGATCTTGCATCCCTTCGTGACCCGCAGGAGGATGCTGCCAGGGTCAAGAATCCAGAATGGCTTGTGGTTGTTGGGGTCTGCACCCACTTGGGGTGCATTCCATTACCTAATGCTGGTGATTTTGGTGGCTGGTTTTGTCCTTGCCATGGCTCACACTATGACATCTCTGGCAGGATTCGCAAGGGTCCAGCACCCTATAATTTAGAGGTCCCCACTTACAGTTTCATGGAGGAGAACAAGCTACTTGTTGGATGAGAAATCCTGCAGGAACTCGTTTATGGAGCTCTAGTTTCCCATGGGATGTTATAATAGATATTGTCCTCTACAGCTGCGAAACACTGATGGCATTTTTGCAAATTTGTTTTGTTCAACTGTTGGCATGTTCACTTAATGCTCTATCAATTCGCATTGTGTATCTTCCGCTTTTAACTGGCGGGGCTATGTTTTTCTGAATAATACACCTGGATATTTTATTGGGTATTTTCAGTGTAGTTGTACTCAGAATTCATTCCACTAAATAATCAGAACTTGGGATGGTTGCTGTCTTACTAGCTGTCAAGATCTCTTCGGGCATGCAATGTTGATCTTTCATTTACATTTTAAATTGCGATAAGATGACATTGTGAGACTTCTGGACTTGAATCATGCTAGCTGCAGATACTCAAATGCTAGCTGGATTTGAATTGTGCCTGCTGATCATGCATGAAGCATACTGGCCTTGGAGGAATAAACGCGCAGGGTTACAACTGTTCTCAAAACATATTGGCCCAGAGGGGGAATGTGGCTGCCAGAAAACTACACGAATTCGGATTCTATTTGGAAATTTGGATGCACAATTTAGTATCTTCATGGCGTACTGCGTGGAGAAAGAACTCAATGAACAAGATTTGAACCAGTGGCTCGTCTTAAATTCAAAAAAGTTTTATTATATCAAGAGGCTGATGGAGACTTGGTTAGCTGGTTATGAATGCTTTCTATTCAACATTTTGCTGTTAAATGGATTGAAAAATCTTCTGCCAGAATTTTCCATTTATTGTGGGAGATTTATATTTTCTTTTCCTGCTATATAGGCCATTCATGAGTTCACATAGCATCCAATTCAAGAAAAAAAGAGAGTTCATATAACATAAAAATAACGCAGATAAAGGTATTACTATTGCTCTCGTGTCCAGTTCTCAAATTCACCAAAGAAATAGGTATTGTCGTCTACTTCTCAACGCCTACGAATTGTGGAGCAGATAACCTGAACTTGGTGTGTAATTTAACCAACAAATCAATTAGCTAGTCGTCTTGGATAGGAACTAATGACAGTTTGCCTCCATATACATCTGGGAGCTGGCTCTCATCAATGTCGCCAAGCAGAGTGGATCTCAGTTTTTTGTTCTCGACAAAGATTATCTGCAAAAAAATTCAGTCACAAGGGGTGGATTAAGGCAACGAAAAGACGGGCCAAAACTGCCAACCTGCATACGTGGCTTGTCTCCATGCAGTCTAAATCCAAAGTCTGTATACGATAATAATAATAATAAAAAAATCTAAAGATTCTGGAATTTCTGGCAATTAGACGTTTTGGCAAAATAAATAAACAAAAACAGGAATCATCTTTTCGAGATTATGTCTGTTAAAAAGGTTGTTGGTTTCCTTGAGTACATTTTCGTATACTAACGTTCTTGGCACCATCCAGATCTCTTCATGCTCTTCGCTTTTAGATTTGCAGAAGGTTTCGAGAAAATATAAAGCTGGCGGAACTGTTTCCATAATGTTCAGCTGTTGCTGGTCCAATCAAAACGTTGGAAAATGCATATTTGCAAGGAAAGATGTTCCATACCTTCTTTTTGGTTTTGCTGTCAATAAACGGGTAGACAACCTTCCATGCAGTCATAAATATGTAGGGCACATGAACTATGAACAATTTACCTAACCTCTCTGGGAAGCAATCCTGTTAAAAAAACAAAAACAAAAACAAAAACATTCAGGCTGCTGATATGAGCATCTCAGCCAGAGCAATTTTTTTGTACAACTATACCACTGCTGGTGTATCTTACGGTCACCTAAATGCTCATTTTAAGATGCACAAGAGCAAGCGAAGCGAGCTATAATCAGTATGGCTCTTTAGTTTAGTAAATGCAACAAATTAGAAGTAGCTTTTATGGAAATATTGCATGGCGGGACATCAAACCTGCAATATTGATAATGCTGCTAGATATCCACGAATATCACTATTGGTGTATCCCCACCCTTCAAGATCTGCAATGGACACAAACTTTTCCTGTCCAGCTGGCATTCTGTAAAACCCAAGATGTTGCATAAGCTTGATTGGCTTGCTCAAAACCAACGCTGAATAACAAGATTGACCTGGTTCTATGAAACTTGTGAGATTGAGAAGGAATTCTTAGATAGGATTCCATTAGAAATTGTTATTTCTAAAGGTATAGTGCTTGTACACATACCCAGCTATATTGCTAAAATACATTGTTAGTTTTGTTTTATTAGGACGAGCCAGATAGAATGAGATTGATATGATAACATGTTGGCATCACTACTACACTGATACTGTAACTCAAATAAATAACCGATGCCCTCTCCTCCAAAGATCATTTTCCAGGATAGCAAAAGTAGCGAAGACGAGAATTTTGTGACTGATAGAATTACCTGGCACATATTCTCTCGAGAGTGTAGGCAACAAAACCTGCAAGGAAAAGAAATTTCCCATGTTAGTTGAACAAAATTGTTCTCTTATGGTCGATGATAGAGAACAAGGCGATTTTGAAACTATCGGTTCTCATCTGCGTTACCACAGGATTCAAAAATAAAATATGCAGCTTCCAGGTTTACTACATACGCTTGAACTCCTCTAAACTTCCTTTGTAAGGCTTGTGTCTGGCACCGAAAACCACAACTATGGGACGGTTCTGCTTATCAATCCCTTGCATAAACAACTTGTTTTGAGCAAGTTCATTTGGAATCTCTGATGGAGATATGAAGCCATTTGGGATAATCGATCGCCTCCAGCTTAGGTACTTTAGGAATAAGGTCGACGCCTTCTCAATGTCTAGTTCTCGAGCACGCAGAAATCTCCGGATCATCAAATCGTCCACTTCCTGAAAATCACAAGAAACACATATAACCCAGAACGCAAGTGGTGTGGATGACTGGACTCAAACACAAATTCAATCAAGGAAAAAAAGTTGAGAATCAAGCCAAAAAACAATTAGTTGCAGCCTTGCTAAAGCTCACACCTTTCTTTTGTGCAATTTGGTAATACTACAACTCTAAGCCTAATACTGCATTTTGCAGCCGCTGCTCTGATGTTATGTGATTGACATCATATTTTCGAAACAATTTTTATTACTAAGCAATTCAGGTTCTAAGTTAACTATCAGTGTGCGCTGTTCTTCAACTAGTATAAAGATTTAAAGCACACTCAGCATGTAATTTTCACAGATCTAATTTAGAAAACATAAACAAAACAAATGGTACATGATCAAGTACAAGACAGCTATATTATCAATAATTAATCCTCATAAAAACAAAAACCCACTAAGCATATTGCTTCGGAAGAAGAAAAGGAGAAAAAAAGAAGGAACCTTGACAGAGGGATCTTCTCTTTCAACAAAGGCTCTCATGAGACGCACTTTGCTTTGTTCAATCTCATTGATTTCAGTTCCATTCTCTTCCTCTTCTGTTATTATCCCATTTGATTCCTCTATGTTACTGAATTCCATTTTCTAAATTTTGTGTAAAGTCTATGGACTTTATTGTTCATCCATAAATAAGAATGATTGATTTCTCTCTGCTCTTAGAAATTGACTTTAATTAAAATGATTTTAAAATGGTTCGTTTTAAGAGTAAGTTTGAGAGTGGATATATGTTGTTTTTTTAAATATTTTTTATTTAAAATATATTAAAATAATATTTTTTTATAATTATTTTTATTTTTAATATTAATATATATAAAAATAAAATTAATAAAAAATCAATATAACTTTTGAAAAATAAAATTAAAAAAACTGCTCCAATCACAATTTTAATAATATAAAAAATCTATTTATTAATATTATGATAGTGATTGTTTTTTAGTAATTTTTTTTTTTATACTGAGATATTATTTTTTATTTTTAAAATTTATTTTTGATTTAAAATAATTTGAAAATTAAAAAAAATTAAAAAAAGATTCAATATTTTTTTAAAATATAAAAACTAACATACTCTCATACTGATTCAGGCACCGTTAACATATAAAACTCAAAGCTTTATCTATCTGATAATAAAATTATTATATTTCACAAAGACATATATGGTTATGATATAATATATAGTCAAGTGTATAATAAACCCGGTTATTAGTTAATTACATTATATCATATTTAAAAAGAGAATATAAAGTGATACGGATCCCTTATACAATTTACAATTTATGTCTATAATAAAAGAAATAAAACGTTAATAAAATCTTGAAGAATTTCGAGCAATCTTTAATTTCTAGGATATGAAAGAAGTATAAAACTTGGAGAGAGAGAGAGAGAAGAAGAAATTAAGTCATACAAATATTCCATATATATTGATTGTGTTGTTGGTCTATTTGCATCCATTTTATAATAAAAAAAATAATCTATAATCCATAATTGGCTTAGACTTATATTTATCGTGGCAACCATCAATATTCAAAACATTTTTTTTTTTTGTGAATTTCTACAACACTAACTCCTCAAGGATTATGATGGAAAGCAAGATAAAAATACAGTAAATCGTAAGTTAATGCTGTGAAAATGTAGAACTTTATAGTATAATGAATAGTTCTTAATTATTAGAAATTAAGTATAATTAATGATATTATAACAAAATAAATGATTTTAAAAATTCCATCTTGATCGAACTTTAAATAGGCTTTCACGAGCGAATTTACGTACACAAGAAGGTATTTTCAGAGCTTGAAACCTAATCCTGTATCTTCCCAACAACTTCATTGATTTTTACTATTCCAATCTGTTCGTTCAATCGTGGGGATCCAACTACTTTTTTAAATGCGGGTGGGTTTGATGGAAAAGTCCACCTTTCTTCTCCACAAGATTTCTGGTGCATACACATTTATTCATGACGAAGACAGGTTAGGAGCCGCATTCTATTCCGACCTCTGGATTTCCTTGAGAAAAGCATCAGTGTTTTCCTTCCCTTTTCCTTGTGTGTAAGTGATTTTTCGATTTCGATTTCGAGTTGTTGGCTTTGATCTGCGAGTAAAAATGTACGTAATTAACTGTTCTTTTCGAAATAGCCATTAATTACAGACTCAGATTTCTATAATTCAAAGCATTGTTACATTGCTAGGGTTTGCCATCCTCTGTAAGATCCAGGAGTTTAGCATATTGGTTTCACTGTTATGTCGAGCCTCTTGTAAATTAGCAATTAGCAGAGTGGCATCGTCATATTATCCTTAATTTAATTAGACTTCAGTTTTCTTCTAAATTATAATATATATATATATATATATATATATATATATTATATCATGCCATATTGGTGAAGTAAAACACAACCCTATCTTGTCCTTTTCTTTTCTTTTTTTGAATAAAAATAAAACATTGAGGTGCTAGTTAATCACCTTGAAGCCTTGACGTACGAACTTCTTGGTTAGATGCCCTAATGTAAACCATAAAAGAACACGATGTTATATTTTATAGCTACGATTAAAAGATCGCCCTTTTGGTCTTAATGATTGAAGTATATCAAAAACAGTTTTGGTCTGCCGACACAAAATTGTTCTTCGGCTGGTTAGATTTAAAATAGATCATCTGGATGGCGGAACTAGAGGAGGCAAGCAGGGCCGGGCCTGCAAAACATTTTAAATTTTATATTTTTGTATTTAAATATGAAATAATATAATATTTTTATTTAAATAAATAAGCTTTTTAATAATATATTTTATTATATTAATTTGGCCTCCCCTATTCAATATTACCAACTCCGTCCCTGTCTATATCATAACTAATGTATTTATGGTATATTAGTACTTTTCTTTCAAACTCTTCTAAGATTCAATCCTTGAATAATGAAAAAGGAAAGAAATTAAAACTTACTCCTCCATAGCACTAAATCTCCAACAATATTCATTACTAGTTGGATAGATTTTCTTGTAATGTAAAAAAACGATGTTTGGACGTTGTTAAAAAATGAAAAGAGAATCACAACTCAATACATAGACCCTGCTAGCTAGATCCAATGAGATAGTTTTATTTAATTATATATAATAGAAAAAGCAATAATAATAAATAAACTAAATTTTAAAATAAAAGGTGATAGCAATGAAAATATGAAAAAGAATATTTGTTAAAAGAAAAAATTACAATGTTGAATTCCAAGATAACCCAATGTTAAAGAGTAAATTAAAAAAAAAATTAAAAATATAAAACAAATAATGTCAATCTGTGTTAATTTTTTAAACTTACAACTCAAGTCACTAAATCAAAAGTACTCTATATGAAAAAATCATAAAATCTAATTCTTAACAAGTCAAATGTTGAGAGGTAAAATTGAAAATAAAATCAATTATACAAAAGAATTCAAAATAAAAAATAAAAAATAAAAAATAAAAAATAAAGATTAAATTTAAAATAAAAAATAATTGATAAGACAACCTAGAATTTTGAATAGAAGAGGGAAGTTGAAAAGAAAAATCAAATTCATAAAGGATCCAAAAAATAAAAGAAAAATCAAAATAATAAGGATCAAATTTTAAAAAAATAACAAATCACAATTATGGATTCAAGGATAAAATTGGAAAAAAAAATTCAACAAAGGGCCAAGAACAAAAATAAATAAATAATAAGAATTAAAGTTGAAACATCAGTAAATGAGAGAACAATTCTGAAATTTTAAATAGCCAACATGAGTTTCGAGCGGAGAAGAGAGATATGAGAAAAAAAGAAAAAAGAAGAGGCAATTGTCAACACAGTGTCGCATAAACAACACCACGTGGAAGGAGATGCCTTGACGTTTCTTATGTCATCATGGAAGCTGTTGTTTGGATGACGAGAGGTGTTGCACGTGCCTATCAACTTTGAATATGTCATATCAGTCAACTTAATTATAACTTAAAAAAAATAAAAAAAAAAGATGCCAGTTAAATAAATTTTGTTTTTAAAAATAATTTAGTTATTTTATTGTGGTTTAGAAATATGAAAAGACAAAGTTGTTCCCGACTAATCTATTAATAATTGATGGACCTTATGAAAATACCGTATTACCCTTAGTAGTGAGTTCATTAATTTTTTTTTGAAAGAATAAATTGATAATTGTGGCAATTTGATGAGATTGCCCAGATCTACAGTGTTCTCTTGTTATGTTCGTTTTGTAGCTCTCTAGTTGAAGTTGAAAGAAAATATAATACTCAGTGATCATCAGCTGAATCTCCAACCAGAGAAAAATCAGATAAAACTAAAGCGGTCTTCACGAAATGACACCGAATAATTGGATGGTACTCGAACAAGTCGGAATCATTAGAATTTCTATATTTTTCCCCGTCCAGTAACGAAGGAAACTTTCCGTCCATCGAAAACAAGCATGGATGAGACTCGACCTCAGCTAGTAAAATGACCCTACACCATTTATGAAGCTATCTAACAGCCTGTCCACTTGGCGTAAATGCAAGTAGCTCGACCTCCTAACCTCACATAAACGAGAGGTCCAGTCTTTCTGGAAGCCTTGTCCTTCTATTTGAAAATTTAACTAGTGTAGCAGTATTTTTTATTTAAAAATATATTAAAATAATATATTTTTTTATTTTTTAAAAATTATTTTTAAAATTAACGCATGAAAATAAACTAAAACATTAAAAAAATATTAATTTTTAAAAATAAAATAAAATTTAAATTTTTTTAAAATGATACCTTCTAACCTGTTTTTTTAATTCAAAAAGCATAGTCAGCTTTTTAGATTAAAGGGATTTTAAGAGGAAACCTACCCAGAAAAATCAACTGTACAAGGATTTAACTACTCAATAGCCAATACTACTTCTCTTTTCTTTCTTTCTATTTTTGTATGCAAATAAAACTTTTTAGGCGCTAATTAATCAATTTCATCCTTCAAGTTTTGACAGGTTTGCTACTTTCATAAAACTATAAATAAACACGATATTATATTTTATAGCTATGATTAAAAAACTAATTTTTGCTTTTTAGTTTTAATGGTAGAAATATATCAGAACCAGTTCTGGTCTGCCAGTACTACGTTGTTCTCTGGCTTATTAGATTCTAAATGGATTATCTATATTATAACTAATGTATTTATAGTAAGTTAATGTCTGCCAGCACTATGTTAATCCTTGCTTTATTAGATTTTAAATAGGTCATCGATATCATAACTAATGTACTTGCAGATAGATAGCGTGTGCTTCGCCGCCGCAGGTAGGCCCATTTAAAAACAGCATTGTTAGCATGGTTCAGAAAAGGAAAAATATTTATGTTAATTCTGATAGAAAAGCAGCGACAATAAATGGAACAATTATTAAAAAATAATATGATGACATAACCATAAAAAGAAATGTTTGCCAAAGAAAAAATAATAAAATTGAATTTCAAGATAACCTAATGACAAAAAAAAATGACAAAATAAAACACCTCGAATCAACCCGAGTAGAATGTGAAGTTTGTAACCCTTATTATGAGACCGGGTCAAGCTCATAAAAAACAAATTAAAAAAAATAATAATGGTCAATCTTTAATAATCTAAATGTAGAGGGCTGAAATCAAATATAAAATTAGCTAACAAAAAGTTTCTTAAAAAATTAAACAATTACAAAATCGAATAAGATTGTCAAACCTCATGAGTCATATTATGTGAATGGGACAACTTAATAGAAGGAAAATGATAAAAATGATGAGGCTTGATCTAAAAAACAACCTAATTTTTAAGGATAAAATCTAAAAATATATATAAAATAACCTAAAAAAATACTCAAATTAACCGGCCAAACCTATTGCCAAAATCTTAAGAATAAGATATCCCGGTAAAAATGAAACCAAAGAAAACTATGAAACCCATTTTTAAAAATAAATAATATCAAATGATGAAATAAAAAAATAAATGAAAAGAAAACCTTCGGAAGAAGGCCTCACCTAAGGTGGAAGGACACACCAACTATTTTTTATTTTTTTTTAATATTTTGATTTTATTCAAATACTAAATTCTCCCTCATCAAATCCATTTTAAAAAAAGAACAAGATGAAGAAGTGAAAGTGCTCTAGGATGCCAATTAATTTTTTTTTATTGTTTTTTAAGATAATTTGGTTATTTGTCATTGGTTTGAAAAAAAAAACCAAGCAAATCCAGAAAATTATTTATTGTGCTAAAAAAAATTACGGAGGTCAATTTGCTTCCAATTAAATTGATAATGTTCAATTAATCCTTGGAAAAGACAATATTAATTTTGAAAGCAAACCTTGCTAGATTTTTTGAGAAAAGCAAAAGCATAATTACATTATTATAATCCATAGTATTTTGTATTTTTATATACAAAAAATTACTGACCTCTTTTTATTTTTTGTTATTTTTTCTTTTAAACTCATCTAGGATTCAAACCTAATAACTAAAAGGAAAACAAACATACTAATCAACAACACAATCTCCAAAGAATATTCATGAGAAAACACTAATTTCATAAAAAGAAGTATAGGAGTATAATATAGCAGTATATAAGTGTCTTTTTACCATGTCATTGTGCATATAGTGCGTGAAACACAATTTCAAGTAAAAATATATTTTGAAAAGAAAATTAAAGATGGATCATATTATTTGTAATTTCAATAAAATAGTACAATTTTATTTTGAACCGAGTTCGTCTCACGAATCGTATCTTGTAAAATGAATTATATTACATTGTTTAGAATTTCTTTTATTTTCCCCGGTCCGGTCACGAAGGAAACTTTCCGTCCATCGGAAACAGGCATGGATGGGGCTCAACCTTAGTTATGTACTCCTAAAGGTAAAATGACCCTCCACCATTAAAGCTATCTCACAGCCTGCCCAGTCGGCGTTAATGCAAGTAGTCCTTCCTACCAAATCGTGGTGGCTACCCGAAGTCCTAACCTCACATCAACGAGAGGTCCAGTTTTAGAGATATCGCTCTCAGAGTTTTAAACAGTCGCGTGGTATTCAGAGGAAAACCTGCCCAGAAAAATCAACCGTGCGAGGATTTGATTACTCAGTGGCCAATACCAGTCACTATGAGAAATTCATCCAAAGTTGGAAGAAAAGGTGATAGCGATACGATGATTTTTTTTAATAAATAATTATAAAAACTTTTTTATAGTTTGATTTAAATTTTATTTTTTTTATGTATTTTTATACATTATACTTTGTATCTTAGATCAAACAAAAAATTCAAAGAAAATGTATTGTTGATGATATAATTGTTATTAAATATAAATTGTAGGTTAAAAAATGTAATTTATAAAAGCACGAAAAAAAAGTAAAATTCAAATCAAACTATAAAATAAATATATTAATATGTTTCAATGTTTATATAAACAGTAAAATATCATAAAAAAAAACCCCAGTTCTTTTAAATGTATAGTATAATGGTACATGTGTTGCCACATTAAAATTTAAAGAAACTACGTATTTTAAAAAACTAGAAGATTGATATTAGAAACTTTGAACCATAAAATTTGATGCAAAGCATTACAGAATTTTATAAAAAACAATAAACAGTTTATCCTATACTTTTTTCTTAAAAAGAAAATGTACATGAGGTAATATTTGTGGTTCGTAAGTTCAACCTGGGAGTTGGTTTTTATTTTTTTATTTTTTTTTTATGGACGGTAGGTAAGAAATCTTAAACTTTATGGTAGGACCTTTTGAATTCGCACCACCCATTCACACCTGGAGTTTGATATATTCCCGTTGTATCTATTCAAGACTAAACTCAAAGGCACACCTCTATGAATAAGGCTATGGGAATTTTTCATCCAAAAACAATTTCTGCCAAGTATCTGAAACCTCTTACTATAGAAAAATCGCTTAGGAAAGAAAAATACTGTAGACCAAACATTGTGTTTCCTCTCATGTCTTATTGTGTAATTTTATTTTTATTTCTTGTCATCAAGTTTTTATTTTTGACGATTTCATCATTTTGTGGTCAAATTAAAGGTAAAGTGTTTCAAATTTATTAAGAAATTGCAAGATTGAAAGCGAGATGACCAAAATAAAAAAACATGAGAAAATAGGTGACAAATTCAAAGCGGTGTAAAAAATTTTCACTTTGGTACTCTTGCTTTTCAAATGATAAGCTTTTGGTCCCTCAACATTTCAAAAAATCATTGTTGGTTCAAAATTTATTTTTATTATTTTTCAGTCCCTTATTAGAAAGAATAGAAAAGGAGGCCATGGTTTGGCAGAGAAAAGAAAAAATCTCGGTTGATATCTATTATAACCATGAAAAAAATAATTTTAGTGTTAATGAGTTTCATTTGATAAATAAAGTTTCACCTAAGTATTATTTGTCTTTTATCTTGCATGAAATGCTAGGTTTGGGCTTGGAAGTATTTTGATTTTCATGATTTTAGGGGAATGCTTTGGTTATTTAAGGCCATAAATGAGTTTATAATGGTGTTTAGAGTATTTTGGGTTACAATAGGTTAAAAATTAAATTTTTTTTTAAAAAACTAAAGCTTAATTTTTCAATGATTTATGGTCGCCAAAACTAGACTAACACACAACCCATAATCTTTGTTAGTTAAAAAAAAATTAAAAGAAAGCCCATGCGTCACCTACACTTTAATATAAAAATATATTAAGAAGGGCGGATGACACCCCGTTCACCTTCTAATATTTTTTAAAAAAAGCTTGACAAGTGGGTTAGGCTTCTTTTAATGGATCTAGTATATGAGCAAGACCTTTTGTATATGCTAGGCTAAAGGGCAAGCTTGTGCGCCTCATTTTTATTTTTTTTTAGTGTGTGTGTATTTTCAACCCCTTTAATTTTTTTGCCCATAATTGAACATAATTGAGATTTATTTGAGATCATTACCCACCCATGTTGCTATATCATTTATCTTAATATACTTATATCTTTTAATTTTTCTATTTAATTTATAATTATTGTCACTATTTTTTTTTTACATTTATTATATTCTCAACTTATTTAATTAAATATATGAATAGAATTTTTAATTTGCCATTACTGTTTTTATATATCAGTGCTTGCACATTTATTTTATTGCGTTAAAAAAAAACTAGCCAGCTTGCAATGAAGCGCGTGTAATTGTTGTTAAAAATCTCCACGGATCAACAAGTCTATATACATCAATTGATTATTTACAGAAATCATGGACAAACAACAACAATCACACAATAATATACAATATTTTACATGGTTTGACATTAAAACCTTCTCCGTATATAAGAATTTTACAATGGAAAAATAACAGGAGATGGAAAAATCACACGAATGATTTCTCACAAATTTTCCAAACATACCCAAATTGCACTACGTGTTTCACTTAAAGCAATATGACCGAAAACCAACTAGTTGACGACATATTATTGGCCTAGACGAGCATGTCTTTCATTAAAATACATGAATGAGGTGTTTGTTTTGCCATTGTTTTTGTGTTTGTGGTGCTACAAACATAATAAAATATTTGGTAATAAATTAAATTATGTTTTTTTTATTGGGGAACCCATTAAAAAATTAAGTTTGAAATGTAATTTTTGTGAATCAGTTTTTACATGTTTTTTAATTAAATTTCGTAAAACTTTGTTTTTTTTTGCGTTTCAAAAGTACTTTTAAAAACATTTAAATTTTTTCATTTTTTTTACTTTAAATTAATATTTTTTTTGTATTTTCAGGTTATTTTTATGCGCTGATATCAAAAATAAAATTTAAAAAATAAAAAAATATTTTTGATGCATTTCCAAGTAAAAAACACTTTAAAAAACAACCGCAACGATATTTCCAAACACAACTACCAAACATTTTATACATGTTATTTTGTTATACATAAACCTCATTCATAATTTTTACCAAACACGTATCTAATTTCAACTAATTATATATATAATAATATAATATATTTTTTTAAAAAAATTACAACTACCAAAACTATTTCAAAAAAAACCAGGGCTGGGAGGGCCGGCTAACGTGTTTGGTTCAGTTAAAAGAAGCCTAGACATGTGCAGCAAGCAAGACCTGTGCCCTTGGCTTGCTTTGGTAGACAACTCTCTGAATACTAACTGTTGTTTTTTATGGACTTATTTACGGTTAATGCATGTATCGAATATGGAACATTTCTCTCTTCCTCCTACTGGGCCTCTGTAGCCTCTATTGTAACTTTATGCTGTTGGGCTCATGTTGATGAAATGATTCCTTAAAAAAAAAAAAACAATTCTAAAAATCCTTCTTTGTAAATATAAAAGTGCTTTTCCTTCCTCTTTCTTCAGTGATTGGATTATTCTCCGATTTTAAAACAATTTATTTTTTATTTTTTATACTAATAGTATAATTGTAATGTTGTTTTTCATGCTTATTTAATTTTTTATTCTATAAACAAGGAATTAAAATTTAAACGTCAGGGCAGAAAAATCTTGACAAAAGAGTTTGTAAAAAACAAAAAAAATTATAAAATGAAAGATTTTTTGAAAAAGCACAAATTTTTATCTCTATTTTTCATATTTATTCTAAAATAACTTCTCTATAAAAAAATGTTAACAACACAACCGATTCAACATCCTTCCTCCGTCGATGGGCAAACAAAGAAAACACAATCTAGCTTTGACTGAACACTCTACATTAAACAGTGTGAGTCTTCGTTAAAATTTACGAAGACAATGGCTTGTTAGAATTGTGTTATAATTTAGTTTTGGTGAAGAAATTAAAAAAATCAAAGGAAGAGAGAGAGAGAGAGAGTGGGGCGCTTCAAAACGGTGCCGCATAAAGGGTATAACAAACCACCATCCATAGGCTTTAAGAAATTGGAGCCAAAGAGGCGAGAGGTTTTTTGTTAGTTAATAAAAGGGAGTGAGATAGACCTGTCATCAAACCGGCAAAGCAAACAAAGCTTTCGCTTAACCCACACATATAATAAAATTAGTACATGTTGTTGTTCGCTGCATTTCCATGTTAAAAATGCTGTCTTTCTCTGTTTCTTCAAGCAAATTCTTCTCTGCTTCTTTCCCTTTCAATCTCTACATGGAAAAACGACCCCCTTCTTTTTTTGTATGGAGTCCCATAACCCACGCTCTAAGTAAACTCCTCAACTACTCCTCAATATGACATACCAACTACAGACTCTTAATAAATATTGCCTTTTACCTCTCCTTTTGGACTCACCCTGAAGCCCCATTTCGGTTTTTAGTCGAAATCTTGGGTTGGGGGCTGGAAATATGAGGACATGCTTGTGGGTTTTTGCCGTGGTTCTTGTTTTCGGTTTTGTTGATGGAAAAAAAATTGAAAGGTTGCGCACGGAGAGGATTTCAGGTGGCATTCTTTTATCTCCTTAATGTTTTACTTATTATTGGATTTTAAGCTGTAGCCTTTTTACAATGCTACTGTTTTAGTTTCATTTTACAACTTGAAGTTTTGCAAGAATACGATATAGAGAATGGGGGCTTTCTGTACTTGAGTTATAGATATGGCCCGGGTTCGAGATTTTTGGCATCTTTAGTAATGAATCAGAATGGCACATGAACTTGAAGAGTAAAAGTTTTAACACATTTTGGTTTTAGCTATGGGCAAATTAATTAATTCTTGGAGTTTTGGGGGATTTTTTTAATATTTAGTTCAGGGCTCCGGGGATCTGGATTGTTTCTTATTTGATTTGGATTCAAAGGAAATGTTCATCTGATTCACCAGGACTCTTACTAAGCCTTTTTCATGGACCCGGGTATCTTTTATCTCATTTAATTGATAGAAAAGGAAAAAAAAATTCATGTTAGAATTTACTTCTCATCCTGGAGAACCTTGATGGAAGGGGAAGTCTGCTTGCTAATCTTTCTATTATTTTTTTAGATACTTGCTTTTTTCGTATGAACTATTCTTTATGTACCGTTTAAAATTCGTCGTGTTTGGATGCAAGGGTGTTTATGTGTACTTATGATGATGCGTTTTTATGCTTTATGAACCACAACAACTCTATTATGAACATAGTGCCTGCCAGTGAATGTTTTCTTCTTTGCTTCTGATATTGCAAAGTTGTGGTCACTTTTACAAGAGGCTGATATCCATCCTTCTATGAACTTTTTTTTTTGTTTCTGCGAAAATGGAGTCTTGTTGAATTGTGAGGAAATCTAATTTGCCTAAACTCGCTTGAGCTGTTTGCTTTATTGACTCTGAGGCATGGTATTGATAACAAAATGTGTTTTGGGTTTCAATAACGCAGGAAGCGCTGGGGATGTGTTGGATGATGATCCAGTGGGAAGGTTGAAGGTCTATGTTTATGAGCTTCCGAGTAAATACAACAAGAAACTGCTGCAGAAGGACCCCAGATGTCTCACCCATATGTTTGCTGCTGAAATCTTCATGCATAGATTTCTCTTATCCAGCCCAGTTCGAACCCTTAATCCAGATGAAGCAGATTGGTTTTATTCCCCTATATACCCCACTTGTGATCTCACACCCATGGGCTTGCCGTTGCCCTTCAAATCTCCTAGGATGATGAGAAGTGCGATACAGCTAATCTCCTCCAACTGGCCTTACTGGAATCGTACGGAAGGGGCTGATCACTTTTTTGTTGTGCCCCATGACTTTGGAGCCTGCTTCCACTATCAGGTAGGACTGCTAATGCTGTTGGATCATACTTTCTTAGTAACCATGTCTTGCCCCATTTTGAAAGAACAAAAATATCTTGATGTCATCAATCTGCACTGTTCATGCTTAAGTTCAATTTGTGTTTCATTTTTAGTGTGACTTCCCAGTTTCATTAGGTGCTGATCCTGTAGTCTGTCTGCATTGAGATGTTGCCATTGGTCGCGTAACTAGGCAATGGAGATTTTTATAAGTTTGGCTTTGGTTTCACGGTGATTAGATTTTGACAAGCATGCGAGCTTGAAGGACCCTGGCACAACACGGTTAATGTTAATTTAAACTCAAGAATGTGCATCTAGAGACCCTTTAAAATTTCTGAATTCATTATTGGACCTAGAGAGGGGGAGGGAAAAAAAAAGAAAATTTATCTTTAAGACAAGTAAACATTCATGTTCTACATATACTGGGTGACTTGTAGTTTCTAGTATTTCTATAACAAATATGACCATATTATTAGACATGGTCCTTGCCTTTCCAGGTAGCCCCCCTTGCTTCTCTCAGCTGTTACAAAAAATGGTCTAGCTTGAAGTTTTTTTCAATGCTCTTGCTGCTACACTTTTTTTTTTTGGTCTTCTGGGGTGGTGGTGGGAGGAACCTGATTCTCCCTTATGGCCACACAGGTTGGGGAACAATCCACCCAAAGTACCAATCTCCTCAAAGGGGGTAATGGTAACGCTACAACTTTTGAAAGCCAATATAATGTGATCCTACACCCATGGAATTATGATACATGAAGCTTGATGACAGGATCAATTTTGACTGAACATATGAGCAGAATTAAGATTTTATTACTTGGTTAAATCGTTTCTGCTTCCATACATGATAGATATGTCAAAAAGGTTTAATGGAGCTTGTAACTTCTTCTGACTCCCCTCTGGAACCATTTAAAATCAAGATCTCCTCAAGTGTCATGAACCTTTTGATCCTCTTATTTGCGTTAATTGAGCAAACAATTTGTACTATATGTGACTCATTTATTATCTCAAATAACGTAGGAAGAGAAAGCCATTGAGAGGGGCATTCTTCCGCTACTCCAGCGTTCTACTTTGGTTCAAACTTTTGGGCAACGAAATCATGTGTGCTTGAATGAGGGGTCAATTACAATTCCTCCTTTTGCTCCTCCTCAAAAGATGCAGGCCCACCAGATCCCCCCTGACATTCCACGGTCCATTTTTGTCTATTTCCGTGGATTGTTTTATGATGTAAATAATGATCCAGAAGGTGGTTATTATGCAAGGTATGCTTCTGCTGATCTTCCAAAAAGAGTGAATTGCAATATGTCTAGCCTAATATAGTTTGTTTTTTTTTATTTTTTATAGTTTAGACCAAAAGGCAATACTCTCATGGAAGATATAAAACCAAACATCCAATCTTACATGTAATGAAGTAGAGATTTAATGAACTTAGGTTATTAAGTAGCCATCAAACCCGCCAGGACCCAAGTAGCATCCATGTTTGCTCATCAGAGTAGGCTATTAGGTTAATGACGCCATGTCTTCAGCCTTCACATCCTCCTGTGAATTTATACGTTTGGTGAATTTCAGATTCACGATCCAGGTCCTCTTTTCTTCTGATAAATATGTGCTTCGAGACTTTATAATCTGTAGCTAAGAATTTATGGTAGCGAATCTGCTGGTTCAGACATCTTGTATGGCTTCTGTGAGGCTGTTGGGCTTATATTAGTTACTTAACCTTTTTGCTTGACTGACAGAGGAGCAAGGGCTGCAGTTTGGAGAATTTCAAGAACAATCCACTCTTCGACATCTCCACTGACCATCCAACAACATATTATGAAGACATGCAGCGAGCTATATTTTGCTTGTGCCCACTCGGTTGGGCCCCGTGGAGTCCTAGATTAGTTGAAGCAGTGGTATTTGGATGCATTCCTGTCATCATAGCAGATGATATTGTTTTGCCATTTGCCGATGCTATCCCATGGGAGGAAATTGGGGTGTTTGTAGCAGAGGAAGATGTCCCTAACCTGGACACAATCCTAACATCTATACCACCAGAAGTGATTTTAAGGAAACAAAGGCTTCTTGCAAATCCTTCTATGAAACGTGCAATGTTATTCCCACAACCTGCACAACCAGGTGATGCTTTCCACCAAATACTAAATGGTCTGGCTCGTAAGTTGCCGCACGACAGGAGTGTTTACTTGAAGTCTGGTCAAAATATTTTGAATTGGACAGCAGGGCCAGTTGGGGACCTGAAACCTTGGTAAGAGAAGTGTCATTTCCTCAACAGACATGGCTGTGGTGTATCTACTGTTTCATCTAATCGCAAGGACTGTAAACTTCTCTTTGAAGTTTTGATTTTTGTATAGATTCTTGAATTTCACATGTACATCTGGGACATAGTTCGATGCTTTAAATAACTTCGCATTTTTCTTGATATCGACAATTGCTGTGGTTTTTGACACTTGATAGTTTTTTTGTTGGGACAGATTGCATTTGCCATCATCCTTGCTGCATAATTTCAATCTCTATTTTCCTTGCCTATAGATTGTATCCGCCATTTCGTCAACCATCCGCCAAACCCTCGGTTACAGTTTCTTGCATTCCATATTATTAAGAAAAAAGGCACTTTTTAGCCTGGTCCAAGGACATAACTAAACTTATTTCTCAAGCAAGAGGACATAACTGTACATATTGATAATATTTCCCTTGAATTACAAAGTAACACATCTTCACTCCATCCATCATATTTACAAAGATGTGAGATTTTTAAAATCAAAGAGGAATATTGAAATTAATTAATTTCAACACTCTTATTTTTCGAAATATCTCTTGAGATTTGAGAATATATTGGCCATGCATGCTTGTAAAATTTCTCCTCGTTGGATGACATCTGGATTCTCAAAATCTTGTTTTCACCCATCATCTCCTGACACTTCCACTTTATCTTGTAAAGTTCATGTATACTTGTATCAACTATCCTCTTCCATTAGCCATCCATTTGGTGATCTAGTAGTAATAACTTAAAATCAAAAGGTTTGTTTTTTTTATGGTCTCAGGTTCGAGCCCTGTAGTTGTTCATATGATGATCACTAAAGGCTTACATGATCGTTAACTTCAGGACCCATGAGATTAGTCGAGGTACACGCAAGCTAGCCCGAACACCCACGTTAAGCTAAGAAAAAAAAAAACTTTCCTCTACCATTAATTTTAGCTAGTTAGCGACATCTCATCGCCATTTCTTTGATTTTTTTTTCTTTCAAAAATAGTATTTGCTTGAAGATGATTACTTTTAGGTATTTTTTCTCTTGCTATAGATGCTGTCAAATTTCTTTGATTAAAAGTCATTATTATCAAGATTTGACTTTTAAGTGACCCTTCAGTTTTATCTTAATTTTAATGATAATCCATGATACTTAATAAAATAACTACATTATATATATACATACTTGGAAGAACTAGAAGATACTTTGAATTTAAACTTCAAAATTAATCCAACACTTCACCTGCCAAGAATTCAATTCACTTCAATCTTTATATGTTCACAATCAATTCAATTCAGTCTTGATATAGTGATGATCAAGATTGTTAACCTTAGTGTTCCATTTAGTCTTAATATGAGGACCAAGATGATTAACCTACTGACACTCGTCAATCCACTCATCATTATATGTGTTAATTGGTTGGGTCAAATTATTGAGTTTAGCTATGAAGTTAGCTTGGCATATGGAGCACGTCATTTCACCAATTGTCTAAGTTCTTATTAAAACAGCCCATAAGACTTACTTCATGTTGGTATAATGGATAATGAAATATGGTGTTAAGCTTCGGCGTTGACTTCTTTGCAGGAAGATTCAATATTGATGACAACTTTCTTTCCCCCACGATGAATGAAAACAAACCTTCTTTGTGATTTGCGTGGTTGCTTCTGTGTTTTAAAGCAACTACAGCCAAATAATGATGATCAAGATTGTTGATCTCAAAGTTCCATTTATTTTTTTTTTAGTTTAACGTGGATATCCGAGTCAGCTTGCGCACACCTCGACTAATTCCACGGGCCTTGAAGTTAATGACCATGTAAGTCTCCAATGGCCATCATATAAACAACCACAAGGCTCGAACCTGAGACAACAAAAAAAGCAAATCTCTTGATCCCAAGCGCTTACCACTGGGTCTCAAATTCCATTCATTCTTGATACAAGGACCAGATGATTAATCAGTTTGGACTCGTCAATCAACTCGTTATATATACGTTAATTTGTTGGGTCAAATTGTTGAATTTAGCTATGAAGTTGCCTTGACATATAGAGTATGCGATTTCACTAATTGCCTAATTTTTGTTGAAGTAACACCGAAACACTTGCTTCATGTTGGGCAAATGGGCAGTGAAAGAAGATGTCAAGCTTTGGAATTGGTTTCTTTGCATGTCGACTCTTTTTTCCTAATAATCAATAAAGACATACTTATTTCTCCATATAGTAAATAAAGAAAGACCTTCCTTTCGGACTATAATATATGAAAATCATGCAAGGATGAAAACAAGATTAGTATAGTGAGTTGTTTCTAGTTCAAATTCAATTTGAGAACTTATCTATAAAAAAAGTGTTTAGAAAAAGAATTCGATCAATGAGTCATCGAGTTAATTAATAAATTACTAGGTTAACCCGAGTCAACGATTTTTATTAAAACAATATTATCTCGTTTATTTTTTTTAGTGTTGGCCTGGTTATCTTTGAACCAGGTTTGACTGGGTTAATCGAGCCACTAAAAACTTGTTCGGGTTAATTAAATTTTACTTATCATCTAGTTGAATTCAAAACACAACTTGAATCAAGTTTTAAATCTTAAATTTATCAAGTAAAATTGCTAAATTAGGTTAGATTTAACTAATATGATTCAATATGTATATTTTGATAGGTTTTTATTAGGCGTCACTTATACAATGTGCAATAACATTGACACATTATTTTGCTTGTATTGGGTAATTGATTGGAGGTTTTTTTTTTTTCTTTTGGCTCTCTCTTTTGCCCCCCCTCTCTCTCTCTTTTTTCCCCCTCTTCCTGTAAATGAAAGAAGATAATTTTTAAACAGGTAGTTTACTAGGTCTCATATTTGCTGGGCCTTGATTTACAAAATAACATGGCCTCACTCCATACTATTATATATATATAAAAAAAACTAAGATGCGTTAGTGTCTTATTGTGGATCAAGATTCATCATGTTGTGTATTGCTACATGTAATGACATATTTAACCTCCATAGTAAAAGCCAATGAAGTGAAAATTAGGAGGTAAAATGGTATTCTAACGAGGTCCAATTGACATTATCAAGTTGATTGTGAGGTTAAATTAGTATTCTCACTTTTTAAAAAGGATAAAATGACTTAATTATTCTTTTTTTTAAATATAACTTGGCGTCTAAGGGCTTTTTAATCTTTTAAACTTTTGAAAAAGTAAAATAACTAAATTATCATTGAAATCAAAATTTGCTAAAACTATTTTTGAGGATTTTTTTGTATTTTTATTATGGATTTTATGTTATAATAAAAAAGATCGAGGAGTGACTTGGTAATTTAATAAAAACAAATATTATTAAAATAGTAGATACTCGTACAGTTCACGCCCCAATGTATGGGTGGTGCTAGCGCACTTTGAGAGATGTTTGTGGCATCATTTGATGGACAAATGTTAGCTTCATGGGTGTCATTGTAATCTCCTTATGACCCCTTCATGATCGGGTGATGTTTGTCCTCCTCGGTTATCGTGTCAAAACCTTTAATTTTTCAAAGCAGATATTTGATTTGTTTTTCCTTTAAATTTGGTCCATGTTTTTCTTTATTACTGTTTGTTTTATTTGAAGTAATTTGTAAAATTAGAATTTATTTTCAATTTCATCCTATAATTTTTTTCATCTACCATATTCGATCCTCTTTCTTTTAATTGTTGTTTTTTTTTGTTTTTTTTATTTTCTTGATTTATTTTATTTTTCAATTTCATCCCTCATTCTTTTATTTCATTTAATTTTTATATTAGATTTAGTTCTTATTCTTTTGATTACTATTGTTTTTTTATTTTTTCAATTTCATTCCTCATTATTATTTTATTTAATTTCTATACCAGATTTACTCCTTATTCTACTCTTAAATATTCCCTTATTATTCTAACAGCTACTGTATTTCTTGTAACTAGCTTTCTTGAAGCTTGCTCTCCATGTATTTTACAAAGATGATAAGTTGTTTTCTTTTTTTTTTGGCAAATAAATACCTTTATTTATAGATTAAGGCAGTGTTTAGGAACACGGCTGTGTTCCTAAAAAATTTGAATTTTTTTTTTGTTAAAATTGAGTGCGGTTTATACTTTTTGGATCGTTTTAATGTGCTGATGTCAAAAATAATTTTTAAAATGAAAAAACATCATTGACATGTATTTCGGCACGAAAAACTATTTAAAAAACACCCGTAACAACACTACCAAACACGCTATAAATCTTTTCCATGTATAAACGCGAATACTTTATCATAGTATTTGACTATTTGGTTAATTAGTGATTAAACGAAAGCAGACAAGATAAATTTGTATCCTTCGCTGTCCCTTAAAAATGAAGCTGATTTCGGGTACCTGGTCTCCCTATTTTGACCTCAACAACCCACAAAGCTTGTCTTTCGCGGATCTTGGAGTAGAAAGGACCCCTTCATAATAAATATGAAAATAACTGCTTCTCATGTGAAATGGAGCTCCCATGATGTGACTCTCAATTTAGCACAATGAACAGAGAGAATTGATTAGCCGATTGATGAACTTTCAGAGGATAATACATCTCGGAGAATTTTATTTTTCTTGGCATTTGCTTGGTTTTGATGATCCATGCCCATGTGAGATTATCAACATGTTTGTTTTTATATTTTAAAAATGTTTTTGAAAATTTTAATTTTTTTTATTTTAAATTAATAATTTTTTAGTATTTTTGGGTCATTTTAATATATTAATGATAAAAATAATTTTAAAAAAATAAAAAAATATTATTTTAATTTATTTTTAAATAAAAAATACTTTAAAATTTAATCAAAGTAACACTTCCAAACGACAGCTGGGTGAGAGTTGACGGGGCTCCTTTGAGCTATAACAATGGCCAGGTTAAAACTTAAAAGGGCTCTGCGAACCTGAAGAGGACAGGCCACTTTGCTGCGGTTAAAGTCAAAGATAAGATTGCGGCTTTCAAGATCTTCCACGGCTCTCATTTCCCTAAATAATCTCGGATTATAACCATACCAAAAACAAAGCAAAGAGGAATTGGACTGCTTAAATCGTGAAAATGATAATAATAATAATAATAATAATAATCATTCTATCGCAGACAAGGAACAAAATCTAGGGACTCGTTTGTAAGGTTTTTGTCTGCATGAAGTTTCCAAATCCAGGGACTAGTTTGTAACAAAAAAAAGTGTCAATTAAACACTTTTTTTTTTTTAATAACTCGGGGTGTCTAGATCAGCTTACCGTACCATAATTAATCACTGAGTCTACTAAACACCTGCAAGCTCAATAAATAGGTAAGGCACTACGAAAATAACATGTATATACAAAAAAGATCAAATCCGGATATAGAAAAAGGGAACAAAATTCTTCCCACTAATTAACCCCTTGATTGAATAGGTTGATGTATCCAAACTTTTCACCTGCTCTCAAATTTGTTTGTTTGTGTGATAGTAAATTATTTGTTTTCAATACTTTTCCTTGATAACCAAAGCTGATTAATGAAGAGAATGTTTGATACTATTTTTTATATACATAGAAAATGTATTGAAATAGTATTTATTTTTTAAAAAATATTTTTTATATTAATAAATCAAAACAATATAAATACAATAAATAAAATAAATTTTTACAAAAACATTTTCCAACCCAAAAAAAAATCAACGCTAGAGGCTTTCCACGATTCAGATTCCGAATTCTTCTTTTTAATCTCAACTGTACGGCCAACGATTAAAGAATTGATCTGAGTTAAGTTGGATTAAATAATTTCAACTCGGTCTATACCCACAAACAAGAAAAAAAGTAGTTGAATTCGAATTGTTGTAAGATACAGGAGCCTAACCGCAGTTGTCACCTAACAAGCAAAGCCTTTGAATTTGAATTGTCCTTTGATATCCGTGAGATCATTATATTAAAAAGCCACTTGTAATAATCTTAAATTTATTTTAGAATTTATAAGATTAATACGTACAAGCACATCCACATTAATAATAATAATAATAATAAGAATAAGAATAAAAAACCGTCCAAGCAAGCAATTCTAATTATCCGAGCTGAATTTGATTTCTGCACAATAATCACTCGGCAATCCCTCGACTCCCATATTACCAAAAAATTCGAGCAAAATATTTTTGGCGTAAGAAAAATAAATTAATCTGCAGAAAGAGATAATATCTCAAATTCAATAGTCAGCACCAAATTTGTTATAAAAAGAAAAGTCAGACTCCGACATTCAAACACAAATTGTAGACTTTCACCTAAAATATGGCAGCAAAATTAGGAATAAGGACGTGGTCACCTTTAAACTATCTGGAGACGCCTAATTGGTGATAATAGCATTCAACTAATATAGTGTTTGGTATTTCAGTTTTATTGTATTTAAAAAATAATTAAAATATTTTTATGTATGTTTTAATTGTTTAGATATATTTATCAAAGAATCCTTTTATCCTAATAATTTAAATTATTAAGTAAGATTTAAAATATAATTTATATTATTTTTACTTGAAACTTATACAAATTCATATTACTTTGTGCTTAATTTTTTTTATCAAATTAAATAGGGATTATGAGATTTGAACTCGTGACTGCTTGATCATCAAGTTTCTGATACTATTTCAAATAATTAATTCAACCTAAAAATTTAAAATTTAAATTGTTAAGTGAGATTTTAAGATATAATTTATATTATTTTTTAATAATATTAATATTAAAAATAAATTTTTAAATAAATAAAAATAACATTCACTATTTTCAAACAGCGCTAAAAGCCCCCACCTGTCCCGTTAAATGAGAGGAAAAAAAAAAACAATCTGATCAAATTTTGCAATACCTTCTACTAAAAATTTCACCAAACCGAACACCTTCTCTGCCTCTCTCCCCTCTCTCGCTCGGTTTGTGATCTGAATCACTATGGCTACAATTTCAAAGCTATCAAATCCAAGCCCTGCTGCCTCTCTACCAGCTCCTTCTTCTTCTTCTTTGCCTAGAGCTTTCCTTGGTTTCAATACCAAAACTTCTTTCTCCAAAGTTGCATCATCTTCTTCTAGGTTGTCTTTGACAAACACCCAACCTTGGAGGACCTCCTTTGTGTAAGTATTATTACTTCATTTTTTTGTTCTCTCTCTCTTTTCTTTTTATCTGTGTTTATTTGGCGGTGATCATCTTAGCTCTTGCTTGGTTTCGCCTTCTGATCTTTTTATACGTCGATGATCAAGCGTCTTCTTTTTCTATGAATATGTGATACAGTTACTACGCTTTAGACCTTGCTTTAATGTATATTCTCTAGCCTTCTAGGGGCTTGAGGTACCTGTTTATGACAATTATTTAGTATCATTATTGAGGCAATTAGTTTAGGGAACATGTCTTCTTCATTTTCTATGCCGTAGAAAGTATATCTTAAGAAGTATTAACATGTACAAAGGGATGCTAGTTATTGCTTAATCTTTGCAGCCGCAGGCCTTATAATAAATACATTGTCGATATGTTCTTATATCATGAACTTTTGCTCCATTTCTTATTCAATCCTTTTGAAATGATTTGCCATCAAGTAAATTGGTCCATCTAATTACAAGCATTTGTTTCGGGTTTTTTTTGTGTGAATGAACATGTGTTAATCCTGTTAAACACACAAAAAAAGTTACAACATGTTTTGATGGTGTTAAAACTGCTGACTAACTGATCTCGACCAGCGCTTTTAATGGATTTTGGAGTTTGTAGCTTTGAGCTAGCATAGAAGATATCATATTCTGTGATAGTGGATAACAAGGAAGAGTTAATTCCAGATATAGAATTTCTTGGTTTTCGAGCTGTAGCTGAATGAATTAAAAGCAATGATCTATTATCTTTAATTCATGGTTGTTGCTGGTTATCTAATCCTTCCCCTTTTCCCTTTGATAATTGTGGACTTTGTTCAGTTTTTGTTTAACAAGATCTCTATCACAGTGTCAGGTGCTCTCAATCCAGTGGAAATGGTAGTCCGATAAAGAGAACTACCCTTCATGATCTCTATGAACGGGAGGGGCAGAGTCCATGGTATGACAACCTCTGCAGGCCTGTGACGGATCTGATTCCTCTGATCGAGAGTGGAGTCAGAGGTGTAACGAGTAACCCAGCGGTAATAACTATTATCTTCTTAAAAAAAAATTCAAGACTTGTCCAATATGCATAAAAATGACTTTCCTTGAATTAAGTTGAAGAAAGTTAAGTGGATGAAATTGAAAAGAAAGGTGGAATTAATAAGGGTGTATCTTCAACACTTCTTTAGTGGCTTTTCTTCATTATCCTCGGTCCTGTATAATGGGCGGTTTAAAACATATGATTGCAGATTTTCCAGAAGGCGATATCATCTTCAAATGCTTACAATGACCAATTCAGGTAAATCCAATCAATTACAATTAACTAGTTTTATGATGTTATTTATTTATTTATTATTAATCAGAATTGATTACTCTATTCTTTTCTGTTACATGATGTATATGAAATTTACTTGTTACGCCAAGAGGGGAAAAACAAAACGAAGTTCACATATCTCTTCTAGTTCTGCCGATTATTACATACTCTTGGGGTTTGAAAGTTGGATGTTAATTTCCAAGTCAGAATTTTAAGATTGTCAAGCTGATCACTATAGTGTTCATATATTTCTACCCTGATTTTAGTATGTTGGTACTTTCAGAGAACTTGTGCAAGCGGGAAAAGACATTGAAACTGCTTACTGGGAACTTGTGGTGAAGGACATACAAGACGCATGCAAACTTTTTGAGCCAATATATGATCAAACAGATGGTGGTGATGGCTATGTTTCTGTTGAAGTGTCTCCCAGACTAGCTGATGATACTCAAGGGACTGTTGAGGCTGCAAAGTGGCTTCATAAAGTGGTTGATCGCCCCAACGTGTACATTAAAATTCCCGCTACTGCTCCTTGCATCCCCTCAATCAAGGAAGTTATTTCTCTTGGCATCAGTGTCAATGTGACTGTATGTTCTTTCTGTGCATTCTTTCTTGTTTAGGCATTATTGTTGGCTAATGATTTTGTCACTGTAAATGATGTGCACATAAGTAGTCTTTTTCCATGATCATATGCTGATGAAATGATCCTGATGACCTAATGGTTGAAGTCATGGTCAAACCAAGTTTGGGAAAAGCAATCTTGAATGATCATGTAGTTTTAAGAAGTGACTCTTTTATTAAATCAGATTCATACTGTTCTCCTTTTTCGCCTGTGCAGCTGATATTCTCTCTCACCAGATATGAAGCGGTCATTGATGCCTACTTGGATGGCCTTGAGGCATCTGGACTAAGTGACCTCTCCAGAGTTACAAGTGTTGCTTCCTTCTTTGTCAGTAGGGTGGACACTCTCATTGACAAAATGCTAGAAAAGATCGGAACCCCAGAAGCCCTTGATCTACGAGGAAAGGTAACTAGCTCTGAACTCTTGTTCTTGTATACCATTAATGCTCATTATATTCTAAAGAATCCGTAACCCAGTTTGTCAACTTTCATTAATGTGACTGGATGTGTACTGTTTTAGGCTGCTGTGGCTCAAGCAGGCCTAGCATACAAGCTCTACCAAAAGAAATTCTCTGGTCCAAGATGGGAGGCTTTGGTGAAGAAAGGTGCTAAGAAGCAGAGGTTGCTGTGGGCATCAACCAGTGTCAAGAACCCTGCCTACCCAGACACTTTATATGTTGCTCCCCTCATTGGACCTGACACAGTAAGCCATCTTATATCTCAGAACCCTGTCTGCTGTATTTTATGTGCATTGCTGTGTAGATATTTCTGGAAGGAAATGATATCATGTTCAAGAGGGAGTGTTCACGTTTTAAACTGTAATTTGTTGTTTAATGTTTCCCCTTGTGTGGTTTGGTTTTTCTTATGATAGGTCTCAACCATGCCTGACCAAGCTCTCCAAGCATTTGTTGATCATGGAAGTGTTGCAAGGACAATCGACTCAAATGTTTCTGAAGCTGAAGGAATTTACAATGCACTTGAGAAGTTGGGAATTGATTGGGGCTACGTTGGAGACCAGCTTGAAGTTGAAGGAGTGGATTCTTTCAAGAAGAGCTTCGATAGCCTGCTTGATACCCTGCAAGAGAAGGCAAATTCTCTGAAATTGGTTAGCCCGTAAGCCTTTTATTATTTGCTTATAGTATGAATTCAATGTAATAAAAGAGGGCATCGATCTTGCCGTAGAAAAGAAAACCCATCGGTGAGTGCTGTGTAAGAAGTTAAAAACGTATAATAAGGAATCATACAAATCCACTCTAAAATATATTCTATAGATAGATTTATTTTATATTTTTATCTTTGTTTCTCCGATCAAACATGTTTTAATCTATTTAGAATAACTTTTTAAGACAAAATAATAAGAGTTCATCAACATTTGGTTAATTCTAACTATTTTCTTTGTATTAAGAGGTTGAATGCTTGAACTATTATATGCCTGATAGGAGAGAGTTTCAATTTTGTTACTGTTTTAAAACTGTCTGGTGCCGCAGCATCTAATATCAAATTGCAATGTATATAATTTTCAACCGGTTTAAAACCACAACTCAGCTGCCCCTTCTTTTATATTTGCGCCAAGCTTCCATTGTTCATGGCATAATCTGGCCTGGAATGCCTACCTAAGGAGAGCTAAGACCTCCTGGGTTGAACAGAAGGCCACAGTCTCCGACCTACATTTGAAGATTAACATTTTAGGAGGTGAAATGGGAGAAAGAGATAGAAAGAAGGACCGTTTTCTGCAATGCGGGGAGATCTTTAATTAAAAACTAGTCGTGTTATCATCCATAAACAGGATAATTTTAAACTTCAACAAATCTTTTTTTTTTTCAAGGAAATATAGAGAACCTGCCCACGCTAAGAGGAACTAAAAAAAAAAAACGAAGCACAGAATTTTGTGCCATGGATTTCTCAACAGAAGAAAAATAGTAATGTCATCTTTTACACACGGTATAAGTGAAGATCTCTTTGCCTTGCATGTTTTACTTTACATTATTTGTTTGAAGACTCTTTTTAAGAAGAAAAAAATTGAAGAATTTTGCTCCATGCTCGAGAGATTATTGCATGCATCTCATCCGCATTCACTATCACGCTCTTCCTTTTTGTCTTGTACATGGAATTGAAGACGAGAGGGAAACACTGAGTGTGAGGGAGAGAACAGCAAATTAGTGCAATGCACAGTTATAATTCTGAATTTTGACTTCGACATAGTTGTGAGCTGGATAAACCGTAAGTTAATAGGTTAACTAAAATTTTAATTTTAAAAAAAATTATAACATTTTTCTAATTAAAGCGGTTCGTTTTATTTGAATTCATATCTTAAGTTTAGCATCTAAGAAAATTATTAAATAAATAATATATTCTTCAAACCATTCGAGAAAAATAGTTTTAATTAAAGTATAAATTAATCCTAGAAAATGAAAAGGAAAATTAATCCTACCACTTTTGAAAAAATAAAATAAATGAGGAATTGTTGTAGCTTATGTTTTTTAGAATATTTTTATTTAAAAAATATTAAATTAGTACTTTTTATAATTTTAATATGTCAATGTAAAATATATATATATATATATATATATATATATATATATATATATATATATAATTTTAACTATCAATCACATGTAAAAGCCAAAAAAATGAAATTAGCAGTGGTGGGCCGAACAAAATGCAACAACATAAAAAAAAAAAAAAAAATTATGATCTTCATAGACTAAAGCATATAAAACTTATTATCCATCGAAAATAATAAAACTATAGGCACCTAGAATGAATATCTTTGTATATGTATTCAAAGTGAATAATATAAAATAATTAACAAGATACTAATAGCCGATCGACATAAAACTCGCAACACGGTGGTCTCTTCTTCTTCTTTTATACTCGTAGGAAAACTGAGGCTGTTATCTTCCCGCGACTCATCTCTCTCTCTCTCTCTCTCTCTCTCTCTCTCTCTCTCTCTCTGTCTTCCTCTCTTACTGGAAACTTGTACATTAATGGCCTCCATTTCAACTCTTGGAATTCCATTCCAATCCCCTGGAAGAGCTTCAACATCCACTGTACGTCTTCTTCCCTCTATTTGTCTATCTTTTTAATTTCACTTCAATTTTAAAAGTGACGATAAAATTGTTGTTTCAGAGATGTCGCAGACCGATTGCAACTCTAACTTCTCATCATCCAGGTTAATTCTCCTGTCTAAGTTAATTTCGATGAAAATCTTGAAAAACCCTCTCCTCACTCTTTATCTCTTGATGCAATTTAACTCGTAGATGTTTGTATTAAAAAATGTGCCGGGGTCATCGAGAGAAGACAAGTTATAATGTTATCTGTTGGGTTACTGGCCGGAGCAGCTCTGCAGCATTCTTCTTCAAATAAAGATGCTGCAGCTATGGCAGCCGAATTCACTGACAGTAATCTCATCTCACGATGTCCCTTCTTTTCTTGCATTTATGGGTTTTATTTATTTGTGTTTCTGCTATATTATGGACAAAATTGATCCTTGCTTCGTGCTAATGTTTGTCTAGAAACTTCCGGGGAGTTGTTTGTTAACTGCATCAATAAAGGCTAGTCTCAATGAGTTTGGTTTGTCATCACTGTATTCTGGACAGTTGAGCGTTGCTATTATCAATAAACTGTTCAATGAACTATCCTTTTCTTCGCTATGTCTTAGACTACTGCCTTCCCACTTCCTCCTATAGGAGAGAATCAACTTTTCACATTCTAATCTTTACAACAATTCGCACATCCAAGTTTACACCATACATTTGTGAGGGAGCAAGAATCGCATATATAATGTATTGCTTGTTTCATTACTTGAACCCTTATTGGTGTAGATAGCTAATAATAAGAGATTGCTATCCAATTTGTTCTCAAGACTTGAACCTGCAATGCTATGGTTGCAATCCCAGTTTTAAAACCATGTAGTGCTACTGTGGATGGCAGAGTAATGTGAAATTGTTCCGGTAAAAAAAAAAAAAAAACAGAGAGACATATAACAACTGTAATAGAATTACTCTTGACCATGTTTTTCTGGGCATGCAGTGCCAGCTCTCAGGGGGAAGGATTATGGCAAAACAAAAATGCGGTATCCGGACTACACAGAAACAGAATCAGGTCTTCAGTATAAGGTCATTTATTGGATAGTAAATGTTTCTAATTTTATCTTTTATATTTATGCATGCACATGGTTAGTTTAGTTATGCATTCAAATTCTAAAATGAAAAGGTGTGCAGGACTTGCGAGCAGGAAATGGTCCCTTGCCTAAGATGGGAGAGACAGTTGTGGTAAGTTTCTTAGGCGGTGTGCAAGAATTTAAAGCTTGGCATAGTTTTCTTGGCTGGCCTAATTTGAATCCAAGTAATTGGGGCAATAGACTTTTGGATTTTAGATGATTTAGTTTCTTCATAATCTGAATGAAGCACAGGAAATTTATATATTATAATTTATGTAGCTGAAGTTTGGAGTACATGGAGAATTCTCGAAAACAGCAAACAAAGAGGCTCCTATTCTCTGTTAGGAAAGCCTGAGAGATACTTGTAAATGCTCAAGTGATAGTCAAAATAACTAAACTACAATAAATTTAGTTGTTCACAATAATCATGCTTCAAACAACTATGATGCTCACCAGTTTTAACTATAAGATGAATTACGAGTATCATATGCTGCGAGTTGACAACAAATTTGGTTGTTTTCTTTCTGATCAGTGTAGTTCAAGTAGTTTATGAATCATGAATTTGTTTTAGGTCGATTGGGATGGTTACACCATAGGATACTATGGTCGCATATTTGAAGCTCGAAACAAGACAAAAGGTGGCTCCTTTGAGGTATGAGATGCTTTCTCCTCATTCTAGAGTTCAAGGACTTGATTAGCTTTATCAATGTTCTGTGACCTCTTGATCTGCAGGGAGATGACAAGGACTTCTTCAAATTCAGACTAGGATCCAGAGAGGTACCATATCCTTTCTCGTTTGTATAAAAAAAATTGATTTTGTAGATCAAACTCAATGGAATTGAGAATGAACATCTTTTCTTCATAACCAATCATTTTCAAATTTAACTTTCCTCCAAGTAGTTATCTCGGTTCGCTTACACACCTGTCTCTAATCCACTTGTTTTCAGAGTATCTGTTAATAGTTTGTCCTTTACATTCATAGGACTGGAATATTTAATTGGGTTGGGTAGTGCAGCTGCATAGATGTTTCAAATGGAAAGTTAGGGACTATGTCATCAAATATCAATTCTGATGCCTCGCTGATGAGTTGATTGGGTTCTTGAGCATTCAGGTTATACCTGCTTTTGAAGAAGCTGTTTCAGGAATGGCTCCTGGTGGCATTAGAAGGTGCTGCGTCTGCTTTTCTCAAGGATATAGCCTTTGTTATGTTTGAAGTTCTCTATTACATAAATTTGCCATGAATAAAATATATTAACATTTCAATCTTTGTAAGTGTGTTCGCAAATTTCACAGTATGCTTCACAGCGATGCAGGATCATTGTTCCCCCAGAATTAGGATATCCTGAGAATGACTACAACAAGAGTGGGCCAAGACCAACAACATTTTCGGTAATGCTCTAGTGAAATTGCTGTCGCTTGTTTGCAGTTTATATATGATTCTAAAATGAAAAATGATTGTGTTCGGCAGGGTCAACGAGCCTTGGATTTTGTGTTGAGGAACCAAGGGCTGATAGACAAAACTTTGCTGTTCGATATTGAACTCCTTAAAGTAATCCCAGGCTAACTCCGAGCTGATTCCCCTGTCAGGGTGTACGTATTCCACTATTGCCGTCAAACATTCGGGTTAGATTTTGTTCTTTTGGGTATTGAAATAGAGGTCAACATATATATATTACTGTATATCCACATCAAAATCTGAAAGGAAGTTTTGAATTTGACCACCTTTTTCCTCGAGAAGGTTCTTTTTCTATCTGGTTTTTATTTGTGCAACATCATTGCCAAGGTATTTTTGGCGAAAGATAGAATTGCATTGCTAGCTGTGAACATGGATGAGTCTTCATTGTTTGATTTCTGCTGCTTCAATTGGAAATTCCAGGACATAAATAATTGCATAATCACCCATGTATCACAGTCGTCCCATTCTGGTGATTTACACATGTCAAGACCACAAGACTGAATTATTGAATGCTTTACTACTCGACTGTTGGAACATTTGATTGTCAAATGTTGACACGTTCTTAATGTTGTAATTGAGACTTGAGAGCGTAATTTCCGCTCGCTCTGTGTTGTGGAAGACGATACGGTAGGGCCTTCTGCCAAACTGGCTAAGCAAAGACTAATTATTGGTGTCATTGCGGCAGTGCAAAAACCAAAGACTATCCACATCCAGAGTGATCGCTGACCTATTTCATTGCTTATGAAAAACTCAACCTGGATTACTAGCATAACACAGGTCTAAAACCCAAGTTCGGGCAGTTATAAATCAAACAAAACCTTGCAACAACCACCGGGAGCAAATAAAACAAAGCACAGATAGCGAAAAGTCATTCTACAGAAATTGCTCCCCTAATTTACTGAAAGCTCACGCCGCTTGTAACGCACCATTACCTTGTCTTTCACACCAACGACCATTGCATTCCAGTCTATCTCAGGGAAAGGAGATATGAGCTCCAGTTCAAAATTCCTCAGCAAATGACTCCATATCGCTTTTATCTGCAAGTAAGCAAATGGTTCACCGAGACACCCGTGCCTGCCACCTCCAAAAGAAATATATGAAAATGCCCCTGCTGCTTTGTCTTCTTCTCTCCCATAAGCAAATCTGTCGGGATCATAGCTATCTGGGTCCTTGAAGACATGGGGAAGCCGGTTAGCAAATGCAGGAGATGTTGCGACAATGTGGCCCTTTGGGATGTCATATTCTTTCCCATCTCGTGTTGTCACACTGAAGTCACTGTGTGAGCTCCGTAGAAGCATAATTAGCGGAGGATGGAGTCTAAGGGCTTCCTTGATGCACCGATACAGGACATCCATCTCGGATAAAATATCATGATCAACCTTGTTCCCGTGCTTTTTCATCAGGTTCTTCTGCTCCTCCAGTACAGCAGATAGGTATTCATTGTGTCGCAGAAGATAGGCTCCAGTCCACGTAGAGGTGATGGAACTGGTGTGCTGCCCAGCAAAGAGAGCAGCAATGAGCAAGCCTGTGATCTCAGACTCAGTTGTTGGGCGACCATCTTTATACTTTGAATCAATGAAGCACTGCAACATGTCATTCTCTGATTTGCTGGCAAGCTTACGAGAATTTATAATATTTGCAAAGATTTCTGCAAGCTTCTTGCGGGCCCGGTCACGGCGGCGATGAGCCGGGATGGGCAAGTATGGGAATAAAACACTAACTGGGAGCATTCCATTGTCAAGGTCATGGAATAGAGCAGACACATCATCAAAAAGCTTATCACGCACTTCTCGTCCAAGGAGACATCTACTGGCTGTCAAAATGATCAGATGCTCAAGCTCATACTTTAAGTCTACCACCCCACTGTCTCCCCATTTTGAGAAGTAATCCTGCCAGTTTCAAAATGATGATAAAATGATTAGAACCACGAATTCCCACTTCATGAGCGCAGCTTGATTGTTCTAGAAACATACACGGGTAAAAATCTAATGTAACATTATGCAAACTGTACTGAACAAGACCAGTATTCAATGATGATTCTCTAGAATGATAGATGGATGCATGGTCATCAAACTTGAATTTAAAACCCACAGCAACTTTCCGTGTTTAAATAGCCAGCATCAAAGAAATGGTTTGTCAATGAAACTCGGACACACAAGAACTGATAGCGTTGAAAGTAAATAGTAAAAAAGAGAAACAGCTGACAGATCAATAAACTTGCTCACCTCTGCTTCTACCACCATCTGGTCCACATATCCCTTGAGTTTGTTCACTCTTAAAGCCTCCGTGAAGAACCGAAACTGCTCTTGCCTAATGGAGTACTCCACATCAAACACAACACCAGGACCAAAAGTAGGCACATTGAACTGATACACCTCCTGCTGGCTCAAGTCGACTTCCGAAGCCTTGAAGAAATGCGCAGACACCTCAGGGCCAATCAAGAAAGTGATCTTCCTATTAACTAAATTCACAGTAAACACACTGCCAAGTTTTGGGTACTCTTCGCGAAGCATCACAATAGGACCTTTAAGGAACCGAATGAGCCCTCCAATCAAAGGCCATCCCTTCATAACAGGAGGCAAGCGCTTTTGAGATCTGGGCATTATAAGTGCAGAGATGAGCTTGGCCACTAGTAGAGTGGCTATAATGAGTAGACCCACATTCAAGAACTTGTTATCCGTATCTCCAGTCATTATAAAGCCAATAGATTTATAATTTGATTTGATTAACTGAAAATCCAAACAAGAAACAGAAATATCAGATAAATAGTACCCACGTCACATGAAACAGCTTAAACCCAACATGAGTTTCTAACAGTTAAGATGAAAGCAGATCTAAAGGTTCCATCTTTAGTTAACATTGAGATCAAATAACTATGAATAAAAAAGCTTAACAAATTTTAAAAATCTGAGAGCCCCAAAGTGGAAATATCCAATCAGAAACAACCCAGAATCCAGTTCATGAAAAAGCAAAATTTTCTTTCCTTAAAGGAGAAACAAGAAACTAGTAGCACGTGCATGCAGACGGTGAAAAAAAACCAAGAAAATGCGGTAACAAACTCAGACACTACACGTTTAACATCTATCAGAAAGTAATGCATTAATGATAGAGTTGAAATCAGAGTGAAGAAGTAGAAGTACCTGATTTCAGATTGAAAAGGGGAGGACAAAGGATCGTGGGGGTTTTAGGATCAGACAGAAGACATAATCACATAAATGAGAGGCAAAGTGAGGTTTCTTTTCACGTTCTCTTCAAGAGTAGAAATAGCAGAAGAGGAGGGAGGGTGGTGTTCTTCTGAAAGGCGTGTGTACTGTGTAGGGTGTGGGTTTAGGATTTTACGAGAGTGTTAATCATGATGGGTTAACTTAAATAAAGGAAAGGAGGTTGAGTTCACAAGGATACTGTGGTTAGTTGTTCACTAGCCGTGTTCATAACATCAATATAAATAATTTAAAAGATAAAATTATAAATTATAAAAACTTTAATTAAAAAAAATCAAGAAAAACAATAAAAATATAAAGAAGAGGGTCCAAATTAAAATTATTATTGTTGTTGAAAAAACAAAAACTACAAAGAATAAAATTAAAAACCATAAAAACTTAACAAAAAGATAAATGATAAAAATTAAAAATTAAAAGTAAAAAGATCGAATCAAAATCATTATTTTGTATAAAGCAAGGATTAAATTGAAAAGAAAAAAAAACTTTAACAAAAAAATGAAAACAATAAAGAAATCAAAACTAAAGGACAATATCTGAAATACAAATAACAATGGGGACCATAGTGCATTTATCGGGTTAAGAGAGAAAATTAAAGAGAAAAAAAAAAACAAAGAAAGACTCCCAAACGATAAACCTACAACATTTGGACACCATGTGCCACTTCAAATGGAAGAGAAGACGACGAAGAATAACATGAGACGGTGAAAACTTATATTTTAGCACATGGAGCCGCTGCACGCGCTATCCAAAGTGCTCTGACGGCTCCAAAGCATTGATGCGTCTGCTGCACGTGTCCACAACTTTTTCAAATTAAAAATATTATTTTAATGGTCAATTACGTAGTTACCCTTGACGAAACTAACAATTAAAAAAATCGTTGCTAAAAGATCATAATACCCCTAACTCCAATGAATTAAATTTCTTGGATCCACGAGTACACGCGTAATTCTATTATGTATAGAATGAAAAAAAAGGGTTATCAGTTATAAACCAATAACATCTGGACACCACACACAACTCTATATGGAAGAGGAGACAACGAGGAATAACAAGAGAAGACGAAAGCTCATTTTCTAGCCCCTGGAATCGTCGCACGCGTCTCCTAAAGTGCGGGGGTAGCTCCAACGTGTTGATACATACATTGCACGTGCCAACAACTTTTTCAAATTAAAAATATTATTTTAATGATTAATTACGTAACTACCCTTTACCGAACTAATAATTAACAAAAAAAATTGTGGTTGAAAGACCATAACACCTGTTACCCCAAGGAATTAAATTTCTTAGATTCAAGGTACATGTGTAATTTTACTGTGTATAAAAAGACACAAATACAGACATTCCCTACCCAAAATCCTTTATTTTTTTACACTCAGAGGTATTTTAATTATAATATTGTTTATAAATATATTGAATCAATTAAAATGCCCTTCAAACAGATCCATATTACCTAAGGCACTATATAAAAAAATAAAAATAAAAATAGAAAAACAAGTAAATTTTTATGCGAAGAAAAAAAAAAGTCACCTTGAAAAATATAACGGGAGCTACAGTAGAACACCCATCTATTAGTATATTTGTTATTTGGCTCGGATCTGGAAGCAAAACAAAACAGTTGTGTTTTTTATTGGAGGAATTTGGGAAAAATCTCTATTGACATGTGCCAGGTTGGAGACAGACAACACTAGCGCTTGCCTCTTCTGTGCCTATGTACCACTCTTCTCCACTGGCACTGGGAATAGATTCTGGGAGGTTTTTTTTTTTTACAATTTATTTTTTAAAATATTTTTCAAACTGTTTATTATTTGAAAAAAAATATGTTTTTTTATGTGTTTTTTATAGTTTTGATATGATAATATTAAAAATAAAAAAAACTAAAAAAATATTATTTTAATATATTTTTTATTTAAAAATTATTTTTTAAAAACACTCTGTATTACATTACTAAACACACACTTAATAGAAAAAATCATGATGTCCAAATAAGCAAGGGTGTTCTAAATAAATATTCTTAAAAAAAATGAAATACATTTGAGGTGCAAGGTAGCTTAATAAGGATGTCTTAAAATGTTGAAAAAGAAATTTGCAATTAAATCAATTTTTAATTTAGCAAAATTTAATTTAATTTTTTTGACTAGTATAATAAAAACTTTAAGAATCAAAATTAACACTACAAAAAATTCCTAGCCTCTTATTCTTTTTTTTTCAATTTTATTGGAGACATGTTTTTAACATTTTTAGTCCCTAGAGTTTTTAATTTACATTTTTAATCCTTATTTTTTGTTATTTTTTATATTTTGATCTATAACTTTATTTTTCTTGCATTTTAATCCTTTGGATAGAGAGAAGAGATAGAAAGTCGATGAAAAATGACCTAATGAGAGAGAAACTCATCATTTGTCCATGATCGAATAACTAAAATTATTATTCTTGGTGTCAAAAGGTTTCATTTTACGAGAGAAGTTCTACTAGGATGTTTTAAGCCCTCCATCTTGTCAAGAAAAGCATATCAAGGTTGAGAAAAAAGACGACTTAATTTTGCAATTTTAGAGCACTCTTAAAGTGTTTTGGGCTAAGAGCAATTCATCGAGGTTTTAAAGGTAAATTTAAGATTAAAATAGATTTAAAATGAGTTTTTGAATTGAAAAACCAATTGCTTTATTTTCCAATCACCTCATTTGTTGGTCAAGATCTGGAGATATAGTATGCCCCAGGTTATCCTAGTATCATAACTTGGGTCACGGGTTAGGTGGTCTGTCTTAGGATGATTCAGGTAAGTGTTTTTGTTATTTTTTTAAATTGATTTTTTTTCTCAATTTTGTTTTTCAATACTTGATTAGTTAAGGATTGAGTTTCAAATATTTGTTTTTCATTTTGTTTTCTATGAAGTTATGTATTTCTCATGATCTGGACCACGTGTTTGAAGATATAACACGGACTAACTCGAGTTGCATTTTTTTTTTAAATTGAGTTTTATTGTTTTTATTTTATTTTTTGAAAAAATACATTTAACATCCAAAGGTTTGGTCTGAATTGCGATTGTTCGCCACAATTTAAAAAATTATATTTTATATCATGTAGTTTATAAATGCGCTAATACTTAACATCCTTCTTAAAAAAATGACAACAATAATAGTCAATTTATTTATAGGAATGCCATTATTTTCAATTTATAACTAAAGAACCCTCAAAGCTTAAAAATAACAAAAATACCACCAAGCTAAATAATATCTTATTAATTACAAAAATGTTATTCATTTTTTTTTTCAATTTTATTTTTAAACATTAGATTGATCTAATATATCACAATTTAAATATTTATATATAAAAAATATTCAGCATTTAAAAAAAACATAGTCTAATATACATCAGATTTTTTTCATGATTAAATAGAACACATTAACAATGTCTTTATATATTTTATGTTAAAAAAATAATTAATATGACTTGCTATGCACAAGTAAAAGATCTAGTTTGTACTAGAATAAAAAAGAATAATAAAAATATATTTGGTTGAAAAAATCAAAATAAAAACATAATTAATTTGTTTGTAAAACAATTATTGAATGATCTAATCCCATCAAAGCAAAGATATGAGAAGACATATCTCTACTGATTTCATCTCTTTTATCTCAAATCAGTAATTAAACACCATCTAAAACACCACCACCTCCACTATCCCTTCTATTTTTTTTTCCCGTCTATGGAAAGTATGCACTTCTCCACCAACTTCGAATTTCATGGCAGCGCACGGATCCAGCGTGGAGCGTTGGCCCCGAAGGATAAAATATTCGACACCCAACTTAAAAATATATCCAATTTGGTCCATTTCTTGTTTTAAAAAAGTATTGCCCTCTCGAGTCTTCAATACCGGATCCATCATCACCGCTAAGAGCTAACAGCAACGGGCCAGTTAACATATCCCGTGTTCTCTCAAGGAGTGGAACACCATTCACAGACTAAGGAATTATTGGCCCAGCACCAAAATAAGAAAGAGAATGAAAGTATCGGTCATGTGAATAGAATACAATGGTGGTGTTTGTGTGCTAGATGCAGATCGCGCAGTTTAAAAAACAGAAAAAAGTATTAATGCATTAAATTATGGTGTCAAGGTTTCCACCAACAAAGCTCTTCTTTTCGGGGAGGTGGGGGGCATAAAGTAGAAGAGACTGGAGAGGACCACAAACAAATATGTAAATCTTGGACAAGAAAATGAAACTGCCACCTATGGACTCACTGGGAATTAGAACTTCTTAGTTGCTTCACCAACCAAAGCTTCGAGGCCAAGAGCCAATAAAATCAAAAGCGTACAGTTTCTAAATTACAATCATAATGTTCAGAGGTAAAAGATGCGAACAAAAAAGTACTATGGGGGAAATACAGCAAGGAGAGGAATCTCACTCATTTGATATCTCCTCCGATTTCCCTTGGTGTGAAAGCCCTGAGGACCCTGAGTAGGCATGACCACTATGACCTCTTCCTGAGTCTAGAGTAGACCGATCTGTAGATCCACTGCGATTATGCATTCGCCTTTGTTTAGAATTTGATTGCTCCCCAGCTTCAGACAATGAACTCTTATGTCTGCTACTATGTGTAGACGCAGCATGTCCCCTTGACAATTGTGAGTTTCGCAGCTTGGAACTTGGGGTTGTAGTTCCAGAATGGAGGGAAGAATTCATCAATGAAGATCCAGCAGACATCTGATATGAACGTTTTGATTTCTTTTCTGCTTCTTGTTTCTCAAGTTCTTTAGGGTCAGGGTAATGCACAAGCGAAACTTGCCTTGAAATTTTACCAACTATCAGTGCAGATAACCATGTCAGGTAATGCTTAAATAAGATTTTAACACAACAGAATTGGATTCACAGAATTAAATCAACAGTGCACAAAGCTATCACAACAACAACAATGGATGTATATTTTTGGACTATTTTAATAATCAGGGACGAATAATCAATTGCACAGCATTGATTAATGACAGTCTATGACAAACAAATGACATCCATGTTAAATTAAGACACCTAAAACACTAGAAATCCAGTGATACACTTGCATGCAACTGATTTGATGAGCAATGGTTCCATGCTCATAGAAGTACCACCTTAATCCAATTAAATCTAGTGAGGAGGACAAGCATGATTCTTCCCCTTGATTGTGCAGCATTATTCTCACAACCATCAAAATATGCTAATGAAATGCAACCCCAGAGCTCTCCTCTTCCCCACCCCTCCAAACTTACAGGAACCTGACTCGACCCCAACAAAACCCAACAGCTTCAAAAACCAATTCTCATAAAGTTCTTCCCCAAGAACAAAAGAGTAAGAGATTCAGCCGTTTTTTATAAAGTATCTATTTACCAACACCTTTTTAATAGTTAAAACATACTCCAAGGCAGCTCCCAAGTGAAAAAAAAACACTACAGAGGGTATTTTGGAATTTTAACCTTTAAGTTCCTCTCTGCGAGAAGTTGCTACCTTGCTATTCACCTCAATGCTTGACCAGAACAATCCTTCCACAAACTCCATAGAAGAATCACATTAAAATGACCATTTTTATTTCATCCCAGAATCACTCTCCATATGCCTAGATAAAGAGTTAACCTCCTTGAATCCGATAAAAAATTAATTCGTAGGTTAACTAAAGAGTTCATCAAACTACTAGTTCAATTGCTATCTAATTCATATTCCACCATGAGACAAGATACTGAACATGAGTAGAAATGACCTCCCCTTTCCTTTCTTGTCTATATTTTCCCTTGTTTAAAGTGCTGACTTCATTTGATGCAAATAGCTCTCAACACTTCAACACCGTTATGGAAAAAATCCACATGGAGAATTTATTTGTGATATAGAAACATCTACGACAACCTTCACCACTTCAACTCTTAGTTAACTAAAGACCCTGGTGTCAACATCCAGCTCTATACCTCTTCCTATAGCCATTTTCCCATGTCTCTTGATTCCAGCAGGCACAGGTGCGCAGCCAATATCCGTACTCTCACTCAATGGTCAACAACAGAAAGATTTCCACAAGCATATAAAAAAACAAGTGGTTATATGCAAGTCTATGAAATTGATTGGAACAATCAACAACATAAAATACTAAACAATTGAAAAGAACAGAAAACAGTATCATGTTGGGGATAATGTAATTTCATAAAATACAATTCATTTATAATTTAGGAAGAAAAAGAAAGTAGAAAAGCCAAATTTACCAATCTTCGTTTCCAATTCAGAAGAAAGGAAAACCGTTGCATCTAGCCCTTGAGCAGAGCAGCTGACCAGATCAAATGCTTTCCCTGCCGCAACAAGTAAAAATAACCCTTGTTATCTCCAAATTATGCACACACCAAGATTAGCACACATACAGTAGCTGTATGCTATTTTCAATGACAAAAACTGCATTAGTTGTTGATACCTGGAGATGCCTCGAAACTTCCCAAACATCCATCCTGATCAAGACTGAGCGATAGTTCTTTCCCATTAAAATCAGGAAGCTGAAATACACATACAATTAAGAATGTTAGCAATTAAATCTTATTCTCAATGAATCACGAAACAATGATAGCAATGTTGACAATGACCTTCAAATAACTGGCACCTTATTAAATAATACTGATAAATTTGTTTTCCCATAACAACAATGAACGCAAAACTCAGTAATAAAATAATAATTTACTTAATGAAACTATGAGTCATTTATTTATTAAGATAATAAAAAGAGCATGTAAAGCTTACTTACTTCATTAATAGGCCATTGAATGAGCCAGAGCTCAGTCGAATCTGACAAACTAATATCAGCCAATGGTTCCCTCGAATCTTCTTCAAATCCTGGTTCAGGCTTGTAACCCTCCACCTCCTCAACATCATCCATTGCCCAATACCTCTGCGAAAACAAAACAAAAAATAACATCACTCTTCATTCAAACATTTCATCAAACACCTTCCAAACAATTTTCATCCCTTTCCTTTTCCTTTATAGGTGTTACAATTACCAATTTTGTTAATTAAAAAAAAAAACAAAGGAGCTTGCTGCTTGTGCAGAGGGAAACTTTAGAGATTGAATAGAAGTTACATGAAAGATAACGAGAAGAGAGAGGGAGAGAGAGGTACCTTTATGGATAGTAATAAGAGTAACGGCGAACAAGGATCTTTTTCTTCTTCTTCAGTCGTGGTGCTTGTTGCTTGCAGTTGCAGGGGGGTTTAAGCGAAACCTAAAAACCTCACGGCTTTCCTCTCTGTTTTGTCTGGTAGCAAAAATATTTTGCAGAAGGAAGGTAGTGTGTTAAGAGGCCGAAGCCTAGTGGGAGAAATTAGAAACAAATATCCAAAAGATACTGGGCTCGACTAAGGCTCTTATGGGCTCAAAATACTGGAAGAAACCCAGCCCAGTTGTAGACACGTCCCACTTTTTATTTCAGGTGTAATTATTTTATCCAATAAGAAATATCCATCCTGAATAATATTCTTCTTTTCTTTATTTTTATAATTAAATGATATTATTTCCAGTTAATAATTAATTACTTAAATACTAATATAATTGAGAAGAGATATCTTTATTCTGTAGCTTAAATTATATTGGATGGAAATATAAAAATACTCTGCAAATGAGTGATGGATTTCATCGGTTTAGTGGTTGAAACTTTTTATAATTTTATTTTTTTAGAATGTATAAAATTATTATCATGATACTTAACCATTTGTCCATTATAGAGTTGGCAATAGGTGTTTATAAATTGGATTTCTTGATATTAGGAATTTAAATATTCATAAACTATTAAATTTTAATTATCTAATATATTAATAAAAATAAAATAAAATAGTTAATATACATATTTGAAGTAAGTATATACATATTAAATGATAAATATTATTCATATATGTATTTATATTAATATTAAGATATGTATATATCATATTATATTGGGGAAAAATCTAAATATTCTACAAATATATTTATATAGTATAAATATATATTTTGATTTAAATTCATATAAGTTTCAAGTAAATTTAATAATATACCCATGCTTTTTCTGGTTTCTATCTGGGTATTCTGACTTTCGATTGAAAAAAAATAAAAATACGCATCTCGCTCTTGATTCTCGTCCATCTCCAACCTGAAAAATACGCATAATAAAACTAACTCCACCTTACAAGGTCACGTGACGATCACATGCACATCATTTTCTTATAATCACGTACACAATACAAAGACACATGCCATAACCACAAGTAAAAAAAAAAAAGAAGAAGAAACCATCTAGGTGGTGGCCTAATGGTAAGAATTTGAAACTAATAGATTTGCTCCTTCTGTGGTTTCAGATTCGAGCCATGTGGTTGCTCATATGATGGCCATTAGAGGCTTACATGGTCGTTAACTTCAGAGCCCGTGGGATGAGTCGAGGTGCGTGCAAGTTGATATAAATACCTACGTTAAACTAAAAAAAAAAGAGAATGGAGGCTTACATGTTCGTTAACTTCAGGGCCCGTGGGATTAGTCGAGGTGCGCGCAAGCTGGCCCGGATACCCACATTAAATTAAAAAAAAAAAGAGAGAGAGGGAGAAACTCATAATTCATTCTTCTTCTTCCTCGTATAATCCCAATTAACGCATGCCTAATCAACCCTGTACCCATCCATCGCCTACCCAATTCCTTCAAAAGGGCGTCCATTCTCTCCACAAATTTTTAGACTTGATCACTGAAGCCTATAACCAATTAAAGACGTACCTTTGCTTGATCAAATAAACAACATTGACAGCATTAATTAAAAGGTACTCGCTCGTGTTAAAAGCAATCCCAAGCAGATATCAATTAATGGTAACCGATAAGGATGAGTTTGGGAATGCCGAATTGTTGAACAATTTTGATTTTAAATTAATATTTTTTATTTTAAAAATATTTTAATATGTTGGTATTAAAAATAAAAAAAAATTAAATTTTTTTTTAATATATTTTCGAGATAAACACAACCTTAACTTAACTTTCTAGTTCAAATCAACATAATTAATTAATATCGATAGGACTATATACCAGTTGGTGGTCAATTTTTTAGTGGACCTTTATTATTAGACAACAATTCTCTTTTTTCAGGCTGTTGTCAATTTATAATTACTATTTTATCTCGTCACAACGCCACCGTTTTATTTGTTAGAATCTAAATTTAGTTGTGATGCTCCTCGCCTTTCAACAATTTATAACATCACTGCTGCAAAAAAAAAGAAAAACAAGAAGTCGTCGTGTCAGCTCGGGTAAAAAAAAACTGTAGTTATATTATTAATGAAAAACAAAATCTTTATATTATATTTATAATAGAAATTAGATTTATGATACTAATTAAATATGAAGATATATATATATATATATATATATATATATATAAATAATCTTAATTTCTTGTATTGCTAAAAATTAAGAACTTGTATTTTAAAAAGAGTGTATTATTAATGTTTTTTTATTTGAAAAATTGTAAATGAATATTGTGAAGAGCTATAACGCAACCCCAACCCTAACTCTTATCGATAGCGTCACCATGACCTCAAAAAAACAAAAAAGATTGCAAAGCATCAGCTTTCATTGAAGTCCGTAAAATCAAAGAAAATCGATGTCCACCCGTTTTTCCCGCTGGATTATCACTCTGCGATGCATAGTTGGACTAACTAGACCACCATTCATTCCATCAGCAGTACCGTCTACTGAGAGCGAGAGGTAGCGGAAAGGTTATTAGTTTAAATTACTTATAAGCCGAACTCCAATAATGGTGATAGGGCGGGCAGGCAGGCAGCAATCAATAATGTTGGGATTGTACGTGAAACTATATACGTCAAAGCATTAATGCAACGTCTCTTTACTCTCTACAGATCACTCTTGCTTCTTTCTTTCTTTCCTAACTTTCACTGGAGGATCATTTATTGCCATTTGTTTTAATCTCTTCCAATGGGGCTTCATCGTGGGTTGGTTGGCCCTCCTTCATTGTTCTTGCCTCTTGGTTTCATTTTATTACTGGCTAGCCACGCAGCTGCTAACTGTCCCATAATCACGAACCCTTTTCACTTGGATGCAGGGCCATTGAAGTTGCATGTGAAACATTCATCCACTTAAGCTCTGGTACTGCAGCTAGGTATCTAAGCTAAGCTCTTCTTATATAAGACTGCCTCGATATGTTTTTCAGCTGCTACTTTAATTACGTTATTCTCAGGAAGTAATTTTCTGGACTAGCCTTAGAGGTGATGGTGTTAAATTTCCATAGATACATAGTTCATTAAATCTTCTATTTGTTCTGCATCAGAATGTTAGAGAGTCGAAGCTTAATTGCTATTATATGCATGTATATGAGGACTTACTAGTATGTGTGATGATAGTAGAAAGTAGACACAAATTGATGCGTGTTATTGTTGGCTTAATTAATCTTACAGGGAATTAGCCAGAGACATGGGTTCCGGTGAAATAAAGTCACCAGAAGGTCTACCAGAGACACCAGCAACATATGATGGAGTTTCAAACCCAATTCACAGCAAGAAGCTTGGAATTTACTTCCTCGAGTCCGACAATAGGAGGATGGCTTTTGGCCGTGGATATACCGGAGGAACTACTCCTGTTGACATCCATGGGAAGCCTATTCCTGACCTCTCGAAGACAGGTGGCTGGATTGCAGCCTTATTCATTTTTGGTAAGCAACTTCTTCATATGAGTTTACATTCCATTTCTTAGAAAACTGTCACATGAAGGTTAATAATTAAGTCTTTTTTTCTGGTGTAATAACTGGGAGATTAAATTAAGGTTACACTACAATTATGATAGACAGGTGAATTGGACTAGATCAGAAAATACAAAAATACTAAGAGTGTTTCTGTAGTCATAGAATATGATATATGCTATATATTCTTTCGTGGAATTAATTTACAACTTGTGTTCAAGAAGTGCAAGATCATGTGTATGTTTGTGTTCAGTCAAATCATATTTCGGTCCCTTTCTGAGCTTGGATCTTTTTCTGTCCAGGGAATGAAATGGCAGAGAGGATGGCTTACTTTGGCCTCTCTGTTAACATGGTGGCCTTCATGTTCTATATTATGCACCGACCCTTTACCAGTTCATCCAATGCAGTGAACAATTTCTTAGGAATTTCTCAAGTTTCCTCTGTCCTTGGCGGATTTCTTGCAGATGCGTATCTCGGTCGATATTGGACAATTGCAATTTTCACAACAATCTATCTTGCGGTAAGATGTGTTCATGAACACGTAGTCGTCAATCCGTTCCTCAAGTTAAATCCTTGGAGGTTTACTGATGATGCGTTTTCCTTTCAATCTTTGTTTCCTGGAGGGCTTGACAGGTATAACCTTGTGTGCAACAATGAATATTTTCATGCCGGACCAGGGTCAATGCGATCAGCTATCCTTGCTTTTGGGTAACTGCGAGCCAGCGAAATCATGGCAGATGCTCTATCTTAACACAGTTCTTTATGTGACTGGATTTGGAGCCGCAGGTATAAGGCCGTGTGTTTCTTCATTCGGAGCCGATCAGTTTGATGAAAGAGGTGAAAATTACAAGTCTCATCTGGATAGGTTTTTCAACTTCTTTTATCTTTCTGTAACTATTGGAGCAATAGTGGCCTTCACTTTAGTAGTCTACATTCAAATGAAACATGGATGGGGATCTGCCTTTGGTTCACTGGCCATAGCTATGGGCATGTCAAACATGTTATTCTTTATCGGTACTCCTTTGTATAGGCATAGATTGCCAGGAGGCAGTCCACTAACAAGAGTTGCCCAAGTTCTGGTCGCGGCCTTTCAGAAGAGAAAAGCCTCGTTTTCCAGCAGCGAGTTAATAGGCCTTTATGAGGTTCCTGGCAAACGTTCTGCTATAAAGGGTAGTGGAAAGATAGCACATACAGATGACTTCAGGTATAATTGCTAATCTCTTACATTTTTAATATTTCATGGATTAATACAGTTTTAGGCTGTGTGAATTTTGGTTCTCAACCTCTGGCTGTTTGTTCAATGGTTTTGGAGGATTTCTCTTACAAGTTACAAGGAAATCTGTTTTGTTCATTCTTTAAAAAAACAAAAAACAAAACAAAAAAGGGAAGGGAAATTATATTTTTCACCATATAATTTCCAAAACTTCTGGGCTTCAACAGATGTCTGGACAAGGCAGCATTGCAATTGAAGGAAGATGGTGTAGATCCAAGTCCTTGGAGGCTTTGTACGGTGACTCAAGTGGAGGAAGTCAAGATACTTATAAAGCTTGTTCCAATACCAGCTTGCACAATAATGCTCAATCTAATCTTAACAGAGTATCTGACTCTATCAGTACAGCAGGCATATACTTTGAATACACATTTGGGTCATCTCAAACTTCCAGTAACAAGCATGCCCGTGTTTCCTTGCCTCAGTATATTCCTGATATTGTCTCTCTATTACTCGGTATTTGTTCCAATATTCCGGCGCATTACCGGCCATCCTCGTGGTGCTTCTCAGCTTCAAAGAGTAGGAATCGGTCTGGCATTTTCAATTCTTTCTGTTGCCTGGGCAGCCATTTTTGAGAGGTATCGGAGAAAGTACGCTATAGAACATGGCTATGAGTTTAGTTTCTTGACTCCCATGCCTAACCTGAGTGCCTACTGGTTGTTGATCCAGTATTGCCTGATTGGAATAGCTGAAGTCTTTTGCATTGTGGGCTTGCTTGAATTTCTGTATGAGGAAGCTCCTGATGCAATGAAGAGTATAGGATCTGCCTATGCTGCACTAGCAGGTGGAATTGGCTGCTTTGCAGCAAGTATATTGAACAGCATTGTGAAATCAGTGACAGGGAACCCAGACAAGAGGCAGCAATCATGGTTGTCCCAGAATGTAAATACTGGTAGATTTGAATATTTCTACTGGCTGCTTACAGTTCTGAGTGCGATAAATTTCTGTGCCTTTCTATATTCAGCCCGTAGGTACAAGTACAGGGCAGAGCAGAAATTTGGGATTCAGGAAGTTGTAACCAACAAACAAAACACCCCAGCCAGGGGCTAGCAAGCCGTATATGAATTCGAAATCTAAGATGGACAAGTACCACATTCACAATTAAATTTCTCTCTTCCAGTGCAAGATTTCCCCTTCATGATGTTTCCCTTCTAAAACATAACTTGGAACAAGATAAAACATGAATCACAGCTGCATTTTCCTGCGTTTAATCGAATTGCTGGCAACATTTGAATTCTGCGCCCTTGTCATTATCTCAACCGAGTCAGGGTGCATTGAAGATCCTGATATTGCATGTGCGCTGTGTGAATGATCATGGTTTTCAAGAATTGGCATATTCCCTAATGATAAAGTTAGGAGCCTGTGCCAATGAGTGCCAGGGTCCAATATGTTTGATTGGAAGCTTGAGCCAGCCCCTCTTTATGGCTGGTTGCCCGGATGGAACTGTCCAGTGTCCCCATGCATGTCTGTATCTGCTGAGCTTCTTGTCTGTTGTTCACCCATATATATCTGCTGCCTCTAGAGGACAGAGCCATGGAGTCACTCACATGGGGCTAGCTAAATATTAAATGCCATCAAACTAATTGAATCTCGGAGCCCTTCTGATAAAATTAATCTGCATAACCATAACATGGGTCACGGCATGGCCTCAGGATTCGATAAACCATTCAGAGTTGTCCAGAATCCTCCGTAGACTTTAGGTGAACAAAGTTTGTGTTTTCTTCTAAACTAATTGAATTAAAGAAGCTAAAAAAAGGGACCATTAGATAGGCACAGAAAAATTTTTGGCCATAGAACACACATAGGTGGTGATGAGCTATGATTTTATTTTATTGTCCAGTGCCTTTGCAAGCCTCGTCAGTACGTGGTAAAAACAGGGGGGGGGCACTTCAATACTTCACCAAATAAAAGGAACAAAAAACAGGGGGGAAAGGCGCCAAAATCTCCATGCCCGTCGAGAAGTCTTTCTGAATATGCTAGCACTTCAATACCTCTAGCATGAAAGTGTTGATTTATCAATCATAATATTGCATTATTATAAAATTTATAAATTAAAGAAAATGTTGATTTTTAGTAAAGTGTTTAAGATTCTTTAATTCATAAACGATAAAATCTTAAAAGTATATTCAAATCTTGACATGTATAATCTTAAAATACATCATAACCGTATCTCTCAAGTATCCTAACCATATCCCTCACCATCTTATTATATTCCTAAGTATTCAAAAGAAATTATTTTTTAATATATAAGAAATTATTGCTACCTATACGTTAGTCGTTACTGTATAAGCCCAACACGGACACAGTAGCAGTAGCTTTTATGAAATTTGCTTGCTCGCTTGGGATCCACATAAATCTATCTCATTCTTAATGCGTGTTTATTGTGATACATTCTTATTTTTAAAAAATATTTTTCATTTACAATATTTTTTTTATTTTTAACATATTAATACATCAAAATTATTAAAAAATATTAAAAAGTATCAATTTAATATTTTTTTCATATTAAATATATTTTTGAAACTAAACACAAATACAATGTCAAAATTGTGTTTATTAGGTCAATACAGGTGATTTTTCAAAAATATTTTTTAATTAAAAATATTTTTTTTCAGATTTTTATTTTATTTTTAGCATTAACTCATCAAAACCATAAAAATACACTTAAAAAAAATTTAATACATTTTCAGATGAAAAAATTTTCAAAAGCAAGTTGAAAACATCACCAAATGCAACGTTGGATCACCGGCATGAGTAGTTTTTAAGTGGTCCAATCTTGCTAGTGAAATCAAATATCTAAAACAACAAATTACTTTCATGGGAATTTAAGTGGTCCAAATATCCTGTTCGAGTAGGCACTTACCGTAGCAGAACCTCAATATTTCACAAGTTGCTTCTTAATCCACTAATAAATCAGCCAACACATACAGATGAACAACAATATAATTACACAAAATGGCAAACTAGAAAGTGCAGGCGAAGTGCTTCGATTCTTTTATGCTGGAACTGATTACGTTATTCTAGATGCCACACAACGTTGTCTTATTATATGGGTTCAACCAAAGGTGTATCCTAGTCAAGCATCATCCTATAGTTTGAAGCATGGGGTAATAATATCAGCAGTACTTAGGCTGTGCCTTGTATGAATCGGCATAATGTTTATGAATCAGTTTATACAAGCTATACACTGATCAGTAGAATATACACGAAAAGCAACGAGCATTTGACAATCAAGTACAGTAGGAAATTACAAGGTAGTGTAAGTAGAGAAAATGAAAAATTGTTTTATGCAAAAACCTTTTTTTTTTCTTTTGAGACATCTATGCAAGCCTCTTTTAAATAAAGCTCAGGGAGCCTTTATTTACACTCCAGCCAGCTCTTCCTCCATCGACGGTGAATCTGATGCACACCAACTTAAGGGCTTTCACAAAACTCCATTTCCTAGCATCCCAAATGGAAGTGGTTCATCAAAAACACCTCAAGAAATCTGGTGCTATTATTAGGTTTTCCATGTAAATGGAGGACTAATTCTAACACTATTTAGTGAGCAATAATTCACAAAAAGGAAGTGAACATAGCACTTTATAGTGACTATCCAATATTTGAGATTAGTTCAAAATAAGTAATATGTAGGTGCAGAAAGCGGAGTAAATGTAAAGTTTTGATGGCTGTGATTTTATCAATATGTGATGAGAGAGAAAGTGTGCGTGTCTAGAAGTTAACACTTCAACGAATTGTCTCACTTCCTCATATGCCATGTCCACACTGACGGAATGATTAAAGGCTTGAAATTATATTTCTAGGCTATCTGAAAAACTGGCCATAGTTTTAGCAGCTACTGATACTAATTTGGTCCATACAGACAAAATTAACCCTGCTTACAACCTTTCCAGAGATCAGTGCCTTCACAGGAAGGCTCAGGACTCGGAATTTTTTTTTCTTTTTTTTTTTCAGTATGAAATTGACTATGTAATCTAAGGAGAAATTCAGCATACCTTGCCACATATTGGACAACTTTCACTTCTTTCCAACCATTCATAAATGCAGCCAAGGTGAAAATGGTGAGAGCATCGAGTTGTGATTTTAGGATTTTCTGGGGTGTACTCTGCAACATGATCGTTCAAAAACACCTTACTGGAGGGAATAAGAAAAACACATAACTTAAAAGCCACAATCTGATGCAGCACAATCTAAACACATTAAATTACCATCAAGACAGGTAGGGCAGGCATCTTCATCTTCAGAAGATGGTTGCGCATAAGTTAGCCCGTATGCAACTTTTGTTGCCAAAGATTTGTCTGACAACTCTGAATAGCCAAGTTTATTGTCATCTTCAGAATCAATCCCGTTTCTTCTTCTTCCAAAGCCCAATGATTCCACGGCAGAACTGCTCATATTTCTTCTCAGTGGTTGTGATTCTTCTTGGAAGTGAGTCATCGACTTCCTAGAGACTAAACCATAACGCTGCAAACGAGCATACCTCTGATCAGTATCATAAGGGAGTGGCCTGGATGACGAGAGTTGAGTGTTGTCATTTGCAGAACCATCTGGTAATCCTGTGCCAACTCCAGTTGATGCCAAAGAAGTACCTTCTTGGGTTGGCGAGACAGTCCTACCTTCAAGTCTGTGAAACACTGTACCATACTGCAAGTGCATGGCAGAAGGTAATAAGTGCATCACCTAACTGGAATGAACTAAAACAACAAAAAATATGAGGATGTGTCACAACAGCACCAAAGAACATGCTTTGGAAAGGGAAATCTATTATGACAATCACCTTAGAAATTAGGATCTTTCCATGATCAAGAATATAAGTGACAGTGTAATTTAGTTAATTGGGTTTTTTCGAGCCAGTTTTAAGAAACTAAACCTCAAATCACAAAGCATACATAGGAGATAAGTTTCATTAGAAAGCATAAACATGAGAACAACTTTAATCACAAATCGGTTGAAATATTTGATAGAGCACACCATGACATTGGAATTGCACCCAAGGGAAAGGTACTGTTTAATCATTTATTACTCTGGGGCACCTAAAGGGTTTACTATGACTGTTTGCATATACTCCAAATCCTCTGGGTGAAATGTTTATTTCATGCTTTTGTAAAATCTGAGCTCTATGCAATCACAAGATTATATACGTTCATTGAAGTACAAATTGGCAAACCCCTAAAAGACCTAACCCCCTAGATTTAGCCCAAATGCCTTGGTTGCATGATCTTATGCAAACAATCTCCACAACAAAGAGCCTAGAGTTTAGCAAACATCTGTGAAATGAAAAAATCAACAGTAAAGTGTGTTGAGTTGCCTGTATTTCAATGCTTACCCCACTGCGTAACTGGTGGAAAAGGAATCTTAGGCAAACGCAGTGCCTGTTTATTGAATTGCCCGAGTAAGCATGTTCTTCATGTTCATCACTGCATGGACAGCAGCAGAAGGCACCCATCTTTGTGCTTAAAAAATAAAACCCAAAAAATTGGCTGTTGACAACTAGGAAGCAACAAGCTAGGAATCAAGGATGCTATATCTTCAGCGAACCTGTACAAAACAAACAAACTTGAAGCACTCCATAAGAACAGGTATCAGCATAATTGGAATGATGAGAAGAAAAAGCGGTGAATGACATAAATCATCGGCCAAAGAGAGAGAATATAAAGTTCTTAGTAGAGAAACCCTCTTGGGCATTAGGTCCTTCTCAGAAGACCTTTTGGAGTTTTCAAGGCCGAAAATGCTTTATCTACAAACTTTGAAAGGAATAGATACATTAAAATGCCACCACGCTTCTACAAACCAGAATGGCAAATAACACTAGTCAGCAGCGAAGTCAATTCTCAAGAATCTCAAGGGCAGTCGGTTCACATAGTTATGCATTTGGAAATGGCAAACAAGTGCAGATGGAGATATGCCTGATAACACCATTTCCAGAAAGTGATAACGGGCATGAAATTCCTCTGAAACCAGGAGCAGTGTCATAGTCATCTAAACTAAAAAAAACGAATGCTCTCTTTGTCTATCATTGAAGCTTTGAAAAGGGGGGATTTGATGAAACTCTTGTTTCGTGAGTTGCTATGAACTATAATTCCTTCACAATGGAATAATAAATCAATATATTAGCTACGATAGAATTATTATTTTTTTTTGAAAATAAATAGCAATGTACCAGCAGTATAATACAATTTTTTTAAAAAAAAACAAAATCTTAATCTCACTGTAAAACAACAGCCAGTCTAAACTTAACAAGCAACAGAAAGACACTAATTCCTTAATAATCACTCACCCTCCAAATTATAGAAGAAGAAGAAGAAGAAGAATAAATTAAGAATCTGGCAGTATATGAATATTGATGATCGCAGGTTGTGTTGTGAGAACTGAAAGTGTCCTAGGGTTTGGTTAACGCGTGAATGGAAAAGGAAAAAAAAAAAAAAAAAGGAAAGGAAAGGAATGGAGAGAGCGGAAGTTTCCTTCTACTTACCTTCAGTACAAGTGAAGAGAAAGATCTGCAGTAGCAACCCCAAAAGGAAAAGAAAATCTATAAAGTACGCCACAGCGCCAACGACCTCTGCAGTCCACAAGGAGAAAAAGGAGAAGAAAATATGTCTTGTTTCTTTCTTACGATGATCTTGTGTTTTGGGAGCTAATGGCAGGGACAGGGAGGGGAGATTAATTAAGAAAAGAAACTACCGCACAGTGTAAAAGATAACGCTGCATTGACAATTACTCTAATCAATATCGTACTAGAATATATTGAATTTAATATAAAAAAAATATTCCCGCCTGCATTTTTCCTATTTTAATTATATCTTTTTATTTTAAAATAAATAAAAAGATATCATTAGATTTTTTTATTTCTTTCTATTATTTTATTTTATTTAATAATTAACAAGATATCATTATTTACTTTTAAAAATTGCAGTGAATCAAATTAAAGGGAAAACAAATGGATAGATACTGTTTAAACAGGATTAACAGAGGCTAAACGTCGGTGAGATTAGATTAGTTGAATGAGTAGCTCAATATTTGTTTTCAATAGATTAAAAAAAACTCTCCCTCCATTGTAGCGTGGAATTAGGTGCGTTTCTAGGGTCCGGCATGAGAAAGACTGCTCAGCTTGATAATAGTTAAAGAAGTCGAGGAGCCCTCCGTAGCCCAGTGTGACACAGCCGTACAGAGTTTGTTGGAGAAGAAGAAATGCCACTTCACAGATGTCTTCAAAGCATTCATGACCATCCGGAAGACAAGGATAGTTGAGAGTCAAAAGAAGGTAGCTGGATCGATTGTTTTTCGGTGCTGTCGGTTTCGGAGGGCAATGAAGACAGCAGTTTTGATTGTTTTTTTTTTAATTTGTATTTGAAGTTGTATTAAAATAATATTTTTTTTTAAAAAAAAATATTTTTAACCTAGTAAATAATTTAAAAATATCAAAATAATATTAATTTAAAATAAAATAAAATTTAAATTTTTTAAAATCTATGTTTTTCAATCACATGACCATCAAATTAAGGTCTGGGTTTTTATACCTTAAACATCAAATCAAAATATAAAACTTTAAAACAGAGGATAAATATCCACAAATTAATAATTCAAGGATCAAATTAATGTTTTATGCTTCTTTTGAATAGTGAAAATGAAAAAGGCTTTATTTTTTATTTTTTATATTTTTTTTTTAATTTAATTGTAACTGTAACATAAATTTGTATTCGTAATATTGATCTTGAATTTGAAACCACAATATGCTCCGTATATACTCGGTATACGATAGAACATGTGAAGAGAAAAATAAATCACGGCAAATAAAACGATGCTAAGACAACTTGAAAGGATAAAATAGCCGGGAAATCAATTTCAATGACAAAAAATTAATGAAACACCATTTTGGTTCCTTAATTGGTATGTATTGATTAAACTAAAGCATATTATATATGGATCGAGTTAAGCTATTTATAAGCATATGATACTCTTTAAAGTAGGTAAACGTGGAAATCAAGCTTCCATTTTCACTCTATTAATTAATTAATTAATTAATTACACACACACACACACACACACACACATATATATATATAAAACAAAAGATAAATTCCCTGGTATACTAATATATACTTTTACTCTCGGTTTCATTATTTACTTATTTTAGAGGGTACCTTGGACTCGATCAGCTTTCACCATGATTGAGTTACAAGCTTCCATATATTAGATCCATCGCTGTCCAATTCCTTGACCTTTTGGTCACTCTATAGTATTTTCTCATATATATATATATATATATATATATATATATATATATATATATATATATATATATATATCAGTAGTTGAATAATAAATCATTTGATAATAATTTTATATTAAACTTTTCAAAATTTGTCAAAACTGGTTAACTACAGATTCAATGCATACATGTCAAAGTTTGGTGGGTGATTAATTAGGTGTAAAAATCATAGTTATCAGACCCGATTCGGGGTTGATCCGGTCAAGGAGCCAGGTCCCGGGTCCCGGGTTACACTAGTTGACCCGAATTAACTCAACCCGAATTAACCTGGAAAAAAATTTTAAAAAACATTTTAAGTTTTAATATTTTATATGAAAAAATAGAAAAAACAATCCATGTGAACATAAACTATACATGTTATAAATAATAAAATTTAAAAAATTATTTCAACATGTTTTTATCTCACATTGAAAAGATATTATGTTACTATATTATTATTTTAAGTTGAAGTATTTAAACCAAAAATATTTTTTATCCTACATTGAAAAAATATAACTTTTTTCTTACAAACATGGAGTATATATACTAAAGGATTTCAAATCTCACATTGAAAAAATAAAATATTCTTATAGTATTTATACAGTGAACTTTGAAAATTATTAATAACCAACTAAAAAATATAAAAAAGAAAGCTCTTACTAGGAGAAAAAACATATTTTTTTTAAAAAATTCTCAACCGAGTTTCGTCAGGTCACAAGCCAACCCGGTGGATCAATCAAGTTTTGCCAAGTTTTTACCCATCCTAATATTTTACCTTATCCAGGTTAGTCTAGCTACCTGATCAATCCATGGGCTTGTTCAGACTTAATACCTATAATAAAAATAATAACGCCCATAAGACGTGTTTTACTACTCACATGCGGTTACTTTTGACAGATTTTAATAAAGAAGGATGTATTATAGTTCAACACATCGTTAATTATTATTATTTTTATATATATAAATTCAAAAGCCATGTTTAATCCAGGGTAGTCAAGCTTTTGACGATGGCAATGTTAGATCCCAATTAACCTGATCTTGGCTTTTGAGTGTGCTGCTATGTTTTTCAAATCTTACCCTTGTTGATCAGTCCCTAATCCCTATATATACAAGTCAAAGAATGATAAAATTGATAAAAATATATAAAAAATTGACATAAAAAATTAAAATATATATATATATATATATATATATATATATATATATATATATTATTCTCACTTAATATTCTTTAACAGTTTTTTTAAAAAATTCAACATGTTAGATTCATATATAATTATTCATAAAATAATTCTTAATGTTATGATAACTAATTTAAAGCCACAACATACTATTAATCTTTAATTTAAAGCCACAACATTTACGGATTATACGCTAGAACAAGTAAAGAAAAACAAGTCCCAGCAAATAAAAAAAACATAAAACAATGTTAATACAGCTTGCGAGGGTAAAATAGCTAAAAAATCAAGTTCAATGACAAAATAATAATAATAAAACACCATTTTATTTTAGTTTATACTTGTAATTGCAATATAATTATTATTTTAACTTGTAACTATATCTATATTAGATGTATAAAATCCTTCCAGGACCTATTATATTTTTATTAATATTAATATTATGTAAAAAATAATATGTAAAAATATTTTAAGAACTCATGATATTCTCACGCATATTGATATATATATCAAGAATATATTCATTCATATAAAAAATATTTCTCATCAATATTAATATATATATCAAAAATATTATTTTTTAATACTATCATAATAATATTATATTTTAGCTCTTTATTTTCGTAAAACAAACTCAAGAAATATAAATAAATTATGAATGTTTTAAACAAAGAACTTAGAATCTATATGTTTTACTGTACAATATCTTTATGTAATATTATTGTAAAAAAATAAAATAAAATCACTCACTTAATCACCAAGCAACCCATGTATTACTTTCATAGCAATTACGCTTTGGCCTAAACAAACTTAAATGCAGAAATTATTGAAAGCCTCCCCATCAACTGATGTGATTGCATAAAGAACTGATTGATTATTAGTAAGATGAACATCATCACACTATCTTAACAGAAAAACACATAAATCATTTATACTCAAAGTGCCAAGGAACCTCTCAGAACTCCACCCAACAAATTCTCTCGTGAAGGAGCAGAGATAGGATACCCAGCTTCTGGGATATTGCCGAAGCAGTACACAGGAGCTTGCCATTTTGCATCCTCAAGTGCAGCTCCCACTTCAAAAGTCATGACATGAGCCTCCCTCCCTGTGAACATCTTAATCATAAGAAAACCAACGCAATTTGCAACCCCACTTTGAAATTCCTTTTAACATGTCAAATTAATTTCAGTAAAAATAAATATCTAAACTGATACAGAATATAGTAATGACCCATAAATATAAACAACCAGACTGGTACTGTGACAGTAGTAGAAAAGGGAATGTGGAGACCAAATACCAGTGTAAAAGACCCAGTGAACAGGCCTTTTGGTGATAACATCTTCATAGTACCAGATGAAATCCACTTTCTCCCAAACGTTACAAAGAAAGCCATCCACGTGTCGTTGACCCAGATAATTAGCTCCATCAAGCCAATCAGGGCGAAGAATTCCAACCTCCAAATGCGCGGTGGAACACTCCTTGTTGGAATCTAAAGTGTAAAAGAAGGAAGTACCATTGTTCCATTCAAGGTCATACATAAGCTTGCCTAGTTGGTGTTGTATGATGTTGAAGTTTCTACCATTAGTCCAATCGTACCAGAGATCTATCTTTTGAAGTGTTCCACTGTAATTCATGAATAGAATTGCGTGGAATTGGTGAGGCCATGGTGCTGGAGTTGGGTCTCCTTCTCTGGATGATTTGATTAATGGTGAAAAGAAGAAGAGAAGGAGAATTGAGATAGAGATAGAGATGGGTCTGGTTAAGGAGGCCATCTTTACTCGTTGGAGATGGCAACGCGTGGTGGGTAGGGGCTTTTGTTTCCGTTTTGGTCTTTTTCATTTTTTATGGGCTAAATTGTAAGAATACCCCCAAACTTAAGAACAAAATCAAATAACCCCCTGAACTAAATGATTCTCTTAATTTACCCTTTCTATTTTATTGAAAAAACTCATAATTTACCCTCCTTTTTTTTTACCTCAATAAAAGGCTCAACTGTTAAAAAGTTTCGCAAGTTAAAGTGGGAAATAAAGATAATATTACAAAATTGCACTTTTAAAATGTTTCGTCCGCTTTGCAGATTTAAGAAGCACGAAGCTGCAAAATAGTTCATGATTGGAAACAAAATAATTAAACAACCAAATAGCTTGTTTTCACAGAGAACAAAACCAAGTAAATTTAGCTTTTCATCAGGTATAACCACAACGATACATAGGATAGGATACGAGAAAGAAACTTTCATGTCTTTTTATTTGAAAGGGTGGTTTGGAGTTGCAGTATAAAAATTATTTTAATATATTTTTATTTAAAAAAAGACTGTCGCTACAGTAGTGATAATCAAGGTTGTCAATTTCATTCTGTTTTCTTTGAAATGGTCGAAACATTTTATACCAATTCAAAAAACAGAATAAAACGGAACAATTTTCATCTCATTTTAAATCTCAGTCCATTCCGGATTTTTTCGGCTAAATTTTGACCGGAATGTTCCGGTTTCATTCCATATGTTCCGTTTCTGAAAAGCCATTGAATCAAATTGAACATTGTTCAATTTAATTAATTAAACTATCCAAGTATAAAAAGCTATTTTTCATTACTATTTTCAATAACAATGATATTAATAATAATATTGAAAATTATTATTACTATTTTCATTAACAATAATATTAATTTTTTAAAATTAAATTTATTACTAATATATATGGTTTATATTCATGTTTTTTTCATGTTTATACTTTGTATGAATTTGAGCAAAACAAGAGATGCTTTAGATTCCATTAGCCTTGATAACATTGACCTAACTTTATATTTAAAATATTTATATTAAAACATTTTACTTTCTTAATATTTTGATATTTTGTTTAAGTTTGAATTACTTTAAGTTAAAGATCTATTTAATCTTGACTATTTAGAATATTTAAAATTTTAAAATTATATTTATTTGGCATTGTGTTTGTATTGCATAATTTATAATTAATTTATCTTGAATTTGAATTATATTTGTTATATATATATAAACAGTATAACCCTGAAACGGCACGCCGAAACACTTCAAAACTAAAACATTCCATTCCAATTAAAAAAACAAAACACCTACCGAAAGACTAATTTCAAAGCTTCAAACAGGAAATGAAGGTGAGAGAACTAAAAATTAGAGCTGAAGTGAGTGAGATTATATAAAAGTGCACTTGCATTTCCAGGGCCATATAAACCATTCAAATGAAAAGAAGTGCGAATCAAACTTTGAACATTCACAACTCACTTGAAAATTGCCGAAACATGTTGTATTGTACAGTAGTGTGTATTTGTTGTCTAAATATACTTCATCCCTGAGATATATTGCTGTCTAGAAATAATGGTCTGGGCTATGGTATAAATAATCCCTAAGCATCCCAATATCCTGATCTTAATAACATCTGATATTATAATGGATGGCAGATTAAGGGGAAGCGTGATCAATGGTGACGAGTCCGTCTGCTTTGTGTTACTCCAAACAAACCGGTTGAAGAGTATATGGCTGGGAAACGTAAGAATGAGGATGGCTAAATTCTTGACTGCAAAGAACCAATCAGGGCCACCAATTTCAAGGCTCCAACCAACATTACCATGCCATGTATCTTCCCATATGCTGTAGAGGGCTGTCAAGACCAAGTAGGCTGATATGGCCACTGTAACAGGGAAATACCTTTGTTTGTCCCCAAAACCAGCGACAAAATCCGAGTCCTGGTTGAGAAGCAGCAGGATAGGAGCCAGGAAGAAGATTGCCTGGGTTGAGCCCCCAGTCAGATTGACGTTCAAGATCAGGCATATAGCAAAGCACATTATAGTAGCAACATTACCAACCGCGGGCATCCAAGCTCCCTCAGCAACCATTCTCTTGATTGTAAAGGTTGGCACAGTAGAGGCGCGCCGTTGCTGCATGAACCTCATTCGAGGAGCAAGATTTGAAGAACTACTTTGACTAGATTGACCATGTCTAATTCCAACCCTTTCAAGAGACTTTTCCCGCATAAGTGAGGCAAGTTCAAACTTAATCTCCAGTGCTATGAGCATGAAGATTGCTGCATATAAACCAAGAAGTGATGTTCTTGCCCCCTCAACAGCCAGTAGAGTAGTGAGCTTCCTGTCTTCCTCCGCCAGGTCTCCAACTTCATCTCCAAGGATGCTTTTGATTCTTAACTGACCCTCCAACAGATATGTCACAGGAAAGAGGGCTACTAATAAAGCAAATACCCATGGTAGCAGCTTTGTGCTTGAAGCAGATGGAAAATGGGTGAAGACCACAAACACAGAGGCGCAGACCATGGTTACAACAATGAGGGCATGCAGAACAGCAGCTTGAAGAAAATACTCAGCAGAAATGTATACTCCAAGAGCAATCCCTATTGCAATGGAGAAAAATGTTCTCAGCTCTACCACGTACTTAATAGGTATGATGGATGTCACCGCTGCTAGAGTGAGCAGAATTGCAACAATAAGCAACCATGATGGCCAGGTCGGTTTTGATGCCATGAAGCCATAGATGGAAATGTCATCAGACGATTGACGAGCTGCGCTGATTATGTCAGATCGATAAGTCCATGCTAGTGGGATTGGTGGCTGCATCAGGATAAACAGTAAACCTGTTGCCACCACCAGTACTAGGCATCTCTTAGCCGGCTGTGGAAAGAAGATATGAGTCAAATCAGTAATCAGAACACCTGGCTATTGGTTCAGTTTAAATATAAACTCTTGGAGAGCCTTGAATAACATCCTAACATTTTATTGACAGGACAAGGGCCACAAGGCACCCAAAAAAGGCATTTAGATAGTCAAGGTGTCCAGGTCTTACAATAATTATCTTCACACTCAAGTGAAATTTAATAGCATTGGAAAACCTTTTAATTAGAGCTGCTTCAGTTCATTAATCATCCAATTCTTACTATTTTCCTCCACAAAATGATCACGTTGAAATTAAACTCAAATGAACAAACATAAATCCTCCTTTTTCATCCGTTCACGAAATTTTTAAGCCAAACTTTCTACAAACTATAGTGACAATGTATTATTTACTTAACCGATTCAAATCATTCAAAACTTTTGCACTAATTCATGAGCTTTCTTGTCTAAAGAGCAATAAGAAGCACAATTCTATAAGTTGCTTCATTTCAGTGAGTTCATCAAACATACAGGAAATTTCTTGTACTGGAGAGAGAAATAAATATATCTGATCAAATATGTTGGTTGCTTAATAGGCTAGTTGGTTTAATTATTTTTTTATTTATGGAGAAAGAATATAACAGAAAGAGCAAATTTGTGGAAAAAAAAGAGAGAAACTTCAAGAGAAAACAGACCAGGACATGAGAGAAATGCAAAGCAACAATGGGTACACAAGCCAATCCGGTCAAGGCAATGCAGAAACCCAAAAGCAAACCATCAGATGGAGCCCTCCCATTCCACCACTGAAGGGCTTCAAAAATTGTTTCACGGAAGAGCCAGACTGATAGAACAACCACGCCACCATGTACATAACCCTTCCATGGTTTCATCTTTGAGCCTGTTCGTGATTTCTCCCTGCAAAGTCAAGCAAGCAAAGAGTAAATGAATGCCTAAATAGAAGTAACTAGAAAGGAATTTAAAAGTCTTAAAATAGGAGAATATGTCAATACACACTTGTAAAGGAGCAATGGGGGAGTAACAGCCAGTAAAAGTACAGCTGAAACCCATACAACAGGCTTTGATGAAATAAACAGCATGGACAGCTTTGAGGAATACAGGCAAGTCAAAATCCAAACCGCCTTTGGTCCAATCCGATGGTCCACAGATAGTCTTCTTACCAGAGCCAAACCCACAAAGGTTGTCAGAACAACCATATAGCTTGGATACATCACATCCTCCTCCATTCCATGGTAGTAAAATCCCGGGTAATTGAAGAAACGATTCTCAATATGGCACAACAGCAATGCATGGCTGATCAAACAAATCTCAGCTAAAAAATGAAGTTTAGGTGGGAGAAGAGCTAAACCTGGAACAGCCATGGCGAGAACAACATTTGCAATTATAAGTTTACAGAATGATTTCAGGGACATGCCTGCCATCCAAATATTTAGATCCCAGAAATTGTGCACCACAAACAATGTAACTATCAGGCTCCCGAGCACAACAAAGGAAAAATATGATGACAGACTTTTCTTTGTAACAAAACGAGCAAATTCAAATCCAGCAATCGCAGGCAGTGGAAGAAACTGCAAAATAAGGAGAAAATGGGATTAATATTTTTTTTAACATGTAAATTTCCTTTTAATTTTTTTTCCCTTCGATATCTGTTAAACATTAATCATAAAGACAGAACAGCCTGAACATGCAAGAAGTATATAGTATAAAAGAGAGGATCCAACATAATTAAGCAAAAAATAAAGTGACAATTATAGTGTAAGAGCATGCACTTTCAAAATTGAGAACTGACGTGTTATTTGAAGAAAAAAAAGAAGAAGAATGGAGGCGATGGCCACCATGCACCAACTGTGGACAGAATAGAAAATCAATAGCAGCTCCAATACAACTAAGCGCAAAAGGAGCCCAAGGATAATGATGACAAATTGCTCAAATACTAGGTTAGTTGTTATTGACCCAAATACATTCTTTAGTTAAGAAATATGTCATCTCTAAGCTAGATTAATTCCAACAGACACATCCAAATACATTGATTGCACTGGAGGATGAAACAAAAAGGTGAGCACCCAACAATTGTGAAAAAGCAGCCCACAAGAAGCTTTTCAGCTGCTCACACTAACGCTGTACATTGCATTGTGGTCCAAGTTCGCAAACACAAGTTTAGGAGTGGAATGCAATGCTTTAGCCAATCAAACTGTTCAATCCCATAATCGGCACTGAAGTCCTAGATCACAACCCCAAGCACGCACAAACAACACACCCACTGTATTTACTCCTACCTCGTAATTGCGGAAAAAAAAGCTGGAATCAGAGCAGTCTTGGATAAATCAAGGTACATACCAGTAGAGGAAAACCCACAACAATTGCTCCAGCAGAACTGACGGTTACAGCCAAAGCAGTGAAAGACCAGTAACTAAATGCATCAGAAATCATTCCAAGGGCAGAAGCACCAGCACCAGCAGCCCCTCCAAGCATCGTCACGGTCACAAGCAGATAATTCAACGGAGGAGGAACCTGAATATACCTTCCAAAGGAATGGAAAACAACTCTAACCTCCAAACAAATCACGACAACAATCAATGCAACAGCACCATTCACGACACGAATGCTATGCAACTGATTCGCATTCTTAGTCACCCACCAAAGCGCACCCCTCGTAGATGCATACAGTTGAAACAAGAACGGAATAAAAAACAGCAGCAACAAATCACAAACAGACGCAGCTGACGAGAAAATCACCGAGTAATGCGAAGCAACATGAAATACCAACGGAAAGAAGAGCAAATTCAAGGTATGAAAACAACCCTCTAGTGGACTTAGTATAAAATTATCATCAGGAACCTCTCCACCATGATATTTCACTTCTTGTTTCGATCTAAATGAAGAAACACGCGGAATTGCAAACATCCAATAGAAGACACAATTAAAAATCATCAGATAATACGCAGCATTTTGCATACCGACAGCAGAGATTGTAGCCCAAGTGAATATCGAAGAAGCAGCGAAAGGAACACATGCGAATAACAAACGTTCAAGCGCGAGCACGATAGTAGGGTTTTCTAATTGAATCCATTTGAACTGAAGTGAAGCCCAAGCCCCGATTAAGAAATTCGTTTGTGCACAGAGGAACGCAGCGAGCAAACCAAGAGGAATCGAATTGAAAGTGAAGATCAATGAGGAGCTAAAAAAGAAGGCGATCTGAGCTGCAATTAGGGAAGCCCAGACACAGAAAAACGCACCGGATTTGAAATTGAGTGAGTCGATGATGTAAGCAATCATCAAACCCAGGGTTAGGATTGCGACTACGGGAGCTCCACCGAGGTCAAGGAGGAAAGCAGCGCAGGGAGCGAGAGCGAGGGCGATGCGAGTGTTGTGAGCGAAAAAAGAAGCAGAGAAACGAGATCTAGAAGAGGAGGTAGAAGGGGAAGGGAAGTTAGAGTTGGGGGAATAAGGAGAGGCGGTGGGGAAGGAGGAGGAGAAGGAAGGGGAGGAGATGGAGGAGGCGATGTAAGGGCGGAATGACCGCGGTTGGAGCTCCGGCGGTATCATTTTGGCCGTCGCCTGGATACCAGAAAGAGTGAGTGTGGTAGTGGTGATGACGGAGTGGAAAGCGGAGAGGACCTGAGAGGAAATCACGGGTGGGTTTGGGTTTGGGTTTTGGGGAATGCGTGACCTAGTTGGAGGAGTAACAGTCGTTGGATCATGGATTAGCCGGTCCTATTTCTGTTATTATTTGCGCGAGAGAATAATAGGATTCGAAGGTACCAGGCAAATCTATGAAACCTGAACCCATGACGAGTTAGGCTGATCAATCAATTGGATTAATCTGGATTAAAAAATAATTAAATTATATTTTAACTGAATTTGGGTGAGCTAATTTTTACTGAATTTATTTTAAAACTTAAGGCATAGATTAACGGATCACCGACTTTATCTAACTAACCATCCAGATTAATAACAATGGTAATAGACATGCAAATATCTAAACCCTTACAACTTTTATAATTAAGCTACTAATTTTATTTATTTATTTATTTTCTTTTTCAAACTAATATTTCATCAATTTAAAATGTGACGTGGCAATCAAGTATATTTTTTAAAAAATTCAAACTGTGGATATCTTGCTATGAAATAGCATTAATTCATAATTTTTTTTAAAAAGAAAATCATAATTTAGATGGACTCAAGAGAATCCAAACTGTGGGCCAAATCCACGCCTGGGTGTCGTAGCTGTCCAATCAATTGCCTTTTAGTTTCATGCTGTTCAAGGTATTCTGTAAAGAAGGTAAAAAAAACCCTCTCTTCATAGGTCTAGATTTAGAGAGTGTTTGGGAGTGTGGTTGTTGTTGCTTTTTAAAGTGCTTTTCTTTCAGAAAAGTGTGCTAATAATATTTTTTTATTTTTTAAAAATCATTTTTAGATCAGCACATCAAAATGATTTGAAAACATCAAAAACATATTACTTTAAAGCAAAAAAAAAAAAAAAAATTCAAATTTTTTCGGAAGCGCTTTTGAAAAGCACTCCCAAACAGCCTCTTACCCTCTATCTTCTATTTTTTATTGAAAGAAAATCTAAAACACATAGATTTTTTATTGTTACAATTCCCAGTGTCTTTTTTTCTTCTCAAATTGATTCTCAATCCTTGTTTCTTTTCAATCATGTTTTTTTCCATATTGATACCTTGTGGTTGGCTATTTGTTTTCCCTTTTTATTTTTATTTTTTCTTTTAATTACATCAATCTTTATTAATTTTTTTTACTTAACTCTTTTCCAATCTCATCTTTTAATATTTTGTTAATTTTTTTTATTGAATAACATAATTTGTTTTGGTTTATCAGAATCTAAAAGAAACACCATTATATATTTTTTTTAATTTTACAACCATTTATTTTTCTTATTATATAGTTAAATAAAAAAATTATATAAAAAATTGTTGAACTTGAATGAATCCATGACACTTGTTTAGCTTGTTAACTTTGATTATTAAGAATCAGGTTTTATAATTTGTTTTGATTAAATGAATAGTTCTTAATTTATTATTTCAAATGCATGTATAGAATATTTAATATACAAATGAGATTGTTTATATAAAAAAACACATAAGAAATGCCAATATATTTATTCTTTCACTAAAAAAAATATTGTTTGACCCGCAGCAAATTACATATCCAATAATTTTTCTAATCTAGTCTCGATTTGTCTCTCCTCTTTTTATTTCTTTATCTTTATCACCACCTCAAAAATTTTATTTTACCATTAAAATTCTTTGTGTTTTGCAATGGTGAACTTTTTCTCTACTATTTATTTTACGACTTCCTGGAGGATCACCAATAATATTTTATTTTAAGCTAATTTCTATTTTGCACATCCGTCCTTTTGTGCCAGTATGAACTTTTTTTTAACCTGATATCAGGAGAAGGATCTGTAAGGAAACAAGTGTAACGTTCGAAGAGTAAATACTAAACGTGATTAGGAGTGTGGTTGTAGTTGTTTTATAAAGTGTTTTTTATTCAGAAAAATATGTTAATAATTTTTAAAAAAATATTTATGAGATTAGCACATTAAAATGATTTGAAAACATAAAAAATATATTAATTTAAAACAAAAAAAAATTAAATTTTTTCAAAACTACTTTTAAAACGCAGTGCCAAACACAACGTTAGAAGTTTTATTATTAGATATTTGAAGATTGTTTTTCATTTTATTAATAGAGTAAAGTAGGGTTTTTTGACAAATAAATAGCTAGTGACAGACTGATGAGATTTGAAATTCAAATGTTTTTTTACTTATAAAACCTTAGAAAAATCATTTATCTATATTTCCTTTGTATTTTCTCTTTTTTTTTTGTTTTATATTTAATTTTGAACTCAACTTTTTTATAGAATTATTATAAGTTTTATTATTTATACGCTATGTTTTTTTGTAGAACAAGTAAAAAATAAAATAAAAATTAAAAGTAATGGATACCGTTAAAATGAAAATTTCATTAAAAAAACAAGCCATTTATCGCATAAGCATGTCCCCAGCAGAACGCTTAATTATTACAACGTAAGATGCTGGAACATCAATTCGAAAGAAATTGAAAGGCGTGGCCTTGCAGGGGCTCTGAGTTTTCCATGTAGTTCTGGGCTAAATACCCAAAAACAGCGAATTCAACGATGAAGTATCTCCACGAGCAAGAACCTCGGCCTCTTGAAGGCAGGCCATGGAGGTTCAATCGGAGGCCCAACTCAAATAACCGCAACTGCAGCTTCTTAAAAAACTTTTCATAATTAACTTTGCTTTGAAATCTTCTTCATTCAATTTAAAATATAATTTAATTTTTAAAAATAGTATAAAAATAAATTAGAGATCAACTTCTCTAAATTAATTAAAATTAAAATCAAATCTAGTTTTCTGCCTTAAAAAAAAAAAAATTCTAAGGCTGATCATATTTGAGTAAAGTCAAGCTAACAGTAAACTTTCGAGGCGAACGTGAGCACAGTAGTGGAATCCAAAGAGTCGAGTTTAAAAACTTAACTTTCATAAACAAGAAATAATCAGAAGGCCGAAGGGGACTGGCTCTTGAGCACAACTATCTAAAAACTAAAAAGATATGTTCGCGGCTCTGGCGTCAACAATCATATACTCAGATGCCATCAAGGCTCCTGGCTGCGCAGCCACCAAATTTAAACGTGGTTTTCGTTTTATTGTAGTCCTCACAATATTGCAAGCTGGTTAACACTCACACAGTCTCCAATGGTTTCAGGGTAAGGTGATCGTGACCAGAGAGTTATCTTCCACCTCTCTTTGAAATAAAGATCTGGTGCATAGTACTCGGCATATCAGTCCGAACAAAAAGCCAATAAGGCTCAGCATGATCCCGGTAAATTGTCTCAAATACGTCAGTATCGTTGAAAGCCAAGCGTTACAGTATCACATTCTTGTTTAGCAGCCTGCAGGAACAAAGTCCCAATCATATCCTTATACCTGGATTTCCCTGCAACACTTGTTACTCAGTCTGGGAGAGCAGCAATGACCCACTTTTAAGGTCCTTTCACTTTCACCACAAAGCACGAAGACATGACCTTATCTTGAAGAAGGGCAACGGAAAAGTCCCAATCTCAATTCTATTTTGCATTTTTTGAAGTAGGGTCGTAACACCATTAAAAGGACACACAACCCTCCGGGATTCTGAGTCAAAGACAGCTACAGAGCTTGTATCTTTCTCTAAAACGTCCCCAACATGAGTCCAACACTCGTGTGCCTGGTTTTATAGCTATTAATAAGCTGACAATTGCCAACCACATTACACAATATATCTGGGTTGAGACGCATCCGACTCCACTTTACATATTGATGGGTACTCCCTAACTTCTCTGTTCAATCAACGTGTGAGCAGCAGACCCTTAGTAAAATGTCTAATCAGCAGCCACCCTTATGCCAAGCGAGCAAGAAGAGCAGTTTTTTGGATGACAAAAAACGAAGGGGAATGGCCCTTTTTGCTTTGCTAGAAAGCAGTCTGCTAGGCAATGGTCCCTGCAACATGATAAGATGGATCCTGTTAATTAATTACTGTAAATATGAGATTTCTTTAAACCTTGCATTATACCATAATTTCAAGTGTTTTGAAATGCACTGAGCTGTGATTTGTTGATTCATTGCAGCTTAATTTTATAAATCCATATCATGCATGCATGGATATTTTAAATCATTTTCATTATATTTTTCACATTTGCTTGAATTTCAGGTCACTCTCTCGAGTGAAATGTGTTGCTCAATTATTTAAAGTTGTAGAAACTTTCCGTGGTGTATTTTCCCACATCCTTTTCTTGCTGGAAGATAAAGTATTGCTCCAATCGAGAAAAAAAAGGGGAAAAAGGGAAAGAAGAAGAAATGCAAGTGGAGCCACATTGCAGTATATTGAATGGAGAGGGAAGAGAGCATGAGGAGAGTGTCTAACCTCCCCTGATGGGGTAGAGCTGGTGGTGGTTAAGGCCACATGTTTCTCATAAATGCAAGAGACAAAGCCAAAAGGCTTCTATTTATACAGACTTCCCTATTTGTTTGTACAGTTTAATTTGTCTCCTTGGGTTGCTCTCACTGTCCCCCTTCCATGTCCATGGTCCATGGATCCCCGCCTAACTTCCAGTACTCGTGGCCGCATGTTGGCCCTTGCCTGCATCGCTATAAAAAGGACTCCAGCTTGCTTAAAGTTAACAACATATAAATGTGGATATCAATCTGCTTTTTTACCTTTGCTAAATTTCAAGCTACTTCTACACCTATTCTAGTAATTAATTTGTTTCAACCATGACAGCTAAAGTTTGTACAAGAAACTGCTGGTAGGGACATTGAATCCGAGACATTATTTATATACTTATATGATTATCATAAATATAAAAAAAACATATTTTTTGCCCTTTTATACTTGACATTAAGTACAAGAAATTGTTGGTAGAGACATCGGATCCGATATATTATTTATACATTTGTATGATTATCACTTACAAAGAAAAATAGATCAATATGCTTCTTGCCCTCTTATACTTGACATTAAGTATTTTATAGGGTTAGAATAACATCTTGAGGTTTTTGATAACTTTGACACATGATGAGAAAGATAAAAATAATCTAAGTTATGACCAAACTATATCTATTAAAACTATGTTTGTTCTATTCCACACCCTTAATCATATAGTATTCATAGTTATAAACGTAGAAAGCCTGTAGATTTTTTTTATGTCTCCTCACTTTAAAATGTCCGATTCAGTTGAGTCTTTTGCATGTAAAGTTCATAATTTGTATATCGAGATCATAAAACATATTCAAGCAAGTAATGAACAACATAAATTTTGAGCTGATTTATATAAGTATCATGATGCACATAATGTTAAAGATTATTTCATGATGCAGATTAGACCTGAACGATGTCTTTTGAAAGCCAATCATAAATTGTAAGTGAGTCTAAACCATTCAAAGCGTTGAAAATGGTTGAATTAAATAATTATATCATTAAACTATCATTAAACTTTGATGATATTAGCTCTACTTTTGACATGAAGGACCTTGTTATATATAAAACACAACAACTTATCTTTGGTGATCCCTTTGAAACCCCTACCTCATTACCCTTATCTTTGACAAAAAAAGAATATCTCAATGCTACTTTGAATGCACAGGTTATTTTTACTAGGGATGATAAACTTCAACGAATCCTAATATATGAACTAGACGACCACTTTCAAATTATGTCCAAACTATATATGTAGGAACATTATTGGAGTAACCTTGAACTACACTCAACGGGGTCGAATTTCTCCAACCCCAGGAGAGTTGGTGGGGACACCGAACCAGAGACATTATTTATGCACTCGTATGATCATAGACGATGAAGAATAGCCCAAACCATTGAGAGATTGGGCTATAACTTATGTTTTAGTTTAATTTATTTGAACTTTTAGTTAATGTTTATTAATTAGATTTTATTGGATTTGATTTAATTTATTGTTGAATATTTTATTTAGTGGGTTATAAACTCAATTTATTTTCTAGTTAGAGTTAGTATTTATATCATATTTTTTAAAATGTAAGAGAGTTTTGATGAATTGAATAAAAATTGTAGAGTTGCATACTTTTCCAACCCCGTTCATCTCTTTTATGGTTTTCTTTTTCTTTACCTTTAATTCTTGGCTTTTTTCTCTAAAAACTTCTTTATTTCCTGCTTTATTTTTTTTTAGTTATTGTTCTGCATCACCGGGGCTAAGCCCTTGACTAGGTAAAAGAAATTGAAATTTCAAGATTTTCATAAAAACAAAACTCACTCCAGTATGTATTTGCTGGACTCCAAATTCTGCTGTTACTTTCAATTCATTCCAAATTCGTATTGTCACTTTTCTTTTGGATGAATAAGATCATCATTATTATGTTCCATTGACAAAGTCATGCTATACAAAGTGCTTAATCATGATATTGGTCATGAAGGAAGCTTGGTAGTTTTTCCTTCTGCTTGTATGTATCGCCCTCATCAGCCACAGCTCCTTAATATTGACGGCAGCACCTTTTACTTTTTGGATGCGCGAAGGCATATGGGTTTTGCTCCTGCCACTTGACAAGTCTTGATACTTAATTTCCCACAAGCTAGCGAGTATCTTTCTTACAGTATTAATTGCTCCATGCAGGCTGTTAGATAATGACAGCAGTGCTTGAAAGTGATAGTGCAACTGTGTAATGGCACTTTCCAAGCAGATCTTAGCCTCATCTGAATTTAATGGAGGAAAGGCACCGTCTTTCTTTTCCAGATTACTCTGAATTGAACCCTAGGTTAATGAGAACATAGATATCATCTTCACTTTCAGAATGATACACCACACTTTCAGCCCATGTCGGCACGCTAGTCTATTATCTTTGTGGAAGTGATTATTTGCTTCATCATTGACAAATTCAATGATTATAAAAACATTAGTGAAAAACTATCCTTGATGGTCAAAAAAGAGTGGTAGGTAGTTTAAATTTTGACAAGTAATTAAAGACATGGTTGGCTAAATAGTCTAATTTCAAAACAAATTCAGCATACATAGAAAGAAAAGGACAGGACAAACCAGACTAGAAATCAAAATGTAGAGGACGCGAAGATAATCCCCCAAGAGTGTGCCAAAGACTATGAACAGCTAGCTATTCATTAGGTTTCAATTCTGAACGGCTCCCAGAAAGGAGTTTTGTTGCTGGAAAATCTTCCCACCACCCTGGAATCTAAAATCTTTAAGGCCTCCTCGGATTTGATGCATCTGGGTGTCTTGTACTGATTAACTGAAGACCCTTGAGATACACAAAAATCCATGAGCGCATCAAACGTTCCATGTGTCACCACCCTTACTTCCAGGGGTCCAATTGATTTGTCTTTCTTCCTACACCTCCTATAAACAGAATCGAGTGATTCTTCAACAATGGAGCAGCATTGCTCCATTATAACTGGATCAAGCTCTGGCAGATCATTAGTTCCTCTCATTTTAAGTTCCCAAAATAGTACATAATGACCTGGGATTGAGGCAGTGTCAGCGAAGCTAGTGTACTCAGTTAGAAGGAAACCGAGTGGCTCAAGGAGGACTTTCGCTTGTGTCACTGCCTTTAAGAGGTCTTCTTCATTGGTCTTGTCAGTATCAATGCTTAAAACCACATTTCGCCTGTGCACAAAACGAAATTGTGGAGCATTATTGTAGAAGCCGGTCACCATGAGAATGTCTCCAACTCTATATCTATACAATCCTGAGAAAAGAATAAACAAAATAGTGAGAGACTGAGCTATAAACAAGGCATCATCTTTTTATCTGCAATCCATAATCAAAAGCATCTATAAAATTTGTTACTCTATTTAAAGGATGATTTGGGATCAATGAGTTGAAATCAATGATACAGTAAGTAGATGAGCAAAATTAGGCACGTTACAGTATCGAGATTCTGAAGAGGAAAAAAAAAGTCAGCTCAAGGAAAAACTCACCTGTAAAAGTGGTGACAATCAGTTCATAGTAGTGACCAAGTTTGACATCCACAAGATCAACAGCTTCAACCTTTTCCTTGCCATTCCGATCTGTAACACTAACACCGTTGCACTGGACGTCCGGTACCACTTCTTTGTGGTTATTATCAACAGGCAAGAATTCAAAGTAGGCCATATTTGGAAGGAGGGTGTAAGAGACATCATAAGGGTTGCTCAGTGGTTTAAAGTTGATTCCCAAATAACATTCAGAAGAGCCATACATTGTTGAAACTAATGGAAGCCCACCGCTATAGAATTCAAGGGTTGGGATGTATTGGGCCATAGAACCTGTAACAATAACTTCAATGTACTTTGTTCTCGGCCAAAGCTTCTTGATTATTCCTTCCCAAGATTTCCCACTACATTCATCCTCGATTAAATCAGCCAATTCTGAATTGGGTTTGCTCAGAATTGACAATACCGCATTTCTGCAATTAGGGTCAGTAATCCAATCACTTACACTACCTGTTCTTATGTTGGAACATAATTCTTTCAAATATTCCTCCAAAAACTTGATAGCACGCAGGAAAGCTGATGCAAAGATTGCACCCACTCTTAAAACCTCATCCCGCTGTACTAAACCACATAGCAATTGACAGTACATGCTCTGTTTGCTATCAGAACATAAGATGGTCTCATCAGGGCTTGTATAAACATTATAACGGTTAAAAGCACGGTTTCTGAAGCTGTTGCTCTTATAGTAGCTGGTTAGGACAGGTCTTGCCATCAAGCCAGAAGGGGTGCTAATTTCGGGTTTGATAAACAAAAGATACATTGCTTTACCCTGGTCCAAGCCATCAACATACCTGGAAAAGAAAAATAAAGCTGTTTTAAGTCTACTCGCCTTGCTTGCACTGTTCCATTATCTTATAGGCAGTAGCAAAATTCAAAAGAACAAGAATATGGAGAGAGTAATCTTACTTGTTCATTACAGGCACAAGGAGGTTATAAAAGAACGTCTTCCTTTCCAGTTCTTCAGCAGTCGAAGGCATAATTTTTGGCTGTCCTCCAGAAGTACCAGAGCTGCATATAATTAACTTGATCAATTTCTCAGAAAGAAAGATTAACTTGATTAGGACTTTCAAGGGAATTTATTGAAGAAATATGAGAGCATAATTGATAAATGTTTATACCTTGTGAGGAGCTCAGTAATTGGTTGAGCTGAAATGATAGATGAAGGCTCTCCGTTGGCAATTCGCTCGATACAAGGCTTGATATCCTCGTAATTCACAATGGGAACTTTATTCTTGAAGTTTTCCTTACCAGAATCACCATTGAGAAAGCTTTTAAGATACTCTGTATGTAAATTGGTGGCGAGGATTTCCTCCAATACCTGTTGTTGTATTTGGCATGCATTGTTGGTCAGGTCCTCCAAGAGCTTTAAGCCAGCTTCATTATCATTTGGATCAAAGACTGGCAACATTTTTTGCAACAATGGAAAAGCTAGAATGAAATGTAAGTTTTTGGTAAGAGTTTTTGCTAGCCTTACAGCATGTCATATGACTCTTTGGCTAAATGGTAACCAAATTAAGCTGTTACAAGTTTATGCTCTCTTTCTGTTCAACTAGATTAAAAAAAGAAGCAGCAGCAGCAGCTTGGCAGCTAAAGGCAAGAGCAAAGAGAATGGTCAGGACAGAACAGGAAGAGAACGACTTGATGGGAATTAATGCTTCTCATGCTTAAAAGGCTTCTCCCCTCTCTCCCACTCACAAGTCACAACTGGAATGTGTTTCTGGGTAGCTGGGAGGTGGAGAGGGAACGAATAAATAACAGATTCTGGAGGGGATTTTGGGAAATGATGTATATTCAAGATTTCCATTAAAAAAAAAAGAGAGGAGGAAATGTAAGGGAAGTAGAGGTTATGGAGGTCCTACACACGTGGCCTTGTCTTGTAACCTGCGCTTAGATGTAGCCCTTATTGGTCAAACTACCTATATAAGCTACATGTATTTTTATTTTATTTTTAAAAATTAAATCAGCCTCTTACACAATTTAATAAGAATAAATTCTTGTAGAATTTCAAACCCAATCACTGGCTTTGTATGTATGCTAAGATAAGCTTGTTCAGTAAGTATCCGATGTTGCCCAGAGTCCACCTCTCATGCTATATAATAAGATCAGGCAGGTGGAATGAGGCAAAATATAATGATTAACAATATTAATAAAGTCATGCATTAAATCTAAGGAGTAAGCCATGGGAGAAGAGGACAATGTTGTGATCAATTGGCAATCATGGAGACGATTGCTTTACAGCTCTTTTGCTGGTCAAAGAATCCTGACAGGGAAACAAACACCATTCTAGAGGGAGAGGGTGGGTTGGGCCGAATCTGCAAGTATTTCTATTGTAGAATTAGTCCATGATGCTGGTGTAGATTTTAGGCAGCCCCACGCAAGGAAATTTGCATGCAAAAACACCTATGAGTCATGACTCTCTCTCTTTTTTCTTTTTTTTCTGGCAATGATATCTTTAATTTAATTTACGTGTCAATCCAAAGTCTAAGCTCGTAAAACTCAAGAAATGAGTAAAACCTCGCATAACTACTGTTATTTAGCATTTGCTCGTCACAATTTTGGCTAAACGTCGGATTAGAAAACGAGGAGGGGTCTGCTTGGAGTGTCTGTAATGGGACATGGAAGCAAGCATCCACAGTCAAGCATGTTGCTGAGACCCACATTATAGACTTCTGTGCCTCTAGGAGAATGAAAATCTTTTCAAGCTACTGACTTTATGTTCCTCGTTATTAATTGTTTATGCTCTCAAATCAATCTCTCGTGCTTGATCTAAAACTAGAAGGTACTCTCAACTTGTTAAAAAAAAGAGAGAAAAAGAAAATGGATGTAACTTGGTGAAAGGCCAAGCCTCTAGGAGCTGTTGCCATCTCTAATTCAACCCTCGCATACACGATGGTGGAATCCTTCTTGGGATGGTGAGCCTTAAATGAGGCGTATGGCCATTCCCATTCTTACCTAACTTTGAGGGGGAAAGTGTGCTTATATAAACCGCAATGCTATTTTAAGATAATTTTATCAAGTTTTCAGGTCTCTGTAGGCATCAACAAGGCATAATCAGAAAAATCTCAGTCATGAAATTATGAACAGTTTCTTTACCACTACAATCCGGATATGTTTTTGCAGAGACGCTATCCATATGTAGATCTTCATTACTGACATTAAAGAAGCAAACTCTGGCACAAATGGTCCCTTGAGTACCCTTTTCTTTTTTCTCTTTTCCAAAGGCTTTTGAAAAGATTATATATTAATTAATCTATCACCAATAATAAATTTGGAACCTCATGAATCATTTATTTGGGTGGACGAATTTTATATATATGTATGTATGTATGTATGTATGCATGTATGTGTGTGTGTTGTCCAATTTGTCTCAAATTTGAGCAAAAACGAATTGAATGTTGATTCCAGATAATTTCATACAGAAAACCAGATCTAGTCGTCAAAGATAACATAGAAAATTCAATTCAATTCAATTAAAGAATACTAGTATATGTTATACTATTGATTGCAAGTAATCTTTTAATAAAAAATAGAGGAGGAAGAAGAAGAAAATAAGAATGTGGCAAGGGTTTGTCATGGCAGTGAATCATGTGTCTTTTCAAGGACCCTACTCTGATATTAGCAAAATTATGATTGGAGGCTGACCAGTCGAAGCAAAATGTTGTCGGGATCCAAACTTTTAGCTCGCATTCAAGATTTGATCTGGATAATGGTACAAATATTCAATATGCTCAGTAATTAGATTTTCGCAGTGTTTGAATAATAAGTAATTATATGTTCATTTTAATATTTTTTCTAGATTTTATAAAATTAATAGTTGATGATAAAAAAACCGATAATTATATGTTTAATTTTATTTTTTAATATTGGTGTATTATTTATTCCGATTTATTCCTTATTCTTTTAAAAAAAAATTATTAAAGTTATTTTTCTTTTCAATTTAACCTTTCAATCAAAAAAATTGGATTATCCTCTAATTTATTTTTTATTTTAATTTTCACCCTCATTCTTTTAATTATATTTTTTTCATATCTTTTAGAGTAATTGATTTTTTTTTTCTAATTTTATCATTTAACGTTTGATTTACTAAGGATTGACCTTTATTATTTTTCTATGCGTGGTGTTTTCGGTCTAATAACTCAGATCATAAGTTTAAAAAGTTGATGTGGATCAACATCTTTTTCCTAATTTATTTTCTTCTTTGATTTCATTGTTTGCCATTATTTTGTTTTTTTAAAAAAAATTGGTTGTCGTTTTGTTCAAAAACAAATTTCTATTGGTTTATTCCAATCTCATGACCCGAATCACAAGTTTTAATTTATGTTTCAATTAATATCCATTTATTTTTCTTATTTAAGCTTTTTTGAACATAGGTTTTTTAAAAATTATTTTGTATGTATTTAATTTTTAAAGATATTATTCTAATTCATTTATAAATATTTTTATTTTTTATATAGATAAAATATATTTGTAAAAATAAAAATATTTTTTTTTAGATAATATTTATAATATGTGCAACTTTGTGTAATGCTTTTTTCTTATTTTATTCAATCAATTTCATGTGTATGTCTATTTCTATAATCATTTGATTGAATGAAAAAAATAATTTTAATAAATAAATTTAGTAAACATAACTGGGTAAATGTTCAATGTTGTGGGATCAAATATCTTGATCTACATTTATCTTTTGATTTTTTTAGTTTTTTTTAGTTATCGTTAATAACTTTTATTTATTTATTTACATAGATGATTATCAATTTATTTAATTAGATGTCTGAATAAACTTTCTGATATCCACCTTAAATCTTTTATATGAGAAAAAATATATCTATTTTTTATTGGAAAAGAATATATGACCTATGAAATAACACATGACAAATAGTAAGTTATAGAGAACTCTAAAAGGCGAGGGGGGAGGGAGGCACACTATAAACTAAGACTCATCAGCATTGTGGATGCACTATGCCTAAGAGTTTTTTTTCATTTGTTTTTATATTTTCCCTTTAAGGATCTAATTGGAGGCTAATTTGGCTAAAATTCTTAAGGAGTGGCGACATTGAAAGACAAAGGACTAAAATAAAACACGCGGAGAAGATGGGTGGTGTTTTTGTTCAACTTATTATTTATTATTTACTAATTATAAAAATTAGATCCCTCCAATTTTTGAAGTTTCAACAAAAATTAATTTTGGTGCAAAACTTTATTTTCTATTGTTTTAGTTTCTAGTTTAAGAAAGGAGAGAGAAAGTCACTAGATTCCGATGGTAGAGAGAAAAAAATATTGTTGGCACCAATTTCGGTCACTAAAATGGTCAATCTTTGTGTCAAACAGTTTCATTTGACGAGGGGAGTTCAACTTGGATGTTTTGTTTTACCTTGAAAGTTCCTAAAAAATAGATTTGAACTCAAGAAGATTTTTTATTTCGGGTTTTGAGATGATTTTTTAGGTTTTTTAAGGCCATGAATGAGTTTATCAAGATGTCTAGAATGTTTTTTAGGTGTGTTAGATCAAAAATAAATTTTTAGATCACAAAACCTTCAACCTTAATTTTCCAGCCATCACAATGGCTGGAATCTAGGCAAAATCAAATGATGTGTCATGAGTTTTTTAAAAGAAAACTTTGGGCAGACGACAACTACCATGAAACAATTAAGGGCTCAAGCATGTGTGCCCTTACTAGTGGGTTATCAGTAGGGGTGATCATTTTCGGTTCGGTTTGGTTTTTATCAAAAAAAGTAACCAAACCGAAATTATTTTTTTTTGAAAAAAAAACCGAAACCGAACCGAAACCGGGTCAAACCGACCGGTTTCGGTTCGGTTCGGTTCGGTTTTTTTAGGGCAAAAACCGTTTCAAACTGGTTTGGCTCGGTTTTTCCGGTTTTGGCTCGGTTTTCTCGGTTTTGGCTCGGTTTTTTCCGGTTTTGGCTCGGTTTTTCCGGTTTTTTTCCGGTTTTTTGTCGGGTTTTTTTTTCGGTTTTTTTTTTTCCGGTTTTCTCGGTTTAATCGGTTTTCCGGTTTTTTTGCTCACCTCTAGTTATCAGGCCTAACAATGCCTGACCTTTTTATTTTTATTTTATTTTCTATTTTTTTTTCAAATTTATGCCTTTTTTATATGTATATTTCAAAATAATTTTTATTTCAAATTTAAGTTAATGGCTCCTCATTTTTTCTTTTCCTCTTTTAAATAACAATTATTGTTAATTATTTTATATACATTTATTTTTTGAAGAGATTATTTTAAGTCATCTATAATTGTTTTCTTTTTTATGCTATTACTAGTAGTATTTTAAATAAAATCTAGTTATCACACAAAATCGCGATCCTATCAAACTTGCGATCTAGATCATAAGACTATGATTACCTAGTAGATGACAAATTAAAAAAAATTCACAAATCTCAATTCCCTACCAATCCAATATTGAAAGATGGAATTAAAAAAAAATGGTAAAAATAACAATCAAAGAATGAAGATCAAGTTCGACACCAAAGAAATATGGCAATCCACTTTAGTTCTTAGAGAGTCCTCCGATGGAAATTGAGGTGAGGAAAGAGAAAGGAAAAGAAAAAAAAATGGTTCGCCAGAACCAAAGCAAAGCCCCTCCATAGACACGTGTCACACATGGAGGTAGACTACGATAAGATGATTTGGATGACATCAAGGCTGGGCAGAATCGGATGTAGTAAGACACTGCTTGCGCCGGCTAAGTATGGCAGCCTCTCCCACATGTTCGTATTTGATACGCACGCGCTATCTACTTTTCCTAATTTTTTCCTTTTCCTTCAAACCAGTCCCTAGATTGACAAGTTTTAATTTCATCCCCGAAGCTTTAATTATTTTAAATCAATGAAATCAAAAAAAAATTTCCTAAACCGAGCATCAATCATGCGCCAAATTTTTTTCTTGACATCACGACGCAAAGCTAGCCGAAGCAAACCATGAGGTTCGATCATGAATCAAACAAATATAAAAAGAATAAAAAAAAAAACTTGACCAACTAAAAAAGCGCTATCAATTCACTATTTCACTATTTCACTATTGTAATTCACAATGCTCGTAACTCTTATGGTACAAAAAAAATTGCCAAATAAATATCACAACCACTTTAGTTTCTTTTAATGATTAAATAATATCATTAATTCACTAATGCAACATTAATTGGGTCGCAATGTGGCACTTAGTTTGTGGGGAACGCCAAAAAAGAAAAAAAATATATATGGAAGGCTTGAAATTTGAATATTTCTTGCAAATGGGAGACTCCTTGTTCTGACTTGCTGCCAAAGGCTTAAGATTGTTTTCCCTAAACGCATTTTGTTGAATTGAATGTTACTCGGCCTTGCTTGTAACCTTACTGGATGGGGCTGGTTCAAGATGTATAAAAGCAATTAATGTTAATGAAACTTAAAAAAGGCAGGCAGTGATATCAAGGCAACGATCCCTATTAAAATCTGTGAAACGATGTTCGATAAGATCATTGAATTAGAGAAGAAAAATAGTACATTAATCCTTAATCAAAGATATTAGGACATGTATATCGGGATTTGCTAGATTTGGTTTCAGAGTTTTCATGTTCAAAGGAATAAAACAATGCAGGGGCGCTCTGGAGGGGACAGAATACCCTCGAAATGGGCAGATGAGGAGGAGGAAACAAGGGCAGGAGGCTCGTTGAGTTTTTTTTACTTGGCCTCTCTTTATTAGAAATAACTATCATTGTTGACTAGCCAGCAAAACAATTACAATCTGGGCTCTCTGGAGCATCCTCGAGTTTAAAGATGAAGGATTAGAGCCAGATTTCTTGATAAAAATGATCGGGAAAAACAACTGGAAAGAAAAATAGTTATAAACAAAACAAACCACGCTTAAAGCTGTAGAATAATAAATGATAAATTGTGGATCCCGAAAATAATAAATACATTGGTCAATTGCCTGTTTATTACAATTGCTCGATTGGGAAATACATGCTGAAATAGCTGTTCCTTGAAACAAATTAAGCTAATTTCAAAACCATCACATAGAGGTCGTTGGGTGAATGCTTGTTACGGGCCTATTTTATATTATTTTGCTTCTTTTTTTTTTTGTAAATTAAAAATAAATGATAAGTTATTATTCGGAATAGAAAATATAAAGATAATAAAGATAAAAACATTGGTATAAAAATAAATTTATTTTTATGATAATTTTTAAGTGAATTTATGTACTTTTAAAACAGGAGGTATGAGAGATATGTATCCTGATATAATATTTTTTATTTTTTATTTTTAAAATATCAATATAAATAACTTTTTAAAATTATTCAACTAAGATATGTAAGGATACAAATGATTATTATCATAGTTTTAAAACTCAACTCGGCAGTTAATCAAGGGCAAAGCCTAAATCATGGGTTAGGTCGACCCGAGTTGACATGGGTTATAAGAATAAAAGTAATTATTATCATAGTTTTAAGACCCAGCTTGAGGGTCGGCCCAGGACAAGGTTCGAGTCACGAGTCGAGTTGATCGTTGATCCGAGCCAATATAAGAACAAAAATGATTGTTATCATAATCTTAAAACTTGACTAAGTATGATTTATGGATTTTTTAATGATAAAGTCAATAATTTTAAGTGGGATTGTAGTGAATATTTTTAAAAAAACTTTAAATTTTAAAAACAAGAGTGTTTGTTATTGTTTTGTGTGATAAATACTTTTAAAGATTAAAATATAAATACTTTAGGAGTAAAAAATACAAACCCTTTATCTAGAGATATTTATAAACTCTAAACTTTATTATTTTTACTAAGTAAAAGTACTGAAAGTACCGAAAAGTCATCGTAATAGTAATAATATTAATGAATAATAAAAATCTTTTTATAATCATGAAACTCTTTCGAAACATGAAGACACTGAGTTAGAAAGCCTCACTCATCAGTCATGCTTGGTGCAGACATCCTTAGTTCGTACCCTTTTATTCACATATTGCATATTGAAGTTTCAAAGTAGAACAGGCAACATCTGGTAATAAAAGCTAAAACATGTCTGCCCGTGGTTTGCATCATAATACGCCGTTTGATCGGAAAATTCTTACAAATACTATATTATAGTAGCTAGTTCGAACTAGATTAATTACAAAACCAGAATCCAATCCTTGTTTTTACTCAATGTAACGTTAAGAACCTATCGAGTTCCTTACCATGTGCCGAAAGGAAAGAGGAGTAGCCTCGATTAGATGTTAGATGATGACATGATTTTTCAATTTCGCGTCAATGAGTGGTTTGGCATTGACATGGTTTTACTCTGATCAATATCGAGAGCACAAGACATTGACGAAATTCATCAGATCCAAGACCCAGATGATCATAATATAAAATGGTCAAGTTGGGAAATTATGGATGTATACAACTAAGAATCTGCATTAAAAAAGCAGAGTAAAGCATGATCACATGAGCATGGTGTAAGGTGACCCGTTGTATGTGTTATTGGCCATGCAGGACGGTGCCTTAGAGCCAGTTGAGTTGATATCATGTGTATTAATGGACCGTTTGGGAACGCGATACAACCCATGTTCTTTAAAATTTTGAATTTTTTTTATTTAAAATTAATATTTTTTAAAATGTTTTTGGATAGTTTTGATGCGCTAATTTCAAAAATAATTTTTAAAAAATAAAAAAATATATTATTTTAATGCATTCTAAATGAAAAATATTTTAAAAAACAACCGCAACCACACTTTCATACACACTTTAAATTAGCAAGGGTTGGCTTTCAAATACAGAAGCTGTTAGACCCACATTGCAGAATCTTGCGTAGCTCACTCTCCATAAAAGTGAACATACTTTCGCATAAAACGTCAATAATATAGTAATAGCTAAGTTGGCTAGAAGTCTTTTGTTTCCGGTATATCCTTCAACCAAAACCAACTGTGTTTTTTTCCCAAGACAATGTTAAAAATATATAGGAGGAGTACAGTCAGAAAATTAAATTATTTTCAATACCAATTTTAAAATTCAAACTTAAAAAGTCAAGAGAGGAAAGAAACCTCAATTAACCCATTAAAATTATGAATCATAAAAAAATGATTTACTAAACTTTTCATACTAAAATCTCATATAAATTAATGTATAAATAAAAAAAATAATGATGAAGTGTGAATCTAATGATTGACCATGTAGACTCATAGGTTAAATATATGATTTTTTTTTTTTGGTATTTTCTTTGAATCAAGTTATATTTTAAATCTATTTTTTTAATAAAATAACATCATTTTAAATTTTTTTTGAATTGACTCGTCAACTCACGAGTCAACATCCATAACCGAGTCCTTGAAGTAAATCAACCTCAAACTTAGATATTATAACTATGTTCATACGTTAAGACGAGTTACGACTTAATCATTTGAACTTGTGTACTAAGCCTTTTTAGCTATAACCAACTTTAGGCAATGACCCAAATTCGAGGTAGGTGGCTGGTGCCCAACAAGATGGAATTGGAACCTGAAAAGAAAGAAAAACAAGTTGGGCCAGGATCCACTAAAGGATGGGCCAATAGGATAAGGGGTAGGGTAGGTGGCCAGGGCCCAATAAACACCTATTATAGACGCCACATTTCTTGTAAGATCAAATAAGTATATGGTGTATAACGTACGACTAGTAGTCTTAAGGGGTAGGGTAGGTGGTCAAGACAGCTTGCTCTTTCTTTTGTTTTTTTTTTTTTTTTTTTTGAGTTCGGATTTTAGAATTAACATCAAAAGAAATTTATTTCTTCAAATACATTAGGTTAGTGCTGGAGATATGTTGTTTGATTTGCAAACTAGTAACAGATGCTCCTGATCATTAAAAAAAAATGAATATCAGACAAAAAAAAAATACCTTCATATGCAATAACATCAAACTTATAATATTTAGAATAATAAGTAAAGATCATTATTTTCAATTTTATTTATAATAAACATTATACTTTTAATTATCTTAAAATGATAATTTCTCTACTCACCAAAATCATATTTAAAAATAATTTGTAATCATCATAAAAAAATATAATTCATTGCTAAGAAGATAATTAAATTATTTCTCTAGATATATTTAATAATTAAACTAATTATATATCAAGTAAAATATCTGTGCCCGTACAGAGTTTAAATCTAATATAGCTGGAAATGAAAGGTAGAAGTTTAATCACAAATATATAATTTTTTCATGCTTTTTGCTTTTATATTTCTCTAGTTATAGTGAGAATTAAATTAATTAAAATCAATATGTTAGATATGAATATAAGAATAGAAATTTAAATTACTGAATATTTAAAAAGATAGTAGTGGAAAAAATAATTTGCTTGTTTTTGTTTTTTCCCCTTATGCACCTCTTTTTTTTAAAGCTCTCTCGTCAAGAGAGAATTGCCATCCAAATGGAGAGAAAACGATACTATTCTAAAAATAACTCAAATAATTTTTTGAGTTACTTTAATATCTTGCAATTGAAAGAAGACATGATGACACGAATCATCACACGTACCCATTACAAGCAAAGGCTGGATTACATCTTGGTCCTCAAAGTTTATTCTTGCGTGATAAGGTCCTACCAACCAAAAATAAATGCCTTCTTTTACTACCATTTTGCCCTTAAAGTCTTGCTACTTTTACCAAAGTTTAAAAATGTGAAGACATTGACTTTTGCATTAATGAACCTAAAAGTTATTCATGCTAAGATTATAAGGTATGTAAAACAATATAGTTCAATTTTTATAGACGATGCGAGTAAATTAATGAATTGTAGAGGACAATAGATAAGCCACTCCATGAAACTACAAGAGTTAGAGCATCCAATCCAAATATCCAAGAAAATAAAGTTGTGTGTGTGTGTGTGTGTGTGTGTGTGTGTGTGTGTGTGTGTGTGTGAGAGAGAGAGAGAGAGAGAGAGAGAGATTATTTCAACTAGATAACTTGACTCGAAATTTAAAAAAATATTTTATCTATATACTATATTGATATTATATAGATAATACATTTATATTTGTCGATATTACGAAAGAAGAATGGAAATGTTAGATAGAGCATCGATAGAAAGAAGCTAGAATTTTTATCAATTAAGAATGTGTTTGGTATTATGGTAGCTGTTGTGGTTGTGGTCTGAAAAAAGTTATTTTATAAAAAGTATTTTTAGTTGAGGTTGGTTTTAAAAAATAGGTGTTTGGTTAAAACTGTGGTTAAAATTGAGGTTGAAAAAAAAGTAGTTTAATATGTTTGGTTAAGAATGCTTTTGAAATTGAGGTTATAATATAATTTTAAAAAATATATATAGATTTAATTATTATTATTACATCACGAAATAAATAATATTTTATATAAAATATTTTTTATTGTTCCGTTAAAATATCTATAATTCCATCACGTATGAAATACATTCGATAAGGACTACGTTTTTGTGGTTTTTTAAGCGCGCAATAACATCAGGTAAAATATAATCAAGAACAAAATTGAGATTGCGATCAAATTTTGCAAATGCTACATCATCCAGCGATCTCTGTCTAATTTATGTAGTGTCATTGAATAATGTTAAACACTAGTTTTTTGAATAAAAAACAATTAAAAATTAAAAATAATTTTTATTTTACTGGGTCGGACCTGATTCAATGCATTTTAAGCTTTGAACCGAAACCGGTCCGACCAGAACAGTATAGCCGACTACAGTCAACAGCGTAACATGCATACACTGTTCATGTGAACAGTGCGTAAATATGTGTTGGCCACTGTTTACTGTTGAAACAAAAGCAGCCTTTCACTGCTTCGTGATTACTGAGTTTGGAACGCAGTAAAAGGTGAGACCCATGTGAAAATAGTAGATGGCGTTTTTCACCATAACCAAACGTATGTTTACTGCGTTTTATTAAAAACACAGCCGCGTAAATAAACGTACACTAACACGAAGACTAAATGAAGCTAAAGCAAGTTAATATTTATAAAGAATTATTGATGGGAGTGGTAACATTTTTATTGACTATTTTGAAAGTTTAATTATAAACATAAGAGATTATGTTAAATAATATAAAAACATCCAATAGACTCCAAAAAAATATTAATATATGATAGTTGATTATAGTTGATCAAGAATCGTAAAATAATTAGATGATTAAACAATTGCGTCTATTTGTTTAGTTTATAATTATATAAACATTAAAAAAAATAATCTTGCAATCATTATAAAAAGCTAGCATGCATAGTAATTAAATATATAAACTTGCAAAAGATATATATATAAAAAAAACAATCATAGCATATAAACTAAATAAGTATTAAAATTATACTTGAATAAAACTAATTTAAAAAATTTAACTGTTGAGGTCCTAAGAGAATATCCAATCTAATTTTTTTTTCTTTCAAATTGAGAAAATAATGAATCTAATGTATTTCTTTCATGACAATACAAAGATATTTGGAAGTTACAATATTTATATACTTGAAAAACTTTTATTTTACAAACCCACACCAATTTTTATAGGCGCATTAACTTATTTTGAATGTTTTTCTTAAAATACTACGAAAAAATACTCATCAAAGACCCCTCAATAATTGAATTCCCAATAAAAGGGGACAAGTTTGAGGTTTATGTAATCAAATTAACACTAATTAATATAATAAAAAGAAGATTACAATACAACATTTAAGGTAATTTTAATATGTAAAGCATATAAACGTAGTAAAAAATTAATATGATACATATCTCCGGTTATTATTAATTAAGTGTTGAAGTAATTGTCTAGAAAATCCTTATGCTGTAAATTTTTAGGGTTATTTTATATGGATGAAAGACATTGATTTTTTTTTTTGTTAACTTCTTCTTGGTTAGACTAAAAAATATTTATATAAAATCTAACTTTTACACCTCCGTTACTATAATACAATGGATGCTGAATTTATTGGTCTCTAAACCTTAATTATCATTTAATTTAAAAACTAAATGACGCTCCCTTAAGGATATTTTATAATACAATTATTAAAATATTACAATGCTATATGCTAAAAATTAAAAAAGGTTTGAATAACACATGCAATATAATAATTTAAATTATTATGAGTTTAACAATTCATTTGCACTTTTATATAAATAAATAAAAAGATGTTAATAAAATAGTATTTTGAGTCAGGATATAGAAAATATTATAATATGTTTTTACTAATATCTCGAGTGAGACCAAATTTCAATTCATAAATTCAAATAACCAAACGTAATTGTTTTTATTTCAATAATACACTTGACGAAAAATATAGATTGCAGGGATAAATCTAAGAGAAAATGAAAAAGACGGACCACGTCAGCAAACTGCAAGGACTGCAGGTACCAAACACATTATCACTAACCGACATAAGTGAAAAAGAGTGGAATATCATTAAATGGACGATTATGCCCTTGGTTTTTTTATGTTGCCCTAGACCCTTCGAGATGAAAGGCCAAGATGTAACATAGGTCGGAATCAACGGCTCACAATCCTCATCCAGCCCTTTATATTTTTCTCTACCAGCCACAAAGCACCTCCTCTCTTTCTCGCTCTCCAGGGTTTCTAGTCCAGGGTTTCTCAATCCTGCGAAAGAAAGAAAGAAGGAAAGAAGCTGTTTCAAAGTTCAAAATGGTGAGTCCATGTGAATCAGGTTTTTTACTCTGCTATGATCTGTTTCGTTCTTCAACTGATCTGTTTTTTTGAATCTTGTTAATGAAAGGTTCTCCAAAACGATATCGATTTGCTTAACCCACCAGCTGAGCTAGAGAAGAGGAAGCACAAGCTCAAGCGTCTTGTTCAGTCTCCAAACTCTTTTTTCATGGTAATTAAAATTATCGTACATTTGCTTTTTTTTTTACCTTCTGATTATGTTGTTAATTTATGATTATATTTTCTTGTAAAACCTTGCAGGATGTGAAGTGTCAGGGTTGCTTCAACATGTAAGCCCTGTCATGGCCTTTTTATCTTTCTTGATCATTTTTTTTTCTGAATAACAAGATTTAAGCTCTTATCTATTTAGATTGAAATCGGGTTGTGGGTGTTTGCTTAATTAAATTAATATGTTTTGTGCAGAACAACTGTTTTTAGTCACTCGCAAACTGTTGTGGTGTGTGGGAACTGCCAGACAGTGCTGTGCCAACCAACTGGTGGTCGTGCCAAGCTTACAGAGGGGTGCTCTTTTAGGAAGAAGAGCGAGTGAAGATTATGATAATTTACTGTCTTTATATTTTCGTGCCCTGTTTGGTAAATTGTTTTAGAGGTCTTTCTTAGGAATGAAGACGATGCATTGAACACCTGGGGTTTTGATTTTGACGTTTAATGTTTGATTGTCTTAGGTTATCAATGACTACATGAGATTTTGGATTTGTTGGATTCAGAAATGATTTGAATATCAATCTAAGTCTAATATGTAGAATTTGAGTTTTGTTACTGCCTTTTATTATGTTGTAGTTGATTATAGTTTGTGTATGCCTCTTTTGAGGCTCCAGGTTTCCACACTAAGCTGCATTGTGCATTTCAATCTTTTATCCGCGAGTTTGTGGTAGCTAGTTGATGGTATGGTAGTGAATGTTGATATTTAAATATCCTTTACTATGGTAGTATTATTAGTTTAGCACGTAGTTTTTGGGCAATCTGTTTTGACTAGAGAAATGGAGTTCTTAGCATTCTAGCTCAAACACTACTTGATTTTGGAGAATTACTTTTGCGTTTTATGAATGATGATAGTCCAGTCAAGGCACCTAGAAGATGCATCTACTATTTCCTGTGCAATGTTCTACCTGTAATAATGTTTCTTGACTTTTCCAAGTTTACATTCCTCTGCATGGCATCTTTTGCATTGTTTATGGATTTTCCATTCTAGGGGATACTTGTTCCCCAACTGAAGGTTAATGTATGTCTTCCTGGATTTGTGTTGTTTCTTTGTGATATAGCCTGTATTGATTTGAGATTACTAGGTCCTTGCACAGTACTCTGGGTGGTAATTTAGGTCATGAAGAGTTTAGACATGACATGGTCTCTATGTTTCTCAATTAGGGATGGCATCACTGTTATTAGGGAATGAAGGTATCGAACTTTAAAATAGGCTGTTAACCTTGGTTGACATGTGTTATTTGATTTAGGTACAATGTTCGATTGTAAGTGAAATTAGGTTCCATGCCCCTTGGAGAGGACTCGTAGCAGGTATATCTATAAGGTTATGGTTTGCATCTACTGTGAAAACAATCCTACATGGATCCTCCCAACTATTCTTGAATTTAGTTCAGTTTTATTCTGTAATGGATTTATGTTTTTCATCCTGGAAGTAGGAACCATATGGGCATCGATATCATTCTATGTTGAAATCCCATGGAACTTGTTTAAAAAACGAATGCATTCCATCTAGGAGGAACAGCATTGATCACGATCTGAATAGACAAAAAAAATGTCCTCTCTCAAGTAGTAGAATTATCGTAAATGTCTAAGTATTTTGCAGCAGCCTATAGTTTCTTTTATCCATGAAATGCATGCTGTGTGTGGTACTTAGCAATTGCATTTCTGATATGAATATTTTTTCTTATTGTCCAAATCAATGTTGTTTTTGCCTGCTGTGGTAGTTTCTGTTTGGTTCAACAAAATGTGATTTCATTAATAAACTTCCACAGTTTCTGCCTCCATTTTCTTGCAATAGTTGCTTGTTTTATCATGGTTCGATGCACTTTGATTTGTATCCATGGTTTTGAACAGCAGCCCCCAGTGAATTTACTTATTTATTGTCTTTTTCAACTTTTTGAGTGTTCCATCCTTGTTTTAAAACAGATGGTATCTCTAGTTTTGCATGTGTGAATGTGTGCTCTGGTTACTTTTATACTACTGCCATTGTAAAACTATGGTTGTATCCAAACCCAAGTCCTGGCGATGAATCCAACGGCGTAAAGGAAAAAAAAAGTCTTTTCCTGATCGGCTTGGGTATACTGTCTCTCAGACTAGCATTTTGAGGACGGATAACCAGAGTTCTGTGCCGCATGCTTAGAAGTGAGGCCTCATCTAAAATAATGGGTACACTTTGTAGTTTGGGCTAGGTTATTCTCGATTGGACCTAGATGGTATCTTCCTTCATTTCGATGTTTAAGATGTTATTTTCTATATACCACCATTCATGCATTCAATGAAATTTCTTTTCGTAAACCTTTTCTTTTAGATTTGAACTAAGTTGAATGCAAGTGGTATGTTGTGGTATTTAGAAATTAAGTGTAAAATCCAATGCTCAAACTCGTGACATTTTGACTTGTCACGCGCGTCTTAATAAACTCAGTTATAATATTTAATTATTATAAAGATATATTAAAGTGTTTTAACGTTTTTTGTTTTTTTTTAAAAAGTGTTTAGGTAATTCGAAATGACAATATGAGACGCAAAAAGCACCATGACAGTAATCCTTCCATTATCATACCTTAACGTTTAACCTTTTTGATTTGACGAGCACTTAAAAGAGATCCACACGAGCCTATTCGATCGGACCTTCTTACAAGTTGTGATTGATTAGATGTGGACAGGGGCACGGACCCCCAGAATTCCCTCGTGTTTGGAAAATTTGCACTTCTTTCTAGTCTCATGTGTGGAAAAAGTTGACCCACTATTAACGCTTTGAATGTAACCAGTTATTTAACCCGTTCATATTAATTATTTTTATTTTAAAAAAAACTTAGATGTGTGGAGATACATTTTTATACATAAAAAAAACTCTAAATATAAATAAATAGAATTTATACAATCATCTAATTAAATAAACCGATAATTATTTGTAAATAAATAAATAAAATTATTAACAATAACTATAAGTAGAACTGAAAAAATTAAGAAATAAAAACAGATAAGGATATTTGATCCTGCGATATAAAATATTTATTCGATTTTATTTACTGAATTTTTTTTATTAAAATTAAATTTTTATTCAATAAAAGGTTAATAAAAATAAAAACACATGAAACCGATTGAATAAAAAAAATGCAAGACTGTACATATTAAAAATATATTTAAAAATAAATATTTTTATTTTTAAAAATAAAGTTCATCTATATAAAAATAAAAAACTTTGATGAATAATAATAATAATATTTTCAAAAATTAAATACATACAAATTTATTTTAAAAAAACCTCTATTAAAAAAGGTTAAATAAACAAAATAAAAAATCATAGAAGAGGGATATTAATTAAAACATAAATTAAAAAAATTATTTTAAGAAAACACATATAATATCCTACAAGTCTTATTGGATTTAACAAGTTGATTCTACTTTTAATTAGATGATAAAAAGACAATGATAGTAAAAAAACAATTTTTTTTTATAATAAAAAAGATCATGATAACTTGAAAAGAAATATTGAAAGTATAAAATTGGATAAAATAAAGACAAAAAAATAGCTAAAGTCAACTCGAGTAATCGTGATAGACATGTAACTTAGGTAATAAGATACGAGTGAACTTGCGTTAACCTGCAATACCCTTGGACCAAATCATCAGACTGAGATAACTTGATATAAAAGAAATTAAAAAAAACCATAAAACCAATATTTTTTAAAAATAAAATATTGTCGAAAAATGAAATCAAGAAAAAAACACAAAAAAAAGATGTTGACTTCTATTAACTTTTCAAACCCGTGACCCGAGTTATTAGACCGGAAGCATCATAAATGAAAAATAAAAAAAAATTATAATTACAAAAAAAGGATCTAAAACAAAAGATTGTAATTAAAATAATGAGGATGAAAATAAAAATAAAAAATAAATTAGAGGGCAACCAATTTTTTTTTAATTGGAGGGTTAAATTGGAAAGAAAAATAACTTTAATAAAGAAAAAAAATCAAAAGAATAAAGATCAAATTGAAAAAAAAAACAATACACCATAAATTTTGATTGAAGGATGAAATTGAAAACCAATAAAACTTTAACAAAAATCCCAAAGAAAAAAAATAAAAAATAAAAAGAATAAAAACTTAAATTGAAATATTAAAAATAAAGAGGAACATCATGTATTTTTTTTAGAGGAGAGAGCAAAGAAAAAAATGACTATCTACGATAAACTGTTCATTTGCCACTATCACTCGTCACTCAAGGATGAGGATGCGTAGGAGCCTCCAACGACATGATGGAAATGTATGTTTGGTTACCAAGAGACGTGCCAGCACCACCCAAAAGGCGCGAGCACCTCCCACTCCCTAATACACGGAGAAGTATACGCCATTAATCTTGAATATAAAAATCAATTATTCAATGTAAAAAACAAAAATGTTGTTTATAAATCTAAAATCAACAAAAAAAAAAAAAAAAATCTACGTGAAAGGATGAAAACTCCCCAGGATGAATGTCTTACTTTTTTTATTTGAAGGGCAAAAATATCCTTATACTATATTCTAAAAAGTAAATGATATAAATACTCTTAGTCAACAATTTCATTTTTTTTTTTTGGGGTATATTAGTTATTTTATTATTATAAAAAGTAAAAAAAAACACCTACATCTACGACAATTTTTTAATGACTAATGAACCATTAGAAACAACCAAATAACCCCCACAATAAAGACTTTTTATTTTTTCATTAAAGGATAAAATTGTAATTTTATTATAGTAATGAACAGTTTTTTATATCTATTTGTACAACAATTTGCCAACGCATCTTAGAGTTTTGGTAATAATGTGAAGTTGATTCGAATAAATTCATGGTAAGAACTAGATGTAATATTCTTGTAGAGAGGTTGCAAGAATATAATGTCTGTGGAGCCGACCAGAAAGTAAATCCAAAAATTAACTTAGATACAAAAAACAATGTTAAATTAAAGATTGGGACATAAAATATTACGTCTTTGACATTTATTCAAATTTGGAGGAACTTGTACTAAATTTAAGATATTTATATGACGTCTTTGACTTCTATTTACTTGGCATGGATGTCTAGACGACAGTAAACTGATGTGGCCGCCTGACATGCTTTTGAGCTAATGTATAAATTAACTGCTGGATTGGATAAGTGCTTACGTCTTATGCCTCTCGAGGCTGGTGGTTGGGGTTGGAGGGAGCCACCCTTCTATCCATAGTTTTTTGTCGTCTCCTCCTCACTGCAAAGTGAAGTTCATTTGTTCTTTTATTGTTATTTTTTTAATAACAATTAGCATTATTTAATTTTTCCTCCCTTGACGGTGATTTATGCGGTCCACTATTGCATCATCTGTAGTGTTTGTGGTTATAGTTCCATTCACCACAGCATTCCAGCACTCGAGCCGTTTTATTTATTCCAACTTCTTGACTCTATTTTGAATAAAGCTCAAGGATGGAAAGATGCAAATGGTAGGAGAAATAACTAATATGGTACATTATTGAAAACCCAAGAGAGAGACGGCACATTGACGTGGAACATTGATAATATATATGAAAAATATAAAAAACAAAAAAAAAATTTAACCATATCAAAGACACATTGATTAAAATTGGTTGACTAAAATCGATCATAATTGACTAAAATCAATCATACTCATCATATTTTTTTTAAACAGGCACTAAAATTTTATTTGGTTTATGTTTATCTAACAAGATTGGTTTAAATTATATTTAAACAATTTTATATGTTATTTTCAGAATAAGATTATTATTATTGAATTTCAAATAATTTTAGAAGCTAGGAGATTTTTTCTACTGTTTAGAATTACAATTTTAAAGGTTGAGAAATCCTATTTTTATGCTACATGCTATGTTATAAAGTCACGTATAAATATACTGCCTGACAAAAAGAAATGGATTAAGATTTTCCGTGTCTCTCCAAATTTATTGAAAACTTAACTATCAAGGATGTTATTTTAATTTTAATTATATGTTAAAAATGGTAAAAATATAATTATTTAATATTTTTTTTAATAATTTAATTCAAAATAGATAGTGAAATTCGAAGGATGTAAATCCAATTTATATTGAGCCTCTTGAGAAACAAAACAACACATCTTCATCGTACAGTAGAAGCTCCATCCAAAGTTCTTGTTGCTCACCAATAAGAGCTTCATGGGGTTTTCTTGGACGTGATCTTGAAGTTAGCTAACAACATGTATGCCAATAATCGTTAAGGCAAAGATAATTCAATAGAGTAAATTAAATCCTTCTTATTTTCATGACCGATAAATGAAAGGAAAAACAAAAATGTCAAAATCAGGTGATATAAAGGGAAATGTTTTCTTTTTCCAAGTCCTAGTCATGCAGTTACCACACAACAGCACTATCTAGCAATTTACTAGTAATAAACAGCGACCAGAGGGCAGAGTTGATCTCTTCCCCTGAAGAAGCCTGCGAGCCTTTCCCTTTTGCTATTTGAGTCTAATGAGAATGCACAAACCCCTATTTCCCTGAAGGAGCAGAGCCAACAACTCCATGTTGAGCAACTTGTTTGATACGTCGAAACGTTCAGTTTTTCAGTTGCCATTATTGACTGCGCGGCTACGTACTCTCCCTTTATAAACACCCTTAATCTCTTTCATTTAGCTTACTTCTCTCATATATCCTCGTCGGTGTCAACCTCTACCTTTTGTTTTTTGTTTTAATCCTTGGTTGCTACAAACAGGTACTAGTTCTTCCACCATTAAAAGGAAAAGGGCAAGGCAAGCATTTACTTTATGCAGCACCTGAACTTGTTACCCCTGCTTCTTTTCATCTTCTGTGCTGCTATCTTTACTACTGTTAGATAAACTGAAGTTAAGGATATATCATGTCTACTTTGTTAGCAAGAACAGGAAGACACAGACAACGTTACGTTGATCAGTTTAGGCTTGTAGCCGGGTATGAGAACTTTTTCTTTAAATCTGTTTCATCTTTCATTTTAATTTTAATTTTTTGTTTTGGTTCAACGTTTTTTTGTGCATAATCCAGGCTAATTACCGCGTTCAAAAAGTTTTTAAAGAAATGAATATTTTAATGTGTTTATAGGAAGTTCAACTCTGGGGCTTGTCTGTGATGATTTTGTCTTTTCTTTAGAAGAAGCGATGTTAATACTGTTATTATGGTGTAATTAAGCAGATTCTTTACGTAAAATTTTGTTGATAAACATATAAATAGACCTGGACTCCAAGCATTGACTCCTCTTTACTCTGTTGTTGTACAAGTCTTTGGTTGAGGAATGTTAATCATTATAGAATTACGTGGCTATCTTCTTCTTCCAAAATCCAAATCGTGATACTCATATACAATGGACAGACAAGATGTCTCTCTTACTTGCTCAGATGGCTGTCCAAATCATTCTTCTGTGCTGTGAAAGACTTTCAGTGAAGGGTGTATATATATTATTGACTAGAGCTACCTTGTCCTTGTATGCAGCACTGATTTTAGTAGGAAAGCTACATGATGCGAAAGATTCTGCTAGTCATGAAGAATGATTTCTTCATAAAAGAAAAAAGTTTTTCGTTTCAACAAGTGACATTAAGGGCTGATTAAAAATATATCTTTCTGGGAAGCTTCCGTCTGCCTAACAAAATTCTCAAGCTTAGTGACAGATCCCCCCTTAAATTATGAACTTTCTGGGACCTGAACAGTTTGGGAATCATAGTAGCTTTGCTGTCATGTCGTTCACATTGATGTTGACAATTGACTTGGTGGACTACTTGACACATGGCGCTTTAAGATCAGTGTGTGCTTCTTGTGTTAGTCTGCTTTTTACGAAAATGTTAGATCTTACTTTTTTTCTACTGCTATTTTTCTTTCATCGCTCCATTCTGATTGCTCTATGAAAAACAAGGTGCATTCCTTACAAACTTGACAAGAATGTCGAGAATCAAGGCTGCAATGGGGAGGACAGGGTTCTTATCCTCATGATCTCGACACCAAATCGTAGTGATCTTGTGTTCCCAAAAGTACATATCTTCTTCCTTTTTATATTCGATAATTGAGATAACAATTTTCACATTTGTAATCTGAATGGATTGTATTGTCAACGTAATTTTCAGAGTCATTAATTCTGATCTCATCTATCTATTACCAGGGTGGATGGGAGAATGATGAGACCGTTGGCGAAGCTGCATGTCGTGAGGCCATCGAGGAAGCTGGAGTGAAAGGAATTCTTGGTGTAGGTCTCCTTTCCCTGTGAGAGGCACAATTCTTCTGTTTCAAATGCTTTGTTATCATCAAATGAAAAATATTCATTTAATCGTCTAATTGGGGTGGTTTCAACATATTTCTATCTAGTTGCTCTTATTATTCTTCCCAATGAGAACTACTTCTTGAGATGTTTAACCCTTAAGATCATGTCCTTCCATGTTGCCTTTAAGCCCTGGATTTAGTTTGGAGCTGGGATCAAGTCAGGATAGAACTTATTTCCCACATCTGTCGGTGCTGATCAATTCAGTTTCATCGGACACACCGGCTTATTTGAGTAAAAAGAACAGCTTGCTGTTAATTATAAAGGAAACGAATACATTTCAGGTAGAAGACTTGCCTTGATTCCCTCATCTTGTATGTGAAATAATCCAAATGCTGCATATAAACATCTTACCGTATTACCCTGTTAAATATGTATTACTCTGAGAGGCACGGTAAAGTTACTGTGAAAGACTTGAGATACTTAATTGTCTGAGGCAAAACTTCTTCCATGAAGCTACTAGATTTCAGTTTCTTATGCTCTCAAATTTGTTATTAGTAGGATAGTACACCCTCTTTTAAGAGCCCAGATCAGATGATTGATTGCATATATATGGTTTGCTGGAATCATGTATAAACAAATGATTAATACCTATTTATTGAGGCCGGTTGACGAATTTGTGATGGAAATCTCACTCTTCTGACTGGTGTATATACATCCAGGAGGTTACAACTCCAGGCATGCATCAAAATGAAAGTTGGTTTATGTTTACTACAGGAAAACCCATTGGGAGTTTGGGAGTTCCGAAGCAAGAGCAGCCAGAATAGCTGCAGCTTGGCAGGAGGTTGTCGAGGCTACATGTTTGCGCTGCAGGTGACCGAGGAGCTTGACCAGTGGCCAGGACAGGCTAGTTACAATAGAAAATGGGTTAGTGTTTCTTGTGAACTTGTAATGGAAATATGAGAACTTACAATGATTCCTTATCTATATGAACTTTATTTATTTATTTATTTCATCTGTTAAAGCTTACTGTAAACGAAGCATTTGAATGCTGCCGGTATGATTGGATGAAGGATGCTCTGAAACACTTTCTGCTTCTCTTTTGAGAAACAAGGACCTTGGCAGAAGGGAAGATCTGGGAGAGACTCGTATGATCCCAGTTTCTGATAATGGGGTAGAGAGCGCAACGCATAGTCCTATGAGACTGAGACCATCAATTGTCAAAATGTCGACTCCATTTGTACAGATTCCATATATCATTCAGACGGAATGAATAAGACAATTGTCAAAATGTCAATTATTTCGTGAATTATTATTATATCTAAACTTAATATATAAAATTTAATTTTTTTCTCATAAATAAATATTCAACAAGAATAAGATATCTATTTGTTAATTTCTTGTTATAAGTTCCTTACATAATTTTTTAGATTAATTATTATTTTATTTTTTTTCTAAAACGACACCAAATTATTGAGCCATGTTTTTTTTATATATTAAAACTTGCTTTTCAAATCAATATAAGTCTTTATTTATAATACAATACTTCTATGCAATGACATAGAGTTTTTATTGGAGAGATATGTTTTTTTTTTTAAATTAATTTATTAAAATCTTTGTGAATATTTTTTTCTCTAGAATCTTCATCTTGACCGTTGCTTTCTTTTACAAATAACTATGTTTAATTATCTTAGAATTAAATAAAGTTAGATTTTAAAAACTACCTGCAACATCACGTGGGCACACCGACTAACATATTTCAATAACATGACTCTCTGGTATGGGCATCACATCGTTATTTGCTAATACCAGCCAGTTTTTTTCTAAAAATATTTGATATACAAGGACCAATTCAATTTTTTTACTCAGGGATGAAAATATATTTTTCAAAAAATCGAGGACACAAATCTTTCAATTTGAGAACTAACATGCAAGAAAATACTAAGTTTAAGGACCAAAATAACTTTCACCCAAAATTCTAGGAACTAAAATGAAAATTGGCGAAGCGTATAGGCTTAGAGAGAAAACAGGCATGAAGTATGAACCGGGGATTTTCATGATCTTCGATGCAGAATGACCTTCTTCATTACTTTCACGCTCCCTCGAAAAACCTTCTTCGATAACTAATATTTAATAGCACGGCATTAAACTGGGATGAAATACTACCAATATGTTTTTTTTTACTAGTGTGAGTATCCGGATTAGTTTGTATACATCTCGATTAATTTTACGTGTCCTGAAATTAACGATCATGTAAGTATTAAAGTGACCCTAAAGTTTATAAGATTAGAACTGGTAATTTTTAGAGAACAAATCTAGAATTTGACCAGTTTTGTTACATCTTTTAGGGTTAATTATTCATATTTTTTCTTGACTTTGAACTTTGAAGGCTGAGCAGGGTTAATTTGCCAAAACGTGTTTCTAGCTACAGCAATCGTTTTGCAGTATAGTTGCAGAGAAGCCAGATGTAAAAGAGCAACAAAGGCAAAGGGGGCAAGGAATTCGGCTTTGTGTAGATGGATTTCCTCTTTCTATCAAGCTTCTTTGCCTTTTGTTTCGTGAAACCAGGCAGTTCCCTTTGACTCTCTTACGTTTTTAACACAAGTGATCTGTTCTATGCATACATAGGAATTGGAGATTCATGGGATTCAGCACCCATCATGTTCCTTGGCCCTTTCCAGTTATTATTAATTAACTTGTTCCAAAAATTGATTTGAAAACTTTACCATCGAAGGCCTATCAGCACCAAATTCTTACCAAAATAATACTTGATGAAGCTGTGATTCCTTGGAAAAAGAAAACCCTCCAGTATTCTAGCTAGCAATACCTACCACTCGGCACAAACTCATTAAAATTAAGTTACATGAACAAATTATCATATCACATTGAAATTTAAAATGATCTTGTTTCAATTTTAACGTAATGTTAATAAGTCAGAAAGTATTTCCCCTCTTGTTTCAGAGATTGTTTGGTTGGGCGATGCAACTACTGTTTCGTAAGATTTTGAATTTTACTTGAAATTAAATTTTTTATATTTTTATAATATTTTGATGTATAAATATTAATTTTTTTTTAAAATTAAAAAAATATTATTTTAATATTTTTTTAAAACTATCATTATTCAACTCTCAAACATCCTTTAATTTTGTTGGGAGAGAAGCTCGCTTTCTTCTCCAAGGGGAGAAAAAAAAAATCTTTTTACTAGAATCAATTTTAGAGCTCTCTCTGGAGATCCTCTCAATTTCCCAGCTCAATCTTGGAATCACAAGAAAGGTGGAGACGGAGCTTTTTGTTAGGATAACAAGGGCTGAGAACTTACTATATCCATGCCTATATCTATTTCCAAACAAATATTTATATTTTATTTATTATTTTCAAATAAAAAATTTGAATATTCATCTTCATTATTTGAGTAACACACACATGTAATGTTAATATATAATGAGTATGTCATGAGGGGTGTAACTCAACTGGTTAGATTTTAGGTTTTTTTTTTAAGAGGTTACTATAGTTCGAGTCTCACAAACCTCAGGGTCACTGAAAATTTACATGGTCGTTAACTTTAAGGCTCGTAAAATTAGTCGAGGTGCATGTAAGCTGGCCCGGATATCTACACGCGCGCGTAGCTAGTGAGTATCCATGTACTTGATCTTTTTTACTGGAAACCAAATTTAGTCTTGGACACTTTTTTTCTCGGTAATTTGTCTATACCGCTTAATTTAAAGCAAATTGTACCAAATGGTGGATTTCATTGTAGTAGTGGAGTTTTTGTCGTGAATCTTCATATTCATCTAGCATATGCTCCTTTTATACAAGACTGTTGCTTTCCATGCATACAAAAATGAAATGAACCATCTTTCGATATCAAGCTTAACTCCTGTGAACTTTTATTTTTTGTTTTCTAATTTTATGAGAAAAACTAAGTTTCATAAGTGAGATTGTTAATATAAAATGAAAAGAATAAAATGAAAATAAATTAAAACAAAACAATTATTTTTTAAAGGGTCAAATGCATAGTTGTCGGACTCAACTCGGCATTTAACCTTGTTTAAATGCATGATTTTCGGGTCAACTCACGAGTAACAAGATCATTAGGTCAATTCCTGGGTCATCAAGTCAATGTAGGTCAATTATTTTATCCAAAGTAACATCATTTCAGTTTTTTTTTAAAAAATTCTTGGAATTGACCCGACCAAATCTCACTGGATTTAACTAGGTTAATCCCCCAATTTACTAAGTTTGGTGGGGTCAATAATCAAAATGGTTTGAAGTAAGACCCAGCTCGGGTTAGGTTTCAAGTTGCCGGGTTGACCTGTTAGTCTCGGTCGAGTTTAATAACTATGGTTAAATGTATACTCCATGTGAAAAAGTCTTCAAACATAAGGACTAAATTAAAAGATTTCAAAACTTTGGGAGTGACATTCCTCCCTCAAGCCATGGCTAGCTCCGCCCCTGCATTCGTGGGCCAGCTATGGTGGAGGTGTGCAGCTCGTGATTGCGAGACTACTGAATCATGATTATGGAGCTACACCACCTTTTCGTTTCATTACACGAAAGTGCACCTTTCTTTGAAGTTTACTATTTTTTTTTTCTTTTTTTTTTGGTAAATAGGATTCATCGGAAGGCTTAAAACTCAAATCTAAAGGGAAGGAAAAATACATCCCTAGGACGTGTTTTTTAGTATTTTTTTTAGAACAACAATTCTTTGCTGTGAACTTCTCCTATCTAATACACGATAGTCTCTCAAACTATCATGTATACATGAGCAGCATTAATTATTTTATTTTATCATACTTTGGTTTATAAAAAGATTTACTTTTTTATTATTATTATGATTATTTGGATTTTTAATATATTTGTTAAATAATAAATATAATCCAATATGCGGATGATACAAGGGACTCCCGTGTGTTGTACAAGAGGATTTCCTATAATTTTGAGCAGCATGAAATTATTGTTCTTTTTTCTATTTGTTTCTAAAAAGCCTGAGAAAATCTAATACTATTTATTTTTCAAGGAAGACAACATTTTACACCAACTTGTGCTCAGCTGTATTTATAGATTTATTAAATAACTTCATGGATTGTGGTAATTTCAAAAAATAAAATAACAAAAAACTTCATGGATTATGGTTGGAGTAAAAATAATTTCAACCGCATTACTATATATAAGGATCATTATAGGTGTTGTTAGCAATCCTGCCATATGTATTGCTATCACTCTCTCACAGATCGAGGAAAGGAAAAATCTAGTTAGTATCCTAGTGAGTCAATGGATCCAAATTCCCAGTCAAATGCACCATTATTAAATAAAAACCTTTCCTCAAGGGAATATCATTCAAGTGCATGCCCCATCTTTTAATTATTGTTAATTAGAATCTTTATATATATATATATATATATATATATATATATATATATATATATATATATATATATAAGTCAATAATTACAAGTTAAAGCTCTCTTTTGCCAATTTCCATAGCCTCCCAGTTTTCGAGTTAGGTTAGGCATCAAGAGGAGGCAGATGGATATCGTATGCTTTGTTTCTCATTACTAGTATTTTATTAATAGTTAGACTTCGATAGAATATAATTAGAATTTTGAACTTCTTCTACCACTCTCTGCTGTATCCTCCTTATAAAGGAGCTACTTCTTACTCGAAACACGGTGGTAAATGCATGGGTTCAAATCCTTATCGAGTGAAAGGACTGCATGCGTCATCATAATCTTTTCATTTATGCGTGTTTTAACCTCTATAATCACCTCAATTAATTATTTATGGTTAAATGTATTTTATAAATGTTATATTTTTGCTTAAAAGATCATAATTAAAAGGTCAAACACATGTTAATAACTCAATGAACTTAGATTTGACAAAATATCAAGTCCGAATAATATGAGTTTGGCTTGCTTTCAGATTCAATATCCTTGAATTTAGCTATGTACTGAGCCCAAGTATACGTGGGTCTGACAAAATGCTAGACTCAACACTCTTGAGTTCAGCATGAGCTAAGCCCAAGTGTATGCGGGTTTGACAAGATGCCAAACCTAACACCTTTAGATTTACCATGAGCTTAGGCTAAGTGCATGAGAGCTTGACAAAATAATAGATCCAATACCCTTGTGTTCAGCCACGCGCTGAGTCTAAGTGCATATGAGTTTGACAAGATGCCAGACCTAACAAGTTCAGCCACGCGCTGAGCCTAAGTGCATATGAGTCTGGTAAGCTGCTATACCCAACACGTTTGGGTTCAGCCACATATACTTAGATTTGGCAAAATATCGAGTCCAGATGACATGAGTTTGACTTGCTTTCGACCCAATATCCTTGGGTTCAGCTTGCCGAGCCTAAGTATACACGAGTCTAACAAAATGCTAGACCCATCACCCTTGAGTTCAGCACGAGTTGAGCCCAATTGCATGTGAGTTTGTCAAGATGTCAAACCCAACACCTTTAGATTTACCACGAGCTTAGTCTAAATGCATGAGGGCTTGACAACATGCTAGATCTAATACTCCTGGGTTCAATCACGCGCTAAGTTCAAGTGCATATGAGGGTGACAAGATGCCAGACCCAACACCCTTATGTTCAGCCACACGCTGAGCCTAAATGCACTTGGGACTAACAAGATGCCATATCCAACACCTTTGAGTTTAGCCACGCGTTGAGTCCAAGTGCCTATGAGTTTGATAAGCTGCCATACCCAACACGCTTGGGTTCAACCATGTGTTGAACCTAATTATATGTGGGTCCGACAAGTTGCCAGATTCATCACCCTTGAGTTTCAAATCATTATATGTCCAAATACACGTGAAGTTGATAATCTTTTTAAGCCACATATTGAGTTATGGAGATTCGTTTGTTTATTCTTATGTCTGTTAACATAAAATGTCAAAGTAAAGAATGATTATCTTTCTATATCTCTAGGTGCATAAAAGTCTCTTAAGCGTCTACCATATTTTCATCAAGCATTAATATAGTATAAGAGATATTTGTCCATCATTAATATTGTGTAAATGATATATATCTTTAATTAATATTGCATAAGAAATATATATTTTTCATTAATGTTATCAAGAGGAAATAATGCTCCAACCCCTCCATTCAAGCAACATGACAAAGTTTAGAGGCTATATATATGCCCCGAACCACCCAGGTAAATGATTCACATTTTTTCTTTTCTCTAAGCATTCATAGTTTATTTTTAGAGCATTTATCATACACAATTAAGAACAAACACTCTTATTCTAAGAATTTAAAGTTAATTCTCTCATTTATTGCAATCTCTTACTAAAAGTTACTGTCTTTATCATCGAAGAGTTTCTATATCCCATCAAAAAAGACTATTTTGCAAGTGTCGGGTTTTCCATCACCAATCATCAACTTTGTGAACTCTGAAAAAAGGAATATTGATGTGAACGCGTGATCACCCTCCATCCAAACACTCAGAGCCCTCATTCCTGAGCATATTGAATTTTAGAACATCATTAATTATCATAATTAGAAATGACTTTGACCACACTCTCTCTACCTTTATTTATCTTTATCTCCATATTTGATGGAAAGCTTTGGACTATAAATCTAGTCTGTCATGTATATTCAAGTATAACATTGCATAGGGTATTTGGTTAACATGAAATAACCTAATATTTAGGTATATATAGCTAGATTAGGAATCATGTTTTCCTTTAACTCTCCATTGTTTGTCTACATGGTTAAGGAATTCTAAAGAAACTCTTGTTTGTATTGTTAGTGTACACTACAAGATTTAACAGTTTTACTGACGGAATTTTTTCGTCGGTGTAAGACACATATTCCATCGACAATTATATTACCGATGGAATCACAGACGGAAATGATCCGTCGGTGAATCGTTCGTCGGTAATGTTTTGTCCGTCGGTAAATCTGTTGGTAATATAATCACCGACGGATTTACTGACGGAACAGACGCGTCAGTAATAATTTTTTCATTACCAATGGAATTACCGAGGGATATACCGACGGAATTACAAAATTCATTTTATAAAATTATAAAATAATTAGATTAACATAAATCAACACTGTATATTATATACTCAAAATGCTTGGAAAAAAAAAGAAGAAAATCAACTCAAACAAATTTGCAACAAATAAATAAAATGAAAAAAATAAATTCAACTAAAAAAATTCATATGAAAAAAATGACGTTGCAATTGCTAAAAATTTAAAAATCCCTATAAATAAATCAACTAAAAATTGGTCTCATATGAAAAAAAAAATCTCACAACAAAATTTATACAATTATTAAGAATAAAAACAATTAAAAATAGATAAAAAAAACAAATATGGTGAAAAAAATCATGAAAAAAGAAGAAAAAAGAAAAAATATTACCTTAATGTAGTTGTAAGTGATGCTAAGGAGAGAAAAAAATTTCCGTAAAGCATATTAATTAAAAAAACCTAAGAGGATAAAAGAAAAAAGAAGAAGAAGAAGACATACCCGAGTATGGAGAAAAAAAGAAGAAGATGAGGAGAGGAAAGAAGAGAAAGAAATAGATATTGATGTTTTTTACATATAGTGAAGAAGAAGAAGAAGAAGTAGTAGAAGAAAAAGAAGAAGAAGAAGTAGAAGAAAAATTATAAGAAATGAGCCTGTCTCTTGTGAAATAAGGGGATCCAGACTTTTTATTGGAGCGCGTTAGCGACGGATTTACCGACGGATAATTGAATTTTAATATTTTTTAATTATTCCGTCGGTAATTCCATCGGTAATATTTAATTTAAATTTTCAATTTTGTAAAATTTTTTCAGAAACCGCCAACAATTAACGATGATTTTTCAAACCGTCGGTGATTTCATCTGTAATATTTAAATGAAAATTTTAAATTAATTGAATTTTTTCAGAAAATCGCCAAATAACACCGATGACTTTTTAATCCGTCGGTAATTTTGTCCGTAAAGAACAACAATTAACAGTGCAATTGGAAAGTGAACAGTTCTAGAGCTCTCTGGAAAATACCGACGGAAATTTCCTTCGGTGATTCCCTTTGTAATTGACATGATGAACAATGTTCACAGTTTACCAACGGAATTACCCACGGAAATTTATTCCGTCGGTAATTCCGTTGGTAAAAATGACACGTCATCATTTTTTTTTTGCTTTGTTTTAATTTTTTTTCCCACGGTAATTCTCTTGATATATACCGAGGGAATATTTCCATCGGTAAAGTCCCTCGAAAATTTACCGATAGAAATATTCCCTCGATATTTTCGTTTGTATTTATCGATTTTCTGGTAGTGGTATATGTTCTGTAACCAATTAATTAGTTACATGTGACATTGGCTTTGTACATGTAAATATATTTAATTTAATTTACTAAAAAAAACTTATTTATCTTTAATATTTGGTTAATGAATATATAGTAAAGGTAAATTTATTGGGATAAAATTTTTTTTGCAAAGAAAATTATAAAATTATAATTATGAGATTTATATTACATCAAAGCATTAGTCCTAAAATATTTATGGTAAATTCTCTATTAAGACTAGATATTAATTAGAGCTATTGAGACTAATACATATTATGTTGTTTTCTTTATAAAAGGAAATAATTGTTCTCATAAACTAAAGTATAGGGGATACCTATTGTCATAACCCAATTTTTGACCATTTTATTTTAATTATTATTATTATTTTATTAATAATGAAAAAACAAGTAAAATAAAATAAATGAAGAATGAATTAGAATTTGGGTTAAAGGCAACATGATTGGAAGTTTTGGGGTTTAATTAAACTTTGGAATTAATTTAATTAATCCAATTAGGGGTTTAATTGGAGAATTGATAAGTTTTGAGACTTAATTGAGCTTGAAATTAATTTAATTCATCCAATCAAGGGTTTAATTGGAGAATTCATAAGTTTTGAGACTTAATTAAGCTTGGAATTAATTTAATTAATCCAATTAGGGGCTTAGTTGGAGAATTGATAAGTTTTAGACTTAATTGGACTTTGGATTTAATTAAATTAATGAAATCAGGGACTTAATTGAAGAAATATCAAAGTTTGGAGTTTAATTGGGGTCCAAATTGCAACAATTAAAATCCAAGGACTAACTTGTAAAAGGCGCCGAAATGCAGGGGTCCAATTAAAATTTAACTAGGGGCTTAATTACAAAACTTTCCAAACTTCAAGGGCCAAAATGCATATAGCTGTGAATACCGAAACGACACCGTTTCCCGTTACTGTTCATCTTCCTCACCCGATCGAAACGAACGCCCACCGCCGCACAGCCATTACTTCTGCAATTATCACACTTTATGGTTGGAAGAAACGACATTGTTTTCTCTGGCTATAAAAGCCATAGAACAACTGAGCACAGGGGAGGAAAAAAAAAAACAGGAAGAAAACGAAACAGAAACAGGAGAAGAAAACAGGGGATTTTGGACGAAAAAGAGATGAAAAACCCGAAGAGAAGGAACCCAGAAAACAGAGGGGAGAACACAGGAAACAGAGAGCGAGTGGAAGACAGAGGACGCACGAAGAGAGAAAACTAGAGGCAGAGTGAAACAGAGGAGAGGGACGGTAGAGCTCCTTCATAACCTCAGCAATAGAGGAAGAGACTGGACTAAAGAGAGGAAGATAAAACCAGAGAAAACAGTGAGCATAAAAGGAAGGAGGAGATAAGCAGAAGGAAAGAACAACAGAAGCGTTGTCCAGGCACGCCATTATCATCGTCTTCGACTTCGTCTCCCCGCATCAGGTAAATGCTTTCTCAATCCCGCTTTCCTTTACCTTATAATTTGCTTTGCTACAGGAGCAAGTGAATTATAATTCATTTTACGCACGCCTACCACCCAGCCGGGTCACTGGTCTAGACCAGTGACCCAACCGAATTAGCTGGGTCCAGCCCAAAAAAAAAAAAAATAGAAAGTGTAGAAATAAAAATTTTGCATGTCTTAGAAAAAATATATTTTTGTTAATTTATTCACTGATATCAGGATCATGAATAAAAAAGGGAAAAGAAAAGAAAATATACTAATTTTTTGGTAGCTATGAATTTTTACCAATGCCAGAGTTGGAATTATTTTGTGGTGGAATTTTTACCAACGCCAGAGTTGGAATTATTCGCGATCGAATATTCACTAATGCCAGAGTCAGGAATATTATAAATAAACCATCATAGCATAAGCGAATAAATGTTTAGCAATTTAAGACAAAATTAGCAATGCAGTCTGGCTCAGGCAGAACGTTTAAGGGGTGATAATATCTTCCCTTTTACGTAACCAGTCCCGAACCATAGAATCTCTGTTGACTAGTTAGGGTTCCTAGTGACCATAATACTAGGTGGCGACTCCTTAAACAAGACATTTTCCCTAAAAGAACAATATGCCAGATATCTGTTCTTTTTCCACAAATCAATATTATTTTTTAGGGCCGCCGCGATGTCGGGTGCGACACCTATACATTAATATGTTCTTTTCTTTATAAAAAGAAGCAATTATTCTCATAAACTAATATGTAGGTGCTTATCAAATGACATGTATACTGAACTGGCTTGCATGAGAATTCCATATAAAGAGATAGCATGTGTTTATAGAAAGACTCACGTGATGGTTGTGTAAGTGATCCCCAAACTTAAGATCACTAAGTTATCTTATATAAGAAGAATTATATTTTGATCTTGCTACACATTGTCCTAATCAAGGGCAACAAATTGATAAATATTGGGTATAACATGTACTATATGAAAGTGTTTAAGTAATCAAGAGAGGATTTATTTCCCTATGTGAATTAGGGAAAATATTTTATCTATTCTTAAATAGTATTAATTGCAAATCCTTATGTAAAGTGTGATGAGATTTGAAAAGAGTTTCAAATTTTATTCAAAGAATCAATGACTATGGTATTGAGAACAAACATGATTTGACAGATTAGACACATCCTATGCTATAATGTCTAAATTGGAATATTGTTGATGAATGAATAATAATTATACTGAGAAACTGGTCACTGAAAAGTTAAGTCAAACCATTCATGACTTTTCTAATATTTGTGAGATTTTGACATGTTGCTAGATATTGCACTTGATCTTCAAATATAAATCAATTAATTATTGAATTGATAGTAAATTAATTTGTTTAATTTATTTAATCTTATTTTATTTAGGATTATGACTTATTTTTGGGCAAACATATTAGGAAACCTAATGGGTCACATACATAAGAACCATTGGTCAAAAATTAAAATGGGATGATTAATCAAGTGTGACTTGATTGTAAACAAGTTTTAGAAATTAAATACTAGAGTTTAATTTATACAAAGGATTACAATTCTAGACCTAGAAAAATAAAGTAAGGACTTGATTGAATAAATTTCTAAAATTATCCTAAAATAATATATGTGATTTTATTCTTGAGAAAATTGATATTTTTTCATTTATAAGGTTTTCAGATTTTCCTATAAATATAATGCTATGCCTCTTATATACTTGAAAAAATATAAAAAAAAAAGAGTTAGCACTTAAATGCATAACAACTCATATCTCTCCCGAAAGAATTTAGGAGTTTCTCACATGTGGTTCGTGTGTATTATTGTTAAAGGCCGAATATTTAAACGACTTATGGTTTACGACAATTCAACTTTGAAGCAATTATTTAAAGCTGAAAAGAACATCTAATCTTTAAGTCATCTTAATATAAACCCTTAACAATCTTGGATGTGTTTAATAGGATCTTGGGAATCCTGAATTTTTTTTTAAATTTATCATTTTCACTATATATTTGTGTTTCAGAAAACCCAACCTATAGAGATAGTGATCTACTAATATGTGCAAATGGAATTCAAATATGTACAAATAATATTCACGATCACTGATGCATAAGCTTAAGGTAACTTTCATGTTCTCCTTTTCTCTTTCGCCCTCTTTATTTATATTCTCCCTTGTACCCTTGTTAGGCATCATCTAAATGGCTAATTTTGATGAATAAAAAGTCTACTATTATCCAAATAATAATAATAATAAGAAAAATAATAATAATCAGATAGCAACTACAAACAATGCTCATTTACTTAGCAATGGTGTGAGTCCTTTCTAATCCAAGTTCCCATGCCGTGTAGTGGTCACTCACTTATAACTTTATATCAATTTTTGAGCCTGATTGGAATATAAGTATTCTGTCCAACCTCAAAAGTCAGTGTCCATTTTTGACCTGTTGTGACCTCGACAACAAGTGGGGAACAAATTTTGCGATCAGGAAGTTTGACTGCAGCTCTTAAACTTGGGATACTGAAGTTTCTATTTTGTTTGAAAAACATTGAAATGGAACTTCCTAGTTTTCAGAGATGTCATTCGGCATCTGAGCACTATGCCCCTCAGTGATCATGCATGTTCCAAATTTGACCTGAATTTACCTCAAAAAAGGGAGCGATACATAAATGTGTAGATATTGGAGTTCGGCTAATTTTTCCTTTTTTCGGTGATAGGTCAAATATTTGACTCGAAGAGACTGATGATCGATCCTATACGTAGCAATAATAGCGCCAATATCCATTGAGATGATGGAGTTTTTTTTTTTTTTGGATTTACGTGGGGTGTCCGGGCCAGCTTACGCGCACCATGACTATTCCCCACGGCCCGCTGGACATCCTGCAAGCCCAGGAGCATGTAAGGCACCGCGGGGGTGACAGGCGTGCGCATAGAGGGTCGAACCCGAGACGGGGGCGGAACAAGTCACACGAATTGACCACAACAGCTAGACCCTCAAGTGCAAGATGATGGAGTTTCTTGATCAACATCATATGTGTCAATTGAGATGGATCATGAGGCCGGGCCATGATGAGTTCTTTTTTCCTCTATTTTATTAATTCTTGTAAGTAGGTCGTCTTCCTAGTGATTGTTTTAGTCGAAAAAGCATGCCAATCTATATGTACTCCTCACATGCAACCCAACATGCCTTCCCCTCATTTGGAGGTCTATGAGTGAGCTCATATTTACAAATTCTCCATGCTTCACAAAATTATAAAATTATGAAAAGATATTAAAGCAAAGCCATTAGCTTTGAAAAGCTGAGAGAAGGATTGTGGAACATATCATTATATTTGGCTCAGATTGGATGCACATGGCTGAGATAATCATATTCCCTTTGTGTTCCACGTAAAAGGCTCCATATATATGCATTACTATAGGCATAGGGTAACATGACCTTTTATACCCGTGCGTATATTTTCTATCTATCTATAAAATAAATACAGCAAGTTTTATGTGTTAGCCTTAAACCTACTGTACAATACTTATAGTACAATAGTAAGTTTAGTTTCTTAACAGAGGGTATATATATGCTTTCGCTAGCTAGCTCATGTGCGTGGAGACTATCACGCAGGGTTTAAGAAGACGGCTCTATGATCCCTTTTTAACACTTCATTAATGGAACGACTTGCGATAAATTAAAAGAAGAAGAAGAAGTTATACTGCTATATATATATATATTCGGCAATAAATTAAGAAAAAGAGAAAAAGACTAAGGAAAATAAAGCGATCTAATTGTGTTGGGATGATGAGTTCTAACTACCGAATGATAATGGGAATGATAGCTTGATTTGCTTCCATGCATTGAGCAATCATATGGTGCAGGGTTGGTCTTTGCGAGACCTTTTGCGGTTTGAATAAAGTACTTCTTTTCAAAGGCATGCACTCTCTAGTCTCTAATGATAATAATAACAATAATAATACAAGTCATTTTTTGAGTACAATCCATGATTAGTCCCTGATTCAGTGATTTAATTAAGCAAGGCCCTTAATCTCTCTCTCTCTCTCTCTCTCTCTCTCTCATGAGTTCACATGTGAGGAACTTTTATTTAGATATGCCAATATTATAACTCATGATATAATTAAGGAAATTAATCAAGTCCAATTAGATGGAACTTTAGGAGAAGATGAACTTGCAAGAAAAGTACTTATTCAATGTGAGAGCCAATAATTGTTACGAAGCCATGCCGATTATTACATACTTCATTGGGTAGGGATATGGTCGATAGCGACTAAAAAAACATCTCTCTTGATCGATTGGCGCCCCATCTCAGCAATCTAGCTAGTTAACGCGTCAATTTCATGCTTTGCTTAGCTAAAAAGTTACAAATATGGAAATATATAAAACATTTCTGAGTTAATTATTAGTCTAATTAGTATTTAATATCATGAAATGGAGAAAATAGAAACTAACCAATATGTATGGTAAAAAAACAAAAGAAACGAACCAATATCAATTCCGTTCGAAAATCGAAATGTTTTGCAAATGAAAGTTCTAGTTTTCAATTGCTGGATAAGAATAATTAATTTTTTTTTAAAAAAATGAAAAAGTAGTCACAATATAATTATGTTATTATTATTCATTAATTTGAATTGAGATTGATACCTAAATATGCATAAAATAAAAAGATAAGCATTATATATATATATATATATATATATATATATATATATATATATATATATATATATATATATATAAGAACATATTTATAAACTACATATTTATCTAAACTAGATTCAAATCATCAATATTAGGAGAACATGAAGGTGAATTTATTATTTTGAATGCAATTGCTTGATGCGAGGATCCATCTTTGAGATTGCTTGGGGCAAAAAAACTTAGTTACTTCTAATTGATATACAAATCTATACATATACAAGTTTACAGGCCTGTACTATGTTGTAGGTTAAATCATTTTTGTAATTAATAAAAAATATTAAAGTCATTGAAAATTATTTGGTATTGTTATTAAACTCGACCTAAGAGATCAATCTTGAAATCTCTCGACCGACTCCTTGTCTAGCATGAGTTTAGAATTAAACTATATGAAAGTTGTCTTAATATAACTTAATCGACTTGGATGAATAAAAAACAACCTGACTGATTGGTAAAAAAAAGTCTAAAAATAAAATTGAGAAAAACACAATGAAATTGACAGAAAAACCTCTCGATCCAATTCATTACTTAGCTCGAGTTTAAAATTTAATCGTGTACGTAGGAGTTTTCTCGACGTGACCTAGTTGACTTGACTGGTCCAAAACCAACCTGACTAAACCAATAAAAGAATTATTAGGATGAAGTTGAGAAAATAAAGGACAAAATTGACAAAAAATATCTTTTGATCCTATTTTTTATCTAGCTTAGGTTTAAAATTAAACCGGATGGGAGTTAATCTAACATGATCTATTCGACTTGACTAGTTAAAGGGCAACCCAAGCGACCAATAGAAAAATAAAAGTATGAAATTGAGAAAAAAAAGAAGAAATTGGAAGAAAAAAAGAAAAAGGAAAAGGAAAAAAAAGAGAAACAATGAAGTAAGTGCACTCAACTTCTTTTAGTACAGAACTAGCCTATTATCTCATGCTATGCCATAGTTCAGAGTAAAAAACTTTTTAAGCAAAAAAAATATAAAGACATCGATAATGTCTCCTAAAAAAAAGATTTTGACTATGAATTGAATGATATTCTTATCTAGTTTTAAGATGGAAACATATTGAATCTACATGGATTAACTTGGTTGACCTACTAAACTTGTGAGGAGAATCTTAAAAAAACAAATTGGAAAGCTCAATCTTGAATTAACTCAATGTTAAATGGTAAGATTATTAAAAAAACAACACTTTTTTTTTTAAAAATAAAACCTAAATGAACTCGAGTCAACAAAGCAAACTCCTTACGCTAGTCATGCACGTCATCAAATTCAATAATTTTTTATTCCATAAATTATTTTTTATTTAATTATATGACAATAAAGTACATGATAATTCTTTAGCATGAAACATTTTTTTAAAAGAGAAAAAATTTTGTGATAGGCGTGTGAGGGGCCCGGTGGGCTAACATGCTTGGGCATTAAACAAACAACCCAGTCGCATGAGCCTTCTAGGCCGCTTTAACTTTTTTTTTTATCCACCATGGTTTTTTTGAGAAAGAATTAGACGACGTGTCATATGCTTCTTGCAGAATCCAACAACTAAAGGTCGCCAAAAAACAGGGGCCTCGGGTTTTTTTTGCTAAAAACCTCATTTTCAATTTATTTTTTACTCAAAACACCTTGATTAATCTATTAACGGCCTTAAAAAACCTCAAAAACCACTAAAAAATCAACCCAAAAAACTCTCACGATCATATGTGACTCCTCAAGCAGGTAGAATTAAAAAAATATCTAAGTGAAACTCCTATAGACACTGTCATCGATCTTTTTATGGCTGAAATAATCATCAATTATGACTTTCTCTCTTCACTGGAATCTTGCGAGTTTCTCTCCTTTTCCTCTCACAAAAAGAAACACTAAAAATAAGGGAAATGAAGTGTGGTATTAAAATTGAATTTCTAACAACTAAAGGGATCGACCTCTTAATAACTAAAAAAGACTGGGAACTAAAATAAACTTTTCAAATGAAATCCAAAGTTGTCTTTTATTTTATCCATCATTTTCACTTTGGTTCTCTATCTTTTAATTTAATACTTTCTTCCAACAAAAAAAAAAGAAGCAATTTGATGTTAATTTAGGTTAAAAATTGCTTAATTGCGTAAAAATAAGTATGAGAATCAAGTTAAGAATTTAAAAAAAATTAACCATTCCAATCTACATTAATTTGTAAGAGAATGCACAATGCACAACGCAAAAACTATAATAAAAACATCTCACGACTTAATTTTTTCTTTTTTGATAGAATTGATATCCAAATCATTTAACATACACACATATATCCCTAAATATATAAAAAGTATTTGGTAATATTATTTTGACTCTCCACGTAAATTAACAATAAAAACATCATATTGTTAATTTTAAAGAAAATCAGTCTCTCCACGTAAAAATTCTCTCTTGAAAATTAACCAGGTGACTAGGCAAGTGTGTCAAGTGAATGGTAACATTAAGTAATAGATTAAAACGATTTTCATACAAAGTAATTAGCATTGATGACAAGGATCCGGTGAAATTCATTAAATTACAGGAATTCTATGCATCAGGCATGAATGGGCCCACTCTTAGATTATTAGCAAGCATGGATTGAAGTCATCAATTATTATCATCATTTGGTAACGGAGGATATATTATTAATAATTTAATACCGGTATATAGTAATGTATGTATGTATGTATGAGGGGCAACTATGGTGATTAAATACAGCTTCATCTTTTTTTTTTTCTGGTGAAATATGAAAGGTTGATAGCACAGGCACAGTCTCTTCTAATTCCTTATTTATACCGCCAACATGCAACGCTTGATAAACAAGCCCTACAATTTATTCATTCTTCTCTCCATCATCTCTATCTAATCTTCTGGCACAAGAAGAGAAGCGCCACTCTCTCCCCCTTCCTCTCTCTCTCTACACAGAATCTCCCTTTTAATCTGAGCACAAAACCTTGTCTAAACCAACTTATATATCCTTTTTATTTATCATGGATTTTACTTACTCGACAAAAACCAACTCATCACCCTCTCCTTCAAAGACCAAAAGAAAGCAGCAGCAGCAGCAGCAGAACCAGCAAGAACAACAAGAAGTGAGGTTCTTAGGGGTAAGGAGAAGGCCATGGGGTAGATATGCTGCAGAAATAAGAGACCCTTCAACAAAAGAGAGGCACTGGCTTGGTACTTTTGACACAGCTGAGGAAGCTGCCTTGGCTTATGACCGTGCAGCCAGGTCCATGCGGGGCTCCAAAGCACGCACCAACTTTGTCTACTCAGACATGCCTCCTGCCTCCTCTGTAACTTGCATTATCTCACCAGACGAGTCACAACATGACAATTCGGCCCTCTTTGCTCCTCCTCCACAACACAATACTCATCAAAATGACACCAACTGCCCGCAGCTCTACTTCTCTCAGGATCAGCATCCCTTCAATGCTCATGCTTATGGTAACAGTAATAGCAACTGGTTAGCAGGTGGAGCAGGCTGGGTTCAAGGATTTGGAGCTGGGGCTGGGGATGGGCCTTGTGGGTCTTATGAGCCCAACAGTGCTGGCAGTCTGGATGTCGCTAGTGGGCTTAACTATCTCTCTAACACGGACAACATTGAGCTCCCGCCTTTGCCTCCTGATGTCAACTCTAGCTGTTATGGGTGTGATATGGGTCGTGAATTTTGGAATGACACAGGGTTTCTCGGGTTTCAAGAGGAACAGCTAGATGATGTGAATGGGCTTGAAGTGAGTGGGTCCATATTGGGCTTTGATTCTAATGACTTTGGGCTGCACGGCTCGTTATTTGGGATCGTGCCATCGGTATCGAATACGGTCACAGACGGGTTTGATTTGGGCTCATCATCTACCTTTTATTTTTAACTACTATAGCAGCACACACACATATTTATAAACCCACCTATCATAAAAATAATCAATGTTTTGGGGGTCGATGGTGTTTTGTTTTTTTTTTACCTTAAAGTTTCTTGTCTTCTGTTATCTTGCGTTGAGAATGTTAACGGTGTTAGATAGCCTATTGCATCCATGACGCATTGATCTTGATGCAATTTGTATGCCTTATTCTGGATTTGTAAATGTAAATCGACTTGCTTCGTACGTATAAATGCAATTCCATTGCTGCGTATAATTAACCTTTCTGTAAGTGTATTATTTTGATTATAAAAGTTCGTATTTGTCTCAACCTCTCATGTGAAGTCAGTCAACTGAATGGAAACACTAACTAATATTAGAAATTAGGAAGGAAGGAATAGCCAGCCAGTCTTCGTTTATTTTGCTCCACAATTTTAGTTCTCTCTGTCGATTAGGGTCCTACAAGTCTCCGCTACGTGTACGACAAGGTTTATTTATTTATTCTGGGAATTAAATGTGGGATTGGAGACTACGGTCAAATCGTGTGTGTTTTTTAATTTCTTTTTATTTTTAGTTTTAAATTAATATTTTTATTTTTATTGTTATTTTATTATACTAATATTAAAAATAAAAATAAAAATTATTTTAATATATCTCTAAATAAAAAGTTCTTTACAAATCAATTTACATCACAATTCTAAACCCAAAATATTATAACAAAAGAGATTCCATAAGATCAAAATATTATTAATTTTTTTAATGTTTGAAATCATTTTAATACACAGATTTAAAAAGTAATTTTAGAAAATAAAAAATATTATTTTAATATAAAAAACAATCACGATCATTTTTTAAAACAGGCTTGAAAACGAGTGACATGAACTAGTCGCAATTTTGCAAATAATGAGATGATGAACATGGGGCTCGAAAGCGAGTTGGCGCATTTCTGACAAACTCCATGACGTGGGCAATTATGTTACTCTTATTATTATTATTATTATTATTATTATCTGACGCGTTCATATTGGTTATGTCACTCTCGTCATCGCCATTATAGAAACGCAAACTCAGTTATGGAAAAACCCCAACCCTGGACTTTACCAGGAAATTCCGTTGTCTGCTGGTGAGAGGCTTTGGATTTTTTATTCTAATATTGTCGCTGACATTTTCAGCCCTTTTGTACATGGTCTCTGCTAATGGGCTGGATGGAGAGTACTTAATTTGCAAGCCGATGAGATTCTATCAGAAAGGGCTAAAACACTAATATTGCATGATGTTTTTATTAAATGTTTTTTTTTTTTAAAAAAAGTATATTAAAATTATTTTTTTAATTTTTAATATTAGCATATTAAAATATAAAAAAAACATCAATTCAATATTTTTTTTACAGAAACATTTTGAATAGAATCTAAAAACAAAAACTACTATAATTTAAAATGAAACCGTAGTAATATTCCACGTGACATAATAACTTGTGAAAAAAAATATTTTGAGCTTCAAGTTTTTATTTTTAATTTGTTATTTCAATCAAATAATTTGAGTCATAAGTGTTTAATAGATAAATATGAGTTATTATTTTTTTATATTTTTTGTTTTTTATTGATTTTTTCTTTACTTGACTAAATATAATTTTTTTTTCTACAAATAGCACGTCATATAGCTGGTAGAAAAATGGGAACAAATATTTGAACGGTATGTTGTTGAAAGATGGAAAAATTATAAGGTTGATTCATATTTGATACCTTAGCAAAGGTACCTCTTCCATTCCAAGCTGCGTCTGCCTTCGCCACTAAAAAGGAGGCATCTGGTTTTTGGACATTTCGCGGTAAATTACCCTTCACCTCTTACGAGTCACGACAGATGTGCATACTTTTTGAGCTTTTATCCCCAGTCAACATACACAAAACGAGCGCACCTCTTTCAAGACTAAACTTTTGACATTACCAGTCTTCTATTCAATTTCTGCTCTCTTTCTTCCATGCAACTGGAGACCAAATTGTTTCAAATTTACTTTATCTGTCTGTTCCCTTCACAATGACGAAGAAAGGGAATTCCTACAAACTGATCCCGTACTCGTTCCGCTGTTGATATTAAGGCCGGTTTGGCTTGAGCTTCTCGTCAGGTCAAAACTTAATCCTTCTTTTATTTTCCTCTTCTCTTGGATGTGCTTAGTCCCTTTATAGCGTTCTGTTTCATACAACTTTCTGCTCAACTTATTTTGAAGTCACAACCAAGTCTTGTTATTTTGAAGTCACAACCAAGTCTTGTGACTTCAAAATCTTCCGGTTAATGATAGATATAAACTGCATGGCTGATTATTCATCGGCAATAATCAATAGCTACAGACGGCATTATTCATTGCATGATAACCAGAGCAAATATTGTAGCAAACTACTTTGTCAAGTGGCAATAATGGTGCTTCAGGGAGGCTGGCTGACAAAATTTCCCTCGATATCATGCTGCTAAACTGCAGGAATGTTACTCAATCCCTCCCAATCCTAAGTTCTGATCAATACCCCCAAAAGAAGAAAAAATTAAATTCTTTCTTTGCCCCATCATATGGAAACCTGCTAGCTCCACCCTCCACAAATAAGAAATAACTAGGCAAAATGGAAAAGATTTCTTCTGGTTGTGGTGGAAGGCCTTCATGTATCCAAATTTTTGTTCCACAGCTTCATATTCTAACCTGTCCTGGATTCAGTGGATTATAGGTCAGGATGCCAATGGAGAAGCCACTAGTTGTTGATTGAATGGACTGATATAGCAGGAAATCCATAAAACTGGAATCAAATTTGCAAAGAATCAGCAGTTTCCAACGGCTTCTATGGATTTCAATATTGGAATTGAGGATGTAGGGGTGGCAGTACTGCAGGAATTGTGGAACAAGGTGGCATTTCAAGCAATGGAGATCGTTACCGAAACAAGGGATGTGGTTCTTGAAAAGGACAGCTTGCAAGAATTCTCTAGAAGCATCTCAGAGCTAAGCACCCTCCTTCGGGCTTTGGATGCCAAAAGAGTTGAATCAGCAATGGGTTTAGAATCTACAAAAGCTGCATTAGAGACCTTGAATTCTCAGCTGAGAGAAGCTGCCAAGATTATCAAAGGCTACAAATCTGGGAGCTGTCTCCGCCTTTTACTTCACTCACACTCAATACGTTTGCAGATGCAAAACTTGTCGAAAGAGATGGCCACGACTATCTCCTCATTCCAGCTGGTCAATCTTGATATGTCACTGAACCTGAAAACCATGATCAACCAGATCATCAACAATCTGAGGTCAATCGAATTCCGATCAACAGCTGCAACAGAAACATTAGCTTTTGAGATTGAAAATTCAATATCTCAGCATAGCCGAAACCAAGAGAATTCCATGAAACTTCTTGAGAAGATTGCAGAAGCTGTTGGTGCAAGAGAAAATGCATCCCTAGTGCAAAATGAGCTGGCTCTTCTGAAGCAGGAAAAGGAGGAGATGGAAGATCAAAAGAAGCAGGCGGAGGCACTTCAATTAGCTCAACTGATACAGTTGTTATACAGCACTGACATTGTTACAAGGCCGCAAAATGAGGAAATTTCTATCTACCACCAGCAATACCCAATCAACTCATTCATATGCCCACTGTGCAATGAGATGATGACAGACCCTGTTGCAATTTTCTGCGGCCACAGCTTTGAAAGAAAGGCAATTCAGGACTGCTTCAACAGAGGAGAGAGGAATTGTCCCACCTGTGGAGAGGAGCTACAATCTTTGGAGCTTACTCCAAATGTTAATCTCCGAAGCTCTATAGATGAGTGGAAGCTAAGAGACTTGGACTTAAAATTTCAAGCTGCAGTCTCAGGAATCAATAACAATGACCATTCTCAACAAAATAAGGCCTTAGAGAACATGCAATTTCTGATGGAAATTCCTCGTTATGCAGTCAAAGTTGCAGAGGGTAGACTCGTTCCAAAATTAGTGGAATTCTTAAAGCACAAGAGACTGGACACCTCGGCAACTCTGAAATGTCTTTACTACCTGGCTAAGCACTGTGATAATCACAAGGTATGCAGAGCTTGAACATTGACTATCTTGCATTTCAAATTTGACCTGTTGTGTAAATTCCTGTTATGTGGAATTGCAGGAAGTCATGGTAGAAGCAGGTGTGGTTCGCCGCATTGTTAAGCAGATCTACAGAGGTGAAAAAGGACCAGATGCTATTGCAGTTTTGTTGGAGTTGTCCAAAAAGGAAACTCTTAGAGAAAAAATAGGGGAAACAAAAGATTGCATTCCTCTTTTGGTTTCTTTACTCCACAGTGACAATCCAGATGTGTCGCAGATAGCCCGGAGCACGTTGCAGAATCTTTCTTCCAACACCTCTTTTGTAATCAAGATGGCTGAAGCTGGACATTTTCAACCGTTTGTTGCTCGTTTCAACCAAGGTTTTTCTTCTTCTTTCTCTCTCTCTCTCTCTTTTTTTTTAAAAGAGACATGCCTGGCATAATACCTCTCTACCACTGTTCCCATGAGTCACTCAACCAACATCTTCACGCAGGACCACAAGAAAGCAGAGCATTGATGGCAGCCGATTTGATAAAGATGCAACTTAAAGAAAATAACATTAAGGACTTCGAAGATGGAAAATTTATACGAAGTCTGATACAGATGCTCTCTTCAAACTCTCCAGCATACAAATCAGTATGCCTCAAATGCGTTAAGAAGCTAATGGTATACCCTCATATTGTACAGCAGCTTCTATCAGATTCTGTGATGATACCGCCTCTTCTAGGCCTCATCTCATATGTAGGATCTGGTTCCCACTTGAAACAAGAAGCTGGTGAGATCCTTGCTCTATTGGTTGGAGCCTGTCAGCATCCTGAATTCGAGATGCATCAGGGCCTGCAGGAGCTGCAATCAGAGCACAATGTGAGCCTCTTTATGCAGTTGGTTTTCAATTCTGATCCTGAAACTAAGATTCAGTTCTTGCACCTGCTACTTGGACTTAGCTCTAAATCTCATACAGCTCAAAACCTAATCCGATCAGATCGGGATGCAATTGTTCAACTATTCGCTGCACTGGATGGTGATCAGCGTGAGGTGAAAAGATGGGTACTGAAACTCGTAAGCTGTATTTCTGATAATCACCCTGATGGAGTTCCTCTCCCACCATCTCCTTGGAAAGAAACTGCCATCAACACTTTAGTAGCCATTCTCACTTGTTCACTGGATATTGAAGAAAGGTCCATTGCCGCTGCAATCATCGGTCAGCTTCCCAAGGATGATATCATTATTGATGAAATACTGAAGAAATCAGAAGCATTAAAAGCCATTCGTGAGGTGATTTGCACAGAAGAGGAATACGAGGGAATCCGCGCATCTGCTAATGTAGACTCATCTCTTCTGGAGAATGCTCTAGCGGCACTTTTACATTTTACAGAGCCCACCAAACCGGACCTTCAAAGACAAGTGGGCAAGCTTGAATTGTATCCATCACTAGTTCGAATCCTCTCCAGTGGCAGCTCACTTTCCAAGAAGCGGACAGCCATTGCACTAGCCCATATATCCCAATCAACCAGCTCCTCAAAGCCTGAAGCAACCCTCATGGCAAAGGAACCCAAGAACTCCATGGCATTTCTACATGTGATGAACCTGTTACCCAGCATGTCCTGGTGCTGCTCAACCTCAACAGTGAATGAAGGTCTATGTGCTGTTCATGGTGATGCCTGTTCACCAAGAGACACCTTCTGCCTTGTCAAGGCAGATGCAGTGAAGCCACTTGTTAGAGCACTGAGCGAGACAGAGGATGGTGTGGCAGAGGCTGCTTTAACAGCACTTGAAACATTGCTAACTGACCACAGCACACAATCCCATGCAACTGCTGCAATTGTAGACAACCAGGGAGTGGTGGGCATTCTACAAGTTCTGGAGAAGGGAAGCTTATCGGCCAAAAGCAAAGCCCTGGATCTCTTCCAGAAAATCATAGAGCACACACAGATCAAAGAACCATTTTTTCAAAAGTCCGAGAGGATCCTCATCCAGCTTCTCCATGAAGATGTACTTAAAAAGAAAGTAGCTCTAGTGCTTAGGCAGATGAGCATCATTCCAGAGCAATCTTCATATTTCTGAATTTACCTCTTTTAAAATTAAATAATGATTAAGTTAGCCTATGAAAACTTAAGATGGCAATAGCTAGTAGTAAAATCCTCAAATTGACATACTCTAAAATGTGTGAATTCTCTTCTCTTTTCTTTAAACCACAAAACACATGTAGGAGGAGGTCTTGAACGACTTTTAACTATAGTGTATAGGAACCAACACCAAGCAATTAAACATGTATAATTTGAGATTTTGATATTAATTCGGTACTTTTTGAGGCCATCCATGTGTTAAATGTATTGTAACTACAGGTTCTTAACACTCACCATATATGCATTAATTTCTAGTTTCTCTGAGATTACAGATGATATGAAGTGAGCTAAACTTTCCACTCATAAATAAGCTTTTAAAATAAGAAAACATTACCGACTATATATTGTGAATGCACAAGGCAACATCAGCAATTAAAAAAAAAAACAAAACAGAGAGAGAAGGAGAGTACCCCTACCAGCTGCTATCAATCCGAAACAGGGGACGTCGCTGCAGATGAACCAGATACCATGTCTTTTCTTTTTGCATATCCAGGTCCTGGCCTCATCCGTTGGATCCAGAGATTTGTAAGCCTTTGGTAAAAGCACTGCCCGAAGAGCCAGTTCCTCATTGTCCAAAAGAACAAAAATCATGTAAACTTGATTCATATAAACTGAGATTACAGATGGTATTGTAAATTTTCTCTGTTCAATAATGTTTTTCTTTTTCATTCTTTTTAAAGGCCAAGTTACAAGAGAACAATAGGAATATGAAAAATTATAATCATGTAAACTTGATTCATATGTGTATTATAATAATTTGAATGGTTGGATTATTCATGCACGCTAATCCACATGATGCTAGTTGTATTCCACCCAAATCCACATGTTTTGATCTGAAGATTTAAGAAATCTAGGCCGTTCTATGTTCCTAATATATAGCAAAAATAATCTAGAGACTTCAGACACAAACCCTAGCCTCCCTCGACCTGTCCTTCTCTCTTGTCTTTTTGCTATAACTCCTCCACCCATCAAAATCCTTGTCCTTATAAGGTGAGGATATGCTTATGCTAACAATTTCCTAGACACCTGGCCTTCATCTCCATCCTTTTATCAATACCAAAGCACCAAAACTTTCTTGATTTTGCCTCGATGATTCATCTTCTCTCTTTGGTTAAGTATCTCTTCTGGTTCTAGGTGGATAATCCTTCCTAAAAAGCTGATAAGTCTTGAACTACCTGTGTGTTATTGCTGATTCTTTTCTTCAATTGAGAAACATGGTACACTAGATGAGCTTTGGTTCCTTCGAGAATTTCAAACGACAAGCCACAACTCTAACTTCATTTTTATTTTTTCCATGTTGCACGCTGAGTTGATGATGTGGCTAGAGCTTTAGATACACCCAACCGTTCTCTTTGAGTTTATGCTCCTTTCTGTACTTGTCTGCCTGTGATTTTTATCTATCCTGAGCTTTCAATATATTTGTTTTATGTTCTATCATATGTTTTCTCTGTCTATGAGATGATCTGCTACTACCCGCTTCTAAGTTAGTCCTAGTATATAGTTGATTAGGTTGGGTAGGTCATATCTATAGAAGATTTGAAAGATGTGTTCTATGATGAATGGTGGAAAATGGTTGGTGTTGTACCACCATTCCATCATTGACAGCCACTTAGATCAACTTCTGAGATTATCCCCTTTTAAACAATGTAGGTAAGTTTCCAAGGTTTTATTAGTTACCTCTGTTTGCCCATTCGGCAATGGATGATAAACCTGTTAGTTACCATTTTCTCTGGTAACCTATGTAGTTTCATGACTTATCGTGCGGATACATGTATCACTTTAGATGTTACAAGCAGATACTCATCTAGTTATAACATATCTATACTTAACTTCTCAAAATCATTTATTATCACAAATCCAGTTACATCAAGTCTCGTAGCTCCATTTAAAGTTCATCAACCCATACCACAGTAAAGGCTAATATAGCCCATAGTTCCTCAACACCCTTCATCCTTCTGGATAGTGTATATGCAATAACATTATCCATATTCTCCATGTATTCAAACCACAAACTCATACCTTATAAGTTTGGAAACCCATTTTTGTTGAATGGGTATCCTTATTGTCTGCTCTAGCAAACATTTAAAGCTTTATTTGTTAGTTTTAATTTTGAATAACTGTCCTTGTAAGTAAAGTCTTCATTTATATATTGCCATAACAATAACAAATAATTACATCTTGTAAGTAGATCGGCTCAACTCCTTATCTTTAAGAGTTTTGCTTAAATAGGACAAAAATCTCCCTTCTTGCATTAAAACAACTCCAATACGAACTCTAAAAGCATCACACTCAATAATAAAAGTCTTAGAAAAGTTAGACAATGCCAAGATTAGAGGATTTGAAGTTGTCTTTTTTAGCTCATTAAAGATTTGCCTAGCCGATTCATTCCACTCAAATTTTATGTTTTAGTAGTAAGGGTAGCAATAGGGTCTTACACTAATAGGAGGGGTGCCTTCTCATAGAATTATTTGATGGTCAGGGCTCCTGGCCGATGGTAACCCTTTAAGCACTCTAAAATCCTTTTGAACTTTTCTAACTTCAATACCTTTTCTGGAACATCCTCTAATAGCTTATGAGGTTTTTCAATGGCCTCGATTTGTAGCTCCAATCCTTGCCTCTTCTTTTTAAGCTCTTTAATAAAGTCTAGCCGGTAATTGATTTTAGATTCTTAAACTTCCAGCCCATTAAGATAGATTTAGGCTCCATTAAAATTTAATTCCATAGACAGTTTAGCGAAATCCCATAACATAGGTCCTAAGCCTTTTTAACCAATGGACTCTCAAAACCATATTATATCCTATCAAGGGAATAAAAAAAGCTTAAGTTTGGAGTATGAAAATAGAGATGGAAAATTTTGCAAAGCATGTCTGCTTTTTCATATAAATGCAAGTTCAAATTGTAGTGACATTAATAACACTACATAACTATATTAGAAGAAATTTGTCAAAGGATGTGACATTTGTAGAATTTAATTGTCATCTCAATTTTGTTCTCAATAACTTTTTAGTCGATGTTGGTTCATTTTCGGAGAGCCATGGATACTAAAGGCCTTCTCGAATGAATTATGTACATGATAGAATTGAAAATAGTTTAATGAGACAATAAAAGTAGGATCTTAATAAAGAATTGTTGTTTTTATGATGTATTAACAATCCAATTTATAATAATGTAATTCAAAATTATAAAATTATTGCTTGTCCTTTCTAATCATTTTATTATCAAAATCACTTTCAAAGTAGTTTTAACCAAACACATTTGAGCTATTTTTTATTCAACAACAATTTAAACCACAATTTTAACAAAACACTATATTTTATTCAATCAAACACAACTGAAAGTGATTTTTCTACACGTTTGGTATTGTGGTGTATAATGTTTTTTAAAAGTATTTTTCGTTTCAAAATGTATTAAAATAATTTTTTTTAGATTTTTTTTTTTTACATCAACATATCAAATCATCAGAAAACACCAAAAAAAACATCAATTTAATGTTTTTTTTTTCTAGGTAACACACTTTTAAAATGTATCTAAACATAATTGAAAATGCACCTGCACCCAAATCATTTTTTTTTTCAAACCATAATGTTAAACATTCTTTTAATCCAATATCTTAGAGTTGGAGAGGTATAGGCAATAGTGATGAACATATCTACAAATCCTACCATGTTTGGTTATGGTAAGACGACATTGTGTTCCTGGCCTCCGAGGACCATGTTTCAACCTTTTGTCTTGTAGTGTATCCTAGTCACCAAGCGTTAACCTTATCGTATCACATAAAGAGTACGCAATCAGGGATAAGTTAGGTAATTAGCTCACAAAATAAAATAAAAAAAACTGCAAATTGACATAAGAGCCTTTTTTTTTTTTCTTTTCAAAATAAATGTTTTACCATGTCACACTTTAAAAATGTAATATTTACTAAATGTCATTATTTTTAAACATGATAATTATTTTGTCACGTTTTACAATAGCAATATTTAGTAAATATTAAGCTTATAAAGGGCGATATGGTTAAACTATGCTATTTCTGGCTCAACTGGTCGACCGATTTATAATCGTTAGTGAAACTGGTCGATTGATTCCGAAAATAATAAGGAAAATAATTAATTGACAACTATTTTATCGTGCTTCTGAAGCACGACATGATTAAACTGTATAATTTTATTAAATCTTTTTAAAACGGTATTATTTTACTAAATTTTTTATATTTATTGTGCTAATTTTATTATATAAAAAAAAATCCCGTAGTCAGCCCATTTGTTTTGTCTTCTCTGCATGTCATCTTACCATTACAAAGAAAACGGGACATGCTGACACCTATAAGGTTGCTCCATGCCACTTGTTCACAATATGAAACACTGGAATATAAACTATGATACGCGGATAATTACGCGATATTTTCCGAACCAGGAAAAAAAAAACAGAGAGAGAAGTTTGCTCTACGTATCTCATTAAGACATGAACACACTTTGATTCAACTGTAACTTAATTTACATGCAGTTACTTTGAATAAACATCGGCTCCGGCTCGGTGTCTTCTCAAGTTCTAGCTCTTGATTCATAAAAAAAAAAAAAGGTTCTAGCTCTTGTTCTTCCTGTTGTTTCTACTGATCTCATAAAGGATGTTCTTTTCTAGCTCTTAGTACATTGATTATGCAGAAGTGTGCTAGCTTATAATTTTGCTAGCACGTATATCTTCATTGTATTTTTAAACGGGAGAGTGGCTGCTTTTGATTTTCAGTTAAAGAAGAAGAAGAAGAAGAAGTAAAAGAAGGAGAGAATAAGGTTGTTGTCGATTATAACACTTGTAAATTTGCTGATAAAAATTTCAATAAAATATTGTGATATTAAAAAAATATTACATCCATCGGCAAATAATTTTGTGTTATTTTACTAATGAAATTACAAATAAAATATATATTTTTTTTATTTTTATTTTGTCAATAATTACTGATCAAAAATATTTTATTGGTTATTACGTTGTAAATTTTCTTGTTGTGTCATGACATTTTTCCTGCTTACCTTTTTCAAATTCTTTAGGTATATATGAAATAATTTGTCCAAACTTTTTTTTTAAAAAAACTCCAACTGATTCTTCACTTTCTTACATATAAAAGAAATCTCCACCTCTAAATTTAAAAGTTAAAAATTTAATTATTTTTATAAAATTAATAGTTTTAAATACAATTTCATTTTTTTTTCCTTACTTAATCAAATATGTTCTACACACATTTATCTTTGTAATAGATTTTATTCTTTTTAATTTGAATAAATCGTTATTATTGTTTTGTTGTTTTATTTTTATTTTCTTTTGCGTTGTCCTCCTAACATGACAATATTTCATTTGTATTGGTTAGGATTATGGATGGCAATGTAGTGGATTTAGAACGGTAATTAAAAGGAAAAACCCGAGGCTAAGTGTTTCACTATATATAGATTTTTTATAGTGAAATTATTTTTTCTCTTCCCACAAAAAAACCAGTACACTAGCTGTTTGGAGTGGAACAAATATTTTACATGATCTAATTCGTTATTATTAAATTGATTAGGGGTATATAGATTTTTTTCACTTTTTTTTAGTATAATAAATTTATTAAATTACCCTTAAAAATAAGATATAATTAACTAGATTCCAAGAACTTTATAGTACTTTCACTTTTTCAAAGCACAATAAAATTACTAAATTACCCTTAAAGCAAAAAAAAAAAAACTTGTGTCTAAGGGGTTTTTGGTATTTTTATCATGGCTTTTATATATATATAATCAAGTTGACTAATATGCAATTTGATATTTTAATAAATATAAATATTATTTAAAAAATAATTAATATGTGCATTGCACGCTTTATCACATAGATTGGTGTTGCACTATTTGAGTCATGCATGTTGCATTGCCCAATGACTAAACAATGACTATTTTTATTATTATTTGTTTTATTTGAGATAATTTATAAAATTAAAAATATTTTTTTAATTTCATCCTTTAATTTTTTCATATATCAGATTTGATCTTTATTCTTTTGATTGCTATTTATTTTATTTGAGTTAATTTTTTAAATTGAATTTGTTTTATGATTTCATCCCCCTTTTATTTTTTTATTAGATTTGATCCTTAATTTTTTTATTGCTATTTTTTTTTACTTTTATAAATTGATAATTTTTTTTCGGTTTTATCCTTCAATATTAAATTGGTTGGGAATTGAGCTTCTTAATTGATTTCGAGTTTAAGATTTCACATGTTACAAGTTTAGGAAATTAACCCAATTTTAAAAGATTCGCCTGATTTGCTTTTTTTTTTTTTTCAATTTCATCCTATATCATTTATTAAATGAAGATTGAGCTTCATTATTTTTTATTATTTTCTTTCTGTAGGATTTCTCACTAATTTTAAAAATAACTCGAGTTATCAATGATCTTTTTAGTTGTTATTTTTTGTTAAATTTAGTCTTTTTTAAAGAGTTTCTTCTTTGAATTAAATTAAATTAAATGATTAAATATAAACATGATATGCTCACTTTAAGATATTTTATTTGGTTTGCTTTCCAGGTCGTTTCTTTGATGGCATGGGTAGCCTCTTTCAGTATTATCGTGCAGCCTTTTGTAAAGGTGTTAAAACCATCTCGGCGAGCTTTTTCTGATGATAGAGTGGTGTCCACAGCGAAGCGACAATGAGTTTGCTATGAGCTTTTGTTTGTTCCCCTTCCAAGTATGATATTAACAACATATTTTTATGGTTAATTATTATTATTTTTTGTTTTATTTATTGATGATACTTTTTTAATCATATTATTAAATTAATCAATCTTATTGATCTGAGTTACTTAGTTTCTTCTTACTTAAAAAAAAAATGCTAGTGTTGTTTGAACATTTTTTTATGCTTAGAAAAATTTGACTCGAAACGTGGTGTGGTGCAGGCCACCTATCTAGTGCCACTCCAATCCTCATCCTAGATTAAGCAGGTTCTGGGTAGGGGAAAACATTTTCCTCGTTGGGTTTGGGGAAGTTTAGGGATTTTTTATTGATAAAAGAGTATTTTTTAATATATATATATATATATATATATATATATATATTCAATGAAAAATAAATATTAAGTCCATATGAATGATAGGTTTGACCATAACTCTCATCAATAGCTAAATACTAAGTATTTGGCTCACCCTTCGTTGATGGTTGGATTATTTTTTTAATAAAAAAAATACATAGGCATCGCTATTATATTTTATGTTTGCAATTAAAATATTTATTATGAACTCAAATTTAATGTATATGAATTAAATGTTTTCAAATATCGAGATTATGATATCTTCGATCTACTTAGGTTAACCTGAGCTAACCTACCAAATCAACAACTTAGATTATGGACATGGTTTAATAACATTTTTTTTCTAAAATAAATCTTATTTAATTATATGACAATAAAAATAATCCTATCAGGAAAGCAAATTGATAAAATTTCAAACATATGTTTTTAGGAAAGGTTGACTGCAGTGGCAACTGACTTGACATCTACTAAGGCCCGACCACCATCGTGGTGGGATGGTTGGCCAAAAAATTCAGTTTTCCATCTATTTTCACTTAAAACACATCCAAAACACCATAAAGACTTTCATAAACCACCTACCAACCCCACAAAACCTCAAAATCACTAAAAAGAAAATATGAAAATCAATCGAATAAAAAAATCTAAATGATACTTGATCTATTTTTTTAGGCATGATTATATGAAAAGACCGTCATAATCAAAACTCCTCTAGTCGAATGAAATTCTTTGATATAAAGATTGTTCATTTTTGTTGTCGTAATGTAGCAACCAATATCTTTCTCTTTCCTTCGTTGTTTTCCAGTGAATTTCTCTCTCTTCACTCAAATTTAGGGATTAAAAAATGAACAAAATAAAATTTTGGATCAAAATAGAAATTTAATTTTGTTTTTAGTTTGGCTACGTATTTCCTATGAATTTTACATTGTGGTTCTCTTTCTTTTAATTTTGTATTTTTACTACAATTTAAAATTTTATTTCATGGAATTAGGTCCTAAAAGGATTGAATAAAAAAAAATTGTGAATGAAATTTGAAAAAAGAAGAAGGAATGAGGTGAGGAGTTTCACTGTTTATATACATAGTGAAGTGCATGGAGAAAAAACCCAAGATCTAAGTTATATTGATAATGATAATATAAATAATCAAAATATAATTTAAACAAAATTTTATTTTAAAAGGTCAATTAATTAAGAAATATACATGATGAAAAAAAAAATGTAAGCATATATAGAAAAGAAAAACCCCTCGTACCCACCTTATCGGATCGGGTTTTGATGGGTATCATCAAGGCGGTAATTTTATCATCCTTAATTGTAACCTATAAATAGACTTGACCAATTTCGTACTATTTTCGTATTTTGCACTCGGTGTGTAAAATATCTCCAACATGATGTTGTTTGATTTCTTTTTAATAAACTCGAAACCTCGAGCTTGTTATAGGCATATTGAGGTCTAGGTACTAGAAAAATAGGGAGAGCCTAACCTAGGCATGGCAAGAACCCAACCTAACTTAACCATCTAGGTGGTGGCCCAGTGGTAAGAGCTTGGGACCAAGAGGTTTGCTTCCTATGTGGTCTCAGGTTTGAGCCCTGTGGTTGCTCATATGATGGCCACTGGAGGCTTATATGGTCGTTAACTTCAGGGTCCGTGGGATTAGTCGAGGTACACGCAAGCTGGCCCGGACACCTATATTAAACTAAAAAAAAAAAAAACCCAACCTAACTCTCATGAACAATTTTAGTTCTTATCCAATCTTGGCTTTCGAGCATCCAAAAATCATGTCTCGAGCTAAAAAAATCGAAGCGCATTGTGTTGTCCAAAATATTAGAATAATGAACATGAATTGTTTAGCTAATCTTGGCAAAAGCTTACTAATAAAAAGGTTAAGCAAGAAAAAACTAGTTTTCAAATATGTCTATGACTATAAGTATGCAATATAATAAATTATGGTAAATTTACAATCAACATATAAAATTACATAAATATTATTCTAGCATGTATGTTAAATATATATTTAAATTTATAATTAATATCAAAATAAAATCTTAACATACATTCCAGGCATACAAAAATAATTAAGAATTTGATTTAAACAAATAAAAACACTTACATATTATTACATTTCTTAAACTTCAATTGAGTTGAAAATAGTTATTATCAAGTATTATTATTTTTTATTTTTAAAGTTTTATTGCTTTTCACTTGGTGTAACCAAGATATATGCAATAAATTTTTCAAGATCCAAGCATCACTATTTTGTTTAGATACACTTCTAAAAAAAATCTATACATCAAAGATAATGGGCTAAGTGTCGCTAACATAACACAATATAAGCTCTAGATTAATAGAGAAAATAATAAAAAAAAAGGCGAGGAGGAGTGTATAAAATCAGGAAAAATAGTGCAAAAAACTTTTCATTCACCCCGTGTTTTATAATAGATTTTGAAACTAAAATTGATAAAGAATTAATTCTGGTAATTATTATAGAAACTCGTATCAAGCCTTGAAAGAAAATCTATCTTTGGTGTGCCTGGTAATTACTTTTTATAATTCCCCACAATTAACAGATTTGATTACTCGCTGTAAATCTAGAATTAAACTTAAATAATTTAGCTTTAATTAAATCTTATGTTTTTTAGCTATTTGTTCGGGTTTAAAGAAACTCTTCTAAAAGAAAACTAATTAGATTCATGAGTTGGACTAAATAAAGTAATTTTGTATGGGCCAAAAAATTATTTTATAATAAACCTAAATTCAAGATTAAAATAGACTAGCAAAAAACAAACTCAAACTCTTAAGGCTCGTGGCCCGAGCCAGTGTGCATGTGGATTAAATACATACTAATTTGCTAAGTATTACTAAGAATCTTCAACTTTCCAATATAAAAAAGAAAATCTAATATAACATCTTAAATTTCACAGGAACATATCAACTAAATGATATTTATATTAATTTTTTTTTACTCTTAATTTATTTTAATCATATTAATATTTCATATTTTTATTGAACAAATAATTTTCAACACAATTTTAATCTTAAAACATAATTTTTAAGACAATAATTATAAATAATTTTTAAATTAATTTTTTAAACCTAATTACTAGAATATCAAACAAACACTTCACTAAACCAATACAATCTTGACTCTCTAGCAAATGGAATCCACCTCGGCGCGCTTGACTCCTGGACACATCAGACCCAGTCTAATCCATGTGTGTGTGTGTATACACAGATAATTAAACGATCACTGGACCCTATAAGAAATTTTTATTTAATTTAATTACAGGATCCACTTCCTGACACGCACACATACATGTGGAGGTCGTGTAGATGGAGATAGTGAAGTTAAATAAAATAAATTTATTGCGTTTAAAATAAAATATGACATGACATATAAATATATTTTGTAGAAGTCAACTCCTAATTAAAAAATAGTCCGAATTTTATTGCTCATCGGGTAGTATCCAAGCCTCTTCGTTGTAAATAAAAAAAGGGTCATAAAAGCTAGATCCCAACTGAATTAATCAACTTTACTGAGTGGAATATGTAGGCTAATTAACAAGCCAATTAGACGATGCCGACTGGGGCCATAATCGGGTGCATCTCTTTTCCGATTTGAAAGAGTCACTTCAGATCATCGAAAAACACAAATCGACGTCTTTTGGCATCAGCTAACCTTCTTCTGAAATTAAACAATGAAGACCTAAACCGTGTGAAAAGAGTGTGTCGACGAGCACCGATCAACAGATGATGGGAACCACAGTACATGAATATTATTGCTTTATTCAATGTTTGGTTAATAATTATAAGGTCCCTTTTTCTTTAATTAATATAAACACTTTCTCCGTTATTTTTTTTAAAATTATACATATCAAATATTAATTATATGCACTGAAATTCGCTAATCTATCCATCGGTAACCACATATACAGAGCTTATATAGTTTTGAAACCCCACCCTTAAAAATAGAAATTACTAAAACCTATAGATTAAAACTTGAATATCTATGAAATCCTGAAAAATTTATATGCTAAATTGAAAAATTGTATTCATTTATATATATTTTAAAATCTAATTAATTAAGAAGTCAATTAAATTTGCCCACCGCTCATTTATGGTTCGATAAGGGTTATGATTAATATTTTAGGCTCTATTTATTTTTATGGTTTAAAATTATTTTTGAAAAAATAAATTTATTTTATTTTTGTATTTCAAATTTATATGCTAAATTGAAAAATTGTATTCATTTCTATTTTTATTGCAATGATGTGTCTATATATTATTGCTTTATTCAACTTTTCTAACTTAATAATTATTTCATAAAAACTATGAACACGAGTTGCTTTAGTTTAAGAAGTCATAAATTATTTAAAATAAACAAAGTGCATCTGTTAAAATATTTTTAGCCGAGCTCTTATATATCGTTTTCTATTTTAAACTATTTAGTCATTTTAATTTAAACATTTATATGCGTAAAATAGTAATTAATTACTAAATATTATTTTTACTCCAAGCATAACATCGAACAACGCAACAAAATAGTCACAACACAACATAATAATACTAAATAGGTCCATAATTTATATATATGCACAATTTATTGCACTTTCTTTAGATAGGAAATTAATCATCACAATACATATATGAATGCCAAATTACTTTCAAGAATGTATCTTTGACATGTAGAAGACCTTTTTTTTTTATTCATGCAACTGTCAAGAAACCATCGTACGTATCGGTTTTTTTGTTTATCATGAGTTTTTATCAACATATCTCCTTTAGTTAAAACTTCTTTTTTCCTTATTATGAATTTTTTTAAAAAAACAAATGTCTTTTTAATTAATAGTATAGTTTTTCGAAGCAAATAATTTTATACGACTATTTGTGATAAAAGAATAATTAGTTTGAGAAAATTATAACTAAAATAGAAAATTAAATATTTCATTCTTATTGGATATTCATGAGTAATTTTTTTTAATTTTTTTTGCATGGTAGGTTCATATATAATTATTAATATTATCATAAAAAAAATTAAAACTCATAAATTTCATATAAGTTGTTGATATGAAAACTTATAATGCACGAATGAAGGAATTAATGAGGTCCGGAAATCTCAGGTGATTTTTTTTTTTTGGAGAAATAAAGCCTGTATATCAAACTTAATTTTTAATACCTTGGTTTATAATTTTCAGTAGGCATAGTTGAAAATATAGAAGAAGACAAATCATGAGAGAGAGAGAGAAGGAAATTAACAACTTGATGCATGAACCTGACAGTTCATGAAGTTTCCCATGGATGCACCTTTAATTGGCATGAATTGAAGAATATCAACAAGTCAACACCCACAGACAGATAGCTTATGACAGAACAGTTTCAATTCTCAACTCTGATGTCCTGTTGTCCAACGGCACTGGTGGTTTATTTTAAGACATAAGTGACTCTGACTTCGTTAAACTACTATAATATTGCCAATTATTGCAATAATGCTTCATTTACTAATAATATATATATTGTCCCTGTTTTTGCAGTGGTAGAAAAGTATGAAAAGTTGGCTTGTTAGATTTATAAGCTACAATGACGTCTTGAATTAGGAAATAATACTTTTTTTTGTGGTTGATTTGCCGGGTCTTGACTTCTCAATTCAAATAATATATTGAATACACGTTGTTTTGTTCTTCAGTATTAGTGTTATTTTTGGATTATTCCCTATGATTTATCCTTTTTTTAATAAAAAATAAATAATAATAGCAAGAGGACTGGTGATATGACAAAAGCTTGCTGAAGAAGATCCCAAGTACATACAGAAAATCATGCTAAAATTTGGGATAAATTTAGAGTATAATTACATCTCGTTGTACCTAAGACTGAAAAAATAATGCAGATTCAAGGTTAAATTAAATGATTATTGGATGAATCTGCATAAAAATTAAGTCCAGGGATATAATTAGATTTTTAATAGGCCAATTTAATTTAATCATGTGCCAAATTAAAATTTTAATTATGCTTAAGAATTAATTTGGGTCAAATTAAAGGATTTAATTAAATGCAAAGACTTAATTATACTTTAAATTGGTCAAATTAATTTTATTAGGGACTTAATTGGTGAAAAATTAGGTTTGAGACCCAATTTGAGCTTAATTAAAAAATTTAGAATTTTAGAGGACCAGACTAAATTTTTATAAAGTCAATCGGTTCAAATCAGAGGTAAAATTGCAAATACAATTGAAATTTAGGGTCGATTGGGGGCTAAATTGAAGAAATTCACAGTTAATGACCTTTATGAAAAAGACACCAAACTCTAGGGATTAAATTGATTGAAATTCCGGGTAAAATTGAAGAGATTTGAAAGTTTAATGATCAATTAAGAGTTGATTTGCATAAATTCAAAACCAATGATCAAAATAAAAAAGGTGTTAAAATTCAGGGCCGGTGTTGAAGTTCGACTAGGGTAAAATTACATAAAATTAAAATTTTTATGTCCATTAGGGGTGCAATTAAAGGAATCAAAAGCCAAAAGACTAAATTGAACTTTGGCCAAATCTATAAATTAAAACTATAAAATCCTAACGATGCCCTTTTATTTAAATAAAATGACATGTTTTGTCTAAAACGACATTGTTTTTTTACCCAAACAGTAAAAGAAAAAAAGACAGACCAGACGAGACATCGCCTTGTTACTATTCATCTTCTTCTTCTTCTGCCTAAAAAAGACTACTTAGGTGGCTACTTTTTAAGTGCATTTAATGCTTCGTCTCTTCATCAAATTTGACAAAACATACACCACCATGATAACCTGACATTTGACTACACCCCGATATGATTCTTTCTGGTTGATTGACATCACAACCACCACGACACCACCCTAAAAGGCCCAACTCACGCGGTCTTTAGCTGCCGCCTTTTTTAGTTCATGATTGCATCTTTGAGCCAACAGTTATGATCCTTATCGGTTGAATTAAGGGCTAAGAGTTGTTTCTAATAAAGAAAAAGTGTCCCTCTTACACCTTATATAAATAGAGTTGGATTCCAAGCATTGAGGGAGGACAAATTTGGGTGCAAAGTTGGCCAAAAATCATTTGTTTCCTAGTTTCTTTCCTTCTCTGCCAGCCCTTTTCTTCCACCACGCCTCCGCTGCCGTTGTCACCACCAGATACACGTTGGGCTTCCCCAGCACCACCAATTAGCCACCCCTTACGGCAGGTAGCTTTCTCCCCCCCTCCCCGACTACAAATTTGATAGCCATTTGCATGCAGAACCAATGTTGGGCCGGGTCCAGCTCAATATTTTTTTTTAAAGGAAAAAGGTTGTTGGGCCGTCAGCTGACCCAACCAAACCAAGCTTGACTATTTTAGCCCATCCTAAATGGTTGGGCAGGGTTCCCGCATGTTTTTTCAACAATTTTGCATAATATTGGGTTGTAGATTTACACTGTAAGATACAAAATTGGTATTAAAAATATTTGATTTTCTTTGAAACTTAAAAAAAATTAAAAATTCAGAAAAAAAATCAAATTATTTCTCTTTCAAAAAAAATATGTGTTTGTCTTCATGCATACAGCCAAATCTTAAAAGTTTTCGTGCATATTTTCAAAAAAGAAAAAATCGCATTTTTATTGTGTTTTAAAAATGTAAAAATAGATATCGTAACCAGTTTATGATTATTCATTAGGGTTTGTCCAAAATACAAAAACAAAACATTACAATTATTCTGTTTGGAATGTTAGGAATTAGTTCTATTTAGGAAATAAATTCAAGGCTAAAATTTAGACCTTAAAATAGTTAGGCTTTAACCCAATAAGGTAAAGACTTCCTCACGAAATTAGATCTACCTCGAACTTTAGATAACCAATAGACAGAAACACGACCTAGAAAAACAATCAAATAACAATGCAGTTTATGATTACCCCAAAACCCCCCTTTTCAACACCATCTCAGAAGGCAAACCTGTCGTTCTCGGCATTGCGCGTGCCGTGACACTTAGGATCACACAAGCGCGTGCGCGTGTATATAATTTAACCATATGATATGAAGCAAAATACGCCTTCAAGTAAGTGTTCCTTCACTACCGCAATCTTTATATTTACCGACAGAATTTTTCGTCGGTATTTGTACTATCATTTTGTTGGTAATTAATTTACCAACGAAATTACCGATGAAAATGCTCCGTCGGTGAATCCTTCTTCGATAATTTTTTGTCCATCGGTAAGTCCGTTGGTAATAAAAAAATTATTTTACCGATGGAAAAAGCATGCAAAAAAAATTATCCACTTCATTCTGTCGGTATTTCTCTCAGTAAGTCCGTATGTAATTCCATCGGTAATTATTTAAAAATATTTTTAAAAAATCTATTTTACAAAACTATAAAATAATTAAATTAATATAAATCAACACTATAATACTCATAACACTTGAAAAAAAGAAAAAGAAAATAAACTCAAACAAATTTGCAACAAATAAATAACAAGAAAAAATAAATTCAACTAAAAAAATTCATATGAAAAAAATAAAGTCGAAATTGCTAAAAAATTAAAAATTCTATAAATAAATCAACTAAAAATTTATCTCATATGAAAAAAAAATCCTACAACAACATTCATACAATTATTAAGAACAAAAAAAATAAAAAACAAAAAAAAAACAAATATAGTGAAAACAAAAACTCGAAAAAAGAACAAGAAAAATATTACCTTAATGTAGTTATAAGTGAAGCTAATAAGAGAAAAAAAAATCATAAAGTATATTAATTAAAAAAAACTAAGAAGAAAAAAAAAGGAGAAAAATACATACTTTAGCATGGAGGAGAAAAGGAGTCAAGGAGAAAAGAGAAGAGAAGAGAAAGAAATGGATATTGATGTTTTTTACATATGGAAAAGAAGAAGAAGAAGAAGAAGAAGAAAGGAGCCTTGTTTGTTGTAAAATTGGGGATTCCAGACTTTTTATTGAGGTGTTTTACTGATCGTTTTACCGATAAATAATTAAATAATAATATTTTTAAATATTCTGTCTGTAATTCCGTCGGTAATATTTAATTTACATTTTCAATTTAATTAAAAATTTTCAGAAACCGCCAAATATCACCGACGACTTTTCAATCCGTCGGTGATTCCGTCTGTAATATTTAATTTAAATTTTCAATTTAATCAAAATTTTTTAGAAACCCACCAAATAACACTGATGACTTTTTAATTTGTTGGTGCTTTTGTCTTAAAAAAAAATAATTAACAATGCAATTGGGGAGTGAACAGTTCCAGAGCTCTCTGAAAAATACCGATGGAATTTTCCGTTGGTGATTCCATCTGTAATTGACATGATGTACAGTGTTAACATTTTACCAACGGAATTACCGCCGGATTTTACCGATAGAATTTATTCCGTCGGTAAAAAATGACACGTCATCATTTTTTTTGCTTTGTTTAGATTTTTTTTCCCACTGTAATTCCCTCGATATATACCGAAGGTATATGTCCGTTGGAAAATACGTCAGAAATTTACTGATGGAAATATTCCCTCGGTATTTCTGTTTCTATTTATCGATTTTCTGATAGTGCTTTATTAGCATGTGTATTAATAAAAATTAAAATGTAAAAATCATTACTAGGAAAATGAAAAACAATTCAAGAGTTTAAATCTAATAAATTGATTGAATAAAGCTAAACGTATTTTAATACTCATGCACTAAATATAATTGTTGAAAAAAAATTGTGAAAAAATAAATAAAAGTTGAATACATTGTTATATAACTTCTTTCTTTAATCATTAAAAAATAATGATCACTAAGTCCATTCTTAATAATAAAAGAAACCATGGAGTTTTATTACAATCTGTATAGAATGATAAGCTCATATTTGATATTTAAAAAAAAATCAACTTTTTTCATATATTAGTTTTCTTACCACGGCTTCACATGTGTGATATTCAAATTTTAATTTTTATAAATTAAAATAAAATAATTTTTATTTATAGAGACCTCTTTTCATAATTTTACATGCAAAGATTTATCTCATAACAATTAATTTTAACTATATATATTTTTTAAAACCAATTTTTTAAAATTACAACTAAAATTGTTTTTCATAAACCTATTTTCTTACCCAATGACTCCAATACCAACTCTTAAAAATCTACCTCGTAATCACAAACTCAAAAGTCTAATACGCCCAGAATTGATTCTCACGGATCATAGAAAACACCACGAAATGAACCTCACAAATACTTTAAAGATTGCTTTGCAACTTGTTGGAACTTCATGCAGTGCTATTGTGCTACTGTCGTGACTCTCCTCACAAAGAAATAATCGAAAACTCTTATTTAAGTACTTGCTTATGTCAGTTTTGTATTCTAAAATAATTCAAATCAAATTTTGAAAAGGAAAATTACAAAATAGTTAGTCAAAGTATATTAGATGATTATAATTACCCCATAATAATTATCTTATCTTAGGCTTGATTCCACAGACTTTATATGTGTCTATATATCTGTAAAATTATAATAGAAATCTCCTTGATTATATTTCCAATATTAATATCATAATAGTGTAATAAATCCCTTGTATTCTTAGAATTCAATACATCTAATAAGGAATGCATTTTCTCTTTCATTTAGTAATTAATAGCAATCTCTATTATATTATTTTTTAATTAATATTATTAAACCACACTACGTACATGTACTTCAAGTTAAAATCATAATTGAACAGCCATTAATTATGCCGTGACAGGCTCGGCACGTTAATTTGTTTATGCTTGTATTCTTTTGTTCTTCTTTTTTCTTAATTAGAAAAATGGAAACCAAAAACTCATTATTGTGTCAAGCGAGGAATATTATGGAATGGTTGATAGAATAAATCATCATCGTATGCAGTATTTGACTTCAATATTAGTATAAATTAAATCATTGGAGTAAAAGGAAAAAAAAAATACCACTAGGATCTAGCTATCCGACACGTCTCTACTGAATGAGACTTGAAAGTGGCATTGGAAGGACTCATTAGAATAATGATTAATACATTAATATCTGACCTTACTATCTAGAATTTGGAAGGAATCATTGGAATAATGGTGAATTAATTAATTAATTATCTTCTCTGATTTCAGTACGCCTATAAATCCAAGAATCTGAGCAGCTTCACAGAAACACAGCAGTTAAAGGAGGATGGCGGAGCAAGAGTTGAAAACAAACCAAGTGCAAATGGAAGAAGAAACAAAGGTGGAAAATAAGCTGAAAGGTCGAAAGATATCATGGGGAAACCTGCGTCGCGTCGACTCACTCAACCTGGAGGCTGGTAGAGTTTCCATGTCTAACAGCCACGGTGCCCATACCTCTAAGGTCATTTACTTGTGCTTTATAATATGCCAATCAGCAATCCTCGTTAATTATTTAACCTTTGTTATATGCGTAAAAATGTGCAGACTAATTGGCAGAGGACGTTGAGTTTGGCATTTCAGAGCATTGGAGTAGTGTATGGAGATATAGGAACTTCTCCGCTTTACGTATATGCAAGCACTTTCACCGAGGGTATTAACCATGACCAGGACATTCTTGGGGTATTGTCCCTGATAATCTACACCATTGTCCTGGTGCCTATGCTTAAGTACGTCTTCATCGTTCTGTGGGCCAACGACAACGGTGATGGTAAGCTTTATAACCAAAATCTCATTAATATAAGAATCCCAAATCATTGAAGTTAAATCTTGGCTGCTTAGCTATATATATACACAACTCTAAACTTTTGTGTAGTGTTTTCTGACACGATCTTTGTCATCTGTCTCTGTCAAAGTTTATGATAAAACGACCATGTTCACTTTGGAACACTATATATAGTTCATTTGCTTGTAGAATTAGATGGGGTTTTTTCATGGAAATGAAGGAATTAAATGTGTGAATCTGAACCTCATTTGTAGTATTTCCGTCACCCGATATATTAAAGGAACGGGAAACGGAAGGCACCTAATTATGTGATGCATGGCATATATATATTGATCATATAACAGTATTTTTTTATTATATAGTTAAGTTCCGTTATAGTTTATTGGCCTACTTGGTATTCTGTTATATTTTTTCTCAAAAAGTCGTTCATACCGTCGAATAAAAACAAAAAATAAGGTGTTATTTGTTTATAAATGAGTGTACTATAATAGACGATGTGTATAAATCAGTAAGTATATGTGTGTGTGTTGTATTCATGTAGATAAGTGCTATTTGTTTACTAGAGGCTTGCCTTGCTACTATTTTTTTTGGCTGTCAGTTATTCATTAAAAACCTGACGATTTCAATAATTAATAATCATCATGTTGATCGAATAGCTATAAATGTAATATTGTAGGGGATTTAGGACTGGAGAATCTGTTATGGATGCAGGATTCTTTATTTTGGAGTATCTACCTTCAATGTTTTTTAAGCAGAACTTCATATAGTCAATGGAGTTATGTATTCATCAATAAAATTTGACTATTATAGAAAAAAAAAATCTTTATTTTAGGTTTGTTTGGTTTTGTCGTGCTTCAAAATAAACGGCTGTTTTTAAATATATAATCATGGAAGCGAGAGAATGGATGCTTTCATAATCTGTTTTTACACATGTTTCTGTAAATTAAATTGTCGTAGATTGTTTATCAAATATTTTTTTCTATTCTTAAAGCTTGGACCAAAAAACTGTTTTCCGTGGCTTGCTAGGAAGTCCATGTACGTTTCGGTAAACCTAGTTATCATTCGATCACGAGTAGTTGTACCCTTTAACAGGTGGAACATTTGCACTCTATTCATTGATATGCCGATCTGCGAAGGTGGGCTTAATTCCAAATGACCAGCCAGAGGACCACCAGCTCTCCAACTACAGACTCGACACACCGTCCAATCAGTTGAGGCGTGCTCAAATGATCAAAGAGAAGATGGAAAGTAGTAAAACAATTAAAATCATACTGTTCCTAATCACCATCCTAGGAACTTCCATGGTTATTGGAGACGGTGTCCTCACTCCATGCATTTCAGGTTTTTCTGCAGCCAGCTATGTTTTCAGCTTATCTGGGCATATTAGTTACTGTACTTCAGAGAAATACTGACTTGTAAGATCAACAAATTTTCTTTTGCAGTTCTTTCAGCAGTGAGTGGGATCAAGTCTCTTGGCAAAGGTACTATTATGCATAGTTCATAGAGAGAGGGAGAGCGAGAGAAAATATACATGATCTTCAAAACATGCAGAATTTAATTTTCTTCCATCACACGCTTTATAATTAACTTCACTAGTACTACTGGTCTTAATTTTATAGCATTTGGGTGATAATTATTATCAAGGACTACTTCTTTCAACAACGTTAAGCTTTTTTAATTATACGTGCAGATGCTGTTGTAGGCATTTCAATAGCAATCTTGATTGTTCTATTCTCTGTTCAAAGACTGGGCACCGATAAAGTGGGCTTTGCATTTGCTCCAGTTATCTTGTTGTGGTTTTCCTTCATCGGTGGAATCGGTCTTTATAATTTGTTCAAATATGAAATCGGTGTACTACGTGCTTTCAATCCAAAATACATGATTGATTACTTCAAAAGAAATGGTAAGCAAGGATGGATTTCACTTGGCGGAATAGTTCTCTGCATAACAGGTGAGTAAGAGTTTCTCAGATTGAGTCGTGTATTTTAGACGGCATGTATACTTTTGTCTCTAACTGATTAGGTGACAGGAACGGAAGCTATGTTTGCTGATCTGGGTCATTTCAACGTGCGAGCGATCCAAGTGAGTGTCTGTGCATTTCCAAATTTCTTTCACCTCTCGGTTTTAGCTATCCAAGAATGCTTAGAATGGTCCACAATTGTACATGAGAGGACACCAAGCAAGCACCCAAACTTACAATGATTAATTAATTGAATCTCGGACCATGTCCTTGTGCTACAGACTCATGATTCATAGTCGGTGTTGCCTTAATCATGATTACCAGACTGATTAATTATATAATACTTGTGTGATGTATTCTACTTGTTAGACTCCACTATTTTGCCAATTTAAGGTTACAGCCGCCTCCTCTTTTCTACTCCTATGCAGATTAGTTTTTCCAGCATCGTTTTTCCGGCACTACTAGCTGCATATAGTGGGCAAGCCGCATACCTCACCAAATACAATGATGATGTGTCTGATACCTTCTACAAGTCTATTCCAGGTATTTCCTGATGAGTAGGAAAAAAGTACTGCAACCATGTTAAATTACTTCTTGGTGTAGCTAAAATACTTTATACATAACTACAGCACATACAAAACTTGCAGTATAAAACAACTGTCCTCTCTAGGATATTCGATGAAATTGGAATGGTAATAAGAAATATAAGCATCGACTTTATCGAGAAATGATCCGATTTTTCCTTATCATTCATCAGGAAAAAAACATTAACTGATTTGAGTTGTTTATTTTAACTGGCATGCAGATCCATTGTATTGGCCGACATTTGTTGTTGCTGTAGCTGCTGCAATTATTGCTAGCCAAGCCATGATATCAGGAGCGTTTGCAATCATCTCTCAATCCCTGAGTCTTGGTTGTTTTCCTAGAGTCAAAGTTGTTCACACTTCTGCAAAGTACGAGGGTCAAGTTTACATACCTGAGGTCAACTACTTGCTTATGGTTGCCTGCGTTGTCGTCTGTTTTGCATTCAAGACCACTGAAAAGATCGGCAATGCATATGGTAAGCTCCTAGGATCTTCAAACTTGAAAGCTCTATTTATTTTACTGAAGAATTTATTAATCTTTATTCTCGGGTTAAAGAATTCCTATATAACCAACAAAACTCATTGAAATTATCAACCCACTTGGTATAGGATTTACATTCACAGCTGGGTTGGGAACAAATGACTATGAAATAAAGTATCATGAGGAAACACTTCAAGGTTGTGGTTAATGATGACTTGCCTCTCAGAATCAAGTACAATTGGTTCAGTAAAGTAACGATTGGGAACAAAAAGACATTTCAAAATTGATTTGGTTCGCACAATCCAAAATTTATCTCTATCTTAAAGTAACGAAGATGATAGTTCAAGGGAGAACTAATATTTGAATGCCGTATTGGTCTCTACCACTAGTGTAATTGCCGTGGTGAAATTCTCTGAATGCAGGAATTGCTGTGGTTGCTGTTATGGTAATCACAACTTGTTTGGTTACACTCATAATGTTAGTTATATGGAAGACAAGGATTTGGTGGATTGCTCTCTTCTTCTTCGGATTTGGTGCTATAGAGGCCGTGTATTTATCATCTGTCCTATACAAATTTAAACAAGGTGGGTTCCTTCCACTGGCATTTTCACTTTTCCTAATGATATCAATGGGCATATGGCATTATGTGCAGAGAGAGAGGTACATCTATGAGCTTCAGAACAAGGTTTCTAGTGAATATGTCAGAGATCTGGCGGAAAGAACAGATATAAACCGGCTACCAGGAATAGGACTTCTGTACTCTGAGCTTGTGCAGGGCATTCCTCCAATATTCCCTCACTTCATTTCCAACATACCTTCCACACACTCGGTTATAGTTTTTGTTTCAATTAAGTCTATTCCAATAAGTAAAGTGGCACTTGAGGAGCGGTTCTTGTTCCGACAAGTTGAGCCAAGAGAATACAGGATGTTCCGTTGTATTGTAAGGTATGGATATAAAGATGCCATTGAGGAGCCCCACGAATTTGAACGCCAGTTGGTTGAAAACTTGAAAGAATTCATCCGCCATGAACACTTCATTCGTGAAGGAGGCAACAATGAATCAGCACCAGAAGAAGATAACATCCAACATTCCACTCTACTAGCAGTAAAAGACGGAAAAACCAAAGTATCTCCAGCAGTTCATGTTGAAGAATCGCCACAGCAGCCTAATCAACCCAGTATTTCTTCAGTTTCCATTCAATCAATCAATGCATCATCACGTTCCACTCAGTCAGTGAATGGGATTAAATCAGCAAATTCTTCTGGTGGAATGATACATGCCGCTGTCCCAAAAGGTGCCGAAGAAGAGATGCAGTTTGTGCAGAAAGCAATGGAGAAAGGTGTGATTTATCTCATAGGAGAAGCCGAAGTGGTGGCAAAACCAGAATCATCCTGGTTCAAGAAACTAGTTGTTGATTATGGGTATAGTTTTCTAAGGAAAAACTTCAGACAAGGGAAGACAGTTCTGGCGATCCCTCGAACCAGACTTCTCAGGGTTGGAATGACATATGAAGTATGATATAATTAAGAAAATGCTGGTCTGCTTAATTATAGTTGCCCTCTTGTTTGCTGCCGTCTGCTTCTTAGCAAGATGAAGGATCTAGTACCAAAAAAGGAAAAGCAGTTCATGGAGGGTGTGCTAGGCGTTGGTTTGTTGTTGTACTGGTGCTCTTGATAAAACATGTTGCGAATCTAAAGATCTGTTAACAAACTCTTGACTTTTATTAGCAACAGTAGATTGTTAATAGGCATGGTGATTGGTACAGTTGAACTAGCTTACAGGTGACGAAATTTTGAAGGAAAAAAAACCCTAGATTGGTGTCAGTGCCACACCCCATCTGGGCCGAAATTTATTTTAATGTTAAAAAAAAGTTCATGTGTTGGTAGCGATTAATATTTTAACTAATTCTACTATTATATAAAAAAAGATATTCATATTAAAAACAATGAATAATATCATGAAGTAAAAATGTATTTCAATTTTCAAAAACATCTTTAATGATTCATGTGATATCTCTTGTTTTTTACTATTTTTTTTCATAAGAACCATAATTCATTGAATAAAAAGTAAACAAAGTTTAAAGAAGAGTATTTGTGATAATTATAATAAATTGAAATTTATTTTTATATAATTTCCACAACCACTAAAATAAATAAAAAATACATAGAAATACCATAAAAATAATTAACAAAATTATCGCTAACATCATAAAAAATAGCAATAATATCAATAAAAAATTAATATTGAATTGATTGATATCTAATAAAATAATATATCAAAAACTTTAGGGTCACTAGAGGTTTATATTATCGTTAACTTCATGGCCAGTAGAATTAGTCGAGGTGCGCGCAAGCTAACCCGGCAACTCACATTAATAAAAAAAATTAAAAAAATTATCAAAAATAATTTAATTTATTCAATTATAATTAATTTGTGTTGTCTAAAAAGAATGTATGCTAATATTATAAAAAAAATATAATAATTTTATTTGAAAATAAATTTAAAACGAAATGGTATTTAATGAGATAATTTAAAAAAAAAACTTTAGTTTTTTTTTTTTTAATAAAGGCCTTCTTAAAAGAGACCAGGACGAGGCAGATATGCTTGCTTGTGTTCCAAATAAAAAGGGGCCCAAACGCATGTCCCATTTTTATTTTATTTTTTGTTAAGTTAGGTAGACAAAATCATGCATCCAACTTTTTTTTAACAACTAGACGACAAGTCTTTTCTAGTTCGATTTCGGCTAACTAAGATTGCTGAAAATTCAAGTTTCGAACTGCGAGGACTTAAAAAATCATTTCTAAACTTATTTTCCACTTCAAAACATCTAAAAAATTATGGAGATCTCAATAAACTCATATATAGTATTAAATAACATTTAATCTATTATAAAATAAAAAATCAACTCGAATTTAAAAAATTTCTCAAGTTTCGATCTACTTTTTCTAGCAAAATAAAATAAAAAAACACTTTAAAAGAACTCTTACTGTTGCATAAAACTTTTTTACACCAAGAATGATTTTTTTTATCACTATAATTAGAAGTGAGTAAAAAAACTAAGAAAAAAATAAATAAAAAACCGAACCGTAAAAAAGAACCGATTAAAATTTTTGAAAAAATTTTCGGTTCGGTTCGATTGCGGTTTCAGAAACCTAAAACCGGAAAAATCTCATCCGAACTGAACCGGTTCAGTTTAAGGGGGTACTATAAATACAAAAAAAAAAAAACACGTTATTTTTCTTAACCCTAACGTCCAGACTCTAGCCGTCATTCTCCTTGCTCCTAAGCCGCTCCCTCAACTCTCACAATTCACACTTTCACTCACAAATCGTCCACTTTCACTCAAATCAAGTTAATCCATCTTCATCCACAGCTAGCCACATCACTCTCCCACACCATCTTCATCTTCAAACTAGCCATTTAGAGCCGCAAAGTTATCTCTTCTCTCTTTGCAGATCGCAGTCGTTACCAGTAAGCCAAATAAATAAATCTCTTAATCTATCTTCATTCTTTCTCCTTAGAGCTTTCTATCATATCTCTTTTGCTATTAATCATTTTGTTTAAGAAATTCTATAATCACTTCTGTTGGATTCAGTAATTCTTCTCATTTTGCTAAAACAAACCTCAAGAATCTACCTTTTTGCTGTCATTTTAAAAGGGTTTATTTGCCTTTGATTTTGTAATAATGGGTTGTTGTCTGTTGATACTAGTGTTGAACATTTGTCTTAGTTAATCAATTTTGAAGCTATTCTGTTGAGTTTAGAAGCTTAAAAAGCTAGAAAATTGTCTTCTTTTCTTGCTGTAATTTTAGGTGGTCTGCTCAGTTTTAGATTTAGATGTAACGGGTATTTGTAAAACAATATACAGGTTTTCCAGTTTTCTGTTAAAAAACCGAACTGAACCGAACTGAAACCGGTCGATTTGACCCGGTTTGGGTATGGTTTGAATTTTTTAGTTTTTCAAAATTTTATTTTGGTTATTTTTTTTAGATAAAAACTGAACCGAACCAAAAATACTCATCCCTAACTATAATATGACCAAACGATAACTCTCTCTCCTTCATAGATTTTCAACTAGTTCCTTTCTTCTTCCTAAACACAGGGCCAAATAACGAATAAAATTAATTTTTGGATAAAAAAAGAAGAAGCAAACAACATGGACCAAAAATGAGATTTTCCAAATCCTTAAGGCAAAAATTGCCAAAAAAATGCGTTAAACAAACAATGTCTCAAACAAAAATCATTTATTGCCTCATCCTTACATGGTCCCCAATTTATATATTTTTTTTCATAGTTATTGTAGGGGATATGAAGGAAAACTACATGTGAAAAGAGTAAAAATAGAAAAAGAAAATGCTACATAGTTTTATGGTAATTAGTAATCGTAACTGGTCTTTAAACAATTTTAGGTTTGGGGTTGATTTTGTAATAGAAAAGATAGTCATCACCTTATACATCCTATTTAAGATAAGTTGCATTATTATTTGTTTTAATTTCTACAAAATCATGGTGGGGATCAACTTTGGTTCCTCTATTGAAAGTAAATTCAAACTACCACTAATATTGTCTCTCATTTAATAAACCTGGTATATGCATGTTTGAACTCGATTTCTGTCATGTATCTTTCCCTCACTGTATTTTTTTAAAAAAAGCCATCTAGGACGAGAAAATATTGATAAATTCTCATTCAAAGTCACTTCCCCATCATCATTATGTTTTGAAATACGGTTGATTCTTGTTCTCAAGTGAGACTCAAAAGAGTATAAGATAAATATTGAAATATCTTTAATAATATAAACCTCGTATATCGAAGCCTCAACATGCATCTTATTTTTAACTTTTTTTTTTCTTAAAGTTGGACAAGTATCTACATGGAGTTAAATAAAGATTGAAAAAGTGAATGTTTTAATAATTAAAAAAAAAACAATAGAAATTTATTTAGGATACATATGTAATCTTTAGCCTCTCAAATTGATATATTTATCTATATTGAACAAGACCTCCAACTTTTGCCTCAAACGGTAAATGTATGGGTAGATACTCTATTGAGTTGAAGCAGGATGAAGAGAATATTTCTTTGTAGATTTTTTAGACGATATTCATTTCAAGCTTCTCCATGTGTTGAGTATGCAACTTGTTAAAACATATGTCTTTAAAAAAGTGACTAATCTTTGTGAGTGAATCCTATATCCCTTTTAGCAATAGATCATTTTAAGAAAGTTAAATGAGTGTTTGCATAAACACATGACAGTCATGACTATTTATTCTATACAATTTGCAATCCTTCAAATTCAATAATCTGGATTTGTTTGAAACATATCCATAAGAAAAACATAAACTCTTAAGTCATTGGTAGACAAGTAATTATGTATTTTTATCTAAGACGAAATTGGCTTTGGGTTTTGTGACTTGTGGCCCATCATATATGAACTTTATATTTTTACGGTGACAAAACAAAGATATATTCATTATAACATTCATGTTGTCCTTTATCTTCCATTTTATGTCCATCACCGTGTTAAAAATGTTTTCTAACACGTTTTTTTCAGATAAGCATGACATCCAGATTATGATGGAGAATATTAGTTTTCTAATAAGAAAGCTCCCAAATTAAAGATAATTCGTTTTACCCAACTAAACTAAAAAATTTCTACTTGTCGAATTGAAAACCAAACACACTTCTACTTACCAGATTGAAAACCAAACACAATGCCCTTGTACTACGAGACCATATCATACAATTATTCACCAAACAAAACCACTGGCACAACAAATCTTTCAACTCTACTTATAAAGAAGTCATTTTTGTTCATTCATAAAAAATATGTTTTTTATTTATTTATATGCAAAAATCAATCTCACAATAATTTTAACAAAATATGTATTTTTTAAAAGCTTATTATGATCCGAAAAGTAAGTTTCGATTAAAGCATGGTTGAAAAAACCTTGGTTTATAATTTTCAGTAGGCATGGTTGAAAATATAGAAGAAGACAAATCCTGACAGAGAAAGAAAAGGAAACTAACAACTTGATGCATGAATCTGACAGTTCATGAAGTTTCCCATGGATGCACCTTTAGTTGGCATGAATTGAAGAATCTCAACTAGTCAACACACACGCAGATTGCTTATGAGTTATGACAGAACCGCCCATCTTCATGAAATTTTCAACTCCAATTAATGTCCTCTTGTCACGGGTGGTTTATTTTAAGACATAAGTGTCTCTGACTTCGTTAAACTACTATAATATTGCCAATTATTGCAATAATGTTTCATTTACTAATATATATATATATATATCCCTGTTTTTGGGGTGGTAGAAAAGTATAAAAAGGTGGCCTGTTAGATTTTTAAGCTACAATGACGTCTTGAATTAGGAAATAATACTTTTTTTTTGGTTGATTTGCCGGGTCTTGACTTCTCTTTTCAAATAATATATTGAATGCATGTTCTTCGGTTAGCATTATATATATAGACACTAATTACTTCAATAATTTGAGTTTTCTAATAATTACTGCTCCAAAGTACATCCCCGTACGTTTCCAGGATTCCCGAGCGATAACGACATTGACTTTTTTTTTTAAAAAAAGTATTTAGTTAAAATTATTATGAGATGAGTTTTTTATGCAAAATAAATTAAAAATAGATTTTAAAAAATTGGAAAATAAAACAAATTATTTTATTTTTTATAAAATTAAGGTTTAAATCATAGTTATGTGTGGAGTATAGAGTAAAAAATAGAAATTATATGAATAATCAAATAAATTTTGTCTTGGGTAAAAATGAGAAGCTACTCCAATATCAATCTTTCTCTTTAACTTCTAAGAATTGAGAAATGTTTACGTAATTAACACCTTTTCCTGACTCAATATTGTTACCGGTCACTTTAGCAAACCCAGTATCCCCTTTAGCTGGATTTTCTTTTCATTCTTCTTAGTAACCGGGATGTCTAGCATCGGTAGCCCTCCCCTCTCTTAAGATCTGAATCCGAGATTTTCATATTCAACTTAAATCTTAATTGTTCAATTGTTCTATTATTAAAATTAAAAAAGGTACTGTATATATCTGTGTCAGATTGACAAAGAAGTATCTTTAAAAAAATTCATCAAATTCACTTATTTTTCATCAAGAATATCCAATTAAATTGAATTATAAACAATATACTTCTCTCTATATATAGTAAATTCCTCATATTCTGTTGATAATTTAGTTCAGTGGGGTTGAATTGATGAAGTAAAACAAATTATAAAGATAAGCTTGATGAATTTTTTTCATAGGATCTGATTTGTCGAGTTAACATAAACATAAAGTATTAAAGCGGGTGAATTTGTCAAAAGAAACTGCCCGAGTGGATGGAATCAAGAAATTAGTGCATCATAAGAACAATAGTAATTCAATTTAATGTGCTTCGATTTTCCCTCCCCATAAAATCTTATAGTATTGTTAAATTTCTCTAGCGAAGTTGTTGGGAGCAGAGTGATATCAGCATAAAGGACAAAACATCAGCTTCAAACCTACATTGTTTAAAGGAATGATGATATCAGGGCATCACAGCGATCCAGGAAAACAAACAGGCCGTTGGAAGCCTGATACCCTGATATCATCACAAATAATGCAGTTATAAATTAACAACAATGAACCAGTCATATTGGAAACGTAGGACATATCCAATCTATATTCTACCAGGCCGTTGGAAGCCTCATTCCGAGATATATAAATATATTCCTCTGCAATTATCCTGATTTTTTCGTCTAAAAACTACAATAATATTGAACAATCAAATAATGGTATCAGGGAAACATCTCATACTTAATTATGCTCCTTTGAAAATATTTCACCACTTGATTTTGGATATAATCATAAAAATGAAATTGTTGAATTACATCGATATTGAACATGCATGAGATTTCATGTATTAGAGATGGGAAGCGTGAATAAGCGTGAGGCAATCGTGTAAATCGTGTAAAAAGTTACATATGTAATTCAATGGTGTCTATTATTATTTATTTCAAAGTCTCTGCATGTAGATGCCCATTAAAACTGGCTAAAGTAGCGTTGTAGTATTTCTAGCCGACTGATCCTCTTCTGATACAAATCATAAAATTTGAACCCTGAGCCAAACCCTAAAGGTTAAAACCGTTTTGTTACTTGGCTAACACTAATTGTACGTAGTAGCAGGGCAGCGATAGTCATGCGAGAAATGCTATTGAAAAGCTTGTGATCAGTTGTCCGGTTAGTGAGTGATTTTTCCATTATCCCGTTACGGGGTCGAGCTCTCGTGTAGGCAAAACAAAACGCAAATAAACCATAGATTTAAATAATAGGAACGCCTAAATGATCAGAGAGAGGGAGGAAATTAATTAAATAAAGGAAAAGGAAATTCTGCTAGGATCTAACTAACACGCACGACTCTACTGAATATTTATTTAGATTTTTTTTAATGAGACAATCACCAATTAATAAAAGAATAATCATCTCTGAGTTCAGTGCCTCTATAAATATTCCAAAGCAGCGAGGCAGCTTTCAGAAAGGCAACAATAGCGGTAAGAAGAATATGACGAAAACAAACCAGATGGAAATGGCAGAAGAAGCACAAACAACAGAAGTGGAAACTAAGCTGAAAGATCGAAAGTTATCATGGGCAAAGCTGCGTCGCGTCGACTCCCTTAATTTGGAGGCTGGAAGAGTTTCCATGCCTCGTAGCCACACCTCTAAGGTCTGTCATATCAATCACCTTTGTTTGCCGTGTTTTCTGCCAATCATGCATCCTCGATAATATTTAACCTTTCTTGTGTGTGTTCGTAAATGTGCAGATCAATTGGAAGAGGACGTTGAGCTTGGCATTTCAAAGCGTTGGAGTAGTTTATGGAGACATAGGAACCTCTCCACTTTACGTATATGCAAGCACTTTCACCGACGGCACTATTCACGAAAACGAGGACATTCTCGGGGTATTGTCCCTCATCATCTATACCATAGTGCTCGTGCCCATGATTAAGTACGTCTTCATCGTGCTTAGAGCCAACGATCATGGTGACGGTAAGTTACCAAATCTGCTTAAGAATATTCACAAATCAAGGTTAATGTTTATTGACAACAATCAGGGACAATATCCATTCCTTTGAAATTAAATTAGAACGAACACAGGGATTGAGGGTACATGAGCTACTCAAGTTTTTCCATCACCTAAAATATTTAAGAAAAGAGAACATATAATTAATTCAGTTCTGTAATATAGAAAATGGGCTGGCATGTATAAGGAATCATTGTACCAAGATAATATGTATGACTCGGTCATGTTTTTCAAAGGGATAGTGCCATAAATTATAGACCTCCTTCTTACTATGTACTATTTGTTTACGCTGAAAAAATAATTAACTATTAGGTTAAAAGTTGCGAGAAAAATATTGTTTCCTACACCTATTAGCAAGGTAGATTATTATCTATAGTTTTTATTTTTACCCTTTTTTTCTTTGCTTATTGATTTTTTTAAAATTTAATCTTTATATGATGTGTTTATAGAAATTTAAAGTTAATAATTTATTTAAAGTTATTTTTTATATTATTATCGCAATATTAAATTGGCTATAAAACTAAAAAATGCCGGCAAAACACTGTTTTCATATTATTATTATTATTTGCATTTTCATTTGCATTTTGACCCGTTTTCTCCATTGCTTACTGATTTTTTAAAAAAACTTTAATCCTTATATAATGTGTCTATAGGAATTTAGAGTTAATAATTTATTTAATTTGCTTTTTATATGTTTATTGCAGTATTAATTAAATTAACTATAAAGCTAAATGGTGTAGGAGAAAACATTGTTTCCCCACACCCATTAGCCTTGTGGATTGCAATAGGAATCTAAGGTTTTTTTTTTTTTTTTTTTGCATTTTGACCCTTTTCTTTCCTTTGCTTATTGATTTTTTTTAATTTAATCCATATATAATGTCTTTATAGGGATTTAGAGTTGATAATTTATTTATATTTGTTTTTTATAAGGTTATTGTGGTATCAAAAAAATTTCCTCACACTTATTCGCATTGTGGATTACAATAGTAATCTACATTATTATTATTATTATTATTATTTTGCATCTTAACCCTTTTTCCTTTGCTTATTGATTTTTTTAAAATTTAGTCCTTATATGATGTGTTTTATAGAGATTTATAGTTAATAATTTATTTTAATTTGTTTTTTATATAGTTATCGTGATCTCAAAAAAATACATAAGTATTAGGTTGATATCAGAAAAATATCCTAGTATCACGGTATGGTCTATTTTTAAAAAGGTTTAATTAAATAAAAGATGAAAACATTATTTTCCCACACCCATTTGCACTCTGGATTACAATAGTAATCCATAATGTTGTTATTTTTTTGCATTTTGACCCCTTTGTTCCCTTTAGTTTTTTATTTTTTTTTTCTCATTTAGTCCTTATATAATGTATTTATGGGGATTTAGAGTTGATAATTTATTTTAATTTTCCTTTTAAATTGTTATCGAGGTATCAAGAAAATATCTCAGCATTAGGTTGATATTAAAAAAAATCTCAGCATCGCAGTATAGTCTATTTTTTTAAAAAATAGTTAAATAAAAAATGGTTTAAAAAAACTAGGTTATTAAACTTTGGGGAGTTAATGACTTGGTTTGCGAGTTTGGCGAAGTAACCTTGGTTATCCCGGTTCATGGGTTTAATAGGGTACTTTTTTATAATTGAATTTGATTATGTGATCATCTATTTTTCTTTTTATCATATAGTTTTTAAAAAAACATCTTATTAAATTTTAGAAAGTTCATCGACCTGTTGATTGGTTTGACGAGTTTAACTTTAATTTTATTTTTATTTTTTTATTTCATTCTTCGATATTGGATTGATTGATAATTGAGTTTCATATTTTTGTTTTCTTTCTATGAGGTTATCATAATCCAAAAAAAAATCTCAGTGTTGGTTTAATGTTCGATTTTGCAATCGTCTATTAATTTTTGTTATCATATAGTTAAATAAACAATAATTTAAAAAAAAATTATTAATCTCAATTGAGTCCATTACCCGAGTTGCGGGTTTGACATGTTAACCTGAATTACTTGATTCTCGGATTTAGCGGGTTTACCCGACCTTTAACATAACGCTCACGAATGAACTAGTTAGACAACAAAAACCCTGGCGGTTTCAATGACTAATCAGCACAGCATCGTGTTGGAATTGTTCCATTCATGTTGTTGCCTTGTTGGGCATTCAGGAGCTGAAAAGTAGATGTGAAGGTTGCATTACTGTATCATCTTACAAACTAATAGATGTACTCATGAACAGGTGGAACATTTGCACTCTATTCGTTGTTATGCCGGTATGCAAAGGTGAGCTTAATTCCAAATGACCAGCCAGAGGACAGTCAACTATCTAACTACAAGCTTGACACGCCATCTAGTCAGTTGAGACGGGCTCAAGAGATTAAAGAGAAGATGGAAAGTAGTAAAACCATTAAAATCGTACTTTTCCTAGTAACCATTCTGGGAACTTCTATGGTCATTGGAGATGGCGTCCTAACTCCATGCATATCAGGTTTGTGCGCAGACAACTATATATATATAATTTCAGGTTAGTGTTTCTCCGGAGAAATCCCGAATAATTGTGATTAAATGTTCTTTTGCAGTTCTTTCAGCAGTGAGTGGGATCAAGTCCCTTGGTGAAGGTACGTACTAGAATGCATGATCTTCACTACTATGTTTTTCAAATACTTGCATATCAATGGAACTAGAATACATGGATTTTTTTAAGGAGGAAAATACACATATTTGATACTTGAAACACATTGGTGCTAGTTACCCACCGCTCTCACTACACGGCTAAGTATGATCCACCTCTTTCAGTGACATTGCGTTTGTTTAATTATCCAGATACCGTTGTGGGTGTTTCAATTGCAATCTTGATTGTCCTATTCACTCTTCAGCGGTTGGGCACCGATAAAGTGGGCTTCGCTTTCGCCCCAGTTATCTTCTTGTGGTTTTCATTCATTGGTGGAATCGGTCTTTTCAACTTGTTCAAGTATGATCTTGGTGTATTACGTGCCTTCAATCCAAAATATATAATCGATTACTTCAAAAGAAATGGCAAGCAAGGATGGATTTCACTTGGTGGGGTAGTTCTATGCATTACAGGTGATCAGTCTAGTTATGAAGTTCTCTATTCTTTCTCTTTCCTTTTCTTTTCCTCTTTTTTCCTTGTAAATTTTCTTCTCTAACGTAGTAGGTTCATGACAGGGACTGAAGCTATGTTTGCTGATCTAGGTCACTTTAGCGTCAGGGCAATTCAAGTGAGTAGATACATAAGCATTATTTAATTTCTAATTTTCTTTCAGCTCTCAGCAGTTTTAGCGATGGAAACCTGCTTAGGAATCCGAAAATCGAACATGAGAGAACACGATTCATTGAATTACAGAGCATGTCCTTGGGCTATAGATTCATGGTTTATAATATAGCTTTAATTATGACTACTAGACTAATATAAATTTGTGATATAACCTATTGCCAGACTCCCATTATTCTGCCAATTTAAGTTGAAAACACTAAAAAACACAAATAGTTAACTATTTCAATAAGGATTCTAAACACAAATCATTTTTAATTTAAAAAACCTTTTACGATTAGAATCCTATACATATCATTACAGATGACAAATCTTATGTGCTTCTATTCGCAGATTAGTTTCTCCAGCGTAGTGTTTCCTGCATTACTAGCTGCATATGCTGGGCAAGCAGCATACCTTTCCAAATTCCCGAATGACGTGTCTGATACCTTCTACAAGTCTGTGCCAGGTAAAAACCAAGTGGCCAGGAAAAACATCTGCAATTAACCATCTCGATTTTTTTCTTCGTTATGGATGAAGTACTTTCTTTGGTCATATTTATTGCTGTTGAATAATGAAAGCATAAATTCCTAGTAGAGTAATTACTTTTCATTGGCGTGCAGATCCATTATATTGGCCAATGTTTGTTGTTGCTGTTGCTGCTGCAATTATTGCTAGCCAAGCCATGATTTCAGCAGCATTTTCAATAGTTGCTCAATCCTTGAGTCTCAATTGTTTTCCCAGGGTTAAGATTGTTCACACTTCTGCTAAGTATGAGGGTCAGGTTTACATACCTGAGATCAACTACATGCTTATGGTTGCTTGTGTAATCGTCACTTTGGCATTCAGGACAACTGAAAAGATTGGACACGCCTACGGTAAGCAACCAGGAAATTCAATTTCAGCAGCTCAATTTGATTTCTTAAAGAGCTTATAATTCATATTCTTGGGATTCAAAAATTCCTAATTCTCTTTTGAGAAAAAGTAAAAGATAGTGAAGGGTTGCCCTGCAGTTACGAATAGTGGAGCTGCAGTGCTAAGAATGGCGCCCTTCATGAGAGCTAACTTGATTCAAAACTAGTGTACAGTTACAGACTAGGCGTTGCCCTTCGTTTTTTTTTTTAGCCTAGATTGTGCACGTCTAGTAGAATCGCACATGCCTAGTTGTGATTATAAATTATTGGTCTAGTTTGGATCGATAGGCCTCTGATCAATAGATTTCTCAAGATGTGATCTTCAGTTCACTCACACAGCCGGAAATTATGTCCTGTAAATTAAAATTTATAAACACAACATTAAGATGCGGAGGGCTATTATTCAAGATATGCCTTTTCTCTATCACAAGTGAAATGAATGACAAACTTCTCTGCATGCAGGAATTGCTGTGGTTGCTGTTATGGTTATGACAACCTGTATGGTTACACTTATAATGCTAGTTATATGGAAGGCAAGGGTGTTATCGGCAACTCTTTTCTTTTTTGTATTTGGTGCTATAGAGGTCGTTTATCTATCAGCTGTACTATACAAATTCAAACAAGGTGGGTACCTTCCATTAGCATTATCTTTTTTCTTAATGGTGGCCATGGGGACATGGCATTATGTGCACAGAGAAAGGTACCTATACGAGCTTAAAAACAAGGTCTCTAGTGAATATATCAGGCAACTGGCGGCAAACGCAAATATGAACCAGCTACCGGGAATAGGACTTTTGTACTCTGAGCTTGTCCAGGGCATTCCTCCAATATTCCCTCACTTCATTTCCAACATACCTTCCACTCATTCAGTTCTAGTGTTTGTTTCAATTAAGTCTATTCCAATAAGTAAAGTGGCAATCGAGGAGCGATTTCTGTTCCGACAAATCGAGCCACAAGAGTACCGTATGTTCCGATGTGTTGTGAGGTATGGATACAAAGATGCAATTGTGGAGTCTCATGAGTTTGAAAGGCAGCTGGTCGAACACTTGAAAGAATTCATCCGGCACGAATACTTCATTCATGAAGCAGGCAACATTGAATCAACATTTGAACCAGAGAACATCCAACATTCCACTCTACTTGTAGAGAAGGATGGAAAAGGAAGACGATCAACAACAGTTCATGTTGAGGAACCACTACAACAGCCTAATCAGTCATTCAGCGCACCCCGTGTTTCATCAGGTTCCATCCGATCCATCAGTGGAATCAACTTGTCAAATTCTTCTGCTGGAATCGCATCTGCCCAGGTCTCTAAAGGTGCTGAAGACGAGATCCAGTTTGTACAAAAAGCCATGGAGAAAGGTGTGGTTTATCTGCTAGGAGAAACTGAAGTGGTGGCAGAACCAAAATCATCCTGGTTCAAGAGACTAGTTGTTAACCACGTGTATTCTTTCCTGAGGAAGAACTTCAGAACAGGGGAGAAATTTTTGGCAATCCCACGAACAAGGATTCTCAGGGTTGGAATGACATATGAGATATGATATTGTGTTTGAACTTTGGTGTGGAAAGAAAATGTGTGCGAGCATGGTGCCAGTACTTCTGTTGCAGCTTGTTCGCAGCAGAAGTTACTGACTTTTTTATGTATATTTGTATGATTGTTGTCAAGAGTGCTCTATTACATGTAATACAAAAGAATGGCTCTAGATCGAGCCATTAAGATTGTATTTTAGTGAATCTGTCTTGCTAGCTACTTGTAATTGATTTTTCTTTTTCCTTTCTCTCATAGAAACAAATGAATGAATTATTTCTCATCGATAAGACAAGGTAAGCTAATTTGATAAAAGTAATTATTAACATTAGATTGATATATAATGCCATTGATTAACTGTATTACTGCAACCGATGAAGCTCGAAAAACCTCATTGTATTTGAGCTTTCTTCGCGAATGATGATAGGCTGAATGAGACTGCATTTAGGTAGATATTATGTATAAACAGTGAATTAGAGATCAGAAAAATCTTGCTTCTCTCTTACTAAAACATGATATGTATAGTTGGAAAAACATGAAAAAATCTAGAAAAAATATTTTAGCTGCTCTAGGTGGAAATTCTTTCTTCTTCTTCTTTTTTTGTTATTCCATGTAGAATTGTAGCTTGTAATAAATACCAAGAGAGAAAAAAAAAAGGGATAGAAAGAGAGAACTTAATTGGACCTTTACTTAACCGAATATGATATGATGTAAGGCTTGGTTGGGTCTTGACCCAACAAAGTATGAAATTTTTTTTTAATCACCATCATTATTTGGCCCAGATATATTTTTAACAATTATGTTGTTAAAAATCTATTTTACTAGAAAAACAAATGCAGTGGGGAGGAACAAGTAATGGATGACATTCAAAAATATGCATGAAAGGTATGAATTTACTATAACCATGTGCATGTTGTTGGCGTATGGTACCAGGTTGATTGATATTGTGGCATTCAAACTTGATAGTTTTAGGATTAAAAGCATGTGGTTATGTTAGGGATCTTCATACACTTTTTACATGGATGTGCATATAGCTATGCCGGAGAATCTTGGTCCACCATAGTAATCGTCATGTCAGGAATCTTGGTCCATCTTTCACATGATTGTGCTAAAATCATTCCACTATTATCATGGTTTTTGGTGGAATCATTATTATAAATGTCACAACTTTAATTTTAAATTTATGATCGGTAATGTAGAAGCAGTGTCAGAAAAACACCTTACCTATTTTAAGCCTCAAAACATATATATCATAAAATAAATTATATAAAATAAATTTAAACTCAATATTAAATGAATAATATCTTTTTTTCTATATTTTCTTCCATGTCCTAAATAGGCATAGAGTCTCCACTTAATTGTATCAACTCTTAAGAAGGTGTCAAGTCTCTTAATATTATTATAAGAGACTAAAAGAGTTAGAACAATTTATTGTTTTTGTTATCACATGACTTGTGTGCACTTTGTGTTATGACAATAAATATAAAGTGTTTTTTTAGTTAATCAAGTTTTTCTTTAATTTCATCTTTTTTCATATTTGTTTAACTCATGATCTAATCTCATATTTTGTTTAATCTAGATTTGCATGGGATTCTCATATTGTCGTGAAAAAAATCGACACTCGGTTTAGAAAAAAAAATTGATTTCTTTGATTTAAAATAATTAAATCTTTAAAGACAAAATTGAATCTTTCTGATTTAAGGACGGCTTTTAACAAGAAAAAAAATGAAAAAAGTTGTTGGCACGTGCTAGAGTGTTGGAGAGGTCATCACACTAAGGTAGCGCGTGTGGCAACCTTAGGCGTTTGATTCAACCCTTCTATGTTTTTCAAAGCGTCACATCGCATTCTACCTCCATGTGCGGCGTATGTCGATGGATGAGCTATGATGAGGCTCTGACAAACCATTCTTTTTTCTTCTTTTTTTTCTCCCTTTTTTCTCTCTCCTCACCTTGATTTTCATGCCTACCACACTTCAAAAGATAAATTGGACTGCCAAATTATTTTTTTATCAAATTTGATTCTCATTGTTTTGATTGCTATTTTTATCAACTATTTTTTTTATCAATTACATCATTCAATATTATGTTTATTGGCAATTGGGCTTTGTATGTTTTTTTTAATTTGCCTTTTATAGGGCAATCCTGGTCTTTTACCCCGGCTTACAGGTTTGTCTGGATGACTTGAGTTTACTAGGGTCTCTTTTTTTAGTTTTTAAATTAATTTTGTTTATTTCATCCTCCAAAATTAGGTTGGTTGGGAGTTGAGCTTCGTTAAAAAAATATATATATTTTCCATCTATGAGGTTATCATGGTTTGATGACCCGGGATATGTGTTTGAATGGTTCACCTGGGTTGACTCGGATATTTTTTTCAAGTCCTTTTTCTAGATTGAGTTATTTTTCAATTTTATTTTTCGGTATAGAGTTGATTTGGAATTGAGATTAGTAATTTTTTGTAATTTTCTTTATATGAAATTATCTTAATCTCATGACCCGAGATGTAGATTTAGCATATTAGTCTATGTTGTCTCAGGTATTTGTTTGTCATTTTTTAAAATAGAATTATTTTTTTGATTTCATCCTCTTACAATAAGTTGGTTAGAAATTGGGCTTCATAAGTTCTTTCATATTACTTTGCTTAGGGTTAGCCTATTCTCATAACTCGTGTCGCAGATTCAAAGGGAAAACCTAGATTGACTCATGTCTTTTTTTATCCTTTTTTTTAAATAGAATTTTTTTTCATTGTCATCCTCAAACATTGGATTGGTTGAAAATTGGCCTTAGTAAAAAAAAATTAATTTTCTTTCTATAAGGTTATCTTGTTCTTATTATACGTGATGTAGATTCATCTAGTTTATCCAGGTTGACTCGAGCCATCCTTTTTTAAATGGATTTTTTTTCAATTTTATCCCCCAACATTGATTGTTTGTGAATTGGGCTTCATGATTTTTTTTATTTGCTTCATATGAGCTTATCACGACCTTATAACCCAGGTCGTGAATTTTATTGTTTAACCAGTGTTGGTCTGGATCAATCCGATATGTCATCTTCTTAATATTTAAAAACAAAGATGTAATCCAGTATGTCACGAATTTCATCTTTTGACATAAGGCTGACTAGGAATTGAGATTTATGATTTTTTGTAATTTTCTTTCTATGGAGTTATCCTGGTCTCATGAATTAGGACATGGGTTTAGCATATTAGCATGCGTTGCCTCAGGTATTTTTTAGTCATTTTTAAAATATATTTTTTTGAATCTCGTTCTCTAACATTGAGTTAGTTGAGAATTGATCTTTGCATTTTCTTTCAGTTTGCTTTCTTTGAAGTTAGTCAATTTTCATGATCTATATCGCGGGTTCGAAGGGATAGCCCAGAATGACCCAGGTCTTTTTATATCTTTTTTTTAATTGAATGTTTTCTTTTTTTATTTTCATCCTCCAATATTTGGTTGGTTGAGAATTGGCCTTCATAATTTTTTTCAATTTGATTTCTATGGGGTTTTTTTGTTCTTATTTCATGTGACGCGGATTCGATCGGTTTACTCAGGTTGACTCGAGCCTCCTTTTTTATAATAAAAAATTCTCAATCTTTTCCTCTAACATTGGTTATTTGCGAATTGGGCTTCATGATATTTTTTTTTATCTGTTTCATACGAGGTTATCCCGGTCTCATAACTTGAGTAGTCAATTTTACTATTTAACCAGGGTTGACCTGAATCAATCCAATATGTTGTTTTCTTAATATTTTGAAGAAAAAAAATATTTTGTCCAATATATCACTATCTCAGTATGTTATGAATTCCATCCTTCTACATAAGGTTCATTGGTGATTGAGATTTGTAATTTTTTGCAATTTTTTCTCTACAATGTTATCTTGGACTCATGACCCAGGACATGGGTTTAGTAGATTAACTCATGTTGTCTCGTGTTTTTTAGTTATTTTTTAAATAGAATTTTTTTTTTGTTTCATCTTCCAACATTGAGTTGGTTAGGAATTGGGCTTTTTAATTTCTTTCAGTTTGCTTTCTTTAAGGTTAGCTCATTCTCATGACTTGAGTTGTAAGTTTAGAGGGATAACTTGGGTTGACCTGGTTTTTTTTGTTTTATTTTTTTAATTGAATTTTTTTTTTTTCATTTTCATCTCCAACATTGGATTGGTTAAATATTGACCTTCATAATTTTTTTTAATTTTTTTTCTATGGATTTATCCAATTCTCATCACTCATGACATGGAATCGACCAATTTACTCAGGCTGACTCAAACTATTTATTTTTACTCTTTTTAAAAAAAATTAATTTTTTTAAATTTGTTCTCAAACATTTGTTGTTTGAAAATTATTTTTCATGATTTATTTTTTAATTTGCTTCATGTAAGATTATCATGATGTTATAACTCTAATCATAAATTTTACTCTTAATCAAAATTAATTCGAGACAATTTAATATATATATATATATATATATATATATATATATATATATATATATATATATATATATATATATATATATATATGTCGTAGTATTTAAAGAGGACTTGAATATATATATGTCGTAGTATTTAAAGAGTACATCAAGTCCTAGGAATGCGCCAAGTGCTGAGAAGAAAGAACTGGAACACTAAGGTCCTAAGAATTGTGCCGATTTCCTTGGAGACACGTATCGTTGGAAACTATCTTTAGTGGAGTTTATTGTAACTTAGTCCTTGTTGTTTAATATAAATAATTAATAGATCCTCATAGTCTTAAAAAATTATTATTTAATCCCTACATTTTAAATTTACTTGTACGTTATTCCTTTTGTAAATTTCATATTCATTTTATTTTTTCTTTCTTGAAAAACAAAATACAGTAGTAAACGGGAAGATTAGACTATAAAAAAAGGGTATTTTTAGAGCAAAGAAACAGTACTAATTAAGGATCCATTTAATTATTCTTGATACTACTTGGACTAATTAATTATTTTTATAAACTATAAGAACTAAGTTATAATAACTCTTTTTACTGAATATAAACTTATCCTCTCTTTTTTGTGTGTGTGTGTGTCCAGATGGGTATGCTTTTCTATCAAGGATGAAAGTGTTTATTTAAATTATATTGAGAATAGTTAATAAGAGAATCGCTATAAGAAAAAAAGAAAAAAATATTTCAAAATTAAGGGAGATCGATTACTAGTTTCTATATATTAATAAATTTGCTCAATTACTTGAAGTCATAAAGATTAATTAGTTTGTAAACAAGTGTTATGTTTGTGATGGAATAGTATAAAAGGAAGATATATATTCCATTGTAATTCTTTTAATAATAAAGAACTCCCTCTCTTTCAGATGGCTAATTAATGCAAAGAACAGCATTCGTGTGGTTAATTTTTAAAGAAGAGAATTTGTTGTGTTGAAAAACTTAAAGAATGATGAAATTAACCGGTACAGCCATTCTATTTTGTGCTTGTACAGTTGCCAAATGACATTACTGATCTGAATCTATAATCCATTGAAAACACACGGTGCCTGCCGCATGTTTGCAGCTGCTTCCCTGATTTACAAGCACCAGCTCTCTTGTTTTGGTTGTGTATTTTCTCGACAGTAATGCAATCACCTCTTCTCTCCAAAAAGGAAAACGAATATTCAAACTGTGGCCCAGACGGAAAAGGAAACCTGAAGCATTTGTTGCTCAGCAAGGAATTTACTACTCAGTGCTGATTGTAATTAGTAACTAATTCAGAATGAAACCACGATTGATGAGTGAATGAAACCACGATTGGTGAGTTTCGTTTTACTTGAAGATATAAGCGAACGTTTCAAAACTTTATGACCGTAGTTGAAACCACCTGGCGACAACAGGATCAATCCTTTCACTTCCAAGGTGACCAAAAAGTACTCGTTTAACTCTGTTGGATCTATTTTTGTTTGAGCCATTCTACAACACTTAAAAAAAGTTTGGTTTTCATGGAAGTTACAGTAGAACCTGCTTGTACTTTGGGCTAGCTACAAGAAGCTTAGATATTTTCGATATGTAAAAATGTTCCCTCTTCCCAGACATAATTAAACCTCAGAAACAGTTGGAAAGTAGCTGACCAGGCAATAAGCCTGTGAATTTTCTCCCAGGTATACATGAATGTCATGTGTGAACTCATTCAAAGGCGGTACGTAAAGACAACTGGAAACGACAACCACTTGCATGTCGAATTGATGATGAGAATCTTGGTGGATTATGGAAGCAGGTGAAGATTAACATGTTATATAATTGGTGTAGAAGGCCCAGGTTGTCTCTTTATACGGATCTCTTCTTTTGGCATCCTCTTCTGTGTCTTTTCTGACGCGTGCGCAACCAATTGCAGTGCCAAGGCATAATCGGCAAATGCCTTTGAAAGATGCACATCCGAAAACTGCAATGCCATATGCCACAGTGACTTGGCAGTGACTTAAGGTTTGACATGGTTCCAATTTTTGTATCTCTAGAGATTCTAAATATTTTTACAGTCAACTTATTTATGCAAATAAAAGGACTCTAGAGGGGTATTTCTTAAAAGAAAGTTGATCATGATTGCCACACCTTTCAAACGGGACAAATGGAAACAACCGAAAAATCTATTCTTATTGATATTTGATTATAGCTAATAACATTTCATAGGATAATGTCGTTATCAAAGAATTCTAAATGAACTTTTGAGAATGAAAAATGATACTAATTCAACTTTTAATAATATTAAGAGATGGACCATGGTCTTTGATTGAGGGTGGTATGGAATCTCTTCTGCTTTTTGTCTGCTATCAAAACTTCACCTTCCCTCCACATATATTATTAGCTTCCTTCCATCCAAACATGGAAGAGGAGGATCAGAGAATTTCAAAAATGTCAAAATTTGTTCAGGAATTCGAAGACGACGAACAGTTCCAAAGTGCCGGTGGCTCACAGCACTCTATCGGCAGTCCTAATCCTACTGAAAACGGTGGCTCAACTCCTACCACCTCGACGACCTCAAAAAAGAAAAGGAATCTTCCGGGAAATCCAGGCAAGAAAAATCTCTTTATTTTGTTATCTAAATGCCATGGATACGTTCAAGATAACAACATATTTATACGAAAATGTTTAGCAGGTTTTAAGGAAAACATACACAATAATCAACACAAGAACCTGACTAGAGATAATCTTGTTAACAATGTTGAGGTGCACTCTTTTGGTAAATTTTAGTGACATTTTTGTTTATAGAAAAACAAGTCCAATATTGACAGATTTCAGAAGATGAACTGTTTGGTGCAGTGTAAAAGTGGAATCCTTGAGCTTTTGACACTAAGAGTGCAGGTTTGAGTCTTGAGAGCAACTACCCCCTGCAAAAATATTGAAGCCTATAAAAATTAGCTCTCGAAACTTTTTTAATACAGGTTTGAAGTAAAAGTCATGGCATGCAATTTTTTTCTAATGACATGATTCTCATAAGTCTTAGCAATCCAATCATATTTGCCTATCGTCATGGGTACTTTTTTGGGCACCCGTCCTATATATATTAACACAGTTTTTCAGCCTTTTCCATTTCTGTCAAGAGTTCAGTATTTTACAAGCAACCTTATCTAGTTCGGCTCATAGGATTTCAATTTAACCTGTTTCTAACTTTCTAGTGCCAGGTTATTTTGTTAATTTCTGAAGCAATTGTTGAAAAAAATCATGTATATCTTTATGTTAATTGCTGGTATGATAATCCCATGTCGATTTAAGTAGTCTTCCCTTCAAATTTATTTACATATCCAAAAAGGGGAAAAGGATAAAGAGGTAAGTTGAACTTGCTGATCCTTCCATTCATTTAGTTGTAACAGTACAGAGTCGGTAGCCTCATAAAAAGAAAGGTCTTAATTTCAATGAAATTATCACTAGGTCAAAGTTTCTATTTATCCTGTAAAGATTCGTTCAGAGGACTTCCAAGCACATACTCGCAGAACTGCATTTGAGGAGTTATTTACTCGAGTCACTGAAGCTATCCAATTGCCAAACTAAATTGTTGTTCTTGCCAATGCAACTTTACAGACCCGGATGCAGAGGTTGTAGCATTATCACCAAGGACTTTAATGGCAACGAATAGGTACATTTGCGAGGTGTGTCATAAAGGATTCCAGAGAGACCAGAATCTCCAGCTTCACAGGAGAGGACACAACTTGCCTTGGAAACTCAAGCAAAGGCAGAACACACAGGCTAAGAAGAGGGTGTATGTTTGTCCTGAGCCAACTTGTGTCCATAACGATCCAAGTCGGGCTCTCGGTGACCTGACTGGCATAAAGAAGCACTTTTGCAGAAAGCATGGAGAGAAGAAATGGAAGTGTGACAAATGCTCGAAACGGTATGCTGTTCAATCAGACTGGAAGGCACACACCAAGATATGTGGAACTCGAGAGTATCGTTGTGATTGCGGTACAATTTTCTCAAGGTGAAATTTAACGATATTATGTGAATTATAATTTTTTCAGCTGTAGAAAGATCAAATTCTGATTTAAGTTAATGTTCGAGTTTTAGTTCCTACTTGCAACAATAAAAAAAAAATAGTATGTTCAATGATGAGATGCAGAAAATACAGATGATGGAAGATTATAAGAAAAAATGTAGTTACACTTTCATCAATGTTTTGTGCAGGAAGGACAGCTTTGTCACACATAGAGCCTTTTGTGATGCATTGGCAGAGGAGAACTACAAAGTGAACCAGAATTTCGCTGCCACGGGAGGAATGTTACAAGCGCCAGAGCCTTTCAGTTCATCAATGCCAAGCTCGGACGCCTGCACAAACAAAAGCGCAGCAATGAATCTCACGATTTCTGCCGAGAACTCTGACAGTGCATTGAGACCGTTATCTTTGAACTCATCCGGGATGGTGATGTCGAGTAATTTAAATCCAAGAACTTCACTGCCTCTGGCTTGTTTTAGCTCTTTGGACGGATCAAACACTTCTCCTTTGGCAATTGGCTCTAGTTATACGTCAGCAACAGCTCTCTTACAAAAGGCCGCAGTAATGGGTGCAAAAATCAGCGACAACTCAATCGCCCCCATACTCTTTAAAGGATTTAATGGATACTCTACAACCAGCATGAACTCATCCGGGTCAGTCCCAGAGGGTTCTTCAATAGATGGTAGCAACATAGGACCACATGCTGCAAATATGAACGGTATATATTTGGGAGATACAGAGATGTTTGACAAGAACTTGGATCCAGGTTATCCAAGAAATTCAGTTTATCAAACTGGGTTTTTTGAATCTCCTCTCCTTATGGACATAGAAAATGGAAATGCAGCTCATGCACTGGCCGGTGAAGCATACATGGGAGGCAGTGAAAAAATGACAGTTGATTTCCTAGGAGTGGAACCACCAACTGGTCATTCAGCTATGGGGAGGAAGCGAAATTATGAAGGCAACATAATGGGGTTAGGATACCCAAACGCACAGCAAAACTTGCACAACTTGCATTCAGATTGGTAAACCAGTGAAGAATTCCACTCGCACAGGCAGACCGGCTGCTTCCATAATTGTACTTTCTTTCCCAGAGAAGATAAAAAAAAAAATTCTGCTTTTAGCATTTGGTTAACATAAGCTCCAAGAATTTCAATAGATTTTTCAGTCAAGGGAAATCACACAAGGCACTTCCAAGCCCCGCTCTCATGTTTATTGCTGAACTTCAAAGTTTTGAATGCCTAACCTATGTTGTGTTAACTAAAATCTCTCAGGACCCATCCTCTCCTGCAGATTATCATGTCCTTTGACTAGCAGGGAAGAGGGTAAACAAATTCAAAGAAGTTCAAAAGCTTAAATATGATTATTATTATTATTATTAGTCTCCTGATCTCTATAAGCTTCAAGGTATTGAGATCTTCGAATTGTTTAATTGAGTCTTACTTTTATATAACGTCTCTAACATGGTACCTCCACTTGAGTTAACTATTGATCAATAATATTGACCAAGCAAATAATTGACATGTATCCATTTTATCATAAAAATTAATTAAAATAGTATTTAATATTTAAATAAAATAATTTTGCTTTATAAGACCATTTTCAAATCTTCTCGGTGTCTTTCCATCATGGTTGTGGCATGTGTTATCAATTAATTTTTAGTTTGATGTTGGTGGTTTTCTTTTTTCTCTCTTTATCATTTTTAATTTTCATACTTAACCCTTTAAATTTTAAAAGTAATTTTTAATTTGTGTTTTTTTCATAATCGATCCATATCTTTTATTACTATTTGTTTTATTTAAAATAATTTATAAAATTAAAATTTTTTTTTATTTTCATCCTTCTTCAATCTTTTTATCTGTCAGATTTAGTTTTTTTTCTTTTTATTGATATTTGTTTTAGTTGAGGTGATTTTTAAAAGTGAGTTTTTTTTTTTGCGATTTCACCCTCTTTAAATTTTTTTTCCTACCATATTTGATCCTCATTCTATTAATTGTTATTATTTTTACCTTGATAAATTTTTTAATTGATATTTTTTTTAATTTCATATTTCACATTGATATTAAAAGATATTTACTAGAAAAAAATTAACTCGGCTTACGGCATAGCACAAACCACCTATTTAGTTTAGAACTAAACTTGGTTGCTGTTGTTGATGTTGAATCAATTGTATATATAATACAAGTTTTGTTATAACAAAATAAAAATGTAAAAGATGAGGTAATTGTTTTAAAAAAATAACAAAAAGAAATTCGATTTATCCTATCTGTTAGTCACAATTAAACTAGAAATTATAATACAGTAACATTATTTATGAAAGCGATTTTCATATATTCAATTTTATTGGAAGTTTTGTAACTAGTTTTTGTAATTATATAGTAATGTAAACAGACATTTGTATGAATTTGATAAACAAAAGAAAGTTCGAGAACGATAAGCAGAATTGTAAACGTTCGGGCTGCTTCTTCTTTTTTGCCCTTGAAAACACCTGAGCAGATCCGGAAACTTACACTGACATATTCGGAAACATAATCCAAAAGTTCGATAATTTGGAAATTTAAACCAACAGGCCCTTGGTTTCTCCGTTTTCAATTCGGATTATTCCTAACCCTATATTTATTTTGTTCTTCGTTACTGTTTCCCTCACAATTTGGCTTGTCTCTCTGCTCCTAAGATGTCACGTAGCTGGTGGGAGGTAGATAACAGTCCTAGATAAAAAAATGAAAAAATCCAAGTAAAAAAAAGTAATTAAAATTCAAAATTATTTAGGAAAATAATCTAAACAACAAAAACATATTTTCAAGCGTCATAAAATTAAACTTGTAGAATCATCTAACAAAATCTAAACTCAATTCAATAGTAAAATTTAAAACTATAAAATTATAGTGTTTTTAACGGAATATAATTTTAACTGCTTCTTGACAACTTTGCCTTGCCTATCTTATTTATAAACACAATCATGCAGTGTTTATTAAGATTATGTTATCTATTGAAGATATAGTGATGGAGAAGTTTGTCGGTAAAATTTATTGTGATTTACTGATGAAAAATATTTTATTAGTATCTTTATTTATATTTATTAAATTTCTAGTAATTTTCATATTAGATTTTAATCTACCAGTAATGACTGAATTAGAGCTTATGTAAGAGGCCAACGGTTCTGTCTAACATTACGAATCAACTGACAAGTATTAACACTCAACAAATTTCCAGAAAAATGAACACGTAATAGCACAACAACAATCCCAAACTATCAAAGCAGATAAATTTACAGCATGTACCATTTCATACCTAAACAAACAAGAGCATTCTCTCCTTCCACACGTGAAGCATATAACATCCTTTCGATGGGCACTTTGAGTTGAATGCCATGTCAGGGAACAGTTTCAATCAGCCCCGTTAGAGATGTCATATTGACTTGGATCAGAAAACTTTCCACTCACTATAACATGCTTCTTGAAACAAACTTCAATGATCACGAGAAATTTTCTGCCCATCTGCCAAACCAGGTTCCATTCCAAACTCAGCAGCCAACACTTGTATATCTGGTGTTATCTCCCAGTTGGCTTTATGATCCCAATTTGCGTGTCTTGGCTGGGTTCCACACCTCTCCAATCCACCAATACTATCAATCTGACTTTGTAAATCTTCAAAATCCTCATCAGCAACAGCTTGTCGTTTCCCCACTTCTATATCAAAGCTCCTTTTGGGCACCTCTGGGCTCAAGACATGGCTCAACGGCATTGAAGCAGCATAGCCAGAAGATGAATCAACCAGGACCTTTGCACGGAACTTGTTCTTTGATTTTGGAATTTTTGTGAAGAAAACCTCCAGAACATTACGAACACAACCAAGGTTGTAAGGATTCATCTTTCCATCATACCTATACCTGAAGTTCTCATATGTTGTCTGCACAAAAATAAAATAACTTGCAGGTTGAGTAATGAGGAAAAGCATTTGGAACAACAGAGAAAATGTGGGTGAAGAGAAAATTGCAACCTGATTGGTGCATATCAAGTACAGATGAAATGCAGTGAGGCCTCCAACAAACCAAGCACATATAAATGTGTATAATACCAGGATTCCTGAAACAGGAGACTTCAGAAAGGCCCTCCATATATCACAATGATCTGTATCCATTATCTTCCTGATGTTGACCCAGCAGAATGCAAGAACATAGAGGCATAGAATAGTTGTGGAAGACACAAACATGAAAAAGAATCTGTAATTCCTCTGTCAACAGAACACTCTTACCAGTTAGGCCTATGAAGGTCAGACAGCATTTTACAACAAAACCCAGTAAAGTAAAATCAGTAGGATCTTAAGAGATCAGATCTATCTATTTTTTGCCTACTGGAAGGATCAGGATATCATTAGTTCTCCGTGCCATTTAAAACAAAGTTTTCACAAACAATAACTGAATACATTAAAGAATCATCTTAAGTGCAATCAACATCATTAGTCAGTCAATCCAGATTGCAGAATATTTCAGCTCTTTAGCCCAGGCCTTGTATCTCAAGCACCCCCACAAAGTCAACCTGGAGGCTCTGAAAAATGCTTATTTAGCTATATTGTGCAATCCTATGATAAAAAAAAATCTTCTCCGAAATAAAACAAATTACAGAACAAAAAAAATGACACAAGTCTCAGATTACTTATCAAGTATTGAAATTTGAAACATAAAAGTTCATGCCAGATGATCTAGGTTCAAACTACTAGCATGAATATGATCATTTAACAGGTTGTTGATTTGACATATCACTCCTAACTAAATCACCCCCCAAACCTCCTCTCCAAATAATTCGGTTTCGAAATTCTAATGAAATCTTACACAATGGCCAGCTCCAAGAATATCTACTGTGTATAGAAAAAGAAAGAAAGAAAATCATGCATTCTTTACTAGCTCAATCTTTTTGCTTTTTTTTTTTTCCAGTCCATTTTGGCAATAAAAACATCCAAAGAAAGCCAGGGGATTCAATATCTGTCACACACAGTAAGCACATAACTATAAATGCACTCACCATGAACTACCACAGTGGCATGCCTAATCACAGTATATTCAGTTGTCATTGGGTATACACTACAAAAGCATTTCAAACCATTTTATCTGATATATGTGGTGGAGGATGCACTAATAGATGAGGGAGTTGGAGGCCATCATATTGACCCTAGGCAAGCCAAAAGGTTTAAAATTGATGGAAGCAATACATTCAACCAAAATGTGAATGTACAAAACAAAATTAAGAAAAGATAAGAACCAAATCCATAATTAAATCAAAATATGCATGATAGAACACTGTTAAACTGGAAGATACCTTGCCAATACATTGCCCCACCCACGGGCAATGATGATCAAAACGCTCAACACAGTTGTTGCATATAGAGCAGTGAGAGCATCTTGGTGAGCGGTATAGCATGCACGTTTGGCAGTATTTGACCTTGACTACCATCCCATTCACCATAACATCTTTTGTGGGAGGTAAACTTGGGCCAGAAACCTGACTTCCTGGCCAATCAGCAGATATACTTGAGCCTTCATCTTCTGGAGGGTGGAGATTACGAGGAATAATACCTGGATCTCTTGCAGAAGTAAGGAAGAGAAGAATAATAACCTGAACAGGTTGACAACCCAATGACAAAAGCCAAATTGCCAAGTAAATTCACTGGAATATGGAAGAACTTGTACATTATAAGGTCAGTCAGCAATGATGTTAGCACTGTTTTAGCTCACAAAATGCTCAGAGCAAGAGCAACAAAAGAAGTATGAGATATCATACGATTTCATGTTTGATTGATGACCATTATCCTGCCATGTCAAAACTCAAGGGAAGGAAAAGCAAGACAAGTTTCTCTCAACCTTTGAATCAAAATAACTTGATTCCTTTTTGTCTAATGTCAAAGTTCAGACCTTTACAGGCTGTATATCAGTCTCCAAGAAATGAGAAACATAAATCAACTAGAAATTGTACAGCCATTTAGCCAAGTTGAGAAGGCTTCAATTTTACAATACGGTTCCAAACTCCTTTTCCACCGTTTTCTCAGAACTCAAGTCTCAAAAGATTTTGGCTGTGGGGCCAGTGTGGCTATAAGCAAATTTAACTATAACTACTTTCAGGAAATCAATTTGGATGAAGCTCCACAGCTCCTTTCATTTTATGTTTTACATCAATCTGCTTCATTTTACCATCTTTCAGGATAGATTTGGTGATACAAGGACCTGTTATGACATTTACAATGATCTCTTCTTTTTTTATTTATCTATTTATTGGTATATTTAGGTTCATTTTGGTAAAAAAAAAAACTTTGTCAATGCTGGGAAGTGATGGTAATATATTATGAAACAGCTCTAATTGAATATCAGTAAAAGAGGAATGACTCACGTATGCTGTCAAGACGGCACATATAACTACAATATAATCACCTAGCTGGTGTTGGAAGTCTTCAATGAGCCTTCGAGAAACAAAAGCGGAAAATAAGACTACTGGAATCATGATTAGAAGGATTGTAAGGAATAGCGACCTGACATCTGGACCAAAAACTAGTCTACCCCCAAGGCAGAATATCTGCAGAAGAATTAAAGGATCGAGTCAGTTGTAGGTTTGCTTAATTCATGATCTATACATTTCACATGCTTTGTAGCCGTAAACGGTAAACATGAAGCAGCACACTTGATAGCTATAACTAGACATGAATTAAATGATACACCACCCTGCTCGATTCAAAAGAAAGAAAATAAAACGAAGGATTCATACTTAGACTGTGAAAGATTCAACCAATGAAACATGTTGAAAAGTTAATCACATGAAATAGAACATGTTATGTACAAACTACAAATATTACAAATGCAATAATCATTCTAGTAATTCTGTAGTTCTAAGCAACCACAGAACGAAAAATCAACAGATGCTGCAGGAAAATGATTTTTCTGCTAGATTATCACCTATTATATGTTAACAAAAACTTCTTTTTGGAAGCACAGTATGGACAAAGAACAAACATAACACTTGTAATAACTAAAGCAGTGATTTTTACTCGGATAGTTGGATATTGGGTCTTGACTATGAAGTTGCTTATAAACATTAGTGCATTTTACATGCCTAATGACTTCCAACATTGTAGCATTGATGTTTCCATGAATTTATTAGTTCAAAAGGAAGTATAATTAGTAATGCAAAATACTTATTATGAAACATTTAATTACTAAGATTGATTTAAGACTACATAAAGATTTTTTGGTGAAAAGATTACATAAAGATTCATTAGGCTGCAGAAACACTAGCAATTTGGAAAGGGAAAAAAAAGATAGAATTTTGAGAGAAAAAAATTACTTGGGGGGCAAATTATTTTCACTGATTTTGTAGGTAAAAAAGTTGTAAATTGGTTTGAAAGCTAAGAAACGAAGCGGGGTAAGAGCCAAAAACAAAAAGAAAAGCGGACAACATAAAACATGATAATAACAAACACGTAAAGACAGGGAGAGAAAATACAAGTGAAAGGGAAAGGGGAAACAAGTTGAAAAGAAGGTATTACATTGTTGCCTTTCCAAGCTTGATAGACTCGAAGATTACGAGCTCTATTATCGTTATGGCAACCCATAATTCGGCGATTAGAATCGGAAAGTTGATGCGCAGGCATTGGAGTTGACGTGCTGTACATTTTTTCTCCTCCACTTCCTCCTCGCATTCTCTCAACGCCCCCCATCAAAAAATATCCCTTTCACTCACCCTCAGATCTCCCCATTTACAATGAACAAGGAGATCTAGGGAATTATTATCATTTTTCAAACCTGTAGCAAAAAACAAAAAGAAACATTAAAGACAAAAGGCAAAAGGAGGAAGGCAAGGTAAACGGGCGGGAATGTTGGAAAGGAAATTTCGTGTTTTACCTGGAGGTAAGAAGGGATGGATGGAGGTGAGAGAATCTCCCTACCGGAGGGGGCGGAGGGAAAAGGCAAGGCAAAAACAGGGAAAGACAGCTGATGAGAGAAGAAGAAGAAGAACCGTGCTTTTGCTTTCGTGGCCATTTTTTTCATTTTAACTAGAAAAAATAATAGACGTAGCTTTTTGAATCGGCGGATTTAATGATGGACTAATATTATTAATATATTTATTGTTATGATTGTTTTAAAAAATATATTTTATTTGAAAATATATTAAAATGATATTTTTTATTTTTTAAGAATTAATTTTTAATATTAATCTATCTAAATGATTTAAAAAATTAAATTTAAATAAAAAAAATTAAATTTTTATAATAATAATTAAATTATATATTTGTATAATAAAAATGTGATAATTATTCTTCTAACGTGTCCTAAATCCTAATCTTCTTTTGAAGATGTAAATAATTTGCATGATTCTTAATTATTTATTTTTTGTTAGCACAGGAATAAAAAGGAAAAGAAAAACAAATTAAGAGGGATAATGACGTGGGCACGAGAATAGCTATAGGAAAAGGAGTCAAAGAGTAATTACAGAACAGCGATGCAATCGCAGCTCCCAAAGTGTTCTTTGGAGAATCTTTGGCTCCAAAAGTGGCACGTTCTTTTTCTCTTTCGACTTTCGTTTCCTGTCTTGGCCCCATTCTCTGTCTCCCTCTTCTTCTTTTTCCATCTGTGTTTTCTTTTTCTACGGAGGGCAGCTGTCTCTTCACGCCGAACTGCCATGGCCCTTTTCAAAGTCACTGAAATTAGGTTTTGGATTTTCTACCTGCCCGAGCCAGAAAACATTCGTAAGAATTACGTGTCTGTACATTATTTAAAAAAAAAAAAAACCTTGATATTTTTTTGACTCGATAGTGACCGGACTCTGTGCATTGTTTGTCCAAATGCGAGTGGAACCGGTGATCATTACTATAGGCTCCGTACAATAATTATCTCAAGGTATATAAAACACTTTTAAAAACTTATTATGTTTTCAATACTGTGTAAATAATATTTATTTTTTATTAATATTATTAGAAAAAATAACACTTCAATTTTATATATACCCTAAAAAATTCATATTTTTCTATTCTTTAAATATTTATATTCTTATTCTTATAGCATTTATCTTCACAAATAAAAACAAACACCCTTGTTTTTAAAATTTTTTATTAATTCTTTTATTTATTATAATTTTTTATTAAAAATTATTGATTTTAACTTTATTTCATAAAAAAAAATTATTTTACAAGTTTTATATTTTTTATCATCCATTACGAACTTCAAAGAATGAAAATAAGCCCAAAGGGGAAGAAAAAAAGCATTCCAGCCATAACTGCAAAAGGAGGAGAAAATACAGCCCAACCCAGCTACAAAATTAAGCCCAATCGAGGAGGAGGGAAAATAAGAAAAAAGCAGGCCAGACCGAGGAGAGGAGGAGGAGGAGGAGGAGGAGGAGGAGGGAAAAAGAATAAGAGAAAAAACAAGGGCTAATCAAGCCCAATTCAAGAGTAAAAGAAAAGGGCGTCCAAACAGAGCCCAATAACTCTAATAAGTCCATCAATCCTTTTCGCTTTTCTCCTGTTTTGGGAAACTCTCAATTTTTTAATAGTAGCGCAAGCAAAACTAGGTTAGGCTAGCTAGAGTCACTATAACCAATTAACCATCGGCTCAATCCAACTTAAAAAAAAAAAATCTTCAAAGCCTATTAAATAGTTGCAAAAAAGGCCTGGAATCATTTTAAGTTTTTCTGACTTCATAAACTAGTAAGATGTTATTTGCGGATTTAGAAATGTTTTTAAAAAAATTTAAAATATTTTTTTCATCAAATTAATATTTTTTAAAAAAAATTTAGATGGTTTTGATGATGTCAAAAATAAAATTTAAAAAATAAAAAATATATTATTTTAATATATTTTCAAGTAAAAAATATTTTTAAAAATAACTGTTATCACAGTACCAAACATGTCCTAAACACAAAAATAATATTAATCTTGTCAAGTTTTATATATATCCATATCACAATTTTCTTTCGTAGAAAAAAAACCAGAAAATCTTGAATTTTGGAGCATATATTGCACTACATTGGCTTTTTGGTATTGTTTCATTAAAAACCAAATTGAAGAAGACCCATTTCTGATGCCTGCGTTTCAAGTTAAAACGACCCCTCAACCAAATCTGGCCTCTATATCCTTTTTTGGGTACTATTTTAGTTTTTTAGTTTTTTTTTTTTCCCTTTCAATGTTGGAGTTGATATGCTCCCCAAGGTTGCGGGCAAGTAGAAAACATTATCAGCTACAAAGTTTTGAGTTGTGTATTTTAGATGTTTTTTTTTTACATTATAGCTACAGTGTGGTTTCATTGAATTACCGGAAATGTCTTCCTGTCATGTTACACATGTACATGTTATGCTAGAGTCTTTCAGGTGCTAATGCAGAATACATCCGCCGAGGAATTCTTGGAAACAATTTCATCTTTTTAAAGAGGAATATATCCTTTTCCCCTTTATTCTTCAGCCATGTAAATATATCCCTTATAAAGTTCATATTTCCATACCTATCCATTCAATTACCTGGCGGCATCTTTGTGCGCAGTAACAACAGATATATAGACTTCGGTAGAAGGGTGGTGAGGTCGAAGCTTTAAGCATAATGGCTCAGTCAGATTTAACTATTCAAGTTCTCAACCTGTCCCCCAGTCTGACTCGCGCAGAGTTGAATACCTTCTTCTCTTATTGTGGAACTGTTGAGAAGATTGAGCTTCAGAAGTAATTAAACAGTTTCATTATGATCTGCTCTTTTGATTTTCTGAATGTCTTCTTTTCTTTCTTTCTAGTAGTTATTATGATCTGATGTTTTGGAGTGTTTAGCAGAGACAAAGACCAAATGCAGTCAGCTCTAGTGACTTTCAGACAGCCATATGCTTTTCAGACTGCTCTTCTCCTGAGTGTAAGAATGGATTTGATCTTTATAATATGATATTCATGCTGTTCATTGAAGGTAAAGAAAAGGGCTTTTCTTTTTTCTTTCTACTTCACGGTCTCTATGAGCAAGTACTCGTCAACTTCTCCAAGCTAACTTAGGAAGCCTTGGTAAATAGATAGGTACCTCTCGCTTGATTATATATCCAAGTTACTTCATTTTAAACTCAAAGATAACAAATCATCACATAAAATACTTGATTGGTTGAATTTCGCTTTCAAATCCATTAGTTATCCATAGATTCTAACTCAAATGTTGTTTTAAGGAAAAGCCCATGATTCTAACTCTTGATGAAAGATTCATCTCAAAACCTAGAGAGAAAAATTCAATTGCCAAATATATTTTATTCAATTCATAATATTTCTGTCAAGACTAGCCCATAGGAAGTAAATCTTGATTACGGTCAAGATCTTTCATCTGCTGCTATGTTAAACACTCTCTCAATAAACTCTTTGATGTAATTTTTAAAATTACAAAGTAGAAATCACTGTTTGCAGGATGCTCTCCTTGGTGGGCAACCAATTCGGATATTGTCTGTGCATGATATAGAGATCCCTATCACCGGTCCAGATATAAGAAAGGTGCTTTCTATCTCTCTGTGTTTTATGATAACCGATGCTCTCCTCTGTTTGCTCCAATATTGACATCATTATGAAATTGGAGTGCCGAATTAAGGCTCGTTAATCGCTACTAGCCAGGAAAATGTTAAAATAGCTTCCATTTTACCATGCACATATGTTCACGTCGCTATATCATGTGGGCTTGGGCACAACCTATTCTAGTAGGTCTAGTTTCAGTTGGTGTTGGGCTAGGGTCATGCTTGGTCTGACATCCTAGGCCACGACATCATCAATCGGCCTGAATCTTAGTCCGGCAATTACCTTAGTAATTTTGTACTATTGCACATCTTAGGCACGACCTTCATCTTTCATGCTTTCTGTAATCAGTTTCAAATAGTTCAAAATTAACCATGTGGCCATGACCTGGAAAATTGAGTCTCTATTATTCAATTACAGAACCATGGATCGTCCAGATTTGTTCCGGCAGTGCAAGTTGCGATGCAGACAGTGGCTTTGAAAAGCGTTGAAATGTTGAGCAAGGCCAGAGAACTAGAGGAGAATTACAAGCTGTCAGAGAAAGGAAGAACACTAGCGCTCCAAACAAGAGCAGCAGTCTATGATGCTGAGCAGGCAGCAGAAAACTATGTTTCGGCTGGTGCTGGGTGGTTGTCCGGTGCACTTGATAAGACGTCCAAACGTGTCTTGTCACTGGGAACTGTGAAGAGGAATGTTCCTAACTCCTAACTTCAAGAAGCAGAAATGAGCCTAGCTACTATTTGTTGCCCGCATTACAGCTGGATCTGCTTAAATGCATACTGTAATTAATTACAGAAACTGATGTTTATTGCATGATAATCTCTTATTTGCAAGCAATTTGGAGATTTCTGAACAAAGGTTGGGTTTTCTTTTTCTTTCTTATATATAAAAATGTATCGAACAAGACTTTCTGTATTCCAACCAACAAGAGTTTACATGTCTATGTCGTGGATCATTAAAATTATGTTTGCTGATGAATTTCGAAGTATCTGGAGCGAAAGAAAATTAAAAATACTTTTTTAAAGTAAAATTGAATAATTTCAATATACTAATATCAAAAACACTTTCTAACATATTTTTACGAAAACACGTACACTACATTTTAAAATTTCAACCTTTTTAGTTCTACCGGTTTGTAATTTTCAGTAGAAATTATTTTAAAAATTTTAGTTGTAGGTTTGATATCGACCAAGTGTATCTTTAGTACTGCGCAACTTTTATGGTAATAATTTAACAAAAATAGATTTTTATATATTAATATACTTGTATGAACATAGTAAACATAATTATTATTATTTTTATTAATGTATGTGTCTGGACCAGCTTGCGTGTACCTCGACTAATCTCACGGGCCTTGAAGTTAACGACCATATAAGTCTTCAGTAACCTTGAAAGGACTCGAACCCGTGACCATTGAGAAGTAAATCCATGGTCTAACCAGTTGGGTTAAGATTAAACATAAAATTTTAATATGCTTTGTCTCGGTGTTTCTCTAGTATTGCATTGGTTTTTTATTTTTTAAATTGTTTTTCATCTAAAAATATATTAAATTAATAATCTTGAAGTGTTGATATTAAAATTAAATAAAAATATTATTTTAATATATTTTTAATTAAAAAGCATTTTAAACATAAATTTTTAAACTTTTATGATTATAATTTTAAAAACATAGATTTTTATATATTAATATGCTTGTAAACATAAATTATTTTTTTTATTAATGTGAGTGTCTGGACTAGCTTGTAAGCACTTCGACTAATTCCACGGACCCTGAAGTTAACAATCATATAAACCTCCAGTGACCCTGAGGCGACTCGAACTTGTGACTATTAAGAAGCAAACCCAAGGCCTAATCAGTTAAACTACCTCTTAAAGTTAAATATAAAATTTTAATATGCTTTGTCTTGGTGTTTCTCCTATTACATTATTTTTTTGTTTTTTAAAATATTTTTTATCTAAAAATATATTAAACTAATAGTTTTTATCTTGTTTTTTCAATAATTGATATTAAAATTAAATAAAAAATATTATTTTAATATATTTTTAATTAAAAAACATTTTAAACCCTGTCACCTAACTATATAATATGCTTGTTGTGTTGAATCCCTGCTATTGCGTATCTATCACTACAAAGAATATTACTGTTTTTGAGTTGCGAGTCTTGTGACTGTTGTCGGTTGGTAGCAGCAACTATGATTCGAATCTATTTTGTTCGAATTTAAATACCTTGATGATGATGGTAGATAAGGATTATTTTTTAAAATATTTTTTATTTAAAAATATATTAAAATAGTTATTTTTTATTTTTAAAAATTATTTTTAATATTAATATATTAAAATAATCAGAAAAAAAAACTTAATTTGAAGTAAAAAAATAATTTTATTTTTATTTTTTAAAAAAATATTTTTAAAACAAAAAACAAATAGGATATTAGAACTATTCAGACTTTATATTCGAGTACGAGGATAATTTTATTCTCGTATATTTCATGTATGTTATAACTATTTTATTCTTCTCCAGATTTAAGATATGTATATATACTGTCCGAAAACGGGCACAGAACTAAACAGCACAAACACAGGGAAGAACCCTCCCCGACAGGTCATCCAATAGCTTCTGCTCCACTCTCACAGGAGGATCCAGGAAACTCACAACCTGGGGTCCCGGACCATAATTAGCTAGGAAATCGGCACAGATATTATTTCTGGTATAAAAGAAAGTGGAGGGATGAAGTACTGTTAATAATTTTTTTATGAATTAAGAAAATATTTAAAAAAATAAAACATTTTATTTCCATTTTGTAAATATGTCAACAAATAAAATCAAAATTTACCATTCATCTTAATAGACCCAGAACCACTTTTTTCATTTTTTCTAATACTAGTCGAGTCATAACTCATTGATTACATCTTTATCATTATCATATACAATCAACACCCGCCATGTTTGCTGCCCCGCCCTCCGCTGCCGGCTGAGCAAATTCTTTGAATGTAAAAAGAGATTGTTACGGTAAAAAAATCTGATACAGTTTTCGATTTAATTGTTAATTTAAATAATATAAATAATAATAATAATAATAAATAAATTGACAACGAAAAAATAATAAAAGAATTGTATCTAAGCCCATCTATATTATCAAATAACTTAATATTAATTACTGAAATTATAATAAATAAATAAATAAATAAGCCATGCTTAATAAGCCCATCTAGATTATCACAAACTTCGCGACCATGGACATAAGATTAAGATAATTTTATAGAAAAAAAATAAAAAAATTAAAATAAATCAAATTTAAAAAATAACATAAAAAAATTAACTCGCTTTAATCTTTGAAACTAGTGATTATAATCATGAACTCAGGGCTATCCCTGTAAAAAACAAACTATAAAATAAATTTTTAGTTTTTTATGGAAAATATTAATAAAAAAACTTGCAAAAGCTAAAAAGATAACAGAGAGAGAGAGCAGATAAAATTTGACAGGAAAAAACTCAAGAATTATGAAATTGTAAAAAAATAAATTAAAAATGATCATAAACAAAAAAAATAAAAACTAAATTTGAAAGCTTAAAAAATCATTGTGGGGTAAAATTAATAAATATTTGTAATTTGATAGATTATTTATAGATTAAAAAATGATAGGGAGTGAAATTAAAAAATATTTACAATTTTATAGATTATTTATTTATTTTTTAAAAAAGTAATCAACTGGACATGGACCAAATATGAAGGAAAAATAAATTACAGGGCCTATTTGAATTTTTGATGGAGCTGATGCTTAATTTATGGTGGAGAGAGAGAAAATGAGAGGGAAAAAAAATCATTGGCGTCAAATCTAAGGAGTGTTTGGGGCATGCACCGCACATTTCAATGAGGATGTTAATATTTTTCAAATGTCATTGCAAAAAGTAATATTTGATTGCTGAACAATCTCGCACACACCAATATATTATTTTTATAATATTAATATATATCGATTGCAATAATGCCCATGAATAATCTTCAAATTTTTAATAAAATCAATATAAAATGATAAATTAGTTCTTGTAAAAGAGTTAGGTTGATTTTACCTTTAAAAACATAAAATAATTACACTATTTTTTAAAAATAAAATAATTAAAATATCCATGAGTAATAGGCATTATATTATATTATTTTATTATAGAGTTAAAATAGTAATTTTTTTGTATAATAAAAAACAAAAAATTAATCTAATATCATATAATTTATAAAAAAATAATTGTATCATTACGAAGATTAACTTGCTCCCACTGCCTAATTCAAAGTTTTATTATTCAGAGGTAATTTTGTCAATTCGTCTCTTGCGCTAAGGTAACTTTTCCTTATCTTTTAGCTTTTTATTTTTAATTTTAATTTTGATGAGTGCTATGCTTGTGGACGTGCATCAGCAAGCCATAAATGGACATTCCATCTTTTATCCTTGATGCTCAAGATCTGCCATTTGTTTACCTTGTTTGAGATTTTGGGGGCAGTGTTCTTTGGTTTTGGGCATCTAGATGTGATCTGCCCAATTTCTGACCGGAGTTTTCTCTGTGAATTTAGTTTGAATGGCCAGATTCCGATGAGGAGAAAAGAATGAAGGTGGTGGTTTGATTGTTTTTTTATACAATCCTTGCATAATAATTAAATTATACAAGGATTAAAGTAAAATTTTCAAAATTATAACATTATTTAAAAAAAAAATTGACATGATTGACTAAAAATGTGTTTGATATTGGGAACAAAACACTATTTTTTAAAAAATTAATTTTTATTAATTTTTGAATTTATTTACATTAAAAATAAATTTTAAAAAATAAAAATATTATTTTAATATATTTATAAATTTTTTTTGAAATCAATTCTTACCACCCACTCTTAAAAACTAAAAAAATATAGATTCTTAATAAAAAAAAACCTAAAATATACAATATAAAATTTTTTAATAACATATTAAATAACAATCCATTCACAAGTTATTAATCCAAATTAAAGTGTTGCCAATTGACATCAACATTTTCACTGGAGAAACTCCTTAAAAGTTAAAACAAGAAGTGTTAAGTAAATCATGTGCACAAACAAAAACCAGAGAAAGAAAAAGGACAAAAAGATTGATAGAGTTGAATACCACCCGCCCCCTCCAAAGATCCCTCAGAACGACAGGCCATTGCGCCTGACTCCTTTCTAATCCAATCCAATAGAAATTCAAAAACATAGTTGGCATCACGACGACTCACACAAGAGAAAGAGAGAGGCGGAGGCAAAGAGCGAAAATGGAGGGGCAGCCGCATCCATACGCACCAACAGATCTCAAACTGCCTGGCTATGTTCCTAATTTCCTCACTCAATTCACCATTGTCTCTGTCTATGGACTCTCCTCCCTTCTCGTCGTTTCTCTCATCTGGATCCTCTCTGGTTTGCCCTCTTTTTACACTCTTTTTTTCAGTCTTTTTTCCGAGACTGAAAGTGGGCTTTCATTAACTATACTTTACTGGATTGTAGATTTTATAGATTCCCTTTGAAAAATCCCGCAGTTTGTAGTTTTGGTTTATTAGCAGTAGCAGTAAACATAGATTCTGAAGCATTCATATTCTGTATGGCCCACTCTGATTTCAACTTTCAATCATGTACTAGATGTTTTTCAGAGTATTCTTATGGCTGCAGAAGCTAAAGGATCTTCTTAGAGGGATTGGCTTTCAGTTTCTCACTTAATTATTCTATGCACAGAGTTCACTGGTCAGTTATTAATGGCTGTTGCCTTGCTGGGCTACCCATTGGCAGAAACAAAATCCTCAATGAGAAATAAAAAATAAACAAAGGAGATGAACTTATTCCACTCTACTCTGCATTTGCTAATTGAAATTTGAGATCTTTTTTCCAATTTTTATATATGTAGTTCAAGATCTAATTTTGTTCCGTGTTTGCACTTGGTAGACTGGAAAGGGTATTAAGCCTTGTTCACTTTGGATTTGGAACTACAGTTCTTTCCCAACGGAGAATCAATGTTTTTATCTTTTCTCGATCCCTTTCAAGTAACGAAAAGGAAAGGTTACAGACCGTTTCTTGTTTAGATGTATTTTTTGAATCTTCATTATAGATATCCTACCTCTGCAAATGCAACATTTTCTCTGACCAGTGATAGTTTTTTGGTTTCTAGCATATTTTTTGGTCCATACTGATTTTATAACAAAATTGTTTTGCATCCTGTTACTTTGTGATTAATGTTGTGCATTCTAATCCGATAGCAAACACAAATAAAATACAAACAAGCAGAGTTAAGTGGTTCCCCAAAACCGGGCATGTCCACAGAGGTAGTAGATTGTATATTATTGGAGGAATGATACAAACACTCAACTCAACCCGGTACAATCCTAGTAAACCCAGTGTTTCACTTTAACACTTGGTGTTTCTCTCAAATCTGCTCTTTCTCACTCTCAAAATTACACTTGCACACACTTCCTCTACTTCTTGCACTCTTGCTTTCTTTTTGTCTCCATTTATAGGAGAAATGAGAGTCTTGGCAGCAACCAACAAAAAACAAACAACTCCTAACTACTACAATAAATATAGTGGTTAAAAGTCATGGTGGTTCATGGTGGTTGAGAAAATATTGACAAATTTGCTACAAATCTCCACCTTGGCAAGATTTTTCCATCCAATCCTCGTGATCAATTAATGCTGCCTCTAATGTGCCATATGGCGCTGCACCCTGAAGGTGCTCAACACCGAGAGATATTGATCAAGTCCAAACAATGTTGGAACTTGATCCTTGAGACACATTTTGTGAGCATGTCAGTTGGATTATCTGCAGTACCAATCTTCTGTAGCAGAATATCCCCTTCATCCACAATTTCTCGAACAAAATGAAATTGAACATCGAAGTGCTTGGTGCAGGAATGATGAACTTGATTCTTTGCAAGACAAATAACATTTTAACTATCACAATGGACATCCACGTGCTCTCGAACAATTCCCAAATCTTCAATCAACCCATGTAACCAAATAGCTTCCTTGAAAGCTTCCGTTACTGCCATGTACTCTGCCTCAGTTGTTGACAAAGCTACTGTTGATTGTAACGTTGACCTCCAACTTACAGGCCCTTTAGCAAGTGTAAACACATAGCTTGTTGTGGACCGACGCTTGTTTAAGTCACCAGCATAGTCCGAGTCTACATAACGAACTAAATTTTGTTCGAGTCTATCATCCCTCTCAAACTTCAAACCAATATCAGTTGTGCTATGAATGTATCGTAGAATCCACTTAACCGCCTGCCAGTGACCCTTTCCCGGATTATGCATATACTTGCTCACCATACTGACAGCATGTGAAATATTTGGTCTCGTACAAACAATTGCATACATTAATGCACCAACTGCATTTGCATACGGAATTTGAGCCATATGTTTGCGCTCTTCCTCTGTGCGTGGAGACATTGAAGCACTTAGCCTAAAATGAGGAGCTAAAGGTGTGCTTACAGGCTTGGTCTTACCATCTACCCCGAATCTCTATAGAATTTTCTTCAAGTATTGGGTTTGTGTCAAACAGACTATGCCTTTTCTTATGTCTCTCTGAATCTCCATGCCAAGAATCTTCTTAGCTTCTCCAAGGTCCTTCATTTCAAACTCAGTTCTCAGTTGAGCTTATTGTAGCAAATTTGTCAACATTTTTCCAACCACCATGACTTTTAACCACTATATTTATTGTAGTAGTTAGTAGTTGGTTGGTATTTATTGGGTTGCACATGGGTTGCTGCCAAGGTTTTCATTTCTCCTATAAATGGAGACAGAGATAGCAATGAGAGAGAATAAGTAGAGGAAGTGTGCAGTGAGTGCAAGTGCAATTTTGAGAGTGAGGATGAGCATATTTGAGAGAAACACCAAGTGTAAGAGTGAAACACTGGGTTTACTAGGATTGAGTTGAGTGTTTGTATCATTTCTCCAATAATATACAATCTGCTGCCTCCATGGACATACCCGGTTTTGGGGAATCACGTAAATCTGCTTGTTTGTGTTTGCTTTCGGTCCAGTATGCACAAAAAATTGGTATCAGAGCATTAGGGAAGCTAGAACACTGAAAAAACAAGTTTTTTTCAGCTCTTGGTTCGAAGTTGCAGAATTTTCAAAGTTCTCAAATCTTGATTTTGACCACTTGTGGAGATTCCTCTCGTCGAAACGAGTCCGGCGATATAAAGATCATCAAAATCGGAGTTGAAACGAGCCCTGTAGAGCTCGCCGAAGTTTCGCCTGAAATCTGCTGGAAAAACCAGATAGTGCCGGAATTCTAGCCTGAGAAGACTATGCCACGTCACCAGACACGTTGGCGATGAGTCATCATCCACGTCATCAACAGGGCCCACATCGTCATGTCATCAGCCACGTCATCTAATAATGACATAATAAGAATATTTCGTTAACAGTAAGAGAATATTTCCTTGACTGTGACAGAATATTCCTTTCTTGAGTCAACTCGGTCAGATTGGTTTTTTGGCCAACTCAATGATTTGTTAGCCCGTTTTTGGCCGAGTCAAGCTTGTTCCTAGCATTTTCAACCGTTCCGGACGCAACCGTGGTGTCCATTTTTGTGAAACAGCAAGCCGAAGTTACTATTTTAGCTCTTTTGAGCATAAAAGTGTGTGTTCTAACAATTTGGGGAGTCCATTTGTAATCCAAAGACGTCCTAATGGTTGATATTCCAGAAGAAAGATCAGCGGGGAATGCTAGTATACCTCCACAATACATCCTGGTATCGAGTACCAAATTTGAGGTGGAGAAGTTTGACGGGAAAGGTAATTTTGGCATGTGGAAATGTGAAGTCATGGATATGCTTGTCCAAATGAATTTGGATTTCACTCTAGAAGATAAACCGGAGGATTTGGATGATAAAAGCTGGGAAAGGATAAATTGGTTGCCTGCAGTTCCATCCAACTTTGTCTTGTAAAGGATCAGAAGTACACCTTTTCAGAACAAAACTCTGCAAAGGAATTATGGCAAGCGATATCCATGACTTCAAAATTGCACTTGCACTCACTGCACACACTTCCTCTACTTATTCTCTCTCATTGCTCTCTCTTTGCACCATGTCCATAATTCCTTTGCAAGCGATATCCATGACTTCACATTTCCACAGTTCCTCCAGTGCTTGCCATAATTCCTTTGCAGAGTTTTGTTCTGAAAAGGTGTACTTCTGATCCTTTACAAGACAAAGTTGGATGGAACTGCAGGCAACCGATTTATCCTTTCCCAGCTTTTATCATCCAAATCCTCCGGTTTATCTTCTAGAGTGAAATCCAAATTCATTTGGACAAGCATATACATGACTTCACATTTCCACATGCCAAAATTACCTTTCCCGTCAAACTTCTCCACCTCAAATTTGGTACTCGATACCGGGATGTATTGTGGAGGTATACTAGCATTCCCCGCTGATCTTTCTTCTGGAATATCAGCCATTAGGACGTCTTTGGATTACAAATGAACTCCCCAAATTGTTAGAACACGCACTTTTATGCTCAAAAGAGCTAAAATAGTAACTTCGGCTTGCTGTTTCACAAAAACGGACACCACGGTTGCGTCCGGAACGGTTGAAAATGCTAGGAACAAGCTTGACTCGGCCAAAAACGGGCTAAAAAATCATTGAGTTGGCCAAAAAACCAATCTGACCGAGTTGACTCAAGAAAGGAATATTCTGTCACAGTCAAGGAAATATTCTCTTACTGTTAACGAAATATTCTTATTATGTCATTATTAGATGACGTGGCTGATGACATGACGATGTGGACCCTGTTGATGACTCATCGCCAACGTGTCTGGTGACGTGGCATAGTCTTCTCAGGCTTGAATTCCGGCACTATCTGGTTTTTCCAGTAGATTTCATGCGAAACTTCGGCGAGCTCTATAGGGCTCGTTTCAACTCCGATTTTGATGATCTTTATATCGCCGGACTCGTTTCGACGAGAGGAATCTCCACAAGTGGTCAAAATCAAGATTTGAGAACTTTGAAAATTCTGCAACTTCGAACCAAGAGCTGAAAAAAACGTGTTTTTTCAGTGTTCTAGCTTCCCTAATGCTCTGATACCAATTTTTTGTGCATACTGGACCGAAAGCAAACACAAACAAGCAGATTTACGTGATTCCCCAAAACCGGGTATGTCCATGGAGGCAGCAGATTGTATATTATTGGAGAAATGATACAAACACTCAACTCAATCCTAGTAAACCCAGTGTTTCACTCTTACACTTGGTGTTTCTCTCAAATATGCTCATCCTCACTCTCAAAATTGCACTTGCACTCACTGCACACACTTCCTCTACTTCTTGCTTTTTCTGTCTTTATTTATAGGAGAAATGAGAGTTTTGGCAACAACCAATAAAAAACAGACAACTCTTAACTACTACAATAAATATAGTGGTTAAAAGTCATGGTGGTTGAGAAAATATTGACAAATTTGCTACAATTAGTGTATTCGATAATCGGTACTCTTCGATTTGTTAATCTAATGAACTAACTTCCAGAGAATAGAATGTTTTTTGAGTAATTAATTAATTAATTGCAATAGGCAATTTCTCCGATTTCAGGAAGGTCTCGTAAATTAGCCAAAATTGATAGATTGCTCATGTGCTGGTGGGCTTTCACTGGTCTCACACACGTGATTCTCGAGGGTTATTTTGTTTTCTCTCCAGAATTTTACGAGGACAAGACTGCTCATTATCTAGCTGAAGTTTGTAAGTACTTCTTCTTTTTTTCTTTTATTCATATACACTTTATTTTCATTTGTGGCATTTAGCATTATTTACAATTGAGAGGCCATTTCAACCCTTTATTTTAGAGACAGAATATGGAATTGTAAAGCTTTGGTAAATAATGGTACTCATTATATATTTGGCAGGGAAAGAATATAGCAAAGGTGATTCAAGATATGCTACAAGGGATGCTGCAACGGTTACTGTTGAAGGAGTGACTGCTGTTTTTGAGGGTCCAGCTAGCCTCCTGGCAGTGTATGATTTCACTTGACTTGGTATCTAGAACGAGATTCATTTTTTTGTTCAAGTGTCAGCAGACTTCATATCATCTTCCATTACCTTCAATCCCTTAATTCTTAAACAGTGTTTCTTGCTGACTTTTGGCAGGTATGCTATTGCTTCAGGAAAATCATACAGCTACATACTTCAGTTTTCCGTTTCTTTGGGACAGCTCTATGGAACAGCTGTGTATTTCCTAACCGCCTACTTGGAAGGTGATCACTTTGCTGCAAGTTCATATCACTATTATGTGTACTATATCGGTGCAAATGCCTCCTGGGTTGTAATACCCTCACTCATCGCTATTCGTTGTTGGAACAAGATTTTTTCAGCAGCCAAGTTCAAGGCCAGAAAAAGACCAAAAGTCACTGAGGTAGATACAGACTATATCATAAAATTTGTAATCTTAAAACCAATTAAACTATCACAATCAGCAACATAGACCTCCAAATCTCAAGCAACAATAATTGCTCCACAGAGATTGTTTGCACTGACACAACTACCTTCTATTCCATGCCATGCTTATGGATGTGAGCTTCATTTGTAGTATGCGGCTGGTGGATGTGAAGCATTTTACTAGGGTTATCTGTTTGCTTAGCGGCATCATTTTTTAGTTTTATTTCACAGCTTATATGGTTATCATACAATGTCTTTAGGAGTTTGAAAGTAGAGAATGATGTGTTTCTTCGGAGAATACCAAACGCAATCGAGCAATTTCTATTTTCGATGCTCCTAGGTACAAATCTACTGGTTCTCTTTTCCTTTTTGACAAAAAAGAGGATTGAAAGCAGGGTCTCAACTCCCAAGTGAAATGGACGTTGTAAATGAATTCCTTGAAATGGTTTTTGGTACTGCTACTAGTGGGATTTCCCACTATTGCTAAAGCGTACTGTGCTTGATTGTTTATTTATTTATTATTTTTTTATTAATATAAATATTCAAATTAATTTACACATATTTTAACTAATCTCACAAAAACTCACAACCCAGCTTCCTTTTATTAACATGGGTGTACGTTAGTTTGGGTTCGTTTCAAGTTATCTCACTTTATCGAATTGCAGCGTCCAAATCTATAAGCGAAGCATTCTGCGTGGACAGAGTGACTGCTTCTTTTTTCTTTCTTTCTTTTCTCTCTCTTTTGTTGGTATGGGCAGATAAGGCGACTTGACTGCTAGGATTTCACATCATGAAAGCAATAGTACCTCAAAAATAGAAGGCGAATTCAAAACACGCTGCCCTCGAAGTTTGAATCTGTAGACTAATTTGTATGGATTGCCTGTGATTGCTAGAAATTAAGGTCACCATTTGGAATGGTGGGGTATTTGACATGATTATGCATATACCTTTACAGGGAAAAAACAGAGAGGGTATTGATCGATAGTAAAAAGATAGAACATGAGCTCCGTAGCATTAGAAACCGCATCACTGTTATTAGTTTTTGTTATGCTTTTTAATTTTAAAAGAGTTTTTTAAAAAATTTATTTTTTTACTTTAAATTAAAAAAAAATAATGTATTCAAATTATTTTGATATATTGATATTAAAAATATTTTTTAAAAAAATAAAAAATATATTATTTTAATATATTTTCAATTAAAATACATTAAAAAAATACCAAACTCCGTACCATACTTTAATATCTTAAAATGGCCACTTGAAAGCTCTTTAAGTGGGCCAGTCAAATAGCGTGTCGTATAGAATTATAGATAGATACTTTAGAGACTTGGTTGAAGCTTCTGCCCTTGTTTTATTTTGCTTCTTGTTCCTAAAGCTAGATTTATGCCAAAAGGGAGCTTCCTTTCTTGTGGTGTTGAAAGAGATCACAATAGCTCAGCAGAGAAGAAAGCAGAACATACCATGGAGGGGGTCTCTCTAGAATTGAAAGTAATTTCCTGCAGAGATCTCAAAGCGTTCAATTTCTTTCAGAAGCTCTCAGTCAATGTTGTTGTCTCCGTTTTTAACGATGAACCAAGGAAGAATGAACAGCAGCGACAAAAGACAGCAGTGGACTTTCTTAGTTGTGTATTGAAGAAGAACGAAAAGCAACGACAACGCCTGCAGTGGCAAAAGACACCTCTAAACGATGAAGCACAGAAGAACGAACAGCAGCAACTTCTGCAGCGGCAAAAGACACCAGCGGACAGAGAAGGAGGTAGCAATCCTGAATGGAATCATATGATGCAGTTTGATCTCAATACCACTTCACTTCCTGGTCATGGTGATCATCTCTTTTTCAAATTTGAATTGCGCTGCGAAGGTGCCATCTTTGGTAACAAATCTATCGGGGAAGTTTGTGTTCCATTCAAGGATTTGATTGAGGAGTTTAACGGTAGTGTCAGGTTTGTAAGCTATCAGGTCCGAAACAGCGATGGGAAGCCTAATGGTGTCCTGAATCTTTCCTATGAGATGAATGAGAAAGTCCAGAAGGAAGGAATTGAAAGTCCAAAAGTTGATTTGCCACCAGGAATTCGTTTCTCATCACCTAAGAAAGTTCGTTATCCATCCGTAGAGGTCGATGTTAAGTCAAGGAACGCATGCTTATACCCTTCCCTTGATGATATCAGCTTCAGTTCCCCTTCACCAGGCTCCGGGTTGCCTTCTATGGAGTTATCTCATCCAGTAAAGGTACGTTACACTATGCCTCCGCCAACCTTTCCATTACAACTTCCACCATCAGTTGCTGTGGATCACGGAGTGCATCAGCATCAATTTCCATCGCCACTGACACAGAGTCCAGGTTCATATCGGTACACAACAAAGACGCCAGAGTATGGTTGCGGAACATGTGGGTATCCTCGAGGTTGGGCAATCAGGGATGTAATGTTTGATTAGCAGTATTAGTGGATGTTGGTGTTGATATTTTTCACTAGCAGGCCGGTGGCTGATGTGATTTCATTTCTGTATGAAACAATCCCCCTCTGCCTACTAGCTAGGGACTTGTGATCTAATTTTTGCTATGCTTGACATGTTTCGTAAGTACTGCTCCTGCCAGTACGATCTGTTCATACATAATAAAAAGGAATGCCAGTTCTTTTCTCTCTGATTCCTTCTTTTGCAGAGGCCAGGGCATCAAGATTTGCTTCCATTTCACAAGCAGCATTCCCAGATCGATTGCTGCCTAGTTGTTATCTCTTCATCATGGCTGAAGCTTGTAATTGAAACAGGTATCTTAGTTAACAAGATTGAGGTGGACGGACAGACTATCAGATGGTCCACTGACCATCAACCGTGAAAATTTGGTGATAGAAGGTCAAATCGACTGTATATTCTTTCTCAAGGAATTGACGAGACAATTTGCACAAAACTTGACCAATTCCAATGGAAATTGGTTGGTAGAATCTTTGACTGCAACTATTGATCATGGCGTTTAGTTAAGGATTTGTTAGGCATGTCTTGTCTAGACGAGTTTTTCTTCTAAATCAAATGCATAGTTGTATCTCTGCGTAAGAACTAAGAAGACACCTCTCATTTGCCTTCCTCACTCGAACGAACGAACCAGTAAGGCAGGCTCTTCTTGTTGGATTAATTAGAAGCACGACTTTAGCAGTTCCATTCCTTTGCATTTCCTCCTTTAATTCCTTTATGCATTAATCTGCTGTTTCCTAGTCTCGGATTCTCCTTAGATTAACAGAGAGAAGCTACAATTATGATTTTTTATGATATTTTTTAAATCTATTTTTTAAATTTAACCACACAGTAGGAAAAAAGGAAGAAAGAATAGAGCTATAGAGGAAAAAAATGTATTTTTTTCATCAAAACTATATTTTCTTATTCATGTAATCTTTTTTATTTTGACAACAAAATGACTTTTTTATTGGAATCATGGTTTATTGAATAAAAAGTAATAACAGTCAGCAAAAATATTCACAGAAATCATAGTGATTTGAAATTAAAAAGAAAAAACATGAACAATTTTAATAAAACATTTAGTTTTTTTATTTATTTTTTTCCTATGAAAAACATTGTTTTTTAAGTAAAAACTTCTTGCGAAAGTAAATTTTAGTCAAAGAAATATAAATAACATAATTTTTACGGGTTTATATGAAAAATATAAGAGCCGCAAATATAAATAAAATATATAAGAAAAATTATAATATAAAAATACATGTCTCACTCAATATTAATGAGCAAATTACTGTAAACATACACAATTATTCATGAAAAAATTATTAATATTATCTTAATTTAAAAAAAAGTTTAAAATTAGATAATTTTTTAAATATTATCTTACTAAATATTTGAAGCTCAAAATACCCTGGACTCACCGGGGCTATCCAACAAGATTTGTCTAGTTAACCGATCACGTCCTAGCCCAGTCTTCAGAAGCTTATTCGCCACCATTTAATCATTGACCACTGTTCTAATTCAGTAATTCTCATGGAAGGTTTGTCACTGATAGGCTTGTAGTTTTAAATATTCCAGATAGATGGCTTTTGTAATGCTGTGGTCCGGTCTAATTTATTTTTATATATATAAAAAAAATGGTCCAAAAGACAAAAGCTTTATATATATATATATATATATATATATATATATATATATATATATATATATATATATATATATATATATATTGGCTTGGATGGCATTATTGTCTCATCATCCACACTGACAAAAAGAGATTATGATAGCGTGCTAATCTAGCTAGCCACACATGAGTATTGAAGTTCCTCCTCCGCCTCCTCCTCCTCACGCAAAATCATAATTGATGGCTAAAAAGCTTTCTACTCTACACTTTTGATCGACAAACCCTCTACTTCAAATTGAATCATCATTTCCAATCAAAGGTAGATACAAAAGGTCTAATGGAAGCAAGAATTTTCAGGGACATTTTATTTCTAAGCAGGAGAGTTGTTTTTTTAACCTTTTCACTTAGTTACTTACTTGTTTTATATACAATTTTTTTTTTTTTGCCTTTAATCGAAGAGTAAAGGGACCATATGTGACTTTTTAGCACGATGTAAGACACTATTATGGCTCCGTTTGAGAAAGCCATGGCTTTTAGTTGTAATTTTAGCTTTAAAAACACACGAGGCTTGCAGCTCAGTGACCTTGGCAGGCTTTGCCCTGCCTGTGTGTCCTGAGTTCGAGTCCTCGCGTGTACCCGTACTTTAAGGTTTAGCTGCTGTGGTCAATTCGTGTGACTTGTTCCGCTCCCGTCCCGGGTTCGACCCTCTATGTGTACGCCTGTCACCCCCGCGGTGCCTTACATGCTCCTGGACTTGCAGGATGTCCAGCGGGTCGTGGGGAATAGTCGTGGTGCGCGTAAGCTGGCCCGGACACCCCACGTAAATCAAAAAAAAATAAAAAATTGTAGCTTTAAAAAGAACACATGAAAATAATTGTGATATTAATTAGTTTTTAAAGTATTAACCGAATACTAAAAGCTATTAAATATTTTGTTATTAAATCTCTACTTGATTAGTAATTTTTTTAAAATTTTTAAAATATCTTGGTACATGAACTAATGCATTAATTATGTATCAAGAATGATTGTATATAGATATCTTAAATGGATGAAAATAGATTAAAGAATTTTTTGAGTTATTACATCCATTTGTTGTTGGTTTTTCTTAGACTTATTTTTCCATTCATTATCTGTATTCTAGAGCTTAAGTTCGGTCTTTATATATAAATATTCAGTATAATTTATTTGAGTTCGTTAGACTTTATTTAGAAGTGCACCTAAGTAAAGAGAGATTGTTGAAATCCTTAAATGTTTATTGAAGTTAGTCCTTTTGCACAAAGTGGGAGGCAATAAAACCTTAAAGATAAATTATTAATCCTTGACAATAACAAAAAATTCAGGTTGAATTCTTTTTCAAAAGACTTCAACAAAGTAAGCACTCTGAAATAATTTTGTTTAAGTATGATTTCAATACTTATTTAGTTTATATGCTAAGTTTGTTTTTTCTATATCTCTTGCAAGTTTATATATTTGCTCAGCATGCATGCTAGCTAGATTTTTATAATAATTGCAAGTTTACCATGTTTTTATATGTTTACATGATTATAAACTAAACAATTATGCTACATGTGTAATCATCTAATCATTTTATAATTATTGAACAACAATAATAATGCTTTTTTAATAGTCCTTGTTTAGTTTATAATTTTTTGCGATAACTAGAATAATAGTTAAAGAGGATGTCGTAATCTTTGTGAAATCAATATACTTCATAACATGATTTTTATTGATTATTTAGCTTTTTATACTTTTTATAATAAGTTATTATCAAACTTTATTTTGTTAAAATACCAGTATTGTCGTGATATGTTATTTTATATACTTGCTCTGATAAGCTAATTATATTTATATAGGTTTGGCTGGTTAATATGATTGACTCAAGTTTTTTTTATTGATATTTTTATTTTTAATTTCATCATTTAACACCTTCAATATTTGGTTGATTATGAATTAGGCTTTGTCATTTGTTTTAGTTTGTTTTCTATGAAGTTATCTCAATCTCATTACCCGGGTTAGGAGTTTTACGAGTTAACTCGTGTAGACTTAAGTCGGTTTATTATGTCCTTTTTTTATATTAAATTTTTTCTAATCTCGTCATTTAACAATGAGTTTCTTGGGAATCAAACTTCATAATTTGTTTCAATTTGTTTTATATAGGGGTTATCATGGTCTAGTGACCCGAATCATGGATTTGAAAGATTAACTCAGGTTGTATCGAGTTGATCTAACATGTTATCGTCTCAATATTTTTTTTAAATATGGTCTTGAATTTTTTATAGTCAAACTACGTTTTTACCAGTCATCAAGTTGTCTTTGGACCCATCGAGTCGATGAGGTCAGCTCTTACACCGTTTAAAATTTTTTCTACTATAAAATATAAATGTTTCTTTTTATGTTTTAAAAAATGATCTGACTTGTAGCATAACACAAATCAGTAATCTCGTGTTTACAAAATATGAATGTTTAAATTTTGAAATTATATCTAGATAAATGATGTTGTATTCAAAATTTCAATTGCATAATTTCAGGTTAATTTATCTTTGGATTTAAATTTGAATTATATATGTTGAATTAATATTTTATTTTCTTGCACACACACATATGAACAATATAACCCCGCAATGACATGATAAAATACTTTGAAACCAAAATGTATTATTTCAATTAAAAACAGAACGCTAATTGAAATGAAATTGATAACCTTGGCTAAGACGCCTTTTCATAAAAGAATATATTTTTGATGAAGTCATGAAATTTTTTTTTATAAAAAAAGGACTTTCCTTAACTGATAAGTTTTGGGCCTAAGTCGTACCTGTAAAATAAATTTCTCATAGAAAAAGAGATACTTCAATACTTAAGTCAATATTTGAGTTTTTATCTAGTGATAAACAGGTGAAAATTCAAGAAGATAAAAATGATGTTTTTTGTGCGAAGAGAAGGGATGTGTGTTTCTTGTTTCGTTTTATCTGTATAATGAAGAAATGCAAGGGTAAGTGTTTGGATCCCCCTCATTTCTCTCAAAACCAAAGAATATATATAGCTTGAATAGTATCCAACAAGTATCTTAAAAATATATACAAAAACACATGTTGAAATACTATTCATAAATAATATGATTAGTATTGTGCATAAATAATACCTTGTAAATATTGCTATTCACGAAGAGTAAAATAAGACGAGGCAAGGTAACTCCATCTGACTGAATCAATAGAAAAGATGAGAGAGTGGAGCCTTGTTTTTATCAAGTCTGAAGATTTATTTTAAACGAACTTTTCATCATAAATACTATTTATGAATAGCAAACAATATCATTTCAAGCTAAAAAAAAATAAGAGAGAGGAACTCTTATTTATTTATAAAAAAATAAATATTCAAATTTATTTTAAAAAAATAAACATAAACTGAACATAAACATGAACATGAACTTTCTTGTCAGAATAAAGGGGGGAAAAGAAGAAGCAATTCAGTTATGTTTTTTTCGGTGTCAAATTGCCACTGCTGTCTGGGATTCTTGAAGCCTTCCCAAATTCAAATTTAACATTTGGGCTGAAATGGACCAAAACATACTCTAGCCTAACCCAAAATTAAGGATGAACTTGGGCTCTATAGCTGATAAAATAGTCCAGACCCAGAGTGCAGCCACGTATGCCAAATTGGCGCCAATACTTCCCGCCAAAACAACGCCCCCCGCCACTTTCTCATAAGTACAGTGTATGGGCTGAGAAAAAAGAAATTCCCCAAATCTTGCATTTCCAGAAACCCCCCCTAAAAAGAGATAATGGCGTCTGGCAATTCTGGAAATCCACCATCATCGCCGGATTCTCCAACCACATCTGCGGGATTCAACACCGATCAGCTCCCTCACAACACCAGCCAGAACTACACCGACGACGACGATGAAGCCGCCGTTGATCCCCAAATCCTCCCTGAAGAGCCTGAAGAACCCGAAGAAGAAGAAGAGGAAGGAGAGGATCTATTCAACGACAATTTTATGGAGTCAGTTTACTAATTATTGCTCTTATTGTTATGATGATTATTTGCTTTTTGTGTGAATGTTTATTTATACGTGGGATGAAATGTAGTGATTATCGGAGAATGGATGAGCATGATCAGTACGAGACCGTGGGCCTGGACGAATCGTTCGAGGATGATAGGGATCCTGATCAGGTGATTCAGGATCGAAGGGCGGCTGAGTTGGAGCTCGAGGCTCGTGATGTTAGATTTTCGAATCGGAAGCTCCCTCAGCTTCTACATGACAATGGTATCTTCTTCTTCACTAATTTGTAGCTGTAATGCAAAAATAAAAATGAAAATAAAGTTGGCTGATTCAGTTTCTTTTTTGCTCTCTGTGAGTTTAAGTTAGTTGATTTTGTCATAACTAATTGAGAGTTCAACGCGATCTATGTTTTTGAAGACCTTAATTTCATTAGATGTCATTGTGCTGCGCCTCTGTTTTTGACATTGTTGAGTCTTGTTCTTGTGGGATATTTTGTTCCTGTGTTATAATTAGAAGTTAAGAGATACTTTTTTTTATATAAAGTTAATATCTTCAAATAACGAATATGAGCTAATATGATTATGTGATACACATTTTATTTATACAGTAAGTACATTTTAAAATTTTAGCCTTTCACTTCTCTTAGCATGTCTAATGGCACTTGAAATCTTTTTTTGGTGAAACTCAAATTTCACTGTTTCTTCAGAAATTTGTTGAATGTATGATGTTAAGAAAGTTGTTCATGATTGGAAATTTGGTTGCAGATACGGATGATGACAGCTACAGGCCTTCAAAAAGGTCTAGAGCTGATTTCAGGCCCCCAAGAAGCTATGATGATGTTGATACTGATGATGGTTTGCAGAGCTCACCAGGTAGATCACAGAGTAGACATTCAAGGGAAGATGTGCCTATGACTGATCAAACAGAGGATTATCAAGATGAGGTGATGAACAGTATTATTTAATCTTTTCGCTTCATTTTTGAGATAATTTTGTGCTGTTTCATACGAAGCATTATGCTATTTTTTCTCATTACCAAAGTGATACCTATGTAGGATGAAGATGGCGATGAAGGCGAGTTTGAGATGTACCGTGTCCAAGGAACTCTCAGGGAGTGGGTTACCAGAGATGAAGTTCGTCGTTTCATTGCTAAGAAGTTTAAGGAATTCTTACTTACATATGTGAATCCAAAGAATGAAGATGGATATTTTGAATATGTTCGACTGATAAATGAAATGGTGTCAGGTGAAACATCTGTCAAATGTGATCTTAGCTTGTGATTGTGTATGCTAAACAATTTATGCACTGACCAGGCCCTCGCTGTTGTTAATCATTGAACTTATTTAATGTTACATCTGCAGCCAATAAGTGTAGCTTGGAGATTGATTACAAACAATTTATTTATGTCCATCCCAATATTGCCATCTGGCTCGCTGATGCCCCTCAATCTGTCCTCGAGGTCATGGAAGAAGTAGCCATGAAAGTTGTCTTTGATTTGCATCCTAACTACAAAAATATCCATCAGAAGATCTATGTCCGCATCACCAACTTACCAGTCTATGATCAGATCAGAAACATTAGGTATTGTTAATTATTTAATTTTTATGACTTTTTCTCCCCTTTGCCATGAGGTTTCAACTTTGTACATTGTGTTTTTCAGGCAAATTCATTTGAACACTATGATTCGTGTTGGAGGAGTTGTGACTAGGCGATCTGGTGTCTTCCCTCAGTTGCAGCAGGTAAAATATGATTGCAACAAGTGTGGAGCAATTTTGGGACCATTCTTTCAGAATTCTTATTCAGAAGTCAAGGTTGGTTCTTGCCCTGAATGCCAATCAAAAGGACCATTCACTGTTAACATTGAGCAGGTAAATATCTCATATCTGTCCAATTTTCTCCCTTCCCTTGCTGAAATGTCTGAGAGGATGAAGAAATTATCGTTAATCTTGTATTTCAGATATTCCTTGTTGTATTAGTCTCACTTGAGCATCTTTGTTTCCTTGTCCTAATAACCAGAAATAATATGGTCTTAAGAAATTTAACTAGTTTTCGACAAGGTTATTTTTGCAGTTTTATGGAGTAGATTCATAGACTTGAAACTCGTTGACATAGTTTTCTACGTCCTGCTGCAGACAATATACAGAAATTACCAGAAGCTTACACTCCAAGAAAGCCCTGGAATTGTGCCTGCAGGTCGGCTTCCAAGATACAAGGAAGTGATACTGTTGAATGATTTGATTGACTGTGCACGCCCTGGGGAAGAAATTGTAGGATCCCTTTCTTGGACTTGCTTGTTTTTGCTTGCTTGCTTTCTTGGTGGCTGCTTCCTCATTATCTTTTTTTTCCACGTGATGTATTTCTCAGGAGGTCACTGGCATATATACAAATAATTTTGACTTGTCTTTGAACACAAAGAATGGATTTCCTGTCTTTTCCACTGTAATCGAAGCAAACTATGTCACAAAGAAGCAGGATCTCTTTTCTGCATACAAGCTCACTCAGGAGGACAAAGAAGAAATTGATAAGTTGTCTAAAGACCCAAGGATAGGGGAAAGAGTGAGTTTACTTTGTTTTTTTTTGTGTGGACCATGGTTTCTGTTATATCATAAAAAACTGCTTATGATTACATTCTTGAACTGAATTTTTAGATTATCAAGTCTATTGCCCCGTCCATCTATGGACACGAGGACATAAAAACTGCATTAGCTCTGGCTATGTTTGGAGGCCAAGAGAAAAATGTTGAAGGGAAACATCGGCTGCGAGGAGACATCAACGTGCTTCTCCTAGGTGATCCTGGCACGGCAAAATCTCAATTTCTGAAGTAAGACCTATGCTTAGACAATTCTAAACGGTCTCTTTCTTGAGATGGTATAATGGCAATGGTCAATTAACCAAGGATGATATTTTTTTCTCAGGTATGTTGAAAAGACTGGACAGAGGGCCGTGTATACTACTGGTAAAGGGGCTTCTGCTGTTGGTCTAACGGCTGCAGTGCACAAGGACCCAGTGACAAGAGAGTGGACCCTTGAAGGAGGAGCCCTTGTTCTAGCCGATAAAGGGATCTGCCTGATTGATGAGTTTGACAAGATGAATGATCAGGACAGGTATGGAAACGTTTGTTTATTTCTTGGTAATCTGAGTTCCTGTTCCTGTTGTGAGCAATAAAGATCTACCCATGATCAGGGTGAGCATCCATGAAGCAATGGAGCAGCAGAGTATTAGTATATCCAAGGCTGGCATTGTTACTTCTCTCCAGGCTCGGTGCTCTGTTATTGCCGCTGCAAATCCTGTTGGAGGAAGGTATTCAAGTTGATAAATTTATTTAGTTTCTAAAACTGAAAATTGGTCGTGGAAAAGCATGCAGAGTTTTTTTTTAATGGGATACTCATCAGGTGGGCCAAATGCGAAAACATTTGAATTTGCAACAAGTTTTTCAAGTGTTAACTTCTTATTTCAATCAACCTATCAGGTACGACTCCTCCAAAACATTTTCACAGAATGTCGAGTTGACAGATCCCATCGTTTCTCGTTTTGACATCCTCTGTGTTGTCAAGGTAACTCTTCTGCAAACTCTGATTTTTCTTTTTTACTTGTCTCCTCAATCTTACAAGGAAGGAAGTTTGATTAATTGCAGGATGTGGTTGACCCCATAGCAGATGAGATGCTTGCAGAGTTTGTAGTTGATAGTCATTTCAAATCACAGGCCAAGGGTGCTAATATAGATGATAGGTCCTATGGCGAGTCTCAGGAAGATCAAGCCTCTGCCAGGCCAGTTGATCCAGAGGTGGCATGCTCAAGCTCTTACCATCGTCTTCTTTTTTCTGTTTGTTTTTTGTCGTCTTTTCCTTTGATTTTTAATCATAGAGAGATTCTCCATCTTGTTTCAGGTTCTTTCTCAAGATTTGCTGAAGAAGTACCTTACCTATGCCAAGTTGAACATATTCCCAAGGTTTCATGATTCTGACATGGAAAAACTCACACAAGTTTATGCTGAGCTGCGGAGAGAATCTTCGGTGAGACTCATTGCTCTTGTTTCTTTCAATGATTTTTGAGTGGTAATCCTGTATTAACAATCTCTTGACAGCATGGACAAGGTGTACCTATAGCAGTGAGGCACATAGAATCAATGATACGGATGTCTGAAGCACATGCCAGAATGCACCTCAGACAGCATGTCACTGAAGAAGATGTGGACATGGCAATAAGTGTCTTGCTAAATTCATTCATTTCGACACAAAAATACGGGGTGCAGAGGGCTCTGCAAAAGGTACATAAAGAAATTGTTATTTTCTTTTATGAAACCTTCCTTTTGTTCTATGTTGTCTGCACTTCTTGACATGCTACTAATACCCACATCAGTTTGTCCATCGTGAAAAGGAAAGAAACAGAGAGAGAGAGAGAGAGAGAGAGAGAGAGAGAGAGAGATGCATGAGTGCACAATACGAAGCTGCCACGTTCTTTACCCTGATTTACTTTTGTTTCTTTCTATGTTGACAGCAGTAATAATACTCGACATCTTGAATGCGCTACTGTTAGAAATAGGTTTATAAATAGATGCATGGAAATATGTTTAAGATTCGACTGGTCAGTAGTCATTGTGGTTACTGAACTTTTAGATTTTCAAGTATGATATTTTCAACTCTATTGTTACCCGATGCTTCTGACTGGATTATGCTGCACTTAGAAATCCCTGCAAATCAAAAACATATCATCGATTTTAAAGCTTTTGGATATAGCTCCCTGTACTGGATTTGCTCCCCTGAACTGTAGGATATCTTTCATCATTTTTGTGTTGCTCACCATTTGCCTATAACTCAGAACCAGTTCTGTACTCTTTCACTACCGCTGCAACATGTATGTCATGACACCCTGAATATGTTGACCAGGGGAATTAGCTGATTACATAAATTTTAGTGTTTTTAGAGGTTGATTACTGAAAATAATTGATATACTAATGCAGAGTTTCAGAAAGTACATTACTTACAAGATGGATTACAATAGAATGCTTCTCAATCTTCTACAAGAGATTGTGAACAGAGCACTGCGTTTTGAAGAAATCATTTCTGGCTCGGCGTCAGGGCTTACCCACATAGACGTGAAAGTAGATGATCTGCTGAACATGGTAACGTGGAAACCAGTACTTTGGTTTGCCTATTTCGTCACAAAAGGGTTGTACCTCGCATTGATTATTATTGACCTAGAGTTTTGATGTATTTTTTGCAGGCTGAAGAGCGTGGGATCAGTGATCTTAGACCCTTCTTCTCGAGTACTGATTTTTCTGCTGCCAACTTCAAGTTGGATGAAGAACGACGAATGATCAGACATCTCCTTCCAAGACACTAAACAGTATCAGAATGTGTTGCACATCATTAGATTAGGTTAGTCATTTAGTTAGAATTTCAACAGTGTTATGGTTGGTATTGGAGGAGCAACATAAGTAATGATTTTCAGAAGAATTCTTCCGGCGATATCTTTGAGGCGTAACTCTTTTTTCCGGGTGACATTCGTTATATATTTTTGTTCGAACAATTCCAAGTAGATTGGAGAACTGTACTTGTGGATTTAAATTCTAAAAGAAATTCTCGCAAGATCTAAATGCATTTTCATGCATGTGGACGCTTTTGTTTTCTGAAAGGGAATGGGTTCATTTCCGATGCCCTCTTGCATGTAGTCTCTAAAAAACTGTTTGCTTGAGGAAAAGATCCGCTTGGTTTGACCTATTGAGTTCATTTTCTATTTTTCAGAAAAGAACATGAATTTGACCCAAAATAAAAAAAACATCCAAGGGAAACGGATTAAAAAATTTAAGGATTACATACATAGTCTCTGAAATAGGACTAGTTAATTAGCTTCATTATATTACAGGGACTACGTTATAGTCTCAAAATAGAGAACAGGAAAAGAAAGTGGGGCCCAAGTAAAATGTCTAAAAAGACCTCGAAACCTGGTTGGCGGAAGTTGCCATTTTTTTTCATTCTGGGGAGTCCAATACAACCAGAGAGTAAGGCCTTTACTGGCTGCAAGGTTCCATTGAAATGGAAAGGAGCTGGAAGCTGATTCCTCAGCTTCTGCTGATTGCTTGCTTTGTCTTTCAGGTCTGCGCTAGTTATGATGATGTGGTTGGTATCCATCTTAATTTCACTCCTTTCTTTACTTTTTTATTTCATTGATACTCTCAGCTTATTTATTTCCATCATAAATCAATAACTACGGCTAGTATAATATTAATAATAATCTCATACAGCTTGGTGTTCTTGACTTATGTTTTCAGATGTTTTATGAGCCATTTGATGAATCTTTTGAAGGAAAGTGGATTTTCTCTGAGAAAGATTACTATCAAGGTTTGCTTTGCTTTTCTTTTTTGCATTTTCATTTCTAATATCCGTTTTTTTATTTTTTGTTGCTCTTATTTATGGAAATCTAATGATGATTTTTTTTTTCATTCATAGCACTTGACTTGCTTTCTGTTGTGGGTTTTGCTATAAAGTTTGCTTTATCATCTTTTCTTTCTTAGAAAGTACAGAGATTGCTTTTCTTTTGCGTCTGTGTCTGTTTGTGTTGACCTCAAATATGAACGATGTCTGAAATCAATATACTAATCTGAGCGTGGATGACCTACTCAAGGCTTGACTGTGGGGGGACTTGTTCTCACGCGCCAAAACTGAATATATATGAACTACGCCTGATGTCTTGTTTAATTGAATGCTAAGCAAACTAGTTTGGTTGTGCTTGGTTCTCTTTTAGAATTCAATGAGCATGTTATATAACTGTCAGTAAAAATCTGTTACTGAAGAAAAATTATAGGGGACAAGGACAGTCATCAGCCTAGGTTTTTTGAACTTGGTGGATGGGTAATGATAAAGGTTTGCTCTGTGTGATGTATGGGATTAATTTAGTTATCAAGCTAACAAATGTAACTTCATTGGTGTCGAGGGGTCTGTCTACTTGTGATTTTTGTCACGAAGGAAAATTCTAATGTGAAGGGAAAATATGTTTCATAGAGTTGCATTGTAATCATTCTTGTACATTGTTTCAGCTGTAAAAACTAAAGGCTGATTCTGGTACAAGAATCTGTATGGTATTAGAAAATTCTGCCTATAATGATTCTGTATAAACTTGAATATGTTGCAACTTGCAGGTGTCATGATTTACTTTATGGCTGGTTTAGTCTTTTTGCAATTTATGGTTCTATAATGGCATCCATTTTGTATTAGGTGTCTGGAAGCTCTCGAAAAGCAAGGGACACGATGATTATGGACTTCTTGTCAGTGAGAAGGCCAAAAGGTATGCCATTGTGAAAGAGCTAGACAGTGTATTTAGTCTCAATGATGGAACAGTAGTCCTACAGTTTGAGGTTCGGCTGCAAAATGGACTTGAGTGTGGTGGTGCCTACTTGAAGTACCTCCGTCCCCAGGAGGTTGGATGGAAACCCAAGGAATTCGATAATGGGTCTCCTTACTCCATTATGTTTGGACCTGACAAGTGTGGCTCCACCAACAAGGTTCACTTCATCTTCAAACTCAAGAACCCCAAGAGTGGGGAGTCTGTAGAGCACCATCTCAAGCACCCCCCTTCAGTGCCATCTGACAAATTCTCCCATGTCTATACTGCAATATTGAAACAAGATAATGAATTGAAGATTATAATAGATGGAGAGGAGAAGAAGAAGGTAAATTTCCTATCTGCAGAAGATTTTGAGCCTGCTCTTATTCCACCCAAGACAATTCCTGATCCAGATGACAGGAAACCAGAGGACTGGGACGAGCGGGCAAAGATTTCAGATCCAGATGCAGTGAAGCCAGATGATTGGGATGAGGATGCACCAATGGAAATAGAAGACGAGGATGCCGTGAAACCAGAAGGGTGGTTGGATGACGAGCCTGAGGAAATTGATGATCCTGATGCTTTAAAGCCTGGAGAGTGGGATGAGGAGGAGGATGGTGAATGGGAGCCACCAAAAAATGACAATCCTAAGTGTGAGCTAGCACCTGGCTGTGGTGAGTGGGAGAGACCGATGAAGAGAAATCCTGCTTATAAGGGAAAATGGCATGCTCCTCTAATTGACAACCCAAATTATAAGGGTATATGGAAACCTCAAGAGATCCCAAACCCTGCTTACTTTGAGCTTGAGAAACCTGATTTTGAGCCTATTGCTGCAATTGGTATTGAGATTTGGACCATGCAGGATGGCATACTCTTTGACAATATTCTGATAGCTAGTGATGAGAAGGTCGCAGACACATACAGAGAAACAACATGGAAACCGAAGTTTGAATTTGAGAAAGAGAAGCTGAAGGCTGAAGAAGCAACTGCTGGACATGGGATCTCCAGCTTCAAAGTAATATCCTCATTTCAACCATACCTCTTTGTTCTGTTTTGTTTTTTGGTGATGGAAAATGATTGTACTAATCTGCGGTTATTTCACATCCTAACAAACTCTCTTGGTTTGTTTTTTGCAGAAGAAGATTTTTAACCTTCTCTACAAGATAGGGGACATTCCTTTCTTAGGTGCCTATAAGCCTAAGATCATCGTGAGTGAACAAACTTGGCTGTTTATAGAACTGGTCCTGTATCTCTGCTTAATTTGAATAACTTATCATGGAATTACTTGTCTTGCAGGACCTCATTGAACAGGGAGAAAAACAGCCCAATATAACTATTGGCATCCTTGCTTCCATTGTGATTGTTATTTTCACAATTTTCTATAGAATACTATTTGGTGGCAGAAGACCAGTGGTATGTTGTTTGAATCATAAAGCATTGACACGTTTCTTGAAAGCGCTGTTGCACGGTCTGATCTACATGAAACAATTTCTCTGTAATTTTGCAGGTTGATGTCCCCGAAACAAGCAGTGCTGATGCTGCTGTGACTTCAATCAACCAAGGAAGCAGTAGAGAGAGGGAACGTGAGGATGAGAATGATGATGAGAATGAGGATGAAGATGCTGCTGTGCCTCCTCGTAGGAGGGCTACAAGAAGGGAAACTTGAAGTAGGGATTTGTGTATATAGATAGGCCTACTCTTTGTTTCTAATCCTAGATTGCTTTCTAAATGACATCTTCGAGCTGCAGAATTAGTTTACAAATGGTGCTATCATGTTCATCTTTATGTTTGAATCACATGGTGATGTAATTTTAACTGTAAGAAGTGATATGATTTCTTAATCCAAACTTGTGCAGCTTTTGCCTTTCTATATGCCGGATGGAGCTCCCTGACTTCGTAGGTTTACCGCCAACCCGAAATTCATTCGAGATCAAGAATAACTAATGAAAAGGTACTGGTATGAATCGCAGTAACACAACTACGATAATGCACATCTCAGAGAACCAATAGTAACCGGTTTCTGGTGAACTAAAATGTTACAGGGCAGCAACTAATTAATGGGTTCACACGGGGGAAATTCAAATTAAGGGAACAGTTGATAGAACGGTGTGTTTTAGTGTAAGTTATTAAGTCCAAAACGATGCGTTTTATAGAGTTTATAATTCTGTTATAAGTCACGTGGAAAGGAAAGAAATCACGAGTTGGTTGTTAGGCTCCTCTGTATATATAATAGCATTCTGTTGCAACAGATGCAGGAAAAAAATAATATTGAACCAATTCCTTTTCTTTCGGTAAGTCTTCCCTCACACCTTCTATGTGCTTTCACCGCTTCTTCTCCATCTTCCTTCTTCTTCTTCTTCGTCTACTTCTTCTGCTCTATCTCTTGACAACCAAGCTAGTTGCTCCATGTGGTATCAGAGCTGCATCTTCAGACTCAAAATGCCTCCTGAAACGAGATCCCAAGATGCAAGAAGGGTGGATGAAACCACCAATCCGGAGCAACCCCAAGCATATGATCACATCTAACAACAGCTTAATGATACCAGGGCCGTTGCTAATACACGCTTCAGAGAACTTAAAGAAGCTATGGATGCCTTTGTTTCTCGGGTAGACATAGCATTGCAAAAGACCCAACCTTCTTCAGGGGAGTGCAGCTTACCTCAGGCTCCTCAATTTCCCCCCACAAGAGATTCCCCTGCTCATTTCAACTGGATTAATGAAGGTACTCCTCCTCAATATCAATTACGTAGACCAAAACGAGAGTTTCCTATTTTTGAGGGAGAGGATGTCCTTAAATGGATTTATAAGTGTAACCAGTACTTTGATGTGGAAGAATTTGCTGAGCAAGACAAGCTCAAATTAGCTTCCTATTATCTAGATGGCATGGCCCTATGCTGACATCAAAATTACATGAGAAGCTTGGGAGGACGGGTAGTATCGTGGTCAGAATATATGGAGGCTTTATGCTGCAGGTTTGGGGGAGAGAAAAACCCTTTAGAGGAATTCATTGAACTTAAACAGAAAAATGACTTAGAAACCTATATCAAGGATTTCGATATCCTCTGGAATCGATCCGAAATTTCTGAGAAAAATGCTTTGGTATTCTTCATAGGAGGGCTGGATGTAAAAGTTAAGAATATGATCAAGATGTTTAAGCCAAAGTCCTTGAAGCAAGCATATACTTTAGCTAGATTACAGGACAACACCCTTACCCATAGACGTTGTGGCTCTAATCCTAAAAAACAGACTTATCACCCAACCACCTTTGCTTACCCAAACAAACCTGCTACCCCTTCCAGCTACAACAAAAATCTCCCCACCGGATTCCCAAGTACCAGCCTTAAACCACCACAAGCAGATCTCTTACCAAACCCCCCACCTTAAAACCCCAACATTACCCAAAGAACCACTAGACCCATAAGAAATAGAGACTTGGATGAGAGGAGGGCTAAGGACCTTTGTTTTTGGTGTGATGAGAAGTTTATACTGGGCCATAGATGCCATAACAAGAAACTATATTCCCTATGTATTATGGAAGAGAGTGGGGAGGGTAGTGAAGACGAGGGAGCCACTGACCTGGACCCTGACACCTATAATCCTCATATATCCCTCAATGCATTAGAAGGAGTAACTGGCCTTAACACATTGCGGGTTACAGGCAGGGTCGAAAAACAGCCTCTAGTTATCTTGGTAGATTATGGCAGTACACACAATTTCATCAGCAATCACGTAGCAGACAGATTGCATTGCAATCTTACAAACATTAAGGCTCTAACAGTGCAGGTAGCTGATGGTGGTATCATGGCTTGCACTTCTGTGTGTAGCAACTTCCAATGGTCCATCCGAGGAGTTGATTTTGTGACTGATGTATTTACCTTTGATCTTAAAAATTGTGATATGATATTGGGCATTCAATGACTAGCTACATTAAAAACCATCGTATGCAACTATGAAGAAATGTGGATAGCGTTTATATGGCAAGGTTAAGAGGTTTTTATGAAGGGAAATGATCCAGTAACCATGGAAACTGTCAGACTAAAGCAACTTAATGGTTTGTTATGTAGTACTAGTCTGGTTTCTGAAATTAACCTGTGCAGCCTACGCTTTATTAACAGTCAGGAACCGGAGAAAAATCCAACATCCACTGGGTTACAACCTGGCCTTGCTAAAAATACAGCTTTCACCAATCTGCAGGCGGAATACTAGGAGCTGTTTAAAGAACCAAAGGGCTTGCCTCCTCCTAGCAGCCATGATCACAGTATACCTCTTACGGAAGGCTCGAATCCAGTCAATCTCAGACCCTATCGACATTCCAGTCTACAAAAGGATGTGGTAGAACATATGGTTATATAAATGCTAGGCTCAGGCACCATTCAACATAGCCATAGCCCTTTCCCCCCCCAGTTGTCCTAGTCAAGAAGAAGGATGGATCATGGAGATCATGCATTGACTACAGGGCATTAAACCAGCTCACAATAAAAGATAAGTTCCCTGTCCCTTTAATAGATGAACTCCTAGAAGAATTGGTAGGTGCCTCAGTTTTTTCTAAGATTGATCTCCGCTCTGGTTACCACCAGATCCGAATCGCTCTTGAAGACATCTATAAGACTGCATTCAAGACACACAATGGGCACTATGAATTCTTGGTCATGCCTTTTGGCTTGACTAACGCCCATGCCACATTTCAAAGTCTAATGAATGACTTATTTAGGGACCAACTGAGGAAGTTTATTCTTGTTTTTTTATGACATTCTTATTTACAGTAATTCTATGACAGAGCACCTAGGCCATCTCAGGACTGTCTTCACGATTCTACAGACTAACCTGCTATATGCCAAGGCCAGCAAATGTGTTTTTTGCAGCCCCCATGTGGAGTATCTAGGCCATGTCATTTCGGCAGCAGGGGTGTCGACTGATCCCCATAAGATCAAAGCCATCCTTGATTGGCCTCTCCTATGCAACATTAAACAACCACGGGATTTTTTGGGTCTCACTGGATACTACATGAGATCTGTTAAGGGTTATGGTATCATTTGCAAACCCTTAACTCAGTTGCTGAAGAAGGATGCCTACAGATGGAATGAGGAAGCCACCTCAGCCTTCAATCAACTGAAAAATGTGATGACTCAACCTCCAGTACTGGCTGCCAGACTTGACAAAACAGTTCATCATCGAGACAGATGCTAGCAGCAGAGGCATGGGGGCAGTCCTCATGCAAGAAGGCCATCTGATTGCATTCATTAGCAAATCCTTTGAGGTTAAGCAACAATCACTTTCCACCTATGAAAGGGAACTACTTGATATTCTACTGGCAGTTACTAAATGGCGACACTACTTATGGGGCAGCCATTTTATTATACGTACTGATCATATTAGTCTCAAATATCTGTTGGAACAAAAGGTGACTTGCCCATCACAACATGTGTGGCTCGCCAAACTCCTTGGGTTTGACTATGAGATTGAGTTCAAGAAAGGGAAGGACAATGTGGTTGCTGATGCCCTCTCAAGGGTATCTTATGGAGCTCTTAGTACCCTTGCAGTCTCTTCTCTTTCTACTACACTTTTAGAAGACATCAAGCAATCTTGGCAGACTGATAAGAATGTGCAGACTCTCATTTAGGAATTAAACCTGTAGCCTAACTCTCATCCTCACTACTCTTGGGTTAACCAGCTCCTATGCAGAAAAGGTAAGCTTGTGGTAGGCCAACATAGACCTCTTCAAACTCAAATGATTTCTCTATATCATGACTCAGTTGCAGGAGGCCATTTAGGCACTACTGTTACATCAAAAAGGGTGGCCAATGGGTTTTATTGGAAGGGCTACCAAAAGCATGTTAGACAATACATCAGGGAATGCCTTGTTTGCCAACAAAACAAGTCTGAAAACACACGCACTCCTGGGTTGCTACAACCCCTCCCTATACCTACAGCTCCTTTCATTGATATTAGTATGGATTTCATGGAGGGGCTCCCTAAATCTGAAGGGCGGGAGGTTATCTTTGTGGTGGTGGACAGATTTAGCAAATATGCACACTTCATGGCTATTCCACACCCCTATACTGCCTGTTCTGTAGCCCGAGTGTTTCTAGACAATGTTTACAAATTGCATGGGTTCCCAGCCACCATTGTTAGTGACAAGGACACTGCCTTTCTCAGTCTCTTCTGGAAAGAGCTATTTGCTAGACAAAGCGTCAAGTTATGCTATTCAACAGCCTACCACCCCAATCAGATGGCCAGATAGAGGTGGTCAATAAGTGTCTCGAAAACTACTTGTGTTCCATGACAGGTACTTCACCAACACGGTGGGTTCAGTGGCTTCCCCTAGCCGAATGGTGGTACAACACCAATTACCATACGGCCACCAAATCCACCCCATATGAAATCATTTACGGTTAACCTCCCCCTTTACACATTCCCTACTTCCCAAAAGACTTACCTGGCGACACAGTGGACAATTTCTTATGCAAAAGGGAACAAATTTTACATGCAGTCAAGAAAAACCTACAGAATGCAAGGCATAGAATGATTCAACTTGCAAACAAACACAGAAGTGAAAGATAATTTGCTATTAGCGATCTAGTCTACCTCAAACTGCAACCATACAAACAAAAAACTCTCGGCCACAGACATTCTCAAAAATTAGCTTCCAAATACTACGGTCCATACGAATTTTTAGCAAGAATTGGTACCGTGGCTTATAAATTAAAGTTACCCACCTCTGCATCCATCTACCCTGTGTTTAATGTGTCACTGTTGAAGAAGAAGGTGGGCAATCGGGAGGTGCACCCCACATTACCTGCTCTGCCCTCTGAACCTCTTCTCCTTCCACAGGCTATTTTGGATCGCTGGATGGTTAAGAAGAATCTACAAGCAGCCACCCAACTCCTTGTTCATTAGACAGGTCTTACACCTACCGAAGCTACCTGGGAGTTTGCTGACGAGCTAGCCCTCTAATTTCCACAATTCGACCTTGAGGACAAGGTCCATTTGAAGGGGGGGCAATTGTTACAGGGCAGCAACTAACTAATGGGTTCACACGAGGGAAATTCAAATTAAGGGAACAGTTGATAGAACGGTGCGTTTTAGTGTAAGTCATTAAGTCCAAAACGATGCGTTTTATAGAGTTTATAATTCTGTTATAAGTCACGTGGAAAGGAAAGAAATCACGAGCTAGTTGTTAGGCTCCTCTGTATATATAATAGCATTTTGTTGCAGCAGATGCAGGAAAAAAATAATATTGAACCAATTCCTTTTCTTTCGGTAAGTCTTCCCTCACACCTTCTCTGTGCTTTCACCGCTTCTTCTCCATCTTCCTTCTTCTTCTTCTTCGTCTACTTCTTCTACTCTATCTCTTGACAACCAAGCTAGTTGCTCCATAAAACTAAATTCAAACGAGTAATCCGTAGATTTGTCTGTAATCATGTTAGTTTTCATTCTCTTAGAAACCATGTGGTCAGACACTTCGTAAACGCGATGGATGCATGTTGTGAAGCCATAGAAGAGCTCAAAACAAATTAAGTACGATCCCTCGGTGAAATTTTTGGCCTCAAAGCCCTGCTAGTCTCAGATCACTATCTCCTTAATGCCTTGCTTCAGCTGCAGTGTAGAGGATGCGGTAGCACCACATGTTCATGGCACCCTGCTCGATTGGCTGTATGCTCCAATTTCCATTGCTGGATTACATGGCGGCATAAAACCCACTCTACGAACTCAAGACAATTTCATCTTCCACACCCTTCATCATCGCATCCTTGGGAAATTGAGTGGAGATATAGATTTCAGTATCTTTTCTCTCCTGAAGCAGTGGAGCTGTTTTGCCACATCTGGTTAGAACTTAGAACCAACTGGACAGCCTGGTGGGAATGAAACCGAGATAAGAAGGGTATAGGATGAAATTTTCATATTTCTAAATCGATTCACATGATTTCATGCAGATTGACACAGGAATGCTAATCCATTTCCATCTGATTTGCCATAAACTTGGGAGTTTCTGCTTCTGTCAGGATTCATGCACCCAGAATATGAGTTGAAATTCTGACCTCAGCAATTTGATGACCCAGATACCAAAATCAAGATGTCAGAAACTGAATCGCCAAACACCACCCCCCCCCCCCCCCCCCCCCCACACACACACACACACACACACGAACAAACTCCATCCTTAAAATGGTGGAAAGAATCTGGGTCCTTTATTATCATTTCTCGCTCTACTATTAGAAATAAACTTCATACTATCATGACATCCGCAACACACGGAGGATTTTGGAGAAGCGAATAGCTGCCCCAGGCTGTGTAGAAATAAGCGCAAAAGAAAGTGCCAGCATTTCACTGTGCCCAATTTGAATGCACTCCCTCTCTTCATCCTCATCATGGAGGGTAACATCTGAAGCAGGCCTCCGTGCTTCAGTTTCTACTTTTTTTCATCAAGAATTGCAACTCCGTGTATATATATATTCTCTGACTTGGGTGGGATACATCTCCAGTCCCACACGTGAATTTTATTTCGGAACTCTATCCAACTATAACCTTTCTTAGGTTTCAAGCTCATATCCAATTTTCCATTATCAGCATAGCAGTTGGACAGTCACACAGTTTTTGATGGTGCATAATTCAAAAAAAATAAAAATAGGAAACGTGCTTGTTGCTGTTGGGCCGTGACTCAAGCAGAAACGTTCATAATTTCCAATAGTGTTTGAAATTGTAGTAATATTATTTTTAAAAATATATTAAAAAAATATTTTTTTAAAAAAATTATTTTTCATATAATACATCAAAATAATAAAAAAAATTAAAAAATATTTTTAAATACAAAAACAAAGACACTGTACTCTTCGGATATTGTCCCAAATAGCTACACTCCCATGTATTTTTTCCTCCAATTCTCTTAACACATTGTCTAATACACAAATACTGAATTTTTTTTCGATTTCTAAGGAATAAAAAAAAGGGCACACACCATTCACACACACAATTTTTATGCTTTTGATGATATATTCATTATAAGTATAAATTTTTATGTGGGTTCACATCATATTTTCTAGCCAATAAATAGTGGAAACTAGAAACACTCACCATATTTTATGCAGTCATGCATCTCTTTTCTTGATCAATAATTATTTGTAGTCAATGTGTTATTGACAATCACCAACCTCTCTATCAATATGAAGAGCTAAGCACTGTAATCAATAATGAATCCTAATATTTTCACCAATTAATTGTCCACTTTTTGCATACTAAGATAAGCTAGTTGACGCGATCAGAATCTATAAATACTTGGGTTACCATGTACATGAAGAAACATTTTTTTTCTGATAATCAACATTTCACTCTTCAACAATTTATTCTTATATTTTTCTCATTTTCTCTTATATTTTTAGGAATTTAAGTATTGATTAGTCTCTCCTTCAAAGATGTATTTATTTTTTCAAGAATAATCAAGTTTAAACACAAAACCCAATTCAAACTCATGTATCTTGATCCAAATTCATGAACAATGAAAATCCAATTTTTATGTGAAGTTTTAAGAGGTTTCAAACAACAAAGTTGCTTAAAGACTCGCTTACCTATATTTCGTCTATGGTGGATCCAGCACCTATCTAACAGCGCTCTCAGTACCTCTGCGGGCCTTTCAATGTGATGCTTCTCAATAAAGGCTCTTGCCTCATCAAAAAGGCAAACACGAGCAAGAAGAGATACCATTAAAGTATAGTGTGCTACCTTAGGTTCCTTAATACATTTGAAGTAAAACTTTCCTTCCTGATCCATCATGCAGGCTGTAGTGCAGCAATGTAGGACAGCTACACACGTGAGTTGATCAATCTCTGCTCTCTGGTCCTTCTCCATCCTGCGGGACAATTCTACTCCAAGCTCACCTTTTCCATGTAAGCTAAAGCCTAATATCATCACAGTCCACGAGATTGCATCCCTCTTCTTCATCCTTTCAAAAACTTTTAAAGCACAATCGACAAGTTCTGATTTGGCTTACATGTCCACAGTAGCGTTTTGAACTATGAGATTAAGGTCTATTCCATTTCCAAGTATCCGTGAATCGCTTTCCCATTCTTACGAGCTATTGTTCTTGCGCAGGCAGGAAGAACACTAGAAACCGAAAGCGAGTCCGGTTTTATTATCCATATTCATCTATCGAAACAGTTTCAGGGCCTCATCAAATCCCCCCTTCTTCACGTACGTGCCCGCGAATGATTTCCAAGATTGAAGAGATCATTTTACCACACAAGTGATCATTGCAAAATCACGTGAATTCTTAATTATGATTTGATTTTAGCATCAAACAAGCGCTAATAATAACGTTGACATGCAGAAATGAGATGGGAGATTGATGCTTATTATGATATATTTTAAAAATGTGTGGGAAAATGAGTGTGCCGGTAATATTTATATATAGAATTTGCATTGTAAATCACACTGTAGATATGTAAATATAGAGTGTTTATACTATAAATCATATTGTAGATGTTCAGAGAATTATGTAAGCATTATCTTTTTCATATTTATTTCAAAAGTTATTAGTATGTGTTGGGTCATGATATGACTATCAAATCTAAGTCTCTTTAACATGGGTTTGACATACTGTCAAATCCATATCACTTCAAATTTTCTCTATACTTTTAATATTCTTTTTACTTTTAAAAATAATAATTTATTAACCCGTTACCGTATGCAAGCTAATATACTGGTTTTTTAATTATATCTTATTAACTGTCTTTTTTTTTAAGAAAAAAAACTTTTATGGGCCATGAACTTTATTATATTCAATAATATTGTTTATTGGAACCAATGTTTTATTTAATAAAACAACAACAACAATAATTCTTTTAAAAAAATTAAGTCTTATTTTATTAAAAACATCATAAAAAATTGCAAAATTCTTTTAAAAATTAAAAGAAAAAAGTTAATAAAAAAATTCAATAAAAACTCAATACTAAAAAATAAAATTGGAAGGAAAACAAAAGATGACCAATATAAACCAATAGACCTAAAAAAAGAGAGCCTATGCACGCGGTCTAGCATGGGTGGTATATTTTTTACTTAATTTTAAAATAATCATTTTTTTTTCACTTTGATTCTTATTCTTTTAATCTTGTTTTTCCTCAACAAATTTGATGAAATTGCCCTTCAATTAAGGCTGAAAATGTTGAAATCACAAAAAAAGAGTTTGTTGACCAAAATGAAAAACAAATTTGCATGGTGAATCCACAATGGAATGTGAGAGGGGTTACAATGCTTGGGTTCACATTGATTATTTCACATGATTTAGTTTTTTTATATATCTTAAAGGTCACCTTTTTTTTAGAAATAAATAATTTTTTATTTTTAAAAATAAAATTTATTTATATAAAACATAAAAAATATAGATGAATTAGAATAATTTTTTTGAGACATTAAATATAAACAAAATAAAAAAAACTATTAGTTTTAACAAATGCTAAATAAACAATCTAAAAAATATGAGAGAATAAGTATTAATTTAAATATAAATTAAAAAATTATTTCATAAGAATACATATTAAAAAAGGTATTAATTAAAAAAAAACATTTGTCCTATTTTGAAAGGGCATATGAGCGTGGCCCTGCAATGAGCATACTCGCATGTATAGGTCCTTATTTTTTTATCAGGTAATGGGCAGATGATATGTTGTTCGCTCCAAAATATTTTGAAAAACAATAAAGGTGGAAAATCAAGGTTAGTGGTGTTCTGACATAGAAACCTATTTTCAACTTCTTTTTTTATAAAAAATATCTATAAAATGCTTTAAACACCTCGATAAACCCGTTGTAAATGGCTTCAAGCAACCCAAAAATCCACCCAAACACATAAAATCAACATGAAACCAAAAAAAGTCTTGAGTTCAGATCTATCATCTCAAACAAAGTGAAGGGCAAAAAATACTTAGGATAAACCATACTTTTTTATACCAAAATCGATTTTTTAGTACTCAAAACCGGTGTCAATCGATATTTTCTTTTTCTATCACCAAAGTCCGACCATTTTCTCTATCATCTCTATAATCAGGAATAAAAAATAAAAAAAAAATAAAGTTTTGAATCAAAATTAAATTTGTTAAAAAACCAAGGAATTGAAAGTTTATAATTTGAAAACTAGAATCATAATGAAGCTTAGTTATTTTTTATGGCTAGTATTTTTTTTTAAATGAATTTATTAACAACAAGAAGATTAGTCATTTTTTATGGCTAGTATTTTGTTTTTTGCAAAAGCTTTATTATCTCTCCTTTTATTTTTAAGCGATTTTCCCATTCCTCATTCAATTATGAGGGTAATGAAATTTAGAATTGAAACTTGAATTCAGAAAACTACAAGACCAAATCACTAAAATAATTCAACAAATACAGCAAAAGCAAGGGAAAAAACTAATCCCAAATCAATTCACTGGTCAGTCAAAATTAATCAACTTTATCAGTCAGCCTAAAATCCCATATCCTATTGGATCGGTCTACTGCTGTCTAGTATATGTATTATCGCACGACTCGCGGGGCTCTAGAACCAGTCAAAAGAATTCACTGGTCAAGGTAAAAAAAAAAATGGTAGCAAGCACTAGCGCAGTTGGCGTCCAAAAGGTTTTTCCTTTAGTTTTTTACTTCAAGGTCTATTTACCTAGCGGTTTCCTCCCTAACATAACATATTATTACTTTTTTTCTCCTTTTTTGGTTGATCAGACAGGATCATAGGCTGGCCACAACAATGGAAGCCTGTAGTACTATATTTTTAGAAAGAAAGAGATGATAATTTTCCGCCACAACTGTTATTTTGCAAGCATTCATACCAACCAATCACGCTGCTGAGTGCTGATAAATGCTGACCATAAATTGGCTGACATGCACCCACAACTTGTTGTTCCATCCATCCTGGGTTTCGGTGGAACAGACTTCCAAGATCGCCATAACAGTAGAAGCAGACAACTTTGGACACGGTAAAGGCCGTAAAAACATGTTTAAACTCGGACAGAAAGGACATGAAAATGAAATGACGAAAGAATCGGTGGGTTTGGTTCGGTTTGGACTTCGAGTGGGATGTGTAGAGCACGTGTGGACGTATGAGCCTGGTGGGGGCTCACGGAGTTAGTCGTTGATTTAATAGCATATAAAATTAAGTAACACAGCAGACGCCCGCAAACAATTTGGCAGGCAGTATCGGTAGCATTTTCTTGTGCAAAAATGTTAAAGATGGCTTTCTTTGACTGTTAGTTTGTCGTCTTCTCCTTTTCAATTGAAAAGGATCAAACTCTGGTCACTCTTTCTTGTTTGTTGATCTTCTTCGAAGACCAATCAGTTCAACAGCACTGCTAGCCAGCCCATATCCAGATACATCCCATCCATTCACTGTGGATTAATTGGAATCCACCGTTGCATGTTTTATGTTTTATCCTTTGGGTCAAAACTCATAGCTCATCATGTGCAGAAGATATCATTATCACTTGTCTCTTTCTATCCTCATTTATTTCTGTCTCCTTGTAGAATAATATGCTCTTGAAAAATAAACTCAATTTTTGGATGTTTGAAGAAAAGAGCAAGCGATCCTTCTGTTAGAAACTAATCGACTGATTAAATTAATTAAATTGATTGACTAGTTTAGTCAATATAATATGATTACTGTTTAGATTAGAATTTTTTTAGATTAGTTGAATTTCTTGATCATTTAGGACTTTATGCCTATAAAAAAACTTAAAAAAAAGAGAGAATAGCTAAGAGAGCTTAGAGAGAAACACCTAATAAAAATATATATTCCTCTCAATCTTCTTCTTGTTTTTGAGTTTTTTACTTTGCATTACTGTTTTGATATTATACCATACTTACTCTTTTTTCCAACAAGTGGTATCAGAGCTTAAGTTTGATTTATTTATATAACATGGTTCATCCAAACTTTCTATTTCATTATCCTAGGTTGATAAAGAACAACTATGAAACTTGGTGTATTAAAATAAAAGCATCGCTAAGTTCCCAGGATGTATGGGAGACAATTAAAAAAGGCTTTAAGGAGCCTATAGATGAGAGGCCGTGCAAAAGGCACAGAAGAAGAATCAACAAACACTAACAATCATTCATCAATATCTAGATGATGTATCTTTTGAGATAGTGGCCAATGCAACCGTTGTCAAGCAAGCATGAGAGATTTTACAAAAATCAAACCAAGGAGCTGACAATGTGAGAAACGTAGATTTATAAAAGTTATGTGGTGACTTTGAAAAGTTACATGTGCTTGAATTGAAGAATATTTCAGAATACTTTACAAGAGTATTGGCCATATACAATCAAATAAAAAGATATGAGGAGAAAATGAAAGAGATACGTGTGGTAGAGAAAATCTTACGCTCTCTGCAAAAGAAGTTCTATTATATGGTGGTCGTGATAAAAAAAAGTCACAAAATATGGATGTTTTTTCAATCCAAGATCTTATGAGAAAATTAAAAGTTTATGAGGAAAGAGTCAATGCAATTCAAGAGGATGTGGGTGCACGAGCACTTTTCAAAGCAAGATGGTTTTGGATATTTACAAGAGGGTAGAGAACATGGACGAAACAAAGGAAGAAGAAAAAGAGACAGATTTGGAAGAGGAGGTCGTGACAGCCTTCACAGGACAACCAGTGAACTGCATAAAATAAATTAGTCGACCAGTTACACTAACAGTGGTAATCCAAAATCCAGGTTTGATAAATCAAAAGTTAAATGCTATAATAGTTAAAAGATAGGTCATTAAGCTACGAATTGTTAAAGTCCAACCAAGAGGGTTGAGGAGAATGCAAATCTAGTGATAGAAGAAAATGAAACCACCTATTACTAGTGCATGATGAGAGAATATAAGATAAAAAGAACATGAGGTATATAGATAATGAAACTATAAACCATATATGTGGAGACAAAGACAAGTTCATGGAGTTTGATGATGCAATTAGAGGTAATGTCACATTTGTGAATCATTCAAAAATTGTCATTAAAGAAAAATATATGATTTTGATTAAATTAAAAGATGGAAGTCATCAATTTATTGATTATGTCTATTATATATCAATGGTAAAAAGCAACATATTGAGTTTAAGACAATTGCTAGAGAAGGGGTATGGGAATAAGATGAAAGATCGTATTTTGACATTATTTGACACTAAAGGAGCTATGATTGCAAAGGTAGACATGACAAAGAATAGAATGTTCTTGCTAAATATAGAGACAGGTGTGCCTAAATGATTAAATGCATATGTGAAGAATGAGACTTGACTTTAACATATGAGACTTGGTATGTAAACTTTGATGATTTGAAGATGATGGTATAAAAAGAGATTTGAAGGGTCTATCATCCATTATACGTCCAAATCAATTGTGTGAAGGATGTTTAGTGGGCAAGCAATTTTGCAAAAGCTTTTTAAAAAAGTCTACATCAAGCGCAAGTCAACCCCTACAAGAAATATATGTCGATGTTTGTGATCTTATCAAACCATGTTTGTTTGGTAAAAATTGTATTTTCTACTTTTTATTGATTATTATAGTAGAAAAACTTAGGTATACTTTTTAAAAGAAAGGTCTAATATGTTTAATTGTTTTAAAAGGTTTAAGGTATTAGTTGAAAAGAAAAGTTTATTCTATAAAATCACTTAGGATAGATAGAGGGCGAATTTTGTTATAATGATTTAATAAGTTTATGAAGATCATGGTATAAAGAGATTTCTAATGATGCCTAGATCCCCACAACAAAATGGCGTGGTGAAGAGAAAGAATAGAAGCATCATCAACATGGCAAGAAGCATGTTTAAAATCAAGAAGATGCCTAAAAAGTTTTGGGCCAAAGCTGTAGATTGTGATAGGTGTCCTACTAAAAGCTTGAATGACATGACTTCATAAGAAGCATGGAGTGGAAGAAAACAAAGTGTTTCTCACTTGAAAGGTTTTGAGAGCATTGACTATATGTATGTAGATGATCAAGTAAGGACCAAATTAAACTAGATGATAAAAGTAAAAAGATGATCTTTATGGGCTATGAATAAAAGTCCAAAGGATACAAGCTTTATAACACTAATAAAGGAAATATGATGAATAGTAGAGATGTTGAGTTCAATAAAGAAAGAACATGAGACTAGAAGGTAAATGATGGTGAGAAATATGACTTCCTACCAATTCTTGATGAAGAGAAGGAAAGATATGAAGATCATCAAGAACGTATAGTTACACCTCCACAAACTCAAATGTGCTCAACTTCTTCTTCTTCTAGTAGAAGCTTAAGTAGTGGCACTCCACTAAGTTTACCAAAAAAGATAAAAAAGCCTTAATGACTTATATGAGATAACTAATCATATTGATGATAATGTAACATTATATTGTCACCTTATTATATGTGATCCTATAGCGTTTAAAGAATTAATAAAATATAAAAAATAGAGAATTGCCATGAATAAAAAGATTGCATCAATTGAAAAGAATGACACATGAAAATTAGTTCCTAGACCAAAAAAAAAAGAGCCAATAGATGTCAAGTGGATCTTCAAAGAAAAGAATAATGTCAAAAGAGAAGTAAAAAGGTACAAGGCAAGATTAGTGGCAAAAAACTATAATAAAAAACATGAGATTGACTATAATGAAGTATTTACTCTAGTTGCTAGATTAGAAACCATTCGATTCATCATTGTCACTGTTGCTCAACATAGATGGAGAATATATCAAAGGGATGTCAAATCATCATTTTTTTAATGGTTTTTTGAAGATAAGGTCTACATTGAGTAACATATGGAATATGAAGTGAAGAGATATAAAAACAATGTATTAAAGTTGAACAAAACATTGTATGAATTAAAAACAAGCCCCAAAGGCTTGGTATAGTCGCATTGATGACTATATTTTAAAGAATGGATTTGTTAATTGCCCTCATGCATATGTTATCTATGTAATGATCAAAGAGAGTAGTGATACTCTTATTGTATGTTTGTATCTGGATGACTTTATCTTTACATGAAATAATCCAAAGATGTTTGGAGACTTCAAGCAAGCAATAATCAAGAAGTTTGAGATGACAGACATTGGTTTTATAACATGCTACTTAGGGATTGAGATCAAACAATAAGAGGATGAAATCTTTATAAGCCAAGAAAAGTTTGCGAAATAGATTCTCAAGAAGTTCAAGATGGAGGATTATGCAAAAATAAATACTTCAATTGAGTGTAGAGTGAATATGTCAAAGAATGGTGAAAGGGATAAGATAAATTCTACAACATTCAAAAGCCTAGTTGAGAGTTTGAGATATTTGACATGCATTCATCCAAGTATTGTTTTTGCAGTAGGACTTGTGAGTAGGTTTATGAAGACATCAACCATGATACATTTCATAGCATTAAAGCGAATTCTCCAGTATATCAAATGTACTGTTGATTTTAGCTTGTTCAATGGTTATTCTAATAACTTTGAGCTTATGGGTTATAATGATTATGATTAGGCTGGAGATATGAATGATAGAAAGAGTACTATGAGTTTTTTTTTTTCTATATGGAAGACACAACATTCAATGGAGTTCAAAAAAACAATCTATAATTACTTTGTCAACATATGAAGCTAAATATATAGCTATTAAATCATGTGTTTATTATTTCATATGGCTAAGAAGATTATTAAAAGAATTGTGAATGCCACAATAGAATCCTACGGAGATTTATATGGACAACTATTAGTTATTGCCTTAGTTAAAAACCCAGTTTATCATGACAAAAGTAAGCACATGACACAAGATTTCATTACCTAAGAAATTATATTACAAATGAGGAAGTTGAAGTCAAGTATGTGACGACATAAGACTAAGTCGCGGATATCTCCACAAAACCTCTAAAAAATGATGTTTTTGTCAAAATGAGAGATATACTGAGAGTTATGAAGAAATTAACTTTAAAAAGGGGTGTTGAAAATTAAAATCGAATTCTGATTTTTTTGAAGAATTGAGGAATTGGTCCATCAATTGAGAACCGTTCGACCAATTAGATTTAATAAATCTATAAATCGGTTGAGAAATGATCAACTGGTTCAGTCAGTAGAATATAATTGTTTAGATTATGATTTCCTTGTATTTATTTAATTTCTTGATTATTTTGAATTTTATGCCTATAAAAAATTTATAATTCAGTATTATTAAGTAATATAAAAAAAATAAAGAAAATATCTAAGAGAACTGCTTTGATTTATACCACACCTATCATCCTTTCACCACATTTTGCCATTATAGTTTTGCTGTTTTGTTAAAGAAATTATGGACTTTAAAGACACACCAAATGTTCAAATGGGTCTACTTTCTTTCTTGCCATCATCAGTTTTTCATTTCTATTTTCTTTCATCTAGTTTATAAAACATTCACAGCAGATTGCTAGTTAATTCCCAATTAATGCAACATAATTAACGTGACGAGAAATTTTTAACAAAGAGAAGTGTGCATAAAATATTCAAACAGAGAGATGGAAAATTGAAACCCTTTTCATTCAGTTCTTTTGTATGATCTAACTAAAGTATCACTAATTTTACACAGTACAGCAAGGGTGATAAGAACCCCAGAAAACAAGAAGAGACTAGAAACAAATCCATGATCACTTTCTTGATTTAATATTGATCTTGGCTTTTAGAGAAGACTTGCTATGATTGGTAGGTGTTGAGTGAAGGTGTTGTTCTTGAGTACTCTTTTGTGTCACTTTAGACTGAGATTTCTTACTTCTCTTCATTCCAAAGGAAGAAGAAAGCTTCCTCTTTTCGTTCTCCCTTATTGACTCCAACTTTGGTTTCCATTGGCGTGACCCAACAAGCTGCGTATAATCTTTCTCTAACTGAGGAGTAGTGCAAACTCTGCTTGTTGGTGTACAATTTCTTGAGCTCTCATCTTCTTCACTCTCCTTGACTTTACCTTCCTCCATTAATTGTGATAAAAACTCATCTGATACACGTATCCTCAAACACCCATTTGGAGATTTTTGAATATCAAAAGGTTGGCAAGTAGCTGCCTTTTTTAGAAACGCATTTCTTGAAGATGATGGCTGAGGCTGTAGCGAGGAGCTGGCGAAGGAAGCTATAGTGACAAAAGACAGCACAGATTGGAAGCAATGTTTAGGTAGAAGAAAGTACTTGTGGCCTAATTGAAGCAGGTCATTCTCAGAAAGAGCTGGGATCTTTTGGCCTATATAGAATGAATCTGAATGGCAAACCAAGTGTTTAGGAAACTCTACCATTAGCTCAGAAACATAGATTGGTCTGTCATAGATCTTCACTAGCCCATCCGATCTTATAAGCTTGATTGTACCTGCCGGTGGCTCAGACTGGATTTGCAAGCATGATATAGGATTGCCCATCAAATGAAAACACCACGGGATGATTTGCAGATTCAAGAACCTTATACCCATTTCCACACGAACCAGCTTTAAAGGTAACGATAGAGAGAGTCGTATGCGAGATGAGTAAAAATATATGGTTCACTTTTGGTTCATTAGTAGATGATGATTAAATAGTAACAAGTGATGAGAAAGGAGAAAGGTTTCTTTTTTATTTCTACTTGTTAGCTTTGCTTCACCTTTTGAGAGGTGAGGATGGATGAGAGTGTTTTTATACAAGAAAATTGGGTTTTTGAGAAAGGGTAGCTTGGTTTTTAGTGAGAGAGAGAGACAGAGACAGAGAGGGAGGGAAGGAGGGACGGAGACCCTGGAAAAGCCTTTTATTTTTTAGCACAAATTAAGTACTTTGCATTTGTTTTTGTTGTGTTTGAAACTTCGACTACCAAAGTTTGACTGGATCTTTTTCTTTTTTTTTCCATATCCTTTTCACCGAACGCCAATTGAGGCCACAGGAAAGTTTTTGAAATTTAGATCCCGCCTCTACCACTAGGTTTAACATAAATCAATGAACCTGCAGATTCTCCCACCCTGCTCCTTGCCTGGGGCTGCCTCTATGATTACTTTTCAACTAATTTTATAATAATCACATTATTTGTTATCATCATCATCATATCTTATACTTGTTTAGTAGATGATCTTCTCTGACTCCAGAAAGGGCGACCCCTGTTCTCACAAAGAAATCGGCTACTCGGATTAGGGTTCTTTTACCGTTTCAACACATAGTTTGGTAAATTTTTTGACAGAATAGTATCAAATAACATGACTTGAATACGATTGTGTTTTTGAATATTAGTTTTGTTTAGAGATGTTACTGGGAATAACGATTGTTTAGTTAAAAAACAAAATCTATGTCTCATGCAAATTAATTTACATATACAAATATCAACCAAAATATTTATGAAGATCCAATGTTCAAGATATGAGATTCAAGATATAATAATTAAGAAATAAATAAATTGACATGGCGTGAAAGAAATAGATGAAAAAAAGGAAGGGAAAGAAAAATGGGTAACTGATGATATACTGGGGTTTTGTTTTCAACCCACCTAGACAGTTAAAAAGATTTTAATGAGATGATTCTAACTACATCTTAAAAGATTATCAAATAAAATTGTAATTGGTTAGACATTTTGTTCGGGATTAATTTAGGGTTAATGTTGTTTAGAGATTTTGTTTAGGGTTAATTTATTGTTAGAATAGTTTTGTGGTCTTTCAAGAGATGGTTAGAATCATCTTATTGAGATATTTATAATAATATCAGTTATGTTGAAAATTAAGTCCCGATATGTTTTTGATAACCTATTATTTATTCCCATCTTTCTTTTCCTTCATTTTCTCTTCCATTTCTCTCTCTTACCTCGCTAGCTCATCTCCTCTCTCTTTCTTAACCATTAAATCTTGAATTTTATCTCTTATGCATGTGAATTAATTTGCACAAGAAGTGCATTTCAACTTTTATCTATACAGTTGTTATTGGATCCTCATAGTGGGTTGTGTAAAAATCAATATTTAAAAATGCAATTATGTTTTAAATTATGTTATTTTTCTAAAAATTTTATAACCTATGTTATTTTTTCAAAGCTTTAAACAAACAGTGTCATTTTTTTTAAAAAAAAGATCCCATATTAGTAGAAAACATAATAATCTTATGGACTCTTGCTAGGCAAGACTGGAATTAAGGTAATATTTCAGTTTAATTAACGGCACCATCTACCAAAAATCCAAAGACATGGTCAACGGTCATAGTCTATTTTTTTATTATTATTATAAATGAAGATTTTGAATTCAAGGTTTTTTTGGAAGGATTAAATTGTATCGGGAAATTAATATTTTAGTTTATGGCAAAAAAAAAAAGGAAAAAATAAAACAGATGGCAAAAACAAAGATTTTAGTAGAAAAAAAGCTATTCAAATATAAGATTTCTTAAGAGAATGGAATTCTAATACTAATTAAGTTACAGATCATTGGTTAAAAAAGATATATTGAACCGATATATTTAGTAATATATTTAAGAACACTGCAGAAAATGCCTTAAACTTGAAGTTACAAAGAAAGGAAAAAAAGAAGAGATCGAGATCCTGGTCCTGGTGAGCAAACCCAGAGCATATTCAGAGGCATCCGTCCATCTACTCTATGTATTTGTCGTTTGCTTGCATGTCGATTTCTACGTTTCTCATCTTGCCATGAATGTACGGTCCATGCTAATAAAACTAGATTATCACATTACATCGGAATACTTTAATATATTTGAATATAACTTTGTAGATAAACAAAGAATATCTCTTTTTTCTCTCCTCTGTGCTCCTTCATGTGTTGCCGTGTCTGAGGAAACGGAGACAATTACAGGCCACTGATCTCGATCAGTGTAATCATCCCATTGACCATTCTCTACGAAGTTACAGAGAACTACTTCGATATATATTATACTTATCAACATCCTAGGAGTTGTTCCTGGATTTCACAACAATCAAAAACTTTATCCTATATATATGACAATAAACAAAATTGAAAATCACCATTAATCGAAGCATTAAATGCAGGGTCTCCCTTCGATTCTTTATTTATGCTGTTATCGGGGAGTAAAAAAGAAGAGAAAGAAATCCAGAGCGAGTTACGATAACCATAGCACGATGGAGGAATGATACAAATTATGCATGTCATCATACATCATGACAAAATAAATAAAATACTAGGCCCTCCTCCATGCCTGAGCTCATGCGCTAGGTAGAACAATTCGTGCTTTAATTTGTTTTAACAATAAAAATGATTAGGATCGATATATTTGTGAAAGATTCCACGGGTTATAGGGAGCTGGGGATGAGGATGGCGTAGCAGCATGGTGGTTTAGAGCTGATTATACATCCACCATCCTCACCTTTGTTTATTGCCGATGCATGGGATAGAGAAAAAGAACTTATCCTCCATCGAAATTGAGACCCCCTCAAAGACTCTCTATTAATAAAATTATATGTGTTTTTTATAATCACATGTAATATATCTTAAATTAGGCTGCTACATAATATAAAAATAAATATTAAGTGTATAGAGAATAAAATAAAAAGAAAATTGAACTTTACCATGATTTTGATATTTATTTAAATTAGACAATAGAAAGATAAATCCAATAAGATCTTTATTTTAAAAAAATCAATTATCCAAAAATTAAATATACTGATATAAGACCGAAAAAAATATGTGGATGTAAATAATTAGGTGTATATATTCTTCATGAGACGGTAGGCATATCCGGCGGCCCCCACCCTTATCCGTATCCCCCAACCCTCTTCCCATCACGTTAGGTGTTCTTGAGTCCTAGTTGGAAAAGTGAGATTCTCAAAAGTTTGATTTTTTAAGAGACTAAAATTCTTAAAATCTTACCTCTCCAGGCCATACCATTTTCTATAAAAAGTTAGAATATTAAATTTTTAAAATTCAATTCTAATGAATAGATTACTATGTAATATAAATGAATATATATATATATATATATATATATATATATATATATATTAAATTATGAAGTTTGATATAGAAAACTTGGATTTTAGATGTGTTTTAAACCATTATTTTCCACGGATATACGATCTGATTTCTCAAATATAATGAAAACAATCATAAAGATTGAAACAGATAGTTATACTCTTTGATGAGTAGTTAAGGGTATAAAATTTGAGGGCCATTTTGAAAAAAAAATTGTATATTTTTTATAAATATAAATATGAAGTCACTTTCACATACACACAGAGGTTTCTAAGGTAATATCTTGAAGTTTCTATGGTTGATTCTGTTGGATTATTTAAGATATTTAATTTATATTTTAGTATATTAGTTAGGTTTAAAATTATTTATATGAGGACTAGATTGAGTCATGGAATTTTGTGGAACAAGTTGAATTATTTTTTTAAGGATATGCAGTTTTGGGAGACTAGTAAATCAGAATCTTAAAATCCTGATCAACTGGTTGACTTGATGGTTTTAGTTGACTGGTTTGTTAATTTCGATCAACTAGTTGATCGAGCAGTAAGGGTTGATTTGTTTTGTTAGGTTCGGTCAATTGGGTAATGTTTGGGATCGATCAAGTGGATATGTTTTGATTTTATAAGCACATTTTGGTCTCTAATCTACGAGTTGTAACCTTTGTATGATATATGCTTCAAGTTATTTTTAAGTATTTTTTTTATATTTATTATGGGTTCTAATGATGTTCCTTCTAGCGATCCTCAATGATCTCTAGTTCCACGCATGTTAATCTTGAGAGTTCGTGTTTTTTTATTTTTTTGGTTGGCATGTCTTACTTATTTCAACGGGAATTTTTTTTTTATATGTTTTATAGCGCTTTATTATTATACTATTTTATTTAAAGTTTGGATTTTATATTACAATAAGTATTATATATTGTTATTTTTTTTATTGATTTTAAAGAATATTTTGAGAGTTGATGAATACTATAAGATTTTATATAATTTGGTTTACAATAAATACATTTGAAGTTTAGTTTAGATGAGGTGCTGTCATGATACCGCTATTACGTGACAAAGATAATTAATTAGACAATCAACACAATGTACACATAAGACAATGAATGAAACTAGTCAGCAGTATTGACATATTTGGTTGGTTTACAAATAATCAAACAGTAAAGATCAGATCACAGCGCCATATGCAACACAGACGACTAGTTAAACAGTGGAGCATAACAACCAGTTGCACACTGATCAAGACCATCGATGCCTTCCGTGTTTGCCACACTTCAAGAATTAACGTTGCGTACGACAAGGATTTGTGTCCCTCTCGAGTCTTGACACTTGAAAAAACTGAGATCATTGCCAATTTATTTACGCAAGGAAAATCCTCTGGATACTGGAAAAATCAGTGATGGATTTGGGATTCATTCAACTGTTGACCGTGTTCATGTTCCAAGGTGGAATAATCTGCTTGCAGGCTGCATTTCACTTTCAAATAATCTCTGCAGAGAAACCAACATCAAGCTCCCGAGTTGGTCCAATTCTAACAAAAATGAATATTGATTCTGAAAAAATAAAAAATAAGAGAGTGATCTGTGACCTACAAGGCTAGCCTCCCATGCGTTTCAAATCAATGCTACTGCTAATTGAATTATTTTTTTTAAAAGGTTTTTATAAATAAAAATCTTTTGAAATAAAATGAGATTGGTAAAATAAAATTTTAAGATTATATGTCATGATCTTTTACAATAAAAATATTAAAAACATGATAAATGACAAGGTTTAGAGGGTATAAATATGTTGTGAACCATCACATAAAAAGATAAGAACCTTTTATCACTTAAGATAAAAATATATCGGTGTCAAAGTATTAACTAACTTAAAACTCAAGAACAAATATCTTTGTTCCTGAAATTTAAGATTTTTTAAAATTTTTTATTGTCTTAAGTTATTTAATATATTTTTATGTAAATATATTAATTTTATAATAAGAGAATATTTAAATCCTTTTATTGAAACTATTTTTAAAAATACTCAAGTTCCTATTATAAGTATGAGTTCCTCTAGATTAGAAAGAAAAAATTCTAAATCTTATTTATTTATATATCTTAGATTTTAAGATATTATTTTAGAATGACAATATAAAAATATTATTGGCTTTTATTTTATTTCTTTATAAGGTTAAACTCGGACGGTTTGATGAAATATCATCTACTATTCAATTTGAAATATCATCTCTTATTTGTTAAATTATCATCAACGATTCTAATTTGAGAGAGCCTGCAAGAAAATATATATATATATATATATATATATATATATATATATATATATATATATATATATATCAATTTGAATGTGATTATCCAACTTAAGAGCTAATCAAGGACTTAGTTTTGATGCATCAAGAATGACCTGAAGACCAACAAAAAAAATATCTGTGTTTTTATTTTTAGAATATGTCAGTTAATATTTGTTTTGTTTCGAGACTAAAGCATAGGTCACTTAATTCAATATTATCATCCTAGACTAAAGCATAGTCTCCAAACAAAACAAACATCAATTGACATTCTAGGGGAAAAAAAACATAAAAGACACCTAGAACCAAAAGAATAGATTATTTTTTTGGTCTATCACTAAAGCATATGTCACTTTTAAAAATAATTCAATATCTGGCGTGAATTACGGGACTCCAACTTTTAAAAACAAGTACATGTACTTTAGGAATTCTTACAATCCATTATGTTAAATTTTATTTTAATTTAAATAAATGTGTGGACTCTCAAAATCATAATAATTAAGTGAAATTATAAGATGTGGTATGTGTAAAATAGAAACATTGATGAGGTGTAGTTAAGCTAAATGGCAAGGAGAATTCACTGTTTATCCAAATCCAATCTACTACAGATTACAACAGTAATTCATAGTATATTTTTTTATATTTTTTTTTGTTTTTTTTATTTATTTTTTATTCCAAAATTATCTTTGTCAATATTAAGTTGGTTAAAAATTTCATTTTGTAATTTTTTTCTTTAAAACATTGTTGATTACTACAGTGTTTCTCCACACGGTTTTTTTTTTTTTATGATTTTCTCCAAAATCATCTTTTTCGATTTTATTTTTTAATATTGAGCTGGTTAAGAATTATAATTACAATATGTGAGGGAAGCACTGAGCTTTCCTCGCAAATTACTGTGGATTGCTACAATGTTTTTTCCCACATAATTTTTTTTATGTTTTTTTTCTAAAATTATCTTTGTCAATTTTATTTTTTTAATATTAAGCTGGTTAAAAATTACAATTACAAGTAAGGCTAAATCATGTGGAAAAAACACTATAACTTTACTCATAAAACACTATGGATTGATACAGTTTTTCCTCACATAGTTTTTTTTTCCAGTTTATTTTGTGTTTTCTTTTTTTAATATTTTTCCAGAATTATCTTTGTTGATGTTTTTTTTAATATTAAGCTGGTTAGAATTTAACTTTGTAATAATGCTTAATCATGTGGGGAAAGCACTGTAGCTTTCTTTACAAAACACTGTGGATTGCTGCAGTGTTTCTCTACATAGTTTTTTTTCTTGTGATTTTTTCAAAATTATCTTTGTTAATTTTATTTTTTTAATATTGAGCTGGTTGAGAATTACAATTATAAGTTATTACAAATAAGGCTAAATCATGTGGGGAAGCATTGTAACTTTCATCACAAAACATTATGAATTGCTACAGTGTTTTCAGCACGGTTTTTTTGTCCCTGTTTTTTTTGTGTTTTTTTTTAAATTATCTTTATCGATTTTATTTTTTTAATATTGAGCTGATTGAAAATTTAGCTTTGTAATTTTTTTCTTTAAAACATTGTGAATTGCTGCAGTGTTTTCCCACATAATTTTTTTATAATCTTTTCCAAAATTATCTTTGTCGATTTTTTTTAATATTAAGTTGGTTAAAAATTATAATTACAATAAAACTAAATCATATGAGGAAACTGTTGTTGTTTTCCTTACAAAACACTGTAGATTGCTACAGTATTTCTCTAAATGATTTTTTTTTATGATTCTTTATAAAATTATCTTTGTCTATTGTATTGGGGAAAATACTATAATTTTCCTTACAAAACATTATCAATTGCTACAATGTTTTTCCTCATAGGTTTTTTTCCTTTCAAAATTATCTTTGTCGATTTTTTTTAATATTTAACTGGTAGAGAATTTAGCTTTGTAATTTTTTTTTGTTTTTTTATTAACAGAAAAGCTAAATCATGTGGCAAAAACAATGTATCTTTTCTTACAAAACACTGTGGATTGCTACAAATCATTTTGTTCAATCTCTAAATTTTTTATCACCAACACAACTTTTTTGTTTTTAATAAAATATTGGCTCCATCATACCTTTAGTTTTTATTAATTATCTAGTGTTAATTCATAATTATAACACTATCAAATATATTTATTTTTTACATGTCATCCCGTTTAAATGAAAAGTTGTAGTTACGATATACATGATGTGGCAAATTAGTAATGATGTAAATGCCAAGGTGATAATTATGACATGCATATTAAGTGATGACGTGGCAAATTAGTAATGATGTTATGCTAATGACATGGAAAAACTATCTTATATGTTGACTGGGTTGATAGTTTGGCTGAAGGAGGTGAGGAGAGTGTTTCAACTTTCAAGCTTAGTTTTACATCGCGTTGTGTTTTTAAAGTTTTTCTTTTATTTTTTTTAGTTTTAAAATAATCTTTTTAATATTTTTTAATAATAATATAATAATTTTAAAAATATATATTATTTTTTAAAAAATACTAGTCATATATTAACTGGAATTCCCTCCTTTTATTTTTCATCTTGACTATTCCATGGTGTTCTGGCTCGTGACACTCTTTCGCAATTTGGATTTAATAGGCTATACTAAATACAAATTTGAAGAAAGATCGGCATGGAAGATGGTGCCTTGAAGAAAAATACAATATTCAGGACCACCTCAGGCACTTTTACGGACTTGAATTTCACGGATGAACTCTTGGTTCAAGGATATTGGTGCAAGAGAACTCGAGTCAACATTTTCGAGCCTGAACCTTCCATCTCTAGTGTCATGCATGACCCTTCATCATATGTGCCTTTTTCTCTCTCTCTCTTAACGAAGATATTAGTTAACTGAAATTAGAGGTATGAAGTTGATCTGGTCAGATTTTAAATTTAATTTAAAAATTTACTAGTTTGAGTGTTATAAATTTTAGGGTATAAACTTATCTGATTGTTAATTTTAAGGTTTCAGGAGATTAGTAAAGATGTACGTAAGTTGATTCAGACTTGTACAGTTAGAAAAAAAAATAAAAAATAAAAAAGAATATTAGTTAACTGGGTCAATCAAATTCTAAACGATTCCGAGTTCAATTGAAAAGCACAGGACACCATTCTTCACGTGCATTGCTTTCTCAGCCTTTATAGGTTAAAATGAAGAGGTGGGGTGGTCCAGCCTGGCATGTGAATAAGGAAGAACGTGTCAAAGATGTCGTCGCGGATTCGAGAAGGATTAGGTGACTGTATCATTCACCGAATCTGAAGGGGCAAAAAAGGAGAGTAGATTGATAGAATCTCTACTTGAATACAATCCAGACGTGGGGGGGGGGGGGGGGGGGGGGGGGGGGGGTAAGGTCTACCCAATCTCTTAGTGTACATGACTAATGTGCTGATCAGCACAAATGCCGGCATCGACTTCTTCTAAGATGAAGAGATTGAATGGGAAACCCTTGGAAGTTCTGAAAGCATAGATTCTTAAGTTCTATGATTCGTACTTGAATCTCAAATTAAAATAAAAGGGTACTTATTCTGATTTTTAAGGGGGGGGGGGGGGGGGGGGGGGAGCGTTGGGAGGTGGACAGAAACTATTAAAAAAAAAAAACTATAGGAGTTTTTCATATTGTATGACAGATTATAAACACCATACAATAATCCTAAATGTATGGAATTTAAGAAGCGGAAAGAGTGTTTTGTTTCTCCTAAGAAGTCTGCTCAGATAAGTTGTAAGTTACAAAGAACACCTTCAAAACGTTAATCCAATCTTAGATACCGTTTGTTATTTTGGCAGGCTTAGTGCTTTTTAAATTTTTTTAATTAATTTTTTTAAATTGTGTTGATGTGATGATTTAAAAAAATATTATTTTAATATATTTTTAAACGAAAAATATTTTAAAAAATAAACTACTGTAATAACATATAATATTTTAATAAATTACTGTACTTGATGCTATCTAAATATATAGAAATATATGGTTAATTAATTCATCTGTTTCTTTTATGATTTTCTTTTATATATTCTTTTTTTTTTCCCGTATGTGGTCATTTGTCACTTTCACTTCTGGATGGAAATGCTCCTATAATGACAAAACAAAGAAGAAGGAGACGAAATTCTCAATGTTCTCTTAAGAAAATTGAAAAGCTAAGAAAAAAACCTAGAAAACATTAAAGTGCTGAAAAAAATCCAAAAAAAAGTTGGCTCTACAGCAACATTAATAGAGACTAACACCCAATCTTTGACAATCTCAAGGATACATTTTCATGGATGTTAACCAAGGTTAGAATTTTAGAAATTAATCACCAAACAAGTTATGAAAATAAATAAATAAAAATACGTCTATGAAAATAAATAATGTAGATATGGTGCAGAAGAAAGAGAAGAAGTAGAAAAAGAAGGAGAAGGGAAAGGGAAAGACCATGTCTCCACTGTTCATGTTGCAGAACAGTGGAGACATGGTGTAGAAGAAGAAGAAGGAGAAGGGAAAGGGGAAGAGTTGGTTGAATCCTTCCTCTGTGTTTCTGCAAGGCGCGCTATTGTTTACTGTGTTGTAACACAGTTGCAACAAAAGCAGCGGGAAGCTGCTTCGATCAACCTTGCATTGTAAACGCAATAAAAGGCGGGGTCTATGAACAGCAAATGCCGGTTTTTTCTTTATCAAACATGCAGGGGCTGTGTTTTGCTTGAAATGCAGCCGCAACCATGTAAACAAACGGCACCTAACACCCAATCTTTGACAATCTCAGGGACGTATCTCAATATGGAATTGATGCATCCAAAAAAATGTATTTTTATGGATGTTAACCAAGGTTAGAATTTTAGAAATTAATCACCAAACAAGTTATGAAAATAAATAAATAAAAATACGTCTATGAAAATAAGTAACGTAGATATATCACCTTAACAAGTTAGCAGGGAGACATAATGCCAAGACATCCAGCTATATACAAGATACTTGTATGCTTCAAAATATTACCACTCAACATGTAGAAGATGGATAAAATAAAAACTGCTAGATGCATAATTCAGTAAATTTAAATTTTTTTATATTTATTTTCTTATTAACGGCATAAGCAAGGGGGTGTGATATAGAAAAGGGATGAGAAAGAAAAAAGGAAAATAATTCGGAATAGAATTTCCTTATGGCCCACGAATGAATAACCCAAAAGGCCCATAATCAAAAGGCCTATAGAGAGCAAAGACGAATGGGGAAAGCAGGCCTCTATTTGTTTCCTTATTCATAAATGATCGCAAAACAGAACGAACAATGCACGTCTCCCGAGGGATTCAACAAACAGAGAATTAACAATAAAACAGAGAAAGTTGCCTTGTGTCTTCAAGAAAAGCAAAGCCTGCAGTGAGAGATGGGTAAATGGTTGAAAGTAGCTGCTGTGATTGGGCTGATAGCTATAGCAAGAGAACTGAGCAAACAATTCGGATGGGACAAAGACGCAGCTCTTGAGCTACTTGGTGAATGGTCAGATCGATTAGGAGTTTGGGCAATGCCTGTTTACGTTGGGATTCACACAATCTCTCTCGCTCTCTGCTTGCCTTGCGCTGTTTTTTTCGAGGCTGGTGCTTCTTTGCTGTTTGGGTTCTTGCCTGCTGTTCTCTGTGTCTTCTTTGCCAAGGTCTTAGGTGCCTCTCTTTCCTTCTGGATCGGCAGGTACTTCAAAATGTCTTCATTTGTTTTTCCTTTTTATTCGATTGGTTCCCAGATCGCGTTTTCTTATGTTTCTATCAATTGGTTCCTTTATTAATACAGTGATTGTTTTTTTTTACTTGGAAACATTAAAATGAAACCATGCGTGTCTTCTGTAAGATGATTAATGGGTAATTAATGTTGAGGTGATTGGATTTTACCAAAAATGTTGGGGAAATTCCAGCTTATTGTTGTTGTTGTTGCTGTTATTATTATAATAATACCTTTTCAGGCTACCTGCTAGAATTTTCATGGTACATCATGTCTGCATTCTCTTGTATTGTATCTGTCTAGATGATGAATCTTCTGTTCATTTTTATCAGTTTTGAAGTGATGGTGTAGAGTTCAAAGTGAATTATAGTGAGTGTATAATATATATGCTCGTTCAAATTTATTTCTATGCATGAATGTGATTAGACTTTTCAATGCTCTTTTATTTCCTCTGGCACGCATTTCTTAAAGCTTTTTCTTTCGGATAGTCATCGAGTGATAGGGGATTCGTGTGTTTATAGTTTTGATTTATCTTATCCTTTCTGGGCTCCTTTGTCTTTGAATGTAGGTGCTGACTGACTTGCCTATGAAATTTAGAAGAGGTTATTGGCATATTCATGATATGGTGCGGTTGATAAATACTAAAACATTTATCAGAATAATAAAATTGATGTGGAAGGTTTGTCAAAGGTGTAAACTAATGATGTAATATGATCTAATATTTTCTTCTACCAAATAGGGTAGGAGGAAAATGAAAATGAAATTACAAATAGTGGAGAAGTTGAAAAATTTGAGTGAATGGAGGGATTTTTATCCGCAGAATCTCTAACACTGACCTTTTCTGCTATCTTGGATCAATAGAAAGACATTTAGGACTTGCTATAAACTATATACACATGGTATGAAATATGCCCGAAATGGCACATGTAAAAGCAACCGTACCAATTAGACAATGAAACAGCTCACAGATACTGCAAACTCATTCTCATCCAAGCTCACTTGCATGAATACCCCCCAAGTACTGGCTTATGCTTGGTGGCACCTTGTACACGTATGGCTTGGTGTGTCATGCTCACACTCAAGGATGGGGTACCTCATCTGGGAACTAACTCCATGCTTATAGATGCTGTGATCAATTAAAATAAATACTTTGAAATGTATTTAATTGTCAATAGAGAAACTAAGTTTGTTAATGGTGAAAAGTCAGAATAAGCAGTAAGTGGATGGAAATTAATATTGCAGAGGATCAACATTTTAATATGCAGATCTGTCATAGGTTCTACGTCTCAAGACAATAGTTTTTTGTCAGGTTTAGTACAATAACTATGTTTTAGTTTTATTAGTACGAGAAATAAAATTCTATATGCAGGGTGCTTTTCAATGTTTGGGTTTCAGTTGTTTTGCTTTATGGATAATAGGTTCTTTTTTGCGAGTCTAGTCAAGCATATCACCACTTGATATTTTTAGGCTTAGTTAGGTCATCAGAAAGTGTTTTGCTTATAGATGCTGTGATCAAATAAATTAACTACTTTGAAATATATTAAATTGTCAATGGAGAAACTAAGTTTGTTAATGGTGAAAAGTCGGAATAATCAGTAAGTGGATGGGAATTAATATATTAGTATGAGAAATAAATATCTACATTTAGGGTGCTTTTAAAAAATGTTTGGGTTTCGGTTGTTCTACGTCAAGCATATCATCACTTGGTTTGCATATCATCACTTGGTTTTGTTTAGGCTTAGTTAGGTCATCAGGAAGTGTTCTTCCTAGTAATATGCTCATCGCAGTTTCTTGTTGAATTGTAGTATAGGTTTTAGGAAATTCCACTAAATTGTTGTCCATCAAATAAACCCTAATTGTTTGGAATTGTTTCTACAATGAACACCAAAATCATTACCTTTTGCTGAATATTAAAGCCATGAAAGCAGAGGAAAGTAAAATCTTTAAAGATCGTTTCCTCATATAATTGAGTAGGACGATTGAAGAGCAGAAACCTAATAGGGACTTCATACTTTGTGGTGCACGTTGTGCAATCAAGAAACATGTCTTGAATAATTTCCATCATAGAAGTTTAGATTGATGGAAAAATGAACCCAGTGAAACTATTTAAGTTCACAACAAGAGAGCATGCAATATAAGAAATGGAAAATGAACTCAGTGAAACTTTTCAAGTTTTTCTTGTTTTTATAGCTACAAGATTGAGTTGCAGTCATGTGTACTAAAAGGAAATGGTCAAGACCAAAAAAGGCATATGAGGAGTTGGTGAAGACAGGAGAACTAGAGTTTAGTGCCTTACCAACATAGATGTTCCCCATTTTGATATTTATTGCCGTACTTGCTTTCTCTCTGGTTTTTGTTTACTAGTTTCAGGATCCATTTTGACATTGTGAATTTTTTCAGGCTAGTTTTCAGGAGTTCCAGTTCAGCAATGGAGTGGGTGCAGAGTAACAAATATTTCCATCTGCTTTCCAGAGGAGTTGAAAAGGACGGATGGAAATTTGTTCTTCTTGCACGCTTCTCACCCATGCCCTCCTATCTTATAAACTATGCTCTAGCTGCTACAAAAGTTGGGTTCATGGTTGATTTTCTGCTTCCTACAGTTGTTGGCTGCCTCCCAATGATCCTACAGAACACATCCATTGGTAGCCTTGCTGGTGCTGCTGTTGCTTCAGCATCTGGCTCTAAAAAATCTCAGATTTGGTCTTACCTATTTCCTTTACTTGGGATTGTATCAAGTATCCTTATTTCCTTGAGGATCAAAAAGTACTCTACTGATATAACATTGGCCGAATCCTCTACCGATGATTCTCCTCGTACCTCTAGTAAAAATGGAAGCAAGGGCCTATAGAAAAACGTCAATAAAGGACTCCAATAGTGCCTATTTACTTGTTTAGTTTTTTCATTATCCTCTTACTGAGCAAAGATTTAGAATATCTGATCCATTTTAGTTGTAATTTGATGCCTTCTGGTCATCCCTTTCTTTCTCTTGAAACACTGAGAGATCTTATGTTGGAAGCTGACCAAATGGATTATTCAGTTGTCTTTATAGAAGAGATAACTTAAACTCAGTAATTAGCTATCAGTACACAGTACATTTTGGCCATGTCATGATGCATCATCATATTCTATTTCCCTGTTATTGTATTCCATCTTTTGATATTGTGTTCTAATTTTCTGTGGAGAACAAAATACAAATGATGAGCACACTGTATTTCGCGTAACTCTTCTTGCATGCATTGCCTTGCCATGGAATGTTATGATTCTGCTGTAATCATAATCTCTTAGTGTGATTTAAATTTCCTTCCGTGAAGTTTATTTTCGGTGTGGTTTTGATGCTTTATTGTGTTGCATATTGACCATTATCACTTGCATGCTTAGCTCTTTCTTGGCTTTGTTTGAGCATATATCCTTTCTTTCTCAGTTGAACATTTAATCTTTCAGTTTAGCCCCCCCCCCCATTCTACAGAGGGTAAGCTATAACCTTTTTCTTTTTTGGGTTGGATGATACATGGTGTCTTTTGTGCTGTAATTAAATTTTGGCTTATGTTCTTTTAACTAAATGTTTAGTCCTCGTGTTTCAGTTTTGTCTAAGATTTTAGTCGTGTTTTCAAATCGCACACAAAAAGTCATTGATGATTCACATGAATCTGGAACTTCAAACTTGATTCGTTTATTGAAGGATCACTCATTCTGGTTCAAGTGGAAATGTAGAAATTATCATGCAGGTTTAAGTTCATGCGTATGTTGATAAGGAGATGCTAAAATTCAAGTTTAAAAATTGCTAGGGTAATCTCACCAGAACTTGATTTTTCACCACCAAAATACATGGACTAAAATATAATCTAGGATGTAACTCTGATTGCATTGCAAAAGTGAGGTAATTATATTTTTTAACCCAGAAAAAAAAAATGCCTCCCGCCCTTCACCCTAAAATGGATGGTGTCGGTAGATAGCAGGACCTTGTCAGTGTGATTAAACTGTTCAGCCCAGTCGGTCCAGAAAAAAAGATCTTTTATTATTGAATTGGGAAGTAAGCAGGAGAGATCTGGATGGATTGTGAGTATTTCAAACTGTTGTGGTTTCTAGTAAATTAAAAATTGAGCTGGGATATGTTTAGCAAATTCAGTTGATCACTTGCCTAGGTCATGGATCAATGGCTGGGACAATCTGATCTAATCTGTCAAACTATATTTTATTATGCTAAAACACAATGGATGGGTAGTGCAGTCCACATTGCATTTGACTCACGAGGAACAATGGAAAATACCATAGAAATGCTCCAATTCTTTTAGTTTATAATATTAGCCGGTGCACCTGCATTACACTGTAAGTATGATTTTAAGTTAATTTTTAACACAAGAGAAGAAGATGATAAAAAATATATAGCTATATTTTTTTATATCATAAAATTTATTAATTAAGAAAAGGAAAGATAATATTTACACTTAATAAAATTAATTGAGAAATATATGAACTGATGAGTTAGAAAAGTGTTGCCAATGCTAATTAAAGACTCAAGTGGGAAATTCAACTTCCTTGTAAGAAGGGAAATATATATATATATATATATATATATATATATATATATATATATATATATATATATATATATATATATATATGCACATGCCAAAGTTTTAACTGATTGTCCTTGCTATTTTAAACATTTTTATTTTATTTATCTTCAATATTAATTCTAGTTGCTAAGTACGTATTATTTTTATTTTTATAAATTCAACAATTTATCCATCTAAGGTTAACTACTATTTTTCTTTTAAAAAAGGTCAAATTAAACAATTAAAAAAAATAAGAGAGAGTGTTAATTAAAATTAAAATTAAAAAAATAATGAAAAATTTGTTTGAAAAAAAGAAGAGGTTAAGCCTACACGCTTGGTTTTTTTTTAATTTTTTTTAAAGGAGTTGTCTATATTAGATTTTTGTAAAACAAAAATTAAAAATATCACTTCATTTGTTGGTCATACAACATATTATCTTTTAACATATTTTTCATAAATAATTAAAATATTAAGATTCAAGTTTATTAAAATTCAAAAACTGAAACAACGAGATAGAAAGAAAAATTGAGTTCAAAAATCAAAGTATAAATTAAACAATAAAAATTTCAAAGATCTAAAGAGAAATATTAGCTATGAACGGTGAGAGGAAGAATAAGAGATGGGTATACGGTAAAACATGCACTGTTTTTAGTTTACCAAATAGCTATAAATTAATTATACAAATGCAATAGATTCAAATAATAGTAGCCCTGCCCCTGGGTATAGAAATAAAGAATTAAACGTGGACCGGAGAGAAAAATTAAAGAACTGTTGTATTTATTCTTCAGCTCTGTGTTTTTCTTCATTCTCGTTGTCTTTAAATAGACTTTGAGTTTTACAGTAATGCAACAACTATCATGTTAGTTAGCCTAAGCATGATATACATTTGAATTTGAAAGGCTTGTTATCTTATCTTCTGTTGTTAACATTATCTCCTTTATTTCAGGAACCGGATGCTGGTATTGAAGAGTTCTAGTTGACCTCTTCTTCTTCATTATGGACCTGTTCTTCTACACTGGGTATATATTTTCTTTTCCAGTTTCTCTCTGCGGCCCTTTGTATGTTTACGTATTACTTTGAATATTTCCCGAAGATCTTATTGAATTCGACCATCACACCTTTTTCTCGAATAAAAAAGAACAGAAAAAAAATTTATATATCTCCATGAAACATAGCTCGGCACCTTTTGTATCCCGAGTCAGAGGACTTGTATTCAAGCCTGGTTGATTAGAGCATGTTCAAAGTGCGGAAAATGTGAAGTTGTTCTGTGGTCAATAGACTTCGATTTTACTGGAATATTGAACAGGTTCGTCAATGTTTTCTTCTTGTAAACACGGCAGAAAGCTTGAATTGAAAAGGCCTTTCACACGATTGTTTGAAAATACTTCCTTTGCTGTTGTTTTCCCTTAACATAATATATACCGTAAATTATTTTTCATTGTTTGTTTTTTACATATATTATTTGCGATAAAGCTCTTGAATCCATACAAAGAGAAAACTCTCCAGGAAAATTTATATTTCATTGGATCAACTCTCTCTCTCTCTCTCTCTCTCTCTCTCTCTCTCTATATATATATATATATATATATATATATATATATATATATATAATAGATTTACTTTAGCACCATGAAAGAAATTCCACTTAACTATGACTAGAGGTATTTTTTATTTTTTCACCTTTTTAATAACAATTCAATGATTTTACGACCCTTGAAATGAACAATGCAATGGTGGATTTTTTTTCTACTTTTCTTTTCTCTTTTCTATCCTAAAAATTAAAGATTAATTGTTTTTGTTATTGATATTTTAATTTCAGTCCTTATTTTTTAATTTTTAATTATTATTTTTTATCATTTTATAAAAATTTTATTTGTTTTCAATTACATCATTTAATCCCAATTTACAAGCATTATATTTTTTTAATTTGGTTCTTATTCTTTTGATTTCTATTTTTTCCTTGGTTTTTTTGTAAAAATTTTATTTGTTTTAATTTCATCTTTCAATCCAAATTGATGATATTATATTTTTTAATTTGGTCCTTATTGTTTTGATTTCTAATTTTTTTTCTTCGTTCTTTTTTAAAAAATTATTATTCATTTCAATTTTATCCTTCAATCATAATTTGTTTTTACTTTCTATGTCATTTTTTATCCTTTTTTGATTTTCTTTGGTCTTTTTACTAAATTAATTTTTCTTTTCAATTTCACAATCTGATTAAATATAAGATTTATTTGGTATTTGAATTTTGATTCTTATTCTTTTAGTTGCTATTTTTAAATCCTTTTGTATAATTATTTTTTTTCAATTTTATTCGTTAATATTTAATTGATTGAAAATTAGACTTTATAGTTTTTTCAAATATGGTATTTCAGGTTTAATGACTCGGGTCATGGGTTTGTAAAGTTAGCAATGTTTTCTTTTAAAAAAAAATTTATAATTATCTTTATTTTTTATTGGGTTATTTCAATTTTATTATCTAGGCCACGAATTTAACCGGCTATCTCAGGTTGACTTGACTCTGATTACCAAATTTACAATTTTGTTATGCTAACCCGTATTATCTATAGGACCAGTTTGTTATGCTTTTTTTTTATCCTGTTTTGTTTTTTTATGTTTAATGGATTGTGAATTAAGATATATTGTTTATCCTTTTTCGGTAAAGAAATTTTATGGAGTTATCCTATTCATTTTTTTTAATTTGATTTTGATTTATATCCTATTGTTTATTTATTTATTTATTTGAATTAAAGCCAGTTTATTTGACTTAACTAGTTATATAACTATAGGGGCGTCTTTTTTTTCTTCTTCTTAAAATAGACTTGGAGTGTCTAAACATCAATTTTTTACATTAAAAAAAAATAGCTCGACACTAATTTTTTTCTCCATAGCCTAGACTCCAACGGGTCTTGTTATAGGTATCATCTTCCTTCCACGAAGAGACCGTCACTGGACTGCGTCCGCCAGGTTTTACACTTCCTTAGAGGTACCTCTTGAATCTGTCATCGAATGTACCTGCCTCCTTATTAATATAACCACTGAGACCGTCAGTTGACTGCGTCCGCCAGGCTTGACCTTTCCTGTGACTAGTTTTGTATGTTAGCGCGGGGGCCATTACCCTATTTGAGAAAAAGACTTTCCAGAGCCATAGATAGCCCTTCCGTGTAAGCTGGAAAAGGTAAGTGTTTTCGTCTCTATACAATAGCCGTGTCTGGTAGTGCAACTAAACCTTGGTTGCGACGGCAAGTGTCTCAATGAACTGAATCTGCTTTTGAGACCATGATCCTGCGATTAATGTCTTCAGAGATGGATTTCCCACTTTCAAGTGTCGTTGTCTACATCTGGATGTGATCTTTTCATTTGTGCTTCAACAGATTATATTGCTTATTAATTATTTGAGCTTTACCACTGGATTTAATATATAAGCTAGCTTCTTCTTCTTCTTCTTCTTCTTCTTAAGGGCTTTACCACTGGATTTAATAAACAGTATATATTAAACGGTTAGTTACAAAATTCCTGCAAAGGCTACCTTTAAAAACACGGAATCACCACCACCATTGACGGAGACTGATCATAGCTCTATTTCATGCTAGTCTTAAGGTTCAGGATGTGGAATCCGCTTTATGACCCATCAACAGATTAGTGGGCTCTGCCGACCTCTGTAACTGGGTAATTAGGAATTCCCACAATGGTAATTTCCATCCAGTACCGTTCTCTATATCTGATAAATCCAGCACAGGTTTTTATATGTTTATGGCTTTACCTTTCTTAAAAAATATGTATGTGCTTAGTGCATGATATTAATATGCTATTTTTTTTAGTACGAGCTAGCAAGACAAGTTACCCATGTACTTTGTTTTTTAATTTTTACTAAATCATAATGAAACAACAAATAATTAGTTACCGAGCGAGTAAGTTTAATTATTAAGGTCAAGCTATCTCAATTCATAAACAAAAAAGAGAGAGACCAAGCTCACTTTGAAAAAAAACCATGAGTTCTGCTAATTTACTCATGATTGGATTTGAGAATAACTTCAGAAAATAACTTTACTTAAATATAGCGTGCAAAAATCATGGATTGCAATACACTTTTTCTTCAGATACTTCAGATTTGATATGAGCCTCTAAAAAAATTGTTTCAATCTGAAAGCAAGAAGTCCACAAAGCTACTATTTGCAATTGGGTGCTGACGGGGTAGTGACGTTTCGCCACTCAGCAACATTAAAGGTAATCCTCTCATTTCTTCGTCCTTCCTTAAAAGTTTTCTTTATGAAAATCAAACTCCGTAGAGGTCTTGTGAGAGAAGTCTAGAGCCAGTTGCCTTAGCTCCTTTGTAAGTGCTGGTGCCCCGCAGTAGAAAACTCCTGCTCGTAAATGTTGACACGGAATTGATTAGTTTGTAAGATCTTCTTAGTTTCGTGGACAGACCAAAAAAAAAAAAAAAAAGGAGAAGGAGAAGGAGGGCCCAACGAAGTGGGTGGGCAAGGGTCGGTGAACTGACCAATTCGAGCATCTGGATGTCGGAGAGCGATTTTCTTGTAAACTTGTCGCCAGATGGGTTTGGCAAAGTGGGATTTGACCCGTGTGCCTGAAACCACATCCACGCCATTCTTGGCATGGTTTAATGACTGGAGCATTGCAATGAGGGCAGACCTTGCATCCCCTTCTTCATATACACTTGTGCAATAGTTGTGCAATTCTATCACCTGCTTGTCGTCCATCTCTGCCACCTCATTCATTATCTCTTTGAACCACTCGAATGAACCTTGTTCCCTCGTGACCCAATAGAAATATGCTTTTCTTGTTTTGAAACTTCTGCTAGTACTAATCTTGTTCTTATTGGGTGGTCCTCTGCCACTTTCCAAGCCCTCTAGTGCTCCATTATCCTCTCCATCGTTGTCCTTAAGTTTCATGTTGTTGATGATGTCCTTGACAATACTGACCATAGGTGTGGCTCCGATGCCGAGCCCTACAAGTAGCACCACATCATATTTCTTGTACTCTTGTGCTGGAGCTCCGAATGGACCATCGATTAATATCTTCGGAAAGCTGCAACATTCATTTAATCTCCACTTGTCATTGACATGTTCAAGGCAATAAAACTACTCTTCTATTATGGATGACCAATATTGCAAATGAGACAGCCCATAAACCTCACATAAATGTAACTGGCACAAGTTCTCGAATAAGTAAAGAAAAGAGTCATTGAAGAAGAAGGCTGATTATACATCTTAATTTACCTAGGATTGTTTTCTCCTTGCATAACAGCTCTGAGTAATCCACTCTTCCCAGCAGGTTGAGGCTGACAAACCTAACAACCATTGAAAACATAAGAGATTGTTCGGAACAAAACACGAAGGAAATTTGGTTTGCATGATGTAGTCATTAGCTAACAACAGACCTCAGAGAAAACAGTTTGGAGTTGCCTCGTCCAATCACCGAGTGTTCGAATGTGCACGCTCAGGTAGTCATCTCCTGGCGAAGAAGTGATAGAGAATGGGTGCCTGTGTTCATACCAACTATGCATTAGCGTCCAAGGTCAATAATTATACAATGTAATTGGATTGGGTTTCTTTGGCATAATTAAGTGGGCACCAGCTAGCAATCTGCCACGGAAATTAAATTAACTTACCATTGAAATGGAGAAACTGCAGCGCAGTTGACAAACATGTACTGCCCACTTTTGTATTTGAAGCCTTGGGGCTTTGACATGTGCAATGCCAGGACGTTTCCAGGATAGACGGCAACCTGATAAAGTGTTCATGGACAAAATACTGGTCTTCAGTATGGTACAGATTAGCCAGTAGAAGTTGAAGATAAGTAGTACGTAATTCATATAGACTTCATTGTACCATACCTTGAGAATCTTAACAGCTCTGGTGCTTGATCTAAAAGCCCTGATCAACCTTTCACACGCATAAAGGATAACCGGCACTGCTAGGTACATCCATGTCTGCAGTCAAGAAAAATTGGAAATGCATTGTTTATTTATAACAACTTAAGAGGTAGAAAAGAAGCAAATTCTTAATTCAGTTGCGACGCAAGGAAGGAGCAAAGCACTAACCGTTTTCTTATACCATGTCTTAGTGAGGTAAAGGTAAATTCCATGGACCACGAGGAGAGTGTAGACAATAACGAACAGATGGTGGGAATACCAGAAGGCATTGAAGCCAGTGAGTTTCTTGAGAGGTTTAGGCAGGTTGAGCCTGTTACGCCGGAACCATGGCGTGGCTAATGTGAATGCTATAGCCATTAGCACTACCATTATAATGCCTGTGATCCCCTCCACACCTTTCAAAAACCACCCGTAGTTATCAGGTTGCTCATCTCCAAAGTAAGGTTTCAGAGGCTCGTATTCTTTTTCAGTGGCGTGAAGAAGTCGGGGAAAATCACACGTTATATGAGCCCCTGCATGTAATCCAGTTCCAATGGCAATTCCTACTGCAATAACCTAAACAAATCATAACAAGATTTTAAGATCACGCAGACTTCTCGAACATAATATGGAATAGATTAGTTTCATTACCTTGTGGAAATTTAGATTGTCATCAAAAGGCACAGCTACTCCCAATTTGGTCTTGTTTCGTAGCCAAGTAATGGTGTTCCGGCAGACTGGTAGTAAAATCAAGGCCATATTGAATTTAAGGGTCTCTGCCCCTCCTTTGGCAACACAAACGCAATAGCCCATTACATCGTATGCAGCCTTATTGTGTCGATACTCGATGAACTTGTAAGTAAATAAACCGGCAACGATACCCATCCACAACATCATTATCCAAACTCTCTGCCAGTTATCCATCAAAAAGTACTTGACTTTTGGGTACCATCTCTTTAATGAATTGTTCTCTTGTGTAGGCTTCAGCTTTTGGCTCAGTAATTCACTCAGAACTCGACTATCGCTAATTCTGACGGATTGGGTTGAAGCTTGCAATAGTAGTGTTTCCAAGTTATAAATCTGTTTATTGACACGAAAACAACAATTTTCATGTCAAAAATCTATGATATTATATTAAAAAAACCAGTTTAATTTAAAAACATAATAGTAAAATTTCAAGATATAATTTATATTATTTTAAAAATAATAATAATTATGCCCGGAAAAATAAATGAACATTTGCTGTCGTTTAATTATACTTAGAAGACGGAAACTTTTGTGTGCTGTACCATGATGTATCCAGCATTATCTGGGTCTAATTCTTCCATAACCAGTGCAGCATACTCCTTGGCTTGTTTCTGAATGTTGGAGAGCTTGTTTGCAGAAGCACTTAGACTGATAATCTACAAATAAATTTGATATGGTCAATCACAACTGCTAATGTTATGTAAGAAATAAAGTCGATAAATCAATCACGATTAATTTATTCCGTTCATCTTGTCGAAAAGAAGAAGAAGAATCGTGCATATTGAGTGATGTTTTTTTGGTTGGTTTGAACGGGTCCACGTTAATAAAATATTCATTCGAAGCTTACCTCCAAAACTTCTTCTTCTGTTATTCTTCCATCAGCATCTTTATCAACCCTGCACAGATTATCGAATATTAAACACGTCACTGTTAATCAACAACATAGACAACAATTCAGAGGGAAAAAGAGCCGTTCAATTAATATTAAACACTTTACATGTCAAAGAATGTTTGGAGCCTAGAGTCAAAGCTTTCATCGGCAATCTGATCCCAGAACTGTCTAAGCTGTGCCTTGTTAATTGAATCACCATTTGTGTTATGTCTCCGAGCAAGTGCACGAAATAATTCATTCGCAAATTCCTTAGAGTCCTTGTTCATACCTGTCATATACAAATATAGTGATCAGTAAGGAAACAATCGCAGAAGGAGGACGAATAAGTTAATAGCCAACAGCGGTACTCACCTATGCATTCGCCAAACAAGGAACATGGAAGGAGGCCATTGGTAGAGGCAGTAAGTTCTTGAAATCGCTTCTCAACAGCAGGCCATCCATTTCCAGTTTTAGCAGTAATGAACTTAAGTCCTTTCAAGGCATGAGCAGCAGCTGACTTAGTCCTATCAAACCGTCCAGCTGTGGATGACCTTCTTGAAGCGAAACGTTTTAGCTCCTGAGAGACCTGCCTGATTTTGGACGATGTGTTCCTAAACAAGGAAGACCGCAGCGAAGAGGAATTGTTTCCCTCTAGCGCTGTCTTCGCCAGCAAAGTCAATTCGGGATCCTCATTAGCACCCTGAACGCTGTGAACCGCCACAGAATCGTCACAAATATCCAAAGTAATCTCTACAAAGGAAGATGAATCGTCAGTGAAGCCGGAATTTATGGTGGTTTCAGGAGGAATATTGAACCCCGCGCTCTTCTTGGAAGAATGCTTTTTATTGATAAGTCCTCCTCCTCCTGATGCTAAAGGCCCACTAAAAGCTGTTCTGTCACTTGCTATGCTTTCTGTGTCCGAACTGTCCTCAGAATAAGCTCCCCTCAAGCCCTCGCTTCTGATCATTTTTGAGTTACTGTACTATCTTGCAAAACTTTTGCTAAAACAATGTGGGTTCGAAAAGGGAAAGTTTAAGAAAAAAATATTAACTTTAAGCAGAAAGTTGGTTGGTGTAGAGATTGTAGTTGACAAAGAGTAGAGGGAGGAGGAACCTGATATATGCAGACGCAAAAATGTTAGAAAAAAAATGAAGGAGGTTGCGAGTAAATTAATTAATGGTTTCATGCATCTTTTATACTTTCAGTCACATACGCAAATACCACGACAAAGGGATGCCGGTCAAAGAGTCATCAACTACCGAGCGTAATATTAGTAAGACTTCCGGCCTTATTTATTTATACGTTTTAAAAATATTTTTTAAAAATTAATATTTTGTTGAGTGTTTTCATATCATTTTAGTATGTTAATATCAAAAAATAATTTTTTAAAACTAAAAAAATATTATTTTAATATATTTTCAAGTAAAAAATATTTTAAAAAATAAATACTATCATATTCTCAAATACTCCGTAATTGATTGCTTCCAAAGAATTTGCATTGAGTTATATTGACTGCAGTTAGGTAGTTGGCATAATTAAAAAAACATAAATAATTGTTGGAAAATTGGTGGAAACTTAGTTAAAGTGCATATTTAAGGTTAAATTTAAAATTTCTATTAATATTTAAGGTTAAAATTTTATTGAAGTTTTCCAACATAAACTCTTTAACATAAAAAATTAAGATGATTTAAATAAATTATAAGTGAATAAAAAAATAAATCTCAAAGAATAGTTAACTGGCATGTTTTGGTGAAACACAAAAAAATCTCTAAAAGAACTCTACATTATATAATAAATAAATAAAATTTTCTTAGTGTTTATAAAATGAAAAGTTTGAAAGTTAAAATTTGATCGAAATAAAACCCAAGCTTTTAGAGTAGAGAGGTTGTAAGCAAAGCGAGCTTTAAACTTAAACCAACACACGAGCATTGGCCCTGCTCGAGCTCATGTTTGGGATTCAGGTCGGATCTAGTTATGAGTTTGAGTTTGAATTTATTGTAAAAAGATATTTTGGACAACAAAAAATTATTTTTTGTCAACTAGAATTTGGATTTAAGCCTAGTTCATAAAAAAATTATTTCTTATAATGGGTAAAAGAAGAATTTCTTAAAAGTTTTTTCTGAATTTTTACACTCTTCCTCACCTGAATTTTAGTGTTTTCTTACAATGACAGTGCTAGACTAGGTTAACAACTTAAAACAACGATAATAAAATATTCGATTATTAGATTGGGTCATATTTTTCCAGGTGATTCTACGTACAATTATCCTATGAGATTAATGAATCTCCCGAAATAAGGTCTAAAAATTGTTCTTTGAGCTGATTTTGTTATTTTCCCTAAACTTTTTTAAATTTATTATTAATTTTTGGATTTTATATTTATTTTCTTTGTGATTTTGAATTGTTATTTGTTTAATGGTAGAGGTAAGGTTTTTTCTTTTCTATTTAAATATTTTGTAAACCTCTAAACAGGCATACTTCATTTAAAAAAAAAAACAAAACTATAAATTTAATAGTCATATCCGTGACTCTTTTCGTTCATCAAATCTATTATGTTTTCTCTGGATCATATATGGACGCTAAAGATTTAATGCCGCCATGAGAATGACAAAATAATGCACTTCTTCTTGATACTAGCATTAGTGCTCATAAGTACCAATCAGCAGCACAATCCCTTCACCATACTAATTACACATTGGTAACTGAGGCTTCCCATCAACAAATGACTTTGTCGTTGTCCATCACAAATTGCTGGGTACATAGGGTGTATTCAGTATTGTGGTAGCTGATGTGATTATGGTTTTAAAAAAATTGTTTTATAAAAGATATTTTTAATTGAGGTTGATTTGATATTTATATATATTTTGTTAAAACTGTGGTTGAAATTGAAATTGAATAAAAAAATAGTTTAATGTGTTTGGTTAAATATGATTTTCAATTAAGGTTAGAAAATAATTATAAATATATTAATATTAATGATTTTTAATTTAAATATTTTAGGTTTAATTATCATTATTACATTATTAAATAAATAATATTTTATATCAAATATTTTTATTATTCTATTAAATTATCTACAATTTCATCACGTATGAAATTCATCTGATAAGGACTATAGTTTCCATGGTTTTTTGAGCGTGCAACAAAATCAGGTAAAATATCATTAGAAACAGAATTGGAATTGCGATCAAATTCTACAAATACTAAGTCATCATGCGATGTTCTCCTAATTTATGTAGTGTTATTAAATAATATTAAACATTATTTTTTTTAGTAAAACACAATTTTAAAAAAATTAAATTTTTTTTTACCAGGTCGGACGCGGTCCAATAAATTTTACTCTCATGAATAGTGCAAAAAAAAATTCACCTGGCACTGTTCATGTGAACAATGCCAGGTGAATGCTTCTCGCGGGTGAATTATAATTCACTTGGGCACTGTTCACTTCTTAAGTGAACAGTGCCAAGGTGAATTATAATTCACCTGGTGTGGGCACTGTTATGAATAGTGCCCATGTGAATTACAAGAGAAGCAGCCGGAGAGAAGCAGCTCCCAGCTGCTTGTGTAAAACGCCGGTTTGATGCAAAAAATCATGGGACCCACCAAACAATAAACAGCTGTTTATATGTTATCAAACGCCTGGTTTACGCGATTTGCTTTAAAAGCTAAAGCTACCGTGTAAACAAACACTCACATAAAAAAGAAGCGGTGATGAGACTGATACATCTAGGAACGACTAGAGATAGGTATCAATGCTAATTTAGGCAACCATACAACAAATAAAATGAAGTTAACTGATTAAATTTTGAATTTATATTTTAAAAAATTTTAATTTGAGTTTTATAAATCTCAGAGTTACTGGAGATTTACATGATCATTAATTTTAGAACTCGTGTGATTAGTCGAGGTTCACACAAGCTGACCCTGATATCCATATTAAAAAAAATATTATAAATACAAATTTATTTATGAATTATTGATCTAGAAAGCTTTATCTAGGTTTTGTATATATTTTTTTAATTGAGAATGGAGCTTACCATAATCTCTCATCCTCTAACTAGAATCTTCTCTTACAAACCGTTCATGTAGGATTACATTGATATTTAGTAATGCGTCATGCCGATCTCTTCCCCTTCATTCGAGCTAGAAACCTTCTTCACAAATTATTAAAAGTAATTTGTATTGATAATTAAGCTTTTTATCTTTTTTTCAGCACATAGTACTCAATGTTATCATCATGCTTCATTCTTTTATGTAACATGCACAATACTGTATTCAATTTATGATACTAGATTGGGCCAATGAATTGATTTGAAGTTTGATTTGAGTCAAGTTGTTTTTAAAAAATATAAGTAGAGTTGAAATTAAAAGGTTGATTTGGTTAAAATTTGTTAATTTTTAAGAAAATTATTTTTTTAAATGATGTATTTTTAATTTTTTTATAAATAAAATTAAATTAACTTGTATTAATCAATGTTAATTTACCGAACTTATAATTGAAATCTTGTACCAAACTGAAAGAAAAGAGACCCTTAATTTATATTTTTTTTGTGATAAGAAAATGGGGCCGGCTCAATGTCTAATCCCAAGAGCCAATGGGGCAATTTTAATTATTCAAATCAAGTTCAAATATTTTGTTTAATTGGATGTTGAACACCGAAGCATTAATGATAACTCAAGTATGGTAAGTGACACGGGGATAAAATTTTCAGCAAGATTTTACTCCCAATGCGGCAGTCTAGTCCCACACTAGACTCAACCTTCCTCACAATTCCAATTCGTGTTTAGCCTACCACTAAGGTGTTTCACACACCCAAAGATCTTTCCCCGAATTCTTTCACGTAATAGACAATCAATAAGAACACAAGTAATCAAATCAGAAATGCAAGCACAGTTTACAGGAAAACACTCCCAACCTTTATTAATTCCGAAACAAAGGATACACAAAACTAGTTGTGTGTGCCATGCACAAATCTGCTTGCAGGCTACACCTCATTAGTTCTCTTTTATCTCAAGAGAACATGGAAGTTACATATAAAACCGTAACCCCTAGACAAATCTATACAACTAGTCAGTTTGGACCAAAACAGTAACTTCCGAAAACTGCCCCTTGGTAACTTCCCTTGGTCTGCCACCTCACAGCCAGTTAGCTGAGCCCTCTCTGCCAACCTTGTTGTGCTACTGCATGTCTTGGACAGCCCTCTATCAAAGTCTGAAGTCGTGCCGAACATGCTACCGATGTTCGCACGCACCCGTTACGCACTGCTGCTAAATCTGCCTCTGCCTATGCATGCTGCCTCTGCCCATTCATGTTGTCGATATCCCAGCATTGTTTTCGTTGGCCCGCCCTCGCGCCTAGGACTGTGACAGTAAGTTTATATGGGATGTGATGACAACTTCTTCCGAGTATCTATCAAAGATTTCCCTTCATTTTTTTAATCATTTTAGTTACATTGAAGCATAAATGTGGTGGTTTCCTTTTGTGTTAAAACCAAGAAGATTGTGATGCTTTTCAAGACTCGTAAAAGACTCTAAATGACACTCACTTTCGTAGCTAGAAGTAGACGTTTAAGGAATAATCAACTTCCATTGATCATGGTTTAATTAACGAGCTTATTTTTTAATCGTCATTAAACGAAGCAATCAGCCCGGCATTGTAACGTCACAAGTTTATCTTATTAAGTGGAAGTAGCTATTCTTTCCAATCTTACGGACAAACCAACTGCCATGTCTTTTCATTGGTTAGAAATTATTTAAGATAATACGGTAACGGTTATTTTTTAATTAAAATAATTTTTTTTATTTTTTTTAAAAATATATTTTTATTAAAATTATTCAAAAATACTAAAAAATTAATTAAAAAAAATTAAATTTTAACAAAAAAAAAACAAGTTGAAACTCAATCAATTAGAATAAAACACGTTCCCATCATCAATTTGACCTCTTTGCTTCTTCTTCTTTTTCTCATCATTCCCAGTATTTGCTCCTAAGACAATTGATGTAAATCAGAATCGCTAAGTTGAACAGGTCACTTTGAGCACTAGACATGAGCAAAAAACGGTGTCCATCCATTTAAAGAGAAACCCATGACGTAAGTGAAATTAAAGACTGTTGAAAATGAGGGAGATTTGTTAAGAGCTTCTTCAAAAAGATGTGAAAATGGTTCGAGGCAATACGTACGCCTCCATCACCCTATTTCCCGGAACGCGGATCCACAATCTTCTTCCGAAGAAAGTTGCAAAAGTCAAACTGAAACTACGATACAGAAACTTGGGCCACTAATAGTCGGCGTGATGAACCAGGTCGTCGTCATATCTTTCACCTACTCTTCACGGGGATTTTAGCTCGTAAGGAAAGGAAAGGAATGAAGGCAAAACAATCCACAAATCTAACTTCGGCTCATTTCAAATTCGGACATGGTCTCGTTGATGTATTTAATATATACATATATATCAAAGTCTTTCTATAAGAATTAAGTTGAAATTTCATACATGGAACGAGCGGATCCTAATTCCGTCAATGCATTGCATGAAATTTTTTGAAAGTGTCTTAGAAGAATCTTTCAATAAGTTGGTGCTGTTCTTAAAAGAAGAATTGCATATTATTGATTTATTAGTTGGAAGGTGATTTCAAGGAAATGTTTTACGCAGAATTAACATTGTTATAATAAAAATCAAAACTTCCTCCCGGTGTAGAGTGAAGGAATCAAATTGCAGTTTTTATTTTTTAGCCTTGTTTTAAAAAATATTCACAAATCTGTTCCCTTTGGAACCTGGAAGGAGTCGGTATCTCCTTCTATAGTACATTTGCTTAATGGCTTTCACTTACCCACCAAAGTCAATGTTTCTTTACCAGCTGCCCGATCCACTCATCTAATAATGAACGAGGATGAGATGAAGCTACAGAGTCATACATAATATTGTTTTAAAACCCAATATTATTTGACGAGTTAATTTATAATTTTGATAATTCTGTATCTAAATCAGGTTATATTTTAATAAAATTAGGATGAGAATTGACATGACATAACTCAATTAAAAATCTAAGTTGACACCTGACTCGTTAAAATCTATTAATATATATTTTTTTATTTTTTTATTAAAATATTTTTTTATTTTTTATAAAATTAAATATATATATATATATATATAAAATTAAATATATATATATATATATATATATATATATATATATATATATATTAATTTGAGTTTATCCAAATCAGTCATGATAATACAGTCGGGGTTTAAAAACTAAGATAGAATGTCCTGATTGTAAATTAAGGTTGAAAACGGAGAAGTTGCCGAAGGGAAAGGAAAAGAACAAAAACAATAAAGCCCAATCAAAATAAATTGATAGCCCAAACATGCAGCTCCGGTCTCAAAGCCAATTGGCCCAGCTATGCCTGGCTGACGCTTTTTGGCACTGTTTATTTCTGTGATGCAAAAGTATTTTTGAAAAAAAGATATTTTTTATTTTATTTTTAGATATTTTTAACTTTATGGTGTTAAGAAAAAAATAAAAATTAAAAAAATATTTTAATTCAATCTTTACCACAATATTAAACAGACAGGCTGGATGAGTAACCATTCGATTCAACGTCTTCCGTGAGACTATTTTGAGAAAGGGCAAACTTAAGCCTAGGCAAGTGTGAGGGCAGTAACCCATTTTGATAATTTTATGGACTAGCTGACTGGGCTGAAAGCATGACACCCATTAAGGCGTCCTCCTTTTCAAGATTCCTCTCTCGTATATATTTCCTTGTTTTTCCACAAACCCATGGATATTCAAGAGAAAAAAAAAGTTTAGATTCTCTCGTGTTCCTCTTTTTTCTCTCATGTTGGTAGAATTAAAAAAATTAAAATTAAAATGAATTCATGTGATTTTTATACATGTTAGAAATGGAAAGAGTGTATATATATATATATATATATATATATAATTGATCATGTTTTTCTTTCAACATCAAAGGATCCAAATCCAAACAATTGCTCGCACTCGATTCACTATAATAAGCAAAAAGTTAAGCAAGTTTTTATCCAGAGAATTAGCTCAATTTTATATATATAATAGAATTAATAAAACTTAATTGTCCTCCGGAAAACATGATCTAGAGTGAAAGTTATTGTTTATGGAATAATATATTGATGATTTTATTTTTTTCATAAACTTTAACTTGATATTAGGTGAAGTTCCGTCTTTTCCTGAGAACTATTAGTGACTATCAGATTGGGGACATCTTAAGATTGCGAACAACTAAATCTTTTTACATTTTTACATTGTAATGAAATGACTAAACTATCCATAAAAGCAAAACATAAAATAAGATTAAATTAGGTTGGCTCAATCCTTTTTATAGAGTTGCTTTTTTAAAAATAAAAATTATAATAATTTTTTTTAAAATTCTGTCCTTTAAAATTTGATTCTTTTTTAAATTATTTTTCATCATTTTTCATATTTTAGCTTTTATTGGGTCATTTCATTAAGATGATCCGAGTCACAGAATTTGATCGTCTTACCTGATTTTGATTTTCTTAGGTCATTTTTTTTATTTTTTTTATTTTTCCGGTATCATACTTCTACCGTTGGTTTGTTCCATAGTTTTAAAATCCGACCCGGTCATCGACCCGGTCCAGTGATCGGGTCACGTGTCAGATGGGTTGACCCGGGTCAACCCAAAAAAAAAACACCTATATCACTGGAAAAAGACATTGAAACGGCTTAAAGAACATCACGGATTCATTTGAACTAATACTACTCTAACAATATTATTCTGTAAAACTAGCAGTCGGCATTTTTATCCACAACTCCACATAACATGTATTGAATTATTCTATATTATTCTATAATACTACTATGACAGTAATGTACTAAATCATGTGAGCTAAAAACCACGCAATTAATTGCTTTTGATCAAACGAGCAAAATCCAGATTGTGTTTTCAATTTAACAATCCTTATGTCCATGAAATAAAGCACATGCCTTTGACTAGATATGGGTTAGTTCACAGTCCTTGCACTCACACACACTCTTTTATGCTTCAAATTCCAAGTCCAACAGAAAAGAATGAAAGAAAGAGTAGTTGCAATACTAGCCGGAAGAGGCAGCAGGTGCAATAGGCCGGGACGCGGAGGTCGAAGGAAGAGAAGAGGCAACGGCAGGAAGCGGTGGGAAGTTCTCTGCTCCTCTGTCAAGACGTCCTTTGCGATGATCTTCTTCAGTGCGATCAGCTGGGTTTCAACACAATAGGCTGGGACGCGGAGGTCGAAGGAAGAGAAGAGGCAGCGGCAGGAAGCGGTGGGAAGTCCTCTGCTCCGCTATCAAGACGTCCTCTGCGATGATCTTCTTCAGTGCGATCAGCTGGGTTTCAATTAGGTTTGCAAATTGTAACTTTGCTTCGTTCTTCTTCAGTCTTTACTCTTTAGTCTTCAGCGTTTTGGCCTTTTAAAAGGCCAAAACGACGTCGTTTAATGACTAGCAATTAAAAAAAAAAATTGACCGGGTCTCACCCGGGTTTGACCGGGTGGACCGGGTCCCGGGTCGACCCGCCGGGTCGACCGGGTTTTCCCTGGCCAACTCCCATCCGGGTTTTTGCCTCCACCCGGACTGGTCCCAGGCCCGGGTCGGCCGGGTCCCAGGTCGACCCGTCGGGCCGGTCCGGGTTTTAAAACACTGGTTTGTTCACAATCAGATTTTGTGAATTTGTTTCCTGTTTATTTTCTATTGGGTTATTCCACATATATTACTCAGGTTATATGTTTGGCATACTAACTTGAGATTGACTCGGACTGATTTTTTTGTCATTTCTATCTAATTTCATTATCTTATATTTAATCAACTGTTTTTTATTTTAGAATTTTTTTTCAAGTTATAATGATTATTTTTTTAGTTCATTTGCTCTGGTTGTTTTTTTATCATCTAATTAAAATAAAATCAATTTATTTAACTTAGTTAATTCTATAACCCGAGCTATGTTTTTTTTTTTTTTAAAAAAAAGAACATTCTTATATCATTTGAACATTATTTTTTTATAATAATAATAATAAAAATTCACTCTATCAAGGTTACACGTCTAGTTTATCTCTGATCCATCTATTCAATCCTGGTTGTTGCCAACGACATGAACCGAACCCCCGAGTGGTTCAAGTTGGGTAGCTTACATGCACTAGCTATGAATTATTTATAGACAGCTAAGGTGCATTTGATTTTTGGTTGGCATACTTCTATACAGATGGATGTGCCACGTCAACCATCAATCTTGATCACAACTCGACACCTGTACACTTCACGATCGCGACTGCTTTCTCAGAGAGAGATTCACATGAACGAAATATGGTCTTATAGCCTGTCGGCATTAACGATGTGAACAAATAATTCTCATCCACGTATTAATACTGTATAAAAGATATTTTTATTAGTATTAATGTCATGAAATTTTTCTTTACAAAAATACTTAAGAGGAAAAGAACTTCAGGCCTTATAAGAGAGGAGAGAGGGGCATGGTTGATAATACAAATACTATAAATATTCTCTTAATTATTCAAATAAATGAATTGTAATTTTTATTTTTTTATCATATATTCATAGAGTATTTATCACAAAAAATGAAGAATAAACATTTTTATTTTTAAAAATAAATGTTTATCTCTTTATTTATTATAATTTTTTATTATAAAATTATTAACTTAATTATTGAAGAGTCTCAAAACTCCACAAAGAATTGTTTTACAGAAAATTGAATTAACCAATCATCTACTTTTCTAGTTATTAAAAATAAAATATCAATGTAAGTATATAATTATCTATTATTCAAATACTAAAATCTTTTTCACGAGTCTATTGAATTTTTTTTGGAGATCATCATATTTTTTTTAAAAAAATAATGTAAGTTAAAAAGTTAAAAATTTTACTTTTTTTTATTAAATCAACATTTTGTTTTAATTTAGAAGTCAAAATATTTTTCTTAACAGATATACTTATAATTTAAAAAAATTAAAAAACAACTCAAATCAGTTTGAAAAACCATACGCGTTGAAAAACTTAGTTCAAATTCAACTCATATACATGATGATTGATGACACTTCATTACAGGGTGGGATTACCATATAAACCTTGTTTAAAATACAAACCATGGCTAAAACTTTTATAAAATTATAAAAAAATTATTAATTTGATATTTTTTTATTGTAAAGTTTGAGAAAGGAGGCTGAGTTTATGCACTCATCCGATTAAAAACCTAGGTAGAGGATTACAGGGGGAAAGGAAACAAGAAAGATTCACCATTAATAACTGGCATCGGAATCCTTCCGGGTGATCAAACAGGAAGGCAAGTCGGATGGAGCTGGAATACCCCAGAAAGGCCAGTTCAGAATCAGTTTAGAAAAGATAACAAAAGACCCACTGTGCAGCGGTAGGATATCGTCACAAATCACGATTTGCACCAGGCAGGTTCTACCCCAGCTGGCCCGTCGAGATTTACTGACGTCGGGGGTTTAGTATATATCTCGGGTGGCACTACTTGAACACATTCATGTGCAGGGATGACACTGTTCAGAGTTCGGAGACCATGTCACATGATAATCTCACATGGACCCCCTGCCCCAGTCCTCTCTCTCTCTCTCTCTCTCTCTCTATATATATATATATATATATATATATATATATATATATATATATATATATATCCACACTGCAGTGATTGTGAAAAAACTGTGGCCCAATCTTTCTTCGACATTTAAATCCCACCCACGCTCTTTATCTCTTTCTGGTCTCTGACTAACGAGGAGGCACATCTATCGTGTCGCAGTTGAAAACTTAAAATCTATTGATTTAATTTTTATACAATAAAATTTTAAAATATAATTTATATTATTTTTTAATATAATTTTTTAAATAAATATTTTTAGAGTTGAAATTTGTATAGCATACTTAATTTTTATAAAATAAATAAAGATAGTGAGATTCGAACTCGTAATCATTTAATTATCAAGATTTTGATACCATGTCAATAAATCAATTTGATCTAAAAACTTAAACTATTAGATAATATTCTAATATATAATTTATATTATTTTCTAATAAAAATAGTCTAAACCTCAAAAATTAGAATGTTGTGACCATATTTGAGAATTATTAACAATTATGTTTCAATATAATTCCGATGATAATTTTATTATGAATATTTTTTTAATTGTAATAGTGATTGTTTTTTAAAGTATTTTTTATTTAAAAATATATTAAAATAATTTTTTATTTTTTAAAATTTATTTTTAACATTAAAACATTCTACAAAACAAACAATAGAATGCATTTAAAATCACATCAATATTTCTTAATAGAATTATTTAAAAGTTGTTATCTAAAAACTCGTTGCACCTTCATGCAACATGCAATAGATTCCATAATCTCCTTTTCTGTTCCAGTGACGTTGATTCTTTGGTTTTCATTTTTCAAGAATAATTCCTTTTCTTTTATTATCTCTTGAAAAATGTAATATCAAGAGATAATGGAATATGTAATATCAACATGTAATATCATTATCTCTTGAAAAATGAATTCTGCAGGAACTTATACGTTTGTCGAGCAGAAAAAAGAACAACAATAAATGATGCGTCCTGGCAAAGGAAAACGTAGTAGTGACTTGTTCAATATGTACCTTTTTAGGATTTAACGTAAGCTAGCTATGTCTGTGAAAACACAGGAACATGGAAAGTGTTGATTGGTGAGAACCGATAAGAAAGACATGGATCGTGCAAACACATGGTGATGCTCTGCAGTATGGACCACTGGATATAGTGGGGGGCACCTTTTGTTTTTCTTCTTGTTTCTCTCGTTCTGAAACTATTTTTTTTCACTATGTTTGGCACGTTTGAAAATAAAATTGAGTGGATGCGGGGGGGAGTCTAACAGTGTTCATGCAAGTCCCAAGCCCTAACTCGCAACGACAGGAGCACACTGGATTTCAAAGGCTATCTTCTGTACATATCTCTTCACTAGTGACAAAGTGTCATTGTTCACTGTTTCCTCTAAAAATCTATGCATCGATCATTTAAAACCAAAAAAAATTAATATTGGTCACAAAACTGATCTAAATACCTTGATATATGGTAAGTTATGATATCAGTTGATGGGTCGGGGTTTAATTTCTCAAGTTGCTTATATGCGGCATCTACGTACGTAGATTATACGCAGAATATATATATATATATATATATATATATATATATATATATATATATATATATATATATATATATATATATATATATATATGCGCGCGCACCAAAAGGCTAGGCAAAATCTTTAGTAAGAAGTAAATTGAATTTTAATACTTCACCTTTTCTTTTCTTGATCCTAATGTTTTGTTTGACAAGTGGTTAAAAATTATCTTTGTAAAATCTAACTTAATTTTTTGTTTTTTTATTTAAAAAAGAGGTGAATTATTAAGGAGATAATGACCGGTAGATTGTTTTTAGATGAACTAATCACTAACAAAACTAAAATAAAAATAATGGTTATTTTACTATATATCCATTGCATTTTTTTTAAAAGTTTTTTCTCTTTTTTTTAATTTTATTTTTTTGAAAAACATTGGTTCACTGCACTGTTCATGTGAGTTGTTTGATTTTTTTTTTCATTTTTTTCCTGTTCATTGCACCTCCCATGCAATTTTCTTAATTTTTTTCCTGTTCATAAATAGTGTTGTTTTTGCTTTTCTCGTCGAATTTGATATATTTATAATTTTATCCTTTCAATATATAATAACATGATTTTATATATCAAACTTTTTTTTCCATATTCTCACATACTGTGAAAGTTACGTATGTATCAAAACGAAGACACATGCATTTGTGATTAACAACGTAAGAACGATCGAATCGTGGGTTTTCTAGGAAGGAAAATTAGAAAGTATTCGACCCATTCACTTGCTTGCTTGCTTCTCTCAAATTTGCCTCTCTGCACTTGCAATTAGCCTATTAACACAATCATAAAGCTTGTGACCAAAAGGAGAAATGCTTTCCCAGATAAGGAAGCGGAACCTTCATCTCTTATAACTGTCTTGAAAGAAAAAGAAAGAACGTTTTTCCTGATCTTTTGAATTTTACCTTGACGGTAGAAATCTCCTTCCTTCACGCCAAACGTCACCGTAGTAGAGTCGGTGGGCTTGAAGTCATCATTAGCAAAAGAGCCCGAGACAAAAGCAGAAAGTGCAGTCCTCGAAAAGAGAAAAAACCAGGGACAAAAGCCGAATATGTGAAGGTGGCCCAGATATCTTAGGTGAGAGATGCAGATAGAAAGAAAGAGAAGGAAATTTAAAGAGTGGTCAGCTGTGCTCCAATTCACATATTTTTCCTTTCCCATCAACCCCCCCAGAAAAATAAACAAATACCACACGAGTCTCGGCGTTTTCAACTTTCAAAATGTTTTCAAAACACATTCTTCTCCTGTCATCGAGCATGCCCTCCCTAGTCCATCCACATTTTCAACAGCCAGAAGTTAAATAATTGCACATTTCTCCTCCACCCACTATCACATAAAAATTAAAATAGGCTGTTGTGGTAGCTACTAGCTAGCTGTATTACCACTGCCAATTATTATAGTTTTTTTTAATCAAATAAAATAGTTTGCCCCCGCATCCCTTCAATAATTTAATTTTAGTTTTGAAATAACCACTATTTAAAGGGCCTCTCCTCCTCCATTCTCCTCATCCAATTAGCTCCCCTTCAGGAGTACTCTCTACGCTCAGGTAATGCTAGCTATAGAACCTTGAATATGCTTGCATCTTGATTCTTCTCATGCTTAACATCTCTAAAGTCCCTTTAAGGTCTTATATTGTGTGTCAAGAACTAACATTTCTTTTGAAATGTGCAGAGATATGGCTGCTTCTCTATGGACTTTGTTTCTTGGCATGCTGTTTATGGTATCTGGGACAATGGGAGCTGCCCCAAGGAAGCCAGTGGATGTGCCTTTCGGAAGGAACTATGTTCCTACATGGGCTTTTGACCACATTAAGTACTTCAATGGAGGCTCAGAGATACAACTCCAGTTGGATAAATACACGGGTATTTTATAATCAGATCAATCATTTTTTTTTGCTATCCATCGTTCATTGCATTTCAACACAGCTTCCTGGCTTTTTATTTCTTGTTTTTCTTCATCAAAACATAGTATATCGTGCTAACATTAGGGGGTTTGATATTGCGAAGGTACTGGTTTCCAATCAAAAGGGTCATACTTATTTGGCCATTTCAGTATGCAAATGAAGTTGGTTCCTGGTGATTCAGCTGGAACAGTTACTGCTTTCTATGTAAGCGTTTCTCATCACATCGTTACTGATCATTTTCATCTCGCTTCTTTAGGATTTTAGAAGATCTTTCCCTTTATCATCATTCCCAACTTCTAATTCCATTGTTTTAACATTAAGTTATTGTTCGCGTGTTTCTTTGGCAGCTATCTTCACAAAACTCAGAGCATGATGAGATAGACTTTGAGTTCTTAGGAAACAGGACTGGCCAGCCTTACATTTTGCAGACAAATGTTTTCACAGGAGGCAAGGGAGACAGAGAACAGAGGATTTACCTCTGGTTTGACCCAACCATAAGATACCACTCTTACTCCGTCCTATGGAATTCGTACCTGGTAGTGTAAGTATCCTTTCCTGTTATATCTTTCTGCATTAGTTTTATAGGAACCTTCTCACAAAAAGAAGAAAGTCTCCACTCCTCAACCGACTAAATTTCGTTTTCAAATTAGTTAGAATGGGCTATACAGATCCTTTCTCTTTTCAGCAGCTCTGCTATAGGCTAAACTCTTGAGGGTTTCATGTGACTGCAACATAGATGGTGGGTGGTGGTGGGTCTATCAATCTTTTAGATTTCGTCCCCTGAAAAAGAATGAACAAGTTTGGTATCTAACTACACTTTTTTTTGTCCTTCAAATCCAAAAGTTTGGCCTTGGCATGGAGTGATCCTCAACACCTAACAAAAATAATGTAGCAACATAAATGAATTCTAGCTAACACATTGATGCAACTGGCATCCAACTAAATTTATTGCCAAAAAACACATATGAAATGAAGAAACAAATCAACAAAACCTTGGAGGACTTTGTGCTGAAATTTGGTAAAAGTAGGTTTCTTTTCTGACTTGAAATTTTTGTTTTCAACTATCGGTCCCGACATAACTTTTGAGCTGGTCTACACTTTTTTCTCCTTTCTAATTTGATATGTGAAATGGACAATTTATAACATAAACTTGGGCCATCCTGTTCTTATAAAGTAAATCGCGCATGTGCCAGGCATGGTATATGATGAAAAATCCAATCTGATCAACCGTAAAATTTAATACTCTTATCAATCAATTTGTTTAATAATATAGTATTTAATTAACTTCTTGTACATGCAGTTTATTTTTAAGTTGCAGTGCAAGTGGCATGTTCTTGGCAACGTTCATGTGTGCGTGATCATTTCTATATGAGAAATGGGTTAAAACGAATTTTTTGGATGTGCTGCTGGATTAATTATATGAGTGGTGTCCTTCAGGTTCTTCGTGGATGATGTGCCAATCAGAGTGTTCAAGAACTGCAAAGACTTGGGAGTGAAATTTCCTTTCAACCAGCCAATGAAGATATACTCAAGCCTATGGAACGCCGATGATTGGGCTACCAGGGGTGGACTTGAGAAGACAGACTGGTCCAAGGCACCCTTTATAGCTTCCTACAAGAGCTTCCACATAGATGGGTGTGAGGCTTCCGTGGAAGCGAAATTCTGTGCCACACAGGGTACCAGATGGTGGGACCAGAAGGAGTTCCAGGATCTTGATGCCTTGCAATACAGGAGGCTCAGATGGGTACGCCAGAAATACACCATCTACAACTACTGCACTGATAGATCAAGATACCCTTCACTGCCACCAGAATGCAAGAGAGACAGAGACATATAAAGTATAATGTTGGAGACCAAGCATGTTGATGCTGGCTATATGATTGGATTAATGTTGATTGACGAAGCCCCACTAGCTCTTAATTTCCACACAGCTGCTTCCATCCTGTTTTTCACCTATAATTGAGAGCGTGATTTATGGCTCTTCTGTCATCATCAGTCAACACCTGCTCAAGGATTACTACTGTTTTATCATTTTTTAAACATCAGTCTTACCGTTTGTATTACTCTACAAAACGTATCCACTGGATACATGTTCTCGTTATTACTCTCGGCTTGCCCTACTTCTGATGAAGTTAATGAAAATAATTGCTATTCTTTACCTTGCCTATTTCCTTCGATTAATGAGCTGTCCAAGGTTTGGTGTTCTGACATGAATGATACTTCCACGTGTTCACATGCATGGATTTAAAGTTGACCTGCTTGATTCAATCACTGGTTAAATGTGCCCTCCATCCATAAAAACATTTGCATATACATGCATGTTCCTTACCTGTCTATGTATTTGAGAATGAAAAAACTGGTAAATCTTTTCTAAAAGAAAAATATTATCTCTGGACGTTACTGGACAATTTCTCAAACAGATGAAACGAAGTCATTATGCAACGATAATCGATAACTTTCTTCTCTCTCAAATTCAATACAAAATTTGACACAAGTGAGTTTATAGCTCCCATGGTATTTTTACTTCTACTATTTATATGAGAGGCACTCGACATCGTGTTTTTATGGGTAAATTACCTCCAATATTTTATGGTTTGATTATTTTTTGATTTTGCAATCAGATTTTTTAATATTACATTTTAGAACCTTGGTCAAAATAAATTTTAAAAATCAACAAAAATAATAATAATATGCCTCTGTATATTAAAGCAAGACACTTTCTCTCTTCATGCTAACCTTCTCTCCTCACTTACATGCTTCATTAATTAAATCAAGCCCTTGAAAATGGAAGAAAACTTTTTCTCCCCAATCAAAACCACTTCTTGACCTGTTGCACATTATTTTTGTTGGTTTGGCCTAGTCTTGTTAGTGATCTGCCTTGGATAACTACTAGGTTTTATATTATTCTAATCTGCCCTAAAATTTCTGCTAGCAGCCCTAACAGACTATCGCTTCTCCACCTTTAAAGCGCTATGATATGTCCTAGAAATTGTCCATAAGGCTTGAAGATACATCCTGAAATAGATTGACGTAGGCCACCAATATACCTCACCATTAGTTGCTCCTTTGTTTTTGCAAGATCGTTCTTAGAAACTAGCTGGTAAAACTTATTTATGTAATCATTAACAGATTTACTCTCTTGTTTTAGCGTGTAGAGTCTCTAATATAGAGTTTGCCAGTAGCTAAAAAGGAAAAGGTATTCTCTCATCTTCTTCTTCATCTTATTCCAATCATTAATTATATCCTTCCCTTGTCTCTCTCAAGTTTTTTCCAACTACTCCCACCAAGTAGATGCGCTACATTTTAGTTTGATTGCAATCAACTTGAATCGCGTTTAGTCAAATGCATTCTTGTATTAAAAAAGTACTTTCAATCTCATTCAACTAGAGATTCAACTAGTCTACTTATAAAGTTCCTGAAAACTCAAGAATTTTGATACAAAAACCGAAATTCGTAGTCCTATTCTCTTCTTTGAAGAGGTGGTCTCCTTTGAATCTACTTATGGTTATCAATACCAGCCAGGAAACCAGGCTCACTCTCCTAGTCCTGGTCATATTGCTCTTGATCTCATAGGTCGCTATTCTCCAGCCCACAAGTAGTTCTACGATTTGCCTTTACATATATTTGATGACAAGCTACTAGATGTTTTTCTCTCGAAAGGAGCTTTTTATGCCCTTCTTTGTCATGCACTACTCCTTAACCTCTTCCCATTATGGTTTGCTAGTGGCACACAGCAAATTTATCATTGTGCTCTAATACCAACTAGATAGAAGTTAAATACAACATCAAACAAAGAACACAAAATCTTGATAAGTGAAAAGGGATATATATATGAAACCCAAATTTACAAGTTTATTCTCTTTAAAATAACAATACCGAAGTCCTCCTTTAGGACTTTAACAAATCCTTAAATATGTTAGAAACCCTATCTTATCTAGGAAACAAAAACAAAAATCCAAAATTACAAAGAAAATAAGTAGGAAAACCAAAAGAAACAGGAAATCCAGAAATATCTAAAGATTTGATGGCCTACATAGTGACACAGTGACTATAATAGGAAAAACAACCTCAAAAAAATTTATAAAAATTTAAACGCGATCCAACAATCAGATAAAAAGTTATGGCCTTTTCGAGCTATCATTCTTGTATGGAGCGATAAGACTTCCCTTTAAGTTTAGACTTGTCTTGTTGGTCTATAAATATATCCACGAGGTCATTCATGTAATCTATTTTAAACATATTCTCATTTAAATATAACAGATATATATCTAACTACTTAAAATCACTTATTATCAAAACATCGAATGTTTCATATGAGATTCCGTGATGTAGCAAACACAATATTGCTCTTGACTTCATATTCTTGCCTCATGGCTCGATCCCCGACAGACTGCTATGCTACACATAAATTGTTTCTCTAGTCCTTTGGGTTCTGCTCTACTTTTTTTAAGAATAGAATGCTAAGCTTTTCATTAACTTTGAAACGATGAATACATTTGCAATGGATCAAAAATAACAAAAGGGCTCAAGGTCAGCTGATGACAATTAAAAATATTTAAACTTTTGATTCATGAATCTGATCACCGGCAATACTTGATCAATAGAAGAAGTTCCTTAATAAATAAAAATAAAAGAGCAATGAGCTCCAAGTTATTACTTTCCCCTCTTTTAGTTACATAAAGGGCTCAAGGCCCAAACCTAAAGATTAAAATCTCTAAGGACGGGCCTAGGGCCTATCCTACAAGCTCTTAAGCTATCAAGAAAATAAATTTGGAAGGGTGGGAGTTGTTACCCTACGGGCATAAAATTAATGTAGTAGCACATAATTAATGCAATCGACTATATTAGGTGAAGTAAGTAAGAATATCAAGCTTTCCATAGAATTTGATAAAGTTATTTTGCGATTTTTTTTTTTTTTTTACATCTCACACAAGTCGAAGCCATATGAAATTTCTCAGTGGTCTTCGTTTTTGATTGGGCCACCACAGCCCACATTTACAAGTAATTCGAAACTGGGATTAATTGTGAAATAATGATATGGGCCAGCACAAGAGGTCCATCATCTTCATATTAAAAAATAGGCCCCCCAACAAACCCAAAAGCAGGAAATAAAACCCTAGACGCCAATTAGGGCATCCAAAAATGAGAGTACCATATAAAAGCCAGAAAATGTAAGCAGCTAACTTCTCCCTTTGTAGTGATATTAGCAGCAGCAGCAAGGATGCCGGCTGGACACGGTGTGCGATCAAGGACCAGAGATCTCTTCGCTCGTCCCTTCAGGAAGAAGGGTTACATCCCCCTCTCCACTTATCTCAGAACATACAAGGTAGGCGACTATGTAGACGTCAAGGTAAACGGCGCCGTTCACAAAGGCATGCCCCACAAGTTCTACCATGGCCGCACCGGTCGCGTCTGGAATGTCACCAAGCGCGCTATTGGTGTCGTCATCAACAAGCAGGCACGAGATCTATCTATATAATTAAATTTTTATGTAGTTTTTCATTTTTCATTTATGATTTTGGAAAACTATATGTTAAAACTTTTGTAGGTTGGGAATAGGATTATTGGGAAGAAAATTCATGTTAGGGTGGAGCATGTGCAGCCGTCGAGGTGCAGGGAGGAGTTTAAGTTGAGGAAGAAGAAGAATGATGAGTTGAAGGCTGAGGCCAAAGCTTGTGGTGAAAAGATTAGCACTAAGAGGCAGCCTCAAGGACCTAAGCCTGGATTTATGTTGGAGGGCGCTACTCTTGAAACTGTCACTCCTATTCCTTATGATGTGGTTAATGATCTCAAGGGTGGTTATTGATTTTTCTTATTTATGATTTCCTATGCTTTCATTGTTATCAAGAATTTCTCGTGTTTTGTGAGACGTGGATGAACGTGTACTTTTGTTATGTGTAATTTAGCTTCATACAAAGTAGACTACTATTATTTAGCATTATCCTTTCGTGTGAGATATGTTTGTCTTTCCTTTGGTTCTGATGAAATTGACTACGTATCAATCTGAATAGATTAATTTGGGGGTTTCAGTCTGATTTTCTTTTAATGAATTTGCATTTTCTATGCTGCTGGCACATCTGAATTGTTGCTGTTTCTGCTGCTGTGAGTGTTTGCTAGGGCAAATGATGCATTAGGGTGTAGCAATTGGTTTGCCATTCTTAGTGGCTTGTTGAGGAATTAGTTTGGACATGTAGTTGAATGGGTTCTGTTGGTCGTTGTGCTTGTTATTGCTTCCGATAGATTTGAAAATATTGTACGCTTATATGCTTTGTTTGAGAATGTCCTCAATGTCTTTGGATGGAGGTTTGTTGTGATTGCTGTTCGTGAGTTTGAGGTTTGTTCTGATACCATTTTGGATTTTCATCTTCCTTAAAGACCATTTCTTTCTGGTTGCCATCCATTGAGCTTTGAACCTCGGTTACCAACATAGAGGCTCTACTTTCAGGTGTATTTATGTCACTGATTACTGGAAATGTAAATTATCTACACTTTTCAAGTCTTGCTCTGGAGGTGTTGATTTTGGAATTTGTTGATGCTTAGCCTTCTTGGTTTTTCTGACACCTCCTCCTCCTCCTCCTATTCGTCCTCCAAAATTAACACTCCATTATTGATTCTCAGTATTCCAGTGAATAAAACAATGAATCCCAACATTTCCGTGGCTAATCCTAAACTCTCGTCCTTGATCAGGGGTCCGGCTACTGCACTCCTGCTTGATTTATTAATTGTTTACCCTATTTTTTATGGGAAATCGATGCTATCTGTATTATTTGTTTGGTTACGTCATGAGATGTGGATTTTAAATTCGTAACTTTTTTCATAATCCTCATCCTTTTATGTTTTACATTTGATTCGTTTCTCATATAGTAAAATTGGCGTCAACCTGAGATTTTTCTGAGTTGTAAATGCATGGAAAGTGTCTGCATAACAATAATGTGTTTTCTCAGTAGAACAAGAGAAACATGTGACAATAACATTGCATCTTCATCACAAGGGACTTGTTTCCTTACACGTGGCATGTTATGAGAAAGTTTGAAGGCGTACTGCGATAATGATCAGTGAGGGCAGAACATACGTTCTGATTCTCAAGATCAAGGATTTTAGGTACATCGATCAAGGCTAGGATATGAGTGGGACCGATATAACGTGCCTTTCAGAAAATTATGTGTTGTCGAGAAATTGCTTTTTTTACCTGATACGAATAAAATACTTGGAAACATCTTGTCTCTCTCTCTCCATCTCTCTCTTCAATCCAACCCCTTCTGTATTTTTCTTTCAATCATCCTAGAAGGGAGAGCGAGGCTAGAAGCACAACACTGACTTCAGATTCACTAGATTGTACAGAAGTTGAAGAATAAGCAAGCTCAAACAAAGTGGAGTTTACTGTTTCACGATGAACAAGAACAACAACCGAGCCTCAATCCCAAGCCACTTGGGGTTAGCAAGATGGATCCTTTTGCGTCATGCCATGCGATCATATATCAAAAACTCCAATGTCAAGAGATTTTTAATCCTTTGATAGCATTAGACAGAAAGCATCTACTTTGGTTTAGGTTTTTTTTTGAGTTCATATAGTTAAGGTGATATAGAGCATTAGTCTTTCTAGCCTTTTCATTTCACACATTGTTTCTAAGCTTGACTACCAAACATTTTATTGCTATGCTCCTCATTGTGGGACGATGGGGCTACTATGCTCACGGACTTTTATTCTCTCCATTTCTTTATTGATTGAATTTCCTGTATTCGTCAAAAAATTGGTCTTTAAGCCCTCGGTATAGTAGTTGTAAGTTGCTAAAAAAAATAGGGAAAAAAGGTATAGTATCGGTGATGATTCATTATATTTTACTCAATGAAAAATCTTAAAACCATAACAAGATGATAATCCAAGCGAACATGAGTCTGACAAGCTGTTAAACCCAACTTGAGTTCGACCACGCGCCGAGCCCAAATGAATGTTGGCTTGGCGAACTGCAGACCCAACATACTTGAGTTTGGCCACGTGCAAAGCCCAAATGAATGTGGGTCTAATGAGTTTTCAAGCTCAATATACTTGGGTTTGGCCACGTGTTTAGCCCAAGTCAACGTGAGTCTGACGAGGTTTCAAACCCAACATACTTAGATTTGACCATGCGTTAAGCCCAAGTAAACGAGGGTTTGGTGAACTGTCAAACCCAATATACTTGGATTTACCCACGTGAGAAGCCCAAGAAAATAAGGGTTTGTTGAGCTACCAAACTTATCTCCCCTATGCTTGGCTACACGTCAAACCCCATTGATATGAAGGTCATTATAGATCCATGTTAGGAGCATAAGGCCCTATTTATTTATTTTTAAAATTGCTAACATAAACTATTCATATCAGAAAAAATCTTCTTCCCACATTTATAGGTGTATAAAAGAAGGGCCTATTATATTCTTATCTCATTAATGATCTGCAGGGGATATTTGTCTCTCATTAATAATATGTAAGGAATTTTTATCTCTCATTGATGTCATCAGGATAAAATGAATCCAACCCCTCTACTCCATCAAAACGACAAGGTTCAGAGATTATAAGTACTCCCTGAACCATCCAAATAAAAGGTTCATAAATTTCTACTCTCAACATTCATATCTTAATTATTATAGCATTTATCATACCAAAACAATAATAAACACCTTTGTTCTTGGAATTTAAAACTCTTTATTTGATTTATCAAAATCCTTTATTTAAAAGTCATTAACTTCATCATCATAGGGTCTCTAAATCCCATCAAAATGGATTGTTTTGTAGGTGTTAGGACTCTTACCATTAATTATAAACTCCTTAGGCGATTAAGAGAGCAATATTGATATAAGCATATGATTAATCCCTTGCAAACATCAAATAACCTCATTTTTTATCATATCGAATTCTGGGACATCATCAATTAGTACCACGGTGGAGAACTATCAAAAAGGCATTAATTGCTCTACAGGTTTATTGATATCCCTAATAATCATCAATGGTAAACAATCAAGACACTCCTCAAATAGAATATGTAACATACCTCCCTGCCACAACATACACTTCTGCCTAGCCAACCCTTCAATAGTTTGTCAACCAAGTGCAACTCCTCACCTAAGCTATATTGCCAGCTCAAAGGCCAAATCATACTTTACCACCTCAGAAAGTCTTAACACATGTGACAGCACCCTCATTTACACCTCCATATCAACAGGTTACATCTGGGGTTTGTAAATAGTTACACTACCTAGAGGAGTATGGGTAGAATGAAACGATGAGGGTTTTCAGCCTCATCGGTCACAAAGCCCTTCTAAAGAGTGTTAACGACGTCATGATGCTCATACATATAATGAGTATTTTAGACACCTATTTTCCCATCGCAAGATGGAGGCTAGCTATCGATCTCGTTGTTCCATGCCAGAAACCTATAGACATAGTAGTGGAAAGCAGCTTGCAGGAGAGTATATGCACGAAAATGTCTACACTCCCCATCAAATTTAAAACTCTTCCTTATCAAAATGAGTGTTACGTACATGTATACCTAATGGTTATATTTCTACTAAGATGAACTTGGATAACCATGACAGTCTTGTAGACCCAAAGAAACACGTGCAAAATGTATGAAGTAGGTTGGAATTGGCCATCCAAGATAGTCATGCTATGTGAAAGATCCTCCTCGGGGTTAGTATGTGCATTGTATAATAATTTGGAGTCAGACTCTATTACAAGCTTTGATGACCTTTGTACCAAGCTAGTGACGCGGTTCAACACAAGTATCCCAACTCAAAAAAGTTCCACCGAACTTTACTTTTTAGAGTCACTCGGACAGATGACGAGTCCACACAAACATACCTTAAGAGGTTTAATAAGAAAATGCCCAAGGTCAAAAAATTAATCGAGCCTATGGATTTTAAAGCCTTGATAAGTGGAGTAAAGGGAAGAGCTTTATAGAAAATACTATATGATCTACCGAACAAAAGCTTGTTTAAAGTGAAGTAGGCCAAGGAGAATTATATTCGAGTGGACATGGCAAGTGTATTACTTAATGGTCCCTGTTGTTTCTTTAAAGAAAATTTATCTTAGAGGTCTCCCAAATGAGATAACTCTTCTAAAAGAGACAACAACCTTAGAAAAAGTCAAAAGAGGTTAATCAGGGAATGAATGAGCTAAAATCATACTCTGACATAGAGCAATCAAATTATTGCATAGCCTTTCCTAATCCTTATTGAAGAGTTGTTGAGGTTGTGATAGAGAAGATGTACCAACAGCTGTGGCGAGATCTGTGGCACGTCTCATTCCATGAGTGGCTTAATTATTTGTTTTTTATGGTAATTAGGGATGTCAATAAACTAATTCTGAAAAAATAATCGATGGCTTTTTTATCAGTTTCTCACAGATAGCACCAATTAATGATGTCCTAAAATCCATTATGTTCGAGAATGAGAATCTTGAGTGTTTGGATAAAGGATGGTCATATGCTCATTTCCATAATCCCTGCCTTCAAAGTTTGAAGAAATTGATAATTAGTAATAAAAATCTTGACACTAGTAAAAACAGTCATGTTTTGTGGGATTTAGGGACCCTCCGACGGTAAAGTCAATGACTTTTTATAAGAGATTGCAATAAATAAAGGAATAAGCTTTTAATTCAAGAACATAAGTGTTTGTTCTTATTTATGCATGATCGATAAATGCTTTAAGAATATAAATACACCTATAGGATAGAAAAGATCTCAGCCTTATTATCTGGATAGTTCAGAGGATATTTATAGACCCTAAACTTTTTATTTTATTAATAGAGTGGAGAGTCATTTCCTCTTGAAAACACATACGAGAAAAAAATATCTCTTACAAAACATTAACGTTGATAGAAATGACTTTTACTTCGACATTAATTTTAATGGAAATACAAAGAATCCTTATGAGGTTTTATATATTATTAATTATATATGCAACATTAATATTGATGGGAAGAGACCTTAATCAACATTAATGATGATTTGAACAAGATAGACTTTTATATGCCTAAGAGTGTAGAGAAAAAACTATCGCAGATCCTTAACATTTCATGTTAAGGATTATAAAATAATCTTGCGACCTAATATGAAGCCTATAAAGATTTTCAATTTTACATCTATCTGGACTCCACCAAATGTTGAGCTCAGGGATGTTATGTCTGATAGTTTTCTAAACTCGCATGTACTTGGACTCAATGCGTAACTGACCTAAGGATGTTGAGTCTGATAGTTTTTCAGACCCGTATGTACTTAGGTTCGGTGCATAGCTAAGCCTAGAGGTATTAAGTCTTCACCTTGTGTTTGGTCTTTTTTAGAACATGGATTTTACACAAAAATAATATATAGAAAACATGTTGATCCATCACTTTCATCATTCGTAATGAGAGGGACTTTGCCCTCCTACGCTCAAGAGGAATCATCCAGAATGCTATTGGAAGTCACATGGCAGCTCCTCAACTGTTCAACTCTCTCTCCAGGGACATTGCGTTTCTCCCAAACAGCAGCCTTGAAGGTGTGCACATGCAGGTCAATGCCTTCTGCAAGATGCCATGGAATGAGTGCCGTGCCAATCTCATTCACACCTATTTCAGACATCCATGGGCCATTTTGTGTGTTACTGCTGCACTCATCCTCTTTGCCCTCACTGGTGCTCAAACTGTATATTCTATAATACCTTACTACAAATCAAATCACTCGACATCACCCTCTCCTCCTATGGGTTTCGCTGCACCCCCTCCCCTTCCAACCCCAACTCCGCCTCCTCTCACTCCTCCTATGCATCCCCCTAGACCATCACACCGGCACCACAGATGTAGATGTGTTCGAAGTAATTTGTAATTTTCAGTGTCTTGAGTAATTATTTTTTTAAGAGTCAAGGGTCTTTTTGTGTTTTCTCTAGATCCTGGAAGTTATCGAGTTCCTTGTTTTTCTCAGTCTAAGAATTATCTATCAATGTTTTAAATAGATTCCTTCTCAAAAAAATAATAGAAGTCTGATTGGTATAATTTAGCTGCAGCTCTACTAATTAAGTTATCTTAAACACAAATTCCTTATCTGAAACAGCGATAGACCAGTTTGCCGGCCGAACAGCAATTATGTTTTCTTGGCATGCATGAGAATAATAACATCGGCCATAATAATGCATATATCTTCAGTTAATAATATTGACTGTCTCGTAAATATGAAAACGAATTGTCAAACCTCTAATATTGACTGTCTCATATATATTAGAGGTTTGATAATTGATAATTAATAATCTAAGATGATATAATTTATATTAAAAAAATGACTCAAAATAGATTAACACATTCAATAGAAAAAAAAAATCTGAAAATTTATAGCTTTTGTTTTCTTTTATTTTTGTTGGTTTTCAAAGATAATTAATGGTTATTTTTATGTTTATCATACAACCTCACAACAAAATGATTATTAATTTCTAATATTTTAACTCTTTTTTTTTGTTTTTTTTTTTCAAAATCAATACAGAAATAATAGTTGTTGTAAAAAAATAATGATTCTTCATGCAAACTTACAAAAAATTAATAATTCATTGACAGGTTTTATGATAATAATTAAGGCTTGATAATTGAATGATCTAAGATGGATAATTTTAAAAAACCTCATGACAATAACACTGGAAAAATACTCTTATTTTAAAATAAAATAAAAAAACATCAACAAGTAGATTAGCATATAGAAAAAAATGATCTAGATAAAAAAAGTTATAATTTATAATCTTTTAATTTAATTATATTAACTTTTTTATTGATTTTGTCTATTCCTTCCAAATTCATCATGATTCTTTGATAAGTTTTAAAAAAATATTAATGTTTAAAATTACAATAATGTTAAATAATTATAACAAAATTAAATTAACTATATCAAGGGGTTGCTTGGGATTGCGTTCCAAACGATATTTTTAAATAATTTGAATTTGTTTTTGTTTAAAATTTGTTTTTTTATGTTTTTAAATTATTTTGATATGTTGTTGTTAAAAATAATTTATAAAAATTAAAAAATATATTATTTTAATATATTTTTAAATAAAATTTTTTTAAAAAAATAATCATTATCAAACGCTACAATGATAATAATTACATGAATTGCTTGAGCATTCGTTTGTTATCGAATCTTTCTCTTATTTTATTAGATCATCATTCCACTGCTTAGAGCTGTCAGTATCTACAAGCCAAGCTACATCAGAAATGAGAAGTTACACTGAGAATCAATTTTCTTGTCCGCGAAGCAATGAAGACTGAATAAACTATACGTGGATACATTTTATTGCAAGCTCCTCGCTGTGAAACTGGCTGCTAGGCCCCCTGTGTTTCTCTCTCTCACCATTTCCTTCTTGATTAAATTTCTTGTGTGTGGAATCATCTAAGTGGTGGTCCAATAGTAAAAACTTGAGATCAAGAGGTTTGTTTTTTCTGTGGTCTCAGGTTTGAGCCCTGTGGTTGCTCATATGATGGTCACTGGAGGCTTACATGGTCGTTAACTTCAAGACCCGTGGAATTAGTTGAGGTGCATACAAGCTGGCCCGGACACCCACGTTAAACTAAAAAATAAAAAAAATTTCTTGTGTGGGTTTAAAGATATATATTCTCTCTAGGAAGGGCGACAGTATTGATTCCATACATGTTCTCATGAATCAACTTTTGCGATTTACAAGAAAGAATGTTCATGTCATCTCTTTTCGAGTGAAGGTAGCAGAGATGGAACCTTGTATAGTAGCCTTTACAGGGGGTTTTCTGTGGGAATCCTAGCTCCTTAGATTTCAGACCGCCATTAACTACTGAAAGCAATTTTATGCCTTCTTTTATCAAAAGGGTTTTTCTATGCTCTTTAAATCTTAAATTTAAGCCTACTACTTAAAATTCATTTTCAATTAATGTTGATTTATTTCAATTTCACTAACTTAAAATTAAGATATTAAACAGATTTTATGAACTTGCGGCAACGTGAGTGTCTTAATTACAACAGCACTTACTGAGAATCAATATTTCCTTGTCTGGGAAGCAATGAAGACAGATAAACTAAGCTTGGATGCTTGAAAGAATAGTCTTGCAATTCCTTCTTTTAATAGATATGGCGTGATAAATCAAGCACGTATTTTGCATTCCTTCTTTTAATCACTGTGATCAAACCTGTTTAGCAACTTGAAGATTAAATGGAGCAAATGCAATTGCTGATTGATGTTACAGAGGAACTTCAGAATAAGGCGGATGCTTCGATGCAGAATATCCTATGGAACAAAAGATCAATCTACAAGGTACCTGCATCTGTCACTGCCCTGAACAGAGCAGCCTACAGGCCCCAAACAGTGTCCATTGGGCCTTACCATTCCTACGACGATCAGCTAAAGCCAATGGAGGAGCACAAAAACCGAGCTCTTTATTATTTTCTAAAGAGATCAGGAAAATCTCTAGAGCTATTTCTCCTATGTTTAAATGAAGTGGTGCAGGATTTAAAGGATTCGTACGATCAGCTTGATAAATCATGGAATGATGATACGGGCAAATTTCTGCAACTGATGGTTCTTGATGGCTGTTTCATGCTGGAAATTATGCGCCTTGCTATTCAACCATCGAATGACTATGCTGCTGATGATCCAGTTTTTAGCATTCATGGGAGGGTCTATGTGGCGCCATTTATCAGGCGTGACATGTTGATTGTTGAAAATCAGTTACCAATGCTTGTTTTATACAAGCTGGTTGCTACTGAAAGCGATGGCGAAAAGGTATATATCCTATTATTTGAATTACAAAATCACGGCATCTCTTGTTTATATTGTTCACCATAAATTTTTTACTTTTACGCAGAATGAAGAGTTCGTCAACAAGCTCGTACTCACCTTTTGTCACCCCAACGCGAGTGTCTCAACGTGGGGTAAATGCTTGCATGTATTGGATTTATACAGGAAGAGCCTACTTCGGGAAGACGCCAACAGGAAAAGGCGTCACCGCAGAGTATGGGGTGGACTGCATAAAGATGTCGATGATATTGTCCGATCTGCAACAGAGATCAATGAAACTGGAATCCAGTTCAAGAAAAGTAAAACTAGAAGCCTGAAAGAAATTTCCTTCCACCATGGGGTCCTTGAGCTCCCTGTCATCGTGGTGGATGATGTAACTGAGACGCTATTTTTGAATTTGATGGCCTTTGAGCGCTTCCATGTCGGTGCAGGAAACGAGGTCACATCTTATGTCTTCTTCATGGACAACATCATCGACAATGAGAGGGATGTTGCTCTCCTGCACTCAAGAGGGATCATCCAGAACGCTATTGGAAGTGACAAAGCTGTTGCTAAACTGTTCAACTCTCTTTCCAAGGACATTGCATTGGACCCGGACAGCAGCCTAGAATTGGTGAACAGGCAGGTCAATGCCTACTGCAAGGAGCCTTGGAATGCCTGGCGCGCCAATCTTATAGAAACGTATTTCAGAAATCCATGGGCCATTCTATCTCTTGTTGCTGCACTCATCCTTTTTGCGCTCACAATTGCGCAGACGGTATATAGTCTAATAGAATTTTATGAAGAAGGATCTCAATCACCCTCTCCTATGGTTTCGTCACCACCCCCTATTCCTCCTCCCACTTTTCCTCGTACGCTCTACCTAAATTTGCATGGCCGTTGATTGCCATTGTGTTTAATCGGTTTCCCAGTTTCTAGCACTTTGGGATCAACCTACTCTCCTGTTGCTGCTGGTATCCCGGAAACGTATGCTCCATCTTCTGGGTTTTGGCAGCGTGCTTTTGTCATCTTTATATAATCTGACATTTTTTTGTAATTTCATGCCAAGCTCCTAGGAACCTTTTATTGGGGCTATAATTGAGCCACTGCGTGGTTTCACTAATAAAACAGTGCTTGTCGTTTTTGCAAGAGGATTGACCTCGTGTCAGTTATATATAATGTGCACTGTGATGTGCTAGAATCTGATGATTCTCTGCTATTGTTCTAAGAGATGCATTCCTGTTTCCCACTCAAGAAAGGCTTTTGCTGCTCTACCAATGATTTCCATTTTGGATATTCGTATATTTTCCAAGAATGGAATTTGGACTCAAAATCTCACCCTTCTCAATTGGAGTAATTACAGTTGTTGGAAAAATGAAATATTCAGTGTCCTATTCCTTTGAGTTTTCAATAACAATTGTTCCAACTGCTAATCACAGTGCTGTCCGTACAAATGTTAGCTTTTATATATCTATGCAATAAGAGTTGCCTCATTTGCACCAGACGACTAGCTTCTTAATTTTCAACCTAGAAGATTTAGCCTAGCAGTGGCAGGGGGCATTAGCCACTACTTTTCCTCTCGGTTACTCTATGAATCATAGAAAGTTCAAAATTCTTTTGAAAAGGCTAGCCTGTGTGTAAAGTGATAACCGGAGAATCCTCCTATACTTCTTGAGCTTTTATTTCCTTCTGTTACCAAATGATAGAGTGGTGCTTGGTACTACTAGTGATTTATAAGAATTTATGTTCCCTTCGAATTCCTTACATGTGCACAAGCTTCTCTACATTTTTCATGGATTATGCACAGCTGCTTGAACTGACTAGTGACTATCAAATATATATTGCGGGGAATCTAAAATGGATAAAACGTAATCTATTTTGTTAAGTTCTGTTTTATTCGTTTTTTTTTTTTTTTGAATCATTTCTCTCTATTGCTTCTAGGTTCTTAACTTGTTGTTTAACCCAACAGATATATGCCAGCCCCTCGAAGGAGGGAAAGTATCAATAACGACTAGTGAGTTGCTTAATACTGGAGCATTCACCTATTGGAAGAAAGGAATGTTTTTCAGTTAAGGTAGAAGAGGTGGGGCTACTGGTCACAAGGGGTTTTTCACTTGGCAGTTGGAAATTGGAACCATATCTCTTTAGCTTCAACAATGCCCTTATCTAATCGAAGGAATTTATGCTACTTTTTTTTTTTTGTGTTTGTGAAGAAATGAAGTAGACAAGAAATTGGATTCTTGCGATATATTTACCTCTTGGAATGTATAAGAGGACGGAAATGAGAACGCCTTGCATCACTTCTTGTCATCTGTGCTAAAAACTGCAAGTTGAGCAATTTGAAGCAATGGACGACGAAAAGCAGCTGCTCGTTGAAGTTACAGAAGAACTTCAGAGCTTGGCAGATACTTCTCTGCAGAATGTTCTCTGGGACAAACGTTCAATCTACAAAATACCTGCCTCTGTTACGGCCCTCAACAAGACTGCCTACATACCTCAGACAGTCTCCTTTGGTCCGTACCATCATGGTGAAGATCATCTGAAGCCAATGGAGGAGCACAAGCAACGAGCGCTCACATATTATTTAAACAGAGGTGGAAGACGTCTACAAGCGGTCGTTGAATCTTTAAATGATGAAATCCAGGTTTTAAAAGACTCATATGATATGCTTGGTGAGTCATGGAAAGATGACAAGAACAAATTTCTGCAACTGATGATTCTTGACGGTTGTTTCATGTTGGAAATTATACGCCTTGCTTCACATTCATTGGATGGCTATGCTGCCAATGATCCCATTTTTAGCAGCCACGGGAGGTTCTACATTGCACCATATATCCGGCGTGACATGTTGTTGCTTGAAAATCAACTGCCAATGCTTGTTCTTTACAAGCTGTTTGCTCTTGAAAGTAACGGAGCACAGGTACATCCATCTTTTGTTTGATATTGTATTGGTGGTCCCTTTTACAATTTGTCAGTATGAAAACTTCTACTTTCGCACAGGACGAAGGGTTTGTCAACCAGCTCGTGCTCAATTTCTGCTACCCCAACGCACCCGTCTCAAAGCTGGACAAAAGCTTGCATGTATTGGATTTGTACAGGAAGAGCCTGATTCTGGAAGATCCCGCCTGGAAAATGCGTCGCCCCAGGGTAACGGGGGGGCTTCTTAATGATGTCAATGATATTTTCCGATCAGCGACAGAGATTAATGATGCTGGAATCCAGTTTAAGAAAGGTAAAACGAAGAGCCTGAGAGGCATCTCATTCCATAGAGGGGTACTTGAGCTTCCTGTCATTGTGGTGGATGATGCCACCGAGGCAACCTTTCTGAATTTGATTGCCTTTGAGCGCCTCCACGTTGGTGCAGGCAATGAGGTAACATCTTATGTCTTCTTCATGGACAGCATCATTGATAATGAGAGGGACGTTGCCCTCCTACACTCAAGAGGAATCATCCAGAATGCTATTGGAAGTGATATGGCAGTTGCTGAACTGTTCAACTCTCTCTCCAAGGACGTTGCGTTGGACCCAGACAGCAGCCTCGAAGTTGTACACATGCAGGTCAATGCCTACTGCCAGATGCCCTGGAATGAGTGGCGTGCCTATCTCATTCACACCTATTTCAGAAATCCTTGGGCTCTTTTGTCTGTTATTGCTGCTTTCATCCTCTTTGCCCTCACTGGTGCTCACACTGTATATTCTATAATACCTTACTACAATTCTAATTACTCGACATTACCCTTTTCTCCTACGGGTTTAGCTGCACCCCCTCCCCTTCCAACTCCTCGTCCTCCTCGCACTCCTCCACGCTGGCCCCCCCGGAAAACCATGAATCCCACTATTTGCAATGTCTATGTATTTCTTTCCCTTTAACAGCCTTGGATTGCGACTTTGCTTCGCCCAATTATCTGAAACAGTTCTTTTATATTTATTTTTTGTTTCATCGCATCATATATGAATAAACGGATGGATTTATAACTTTCTTTATCCTGTATCTCATTTACTTCAACAACGAATGAGAATGGCTCCTCTTGAGAATTTGTTTCCTTATCTGTAACAGGGATAGGCCAGTTTGCCGAACAGCAATTATGTTTTCTTGGCATCCATGAGAATTACATCAGCAATAATAACGCATATATCTTCAGTTAATAATATTGACTGTCTCGTAAATATGAAAACGAATTTATGATCTCAAAGCTCCCATTATACAAGGCTGCGTATCAGAATTGTCACAAGACAAAAAAAAAAAAAACTGAATGAATCACTAAAAAAGCTCCTAAAATACGAGGGGGGAGATGGAGGAACATGTTTCTGCTTATCATTTTTTTACAACAACTGGAGATGAACAATGTAGTGAGTAAGTTTTCCAGGAGAATGCACTGGAAAGTAAACTAGTGTGGTCAAGATGTAAACCATCTAGTCTGCTGTCCTTTCATCTTCCAATTCCAATAAGCCTAAGCTGCCAGAGATAGAAGTTTGTCAGCTTGCAATATTGCAAATGAAGAAACCAATCACATAAACAGAGAATTTCCAACCACAAAAGGGGAATAATTACAATGTTGTTTCCAGGCTGCTTCCAATAAAATCCCTGCAGGACCACCGGCAAGACATTGCTGGTTGCAAGGGTAAAAATCAACAAAGCATGCATTCCCATCCACTCTAGTACCAACGTCGGCCACCTGAATCCACACACATCAACCTGCAGGGAAAGCCCGTTCAATCATCACTTATTATCCTACAACAAACTTGGCTGGTTCCATTGTAGAAAGAGAGAGGAAAGGAAACAAAATGAATGAGACATGAATTGACGATCTAGCCAAATAGCAAATATACACGTTCCAGTTATCAAGAAAATAAATATGATAATCATAAAAAAATTATCTTCAGTAAAAGGTGATAAAATATCCTACCAGTAAGTAGATTCCAGTAAATACAATGCCGGCAGCACCAGCAGTGACACACATGTAACTGAATGTGTAAAGAGCCTTGTTAACATGCATTCCTAGGGGAAGGAAAATGAAACCATAAATCAGTACTAGCAGTAATGCTACCTCTATGAAATTCAAATATAAGTTAACTGCAAATAAACTTCTTACCAAGCAAATCCAAGACCAGACCCAAGACTAGAAAACAAGTGGATGGGACCATCCAGTGAAGGGTTCTATCCTTGTGTTCCTGAAAGTGGCAGGGGAAAAAATTAGTTGAACAAAGGAAACTGATGTAATTAAAAGATTAAAATCTTTGATCAGGTAGAATATGTCACCTTGAAATGGACAATGATGTGCCCGTAGTGCAAACCAACCAGGCAGGTGACGATGGCCATTACTGAACTACAAGGACAAAGTACAAAGATCACACAGGGAGACCGTAAAATTAAGCAAACATTGAGTCATCCCCATATACTTAAACTGTCAATATACTGGTTCCTGATGCATCGCATAAAAGATGATCTCTACGAAAGGCACAAGGAAACAAAAACAAACCTCAGGAGTCCTTCAGGATCAAAAGGGGCCTGACACCATGAAGGAGCATCTGGAGGTAGCGGGCCATAACCAGGGGAATTGATACTACATGGCTGTGGTAGGAAATTAACTATTATTAATATCTGCATTAATAATAAATGAATAGTAAAAACCGAAATAACAAGGAAGCATTCTTAGAAGTACCAAAAGGAAACAAAAACTGACACTCGGTGGAGAAATTACCTTAGTTCGTGCATAAATAGGCTTTCTATACAGGTGTTGAACTCCCAAGATTGTACGGTCAATCATTCCACCAGCATTACACGCAGGTCCTGTGTGGCCCCTTACCCCACATTTCACCTTCGGGCGAAAATAAATCATCAGTCACTGAGCTATCAACTTTTTATAAATTTCCTACTTTAGCATTACTAAAGATTGCAAGGAAATAAGAAGCTCACTGGAAATATCTTAGGGGTGGAAGAAGAGGCAGCAACTGGAATCTGATACTCCCAGTCAGGAACATGCAAGCCATATAACAAGGAAAGATATATAGTAACAAACATCAAAACTGCAGCCCTGACAGAGAGTTGCCGAACAAGTTAAGAAGTTTCTCTGACAGCATCAAAAGGAAAAGCATCCACGCAAACATAAATTTATTTCTGGGACAAATGAATAAATAAAGGCCAAGGGCTATCAACTAAAAGGTACTTAAAAGACGTGCAAGATACTTCACTCATAATAATGGACAAACTTTCCATATATTTTGATGTTTCCATGACAGATTGAAGGTATAAACTATAGTCTCCTGGTAAAATACACGTGAGTTATATTAAAATGCCAGCTAAAGCGATGTTTCTAGTAAATGCAGCAGCGTAAAATTAGTGATTCTTAACACCTCCCCGCACCCCCTCCTGTCTCTCTTCAAATGTGGCATATTTCTCCTCAAAGAAGTTTCGTTTTTTAGAAAAAAGAATTAAACCACAAAGACTGAGTTCTAAAACAACAGAGCTACACAGGTATGATCTCACAATATTTCTCTCGTTTCTTTGAATAAATTCATCTAGCTTGTAGAGCAAAACTCAATTTCACAATTACCAGGTTTATAGCAGGGGAAAGACTTCAAATTGGCTCAATTTATAAATCAACAAGCAAAGTGACATGGCAGGTTTATTGTAGGTTGCTGCAGCATGAATTGAAGTGACAAAGCAGATGATTGTGTGATGCGACACTGAGAAAAGTACTCACCATTGAAACTGATATTTCCTCAGCATGGATAATCCGGAAGTAACATGATTACCACCTTTTAGCCAAATCTCACACATTGCCCCTACTAAATATCCTATTGCTATTCTCTGGGGAAAAAAACAAGGGATTAGGTAGAGCCAATCCAATTTGACAAAAAACAATTCCCTGCCCAGACTAAACTCTTTACCGCATTTAGATGATATAAGAAATGATCAGGAAAGTAAAAAAGAATACCTGCAAGATACCCATCCATCTTATCTGTGTCATATCAACCCCATAAGTTAGATCATTCAGACCATGTAAAAAGCCACCTGGAAAGGAGAGATAATAAATGTTTAAGAACCACATAAAGGTGTGTTTTCCATAATAACCTCCCAGAAGATTCTGTTTTCATGGGATAAATTGAAAAAATATGGCAGCATTTCTTTCTTCTTGCTTTTTTTTACCCCTTTTCACACAATTCTCTTCCCTTTTGAAAACAATTCTTACATAAACTATGGCAGAACTTAGCAAAAGAGTTTTGATCATAATACATAATCTAAAAGTTGAAGTTCTTGAAGATGACCTTGAAGAAAAAGACCTATGATTAGAAGTTTGAGTGTCCGGAGTATCGCTTTTCTAGTTGCAACAGCTTTGCATGACAATTTCTGTAGGAAACAAAATATGCAGTTAAGGATGAGAGCATCAGTAGTGGTAGAAATCAGTGTTGTCAAAGGCAAGAGACACTAAAAGGCGCCAAGCTTGTAAAATACCCTAGGCACTCAGCCCAAATGAACCAAGATGACATGCTATATATGAAAAAAATATATATGTATAATATTATATTATAATATATAAATCTAAAATATGTATCTTCCCAATTAAGATTAAATTATTAAAAAATCATAAGAAAATATAAAATACCATAACATAGTCATATAAAGTTATATTTTTCACCCTTAAAACAAAATGCAATAATTTAAAGAAGTAATAGCATTGTCAAAGGCAAAAGGCGCTAAAAAGCGCTAAGCCTATAAAATGCATGAGGCGCTAGGCGCTCGCCTAGGCAACGCTTCATTGAAATTTTTCGCCTCTATAGAGCTTAAGTGAGCGCCTGAGCGCCTTTTGACAACACTGGTGGAAATGTTGGATGAAGTAGCATCTGAAAGGGAACCATTAGATATCTACGAGTAACATGATTTCACAATACGTCTAGGCTACCTATAAATAAAATTAAAATACCAGCGCTCGTTATTGTTATCATGGCATGAGTGGTATGTTGCAAGTGCTTGAATGCTAACATAAAAACAATAAATTTCCCAATCGCGGATACCTTGTATGTGAGTCCAAGCGAAACACCGACAATGAATAGGAAAAATGGCATGACAACATCTGCAAGTGTTAAACCATTCCATGGTGAATGATTAATAGCAGGCAGAACTCCACCAGCATCATCCACAAGTATCATTAGCTGCATTGATCATGAGTGAGAAAGCATAAAACTATGATCCTTCAATTCACAATATATAGACATCAAAGTTCCATTAGAGAGGAAACTATTGTAATCCACTGTTTAACTGGTCATTTTTATGCTAAAATGGAACAGAAATCATCAATTTTCTACAACAAAACCAACTCCAATCTTCATTACTTGGTTAAAACCCAAGTGCAGCCCACTTAAAGTCCACTTCAGGGGAATTTAATATCTACCCACATCATTGAAGCTTTTTTTTTTTTTTTTTTGAACTGGTACATTGAAGCTCCTTTACAACAAATCCTGGACATCAATGGTTGTTCTATAAATCTCGTTAACACTTTGCTACGGTCCTTAAAGCATGTCATCACTGTTATTTTTTACATTAGACCAGGACATCCATTTAGACTCTCTTTTTTATTCTGATTTGTTATTAGTATCTAGAGAATGAAGAAAGAGGAAAAATTGTTGCTTAATTGAGTGGAGCGGTATACGTTCTGGCTGATGGGTCATTTCTACTGCCAATAGGCTTGCTTTAGGATTCAAGAAGGGTTCGAGCTGAATCATACAGTATACAGCACAGGCAAGCTGTCCTCCATTGGCAAGGACTTGACTGTTGAGACAGAACTCTATAATGGGTCTAAGACAATTATCTACCTATGAGTGGCATACGCAAGGCAAAACCTTGCAGATGACATAGACACCGGCAGCAGTAGCAGGCGGGTATGCACAATAAAGCACTTGCATGCCTATGAGACTTACCTACCTCTTCGGAATAAAATTAGTACAGATGTAAATGCACTGAAACTTGACTGTTTATTGCTCAGTAAAAATAAATGATGGATAGTTGGATTCTGTATATTTATTTATTGGGTGTACAGTTACACACGAATACCATTTTTCCAGCTATCAATCAATCTTGGCAAGAAAAATAAATCTCCATTATCACTCACTCTCACTGTAAATAATTACTGTTAGCATATAGGTACTAAATACAACGCCTGTCTGTATTTATAGATTATGTCCTGGCGCGTTGTGTTTTCAACTGTTTTAAGGTACGTTTTAAAAGTAATCTTATTTTAAAAATATTAAATTAATATTTTTTTTATAATTTTAATATGTTAATGTAAAAAATAAAAAAAAATCTAAAAAAAATATATTTTAAAAAAGTCTGTCACAATATCAAACATAGTGTTTTATATTTAATTTAAATTTTATTAGTAAATAAATTGACTTTATATATTTATAAAAAAATATATAAATTCAATTTATTTTGTTTCTTATATTACCATCTTTTTTTTATTTTATTTTTAAAAAAGTTAAAAAAGATGAATAAATGATTATTTTGAAAAACTAGTTTTAATATTAGTTTTTTTTAATATAATAAATCAAAGGGCTGACCACATTTATTTTTGTATTGTATATAGAGAGTGAGTTTTTATTACACTCAAAATCAGAATGATGAGATTTTCTAAATTTAATTTAATTTTAAAAATAACACGCATGAAAGCAAAAATATAATGCCAGATACATTTTCTATTGGATATTAAAGATGGAATTAAATGCAGGCAAGTAAAAAGAAGTTATATTTGGCAAGAAATAATTTCGGGCAAATCACTGGGGAAAAAAATCATCTGAATCATCCATCATGATTTCTAAATCTATATTTAAGATATCTCGATATCTTTTCTGGTTTTTCTTTTTTCGGGGAGTGTGAAATATATCAGGGAGTGGTGGTCCTTTTCTTTAGGTTCAGAAGCAAGGACAACAGGTCATCAATGGCGAAATAGGAGTAAAAAGAATGGTCTAATTGACTTGACAGAAACAGACCAGAAACAGACCGCAAGATGTATAATGTCTGATGCACGAGCAACATGGAATGGGTTTTCCAAAAAGAAAAGCTTGACATCAAAGCCAAAACAAAAAAAGATGTAAGAAATTATCAAAAATGAAAATGGAGAAGGTGAGTGGAAACATACCGCAACAGTGAGACCACGAAAAACATCAAGAGAAACAAGACGTTGTTGTTTCTGTCGTTGTACATCATCTTGCTGCCTTGAATGAGTAGGGAGGATGAAAGATTTGTTTTCATCCACAACTTCATCATCATCCACATGACCACCTTCATCGTTACTTTTCAGGGACTTGTCTCTATTTCCACTGCCTTCCTCTTGCCCTTTAATAGGCTTGTACATTGCCATTGCTATTTGCTCTCGGCCGCCTAGATATGAGAAAAAACAGAGTATTTTCTCCCTTTAACAGACTACTGAGCATTTATTGTTGGGTTACAGCTGAAGCTTTCCCTCCTCTGGTTTTCCCTCCATGCCTCCTCCTCCTCCTCTTCCTCTTGATGAACAGCAGGAAGCTTTTCTTTTCAAGATTGCTATTATATGGAGAAGGAGAAAGGCTTTTCCTGCAGTGGAGACCGACGTGCCCACACCCGTTCACTCTCTCTTTATTTTCCTTTTGGGACTGTGCGTTACGCACATAATAGGCAGACGAAAAGGTTATTGCACCGTAGTGGCCTCAGGTTAAAATTACTATACTGCCTGTGCTTTTTTAATTCTATTTTTAAAATTGAGATTTTTTTATATATATAATCTCGTGTTTTGTCATGTTTCTTAATATTTTTAAATTATCCTAATTAAGATTGAATTAGGAAAATTTAATACATGATAATAATAATAATAATAATAATAATAATAAAATAACATTTTACTATTTTATTTATCTCGTCTATTCTCGGTTACTGAGTTCAAAAACCAGAAAAAGGATGGATAAATTCATTATAAGGTTCTTATTTCTTATAAATTTTAAACTCTGATGAAAAAACAGGAGGAAACACCTTAACCATGGGATTTTCCATATTTTTTTATTTTTCTTTAGTTTCCCACCATTGCCTCGGTGATTGTCGTCCACGTCAGACTTTTAGAAAAGCTGTCCAGTCATTATGCATAAAATTAAAAAATAATTTAAAAAGCTTGATTATTGGGATTTTCCTCGATAAATTCTTCCTGGTTTTTTTTTTTTTATATAGTAATATCTTCCGTTCAGATTTTTATTCTTTTCTTTCCCTTTCTCTCGCTGCTATGATACTTGCTGCAATGGTTGATCCCCCATACTTAGATCTCTCTTTTTGCTGGTGATTATAATTTGTTTTTTTTTTTTTAATGAATGAGGAGTGCAGTATTTTTCGTAGTTGTAGTTTTTAATTGCATTCCAAAATACTTTTATAAAAAAATTTAAAAAAAAATATTTAAAATTAATTTAAACTCTTCATATCCACTCTTTTTTTTCTTTTTTTAATGTTAATCCTCAAATTTTTATCTCAGCTCAAAACTTTTAATTATTAAATAAGATTATGATAATAATTTTATATTACTTTCTAATATATTTTTTTAAATAAAAATCATTTAGACTTAAAAAAAAATTATTCGAGGAAATTCCACCTCCCGGAAAGCGCGCTTTGTGGGGTCAGGTGAGCGAGTAAAACTCCGGCTGTCCCAGGCTCTTATAAGAGGTGCACGCCCTGACTCGAACTTGAGACTTGTTGTGCAGATCTCAAGCCCTTTACCATCACGCAACGTGCCTAATTTTTATTAATTATAATGGGATGATAAGATTTAAATTTATGATCATTTGATCGACAAGACTTTAATATCATGTTAAAGAACCATCTCAGTTAAAAAACTTAAATTGTTAAGTGGGGATCTCAATAATAGTTTTATATTACTTTCTAATAAATTATAATAGAAATATAAAATTTATAGTAAGACAATCATAATGTAAAATACAAATAGTTTTTAGAATGTTTTTTGTATTCAAAAATTTATTATATTTATTTTTTTATTATATAAATTTTATAAAAAAAATCATCAAAAAATAACGAAATTGTCCGCCGGTCATAATCTAAACATAAAAAAAATCTTTGTGTTATTGGGTTATTCTTTTTGTAGAGAGTTTATTGAAGGTGATTTTTTTTTCTTTAAACATGGTGGGAAAGGCAAATTGGGTTTTATGTTGATTTTTTTTTTCAATAATTTTAAGGTGTTTTGAAATTATAAGTGATTTATATAGGTTTTTATGGTGTTTTTTTTTTTGTGAGAGTTGGGTTAAAAATAGATTGTAAAAAAAAAAAAAAAAAAACTGCCTCCAGGTTTCCCAACCACCACAACGATGGTTGAATTCTTGATAAACAGCCTAGCAGGTGACTTGTTCGCCAATTTAAAAGGATAAAAAGAATGTACGACGCTTCATCTGCTTATTAAGAAAAAAATGCAGGCCTAGGTTTTTTTAATTCCATGCATGTGGGCCCACCAATAAGTGCATGTCCCTTTTTTTTATTTTAATTATTTAAAAAATAATTAACACCCTTCATATTTTTTTTTATATTTTTTATTTTGCATTTATTTATTTTTTATTTCAATCGATACTCTCTCTTTTATTTTTAATTTTTTTAGTTTATCTTTCTAAAATAGTGGTTATTTTTTAAAATTATTTTGTATTTTTACAAAGTTTCAAATATATTTTTTTAATTTATCTTTAATTTTTTCCACATGTTTGATATAAATAAAACTTATTGATGTGTTTATAGTTTCAGGATTTGAATTCAGAAAATTAAGAAACAGAATAATATCTTTAACTAGCAGGTCAGCCCCTTAAAATTAAATTAAAAATGACAAATATTAAGAAATTATGATTAAAAAAAAACCTTAAAAAATTCACATAAACCATTAGATTAATGGGATCCATAATGATCGCCCTTTAAGATCATGATTCAATAATCCACATCTATTCTTAAATTATTTATTTTAATTTAAAGTGTTTTTAGTTTATAATAACACAAAAACAACTAACAATTCTTTGTTTCAACATAAGATTAAAAGTACAGTCAAGAGGACCCTATATTATAGTAAAAAAACAAAAAAAAAACCATAATCCCAACTTGCACATATTTCTTAAACAACTCCTAAATTCTAAGATCATAGCATTATTATTCTTTCCCGGATAGATTATATAAATGTTATCCTGGCGTCTGCATCCGTGGGAGTGGGGCGGTGCCACCAAACCCACAAGCTGTGGGCGCTGCGGCTATAACATATTCCTATAAAGAATTCGAAAATTAGAGGTTGTAATTTGATGTTTTTTCTTATCTTCTTCCTTTTCACCGCCCTAAAAGCCGGTAGAAACTGCTGCCAGTGGCAGTGGCTCATGGAAGATTGTGGGTTGCTTAAAGGTGCATGTCATGAAATGAAATCCATGCTTTTGCTTCGCATAAAAGTGATAGAAGGTTCCTCCCCGTTTCCCATGTGTTACAACTTAGAATGGACAAAATTGAGAGGCAAACCAAGGCAAAAGGTTCACAGAGCATTCTGGCAGAAGCTACTCACAAAATTGTTTTTACATTTTAAAATAATATTTTAAAAAACAATAGCTACTATATTTCTAAACACCTTCCCTCTTTTCTTCACTACGTGATCGTAATTCACTCAAACTTCCACTTTTGATTTTTTTTATTGAGAATTTTTTATTTTTATAATATACGTTTAACCCATTTTTATGTATAAATTATACAAAAAAACAATTATTAATGTAATTTAAAGGGAAAAAAACAAAGAAGATTGTCTGGTATATAGTAGGAATATGGCTAAAAATATTATTAGAAAGTTATCATGCGGTTAATTAATACTTATTAATGAATCATTTAGGTGGTGGTCCAGTGATAAGAGCTTGAAATTAAGAGGTTTGTTTCTTTTGTGGTCTCAGGTTCGAGCCCTGGTTTGCTCATATATCGAGGTGCACGCAAGCTGACTCGGACACCCATATTAAACTAAAAAAAATACTTATTAATTGATATGAAGAGAAATGAAAAAACAAACAAAACACGTATGAATTTACAAAAATAAAAAAATTAATCTTAAAAATATTATTTAATGTCGGATGCACATCCAGATTGTTAATTATTAATTATGGAAAATACTTGTTTTCTAAATAAAGAATTGGCCTAGTTATCAACACCTATTTTTGTAAAGTTCTACTACTGAAAAAATATTTTTTATATGAGATCATAAATTTCAATAGATAACAAAACGGAATGTTTTATGAAAATTTAATTTTTTAAAAAAAATTAATTTTTAAATTGTTTTAATGTACTGGTATTAAAAATAACTTTTTAAAAATAAAAAAACACATTAAAAAACAACCACTATTATAATTTTAAACATTATTTCCTAACAAAAAAAAATCCATTTAAAAAAAACAAATTTCTTAGTTTACCCTTCAAGATCATACAATCACAAATTACAAGTATCATCACACCTAAATTCTTCGAGCAAAAAAAAAAAAATTCAAGAATAAGATGTGACTTGTTAACTCCATACAGCCACATTCAAACATCTTCGATGTCGTATATAATCCACAAGAGCTGCCTGCTACCTAATGGGATTTCGACACCTAAACTAGAAGGCATAAGAAAATGTCTACAGTTTATTCCCTTTTTATTTTTAACCGACATCATCTGATCCCATGATGCTTTGCAGAACCTTTATCTAATAAAAGAAAAAATAAATCGGAAAACATTATTGTAAAACTAGAAGACATTGATGATGGTGTAACGTAGTACGAGGAAAAGATAGTAGTTGAATCGCTGTCCATTTGTCGAAATGTATAAAATCAAAAGTACCTAACAAACTAAAACAAGTGGATTCAATGAAGCACCTCACTTCTTTTGTTTTTACACTTTTTTAAAATTCGTCCTTAGATTTTTTTTCTCCTTTTGATTCGGTGCTTTTTTGTTTTTTTATAAATTGGTCCCTAGACTTTTTTTCCCTTTTTAATTTGATTCTTTTTGGGCCTAATTGTATGAGATAAAGTTTCAATTTCATTAAAAATCAACTAATAAACTAAAAGAGTTGGGTTTTCCTTTCCTACTCTATTTTTTATATGAATGGCAAAGGAGGTGTTCTTTTTTTCTTTTTCTTTTTCTTTTTCTTTTTAATCCTATCTTCTTCTTCTTTTTTAAAAAATATCTTTTTAATCCTATCTTCTTCTTCTTTTTAAAAACTATCTTTTAATTTTTTTTATTTTTTATTGAATGCTTTTTGGCTCTCTTTTTTTTCAAATTTTTCCTTTAATTTTTTGTTGATTTTAAGTTGGTCATCATAATTTATTTCAGTTTATATTTTATAAGACCATTACAGTCTCAAACAAATATATTGATATTTGGTTGGTACTTAATTTTATAAGTATTTATTTTTGTTATCGTGTCATTAAACATATAATATTTTTTAACCCCAGTAAAGTCTGTGATCAAGGTTGCAGGTTTTGTAAGTTAGGTCACGAATCTCATGTTAATCCAATATGTTATTGTCTTAATACTAAAAAAAATATGTCATTTTAATTTTTTTTTTTAAGTCAAACCATGTTTTTACCAGTAATTAGAGTTGCTTCTAGATATGTTAAGTCAACTAAGTCATATAAAGATCACTCCTATACATGTTAGATTGGACTCTAATGCCATATGAAGCCTTAGAGTGTTTAAGGACATTTCAATTATTTAAAAATACAGCAAGCCTTCTTAATCAATAAATACACTCCTTAAATTAAGTGATTAAAAAAATAAAAAAGAGGTAATCATGAGAATGGAGGTATAGTTGATCATCGATAGCCTCTTAAAATCAATCAAGATTTCATGGGTTCAATTCTTAACAAATATTAAGTATTGAAATTGTTTAAATATAATGACTAAAGTTAGTTAGTTTCTCAACTCATAATTGGACTAATCTCTTATCTTGGCAAGTATTAGAACTGGCTTCTTCTCAAGGTAGAGCATAACTTAGATAAGTGGATGGATAACCATGAAGCCTAGAGCAAACTTCGAGATATTTTAGGCCTTTCACAATTAATTATTGGGCTGTAAAAATTGTAACCTCCTAAACAAATTGAGTGGGAAGTGTTTGATGATCAAGTTAATAAGCATGTAAGAGAAATGTAGCTCGAAAAGCTGTGTTATTTACTGCAGAGACAGTAAATGAGGATGATAAATGCATGAGACGTGGAAGAAGAGAATTTTTTGCATGTTTGTATGTGAAGTAACGAGCTGAATCCCTTACCTGATGGTGATTTATGAATGCTTATATACCTTGGATCAAGTCAATTGGCATGGAAAAGGAGAGAAAATAATGGAATAGACTGAGCAATCTATTTTAGAAGTAATTATACCATTGAGTATGAACTAACATATACATGTGAGCTAGGATTTGGCATAAAAATATCTTAATATTTTGATGTGAAACATGTTATGTTAAAGAGGATGCGTTAACATTGAATCAAAGTTTGTAAGCACAAGTAGACACAAAGACTAAGATCAGACATGGCTATCCCAATCCCAACTGCGAGGCAACGCACTATGATGGAGTTGGGTTCGGGTATGGCCATCTCAAACCCCATGTAAATGGTGGCGGATTGAACCACTTAGGCTCGAGATGAGACCCTTAAAGCTGACTCTGAGCCCTTAGATGATGAGCTTAGGATGGTGAGATCTTTAAGGCTCGAGCTCAAATCTGTGTGAGTTGGGCTCGGATAGTGAAATCCCCAAAGCTGGCTCAAGCCTCCACTTGGGATAACTTATCTCAAACCCATCAACCATGGATGACTCAATTTCAGGGTTGCAAAGCCCATACTCATCAACTAGCAACTTTGACAAAGAAGTTTGCTCCAAAGAATCTTTGTAAAAAAATTACTTCTATACTAAAAGTCTAAAACAATTGAGAATTATGATAGAGCTGCTCCTCTCTCTCTCTCTCTCTCTCTCTCTAATCAATCCACTTTTTTTATTTTAATTTCATCAAAAATAAAATTTCTCAATTCTCCAATTTTTTTAGCATTTTTCTAGGTTGTTTTTAAACAGACAAATTAACCAAATTACATTAAAACAACTTTCACGTAATTTAATTTTAAATTCAACCTCAACAAAAAAAATTAGTCAAGAAATTTTTTTTATTAATTATATATATTTTTTAATTTCATCCTTATATTTTTTTATTAATAACTTAAACTTTGGCCAAGTCAACTCAGAACAATTTCCACGCAATTTATTTTTAAAACCAAGCTAAGCAAGAAGTTATGTTGAATCTTTTTTTTTTCAATTTTATCCTTAGATTTTTTTTATCAATTGATTGATATATTTTTAAATCGATCAAGTCAATTGAATCATGTCAAAAACTATTCTCATGCGATTTAATTTTAAAATCAGACTAGATAAGAAATCAGATGAAGAAATTTCAAAGTTAACTCACTAAGTCAAATTTAATAAAAATATCAAATAATTCTCCGCAACTTAATTTGTTTTTAATGTTATTTTTTTTAACCCAGCCAATAGTGATAAAGTAGTAACTAATTTATTGTAATCACAAAAATCCGAAACCACTTTTCCTTATTTCTAAAAACTCCTTTTCAGTTTTAAATTAGATCGCAGTAAAAATAAAAGCAGCAATTCAACCAAACAAGTAAAATAAACAAAACGAAAAGCAGCAATGAAGTACTAAACAACACCTAATTTCCGTTTTGTTTTGGACGATAATCATGATAAGGAACAGCCATCTCTGCAAACCAGCAAATTTTGCATGCTTAAGCATCTATGCATAGAGAACGCTTGAATCATAAGTCGATACAAAACCATAGAAAACTTGCAGCATGCATTTGCACCAAAAATAATAGCATAGCTTCACAGAAATGAAAACTACTGTGCCATTCATTCTAACAAAAGATTCACTAATCTTTCAATTCTTTTCCACAAGAATTGCGTGCGTGTGGCTGGCAAGGATTGAAAAGAGGAACCTCAAAATGTGCATGGATGTATAATACTTGCATTTTCCGCCATTAAATTTCTGTCATCTTTGACATCATTTATCAATTCTGAATTCTAAATTCAGCACCTAGTACCAGGATAGTGCCACCAATCCAAAACAATAAACTGCAGTGCTGCAGCGTAAGAAAATCAATGTTTTCAACAAGATCTTTTGTCCAAGAATGAGAAACAAAGCATGGAATTAAAGTTATAGCCATTTTTTTCCAAGAAGAAAGATTAATGAAGAGTGAAATAAGAAGATACAAGAGTGGTTGAGATCAAAGGGATAACACGAGTTTCTTCCTTTTGCCCAAGTTGACAGGTAAGATAAAATACAATAGGCACAGAGACTTGCACGATCACAAATCAAAACCCTGCTCGGTTGTGCATACAATGTAAGTCATCCTTAGGTAAATGCTATGTACATGGGCTTGCACCATTACATATTCATTAGCAAGAAAAAGATGCTCCTATTCAGTACGCATACAACGAAAACTAAGAGTGTTTTCTAAATGAAAACCACTGCTTCTATCAGCAGTTTAGTAACGGGGAGCTTTCAAGCATGAAACCTCTTATATCCAATTATCCATGATTCAAATTGGTAGACTAAAAAGAGTCTTTCTTTCATAAATGTTGTTGTCAAAGAGATTTTTCTGATTCTGCACAGTGCAATGAGATTAGGCTAATGAAAATACATATGGCTGATGCACATCCTAGCTTACAAAATGCTAGAATAATACGAAAATGCTCTAGAATCTACCATAAAATAAAATAGAACCTCTCCAAACCATTTAGCATACAGTAGAATTCATTTTCAATACTTAAGCCACATATTCCTTGTCATTGAAATGCTAGAAAACTAAAAACCAACGCTAAAAGAAAACCCTTCTAATTAAATTTATTGACAAAACTTTTCTAATGGAAGAACACTACTTACACGGCCTGAGTAGTAATTGGCAAGCAGCAAGATAGAGAGTTCAAGAGGTTAATGATTCAAGTAAAGCCAGGCTCGCACCCCCACCAGCATCAACAAACCTCATCATTCTTGATATCACCACAGGCATTGCACTCCAATAAATTTGATGGCTTAGCATCAGAAGGAGGAAAAGGAGCCAGTGTACCCCAGCAATTATTTCGATTACACATGTATCGCAAAAAGAAATAGGCATGAGGAAAGTCAGTGCTATTATCATTGCCGATTTCTTCACCATCAGATTCGGCCTCCATTGGCTCATCGACATCCTCCTCCATCACCTCATTATCATTATCATCACCATCACCCTCGTCATCAGACCAAGTAGCTTCGACCTTACAACGATCACAGTCACAGGTAAATCCATAGTCCTCAAGCAATCTTTTCCGTCTAGTGGAGTAATTACTGTTTACAGGAAAATAACTCAAACAAATCTCCCTTCCTTGCGGAACATCATGAATCATTCTAACAACAATATCAGTGTTCCCACTATTATTCGTATCAACATAATCAAACCTACAAGCATTTGGAAGGCAATCGTGATTAAAAAGAGATGCCTTAGGATAAATACCGTAAGCCCTCACCGATCTTTGCCCACCATTCTCTTCATTAAGATTCAAAGGCTCCATTAATCCGAAAGCATTAAATCTGTCTTTCGCAACCAAAGCCGCAATAAGTTCCAAGCTAGAAGAGAACCCCTCAATTGGTGGAGGAGGACAAAGAGATGAGATTACAGAATGCAGAGACTGGACAATAGCTGGATCTTCATCTTCAGCGCGGCCTTGCAGCGACAGCAAAATTTGAAAATCCGAAGGTGAAACGAATGCAAGATTGTAAGCAGCAACGAGGAATTGAGCTTGGATTTTTCGTTCCACAGAATGATGCTGTAGAAAATCTTGGCAGTCGCGGAGGCGGCTAAGAGATTGGCAGACCCAAGGAGTGTGAGAAGATGCCAGAGCAGCGGAAAGGCAAGTGGGGCTACAGAAACGCTGGTGAGAGCAGGTGGGACAAGATACTGATGCTGATTGTATAGTTTTGAAGCATTTGTCACAGTAAAGGAAGGTTGAGTGTTGCTGTTTGGTTAAAGGGAGTGCAGAATAGAGGAGGATTGGAGAATCTATGAGGACGATTTGGCCACCTCTTAAGGGCTGAGTGGATACAAGCCCTCTTCCTCTTCCTCGTATCTCCTCAACTCTCACTAGGGTTTCTGTGTTTACACCAACAGACATCTTTACTATCTTTTTCTGCAGAGCGGCTTAGGCTCCTCGCTCCTCTGTCTCGCTTTTCAAAATCAACTTGAGCCTTCAGCTGCTAAATTGGTGCTTTAACTAGGGTTTTAGCTTTTATAGATGTCAATAAAAAATACGATTTTTTCTTCTTTTTTTTAAAAAAAAGGCCAAGGCAAAAAAATAATTTCCGAAGGGTCTCTGATTATCCAGAAAGCTTCCCACCAAAAAGCTATTGGGTGAAGAGCTGAATGGGCCATAATGTTCCATTTGTCTGAAATTGAAGCCCCCTCTCCTTGGCCCATTGGTACATGCCACACGGGAGTTGGGACAAAACAGGACATCTTGTGCTGGTTTTTGTTGCTCACGAGGAATATGGTAAACAAGACATCCTCGCTTGTACTGTTGCTTGTTTATTACGGATGTTGCAAAAGGTAATTCTTTATTCGCCCCATTGTTAGATTTCTGTTTCCTCCTCATCATGTACGTCCCAAAGGGCTTGAAGATGACCTCAATGGACTCGAGATATTAGGTTGCTTACATGAAAACATGTTATCATTAGATATGCTTAAATCTCAGAGAGCATGGACGGTGATGGAGAAAAACTATGAATAGATGTTCAATGCCGTTTATGTGTTTTCTTGCTAGCATTTTCTGAATTCCCTCCAAACCTACATGAAGTTAACAAAGGATGTACACTCATTTCCACCTTCAAATTATACTCGACCACTTGTGTACAATCAAACGAGCTGAACTACAAGATCCACATCCCCACGAAATTTTGATAAAACCACTAGCTAAAGATCAATATCGTAAAAAACATATGATGTCATCACGTATGACGCCTTTAAAAAAAACTAAGCAAAAAATCTACGTGTTTAAGGTTTGAAAAACCCTAACTTTATATCTTTTACTATTGCCATCATATGTCACATTGTATCCTCGATAAAGAACATTTGCCATCCCCTGTCACGGTATACTCCCAACAAATGTCAAGCGGCAATAAGGAAAACGACCAAGGATAAAGAGAAGAAAGATGATTCCAATTGAAGTCAGCATCTCATTTAAGATTGCAAATGAGAGGTCCTGTCCGGTTTGGACAGAACTAAAAGTCGTGCTGGTTATCAATACCAAAAACAAAATGTCAATCCTGGTTATTCAATAGGAAGGAAACATGCCAATGCCATGTTATGATTGTGATCAAACTAAACGACAACAATACTGAATGTCCAACTACCAAATAAGAATCTTAAACAAGCACATCAGGGAGAGATAGCAACGCAAAGGGCAGACTCAATAGTTCTTCCCATAATATCAATTTATTTCATTTCACACAGATGAACAGCAACGATATCAACCTTTAAGTGATGCACCCACTTTCCCGAGCTCTTCTAGGGCCTTCGAGATCTGCACCTCACTTAAACCCTCCAACCGAACGCCCCTCTCAACACCAAAATCTGCATAGAAATTGAAGGTTGCACAACAACACATTACAATCATTGAGCTAAAGAACTAATCCGTGATGGCAGAAAGATAAAAGCACACAAAAAAAAATCCACACTACTCATCAAATGGATACCAGTATGAAGGACAGCATGAAATTGTGGATGAACAAAGAAAGAAAATGGAACAAAATTCCATACCCATAGTTGCAAACACACCAAGGTTATTTCACCATCACGCAAAAATAAAAAAAATAAAAACTACTATTGTCGTGTTTCTTAGCCAAATGACAGATTGGATTGGTTGAGCATCTTCATCCCGTTGTCCCTATTTTGCTCTCTGAGTAGCCTTTGGAACCTTCTTCTTGTGGATCTCCCTCGTTCTCTTTTCCTAATTTCAATTGAGTGAATTCACTTCTAAATAGAGTGAGACACGACCCTTCTACTTCTCAGTCTTTTTACCTCATCCAGACATTCCAGGAAGTGTTGAAAAAAACTAGAAGACTTTATAATTAACTAACTCTGTATCATTTCTAACATTCCTTTCAAGGTATTTGTAGGCCATTATCAATGCAATATGATACTTGAATGCATCAAAATATAAAGGCATAAAATGATTGAGTGCAGAAAATATGTTAAAGCATAAGCTTAGAGGAACACCCTCTCTCTCTCTCTTGGTGTGTGGTGAGGGATAGAGAATTCCCAAAGGAAAAAAAGATAAAAGATAAAGGAACAAATAAAATGAATGACAACCTCAAAATTAAGGTTATGCATAAGACATAAATGAAGCCCACCCATTTTCTTAGAACAAACATGCAAGAACCAAATAAGTGCCACAGTCAAATAAGAAGAAGAATCAATGAATGTAGAAGACTTTATAAAACAAAACCAAATTCTCATCTACATCCATCATGATAAACTTCCGGAGAGAACATAAATTCTTTTCCACAGAACCTAAAAAGCACAAGTGAACAGTGCATTTAATGTCCAGTAATAAGTTAGCAAGCATCATGTGCAAATTCAAGAGATCCTATCTGTATAAAAAAAGTTACATGTTCCAATCAAATAAGAACCATGAAAATAGACAGGATGATCATATCAATGCTGAATTTACCAACAAAATTTCAATTAGTAAACAGTCAATGAGGTCAGAGATTAACTTGAGGTTAATAGATTAGAAGTAACTGGAAAAAGAAATCCAATCCTTTTAACTTTAGAGCTACAGAAATTTTATAGCATGATCTGCCCCTCTGAAATTCCATCAGAAGTGTCTTATAAGGGTAAGCTGTCGCTAACCTACCGGCTCCTCGTTGAGATTTATTTTATTTCAAGCTAAGTTAGGCAGTTGATAGAACAAATTCAAGAAAAGTATAAATGACGTCTATCAGTTGGCCATAAAAATATGGCACCTATGAGCATCCTTAACCATTTAACCTATTATATTTCTTGAAACCATAGGTATAACTTTTAACTAGAGAAAATTGAGTTACTACGTTGTTAATTATCTGTTGCCAAGACTTTAAGCCATTGGCACATACAGAATTCAGTCCCATAAGATAATTGATGAAAAGGAGAAAATGTGAGGGCAATAGCATATCTCACAGCTTCTCAATAATATGCATGCTTCAGAAGGAAAAGTATCTAAAATCAAATTGAGAAGAGGCTTCTATGTATTAATTTATGTTTAGGATGCATTTCGCTTTGGTATTTGATAGAAGGAATCTGAAGCAAAAATCTTAGTTCAATTTAGGTATTTTGAAACCCTATTAAGTGATTTAAAGCTCATGGATTTGAGCATTTGAAATGACCATATAGATTCGAGTCATTTCAGAAGAGAATAACTATTATTCTTAATCTTCCTATAAACTCTAAAATCCTGTTCAGGTGGAGTATCTAAAGCCAGGTTTAATTACCCAAATACACGAACAGAAACATAGCTTAAAGCCCTAAAAACTAATTGAAACCCTAAACACAATGGAAAACCCCACTTATTCATTAAAAAAGATAAACCCCACTTCAAACGATTGTCATAAATCCACATTAAAACAAAACAAAAAATGTACAAAATCTAGGAATCCAACATTCATCAATTTGCAAATTCTATGAAATCCAATTCTACCATAAACCAATCAAATGCCTGTGAAACACCCGCACAACAAACAGCAAAATCTAACATCTATAAGGAGAATTTTAAAGAAACAGTGATATGACAGAAAAAGAAGAAGAAAATAAATACAAATGAAAGAGAGGAAAACAGAGACCATATCTTGCCCATAAATGAGGCTCGATTCCATTGCATTCACGGATCAGAATTGGAAGTTTTGGGTTAAGGGTCTTCAGATCCTTGTAATTCTTCTCTATAAATGTTCTGTCAAAGAAAAACCCATTAATGATAGGATACAATCAATTCAAAATGGCTAAAGAAAATGGAGTCTTGAAATATTGTTGTTAGCAATAACAAATCAATAATAAAAATCGAGAATATCTACCTAGTAGATGAACTTGAAGGAGAAGATTGACATAGAAGAATCCGAAGTTCTTTCAGATTCTTAGAAAGTTGGCCTCTCCATGCCATTATCTCTGCTCTGCCAAAACGAGGTGCTCGGTCTCTTCCAAACCTCGGCCACTATTGTCCTGTTTTGCACTCGAGTAGTTGAGTTTACCCTTTTTCTTATTAAAAAAAAAAAAACTTGAGCTTACCTTTGCTGAATTTGATTACAAGTGTATATTTAAAATTATAATGCGATTATTTTTTTAAAATATTATTTATTTAAAAATATATTAAAATAATAATTTTATTTTTTAATTTTTAAAAATTATTTTTTATATCATCACATTAAAATAATTTAAAAATATATATAAAAAATTAATTTTAAATTATTTATTTTTAAAAAATTTGTTCAATCCTATTTGAAATATAATGCTAAATGGGGGTTAAGAGAATATTTGAGATTAGTAGTGATAGTTTAAAATATTTTTTATTTAAAAATATATTAAAATAAAATAATTTTAATTTTAAAAAATAATTTTTGATATCATTATATTAAAACGATCTAAAAATATATATAAAAAATTCATTTAAAAAAATTAAAATTTTTATTAACATCCCGTTTCCAAAAAAGTTTAATGCATATTTCAATTTGAATTCCTATGGACACATATTTTGCAATTATACCACTTCGTTGTTAGAAAATGTCAAAAACTTAAAAAAAAATACTTATATTTTTTTAATAAAGAAATTTAAAAATCTAAAGCCCGTGAATCTCCGAAAATGAATGGCCAAATGAGCCAAGAAAAAAATTTGCAAGGAATGTCAAGGTTTGTGCTTCATTTGTTGGAAATATTAAGTTTGTGTTTGAAAATATAGTATAAAGTATTTTTTAATTAAAAATATATGAACATAATTATTTTTAGATTTTTTGTTTTTAATAATAAGACATCAAAATTATTAAAAAATATTAATCTAATACTTTTTAGAATAAGAAATAATGTAAAAACAATTCTTAAAAATACAGGTTAGACTATAAAAATAAACTCTCTTTAAAAAAAATAAATATTAAAAAAAAAGATAACAATATCAAACAGTTTTGATGATCCATTTTTATCCTACTTTTCAAGGCCCGCAGGGGAATAGATTTATGGGTTTTTTTTTAAAAAAAATATCATAAATAGATTTATTCAAAAGATAATTATCTTCAAAGTATTTTTTATTTAAAAATATATTAAAATAATATATATTTTTTATTTTTTAAAATTTATTTTTCACACCAACACTTCAAAAAAATATAAAAAAACTAATTAAAAACAAATCAATTTTTTTTCAATGGCTGTCCCAAACAATAATTTTATACCCAAAAATAATACATGAAAAACAAAATTACTCTTTGGCCTCCTCTCAAAGCCAATATTTACCCGTCCGGTCCTTCGATTGTACACCTAAATTTTTGATCCAAGCATCCCTGTCACCCCCGACAAAAACTCCTAGCTTTATTCTTGAGTTCTCTCTCCATGTTATTATTCAAAATAAAAATCCAATTAGATATTGTAAACAGATAATCTCAATTAAATCCATCCATTTGTGAATGTCCTGCTGTAGAGTCGACGGAGAAATGGTTTAGTTTGGTACTAGGCCAAAGTAAATTTTATTTTTAATTTATTTTGTTTTTAATTTTTTAAATATAATAAAAAAAGAAGAGAGAATGACGTAAGATTGGTAAATTTAATTAGAAATAAGGTGTTTTTTGAAATACAGAAACTACAATTAAGGATGGTAATAGGGACTAGTAAACTAATTTTAATAAAATAAAAGCACCAATTTATAATTTACTCAAAATTTTCACTTAAGAAAAAAACAACAGCAAAGAGGGAAGGTTTTTTTTTTTTTTTTTTTTATCTCGACAAAGATACTGGATGATAGAATAGATATTTAAGTCCGATATTTATTATTGTCTCCGTAATAAGAATAATCTAACCATGATTGGGTATTATAATCAAACCAGGGTTAAATAGTTGGGCTAGGTTAGGGTTAGGGTATCATATAAAAAAGGCAGGTAGCGTGCTATCTTTTTCCTGGACTCTCATTACAGGCAAACTTAAAAATCCCAGCTCTTCTTCCCAGCAGGCGATAGGTCCGTCTCCGTCTTTCCTTTTCTCACTTTCCCTTTTCTTAAATGTGAAATTCATTCTTTAATTATTATCATTATTTTATTTTATTTTATTTCATTCTTGTGCATTTTGTGATTCTTGTTACTGATCGTCCGATTAGTTATGATTCTGGCTGCTCCCTTTGCGAATTTTGTGATTTTTCTATTTTTTATTATTGTTTTAGATTTTTGCTACATGGATTCTATGTCTCTCTCGTGGATTGCTTTGATTAGCAGTTATGCCAAGTTGTTTTTTACTGTAATTCATGAAATCTGATTGAGATTCGAATAAACTTATGTGTCGTGTTTGAAATTGGTAGCCAAAATTGCTTGTATTTTGCTAAACTTGAATTGTTGTATGATTTTGTGTTTAGCGAAATTTGATTTATTGTTTTTTTCTTAAATTATTAATATATCGTTTCCCCTTGCTAATTGTTCGTGAACAACTAAAAGATTATATATTCCTGTTCAGATTAGGAATCATTGTGTTATTTGGATTCCTTATTCTTTGTTATGTTTATTTAGACCTAGAACTAGTATAGATAAAGCTGCCTTGGGCAATTCTACAGACATGTTTTATTTCCTATCAATATGTTCTTAAGACTTAACAGGTTTCTCTACAACTCTAAATCTTATTTTATAAGTTCCAGCTTTAATATATTTCTAGTTTTAGCCATTATATTACTGTTCTTTGATGTTTTCTTTTGATATCTTCCACACCATATATCAGTCCTGGTGGTTAATTATAAAATTGTTGTGCTGTCTTTGCAGGTAAATTTGTCTGTTCTTAAACACGCCACAATGTCAGACGGTCACGAGACTGATAAGAACATTGAGATTTGGAAGATTAAGAAGCTCATCAAAGCACTGGAAGCTGCCCGAGGTAATGGCACAAGCATGATTTCCCTTATCATGCCTCCTCGTGATCAGGTTTCTCGTGTCACTAAGATGCTTGGAGATGAGTTTGGAACTGCTTCAAACATTAAGAGCAGGGTCAATCGTCAATCTGTTCTGGGTGCCATTACATCTGCCCAGCAAAGGCTCAAACTTTACAACAAGGTTCCTCCCAATGGGCTTGTGCTTTACACCGGAACAATTGTAACCGAAGATGGGAAGGAAAAGAAAGTAACTATTGACTTTGAGCCTTTCAGGCCCATAAATGCATCTCTTTACCTCTGTGACAACAAATTTCACACAGAAGCTCTGAATGAACTCTTGGAATCTGATGACAAGTTCGGCTTTATTGTCATGGACGGGAATGGAACTCTTTTTGGGACACTGAGTGGCAACACCAGAGAAGTGCTGCATAAGTTTACTGTTGACCTTCCTAAGAAGCATGGGAGAGGAGGACAGTCTGCTCTTCGATTTGCTCGACTTCGAATGGAGAAGCGCCACAACTATGTGAGAAAGACAGCAGAACTTGCCACCCAGTTCTATATCAATCCTGCCACCAGCCAGCCTAATGTTTCGGGATTGATACTTGCTGGATCAGCTGACTTCAAGACTGAGCTGAGTCAATCAGATATGTTTGATCCTCGACTTCAGGCAAAAATTCTGAATGTTGTTGATGTTTCCTATGGAGGAGAGAATGGTTTTAATCAGGCAATCGAGCTGTCAGCGGAAATTCTTTCCAATGTGAAATTTATACAGGAGAAGCGCTTGATAGGAAAGTACTTTGAAGAGATAAGTCAGGATACTGGGAAATATGTTTTTGGTGTAGATGACACACTGAAAGCTTTGGAAATGGGTGCTGTTGAAACTTTAATTGTGTGGGAAAGTTTGGATATTAATAGGTACCAGTTGAAAAACTCTGCCACTGGTGAAGTTACCATAAAACATTGGAATAAGGAGCAGGAATCCAACCAGGGCAACTTTAGGGATTCAGTAACCAATGCTGAATTAGAAGTTCAGGATAAGACTCCACTGCTGGAGTGGTTTGCTAACGAGTACAAGCGGTTTGGTTGCTCTCTAGAGTTTGTTACTAACAAATCACAAGAAGGATCCCAGTTTTGTAGAGGGTTTGGCGGGATTGGTGGGATCCTCCGTTACCAGCTTGATATGAGATCATTTGATGAGCTTTCAGATGAAGAAGTTTATGATGATTCTGAATAGCAATCAGCCAACTCCACCCCATTGCTGGTGCAGGAAAATGGGGCTAAAGAGCCTGCACCAGCACGCGCTGCGCCGCGCTCGAATTTGCCCAATGCTCAGAAAACATTGTTAAAAATCTAATCAAGGTTCTAATCTCTGAACTCATATCATCTATAAAGTATAGTATTACATTTATTTTTGTTTTGGAGGAATGACCAGTTTCAACATATCTAATGTTCATTTTTTTTAATGAAGGGGACTGGTATTTCCAAGTTAAAAAAGCTTAATGTGGTGATGATGCTTGCTTTGTGTCATGGAGCTGCATTTTTTCTGGAGTATGTATCATGTTCTTGGCTTGCTCTGGAGTCTGAGATGTTACAGAACCAACTTGGTTGATGAGTGGATGAGACTGCAGATATCCGCATAGAACACCACGGTTGTGTTTTTTATGAATATATACTTGTGCATTTTTAAAAAAAATTAAGGTTTGTTTGTCTTTAACAAGTTTTTAAACTTATGTGAGATTGGAGATGCCTATATTGTTACCCTAACTTTTGGTTGGCATAATCTTCTACTATTATAATTATGTTTATTTATTTCTCCCTCCCTCTCCATATCTCATTTGAGTTTAATATTCTGATCCAAATGAATTAGATCACTGTATTAACATGATTGCATGAAGTTGGATGTTGTGTTGATTCATGCACACTAGTTTGTTAGTTTGTTGATGAAACGAACGTGTGATCTGGCGGTGATGAGATGTTTGATATCTCAACCCCCCCACCTGTCTTCTAAGGCCGTCAACACCGATTGTCTGAACTCGTAGCTTGTGTCGGTTGTTATTTGTCCCGTGATATGACTCTTCTTTTTCCGGAGAGAAGGAAAAGGAACCATCTCCGCCTTGCTTCTGCTGCTGCTTTATCGATTCATTTCAATGCCACATGACTAGAGTGAAATGTTTTTAGTCCAAGACTCAAGGTTGATGAGGAGCTGGTAAATCTCTTCCGTGCTGCTATTTTGCTTGCCGTGGATGAAATATATTATGATAATCTCTCTTGCCGCATGCAAAGAACTTTACTTTTTTAACTTCCCTTGATGCTTTTAAAATTTAAACTGCCATTTTGCAATAAAATATTGATGGTTGGAGATGGGCTATCCTATAATCTTGGATGCAAATGGATGAATCGTTGAGGTCTTACTGTAAACGTTGGAGATCTTTGAGCCTTACCAGTCAAATAAGCTTGTAGTTTTCTTCTCTTACAAAAAATTTTGATCGTCAACTCTCTCTTACAAAATCGGAAGGAAGAAGTTTAATATTCACGTCTCATTTTAATCAATTTATTGTTTTATCAAGTATTTATATTTTCTAATTAAATATTTTTATTTATAAAATTGGATCAATCAAATGTCTTTCTTAATATTCATTATAAATATAATGATGTGATTTTTTTATGAAGTGATTTGGTGTTGGAAATCGACAAAAATAAATGACATGAAATATCTGCCGTCTCATGGAACCAGTTTGAGGAATGCGAGTCCTGCGGTAAAAGAGCATTTTGTCCCAGCTGGATCTGAATTCATCATCCCAGAAGAAATCCCTCACCAATTCTTTGGTGATACATTCAAGAAAACTGTTCCAGGGCAATATGCTGTTGGACCAAACTGAAAATTTGAAAATGAGTTTATTCCAGATAATCACGCCACAAGTTTTCTCTATTATTCATCTAATTTCCTTCAATTCATTCGGTTATGAGCCAAACAAGCACCTTTTCTATGTTACATGCCTGCAAATATCCCCTCCCGTGGGGAAGCAAGGTAATCCATCACCTGCACTCCCTCTGCCTCCCTCCATCCCTTTTAATCTCGAATAAAGAGTCATTTTCGTTAGCCCTACAATTTGTAGCGCTGTCCTTGCATACCGTTCAAATAATTGGAGCTTGTACAGTATCAACCTTCCATCCAAGACTTTGAATGTACGAAATTTGAATCTGAGCAGTCAAGTGATCAACTTCCCAAGGTTAGAACAGATCTATTTATCCCATCAGGCAAGAAAAACTCAGCAATCCATCTCCTCTACTTACCACCTAATCAAAATGAATCATTCGGTCCAATGATATCTGAGACAAAAGGATCCAGGAATTCCCCATTTGCTTCTCCAAAAGCAAACCTGTTTCATGACCTTCCTTTTGTGTGCCAGGATAGCCATCCTTGTTGTGATTTTGATTGATAGGCATACTTGTTGGGCGAAGATGACAGATCACTATATGTTCCATGTTGTTTCGCTACGGATGCAGAACTCTTCAAAGCTATGCAAGACTTTTCTGTTCTCCTCGGGCATTCAATTTCAGATATAGAACTATCTGAATCGTGCATTTTACGCATAAATAATATTCATCTTGTTTTTAGATTAAAAAAACCAGACATGCAGGTAAAGATGTCAGCTAATTAGGGCTAACCCATCAGTAAAGTGTCTCTAGGATTGCTCTAAAAATACAGTCGACCTGTATACATCCCCAAAAGGTCAGCAATGCATCGTGAGCAAAAAATAACTGACAAAGAAAGATGGGGAAAGCTTAAAGAATTGCACAGAAGAGGATCCCTGCAAAACTGACGAAATTCTCAACAAATCCATAACTCCATTGTTACAGCACTCGCCAAGGAATGCCCAAGGCACACCTTTCCTTGTGGACTGGATTGGAGAATAACTCTTATTCCTGACAAAAGAAAAACAAGATTTATTAATAACAGAATCCATTGTGATTGAAGGAAATTGCATTAATAACAGAACCTGTTACCATGGGAGAAACGAGGGGGGGAAAGTAAACAATAAAATATAATATAACTTAAAAAAGCATGCTGCCAAAGGGATAAAAACCATGTGGGTGAAATGGTACACTATAAGGAAGAAGGCATTTTAAAGGATTGAAACTCCAATAAATACAATACAGAACTTGTATGCCAACGAAAGACTAATCCACACAAAAGAAATTACAACTATCAACACATTCAAGTTCACAGAGTTGACCTGGACTCCAAACTTCCAGATTAATGCAGGTATTAATTGTCTTCCCATGAGAGCTTTTCTATTTTGACATGGAAGGACAGATTCATTGTATGAGCTGAGAAACCATATTAACTGTTATCCGAATCATTTCCTATTGTTATCCTCCAAACTTTTTTACACACTAATGAATCATGGTTATCAACTAGAAGTGGGTTAGAAAGGACTTGGAAAAGGAATTCCTTTTAATATGAGTTGTCAGGAAAGGGGCCAACCAGTCCTGTTGTCTCCACTTTGAATCTGTGCAAAGACAAATTCACCTCAAAAATCAGTTGACCACCTTAAATGCTTGGTAGAATAACATTCCTGTCTTTAGTGCTTCTAAGGGTTGGAAATTAGGTTATGCCAGAGTGAGTTCTAGAGCCATTGGCGTTCTGGAGTAAGGAAATGGGAAGGGGAACATGTCCCATCAGTAGTGCTTCAATTCTTGCATTAAGGGGAGGAACAAGAGAGCCCTCATAGTAGTGCTAACAAATCAATTTTACAAGCACTCAGAAACACAGAAGCCTAAAAATTCCAGCCTCTTAAGCAGATGCTACAAAAAGCTTCGTGATGAGAATTATAAAGGAGAAAAAGAGGAGGGTGTGTGAGCATAGGGATTTGGAGAAATTAGTTCTGGACTCATATTTTAAGTAGAATGATACCTGTTCCATAGGCGTGGCTTCATTATCCTTCTGTTCCTCCAAATTGTTTGGTTCGGCCTCATTTTGATTATCAGTAGCCATTTTGTCATCTTGTTCTTCAACACCATTTGACCCAGTACCATCCAAAATTTTAAGATCTGCAGGAAGTTGACCTGAGTTCAGTGCCTGTTGTGCAATAACAATTTGGATGTGAAATGTTAGTATAGAGATAAAAATGAGATATTGACAGTTTCAATTTCAGGATATTCAAGTAAGCAAAAAGATGCACCTTCTCGAGTCTTGCAACTTCTTCAAGAGTCTGGGAATTGACAATGGCAGCCTGCAAACCAATCATACAACCAAATGAAACAAATGATAACCTGAATTAATCTAAAGAAGCACAGATAGCAAAATATGCAGTATCCATCACAAGTAAGGAAAAAAACCGTAAAGCATTATGTAACTTCAAAATTCAAGTTTCTGGTCATTAGGAACAATAATGGTGCTTCACATATACAGAACAGGATGTTCAAGAAAAAGAACATTTAATGTGGAAGTCGTGCCCTAACCTCAATCAGGGCCTTTCCAAACATAATTGATTTTTCTCTAGTCCTCATTAAGTTAGCTGTGGTAATTTGGGTTGCTTGACAGCTGATATATTGTTTTATGGGCTGTTTTTGGAGATTCAGAGTTAGGATTACTTCTGTAGTTTCAATATTTATTGGAAACAGATAATAGCAGAAGTTATTATTCATGCGTCTTACTAATCCAACAGGTGGTCTTTATTCAGGTTTTCCTGGTAAAAAGAAGTGAGATTTTTTACTTTATTATAGAAGAGTCCAACCTCCAAGTTCCAAGAGGTTGATGAGCACAGATAAATCACAATCAGAGGTCTGTGATCTGTTTATTCAGAGACAATAACATCACATTATTGAGATTTAAGAAACCATCAGCTGGTGTGATTGCCTTCTCCTTGGTGTGAATGTGCTTGCTTATGAGCCATAGCTATAATTGCCTCTACACCCTTGTATCTTTCTTTTTTCAGAAATATGCACCTAATTCTTCACAATCACGGCCACTAAACAGTCACTAAAACTCCATCTTTTCAATGTCAAATCCAGTTGTAAGGTACAGCTCTCTCTTCTCCCAAAGAAAAAAAAAGATAGGTTGTTTGATATTGCTACACAAGTACTTTATCTCCGAACATTAGGTAATTAACAGTTCTCATATACAACTAAAAAAGAAAGACAAGGGCATCCCATGTTCAATAGGATGTTCAAAAACAAGTCAATCGGGTTGGATCATTTGGCATTGAACAAATTTTATGGTTTCCCATGTCTGGTGGGCTCGGCAGATTGAAAATCGAGAATGCCATTTGGAATTTTGGTATTTTAGACAAAAAAAATTACAAAATGATGTTCATGCTAAGGGCAGATGGGGTCAGTCATCCACAGATGACAACCCAATTACCATTATTTCATGATTAGTAACTGGGCTGACTTTCTTTCCCTAAATAATAGAAAAGATAAGATTAAGTATGGACTGGGCAAAGTTGGAAAGAACAGACAGGCTGAACGCCCCTGATGCTCTAGAGCACATCATAATCATACAAGCTCTTTTCCTTCCAAAATAGATGAGTAGAGAGTGCAAATATTAAGCGCCAAAGACAATGCCAAGACACTTAACATATGCTAGAACACCTCAACACCTCCACACCTGCTGAAATCTGGTGAGGTTGACATCAAGTAATCAGGTGAAATGAGCATAGTACCTTGATTGCTATAATCTGATCTGGTGTGGGGGCAACCACTTTAGGAGCCTGTTGTTCCTCGGTAACTTCTAAAACATTCGGAACCTCACCTGGAGTGAATGTCTTGACAGATTCCCTTCTAGCCTCTTCTTCAACCTCTTTGGATGCAAACAAATGTTCTGCTTCCGCTCTCTCCTACAATTCAATGGAAATATTGCAAGGCTATTCAACACATGAATAAACATAAAATACTATATTTCAAAAATACACCAGACAGAAGAAGCATTTTTTTTTCATCTTTTATGCAATAGCACTCGTTTAAAACTCTGGTATTGCTTAGGTAAAATATAGTAGACCGCTTGAGCAAAACCATCTGTATGAGAAAATAAAGGCACCAAGCACACGAAAAGAGCAAGGAACTGCAGAACAACAAAGCAAATTCGGTAAAGCAAGTAGTCTCACCTTGCCTTTGACTTTCTTAAAATCAAGAACCCGGAGTGATTTTAGTTTGTGAATCACATAGAGCCTATAACTTGGCTTTTTGGTGATGTTATTATCCAAAAGACTAAGGAAATGCAGCTTTGGAAGAGAAGCTAGAGGATCGATCTCTGCCAAATTGACAAGCCTATTGTTTATAAGAACTAACGTGTGAAGTTTTGGCAAGTACTCTGCAAAATAAAGCAACATAAACTTGTTGTACTTAAGAACCCAAAAAAAAAGGCACCATAAGGTCTACAACAGGATGCATAACTTGAAAGAATTGAAGTGTTGTTAAAGGCTGACCTCCAATGTTAGGATTGATACGGGTAATTCTGTTGTTGTTGATTATCAAAGTGCCCAGCCGATTAAGATAGGGCATGTTTTCAAGCTTGACAATCTCGTTGTCAGACAAATCGATGGTATCAAATTGGTCCTGGTGAATAATAGAACAAGCAAAGCCAGGGTCATTGAACCGTGAGTGCAGGACATACAACTCTACACCATTAATGAATGCTACAGAAAACTGGCACATGATATCCAGAACATAAAATAACACAGCCAAGTTTCAGGCTAGCAGGTTCATGTTGAAGAAGAAGAAGACGATGAAGTACCTCAGTAGCACCCAGGTTTTCGATTACAGGAATCTTGTTACCTGCAAGTCAAAATCCGGTTTCCCCCAATTAAATTTAACGAGCAAGCAAGCAGTAGAAGAGCGAGAGAGAGAGAGTATGTGCGGGGTGGTGCTTGTTAGGGTTTAGGGTTTAGAAAGGAAGGGAAATAAGGAAGAGACCTCGAAGATCCAATTCGCGCTCCTTGATGGCATTGAAGAAATGAGGGCTTTTCCAAATCAAGTCGGCTGTCAGTCTCACCATCTCTGCTTTAATTCTTTCTTCTTCTCCTCTCCTCTCCTCTCTTCTTGAAGACTACTAGATTTTTCTAAAGTTCTATCGTTCTGGTTGTCACTGATTTTTTGCTTACCATTTTTTTAATCCATTTTCTTTTATTTTTCTACTTTTCAATCTTATCATATTTTTAATTCGAATTATTTTTTTAATTAAATTTGACACACATGGACCTAGTGGTAATATCGAGTACCATCACTCGCTGACCCTAACCAAAAAAAAATGCGACGAAAACACAAACCAGATATATATGGATGATACTGGTAAAAAATATATATATATACACACACACACACACACACTAGCTATTTTGCTATTATGTCTCTTATGTGACGGATGGCTTCCTAATTTTCCACCAACAAGTTTCTCTGCATTCCTTCCTCACACAGAAGTCAGTGCAAAAAGGCTGACTCAACGTTACAATGAAAAGCACTCTATGCGAATATGTATGGCCTTTAAAAAAAAAATTTAAGTCTCTAATAAGGATATTTTGGTTATTCTATATTGTGTTTGTTGTTGATTTTGAGGTTTCTCATAGGTATTATTGTAATTACCATATGTTAAATATTATTTAGAAAAGAAAAATTTGTTGGAGTGTACAGAGATGTTCGGCCACCAAAAAATACTTTCTGAACCGTGTTTGAAAGATCATAATGTCTTTTACATGATAGTATGATGTGTGTATCAACATTACCACTAGTTTGACATCGAATATTATTTTTTTTTCCTTCTCCTCTCTTTTCACCTTGAATCTTGTGCTACCCATGCAAAATTTCAGAGCAATCTCTTCAATTTATTTTTCCTTCATATTTGGTCTTGATCCTTTTCATTACTATTTTTTTATTTTAGAATAAGTTATGAAATTACAATTGTTTTTCAACTTCACCCCTCTACTATTTTTTAATCTATTAAATTATATTCTTTTCAATTTCATCCTTGTCATTTTAAAATACATAGATAATCTATCAAATTACAAATGTTTTTCAATTTCACCTCCCTGCTATTTCTTAATCTATAAATAATTTATCAATTTACAAATATTTTTCAATTTTACCCTTTATAATTTTTATCTTTCAAATTTGATTTTCATTATTTAGTTGCTATTTATTCTGTTTGGATTTTTTTTTAATTTGTTTTAAATTTCACCCTCCTTATGTTTTTTTTTATATCAAATTTTATCTTCATTGTTTTTGTTGCTTTTTTCCTTTTATAATTTTTTTATTAATATTTTTTTATAATTTCATCATTCAAAATTAAATTTGTTCAGAGTTAAGCTTCTTAATTAAACCCAGAGTCATGATTTCACAAGTTGCATGTTTTAGAGATTATACTAGGTTTAGAAGGTACGTCCGGGTTTGTTTGATTTTTTTTCTTTTTTAAACTGATGTTTTCCCTTTTTTTCCTTTTTTATTTTTCACGATTTAATTCTATTTGGTTAACCCTTCATATTTTTTTTTCAATTTCATCACTTACCATTTTTTAATTTATAAATAATCTATGAAATTGAAATATTTTTCAATTTCAACCCCTGTGATTTTTTTTAATTTATAAAACTCATTTCTAATATTTGAGTTAAAAAACAAAAAAAAAAAAACCTGAATTCAAAAAACTCATGGAGCTAAATTTACTCTCTTTTTTTTTTAGAAAGATAGAGGAAAAAAAAACCTAAATAGAGCTCTCCCTACCGAATAAAATCTATTGACTCCAGGAACAATAAGTTTAGTTGCCGAAAAGTAGTTGTTTACTAACTTTCTCACTTTTTCATTGTAATTTGATGATTCTCTCTCTCTTATCTTTTAAACTAAAGACTATGATGTGAGCAAGATAAAGTTTTGGATCAACCTGTTTAATTTACTAACTAAAAAGAATAATTTTTTTAGACAAAATTGCAAAGGCAAAAAGCATTGACCCTATTTTTTTTTTAAAAAAAGCCTAATGTTTTATCTCTATTTCAATTTTGGTCATTTCCTTTTAAAATTTTCTCTACAATAAAACTAGACTCTTTTTTATGAAATTGAGCACCAATTTAATGATAAAATCTTCTTTTTTAATATCGAGATAATCACATAAGAAGTAGATCAAAATAAACTTTTAACCCTAAATTCCAATTAACACAACATTGAAGGTTTAAATTGAAAAGAAAAAATTCGATGATTGAAGGCCTAAAAAAGAGAAAGAGGATCAAAATCAACACCATATTTTTCTTAAAAAAAGGCTTGTTGTTTTTTTTGTTTTAATTTTGGTCATTTCATTTTTAATTTCTTGTAAACAACAAATTTAAATTCTTTTTTATTAGATCGAGCATCAATTTAATACTAGAATATTTTTTTAAGATTGCAGGAACCACATAAAAAATAAATCAAAACAAGTTATCAATCTCAAATCTGAGCAGAACACAACATTAAATAATAAAATTTTTAAAAAATTGAATGATAAAAAAAAAAGAGGCAAGACACCATTGGAATCTTGGTGTGTTGCCTCAGAACTATACCAAAACACTCCTAATTTTTTTTTTTGTTAATAAACAAGTAAATTTTATACTTATTAAATAAACATGTTTTATTTTCAAATAATTCTATATAAAATTTAAAAGTTACATTTAAGTTTCTGAAACATATAAAATAATTTTAATTGAACTTAAGTAAATAATAGAGATATACATCGATTTATATTTCAAAATTTTAACACACACACCTATAAACTTTTTTTGTTCTAAATTTCTTCTTCAATTAACTATGACATATATCTAAATTAACACATATATAAACAAGAGTTATATAAATGATTTTTTTTAATATATCTTTTTTTTCCTATTTTTTGCAATAATAAACTATAACCTCTTAAAAAAAAATGAAGGATTCAATTTAATTATTTAACGAATTTTGATATAATTTAATTATATTTGGATTTTAATACTTTATATTTTTATCGGCTTGTTTTTAAGTTTTTTTGTTTTTGTTTTTTTTTGGAGTTTTGCGGATCAAGTAACTTATATTGTTTATAAATAAAAAATAACAAAAAAAAGGATCATTTATGTATGAGTATAACGTTAGTATTCTATTAAGGCTAATCATCCACGTGGATAATTCCTAGTGGACATGATGATGCAATATACGTTGCTGTATCATCTCGAACGGAAAGAAAGAAAACCGTCATCAAAGTCCATAGACACCACTTGATCACCAATCAACGGTGTTGATTCTAAGACATGACGTGGAATCTATTTATCCTTTTCCTTGACTCTGGCCCCTCCCTCTTTCCTTCCCTTCCAGAAACCAGTGATGCCACAACCTCTACATTCACAGACCGAGACGAAACCACTTCATTTATAAACCAAACCAACTTCATATGATTACCAATTAATCATTACATCAACCATAACAAATTCCTGTTTAATCTTTAGTTAACATGGAGCGTGTCGCAATAAGGTTTCTGGTGGCGACGGCAGTGATTTTAGCTGCTGCGGCGGTGATCAGTGGCGAGTTAGTTGATGAAACTTCTGCTACAGCTGGATTATTATGGTCGACGGGAAAAGACGAGTCTGATCTCTTGAGCAAGGCTGAGCCGGAAAACAGCGACGATTCATCCGCCGCTGCGGTTGTTAATGACCACGATGACCTTGACGGCGGGTTTTCTTCTCTCGAGGGGATGTTGCATTGGGCCATTGGTATGAAAGCATTCCTTTTGTTTTTTGAATTTTTTTTAATGTTTTTTTAGTGATAATATCGCTTGTTTTTGTGATAAATTAGGGCATTCTGATCCAACGAAATTAAAAGAAAACGCAGAAGATGTCCAGCGCCTGTCTGCTAGCGAGTTACAGAAGCGTCAATTAGAACTTAAGGTTAGAATTTTTAGTAACCAAAGGTTTGGTTAGTTTTGCTTGCTTCTGCTGCTGCTAGCAAGCTGTTATTAATTCTTTATGCTGTTGTTTTGGTGATCTAGGAGCTGATAGAGAAGATGAAAATGCCATCTGATGCAGAGTTGATGCAGATGGCAATAGATGATTTAAACAATTCTTCTTCATCTTTGGAGGATCGCCAACGTGCGTTGCAGGAGCTTCTCATACTTGTTGAGCCACTTGACAATGCAAATGGTAAGTGTAATTCTTGCTATTTCTCATAAATTTCTTCTGGGATATGAGCCGATAAATTTTGAACTTGAGTTTATTACACTGTCATAAACAACTTAAAAAACATTTTTTTTAATTAAATTTCTTAATGTTACCAGTGCATCCATATTTCACAAAGATGTAGTGGTCTTGTCGTCTTCTTCTTCTAGTCTCTTGATCCCCTGCTGGCTTCAGACTACGATACTCTAGAACAATCTAGTAAGCGTATTTATTGAACCTCCTTTGCCCCGCTAACAATTTGTAGGATATGCCTGGAGAAGTTTTGCATTACTTAAATGAACCTGACCTTATAATTATGATCCCGATACTTGTTTTGTTTGGGAGAGAGTCTAGATGTGCTTTTTGGCTGCATTATCGGTGTTAATATTGTCACTCTATTATGTATCAGATTTGAACAAACTTGGTGGACTTGCCATAGTAATCCAAGAACTTGATCACCCTGACCAAGACATAAGGAGACTTTCTGCTTGGGTTCTCGGAAAAGCTTGTCAGAATAACGCGGCTGTTCAAAAACAGGCCTGTTAATTTTCTTCTGTGAACTTGTTGGAAGCATGTTTTACCATCAATTCTATAATTTTTAAAGTTCTTCCTTCATCTTTTATTCTCTTCGTCAATAATGGTTGCTTCTTTTGTGGTGGATTGCTCTGTTCTTTTTAGATGATATGCTTAACAATGAGTTAGTAACTAATTCTGAAAAATCATGTCTTTCAGATTTTGGAACTTGGGGCACTGTCGAAGCTGATAAAGATGGTAAAATCTAGTTCCATAGAAGAAGCCATTAAGGCACTACATGCTGTTTCAACATTGATCCAAAACCATTTAGCTGGCCAGGAATTGTTTTATGCAGAAGATGGGGATGCAATGCTTCAGGTATTGTATGAAGTGTTCTATGTAGTGCTGATAATTGCACCAAATATTTTGATGTGTTCCAATGTGTGCTGATCCTTGGAAAGTTGGGAATGATCACTCCTTTCTCCTTCCATCTCAGGAAATACTGAGCAACTCAAGCAATGATATCAGACTCCTCAGGAAAGCTGTTTCTGTAGTTGCTGATCTAGCTGAATACCAGTTAGAAAATATAATAAGAGCTGAGTCTCCATGCTTCAGAAATCGCTTCTTCCTGAAGTCTGTAGTTGATCTAACAGCATCAACAGATCTTGATCTCCAGGAAAAGGTCGTTCTTTAGAATCTGTTTTGCTGTTGCATATTCACATGGAGTTTTAATGTATTTGACAGGCAATGCCTTGTTTTAACCCGTGGCTGTGATCACTGCAGGCCCTTGTTGCAGTCAAGAATCTGCTGCAACTTAAAACAACCGAGGCTTTGGTTTTGAAGGATTTGTGTAATTTGGATGGTTCCTTGGAGAGGATGAGGCGGCAGCTGCTAGATTTAATGGCAGAGGAAGATCATCGGGACTATGCAGTGGATTTGGAAACCCTCAGAGGAGAAGTCGAGCTGATTTTCCATGAAAAGCTAGGAAAGGTGGAAAATACAGCTTCCTTTGTTTCTGGCTATAATTTCCATGCGATCTTATTTGACTAGAAGGAATTAACTGGAATTTTGTAACAGGTGATGAAGGTTCCAGCATGAAGAGACATTTTTGTGCCTATACACTGTTTATGGTGTCGGGATTTCGGTGCTTGCATCAGTCAACCTGCAATGGATTTCTTTCCTATAGGAATAGAGCGGCTAGTTTTGCTGGGGGCATAGGTTCGAACTTGTTTTGCCAATATTTTTCCACATAAGAATTACTTTGACCTTTGAAATTAGTTGATGTTAGGATATATAGAAAAAAAGGAAAGAAAACCCAGCAAAAGTAGAGCTTGCTGCCGTAGTGTTAACCCATCAAAAGTAGAGATGATTGCAGTAGTGTTCTTTTAGTTTGATACTAAATAAATGGCTCTTGTTACTCTGTGAGCTGGGTTAATTTTGGGTTAATTTTTTGCCAATGAAAAGAAAAAAGCTCATGTAATATCAATATTTTAAAATGAGTAAGAGGAAATTAAGATTTTGGTAACTGAAAAAGGTTGCACGTACTAGAACAATAATTTGAAAAGTAAACAAAAATAAAATACCATGAATTGAACATTTCATATTTATTTTTATGCAGTTAATTTAATTTAATTAAAAAATAAACTTCTTTAAAAAAACACTAAATTTAACAAAGATAAAAATAAAAATAAAAATAAAGTTAACTTTTGTTACTTTTAAAATTTTATAAAAATCACATGGAAAGTGAATACATAAAATATTAGTGGATGAAAATAATAAAAAAAAAAACTTTCTAAAAAAGAACAATAAAGCAAGCTTAGGTTAATTTTTAAAATCTGTATCGGATAACTTGTAGATTTAGATTAAACTAAAAAGCTCAATATGAAAATGAAATCAATAAATTTAATTCATTTCAAAGAAGTTAAATTTAACAAAGACTTAAAATATGGTTAGGCAACCCTTATTAATTTAAAAAGAAAGACAAATCTCATAGAAAGTAAATAAAAAATTATTAGAGGATGAAATCATAAAAAAAAAACTTTTAAAAAAAATCAAGTAAACTCGAGTGAACCTTGTAAAGCCTTGTTAAACTCTCAAACTTATAATCCGTTAAATTCTCGATTCGAGCTCAATCAATAAGATTTAAAAATAAAATTCATTGTAAAAAGCTAAATTTAACAAAATAAATAAATTGTGGCATCCCATGCTATTTTCAAAACAACTAAAAAATTCCATAGAAAGTGAAGGAAAAAAAAACGTTGAAGGATAGAAAAAAAAGCTTAAAACTGGTGAAAAACCAAGGAAATTCATGTCAACTTTGTAAATTAGGATTAATCTTTTAAACTCGTAACTCGTTAGATTTTAGACAGACTCAACTAAAAAGCTAAACACCCGACTAATGAAAAGTTGGAGGATGAAATAATAATAAAAAATTCAATCTAAAATAATCTTGCTAGGAAAAAAAATACAATAATAATAAAAAGATTAGATTTAATAGGAAAAAAACTCAAGACGAATGAAATTGTAAAATAAAAATAAAAATAATGCAAAAACCATCTAAAATAAAATAAATAATAATCAAAAGATTGAAAACCAAATCTAACAGATAAAAATACCTATTGGGAATGAATTGGAAAAAATAATCCTTAACTTCATAAATTATTCTAAATAAACAAAATTGTAATAAAGAGAATAAAGATGAAATTGAGAAAAAAAATCCTTAATTTTAGAAATTATTCTAAATAAAAAATTGTAATAAAGAGAATAAAGATAAAATCTTGAGGACAACAAATCTCAGGGGCTAATTTGAATTTTTTTAAAGCTAGCATAAAAATCAAAAGAGGAAAAAAAAAGAAAAAAAAAAGGTCACATGTATAATAATTATGCCACACATGTCACGTATATATGGAGGGGATAGCGAGACAACGCCACCATAGAAGCAAGGTTTTGACCACCAGATAACATTGCATTCACCATTTAAACCAATTGGATATTATTCCCGTGTTTTTAGTCTTTTTTTTATTTTGCTTATTTATGAAATTATCTTGTTACCCTAATGACACCAAATTACCAAATGTAAATGACAAAAAAAACCACTATATTAAAGGCAAAGATTTTTACATTCCAAGAACAATGATTGAAAATTAAATCAAAGAATAAAAATTCTCTTGACCAAAGTAGGATGTTTTTAGTTGTTAAGGATAATAAGATAATTACCAGAGTTTTAAAACCCGGATCGGCCCGGCGGGTCAACCCGGGACCCGGTCGACCCGGGCATGAGACCGGTCCGGGTGGAGGCAAAAACCCGCTTGGAAGTTGGCCCGGTGAAACCAGGTCGACCCGGCCGACCCGGGTAAACCTGGCTGAGACCCGGTCTCTCTCTCTTTTTTTTATACAGACACATTAAACTACATCGTTTTAAATGATGAAGACGAATAAATGCCTCCTAGCCGGGGGGGCTCTGTCATTAGTAGGAAAAGCGGATCTCCAGGAGAGAAGCAAGATACCTTTCTTTGATCCACCTTCACGGACAGGAAAGAGAACGAAAAGAGACGCGCTAAGATCATGTGATTGAGGCTCACAGTTGATAGATATGGCTGAGGCTGAGCTGCTGCTAATCTTGACCAAAACCAATGTTGGGGATGAGATTCTTAGTTGAAAGCAAAGTTGTTGATGCTTGGGGATGAACTCATGCTATTATTGGTGTGATTGAAGCTCACGGTTGATAGAGGCTGCTTGCTGCTGAAAAAGGAAACTGTTCACGTTTGAGATCACAATGGCTGAGCTGGTATGTGACCAAGGTGCTGTTGCTGGAGAAGAAGAAGTCACCAGCGGCTAGGAGAGAAAAGTTAATTAATTTCTCTCTTGCTCTCTGGGTTTTCTATATTTTTTTTTCTTTCTTCTGTGTGTGTGCGCGCTGGGGAATGAGAGAATAGAAAAGAGTGTTCCAGTGGGGGGTCTTTTTGAGGGATAGATAGATATGATGGTCATGGATTTAATTACACAGGACTCTCTAATTATCAAAATGATTCCAAATTTGATGAAACGATCATGTTCCCAAATTCATATCAATACCCAGTCATTGAGCACAGACTTGAATTCAATACCCCTTCTCCTGATCTCACCCCTGAGGATAGTGATTCCACTGACCCGCTTCTAAAATACACAAGCCAGATGCTTATGGAAGAAAACATGAAAGATCAACCACACATGTTTCATGATCACTTTGCTCTAAGCGCCATTGAGAAGTCATTGTATATTTCATGATTACTGTGCTGGGTTTTTTTTTTGCGTTGACCCGAGTCAACCCGGGTTAACCCATCTGACCCGTGACCTGGTCATTAGACCGGGTTAACCACCGGGTCGGGTTTCAAAATTATGATAATTAGACGGTGCAATAAAAATATAAAAAGACAGTATAACCCTAATTTTTTTTTTTGTAATGATTAATAAATCTCATGAAAAAAACTTCTGCCCCTAAAAGAAAGCCAACTAAATTTGCCAGCAAGTACAAAATCATAGTTTCATCTTGCAATTTGCGAAGTAAAATACTGAATTTTTTTGGCCTCTTGTTATAATACGAGTAGAAATAGGTATATGGTTCTATGTGACCTAAGCTGATGTCTTAGCCACTTCAATAGGTGCAGTTTTACTTTCCTCTTGCTGTGTTAAATTGTGTGCAAAAGGTTTGTTTGTGTAAACGGTGCCCCTGATCGACATCTTTCCCTCTATGAAAATCCTCGAAAATGCTTTCTCAACCCTCTTCTTCCAGAGGAAAATATGAAAAGAGGCTTCCATGTGAAGTTGCACGCGCTTGCCAACATTTTCAGCTGGCAGATGCAGAACCCACAGCTTCCTGCACTAATTATACAGGCGGGGAATCCGATTGGAAATGGTGTCTGAACGTGCTACGTGCTTTGTACCCATTATGACAGGACAGCTTTTCTTGCGTGGATGCCGTTGGCAAAATCTTGTTATCATGGGCGCGAGGCGAGAGGACCACCTCTGTTCTCTTCCATGTGAATCAACGTTCCAAAGCAATGTGGAGAAAGTACCATAAGCTGCCCTGTGAAAAGTAGCCTGGAAAATGGACATCAGGCTGAACTTAGCTGCCGAGGTTACAGTGTATAGACCATGCCAGGTTGAGTGACCATCACTTTGCTGGTCGAATAAAATTTCTTTTTGATAAAAAAAAAAATTTCAATCAACACAAGCGAGTTTTTTTTAAAAGAAAATATTAATATTGAGTTAGAGAAACAATGCTGAACAATCATAAAAAAAAACTAATATTAATCTATTAACCTCGTGATTCAAGTTATTTGACTAAAAGCATTAATTTTTTTAAAAAAATTTCAAACTTAATTTTCAACTAATCAAATGTTAAAGATGAGATTAAAAAATAAATAAATTAATCATAAAAAAAACAAAAAAAAAACATAACAATCATAAGTTAAAAAGTACTTGAGACCATTCGAGTCAACTCATCAAACCTACGAGTTAAGTTATGAAATTGAAATAACTTAATATAAAAAAAAATTATAAAATTTAAATTTTTAAAAAATCATTGCTACCTTATAAAACTCGTGACCTGAAATATCAAATGTAAAAAAAATTACAAAATTAATTCTTAATAAATCAAATATTAAAAACTAAAATTAAAAAAAATTTAATTAACTTGTTAAATATACATGTTAAGTTAAATAATCCAATAAAAAAACCACGGAAAGAAAGATTAGTGGATAGTTCTGCAACTATGTTTTTGAAATTAAGTTCGTCTTATTGCCCAATCAATTAAAACCTTGTAGATGAGATGTCAATTTCAGACGAAAAATTGGTAGCATCGAAACTGCCACCCACCAAGTATTTAGAGTTAGTTGAAGAAGAATGAAGCATGCGTACGTACATGGTTTATACACATTTTGTACCCCAAGCCAGCATACTAACGACGACCTACCTACCACACCAAATAGCAAACACGAAATTACACCTGTACCCTCAACCCCGTTCTTCAGACAGCAACTTCCACTACTAACCTTGCAATAACAAGCTACCAATCCAAACAAAGTCGTAAATTTGATCAAGTCAAAACCCAAACGAGCCCTGCTCAAATACTCGTGGTTGGTGGTAAGTGGCTCCAGACTTCCCATATTTAATACGATCCCATTCAGCACTCCCAAGAAAATTTCGTAACTGACACTCAACAAAAGAAAACCAAGAAATGTCAGTGCACAACCACTCAGCCGTCTTCCTTACAAGACCGCCGCCACCAGCGGCGCTTTTATCTCCACCGTGTAGATTAAACATGATTTATCTTCGTAATAATTGCTTTACGAGTAGTGATTGTAAATTGATCGTGCATGCTACAATAGCTGGCAGCAATGGGAGCAGCAGTGGTGGAACCACTGCTGGCGGAGGAAGAGACGGTAGAGTGAAGAAAAAAGGAGTGCCGAATTCGAATTATGTGGTGCCGCTTGATAAATCTTTGGCCTCTGCTTATACTTCTTGTATTACCCGGCCTCTCTCGGAGATCTTGCGTGATCTCAATAAGAGGATTCCTGATAATATCATTAAGCCTCCTAATTCTTCTTCTACCTTGATCCCCTGGTATGTGTGTGTGTGTATATTTATATGTATTATTAAGTGTGTTTTTTGATTTAATATTAATTCAAATGATGAAGCGGTAATTGATGATGTTGATGAATGCTGGTGATTTATTTTGTTCGTTGATTTTGTAGGCACCACGCGAACCGAATGCTCAGCTTCTATGCTCCTGGTTTGTCTTTTTTTTGTAAATTTTTAATGGTTGACTTCTAGTTACAATGACATTATTTATCTCTACATTGATCCATTTCTATGATGTTATCATACTCATAAACTAGCTTGTAATTTGTTGTTCTCCCGCGCTTGTTTTCGCTTATTAGATCAAATGCCATTTCCAGCCTAATAACTCTTATGTGTACCATTAGTTTCCAAACCCATTTCTATTGAGAGAAACATTGATTCCTTGCTAAAGAAAGAGAGCTTAATTCCTTGATGCCTTTCTCACTGGAGTTTTATAGGATACCAGGGGCGTTAGGATCTATTAGTTGAAATACATGGCACAACTACTGCTAGAAGGTTACGATTGAGTTGCTTGTTTCATGGATAGTACAACTTGATATACACGACTGGTCTTCTTTGAACAAATAGTCTATTTTAATCCTTTTTGGCAGGATGGAGTGGAGAAATACGTGATGTTATATTTGCGGAAAATGGAAGTGTGACTGTGATATTCCGTGTCACCATTCTAGGATCTGATGGAGAGGTGCGGTCCTCGTTCTTTTGCACTGTGTTTTTTTTTCTTTTTCAGTGTTGCTGCCTGTTTCTGTTCATGCATTGATTCGGTTATTTTTAATTTATCTAAAGAAGGATGCTACTTATGCTGAAGTCAGTGCTGTAATTAATGTAGAAATTCACTTGTATGGAGCAGTACTAGACTGCTAATTATTTCTAGTTTACAGTGTGAAATCTCTTGGAAAAATCTCTATATTTCAATGCTGTCCAGCTTGTTAGGGTTCACTTGCTTGAACCAACACCATGTTTAGGCATTTACAATGGTGGAACAAGGTCTTAAACAGCTATTGTTAGCCAAAAACTGACGGCTACATTTGCTATAAAAGCAGAGAAATAACACCTTTGTTGAGGAAAGGCAAGCTTAATAGCAGCACAAATCTTGGCCAAGTGATCTGCATTTCCCTCCCCTTGATCTTAACATTATGTCCTTTTTCGTTAAAGCAATTTCAGTTCGGTTCCTAAAAATATAACGTTCATGTCCTTGGAAAAAGATGATATATCCGGTCCCCCTTTTGTAAAAAAACTTAGTTTGATATCTAAAAAGGTAAAAGTTTGTTTGCTTCCATTCTTAAAAAGATACTTTTTTTGCATGTTCAAGTGTTTATCTCTTCTTTCCCAAAGAAAAAGAATTCCTGGTCTTCCCTAGTCTTCAATTCTGGTTCCATCCCTTAATTAAGTAAAACATGAAAATCTTCAGGCTATAATGTCTGAGTTGAGAACTCTTAACTTAAAGATAACTTGGACTTTTTTACAGCAAAAGAAACCTCTCAGGGAAACATATCCAACCAATGCAAGACAATGACATGCACATAATTTTCACTTGACGAATCTCTCTTTCCTTTTTCCTTCAGGATATAGGAAAACTTGTTGTCCAGTTTGAGTTGTTTCTTTTATCATATTCAAGGATATTTTAGGTCATTAGATTCAATGGAGAACATCTAACCATAATGCACACCATAAGTTCATAGAAGTAGTGCAAATCTCAACCTATACCTTAGGAGCTTATGTTCTTCTGCTATTTGATGAGAAGTACTAGGACTGCTATTTAAACATGTCCAGCCATGCTCCACTATTAACCACCAAACTTACTGATACCACGCCCTGATACAGAACAAACTGATATCAACTTTTTTGGAATTGAGATTTTAGCCTATCTGTAACTGAATAATATGCAAACTGCTACGTGCTTTGTTGTGGTTCTGTCCTTAACTTACTGATACCACGCCCTGATACAGGCTCATCGTGAATCATCCGGGACAGTATCATCCAGTGATGGTGACATTGAAGATCCAGTCGCTGCAGCAGAGGAAATAGCTTTCTGCAGAGCATGTGCCCGGTTTGGTCTTGGATTGTATCTGTATCATGAAGAATAGATGTTATAGATGGCAAGGTGGTCGACCTTAATATATGTGTCTGGTTGTTTTCTGTTTTGGGATATCGGATTATACCTAATACCTGCCCTTACAACAGATGTATATGTGCACTATTCTCGGGTTTGGCTTGGCCTATGTGGAAAAGAGTATCTTTTAGCTGCTCACAAGTTACAAAAGCTTTTTCAACAAAATTGCAGAAGGTCTAGCAGATGTATTTTTCTTTATAATAATTGTATTTTTCTTTATAATAATTATTGTGTCGCTACGTGGAATGTTAGATCTTTAGATATCAAAAATCTCATCGAGGCTTTTCAGTTTTGACAGTTTTGAAATTTTTCTTATTACTTTTGGAAATGGTTGATCGATTTCATTGATCATTACAAACTGGTAGATCGGTTGAGCCAAATGATAATACATTTTCACTTTGTCGTGCTTTTGAAGCGCAACAAGGTGAAAGTGTAATATTTCACTAAATTTTTTTTAAATGATGTTATTCCGTTAATTTTTTATATTTATTGTGCTAATTGCCTAATTTGTTCATTGTTTGCGCGCATATATATATTCCTTCACCTAACAACTTTTATAGAAAGGTCTAGTTCTTGGTATAATTGCAAAGTCCATAAGAATAGCCTTTCTTTATTTTTTTTCCCCTTCACTTAACAACTTTTACAATCATCTATCACAATTTTAAATTGAAAGCAACTATTGAAAGTTTAAAGTTTTAAAAGGTAGGGCCAATCCACAAGGTTCTAAAATCTAAAAATTAACTTATCTCAAAATAAGATTTTAGATTATAATTAATGTGATGATTATAGTTATAACACTGAGCCATATGACAATAAATTAAATTTATGTGGTGGTAATTACTTTTTTTTAAAATCTATCTGTGTTTGAGCTAGACCCGGATGCCTATAAGTGTTCAAATAAGTGTTCAATCTAGAATTCCAACCCTAGTGCTTGGATAGCCCATTTGTTGGGTTTCCAGTCCTAGCCTTAGGTAGCTTAGACATTAGGATTCTAGCCCCAACACTTGTGCAGGCCTCAGCACAGGAACCCTGCGCTTGGCTAAGCTTAAACATAGAAAACCCTGCACAAGGGGATCTTCACCCTTAACCATCTTGGAATTGAATTCCACACATCAATTGACACACAAAACAATACATAGATTTCAATAATTCAGTATAAATTTTCCCTTGTGGCCAGACACTTTAGCCGAATGCCTCTACCTCAAGCTATTTAATACATGCCGGGCACACTCCTTAATATATTTTTTTAGTTCCTAGATATAGCACACACATAAATTTTTCTATGTAGAGTAGACAATACTTTTGTGGCCAATGATTATTTTTTGTCCACACTTCTTCACCAATAGCATGTGTAAACATAACAACTAATGATAGTTTTAACCTCTCCACCAATAGATGCAACTCCCTTCTATAAATCTGAGCTATTACAACACCATTCTCTACTCTTCAAACAAGGTAAACTAATATAGCCAAGGCCTATAAATACCCTGGTCACCAGGTAAGAAATCTAGGCCAATCTAAGTAATTCAAATCAAATGACTCCCAAGCAATTCAAGCCAAACAATTACAACCAAGCCAATAAGCTAAGGAAATTTAGGCCATTCAAACTTTTTGCTTCATATCAGTTCATTATATTTCTTTTTTTTGCACACTATTTTCTCTTCTTATATTTACTAACTTAAGCATAAAAAGATTTCTTGTTATGACAGAATTTTTTTTAGGAACAACCAAAATCAGAGACAAAGCCAACATTCAAGCATACACACCTCAACCAAATATACAGCTAGGAAAAGCCTAATTCAATTATGAAGTTTTTGTGAATTCATCAGTGGTGTCATATATGAGAAACTGAATAAAAGCCAGTTTATTCCCATTTTATTTCTCAACAAAAGTTTTTCTGTGACTAACAAAAATTCAATAAATAAGAGAGTAACTGATCTCCCTACCTCAGGAACTCCAACTCCTTTAAATCTCCACCAACTCTCTAATCAAATGCATGTGCTCAGCAATATGTTCTAGCTATACAAAAATAAACTCGTTCTTTCCCATTCCATCCACAGAAAACACAACACACGACTCCATTATATGCACTAAGTGTATAAAAACTATTCTAATTCCTTGAAGGAACATGATAAAATAACATGTAAAGTAGGCACGACACACGAACTCTATGAAAGAGTAGCTTTTGTTATGAAAAACACTCCTTAATAGGTCCTAGCCACAAGCGTGGCTATCACTATCATACTTTTTATAAATCTTGTTCGCGTGCTTCTATTGAAAAAGACATAAATATGAGACGAGATCAGTAACTCCATAAGATACTAAGAATGAACACCATTTCTACTAGGTGTGAGACTCTCTATTGTGTTATTGAGTGTCACTCACTCAATTCTCCAAAGATTGTGTCATCGAGTGTTACACATTTATCTTTCAAAGATTGTGTCTTCATGAAGGCCAACTTGGACAACTATGATCTGCTTACATATCCTAAAAAACATATATAAAATGTTAGAAACATTCTAGAGCTTGTAACATAAAAAAATGACATTATGTGCAAAATTCTGCTGACAATATTTCATGAATTTATTTTGGTGTGATATCATAACCTTGAGTCTAGCTCTATTATTGACCTTCATGATTTTTATGCTGAGCTCATCTCTCATTTCAGTATAAGCATACCAGCTAAAAAGAGCATGAACAAGATATTTGACATCACTCAATGGGAATATAAAAATACTATAACATATCTATATAGATTTAATGAGAAAATGGAAAATATACTTGAAATCGTCGCCTCTAAAACCTTGATCGATGGAGTCTACAACTATGCTTTATAGAAACAATTGTTTACTCTCCCTAACAGAACTTTTAGTGTGAAATAGGCAATAAAGAACCCTATTTAAGTAGAAGATGCAAGTGTGACCAGATAAGGATACCATCGTTTCCAAAGAGCAGAATCTCTCCCGCATCATTGGTTTTCTACCAGGGCTTCCGAGAGGAGCACTAATAGATCTATTCATGATCGCCTAATATTTACTTTTCTCTTGACCATACCTTTTATCACTATACATGTTGAGTTATTGACTATCATTTATGGAATTTGTTTGGTACCCACCTCTTATAAAAAAGTGGCTCAAATATAATGAACCTTGAATATTTACTACTTTTACCATGATCACGATCATGAAATTGAGAAATCCCTTGAAAACAAAAGGATTGATATCTAGATAATACCTCCAATGATTTGTGAAGAAAGAGATGCAATTTGAAGAAATATAGAAAAATCCTTATAATGCACACCCAAGATCACATAGTTTTTGAAAATTATATCTCCACTATCTTTTAAACTTTTGAATAAAAGTAGTAATGTTTCTTCATGTCTCCAAAATAGGTCTTTATGCCTCCTATAAAATCTTTGTGATGAGGTCTTCATGTCTTTATTAAATTATCTATGTTTCCACGACCATTTATCTCTAAAAATATTAGGAATCCTTCTCAGTCTTTATGACTGTTCATGAGAGATTCCTTCTAAAATGTATTTCCAAACTCATACACCGACCATATTGTTTACTTTTACACTTATCTTTTTATTACTAGACTGTTTCATATAACAAACCATGCAAGAAAAATAAGTAAGAAAATTCAACTCTCATCTTTCTCGTGAACATGAAAGAAGATTACATGATATACATAAAACATCAAACACTCATTTCTCTTGCAACCACAATAAGTAACATCACCTATATAAAATATTATGTATTTTTTTCTCACTTTTTCTGGTAAAGTCTTTCAAACATGTCTGTTTAAAAATTTAAAGGGCGAAATGATTGTACAAAAATTAAAAAAAATCCCTATGCTTGGTCCTAAACGTTTGGGTAGGCCCGAGAACAAAAGAACATCATGCTCGGCCAAGCCTAAATAATAAAACTCCACGCAAAGGGATCTTTATCCCTGGCTATCCTAGAATTGAATCCCACATATTTGCTAGCACGTAAAATAATACATGAATATATAAATTATAATAATTCAATATAAATATTTCCTCATGGCTAGACACTCTAGCCAGACACTTTCATCTTGGACTATCAAATACCTGTTGGGCACACACCTTAATGTATTTTTAGTTTCCAAGAGCAACACATATAAATTTATCTATGTTGAGTAGTGATGTCTAATGGTTATTTTCTGTTCACATTTCTCCATCAATGCATGTGCAAGCACAATAAGCAGTAGTAACGCAAACCTCTCCACAAATAGGTGCAAATCTCCTCCACACACCGAGCTACTGTAACACTACTCTCCACTCTCCAAACAAGGTAAGCTAACAGAGTCATCAGCCTGCTAATTATAATTAGGGTGCTACGTTGATGACAATCTTGCTAACCAACTTATTATTTCTTTCAAAGAATTTCATATTCCTTATCGAAGAAAAATCAATGAAATCCATTTGGAGAGCCTTGGATTTCAAGAAACAAAGGGTTTGACCTAGAGATTGGTGAAAGTTGCTGAAGAGAATAATGAAAAGTTCTTCTTGAAACTCAAGAACCGCATTGATAGGTGACATTTCTTATCTTCCTGCTATATGTTGAGAGACTTGGTCATGGTATATACCACATGTTTATGTTTATGCACACTTGATTTTAAATAAAGCAATGTGTATGTATATTGGTGTATACATTATTATGCTAACGTGTCAATTTAACAATCACGTCATCATGCATTTGACATTATCTAACAGAGACATTTGATTAAAAAAATTAAAAATTTCCTCATCCAAATAGTAAAAATGAAAGTTAGCATACTCGAATAAAAAATATCCAAAAGTTCACACATTAAGAATATCATTAACTCATGAGTTTGATTAAATCCGTGAAGAAGGCGGTCACTTCAGTCCGTGATGTTTCTGCCTATACTTGCAATCCAAGGTATTATCAAAGTGTGTTTCATCAGAGTCACCTGTTAGCATACGTGTTTGATGCCCTTAGCCTGCAATTTACTCGAGGATGAATTAATCAAACTTCTCTAGGAAAAAGAAATGGGAAATCATAGGTGAGTTTGGTAACAGTCGGTTCACACAGTATAGACAATGGATCATGTTCTTAAATCACTAGAGTAATGGTGAAACGTAATATTTGTGAGACCTGACAAGGCAGACTGGATCTTTTACTTTTGTATGGAGCTTTTGCTTTTTTATTTAGTGAGAGAAAGATAAAGAAGAAAATAAAAAACATTTCTACCGTTTCCTGTTATTCACTTCTGATTGGACATGCTTGGCGACATATCAAATGTACAATAGAATAACATAAGAATGCCCTATCTCTGCAGATTCTTCAAGCATCTTCCTTTCCCTATTGTTGTTGACTCTGGTTGATTTGCTTGGTGCAAGTATCATTGCCTCAAGAGTCTCGGGCCTGAATTTGATGCCATCCAGGATATTATCACATCCACAAGGTGATCTACGTCCTTGGATGCTTGTGCACGGAGGATCCTCGAGTCCACGCCCAGTGTGCTGCCTACGTCTTTGGCAACATTCTCCCATGGGGTTCCCACGGTGAGATTTGCAAAAAGCTCACTTCCTTGGTTTACTGCATCTGCCATTGCAGGTGGGACATCTGGGAACGCCTGATCAAAAGAGACATCACATAAGCTGCTTTGCCTTAACAAAATCACATTTGGTGGATATAGAAGCATGGACAGTGTCTTAAAGTTTAGTTCAAAGTTACCTGTTGCAATGGAAGCCCATGATCTCCTGGCAACAAGCGAATTGACATGTCTAGCATTGAACTAATGGCTGCTTCTGAACCAAGCACCTGAGCTAATGTTGGAGTTTCATCAATTACATCGTCCTTGAACTTTATCAGAAGATTTCTAGAAACACCGTAATATGATTTTATCTGAAGGAAAAAAAAAGGCTTCAATAACAACAGACAGCGGCATGACAAACCAGGAAGTATCCATAAGATAAATAAAAAATTGCAGTTGTTGTTGTCATTGGCAGTAATTTCAAGCCATTAAGAAAGGTTTTCACTATTAAATCCAGTACCAATACATATCACAAGGATTGTGAAGAAGTCACCATATAATTGGATGATCTATTGCCCAAACACCTACCCCTAGGCATGGCAACTAAAACTCACTTTGCTAAATCAGACCACCAAATCATGAATTTACCATCCAGTCAAATGACATAATTTATTAATCTTCTACTGACCATAGCCAACAAAAGATTAATAATTACAATATGCATTGTGACAATATAATTCAAGTTTACCTATAACTATAATGATGCAGCACATTTGACAGTTATAGGTTTACATACAAGGCGGCGAGTTTCTTCAGGTTTGGGACTGAAATCTTCTCTTCCATTAACCAAGTCCATGTATAAGGGAGGAAGTTGCTCAACCAAAGGAAGAACTTGCTTCATAATGGGAGGGCTAAGGCTCTCTAGTTGCTTCATTGTCATCTCTGCCTGCCAGAATTTTATGTGAAGAAGGGTTTAAATGATAAGAGTCATTCATCAAGGGAACTAATAATGCTTAGAAACTGAAGTACAAGGATAAAGTTACAAATAAGCCAAAATCTAGATGAAATTAACAGATTAATGTTCATCTAGAACATCAGTGGAGGTACAGTCAGATACCCATCCGAGTGTATATTTACAATGCAAAGGAAAATGTAAGACACAAGTTTGAAGCATGTGGTAAAAGAATACATAAAATACAATTTCATCAGAAACCATTGTGATTACTCATAATGGAATAGACATATCAATATTACAGAAGTAAACAAATCAATCAACTCTCAGTGTTATCCTTGTATCAAGCAAAACCCTGCCAAATTCATACACACATTTGACATAAATCTAGATATCTGACAAATATGCAAATAATAGATGCGTAAGTAGTAAGGGTAAGATATCGACTTGATTCAGGATCAAAATTTAATCAAAGTACATTGAAAAAGAGACAGTGAACCTGCCACAAGCTGTTGAATAAGAGTAATCATGGTCTCGTGAAAGAGGGTCCTTGGGCAGTTACAGAAGAGAATCGTGATGTGTTAGAAGGATATCATTCCAAAAACTAACAATCCATATTTTGACCAGATCTTAAAGTCCAAGCATCATAAAAAACGTCCATATTTTGACAATCACAAAATTGACTGCTAAGGGGATGCTGATGCATGAAATGACTAACTGATAAAATGAAACTGCATAACTTAGAAATCCAAAAGTTGGAAGAGGATCAGTATTAAGCAAAGAGAGACTACCATTGATATTAAATGCAACTATCATCCATAGAGATACATGAACATGCTAAGAACAGGACTGATTTCCCGTAGAAAGACACAAGAATTCAATACAAACTTAGCCAAATGTTTCATGAATTTCCTGATGTTTAAATGCGTTCTTCAACAGTTGGGAAATGCAAATGGCAAAAGCATGGTGTAGAAAAGGCATTAGGCCAAGACATGTGATAATCTCACCCCAAGACGGACTGTTGGTGATGAAGCGATTTGTGATAGAAATGGTCCAAGGCTTTGGGCCATTGGGACAAGAACAGGTGAGAACAGAGGGATAGCTGCGCTTGCTTCCTGTGAAATCAAGAAAGAAAATCTTGTTAATCTCAAACCATATAGAAAAAGGTTTTTGACAGTAAACAGTTTAGAATGATGGGAATGTTCGTTCAACATATATGCTAGCAAAAATAAAAATGTTGACTCCTACCATTTCTTGCCAAAGAGAACACATACAGAGATGTCAAGGAATTAAAGACTAGGAAGGCAGAAAATTGAAATGCTGAAATAGGCATACGTCTGTTAGGTTCTTTCAAAATGGCCTCATTTGAGCAGGGAGGTGATATTTGTGGGGTGGAACCTTGAAAAGAGTTATATTCACAATAAATCAAGCTCACTCTATTTCTCTTCTCACCTCATCTAGTCACATTCAATAAGTCAAGTACCTTGTTATTGAATGCCATGAATATATTCCCGCTTCTTTGCACAGCATATCGTGATCCTGATAAACAGAAAGTCAAATCAACGAAATAAGATGCTGTAAATCAAATCAGTTTCTTGCACCCTCATAAATTTAAACTATATGAAGAACTTCCTTACCAATCAAAAGGTGGATGACACTTCCCAAAGAGTGACCTATGCCAAAAGTAGGAATATCTTGTACCTGTAAAATGAAGAGTTTTTTTGGCCTAAACATATCCTTCTATCCCCTCCATGAAATCAACAAAACACAGGAAATATCATTCTCAAGATCGTAAATCAATATAAAACTCACAGTTTCTTGTAGAGACCGAAAACACCTATCAAATTTGAACTGCACTTCATCAGCCGTGAAGAAATAATCGAATCCACTAGCATATGGTGTGGCAATCACCAAAATACCCCTACATCACCAAAGTTTAAAAAACCCATTATTTTTCCTCAGTCATCAGTCTGTAAAGGTCATTACTATCGGTATCAGAATGCAGCCACTCACTTTTCTGCCAGGCGTTCAAGAAATAAACGGTACGTAAGCTGGGGGGCTGCTCCAACGAATACACCACCAATGAAATGAACAATTGACTTGGGCCTTGAGCCTTTTGGTTTAAGAATCCATGCTCCCTGAGATGATATTAGAACTATCTAATTAAATAGAAAAATTTGGAATGAACAATGAAAATAATTTAATAAATTTCAGAATTTGACTAATTATGGATTATGCAGTCTCCTGTCTTTACATGCACCAGGCAGTAACAAGGTAAATAGTTGGAGGATCTCCCCCGGGTACTTGCAGGGTGCTAGAAGGGAGAGTGCAACTCAGGATATGTGGTTTGAGAGACATCGTCCTGAGTTAAGAAACCACAGGACGAATCCCTTACGATTAAAAGGTGTTCCAAGTAAGGCTTCTGATCACAAGGTCTTCACAGTGGTTCCTATACTGAAAAAAATTTCACTGGAATCCCCTCCAAAATCTTATTTATGTGGTATTTTTATGATTTGTGTCACAATTAGCAATTTTTGGTACTCTGAGAGAACATTGCAGGCTCCTATGGTTAGACCCAATCAGTCCCGCATAGGGGAAAGTCCAAATCATTCCATTCATAAGTTAGGAACCCTTCTTTTCCACCATGATTCACTGGGTTTAAAAGTGGGAGTTCGTAGTAGCGTTTATAGGAGATAGATAAAAAAGGTAAGAGCTTTGACATCAGAATGACTATCATCTACTTTTAGGAGATCGACTGCGTCATCCAAGAAATAAAAAGGGGTTCTAGGTTAGCCAATGAGATAGAAATTATCTTGTTTCAACCCAAACCCACTTAGATGACAGAAATTATCTTGTTCACAACTCAATTCAATTCAATCAACCAGTCTTTCTCAACATATGGTTTATCTTTGAACTTATTTGCATCAAAATCGATACACTGAGAGCAAGGAAAGCAAGAAACAAGCATCGCATAAACTTAATAACAAGTGAGAAACAACACCTCAACTTCAGACCAGTCGTTAGAACCACCCCAAGAGTCTTGTGATTGTCTTGCAGTCTCCGTAAGTAATCTACAAAAACAGTTGAAGAGAAAAAAGGGTGACTTTTCTCTTTCGTGGGCTATCAAGAAAATTATCCATAAATGTGTTGGGATTTAAACCTTTCAATCTGATTGTAAAGTTGAATTGCCGAAGAGGAGGAGGAGGAGGGAGATGGTGACGCTTGTGGTGGTTTCTTGATGGGGTCTTCATATGCGCAGCAAATTCTGCTGCTTCTGTTATTACATTTACGGGGACCATTTGCAGCCAGCAAATGAACACGTTGAGTGTGATGATGATGAGAGAAGCCGATAAAGCGATGGTGGGATTGAATCAGATGTCGATGACCACCCCAAATGCAGCAACTCTCCATTTGAATTTAGTCCAGAAATCAAAGACAGGCTAAGCTCTCTTGCTTATTGGTTACACGCTACTATTGTTTGTTTCTGCTGGACTAAACTTAAAACTTAAACTTTACTGTGAGGATTATACAACTAAACTACTTCCCTCTTTGTTTTTAACTACTACTGTATCAAACCAAATGAAAGGATTGGAATCGTCTGTTTTTGAGCAATCTGGTCAGACGTGGTTTTTTCTTTTTTTTCCCCCTTTTTTATGATAATAACCGGCTGAAAATATAGAGCTCGTTGTTTATGGGTTAAGAAATATTTTTTAATTTTAAATTAATTTTATATATTTTTTACAAGTGTTTGGTAACTGAGGAAACGTGATTTATTTCATGAGGGACCCATCATGTTTTGTGTTTTAAACGCAGTTCAGGACATAGCAGTTTCACGCTGATCTGCCTCTATACAGTATACAGTAGCTGTTCATTTTTGTAAAAATAAACAATGAAGAGTGAATTTAATTCACTCTCCACTGTGTGGAGACAGTGAAGACGTTCTTCACTGTCCGACCAGACCGGAACCAGCTTAAATTTTATTTTTTATTATTTTGGTCGGATCGAATTTGATAAAAAAAATCTAACTTTTTTTAATTGTGTTTTAATTCTAAATGAAAGGCAAAAGGGTGTTTGTAGTTACTTCACGTTTCCTCAGTTACCAAACACTTGTGTTTACGTGATTTATTTCATGAGGGAGCCACCATGTTTTGTGTTTTAAACACAAGTCAGTACATAGTTTGTTTCTTTGGTTACTTCACGTTTCCTCAGTAGGAAACGTGATTTATTTCATGAGGGACCCACCATGTTTTGTGCTTTAAACACAAGTCAGTACATAGCAGTTTCACGCTGCATTTCTTGCCTCCATATAGTAGATGTTCATTTTTGTAAAAATAAACAATGAAGAGTGAATTTAATTCACTCTCCACTGTATAGAGACAGTGGAGAACGTCTTCATCGTGTGGAGATAGTGGAGACGTTCTTCATTGTCCGGCCAGACCGGATCCAGCTTAAATTTTGTTTTTTATTATTTTGATTCAATTGAATCTGATGAAAAAATTCTAATTTTTTTTAATTACATTTTATTTGAAAAAAAGGTATTTAATATTATTTAATGACACTATATAAATTAAAATGAAATCGCATAATGACATAGCATTTATAAAATTTTATCGTAATCTTAATTTTGTTCTTGATGATATTTTATCTAATTTTATTGTACGCTCAAAAAACCATGAAAACTGTAATTTTTATAGGATAAATTTTGTAAATGATGGAATTTTAAATAGGTTAATGGAAATAATAAAAAATATTTGATATAAAAATATTATTATTTAATGATGTAATAATAATAATTATATCTACAATATTTAAATTAAAAAATCATCAATATTAATATATATATATTTTTAATTATTTTATAACCTCAATTTAAAAATTATTTTTACTAAACACATTAAATTAATTTTATTTAACTTTAATTTCAATCATAATTTTAATCAAATATATATATATATATATATATATATATATATATATAAATATCAAATCAACTTTAATTAAAAATAATTTTTATAAAATCATAACCACAGCTACAAACTCCACAAAATCCAATTATGTGCTCCAAGGAGAAAATTTTTTGCTGATGAAACGAAGATGAGATGCCACAAGCCCAGTCCCATATTTTCTACTGCCATCTATCAGTAAAAGCTAGCTACCTGGCCATTAATGCTACAGAAGTGCCACGCTGAATGATTTCTATGCTCTGCGCTCTCGCCGGAATTAGAAGGCCGAAAAATTCCAAAGATTCAAAGGCTGTTTCTACTCTACCCTACTCTAGTTACTCAGTGTAGTCAGTCATCGGGTTTGTCGTCCTCTCCTTTCCTTGGCTCCACTGTTAATTTAATGCTATACATACATACATATATGTAATAATTTGCCTTTATTCTGTATGAACTGTCCATATAAATCCGTACTTATCTCTCAACACTTGCCACTGTCTCCAAAAAAAAAAATAGAGAAAGGAGGATGAAGATGAAAAGGCCACCTAAACTGCAGCTGAAGCGATTACTGGGAATGCTTGTGTTAGCAGTGTTACTGTCCTCTTCTTGCATAGCTCTTTTTGGGTTTTACAAACACCACGCTTCCCTTGCAGTAACATCCCTTGTTGCCCCACAAAGCACCACCTTCTATCCAATCCAAAACCACCACCACCACCACCACGACCGTCAAAATCTGTCTCTAAATGCCCCACAACAGGCGGCTACCCTTTTTCCGCCACCACAAACAAATACCGTGGACTCCGTATTGGAAACTGGGCCATATCATAATTGGGAACTGTTTGCTGCTGATTTTCAAGAAATGATGCGGCATCTAAAGATCTTTGTGTACCCTGATACCTTCAACAGGAGCAGCCCTTTTGCTAATATTTTCCTACCCCATGAGAACCCACTGAACAATCCAAAACTGGGTAATTACTTCAGTGAACACATGTTCAAGGTGTCCCTGCTTCACAGTCCACTGCTTACTGCAACCCCAGAGAAAGCCCATTTCTTTTTCCTCCCATTTTCAATAAACGACCTTAGAAATGACCCTCGAGTTCACTCCGAGGCAAAAATCTCACAATTTGTTGCCCAATACACGAGTAGCATTAGCAGCAGCTTCAGGTTTTGGAATGCTTCAGGAGGTGGTGATCATTTCTATGTTTGTTGCCATTCTGTTGGGAGAGAGGCTCCCTCCAGGCATCATGGTTTGCGTAACAATGCCATTCAGCTTACTTGTTGTTCTAGTTACTTTCAAAGATTCTATCTTTCCCACAAAGATGTGGGGCTCCCTCAAGTTTGGCCTCGCACGGATCAGACTGCCTTGAATCCCCCACATGCCAGGTATATACCTCATAGTATTCAATCCTCTGTTATGTTTGTGGATAAATGCTCAAGACATTTCTAATTTTACTTTTAGCAATAGTTCTTTTGCAATTCTATTTCATGGTTATGAGAAAGTTTTATGATGTTAAAAAAGGGGGGAAATTAAAGCATGGGCATACCGCATACCTTTACTCGATTGGCTAATTTACTCGACAACAGCAAGGTGTGGGAAATACGCCTGTATCAAATTTGAAGAGAACAAGAAACAAATATGTGCGCAAAGCTCAAGAACCTTAACATAAACATGTCCGTAACCAAAATAATTACACGAGCAAGAAGTATACTCATTAGGTTCTTTCCCCGGTCTTGCCGGCTCACCTCGACATTCTGATTTTTTAAGAATATCGTTTTCTGTCTTGTTGCAAACTTTGATGTATTATATTTTCAGCAGTGTTTGCTATCTTGATGTGAACACCTACCGTTGCAGGCATAGACTTGTCTACTTTGCTGGACGCGTCCAAAATTCTCAAGTCCGGCAGCAGCTGGTAAATTTGTGGGGAAATGATACTCAATTTGACATATTTGATGGGAACCCCACATTCCCTTATGAAGAAGGGTTTAAGAGGAGTAAATTCTGCCTCCATGTTAAAGGTTATGAAGTGAACACCGCAAGGGTTAGTGATGCCATACACTACGGGTGCATTCCAGTTATAATTTCTAATTATTACGACCTTCCATTTGCTAATGTCTTGGACTGGAGCAAGTTTTCCGTTGTCATCAATCAACGAGATATTGCTTTCTTGAAAACAAAATTGTTGTCTATAAAAAGAGAGATGTACCTGAGAATGTATCATAATCTCTGCAAAGTTAGGAGGCACTTTGTTTGGCATACAACGCCAAGGGGCTATGATTCCTTTTATATGACTGCTTATCAGTTATGGTTAAGGAGAAGCACTCTACGTTTATCATATTAATTTCTGCATCTTCTTACAATATCCTACTCTGAAGCCTGTTCTTGTCTTGCAAATTTGGCCTTTTGAGGTAGTGAAAGGTTTGTTTTCAGCTTCTGAGATTTCAACATTTGTCGACTTATGTAATTTGTCCCTGACCCTCGATAGAAATACCTCCAAAGGTGAAGAACTTCTGTGCAAGATGCCTAGCAATGTGCTCCTCGGAAAGAAGTAACAGGAGCAAAGGCATAGGGTATACTGTATAGCGGCCTCCATTATATTGAGGTTGAAATTACAACAAGTGGCTAATGCAGGCTATGAGCAGCAGGTCCTATGGACCACGCTGGAATGGTTCAGTGTTCACAGCTTTTCCCGTCAAGACGTCTACCCGTCTATGGCAACCATTGAAAGCTTAATAGTGTGATTTTAGATGCAAATTTATTCACTCCGGTGCCTAAAGCATTCGAAAAATTCCAGCAATGACAAAATAAACTAAACCAATTCTGCAGAGGCATGCATCGAAAGGGGACACCCAGGCCAAATCAGCTCCTGTCACCCAACCAAAAATGATTTGAATCTTCTCCTATAATTTATGCATCACTTGTTCTGTTAATGCCACCGTGTAAGCAGAGAACTGTAACGACCATCAAACTTCCCAACCTAGAATTGAAAGCAACACTGTCTCGTTTGCAACCAAAAACGAAAAATCAATAAAAAATACACATCCCTCTTCCTCAAAACCAGAAAAAAGGTGATTTTAAATAATAACAATGCCGTGAATATTGCCGTATTGCCAGTCTCATCAATATTTTCAACTTAAAAGCATGTAGCAACCCATAGAAAAGTGCAGCAGCCATCAAATGGAATATTCTCAGCTGGCAAGTTGACCAGCAGTGAAAATTGCAAATCCCTACACTCTTAGGTCTTAGCCAGTCTGCCTTCAAAAACATTAAATGCAGTCAACTGGAACAGTAGAGTGAGAATTCCAAATATAATGACCATAGACAAATACATGGATTTACAGTAATTTAGCATTTATAAAATGGTAGATTATGCACAAGGACACAGTATAGTAGTTGTATTTAGCTTGGATACAGAGTCTTTTGCTTGGATATTGGAAAACAAATCACATTGTGCGTTCAGCTGAGGATGGCTGATATGTGCGACGCCTCAACTCGGACTGTGGAGTGGGCTGTTGCAAGAAGATTCTTGTTGGGTCATTAGGATCAATATATCTGCAAAACACATAAGAAAATATAATAAAAAAGTGATCTTAATCTCGCAAACAAAAATTACATGATGTATTATGTCACTTACGCGTGTCTCATCATTTCATCAACTGGAGTGTTTGCTGCTTGCAGGGGATCTATACGAGGTACTGGTGCAGAGTTCATTTGTTGATTGTATTGTCTCACTGAAGAGATCAAATTGAGAAAAAGTGGAACAAAGGTTCCACAGCCCCCTTCCTTGAACAAAATCTTGAATGAGTGTGCGGAGTAGAGTGCCCTATTCTCATTCTCTGGAACTACCTGAAATTTCATACCAAGAAGATCAGCTTATATAGAAATAGGTGGTGATCAGATAATTGAAAGCCTTTTCACTATTATACTTACAGGTTCCACAAAACCAGAAATATTGTTGCAGAGAAATATGGGCTGGTTGAATTTTTCTCCATTGACAAAAAGCTGCACAACAAAGCAACTTAAGAATAAGGCTCACTAGAAAGCCCAAAATATACACGGACAACTGACCTCAAAATAATAACTAAGAATCTACATGCTTAGAAGCAACCATGGCCTTAAATTTTTTGAAATAAAAATGAATGAAGGGTTGTTAGAATCAGCCCAAATTTAAGTTTTTTTTTTTTTTTGTTATGATATTTGCTTTCACTTCCAAGAAGGGAAATATACTCAGCAAGAAGAAATTACCAATTGTACAGGTTTAGAGGGTGAGGGGTGAGAAACATAGAAAGCTAAGGATGCCAAATTGCTTAGCTGCTAATAACAAACAGCTTCGTCTTTCTCTGCCAAGAGCTTAGCTCCAGTTACAAAATCCGTACAAGTGACCTTCAAAACGTCACGTTTTAGGTGATAATAACACAGCCTAAATTTGTTTGTTGCAAAATGCAAGATTTGACCAAGCCAATTAAAATCCAATCACCGCTGACGACCAAACTAAACAGCTAATCTCTTATCAACATGAAAAAACTGTCCTGGTGATACCCACCAGCCAGAGCATGAAGAACAACGCATTAATCCCATCTATGAATTAAGATTAAAAGGGACAGGAAAAAAGAAAGGAATGAGAGGATTCTAACAACCAAAGTTTGAAGGAAGAGCAACCACGAAGATCCTTTGCTATTTTATCATGAGAACTTGAAAAACAATGCAGGGACGATAGTGTACCAATATTCATCACTTACCAGAGGCATATCAAAAGCATAAAAATTTGCAACGGGCTTGGCTTGCAACAAAGACCATGCGAATATTTGACAAGTAGATAGTTCCCTTAGACTTAAGTTTCCCACATCTGCATTTAAGCAGAAAGAGTTCAGTTCGAGATTAAACATTAAAACAAACATACCATCGCTTGGGCTGAATGCTGATAGACAACAGAAAGGCCATGCCTCATAAGAACCGAGTCATAAGAGATCAGACTTTTTTGCAATTGCAAAACAAATTTGGCTTCAAACACTTTGCCGAGAGAGATTATTACAATTTTTGTAAGAAATTAGATATGGGCTAAACTATTAGAAACACAATTGGTGATTGGCTGATCCATAAAATATCAATAACTTTGCCCTTAGTTTGTAAGAATTGGAGATTATATTGCTTATTATTATAAAAAAAATTAATTAAAGGGAAAGAAAGAAGGAAAGAAAAGAAAACAAACCCAGGGATTTTGTCGACCTCGAAATCGACGCCGTCCCTGGCCAACACAAACAACTCGTTCTCGAAAGGAACGGGCATCCCGTTTGAAACAATTGTGGGTTAAGAGCCATCTCTCTCTCCTTCTCCTTTCTCTGGATTTTCTTTTTCTTCTCGAGTTTTATTTTTATTTTTGGGGTCAATTCAATTCTCCAAAGTCCAAAGAGCTTGTTGCCATTGCTTTGCACCGAATCAGAATCCTACAAGAAGACGCGTGAGCCTCCCTCCCACCTTCTGGATCCACCACGAAACAAACAGATTAATGCCACGTCGTTTGAATGAAAATATTAAAGATTGTCGTTGTCGTTGTATACGCTTATGGGCCCGGGCATCACTGGGTTGATAACTTTGATTTTTAAAATATTTTTATTTAGAATTACATTATAATAATTTTTTTATTTTTTTAAAAATAATTTTTGATATTAATCTAAAAATATAAAAAATAATTAATTTTATAAAAAAAACAAAAATATAATTCAAATTTGATTAAAACTACAGTGTAAATGTAGTCCCAGACAGGAATAACTTGAAAGGTTAACCCCCCTTGCAGCATAATTAATCTCTTCACACTGCAAGCTGTTATTATTGTTCTTATTATTATTATTATTATTATTCTGGTGGTAAATGAAGAAGAAACAGACACGAGAAATATGCAGCAAGGATATTTGACATAGCTTGCTTCACAGTGAATTGGATACGGAATGAACAAGAGCTGGATATATTAATTAATTAGAAATATACTAAACTCAGTGTTTCACTGTAGCAATCTACAGTGAAACGCTGAGCAGCTGCTTTCTTTTTTTCTTTTTTTTTTTGGTTTTTTTACTTTTTTTTTTTAAGCTGTTTTGTTTTTTTTTAAATCTGTTTTTTTTCTTTGATTTTTTTAATAATTTTTTTTTAATGTTAAATTTTTTTCTATTTAGTTATTAAACTTTCATGACACGGGTTTCGGGTTTGATGGGTTAACCCAGAATTTTTTTCTGGTTTACTTTTTAATTAATTATTTTTTCTAGTGCAGTCCAACCAAGCTTTTTTTTTTTTTTTTTTTTTTTTTTCAGCAGCTGTTTTTTTTTTTTTTTTTTTTAATGAATTTTTTTGTTAATGTTAAATTTTTTTCTATTTAGTTATCAAACTTTCATGACACAGGTTCCGGGTTTGACGGGTTAACCCGGATTTTTTTCTGGTTTTTCTTTTTAATTAATTTTTTCGTTTAATTTAGTTTGTTAATGTTAAATTTTTTCTATTTAGTTATCAAACTTTCATGACACGGATTCCGGGTTTGACGAGTTAACCCAACTAATTCTGGGTTAACCTGTAATTTTTTTTTTCCTATTCAGTTATCAAACTTTCATAAATAGCTAAAAGGAATCAGTGTTTTACTGTGGACTGCACTGTGCAGTCCACAGTAAAACACTGATTCCTTAGGCGTTTTTGTTTTTTGTTTGTTTTTTTTTTTTTGTCTAAGTTTTTTTAGCTGTTTTTTTATACTTTTTGAGATTTTTTTTTGCTTCTTTCTTTGTTTTTTTAAATTAATTTTTTTCGTTTAGTTTAGTTTGTTAATGTTAATTTCTTTCTATTTAATTATTAGATTTTTATGACACATATCTCGAGTTTCACGGGTTAACTTGGTTTCACAGGTGAACCCAGTTAATTCCGGGTTGACCCGTCAATTTTTATTATTATTATTTTCATAAATATTTTTGTTTAATTTAGTTTGTTAATGTTAATTTTTTTTTATTTAGTTATCAGACTTTCATGACACAAATACTGGGTTTAACAGGTTAACATGGTTTGACGAGTTAACCCGGATTTTTTTTCTTTTTAATTGATTTTTTTTGTTTAGTTCAGTTTGTTAATGTTCATTTTTTTTATTTAATTACCAGACATTCATGACACGGATCCCGGGTTTAATGGGTTAACTTGGTTTGACGAGTTAATCTGAATTTTATTATTTTTTTTGCTTTTTTTTCTTTTTAATTATTTTTTTTGTTTAGTTTAGTTTGTCAATGTTAAATTTCTTTCTATTTAGTTTTTTTTCTTCTTAGAGGTTTTTTTCCTTTTATTTTTTCTTCTTAATTAATTTTATTTAATTAATTTAGTTTATTAATGTTAAATTTTTTTTCTAAGTAGTTCTCGGTTGATGCCTTTAGTTTTTTTATGCTTTTGACTGTGGACTGCACAGTGCAGTCCACAGTGAAAAGGCCGATGCCTTTTGTTTTTTTTTTAATTAATTTTTTTCGTTTAATTTAAATTGTTAATGTTAAATTTTTTTCTATTTAGTTATCAAACTTTTATTACATGGATTCCGGGTTGATAGGTTAACCTGGTTTGACGAGTTAGCCCGGTTAATTCTAGGTTAACCCATTAATTTGTTTTTTTCTTTTTAATTATCAAACTTTCACGATGCGAATTCAAGGTATGACGGGTTAACCTGGTTTGAAGGGTTAACCCAACTAATTCATATTTTTTTTCTTTTTTTCATTAGTTTTTTTTTCTTCCTGTTGGTTTTTTTTCTTTTTAACTAATCTATTTAATTATCACACTTTTATGACACGACCTTACAGCCAGACCCACGTCCAATGTTATTGGGTCTGGTATTGCAGTCCAGACACTTTTATGCTAAAGGTTAACCCAAGTTTAATGTTATTATAATATTATAAACATTACTCTTGGGTCAGGTGCTACAATTAAACCTGAGACTCTTGGGTATAACTTTATAAAAAAAAACTAACACTTTTAGATCTTGGCTATTTTTAAAATGCAAAAAATAATTGACCCGCGGCATCGCGCGGGGCATGTAACTAGTAAAAACTCTAAAGCGCGTTGGTTTTTCACTGTAGCTAGCAGCAGTTTTTTTTTTTTTGGCTTTTGTTTATTTTTTTTTTACATGTTTTTTTTTCTTTTTTTTTACCCAAAATTGACTTCTTCTTCTTTTTCTTTTCTTCTTTTTTTAATTTTTTTTAAAATATTAAGCTGGTTGAAAATTTAACTATGTTACTTTTTCTTTAAAATATTGTAGATTGCTATAATATTCTCATACATTATTTTTTTATGATTTATTTATTCTTTTTTTTTTCAAAATGGTCTTTTGTAGATTTTATTTTTTTATATTAAGTTGGTTGAGAATTTAGCTTTGTAGTTTTTTTAAAAAAAAACAATATGAATTGCTACAGTGTTTCCCCTACATGGTTTTTGTTTTGTTGCAGTGTTTCCCCACATATTTTTTTAAAAAAATTATCTTTACTTAATTTATTTTTTCAATATTGAGCTGGCTGAGAATCTAACTTTAGCTTTCCCCACATGTTTTATTTGTTTTTTTATTTGTTTTTTTTTTCAAAATTGTCATTTTTTACATATTTTCTTTTTTTTTTTGTTTTTTCAGAATTTTTTTGTTGATTTTATTATTTTACTATTTTAATACATTTGGCACCAATTTAGACAACCAAAACAGTCGATATTTGTGTTAAATAGTTTTATTTGATGAGAAAAGTTCATATTATGTTTTTTTCCCTTTAAATTCCTTAAAAAAAAAAAAACAGATTGAACTCGATATGATTTTTTATTTTAGGTTGATTTTGGTTTTTTGTGTGGTTTTTTTGGTCTTTTAAGGTCATTGATAGGTTTATCATAATTTTTAAGTGTTTTTGGTTGAAAATAGATTGAAAAATAAGTTTTTTGGTTTTAAAAAAGTTAAAACACGATTTTCTAACCATTATGGTAGCTAAAATCTAAGTAGCATCAGATAACACGTCGTCTGAAATATTTTTTCCAAAAAAATTTGTGGTGGGCCATATATTGCCCGCCCAGAATGATAAAAAAAGGTTCAGTTGTCCAACCTATCATGATAGGCCCACACACGGGCTATGAAAAAATGAGTCCAACAACGCTTAATCTTTATTTTTTGTCCTTTTAGTTCTATGATTTAAAATTTTGGTCCTAATCCTCGTTTCTATAACATTTTAGTCTCTAATTTTTTTTTTTAAAAGAGAAACTTGTAGAAAAACAAGAGGGAAGAGAAAAGGTTATTGGTTCTTTATATTTTGACAATAATAAATATCTATTTTTATGTTAACGAGTTTCATTTAAATGTATTTTTTATTTTATTTATTTGAAAAAGTAAATTAAGATTGACAAAGAAGATTTTATCAATTTGGTTTTATATTTTTTTGATGACTTTAGAGATTTTTTATGTTGAGAAACTAGTTTTATTGATATTCTAAAGGTGTATTTAATTTTTTTTATTTTAGTGAAAAAAAGATTAAAAAAGAGTTTTTGAGGTTTTAAAATTTAGATTCTAATTTTTCGGCCACTAAAAGTTATTATAAAATATTGCAAATGATGGCAGGTCGGTTGCTATATTAGAAGACTTGTCATCTAATAAAAAGAAGAAGTTAGGCACTCCTGTACTATTGAGTAATTATATATATTATATAGGTCTAGGTTGGTCTCTTTTGTTTTGTTTTTGTTTTTTCTCTTTAGATTTTAATCAATACCTTTCATTTTTATTTATTTTACTTTGCATTAATATTTTATCAATACACTCCATCTGATTTTTTAAATTATTCAACTCACCTTTTTAAATACTAGTTATTTTCTTTAATTATTTACACTTCTATATATATATATATATTTTAAAAAATTAATATAATTTATATTTAAGCTCTTTCTCTTATATTTGGTATAAATGAATTGCATTTGCATGATATATTTATAAAAATAAAAAATTATTTATTATAAAAAAACAATAGTTTCCAGGGTGAAAAAAAAATAAATTAAAAAGGAAAAGTTGAGGCAAAATACTTGCACACTTCTATGTCTTTTTAGTTTTATGGGAACAATTAGTTTTTTTATTTTAATATTTAATTAACATCATCAAATTTTTTCTTAATTTATTGATTAATATAATTTTAAATCTATTTTTTTAAAAAATATAAACAACATTTTTATGTTTTTTAATTAAAAAATTATGATTTAATAAAACACATTCGCAACATTGATATATTATTCTAAAATTATACTAGCAGTGTGAAGCATTTACAATTTTTTTTATTGATTTTTTTTATTAATATATATATAATATATATATATATTTTAATGTTAGATAATATATTAACAACATCTATATATTTATATATTCATGTTAAATTTTATTTTTATCTAACTAACACAACAAAGTATGAGTTAATCAGCTAGTTTTATATTGCAACTCAAACTTTAACATAATGTTTGAGAAATTTTAAAGTGACAAGGAAGTAATTACTGATACTTACTTCTGAAAATTATATAATAATTAAAAAGTAAATATAAATTGTTATTTTATTGATACACTTTGTAAAAAAAAAAATCATAAAAGAAAAAATTAAATTGAGATCCGTAAAAAAATATATAAGAATGATTTTACATAGATTAAAAAATATTTTTTCTCTCTCCTTTTTTACGTGTATCTCTCAGTTTTTTGTATGCGATCCTAACTAAAGACGACATGTCTCGTCGATAATTTCCTAGCCACTGGTGTAACCAACCAAGAAGACACCAAGTTTTCGAGTTTGATACTTGACGAATATGCATGGATTTACCGTCCGTCCAACACCACACAACAGCCTCTTCTGTCTCCCTTGCCTGTCTTCAAGATCTCTTCTTTACCTACAAAATAAAGCTAAACTATCAACACCCAGTTGCAGATACAGCTATGGAGGTGGTTTTAGCCTTATTTTATTGGGACCCAATGTATTCGCTCCAATCTTTAAGAATAGGAGAAGATACAGTCATACCCTTTTGAGAGCAAGTCGTAGAGAGTCTCCTTATGAAGTTTTAGGCGTTTCTCCTTCTGCCCCTCCTGATGAAATCAAAAGAGCTTATAGGAAACTTGCTTTAAAGTATCACCCTGATGTTAATAAAGAGGTAATCAGCTATTAAGCTCTGGTTCTGTTTAATTATCTGTGCAGTTACTTTGGATTGGCCCAAATTTTTTTATGCATTAGCTTAAATCTCCTTGAATTTAACTAGGTAAATCTAGTCTATTTAAGTCTGTTTTACTTTGGATCCTGTATGTTTTATTGAATTGAATCTTGAAGATATTGATTTGATTTATATCAGACATAGTTTTTCTTCGAGTTCTCACTTCATTCCGAGAGGAAAATATTGGATATAGAAATTTTATTTTGTTGTGAAGACGGCTATTATTAGGAAGATTATGGGGGTATATAACAAATTTTGTGAAATAATCACATCACTTCTTATTTATCTGATAGAGATACAGACAACTAAATCTTCATTATCATTTGTGTAAAATAAAAGAAAAAATCAAGAGCTTGGCTATGATTTGAATTCTTATTATGTATCTGCTTCCATGGGTTGTTTAATGCAACGCTTTGAAATGGGTACAAGAAAGTTGACTTGATTTTTTTTTTTCGGAGTTATCACTCATCACTCTCCAAGGCAGACGGGTAGCCATTCCCGTA